>JANUYF010000004.1:130977317-133808150 GCA_026167975.1 Phrynosoma blainvillii | reverse complement strand
CTGAGGTGTTGCAATTTAGGTGATCTTTGGGGACCAGTCAAAGCAAGGCATTTCAGACTTGGCAATACTATTGTGGCTATTTCTCTGTTGGAAAATTGATCAGGAAAGCAGTTGGCACACAGGCTCACCATACAGCCCACCAGTGTCTTGTTTTAAGGGCTTTCTGACTATCCAAAATATTGCCTCAGATGCAGGATTGTACTGCTTCAGAGAACTCTGATAGTGTGGCATTTTCCACAGCTAGACAGTACTCCTCAGAGGAAAGATTGGAACCCTGATGGGAGGAGGAACTCCCTGTCCCACATTGTTTGCCACCTGATGCTGGGGGTTCAACATGAAATATTTTCAATAAAATAAATATATTAAGAAATTACAGTATAGTGACCACATCCAGACAGTTCCAAGGGGGGGGGGGGAATCATAACTGGCTATAAATTAGCCATTCATATCAGAAGATCTTGTGTTAAAACCCACAATAGGTAAACAATTGTTGTTAATTTTTTTATTAGCATGACTTATTATATTGTCAGCCTGAGGAGCAGGAATTTTAAAATTAACATGGTGTAATGTTTGAACATTGGATTATAACTCTGGAGTCCAGAGTCTGAATCCTTGCACACCATGAAAACTCACTGTGACTAGGCAAGTCACAGTCTTTCAGTCCCAGAGGAAGGCAAGGACAAACCCCCTCTGAAGAAATGTGCCAAGAAAACCCTGTAATAAATTTGACTTAGGGTGTCCCAAGTCAGAAACAACTTGAAGGCACACAACAACAACAACAACAACAACAACAACAACAACAACAACACTGCTCTGGGAAATATTTTGTCTGAAGGGTGAGGTATAAATGCTCTAAATAAATAAATAAATAATTTTGATATTATAACAAAGAGAACTTCCCAACTATATAGCAGTGAAAAGTTGAAATAACAAGAGGCATTAACAGCTACTCTAATGTTCTTCTCATTTCAAACCATCACCTTCTGAACAAAATGTTAGCTAGTGGGAGGGCAAGATAAGAATAAATATAAAAACCAAAGAAATGTCTGCCTAGTTCCACATTTCCATACAAGTTGTTGCAGCTGCCATACATGTAGCAGTAGTATAAATAAATATTAAAAGCCACTAAAAGTACAGGGATTGGCTTGTGTAATGCTATTTGTAAGAGAACATCTGGGATCTGCTAAAGAAAGTTTCAAAAATAGGTCAGAGGGAACAACATCTGTCAGAGGTTCTATTTATACTATGCCTTACTTAGGGCATGGCAAAAGGCCTGGATGACCTTTTACAGCTACTTCCAGTCTTATTATGGTCTTCTCAGATATTGCTGTTTTAATGTTAGCCTCCTAAATGAATCAAATAAATTGAACTGGTGAGTTAATGTTATTGGAATATCCTATTATTCACCATGAGGTGGTGAATGAGTGTATAGGAGGACTGTCAGTTCTTATTAACACTATTTTGTTAATGAAGTATGTTTTGTTTTTAATAATACTGTTCCTGTTTGAATAATTTTACATAGATGTATTTACAAAAAGAGTAAAGGTTACTTTAAGCTTCTAGGGGAGCATATAGAGCTTCTAAATGTCAATCCCTGCTGAATGCCAAGTTTAGTCCAAGGCACTGGGGCACTCTGGAAGCAAGCAGAATTCACTCTCTTTAGCCTCAAATTTCAAATATACTTGCAATCTTCTGGCTCCTTGTTCTTTTCCTGCCATGAACTCCTGCTGTCAAAACTCATTTGAGAGTTGTCCAGGCTCTTTTTAAAACTAATTATAGCTTCACATGGGTTGTCTTGCAATGTATTAGAGTAGTCCAAAAAAATTTAAAAAAAAAAAGATGAAAGATGAAATATACAGTCATATCCACAGATTCTTTATCCATGGATTCAACCATCCACAGCTTGAAAAATATTCCAAAAAGATATAAATTCCAAAAGCCAAGCCTTGATTGTGCTATTTTATATAAGGAGCACCATTTCACTTACCATTGAATTTAATGGGACTGGAGCATGCACAGATTTTGGTATCCATGCGGGATCCTGGAACCAAATACCTGCAGATACCAAGGCCCCACTGTATTAAGATATTACTGCATGGGGTCCATAGACAGAAAATTCTTATGTTGGCACAAGTTATTGCTGGTACTATTGAAGATCACAACTGTGGAGATACATGGCAGCTTAGAATGTTCAGAGCAGCCAATCAGAGACAGGTGGCGAAAAAAGGTGGGGGCCTGCCTAATGAGCAGCTATAAAAAGGAGAAGGAGCCATTAAGAGTTAGCTGAGTGTGTCAAGAACTGCTGAGAGCATTAAAACTGCCAGAGGGCCAGATAAGAGTTTAGCCTCCATAAGATTCAGATTCCTAAGTAAGGGAGGAAAGATTTGGAAAGAACAAAGATAGTCCAGTTATGTTAGAGAAGTGTGTCCTGTGGGAAGCAAGTCAGTGAGGGAACTTGAACAAAGTCAATTTGTAACACCTACAGTGATATATTGTAACAACAAGCCTAGAGAACCAACTACCAAGAAACATACAATCATAAGTTCTACATGTAAATAAAAGTTGTTTTTTTCTTCTTCACAAAGGAGTGGCCTGAAGTGATTTATGTATAACATTAATACACACTACCAAGAATAGTCAGAACACTTAATAATAAAGACACTTAAGTCAGTGGGAGGACAAAGGGTTAGAAAGGTAGTGCTCAGGGAAAAGAAGCCTCAAACTAAGATAAAGCAGAAGAAGAATCCTGTGCTCCTCACAGAGGATCTGAAAGATCTAGTGTAAGAGATCTGAGAAATCCTGTGGGCACCACAAATATGTTAATTTACAGATTATAAATCTATATTCTATTATGCTTCAATGAAGTAGATTGGTAATTTGAAATCTGATAGTAACCCAGTCGCATGCAATCATTTGTATAGTATTACTGTAACTATATGCTTTACAACAGGGGTAGGCCACCTTTCCCCTTTAAGGGCTGAGGGACTTCAGCTCCCAGAATCCCAGGAGCTATTGGCCAACATGGGACTATTGGCCAACATGGCTGAGGCTTCTGGGAGCTGAAGTCCCTTGGCCCTTAAAGGGGAAAGGTTGCCTACCCCTGCTTTACAGCATAGTTTATGGGCCACTTTTAGCAGTATGATGATACACTAATGGATATTTCAATTAGGGTTTACTCTTGTGTAATATTCTTCTGCCTACATTGAAGTTATTGGTAAGGCCAGGATCCAATAAGGTACTTAAATGGATACCATTGTTTCTGCTGGCATCAGGGCTCTCTCTCCTTCCAACAACATTCCCAGAACTGTTTAAAACTGCTCCAGGGTGCTGGGAAATTTCTAGAACACGCTTTTGAAGTACAGAGAAAGTGTAGAAGGGTGGGGTGATCAACAATTTTGGTTGAAACAGTTGAGTCCAGCCCAACTGGGGCTACGATATTAAGAATATATTCACAGTATCAGCATGGGTTCATCAACACTTATACAAGCAATATGCAAACATTCAAGTTTCATTCATGTTTCCGAAAACTACTCTGGCATATTAAAGGACAGAGACACAAACAGCAAATACTGTATTTACAAAAGATGAATTCTTTTTAGAAATGGGATAAAACAAAAACTGCCTTGTTTTTTCTCTTAAGTGAGTAACTGCAACTGTCACAACTGCCCTTATCAGCATAGTCCAAAGAGCCAATGAATATCTTCTTTTGATTTCTGTATAATTTCTTATTTCTATGCAAATTCCCAAATGATCAGATAACTGGAATATATAATTTGATTCCTTGATGTTCAACATCTTCTATTTCTAGCTGAAAGTTAAATATTCTCAGGATTAAGGTAGCTGAACTAAATGTATATTTCCCTTTTTTTTAACCAATATAGCATCATAAATATTTAATAGGAACTGAAATAGACAAAGTCTTTGTAGGTGTCACTGTAGGTGGACAAATACCCTACAAAAGTTATATTTAGGACTCATAAACATAATGTTCTATGTGTTAGAGAAAACATGAAGATCGTTGTTGACTGGGGGGGAAGCAGATGGGCGGCCGTGGGCCGCCCCGGGAAGCTGCGCTGTGGGGCCGAGGTATCCCCACATCTCGGCCCCGTGGCGCAGCTTCGCCGCCCCTGAAAGGAGTGCTAAATTGGCTCTCCTTTCACAAGTCACCGAAGGTGCACCGCAAAAGGCTGCAGCGCACCTTTGGCGACTCTTCTGCTGCAGCGTGTGCAAACGCTGTGGTGGGAGGTCCTCCTCGGAGCGCCGGCCGTGCAGAGGGCTGGCTGCTCCGAGGACGACCTGGGGAAGGGGTTGGGGCACCGATCGTGCGGCTGCCCCTCCCCTTCCCTGCCCCCAAAACAGCTCAATTAGCTGTCTGCTTCCCCCCTTAGTGTGTATGAATGGTTTCCTACATTAATAATATCAACATGTCTGTCTTTCTGTTACAATCACCTTGCCTTATCCAAGGATTCTGTATCCACGGATTCAACCAACCACAGATTTTAAAAAAGCCCAAACCTTTTTATTTAGTTATTTATTTATTTGCCATTTTATATAAGGGATACCATTTTATTATGTCATTGTATATAATGGGACTTCAGCATCCACAGATTTTGGTATCCATGGCAGGAGGAGGGGTGTCCTGGAATCAAACCTCAGCAGATACCAAGGGCCCACTGAACTTTGCTTTTTGTGTATGTGATAGGGAAAGGAAACTTGGAAACCTCCAGGCTTTAGACCTGAATTTACATAATCCCCAAACAGTGTTAGCCATGTCAGCTGAAGCTGATAGGAATGACATCTGAAGAATGTTAGATTGCCTAACCCAGTTCTCCACATTATGGAGTGGGGAGGGGAGATGCAGTAACCTTTTTCTGATGAACTTCATGCTCTTGGCTCCCAGTATAATTCCCCTTACTCTAATATTTCTAGACTTGTATACTCAGAGTTTGCTCAATCACAGTTGTTGATATACAAGACTAGCATTTCATTTAATTCTCTTAACCATCATTTAATTCTGTTAAGGCCACAATTTGTATTCAATGAGTATGCCTTGCAACTATAAGATGGATCCCTATCCACCTTATAGTTGCAAGGCATACTCATTGAATGTAAATCCAATGCATCAGTCTCCTACTTCTCGATCTGAGGTACTTGAAGAATTCAGTCTTTTTTACTGAAGTTAACTGACTCAGGGGCTATGCAGATGGTCGGCTCTGGGCCACCCCTGCTAGAGGCGGATTGGGGCCACGGCAACCCCACGCTGTGGCCCCAATCCTTCCTTTTGCCACCCCTAAGGCAAAAGCCCACCCTACGAGCTGGTGCCCTGGCTCTTCTGTGCCCATTCAGTGCAGCGTATCTGCATGCTGCACCAGAAGGGCGTCCTGATGCCACACACCATGCAAATGGGTGTGCAGCATCAGGACGATATTGGAGTGGGGTTGGGGCAACTCCACCCCTAGGCTGGCCCTTGAGGCTGGTATGCAATGCCCCTTAATCTGCTCCCCTCAGAATAATGTACAGATGATACTTTAATTATTCTTCAGATTCTGCTCTTTACTGAATTTTGCAATGATTTTTTTTGGCTTATTTAAAAAGACATCCAAATGCATATTTTAGGAGGAAATCAATTTAAAATGAATATCTAGAGAAATATATTTTGTGAAAGAACGTTTAAAAATATGTATTTATGCATGAATTTCTCTTCAGAATTTTTTTAAAAAAATTCACAATAATACAGAAATAAGTCACAACAGAGCTATGAATAAAGACTTGTGTTACTGAGATGGATTGGAAATAGACTAACTAAGACCATTCTGCTAAAAATAAAAAATCAGCTTCATTTATATACTGCTTCATACTGTGCTATGCAGTGTTGAAGAGGTTTACAACTGTGAGCTTATTGGCCCCCAACAGTTGGGTACTCATTTTAGTGACCTCAGAAGGATGCAGGCCTGAATCTAGCCTGAGCCCTGGCTAGTATTGAACTCACAACCTTGTGGTTTATGAGTAAGTGGCTGCAATGCAGGCATTTAACCACTGCACCACCAGGGCTCCAGAATTAGTAAGTATTTGAAGGCTCCTCAAGGAGTGAAACTGATCCTACTGATTTAGAGTTCCACAGCAACATCTGATTTGAACTTGAATATCTGAAATGGTCTGAGCCATACTGGGCCATTTTCCAAATCACCAGATTAAGTTCCAAATCAAATACTGTGATGAGTGCATACCTCTACTTAAGATCAAAATTGTTCTTATTTCATTTTACTATTCACTTCAAGCAGTTCAGATAAAACCAGTACTATACAAAACATTAATTTGTACCTTCTTTTCCCAGTAAAAATCATTTATATACTGAAGTGAAATTTGCATCTGACATTTCAAACAAAATGCTGAAAATTATAGGGTATGTTCTTTGGAGAGGTGTGACAAACATAATAAAATTCCACTCCAGGCCTTCAAATTAGTTTTAATTACCTATTCAAAAGAGTTCTCTAAGATCTTTTGACCATTTTGAGTGCAAAAAGTTCAAGCTGGTTTATTAATTCCTAATATATCTTACTCATTTCATAGGCATGGATGCTTTTAGCCTAACACTCTGTCATTTTCCAGTACAGCTGCTTTGTCCACAAGATTGTCTTTTTCTTTTTCAGTTTGAGTATTTTTTTTATCACAGTTATAAAATTAACATACCCTTCAGTTTTCAACTTTCAATTCTGAATGTGTGAAGTTTCAGTCTAATTTGTGGTAATTGCACCAGACTAACTGTGCTGATCCTACTTCTTATACTTTTGTGTCAATATACGCTTGTATTTCATAACAAATACAACCATTGTCAGGGACAGCCAGGTGGAGGACTTGGAGGACTCTGAGGGGGAGGATGTTGGGCCAGATCCTAGCTTGGTGCTACCAGCTCCCATAGACCTAGCTGAACCTGGACCTAGCTGTGTGGAACTCATTGAGCGACAGCCCCTGCCTCAGCAGCCTAGCCTTCCTCCTCAGAAGCCTAGCCTTCCTCCAGCAGAAAGCCTTTCCCCAGCAGAGGTTGCAGGCCAGGAAGAAGCAGAGGAGCAAGAGATTGAAATCCCTACCTTTGCTCAGAGGAGAACAGATAGGGAGGGGCTGCGGCGTTCTCGAAGGTTAGCTGAGAAACGCGCAGCTAAAGAGAAACACCTGGGAGAGAGGAGCGGAGGCTAGATAAGCAGCTGGGAAAAGCCAAGCTCTCCGTCAAGGCTTATCTTGGATTCCCCGGTGGAAGCTCTTGGCTCTCGGCTTGACTTTATATCCTGTGACCTTTGGAACGGCTCTGGACTACCTGCTCGTGTTAACCCTGGACGTTGGATTGCTCTCTGGACCTGCCTTTCAGAACTCTGGACTTGTTGGTTGCCTGCTGCAAGCAAACAGTGGTACGTCACTTGCAACTGGGTTGTTGTCTTGGAAGAGGCCTCTGTCTTTATCAGCCACGTGTTGGCAGCTTTCCCGGACAACCATCCTATTTAAACTGTCAGGCTGATTCTTGCTCAAAATTCTGATTTCTTCTTAATAGATATTTTATGGTACTCAGTAGAACAGAAATGCAAATGGTGAGACAATTGGTATTAAACAACTATTAAACAACAAACATACTTCCATTAACAGTGGCCCAAAACAGATGGGCTTAAAAAGCCAGCTTCCATGCTGCTTGGGGGCATGGCGATTACATGACAAATGCCTAAGGCACCCCAAACAAAAACGGATCTTATCCACTTCTTGCTGGAGTCCATTTGGGACTGCAGCAGTAGGCTCCCTCAAGATTGCAGTGTATGGTTGCCGCCATCTTGGGGAGATCAAGGTGGGAGCAGCTTCTGGCTGGTCCTTCCTGCCCATCTGTTTCCTGCCTCTGACAAAGAAGCTCCTTTTTACAAAGTCTTTTTGCAGGAGCCCAGCCCCACCTTCTTATCTCCTGTCCACTTGGAAGTTTGTTTTTGCAGCACTGGCATCCTGCCCGATTCTGATACAGGTCAGTCCATAGGCCAGCAAAAGAAAGAGCAGGTGTTTACATGACTGTCATGGAACTACTGTTGCAAGGGTGGAAACGGGGCTGCTCGCTACACTCATGTGGTCAGGCACTCCCATCCAATGTTACAGGCTGTGATGTGGGTCTTCTGAGAATAAACAGCTGTGGAGGCAGGTAAGAGGCATGCAGTATTGTATCCCCACTGACACCATGGAAAAACTCCATAACAAATAGAGTGTCTGTTTGACCTGCACCAAGGCTTCTTTGGGCCTGGATCAATCTAGGACTGCTGGATCAGCATCCAAACTGGTTGATCCCAGCCCAGGGCCATTCGCCTGCATCGTCCATACAGGATAACATAAGGTCAGGGGGAGCACAACACTTTCAGCCTGTGCATACAAGACCTAAGTTACAGAAACCTTCCCCTGCTCAGGGACATCATGTAGCTCTGCATAAAGTTAGGTCGGGATAAGGACAGACCTCAGTCATTTTTAACACCCCTAAATTGAGAGGAGTTTGGATTCAACACAGCTTCAAATAGCCTAGCATCAGCTCAGTTGATTCTTGGCCTTCTCCATTTAGGATTTTACTCTGAGCTGCTCTCTTCAGCAGCCGGCTAGAATTATTCTGTGTTTGATTCTCCTCCAAGATCCCTGAATGAACTGTAGCCCTAAACTGAGATTTTAGTTTAGACTTTAAGAGTGAAACTAAACACTGCTGAAGTCTTCCTCTTGCCTTGTGGAAGGAGTGGAGGGAGGGCTCTAACTTGTGCTAAAATAATGTTTTAGCGTTTACATGCCAATTGGCCCTAAACAGTTACAATTAATTAATATAATGGAAATATTTTCTCTTTCTCATGGTCGTTCAATCATATGTCATGCATATTTTAAGGCTTATCAATTACAGCATATAAACATGAAATAAATGTTTGGTAATGCAGCACTTTTTTTAAAAAAATACATAAGTTAGAAGTATTTTCTGAAAAGAAAATATTGACAAAATTGGAAACAATTTTGAAAAAGATGTTATTAGCAATGCTTTCCAAAATAAATAAAATTACAGAACTGAGTTAACAATTCACACATTTTTGGTGTGCATGACTTTCTCTCTCTCTCTCTCTCACACACACACATACACACACAAATTTCCCCCTAATAAGAACAGCATACAAACAGATGAAATTGAACTAAATAAATGCTATTTCTCCACATTTTAATCAGGTATATAAATCTTAATTGCTTGTGCATGATTAGATTTTGACTATGTTGGAACATCTTCTAGAAAAAAATAGCTACTTTCCTCCTGCGACTGTCTTCTTTGGGGACAGGGAGTGTCTCATGCTCACTGAAAATTTTCACATCTATGTACTCTGTTGTTAACTGACTGGCAGTACCTTTTCCTGTGCTGGCAATCAGATTTGATACTTCACTCAGCATCACACATTCAAAAGATCCTAAACATAAAGAGAAAAAATGGGATATGAACATTGATAAATAAAATAAATTGGGGTAGGACAGAGACATCTTCTGACATGCTTGGGGAGCTTCCACACAACACATTTATAGCACCATGATAACCACCATGGCTGCACCCTATGGAATCATGGGGTTTTCTAATTTGGTAAAAGGCACCAGAGGAGTTCTCTGGCTGAGAATTCTAAATTCCCTTTCCTAAACTGCAAATCTGTGGATTCCATAGCAGTTAAAATTGAATTGTAGTTAAAGTGGAATCAAAGTATTACAGTTAGGTAGTGAGGAAGGGTCCTTGGAACTGAAAAAAGCATTGGGGAGGGGACCTAACAAATAAAAAGGCATGAACTCTCCAGAAGTAAATATTTCATGTTTGACCTAGATAAGGGACAACTGTATATTTGATTATTATTTAATGGATTGTTAAATCATTTTTAAGGATAAATTATCCTTTATCTACATAATCCCCTTCATGAGATCAGTGAATCAATGTGATCAAAGCACCCAGGCTTCTCCATGCAACTAAGAACTTTGGGGAAATCAGGGTTCTATTCATAGTGTAGGTAGACTTGAAATACTGGGGAAGAGACAAACAGTTTCTGAAGGAATGGAAAAAGTAGTTCATAGTTGATATGTGGGGCTAGTGAAGAGATGAAATGAAAGAAACAGAGCTTTAAAAATGTCATTTTTCATAAGATCATGATGGAAGCAGGGGTGTAGACTAGAATAAGTACCTAAGGTGACATCAGAGTAAGATCTAAATATTAAAAAGAAGTGATTACTGTTAAAGAGAAGATACACCCATTCTTAGAAAAAGTAGAAATTTGTGCTGTTTAACAGACTTGGCAGAACTGAAAGACTGATCTATGGGTAATGTTTACTGAAAGGACATATCCAGAGATGCAGTGGGAGACAGAGAAAGCTCTGTAATAATAATAATAATAATAAATTTTATTTATATACCGCCTGGTGGCGAGCCAATCTAGGCGTTCACAAGACTAAAATACATACAACTTAAAATAATATAAGTCCCTCCCCCCTTAAAAATCAATTAAACTAGATATCAGTTAAAAACAACTAACAAATCAACTTGACAATGAAACAAGTAAACATACAGACTAATAAAACCCCTGCGACTTTAGTTCTAAAAGGGGCTGAGAAGGCAATCATGAGAAGGGAAAAGGATCCCAAGGTCCAAAAGTCCCGAGGCCGGGTATTTTAGTCTGGAAAGGCCTGCCGGAAGAGATCCGTCTTGACAGCCTTTTTAAAGCTGTCCAGAGATGTTAACTGACGGATCTCATCCGGCAGGTCGTTCCAGAGTCTGGGGGCGACAACAGAAAAGGCCCTCTGGGAGGTCACCGCAAGCCTAGATTTTTGAGGCTGCAGGAAATTCCTCCCAGAGGAGCGGAGAGCACGGGGAGGATTGTAGGGGAGGAGGCGGTCTCTGAGATAGCTTGGACCCAAGCCATTTAAAGCTTTAAAGGTGATAACCAACACCTTGTACTGGGCCCGGAAACCAATGGGCAGCCAGTGGAAGGACTTCAAAACCGGAGTAATGTGGTCCCTCCTAGATGTTCCTGACAAAAGCCTGGCCGCCATGTTTTGAACCAACTGAAGCTTCCGAACCAAGCACGAGGGTAGCCCCATGTAGAGCGCATTGCAGAAATCCAAACGTGAGGTTACCAGCACGTGCACAACGGTCTCGAGATCCCTTAATTCCAGAAAAGGTCTGACAACCCCCACCATGCAGGAACTCACAATTAAAGCATTACTGACAGATGGCCATCCAGCCTCTGTTTAAAAACCTCCAAAGAAGGACACTCCAACACACTCTGAGGGAGCATGTTGAACAGCTCTTACTGTCAGGAAGGTCCTCCTAATGTTGAGCTGGAACCTCTTTTCCTGTAGTTTGAATCCATTGCTCTGAGTTCTGTTCTCTGGAGCAGCAGAAAACAAGGCTCTGGAGCAGCAGAAAACAAGGCTGTTCCTTCTTCCATATGGCATCCCTTCAAATATTTAAACAGGGCTATCATATCACTGCTTAACCTTCTCTTCTCTAGGCTAAACATACCCAGCTCCCTAAATAGGGCATGGTTTCCAGACCCTCCAACATTTTGGTCGCTCTCCTCTGGACATATTCCAGCTTGTCAACATCCTTTTTGAATTGTGGTGCCCAGAACTGGACACAGTATTCTAGGTGAGGCCTGACCAAAGCAGAATAGAGTGGTACTATTACCTCCCTCAGTGTAGACCAGGGGTAGGCAACCTTTCCCCTTTAAGGGCCGAGGGACTTCAGTTCCCAGAATCCCAGGAGCTTTTGGCCAACATGGGACTATTGGCCAACATGGCTGAGGCTTCTGGGAGCTGAAGTCCCTCGGCCCTTAAAGGGGAAAGGTTGCCTACCCCTGGTGTAGACACTATACTTCTATTGATGCAGCCTAGAACTGAATTGGCTTTTTTAGCTGCTGTGCCACACTGTTAACTCATATTCAACTTGTGGTCTACTAGGACTCCTAGATCCCTTTCACGTGTAGCCTTGTTAAGCCAGGTGTCCCCCGTTCTGTATCTATGCATTTCATTTTTTTTCTGCCTAACTGCAGTATCTCACATTTTTCCCTGTTGCAATTCATTTTGTTAGCTTTGGCCCAACTTTCTAACCTATTCAGGTCATTTTGAATTTTGATCCTCTCCTCTGGGGTATTAGCTACTTCTCCTAATTTGGTGTCATCTGCAAATTTGATAAGCATGCCCTCTATTCTTTCATCCAAGTCATTGATAAAGATGGTGAATAGCACTGGGCCCAGGACAGAACCCTGCAGCTTCTCACTTCTCTCCAGGATGAAGAGGAGCCATTGTTGAGCACCCTTTGGATTTGGCCAGTCAACTAATTATAAATCCACCTGATTCTATCTCAGAAGATGAAGAGATGCAAAAGCTGATCATTTCTATCAGAAACATTACTTGCTAGCAACACTTTCAAAATAATTTTTACTGCTCTAAAAACACACCTGTTTCAGTAGATTTTTCCTACAATCACAAAACAGATCAACTTGCAAAGCAATGCAGCCAAATTTATCATGGACAATGCATGCTGAGAAGGAGGGGGGAAGGTCCATAGGAAGAAAAACCCTTCAGTACTGATTTGAATTCAGTTGTGGGAATGTGTGACTATCTATACAATTTCAGTCCGGATTTTTATGAATCAGTGTGACATCAACAGGGTGAAATCTGGGCAATATATTGTGCACTCAATCTGAATTATTTTGCTGATGTGGATTCAGCCTTAGGGAAATATTGGGCAAGACTGCATGCCAGAACTGCTCACAGGGAAGGGAGTTCATGATGGATGGGAGTTGTTTAAAAGGTGACATATTGAAGGCACAATTGTAAATAATTCCAATAAAGAAGAAAAGGCAGATACACCTAAAAAAACAAGGTGGGTGTATAAAAAATCTTCTAGATGAGCTGAGATTTAAAAGGGGCATGTACAAGAAACAGAAGAAGGGGGAACTCACCAAAGAGAAATACAAACAACTAGCTAATACTTGTAGAAGGAAAGTCACAAAAACCAAAGCTCAGAATCAGTTCAGGTTTAGATAGGATAAAAATAGCAAAATATGGCTATGTTTGAAGCAAGGGAAAGAACAAGGAAATGGTAGTAAATGGAGAAGATGCTAAAGTGCTGATAGGAAAGGAAGAACTGCTTTTCTGAAGAAAAAAAACAGTGCTCAACCTGCTGAAAATAGAACAAATGATGCTGCAAAGGAGCTGCAACCCAAAAAGGTAATACAGGAATACCTAGCTACTCTCAATGAAAAGTATCCAGGGCTGGATGAACTATATCCAGGACTTGCTGAGGTAATCTCAGTTCCTCTGTTGATAATAATTTAGAATTATTAAAGAACAGGCATGGTCTCAGCAGACTGGAGGGGCTGTTGTCTTCATATTCAAAAAGCTATTTAAAAATAAAAGGGAGTCAAGCAACTACATACTAATCAGTCAGCTTCATATCAATGCCAAGAAAGAACAGATCATTAGAGTCAGTCTGTGAGCACATAGAATGGAACACTGGGATTATTAAGAGTTTGAGATTTTACAAAACAAGCTATGTGAGAGTAATCCTATCTTCTACTTCATTTTGCTAGATTTCTCCCCCGTTGAAGGTTTTTAAACATTGGCTAGATGGCCATCTGTTGGGACTGTTTTGAATGTGTATTCCTGCATGGCAGGGTGTTGGACTGGATGGCCCTTGTGATCTCTTCCAACTCTGTTTCTATAAGTCTACAAGCTTGGTAGATCAGGTGTGTGTGTCTTCATTTCAGTAAAGGTTTTTGTCAAGGTCCTACATGACATTCTTGCAGACAAGCTGGTAAACCATAGGCTAGACAATGCTTCTCATAGGTTAATTTGTAGCTGGTTGACAGACCCCAAGAGTGCTCACCAATGGTTCCTTTTCATCCACAAGACAAGTGACTGGTACACTCATTCAGTGCTTTGGAAATGTAGGGCATGCTTAAGGTTCTATCCTTGGACTGTATTGTCAGCATCTTTATAAATAACTTGGAAGATAGCACAGAGGGATGTTTATAGAATCTGTAGATAATATCAAATTAGGTGGAGTAACTTGTACCCCAGAGAACAGAACAGAAAACAGAAGATTTAAAATGACCATGACAGATTGCAGAGCGAGACCAAAACTAATGAAATTAATTTCAACAGAGACCAATATAAGGTGCTACAATTAGGCAAGAAAAATGAAATGCAGAAATATAGGATGGGTGACAATGGGCTTGACCACAGTATGTATATGTGAAAAGAATCTAGGGGGCTTGGAAGATGACTAACTAAATTTGAACCAACAGTGTGTTGAAAGCCAATTCATTTCTAGGCAGCATAGTGTCCAGACTAAGGGAAGTAATACTCTCACTATAGTCTGCTTTGATCAAAATAAACTGGTGTGTCCAGTTCTAAGCAGCATAGTTCAAGAACAATGCTGCCAAACATCCAGAGGAGGGAAGTTAGGATGGTAAAAGATCTAGAAACCAAGCCCTATGAGGAATGGTTTAGAGAGCTGGATATTTAGCTTAGAAAAGAAAATATTTGTGAGGTGACACCATAGTCATCTTTAATTACCTGAAAGGATGTAATGCAGAAGATGAGACAAGCTTGTTTTCTGCTGCTCCAGGGCCAAAACACAAATCAATGTTACAAGAAAAGATTCCATCTTACGATTAGGAATAACTTCCTAATGTTGATAGTTGGTTGACAGTAGAATGGACAGTCTTAGAAGGTACTGGATTTTATTTCATTGGAGATGTTTGAATAGTAGTTGGATGAATGTACATTCCTGCATGGCAGAGGGTTCAGTTAGATGGCCCTTGAATTCCCTTCCAACTCCATGATTTTATATGGTTCCCCTGTTATCTGGAACAGACTTCGGTAGGGGTGCAAGAGGTTATAATTACTAAAAGCTTCCACTGCATTAAGGAGTCAACCATCAGCAAAGGAACACAAACAAATACAACTAATTATGACAACCAGAATTACTTACTTAATACTTTCTAATACACCAATCAAAGACCTAGTCCACATGTCACAATAAACCATGGTTTCTAATTATGAGAATAATCTTGCACAAGCTTTGAGTTTATGCCCTCTAAACCAGGTTTCTGGTATCACCTTCTTTTAACTAACTACAGTTCTTGACTTTAGATATAATGCAGACTTGTGATTAGCTCAAAAGTGAAAACAGATACTTCTGATCTCTCTCACACACACACAAAGTAGGAAGAGAAGGAAGGGAACATGAGCCTAAAATTTGTGCCAGGTCACGATTGTCTTAACAATCCATGCTTTGCCGTTATGCCTCAAATGAATCAGTGTATCAAATATATATTAAAATACCTAAAAAGATCAGAGTAATAATGCAGATCATCTATTAAAACTCTTATTGTAAATTTTTTTAATTCGCTGAATGCATATTTAGGAGCTTGTTTTACAACATGCATTTTTAGTAATATACATTTAAATGATTTCAGTAAAAAACACAGAAAAACTAAGCATGCTAAAGAGGCAACTAGACAACTATCAAAAGAAATCAAAGGGAAAACTGCTGTTAGCATTTTTACAGGTTTTTTAAAGAGTTCTTCAAAGAAAAAAAGAAGAAAAAGAGGGTGACATTTGGTTAAAGGCCATTTCTGTATCAGCTTCTAAATGAGCAATAAACTGAAAACCATTCATTTCTGTGCTCTGCAATGCAGCAACAGTCAAAAGCAATGATCTCCTTACTCAGCTGAAGAGCCCCTTAAGCATGCCCTACATTTCCAAAGCACTGAATGAGTGTACCCCGCCCACTCCAATACATCTCCTATTGACTTTAATATTAAGGCCAAATAGCACAAATCAAAATGATTCTAAAAATCATATAATATGCTTGAAGACACAGAAAGGAAAAAAAACACAGTAGAAAAATTCAAAGGGTTTTGTTTAGGACATGAAGTGTTATAGTTTTACTTAATATTGCATTCAGCCCACCAGGATGCTATCATCTGAAGCAAAAAGTTACAGAGAAGGAAATTTTTCAGATATCATTATTGTACTATCTATCTATCTATCATTATATATTACCATCAATATTATTACAAACATTGATAGAAATTGGGACTGCAGTCAGGAAATCAGAAGAAGATTAAGAATGGGGAGGGTGGCCATGAAAGAACTATAAAAGATTCTAAAATGCAAAGATATACAATTCAGCACAAAAGTTAGAATCATACAAGCCATAGTATTCCCTATTACCATATATGGATGTGAGAGCTGGACAGTTAAGAAAGATGATAGGAAGAAAATCAATACATTTGAGATGTGGTGTTGGAGAAGAGTGCTGAGGATCCCATGGACAGCTAAAAGGACAAACAAGTGGATCCTAGAGCAGATCAAGCCGGAAACCTTTCTAGAATCCAAGATGGCCAAAATGAGACTATCATACTTTGGACAAATCATGAGAAGAGAGGACTCTTTGGAAAAAACAATAATGCTGGGAAAGGTGGAGGGAAGTAGGAAGAGAGGAAGGCCACATGCGAGATGGATGGACTCTATTAAGGAGGTCATGGATATTTAGGGGATTGCAGGAATTAAGCAGAGCAGTGGAGGACAGAGGGTCTTGGATATGTTTCATCACCATGAGGCGAGATCAACTCGAGGGCAGTTAACAACCACAAAACAGAGTCACAGAGTATATATTTCAGAAAGATCATCCAAAGATTATGATATATGAAGATTAACAATCGTAAAGAAGTGACTGAAGCATGGGTCCCTTTGCTGGATGTACAGATTCCCTTCATGGATGTACTTCACAGACATTCCCACCACCACCACCCCCGGCCAAAAAGATGCCATATGAGTAAAAAGAAACACATATTCAGCATCAAGAGTACAGTGAGACTGTCATATCAATGGGCTAGCCAGCTGCAGACTGGAGCTCCCACAGATCAACCCACCTCATGTTAGCCAATGGCAATGAGCACCCATGGCCACATTGATGTGAATGTATGCTGATTAATATGGACTTGAGCTCCCATGTTTTTTCCCATCCATGGGGCAGGGGAACCAAACAGGAAAACAAGACTTTACTTTTCCCTTCCCTTTCCTCCTTTTTTCGTTGAACGTTTCTAGCGGTTCTGGCCCCTGCTGTTACTGTTCTTCTTTCCACACAGAATCCTTGCAAGGAAAGGAATTATAACAACAGACAAATAGTAGCTCATTTTAATATGCCAAGGAGGGAAGTGAGATGTTCCCTCTACCTGCTACTGTGCTAAGACCCACACCACAAAAATACAAAAATGCATAAAAAATGCATAAAATCGTTCCTCCAACTCTTCTTTGAAAGTGTAATGGAAAATGAAAGAACACCAGTGAGTGAGCAAGCAAATGGTGGTGGTGGTGGTGGTGGTGGTGGGGTATGTGTACACTCCAATTGTTATTGATTGATAGGTTGATGTATGCTGAGAAGGCAAAAACAGCAGCGTGAAGTGAGTTTGCAGTTGCAAAATATGTGGCTGGTTAGATGTAATGTCACCTCACTGTGTTCATTAGTTTGGGGCATTAACAGATCACTGTGGAGTTGCTGTATGTAAATATGAGGTGAGGATGATTTTCTTGGTCAATGTAGACAGCTCTATCATTTATGGGCAGAAAAGAAGGCCCACTCATATAAACCTCCAGCATAAAACAGAGGGAAGATCCACTCTGTTATTGTAAGCAGAGCGGGGGGAGGAGACATGATGAGTGGGAAGGAAGAGTCACTTATACAATGGGGGGAGTGAAGGAGTGGCCTGAGGCTGCTCTGGCCACAAGTTGGCTGGAACTGTGGCATCCACACAGCCCACTCTGAAAGCGGGCCACCGTTGCTGGCCTCAACCCATGCCACCAGAAGCCAGATTATCCCAGCTCCTTTTTGCTCTGGTCTAAAGGACCAGAGTATGGCATCAGAGCATATAAATGGCACACTTCCAACATGGCTGGAAGCCACCTCTTTTGCCCCATGTGTTTTGGGCCATTGTTAACTAACTTCCCCCCCCAGTTTGGGGATTAAGGTAGCATAGAATAACTAAAACATTGAAAAAAATTAATAGCATAAAAATGTGAAAAAGCAGTTGAACCATCATAACATTTGAAACCAGTTAAAACAAAGCAACTACAACAAATAAAAGCCCAACACATTATACAAGGCTTGTTTCTGCTGAAAAATCAATTCTGGCCTGCTGGAATGGTTTTTCTTCTTGCTTGCTTGAAGAAAGATAGTAAGGAGGGTGCCAATCTAGCTGCTCTGGGAAGGGAGTCCCTACAGCTCCAAAATCTCTTAAAGGGATTTCTTCCTACACCCCAAAGCAAGAAGATCAGACAAGTCCTGAGTCATACCTGGCCCCATGCCACACCATCCAATATTTGACAATTGCACAAAATTACATAAAATTATAAACAAAACAAAACAAAACAAAAACCCTTGATAAATGAACAGTGCGAAGGTTAAAAGGCATCACGAGTCAGAAAACCAAAGGATCACTGGAGGAAAGCCAATTTAACCTTTCCAGGCACGTCAAAGTAAAGCCTGTAACTACAGCATTGGTCTTTTGGAGGACCACAAATACCACCAGCCTTCTTATTGGCTGTATTACACTGCCTCACAATCTGCACACAGGTCTTTAGGTGCGTTTGAGGTCTTTGGCTTTTCTTCTTGCTCACATTTGGCATGGCATGATTTATGCACAAACTGTTCCCCCCCCCCCCAAAAAAAAACATTCCTGGAGAGAAGAAAGGGTGAGCCAATATACTGTAGTGGTTTTAGTACTGTACTCCAACTCTGGGAGAGCAGAATTCAAATCCCCGCTCAGCCATGAAAACTGGGCAAGTCACACCCTCTAAGCTTTACTGAAAGAAAATGGCAAACCTCCTTTGAAGAAATCTTGCCAAGAAAATCCATGACAGGTTTGCCTTAGAATTATTGTAAGTAAGAAGGCACACAGTAGCAGAAGATGTGTGCCTACTGTTAGGAGCCTATTGCTCCTAACAACTACACCACATTGCTTCACTGTAGGTTTTCCTGTCTAAAGAAATTTAGAAGCTAAAATCCAAACCTATAGAAAGATTAGATGTGTATTAATACATGCTGGATAAACACAGAAACACACACTAGTATGTGTAAAAGAGTTAGGAAAGGCTGTTCACTCAATGACTGTTTATTCATTTCCATCATCAAGTTAGATCACCAAACTAAGACTCTTTGCAAATAATATATGCTGAGTGTGCTGTCTAGAATATTCAGAGTGTGATTTGGAACTGCTAGACTCTGGAGCCACTAATGGCTTTAGTTTCCAGAGATGCCATTTGAGATGTCAGGGCTGGGGAAGACTCTCGCCAAGATTCATTGAACCAAACGTTTGGATATATTCAATATTAAACTTAAAAAGCACTTTATATTGATTACTCTCTGTACTTACTTTTTAACATTACCTAATATCTTAAGCAATGCTAGTTGGGATCCAAGTAGCTACTTTGTGTATGCCAAAGTAGGCATGCCCAGTGGTATTTCTTTTTCATTGAATGGCATCAACATCCTTATCAAAAATGCATATGAAACTGCACTCCGTTAAAAATAAACAAATAATAATTTGTATTTAGCATGAGGTAGTCCTGCCAGAATGATACAATTTCAAATCCACCAGAGGCACAAAACCTTGTCACACAGTTTAGTTTTGATTTACGCATTTTTTTTAAATAATAAAAGGGATTTATTCTTTTGGTATGCATATCAGACAGCTGATACATAATACATACATTTAATTGTTTATTTAAAAAAAACACCCAGTGCAAACCTTTAAAATGCACACAGACATAACTCACAGGTAAACATGAAATAATCTACAGTAACAGGAAAATGTATGGTCAAATATTGCCCTGACAGTTCCTATTCTAATAAGTCCACCTTTTATAAGCATGCCATTTCTGGTCCATCACTGATCTTCTACAGTAAGTTAATTCTGGACAAATTAAACAAAACTGTAGCATTCCATTTTCTGCAGATGTTCCTTCATATTATTGTTTTATTCTAATTTATTGTTATACTCACTTTTATTCCATGTAAGCAAATTTACAACTACTGCCCAAGAAATACATTTACTAGTATTGACACCACATTGTTCTTCCATCTAGTCTCACTCCCCCACTCCTGAGCAAGATCTCCTACTGCTCACTTCAAAGGTTGAGGTAACAACAGTGGGGTAAATCAGGGGCCAGTAAACAGGAGCAAGTAATAGGAAAAGGTCCAACCCAAAGCCTGCCCCATTGCCATCACTATTGGAGTTGTGCAGGGGAACGGAAGGTATGGTTGTAACAGAGGGAACAGATGTTACAAAAGAAGGCAGGATCGCTGCTTGAAAACTATTCCGCCTTCAGTTCCCTCTGCTTCCCAGAATGGTTTGGAGAGCAGACCAACCATTCCACAGAACCTCACTCTGCTCCTTTGCAATGCCAGGTCGGTTAAAAATAAGACCCATATCATCCAGGACCTCCTCCTGGATGAGGATGCCGACCTGGCTTGCTTCACAGAGACCTGGCTGGGGGAGGATAGTGCCGCTATATGGGCACAGGCCCTCCCAGCCGGGTACTCTGTCAGTGAGCAGGTGAGGGGAAGTGGGCGGGGGGGTGGAGTGGCTCTGGTTCATAAGAACACCTTGACCTTGACCAGGATACCTGTCCGGAACACTTCGAGTGCATGTACCTCAGCCTTAAGACCAGGGATAGATTGGGGATTCTGCTAGTCTACCGGCCACCCCGTTGCCTAGCAGACTCCCTGACCGAGCTGACACAACTGGCCTCTGAGCTGTTGTTGGAGACCCCCAAACTTTTGGTTCTGGGGGACTTCAACATCCCGCTCGAGACCAGTTTAACAGGCGCGGCTCGGGAGTTCATGGAGACCATGACAAACATGGGCCTAACCCAATTGGTCAACGGGCCCACACATTGTGCTGGTCATACACTCGATGCGGTCTTCAGTACGGAACAGGAATATCCCTGGGCAGAGGTGGTAAGTACCTCTGCATTGTCATGGACGGATCATTTCCTGGTCAAGATGGAACTCAGAGCCAATATCTGCCCCACCGGGGGTGGTGGACCCATTAGAATGGTCCGCCCTCGAAGGCTAATGGAGCCCATTGGATTCCAGAGAGCCTTAGAGGGTTTAATGGTTGGGAATGCCTGTGACCCTGTCGAAGCTCTGGTTAATACTTGGAACACCGATCTTACCAGGGCTATCGACACGATCGCTCCCAAGCGTCCTTGCCATCCCGCTTCAAACCATAGGCCTTGGTTTATGCCAGAGCTTAGGAGGATGAAGCGGTTTGGACAACGACTAGAGCACATGTGGCGGAAGACTCAACTCTTATCTGACAGAACTCGCCATAGGAATCTTCTTTGGTCCTATCGGGAGGCAATACGTGCAGCGAAGAGAGCTTTCTCCTCTGCACGTATTGCGTCTGCAGAGTACCGTCCAGTAGAACTGTTTAGGGTGGCGAGGGAGATGACGCAGGTGCCCCCTGCGCCAAATCCCTTACTTAACCCGACAACGTCCTGCTGTGACGCGTTTAACAAATTCTTTGCAGATAAAATCTCTCAGATAAGAGCCGACTTAGACGCCACTGCTGAAACAGAGTTTATAGGCGAGGCGTCCAGTGACTCCATCAATGTAGTTATACTGGATCAGCTTCAATCTGTGAGTACCGAGGACGTGGACAAGCTGCTTGGTAAGGTGAGGAAGACAACTTGCCCTCTCGACCCTTACCCATCATGGCTGGCCGTCCGGGGGGGGGAATGCATTGGTGAGATTCCTCACGGATCTCATCAATGCGTCCTTCAGGGAAGGACATGTTCCATCATGCTTGAAGGAAGCGGCTGTTAGGCCGCTTCTGAAAAAACCTTCCCTGGACCCCCTGGATATGAGTAATTACAGGCCTGTTTCACTGCTGCCATTTTTGAGCAAGGTAATCGAGAGAGCAGTTGCTCTTCAGCTCCAAGCTGTCTTGGATGAAACCGATTATCCAGACCCATTTCAAACCGGCTTCAGGACAGGCTTTGGGGTTGAGACTGCCATGGTTGCCTTGACCGACGATCTGCGTCTGAGCATCGACAGGGGTACTGTGACCCTGTTGGTGCTCCTAGACCTCTCAGCGGCTTTTGACACGATAGACCACGGCATCCTCTTGGGCTGCCTCAGGGAATTAGGTATCGGGGGCATTGCTTTGCAGTGGTTCCAGTCTTTCCTCTCGGGTAGGTCCCAGAGGGTGCTGCTCGGGAACTGTAGCTCCAGTAAGAGGGTACTCACTTCTGGGGTCCCTCAGGGAGCTATCTTGTCCCCGATGTTATTCAACATCTATATGAAGCTGCTGGGTGAGATTATATGGAGTTATGGTGCTGGGTGTTATCAGTACGCTGATGACATCCAAATCTATTTCTCCATGCTCGTTTGACGGCCTCGAATTCCAATGGCATCTCCTCTCTCAATGAATGTCTTCGAGCGGTAATGGGCTGGATGAGGAAAAATAGATTGAAACTGAATCCAGACAAGACAGAGGTGCTCATGGTAGCGGCCCCGAAACCAAGAATTGGGTTGCAACCTCCAGTCCTGGATGGGGTCACACTCTCCTCCAGTGACTGTGTTCGCAGTCTGGGGGTGCTCCTTGACTCGTCGCTCCTGATGACAAATCAGGTAAATGCGACGGTCAGGAGTGCCTGTTATCAGCTTCGGTTGATACGCCAGCTGCGCCCTTTTCTGGATCTCGAGACTGTTGTTCACGCACTGGTAACCTCACACCTTGACTTCTGTAATGCGCTCTACATGGGGCTACCCTTGTGCTTGACTCGGAAATTACAGCTGGTTCAAAATATGGCAGCCAGGCTTGTGTCAGGAACATCTAGGAGGGACCACATTACTCCGGTTCTGAGGTCCCTCCACTGGCTGCCTATCAGCTTCCGGGCCCAGTACAAGGTGCTGGTTATCACCTTTAAAGTCCTAAATGGCTTGGGTCCAAGCTATCTCAGGGACCGCCTCCTTCCATACAATCCTCCCTGTGCCCTCCGGTCCAGAGGGCTTTTTCTGTCATCGCCCCCAAACTCTGGAACGACCTGCCGGACGAGATCCGTCAGTTAACATCGTTAGACAGCTTCAAAAAAGCTGTCAAGACGGATCTCTTCCGGCAGGCCTTTCCAGATTAATTACCCTGGCCTTGGGCTTTTTCCATCCCTACAGTTCCTTTCGTGGCCCCATCACTTGATGGATAAGGAATGCTGTAGGAGACTACCAGGGCATTGTGTTGTGTTTGTGTCTTTTTTTTTTTTAGATTATGTTTTTTTTAGATTATGTTTTTAAATTGTGTTTTAATTGTTATGATATTTAATTCTGTTTTAAAGGGGGAGGGTTGGTACGGGGACATTTTGTACTGTTTTAATTGTAAGCCGCTTAGATTGATTTATCATATAAGCGGGATAATAATAATAATAATTATTATTATTATTATTATCATCACCATCCCAAGAGAGACACTCTTTTTAAAAAGAGGGTCATTATGGCCACTGTTCAGTAATGCTCCCCCACAAACGCACATACCCACAGGCACCCCATAGTACCTTTGTTTTCACCCTCCCTTCCATGGGAGAAGAAGGTAGCAGCAGAAGTTACATTTCTAATGGTTCTGCTCATGTGCCACTAAGGAAAAAAAAATGGAGTCAGAACACAGAGCTTAGCTGATTTTCTGAATGCCTGCTGAAGGCTGCTGGTGTTGAAACTACTAGTTAGTCGCTGTTAGTATTCCCTCACACACCATCTTTGCAGGCATCACTCCAGCAGGCCTGAAAAAAAAACAGACAGGTCCATGCTGCTCCTGCCTCCTTCACTCTTGGTACACAAGGACAACTATAGTTGCTGCTGATGCTTTGCCTTCTTTCTCTGCCAAGTATTTGTCCTCCTATCCTATCATGATTCCTAACAGAACAATAAGGAAGGGCAAGGAATTTCTTCCTTCTCTACTTTCTCTACTGCAATTTCTTCTTCCAAAAGCCATGCCAGACAGCCACACCGCACCACTCAACTCATAATTCATCTGCTTTTCTCTCCTTCCTGGAAAACTTCTCAAAGGGGAAAAAATAATTTAATTGCTACTTTGTAACAAAGGACAGAGGAATGGAGAGCTGTCAACATCTTTGAGTGCAGACTATTGACACAGCAAATTTAGGGATGGCTCCAGATGCCAAGCACAAATCTTCTTTGTATTATATTCTTCTATGTGCTAAAAGCCAAAGCAATAAAATTAGTGCAATAAATATATCTCTACATTAATCATAAAATACAATTTTCCTGGTCTTATAAATCAAAATGAGTGTGTGTGTGTTTTTAAAAAAATATCCTCCTATCTTAACAAAGTCTACATTGTGAAAGACAGCATAGTTAACCAGCACATTTTAATAATAAGACACCAATACAGATGCTAAAAAGTTAGGCTGGTGGTATTTTTTAAAAAATCTCACAGAGGGGCTATTTTACAATTGCTGACCTCATTAAGAACACACTTACCAAAACCATAAACCAAAAAAGATTTGTGGCAATTGCCATGGCATATACCCTTTTGTTTACTGGAGGAACACTAGATATTTGCTGCCGTAGTACACTGAGCTGATGTTTTCAGTAAGCTTCTCATTATACAGTTGTCCCTTCCCGTTCATGGACTTGGAAGTTTGCAGTCCCACTCTTCATGGGAGGGGCAAGCAGGGAGAGACATAATGGTGGTGTGCACATGCACCATTATTTTCAATGGGGCTCAAATATTTGCAGGCCGACATTTTCATGCCCCCCCCCCGAATGGATCCCCCGCAAACTGGAAGGGGCCACTGTAATCTAAAATGACAGTGAATAAATGAAACAGAAACTGCATCAAACCTAAAAACATACCCCCCATTTTATTTTTATTTTCATTTTCTAAATGAAATAATTACAAAGAAAATACGATACAGGGACAATGTACCTGAAGTATTAATTGGAAACTGCTTTTGAAAAAGAAGAATAGCATATTATTTTCCTATTATGTAAGGAGCATGTACTTAACAGTCTCCTACTGAAATCAACTGGATTTTAAAGTGTTCATATTTGTCTGGATTATGCCCATTCTTTGCTGATCCCAACTGCAATTTTATTTTTTTCTTTTGATAACATCTCAGTTTAACAGAAAATTTGAAAAATAAAAATGTTGCACAATTAAAATTGCAGTTCTATTAGGCAACAGTAGATAATAGTTATACACAATATCACCTTGGAAAGAAAAAAGTGTAAATTTACTATTGCAATGAAAATATTTACTACTAAATGGAAAAGAAACCCATGGTATTCTCTCAGACCTTTTTACTAAATGGAAAAGAAACCCATGGTATTCTCTCAGACCTTTTGTAGATTTTGCATTTATTTATTCAAACAGTATATTGTTTCAGCCCACAAAGATTCTAAAATGGCTTACAATAAAACAGAAAATCAATAAGCACAATATAAACCAATAAAGTACAAAGTACATAGTAATTCTAGAAGGAAAACATCATTAAAATGAAAGAGTAGAAGGCCTGTGCAAATAAAAATCATTTCACCTGAAGATGAAAAAAACCCAGACTCCGTGCTAGGTAGATCTCCATGGGGAAAGCATTACAAAACCAGGATGACACAATTCAATAGGCTCTATTTCTGGCTACCACCTGCCTCATCTCTATTGGGGTTGTAGAAAAGAGCCTCTGAGGATGACTGTAATACCCAGACAGGTTTGTGAGAGAAGAGGGAGATGTTAAGGTACCAAACTAATTAGGGCTTTAAAGTTTAAAAACAGCACTCAAAGTTATGCTTGGCAATGTCCTAAAGACAAGCGTTCTTGTTTCCAAACCAGTCCACACCTGGTCTCAGCTAGTAATCTAAGCAACAACAGTATTTTGGACCAACTCCAGTTACTAAACAATCTTCAAATATATATTTTTAAGATTTAATTCCAGTAATTACATCGGAATGTTTTAACACATATCCCCAAATAATATAAAATTCATGGGGATTTTGGCTTGAATATATTATACAACAATGCCAAGAAACAGCTGATGGCTCCCTACTGGTGGCAGAAATGCTGGGAAGTATTACTGAAACACTGACTGAAATGAAATGCTGCACAGACATTTTCTATGACTAGCTAATTCAAAACACTCACTCCCAAATCTTTCATTATGGCTCCAAATTATTTGCCACTGGCTCCAAACTATTTACATTTTGGGTGTGTGGTTCAGTTTTTCTGTATTTTCCAGTTTCCTGGTTGGTGACAGATCATTCATCTTCATGTCTGACCCCAGGAAGTGCATAACATAGCCTAGCGAGTGTTCCTAAGGGCAACAAATCCTCTCACCACCTCCTATGGAAAAGATTCCTTCCTCCATTTGTAGTAGCTGAGATGGTTATAGACTAATCAATAGCAATGGCATTTACTTTCATTCCCCATCTTTTGCTTAGGATCTTTACATATCCTATCAAAGCCCTGAAATGCAACTATAAAACAATAACAAGTGGTATGTCATTTTTTTTTCTTCATAAAATAATTGTGCCATCTCCAGATTAGGAATGCTGAATTCCTTCCTGGAATGTCAGTGTGCTGAGTAAGTGGGACCATTAATACTTCCAGATTTGTTTTATTGGGGATATGATAAAAGGGATAATGGTTTACAATCCTGCTTTGCAGAATAAGCACAAAACAACATACAATGTATAATGGTACTTGTTATTGTTGAGATTAAGCACTGACTGACAGCCATCTAAGTGGTGTCTTATGTTCATTAATATGTAATTTCCCAGAAGGAATATGCTCACAATTCACAGATTTGATAAGCTCAATGTCCCTCTTGACTATTCATAAATCTAACTCTGTCCAGTATGCCCTAGCTCATACTAGGATCCCCCTATGCCCCCATAAGTATTATAATAATAATTTTTTAAAAAATCAAAATTTAGAATTTTACTTTTAACAAGTAATTTGTTACAGTTACAGTTCCAAAATCCTCAATTAGTTATTATAGTACTAGTTTTTTAAAAAGTAACAAACATTCCTCTAAAGTAACTAAATTGCTACTTTTAATTGCTTACATCTAAGTAGTGAAATCTCATATTCATTGTAATGATAAAAGTAAGTTACTTCACAAAAAGGTGTGAAGCTATCCTTTGTTAAAATTGTAATGTAACTTAAGGCCTTGACAGACTGCCAGAAATAATGCAGCTTGAGACCACTTTAACTGTCCTGGCTCAGTGCTAGGGAATCATGGGAACTGTAGTCTGTAAAGGCCCTTAGTTGTACCTTAGTTCCTGCAAAAAGCTATTATTACAACTGACCCATTAACTGCAATTAATCCTAGCTGTCAAGTCCAAGTCTTGGAAAGGCCATTTGACATGAAACTAGTAATAGAAGCCAAGGCAGTTCTTGCCCTGTAATACCCAGTAGCCAATTTATAAAATGCTGCTGTTACAAAATGTAACAAAACGTAACCTATTTACAAAATGTTTTATTGCTATTTTACTTCAAGCTTGTAAAGTCACCCCCAACAATTGTATATTGAAGAATTGTATGCAGAGCTAATATATATCATGCCTAGAGTGTAAACTGACTAAATCACAAGCGGTGGAGATTCGTCATATGACATCACAGCAGAAGATCAAGCAATGGAATTTAAAAAACAGAACACACACATAGGACATAGAAAGCATTGAAGAAGTAAGCAGGATTGCAGGTTCATCAGGAGGAAGGATCAATATTGATCCTATTTCATAATATAAATATTAATATCAGCAAAGTATAAATTGAATAAATCACACGGGGGAGATTCATCATAACATCACAGCAGGAGATCAAGCAATGGAATTTAAAAACAGAACACACACATAGGACATAGAAAGCACTGAAGAAGAAAGCAGGATCACAGGATCATCAGGAGGGAAGATCAATATCAATCCTATTTCATAATATAAATGTGACCTTAGCTTAGTAGAAGATTTTATAAACTACAAATATACAGGGGTCTATGTACCCGTATTTTTCGCCATATAAGACGCCACGGCATATAAGACGCACCCAATTTTAAAGGAGGAAAATCCAGGAAAAAAAGATTCCTCCCTTTAGCAGCGGCCGGTTGTTCAATGGGCTGCTCCTGGGATCAGAGCACTTCTCCGATCCCAGCATCAGCCCATTGAACAACTGAAGCCGCGGTTGTAAGGAGGCCTCCTTCCACCCGCGGCTTCAGTTCAAAGGGCTGGTGCTGGGATCGCTCCGATCCCAGCACCAGCCCATTCAACAATCGAGGCCGCGGGTAGAAGGAGGCCTCTTTCCACCCGGCTTCAGTTCAAAGGGCTGGTGCTGGGATCGCTCCGATCCCACCACCAGCCCATTGAACAACTGAGGCCGTGGGTGGAAAGAGGCCTCCTTCCACCCACGGCTTCAGTTCAAAGGGCTGGTGTTGGGATCGCTCCGATCCCAGCACCAACCCATTCAACAGCCGAGGCCATGGCTGGAAGGAGGCCTCCTTCCATCCGCGGCTTCAGTTCAAAGGGCTGGTGCTGGGATCGCTCCGATCCCAGCACCAGCCCATTCAACAACCGAGGCCGCAGGTGGAAGAAGGCCTCCTTCCATCCGCGGCTTCAGTTCAAAGGGCTGGTGCTGGGATCGCTCCGATCCCAGCACCAGCCCATTCAACAACAGAGGCCACGGGTGGAAAGAGGACTCCTTCCACCCACGGCTTCAGTTCAAAGGGCTGGTGCTGGGATCGCTCCGATCCCAGCACCAGCCCATTCAACAACAGAGGCCGCGGGTGGAAGGAGGCCTCTTTCCACCTGCGGCTTCAGTTCAAAGGGCTGGTGCTGGGATCACTCTGATCCCAGCACCAGCCCATTCAACAACCGAGGCCGCGGGTGGAAAGAGGCCTCCTTCCACCCGCGGCTTCAGTTCAAAGGGCTGTCGCTGGGATCGCTCCGATTCCAGCACCAATCCATTGAACAAACGAGGCCGCGGGTGGAAAGAGGCCTCCTTCCAGCCACGGCTTCAGTTCAAAGGGCTGGTGCTGGGATCGCTCCGATCCCAACACCAGCCCATTGAACAACCGAGGACTCCTTCCAACAAAGAGGACTCCACCCGCGGCTTCAGTTCAAAGGGCTGGTGCTGGGATCGCTCCGATCCCAGCACCAGCCCATTCAACAACCGAGGCTGCGGGTGGAAAGAGGACTCCTTCCACCTGCGGCTTCAGGTCAAAGGGCTCCGATCCCAGCACCAGACCATTGAACAACCGAGGCTGCGGGTGGAAAGAGGCCTCCTTTTAGCTGCGGCCTCACCAACTTCCCCAGCCACGTTTTTGGGGAAAAAAGTGCGTCTTATATGGCGAAAAATACGGTAGTTCTTACACATACCCAAAAAACTTAGAAAGGAATGTGTTTACAAAGCAGAGGCTGTATGCTGATGAGGAGAGATCAAGCCCACTCAATCCAGCAAAGGTAGGGTCCTTATTTACTACTGTAAGACATCTACTGAATAAAAATTAAGCCCTAAGGAAGATCTTTATGCAGTCTCATATTCATCCATTTTGCAAGAATGCTGATAAGCAGTACAAATTTCTAGTCTGTCTTTACAGTTTTGCATAAGCTTTCCTATTGAAGTCTGATAGTAATTATCAGAATATATTTCATAACATTTTTAAAAATGATTTTAGTCTACTAGCTTTACAAATCAAGGCTGTGGTGTGGGTATTTTTCTCCTGACATTATAAGCTGCTCTTTCCTCTATCCCTTCTGTAATCTTCCATAACAGATGAGGGCAGTACAGCAGATTTTGTTGTAACCTGAACCAGAAATACTTCAGGAAGATTCAGGAAATATTGAAACTGAAGTGTAACAGGGTTCATTTGAAGTAAAACAAATGGCACCTTATGCTTCCTGAAGTTTATTAGTGTTCTGGAAGGGGTCAGCATATCCCCCCTCCTCCCAAAAAGTATATATTTTCCCTAAAATTTCCTTATCAAGAAAGCTCCAGGGTTAGGGAGAAAAAGAAGAAGGGAAAGTGTGTGGCTATGTGACTGACAGCTCTAGCTTCCAACCAAGAAACAACTTCTTTGGGATTCTCCTTTTTTATTTCCACTCTTTTTTTAAATGTGATCCTTAGCTCTCTTCTCCATCATTCTTTTTCGGTATGGATGTGTAGATGCTTTCTTTTGTCAATAACATGTAAAATTTCAAGTAGGTTTGTTGTGTTTTCTCATAACATTCCTGGAAGCCATGAATGCTCCTTTTGCTACAGGTACAGCCACAAAATGTGGTGAAGATACAAGAGCAACCAATAAGAGCCTTCTACATCCCACTTTCTTTTCTTTTTTTTTAAATCACTTAAGATGCCTTTATTATTTAAATTGTTTATATGATGTGTTATAACAAAGATCATACATTCACACCCCAAATCCAAATTTAAAGAGTTAAGCAAATGTCTTTTTGAAAACCTGCAAAAGTTGCTCTTGAATGAAAACAACAAAATATTTTACAGGCTTCATTCCCACACAAGACTTATATTAGTAGTTTCCTTTTAAAAATAACATTTAAAGGTATCTAGATGAAAATAGCCTGCATCTATCTGTCTGACATTTTGCAAACATCATTCCCTCAAAAGAAATTTCTATGTCTGGCATTAGGGCAGCTCTAGACATATTATTATTAGGTCAAATAACACAAGGGCCTGAAGCAGATGGGCCAAATAAAGCAGCTTCACTCCACTTCAGGGGTGTGGCATTTAGACAATGCATGCCCCTCAAAGTGGACAGAAGCCACGCTGAGGCCACTTAAGGTGGCCCGAAGCCAGTTGGAAAAGGAATGGAGGGAAAACTGCTCCTGCTGGTGGCACCTTGAGAATGGCTGCAGATTGCTCCATTTCACCCATCTGCTTCACACTAGGACACCCTCTCCCATTCCATGTACTGGCCAGACAGTAGAATATTTCTTCAATACTGGCAATGGGAAGTATCCTCTACTGCACCTCAAGGAAGGAAGCTAGGATATGTAGCACAAGGCAAGTCATGTGGCACATAGTTCCCTCATCCAACACTGTGCTGCTACCTGCCTAAGGTAACTTGCCTAAAGTACCCCAACTGGATGGAATTTCTCAACTTGATCTCCAGATTCCATCCACTTCAATCTAAAAGGAAAGAAGTTACAACTATTTTCTTGATTTTCAAAGAACTTCGGTGGGAAGCAAGACTTGAACAGAGGTGTATTCATCCTTAAGCCAAATCCTAGCCTAATGAGACTGCTTTTTATAACTGCAAAATCAAAATCAAACATTCTGCTAAATGCAAATGGCCACTACATACAAAAGTGTCATGTAATAAGAACATAAGAGCTCTTCCTGACCAGACTTCAATCCAGCATCCTTTTCCCAAAGTAACCTTGCTGGTGCCTGTTAGAACCTACAACCAGGAGATCAATAGCCTTATTTCCATGAATTTGTCCAACCCCCTTTTGAAACATCTAAGCTACTCTCTATCACAACTGCTAAAAGTGAATTCTACATCTTTTCTGCACATTGTGTATCAGATGGAAGAACAAGATGCTCAATTTAAAAGAGGTGTGCGTCAAACAGTTTCAAAATGAATTTGATGATATTTAACTTCACATTACTTTAGTACTTATTACATGTATGTTCCAGAACTGAAATGACTGCTTTATTGGTTATAAATGACATTTTAATGAGTACCTGAGTTGGGAAGTTGGAAACTTTATTTCAAAAGTTAATTATTAATATGAATGTTTTCTGAATTATTTTAAAGAGCTAAATAAATAAATCCATACTGGAAAGGAGTGATGAGGGTATAACAGATGGCCAAAAAGTCAAACAAATGGGTTCTAAACATCTTGGAAGCCACCCTGGAAGCCAAGATGACTAACTTGAGGCTGTCATACTTTAGACACATCCTGAGAAGGCATGATTCACTAGAAAAGACAATAATGCTAGGAAAGGTGGAGGGTAGTAGGAAGACAAGAAGACTGCATATTAAATGGCTAGACTCAGGGAAAACACACAGAGGGTAAGGAGCAGCTTGTTGCTACCCCTTTGCTGTCCAGGTTGGGGTGCAGCAACTGCATGCCATGCCCTCAACCTGGCTTTTTTTTTTCCTGGTGCAAAAAGGAGCGACAAAAAGCCGCTCCTTTTTGCACTGGGAAAAAGCCATGTTTGCCATAGTGGCAGCAGTTTTTCAGTGGTTCTTCGGTGCAGCGTGTGTAAATGCCGCGCTGTCGAAACATCTGGATCTGCCACACGTGCAGTGAGCCGTGCAGCTTCCCCGCAGACTGGGGATGTGCTTCTGTCTGAACACCTTGCCCCCAGTCTACCAGTTTTTTTGCCAGTCTGTCTTGTCCCTCAGTAAAGGAAATCATGGCCCAGAGCCTTCAGGACCTGAGCAGGACCTGAGGATAGGCAGGCTTGAAGATGTCTCATTCATCGGGTCACCATGAGTCCAAGTCTATTCAAAGACATCTAACAACAACAGCAAACCTATCTCTATTTTTCCATGTTATTTCTGCCTCTAGTACCAAATTATCTGCAAAAGAAGTAATGCTCAAGAACACATCTACTTGCTTAACAAAAGTATATATTTATTTGTTGTGATCCCAATAAGGAAATTTCTTTGGCCTGACAAAGATTTCTTGTATTTCAAAATAATGAAAATATAGAAGCTGAAAAAAGAAAATAAAGCACAAATTAGCTAGCATAACACATTCCAAAATGCTTTAGGAGTAGTTGTATAGCACAATACTTTCATTCATACTCTGTTTCACTTCTTTTTTCTTTCTTTCTAGAAACATGTAGCTGAAATGCTTTTGGAAATTTCCTTTAAAAACAAAAACAGCTGTAATTTCTGAAAATAATGTGTTCAGCAGAACTACACTTTTAAAATACAAAGAAAAGTAAAATGCCAGGCATGTTATATATAATAAGATTTTAATGAAAACTGCTAAGAAGTTTAGTTTATTTGCTTTCATGATTCAGTCATTTGCTAGGTCATATGCTCCCAGCACTGTGCCATGAAAAGAGATTTGACACACTAATTTCTTCCATTTATTCTTTTTAATTTATTTTATATTTAGAACATAAATTTGTTACCCTAAAACCAGCTCTCCAATTAACAGCTTATGCTTTTAAAAGAGTGTTATGAATTTAAAATTACAATATACAGCTAAAAATAATTGATGTTACTGATGAAATTTCCAGCTAGCACAGATAAGAAAATAAAACACTGCCATACAGAGCACATGCTGTTAAGTGTAGTGATATTTACTGTTAAAGGAGGAAAAGAACCCGCAAGGAGGCTAAACTTTACCTAAACAAAACCCCAACAGTGAGAATCCTGGACTGACAAGTATCCTTGCACTTTGGAACTTATTCTGCAAAAAAAGTACAGATTTTTATATTATTATTATTATTATTATTTTGCAGAAAACAGATTTTTCTGTGCAGGAAAAATTTTCTGCGTAGCACTGCGCTGTTTCAAGCACAGGAGAGGCTGTTTGTGTGCACCCCCCCCAACAAAAACAAGTGCAAATTTTGTACAGGATAAGTCCTGAAATACGAATAGTCTTCAAAACTAAGTAATTTTTAAGAGACTTCCTTGCAGCACGGAGGACACTGTTGAAATTATTCATTACTTCCTCCAAGAATGAAATTAGTGGATAATTACATCTCTCCCACAGAGTGGATAGAACAGAGAGAATTAGCAAGTTATGTTACCAGTCTCCAAATGCTCCTATATTGGAAAATGATGGCATGGGATAACCTACTTTCCCTAGGTAGACCACTGAATACAATAACCTTGGGGGCAATACTTTTTTCTGTACAATGTCCCTTGAAAACTACACCATGTGTATTGTCTTTCCCAGGGACATCTGAAGTTTCAATTCATTCATTCGGTTTATATGGCATTTTTCGCCCAGCATGAGACCCAAAGCATCAAAGGATATTTATAAAATGTGCAGTAGCACTGAGTTTCAGAGAGCCATTTTGCTGTTTGTTTTTTTAAAGGGGGGTATAGAAGACAGATACTTGACATCTTAACTATCCCCATCCACAATAGCCTAGCATTTATAATTCTATTGGACTCTGTAAGCTTCTCTTCCTATGCAATCGGATCCCCTCTTGGATCTCATAACGGAGAGAGAATGATGAGTGGTGGATCAAGCACTGAGGAAGAAGTGATTTGTGGAAGGACCTTGTGGAAAATTTGGGGTGGTCAAGAGTTGCTGATCAGGACATTAATTGGAGCATATGTTAACTAAAAGGAGTGTAATTCATGTATTTAAATTTATATATGCTTAAACACACACAAAATTATAATGTAAATTCTGTTCTTCTTTGTCTCCTTTTTCAGTGATGGATTTTCTTTTCTTTTTCAATGCAACATGGCTACCCCAGCAGTCAGCATGCAGCACCACTAAGAAACCCTGATGCCTTCAGCAAGGGAAAATGCTTTTTTTTTGCTCACAGAAGACATATGTATATCAAAGTCCAAATTGTAAAATGCTTATAAACATTCTTTGGAATCATGAATGGAGATGGCTTAAGTAGAAAGGACAAAATGCAATTAAATCCAACCTTCTGGTTAAAGAAAGAAAGAAAGAAGCCAATTAACTCCATTCCTCTCCACCCACCACTTCAGTTCAACCTGGAAGTGTACCATCAGCAGAAACACATGAACCTAATGGAGCTCGGAATTACAATCATTACTATGAACAAAAATGTAGCTTTGCTTTGAGGTCCACACTCCTGGTGAGCACAGCAAAGTGAACTTTACCAGTAACAAGTGTGAACTGCTTTCAGAAATATGCTGAATTAATTTTATAGTTGTTTAAAGAAAAATCCAGCACCCCATAATAAAAATGTAAGCAAAACTGTAGCAAGGAAGGTGTGGGAAACACATAACCCACTAGTGTTTCTTATTGTTGGTAAGTGTTCATTGTAGAACTGAATTTATTTTTCTCAAGAGGATTTCACCGTACAGGGGCTGTCAGTAATTCTGTCAGATCTGGCTTTCTGCCACCATCCATAGCTAATTGCTAAATCTTTGGAGAAAGAGTAATAAAAACATATTGCACCTGGTCATTTAAGAAGGACTTGTTCTTAAATTGTTAAGTAGATCAGAACAGAGATACAAATTTCTCTTGGGTTTAAATTAGTAATTATTGCTACATTTAAATGTAGTACATAAAACTTTACAGCAAGGTAATTACTCTCTGAGTTTTTAAAACTAAAATCCAGTGATGACAGAGATAAATGTGTAGGTAGAGATAAGCATGTTAATACATTTGGCCCTATTTGTTACATAAATAAATAACTGACTTTATTTATTACTGACTTTAGTTATAAAATAAATATCTTTCAAAAGCTTCCTCCTGCATAGATGCACATACAATGTTTCCAGAGGCAGGAATAATAAAATGTATTTCCAAATTGAGGTGGGCAGATGACAAACCTCTTCTTGACTGATAGCTGGGTTTTGGTCAGCATTATTAATGTCAAGCACAAGTGTTCCTGTACATTGTGAAACCACAATGTTGAAGGGTTTCTAATTTCTTCCAAAAACTCTTTGACTGCATGCATGCTCATATACATACAAGTGTGTGTGTGTGTGTGGGGGTTCATCTTAGCCAAATACTGCTGTAAATTCAATAGCCAGGCCACTCCCTCTCCTTTGTGGCTCAGGCACTGCTATAAAAATCAGAAAAAAATTAAAGTGTGGGACAACACATGCTCCTGTAATAGATCCTGTGGCAGACAATGTAGACTACAGGCTCAAACTGACTGCTCTGGTGAGCTCTATACCTCCAAATAGCCAAAGACACAAGAGGATTGGAAGAGTAAGAGATACCCAGTATGCTACATGTGCATCACGAGAAATGAATGAAAATGTTGTAATGTTGAGAAATGATTTATGTGTTCATGGAAGAGATGTTTAGGTACAGGGTGTTGGAAGCAGGTGTCAGGATCCAACAGTGAGAGGAGTTCGATGCACAAAATGCAAATGTATGAGGATATGGGAAGTGTTTGTGCAAATATGAACAAAGCCAATGGTGGAGATGGTTTTCACAAAGAAAACCTTGCAAGTATGGACACAACATGGACATAGATTAAGAGCATCAGAGTCTTCTATAGACATACTGCTTGCCTATACCACTGTACCTATAGCGTCTTGAAACTCTTCTCATTTTTCACAGGTAAATCAGCAGCACTGCCCAGATCCTAGCAAAAGCGACAGCTAAGCCACAGCAGCAGCTACTTGGTGGCATTACCACCCACCTTGCTACTCCCTGAAAAGCAATCAAGGAGGCTCCTGGGGGATCATTGCTCAAGGCCTCCTAAAGGCTAGCTCTGTCCCAGCTCTGATGAACTGTTCCTTGTCACAATAGGAAATAATATGGGCTAGATAGACAAACAGCTTGATCTAATATCAGCAGTTTTCTCACATAATAGGATGAATCCATTAACTTAACCATTCATCACTTCATTCAATGGGTATGCCTTAGTTGAGACTACCAACTGAGTTTGGACCAAAACATAGCAAAAAAGAGAAAATCAGCTCCTGTGTGATAAAACTCTCCATCCAAAGATCATTGTTTTATGTATTCATGCACATTTCAAGTGGAACAGCAACCCTGAAAACATATTTTTCAGTCAAAAAGAGGACAAAAGTGGGGGGGGGGGACAAGGAATTGAGGCAGTGAAAGCAGCAGTAGTGCCTGTGTGATGGGGCTCCAAGCAACTACTTCAGTTTCCTCTTTTATCAATCCATCCTTGCTCCATGCATGATGGAAACCATGCTTTTCTATCCAGATATGGAAACAGGAAATGCAACATACAGGAGGCTCAACTATGAAGCAGTAACAGATAGAAATCAAAAGCAAAAGGAAACACTTGAAAATGTGAGCCAGGACAGATAGAGCTTTTTTCATGACCATGCAGGGGATTCTCCGCAACAGCATGAAGTGCTATGGCATGCCAACAAAAATAATTAATATTGTTTAGAATTTATATTGAGGTGCAGCATGCATAAACACGTAGCATAATAGGTTTTGAAAATACTGTAGTCTGCATGAATATTGGCATGCAGCTCAGATTCATTCTTGCTTCTCTTATTTAGCATTGTTTCTGACTTCAAATGAAGCATGAAGCATGAACATAAGTATCACGCAATTTAATATTAAACCTATTAGAAATACCTAGTTTTTGCTAAATATATTGCTTTTAATGTTACAGTTAGATCATCATATAATAAGCCACATGCAGGAAGATACAAAAAGTGAAGATGTGAAATTGAGAGGCTGAGCAGACAGGCCAGGAGAGTACATCAAACACAGTGATAGGGAGCTTCACCATAGGAGTAATGATGCAGCAAGGAGTGCAAGGGCCTTTGCTGATGGGCGGCCATGGGCCGCCCTAAGAAGCGCAGGATTGGGGCCGAGGCTGCCCCAGGCCTCAGATCCAATCCACCCTTCTGCTGGCCCTGGAAGGAGTGCTGAAATCGCGCTCCTTCCAGAGCGGGCAGAAGGGGCACTGAAAGAGCTGTCGTGCGGCTCTTCCGGCTCAGCCCATGCAGAGGCTGGGCCTGGAGGATGTCATCGGAGTGCTTGCCATATCTGATGACGTCCTCAGGAAGGGGTTGGGGTGTCTGGCTGCCCCTCCCCTTCTCTTGCTCCAAGACGTGCAGAGCCCCCAAGATTGCCACAGTGTTTTCAGGAAACTCCATGGCAAACCAGGGGTCAGACTGACACAAGTTAAAGGCTGTTTACCACAGGATCAGGCTGGATCCAGCAGACCTGTGTCCAGTCTGCCAAGATACAGCCCAATCCTGGCCCCAGGTTTTTGGCCTGCATTATTCAAACAGGACAAAGCAAAGCCAGGAGGAACATGGGCCTTTTGGATGCTGTGGACAACCCCTAAGACATTCATTTTGTTAATATTTTCATGTTTTGCATGTTTTAAATCAGGGGTAGGCAAGCTAAGGCCCGGGGGTCGGATGCGGCCCGCCGAGGCCTTTGGACCGGCCCCAGGCCAGTCCTGCCGTCGCCGCAGCCCACCATGATGATATTATTGTTGTTATTACTTGTTCTTGGGGTTTTCTTGGCAAAATCTCCACAGGGGTTTTGCCATGGCTTTTCTGGGGCTGAGAGAGTGTGCATATTTTTATTTATTTATTTATTTATTTATTTTTGGTGCTTCAGCCCCCCAATTGTCTGAGGGACAGCAACCTGGACCCCGGCTCAAAAAGGTTGCCTACCCCTGTTTTAAATAATGCTTTCTGAATGTAGGTAAAGGTAAAGGTATTCCCCGTTGACAAGGTTGTCAAGTCGTGTCCGACTATAGGGGGCGGTGCTCATCTCCGTTACTAAGCCAATGAGCCAGAACACTGTTTACCTTCCCACCAAAGTGGTACCTATTTATCTACTTGCATTTGCATGCTTTCGAACTGCTAGGTTGGCAGAGGCTGGGACTAGTGACAGGAGCTCACCCCATCATGCAGCACCTGGGCCTCAAACTGCCAAGCTGCCAATCTTGCAATCAACACAGTCAGTGTCTTAAGCACTTGAGCCACTGCATCCCTGAATGTATATGTACATATGAATGTAGAATCACTACATTCTGAATGTAGTGATGAGTAAAATCCTTGGTCGCTCTCTTTTCCATAAAGTAAATATACATGCCATCCATATCTTAATGCATCACCTTCCAGCAGCAACAGTCAGATCCTACAGATTTCTGTGGGATCAGGTCTGAATCCTGGGAGGGGTCCTCTTCTCTTGCCTTAGAGTCCTAGAGTTCACATTCTTTCTTCTTGATGACAGTACCTCTCCCTACTCCAACTTCAGTAGCAGCACCCTCAAATGAAGACACCACAGGATTTAGGCAAAAGCAGCAATTGTCTGGCCAGCTCTTTATTTTAAGAAATAACAACAACTTCATACCACAGTTCACTTCAGCATTCCAAGCCCCAAGGTTCTTGTAAGGCTTTTGAGAGATATTTTGTAGCTTCTTTTTAAAGGAAAAAATCACTGCATTGGTGGGCTAACAATCTGCAGATTGGACCGTCCATGGATCACCATGTCCCACATTAGCCAGTGGTAGCACATGTCCATAGTGTGCTGATGTAGGCAGGTGCACATCACCATCCATTGAATAATATGAGGCTTGAGTATCCACATTTTCCCCCATCCAATGGAGAGGACGAGTAGAACCAAAACTCCACAAGTGGGAAGGGTCCACTGTACTTAGGGAGTGCCTGTATTTGGAAGCCACTAACTTATTTTTCAGTAGTCATATTTTGCTGCCATAACAGAAGGCACTCAATTACAGTTAACTATTAGGTTAATTGTTTAATTAATGATTATTAACATTTATGTTGGCATATGTACTTTACAATATTCTATCAGGATATATCAAGATCTTTTTATTCTGCATTGAATCATTAATAAATGGGCACCCAAGAACATATTTGAGCTTTTCAACTTCATTACATCCATTATTATTCTGGAGATATGCTACATTTTTTGTAAATTATAATACTATTTAACTTCATTACATCTATTATTATCTGGAGATATGCTATATTTTTTGTAAATTATAATACCATTATATTTTTAAACTTAAATTATAACTTGTTAATATACAAACAGAATACAAGTAACTAGTTATTTCTAGTCTGTTCCTTCTTCTAATAGTAAAGGTGTAAACAAATCATGATTGTAATTTAAGAAGGAATAACTTCATTTCTTTTGTGATGCAAATGGAATTTTGATTACATGTATATTTACAGTGGTTTGGCTCACTAAATGTTGGAGGAGCATGATTCAAGTGCAGGATTGTGCTATGTCTTATGTTGCTGCCTCATTCCCTGTATATGTGTTGAAGTATTGATCTACATTTTTATTTCTGTCATGGATCTTAATCTTGTAGCATCCAGAATTTTTAAGTAACTGAAAGTATTTTTTAGTTCACTTTCAGAAATAGGAAAGTGAGTAGCCATTTTAAAAATGACAGTAAGTCGAATCTACTGCAGAGGGTGATTTGCTATGCTATTTGTGGTCCTAATGGCTTGTCTCAAACAGAAATTGAGATGTTAAAAACCATCTGGAAATCCCCCCGATAAAGGGGATTCAGACGGGCCGACAGGGGTTCTCACAGAGGGAGGATTCATTCAGAGCCCAAGGGGATCAGAGTGGACCCTAAATAAGAGGACAAAGGCAGACCGCAACCACGAATTGGGAGCTGAAGAGGCAGCCAAGTCCCGCCGGGCTCTTTTTACATGTTCTATCCCCCTTCTTCACAGGAGACTGTGGGAAGGAAATACTATTTAATAAAAGATAATAAAGAAGATCCTCACCTCAATATCCCTATCAGAGGATTGGAACCAGAAACTGGGAACAAAGTGATTAGGAACAAAGATAAATAAAGGAAGTTTGTGTGCTGGGAGAAGAAGAGAAGCTAAAAGTGGAGAAAGGGAAAGAAGAGAGGAGTGGTGATAGAAAGAGAAACCAGAGAAAACATAAATAGATTGGTGACGGAGGACGTTATCACACGGGGTCTAAAGCAGTCCCATCCCCGGCGCATCCCCGTCCCATTCCGGATCCTTTGCCCGTGTTCAAACGATGTCGCAGCAAACCCCGCCCCATCCAGTGCCATCCCCTGCGCATCCCCGTCCCATTCTGGATCCTTTGCCCCTGTGTTCAAACGACGTCGCAGCAAACCCCGCCCCATCCAGTGCCATCCCCGGCGCATTGAGGCATCATCCCCATTCTTTGCAATTCCTCTTTTTTTGAGGAATTACATCTGCCGCAACCAGAACCATACCGGAATGATGCTGCTTTCTTGTCTGAAGCTACGGGGTCTATTCCGGTATGGTTCCATGCCGCTTTCTTGCCGCCACGTGTGATAACGTCCGGAGTGGAGCTGGAAAGAGAAGGGATAAAGGAGAAGGAGAAAAGGGATCAGAGAAGGGGAAGAAAGAGAGCTTGATGAATGCGATAGAAGTAAGAAATAAGATCTCTGAGGTGTAGGGAAAGAGGTGAAGAGATAAAGGTAAGAGATTTAAAGAGGGCAGATCAGGAGGAGAAGCAGACGATTTACAGACCAGGAGGAGAAGCAGACGACTGTGGACCAGGAAGAGAAGCAGACAACTGTGGACCAGGAGGAGAAGCAGACGATCCTGGACCAGGATAAGAAGTGGAAGAATATGGACTAAGACTGGGAAAAAGTTGGAAGAAGATAAAGGGGAAGAATGATGGTCTAAAATGGGGTTGGGAGGAGAGTGAGGAGACAGAGGAGAGAAAGGAGAGACCAACAAGAAAGATTGAGGAGGAGGGGGAGAAGGGAAAGTAACAGGAAAGACAGAGAGGGAAAAGGGGCATTGATGAGAAGCTAGGCGTTTTCAAGATCATGGAGCACTGATGTGAAGCAGTAAGGAGATAATACCAGGAAGGAAGCAGATATAGACAATAGAAGAGAAGGAAAGGAATATAGAAAGAACAAAAGAAAAAGGACTGCCTGCAGATGACACAGTGACACCTAGAGGAAGGAGGATTAACAGCTGACTTCTTTTTTGAATGGGTATTGATAGATAACTATCTATGAGGGTTGACTAAACAGTATTAAGGGGGAAATAATCCTAGGGGTTGGATAAATGTAGAAAGTCCAGTAAGGGTAAAGAGGAGATATAGTATAACTGAGAGTGAGTCTGGATAGTTAAAAAATAAATAAGGGACAGAAGTTTATATATATAAACAAGTATACTATCCCTAATTCATTTTTGAAAACAATATTGAAAATTGAAATATAGAAATCTCTGAAATAATTCTATAAAATCAAGTGGTAAATAAATTAAGCATAAAGGAAAGAAAGGAATGTCGGTTATAACAACTATGACAATGAGAGATATGATAACTAGAGAGATGGAAAGGAAGCAACTACATTTAACAGACGTAAGGCCAGGATCGGGGAGAAGACCATCTATAGAATTGAAATCATCAGACTTCAACTCTAAAATTCTTGAAGTGATCCAGAGGATTGAAATTAATATAAGGCAAGAAATTAAAGATTCACGGAATGAACTGAGATAGGACTTTAAAGAGGATATAGAGGACTTAAAAGAAACGATAAAAGGAATAACAGAAGAAGTGGAAGATGTGAAGAAAAGAGTGGGGGTGTTAGAAGAGAGAACAACAGAAGTGGAGAAAATGGCTTAAACGATAAACCAAGAACAAAAACAAGAGAAAGAGATTAATTGAGAGAAGTGAAGGATAGGAAAAATGCATAAAAATCAGAAGATTGGAAGAACAGTTTAATGAAGATCTGTATTAATGTTTAGTACCATTCTTGGCAAATTTGATTGATTGTACACCGGAATATCTAGGTATAGACGTGGATAAGATTTTCTGAATAAGCTCATCAGTGGCTCGAAATAGAAATCTTCTGAGAGATATTGTTTATTTCACAAGGGAAAGAATCAAAGATAAAATTATCCAGGCGAATTATGATAAAAAGCTAATAATTGATGGAAAAGAAATCAAGATTTTTAAAGATGTGCTTGTCAAAATCTTACGAAGGAGAAGAGAATACATGACTTTGACAAGAATGTTACAAACGAAAAATAGCAGATATAGATGGGAACCATTAGAAAGAGTGTCATTTAGTTGGAAGCAAAAACAATACAGAATTGATTCAGTAGAAAAAGCTAGAACATTCTATAATAGATGGTTCAGAGAGGAAGAAAGAAGGAATCAAGAGAAAGAAAGTGGAAAGTGATAACGGAATGATAATGAAAAGAAAAAAGATGAGAAACAAGAAGATGAAAACAAAGATGGGGAGGATATAACACAGGGAAGAGAAGAAGCAGCACTAGAAGGAAAAGTGGGTGGAGAGGAGAACAGTCTGCATTTGGAAACAGTGCAGGAGAAAATGATGGAGAAGATCAGATGACAGGATTTGAAGAAGACTGACAAAGGTTCAAATACTATTTGGTCTGGACTGAAATCTAGATTACTTAAAAGGTATTAGAAATATGAATGTAAAAGGAGTACATTCGGCATATAAAAGAAAGCAAATTTTTCATATCTCGGGGAAAGAGAAAGTTGACATAATTGGTATACAAGAAACTAAAATAAGGAAAAAAGAAGGAAAATATTTTAAAAATCCTAAATTGGGGCAAACATATATAAGTGCAGGTCAAAAGAAAAGAAGTGGTGTAGCAATATCTGTGAAAAATCAAATCAGGACAAAGGAGATAATAAATGATAAGGAAGGGAGATTTGTTGGTATTGAAATTCAGTTAAATGGGGAAAAACTTTAGTAGTAAGTGTATATGGCCCTACTGAGAGGAAAGGGAAATTCTATAAAAAAATATTGACTCAAATAAAAGAACTAAAATATGATTATTATGTATGCATGGCAGACTGGAATGGGGTCTTTGACCCCAAGGTAGACAGACGGTCCAGGAAAGGAATAAAAGAAAAAAGAGAGAAACTACCAGCCTCATTTTTTGAATTTCAAGATTTTCCCCCCGTTATTGGACCCATGGAGACAGAAACACAAGGATTTAAGAGATTATACATTTTATTCAACTCCTCACAATTCCGCATCGAGAATTGATATGTTCTTGATATCAAATGAGTTGTTTAAAGAAATTAAAGATGTAGAAATAAAAATAAACAAAATTTCAGATCATAATCAAATTGTCTTGGTGATAAAACAAGCAAAACAAGATTTTGATTGGAAACTCAATGAGAATCTACTTAATGATGAAAATATAAAAAAACAGCTCAAAGAATTAAAATGGTATTTCAAAGAGAATATTAGTGACGAATTAGAAATGAAAACAGAAATGAAAATGATTTCAGATTAAGAAGAATTCAAAAAAGAATAAAGCAAAGAAAAAGAAATTGAAGAAATCTCAGGGAAAATACATAAACAGGAGGAGAGATTGCTGAAAAAGCCAAATAGAAGGAAAATTAAAAATGGGCTAAATTTCCTGAAAAAACAATTGGAAAATAAAATGACAGAAGAATTAAGCAAAAAATTAAAATATATTAAACAAAAACAATTTGAAGGGGGAAATAAAGCAGGGAAATATTTAGCATTTAAAGTTAGAAAGAAAAAAGAAAAAAGCTTAATAATGGAATCATAGAATCATAGAATCATAGAGTTGGAAGAGACCACAAGGGCCATCCAGTCCAACCCCCCTGCCATGCAGGAATTCCCAATCAAAGCATCCCCAACAGATGGCCATCCAGCCTCTGCTTAAAGACCTCCAAGGAAGGAGACTCCACCACACTCCAAGGGAGTGTGTTCCACAGTCGAACAGCCCTTACTGTCAGGAAGTTCCTCCTAATGTTGAGGTGGAATCTCTTTTCCTGTAGCTTGCACCCATTGTTCCAGGTCGTAGTTTCTGGGGTGGCAGAAAACAAACTTGTTCCCTCCTCAATATGACATCCCTTTAAATATTTAAACAAGGCTATCATATCACCTCTTAACCTTCTCTTCTCCAGGCTAAACAGCCCCAGCTCCCTAAGGCATTCCTCATAGGATTTGATTTCCAGACCCTTCACCATTTTAGTTGCCCTCCTCTGGACATGCTCCAGTTTCTCCACATCCTTTTTGAATTGTGGTGCCCAGAACTGGACACAGTATTCCAGGTGAGGCCTGACCAAAGCAGAATAGAGTGGCACTATTACTTCTCTTGATCTAGACACTATACTTCTATTGATGCAGCCTAAAATTGCATTGGCCTTTTTAGCTGCTGCATCACACTGTTGACTCATGTTCAACTTGTGGTCTACCTGGACTCCTAGATCCCTTTCACACATAGTCTCATTCAGCCAGGTGTCCCCCATCGTATATCTGTGCTTTTCATTTTTCCGCCCTAGGTGTAGTACTTTACATTTCTCCGTGTTGAATTTCATTTTGTTAGCTTTGGCCCAGCTTTCTAGTCTGTTCAAGTCATTTTGAATTTTGATTCTGTCTTCTGGGGTATTAGCTACTCCTCCTAATTTGGTGTCGTCTGCAAATTTGATAACTATACCCCAAATACCGTCATCCAAGTCATTGATAAAGATGTTGAATAGCACTGGGCCCAGGACAGAGCCCTGTGGCGCCCCACTGGTCACTTCTTTCCAGGTTGAAAAGGAGCCATTGTTGAGCACCCTTTGTGTTTGGCCAGTCAACCAATTACAAATCCATGTAACAGTTACTTTGTCTAGCCCACATTTTACCATCTTGTTTGCAAGAATGTCATGGAGAACCTTGTCAAAGGCCTTACTGAAATCAAGATATACTATATCTACAGCATTCCCTTCAACTACCAAGCTGGTAATTTTATCAAAAAAAGAGATCAGATTTGTCTGGAATGACTTGTTCCTCTGAAACCCATGTTGACTTTTGTGATTATGGATTTACTTTCCAGGTGTTCACAGACTCTCTGTTTAATGATCTGCTCCATAATCTTTCCTGGAAATATAAGAGGGGGATATAAAATATACAGAACAAAATGACATAATGAAGATATTTCTTAAATACTATGAAGATTTGTATAGAGAAACGAATGATAGAACCCACTATAAGGGTAAGATAATAGAGTATTTAAAAAATGTAAGGGAGCTGGAAAAAATAAAGAGTTAGAAGAAATATTAAATAAGGATATTTCCATAGAAGAAATCAGGGAAGCTATTGATGAGGCAAAAAGTGGGAAAGCCCCAGGACCCGACGGATTTTTGATGTGCTACTATAAAAAATTAAAGAAGAACTAGCAGAACCATTTCAGAGAACTTTCAAGGACATAAATAAAAATGGAATACCAGAGACATGGAAAGAGACAAACATAGTACTATTACCAAAAGAAGATAAAAATCGAACATCTGTAAAAAATTACAGACCAATTTCCCTATTAAATTCAGATTATAAAATATTGAACAGTATAATTTCAAAAAGGATAAAAAAGATTTTAAAATTGGATACATCACGATCAGTGTGGCTTCCTCCCCCAAAGGCATATAAAACAAAATACAAGAATTATAATTGATTTAATTGAATATTATGCTAAAAATCTTGGGATAGGTATGGCGATGTTTCTCATGGATGCAGAAAAAGCATTTGATAATCTGAATTGGCAGTTTATGGTATACTTATTGGAAAAACTAAATTTTGAAGGAAATATTACAAATTGTATAAAAAAGATATATGATCAGCAAGAGGCAAAGATAATTATAAATAGAAATAAAACAAAAACCTGCAGAATTAGTAAGGGAACAAGACAGGGGTGTCCTCTTTCCCTCCTCCTCTTTGTTATGTGTTTAGAAATTTTATGTAATAATATAAGAGGAAATTCACAAACAAAGGGAACTAGAATAAAAGGGAAAGAATTTAAAATCCATGCCTATGCAGATGACACAGTCTTAATTATGGAAGAACCAGTGAAAGGAATATCAAGAATGCTTGAAATTATAAGCAAATTTGGACCATGTGCAGGTTTGAAGATAAATAAAAATAAATCAGCACTACTAACATTTAATATGACAAGAGAAGAACAAGGAAAACTTCAGGAAATAACTGGAATACAAGTTCAAAATAAAATATCTCAGCATAAAGCTAACAAACAAAAACTCTGACCTCTTTGACAATAATTATAAACCAATTTGGCAAGAAGTAAAAAGGAAATTAGAAAAATGGTCAAAATTATGTCTTTCATTAATGGGAAAAATTACACTCATAAAAATGAGTATTTTATCAAAACTGCTTTATTTATTTCAAAATTTGCCAATTATATTAAACAATTCTATATTCACAAAATGGAAACAAGATTTGACAAAATTTATATGGGCAGGGAGGAAAGCCAGGATAAAATGGAACTCTATAATTGACATTAGAGAGAATGGTGGTCTATCAATGCCGGACTTGAAAACGTACTATCATGCATGTTGTCTAGAGTGGGTATGAGAATGGATATATCTAAGGAATGAAAATGTATTAGACCTAGAAGGCTTTAATACAACATTTGAATGGCATACATTTCTTTGGTATAGGAAATTGGAGCAGAACAAACAATTTAATGACCATGTTATTAGAAGGGCACTATTGAGAATATGGGAAATATATAAAGGGAAAATCTATAGAAAAATCCCAGACTGGGTCTCTTCACAAGAGACTTTTTTGAGGAGGGGGAAATCATCAAATAAAGACTGGTTAAAATATAAAGATATTTTGAAAAGAGATAATGGAATATTAAAAATGAAAAGTTGGGAAGAACTGGGACAAGAAAGGATAGAATTAAGTTGTTTTCCTTATAGACAATTAAAAGAGAGGTTTTTGATAGATACTAAACAAAGAGGCATAACAAATTTGAAAACTGAATTGGATGAAATTATAAATGGGCAAGATAAAAAGATAATATCAAAGCTAGATAAATTATGTTTAAAATTACAATTGAAAGCAACTGAAACAAAACAAACATGGTGGAATGGGCAAAAAATGTTATGCATAATATACTACTTAAAAATTGGGAAAGGGCGTGGGGAAAATATTTGAAATTCACAGTGTGTGTAGATATCAAAGAAAATTTTATTAAAATGTTGTATAGGTAGTATTTGTCTCCCACAAGATTGGCTAAAATATATAAAAAGCAAGAAAATTTGTGTTGGAGATGTCAGAAACAACCAGGTACCTTCTATCATATGTGGTGGACATGCCCCCAAATTAAAAAAATATTGGATTGGCATACATAGAATCATTCAAAAAAACACTTCAAATTAAGATTGAATTAAGACCAGAGACATGGCTATTAAATATGGTAGATGATATGAATGCAAGGAAAAAGTTGAAACAACTACTATATTTAGTTATCACAGCAAGGATAGTAACTGCAAAGAGGTGGAAAGAAAATAAAGATCCAGAAAATGATGAATGGTTGATCAAAACAAAGTTATAGAAATGGATAATTTAAACAAAACTACTGAAAGAGGAAGAAATTAGGGAAGGAGAATTAGGATAGGAACTCTTTATTAAATACTGTAAAGAACAATGGATGGATAATGGATAACATAGAAACACCAACAATATTAGAGGGGAAAGAAAGTAAGTGATGAAGAAATATTAGAATTCACTGTCTAGTAAGGTAATCTCTGTTTTCAAGAAATAAGGAAATATATGTAATCTACAATAATATATCAATTAATAATGGAAGAGTTACTTGGAGAAATGTATAAAGATGATTACACATTCTTCGAAAAATATAATAGAATAAGAGATAGAGATAGAGAGATAAGGGAAAGAAATTATGTTGGAAAAGAGGAAGAAATTAAAAAGGCTGTATAAATGTATTTGATATTAGAGGATATATATTAAGGGGTGGAATGGGGTAGGGGAGGGAAAGGTGAAGCTAAAAAGTAAGCTTTACAAGAATGTATTTGTAATTTAAATATAGTTTTTTAAATAAAAATAATAATAAAAATAAAATAAAAATAAAAATGACAATGACAATTAAGGCCAAGCACCTATACACTTTTAACACAGCATAAACTTATTGTGAAAAGGCACTGAGATCACCAGTGTAGAACAGTCAATTAGCCCCCCACCCACAAAGTAAAAGTTTGCAAAGAGGATTTATATTGATTTCTTATTTCATCAAGAAGTGTGGCCCATTCCATGGTTACTTTGTATTAATCCTGCTGTTTCCTGCTTCTATCCTAATTGACATAGACATCTTAGAAAGATAGGTGCAATAGCTAAGAATGATTGATTAAACAGGCTGACGCTTCCCCGTCCTTTCAGCTCAGCTGGCATCAAAGTCAGTGGCAGTGCATTGCAAAAGTGACAGGGTGGGATGGATGTGGGCATGTAGCAGAGCCATAAGGATCAAACACTGACAGCAGGTGGACAAGCTAACACACAGCTAGGCAGATAATGAACGAAAAGAAACTTATTTTTTGCAACAAAACAGAGATACAGCCCTTGTGCTAGAATTGGTACAGTGAAATGTTCTCTCTAAATCTAGAGTTGAGGTGGCAACTCAGGCAATCCCTGTATTACAGTGTGAGAAAAATATGCTAGAACAGCAAGGACTGCTTTTAAATGTCAGATATTTCACTGAAAAAAGCAGCTAGGTGGGCAGAAGAAGCAGCCAGTAGTGAGTGCCAGTTGGAAAATGCCATAGGTCCACAACTTAAAATGCCTAGCTTGGTTATCCTCAAGCTCCTCTATTACATCAGTGCTAGACAAGCAGACAAATTGGCAAAGAGAAGTTGACAAGGTAACTGACATAAAATAAAAATGCAGGCACAAAACCTGTATCAGAGTACGGGTGCTTCCTCAAACAGCAAAAAGTGCAGAGGTTTTCCCACTTCTCTTTGGCCCTAAACAAGCAAACAGATGAAAAGGGGTCCAGAGCTAACTGAAATAATCATCTCTGTCAAGTTGGCAGGAGGCTCATATGGGAAACCAGAAACAGTTATTTAAGTGCAGGATTGTGGTAGTGCACAGATGCAGCAGTATAAAAGTGTTTCAAGAATGGAAGTACTGGGCAGAAGAATGTACATTTTAAATTAAATTTAAAATAGATTAGGAAAAAAAGAGAGACATAATAGAAGACTGAAGATCAAACCTATGCATCAAAATACAGCATTGACTGACTAAGCGTGTGTGTCTGGGTCTCTGTGCTTGTGCCTCTGTGTTGTTGTGCACAAGGGAAATGATACTTCTTATTTAATTATAAATAACCAACAACTATCACCTGACAGATTCAAACAAACAATAACAAGTGTAAAAACAATAATACTAACAACTGAATTTTAGGAAAGAATATTGATTTTAGGGTAGGATTGGACTAGTAGTAGTCAGAAAAGAGAGAAGTAGCATAGAAGCAAACTGCAATTTTTGTATGGCCTCTCTTCTTGCCTCCATATTGACTTGGGAAGACCAAAATGAACAATTTGAGTCTTCCAAAGAAGCTGGCTTCTGCTCAGGATTTGTCCTAGCCCATATATACAAGTATACCTCAGTTAATGAAGTAGATGTGTTCTGGGATATGATTTCTTTAACAGAAAATTTGGTTCTGGAGCTAAAAATAACATGGAGAGAATAGAGGCAGATTCCTACATCATAAAAAGAAGAGCAGTTCAACATGTTTCAGCAAACTTTCACCAAAACTAACACTATGCATATGTGAAATATAACAGCCAGGTTAGGTAAGTCTTGTGTAAGTAAACAAAAACATTTTGACCCTTCTAGGGACCACTTGACTCTTCCAAAATGTATCCAGGGACTATTTTTTCTTTTCTCAACTTTCTTAGGATTTCCTCTGTAGTGCCCAATAATAAATCTATGCTATATATATATATATATATATATATATATATATATATATAATATATATATATATATATATATAATATATATATATAAAATATGCTGGGCATGGCCAGTAAGGCAAGCTTATCAATTCTTCCCCCCCCCTTTTTTTTAATCTCTGTTTTGCAGTTCCTTCTACATGCACAGCAAAGGATTCTAGAGGCAGCTGTTGTCTGTCTTGCTTGTTATTTGCAGGCATATACAACTACAGCAGTATTCACTAGACTATGATCAGGAGTGGCACTAGGAGGGTGTGGAGGGTGCAAGCCATACTGACTGACACCTTGGCGGTGAACACCCACTAGGGTGCGCAATCCCATCTGCTCTCAGCCACCCCCTCCATCAGCCAGGGCACCTCTGCCACTCACCAACTGTGACTGCTGGTGAGAATGAGGTAGTGCTGCCACCCAGCAGATTGTTCCAGGTCTGGTGTGGCTGCTGGACAAGCAAAAAAGGGTGTTGCATCCCTTTCTTGCTCACCCAAGCAGCTACACCAGACCCAGCAGCAGTAGAACCACCCCATCAGTGACCACGTCTGCGTCTGGTTTGGCTGCTCTTCTTGCAGCTATGCCAGACTTGGACGGAATGGGCTGCTGGACACCACCACAACAGAGGTGATCTGGATGGAAGTGGTGTGTGTGGGTGTACCAGTCAGACAGCCTGGGGTGTGTGTGACAACTTGAGTTGCCACACTGGGGTGACACCAATCTTATTGGTTATCACTGAGTATTATCTCAAACTTTCCTAGTCCAGGCACTGTTAATGCACTGTTTACTGCAGATCAGCAAACCAAGTCGGAAAGTCTGTGTTCCTCCAGTCCCCCTACATCATGTTTGAATGCTGATGCTGCTTTAAAAAAAGACACAGGACAAGGTGGATTCCCTTTCCCCTTCACACTGAGTGTGTAAATAAAAAGCCTTCATGAAAATGAAATTCACTGCAGGATCTTCATTAGCTCAGGTATAGAGTGTATGAATACCAAATAATTTCCTTCAAAGTTAGTATTACAAAGAAGACAAAAGAAACAAAGGGATTAAAGTTCTTCCTTCTACAATTCTCACAGAAAATCTATTTGCTGATTTATTTTTTTAGAAAAAGAAAAACGTGTTAATACTCACAAACTCACAAGAAATAGTTCAACATTAGTTACTCATATATTTGTAATTCTGCAACCTTCTCTGTACTTATACCAGAGACAGGCAACTTGTGTTACTTCAGATGTTGTGCTGTAACTTCCATCATCCCTCCTCAGTTGCTATGCTAGCTTGTGTTGACAGGTGCTGATGGGAGCTGTGTGTCCGTTTAGCCAAGAACATGGACTGCAAGTTGCCTATCCTGACTTGTATCAATACTTTTTTAAAATGATCTATAGAATTGGTTAAGCCAGAGTTTCCGAACAGAAAAATCAAAATCACATGTGATCCTGGGTCTGCACAAGCCACACAGCACTTTGTTCAGATGAAATGGCTAATTTGAAACCATGATAGGGAATGTTTCATCTCCTACTCTTACTCAGATAGATATAGAGAGTACAAGCCTGAGATTTTTAGGTCAAAGTCGACTATACAACTTGCATCACACTGAAACAAGGTACTGTTGCCATAATACTCGAGCTGTCATTCCCATATTTAGCAATAGGAGGCATAGGAAAGTTATTTTTGTTCTTGTCTTAGGGGTTGTGCAGAACCTGGAGTAACTTATCAAAATATTTAGGCTTCTTAATTCAAAGGCTGTTTTAAATTAGCATCATTTTGCTTTTAAAGACAAATTTGTTACAGCAGAAATTTTAGAAGACTATGCAGTGTGAGTTGTGCTCTGTGATGAACCTGGAAGTATTTCCTATAATGGTAGCAATGTGCTAAATGGGAATCAATGGGCTACATGCACAGATCCTACTACATGAGGGGAAGGCATGTTTGCTTGTATAGATCACTATTTTTTCTTCCTACAAGTCTCCCCTATCACCACAAAAGCTTGTCTAGAGATCTCCACAACTACCTCCACATAGTTGCCAAGGTTTAGAAGGCTGCAATGAAGATTAACAACCTTCTAAACACCAAGAAGTCAACATATTTTAATGTATATTTGACTGGTTGTTCTACACTACACATAAGTGGCATAATTGTGAGCAAGCATTTGATAAACATAGCTGAAACAATCAATGACGAAAGGCAAAGTTTTTCAACTAGGAAACTGCACTTAGTTAATAGGATAACATAATAGAATGAACATACATCCAAAAAAAGCTAGCTATGGCCTAGCAGAGTTTGTAAGTGCTCATTCATTGGATATAATTTTGATATGTAAACCAAGGTGGCCATCCTGATAATTCTGGAATTGAATGGAGCTGTAATTGCACTTCCCCATAAAAATGGATGCAATCAGCCAGCTGCAATTATTATAATCTTCTAGTTTTAGCTGCAAGCAGCATTTCACAGCACTCCTATAGTACTTTTCTCCAGTCAATTGCTGAAATAAGTAATAAAAGCATCACACCTGGCATTTGCCTCAAGTTTCTAATCTAATTGTTTCTACACATAAGGTAGTATAAGGAATAACAATGGGTCCTGCAGATTAAATATATTCCATTTTGATTCTGTGTTACTTTGAATTTTACAGGATGCAACACATACAATTTTTAATTTATTAAATATTTATTAAATATTAATTACACCGACATGTCATTAATAATTTTATGACGCACCATTTCCTTCCCTATATAAATGACATATTATTCATTAAACGTTAACTGATTAAAAGAGTCCACATAATCCTCTTGCTTCTCTCAAATTGTTGTTATCTAACAACATTTGGCAATATTTCAGCATGTGGTACATAGATGGTGTTATGATCCAAGGAAACACACTGTCTTGGTGATTTTCACAGTTTCAGAGAGTGCTTCCACATGAGTCTGCTGAGGATTTCCTGAACATCTCCCATACAACACCTGCAAGCTCCAGAGGAATTAGTGACATGTTCCAAGGTGCATATTCATGACATGTTCTCATATTTCTTGATTTCCATCACTGATCTACATATAGGGAAAGAGGCTGTGAGGTTTATGCATTCATGAAGGATATATTTTGGTCTTTGACCAAAAGGAGATACTGATGATGATGAAGATTATGATGATGATGATGAATAAAGGCCTAAATCCAATTGCTGTTTCCATCTAGAGTAGATCCATTGACTCAATTGTTGAATAGTAAATCAACATTATGTAAATCCATTTGATTAAACAGGTGTACTCTACTTGGGATTGGCTATTGGATTAATTTTGTTTACTTAAGACATTTTACACTCATTTCCATTTTAAAAAACCAAACACTGTTTATGTTATTAAAAACAATATAATAAAATAAAACAAAGTGATAATGTAGAAGACAAATAGAAGAATTTTTTTTAAAAAACAGAACAAGAAAATAATTCAATAAAATTCACACATAATAGATCCTGCCTCCTGCAATGCTGCGACTTCTGGGGACATTTGCTCTTCTTCTATCCTATACATACATGTACTAACCCTATAATTTTGTTGTAGAATCTCACACAGCTACAATGAGATAAATAGTATAGCTGTTCACGTTAATTTAAAATCCACATACAGCTATAGGAGCTTAGGTAGTAATGCGATGGTGTAAGCCAGGGGTAGGCAACCTTTCCCCTTTAAGGGCCGAGGGACTTCAGCTCCCAGAATCCCAGGAGCTATTGACCAACATGGGACTGTAGGCCAACATGGCTGAGGCTTCTGGGAGCTGAAGTCCCTCGGCCCTTAAAGGGGAAGGTTGCCTACCCCTGGTGTAAGCTGATGAAACTGACTTATGAATGCTATCTGATAATGATGTGTGTGGTAGGGATATGTTATGTTAAATTATTTATTTCCACAAGGGAGAACAAATAATTTAATCTATTTTCTCTCTGCTGTCAGGCATCTTTGAAAATTATGCAGAATGCAAAGGGGAAGGTGGAAGTCTCTAGTAGGAGGGATCTTCTGCTAGGATCCTCTCCTGGTGTCCCCTTACAGGCTTCCTATTCTCCTGATGTCAGGAGATTGCAGGATCCTTATCTAATTTCCCCCCAACCCACCAAATGAGACATTAAGGTGGTCTTCCAGAATGGTCTCCTTGCTCCCCCCCCCACCTGTCATACTGCATGACATTGGGTGTGGTGGAAGGCTGCCAAGGATTGACAGTCTACAATCTTCCAAGATTGTCTCTTGGCTTCCCCCATCCATCCACTCTCCTTGACATTGGGGGGAAGGAAGACAAGAATCAATAGGAGTCAATTATCAGAATACAGCCTGTGGAGGAGTAAATTTGTACATCTGGGTTGGGTAAGGGGGTAATAGTAGTCCTCAAGTCTATTTGAGGACTGTGGAGAAAATCAATACAGAGAAACTCCTCATCATTATTTTTGGACACCTGGAAAACCCTTTGTGAGGCTGCATGCCTCTTTGTAGGCAGAGGACAATGGATTTCTCAAGAAGTCTCTCAAGTTGCATCAGGAACATTTTGGTAGGTGTAGAAGTAAAACATGCCAATTCAGTCCAAATTTAAGAAGAAGAAAAATGGTTTTATCTTGGTTGAAAGTCCCACTCTATTGGCTATACAGATATACAACTGATATATTTTATTCCAGGTGGCACCTGACAACACCTCCAGCACTAGTAAAGTAATAGTCATCATACATACTTTCATGGTATCTTCTTTTTTCTCTTGCTTTAAGAGAGTGGAAAAAGTAGACTCAGGGCTACAGAATTCAGCTGTTCTTTACACTGGATTCGTAAGATCAATGCAATCCTAGACCAACTAGTACTCCCACATGCAGCTTGAGGGAAAACAATGTATATTAATGATTTCTCAAACATGGAGTGTGAGAGTGGGGTGGAGAGAGGATTTTTTTAGAGTAGGGACAACTGGGTAGAGAAAAGGTTACCGTAGGTGTTCCATCTCTCTCAAGCTTTTCAGCCATTCAGTTTTCCTTCCCAGAACAGCTTTTCCTAAACAAACACACATAGATAACCAGAATGCAGCTAGTCATTCCATTGTTTTCTTCATTTCTATAGCAAAGAAAATTCAGGGAAGAAGGGATTGGCTATGTTTGTAACAAGATGTCTCTGGGCCTGTGATAAAACATTCTGGGTTCATATCTGTGTCCCTTGAAAGATGTAACGAGAGTAGATTGGATTATTGTTGCTTCATAGAGGAAAAGGCTTCCCTATAGTATAGTTATTTACCATTTGTGGTTTTCAGAGTTCCAGGAAAAGATTTGTCATGAATTCTGCTTCTGCAGTATCAGCTGCTATAATGACATACTTTCAACCTATGCTGTCAGATTTTTACTTTGGGGAGATCTTAAGTGTAAACAATTCTTGCCCTGTGCCTGTTATCAGACACTTCCCATGAACTGAAAGGTGTAACCTACATCAGTCTTAAGTAAGCAGTTGTCTCAAGAGACAGAAATATAATACAGAAGCCTCTGATTTATGTCATCAACACTTTCTCAGTCTTATAGATCTACATAATAGTTTATGAACACAATATCCAGTTGGGGAACCATAAATCTAAAAGAGATAGACTAGAGAATAAAACCAGTGTAAAAAGAGTTGCAGTCAGATTTTACTTTTGTCTTCTTATTGGTTTTCCCTAAGCATCATAATGATCCATTAGCTGGCTCCATCAGATGTGTGTGTGTTTGGGGGAGGGGGGAACAAAAAAGTCTGATAGATCCACAACCTATTGTCTCTCACTTTTAGCCAGATCATATTTCATGGCCTCTTTTAAAATGGTGATTAAGACTGCCAACTAAATGCTGTGCTATACATTTCTACTCAGAAGAAAGCCCCCATGAAATTACTGAGACGATGGGTTTATTATAGGAACTGATTGCAGCAACAATAAAACCGGCTTATTTGAGCCAGCTTAAAATTTAAAACAGGCAGCATCCCAATGTTACCAGAAGGATTTAGCCACCAAAATCACCACCCAGGTCCATTCTGGGTCCATCCCTGCTTGCAGGGACGCTCAGCACACCTCTTTTTGAAACCTGGAGTTTTCCAGCTTAAGGAAATAGCCTCTGGAGTGCCCCTGGGAGTGGGATGGACCCAGGAGGCAATTTCAGCAGCTAAATCCTTCTGATAACATCAGGATGCCACCTGTTTTAAATTTTAAGCCGGCTCAGATAAGCCAATTTTATTATAGCTGCAATAAAGTCCATAGACACTTCTATATTACCAGCTATTCAGCAGCCTCATATTCCTTCCCACCTCTTTAGTCAGGTACAATATATGCAGAGGATCTCAGATTCAAATCCTAACATTTTCAATCAAAATGAGGTCTCAGATTCTGGGAAAGATGTCTGAGAACTGAGTTGCTGACTGCAAATAATGTCCAAATGGTGCAAGAGGGCTATAACCATTCATGACTAGTTATGAGTTCTATACACAGATGTATATCCAATTGGAACCTTAGTCTGGTTGGATATAAGGCAGCTTTCTCTGTGCCCTTTTCACTCCTGAAACTTTGACAGGCAATTTACAGGGAGAAATATTTTGACATAAGCATAATTAATTGCCATAATTAATGTCAAAATAGTACACAAGGCCCAGGTGCCCAAAAATGGTGAATTGGTTCCAAATGTGATGACTAAGATAGAAAACAATTTCCTGAACAATTTATACCTCAGAAGTTAAAAAACAGATGGTGACCCTATCCAAAAAGAGTACATTTCTTTTGGAATCACAGTATAAGACTGCATCTGCACTGCAGAAATAATCCAGGTTGACACCACTTTAAGTGCCATAGCTTAATGCTATGGAATTCTGGGAATTGTTCTCTGACAGAGAAGGCTAAACATCTCACAAAATTACATATCCCAGAATTCTATAGCACTGAGCCTTGTCAGTTAAAGAGATATCAAACTGGATTATTTCTGCAGTGTGGATGCAGCGGAACCCTGTTAGTGTGTTGCAAAGATGTGTTAACAGGCCACTGGCAAGAGTGTGCTAATGCACAATGGGTCCGGTTTTACATCAGATTTTGTAGTGCATTTTATCCTGTTGTGCAACCATTCCATTGTGCATTGGTCCCAATCAGCAATGGTCACTTTGCTACTCCTCCATATGGTAAAGTAACAGCAGCCCCCTGCTGAATATGGACACTGTGAAATTGCCCAATTCTATTTCCTGTAGATAAGTCCACTTACATGATGCAGATTTCCTCTCAAAATGGTCCTCGATTGATCAGCTTGAAAAAGGTGAAAAGGATATAATGTGCCTATTCTAGTCAGACTACAGTGATCCAGTCTAATACTGAAGTACACCAACAAGTGGTCTACACAGATCTTGTGGTCACTCAAGGGCAGTGAATTCTTAATATATATTAAGTATATTCAGTACCTCTGAGCATGTGTATTTTTATGCATTACTGACTAATACCATTCTCTGCCTTTCCAGTCTCAGACTTAAGAAACATGGCCTTCATAATCAGAGTTGGAACATATGTTTTGTACACAGGGGCCAGGTCAGGGTCTCAAGTTTGATCAACTGCATCTGTAATTTAAAAACCTAGGTATGTAACAACCATAGTGCTCTAAAGTGTCTCCCCACCCAAAAAGAAATGACCATCTCTAAAAACAGGCCCAGTAGAGTGTGTAAAAGAAAATGTCTCCCTCAGAAAATATATGTTCGTAGGAATGGAAAAAATGGGCTTATGAGGGATGAAGGCTGCAATCTTATACCCACCTTCCAGGAAGCAAGCCTGAGTGAATTAAGTGGGACTTTTTACTGAGTAAACACAGACATGAGTTATTCACTGTAAAGAGTTTTGTTTGCATAATGAAACAAATGGGCAACAGAGTGGGTACATATTTTATACTTTCCCTCCAACATCTTACTAGGCACTGTGCATTTTATTTAGAATAATTAATGAAGGGGCAGCAATTTATTCTGTAGTAAACTGATGGAAAGATTTTTATCACATCAAATACACACACACACAAACACACATACATATATAATTAATAAAACCATGCATTTGGAGTGCTCAGGAAACAAGAAATAGGTATATCTAAATGTGGCAATGATTTTTTTTTTGCAAAAAACAAGAACGGCCAGCAGCAGGAATAGAATTTTTGTAAATATACTGCACAAATGCAGGTCTTCTATGGCATGTTAGGATATAGCCCAAAGCAAATGGCAATTAAACTAAATCTAAACTTAACTTTCCAACTTTTATCCACCACAGCTGGCTGATTCTTGGCTGACATTTATTCAAGCCTATGACTCATCCTCCTCTTTCAATTAGAAACCAGAGGAATTACGATGCTAGATAAATCTTTAGCAATGAAGGGAAGACTGCCCAGCTTGAAACCTCTTTGGCAGAGAGCATAGAAAATAAATAGATAAAAAACTTCTTTGAACATATTCATTATGTTAAAATGTTAAATTCCTGTTTTTATGGCATTTAAACCAACAACAACAACAACAACAAAATTAATAGCAACAAATTATATCCAACAAATTCTTTCCAGTATCTGAACTACAGGTTAGTAGTGGCCCCAAGTGCTGGTAGAACCTCAAATCCAGTGTAACTACCAGCTCAGGCCTATTTCTGACTTCTAGCTTCCAGCTACATCTCTCACTTCCTAGTTATTGTTCTTCTCTAATTGCCTTCTCCATATTGTAGCCTCACAGTTAGCATGTTGTGCATGTTTCATCAGTGTCCTAGTATGGTGGCATTTGTTCTCATAGCTCTTTATCCCCCTTGCTTAGCATGGAACGAATGATGCCTTAGATTACTGACGTGTGCTGCAGAAAGTCTGAAATGTAAAGCAGAGATATGAATGTTGTTTATTTTTCCCATGAGTTCTGAAGGCACATCCTACTCTTGGTCAAAAAATAAAATTAAATTAAAAGATTATATAAGTATAACATGCTCCCTGGATTAAAGGGAGCCCAAGATATAACCTAGAGCTATAGGTTCTGTTTCTGGCAATCACTTTGACACACTGGTGACCAACAACTACAGGTGGAATGGAGAATACTGAAACAGTTATAGCTTGCCTGCATTTAAAGCCTTCCGAATGATGGAAACAAGCCCCACAAAACCAGCTTTTTTAAATAAAGAAAATTATTGGATTGAGTCTATGAGAGGATTTCTAAATTTGATTGTGAGATCTCTACTTTGTGACTATGCTTCTTTACGTAATTAAGATTTAATAAGTAAATTAACTTTGGAATTTTTAAGAGAACGTTGACTAAAATGATTTAATCTGCATTTAAATACAAGATTAAATTGGGTGGTTTTAACTGAGAGAAACTGAAGAATAAAAGGACTTGAGTTATGAATAAAAGATAAGAAAAATAAAAACTGTTGATAGGAAATGTGATAAGCAATTTGTTTACCTTTGAGTGTGAGAGTCTTCATGAGCATGGTTCAGCAAAACAACAGATAAGCAGGGAAGTTGGCATTGCTACCATATTAACTGTAACAGAAGTGACCTTAGTTATTGGAATATGTTGTTGTTATTATTTTATTATATTTTTGGTAGAAAAATGAGAACAATACAGTGGGCTCGCTGTATTGGGGAACTAGCAATCTGCAGATTTGATCATGCACCATTTGTCATGCCTCATATTGGTCAATGGCAGTGTGTACACATGGATGTGTTGACACAGGAGATCATCAGACGAGACAGGGCAGGGTCGGGAGTGAAGCAGATCAGTCTCTCATCCTTATCCCATCCTTCTCCTGATCGCACGAAAGCATTTCAGAGACATCACACTTATCCTGTCATTATTCTCTCATTAAAGTGGAAATGTATTAACAGAAACTCCCATTAATATGACAGCACAATTCCACTTCAGTGATGGGACAATGACATGACAAGTGTGACATCATGAGAAAGTCTTTCGTACAATTGCAGTCAATTGCAGTTTAATCATTGGACACTGACAGGTTAAGAGCAATGTCATCTGAATTTCCTCCCCCCCCCCCCAATTGTGCCATAAGGATGAGACAAGGACGTCCTTTTCCTCATCTGATAATCTCCATGGACATGTACACATTGCCATCCATTGAATAATATGGAGTTCAAGTGTCCACATTTTCTCCCTTCTGTTGGGGGTCTTGGAACCAAACCACATATGGGAAGTGTAATACTGATTTTTTTAATTGTAAATTTTGGTTATTCTAGAAAATTCTAATTGTTTTTTTGCAGGACTATACAGAAAATGTTAATTGTGTGTTCTGATTATTAGTAGGATTAATAGGATTAGTTAAGTGGAAGAGGAATATGATATTGTTTTATCTAGAGAAGTAATATTTTACATACTATATGTAACTATCGCTAGGAAAGTCAGAAATTCATTTAAATTTATCCTTTTTTTGTTTTTCTACTGCCTTTTCTTTTTTCTGTTTGTTATGAGATGTTTTTTCTTTTGTTTTTACTTTTTTTCTGCTTCTAATGTATTGGAAATCTTTTTAAAAATTTAAAACCCACACACACCCACACGACAGTCTTGTGTCGTTCACATCAAAATATTCCTATGCAAGATTTCTCATCTGATCACAGTAGGCTAGCAAATCCCTTGCATAAATCAGTTTGTCAAATGCAATGCAACCTGGTATTACATACTGCATAGCTCAGAGATGCAAGTCCCAGTTCTCCACATAAGAATTGTGCAGAAGGGAAAGCAAGGCATCTTCTATCATATCAAATGTATGACATCCAGAATGCCTTTTTTTTTTTTTTTTTTTGCTATGCCTTTCATGAAGGTTTTGGCTTGAAAAAAGTGAAAAAGGTATAATATGCCTATTCCAGTTAGACTACAGCGTAATACTGAAGCACACCAACAAGTGGCTACACAGATCTGGTGGTCATTCAAGGGTGAGGAATTCTTAATCAGAAATATTTTCAGTGACTCTGAGCATGTGCATATGGACTAAAGGAGGGAGGATAAAAAGGAAGGGAAGGAGGGAAACCCAGAGAGGCATAACGGGATGGATAGGAAAGTAAACAAACAACGGGAGGAATAATATAGGGAAACAAACAGCTACTGGGCAGCAGCAGTAGTGGTGGGTGTCACTGACAGGAGTGAGTTGTGTCACCACAGCTAACATTGGTTGGCACTGCACACAAGGAGGTGTAGGTGGCCCTCCTTGTGTAACCCCATTGCCTAGTAAACCCCTAGTGAGACACAGGCAGGATCAGAGCATTAACAGAAAGGGAAGGAGGGGGAGATAAAGGGATATCACATTTGCAAGATTAGCCAAGGGCACAAGAAAGATGCCAACATAAATAGCAGACACCTTTAGGAAGGCAGCTAGCATCTAAAGCAGCATTCGACATAAAATAGGGACATGGACTGTGAAAAGCATGAGTCAAGGGAAGCTAGACATAGTAAAAATGGAAATGGAACGCATGAGCATAGCAGTGCTGGGGGTAAGTTAAAATGAACAGAATGGGCCACTTTGAATCAGACAACCACATAGTGTTCTACTCAGGCAATGAAAAGACAAGAAGAAACGGTGTACCTTTCATACTAAGAAAAGATGTGGCAAAACCAGTCAGAGGATACAATGCAAAATCATACCAAATCATTTCAATAAGGCTCCATGGTAAACCTATGAATATCACCATAATCCAAGTATATGCACCAACCACAGAGGCAGAACAAGAAGAAATTGATAGATTCTATGAAGTAATACAGGAACAAATTGACAGCACACCAACACAAGATGTCCAGCTGATCATTGGAGATTGGAACGCAAAAGTTGGAAGCAAAGAAGAATAAAAAACAGTAGGCAGATTTGGATTAGACAAAAGAAACGAAGTAGGTGAGTGTCTGATAGATTTTTGTGAAGCCAACAATCTATTCATTGCAAACACATTTTTTCATACAACCAGAAAGAAGGCAACACACCTGGATATCACCAGATGGTCAACACAAAAATCAAACAGATTATATAATTGGAAGTAAAAGATGGCGGAAGTCTATACTGGTGGCCAAGACTAGACCAGGTGCTGACTGTGGTGCAAATCATGAATTACTCATAATAAAAATAAGAGTAAGACTCAAGAAGAAAACAAAACCAGTGATTATACCAAAATATGATCTTAATAATTTCTCAACAGAATTTACTGATAACATAAGAAATAGAGTCACACTACTAAGCATAATAGACCAAGAACCAGAGGAACTATGGTCTGAATCCAGGGACATAATAAAAGAAGAATGCAAACAGACATTTTCAATAAACAAAAAGAAAAAGAAAAAAACATGGATGACAGGAAAAAAACACTACAAATAAAGAAAAGAAGAGAAGAAAAACAAAAGGGAGATAGGAACAAGCTAAGAATTATGGAGCCAACAGTACAACAGTTTCTGTGGAAAGATAAAGAAAATTACTGCAATGACCAATGAAGAGAAATACAAGACAACAACAATAACGGAAGAACAAGATATCTATTTCACAAGATCTGGGAAATCATAGGAAAATTCAAACCAAGGACTGGGACAATCTATGACAATAAAAATAACATAATTAAAGACCAGGAAGAAATAAAAAGATGTTGGATGCAATACATACAAGAATTATGCAAAAGAGATGACAAAATGAAAGACACATTGCAATAAGAGAAATAGAGAAAAACAAATCACCAGGAAGAGATGATATTCCAATTGAACTGCTGCAATACAGAATCAACTGTATGGTAACCAACATATGTCAACAGATATGGAAAATAAAACAATGGCCAACAGATTGGAAGCAATCAATATACATCCCCATCCACAAAAAGGGAGACACAAGAGACTGCAGCAGCTATAGGACTATAGCACTGATCTCCTATGCAAGGAAAATCATGCTCAAAATTCTGCAACATAGACTCCAAGCATACATGCAAAGAGAGATCCTAGAGGTCCAAGCAGGGTTCAAGAAAGGAAGAGGCACTAGGGATTACATTGCAAACGTATGATGGCTAATGGAGCACACCAGGGAATTCCAAAAGAAAATTAACATGTGTTTTATAGACTATAGCAAAGCCTTTGACTGCACAGACCATGAAAGACTATGGAATGTCCTTACAGACATGGGAGTGCCAACGCATCTGATAGTCCTGATGAGGAATCTGTACTTAGGACAAGAGGCTACTGTCAGAACAGAACACGGATAAACAGAATCGTTCCCAATTGGCAAAGGAGTCAGACAAGCCTGCCTCCTTTCACTTTATCTGTTCAACTTGTATACAGAATATATTATAAGAAAAGCAGGCATGGACACAAAAGGAAGAGGAGTGAAAATAGGAGGAGGCCATATCAACAATCTAAGATATGAAGATGACACCATAATACTAGCAGAAAACCTCACAGACCTGGATCACCTACTAAGGAAAATCAAAGAAGAAAGTGCAAAGGCAGGCTTAATGTTGAACATAAAGAAAATAAAAATTATGACCACTGAGGATCTTCACAAGTACAACCTAGACAATGAAGAAATAGAAAATAGTAAAAGAATTCCCATACCTGGGATCAAACATTGATAGAAATGGGGACTGCAGTCAGGAAATCAGAAGACTAAGAATGGGGAGGGTGGCCATGAAAGAACTAGGAAAGATTCTAAAATGCAAAGATATATAACTCAGAACAAAAGTTAGAATCATACAAGCCACTGTACTCCCTGTTACCATGTATGGATGTGAGAGATGGACAGTTAAGAAAGATGATAGGAAGAAAAGCAATTCCTTTGAGATGTGGTGCTGGAGAAGAGTGCTGAGGATCCCATGGACAGCCAAAAGGACAAACAAGTGGGTCCTAGAGCAGATCAAACTGGAAACCTCCCTGGAAGCCAAGATGACCAAACTGAGACTGTCGTATTTTAGACACATCATGAGAAGAGAGGACTCTTTGGAAAAAAACAATAATGCTGGGGAATGTGGAAGGAAGTAGGAAGAGAGGAAGGCCACAAGCTAGATGGATGGACTCTATTAACCAGGTCACGGGTATTAAGGGGTTGCAGGAATTAAGCAGAGCAGTGGAGGGTCTTGGAGATATCTCATCCATAGGGTTGCCATGAGTTGAGATCGACTCAAGGGTAGTTAACAACAAACAACAAATAGGTATAGATATAGATATATAGATTATAGATATATTCTGAATGTCTGGTAAAGATCCTTGCTTGGGATCTTTACCAATCTACCACAATAGATGTTGTCAATTACTGGGAATTAATGGAAAGAGGAAAGGCATTTGATCATCACCAGAAGACCACATTTTTGTCTTAACTTGTAAGTTGTTGTAAACTACAAGATTTTTTGAATTCTGAATGGAAATTACTGGTACATTTAAACATACACTGGTTCAAGACATTGGTCCTGGATATCATTCAGAGTTAGTCATGGTTGGTCCACTTAAATCAATGACATTAATTAGACATGACTATCTTAAGTATTGTCACTTTTGACGGGATTTTGTCACAACCAATTTTAGCTGGATCAGGGTGCTCTGATATATGTAAAAATAACTTTATTCAGCTGCTTCAGGCCTGGAGTAAGTATGCTTTTAAAAATGACATTATGAGCAGTGTGAAATGTTACACTGTACAGCTTTCATTATGTGCTACATATAAAATTTAGTATTGCATTTCTGACAATGTACACATCTTTTCAATCAGGAAATGACTATATTGTTCCAACACCATGAAGACAGGTACACTCCTGAGAACACTCATCTGAGAACTAGGATGTCATCTCTCTGATAAAGAGCACAACTGGTAAAGGAATATTCACTTGGCACTTATGTACTTTCCAGTAAGTTGGCTCTAGGAGATCACTTGTTCCACTACCGTAGATAAACTAAAGAACTATCACAAGACCTATACCAGTACCAGAGCTTTTTATCAAAAAGGCATTCCTGTCCTAATTTTTAAAAATGCAGCAGATGTTCAATAATGACCAGGTTCTAAGGTGAATTGTACAACAGTTCACTGGAAATAAGAATGGAATGGATAGCAGATGTAAGTAACTGGCCTTTTATGCAGTATTAGCATTTTAAAAATAGTTATATGTCCCTTGGTTGAGATGGACTCTGACTTGAGGAAATGTTCATACTCCTTTGTCCCATTGCTTGTATCCATTCCCAGCTTATCTAGATATCTTTTGATATCAGTTTACTGAGGCTATAGAAACAGTATAAAAGATGTTAAACTCAAACAAGAAATATAAACTAGTGGGTATGGCAGCTGGCACCCAGCACAGGAAGATCTGTATCATCAAATTATCTGGGCTGTTTGCCAGAATGATTTATTGACCGGATTCTGTTTTTCCCTTTCACTTCAGCACAACAATAAACCATTTAAAATTTTTAAAAGATCAGTATTAATCTGCTTGATAATATGCTAAAACATAATAAGTAATGATGGATGAGATCTCTCAATTCATAAGAGGTCGGTATTCAACAATATGTCCATCTTGTTGCTACTCTACAGTGTTACTATTCACTGGCAGGTGTTCTCGCAAGCCATATAACAGATGTTAACATGCAAAATCTCTCTGAGACTTTAGTCAACTCTATTGGGTGTCTACAACCTAAATGACAAGGATCTATTCCACAATAACATACTGTCCGAATCATGAAAGAAAAAATAAACTGGAAACTCCAAGGTTTGCAGAAGTACAGGAAACAAACAGCCACTTTAGACATTCCCTACCTCATACTTAACAACCACTGAATACAGATTAGATCAATGCTCTGATTCTTTAGGAATCAGATCTTGCCCTTGGTCTATCATGAAATGTTTTTTTCAGAGCAGGAAAAATTATGAAAACTTGTGCATTTTCCCATGTGGGAAAAAGGCAGCTTGGAAGGTGCTGTTTTGAGTAGAAAACAATCAATCACTAGAGCTTCATTCAAGATTAGTGGCTTCCATAGGCCCTTTTTAAAAGACTTCACAGTAAGTTGCCCAAAACTTATGTAATGTGCAATTTGTTACTAAAATGTATAGGACGGTGATCTGCATTTTATTCACCAGCATTTCACCACTGTTCTCTATGTGTAGTTCCTTGTACCTAAGAGACTTTTGTTGTTTCTGTTGTTAACTGCCTTCTAGTCAACCTCAACTCAAGGCAACCCCATGAGTGAGATACCTCCAAGCTGCCTTGTCCTCAACTGCTCTTCTCAGGCCTTACAGGCTCAAGAACATGGCTTCATTGATTGAGTCTATCCATCTGATATGTGGTTTCCTCTCTTTCTACTGCCTTCCACGTTTCCTAGCATTATTGTCTTTTCTAGTAACTCACATCTTGTCATGGTGTGTTCAAGTATGAAGGTCTCAATTTAGTCATTCTGGCTTCCAGTGAGTGTTCAGGCTTGATCTGCTCTAGAGCCCATTCATTTGTCTTTTTGGCTGTCCATGATATCCTCAGCACCACATGTCAAATGAGTTGATTCTCCTTCTATCAGCCTTTTTTACTCTTTAGCTCTCAATATCCATACATGGTGATGGGAAATACAATTACAGTCCTCCCTCTACATTTGTGTGGGTTAGGGGAACAAGACCCACGTGAATGTGAAAAGATCACAAATAACTCCCCCCCCCCTCAGAAGCCAGTTAAAGGGAAGGGTGGGTGGCAAAACAGGAGCAGGAGTGTGCACTCCTTTTTTCCTACCCTCCCATCCCTTTAATTGGCTCCCTGCCCTTCTCATCCCAGATCCCACCCTGGGCTGCCCCGGGAGAGATCAAGGAGGAAAAGGCATGAGGTGCCTTGGCCCCCCCAAAGACTCTTCGCCTCCCCGATCTTCTCCTTGGGCTGCCCAGGGAGAGATCAGGGAGGGGAAGGCAAGAGGTGTCTTGGGCTGCCAAAAACCCTTCTCCCCCCCCCTCCCAATCCTCTCCCTAGTCAGTCCAGGGTGGAATCTGGGATGAGAAGGGGCAGGGAGATTTAGTGCTCAGTTGTATGTCTTTGCTCTCCAGTTCTTTCATAGCTGCCCCTCCCATTACTAGTCTTCTTCTGATTTCTTGATTGCAATCTCCATTCTCATCAATGATTGATCCAAGCTACAGGGACCCTTTATTTCAATTTCTTCATAATCTAGACTGAAATTATGTATTTTTCTGTGGTCATTTTGTTCGTTTGTTTTTATGTTCAGCATTAAACTGACCTTGGCACTTTTCTCCTTGACTGCTAGTACAGTCGCTCCTCCCCCCCCCCCCCAACAGTGGGCTTACAATTCATAGATTGGAGCATCCATGGATGGTACCACCCTGTTCTCCCCTATGGCAGCTTGTGCCATTTAAAACAATGGGACTTGCGATCCTGTGTTTTTTGTCATCCATGGAGTGTGTGTGCATCCAGAACAGAAGCCACACAGATGGGCCAACTGTAGTATTGTGTCATCTGTATATCTTCGTTGTTAATGTTTCTTCCTCCTATTTTGATTCCTCCTGCCTCTGAGTCTAAGCCTGCTCTGCATATGATATTTTCTGCATACATGTTGAAAAGACAGGGTGATAGTATGCAGCCTTGCTTGGCCTCTTCGCCAATTGGGAACCATTCTGTTTCTCTATACTCTGTTCTAATGGCAGCCTCTAGTCCTGAGTACAGTTTTCACAACATCAGGACAAATGTAGTGGCACTCCCATTTCTTTAAGAGCATCCCATAGCTTTTTGTGATCTATGCAGTCAAAGGCTTTACTGTAATCTACAAAGAACATACAGTACCTATATTTTTTTTCTGGATTTCCCTGGTGCATCTCATTATCAATAGTATGTTTGCAATCCCTAGTGTCTCTTTCTTTCCTGAACCTCTGGAATTGCACCTCTGGAATTTTTTGCTCAGTGTATGGTAGGATTCTCTGCTGCAAAATTTTGAGCTTGACTTTGCTTGCATTGGAAATCAATGCAATGGTATTGCAATCTTTTTTTGGGGGAGGGGGGGTCCTAATTTTTGTGAATGGGAATGTAAATTGATCTTTTCCAGTCTGTGGACCACTGTTTTGTTTTCCTATTTTTTGGAGATTTTAGTTAAAATTAAAATTGATCTTGTTCATGTGGATAGTAGCAGTTCAATTGGAATGTCATATGTTCCTGATGATTTATTCTTTCCAATTGCATTGAGTGCAGCTTTCACTAAGTTTTCCAAGATTTGGGGTTCATCTTCATATAATGCATCTTCCCATGTGTCATTCAACCACGGCTAATGGTGAATGCTATATTTCTAGCAGGGGTTGACCACAGAGTCATGCTGGAGGACCTCCAGATGCCTGACCTTTTTTTCCTGGACGTAAGTCATTGAAACTGCAGTTATTGGACCTGTGTCCATGGTGGTCATACTGTATTAAAGATAAATGTGTTTTAGCTACCTGCTCAGTAACAGTAAGCAGGTCTTCCAGGTAATAATTTTTTTTTAAAAAAGGAAGAATCAGTCACTCTGTTTTCCTATTTGTTTGTTATTTGTTCTCCTTATGTACTGCTTGATACAATAAAACCAGTTTGCAGTTTAAAATGCATATGCAATACAATATTATAGTATGAAAATAAAATATTAAAAATAATAAAATATTATAAAATAATAAAATTTATATTATATATAAAGCAATCTGAAAACAATTAAATACACTCATATCAGCCAATACAAAAAACAACATTCCCTTTGTAGATACCATGACATGACCTCATTGTTAGGTGAATCCTCTCATTGCTCTTTTAAAAACAAACAACTCTGGCAGCTGAATTCATTATTGGCAAAGAACAGCATTTAATATAAAATATAAATGTTGCATGAGCTTCTTGTTCTGTTCCCACTTTGTCCATTTCATTGTGGCTACCACATTTTTCCCACACCTGGCTGAACAAACAGTCACTAAATGTTCCATGGCAATTAAGTATGCATACTGGGATCTTTCAGGATGGGATGATGTTTAATATTTTTGTTTGCTTCTTCCCCATCTATTTGCAAATCTTAGTACTTCTATTGAGGCTGCTACCTGCCTCCTATACTTATATATTAGAAATATAACCAGCAGACTCTCAGCAGGAAAATCAGAGAGAGGGGACAAAATCTTATAGTTTGAATTACTAATCAGAATTCCAGTCAGACTCTTTAAGCATATTCACCATCTAGTTTTCCGATTCATCACAGACTTTCAGTGTCCTATAGCCTCTGAGCAAACTCAGCCTTCACTGAGATGTTTTTGGGGAGGTTTATCTTACTGAAGGTCTCCTCCCCTTAAGTTTTCTTTTTGTTTTCCCTTCTACAAGTCTTAGAATTCCCCAAGCTTCTTTATGCATGGATCATGGTGTTTTGGAAATAGGACAAATCAGCATTCATAGAATGAGCTCACTATCAGGATATGGATGATGATCATTATTCATGGCATAGGAAGGTGAAGGTGTCATTTGGGGATAAGGAATTGAGAGGAGAAAGGCAATTTACCTACTTGAGCTCTTATAGTTTATAGTAGACTGGAAGTGAGGATTAGAATTGGAAAGGCTGAATACCAGGAGACTGAAAACAATCTCCTCCCTATGCTTTCACCTTACCTGCCTCCCCCCTCCCATCCACACACTATAGCAACAAAGTGTTTTAGTTCAAATCTGGCAGCCAGCCAGGCTCAGTTTTAGGTCACTTAAGATCCATTTCACAGCTAGGCAAGAGGTTTCTCCAGAATGGATATATATATATATATATATAGCCACCTTTCTTCCAAATTGGACCCAGGGTAGTTCACAAAAGATTATTTAAAACAACAACAATAAAACAGTTCAATTTTATAGCACAATTAAAATGCCACAAATATATAACAAGTAAAAAATGTAAAATCTTTTAAAAATATGAAATTAAAAATATAAAACCATTAAAAACATATCAAAACATACCAAAACATCCCAATAAAAAGCCTTCCTGGGTACAAGTGCATATTAAAAGTCTGTTGGAAATGATGTTTTTGCATAATGGCGAAGGGAGAGCAGGGAGGGGGCCAGCCTTGCCTCCTGCAGGAAAAAGTTCCAAAGGATGGGAGCAGTTACTGAGAAGGAAATGAATAGCAATAGCATGTACATTTCTATCCCACTTATCAGTGAACTCAGCACTCTCTAAGTAGTTTACAATCTAAAAGCTAACTGGCCCCAACAAGCTGGGTACTCATTTTACAAACCTATGAAAGGATGGAAGGCTAAGTCAACCTTGGAGCCCCCCTTGGGTTGAACTCACAACCTTGTGGTTGCAGTACCGGCATTTAACCACTGTGCCACCAGGGCTCCCGAAGAAAGGTATTTTCTGCAAGCACCAAACAATGGAGAAAATATTTATTTCCAAGGCTGGTTGGGATCACACCTGTCAGAGCTTAGGGATATAATGCAACATTTTGTTGCAAATGCCCACAGGCAAATTCAGTTTTTCACAACTTACAAAGTAGATTTCTTGCACTATGCCCTTGTTGGTCATGAAAGAAGTACTAGAGTTAACACCACAATGGCAATTAACATTTATATACAAATGTGTCGTCAGTGTAAGTACTTTGCAGTAACATGCCACAAAGAAAAATTTCAGCATTCCCACACAAGGGTAGCAGATTGCCAAAGAGAATTAAAATTGCTGATGCTGGTAAACAGCTGTTTTGAGAAATCTACACACAGCACTCAACCACTATTGTGTAGATAGAGAGAAATTTTAAAAACTGCACAGGATATAAACTATCACAGCTAGTTTGCAACAATAATTCCCACTTTCCTAATATGTGCATAGATATATATTTTTTATTTCAATTCTCTCATATTGATTTGATAAGAAATAAAAAAGTAAGGGAATAACAACACACAAAGGCATTTGAAATATTTTTAAGTCACTGCATGTTATTTATTTCTACAGTTGTTACATACCCAGGGTTTCTTTTTGAAAGGCAGCATCACATCTCAGTTTTCCTGACCTGGGACTCTGTTTTTTTTATTCTGTTAGCATGCAACAGAATTAGCAAGGTCTGCAACAGTTTAACACTATAACCTCCAAGTCGAGGTACTATTCTTTTGTGGACAAGATGATAGCATACATTGTTTGCTTACATCTGGCATACATGTATGACCCTTATCTGGTTTAGACATCCATTATATGTGATGCTGATAGAAAGGCCCAGCTTCAGGCTAGGACAAAGTCAGTATGGAGATGAGACTTGTGTTTCTCTCTTCCCAGGTCTACTAGCTCTGTTAGACAGATCTGAGGAACCTGTTTAGCCACCATTAAAAATACCAATAGGTGTAAGCCAATGTTCCCCATCCTTAATTTGCACTTATTATGTAAACTGTGGGCATAGTAAGCCCTTGTAACAGCACAAGTGACATAGATTAAAACACGGTTCTTTCCAATACATCAGTGTGGAGCAGAAAAACAAACAAAGGAAAACCCTATAGCTAATTCAGATCAAAGGATGAAGGGAATCCCACTCAGTCCAAGCAGGAAGCCTGCTATGTTTGTGCTACTTGGCAGAAAACAAGGGAGGCAGTAATGGGCCAATTGTGAAAAGTGTCAGGAAAGTAAGGCCTTCCAAATGAATCCATCTCCCACTGGTTGCACAAAACAGGGTAGGTAGTAGTAATAATAATAATAATAATAATAATAATAATTTTTATTTATAGCCCGCCTCTCTGCTAGGCAATCGAGGCAGGTTACAGCAGTTAAAACAAAACAATGTAAAAACATCCCCAACCCAAGATCCCACCTCCCGCCCCCTTAAAACAATATTAAACAAGAAAGGAATTAAAACAATACAACAATCGATGAATAAAATCTAATAAAAGATATTGCACACGGCTGACCAAATCACTTAAATAAATAAATAAACGGGCAGATTTGTCTCCCTGAACAGATGTTCCAGGAGATATTATTCAGGGAAGGCCTGCCGGAAGAGATCCGTCTTCACCGCCTTCTTGAAGGTGGTTAGCGTGGAAATAAGACGAATCTCGTCCGGCAGGCCATTCCATAGCCTGGGGGTGGTAGCGGAAAAGGCCCTCTGGGAGGTCTGGGACAGCCTGGTCTTTATTGGCTGTAACAGATTCCTCCCAGAGGACCGAAGGGCGCGGGGGGGGTCATACGGGGAGAGGCGGTCCCTAAGATAAGATGGACCCAAGCCATGTAGGGCTTTAAAGGTTAAAACCAACACCTTGTACTGTGCCCGGAAACTAATTGGCAGCCAGTGGAGGGATTTAAGCACCGGTGTTATGTGCTCCCTCCTTGGTGTCCCAGTGATAAGCCTGGCTGCCATATTTTGCACTAGTTGAAGTTTCCGGGTTAGGCACAAGGGTAGCCCCATGTAGAGCGCATTACAGAAATCCAAACGTGAGGTTACCAGTGCATGTACCACTGTTTCCAAGTCCCTCATGTCCAGATAAGGGCGCAGTTGGCGTATCAGCCGAAGCTGGTAACAAGCACTCCTGACCGCCGCATTCACCTGACAAGTCATGTGAAGCGACGAATCGAGGAGCGCCCCCAAACTGCGAACACAGTCCTTTGAGGAGAGTGTGACTCCATCCAGGACTGGAGACTGTATTCCCAGATCTGGTTTCGGGCCTGTCACGGTGAGTACCTCCGTTTTGTCTGGATTCAACTTCAATCTGTTTTTCCTCATCCAATCCATTACCGCTCTTAGACAGTCATTAAGAGATGAGACGCCATCAGAAGTCTGAGTCGATGATCTGGTCATGGAGAAATATATCTGGGTGTCATCAGCGTACTGAAGACACCACGCTCCATGCCTCCGAATGATCTCCCCCAGAGGTTTCATATAGATATTAAACAGCATCGGGGACAGAATGGCGCCCTGTGGGACGCCACAATTAAGCTCAATTTTAGATGAGCAACTGTCCCTGAGCCTCACCCTCTGGGATCTTCCCGAGAGGAAGGAACGGAACCACTGCAAAGCAGTGCCTCCGATTCCAAGCTCTCTTAGGTGGTCCAAGAGGATGGTATGATCTATGGTGTCAAAAGCTGCGGAGAGATCCAAGAGCACCAACAGGGTCACACTACCCCTGTCAATACTCAAGCGGAGGTCATCGGTCAGAGCAACCGATGTAATTAGCAATGTTAATCCACCCTCCCTATTTTCTCAGCCAATGTAACATGCAAAACCTGCCCTCTCAAGATGCCTATGAAATGCTCTAAATTAAGAGCACAAAACTTGCAACTGAACAACCTAATCACAATCCACCACCTGCCTAATCAGCAACCTGTATTTGTTTCCTGGTGTCGCGGGGCCGCAAGGGACTCCTCCCACTCCATGCTTCTTGGAGGTATCCATTTCAACGAAAGAAAGGGCAGACCACTTAAGGTGTATGCTCGGTACCTTTTAATCAACTCAGAAGCTCATTCACCAGACAGTGGCTCCCCTTCTGCCAGCGTTCCTCTCTCCCCTCGAGCTCCCGTACTTCTCGCTTCTCCTTCTCTTTCCCTTCCACCGTCCGCCTCACCGAGCCTTCTTCCGCGTTTTTCCCTCTCCCCGAACGCCTCCTCCTTTTCCCTTTTATCCCTGGGCCCCTCCCTCCTGGGCCTTGCTTCCCTTTCTTCTTTTCCAGGTGCCGTTAGACCTTGTAATTCCCTTCTCTGGCTCCCCGCTCTTTCCCTCATTAACCCTTGCTTTCCCGAACAACCCTCTTCCATGGGCCAGCCTTCCTTCACTTTATCACACCTGGCTTAAAAAAAAAAGCCAGGGCTTTGAAGCAGGTCACAGTGTGCAATTTATGTCCTTAATTTACTGTTCACTAGTACAGCTGCTGGCTGCCAATGTTTGAACAGCCACAGCAAGAAAAGGAAGCACAGCCTTACTTGCAGCTTGAAAGTTATAGTAGTGGAGACATCTCAGACAACAGTATGTAAGCAAGAAGTTGCTGACATGCACATCCGCAGCACAGGCAGCCAGTGTAAATGGGATCTTTAGCCAGTCAACAGTCGCACACTTGAATAATGCCAATACTTCCCACTCTCCCAAGGATTTCTGGCAAGACAGCCTAGATATGTGTTTTGGATAGGGCTGGTCTCATCATTAGACACAGAGAGGCAACTGCTTCAGAAAGCAAATGATGAGAGATGGAAAGTGTTGGAGAAGAGAGTAGTGTTCTACATGGCCTGCCCTACTCTTCCTAAGATAGGTTCCTGCTGTCATATGTGGTGGACAATGTTGTCCCTTTGCCAGTGGTGAAGAAAGATTCAGTTTCCTATCCAGTGCACCACTGTGCATGAAATGGAGGGGGAATGCCAACTTGTCCTTTGCCTCAGGTAACAAAATTTCTTTGGCCACTCTTGAATTCAGAATGTATTATATATACAAGTTGCTGTTTTGAGTTGTTTATTCTTTAATGTTATTTTGATCTATAAAAACATATTTGTTTAAGAATGTGGTTGTACTAACAAAAAATGTTGTTTTTCTTGTGGTCGCACTATATACATCTATCACTACCAGCAGAGCTGTCTGTCTGTCTGTCTGTCTATTCTAACACCACTAAACATTACAGAATAGTAACATAATAAATTGTCCTTGCCTGCAGTATGTTCCAGCAGGCTTTGCTTTCTACAGAGGGAGTATCACTCTCCCCCCCTTTTAAACTGTCAGGTCTGCAAGCATTCCTCTCAGCATGCAATTTCTTCAACACAGCCAGTTATATTCCTGCAGTGGGGCTGCATGTGGGGAGGGAAGAGAATCAATACTTCATACAGGTTTTTTTTAATTGAAGCCACAAAGTATTATTTGGGTTAATTTCACTGAATAAGCCAAGGAAAAATGGGGGGGGGGGGTTCATTCAGAGGTGGTAGAAATAATGGAGCCCTGACACACATTTTACATGCTAATCAAGGCATTCCAAGAAATTGTTATAAGCAAGCTAAAATATGATCCAAGAGGAAAAAAAATAGTTATCTTGGGAGCAGTCAAAATAATGTTTAAACGGTTTTTGGAAAAAGAATATAATGAAGAACATAAAAAGCATTTATTTATTTATGATCTGGGATACAATCAGACTATAGTAATTGAAATCATAGTGTTGATGTATATATGGTATGTACTACCTATATGATTTTAGAACATCAACAAAGAAAATTTGTTAACCAGGAGATAGATGTATTTTATTGATACAATGCTTTGATATATTGTTAACTTATATCTATATTCATATTTCTCCTTTATTTGTATCACACTTTTATATATTTATGTATTGTATTTACTGGTATATATGAGGGATGATTTTTTTTTTTTTTTACAATACTGCACCTTCTGCTTTACAGAAGCCCATGTGGTGCAGTGGTTAAATGTCTGTACTGCAGCCACTCACTCACAAATCACAAGGTTGCGAGTTCAATACCAGCCGGGGCTCAGGCTTGACTCAGGCTTGCATCCTTTAGAGGTCGCTAAAATGAGTACCCAGCTTGTTAGGGGCAATTAGTTTATAGTTGTAAATTGCTTAGAGACTACATAGCACAGTATGAAGTGGTATATAAATGAAGCTGCTATTGCTATTATACCTTAAAATAGAAAATATATTTTTTCTTCTGTAAGAGTACAATCCTATAACCATTCCTCTGTGAGTAATCCCTACAGAACCCAACAAAAATCACTTCTGAAAAAAACATGCTACAGGATTAATTTTATACTGGACTACTACTTTATTATTTTGAAAATGCCAATACATACAAGGTATTTTCTCGAATAGATTTTGCAAGTTTATCAGAACAAAAATGACTTGTTTCTCAATGTGGTAAAAACTCTCAATATACATTATTCAAGTTAATAATAATAATAATAATAATAATAATAATAATTTGTATCCTGCCCCTCTGCAGAGCAATCAGGGCAGCTTACAACATTAAAATAACAAGTGGTCTGTTATTTCAAGTAAGTATAACTAAGATATAATTAAATTTCCACTAGTTAGTACTGTTTGATTATTTTTACTTGATTAATTAACATACAGAAGTACTATAGCAGAATTCTGTGGTGAGCCGATTCAATATATAGAATGCCAACTATTTGAAGAGCTCAGTAGAACACAACCATTTCCATTAAGCATGGGTTTAATCAGGATTAAAGAAAATGTAAATTTATTGGGGGGAGGAATTAAAGATAAATACATTCCAAAGGATTAGGGTTAATCTGAATCATGCTGATATCCATATCAAAGAGATCCATAGATCAGATTAACTAACTCTTTCAGCACTCAGAAATTTTCCAGTATTCCAATGTTCACCAAAGATCTGACATTTTATAAATTATAACTTGTAAACGGGTGGGTCATAGTCATTTTAAAAGCTTGACACCACTTATTTTAAGTGTCCTCCAGTGGAGTAAAGATGGTTTCTTCCTGTATTTTAAAGACCTCAACAGTGTATGAAGTATACTTTTCTGTATACAAAAATAATCTTCCAAATATTTATTCTACTTTTGTCAGCCTTTAAGGCAACTTGTCTCACTATATAAGTGAAGGCTTATATTTTGAGAGTGAACAACTAGGAAAATAAAGATTTTAAGTGAGCATACCAAGAAAAAACCCTGAGAAAAACATCTGCATGTGAACATTATTGTTGCTTACCCAAAGACTCCACCATAATATGATGCAGTTTAGGGTGGGTTTAACCTTCATGTTCTAGGTTAAGAGGGGAAAACAAACAAATCTTGCCTTTTATGAATTGTGGAATATTCTCTGAACTCAACGAAACTTCCAATGTATTACAAGGTGTATAAATGTTATGCATCCAAATGTTTCATATCATGGCTTTCACAACTCTTTGGGGCTGAATAGATGGGCTAGGATAGCACGGGCCAAGCCAGTGCTATGCTGACCTGGGTCTTAACCCAGGTCAGTCTCCAGGCCAACACAGCGGGGTGGTGGTGGGGTGTTTACATGCCTGCTTGCTTTTGAACCATGGACCCAGCATTGTCACATGCCCCTTACCTTCCTCCATCATCACCCCTACTGAGAAGACCATTGTCACCATGTCTGACATGGAAACAAGCCACCTGTCTCCACCCACACAGCCAGGGGTCCTGTTTCCACATCAGATGTAGCAATGAGTGTCTTCTCAGTAAAGGTGATAGTGGAAGAAGGTAAGTGATAAGGAGGCCATCTGGTCTGCCAGTGTTCCTCAGAGTTTCCTAGAAACTGTTGCAAAAGGTTATCTTTTTGACCCATGCTAAGGCCCCTTTGAGCTGAGATCAGACCAGGATCTGATGCCTTTATGTTATTTAGGCCCCCCCCCCACACTTCTGCTTTAGCACATCAGTTCTCTTAAAAAATGTATGTGATCATTTTTGTCCACATGCATTACACTGAGTGGGACAAAAAACGGTATCCCAATGGTAAGAATAAGTAATTTGTTGGGTCAGTATTTGTTTTAGCTAGAGGGGTTTTTTTGGGGGGGGGGACTAGTCCATTGCATGTTCATTGAAATTATTCAAAACTGTGTCACAGAGTGTCTACCTGGTTTATTGTTGTTATTGTGTGCCTTCAATTAGTTTCTGACTTATGGCAACCCTAAGGTGAACCTATCGTGGGGGTTCCTTAGAAAGATTTGTTTGCCATTACCTTCTCCTGAGGCTCAGAACATGTGACTTGCCCAAAGTCACTCAGGGGCCGAGCAGACTGGCATAAAGAGCCGGCCTAGGGGCAGAGTGAGGGCATGGCGACCACATGCCAGCCCCCCCCCCCCCCCGGCTCTGCCCTCACACCAGCTTCATACTGCACACCCCACTGCATGGAGGGAGGTGTCAGGGTGCTCCCTTGGCACAGCACCCACACACGTTACACTGCCAAAAAGCTGCCACCATGGCAAGAGTGAGCAAGAGTGATCCAGTGAGCAGAGGGGCAGCACAAAGGGGTGGTCTGTTCAGCCCCTCAGTGAGTTTCATGGTGGAGAATCAAACTTTTGTCTCCAGAGTCATAGGCCACCACTCAAACCATTATGCCATGTTGGCTCTCTGCCTACATGGTAGGAGTAAGTATATGTAGTTTCTGCAATAGAATGTGGCCCTGGGATACTAAAATGTCCCTCTAGAACATGAGGGTTAAAACAGATATCTTCCCGAAACCACTGAGCTCAATTCATGGGTTAGGTAGGAATGCATTTTGGCTAATTTCTGGCTTAATTCTTGACAATGTAGTCAAAGGATGTCATTTCTTGCTTCCCTGCTTCATTTGAAACAAGAAAATTTGTGGATGACTTCTTTTGTCTGTTAATTAATTAAGACTAAATGGAATGTTAGCTACTTACAGTTATTACAGAATGTTAGTATTAACTATGGAACAACTAAGATTATGTTTTTTTTAGAGGACACCCATTTAATATAACTGGATAGTCACCTTAGCAGCATCAGTCCTTCAAACATTATGGGGATCCATTCCCATTCCCAATGTCTGATTTATGTCCATTTATCCTCTCGCACAGAGACTGTACATTGCATTGTTGACAGAGGATGGGTATACATCACATTAGAGGATGGAAATATACAAAAACCAGTAGTAGAACACTTCAGTCTTCCTGGGCATTCCATCTTGGACCTCAGAACAACAGTCCTTGAACAAAATAAAACAAAAACTACACAGCTGCCCTTGTCCCCCAAAGATCATTGTTAAAACTGTCACCTTATCACCATACCCACAAGTTTTGAATTTCTATTGTTATTTTCACACATACAACCAGATCATTCATCACTCTAAACCTCCATTCCTCAGCATTTCATTCTATGTATGTGATGAAGTAGACTTAAGTCTATAATAGTTTATGCTACCAACTTCTCTCAGTAAATCTCAGTGTACAAGATCTTAGAGAGTGTGTGTTATTTTCCAGAAATGGTTGTAGATCACTGATGATGCATTTCAGTCATCTCAGTGGGGGCTGCAAATAAAAACTAATGAAATGAAATGAATATAAATAAATAGTAGTGTCCTGCCATTTTCTCTTTTTGGTCTATCTTGTTGTACATTGTTTCTGGGTAGAAATCATTTGCAAGATATAGTGATATATCCACTGAATGACAAGGATGAGCAAATATCTTATTGAATTGCATTATCTGCAATGGCAAATAATCAGATTAAGTTAATTTACAGTTTATTTCAGAGCTTTAAAGGCAGATCTATTTTCAGATCTATTTTCTAACATTTTATCTGTATTGCTTAGAAATGACAAATGTCTAGAAGCAATAAACACTGAAGAATATTTGAAGGTATGCAGTTTAACCCTCATCAGGGCAGATGGGATATTTTAATCCCTCAAAATTACACTTTGATACAGAATGCACAGATATACAAAGTAGGTATTAACAACATTATCACCTGATAATGATGTATCCCTCAGTTCAGTCACCTCCTCAAACATGTTGTTAAATAGATAAAAATAATGGAATTTTTACAGCAGTTACATTCCCACTGCAGAAATAATCCAGTTTGACGCCACATTACCTGCCATGGCTCAAGGCTATGGAATTCTGGGAATTGTAGTTTGTTGTGGCACCAGAACTCTTTGACAGAGAAGACTAAATATCTCACAAAACTACAAATCCCAGAATTCCATAGCCTTGAGCCATGGCAAATAAAGTGGTGCCAAACTGGATTATTTTTACTGTGTGGGTGCAGCCAGCAAAGCAACTGTGTCAGTTTTAGCCCACACATGCACACCCAATAAAGAGTGACAGCTACTTGAAACAAACATTCCAACAATAATGTGTGTGTTTGTTTTTTGCTATGGGCATTTGACCATTTTGGAATTCCTTTAATACTATACCCATAAACACTCCTGTGGACATGACACATTTTAGTATCTTTCAATATGTTGCAATTCTAATTGTTTTCAGAAAACACCCCAGAATAAATCACTGAGTGCAAGTTTTGTTTTTTTCACTGCCTCTATGAGACTGAGGAGAGAACATCAAGGGAAGATTTTTAAAAATGACATCTATCAGAAAATAAAGATTTTAAGTCAATGTACAACTGTGGCCATTTTAATATTTGCTATGTATCTTATGGATATAAGAAATACCAAGTAATTTAAAAAAAAAATCTTACTCTTCAGAGTATTGGGTGGAAAATACTGAGTTCTGTTTGGTGGAACAAGCCAAGAAAATACATGTTACATTTCATAATCTTCTTGGGGTTTTTTTTCCTGGCATTTGATTATATTCATGGCTATTTGGTGAGGTGTGTGTGCTTATTTTCCATACATACACACACATACACACTCGTCCCTCTCCATTTGCAGACTTGGAGTCTGTAGTCTCGCTCCTTCTCAGATGGCAAGCGGGGAGGGACAAAATGGTGTGAGCACCTGAGGTGCACAGGAGCGTGTACCCATTTTAACCAATGGGCTTTGAATATTTGCAGTTTTTCTGATTCGCGGGGGGGGGGGGTCCGGAACAGACCCCCCCCCATGAATTGGGAAGGATGACTGTATAGCCAAAATCCTTTTTCACTATGTGCTTATTTTCCCAAAGAAGTAACACATCTTAGCACTCTAAAAATATACTTTGTTTAAGTATGTGCACTAAGCAACTGTTTGTATGAAATAAGATAGGAAGTTGATATTTCAAGTGAGACAGGTACCATATCAATCAGGAGCTGGAAGATACCTAGTTGTGTTTTTGTCTGAAATGAATAAATACAATTCTAGAATGCAAATCATAAGACAGACAAGCCAGGTTTGTGCAAATTAGCATTAAAGTAGTTAACTTAAACGGAAAATAATTGGAGAGTTAATGAGTAGTCAGGGTTTGAGGTCAAAACAATAATTATCCACCTGAGGGGTACAAAAATAGAGGTATGCACTTGGGCATTTTTGTTGAATTTGTTCTCTGTTTTCTTTGTCAGTGGATCATAGCTGCTTCTATTCTGTGAAAATTGCATAAAATAACTTTGTAGAATTAGAAGGGGATTTTCCCTTTGTATTTCATCCTATTTAAATACTGTCCATACATGGCACTACAATTATATATCCCTACAATGTGTGCTATGCTGTCTAAACTCGATGCAGGATTGCAATTTATATTTTCAGTTCAAGTAAACATGATAGGGGCACCTGTGTTGGCGAACAATAACAACAACAAAACAGTATCCCAAATCCATCCTGTGGTAATACCTTTATTAGGCCAATCAAAAAATGTAAAATACCTCACACTAGCCTTAAGCTGGAAATGACATGAAGGCACACAATAACAGCATTCAAAGTTTTGCAGGTGTAATCATCAGGCAGAGATGAAAAAGTAGCATACAGAGGAAATAAAGTGACAGTGGGTGTGCCCACACTGCAGAATTAGAGTAGTTTGACACCTCTTTAACTGCCATGACTCTTATCATACAGAATCCTGAGATTTGTAGTTTGCTGAGGCATTCAGCCTGGTCTGTCAGAGACTCTGGTGCCTCAACATATCTCAGGATTCTGTAGGACAGAGTCATGGTAGTTAAAGTGGAGTCAAACTGATTTAATTCTGCAGTGTGGATATGCCCAGAGTGGTGTATGTATTTTGCTGTGGAAGTTGTAGGAATTGCATGTATATTTGGGTTTTCCCAATGAAGGTACTACCATGGTGCTATAAGGGCAACTGTGATTCTTGCTCTGTCAAAACAGCAACATTTAGTGGGTTCAGAGGTATTTGCTTAAAATAGACTTGAGAAATAAAACATCTTTTCTTGAAATGTAGAGTTTTATATTGCTTCATAAGACTTGTTACATTTCTAACACTGGCTACCAAAGTATTTCAGGTTTTCTCCACGTGATACAATTGGTAACATTCCCCTGTTCAAATATATTCTGTAAGCCAGGAGTAGAGAAACTTTTGCCCTCCAAATGTTTTGAACTACAAATCCCATAAACCCACCTACCATGGCCACTACTAAGGAGTGATGGTAGCTGTGATCCTAAACATCTGAAAAATCTATAAATTTCACCCTCCACATTTGCAGTCTTGACTTTTGCAGATTTGATTATTTGTGGTTTTGATTAATATGTTCTCTCTAGGAATCTCTAAGTCAGGGGTAGGCAACCTTTTTGAGCCAGGGGCCGGGTTGCTGTCCCTCAGACAATTGGGGGGCCGAAGCACCAAAAAGTAAATAAATAAAATAAAATAAAATAAAATAAAATTTAAAAAAATGCATGCACACTCTCTCAGCCCCAGAAAAGCCATGGCAAAACCCCTGTGGATATTTTGCCAAGAAAACCCCAAGAACAAGTAATAACAACAACAATCAATACCATCATGGCGGGCGGCGGCAGCAGCAGGACCGGCCTGGGGCCAGTACAAAGGCCTCGGGGGTGCGCATCCGGCCCCCCAGACCTTAGGTTGCCTACCCCTGCTCTAAGTCCTTCACTGCAGTTCTGCTGGAAGCTGACCATGGAGTTGTGCTGGAGAACCTGGGAGTTCCTAGAGAAAACTTTGTAAGTCCTCCAGCTTGGTTCTATGATCAACTTCTGGCAGATGTTGACCACAGAGTTGTGCTGAAGGACCTGGGGAGTCCTAGAGAGGTGTTCTCTTAGGTAAAAAGAACAGTGATTTTTTTATTTGTAGTTTTTCCAGATTCATTGGAGTCCTTCACCCCTAATCCCAGTGAATGAGGAGGAACCATTATAGTTCTCCACTCTTGCTGTAAACTAAATAATTTCTTGTAAAATCTTATCTGGAGCAAAATGCATCCTTCTTTCATCCCCTTTTCAATTACATATATCAAAAACTTGCTTTGCAATTACTCTTGTAGTAAAGTAAACAATTACTAGCCAGTCTCATAGTCACTTCTTTCGGTAAGGGTGTTATTTAATCAGTGATTTTATTTTTAATACCACATTCCTGTTTTATTGTATAGTTTTTGTTCCTTTTATGATTGGCTTTATATGTTTTAACTACATTTTTACTGTACAGTCCCTGGACACTTGGTAGGAAGAGAGGGCAATTTCTTCCTTGATATATAATTAAATAAAGTAGATCATGAACTAATTACGTGGTTTAAAGTATGATTCTTTTTAGCAACAAGTAATCAGCATGCTTAATGTAAATATCATAGCAAGGCTTGTGCATAACTTTTAGGAATAAACAAACAAAAATTTACTACAGATTAGGGTTTATTCATCCTCTTCCCATTGCATCTAGCAGGGCCTTCTAAATATCCTTGCCCAAGAATTTGAGGGCCCTTGGGAACAGTATGGGAGTCTACAGATGGAGAACGGAATTGGAAATTGTGGCTCCCCTTTTATGAAGGGAAGGAGAAACTTAGGATCTGAGCCAATATCAATTGACTACTACATTCTAAAAAACATCTATCAGCAAAATATATGTTCATTCTGGAACTTCTACTCAGTTTCCTAATCTCAAACCTATAGCTCATGGGAACTATTACCTAGAGAGGATGTCAGTATTTTTCTTTTAGAAAATACAATGGCTTAATTTAATGCAATTTATTTTTTAGAATATCTAATGATAAATGCTAATTCTAGAAATTGCCAGATCTGCCAACTACAATGACATATGGAATATCTACTGAAACCCCTGTCTACGGTTCCATTATACAGTATTCTTTAATATATGTGGAATTTTTAGACTTCTAAAAAGTATTGTAACTCTGTGTTATGAGTATACCTGCTTATCTTTTCTCCCCTGCCCCCTTTTCTGGTACAATCACTTATTTTGGTACCATCACTAAATGGTTTCCCCTTATCCAATGCTTACAAACAGAACAGCAAACGGAGAGGACAGTACTTTGGCGTGAAGCCTGCCCAGAATGTAACATTTCCGTTTCAGACCTGTTTCCTTAGATTTATGTTTTGTAATGGTGTGTGCCTCATTTCAAGTACTGTACAGTAGCTGGACTACAGCTGTTGAAGGAAGTACATGGTTGTAAAAGATTAAATGTTAACAAAATTGCATTTTCTGTTATATAGTGAATCTCCTCCTCAAAGCACATCATGAGGCCCAACAGAACTATCAGAATAATCAGTAGAAATATATACTTTGGAACTTCCTTATGTGAGAGGGTGTCAAGGACAAAAAGACTACTGTTCTCTTCTCCTGCTGCTGCTCACAGACTAGAGAATCTGCCAGCTGCTAGGTTGACCGGTGACAAGGAGAATGCTCTGAAGGTGATCAGTCATCCTGCCTAAGAGACATGATAGAAATGATAAATGGAGATGGGATGGGGGAACAGAGATAAAAGCTAATGCTGTAGAGGGAGGAAGTAGGCAGAAGAAGTCAGAGTGTAAAGAGCATATTGGATTTGTCCCAGCCTTAGAATACTACCACAAGATCAAGAAAGGGCAGAGGGATAGGAAATAGCCAAAGAACCACTAAGTAGGTAAAAGCTTTCCTAAGGAAAGTGGGGGGAGACTAGAGAGGGCTCTGCAACAGGTTTTACTCAAGGGATTGGGTCTTAATGTCACAAGTCACACTTTGGCCGATTTTCCCACTTGCATTAACAGCTCAAAGAGAATGTAAGGAAATAGGATAAGATAAGAAAGGGAGAAGGAGGGTGGATAGGCGGTGGGGGAGGATAGATAACTTGATTGATTGAAGTAAGTCAATAAAAGGAAAGAGTAAGTGAAGAGGGAAGTGAAGAGGATAAAAGTGGAGGTGGATAATGGCAAATGGGATTGAAGGTTGGAAAGGGAAGGTGGGGGAGAAGGATGTGGACAGAGAAACTATGAAGAAAGGGGAAGGAAAGGAATGGAAGTAGGAAGGTAGGATAAGGAGGGAACAGAAGGGAAGGAGTAAAGGGGAGAAGGGAAGAAAGGGGTGGGAAGGAGTTGGATGGGAATGTTAATATGTTGTTTGTAATATAACAGTATGGATGTAAAGTTTGATATGTGTGATATGTTAAGGTTGGAATTTTTTGTTGTTGTTTGATTTTGGATATGTTTGATATATGTTATGGTTTTATATGTTTAATGAAATTTTAAATATTAAAAAAGAGCTTTAGGGAGGAAACCCCTGTAACCAAAAGGGCTTGTCTGACATATCTGCTGCCATTCACCAAAAGCTTATCTCCAGTTTATTGCAGTGAATGAGGAAGATGGAGAACAATATGCCTACCATTCCCAGGTTGCAAAACTCACATACAGATTATATTTTCAGGAAAAAAAACAACACACACATAAATTCTCACAATTAAATATCAGTCTTCATAACCTACCAGCAGGGCAACTGTGATATAAAATTTCTGCTGCACTACCCATGTGTTAACAGTTGTCAAAATCTGAATTCCAAAATAAGTATGAGGCATATGTTTGTTGTTGTGTGAAATCAAGTCCTTTCTGACTAATGGCAACCCTAAGGCGAACCTATCACATGGATTTCTTAGCAAGATTTGTTCAAATGGGGATTGTCTTTGCTTTCCTCTGAAGCTGAGAAAGTGTGACTTGCCCAAGATCACCCACTGGTTTTCATGGCCAAGCAGGGATACAAAACCTGGTCTCCAGAATCATAGTCAAATGCTCAAACCACTACATCACACTGGCTCATACACTTAGACATTTATTAATGTTTGTTTCCTTAGTTCCATCTCTACATGTTTTCTGTATAAGATATATTTGTTCATGCTTAAGGAGTTTAATTTAAACTCAACAGAAAAATCAGTAAGTAGTAGACCAATTTTGAAAATAAACTCTAATATTGAGGATATCAAAACAGAGCTGTTATTTTGACTTAAGTTCAGAATTTGACTCTTAGAATCAGTATGTACAAATTAATAGTGATCTGGTAAATTAGCAAACAGTAGAAGAAGTGTGCTGTCACTTGGGGTAGATATATTAACATACCTTTACAAACAGGGCTACAAAAGCCATCAATCCATATATTTTTGAAAAATAATTCAGCATCTCCCACATACTTAGGTTAAATACAAAATCCACAAGCAGTGATACAAATATCTACTCAAATTATGGCACTTATGGCACACCAAAGCTCAAAGGAAAGAGCCAACTACTTCCTCATTTCAGAAGCTTCTCTTCATGATCATCTAAGCAAAATCTATTAATTACAAATGACCAGACTTGTGTTAGTCTACAGATCCAAACTGTACCTACAATGTGTAATAACAGCTAACACAGGTAATTACATAAATCTTTGTGTAATTCAGTTTCTGTTAAAAGTATATGTCAACTTCACTGCATAAATATAACAGTATATATGCATGAATCTTAGTTTCCTGTTCACATGTTCCTGCTCAAATTGTGGACTAAACATTACAAGGAAGAAACTTTGGAAAATTCATCTTATGCAAAGCATGTCTTTGAACAGTCACATTCTACATTAAGAGGAACAGCCTAGCACCATGGACAGCAATTAGCTTTACTGGAATTGGGAGCACTAGAAAGGCAGGACAGAGCAAGAGCTACCACCATAGATGTTATTTCTGCTCTTGACTTTTTCTCTCTTGGCTCTCAATTGATAATGGAAGGAAGGGGGGTTGTATCTCTGAAGGCTAGATTAACTCAGCCAAGAATTTCCAATGCTGGATTCTAGACTGGCATTTTTATTTTTCCTGAGCTGCATTTCACCCACATTAGCATTTCATTAGTTTAACATCATAGAAAGAATCTTACAGGTGTGTTTTTGGTTAAGTCCACTCATACAAGAGATTACTGATACAGCATTACATTGTTTACATCAAATGCTTTGTTTTATATTAGCTACCTGTTGCACAGTGGGTGCACGCACACACTCACACATACTGAAGAATACCTGGTTAGAAAGCTATTTAGTACAGACACAGACAGATCTGTTAACTATGCTAAAGCCACACTCAAAATATACAGACTATATTATGAAAAGATACAGTACAGTTTTTCATCAATTAAAGTATCTTTGGCAGTAAAGAACAGTTCCCATAAATATTAACAGTCAGTAAACCTAAGCCTTTGCCTTTGTAAGAAGGAAGGTGGATTTGAACATGCTGTCTGCAGGGAAAACTGAGCAGGCCAGTTGACTGACTCAATATTGACCACTACTGACATACAAGCAGGTTCTTTTTCTTACACAATTGTGCTCCCAACTGTATTTGCTTTTCAAATTGCAATATACCATCAGAACATACAAGACCAAATGTATGACCACAATGAGATTAATTTAATTTAAATGAGGGGTATAGTAAGTGGAAATAAGTTTTTCTATGCATTTTCCTTCCCATTCATCATGCTTCTACAGAACTCACTGACCTTTCAGCAAGCTTCAGTCTGCAGAGCTGTGCTCTGTATTATTCTCTCTTATTCATGGAGCATAGGAACATTTCAACAAAGTATGAAAAAGCTGAGTCACTGCTTAATGACCAATACTCTTCTTATGCAGCACATATATATTAATTTGTTTAATCTGTGAATTATCAAGCCACTCAATGCACTGTTTAGACACATTTCTTAAATGGTTTACAGTTCAAAACAGGATGAAAATAAAATACTCTTAAATCTACTGTATAACCCACAGGATTTAATAAAGATTTCAACATTGCTTTCAGACAGCCAGTCTCTTCCCTTGGTCCCATCAACAACAGGAATGCATAGGAGTCATTATCATGTCTGCCCTGTGCACAGTTGGAATGGGCAGTTAGGCAGAAGTAAGGAAACTAAGTTTTTAAAGGACAGAATCTGTAGCTAGAGGAGCAGAAATGGATGCCTCTTCCATAGTCACTCTATTTAATATACTGCTTTACATACATTTCCTCAAAGCTGTCATAGACTACCGATATGACTATAGACAGAAATGTAAAATCAGCAAATTCATCAGATTACCTTTTTACATAACTTTTCACTATTTCAGTGTAGTACTAGAAAAATCGTATCTAAATGCTTAAAAACTTTCCAGTTCCTGCTCTTCTTCTAATCCCCAAGCAAGTTTTTTTTCCAGATTTGGAAAAAGATAACAAGATTTTGGACTGGTTTAATTATTTACAAACTGAGAGAAGATTCATTCTCTATCTAAAATCTGAAGGATTTGAAAATAATCAGAAGCAGCTAGAAAAAATATTGTGATCCCCAGAGAAAGGCAAAATAGCTATTCATTGCTCTTGGAAAGAGATCAAGAACAAGACTTTTAAAAGAATCCATGGTTAAATGGGCGCAAGACATGGGACAAACAATATCTCTAAACAGCCAGGAAAATACATGGAGAAAATAAAATTTACAGCTTTTCAAGACCTGAAAAAAAAACTTTCTTCAATATGACAAATTGATGGTATTACATCCCTACAAAATAAAATATACAACTTGGAAATGACAGATGTTGGAAATGTCACAAGGAAGCAGGTTTGTTGTTTCATATGTGGTGGGCTTGCCCACGCACTAAAATATATTGATCTAAAATACATATGTTAATTCAAAAAATCTTGAATATGCAATACCCTTTCACACCAGAATTATATCTCCTTAATATGGCCTCAGTTCTTAATAAGGAAGATGAAACATTGGCGGATCATGATATACTTAGTAACAACAGCAAGACCAATAATACCAAGAAGATGGAAGGAAAAAGAATCTCCAGTAATAGAAGAGTGGAGATTCAAGATTAATGACATGGAAGGAATGGGCAAAATGACATTTTTACTAAATAATAAAGTGACAAACAAATTAGAAAAAGAATGGGCTCCCTTCAATCAGCATTGACTACATTTGATCAGTAGTGTTTAGCTTGAGTTACTAGATTAATTAAATTAACTCTCGACCATAAAGGCTACAGGAACAAACAGTACAGTATAGAGAATACAATAAAAGAATAGAACCAAAAAGTATTACCACCTAATCTTTAGGAATATTAATAAACCTAATTGCAAACACATACAATTTCAATATCAAATCTGGAGAAGACTCAAGCAATTCACTTACAAAGAAGGAGTAACAAAAATATAGGATATTTACATAACTTTGTTTAATCATTAAATGAAATTACTGGTAATGTAAGGAACAAGGATTAGGATTAAAATCATAATAGAAAATCAACCTCATCTAGAGTGGCAATCTACATGGAAGTATATGAAGAGAAGATTTATATGTTATGATTTCAATATGTATGACTAACCATATTGCAAAATGTGGCCTCAGTCCTTCACAGACCAGCAAGCGGGAAGGGATAAAATAGTGTGCATGTCCATGGCGCACGTGCAGGGCTGCATACAGAGTCACATGGCCATTCAAGCCAATGGGGCTTGAATATTTGCAGTTTTCCAGTCAACTCATATGGCATGTTTCATTCCAAACGCTTAAGCACTGTTCATTTTCCATTATTAGCTAACCTTGTAGGGATTTGTGTACATTCGGTGGCAAACAAGGCCCCTTTATGTTTTGAATATCATTCCCATGAACAGCTCAAATCACAGTATGTCTTTAAAATCTATTTGAACAATATTTATGTGTCATGCCATAAACACTGTAAGGGTGCATCTACACAGTTGAAATAATGCACTTTGACACCACTTTAACTTCCATGGCCCCATCCTACAGAACCCTTGGGTTTATACTTTTGTGAGACACTAAAGGACTTTGCAGACTGCCAGAAATAGTGCAAGTTGAGTCCACTTTAACTGTCCTCGCTCAGTGCTAGGGAATCAAGGGAACTGTAGTTTATTGTAGCACCAGAGCTCTCTAACAGAGAACGCTCAATGTCTCAGAAAAAAAATACAATTCCCATGATTCCCTAGCACTGAGCCAGGACAGTTAAAGCGGACTCAATTTGCACTATTTCTAGCAGTCTGCAAAGGCCCTAACACTCTTCAGCTGAGAAGGGGAAACAAAAAACAAACAAACAAAAAACACAACCCAAAACCCAGGATTCCATGGGATGGAATAACAGCACTTAAAGTGGTGTCAAACTGCATTATTTACAGTGTAGTGTAGATGCATCCTAACATATGTTTTTTTCATATACAGATGTGTATGTAATAACACTCACTATGGACGTTATCACACGTGGGCCACAAAGCGATAATAAACTGGAAATGACAAATTCCAAAAATAAACCAAAAATAAACCTTGATTCCGCAAATGATTTTCACACGTAATTACCTTAATTGTGCAATTAAGGGAAGCTCCTGCTGAAATCGCATTTAACATTCACACACAAGTGAGAAAATCCCGTACATGTACTAGAAATGATCTTCTAGCACATGCGCACTATGCTCGCCGTGGCTGTCACCCATTCCCCAGGTCGTCCTCGGAGGAGGAACTCCCGCCGCAGCTTTCGCACATGCTGCAGCAGAAGAGTCACCAAAGGTGCGCCACAGCCTTTTGCAGCGAACCTTCAGCGACTTGTGAAAGGAGCGCCAATTTAGCGCTCCTTTCAGGGGCAGCGAAGCTGCGCCGCGGGGCCGAGGTGTGGGGATACCTCGGCCCCGCAGCGCAGCTTCCCGGGGTGGCCCACGTCCACCCGTCCTTCAAGCCGCCGAAGGTGCACAGCAAAAGGCTGCGGCGCACCTTCACCGGCTCCTCCACCGCAGCGTGTGCAAATGCTGCGGCGGGAGGTCCTCCTCGGAACGCCAGAGCGCCGGCCGTGCGGAGGGCCGGCTGCTCCGAGGACGACCTGGGGAAGGTGTTGGAGTGCTGATCGTGCCGCTGCCCCTCCCCTTCCCTGCCCCCAAAACGGCCCTTTAAGCCGTCTGCTGAGGGGGAAGGAGACGCTTATGCTGCCTCGAGGACCCCGCGGAACCATGGGAAAATGTGGGGAAATGCTTCCAAATGCGCATTTGCTTTTCACATTACGACAAATGCGAAATTATCTTAATTGCGCATTTGCATTTCCTCAAAACAACCAAATTTCAAAAGATCTCCGTTAACACCAGTTTCTGTCCACTTTCTGTCCAGTTTCTGTGCGACGTCATGTGAAAACACGAGGCACTAATCGAGTTTCTGTTTGGCTTTTGTGTGGATTAACCAGCAGATTTGCCCCCGTGTGATAATGTCCTATGTGACACAAGAGTTACAGAACAGCCAAGCCATACAATAGTGTAAAATCAGTCTCACAAAAGTGCTGTCCTATAACAAATAAAAACAATCAAAACAACTTTTATACTGCTGAACAGTGATTTCTCTTGCACATAAAATATACAAGCAAAGGAACCATGGATTGTGTTCTTACTTGCAAATCATGTCAAATTATAAAGTTTAATGTTAAACAAAGTTTTTGGCACCCTCTAGAGGTTTTATCCCACCTTTCCTTTAGCTATTACAGTTGTCAGTTAAATAAGAGGAAAGGGGAAATGGCTTGGCATGTCTAAAATGAAAAACATATAAGGGGAAAAAAAACACACACTGGAAAAATCTAAAAGTACAAAGTAGTGAAAAATGATTTCATCAGAAAGAGAGAGAGAGACGGAGAGAGAGAAGAGGAAAATTTAAATTTCCCCCTCAAAATAAAATATATTATATTTGACATGCTATATCCTCAGTTCATTAGTAAACAACTACAGTTAGCAGCATATAAATGTTTCATTACATGGAGAGAATGGAGAACCTTCCCCCAACACCACTCCTCCCAAAAAAAATCATAAGCACAGATCACTCACAATGCAACAAGTCGTACACAGATTCCCTTTGTGGCAGACAGTTCATACATCAGATTACATTATACTATTCCAGCTAGGTATATTTGACGTTCCAATGTAATGTTACTGTAACAAGTTCTTTACAATACAAAAGAAAAGCTACATTGTTAAAAGGTTTCTCCTTTAACCAGCTACAAACAAAGAAGTAACAAAACAGAACCCCATGAAGCAGATACCTCAGGGTGCTGGAAGAATTATTATATACTACAATGATTTCTTGTCTGGTTGTCATTAATATTCCAACCACAGAAAACAACATGTTCTGTAACCAAATTTCCATAATCCCTGCAATAAAAATCAAATAAATGGATTGGGAGAGAGGGAACATCACTATGAACGAGACCTGAGGAATCTGGTATGCATCAAGTTTAAAAACATCTAGTTAGCAAACAGCTAAAATAACTTTTCCTTCAAAAATGAGACTATGATTAAATCTAAATTTAGATTTAATCTAAATGATTAAAGTAGTTTTATATTAATTTATGCTGGAAGAACCTCAGAAAAGATTATCTTAGAAATATAGTCAGCAGCACCAGCAAATTTCAAGGGTCTGGCAGAGGAAACGCTTTAGCGTTGGCAACCGAGAAACATGTCTCTCACCACTTTTCAATCATTACTGGAGCCATACAGTCTCATACAGAGGCCACAGTATGAGGGGGTATTGTAAAATAATAATCATCACCAAGAAGTTATTATATTATATTTATGAAATTTTGTCAGTGTCATCATTGGTCCCTAAGTGCATGATGTTGAGAAAATCAACTCTTTGTTTCCTTTATTTTTGTTACAGGCTGTGCCAGACGTGCTAAAGTGTAAGATGGAGAAGATTCAGGCTTGCAGTGTGATAAAGTTCCTGGATTTGAAGGATAATAGTGCCCGGCAAATTCATGATGAGATGATGGTAGTTTGTGGAAATGATTGCCAACCTTATGACACTATTGTGAGGTGGAAAAGGAATTTCTAAACTGGTCACATGTCCCTCACAGATGAGCCAAAACCTGGAAGATCATCATTGATGGACAATGTGGCCACAGTGAAAAAAGTAGAGTTTTTAATCCTGGAATACAGGTGAACAACCATCCAAATGATCATGAATGAAACTGGTCTCAGTTATGGTAGTGTGTGGGAAATTATTCATGATGAACTGCACATGTCTATCGTGTCTGCACACTGGGTTCCACATTTGCTAACCCCTTTCCAGAAACAAACATGGTGTGACCTTTCAAGACAGATGTCGATGCTGTTGGAACAGGATGAAGGGTGGTGTTTTGTTTGTTTTTTGTCATCTGGTAACCATGGATGAATCTTGGATCTATCAGTATGATCCAGAGACCAAAACTATGAGCATGGAGTGGAAGCATGCTGATTCCCCTCTCCCCAAAAAGGCAAAGCTGCAAATGTCAGCAGGGAAGATCATGCTCTCAGTTTTGGGGACTGTTGTGGAGTCATTCTCACAGATTACCTTGCATAGGGACAAACCATCACTGGCACATATTACAGCAATCTTCTGGACAAGTTGTGAGATGCTCTGAAAAAGAAATGCTGGTATGTTCTCCAGAGGCATTTGTCTCCTAGCTGACAATGCACCAGAGCACTCATCTCAAGTTGCATTTCACAAAGCAAGGGTATGTGGCTTTGAAATCTTGCATCATCCGCCTTATTCTCCTGACCTCGCACCAAGTGACTTTTTCTTGTTCCCAAAAATGAAAGATCCATTGTGGGGTTGCTGATTTGACAACACAAATGACATCATTCATGAAGTGGAAGAATGGTTTAAGATGCAATCTGCATACTTCTACAATAATGGTATTCGGAGGGTCAAAAAACACTGGGAAAAATGTGTAAATTTGTATGGTGACTACATAGAGAAAAGTTAACAATTACAAATCAAAACAAACTTTCTGTCAATTTTTTTTAAAGGTGATAATTATAACTTTACAATACCACCTTGTATTCCAGTACATATCATGGACTTTAGGAAAGCCATTTCCAAGGAGCTAAAAAAAAAAAAAAAGCTAGGTAAAATCCCATGGCTAGAAATCGTAAGGAAGATAAAAGTTTATAAGGGACCCGATGTTCTGATAAATGAAATACCAAATAGACAACACAGTAAACTATTTCAGAGTTCCAGTGGAAATGAGGCCTGGAGAAGGACCACAGGAAAACAAAGCAGAACCCTCCAGCCAAAAAGAAGGTGATTGGGCCACCTGAGACACAGGGCCTTTGCAGACTGCCAGAAATAGTGCACATTAAATTGAGGCACTGCCCTGGCTCAGTGCTAGGGAATCATGGGAACTGTAATTTATTGTGGCACCAGAGCTCTCTGACAAAGAAGGCTCAATGTCCCAGAAAAAAATAAAATTCCCATGACTCCCTAGCACTGAGCCAGGGCAGTGCCTCAATTTAATGTGCACTATTTCTGGCAGTCTGCAAAGGCCCACAGTCTACTTGCCTTTTCTGTGACTATTAGAAATCTTGTCATGTTCAAAGGGCAGCACACAGGACTGCATGCCTGGAAGAATTCTAGGCCCCTGTAACAGAGTCAAAGGCCTCCAAGGCTGAAAGGATCCAAGAGTCTGGCTAAGCCAACACCACTGCTTCCAATTCACTCACTCCTAAAATTTGAGGAGACAAATTTTCCAGAGCTAAGACCAGTCCTATAGGAAGGAAAGCAAGAGGCAACTTCACTCACTGTTTGATAAGCCACAGGCACAAACCATTAATCAGCAACAATGTGTCAGCAGCAAACAACATATACAGTATTTCTAAAGAAGTAGGGTTTTGTTTTTTTACAGTGCAGAAGAAAAAGTTTGGAAATACAAAATAACAGCCCCCCCCCAAAAAAAATAACTATGTGCCTGGTCTATACATGCCAAAGTACAAGTCTCACAAGAGAAAAGAACAACAAAAAGCATTTTTCAAAGTATCAAAACTATAGAACCCTCACTAGCCAAGATAAATTTATTTAGCGAGGAGAGACCCTTTAAAAACGCTGCCTTTTCCACCTTGGGCAGCGAGGAGGAACCCTTTAAAAAGGCTGCCTTTTCCACCTTGGGCAGCGAGGAGGAACCCTTTAAAAAGGCTGCCTTTTCCACCTTGGGCAGCGAGGAGGAACCCTTTAAAAAGGCTGCCTTTTCCACCTGGGGCAGCGAGGAGAGACCCTTTAAAAAGGCTGCCTTTTCCACCTGGGGCAGCGAGGAGGAACCCTTTAAAAAGGCTGCCTTTTCCACCTTGGGCAGCGAGGAGGGACCCTTTAAAAAGGCTGCCTTTTCCACCTTGGGCAGCGAGGAGGGACCCTTTAAAAAGGCTGCCTTTTCCACCTGGGGCAGCGTGGAGGGACCCTTTAAAAAGGCTGCCTTTTCCACCTGGGGCAGCGAGGAGGGACCCTTTAAAAAGGCTGCCTTTTCCACCTGGGGCAGCGAGGAGGAACCCTTTAAAAAGGCTGCCTTTTCCACCTTGGGCAGCGAGGAGGGACCCTTTAAAAAGGCTGCCTTTTCCACCTTGGGCAGCGAGGAGGGACCCTTTAAAAAGGCTGCCTTTTCCACCTGGGGCAGCGAGGAGGAACCCCTTAAAAAGGCTGCCTTTTCCACCTTGGGCAGCGAGGAGAGACCCTTTAAAAAGGCTGCCTTTTCCACCTTGGGCAGCGAGGAGGGACCCTTTAAAAAGGCTGCCTTTTCCACCTTGGGCAGTGAGGAGGAACCCTTTAAAAAGGCTGCCTTTTCCACCTGGGGCAGCGAGGAGAGACCCTTTAAAAAGGCTGCCTTTTCCACCTGGGGCAGCGAGGAGAGACCCTTTAAAAAGGCTGCCTTTTCCACCTGGGGCAGCGAGGAGGAACCCTTTAAAAAGGCTGCCTTTTCCACCTGGGGCAGCAAGGAGAGACCCTTTAAAAAGGCTGCCTTTTCCACCTGGGGCAGCGAGGAGGAACCCTTTAAAAAGGCTGCCTTTTCCACCTTGGGCAGCGAGGAGGGACCCTTTAAAAAGGCTGCCTTTTCCACCTTGAGCAGCGAGGAGAGACCCTTTAAAAAGGCTGCCTTTTCCACCTTGGGCAGCGAGGAGGGACCCTTTAAAAAGGCTGCCTTTTTCACCTTGGGCAGCGAGGAGGAACCCTTTAAAAAGGCTGCCTTTTCCACCTGGGGCAGCGAGGAGGAACCCTTTAAAAAGGCTGCCTTTTCCACCTGGGGCAGCGAGGAGGAACCCTTCAAAAATTGCATTTAAATTGTATTTGCATTTTATATTGTATTTTGTATATTTTTAAAAATTGTTTTAATTTGCTTTGTTTGTTTTGTTTTTGAGGGGTGGGTATGGGTGGGGTTGGGAAGAAGGGATGGGCTCTATATTGATGCTATTTGTTATTGTGATTGTTGTACGCCACCCCGATTGCTTGGCAGAGGGGCGGGATATAAATAAAAACTATTATTATTATTATTATTATTATTATTAGCCAATCAGAGCTCCGCATTCTCAGCTGCATGGAGCACCACATTCTCCCTCTTGAGAACTCAGCTGAAATATACTGATTAACAGAGGCTGTTACTACCTTGAGAGTCTGTACTAGAGATAACACAGGCAGCAACTAAGCCTACGTGAGTCCTTCACTCTCAATGAATGGCATCAGATACACTCAGTTCATAACAGAGAAATTAAAATTATTAACATGCAGGACTTCTCCATACAATTTTTAGAATCAGTTAATGCCTACATCTATTGAATACATGTGTGACAAAGTAATGTGGCTGTGTTTCCAAGACTTTGCAGGTAGAACAGGCTATTAAGCACCCTTTTCCCATATTTATAGCAATATAGCAATAGCAAGTACATTTCTATACCACTTATTAGTGCACTTAAGCACTCTCTAAACAGTTTACAATGTATAAGCCAATTGCCCCCAACAAGCTGGGTACTCATTTTAGCAACCTCAGAAGAATGCAAGGCTGAGTTGACCCTGAGCCCCTGGCTGGTACTGCATTCACAACCTTGTGGTTTGTGAGTGGCTGCAGTACAGGCATTTAACTGCTGTGCCACCAGGACTTTTCTTTCACAGAGATAGGCCAACATTCATGTTTTTAATAACTCTTGCACCTTAGAGCTGTGAGAAAGAGCATTACACATTTATTGAGAATTAAGTGCCTTTACAGAGGGCAGAACCAGGTCTAAAGGTTTGAGGTGACAGAATAGATTTTGATTGAACATTAGAAGGAACTCCTCAATAGTGAGAGCATTTTGGCAGTGGAACCAATTGCTTAAAGAAGTAGTGGGGTCTCCTTCTCCAGATGTCTTCAAAAAGAGGCTGAACAGCTACCTGTTGGGGATACTTTAGCTGGACGTCCTGCACTGAGTAGAGGGTGGGAATTGATGGCCAATGCCCCTTCCAATTCTATGATTCAATAATAATATTACAGCTGGCCCTCCATATCCATGGATTCTTTATCCATGGATTCAATTATATATATATAATATCCTGTGGATACCAGAATCCATGCTCAAGTCCCATTAAATACAGTGGGATAGTAGAATGTGTCCCTTACATAAAATGGCAAAAATCAAGGTTTGCTTTTGGGAATATATATAAGGGACACTTTCTACTATCCCACTGTATTTAATGGGACTTGAGCATGGATTCTGGTATCCACAGGGGGTCTTGAACCTAACCCCAGTGGATCCCAAGGAACCACTGTAGCAATGTTGCAATCTATAACATTTTTTCAAACCCACACTGTAAGACATCACCTTACAGTACTGGATGCATGTCAGTTTTCTTTTTCAGATCAACAGGGTGAAATGTTAGGCAGTAAAAGAGAAATGCACAGATACAGGATGGGCGACACCTGGTTTGACAGAAGTACATGTGAAAGAGATCTAGGAGTTTTAGTAGACCACAAGCTGAACATGAGTCAGCATTGTGATGTGTCAGCTAAAAAAGTCAATGTGATTATAGGCTGCATCAATAGAAGTATAGTGTTTAGAATGAGGGAAATAATAGTACCACTCTATTCTGCTTTGGCCAGGCCTCACCTGGAATACTGTGTCCAGTTCAGGGCACCACAATTCAAAAAGGATGTTGACCAGCTGGGGCATGTCCAGAGGAGCACAACCAAAATGATGAAAGGTCTGGAAACTATGCCCTATGATGAGCTTAGGGAGCTGGGCATGTTTAGCCTGGAGAAGAGAAGGTTAAGAGGTGACATGATAGCTTTGTTTAAATATTTGAAGTGGTGTCATATTGAAACAGTAACAAGCTAGTTTTCTGCTGCTCCCAAGACTAGGACATGGAGCAATGGATTCAAGCTACAGGAAAAGAGATTCCATTTAAACATTAGGAAGAACTTGACAGTAAGAGCTGTTTGACAGCAGAATATGGTGCCGCAGTATGACACTCAGTGTGGAGTCTCCTTCTTGGGAGGTTTTTAAACAGAGGCTGGATGGTCATTTGTTGGGAGTGCTTTTATTTTGTATTCCTCCATGGCCTTTGTAGTCTCTTCCCTCTATGATTCTATGACCAGTCTCTGCCAGTACTATAGGTTGTCCCAAGGCAGAAACCAAGCCTTTGCACTACAGAGGCATCAGTTTATTTAGTAATAAAGTCCTTATAGTAAGCTATCTTTCAGAGATCTTCTGTTATAGTGGCATTCGTGATTTATTTTTTCTTTTCTTTCTTTCTTTGGTCACTTGATCTCCTTCTTCCTTTTTCCTTTCTTCTTGTTTCATTATTATATTAATCTATGTGATGATGGTCTGTCTTGTGTTTTTACCTTTGAGACATTTTATAAATAGCAGCATAAGCAGCGAAGCAGCAAAAAGGGTGAAAATAAAATTTGTCAGCATAGTGACCAATAAGACAAATGATACTATCGTTAGTCTTAAAAACAATCAAGCAATATTGTCAGCATTTCATATGAGATACCTGGCTGTTTTTTTCTGAGATCCATCAAATATAAAAGCAACTCAGCAATTTGTTTCCTCGTAGGCAAAGAAAAGCAGCAGTAGACAGCTTTCCTTGTATTTTTAAAATCTATATTAAACATACAACTAATTCAGAGGTTCTCAGAAGTATAACAGAGGCCTCTCTGCAAAGGTGTGAGCAAGTACTAGGGGAAACAACAACTTCTTTACCACTGTTATGAAGAAATCTTTTTTTCTAAAGTAAGAGCAATAGCCTGATGTTTCTCTAAATGTTGTCCTCACTCAAGCAGCTTTATTGCACCAGGAAATCAAGACTGAGGGCATCTTATTTCTCATCTGTTTATTGAGTATGCAATTTGAGAACTATTTGTACACTTGAGGAAACACTCAGGCACTTCTCAAACTAAATTACTAGTAAAAAGAAACCATATTTGCTGTTAAAGAGATGAAATCTAGTTCTGTGCCTTGTGTTATCAACAAAAACAGTATCTGAAAGAAACTTGCTCTTGGGTGACAGCACAGCTAATGAAGCCTAAGACAAAGCTCATGACTGCAGGAAATAAAGTGTTCCCAGTCAGGAGTGCTCAGCTGTGGAACAATGTACTAGAGAGGGAAGAAAAGATAAAGCTTGGCTCAATTTTCAAAGCATGATGGAAATGCTATCGGCCTGGCAGAGCTTTGTTGCAACTGTGGGCAACGAACATTACTTCTGCTTTCTTTGACTATGGGATAAAACTAATGTTGCTGCAACCTTTATTGCTAATTCCTGAAGTACAGCAGAATGATGCTGGGCAAAGTTGGTTCTTCAAGTAATTTGGTCCTTTACAATTGAATGTTTTAAAGATTAAAAACATCTCTTTAAATTGGTCTTGGAAACACACTAGTTGCCAGGGCTGCTGATCATACTGTCACATGATCAAACTGTCTCACACTGACCAGTACTTGGGTATGCACACTTTGTGTCAGATGAAGTTTCAAACCCATCTTTAAAGACAACAGCACAGAAAGTACAGTACATCACAATAGTCCAGCCAGTCTATGTCAACAGTGCTTAGATATCTGATGCAAAGTCTATTCTCTCCAGATGGGATCACCCTCCTATCCACTATTGCTTCCTGAGCTTCGCCAGTTAACAGAAAATCCAGGAAGACTTCCAGACTGTACAAGTATGTCTTCAGAGAGATGGAAGTCCAGTCTAAGAGCAGCTGTAAATCACAGGCTGCAGTAGCAATCATTGTGTGTACAGGTAGATATTATTGCTGTCATAACGACGGCACTTGAAAAATGGGTGCTGCTGAAGATATCATAATGCTCCTGGTCTGTTTGATTCTAACAGTTATAGTGGCAAAATGAGATATATACCAAATGGTGGTCATGATGAAGGCTCTACAGAATTCCCTTTGCAGCCTACGAGCTGTATCTTTTACCATTCTAAGCAAATAACATAAATGATTCACATTCCTAGTGGAAGTTAAATAACACATATCGCCTTCAAGACATGATGCATGGGCCTCCAACTTAGATCCTAACTCAAACATTGTTGTTGTTGTTTTCCACTGGGGAGGGCAGATCTTCTGCCCTCAGCAGAAGGTACAGCAGTAGCAGCATAAATCTGTTGTTTAATCATAGAAAAGGTATTTTATTAGCAAGCATAAACAAAATGTGGCTACAGAACTGCTTCAGCCATTATATGTGCTGATTCATACTGAAGATAGAAGGTCATATTTGAGCTAACTAGCCACCTCTGCAACAAGTTGCATTCCCATCCAATCAACCAGTATTATCTAAGCACCTGGAAGAGTTGCAGTCCAGACTTGAAGGACTGAAACATACAAACATATGGACATACAGAGATACACACACTTTCTTTCATTTAGTACGTTGTCATTAAATCTTAATGTTAAAATGTTTTGCCTTTTTCTACTTTTGAGTTGATTCACGTTTAACAAGTGGCTCTTGCTATACCTCTCTGCCGGATTAAAGAGTGTTTTCATATCCGCTACGTTCTTTCCAGAAACATACTTCTGTACAATACATAATCACCTTTTAACCTTTTTTTTGATAATGTGTTCTTGGCAGAACCTTTTATAAAGCTTCTCTCTCTCTCTCTCTCTCTCTCTCTCTCTCTCACACACACACACACACACAGACACACCTACCTCTCTTCCCACTTAACCTGGAAACATTCTTGTAGTGTTTATCCTCACAAGGGTCTCTGTTTTTATATTGCTTATAGAATGCAATCTCTAATGGCTATGCATGTACCTACTGCATGCCAGGTTAACTAGAACAGTGAATAAAAATGCAAAAAGGCTGCTTAACACCAGAAAGCTGAATTCCCAATATCTGATCTTGCCCCATCTTTAGACAGAGCTAGATGCTTATCTTATCTGTCTGGCAGCAAATGCCACTTCTATTATACTAGTACAAATCTCTGATTGCATCACTGTATCTTAAATAGCAGTATAAGATTGCAGGAGCTAGGTTGTTGGGCCACTGCTTATATTTTGCATACCTTTTTTTTTAAAAAACAACAACAACAACAACAACAAACCAGACTACTTGTTAGTCACATCCATTCAAAACAGACTATTTGTTTTCCTCTCCCAAAAAATCCTTCAAAGATGTTAGATTTCAACATAATCATTTTGGCTTTATTGATTCCATTATGACAGAAAATCTCATCAGGCCCCAGAAAAGGTAATATTTGCCCCTCTGTTTTCCCACTTTTCTTGGTGTGTATATGCTATGGAAATATCTTTTGACCCCTGCCTCTTTGAGCAGCATTTTGTTGTCCCTTCTATATGCAGACCCTCCATGAGTACAGTCCTTTGAGTTAGTATCTCCCCATTCAAAACGTTTCTATATGATTTAGGGTTACTGGGAACATTTTTTTCCTTACTGCTTAAGTTCTGCTATCTCATGCAGGTTTGTATACTCAGAATGTGGATGAGTTCATGTAGAGCAATGGTTTCCAAACTTGGGTCCTCCTAATGTTTTGGACTCCAGCTCACAGAATTCCCAACTGTCGGCCAAGATGACTGGGGCTTCTAGGGACTGAAGTCCAAAACACCTGGAGGACCAAATACTGGGAACCACATATCTAATAACAAGGTTGAAAATCTCACTAAACCATGAAACTTGTAGAGTGACCTTTGACACCACCCCATTCTCCTCTCCTCTCCCTCTTTCCCTGACATACCTCAAAGCATTGTTTTGAAAATAAACTGGGCAGGACAGCCATATGCCAAATCTCCAGACTTCACTGGAGAAAAGGAAGAACACTAATGCTACAAATAAATAAATAAATAAAATCTGAATTTGGATTATATTACGTGAGTTTTCAGCCCACTGGTTCAACTTAAAAATACATGCCCTAGTTCCATCTACCTGATGCCCAAACCAACCCAGCTACTGCATGAAGAGGAAAAGGACTACTCTATTAAAGTGGCAGATGCTTCACAGAGTACATCTTGCAATATCCCTAGTCATCCTTCTAAGTATCCAAGTGAGCTGAGTGAGAGAATCTTTTATTTTCTTCAATTCACCATTAGTATGTGTAGGGTAGTCCTGAGTTCTGTAAGATGAAGTATTTGAGGCACCTTGAATAGCTCAAAGAGATCTATATCTCAGTCTACTTTTAAATTATTTAGCTTTAATTTCATGGCTATTAAATAATAATGATATATGTTGATGATAATGAAAGATTGCCATTGACTCATCCTTTTACATCTTTGAAAGTGTTAAGTGTTAAGATATACTTCGTACTACATGGTATTGTTTTATTGGCATATAAGTTGATTGGGTTTCAAGATGTAAAGTTCTTTTTAAGTACTGAAACTGTGGAATAGATATCAGAATTTTGTTCTGCCTCCTAGTAAATGATTTTGAACACATCACTAAGTATTAAGCTGTCTCTGAACCTAATGGAAAAAGTAATTAAAATACATTTAATTAGAATAGATGGAAATTTCATGGATGAATAGGGTAGGTAAAAAAAAAAGTTTCCTAAAACTACTGTTTTATTCTCTCTTTCTCTCTGTGTGTGAATGTGTGTTCCCTCTATAAGTCAAAGAAATATATTTTATTGTTTTTAAAATTATGTATAGCTCATCCCTCAAAAGGATTTTCCCCCAGGGTGGCTTTCAGATAACAATAAAACAGTTTTTTTTAAAAGATACAGCTATATTACATCAGCTGGAAGGTTTATCCTACCATTATCACTACATGTGGCAGATCAGTCCTACTGCCTTGACCCATATGCTTAATGCACCTGTTTATCTTATCCTCCACAGACAAAGGAGATCAATGTTCTAAAGAAATATATGAGACACATGTCACAGCATTGTCAATGGCCACTGGATGCAAGATTCTTAATGTATTACTGAGGTCTGCATACCACATGTATATATCACAAATGCACCTGTATGGGGGGGTTGGGGGTTTAATAATAATCTCATGTACTGAAAGAACATTAGTGGAGTAGAGTATTAAGAATAAATGATTTAGGCTACCCTATTTGTAAAAACCCTTTCTCCAAAATTCCTCTACCAAGATGCTACAGGAAAATAGACCAAGACTATTGAAAAACTATAATCTCACGTACCCTTAACTTGCAGTTGAAATCCCTGCATTCTTGAAATCCCTGCATTCTTAACAGCACTCTCCATTTCTTTCATGAAATTTCTGTTTATTCCATTAGTATATTTTTAATTCCTTTTATTATCAAAATAAACCAAACCCACAGTTTAAGCTTAAGACATATGATGTGAACATCAAGATACAAATAAGAGTTTTCCAATAAGAAAACAGTTCCCTTCCAAGTAAATGGTTTTAGAATGTGTCTATTTTCTTTTTCTGAACACTTCCATTATTGCTCCATTGCATGTACAGGAATACTAGTGATGACAAAAGTGATGATAAAATATCCATTCACTCTTTTTAAGTATATATACAGAGGGCCCTTGGTATCTGGTGGTCTGCATACCACATGTATATAGGCTACCCTATTTGTAAAAACCCTTTCTCCAAAATTCCAGGGTTTGATTCCAGGAACCCCCGCGGATGCAAAAATCAATGGGTGCTCAAGTACCATTATATACAATGGAATGGTAATATGGTGTCCCTTATATAAAATGGCAAAATCACAGTTTGCTTTTTGGATTTAAATATATATATATATTTTAAGCCAAAGATGGTTGAATCTGTGGATGCAAAAAAACTGTGGATAAGGAGAGCCAACTGTATTCCACAATACTCATAATTGCACTAAACCCTAAGACCGTAAGACAGTTTGTACATTTTTATTTCATTAGATATGTATTCTAAATCCTAAATTAATCTATTAAAAGATTAATTTCAAAAATGGGTGGACAGATTTTAGTTATACAAATGCTTTATTACTTTATTGCTCACTAGGACTCCACCTGGAACTATGGAACAGTGATTAATTCTCCACCACCATCACCAAATTTAGAAAAGGGTGCTTTCAAGTACATACTCAGACCAGGACATGTCTTTACAATTGGAGCTCACATGCATATCTTTTCACAGGGAGATTTCGTTCTTTCTGTGGGAATGTTCATGTTAACATTCTGTCTAGTTTGTCAGCAGTTTTAAGAACAAGAGAAAGGATATTTAAAGGCCATAAGGAATCAGCTTAGTGGTCTGGTTCTGGAGGGATCATTTGACCATAATTTAGCTCAAAAAGCTAGGTCCTTGAGGTGGCATTTAGTTTATTGTGCAGACCTCAGTGAATGGCAGTTGTGACAGCTTTGATCAGATGAAGCAACATGAGCCATCTTTGCCTTTGCTTTAGGTTTTATCACTGCCTCCCTTTAAACATCTTTATGTAATCAATAAACCATCATTCTGCTGTATTTTGTTTCAGTTTGGCAGATCCTTGAGCCTTCTTTAGTATTAATACTTATTTAGTATTGTTTAGTATTTTTTTATTTTGGGCATGTTTTATTTAAATTTAATTTTATATGTAAGCCACCTTGATCGCCACGGCAAAAGGCGGGATATAAAAACAAAGTATTATTATTATTATTATTATTATTTCCAAATTTTCTTAATAACAGGGACTTAACTGATGCGATTCCCATTGTCACTTTCATTAGTCTGTCTGTGTATCAGAAACTCTTGCTTATCAATTGAAAATATCCTGGAAATCAATCACTGTTTTAGAAACAACACTAATGTGTCCAGATATCTCCTACTCCAATTATCCATCCAAAGGCATGATGTTTCTACTTTGGATAGGAATGCAAGCCTGTTTGTACTTTGGAGGGCAATTATACAGGAGTAGATGCTCTGGTTTGCCTCTGGCCCTTATACAATTTTGCCAGCATTTCAGACAGCTTCAAGAGTCCCCTAAGGCTTACTGCATGATTGTCACAGCTGACAGACCTCTGGGATCACCTTATTAACATGGCCTCACACTCTTTGACAAGTAAGCACTTATTTCTGTGCAATGATCTTAAAAAATGTGTATAATCTACACATCCCAGTAACCTCCAGATTTATGATTTTGTATGTATTTTGCCACACCTGGCTCCTCTCTCTCAAAAATGCGCTAAATAAAAGCTTATGAGATATACAAAACCAGACGCATCCATTTAAAAAATCAGAAATTATTCAATATAAGAACACTCCATCCAAATATAAATTCACTCTCACATTCTCAAATGAAGAGAATGATTATGTTCTTCACTCTAAATAAAATATGAAACCTCCATATTCTTAATATTACCTTGATAATGGTCACAGTGGCAGCCTAAATTCTCCCACTGCATGAGGTGCAAAATCAATTGTGTGATGGCAACGATTTCCTTCAAATTATAATTGCATAGAAAAGGAGATGGAGAGGTAGCACTCCCAAACAGCAGCCCTTCTATCACCAGAGATCAGCACATTTGTTCACCTAGCTATACCAACTGCACAGAACCATGCTCAAAATCCCAGGGTTTGAAAATCTCCACAAAGTGAGTAGGAAAATCCCCTGTGTTGAAATGATTAGTGTACCTGCTTCAGCTGAATCAAGAATTAAGTGGGAAAATGAGGTAATCTCCCTCAGAAAGTGCAAATTTCACTGATCTAATTTTCAGCTTGGACCCCAGTGACTTCTCAACCACTAGCATTAGGAGTAGAAAAGGTCTGAATGCCTCTACCATCCACAACATGAGTCACCAAACCCTCTCCTGAACCCTTTCCTTTTAATGCAATGGCAGTAGCAGTTAAATGGCTATTGTCAACTATTTAAATTGATTAACATTAGTTCAGGGGGTTGAACTAATTGGGGAGACACAACCTACAGTCCAAGATACTTCATGAATCTCCCGGTATCCTTTTCTTTACCATCCTTTCCCCAACTTTTCAGCTCACAGAACTCCTATGCTTTTCAAAGCTGCATGCGATGTAGTTATTCAGTAGGAATAGCTTTTCCAGGAATTTGCACCTCACAAAGAGTGGGCTCTAAATCACTCAATTCTGCCCAGTGCTGGCTGTGGTAACAATAGCAGTATATTTATATGCCACTTTTACATGGTAAACCCATTCTCAGGGTGTCACACTATCACTAAGGTTACATAATATTTTTTTTTAAAAAAAATGCAACTCATTCAATACCAGCTACAAGATTTAAATCACCAGGTGTAGTGGTTTGAGTGTTGGACTATGCATGGGCCTGTATGCATGGGCCAAAAGGCCTGTGTTCCCCCCTGCCTGGCATCATATGGTACAGATGAAGTAGGCCTTTAGCCCTGGGTTGGGATTGGCCAGTCCGGATGCTGATCTGGCAATTCCAGACTGATCCTGGTCCAAAGGGGCCTTAGCTCAGGGCAAAAAGACCCACTGTTTGCCTCAGAATTTCCTTGATGATAGGAATTTCCTATCATGTTTGTCTGCTTAGGCCAAGACTCTGGAGACCAGGGCTTGAATCCCTCCTCAGCCATGAAAACCCACTGAGTAATCTTGGGCAAGTCACATACTCTCAGCCTCAGAGGAAGGCAAACCTCCTTGATTAATTCTTGCCAAGAAACTGAATGATAGTTCTCATAAGGGTCACCATAATTCAGAAATAACTTGCAAGCACAGAACAACAAGCTAAGCACCTCACATAATAAATATACACTAGGATTACATAATTCAAACTAAGGCCTAATCAAATGAGGAATATGAAAAGAGAGAGGAATTACAACTGCCTTCTCTCTGAAGCTTCCTTTTCATGTTTATTTTTTGGTTAAAGTCATAACCATTAAGAAGATCCCACCCACAGATGTTCTCTAGGCATCTTCAGCAGGGGCAGAAGCCTCTTTAACTGAAGTCAGTTTTTTCTTCCCAGGTGAGCTATAAGTGGACTGGACAGAAGAGCATTTTGAAAGAGTCATAGCAAGATGCTTTTTGGACATCTTCTAGAACAGCATACTTTACAGCTGCAGCCACTCAGGGTTCTGGCCTCTCAAACTAAATGGAAATGAGCCAGAGGATAAGGTTTAGGTGTTACAACACTCAAAGCTAGGTTTTCTCCAAACAACCACCACAGCTAGATTATCTTCAGGTGCTTTCTATAGCATCTACAGTGTCCCCTGCCACCTTTTGCAGTTAGAGACATGACCTGTCTGCAATGTATCGTATCAGCAATGGAAACAATCATTTTGATCTGACTGTGAAGAATTACTGAGCTAATGTAGGAAAAGTGATTAGCATGCTAAAACAACAAAAACAAAACACTAAATCTTAAATGTTATAAGTAATGATGTCATGTAATAATAATGCTGACCAATATTAAATAATTGTTTCTACAGAGCTCTTTCAAGAAACAAACTGAGTTCTGCTTTCAAAGGGAGACTTTAAGAACCAATTGTCTCTGAACACATGTAAAAGCCCTTCCACCTCTGACATAGCTGCCTTTAATTCCATTTTGGAAGGAAGGCCAGATATAAATCCCATATATAAATAAAGTTATGTTCTTTTCAAAAAGAGAATTAACAATACAACCCTATCCATGCCTACTTGAAAGCAAATACCATAAGTGACTGACTTTTGAGTAAACAAAAGGGAATCTTTACCCTCATCCTTTCCCCAGGTAAAGGCACTTATAGAACACATAAAAGGCTGCCATCCAGATATAAAACACAAAGGGGCAGAATTCTTATTCTCTCTCACTATATGTATGCATGTCCTCATTGTCCAGTCAACTGCTATATTTATATTTGATTTTTTATAAAAAGGAATTAAGGATTCTATAGTTTGGTCCTCCATAGCCCACCTAAAACCATATACCAACATTTTGCACAAACTTCATGGCCGCCCTCAGCTTGAGAAACCCTTTTACTTCCAAGAACTCTTCTTTTTTTCTAGCTATTGGTCTACCAACTCAATATCACCCATGACTCAATGTGGTAGTACAAGCTACAGAAAATATTTTAATTGAATTAACAAATCAGTTTTTGAGAACAAAATTATCCCGATGTCAGGGTCCTCAGTATCCATGCCAACCTTAAAATGCCTAGGTCTCATCATCTTGTATCTATGGCACACATGAGTACACATACATTATTTTTTATTATAGATGTCAATCTTAACCTAGAATAATGAATTTACACCAGTGTATCCATTCTAAGAGAAGTTTACTAAACAATGTCATAGTGGCACCTTCGGAAGAGTAGGAGCTAAAAATAAACAAACCACTAGCAAAATTTCACCATTAAGTTTATCAGGCATGACTTCAGTTCTAGTAGCAATCTCCACTGAACTCAGTTGTGCTTACATCCAACTTTACAAGTTCAATTTGTTAAAGATGTTATTCTAAAAAAAGAGATCTTCAGCCAGCTGAAATGAAACTTCTAGCTTTTAATTAAAAGTACAAACAAATTGTGCAGTGATTCATCACCCATGTAAACTACATGAACCTTATCAGAGAAAAGGCAAAGGAAAGAAGTACCAAGGACCATTGTTCAAGGGTCACTGTCCTGAGGTCAGAGATGGGATGCTGCAACAGGTTTTTGTGTTTTTAATATCTGATTTTTAATATCTGATTTATGTCTATTTATCCTCTGGTGTAGAGATTGGCCTGTTTGCCCAATGTAGAGTGTTGAAGGCCAATACTACAAGAAAGCCTTATCATCATCTCATTTAGTTTAGAGAGAAAGGGGGAGCTATCAACTACCTTGTCCTTCCAGAAAATTGCACTAATGCTTCTGCTCTGAAAAAGTCTTGGTGCCAGAGTTCATGATCCTGTTTGAGAGCATTATTTTACCAAGGGAGGAATAATTGGTCATGGAGACAGAGGAAGAAAAGAAACAGAAGGTGCTAAGACTATGGCGCAGATGATGGCATAAGGTATCCCTGTCAGGAAACAAAGCAGTCTTGATGTTCAGGAGCCAGCAAAGCAGCTATATCTCTTGATGGGGGCAGCTTTTGTCCTACCCTTCTGCCACCATTGTAATATCAAAATTAGCTTCCATCAGTGTACATGACTCTGATACCAAGAGAAAAGTCTCCAACAGGATTCCAGCCAGTCTGTGGTGGATAAGTACTTCACTGCACTACTGATATTGTTAAGGCCGGCTAGGATTTTCAAAGTAAATTAACAAGCTAATTAGTGCTCACATGGGACATTTGGCTCTTTGGAAATGTTCAGTCTCAAATACATATTATTTTAATATCATATTTTTAAAGCCTAAGAAGAGATTCCAAAGAAATGTAAGAGGTTATATAAGTCACAAGGAAATATGTTTCATTTTTAGATATACAGTACTAAATGAATTTCTACTCCAGGTGACATTCATAATCTCTTGATTTGGCAAATGGCCATGTTATTTAAAGAACTGAGAAATGTGAAAAACAGCACGAGGTGTGATATGAATTGAAGAAATGAAGTGTATGTTGCAACTATGTCATCCACACACCCAGTTATTCCTAAAATGTCACCTCTGAATTTTAGATACATCTGTGGTGGGGATTGTCTGAAACACTGACTCTTGATTTATCCATATTGTGGTCTGGCATGATAGGTTTTAAAAATGAATGGGGGGAGAAGGAGCCAGTGAGTGTTCTAGTAATTAACCTCAAAATATTTCTACTTAAAAATCTGGTTATTTACAATTAAGTGTCCCAACTATGAAAATAAATAAGTTAAACTATGTAGATATGCACTGTACACAGGCACCTTAATACAATGATCCAAGCATGCATTTTATCTGCCGTACTATAGACTTGAAAAGCAAAAAACAAAAAGTCTGGTATATCTCTGAGTACTTCTTATTCAAAGGCTATACATAGTTCTGATAAGTATGCAGTAAACAAAGCACAGGATGAGATCGGTTTCCAGCTTTTTGTTCTTTATGGATTCTTGTAGTTTATTACTGTAATTGAGTTCTCAAAACAGAAGCAACCAGACTATCAATCAGCAGGAAACACTGGCAGTGAAATCATTACAAAATATTCATCTGCAACATGTTTAATATTTTATATTAAAATAAAAATGCTGCTTTAGCATGCAGTCAAAATAAATGAAAGCATGAATTGTTCACATTAGAGACAAACTAGTATTTTCATACATACCCAAAGAAGCACCTCAGCTGTTGAGTGATATATATACATATATATTTAAGTGTGGGGTGTGCAAAGGGATGGGAATATGCTTTTAGACTGTAAGAGAAAGAATGATGATATAATGACACCAAAGAGCCAGAACTGACTCACGGTAACTTCACCGAAGATAAATGTCTTATCTTTTTTCAAAGTTGGGTAAAATGAAGCGATTTAACATCATTGTGGACAAGGACCAGCAGTTCCAAGCTGATGAGCTTCCCCAAGCTAGTTCAATACCTTTTGTTGCCTGTGGCAAAGAACATGTATGTATAGATGACAACCAGATGGGCAACTTCAACATTATGACACAACAGTGTTCTCTACTGCACCTGAAGGCAGTTGGTTAGCTTACAGAACAGGTTGTATGGAACACATAGCTCTTTCAACACTTCATCATTGTTCAATCAAAATGCTGCAATGCAGGAGAGAAGACATCAATGTGCATCTAATGAGCAGTGAACCACACATGCAGAGTAGAATACCTAAAGTGTGTTGTCTGAGGCTACATGTTTACTCAGAAGTCTTTCCCAAGAACACCATGCTGAGAGAAGGCAACTAGGTGAGACATCTAGGTAGTGCAGGCTGGTAACAAGCAACCATTACTATCACCAGGATATAACCAGAAGATAGGGATAGCAATAGCAAGTACTATTCTGTAACACTTATCAGTGAACTAGCACTCCCTAAACTGTTTACAATGTGTAAACCAATTGCCCCCAATAATCTAGGTACTCATTTTACTGACCTGCAATAGGATGGAAGGTTGAGTAGACCTCTGAGCCCTCCTCTAGGATCAAAGTTACAACGTTGTGCCAGCATTTAACCACTGCACCCAATAGGGGTTGACTAGGGGCCTCACATCATTTGCCACCAAAATGGCTATCTTACTCAGTCTCCCAGTAAGGCCAATTATATTCACTCCCTTGCTCTAGATGTTATTCTCCAACAGCAGCACAAGGATGTGTTTAGGATGGAAGACTGTTGTGGACCTTGGGAAAAGAGCAGAAAAGAACAAGCCCATCCTGAGTCAAGATATAAAAGAGTTCTTATCCCTAGTTGATAGCCTTATTACAACTCTTCTATTATTCAGGTAACATAAGTCTGCTTCTTCATGTCCCTCACAACACAGTTGTTTTTTTTTAAGGTGCACCACTCCTACCCATGGCAGATGTTGAACTGTCTTCTGCATTATTTACTCTGAATTTTCAGCATTGCATTTTAGGAGGTTTGCAATTGCTTTTGTTCGAAGACTGCTGAAATATCTTGTTCTCTAACATTTTCAGTGTGATTTGTGAACTCTTTGTTTTGGTCAGCACCCAAATAAAATAAATGATTTTTCTTCTGCAGCTGGGGAACTGTAGAATCCGAGTGCAAAAAATAAAGCTTTTTTGCTCCATGTTCCTCTTTCCTAATTGCAGTCACTTCTCTGACACCCACAGAAATTCACTAGACATCATAGGCAGCTCAGGCCTAAACAATTTTACTCCTAAAAGAAATATAGTGTTTGGGGAAGAAATATGTTCTTGAAGGTGACAGAGAATCAGAAGAAGCACTTTAGAAACAAAAACAAATTAAGAAACAATGATATTGAAAAGGACAGTGTTTTGCTACTGGGCCTGATGGATGAATGACAATAATGTAGTGCCACTTCCAAGGAAGATATATAACTGCAGATATGCACACATTCATCACAATACTGGGATTGAAACTGCAACAACTTTAACACTTTGTATGCTTGGAAGAAGAGAAGAACTGAAAAGAAAGTGCAGTGTTATATGTACATAAGAGGTGTCCACAAAAGCAACACACTCCTCAACATCCTCCATTGTATTTTCAGTGCTTGGTATTTCTTGGTATTGGTTTTAGCCTTTTCGGGGTTCTGACCAAACTGCTACAGAAACCCACCCTTTTCATGGATTTGGGAAGATTTACCAAATTCAGCATCCTTCAGGTATCATCTGGATGTAGGATGGTAAGACAAGCCTAAAGAATTCCAACAGCTACCCTACAACTGCTATAGCTCTGTGGACCTGTGCACAGGTTACTATCTCCGAAATACACTTCTACAGAGCTTCAAACAAAATGGCAGAACAGGCCAAAGGGGGAGGGGCTCCCATGACATGAGCCAATGGAATTATACAGAAGGAGGAAAGAACTAATGAACTAGCCAGAATGTCCCCAAATTGGCTGTAGTGGATACTGAGTAAAATACTGAACTGATATCACAAATTTGTTGAGACCTTATCTGAAAGTGCAGCATGCTTTCCTATTGGGCTAGGTTATCCTGTTCTTCTCCTGCAACTGCAATAGAACAATCTCCTTCCTTTACCTATCTTGCCTGGGTGTGAAAGAAAGAACTGGCAAAATATAAAAGAGTGACCCAATTTCAATCACAGTCCATTTCAAGTCAAAAAATTCAAATTCCCTGATCCAAACCATTCTAATTTGAAATAATTCCCACTTATGTCAGCATGCCTTTATATATTTAGCATTATATTTCACTCATCCAGTTCTGTCTTAACAGACAAGCAAGATTTCCAATTATGGACATCCTTTCTGTGTCAGAAATAGCACAACGTCTAGAACCAGTTACTACTCCCTGCCACATGCCATTAAAACCATTTACACACAAAAAAGCATAGAAGATGCTCACCCTATTCTTCATCAAAAGAATCTTTAAGCCTTTGAAAATATTTTAAAAACTTCTTTTAAAAAACCCCAAACACCCAGATTTCTACTTATAAGCAATGCTCATGTGTTTAGTCACTGCATTTTAGTAATCCAAATTGAATATTTTCAAAAGCAGAAGGGAGCCAAACCATTTTGAAGTGCTTTAATATAACATTTTCCCTCTCTGTTTCTTTGGCAACGTTTGCTTCTAGCACTGCTGCAAATGTACATATTTAATGAAAATGAACCTTCAGGAAGTTCTTACAAATAATATACTGCAATAGTCACACATACACACAAAATTAAAGAGGAAGTATATCTGAGGTGTAATATCAAATTTAACCAATACTGTAAATACTGAGTTCTTTCCCCTTCGCTAACAGTTTCAGATCTATCAATTTAACAATGTATGTAAAGCATTGTAAAATAAGTAGGCCGATATCCCCTAGTACAATTAGATATACAGTATTACTCATATTTCCTTTATCATAAACAAGTTGTCTTTCCAGCCATTTTGAGTTCCTTTGGGAGAAAAAAAGGCTATATAAATAAATAAATAAATAAATAAATAAATAGATAAATTTACTGTTGGTAGAGATCACGTTTATTACCATAATTCAGCCAATTCATTGGAATACAAATTATGCAGCTATTTATAAATCAGACCTCAATCCTCTGCAGCTATACATACCATAATCCAACCATATGGATAAAAATAAGTATTCAAAAGAATATTATTTGTGTTTGTCAAACCATATTTAAATATTTACTGCTTGCTAACAGTAAGCATCTGAGAACCAAAATTCAGATATCATAGTTGTTACCTACCTTTTGATATATTTCTTTAGGTGCAGGTGTTTATAATCTACTAAGAGGAATGTAACTAGGTAAACAGTTTTCCCCCCTTTAAACTGATTACTTGAACCTTCATAGCGCTTTTTCCTTTAGCAAATGCATACACCACAGTCCTCTTTTTCATTTTCAAAACCTCTCTTATATAACAGACTGCAAAAACACCCTCAAGTAGACACCATCAAGATGGAATCTCATGTTTCTATGCTGCAGCAGTCCAGATAGGAATTGTTTCTCAAGTAGAACGGGTCCAACCCACTGACTAGGCTCATTAACTATATTTAGTTTATGCGAAGTTCACTCTCACGTGCGTAGAATTTGCAGTACTATTGACTGAAAGGCCCTAGAAAGGTGAACCCAGTCATACCAAGGGCAGAACAATTGTCCCAGATTTCCAAGACATTCAATTATATAGGCTTTTAAGAGTTTACCACAAACACCACATGCCTTCCACATTTTCCAAGTTAACAATGGGGACAAAAGGCATAGCAAGGAGCCTTATACATTTTATAAAGGCTTTAACCTATTTTCTAAGAAAGGATAAATATCCTTCAGTACCTCCCAACTGCAAATAACCAATCACCCACTATATTCCTTGCACAGTAGGCCTTCATTCATATATATAAACAAACTGAGGTTTCTGAGATTATTACTCTGCCTTACAGAGAGTGGCAAGTCACTGATTACATTATGTATATTTTTCTTTCAAACAGCAAATCCCTACAATCCTTTGTATTTGTCAAAGAATTAGATCTGCACCCTGGTGCATGACGTCAGGGACACGGTATATTTGCATGATGTATCAAGACCACAGATGGGGCCTAAAAGTTTCATATCCCCAGGTAATTTCCAAGAGAAACTATACACCAGTGTTTTAGAAGTGTTTGTAAATACCCCTCCTTTGCAGTTCATAAAAGTTAATAGTTGGCACTTTAATAACATGCCTATCAATCTTTTCCTAATTAAATGTAGGAAGCTACTGCAAAGTTTCCAGGGTGAGAATAATAGCTGCTAAGGTTACCCACGCCTCTTTGCCAAATAAAGCAATACCCTTTACATTTAAAGCACCAGATAGATGATGAACACTCCCCTCCCCCCCCCCCAAAAAATTCTTTTCTTGCACTCTCTCAATGCAGGGATTTATTATTATTATTATTATTATTATTATTATTATTATTATTATTATTATTTTTAAAGATGCTTTGCCCCTCTTCTATAGCAGGTCCCTTTGAGATAAATTCCCCCCCCCCCCCCCCCCATTCCCAGCAAAAGCTCATTGCGCGCCCCACCATTGACTCTCTCGTCTATTGCACCTCCTTGGGAGCGACTTGCCTCACAGTGGAGGCGAGGTTAGAAGCAATCGATGCCAGCACATTACACGCCAGAAAGGAAGGAAGGAAGGAAGGAAGGAAGGAAAAAAGAGGGGAGAAAGATAGAAAGGGAGGGAGGGGGAAGAAAATGGATCGAAGGAGAGGCATCTTTCCTTTCAGCCATTAATTATACATCAGCCAAACATCAAGAAAGCTCTTTCACAGTGAGGCAAAGCAAGTCCTCCCCCCCCCCCCCCCCTTTCTAGCACCACCGCCGCCTCCGTTTAAATTCGTAGCAAGAGAGGAGAGAGGCACACGCCCGAGAAGCCGGGGATGATTCATCGGAAACCACACGGGCTGAAGCCCCTCAAATACACAAGAAGGAAGGAAGGAAGGAAGGAAGGAAGGAAGGAAGGAAGGAAGGAAGGAAGGGAGACCCCCCCCCTCTTTCTCTTCCCAAGGCCTTTCTGGGGGGTTGGGTCTATATTTTTCACACCGCAGGCGCATCTCATCGTCCACAGAAGGCTATGGGGGGGGGTCTAGTTCTCACTGGCGCCTTTGCCTCCCCCCCGTTGCATCCTGGCCTTCATATAGGCATATATATATATAGATATAGATATACAGTATAGATATACAGTATAGGTGGATAGATATAGATATACAGTATATCTATATCTATGCAGCTACCTCCCACCTTGCAATACTACACTCATTAGAACAGTGAAATCTCCCATATGCGTGTGAGTGTGTGTACATGACTTCACTGCACTAATGGGTGTAGCAATGCAATAATATGACACACACACACACATGAGAGACTTCATTCCTCTAATGGGTGTATTATTGCAAGGTAATTATATATGTGTGTGTGTGTGAGAGAGAGAGAGAGAGAGAGAAAGAAAGAAAGAAAGAAAGAAAGGGAGGGAGGCTTCACTGCTGTAATGAGTGTATTATTATATGATATATGTATGTGTATATATATATATATATATGTATGTGTATATATATATATATATATATATATATGAGAGACTGCACTCCTCTAATGAGTGTATTATTGTAGTGTAATGTGTGTCTGTGTGTAGATGTATGAGAGACTTCACTGATTTAATGAGTGTATTATTGCAAGATGATTATGTGTGTGTGTGTGTGTGAGAGAGAGAGAGAGAGAATGCACTCCTCTAATGAGTGTATTATTGCAAGGTAATATGTGGGGGGGCGGTATGAGAGACTTCACTGAATTCACTGAAGTGTAATTACTGCAAGGTAATAATATGAGATAGATGGATAGATGGATGGAGGGATGGACAGATGGAGGGATGGATGGAGGGATGGGTAGGAGATTTCCCTGCTGGACTGTGTTTATTGCCGGGTGGAGGTAGGCAAGGCGAGTGGTTGCTGCTGCTGCCGCCGCCGCCGCCGCCAATGATGATGATGCCCTACATAACGGAGCGAGGAAGCGTATGAAGGAAAAAAAAGGGGGGGTGGGGAGATGAAGGGAAAAGGCAGGCGACAGAAATAGCCCACTTTCCTTGCTCTGGGATGAAATCATTATATATATATATATATATATATATACACCCTTCGTTTCTACTCTTGGCCTTTCGGGACACTCCATCCAAAGACAAAAGGAAACAACCCCCCCCCCAAAAAAATTAAAAGGAATTGGGGGGAGGGGGCGGCGGGGGAGGGAAAAGCGAGTCGACCTTTGCAATGCGGGCCCCTCCTCCTCCATCACCTCCTCCTCCTCTTCTCAAAATGCACAAGAAAAGGGAGAGATTAAAAGGAGAAAGGAAAAATCCCCTAGGCATCCTCCTCCTCCTCCTCTTCTTCCCTGATGCTGGCAATGGCAGGACTCACCCAGCGCCGTGGCCCCTGCTTGCTGCTGTTTCCCGAGCATAGACCAACAACAAAAGGCAAATCCTCCAAGCGGGCTGGGAAGGCGGGAAAGGCAGGCAGGCAGGCAGGCGGCTCCGTCGCCCCGCGGCTCCCTGCTTCAGTGCAAGGTCCTGACCTTGCCCAAATGCAGCATCTTGGCGGCGGCGTCGCCCTCCTCCTCCTCCTCCTCCTCCTCTTCCTCTCTTGCTGCTGCTGCTGCTGCTTTTCACCAGGAAAGGACAAGGGCTGCTGAAAGAAAGCTCCGGCCAGGGAGGCTCCCTCCCTCACCGGCCACCGCCTGGGTCTCTCGCTTTCTCGACGTCTGGCTGGCTTCTTTGCCCCCACCACCCCTCCCACTCCCACCCCACCCCCCTGGACCCCTCTCTCTCTCTCTCTTTCTCTCTCTTTGTAGTGGAGGGAGGGAGGGAAAGGGGGGTGCCACCTCAGCTTGGCAACCTTCCGCCGCTGGAGAAGATCCTGTGACAGCTGCTGTGGCTGCGCTGCCTTCTCTTCCCTTCGCCGGCAAGGAGCGCGCAAAAGGATGGCTGCTGATGATGCTGATGATGCTGATGCTGCTATTGCTGTGGTTGCCTTGGCTGCTGCTGCTGCTCCTGAGGCCGGGATGGGGCGAGCGAGGCGGGAAGGGAAGGGAAGGGAAGCAAGGCGGCTGCGCTTTCTTTGCTTCTCCTCTCCTCTCTTCTCCTCTCTGCTGCCACCTGAGCCCAGCCCGCCCTGGGAGGGAAGGAGGGAGGGAGGGATGTGTGGGGAGATGCAGTGGCAGGGCCTAAAGGGGTCCTCTGTCCGGGCAAATGCCAAATGGAGGAAGAAAAGAAGACACAGACTCTCTCTCACACACACACCCCAAAAAACCCCTAAAAAACAAAAAAAACCTAGGGTGACCAAATTCCTAATAAGCGCTAAGTAGGACGACTATGCACCGCAAATGTATATGTATATGTATATGTATATGTATATGTATATGTATATGTATATGTATATGTATATGTATTTATTTGCGGTGCATAGGTGATTTGGGTAAGCAACCTGCCATGGATAGAGTTGCCATGGATGGAAACTATAGATAGATAGATAGTTTCCATCCATGGCAACTCTATATCTATCTATCTATCTATCTAATATATATATATATATATATATATATATATATATATATATATATTATTTATTACATATATATATGTGTGTGTGTGTAATAAATGATATATATATATAAATAAATATATAAATATAAATAGATAGATAGATAGATATTATTATTATTACATATAGTTTATAAAGCTTAAACACACTCCCAGAAATGTGAATCCGTGCATCTCAGGGTGAGCAGAGGTCCCAATAACTGCCAAGGAGGATAAGGCACCCTCCCCCCCCTCCACCCCCCAATGTCGGACGTTCAAGGAAAAATGGAGGGCATGACCAAATATAACATGGCTTAAAAACACTCACAGAAATGTGATTTTAGTCAGGGTGACCACAGGTCCTAATAAGCGCCAAGGAGGACAACTAATGCACCGCAAGAATCAGGGGAAAAAACAATGGAGAGCATGGCCGAATATAAAGGTTACAAACACTCTTAGGCATTGGTGAATTCGTGCTTCTTGGTCTGAGCAGAGGTCCCAATAAGCGCCAAGGGGGACAAGGCATCGCAAAATGGAGGGCCTTCAAAGGGGGGGGGGTGAATGGAGGACGTGACCAAATATAAAGGTTAAAAACACTCAGAAATGTGAATTCGTGCTTCTCAGGGTCCTAATAAACGCCAAGAAGGACCAGGCACCGCAAAATGTAGGGCGTTCAAAGAAAAAAAATGGAGGACGTGACAGTAGTATAATACCCCCACCTTTCGTCAAATCAAAAAGTGACAGGTGCTCCGCCCCCTTTTGGTTCTTAGTCCCGCCTCCCTGTTTTTGGGGTGGTTCTAGGTTTTGGGGTGCTAGGGTTGGGGGGTTCTAGGTTTTGGGGGTTCTAGATTTTGGGGGTTCTAGATTTTGGGGTGCCAATTTTTGGGGTGTCAATTTTTGGGGGTGCTGGTTTTTGGGGTGCCAATTTTTTGGGGTGCCAGATTTTTTGGGGTGCCAATTTTTTGGGTGCCACTTTTTTGGGGTTCAATCGGTAGCCCCCCTGAACCCCAAAAGTTCGGCCATTTTGATTTTTTGCAAAAGTTGTTTTGGGGGGGGATGTGTGACCCCTCTACGGATTCGTCTCGGGCCCGCCGACCACTAGGAGCAGCCCCCATACCTCTCCGACCGACGGTATAGCCGCAAGCCGTGTTCGAAGATGGCAGTCGGCGGCCATTTTTTCTGCGCCGACTTTAGTTTTCGGGGTGGTTGTGACATGTCTCCGGACTCGTCTCGAGCTCCCGAAGTGAACGGTTCAGAGGTCTGTTGCGCTCTGAGCTTCAGAAAGGCGCGCCGTCCAATCTGCTACTGTTCGCCCCTCCCCTGGGGGTGTGTTTTCAAAAAAGGCGCGCTTTTGAGAGAAGCTTATTGGTCCAAGGGGCAGTGGGGTTGTCTCTGATTGGTGCAAATGTCCTACGCTTCTGAGCCCCTCCAATGGCGTTTCAGGCGAAGGGACCACCGCCCTTCGGCGCTGGGGTATATGAGGGAGTCCCTGAGATCCGCACTTCACCCCGCTACCTCGACTACCGCCTTGCTAACGGCTGCTAGTGCTTTTGGGGCTACCTACCTGCAATGGAGACGCCGGTGACAGTACTCACAGCTCCATCTGCTCCTGCACCCAAAAAACCCCGTTTTGGGGGGAAGCGTGGTACCCTTGAAAGATGTGAGGTGATCAAGCAGCTGTTTTCAGCGGTCTGTGAATCAGAAGAGGAACTCCGAAATGCGGATGGTGTGGAGGCCGAACACAGTGCAGAGTCTGGGGAGGAATCAGTCAGTGTTACAAAGGTATGTATGAAAGGCGGTGGTGGGGTGGGTTGGGATCAGGCATCTGAAATGTTATATTAAAGTGTTTTCAAATTAGTTGTAATCTTATCTTTCAGGAATGGGGTGACTGTAACGAAGAAAGGAAACTTTGTAGCTGCTATGTGACGGAAGGCCGAGTCTATGAAGGCAAAGCCCATGAACAAACCAGTCAGGCATTCGAGTTGGATGTCGATCCGAACCATCTAGTGGCTCCAAAGAAAAGAGCAGGAGTGATGACCCGACTGATTCCCGTGATGTTTTTCGCAATAATTCAACATGTAAAATTTGGAAGACTAAAGGAAAGTTGTTTAGGCTGCTTATTTGATGAAGGAAATCAAGAATCTCATTGTTGCATAATGTGGGACAGTGCATATATTAATTCTGTTTTAAAGTCTCTGTGTTGTAAGCTGAATATGCAGAAATTTTTAAATTCAGTGATCACCCTTGCAGCTGCCCTTGACTGCCTCAGTTTAAACACAAAGCACCTGATATTGGGTTCTCAAATACAAAATCGTATTTTAAGTTCAAAATTTCCTTCAGACACAGTGGCGCTGTTAATTAAAGAAAGAGATAAAGTGTATTTACGCTACGCTGAAAAAATAGTTGACCGTGTAAAATATACTTATTTCCTCAATTCTTGTGACCTCTGTGTTAACAAGGAGTAAATATATTTAAAAAAAAAAAATTAATAAAATAGTGTGTTTTTGACATTGTGCTTTTATTGCTGTATGTGCGCCTGTCAATATGGTTTCTCAGAATGAGCTATTGAAAAAGATATATTATAATCCAGGGGGAGCAGGGAGCTTTGGAGGAGTGGAAGCTCTCTTTCGAGAAGCTTCCAAGCACAAAGGTGTAACAAGAAAACATGTGAAAGAGTGGTTAAGGGACCAAGAAGCATATACCCTTCATAAACCAGCCAGAAAGCATTTCCTAAGAAACAGAACAGTTGTTTCCGATGTGGATGATCAATGGCAGGCGGATCTGGTGGACATGCAAAGTCTACAAAAATACAATAGGGGTTATAAATATATTTTAACGGTGGTGGACATTTTGTCAAAATATGCATGGGCTGTACCTTTGAAAGACAAGACAGGCTCGGAGGTGTACAGAGGTTTCAAGATTATTTTGGGGTCAGGTCGTTCCCCCCACCATTTGCAAACAGATGCGGGGAAAGAATTTCTAAATAAAAAGGTGAAAAACTTGCTAAAGGAGCACGGGGTGCACCATTTTTCAACACATAGCGAAGTCAAAGCGGCGATAGTGGAAAGGTTCAACAGAACTTTAAAGTCACGAATGTGGAGATACTTTACTGCCAACAACACCTTCAAGTATATTGACATATTACCTGCACTCATAAAGAGTTATAATAGCAGCTTTCATAGAACTATACAAGAGAGGCCTCAGGATGTGAATTCTTCCAACTCTCTGCAGATTTGGAAAAGAGTTTATGGACCCTATTTTCAAATGAGGGAGCAAAAAGCTGCCTTTAGAAAAGGAGATCATGTGAGGGTATCAAAAAGTAGGGGCCGGTTTGAAAAGAGTTATGAAGGCACGTATTCCCAGGAAATTTTCATAGTTGACAAGGTCCACAGAAGAGGAAAGAGGCCTGTTTTCCAGCTAAAAGATTATGATGGTGAAGCAGTGTTGGGAGGTTTCTACCCTGAGGAATTACAAAAAGTGAAGGACCTGCAGAATAGAAGCTATCAAATTGAAAAAATTATATCGACAAGGTTCAGAAAAAAGAAAAAATACTACTTGGTAAAGTGGTCAGGGTGGCCTGATAAATTTAACAGCTGGGTGCCTGCTTCAGAGCTCACAGATCCTGAACAGAAATCAAAGGAGTGAGAGAAATGAGTGCTGGATTTTACATCACCCTCCCCAGTAACGCCAGTCGAGACGCCTATCCACATAATACAAATTCCAATTTCACAATACAACTGGCTCAACCTCTAGATTTGCAAGGAGAATGGGAAGTGGGGCTAGCAGAGATACAGTACCCCAACAGTTGGTACACGCTTAAGGAAAATGCGCCATTTCAGTTGTCCAGAGATTCACAGAACTGGGAGTTCCAGCTGAAGAAAGGCTATTACAAGGACATCCCCGATATTGTGAAAGCCATGAATACTGCTATACTGGCACGTCTAGATGATGTATATCTCTATTATGATATAGTGACAGGCACAGTGCAGTTTAGAGGACCGCATGTTTATCAGTTTTCACACCCCGAGGAGCTAGGCCGTATATTAGGTATATATGATCCCCATAGAGACTCCAGGAAAGCAACAGTTCGAGCAGCTGACATTACCGGAGGATTCACCTCGTTGTACCTGTACACAGATATTATAGAACATCAGATTGTTGGGGATTTTTCGGTGCCGCTGCTGCGCTGCATACCGGTCAGAGGAAAAAGTCATGAGTGCATCACAGTGATCTATGATAAGCCACATTATATTCCCGTCAGTAAGAGCCACATTCACACCATTACCATTGAAATAAAGACAGATTTGAACAGACATGTACCATTTCGTCTTGGGAAGGTGATAGTGAGGTTGCACTTCCGACCCAGGAAAGCCTATCTTTAAATTTTAAGAAAAATGGTTGTGTTGAAAGACTACGGGGACATCGATGCTTACAGAGCCTACTACAGAGCTCAGGCTGGGCAGGGATTGCCGGGCTTCATAGGGGCACCTACGATGTATGGAGCGGGGCTGGGAGGAATATTTCGCGGTCTTTTTCGAAAAGCTGTTCCGCTTCTGAGGAGAGGTCTGGAAATTATCAAGCCTCATGTTAAGACAGCGCTGCACAACATTGCCGGGGACGTTGTGGGAAAAGTTATGAACAAAATACATCCCCAGGAGGGCTCTGGTGTAGCCTACTTGAAAAGAAGGGGCGGAGTGAAGCGTAAGGCGTCTCAACATCGCCAGGGGCCTCCGATGCCTTTAAAAAGGATGGTAGTGTGGCAAACAAAGATTCAGAAGCGGCGGACAGCGAAGAAGAAGAAAGCTGCGCTGAAGAAAAAAAGGGGGTCGAAAAGGGATAGAAGAGATATATTTTAAGATGGCATTCATTCACGGAACCTCTGAAGAATGTGCTAAGTCCGAATTGGATCTCTTTCAACTATCCCCAACCCAAACCAGCATCGAGAGCAGTATGTATATCGAGGTCCCTCCTTTGGCGGCCCTTTCTCCCAATGCGCCTCTGGATTTTTATATCACGGGAAACAGCGAAGACTACATCGATCTAAACAACACTCTTTTATACATCAGCTGTAAAATAACGAAAGAGGATGACTCCAATATCGATGATGCTGCTCGAGTGGCCTTAGTCAATTACCCCATAGCCTCTCTTTTTAGCCAGCTTGATGTCACATTGGGGGATAGACTCATTACGCAGAGCAACAACTGCTATCCCTACAGAGCAATGATGGAGCTGATTCTGAATTACAGCGGTGACACCCTGAGCACCCAGTTCACGGCCGGGGGCTTCCATAAAGATACCTCTGGCCTGATGGAGGAAACTCTTCTCACAGATGCCGGAAACAGGGGATTTAGAGCGAGGGCGGCTCTAACTGCTGGCAGTCGCAAATGGGAACTGATGGGGCCTCTGCACAGCGATTTGTTCTTTCAGGATAAAATGCTGCTGAATGGTGTGGATGTGAAAATTAAACTCACCCGCACCAAGGACGCATTTTGCCTGATGAGTGCCAACAGACAAGAGAATTACAAACTGCATATTTTGAACGCCGCCCTGTTTGTGAAAAGGGTAAAAGTATCACCGGGTGTCCGCTTGGGGCATGCAGAAGCGCTGCTTACCTCTAATGCCAAGTACCCCATCGAGCGTGTGGGTATGAAGGTGTTCAGTATACCCGGAGGCAGCCTCGTATGCAACCAGGAAAACCTCTTCTTGGGCCAGCTACCTAAGCAAATAGTCATAGGCTTTGTTGACAATGCCGCTTTTAGCGGAGACTACACCCGAAACCCCTTCAATTTCAAACACTTCAACGTTAATTTTATGGCCCTATATGTTGATGGGGTCCAAGTGCCATCTAAGCCCCTCCAACCCAATTATGCCGAGGAGCAGTGTGTCAGGGAGTTCATGCAGCTAGTACAAGTGACGGGAAAAGAAATGAAAGACCAGGCCCTTCTGATTAATCGCAATGAGTTTTTGAATGGGTATACCTTGTACGGATTCGACCTGACTCCAGGACAGAGCTGCGCTGACCACTATTCTCTAATAAAAACAGGGAACCTCAGAGCCGAGATCCGATTTGCTATTCCCCTACCAAATACTATTAATATGATCCTGTATGGAGTGTTTGACAATGTGATTGAAATCAACCACAGCAGAAACATTCTCTTTGATTATATGTGAAGATGAACACGGGACAGATATCGCGGCTATTATATCGGAACAAGTCTTTTCTAGACGTATACCCCAGTGATCTGCTTCCAAAGAGATTCATCGCCAAAAGGCCTGTCGGGCTAGTGGTGAACACCCACCCTCACCATTTACCGGGAGAACATTGGATAGCTATCCACCTGCCACCGGAGGGTCCAGGAGAATTTTTTGATTCCTATGGCATGGCCCCCGATGATCCCCGCCTCCCTAAGACCATTGCAGAGTTTTTAGAACACCAGACCGAGGAGACGGTGTTCCAACAGAAACAGCTGCAGCACCCCCAGGCAGTGACCTGCGGGTACCACTGCGTGTTCTTTTTAGAAAGCAGGGCCAGTGGATTATCTTTTGACCAGATTTTAAAGCTGTATTCTGATGATGTTTTAAAAAATGATCGGATGGTCATAAGGTTTATCAGAGACAGAAGAACCCAGCTATACCAGAAGCCTTACAGCTTGTTTCAACATGTCCAGACATGCTTCCCCCTATGTAAAAATCAATTGTAAAACTGATACAATAAAAGAGAGAGAGACCGATTTATGATTCAATGTTGTGGCATTTATTTATTTATTTATTTACACAGGCTAGAAAGTTAGCCATTCAGGTTTCTTAACGAGGGCTGCTGAAGGGGACTCAGGGATGGTTTCCAGCTTTAACCATGGAGGTCTCTTGAATGATCTTTTTGCTCGGGAACGGGGTGTCGTTGGTGGTAAGGAGGGTATTTTCAAGTTCTCTACTGTTTGTCTAACATCCATATTTCCCACAAGAGAAGTGGGTATATTTAGCTCTGCCAGAGCTTTCAGAAAGGTATCCCATCCTTTGGGTTTCCTCTTCTCAGGGACAGTGTTAGAATGAGTGATGCCTCTGATCAGATCGATGATATTGGACCCAGGCAGGGCTGCTCCTCTATACAGAAATGTTCCTCGCTCATCCCACGAAGAGATGTCTTTATGCTGGCTTAATTTGTTTAGCAGAAGCTCAGCATTTTTCCTATAGCGACCGTGGACACCTTCCAAAATCTCTTGAATGGAGGCATCTTTTTCAGGAGGAGCAGGGGTTGGTGGTGATGGTGGTGATGGTGGTGGTGGTGGTGGCAGAAGATCGGGGAGAATGGGATTTTTCTCCATTTCACCAATCCGGTTTAGGGTCAGATAACGCTGTAGAACACCGGTGTAGAGCTTAGCCTTCTCATATTCAGACAAGTCTGTCCTTAAGAGAATATCTCGCATGTCCGAGTCCAGGCGCCTAACCACCGTGTTTCTGATATTTTCTGGCTCTCCTCGCAGGGTTTCCAATTGCTTACTGGGAACCAGATACATTTTCTCAGCATATTCCATCTTTACTTTGTGAGCAGGCTGGTCAGGAGAGGGATAGCAAAACCGAGCAAGGGTCCGATGAAGCCTCCGCTCTGCTCAATGAGTTGCTTTTTCTTTTTTAGTGACAGCTTTTTATTGCTTAGCTGCTTGATGAAGGCCTTCCGCTTTTTCAGGACCTTAAACTGTGCAGGCTTCAGGGGGACGTTACCTTTCACAGTATTAAGGGCTATCTCAGCAATAGCCGCTATGAGACTCTCAGAAGCCCCGCATAAAATGGCTCTTCTCTGCTTGGGACCGGCTTTAATAAGAAGTTTCAAGAGGGCCCAGTTTTTCTTTATATTGGCAGACATGCTGATGTTGCTTCAGCTGACGACGCTGGCTTAAAAATCCACTATGTAGGAATTAGCGCCTTTTATAAGTGCCTAAAGGCTTTTTTGGAACATAGACTGCCGGAAGATCAGGTGGAAAAAGACCTGTTCGTAATCTGTGTGTTTCAGGAGTTACCGCTTGCAAATCTATCAATAAGAAATGGAAGGGCTTCAGGGTTGCATCATTAAAAGCATCCAAAAAAAAGGCAGTGTTTTTAGGATACATTTGGCGAGCCAGAATCGATATTTGCAATTTGTCTCTGGGATTCTTAAAGACCACTATATATTTAGCATTAAGGCTGATTGTTCGCCCCTGCTTCCCGGAGCAGAATAAATTTTGTACTACATATATGATACTTAGATTTTTATGGTGACAGAGCTTTGTAAAAGCCACCTGAACAGATTCATTTTCACAAGCTTTTTCCATTAAGTCATCCAGTATCACCAGATTAACTTTATTGACAGGCAATAAAACATCATCATCCAAAGTAAGAGGTAAGCCTTCCACAAAGCGAATAAAGGGATATTTAGACAACAGTTCCTTATACAAAGGCTGCCAGCATGAATAGAACCATACAACATTATTTGGTTTGACAGAAAGCACATGATCAGCATGCATCAATACATTTTTAATAAAGTAGCTTTTCCCACAATTGCTAGGTCCTGACAAAATCATTGAGAAAGGATGCTGTAGGCGGGTATCCATATTTTCAATAGCCGTAGGGTAAAGTTTTGAAATCATCCACAATGACCCTTTTATCATAAACAACCCTCTGCGTTTTCCTGAGGGGCTTGGTTTCTATCAGAAATTGATTTTTGTTCCTAACAATTCCGTTTTGTTCCACTACTATCTCTTGACGGGGCTGTCCAGCTCTCTCTGAGACATATGAAAAAACCAAATCTTTCAGGCTGTTAAAGGTAATCTTCTCACTGTTGGCTGAATTCAGCGTGATCCCTTTAACCTTTATACAAACAGAATTATCTGATAGCCTGTAGGCATAGCTTTTGGGCCCAGCCGCCACGAACTCTGTAATGTGTTGATCTGAAGGGACCTCGCTTGTCAGATCTCCTAAGTAGTCCCCCAACTCAGGAACCCAGTCCCCTTCCCGGCTCACAAAAATGACGGAATCTGTATCATGATATAAGCAGTTCCGGTCTAATTTCTGAATAAGATTGTAAAGTTGAACTCTAGCAAAACTGGTAGTGAAAGCTGCAATGAACACATTGGTGTTAGAAGGTGGCACTATCCTGGTTTTATTTTGCTTCCAACTTACACACACCGCCTCGTCATCTATAAAATCAAATGAGGATACTTCATATTTCTCAGAAAAGAGAAGTTGGAAAAGATAATTTGGATCCCTCACAATTTCTGTATTTGGGAGATTCACCCTCTGGGCAAACTTACCCCATAGAGAATTTAAAAACAGTTTAGCAATCTGTCTTTTGGCTGGATTCTTACGTATCTCCCCAGCATCAAGTTTTATGCCCTCCTTATCATAATAAGACTGAATGTACTTGTTTTTATCTTCATCAGTCACGCACCAATCGGGATAGCCTGAAGCTTCTTGTTTCCGCTTGAGGTGCATTTTAATGTACTCTGAAAACAGCGTCTCAGATCTTTCTTCAAAATGCCATACTTCAAACATTTTCAACAGCTTATAGCCTGTTTTGAGAGCCAAATTCAATTCTATAGTGCACCACACCCCTTCCAAAGCTCTCTGGTCATCACTGTGTGAACACGGGGATAATTGTCTGTTCTCTGCACAGGTGCGGCAGAGAGGGAACATTAGCTTACCTCCTATTTTTACGGGTAAAACAGGAAAATACAGCTTCCTAGGGGGTACCAGCCGCACTTTAGCCAAGCCAAAATAGTTTTCAAGATCTTGAAAATCCTGATAGATAATTGTAGGGTGCCCAATTGGGTAAGGTTTCGTCTTATTGACAAAAGGGTATAGACTGGTAAAGTCGTAATAGTGTATCCGCTCCCCAGGCTGGGGTTTGTAATAGAGGCAAATGGCATTGGTTCGGCCTCCATAGAGCGCATCTCTGGGGCAGAGCGGCTCTGGGAACTTGGCTGCTGTAAGAAAGTTTTGAAGAGTGGCTTCTGTTTTGGTCATAGAAATCCACTCATGTTCCCAAATAGTTCTAATTTCAAAACCACATTTTTTCAAATACTGAAGCTTCCTCTGAGTAGCATTGTAAAGAAATTCATAAGAGGAACCTGTCAGAGGATTTCGATCAGATAGGGAATAACATTGCCTGCACCCATGAAAAAAGCAGCCGAAATACTCAAAGGCAATTTTTTGGTTATTTACAAAGGCATAGCCATCTAGGAAATAAGAACCAACCTGTACTTCCCCACCCTTTAAGGCATGCCTGATATGTATCTTTTCTGTATGTTCAATGTACGTCAGCCACTGAATGGAAGCAGTGGAGAACCTTTTAACCATGCCATGGTAATCCCTAGGGTCAGGGATGGCAATTGTTTCAGGCTTGAGAAAACAGAACCTGTACATTTTCAGGCAGACACTAGCTAAGGTGAGACTCTGAAAAGGATCTATAGCTGTGACCTGTTTTTTGTAGTTACCATTCTTGTCTTCTATGAACTCCTCCGTTCTAGTCATAGAAATTATTTCATCTCTGTATCGAGTACAAGCCTCTTCCAGAATTTTAACATCCTGTTTACAATAATACTCCAATTCTTTCTGTAAATCGAAAGGCCTGTTCAAATTCTCATTGTGCCACTTTAAAAATTCCTCCTTCTCTTTAGGTTTCATTGTATCAACACCATAAAAATGGGGGGCCGGTAAGGGCCCTACATAGTTTTGGTTTGCAGCTGTGTTAAAAAAATGAGGGAAGAAACCTTTCACAGATTCAAAACCCAAACAGGATGGCAGCTTGGCTAGGGCCATTGGTAAATGATTAAGAGAGTCAATGAAGGTGATTTTCAGACTGTTCAGCACGACAGCCTGGATTTTTCCTCCTTGGGTAATTAGGTCAGGATCGAGTTTTTGCCGAATAAGCTCTCTAACGATAAAATAGCTATCATAAGCTTTCGCGTTATGCGCGATAAAAACAGAATTCCTGAATGATGCTTTTTTTGTGAAGGTCTCAATGAATTCTGAAACACAGTTTTCCCCCCTGAAGCTCCATTCCTTATTATAATGGGGCCATTTTCTTTTACTTTTAAAAATGGGGGTTGTCTCAGCCATCAGTGACCGAGCATGAATAAAATTGGGAATATGGATCCCCGTGTCTTGCATGGCCTCCATGTCAAAAAAGACAATTCTACTATTCACTACCGGTCTTGGCAGCTTCTGCATAAAGCAGAGATGTTCTCTTCCCCCCTCAAGGATAATTTTACATATTCTACAGCGCTTCCCTGGGCACCGGCCATCATGATTTGGCCTAACATAGCTTTGACACCCCCTGCACCATTCGCGGGGGCGACAAAGCTCCGGTTGCTCCAAAGCTTGATTCAGATGGGTATGCAAACATGTTTGCGATTTACAAAGTATTTTGCAAATATCACAATGGATCAACCCAAAATTATCATAGGTACAATCCATCCTTCTACATGACCCACACATGTACAAGCAGCTATGGTTTTTATCATATAAAGCATGACAGAGACTGCAATAATTTTTTGAACCAAAAAAGGCTCTTACATTTTTAATTCCATAAAAATGATTTTCGTGGAAAAACATAAAACAGGTTTTTGAATATCTAGGCTCATCTGTTTTAAACAGAGCCCACCCTTTTTCTCCCCATGAAATAACATGAATATTAATTCTTAAATGCTGCTCCAGTACAGGTAGATCTGAGAAGGTTACCTTCCTATTATAAGCCCACTCCAGATCCCTATGTAATTTTTTAGCATCAGCTAACAGTTCTGCATCTGTGCAATCATCTACAGCTAAAGCTCCCAATAACCCCCCTGCAAAACACAAGTTTTGTCCTACACAATTGAAATCTATTAAAAAGCGCCTCTTCATCTCCACAATTTTGCTAGATGGAATAGATTTAAGAATTCTGCGTGCGCCCCCTCGTGGAGCACGTATGACAGTGATAAAAAGCCTTAGACCCGAATCTATGCAGATCTCAGTGTTGCTTTGCAAGAGGTTTTCAATATTATTTAGGAAGTCTTCAGCATTAAAGTTATCTCTTCCTCTCCTAAGAGAGAAAAGAGGGTTTCGCAGAACTTGTGATTCTAACCTCATCTGAACCACATCTCCATCTTCCAAATTACTCAAAAAGTTGTCAAGGAGGTCTTGGATGGCACCGTGTAAAACTTCCACAGCCTGTGAGAATGAGGCTATCTGATCAAGGTTATGAAACCTGAATTCATGTGTATAAACATTGGCATTGAATCTGGGGATTGTTCGGTGCCAAGTTGTGACATTCTCCACATAGACACCAGGGGGCCTCGGTTCCTGCTGGAGGGGGGCCATGGAATTGCTGTGTGAAGAGCCTGTGTGAAGGGGGCCTGCAGGGACTGTCTCTCCTTGCTCTTGATCAGAGCTGTGGCTCCCAGGGGAGAGCGGGGGGCTGAGCGGGGGGCTTGGATGACTCTCATTATTATTACCGCCACCCCCCCATTGCCAAGAACTGAAGCCCCCCGGGGTCTGTGGAGAAAGACTGTGGGGAGAGACTGCCTCTGAAGGGGAGGGGGAGGAGGAGGGGGAGGAGGACGCAGACACACCTTCCAGGGTCATGATGTCACTAGGACAGCCCCTTTGCATGTTGGGATTCACAGTCCCTCCCACCAGAATGGCCGCCCCCATGCTTATGTTGGCACATGGCCAGCCCCCTTGCATGTTGCGATTAGGGGCTGTCTCTCCTTGCTCTTGATCAGAGCTGTGGCTCCCAGGGGAGAGCGGGGGGCTTGGATTATTATTATTATTATTACCGCCACCCCCCCATTGCCAAGAACTGAAGCCCCCCGGGGTCTGTGGAGAAAGACTGGGAGGAGAGACTGCCTCTGAAGGGGCGGGGGAGGAGGAGGGGGAGGAGGACGCAGACACATCTTCCTGGGTTATGATGTCACTAGGACAGCCCCATTGCATGTTGGGATTCGTAGTCCCTCCCACCATAATGGCTGCCTCCGTGGAAGCATGGAGAAGAGAACCCACACATTTTTCAGATTCTTCTGCAGCAGCAGTTGTTGAGGTATAGTCTTGCTGTTTTTCTGAGGGTGGGAAGTCAGGGCTGGAACCATGTCCATTTTTTCCCTCTCCTTGCAGAAATGGAGAAAACTCATCAGGAGAGGCTTCAGGGGTCTCTGAGGCGGCACCATCCAAAAGGCCATCAGGTCCGGGAGCCCCTTTTGCAAGGCTACAAGGCACTGAAAACTCATCAGGAGAGGCTTGAGGGGCTGCACCATCCAAAAGGCCATCAGGACCGGGATGTGGTGTGCACTGGTGGCTTTTTGCAGATGCAGAGAAATCCTCAGTTCCCCCCCTCCCTCTTTCCAAACACACAGACTTTAGAGAATATTGGCTTACAGACTCAGAGGCAAACATTACATTTCCACCTTTTCCCCTTAAAAATGCACACACGCAAGATTTAAACATTTTTTTAATTTTTGAAATGGTAGTTTTTACCTCTTGCTTATATTTCGGTCTTGAAGGGTTAGCCACTATCAGATCTTTAATTTTTTCTAACTGCTTTTTCAAAACATTCATTTCCACATCATAAGCCTCAATTTTAGACATGACTAAATGATAATATTCCAAAAGAGAAAGTTTAGCATCAGCTGAAGCATTTTCTGCTTCATCATCATCATCATCTGTTGAGTCAGGCTTGACAGCGGTGCCAGCGGCTTTTTTCCCAGAATCAGAGGAGGCTGGGGGCAGTTGCGAGGCTGAAGTGCCATTTTGACCAGATGGTGCTTCCTGGGGAGTATTCTCTTGTCTTGGCGCAGCCTTACGCGGATCCCTGCCACGGCTGGAGCTGCCTCCATCCGAACTTTTAGGGGCAGTTGGTGCATTTTTTGCTTCGGCTGGTGGATTTGAAGCTGCCTTTCCTGTTGCCCCTTGCTCTAATTTCGTGATAGTTGCTGAAGCCCGCCTTTTTTTGGGTTCTTGGTTACTAACCGAAGGTACGGCTGATGTCAAAGCTGGGTTAAAGGGGTCATATTGATTTTTGCTGGAAAAATCTACATTAAAAAAAAAAATACATGAAATGGTCACTCGGACCGCCTTTTAAGTCAACATTTCACAGTCCTGCCTTTCTCAAAACTACTCCTAGCCCCATCCCCACCCCCGCCATTTGCAAACAGATGCAAAACACTCACATCAATGGTAACTACATTTTTCCATGCTGGAAGGGAGACTACACAAACTTACCTTGAGTAAAATTCTGCCATTTCTGGTGACTCGGATTCCTAGGTCCAGCATTGTAATGACCTGGAAATATTACAGAAAAAATAAAAATAAATAAACAATAGGGGGAAAATGTTCACCATACCCCAAGCACCCTCAAAATCCTTCCCCCCTTCCCTTTCCCCCAAAGGTTCCCATGCCCCCCTTGGGGAACAGTTAAGAACATTTACCTAGATTTTTGCCAGGGGTAGCAGGCCTGCTGTTCGTGATTTTATTCTGGGTAGCTACAGGCTCTTGAAAAATGGATGTCAAATCCACCATATCTTCTGAATGGAAAGAATTCAAACAATTATTTAAGGGTCTTTCTTGTCATAACTCCAACCCAAACCCCAGACAGGACAGAGGGAAAAATATTAACTCACGATCAGATATGTAACCAAAATCATCATCCATCATTTAAATTCTTACTAAAATAGAAAATAACAATTGCAATTAATAATGGCATTTAATAATATCTATTCTCCTGTAGCCACACACAATGGGAAGGAGGGACCCCCAGCAGCCCTCAGGCCCTATGGAAGCCATGGCTCAGAGGGGCCTTTGCAGCCCCCAGCCCCTCTGGAAGCCATGTTGGCCATCATCAGGGATGGCCCTAGGAAATCCCCCCCCCCCCCCCCTTATTCCCAGAAATCCAATCATACTCACCAGCGATCTGAAGAGCCCTGAAGCAGTATTCACTCAGAGGGGTAGGCCTGAGACAGAATGGCCCTTGGACCCCCTTTTTATGGTGTTTCTTTCAAAGGACCCCTCCCTTGAAACATTCACCCATTGGACCATTTAAACTTTACTAATTTTTAGAAATTCTGATTGGGTCATTTAAAACAAAAACGGCCTCAACATGGTGACGTTCTATTGACGTATTTTGCTCTGAACACCGAATATGTTTAGGACTGATAAAACTGTTTTTCTAAGGGCACACCTCCCTCCTGCACCTCTCCCTGTGGAGGCTTTAATAAACCCATAAAAATATGATCCTGTTTTAAAAATTAAATTTCATATTGTAAATATGAATTTTTAAATTTAATAAGGAATTCCTGCATGTCCATTGAGGGTCGGTCTAGATGCCCTTGTGTCATTTGCACTTTGCCTGCCTGCCTGGTTGGCTGGAGCAGGCTAAACCAACTTTAGCGCCATCTGGTTGTTAAGCCTATTCTTTTGCAAATGAGGAAGGAGAAGGGGGGGGGGGGGGTTTCCTTCTCCATTCGAAAGGGTTTTTAAAATTCATTTTTAAAAGGTTTCTTCTCATTTTGAGGGAAATACTTAACTATTTTCTTTCTTTTATTGAAATTGTCCCACAAACATTTCTAGCCTAGCCTTAAAATGGTACAAAATGCAATTTTAAAACTCTATGCCATGCTCTTTTTGGTAACCAGCTTATTCCTTTGTGAAATAGGAACCCTTGTAAAACAGAGGATGTTTTGTTAACATGTATGTCCTTAAACAATTCTTCTTTTTATTATTTACCACCTCCAGTATCCATAAACTTATGCCACATGTTTCATTTTGTTCAAAATGGATTAAACAGTTGGACCCCCTCTTCTTTTATTTCTCATAGGGGCCAGATGTTTGAAAAAACTTCCCATATATTTTTTATGCATTTACATTGGATTGCATAATTACAAAAGTGCTTTTTTGAGCCACACAGTTGTGAAATCCATTCATTGTATTTGTGTTGCCCCAAACCCAGTGCTAATGTTTTTTTATTTGAGATCCTAAAAGTATGAACCTTGTATATATATATATATATATATATATATATATAGACATAGATAGCTGAAAGTCACTTATAGGAACTTGTAAATTTCTATTGGCATGGCTTAGGGTGATCAGACATTATTTAACATCACAAGGGGGGGGGGGCCTAGGGGGGGGGGGGGATCAGCTCTCTCTGTTTGTTGTTTTATTTTGTTGTTTTACCAGCAAAGGGTTCTACACACAGATGGCATTTAACCACTTTTGACAAAAGCTCATTTTGTGAGAATATTTATACCTTGAGCATTTTTTAAAATGTTATGTTTAAAGAAACAATGGTTCTGTTTTTTCAAGCAGCAGTAGAAGGCCTTCAGATGCAGCTCCTTGTAAATTTCCACTCCTGAAGTCAGAGGGCTGGGCTCTCTGCCGGCCACCATGTGCTGAACAGATAAGAAAATGGGCGGCCACTCCACCCATTCCAACCCCTTCCACCCCTTTTTAAAACAAGACACAGTTTTTAAAATAATGATAGTTTTATTTATATTTTAAAAGCAGATTAAATAGAATGCTCTTTCGTCTATTTGTCTTCCTCTTCTGCTCCTGAATTGCTGGCATTTAGACAGAAACACGCCACGCAGCATTTTGAATTTTTACAGAGCTCCTCTGTGACTTCTGTATTAGAATTCCCATCCACTCTGGTCTGTTCAGCTTCTTCATCTTTTCCCTATCATTAAAACAAAAAGAAAAAAGGATGTTAACACACAGAGAGAGAGAATTACAGAGAGCCTGCTTATTTTCTCTCAATATCATATTTACCATGCTTGAGGGTCTCATTTCTTCATAAATGGCCTCCTCCTCATCTTCGCTGCTCGTTGGGAGTATGTAAAGTTCTTCATCATCATCATCATCGCTGGAGATTTCAGCATTATAGCCACCATCTGAAGACGACTCTTGTAAACATCTCAAGCAGTCAGGATGCGCTTCACATAACCATCTTTCAAAATGCTTCCTCAAATTTTTAGGAGAACCATAAATCTTTTCTTCAATTATCAGCTTTGTGGTTGCTTCATATAGTTTGCGAAGTTCTTCAATCATTGTCTCAAGGTCTCTCCCCCTCCTCTTAATTCCTCTCCTCTCAGGCTGAGCCATAGGAGAATCCACCGGAGAAGTCTGGATGGCCACTTCCCTTACAGCTGATGGGGGTCTCTCAGGCACAGCCTCTGTGGCCTTTTCTGCTGCCGCAAGGGAATCCAGGGGAAAAACCTCGATGCCTTCTGCCTCTGCAGCCGAGGGGGGCCTCTCGGGCATGGCCTCTGTGGCTTTCTCCGCTGCCACTGGAGAATCCGGGGAAGAAACCTCGGGGCCTTCTGCCTCTGCAGCCGAAGGGGATCTCTCAGGCATCGGTTCCATTGCAGGTAGGTAGCCCCAAAAGCGCTAGCAGGCGTTAGCAAGGCGGTAGTCGAGGTAGCGGGGTGAAGTGCGGATCTCAGGGACTCCCTCATATACCCCAGCGCCGAAGGGCGGTGGTCCCTTCGCCTGAAACGCCATTGGAGGGGCTCAGAAGCGTAGGACATTTGCACCAATCAGAGACAACCCCACTGCCCCTTGGACCAATAAGCTTCTCTCAAAAGCGCGCCTTTTTTGAAAACACACCCCCAGGGGAGGGGCGAACAGTAGCAGATTGGACGGCGCGCCTTTCTGAAGCTCAGAGCGCAACAGACCTCTGAACCGTTCACTTCGGGAGCTCGAGACGAGTCCGGAGACATGTCACAACCACCCCGAAAACTAAAGTCGGCGCAGAAAAAATGGCCGCCGACTGCCATCTTCGAACACGGCTTGCGGCTATACCGTCGGTCGGAGAGGTATGGGGGCTGCTCCTAGTGGTCGGCGGGCCCGAGACGAATCCGTAGAGGGGTCACACATCCCCCCCCCAAAACAACTTTTGCAAAAAATCAAAATGGCCGAACTTTTGGGGTTCAGGGGGGCTACCGATTGAACCCCAAAAAAGTGGCACCCAAAAAATTGGCACCCCAAAAAATCTGGCACCCCAAAAAATTGGCACCCCAAAAACCAGCACCCCCAAAAATTGACACCCCAAAAATTGGCACCCCAAAATCTAGAACCCCCAAAATCTAGAACCCCCAAAACCTAGAACCCCCCAACCCTAGCACCCCAAAACCTAGAACCACCCCAAAAACAGGGAGGCGGGACTAAGAACCAAAAGGGGGCGGAGCACCTGTCACTTTTTGATTTGACGAAAGGTGGGGGTATTATACTACTCGTGACCAATAATAAAGCTTAAAAACACTCGTGTAAATTCGTTCTTCTTTGGAAAGTTCGAAAAATGGAGGGCGTTTTGATATTCCTCTTGGAGCGAAGGTGGAAATGGAGGACAGGTCCGGGAAAAGGAGGACGGTTGGCCACTCTGGTTGGGGTATTACACATAGAGCGGCCAGGGGTTGTTCCTCGAAAGCCCTTTTTCCCTTGAGGTGTCAGGGAGAGCCGAAGTTCAGAGTCTGGTTCTTCTTTCCGAATAACTTGAGCCTTGGAATCTGGAAACTCCACTGGGTGACCTTAGACGAGTCACACACTCTCAGCCTCTGGCAAAAAACCCTCTGAAGAAACTTGCCAAGAAAACTCCATGATAGGGTTTCCAAAAGTCGGGAAGGACTCCAAGGCACACAACAACAACAAACCCCCACCACACACCAGTCTTCTTCCCTGCCGCTTCACCCCATCCTGCAGGGACTCCCTGCTTAGAAAGAAGTACCAAAGCTCCGGCTGAGGCTGAGAAACCCAGCAGCTGCACAAAATGGGAGGGTTTAAAAGAAAGAGGGGGGGAAAGAGAGGAGAGCAACCAGAGAGGCTGCTGTGTCGACCTTTCCAAGGTCAGGCGCCTCAGGAAGGCTGTGGTGGTCAATGCCCTGGACTTCGCCTCAGCCGGGCTCTGGGCTCCCTTGTGGCTGGAGAGGGTTCACTCAGGGGTCGCAGGTGGACTCTCCTCCCTGGCTGTGGCTCCTTCCTTCCCACGTTGTCTGAAAGCCCCAACCCGAAAGGAGGGAAAGCCAGGCATCTCCTGACAAGGCTGGGGAAAGACGCGGAGGAAAGGGGCAGCCGGGAGGATGTTAACTCTTTGGGTTGCAGCCAGGAGATATTGAAGATTATGGGGGGTTGCAGGCTGCCAGAAATAGTGCGAATTGAGTCCACTTTGAGGGTTAGGGTTAGTGCTAGGGAATCATGGGAACTGTATTTTATTGTGGCGCCAGAGCTCACTGACAGAGAAGGCTCAATGTCTCAGAAAAAACAACAACAATTCCCATGACTCCCTAGCACTAACCCTAACCCTTAAAGTGGACTCAATTTGCACTATTTCTGGCAGTCTGCAACCAACTGGCCGTCTTCTTCTTGTTGTTGTTGTGTGCCTTCAAGACGTTTCTGACTACCCTAAGCAGAACCTAACATGGGTTTTTCTTGGCCAATTTGTTCAGAGGGGGTTTGCCATTGCCATCCTCTGAGGCTGAGAGAGTGTGACTTGCCCAAGGTGGCAAGTAAGCAAAACAACGTATGTTCTGATATACCATCCTTTGTCAAATGGACTTTGGATGCAAATCTTGCTGTTGTGTTGCCCTTCAAGTCGTTTCCGACTTATGGCGACTCTATTACCATAGGGTTTTCTTGGCAAGATTTGTTCAGAGGAAGTTTGCCATTGCCATCCTCTGAGGCTGAGAGAGTGTGACTTGCCCAAGGTCTTCCAGTGGGGTTTACATGGCCTAGTGGGGATTCGAACCCTGGACTCCAGAGTCCTAGTCCAACACTTAAAGCACTACACCACGCTGACTTTAAAAAACAAACGATAGTTTAGCAAATTTCTCCTGAATGTTTCTGTGCATATACATCCCCGTTTCATTTCCTTCAGTGGACTGACACTGAAAATTTAACAGCACCTTTGGTTCACTAGGGATCCAAAGGTGCTGATAAATGTTCAGTGTAAATCTTTATGCCCAGTCCAATCCTATCTCAGTTTTAGAAGGCAGATCAACTAAAGTTTAAACCCTATAATATCTGAAAACTGCTTTGCCAGGAGAGGGGGCATGGTTTGTTTAGTTATAATGCAGAATTAATTATTTTTAGGACCCAACCCATATTCTAACTTTAATTTTTTAAAGATCTAAATGTTTTCATACCAAATTGCAACTAGCAAACAGAGGTAATTTCCAAAATACTTTTTTTTTTGGTACTGATTGATGTAAATTCTGTCTTAATATTTGCTGGTAAAATCAGACCTCAGAAAAACTCACTACTGCCATCTTTTGCTTGGTGATTTTTCAGAGCTCAAAACATTTTTTCCGTGTGTGTGTGTGTGTGTGTGTGTGTAGTTTTGGAACAATTGTTTCAGAAATTATCAGTCATTATTTGCTTCATATTTGGTTGTATGTTTTGTTTGTTTTATGAAAAATCCTCCCTCATCCCATCTATTCAGAAATAAATTGCAGTCAATTCAACCTTCCATGAAAAATTACATCAGGAGTAGGCAACCTTTTTGAGCTGGGGTCCGGGTTGCTGTCCCTTAGACAATTGGGGGGGCCGAAGCACCAAAAATAAATAAATAAATAAATATTAAAATTAAAAATTAAAAATAAATAAATAAATAAAATTAAAATATATATGCATGCACACTCTCTCAGCCCCAGAAAAGCCATGGCAAAACCCATGTGGAAATTTTGCCAAGAAAACCCCAAGAACAAGTAAGAACAACAATAATCAATATCATCATGGTGGGCGGCGGCGGCAGGACCGGCCTGGGGCCGGTCCAAAGGCCTCGGGGGGCCGCATCCAGCCCACGGGCCTTAGGTTGCCTACCCCTGGATTACATGGACCAAAGGTTGTGATCATGTATACACTCACCTGAGAGTAAAACCTATTTCTCAGGGAGGTTGGGTTGAGGAAAAAAACATGAATAAGATCCCTGCTCAGCTTTGGAAATCGAAGGGTGACCTCAGGGAAGTCACACACTCTCTCAGCCCCAGAAGACTGCATAAGTCAGAAATGACAGCAACAAGAAGATTGAGGTAGATGAAACAAATGCTTTGTATTAAGGCATCACTTCTCTCAACATGACCCTCTCTTGTCTTGGATGCATAATTTGAAAGTGTTTCTTATTCATTTCATCTGGATTTGCTTCCATGGAATATAATTTGGACTGGAATGTTAATCCTATTCACCACCACCATCACAACAATTCAGATGGTTTCTTCTGATCTCATTAGCAAGTTATGATGGTTATCCTGCCTAGTCAAACATAAGATGTAGTGGCTAAAGTTTCAGTCCTATATCCACTTGCTTGAATTTAGAGTCACTTTCTTCTGAATAGACATGCTTTAAGGTTGGGCACTATAAACACTAGATTACAAGGCAACATTTTATATTATTTTTTGCTACAATCTATCACAGGTATGGTTTTCTCTGGGAGCATTTATTATAACACCTTCCTTTAAGACTTGATGTTATTGTCCTTTGTTTATCCACAATAAACATCCTGTTCTAGTGGGGGTTGGTACCTTCCATAGTGGGGTGGTGAACCCATACTGGGAGAGCTTTATTTCAGCTTTAAAGGGGGTATCCAAGATGCTGAACACTGGCATATCAGTTAGCTCTTTCTAAGTTCTGACTAAAACCTAGAGTAGGTTTATTGCCCCAGCTGCCACTGCTCTGTCCAGAACATTGTAAGTATTTTTGCCTTCATTTCATTGTACCAGGGTAGATATATAACAATGTATAACAGCTTTTACCATTATAGGAAGTACTGACAGTAAGATTTGGAGTTCTGTAAGATGCAGCTGGTTCAGAATGGTGGTGTAAAAGGTCATGGGATCTGATGTCAGTATAGTGGGGCAAGTGCGAATCCCCACTCAGCCATGGAAGCCCAGCAGTGTCCTTGGGCAAGTCATATTCTCTAAACCTTAGAAGAAGACAAAGGCAAGCCTTCTGTGAACAAATCTTGCAAAAAAACCCTCTGTAATAGGGTCAACATAAGCCAGAAAGGAGTTGAAGACTCACAACAATAACACAGTATGGCAATAAACTATGTTGTAATTTGTGAAGTTGAAGGCTTTCACAGCTGACATCCATAGTTTTTTGTGGGTTTTTGGGGCTAAGTGGCCTTGTTCTAGAAGAGTTTATTCCTGACGTTTACCATACATCAAAGGAGTCAGAGACAGAATAGGGAAACTGATGAGGAAACACAACCTCCAAATAGTCTACAAACCAACCAAGAAAATCCAGGAAATGCTGCGCTCAGCGAATGACAGGAGAGACCCTCTCATGGCCACAGGAGTTTACCATATACAATGCAGCTGCGGACAAGTCTGCATAGGGACCACAAAATGCAGTTTTCAAACATGAATCAAGGAACACAAGAGACACTGCAGACTGGGCCAGCCAGAAAAATCAGCAGTAGCAGAACATCTTATAAACCAACCTGGGCATAAAATGCTATTTGAAAACACTGAAATTCTGGACCATGCCAAAAACCATCAGGTCAGAATGCACAGGGAAGCCACTGAAATCCACAAACACCTGGACTGTTGGAAAATGTAACTTGTGTGTGGAAATGTACAGATGTAGGAATTGTAGTCTGAGTGTAAAATGACAACATGGGAAAGTTTGCCTGCAGGTGGAATACGAAAATAATCACAAGAGAAGATAGTCAAGGACAGTATGTGTCTGGGAACACGGAAGGCAAGTGTAAACATATTAGATCATCATGTTTTTTGAGAACCTTTGTCCACGTGACTATGAGTCACAAGGAGAGGCTGACTTTGAGGATGTTTAGCAAGTGTCCACAAATGAATTAAGCCCTCATCTTGGGGGTGGAGTTCTGTCTTTTCCTTCTGCTGGCTAGCTGGTTAGCTCTGATGATTCTGTTGCTCCTGCCTGCTGATGTTCTGATCTACTTGTAAATAGTTACTTTGTATTTCCTGCAACTGGAGAATAAAATGTACCTCTTTAGAGTTATCTTCTGTCTCCAGTCTGATTAATGGGAAGGCTGCATTCCTAAGGTCAGCACCAGAGATGATGAGTAGCATGGAGATCAACTCACAGCAGAGGAAGGCTTCAGCAGTGGAGGTTTCCACAAACTATTCTGCTCAACTCATCTTACAATAACATGGACAACTTCAACAGGAAAGAAGAAACCCTGAAAATAAACAAAGTTTGGCTACCAGTCCTGAAAAACACCAAAATCAAGATTCAGCACATGCAAATGAACTTCACCCAGGGGCAGGGGTTTTCCTAGCAGACAATGAACCACTAATTAAATAGACACTAATCCTCCTCCATATCCTCCCACTCTGAGGCCTTGCCATTCAACAACAGAACATTACACAGATTAGCATGTAAATCACATCCTCTCAACCAAGAGTCACACAGTGTGTGTGTGTGTGTATATATATATATATATATATATACCCCACTCACTTCCATGCCAGCATTGTCTGAAAATGCCAGCCACAGATGCTGACAAAACATCAGGAATAAACTCTTTAGAACATGGCCATATAGCCTGAAAAACCCACAAAAAATTATGTGGTAATTGTTTAAAATCATTTATGGGGAAAATCTGTCAACTGTAATTCTCATATTTTCCTATTAATACTTTAATGGTTGACAAATTGCCAAAGAAATTAAAGTTTTTAACAAAGAGAGCTATACACACACACACGAAATATTTCTGAGCCCTTTCTATCTTCTGCTTTAGAAATCGCCCTCTGATTTCACAACTGATCCTTCAAAATGTATGAAGATTAAGAAATCAAAACATATACTGCACTAAAATATGTTTAGATATTGCCATTTATCAATACAGCAATATCTCTAGTTACTGTCATTATGATATTAAAAATAATTATTGAGTTGAATCCAAGAACAATTTTGCCTTGGTGAAAAGCATTTCCCCACATGCAAAGTCAGGACATCAGGCTTTTATTTTTATTTTTGTCAATTCCTCCAATACACTTTTGTCAATTCCTCCAATACACAGCCCATCATCATGACCATTAGCAGCTTTTGAAGGATGGAAAAGAATGGGAAGTAAATATTAGGTATAAAATGACAGTCTTACAATGGAAGTAAAGAAGCTGAATTCTTCCAATGAATGAAATGGGGCAAAGTGAATACTTTGCAAAAGTGATCTCAGTTTCAGGTAATTAATATTTCATTAGCTGTCTTCTAGGACCAACATTTAAAAGCTCAGTGGGGGAAGGGGAGATAAGCTGTTAAACAGAAAGATATGAAACAGTTTTAAATAATTGAGATCTAGTTTTATATTTCAAACAATTAAATACTTCTGCATTAGATAGTAGAGGCAACAGATGTCAACTAAAAATTAGATTCCCTTTTAGGATTATTAACCTTGCTCCAATGATAGTAACCTGAAAAGACTAGAATCAAACCATAAATGTGAACAACATATTTAATGAGAAATTATAAAAACATGAACACTCCGAAATAAGATACAAGACCAGCATATACATGGAAAAGTATACACTGATGGCACTTAGATCCTTTTCTCCTTGTCGGAGTCAGCTGGGACTGTGCAGGGGCTCTAATGAGATGGATGGGGAGTCAAGAAACTGAACCTGAACCTGATGAAGCTGGAATATCTATAGATTAGTGCTTCTTGAGTCCACGATTTGAGTAAACAACCTGCCATGGATGGAGCTGTCATGGATGGAAATCTGGCACTGAATCAAAACATGGTTTTTTATTAAAGCATTTCAGACCTAATTGATTTTATCCAAATACACACATGAGGATACCATAGCCAAAAAGACAAACAAATGGGTCCTAGAGCAGATGAAGCCAGAAATCTCGCTGAAAGCCAGGATAACAAATATAAAGCTGTTGTACTTTGGCCACATCATAAGAAGGCACGACTCACTGGGGGAAAAAAATAATGCTAGGAAAGGTGGAGGGAGGTAAAAAGAGAGGAAGGCTGCAGGTTATGGGTATGAGTTTGCAGGAACTAAGCAGAACAGTGAAGGACAGGGAGTCTTGGCGATGTCTCATCCATAGGGTCACCATGGGTCGAGATCAACATGAGGGCAGTAAACAATAACAAATACACACACAGTTTAAATTGTTTTAAACTTTTATTTTCAATTGTCCTGTTTTAACCTGCTAATGACTGTTTAATTTTTTAAATATTAATTTCTAAATTAGTAATTAAACAGATTTATTGTATGCCACTCTGTCAGCATGTGATACAGAGCAGGATATAAATATCTTAATAAAATAAAATCAAGAAATAAAATGTGAATTGAAACAACAGGAGATTAAGGGACCACAAAGTACAAGATGGTCACAGCTCACATACTACTTTTACTAACATGTAGTAGGACGACCTACATATTAAACTTTATTACTTTCCCAACGTTATGAGTTTTTAATTAAAAGATTAAAGATCAGTCAATCTTTATTTTTATGGGCAATCATCAGTGTTTAAGGGAAAATGAAGTTGAAGAATGGCTAGATACCAACCTTCTGAAGCCAAGGAAGCAGTTTTATGGAAATTTAATGGAGGTGGAAACTGAGAGAAAGTTTTAAAAATAAAGTAGTGAAATGTGAACCTCAAAAGCAAATGAACAAAAATCAAATCACACAAGAAATGTAACATGTTTAACACCACCTTGCATATTACAAACACACACACACACACACACACACACTCATAAACCCATTCAAAATTGTTCATGAGCAAATAGCAATAGCAAGTACATTTCTATACCACGTGTCAGTGAACTAGCACTCTCTAAGTGGTTTACAATATGTAAGCCAATTACCCCCAACAAGCTGGGTACTCATTTTACCAACCTACGAAAGGATGGAAAGCTGAGTGGATCTTGGAGCCCTCCTTTAGGATGGAACTTACAATGTTATAGCTGCAGTACCAGCATTTAACCATTGTACCACCAGGGCTCCTCGCCTTGCATCTAGCCTTGAAGGTAAGCTTGTAAAAAAGATGTCCAGCACCAATATTTGCAAGGGAAGGAGCACTTTGAAAGTAAGAAATCCATCTAAAAGAAGAAACTAAAAACAAACAAAAATCCATTACTGCTCAGCAAAGTTCCCTGAACAGTAAAAACTTATGACCAAAAATATTTCTGAGAATTTTTGTAAGAATTAAAACGAGAAAAAGAGGAAGAAGAGTGAATCTACTTTTTCAATCCACTGGCAGGTGTTGTCTCCTTGCTTTCTGAATGATATCCTTTCTTTTCTACATTCCATTATCTCACTAAAAAGAATGTTCTGCACCAATACATGATGCCTGCCTAGCAGAGACTTGCAAGACAATTTTTTTATTGTTTGGGAAGTTGATGTAAATACAGGCCTTATCAAGGTACAAGGGAACACTCCAGGCTCATGGAAATAATACACTTATCATCTTCTCACACTGTTCTATTGTTCCATGGTTTGGCCACATCTATGGCAATGTATCATTCCACATCTCCTATTCCACATACTAGAACTTTATGCCTTGTAGGAAAAGCAGGCTTGCTTCTGAACCAAAGTCTTACTCCAAATCTCATGGGTTCTCTGTCTTCTACTGCCAATACATGAATTCCTTGTGAAGAGAGAATGATCGTCAAACAGTGCAATCCAGTGCAAAGTTGAATACAAATAAATTTAATATCAGAGCCCCTAATTCTGCACTAGACCAGACTGCAAATCTGTAGCATGGCCATACCTTCAGCATCATTTTTTAAATCTACAAAATGGGGTCATAATACTGGCCTACTTTGAAATGCTACTGCCAGAAATAAAGCAAATTGAGTCCACTTTAACTGCCCTGGCATGTTCATGGGAACTGTATTTTTTTCCTGAGACATTGAGCCTTCTCTGCCAGAGAGCTCTGGTGCCACAATAAACTACAGTTCCCATGATTCCCTAGCACTGAGGGGGGTTGCAGACTGCTAGAAATAGTGCAAATTGAGTCCACTTTTAGGGTTAGGGTTAGTGCTAGGGAATCATGGGAATTTTTTTTCTGAGACATTGAGCCTTCTCTGTCAGAGAGCTCTGGTGCCACAATAAAATACAGTTCCCATGATTCCCTAACCCTAACCCTAAAAGTGGACTCAATATGCACTATTTCTGGCAGTCTGCAAAGGCCCTAAGTTAATAAGCATGACTTATTTTGTAAACTAAAGACTCTATATGAATTCTGATTACTACAATGACCTACTTCAGCACTTAGAAATGTCACTGTATACAGAATCATACAGTGACGTAGACAACACAGAGAACAATTCTAATTAGAATGTCCTACTGATTTACATAAACTTACTCCCAAGTAAATGTAAACAGGATTGTAGCTTTACTTGTATGTAAGTTCAGTATAAATAACTGAGAACTGAAAATATGAGTTTTGCATAAAAAAGTACATTGGGGAGTAATGCTCGTGCCAGCCACAATTAAGTACTTTTAAGATATGATAGTGCTGCTGATGATGATCAAGTTCTGTCCTGCCCACAGAAAGTGGCTTAAATGTGAAACAGCAAATAATAATAATAACAAAGACAAGCACAACACACATAACTATTAAAATAATAAACATGACACAAAGTATCTGAGACAGAAACACAAATAATTTACTAAAATACAGTTCAATAAAATTATCCAAAAGCAATCTGATTTTTTTTAAAAAAAAAAAGTTTTTAAATGTCTTCTAAAAAACAGCAATGAACCAGACACATGTATTTTCTCGGGGAGATTATTTCAGAGTTGTTGTATGTCTTCAAATCATTTCCAACTTATGGTGATGCTAATGTAAACCTGTCATGAGGTTTTACTGCCTAAATTTGTTCAGATGGGATTGCCTTTGCCTTCCTCTGAAGCTGAGAGAGTGTGACTTGCCCGAGATCACATAGTGGATTTCCATGGTTGAGTGGGGATTGGAACCCTGGTCTTCAGACTCCTAGTTCAGTGCTCAAACTACTATACCATTGTTGTTGTGAGACTATTATAGAAAAGCCCCTGACACAGGAACTTTCATAGACAAATGGTACCCACTCATTGACTTTGTAAACAAAGACATAAACAAGAGAAAACAACCTCCATCTCTTCTGAACCTTTGGTCAGACATTCAAAGTTGTGAGATGAATTGTTTTATTTTGCTTTATTGTTGTGACATGTTGTGTACATAGTTGTTTACTTATAACAATAATTTAAAAAACACATGAAAAGAAAAGCCCCTGACAAGTACCGACAAATCTGACAGCATTCACCAGTGGAACCGAGAAATGGAACCATCAAGGTTTGGGCAGGTCAATATGGGTGCAGATTGCCCTTCAAATAATGTGGACCCCAACTGTTTAGGCCAGAGATAAAGAAGCAATTTGAGACAGTAGCTCAAATTACCACTGCACCACTAGCCATATGATATCAGGAGTCATGGCTATACCCCAAGGTCATTAGCTCCCAGATTTATTCTGCCTTCTCACATAGGAAAGGTGTGAGCAGAGTGGAGCAAGACACACTGAGCCAGTGCTTTAAGAGGTGAGGAACAGTTTCCTCTCAAAGTCCTGGCTGGATGTGCTTCATTTTTCCCACATCTTCCCAGTGTAAGTAAGGGAGCAAAGCTGGGCATGTTCAGCTGGTGCTTTGAGAAGCATCTGGTCTTGAAGATGAGAATACAAAATCTCTCCAATTGCTTGTTGACTGCACTTCACACACCCCTTGCCTTCCCCCTCTAGAAAGTGCGAAGATGAGTGATTTATTCCCCAACCACAGAGACATCCATCTTATCCCTAATGCTCTCTCTTCCATTTTACTTCTAGGAAACCTCCCTGGACTGAACTAGGGACCTGAGTAGGCTGAGGGTTGCCCTCCTGTCATTTAGGATTTTAAAGGTCAACAGGACCCTTCCTTCTACAGGTAGTCTTAACTGCCTCATTCCACACTAGCTGAAATATCTGAATTTGAAGGTTGGACACATACATCGCTCTCTCCCACCAAAAGGAATGTTTCACATTGACTGAATCATACCCAGTGTATTTAGTACTGATGTGCCAGCTGATGTGTTTAAACCCTGGGAATATTTTGAGCTAAATATATGAGTGTAATTAATGCTGAAGGTATGGTTTCATTCTGGAGTTTTACAGACTTGATTCTCATTACTTGATTCTCAAATGATAATCTGGATTGTCTTCACATGACCAGCCTTCTGAGCAGTATGATGTCAACTATGCTGAATTAAACTTTAAAATTTTGCTTCACAGTTCAAAACACATTTATCCCTATTAGTGTCAATTGAAATTCTTCAGTGCCAAAACCATTCTAAAAAAAAGTATTCGTTAATACATTTAGAGCAAGAGAAGCATTTAGGATTAAGGTATAACAGCTGCAAAGATTGCATTACACATCTTCATAGGCCTTCTTCTTTCTATGGTACTTATGTACATTAGGAAAATCTCTGAATATCCTTTCTGAAAAGACTACCATCATGTTGGTTATGTCCTTGACAAGCTGAGTTGCTGTTGAGGTAAGAAGCATAGCTAATCCTTGTGTATTCTTTCAACAGAAACCTATCAGTAAGCCATATCAGGCAAAAGGCCATTCTCTGGATTATAATTAGCTGTCTGGATTAAAACTCTGTCATATATTCTAGAATTTAATTTCAATTAGGTTTACTCTAGAAAACTTTCCACTTGATATTGCCAGCCATAGAATCATAGTTGGAAGGGGTCTTATGGGCCATTCCACCAAGTCTAACCCCCTGATCAATCAAGGATCTCTGGTTAGAGCATCCTCAGCATATATCTGTTCACCTTCTTTTTGAATACATTCAGGGAAGAAGACCACACCACTTCTCTATTGGTTTCATTGCTAACCACTCTTACTGTCTTACTTACAAGGCATTTCTTCTAATGTTCAGTTAAAATCTACTCTTCTGTAACTTAAAACTATTAGACCTGTTACTACTTTCTGGGCCAGCAAAGAACAGCCCTCCCTCCTGTGAAGTACCTGGAGAGTGCAATTATGTCACGTTTAGTCTTCACGTGGGTGAACATAACCAACTTCTTCAACTTTTCTTCTGCATACCTCTTGTCATCCTTGTGTTCACCCTGAACCTGATCCAACTTGTCTATATCTTTCTTAAAATGAGGCACCCAGAACTGGACACAGTATTCTAGATGAAACCTGACTAGTCTAGAATAGAGTGGGACTATAACTTTCCTTGACTGAGAAACTATGCTTCTATTTATGCAAGTTATATAGCATTCACCTTCTATTTTGCAGCATCACACTGCTAGCTCACACTGCTTTACAGAGACCTGGCTGGGAGAGGATAGCGCTATTACGTGGGCGCAAGCCCTCCCAGCCAGGTACTCTGTCAGTGAGCAGGTAAGGGGAAGTGGGCAGGGGGGCGGTGTGGCTCTGGTTCACAAAAATACCCTTACCTTGATCAGGATACCTGTCTGGAACACAGTCCACTTTGAATGTATGTACCTGAGCCTGAGGACCAGGGATAGTTTAGGGATTCTGCTAGTTTACCGACCACCTCATTGTCTAGCATGTATATGTATATTGTGTTTTAAATGATGTAAGCCGCCCTGATTGGGTATCCATTGGGCGGGGTATAAATAAAATTTTATTATTATTATTATTATTAGCAGACTCCCTAAACGAGCTGACACAGCTGGTCTCAGAGTTGCTGCTGGATTCGCCCAGACTTTTAGTTCTGGGCGACTTCAACATCCCACTCGAGACCAGTTTGCCAAGTCTAACAGGCGTGGTTCGGGAGTTCATGGATTCCATGACAAACATGGGCCTATCCCAATTGGTCGTTGGGCCTACACATTGTGCAGGTCATACTCTCGATGTGGTCTTCAGTACGGAACAGGAATATCCGTGGACGGAGATAATTAATATCTCCGCATTGTCATGGACGGATCGTTTCCTGATCAAGGCAGAGCTCAGAACCACTGTCTGCCCCACTGGAGGTGGTGGACCTATTAGAATGGTCAGCCCTCGAAGACTAATGGATCCAATTGGATTCCAGAAAGCCCTAGAGCAGGGGTAGGCAACCTTTCCCCTTTAAGGGCCGAGGGACTTCAGCTCCCAAAAGCCTCAGCCATATTGGCCAATAGTCCCATGTTGGCCAATAGCTCCTGGGATTCTGGGAGCTGAAGTCCCTCGGCCCTTAAAGGGGAAAGGTTGCCTACCCCTGCCCTAGAGGGTTCAATGGTTGGTAACGCCGGTGATTCTGTTGAAACTTTGGTTAATACCTGGAACATCGATCTTGCCAAGGCTATAGACACAATCGCTCCCAAGCGTCCTTTCCAACCTGCCTCAAAATGTAAGCCATGGTACACAGAGGAGCTGAGGAAGATGAAGCAGGTTGGACAATGACTAGAGTGCATAAACTCAACTCTTATCTGACAAGACTCGTCATAGGAACTTTCTTCGTTCCTATCGAGAGGCAATACGTGCAGGGCAGAGATCTTTCTGTTCTGCACGTATTGTGTCTGCAGAGTCTCGTCCAACAGAGCTGTTGAGGGTAGTAGGGGAACTGAGCGGGTTCCTCCTGCACAGAACCCCTTGCTTCACCCAACAACGGCTTGCTGCGACACATTTAACAACTTCTTTGCAGATAAAATCTCTCAGATAAGAGCCGACTTAGATGCCAGCATTGATACAGAATCAGTAGACGAGGTGTCCAGCAACTCTGTTATTGAGATTTCACTGGATCAGTTTCAATCTGTGAGTACCGATGACATGGACAAGCTCCTTGGTAAAGTGAGGAAAACTACTTGCCTTCTAGATCCTTGCCCTTCATGGTTGACTGCCCAGGGTGGGGATGTGCTGAAAGTGTTCCTTAGGGACATAATCAATGCATCCCTCAGAGAGCTCTCTGTTCTGTCTTGTTTAAAGGAAGCGGGGGTCAAGCCGCTTCTGAGCCTTCCCTAGATCCCTTGGATATGAATAACTACAGGCCTGTTTCGCTTTTACCATTTTTGAGCAAAGTGAACGGGAGGGCAGTAGCTCTTCAGCTCCAATCTGTCTTGGATGAAACCGATTATCTAGATCAGGGGTCGGCAATCTTTTTGGGGATGGGGCCAGTCCCCCTGTCCCCGGATGCCCCCTGGGCCGTGGCAGTGCACGTGTGCACCCCGGGCCGAGGTGGTGCGCATGCACGCACACAATACCAGGAGGGCTCCCTCGACCGTGCCGGGCCTCTCTCATCCCCCTCTTCCTCCTCCTGCCTGGCTCGCTTCATTTTCTGCCTTCTCTCTCACACCCCTCTTCCTCCTCCTGCCTTGATTGCTTCGTTTTCTGCCTTCTCTCTCATACCCTCTTCCTCCTCCTGCCTGGATCGCTTCGTTTTCTGCCTTCTCTCTCATACCCTTCTTCCTCCTCCTGCCTGGATCGTTACGTTTTCTGCCTTCTCTCTCATCCTCCTCTTCCTCCTCCTGCCTGGATCGCTTCGTTTTCTGCCTTCTCTCTCACACCCCTCTTCCTCCTCCTGCCTCGATCGCTTCATTTTCTGCCTTCTCTCTCACACCGCTCTTCCTCCTCCTGCCTTGATTGCTACGTTTTCTGCCTTCTCTCTCATCCCCCTCTTCCTCCTCCTGCCTGGATCGCTTCATTTTCTGCCTTCTCTCTCACCCCCCTCTTCCTCCTCCTGCCTGGATCGCTTTGTTTTCTGCCTTCTCTCTCACACCCCTCTTCCTCCTCTTGCTTGGATCACTTCGTTTTCTGCCTTCTCTCTCATACCCTCTTCCTCCTCCTGCCTGGATCGCTTCGTTTTCTGCCTTCTCTCTCATACCCTTCTTCCTCCTCCTGCCTGGATCGTTACGTTTTCTGCCTTCTCTCTCATCCTCCTCTTCCTCCTCCTGCCTGGATCGCTTCGTTTTCTGCCTTCTCTCTCACACCCCTCTTCCTCCTCCTGCCTCGATCGCTTCATTTTCTGCCTTCTCTCTCACACCGCTCTTCCTCCTCCTGCCTTGATTGCTACGTTTTCTGCCTTCTCTCTCATCCCCCTCTTCCTCCTCCTGCCTGGATCGCTTCATTTTCTGCCTTCTCTCTCACCCCCCTCTTCCTCCTCCTGCCTGGATCGCTTTGTTTTCTGCCTTCTCTCTCACACCCCTCTTCCTCCTCTTGCTTGGATCACTTCGTTTTCTGCCTTCTCTCTCATTACCCATCTTCCTCCTGCTGCCTGGATCGCTTCGTTTTCTGTTCTCTGAGGCCCGGCGTGGTTGAGGGAGCCCTCCTGGGGGACCCCCATGGCTGCGCTGGGCCGAGGAGGGCTCCCTCAACTGCACTGGGCCTCTCTCACACCGCTCTTCCTCCTCCTGCCTTGATTGCTATGTTTTCTGCCTTCTCTCTCATCCCCCTCTTCCTCCTCCTGCCTGGATCGCTTCATTTTCTGCCTTCTCTCTCACCCCCCTCTTCCTCCTCCTGCCTGGATCGCTTTGTTTTCTGCCTTCTCTCTCACACCCCTCTTCCTCCTCTTGCTTGGATCGCTTCGTTTTCTGCCTTCTCTCTCATTACCCGTCTTCCTCCTGCTGCCTGGATCGCTTCGTTTTCTGTTCTCCGAGGCCTGGCGTGGTTGAGGGAGCCCTCCTGGGGGACCCCCATGGCTGCGCTGGGCCGAGGAGGGCTCCCTCAACTGCACTGGGCCTCCAAGAGGCCTGGTGCGGCTGCGGGGGTCCCCCAGGAGGCTCCTTCGACCACGGCGGGCCTCCAAGAGGCCCAGTGCGGCCGTGGAGGTCCTCTGGGAAAGGTCGCGTGAGACTCCTGGGTGCCATTTTGGAATCCTTAGGTTGCTGACCCCTGATCTAGATCCATTTCAAACCGGCTTTAGGACTGGGTTTGGAGTTGAGACTGCCATGGTTGCCTTGACTGACAACATGCGTTTGAGCATCGACAGGGGCAGTGTCAGCATCCAAGGTGTTGGTTATCACCTTTAAAGCCCTACATGGTTTGGGTCCATCCTATCTCCAGGACCATCTCCTTCCGTATAATCCTACCCACACACGACGGTCCTCTGGGAGGAATTTGCGTCAACCTGCTAGTTCTAGACTGTCTACAACCTCCCAGAGGGCTTTTTCGGAAACAGCTCCTAGATTATGGAATGGCCTGTCAGATGAGATCCATCAAATTACCAACTTAGATAGCTTTTAAAAGGCTAAGACGGATCTCTTCTGGCAGGCCTTTCCTGACTAAATTCCCGGCCAAGGAGTAAGTAAATTCTCCCCCCACCTGCTGCCACATCTAGCCATGCTATTTAGTGCTTGCGGGCTGCCTGTTAGACTGGCTTTTTCATAATTATTGTGTAAATTACTTAATTGTTTTATTGTGTTAATTGTTTTAATGTTAAGATGTTTAATACTGTTTTAAGGGGAGGGTGGGTTTGGGTTGGGATGGGTTATTGTGAGAGTTTATTGTTGTAAGCCGCCCTGATTGCTTCGGTAGAGGGGCGGGATAGAAATTATTATTATTAATTATTATTATTATTATTATTATTTTCAGCTTGTGATCAACAATAACCCCAAGGTCCTTTTCCTATGTAGTACTATTGAACCATGTATCCCCATCCTATAGTTGTTCAGAGCGGTAATGGATTCGATGAGGAAAAACAGATTGAAGCTGAAACCAGAGAAAACGGAGGTACTGACAGTTACAGGCCCGAAACCAGATTTGGATATACAGTCTCCAGTCCTGGATGGAGTCACATTCTCCTCCAAGGACTGTGTTTGCAGTTTGGGGGTTCTCCTTGACTCGTCGTTTCACATGACTAGTCAGGTGAATGCGGTGGTCAGGAGCGCCTGCTGTCAGCTTTGGCTGATATGCCAACTGTGCCCTTTTCTGGATATGAGGGACTTGGAAACTGAGGTACATGCTCTGGTAACCTCATGTCTGGACTACTGCAATGCAGTCTACATGGGGCTACCCTTGTGCCTAACCCGGAAACTCCAATTGGTGCAAAATATGGCAACCAGGTTAATTATCGGAACATCTAGGAGGGAGCACATAACACCAGTGCTTAAATCCCTCCACTGGCTGCCAATTAGTTTCTGGGCACAGTACAAGGTGTTGGTTTTAACCTTTAAAGCCCTACATGGCTTGGGTCCATCTTATCTTAGGGACCGCCTCTCCCCATATGATCCCCCCTGTGCCCTTTGGTCATCTGGGAGGAATCTGTTACAGCCAATAAAAACTAGGCTGTCTCAGACCTCCCAGAGGGCCTTTTCTGCGGCCACTCCCAGGCTATGGAATGCCCTGTCGGATGAGATCCGTCTTATTACCACGCTTACTGCCTTTAAAAAGGCAGTGAAGATGAATCTCTTCCGGCAGGCCTTCCCGGAATAACATCTGCCCTAGGGAGATGAGCTTTTAGCTTCCATTTTTATCCTGTCCTCACTGCACCTGATCTTTTATTGATTATTGTTTTTATTGTATTATAGTATTTTAATCCTTTTCTAGTTTAATCCTGTTTTAAGGGGTTGGGAGGGTTGGATTGGGGGATGAGGGAATGTTTTTAATTTTGTCTGTTTTAAATGCTGTAACCCACCTCGATTGTTGTGCAGAGGGGCGGGCTATAAATAAAAATTATTATTATTATTATTATTATTATTATTATTATTATTTTCAGTTTTTATGGCCTAAATGCAAAATTTTGCATTTGTCTCTATTGAATTTCATTTTATCAATTTCTTCCCCAGCTCTAGTTTATCTAGGTCATTTTGAATTCTGTTCCAGTCTTCCAGTGTTAGCCACCCCTCCCACTTTTTTGCCTTCTGCAAACTTGTTAAGGATTCCTTCCTTAGATTCAATCTAACTACAGCAGCTATAGAAACATACCATTAATTTTCCATGCAAGTAAAATTATGCTTTAAATTATGCCACATAGACTCCAGTATGGAGCAAGAAATTGCAGAGGTGCAGGAAGGCTTCAGGAAAGGCAGAGGCACTAAGGACCACATTGCAAACATATAGCCATTAACCCAATGGAGCACACAAAGGAATTCCAAAAGAAAACTAGGAAGTGCTTTATAGACTATAGATTTCCTGATTTTTCTTTTGACTGTATAGATCAGGGAAAGCTATCGAATTCTTTTAAAGACATGGGAGTACCACTATATTTGATATCCCTGATGAGAAACCTGTACTTAGGACAAGAGACAACTTTTAGAACACAATATGGAGGAACAGAACAGTTCCCAATTGGCAAGGGGTTCAGACAAGGCTGCATATTATCATGCTATGTGTTCAACTTGTATACAGAAAATATCATATGAAGAGCAGGTTTAGACTCAGCATAAGGAAGAGTAATGATAGGAGAAAGAAACACCAACAATCTAAGATATATAGATGACACCATATTACTAGCAGAAAATATCATGGACTTGGAACAATTACTAAGGAAGGTTGAGGAAGAAAGTGCAAAGGCAGACTTATTGCTGAACATAAAGAAAACAAAAATACTAACCATGGACAATCTACATAAATTCAACCTAGACAATGAGGAAATTGAAATCCTTAAAGATTTCCCATGCCTTGGATCACACATTGATCAGAAAGGGGACTGTAGTCAAGAAATATGAAGACTAGGAATGGGAAGGACAGTGATGAAAGAACTAGACAAGATCCTAAAGAGTAAAGACATACAACAGAGCACTAAGGTTAGAATTGTACAAGCCACTGTATTCTCCATCACCATGGATAAAAATGAAGAGTAGTGGCCCTAGGGCAGAATGAGGCACTCCACTCGAGACCTTTTTCCAGGTTGAAGCACAGCCATTGATGACCACTGTTTAAGCACAGTTTCCCAACCAATTATCATTCTTTCATCTGAAGGCAGTCCTTGTTCTGACATGCACCATCAGGCTTGCTCAGTACCTCTAAAGTACTCTGCTGCCTTCAGCTATAGAAAAGGATATCCCATCAGCAGCACCAAAGATTCATTAGACAACCCAGTCAGTTTTTGCATATATGATAGACTAGCCACCATTTTGTTGTTTTCTCAGGGCTCTGACTGCCCCTGATGATGCCCTTAATCTTGTATGTATGAATGCTACATTACATTCAGATTTGGAACAGAGATTGATTGCTCATTGCTTCCCAAATGTGACAAATGAATAGGGAAAAATTGTCAACATTATTTCTATTTTTTTTTAAAGGTCAATTATTTGATACTCAGCAAGCCTTCCATTTCTTAGGGGAAACAGGTTTTGTGTTTGATAAAGAATATAGATGGAACACAGATAATTTTACTGCTATTATCCTTTACATGTTCAATGTGATTAAAATAAGAAATCATTTTTGAAGGTAACAGTTCACAAGGCATAATCGAAGTGAGAAAAAAATCAAAATTGCCTCTTTATAGAGGCAATCATGTGTGCTTATTAGAATCTGATGTGAGTAGTGCTCATTTGTACAATATACTAATTTCAGTGTACCCTTCAGTGCTAACAGAACAAATAGGTAAGAAAGTGAACACAAAAATACTTGTTTTAATGTTCAATTACATACACAAGATAAACTGAGGCTTGGTAAGTAATTTTGTCCATCAAGTTACATTTGTATTTTTATATATGAAATAGCTGCATTTTAGAAAAATCTGAACATGCCTCCATTTTGGCAAAAATGCAGACTGATAACTTGATCGCAAACTGTATTGTAGTGATTTATCATATATGCTTCTTGAAATTACTATAACAATAGAAGACCAATGAAAACATTGATTTTAAAAATCATCTATAAATATATAGCTATAGATCAGACTGGGGGGGACACACATAGTTTTTATGCAATCACTTACTTATTTGGAGCCTCTCCCCCATGGATACTTCTCATAGCACCTTTCTTTGTTTTGTTTGTTTTAAATATTTTATTTTAATTTATATTATTTTAATATAAATATAAATATAAATATAAATATTTTAATTAATTTAATTAATTAAAAAAGGACACAAACACAAACATTTAAAACATAACACCACATAACTACAATACATATCAACAATACCTCCATCTATAATACTACCATCTATCACATTTAAGACAACAATAAGCTGACTTCCTAAATAAATCCTACTGATTCCTTTTTATTGTGTTATATAAGATTTTCTCTTATTTGTTATCCTGATATAAACTATCTTCTCTTAGTTTACTAATCTAATAATCTTTGTGTTACTAATTTAACAAGGAAAACAAAGGGGAAAGAACAATATTACACGGTTCCAAAAATCCAACATTTTGTCCTCATGCGCCAAAAGAGTGCTCTGACACTGTGCACCATACGAACGGGAGCACAGCATCAGCATCAGGACAGGATTGGGGGGGGGGAGTCGGGGTGGCTGGTGTGCAACTGCCCCGCCCCAACTCCACCCCCAGGCTGGCCCTTTGTGCTGGTCTGTAAAGCCCCTTAGTCTCAAAGGTGCTACAAGATCTCTCTACATACTGATTCTACAGACTAACTTGGCTATATCTTTGAATTCTGCCTTTATAAATGTTCAGAAAACTTTAATCAAGTGCTTGAATCAAGAGTTTAACTAATTAGTAAACATTCAGGGTAGCTGTGTTGGACATTTAGCAAATTCAAACAAAAATCCATCAGTGATACCTTTATTGGCCAACCAAAATGCACAATACACTTGTTGCAAGCTTTCCAAGCTCCATGGGCTTCTTCATCAGGCAAGATGTTACAAACCAAACAGGAAGAAAAATAACTGGAGATTTTAGTCAGATGCCTACATGTTTTTTCAGTCTTTAGTTAAGATGCTATATGATGGGGAGGATATCTTTTGTAGGCAGGATCCTCCTCCTTCTGGCCCTGTGGCTGTAGGGAGATTTGCAAAGTCCAGGAAATTTAAAATCCATTTGCATCTCAGCCCTAAGATCTGCAGGAGAATGCTTTCTCTCGGTCCTGCCAAGATCACAGGCTCGGCTGGTGAGGACACGAGAGAGAACCTTCTCAGTGGCTGCTCCCACCCTCTGGAATGCCCTTCCTCAGGAAGCGAGGTGGGCCCCCTCCCTGTTGGCTTTTTGCCGGCAAGTAAAAACATTTTTATGCAGGCAGGCACCTGGTATATAATGCATAGCAAGGCGGTTTTTATGGAGCAGGTTTTTAGCTTTTTTCTAACTTTTGTATATTTAATGTGATTTTATACTGGACGTAGATGTTTTAATTGTTTTGAATTGAGATTTTTATCAGTAAGATGCCTTGTGTTCCTCTGGGGAGAAAGGTGACATATAAATAAATAAATAAATAATCTAAGCATGTGACAAAAAGTGACCTATTCCCTTCAAAAAGGTATTCCAAATTTCCCTATTTACATTTCTCCAGGCTCTGTCAACATACTGAGACTCTTCTTCCTCTGTCAAACCTGCAGTGGTAAAATAGAAGTGTGACTAACCCAGGCAAAATGAACTGTATGACCATATCATGGATAGCCTGGCTAATTAGGGTGAATGACCAAAAAACGTGGTGGAGGCCCCTTATGCTCCCAAACAACATTGACAGAAGTCCATGCCACCGAAGGCCCCTCTGTCCCACGCACTTGACCCCAGCCAGATCACTCAATCCCAGATAGGAATCCAAAACAGCAATTGCAAGCCTATGCTGCTCAATAAATCATGTTGTGGCTGTAGTTCAAGAACTCTGTACCCCACCAGCCATAACCTAAAATATGAAAGAAACAACAAAAGTGATTGCACCACATATTAATATTGCAAAGAATGAACATATATTTGATATGCTGAAGACCTCCAATGCCCAATCCTTCGAATAAGGTAAGAACTGTTTGTTCAGCTGACACAGTTGAAGCAGCCCCAATTCAAATTTAATTGGTGCTAAATTTAAGTCCCTTAAATCCCAGTAATCCCAAAATTATTATTTACTCAAGGGTGACAGGTCAGCATGGCAAAATAGAGGGACAGGTTGGGACCTTCTAAACCACACATAATCCTGTAAAGCCCAAACCAAATATGATGACCAATCACTACAGGTCCTCTACTGTAAACTGGATCCTACTCTCCTTAGATCTTTTTTGAAGGAATGTATGGTAAGAACCTGCAAAGGCAGGTCTGATACTGAACATAAAGAAAACAAAAATAATGACCATAGAAGAAATACACAAATTCAATCTAGACAATGAGGAAATTGAAATAAAGAATTCCCATATCTAGGATCAAACATTGACCAGAATGGGGACTGCAGTCAAGAAATAAGAAGAAGACTAGGAAAGGGAAGGGCAGCTATGAAAGAACTGGGGAGCAAAGGCATACAGCTGAGCACTAAAGTCAGAACCATTCAGGCCATTGTATTCTCAATTACCATGTACGGATGTGAGAGCTGGACAGTGAAGGAAGCAGAAAGAAAGAAAATCAACTCATTTGAAATGTGGTGCTGGAGAAGAGTACTTAGGATACCATGGACAGCCAAGAAGACAAACAAATGGATTCTTGAACAGATCAGACCAGGGCTCTCCTTAGACAAAAAGATGATCAAGTTGAGACTATCATAATTTGGCCACATAAGGAGAAAGCATGGATCACTAGAAAAAACAATAATACTAAGAAAGGTAGAGGGTATAAGAAAGAGAGGAAAACCACAAACCAGATGGATAGACTTGATCAGGGGGGTTATGGGCAAGGGCTTGCAAGATCTGGGCAAGTCAGTGGAAGATAGGGATTCTTGGAGATGTCTCATTCACAGGATTGCCATGAGTCAGAACTAACTTGAGGGCAGCTAACAACAACAAACAACAACAAATGGTAAGAACCACCAGCTGATATCCCAAGCTAAGGTCTCCGAATTCCAGTGCCTAACACATTAGCCTTGACTGAGCTACCAGCTCAATTATTCACAGAGCACCAAAGAAATCAGTCAAAGAAGCTGTATGGAATAAGAAGGCTTCATATTGTGAGATGCAGATACCCCCTCAAAGCCCTCCCAAACCCTTACGGATGTCTAGGGATAAAGGTTTCCAGTTATCTACCTCTCTCACTCTTCCAGAACATTATAGAATTTTATTTAAAAAAAAACACATAAAAAAACCATTTAAAATATATTCTTAGTCATTTTTACAGTATGTTTGCCCATAATTCAAACTTCTCAATAGTTCTTTGAAAGTAAGTACATTTTTTTCACATTTTGCATACATAATTTCTGTATCTCTTACTTCTGTCATCATCACAAATCCAGTTCATTTATACAATCTTAATAACTACTTAGCTGCTTTGTTCCCATTTTCTATTTATATATTCTTCCATTGGAGCCCACTCTTCCTCAACCAATTCCACATTCTCATTATTCAATAACCTTGTCAATTTATCCATTTCCTTCATCTCTGACAGTTTCAATAACCATTCATCTACCGTTGGAGTTGTCTCCTGTTTCCATTTGGAAGCTATTAGTAATCTTGCTGCCGAGACCATGTAAAGTATTACTCTCCAATATTTTCTAGTTATATCCGGTTCTAATTTGTATGTCATATTTAATAGATATAATTCTGGATATAGTTCAAATCTATTTTTGAGTATATCTTCCATCACCATATGTATTTTCTTCCAATACATTTTCATTTTGGGACATCTCCACCAGACGTGATACCAAGATCCAACATTGCGTTTACATTTCCAACATTCGTTCGTTTGTAATTTATAAATTTTTGCCATTCTTGCAGGGGTGAGGTACCATCTTTGTTCCATTTTCCATTGGTTTTCTCTTATATCTTGAGAACAAGTAAATTTTCTTGTCATTTTCCTTGCTTTCTCCCAATGATCTACCATTATTGTCCTACCAATGTCTGTTGTCCACTTGATCATATTATCTGATATTATTTCTTTTTCCTGTCTTTGACACATTAATATTTTATATAATTTACTTATCCTCTTCTCTCTTGTCTCCATCCAAATTTTATCTATGTCTTTCAATTCTTCTTCCACCCCTTGCAGCTTAATATCCATTTTAAATCTTTCCTTTATTTGGGTATATAATAACCAGTGCATTTTATCATCTAAATGTTGAATCTCAGACATGGCTTTTAATTCCAATTGGTTTCCAGTCTTCTCCAGTATCTCTTTATATTTTAACCAAATTCGAAGGGCTGTCCATCTTCCAAAAAAAGCTTCGTGTGGTGAAGTCCATAAAGGTATTTTAGTGTATATTGTTTTTTTAACTTCTTTCCAAGTTTTAAGTAAGCTTCTTCTTATTACATGATGCTGAAATTCTTTGTGAACTCTATCCTTATCATAACATAGATATCCATGCCATCCGAATCTATTGTTGAATCCCTCCAAATTCAATATATCCTGGTCTTCTAATGTTATCCATTCGGATAGCCAATCTAAGACGTTCGCTTTGTGGTAGAGTTCCAAATCTGGTACATTCCTCCCTCCATCTTTACTTTGTCTTGTCATTGTTAGCCAATTGATTCTTGCTTTTTTACTTTTCCAAATGAATTCCCTCAGATCTTTTTGCCACTCCTGAAATATTTGCCTGTTATGTATTATTGGGATGTTCTGAAATAAAAAATTTAATTTGGGTAAAATCATCATTTTTGTCGTCTCAATTCTTCCTGATAATGATAGCTGGATTTTACTCCAATTTATCATATCTTTTTTAATTTCTCTCCATTTTGGTTTATAATTGTTTTCAAATAAGTCTACATTCCTTTTGGATATCCATATCCCCAAATATTTAGTTTTATTTACAACGTTACAATGCGTCTCTTCTGCTAATTCTGTTTCTTCTTTTTTTGTCATGTTTTTGGTAATTATTACTGTTTTGTCATAATTTATTTTAAATCCGGCCTTATTCCCAAAATCTTCTATCGTTCTGAATGTTTCCTTTACATTTTCTATTGGGTCCTCCAATATCAATACCATGTCATCGGCAAAGGCACGTAGCTTATATTCTTTTCCTTTAATCTTCATTCCTCTGATGTTTGGGTTTCCCCTTATCTGATTTAGTAATGTCTCCAACACCATTATAAAAAGAAGAGGTGATAGCGGGCATCCCTGATGCGTCCCTTTGCCGATAGTAATTCTTTGTGATTTGTTTCCATTTATCACTAGGCTTGCTGATTGCTCACTATATATTTCTTTAATCCAATTACAAAATTTATCTCCCAACTTCATTTTTTCACATATTTTTGTCATAAAAGTCCAATTTACATTATCAAAGGCTTTTTCTGCATCCAAAAATATAAGTCCCAATTTTTTGTCATTATTTTTTTTCATAATATTCAATCACGTCTACTATTGTTCTTATATTGTCCTTTAAATATCTTTGAGGTAAAAATCCCAACTGTTCTTTTTTAATTATTTGTGAAAGTATTTTTTTAGTCGTTCTGCCATTATTAATGCAAATATTTTATAGTCTGTGTTTAACAAAGATATCGGTCTGTAATTCTTAGCTCGCATTTCATCTCTTCCCTCTTTATGAATCAGTATTATGTTCGCATTCTTCCAGGTATCAGGAATTCCATCTTTTATTATCCAATTAAATGTATCACACAATGGTTTTTTTCAATTCCTCAATAAATGTCTTGTAATAAACAGCCGTATATCCATCTGGTCCTGGAGCCTTGTCCAATTTCAGCTTTTTTATTGCTTGTTCCACCTCTTCTTCAGTAAAGTCCTTATTTAAATTTTCCCTTTGATCCTCTGTTATTTCTGGTACATCTTGTCTATTTATATACTTTTGAGTTTCTGAAGATTCTATATCATCTTTCCCATATAGCTCTGTGAAATATTTATAAAAAATATCTTGAATTTCTCTCTGAGTATGGACTACTTTGTTATCATCCTGTATCTTTGTTATTAGTCTCTTTTCCTTTTCTTTTTTTAATCTATAAGCTAACCATTTGCCAGATTTATTTGCAAATTCAAAATATTTTTGTCGTACAAATTTCATCTTTTTTGCAATTTCTTCTGATAATCTTTTATCCAATTGATTCCTTAAAATTTTCAATTGTTTATCTTTCTTATCATTTGTAGGGTCTGCTATTAATTGTTCCTCAATGCGCTTAATTTTATCTTCCATAGATTTAAATTCTTGTTCTCTTTGTCTTTTTAACTCTGCATCTCTTGAGATTAGTATCCCTTGTATTACTGCTTTACCGGCATCCCAAATCATTTTTGCTTTAATCAATGTTTTGTTGTTAATCTCAAAGTATTCTCTAATACTTGTACTCAATTTTGTCACAAATTTTTTATCTTTTAAAAGGTAATCATTTAACTTCCATTCCATTTTTTTCAATGATTTGTTTAGAGTTAATACAATTGCGTTATGATCCGATATTGTTCTTGGTAAAATTTCCATCTCTTTTATTTTAGTCTTCATATTGGTGGAAGTGAGAAACATATCAATTTGTGAGTGTGATTTGTAAGATTCTGAAAAAAAAAGTAAATCCTTTACTTTTTGGGTATAAGTCAGTCCATACATCTGTTAAGCTTAATTGTTCCACTAAGTCAAAAAAAGATGTTGGGAGTTTCCCTTGATTCTGTTTGATTTTCTTTTTTGAGGTCCTGTCCATCTTAGGATTTATTATCCCGTTCCAGTCTCCCAGTAAGATTAAATTATGTTCGTCTTGATGTACTCTTAGAATTTCATCCTTTAAATTTGCATAGAAAGAGGTTTGCCTTTCTTTGGGACTGTATATACATACTAAGAGGTATTTCCCTTCCTCTGTTTGTACTTCCACGCACAAGTAGTGTCCTTTTTGGTCCTTAAATAATTCAATCGCTTTATAGCTTTTTTGAATATATAATACAATTCCAGCTTTCCTTTTCTCATTTGTAGATGTGAACATCTGTCCTAGTTTCTTATTTTCTAAATATTTTGTCTCAGTTCTTCTAATTTTAGTTTCCTGTAAACAAATAATTTGCGGCCTCTGTTTTCGTAATAAATGAAATTTTTTACTCCTTTTATGTTTTGAGTTCAGTCCTTTTATATTCCATGAAATAATTTTCATAGCCATTTCCATTTTGTGTTATAAATTTAAATAATGCTAATTTAAGTTCCTGCTGAATCCTAAAGTTGGCCTTCTTCCTCATCGTCATCTACTTGACCTCTATCCTGCATTTCCTCTTCATCACTTATATCACTATCCAGTTTCCCTTGTAGATCCTCTTCAGTATATAACACACATGCTCCTTGTTCCTGCAATTTTCCCGCTAATTCCTGTTGGCTTTCTAATTTTGTTCTATACCTGGTCTTCATCTTTCCTTCCTGCAATGGTTCATTCGAGTCTCCAGCTTGTTCTTGTTTCTTCGATTTCAGTTTCTTCAAAAATTCTCTAGCTTTTTCTACTGTGTTAATTCTGTAGCGCCTTTGTCTATATGTGAAGGACAAACCTTCCATTCTATCCCACGCAAAACGTATTCCTCTTTTCACCAGCTCCTGCGTTAAAAATTTGTATTCTTGACGTCTTCGAAGTATTGCCATTGGTACGTCCTTGTAAATGTTAACTAATTTCCCTTCTATCCAAAATTCTTTATTATAGCTAGCTTGTAATATTAACTCTTTTGTTCTTATTCTGGTGAATGTTATGATTAAGTCCCTGGGCATATTTTTTTCTTTTGCTGTTTTAGAATTCACACGAAATATCGTATCTGTTTCTCTCCTTATTTCCTCTTGAGTTATCTCAGTAAGCTCTGCCAGGGCTGCAGTTATTACTCCAAATAAATCTTTATGAATAGATTCTGGTGCCCCTCTAAGCTTAAGGCTCTTTTCTCTATGACGGACCTCTTGTAACAAGTTTATATTACTTTCTTTCTTTTGTTGTTCCATGAATTCTGCTGTTGTATTCTTTAGTTCTTTTGATGTTTCTTTTAATTCTTCCACTTCTCCTCTTATTCCCTCTATTTCATCTGTTATTTTACTTAGTTTGGTTCCAAATTCCGATAATTCCTTATGTAGTTCCTCTCTGGTTTCTTTTCTTGATTGTTCCAGTTCCACCTTTATTTCCGTTCTAACTTCCTCTCTCATTTTCTGGAAAGCCTCCAGCAATGACTGCATTGGATCCGGTTTTCCAGTTGTATCTGTAGATGCTCTCCTTTGAGTGTTGCTAGTTGGGGTGGGTGGGTGGTTTTTTTGCTCCTGAAGCCATGTTATTAAGGACTCAGCAATATATAACAGTATTCTTAATACAGTCAGTTAATAAAATAAATTGCTTATCTAACAAGATATAAATCACTATAATTCACTATAACTTGCTTTTAGCCTATGCTTAAAATAAAAGGTTCAAGAAAAACCAGGAAAAGCACAAAATTAATATGTATATTAGAATTTACACTACTTTCTTCTATTTCTTCTAAAAAAAGTTTTATATAAATTTTTAAGATTTAAATATGATATGTATTCTATATAATTAATATAAAAAGAAGGTAACTGAAGCAAAGTCAGTAATATTATCTATTAAAACCTCCAGCACCAACCCCCAAATGGGTTCTTGTCTATGAGTTATTTGTATTCTTTCTAGTTTAAGTATTTAATTCTTCTACTTCACCAGACTGTGTTCTTCTATTTCTTGTTCCCTTTCTTATCTTCCCTTTAGCAATATCTCCTTGTAGAATGTTTCAAATCCTCTGTCGACCCCTCCACCATCCTCCTTCCGTCGCAATCTTTCTCTTGGAATTTCTCACTACTGGGGTCTTCTCTCTGTCGTCCCCTCCCCCGTCCTCCTTCCGACGAAGTCTTTCTTTATTATTTTTATTATTCCTTAATATTATTGTCTGTTGTCCCCTCCTCCTGTCCTCTTTCCGGCGTGAGCTCTCTTATATTTCTCTCACTGCTGGGACTTCAAACTGCAACTTTCTCAGTACTTCTCACTCCCAAAGGCTTTATCTCTATAATTAGTCCCTATTCCTTGCTTTATTTCTTCTAATTTTAACACAAGCAATAATCAAACATGATGGAATTATTACAGTCCCTAATCTTCTTTAACCTCTTTAAAGTCCTCTTGGATCACTTCCAAAAATGACTATGTCCCGTGATTTGTTTTGTCTGTCTTTTATAATTACTCTTCTCCAGTGCCTCCTTCTGGCTCTGCTTGTGCTTCTTCTGTCTCAAAGCAGACTTAATTATTATTTATTATTATTTTTATGTTTTTCCCCACTTTTATTTGGGGTTTTCTTCCTTCCCTTCCTGTCTAAAAAAGCAAAAAAGATTTCTTCCTTACAAAGGAGGTTCTCACTTCTCTCTCCCAATATATTCAAGCATTCGCCATCTTGCCTCCTTTTTTGCTCAAAGTCCTTTAATTAATTAATTAATTAATTGTCTGTGTGGGAAGGGTGTTTTATATTTCTCTTTCCCAATCCAAATTGGTATTCATAATTCAAGTTCTTTAAAGCTTGTTTTCTGCTTTGAGATCCAATCTTATTGCTTTGAAAAAAAAAGTCTCATGCCCTTTAATTAATTATATCTGCCGGCTCCGCTTTCACTTTCAGCCTCCTCTGCTGTTAATAGAGGCTGGATAACAATGTAACAAAAATCATCAAACTTTCACAGTTAAAGCTGCTCCCTTCTGATTTGAGAGGTCCTTGAACAGAAAGTAATTATATGCACTTACTTTCTCCGATGTCCTTTGAAGTTCTATTCCTCCAGAAAAAAAAGTTTAAAAGGGCGGGTGGCAAGGCTAATGGCGAACGCTACCAGAGCGGGGCTGGCTGCTCATAAATTCCAGTCTTCTGCCTCAATCCACAGCGATCTTGGCTATCATTCCGGATCTAGCGAGCCCCAAACACAATCCTTTCCCAAGGATCTTTTTGGGGATTCCTCAAATCCCCTCTTCCCCACCCTGGCGATCCGTGGAGAGCCCTCACAACGAACCGATCGCCTTGCCATCCCCCGCCAGAAGTCCCTCTTCCAGAACATTATGAATGCAAAAGTCACCTGTAGCGTCCTGGAAACCCTGTGCCTTGAGACAAAAGGTAGAGCCGAAAGTTGGGTCCTAATAGACCGAGGAGACAGCTCCCTACTACTGTGTGAGACACCAATATTGTGTCAACTATGTCATTGTCCACCCCCCACCACATGGAGTGCCATAGAAAGGATATTATAATGCAGACGTTGAAGGGTAAATGCCCTAACCAGCCTCATAACCCTGAAATACTTGGATGACAAGGAATAAATGACTTGTACTTTGGCCATATTGTCACTGAATGGAAGAGTTGGCTAGTTCTTCAGCCCATATCCAGACAACAACCAGAATCAGGAAAAACTCCCAAAAGCATAAAGTCCTCTGTAAGCCTGGCCCCATTCCAAACATCTGGCTAAACATGGGTACACCAGTGGCCCCTAAGATAACTTCCAAAGCCCACTGATCCTGCAGTGTATGAAGATATCTGTAGGGCATCCCTACATTTCAGTTCTTGAAGCCACAAAGGAAACCTCATTAAAATCAGTGAGGAAATCCTGCCATACTCTAAGATCCTCCCATGTGATCTTAATCCTATGGTCCAGTGTGCTAATGCTACATGTAGTGTCTCAGAAATGCCTGAAAAAGGCCCTACCAGATACCATTACATGTCAAGTAAAATTTAGATTTCTAATAAGCCCCTACATCCTGCCTGTGAATCTCCCTTACTGCCACATCAAATGAAGTGTCCTGAGTGGTACTTAGTGGCTTGAGTGTTGGACTATGACTCTGAAGACTAGGGTCCAATTCCCTGCTCAGCCATGGAAGTACACTGTGTGGCCTTGGGCAAGTCACACTCTCTCAGTCTCAGGGGAAGATAATGGCAAACCTTCCCTAAACAAATCTTGCCAAGAAAACCCCATGATAGTTTACCTCATGGTCACCATAAGTTGGAAATGACTCGAAGTCACACAACAATAACAAATTTTGTATATCTGTTGTTGTTCCCCAATTGATCGATATGAAGAGGTAGGTAAGAGAAGATGATGATGATGTCAATAGCAACAATGTGGTGACCTAACAAGGCTTATCGGCTAAACAGCTTTATAAGCTTAGAAGAGGACTGAAGGACCTAAGAGCAAAAAATGTGGTGTCTTTCAAGTCCATGAATGCCTGGCTTGGTGGTGGTTGGGCCAGGGTTGAAGTATCTGGGCAGCAATTAGGATGGTCAAGTCTGGGAAATGGTGGAAGGCCCTGTAGCTCTCTACAGGGCCTACTACTGCTTCTCAGACTTCACTGGCATAATCACAGCCCAGATACTCCAGCCCTGATTCAACCACCACTTACCCAGGCCTGACTGGACCTAACCACTCCAGCTGTGGCCATCCCTTCTCCAAGGCCTGATAGTGGTCCAGCTACTACAGTTGTAGCCCTACCACCACTCTTCCAGGTTCAATGAGGGTCAAAACAGGTCAGATTGTGGCCTAAGTGATCATGTGCAAGCAAAGTGCTACTGTCTCAAGGCCAATCAGGGTCTAACCATGCAGGTTGCAGACCAACCCTTTTTCTTAGGTGTGATTGGGGCCTAACTGGTCAGTACAACTGAAGTGCTAGTCACCTGGGTCCAATCAAGGTATAACCACCCAAATTGCTGGGCCACACCACTTGCCCAAGTCCACTTGGGGACTAATCACACCAACTGTGGCCCAGTACCACTAGCCAAACCCTGCTTGGGCCCTAACAGCCAAAACCACCACTCAGAAACAATCCCCGAAGCCTAATGTAGACCTAGCCACACCTGCTGGGCCAAAAAACAACAACAGATTGAGCCAGACTGCATAGCAATAAAACACGAAGGCCTTCATTATGATGCAATCACTCTATCCCCGCCTCAATTCTTGGCACTCCCACACATGCACTTATCTACAAATTTAATGCAGTCTGACAAAGCCCAGAAAAAGGAGAAGAGGTGGTGGTGATAGGATTTTTAAAACATTCTGGCTCTGCCCCCAATGTTTTTCATTATGGTGCACAGCACTGAGACCCCATTGGAAGCCCAGAAGCACGCCTCTCCTCCACAACATTGTGTAATGTGGGAGGGAGTTGAATTTTCGCTATATTTTTGGTTATGCCACTGCACAATGATCAAAAAGTTGAAGACAGAATGTAGATTGTCATTTTGTCCAAAAGATATCTTAATGGATTACCCATCCTCATACCTGATGTACATATAATGAAATCATCACAGTGCTATGGTCCCTATATCTCCTCACCACAGTTACAATGCTGACATACAGGCAAGTGGGAAAATCTATATAGAATCAGCTTCTTTCTTATCTAGAGCTATCAGTAGAATCCATGAGTGTTATTATAATTAATTTCAGGGAATTCAGAGGTAATCGAACCAGCCAAAGAGGGTGGCTCCAGTCAGGCTGCTATTGCAAAAGTGCCTCTTACTGTTTACATGATTACATTATAAATGCTAGTGCTCAAGGCACAGCACCTACCCTGGTCTTCAATTATGTCTTCCTCGGTAAGGTACCAATGTAGATGAATCATTTACACCAAAGATTATTTCATGCAAACAATGAAAAGAAAAAGGCATTGTGCCTGTACATAATAGTAATAATCGTCAATCAAAAATAATATGTGAGCAAAGCAATCTTGTCCCCAATTTATTCATAGTGGATAGAATGGGATGTGTAGTCAGTCACTTTACAATAGAAAAATACAACACATCTCTGTAGTTAATTTACTTCTACATGGCTCTCTGGTGGTAGGTTACCACACCCTTCCCACAAAAAATAAACCTAACTTTTGTCAGTGGGACATTTCCAATTATATAAAGTCATCACAGTGATAATGGATACTTGAGCCTTAGCTGAATTACCACACATTCCTCAAAGTTACTCCTGCCCTTACACAAATATAATGTGACACAGATCCACACAGAAAGATAGGATTTCTGGCCAATTCAGCAGTCAGTTGCAAGGAAAATAAGTGTCATGGCCAAAGAACACACAGATTGTATTAAGATGTGCAACATGGGTCTTTATCCTTCAGTTTCCCTGCCCACAAAACCATGAGTATGTTTATGCCTTAGGATGTGATGGCAAACCTTTTAGAGACTGAGTGCCCAAACTGAAAGGCATCCCCGCACTGGGTGTTACCGGGGTGGGTCCTCTGCCTTCTGGGGTGGGAATTCCAGAGGCGGGACTTCCCCAGAGACATTTAAAGGCCTGGGCGGGTGGGCGCACGCAAGCATGTGCATGCCCACCCGGACCCCGCGCCATTTCCCTCCCCGGCCCCCCGGCAACAAAGGTTGCTGACCCCTGCCTTAGAGGGTTTAATGGTTGGTAATGCTGGTGATTCTGTCAAAGCCTTGGTTAATACCTGGTACACCGATCTCACCAAGGATATCGACACAATCGCTCCCAAGCATCCTTTCCAGCTCACTCCTAATTGTAAGCCCTGGTATACAGAGGAACTTAGGAAGATGAAGCGAGCTGGACAATGACTAGAGCGCAAATGGTGGAAGATTCGGCTCTTATCCAACAGAACTTGCCATAGGAAACATCTTGATTCCTATTGGGAGGCATTGCGTGCAGCACAGAGACTCTTCTCCTCTGCACACATTGCGTCTGTAGAGTCTCGTCCAGCAGAGCTGTTTAGGGTGGTGGGGGAATTGACACAGGTAAGTCCTGTGCAGAACCCTCTACTTAACCCTACAGCAGCCTGCTGTGATGCCTTTAACACCTACTTTGCAGATAAAATCTCTTGAATAAGATCCGACCTGAATGCCAGTGTTTTGACAGAATCCATAAATGAGGTGTCCAGCAACTCCGTTGATGACATTTTACTGGATCAGCTTCAATCTGTGAGTACCGATGACGTGGACAAGCTCCTTGGTAGAGTGAGAAAGACAACCTGCCCTCTCGATCCTTGTCCCTCTTGGCTGGTCGTCCAGGGGGGAGACGCGTTGAGGGTATGCCTTCAGGATACTATCAACGCGTCTCTCAGGGAAGGCATTGTTCCATCTTGTTTAAAGGAGGCAGCACTCAGACCCCTCCTGAAAAAGCCTTCCCTGGACCCCCTGGACAGGAATAACTATAGACCAGTCTCCTTACTGCCCTTTTAAAGCAAGTTGATTGAGAGGGTGGTTGCTTCCCAACTCCAAGCTGTCTTAGATGAAACCAATTATCTTGATCCATTTCAAACTGGCTTTAGGACAGGATATGGAGTTGAGACTGCCATGGTTGCACTGGCTGACGACCTCTGCTTGGGTATCGACAGGTAGTGTGACCCTGTTGGTGCTCTTGGAACTCTCTATGGCCTTTGACACAATAGACCATTCCATCCTCTTGGATCGCCTGAGTGAGTTAGGAATTGGAGGCAATGCTTTGCACTGGTTCTGTTCCTTCCTCTCGGGCAGATCCCAGAGGGTGAGGCTCGGGGACAGTTGCTCTTCCAAAATAGAGCTTAATTGTGGCATCCCCTAGGGCGCCATCCTGTCCCTGATGCTATTTAACATCTATATGAAGCCGCTGGGAGAGATCATTCGGAAGCATGGAGCATGGTGTCTTCAGTATGCTGACGACACCCAAATATACCTCTTCATGACCCCGTCATCTGCTCAGACCTCAGATGGCATCTCTCCTCTCAATGATTGTCTTAAGGCGTAATGAATTGGATGAGGAAAAATAGATTGAGACTGAATCCAGACAAAACCGAGGTACTAGCAGTCACCGGCCCGAAACCAGGCTTGGGAATACAACTCCCAGTCCTGGATGGAGTCACACTCTCCTCCAAGGACTGTGTTCGCAGTCTGGGGGTACTCCTAGATTCGTCGCTTCACATGACTAATGGATGGATGGATGGTGAAGGTTTCTGTGTGTGTGTGTGTGAAGATAAAATCCAAGCAGCAGGGCAGTCCATGCAGCAAGGCTGCTTGTCTAGTAGAGATCACCAGCATGCAGGCAGCTTTCCACGCTTCTAGCAAACTTTATTATAAGACAGCATAGGCAAAGTAAAAAACTACAAAGTCCAGTAAAACATCACTTTAGCCAGTTTGGCTAACAGGAACAAAACTATAAATCCTTAATGCTACATTGTGAAAAATTAGTCAAGCTACAGCTTCTGCAAAAATAAAGAAAAAACCTAATCCATACTATTGAAAGGTTAAAAACAGACTGACTCCTATGCCCAAGACACAATTCTCAGCCCACCTTTTCTCCATCTCTTTGGGTGTTACCCTTCAGGTTAATTGGTTGATTAGTACATGACGTATTTTAACCAAACCCCTTGTTGTTCATCTTCTACCATGTGATCTATTTTCTCAAAACAACTTTTGTTATTGTAGTCACTTTATAAACAAAACCTCTTTCCCATGTATTCCAACTTGTTGACTCCACTTGTTTTGACTCTTCAAACACCTGGACTGAGATGTTGTGCTTTAGGCCTAGAAGCAGATTTTCTCATCATGGAAAAATACAGACACACATCTTTACATTTCAACATTGACTATATATCCCATCAAAAATCTTAACAGTTATCAGCTTTGGCTGATACTCCAGCTACGCCCTTTCTTGGAGATTAGGGACCTTGAAACTGTGGTACACACTTTGGTAACCTCACATTTTGATTTCTGTAACATGCTCTACATGGGGCTACCCTTGTGCTTAACCCAGAAACTCCAACTGGTTCAAAATATGGCAGCCAGGTTACTCACTGGTACATCTAGGAGAGAGCACATCACACCAGTGCTAAAATCTCTCCATTGGCTGCCAATTAGTTTCTGGGCACAGTACAAGGTGTTGGTTTTGACCTTTAAAGCCCTACATGGCTTGGGTCCAACTTATTTCCGGGACCGCCTCTTCCCGTACGATCCCCCCGCACACTTCGGTCCTCTGGGAGGAATCTGCTACAGCCTATGAAATCTAGGCTGTCGCAGACATCCCAGAGGGCCTTCTTTGTCCAGGATTATGGAATGGCCTGCTGGATGAGATCCATCTCATTAGTACTCTTGACTGCTTTAAAAAAGCAGTAAAGACGGATCTCTTCCGGCAGGCCTTCCCGAAATAATCTCTCGGCTCCCCAAGTTGGTCTGGTTTTGCCAACCCATTTCCCTAGCCGCCACTGCCTGTTTTTATGCCTGTTCATGGCCTTATTATATGATGTGATGGTTTTACTTTGATTGTTTTAATATCATCTTAGTTTAAGGGGTGGGCGGGTTGGGGGGATTAACTTGATTGATATGTTTTACTTTGCATTGTTTTAACTTGTTGTATGCCACCCCGGTTGCTTAGCAGAGGAGCGGGTTAAAAATAAAATTTATTATTATTATTATTATTATTATTATTAGATTTTATAGCAAGGACAGATCTTTTTACAAAGGAAATTATTTCCTAGTGTATATGTTGCTATTTCCTGCTTGCTTGAAATCAAAATATAAACAATGTTAGCATATAATTTCTTATATTTTTGCTATTTTAAAATGCTGCATGACTATTTTAACAAATCTTTCAGCACAGTAGTATACCAAACATTTTCTGTCTGTTAAACATAGCATAAAACTTTAGAAGTATCTACATGCATCAGACTGTATGATATATAAAAACCAACAATAATAAAAGCTTTTGACATTTCCTCCAGTTTCATCTGCACACATAGGTTTTTATGTTATAAAGTAGATTCCCATTTCTTCTCAGCTGTTTCCCTAGTGTAGATCACACAATATCAACCTATGTATCATTTTGAATCCTTTTTTTAAAACACACACACAAACTAATAGTAGCTATCATTGGACTCACACTAGCCCATGTGAGTCTTATACAATCATTTAAAAAGTGATAGGAGATTTAGGGGACCTCGGACTATAAGAGTAGCTTGCTGGTCCAAAAAGAAGAAATGATGGCTGGGTGTTGTGGAGACAACAGGCAGATTAGGACCTTGGCACTAGCCAATGGGAATGAGGCCAGGGAAAGGTGGGGGCTGTTCCCAGGAGTGAGTATATAAGAGCAAGGAACAGGTTTGAACGTGGTTGATATTTCAGTGTGCCCTGAGAGGTGAAGAGCCACTGAGGCTAGGTTAGGCTGCTGTGAGGGGCAGTTAGAAAGGGTTTCAGGTACCCAAGAAAGGGACAAAAAGTGTCCTTAATTATATTGTTGTAGTGTCCTGTGGGAGACATAGTGTTTGGTGACTAGCAGAGTCATTCGTAACCAGAAGAGTTATAAGACACAAAAGTTTAATAAAGGTTCTGTGAGAACTTAGGGGGGATGCAGATGGGTGGCCATGGGCCACCCTGAGAAGCAGAGGATTATCCATCCTTTCGATGACTGGGAAAGGAGTGCCAAAATAGTGCTCCTTTTCCAAGCCATGGAAAGGGCACCACAAGAACTGCCATGTGGCTCTTTTGCGCCTCTTCCAGCACAGCATGTAAAAAATACTGCACCAGGAGGACGTTATCAGAGCACTCACCATGTGCAATGGCGCACGCTTTGATGACCTCCTCGGGAAGGGGTTGGGGCATCCGGTGTCCAGCTGCTCCTCCCCTTCCCTGGCTCCAAGACTTAGTCTACAAGGGAACATGTATAAAGCTATAAAGACCCAATTACAAAGACAAGCTAAAGAAACTGTTAAACTGTGTACTAATATAGTATTTATACACTGTATTTATTGTGAATACCATCCACAAAAAGAGATACATTATTCAGCCTGACTTATGAGCAGCTGTCTGAAATGATTTCAGAATTACATTAAAAATGCTACCAACATTTAGAAAAGTCTTTTAGGTTTGGGACACATTAGATAGTGGGTGTGTGGCTGTCAAAGAATAATTGGTGCCAAGCTGGGGGGGGGATCGAAACCTAGAGGGCTGGCATCTAAAGAGAGTTATAGTGCAGGAGACACTTAAGAGAGTCCCGGGTTCGGGTCTCGCAGTGAAGCATTGGTGGGATAATGGATATCATCTTCACATAATTGGTGGCAATGGTGGCACACATTTAAAAGGAGTGAAAGGTTTAAAGAAATTTTATTCTTCTTGGGAGCTGGCATGACCATATCACAGAAGTGATAAACCCAGAAAGGCTTTAAAAAATAATCAAGAGTTTTGGAATGGTGTGATAAAAAAAAAAAATTACAATGCTGTCAAATCTTCCCTTGCTCATAAAAAAAATTGAAGCTCTGTCTTGAGATAGTTTAAACAATGTTGCTAGATGCTGGATTAATCTGAAGTTTATAAATGGAGGAATCATATTCAATGCCATAAACTATACTAAGACACCATATCTGTCTGCCTTTCTATCTGGTGTCAAAAACTAGAATTTCTACAAATATTTTGGAGTATCTGCAGACTATGAACTGGACACTCGTGATGTAAATCACACTAAGATTTCTAAAGGATAATTTGGGATATTTAAAAGAAGAAAGAAAACATGGGTCTTCAAAATCCCACAGCTGTTTCCCTTAAAGTTTTTTCTTTTCTTTGAAGCTGTTCAAACATTTGCTGATTTTGGCACTCAGATGAAAAAACTGATGTTACAGTTCAGGACACATTTCTCAACACCCAGGCTCTAAAACAAGTGGCTGGAATACTCCCTGCTGAGATAACAGACTTGCTAATCAAGCAAACAAAGAAACAAGGATGTTTGCCTAGTGCACAGGATCGAAAGGTGAGGGTGTGGCTAAATATGTTGTAGGTCATTCTTGAGGATATATATATGATACTATATTTCTCCATATCAATATGATTATTGTCTAAACCTTAAAAAGATTTGTGGAGCCATACACCATATTGCCATGTTAGGCTAGAAAACACAAACCAGGCAGCCAGAAAGGTACTTGAGGGTACAGTAAGTCACATCCTGTTTTGGTGTATTTCATATTGCCAGGGAGAAAGGAGATGAAAACATAGGTTGTTAGTTTTTGAAGGCAGCTACACATTTCCAGTAGTATCCTCATCCCTAGCAAAGACTATGTGTGTAGTTAAAGTATGTACCAGAATAGGCGATTTGTATAATTGGACTTTCGTATCCATGGAAGATCTGTTCTGGACCCCCCTCCCACCCGCAGATACGAAAAAATGCAGAACCTCAAGTCCCATTGTTCCTAATGGCAGTACAATGTGTATGCAGCCACATGCACATCCCACCATTTGGGACAATGAGGCTTGCCATCCGTGGATGCTCAAATATGCAGATGACAAGCTGGTGGTTGTAAGGTCCTACTATAGTTCTGAATGCTTTCCCACATTCAGCCTGCAGACTCCCATTAGTCTTGCAATACTGAATTCATCTCAGTTGTATGATAGTTCAGCTTAACTGCCAGTTTTTATTCAGTATTGAAGACATCAACCTTTTTATTGATGATTTTGCAACAGAGATGTTGAAATTCAAATAGAGTTATTCCTCCAGGTTTGCAGGTTAAGCATTCTTGGATTTGATTATTCACAGATTACTATATTTGCCACTGCCTCTGCTGCTACCCTATACATGACTGAAAAAATATGTTATCTCTAGGCATTTTTAGATCTTCTATCATGATCCTATGGTCAACGTCCAGTGGAAGCTGGCCATTGAATTGCTCTGTAGGACCTAGAAATGCCTAGAGAAGTGTTCCCTCAGGCTGAAAATAATTAAATCACAGGACAATATTAGCAGTTTTCCTGCTTTCATGGAGATCTTGTGCCCTTAGCCCTTGAGACAGTTAAGGGCTGAATATATTTACATCTAAATATCAAAATTTCAGGTACTTAATAATAATAATAATAATAATAATAATAATAAGTTTTATTTATAACCCGCCCCTCTGCTCAGCAATCGGGGCGGCGTACATCAATTTAAAAATACAATAGGTAAAACAATTCCTGCCCCCCCACCTCCCACCCACCCACCCACCCCTTAAAACAAAATTAAACCATTAACAAGTTAAAAATAAAGCCGAGATAAAATACAAACAATTAAATCTATCCAGCCAGGTAGCTAGTTGGATAGTGATGTTTGAGGATCACCTGCTAAAAAGATTCCAACTGACAACAGTGTTTCAGCATTAAGTCTTCATCGAGCCTGGCAGTTATTCCAGGAAGGCCTGCCGAAAGAGATCCGTCTTTACTGCCTTTTTAAAGGCAGTAAGAGTAGTAATAAGACGGATCTTGTCCGGCAGGCCATTCCAAAGCCTGGGAGCGGTCGTGGAGAAGGCCCTCTGGGAGGTCTGTGAAAGCCTGGTCTTTATCGGCTGCAACAGGTTCCTCCCAGAGGACCGCAGGGCGCGGGGGGGATTGTACGGGCAGAGGCGGTCCCTAAGATAAGATGGACCCAAGCCATGTAGGGCTTTAAAGGTTAAAACCAACACCTTGTACTGCGCCCGGAAACTAATTGGCAGCCAGTGGAGGGATTTTAGCACAGGTGTTATATGCTCCCTCCTCGATGTTCCAGTAATCAACCTGGCTGCCATATTTTGGACTAATTGCAGTTTCCGAGTTAAGCACAAGGGTAGCCCCATGTAGAGTGCATTACAGAAATCTAGACGTGAGGTTACCAGAGCATGTACCACGGTTTCCAGGTCCCTTCTATCCAGATAAGGGCGCAGTTGGCGTATCAGCCGAAGCTGATAACAGGCGCTCCTGACCACCGCATTCACCTGACTAGTCATGTGAAGCGATGAATCTAGGAGCACCCCCAGACTGCGAACACAGTCCTTGGAGGAGAGTGTGACTCCATCCAGGACTGGAGACTGTATTCCCAAATCAGGTTTCGGGCCCGTCACTGTCAGTACCTCTGTTTTGTCTGGATTCAGTTTCAGTCTATTTTTCCTCATCCAATCCATTACCGCTCTGAGACAGGCGTTAAGAGGAGAGACGCCATCTGAAGTCTGAGCTGATGATCTGGTCATGGAGAGATATATCTTTTCTGTTTAAGACTTTGATATAATACTTTTAAAAGGCTAGAGTTTATTCTCTGGATAGACAGAAGAATGCTCATATGTAATATGGATGTGCATGTAATAAGAATAGGGATACAAAAGGATTTCACTGGATTTGATGGTCTTGATTAAGGTAGCATTCTCACACCTTTTCAGACTGATTGCAAAAAGTATTCCTCACCTGAATAATTCACACATTTGAGATGTTTACAGGTCATATAAAAGAAACTGGTTACAAAATAATGTGTTAAAATGGATGCAGTTGAATTGTGTGCAATGGGAAAGAAATATGCACAATCAGAATTTTAGTCAGTGTGAGAAAATGTTTAAGTTAAGTAAAATGGATAACTAAATGCACACTTTAGAAAAAATGTTCAAAAATTTAACATAAATTTGCATGTGACACTCCCCTTTCCAAGTCTCCAAGGTGGGATTCAGAGGAATGCAACAAAGACTGAGACTGTGAAATGTCCATATCCCTAAATGTGGACCTTAGGCTTCTTTACACTAAGGATATACACAAGATTCATTCTGGTCCCAGAGCAATCTATCCAGGCAGTGTACAGCCACATCCACAGCAAAAACAGTTTTAAGACATTAATCTGGTTTAAGAGAACCTCACAAGTGGAAACTCCAGAGTGTTTCCCATTCTCTTGGCTGTCTAGACAGCTGAATCAGGTCTGATTTGACATAATCCACTTTTCAGACAGCAAACATGGTGCTATCTCCCTCACCCATTGCTACAATCTTGCTGGCTAAGCATCTCCCTAGAAGAGCCTGTTGCTTCTGTTCAGGTCAAAATGGGGTGCCTCTGTGATCAATGAAGAAGGGATGAAGTGACCCCCTTCAACCTCCTTGTTGATCATATGGTGATCATCCTGTTCTGATCTCAGTAAAAGTAATAGTGACAAACAGGCTCTCACAGGAGCTGCTTGGCCAGCAAGATGGCAGCAATGGAATTGGTGGCAGCACTGAGGGAGATGAGCCAGCTGGGCCAATGCAGTATTGGCACAGCTGGCACATGTGCACAACAACACATCACCACACTGGATTCAGCCTGACATGTGTGGTTGTCACTGTGGTAAGTATGGGGATTGTCTGGGACATAATGTTCTGGAGTGGCCTTGTGTTAAGTGGCCGGTGTAGATGCATCCCTTGTCTAAGAGAAAATGCAGCCAAGTGAAAACTCTTGGGCAAAAGTGTATTGGGGGGAAGGGAAGGCAAAGAAGCAACACAAAATCTTAAAGGTGCTCTATAGTATCTTTTGAGATATTTCAATGTATGCTAGGATGTTTTACACACACACACACACACACTGAAAACTCCTCTGCATCTTCTGTGTGACCCTTCAAGATATCAAGGTGTCATGACTCTAGATTTCAGCAGTGATCTGGACATGATGAGCCCCCTGACCAGAGGATACAAAGTCCATAGCCTATGAGTATGACTCAAAATCTGCCACTCATGATCCTAGCTGAAAAAACTGGGCATGAATTCATGGGCATGGTTCTGCCATGATTGGTGTGGTTTATTGGAAAGGATGGATGTATAGAATATTGAAGTGTATTGAATACTGAAATGTATCCATTAATCATGTATAGGCTCTGTGTATGGCAAGTAGAAGGAGTGGGCAAATGGCAGGGGGGCAAATGGTAAGCAGAGTGAAGGGATTTATGGTTTTATGACTCTGTCCTTCCCACAGTGATCCTGGTATATAGAGGATGCTTATTTCCCCTTTCCTTTATGGCAGTAGAATGATAATGTGGGGGAAGCTGTATTTAAAAGAAATGGGGAAGAAAGAACTATTAGAATTAGCTTTGATTGGGATCAAAGGCTGGATGCCAACAGCTAGAAAAAGAAAAAAAAAGGAAGGCTGGATAGTTTGAATTCTAAAGCTATGGTAGGGGGAAGAGACCCTCAGTTTCAACAAAGACACTCTACTGGTAGCTTCTGTCCTGATGTCTGAAATAAAAGCTTTTTGTTTTCTATCACATAAGATGTTTTACTGACCATTGGGAACTGAGTATGCTGGTTCTGACACTGTGTCAGTGTGTCCATATAGGTGGGTTTTAAGGCTACAGTCTCTGGAGCTGGTGTGCCAAAACCCAGTGCTGTCTTGGAGAGACAGGAATATTAAGAAGCAATCCAGCTGTACTGTTCCTAATGTCATACTATAAGGCAGGGGTGGACAAAGCAGTCAGGTCTGGAGTGCAATTTTCTGCTTCTTCTGCCTCCAGGAACCACCCCAAAGCCCCCAGAAGTCCACTTGAAAAACTGGTATTTTTGATGTTAAACAATTCAAAGTTAGTATTTTGTGGGGGTTTTGGGCTATGGGGCTGTGTTCCAGAAGAGTTTATTAGTATTCACATGAATTGCTATCAACATTAATTACCATTCACATCTCCCAAGAGGTGTGCAATTAATCCTTGTATTTTTAGACAGAAAGGTTGGATCTGGAGGGGCTGAGGGTCAGAAGAGAAGCATATGGCCCCAGGGCTAAATTTGCCCATCCTCTGGTGTAAGGGAATACATTAATAGAGGAAATTGTTACAAATATTCCATCACTAAATCAGTTATCCTTACCATAAAACCTATGTTGTGCCTCATTTTTCACCTACAAAACAAAGTTTCACAGCATTCGAATCCTCAGGAAACATTTGCCCCTCAAAATGTTTTGGATTACAACTTCTAATACTGGCCATTTTGACTAGGACTCCTGGGAGCTGAAATCCAAAATATCTGAAAGGCTAAAAGGTCTCCACCTCTTTCACGGAGTGTAGACATTCAATGGTTTAACAACAACCCCCTCACACACACTCCATCACTGTAGTCATATTATACATTCCATAATCACAGGAGTTTATCACACGGGGGGGGGGGGGGAATCCCGTGTGGAAACGGGGCTTTAAATTAAATAAAACCCGGGTGTTTTTTCAGATGACGTCGCTGTTAAAAGGAGGTTAATCCGAATGGAAATTAGACAAAAACTGCTTCTTTTTACTTTTGGAAGATCCCGAAAGTAAAAAGAAGCAGCTTTTGTCTAATTTCCGTTCGGATTAACCTCCTTTTAACAGCGCTGGAGTTTATCACATGGAGAAATTCCATTGATAAATTGCTTCCGCTTTTGCGGGGTTTTTTTCTCTTTAAAGTACCGTTTCTGCACGGGGCTCTCCATAGTCTACAATGGTTTTACAGTTGTCTCTAACTTGATTTTAATTAGCCCATGTACCAGTGATTTTTTATATCAGCTTAAATAAAGATAGACAGGGTAAAATTATTTTGAGGCAGCTATTTTTAAAGCAAAGCAAAGCAGCTTCATTCATATATCGCTTCATACCACGCTATGGGGTGTCTAAGCGGTTGACAACTGTGAGCTGATTGCCCCCCAACAAGCTGGGTACTCATTTTAGCAACCTCGGAAGGATGCAGGCCTGAGTCGAGCCTCAGCCCTGGCTGGTATTGAACTCGCAACCTTGTAGTTTATGAGTGAGTGGCTGCAGTACAGGCATTTAACCACTGCGCCACCAGGGCTGAGGCTCTGGTATTTTTCACCAGGGCTGAGTATTTTTCACCAGGGCTGAGTATTTTTCACCAGGGCTGAGGCTGATGGTATTTTTAATTTTTTTTAGTTTTAAATTTTAACAGCATTCTTCTAAAAATGCCTGCCACTGACTTTTGTGGGAATAAAATCTGATTTTGAGGAATTTTTTTGAGGATACAAACCTCTTCCACATTGAAATAAAATTAAAAAAAACTTTTTGATGCACATAAGCTTATTTTGAAAAATAAAACCATCGAAACTAGAACTACAATGTCAACAGTCTTTGATACAAGAAGAAAATACCATCACCACCTCCCAGAAGCTTACCCATCCACCTCAGAATACAGCTTGATAGATTCTTCTGTTTCTTTTACATTGAATTCATTCTTGGCAGCCTGTTTGCTGCATGAAAGGATAGATGAACTCAGTGAGTCCATTCCTGCAACGCTCTGAGATAAAGTACTGTAGATTTCAGTTTCCGAGTTCATAATGAAAATCAATATGTTGCTCCATTTGTTCTGACATATCACCTCGCCTTCCATTTATTCTGAACCTCAACACCCTCAAGAGATTCAATTACATGATCTTTATGTTACTAGTGTAATGAAAAATTAATTCAAACTGGCCCAGGAATGCACAGTATAACATGAATGAAAACTGCACAGTGGGCCCTAAACAAAGTAATAAGATAAAGAGAGATGAAGCTTTTTCCAAAAGAAGCATAATTTTGCATGGGATGTGTGGAGAGTGGCATGCTACTTGTATGAAATATGTCATGTCAATAGATTTTTAAATTTTTTTTAATTTATGTTGTATCTGCATAGCATTGCCTTAATATGTTAATAAAATAGTATTGAGTTTATATAAGAACACAATAAGGAGATCATGTCTCAGAGCTATCCTTTATTCCAAATGATAATGTAAATATATGTGGACAAAAGAACATTTTCATGTCAATAAATCTGGACATTTATTACTTTAATAATATTTTTATTCTACCATCGTAGACTCCACAACACAAGACAAAGTTCTGTAGATCTCAGCTTTACATCAGGAGCTTACTGTGAATAGGAGCTGTTCAGTTACCCCTCTGTTTTTATGGGGGATATCTTTCGTACTCCCCCACAAAAATGGAAAATTGCAAATATACACATCCGTTCGGCTTGAATGGTGGCATGCTCACACCGCAGGCACACACACCATTTTGTCTCTCTCTGTTTACTGCCCGTGAATAGGCAAGGGACGCAGACACCAAGTCTGCGAAAATGGAGGTAATTTCTCTTTAATACTAGACAAATTCTCTGGATATAAAATGAGCTGAACACGGAACATTGCTTTTCGTGAGAATGAATATAATGACATGCTCAAGCCATCCATTGCTGAACAGTAGTAAGATGATGCTGTGTGACCCACATAAACACCTTGAATATTCTGGGGGAAGATGTGGGACCCACATGGACACCTAGAATATCTTGGACTAGAAATGTGGATGGGAATTAATCACTGATCAGATGAGGAAACCTCTGAAACTGAATTAAAAACTGCTGCATGTTTTTTTTTAAGCAAAAGAATGTCATATTTCTGGTTATTCCCCTCCTCCAATTGGAATAAAGAAAAAATATATAGGTAAACTAATGGCCCTTTATTAACTATTTAATTCTCATCTGCAACAGGGCTGCATAATGTGGGTCTTTATTCTGAAGCAGGTGGAATTTTACTTTCTCTTTAGCATGTCAAGGGGGAAACCACCTCTGATCCCAGAGGCAAGCTAGTCAGTTTAGCTTGTTCTTGGCCAGGAAGTCAGAACATATTGGTCCTCCATCAATCCCTGAACCCTAAATGAGAAAGCCAATCAAGTTCAATCTGAAAGATGGTTCTCTTTCCTTTTGCCAGGTCTCATGAACCAATGGGGAACTCTGTAGAACTTCCTTTCACAAAAACGTGTCCATGGGTGCTCACTAATTATTGGCAAAGATTTTACTTTGCCACATCAACTTGCTGAAAGTGACCAAGTACTAATTATTACAATTAAATGTAACATTAATGAATAACTTTTGACACAACCTACTTAAAATTTATTCAAGCCAACATCTCATTTTAAAGCACCAGTCAAAGCCAATTTCCCAATAATATCGTGATGAATCACTACAAGATTGGTAAAACATCTTCTATACTGGGAAAGCCAAGGGAGGAGCAGAATTCCTACTTGGCCCCATAAAAGGTGACCAGCCAAAGCCTGTGTTAACTTCCTTGATGGGTTAGTGGGCCAAGAAACATTAACAATGGAAATGGGACAGGGCAGTGATTTAGAAAACCTCTTGCTCTGTTCCCTTCCTGTCTCATGCTTCAATGCAAAGTATTGATGGCATTCTTTTTCTCTCTCTCCATCTGGGAGGGCAAATAACCCCCCTTCCCCCAAGCATTTACCATACAGGCAACATACAGTAAGGAGCTGGATTGCTAGTACTGAGATATGTAATAAATGCATTTATGTCTTGAATTAAGATTGATTCACTGACTTCTTTAGTTGGATTGTTTTTGTTGCTGCTGCTGCTGTGTACCTTCAAGTCATTTCTGAATTATGGAGAGACCCTAAGGTGAACCTATCATGGGGTTTCCTTGACAAGATTTGTTCAGAGGGAGTTTGCCATTGCCTTCCCCTGAGGCTGAGAGCATGTGACATGCCCAAGGTCACCCAGTGGGTTTCATGGCCATGCAGGGAATTGAACCCTGGTCTCCATAGCCATAGTCCAATGCTCAAACTACTACAGCACACTGTTTTATGTTATTTTATCTCTATTATATCCTTAACAGCCCCCAGGTATAAACACATTGAAAAACCCTCTTGCTACCAGAGATTGCTTGAGATCTGTCTAAATATGAAAAGACTGGGAATTTCTCTCCCTCCGTTTCTCTCTCTTTCATGATCTTGTTCCTCTATCCCTTATCCAAGCAAAGCCTCTATGAAAGAGAGTTTTCACTACTCAGCAAGAGGCTTGCTGGTGCAAAGACTGCAATGTTAGGCTAGTTCTTAGTGTTAATTATATAAGGAGAGCGTTCTTGAGACTTATTGCTTGGCTGAAAATAATTTCCATAAATGTAAGGAACAGCTTGCTTTTTGGGACTGTGACACATGATAATCCAGTTCAATCCCAGCAGTATATTTCCATCTCTCTTTTTCTTCCCTCTGGCCATAGATTCCAGATTTTTTTTAAAAAAATCAATAGGCTCACTTGAAGGCATTTCTTTCCCCACCCCCGCAGCCAAGAAGACTCATTATATGCAGGGATCCACAATCAAGATGATGATAATTAAAACTAATATGACACCTTTGTTCTAAAGCAGGAACACTGAAACAAGGGGTAATAATAAGATGGCAGAACAAATAGGAAAACAGCAATCACAGCATATGCTGGTAACTAAAATAAAATTACCAGCCCACAGATAGCTTCTTGTAATGAAATCCTGGTGGAATAAGCAGGAAACATCTTCCAGTGTTCATTTGGTTGTGTTTCTCTGAATCGCATTCACATTTTCTACCTATCCTTGTTTTGTATCAGGTTGTGAGTTATGGGGGGGCGGGGAGGTTTTGCATGCAAATTTGTGTGGGGTTTAATATTTGCTTTTCCTAATGTGTGCATTTTAATGCCCTTTTCTTTGTGTGCTGAAGTGGGTTTGTGTACATTTTTGAAAGCTAAGCATTTCCAATTAAGCACATTAATTTGCATATAATTTGGAAAAAATAGAAACAGAATCTGTCTTGTAGTTTCTTTCCAATGAGAGGAAACTGAAAAAAAACATATACACAGTTTTACTAATACTTCTCAGTGATGCTTGTGCCTTCCATAGCTTGTTCCATTGGACTTAAACTCTACTTTAAATGTGCTATCCAAGGTACTGATACCTATCCCCCCAAATGGCTCCTGGAAAGTTCATATCAAAACCTGGAGTGAATTCAGTGCCCTAGGACTTTATCAAATGGGAAAAAATTTGAAGGGTTAGAACTCGTGATTAACTCACAATTGCACAAATGGTTTTCACATGCAAAGTGCTTCTACCCTGTGCAGAATCCAAGATTAACCTGCACTTGTACGCAAATGTGGGAATCCCAATAATGCTTAAAGCTTGTGCATCATGCAAAAGCAAGCAAATACGCAAATGATTTTCACACATAGACCACAACAAGGGGAGAGAGAGAGAGAGAGAGAGAGGAGAGGCCTTTCCTAAATAGTTCTCCCAGCCCTTCTCCCTTTTCATGCTGCTGTTATTGTTGTTCTTTTTATGCTGTTTGTGCTTTTTATGCTTTTAAATCGTTCTCTGTTTAATATCTTTTTAAGGGGTGGGAGGGTTCTAGGGTTTTGTATGTATTTGTCTTGGTTTTAATATTGACTGGGGAGGCATCCAGTAAAAATTTCTTAAAAGGTCTTACTGCTTACTGAACTCAATGCTTGCCTTCTGATCTGAGCCAGCAGGATGGGGGCCATTAAGGGATTTTGGTCTACAGCTCCCAGAAGCCTCAGCCATGTTGGCCAATAGTCTGGGTTTCTGGGAGCTGAAGTCCAAAATCCCTTAAAGGGGAAAGTTTGGGGATCACTGAGGAGCCATTCATTCATTCACTCACACTGCCTCCCCCCCCTGCCCTTGCATTATTTATTCTTTTAAGAGCCCTGTCTAGAAAAAGAAAAACATTCACACACAGAGAGGCATGGGAGTAAAGAAGCAAGCACTTTCTCTTCTCTCTCTCTCTGCCTTTGGCTAAGGAACCATGGGAAAATCTGGCAACAAGAACAGAAAGGGGAAGAATCCTGCAAATGGCTTTCACACTACAGTAATTGCGCAAAGAAAGTGAATTTGTGAATGAAATGGAAATGAAATCATGGTATTTTTCTGAAAATGGTTATTCCATTTCTTGTCACTTTCTGTTTGGATTCCAAGCAGTTTGCATGCAACGTAATCTGAAAATCATTTGCACTATTGTGGCTAATATGTTGGATAACCCCGGGTTCTACCCCATCTAACCTTCCAATTTTCCTTGTGTGGTAAAGTCCCTAGTGTCATGGAAAGTAGCCCCCCCCCCCCCACTGACCATCATAGATATTGTGATTTCAACATAGTCCATAGGGAAATTGGAGAGCCAGTGTGACATAATAATTTGAGCGTTGGACAATGGCTCTGAAGACCAAGGTTTGATTCTCAGCTTGGCCATGAAACCCACTGGGGACCTTAAGCAAGTTATCCTCTCTCAGCTTTGGAGTAAAGCAATGGCAAAGCCTCCTCTAAACCAGGGGTAGGCAACCTTTCCCCTTTAAGGGCTGAGGGACTTCAGCTCCCAGAATCCCAGGAGCTATTGGCCAACATGGGACTATTGGCTAACATGGCTGAGGTTTCTGGGAGCTGAAGTCCCTCGGCCCTTAAAGGGGAAAGGTTGCCTACCCCTGCTCTAAACAAATCTTGCCAAAAATAAATCATAATAGGATCACCTTAGGGTCACCATAAGTTTGAAATGATTTGAAGACACAACAACAACATAGTAATAAAGAAAAATAATTTATTTGTTCCAATGACATGGCTTCCTTTCCTCTGATATGACTTTCATCTCAGATGTAAGATTTGTCACTATGATGTAGTAAAACCAAATCAATTGATATACTCTCACTTGTGGATTTCAGAGGAGACTATTTAAATTTATTCTGTGAATGTTAATCAGATAGAGAATGTTTAAATTTTCAACTATTTGCAACTATTGCTTGTTGGAATCATCAAGTGACTTTTAATAGCTTTATAAACACAAAAAGAGCCCAACTGAATCATACCAAAAGCTCACCTAGTCCAGCATTCTCTTCCTACAGTGGAAAACTAGAAGCTCACGAAGAGCCCACTTGTAGGGCCATGAATACAACAGCAACCTGCTGCTCATATTATTCAGTAACTGGTACTGATACATACTGTCTCTGAGGCAATATATAGTCAGCATGACACAGTCACCCAAAGAGAGAAAGAGAGGTTAGGCCCAAGCAAAGTCAAAGCTGACAATTCTAGTTGTGTCAGGCAATCCTGAGTAAGAGAGATGCATAAACTAGATAAACTTCTTGTGATTAGTTTTTTTTGGGGGGGTTCTTCCCTATTAAACAAACAATAAGGGTTAATATCATTGTAAGTACTGCAGTACTGATGGGCATTCTATGTTTTGGTGTGGTTTTATCTCTGGCTTCCTAAGCCATGAAACAGGTAACAGTGCAAGAGTGAGAATAACAAGAGATTTATAGCACCTACTGTTACAAGAGGGATTTTCATGTTTTGTATAAAGGTTAGGGAAGATAATGGAGAAAACTGGGTGCAGTTTTGAACAAGCCTGCTATTTCAAAGCAGGAAACTTTTAAGCTTATCGCATGGCACTTTAAAAAATAGGAACGGGATGAAATGCAAGGGAACGGAACGGAGCAAAAACACATTTTACTGCACTGGAGAATGCCACCGATGTCACCAGGAGTCCCCAATTGAACCGTCCTTCAAAAATCAGCTGCCAGGAATGGCTGGGGAATGGATTGGGGACTCCTGGCGGCATCGGTGGTGTTCTCCTGTGCAGTAAAAGGTGTTTTTGCTCCGTTCCATTCCCTTGCATTCCGTTCCATTCCATTCCTGTTCCTTAAGTGCTGTGAGATAAACTTACTGCTAGTTGGAGTTAAAGATATTTGCCTCCTGTAACTCTTCGAATAATTCTTTCAAAGTCACATTATCTCAGAAACCATAACCCTGCAGTCATGGTTAGACATTTAGATTAATTACTTGAGCTTTAAATGAAATTTCATGGAACTCACTTACATTTATCTTTATTGAAACTTACAAATGCACTGTCCCTTCAAGTGTTTTACACCTTTACCCATCACCATTTTAATAGTCACTTAATGAATATTTTAATCTGTAGTACATCACAACGATTCCTGACCATATAAGCTATCACCAAATGGTACCCTTTGAAATATTTGCTATTATTCTTAGTAAATCTTAGTAAGTTTTTTGCATATTCAGTGATAGAACCAAGGTACTATACATAAGTTAAGGCATCACTTTCTCCAGAAGCAGATTATGCACTGCCAGAGATTCTTACTGAGCAAAGTGCCAGTTCCATGTACTTATTTTAAATTAAGCAAACGATGTATAATTCATTATTGACATGTTATTTATGTCTGTGCAGTAAGAATAACCTGCATGTTATGATTTATTTATACTGATAGCAAAGAGCTAAACATATCTAAATAGTTCTCTGGAATGTGATCAAAATTTTACTATATAAACACTGGAGCTTCTGAAAATGCAAACAACAACAAAATCTCTCTTGTATGAGTTGTTTAGTGTCGACAAATCAAGGAAGATGAAAAATAACTGAAACGGGTCCTTAAAATAAAGTTCTTATAATTTAGCATTAGAATGATAATAATATGCAGCATATTTAGATTTAAAAATAAAAATACCCCCCCCCCCCAGCAATAGAGGTAGCAATGCAGCTAAAGTGCAGAACTGTGCTCAGCGACTTGGGCAATTCCTAGGACATTATCACACGTGGGCCACAAAGCGATAATAAAGTGGAAATGAGAAATCCCGAAAATAAGCCGAAAATAAACCTTGATTCCGCAAATGGCTTTCACACGTAATTACCTTAATTCCGAAATTACAGTAAGCGCATTTAACATTCACACACAAGTGAGAAAAGCCCGTAAATGTACTAGAAATGATCTTCTAGCACATGCGCAGATATAGCTATGCTCGCTGCGGCTGGCGGATGTTGTTTTCATCACTTCCTTTTCCCCATTTCGTCATTGCTTTGGCTGCATGTTTTCGCCATTAACATGATTTCTCTCTTGCAGCACCCATCCCCAATTGTGTTCCTTCACAAACCCCACATCAACCACGGCCCGATATCTCTAGTAAAAGACAGATATATTTAGAAAGACGAAGCAGAGAGGCTCATGTCTGACCGGCAGGTTTGTCACCCAAACAAAACCGGAAGTAAACGTAATAAGGAGATGCTGCCTCGATGACCCATGGGAAACCCAGCAGAACCATGGGAAAATGCGGGGAAATGCTTCCAAATGCGCATTTGCTTTTCACATTACGGTAAATGTGAAATTACTGTAATTTCGCAAATGCATTTCCTCAAAACAACCGAATTTCAAAAGATCTCGGATAACACCAGTTTCTGTCCACTTTCTGTCCAGTTTCTGTGCGACGTCGTGTGAAAACATGAGGCACAAATCCAGTTTTTGTTTGGGATTTGTGTGGATTAACCAGCAGATTTGCCCCTGTGATAACGTCCATAGTTTCCAATCTGCTGGGCTGAAAGCAGTCTGGTTTTATAGAACACACCTGCTCAGGGCTGCTGCTTAAATGATGCTTGGTACTCAGGGTTCTGTGGAGAGAAGGTAGAATAGAGCCAGTCTTAGCAACAGCCAATTTTCAGACCTGTATTGGGAACAGAAAAAAAGTGCTTAAGGATAATCCTTTATCAGTCTTCTCTCCAGTAAGAGAGAGGAGTGAGAAGATTGAGAGTGGTTGATAATGAGTTTAAGAGAAACATATATTAAAAAAATAAGTTTAGGTTGGAATATGTTAGAATAATTGGGAACACAATGGATATGTTTTATATCTAGAATATAAATAATATGGTAAGCTTCTAAGTTAAATGTGATAAGAGAATATAATACATAGAAGAAACATTAAAATAAATATATATTTAAAGAATAACTTTAAATACAGCTGAAGATCATTAAGAAAAAACCCAATGTATCAAAAATAAAATGTCATGTATGTATAGTAAGTATAAAATAAGTATGAAAAATATATATGTTCTGTAATGTTATGATTGGAATTAATATAAATGGTAAGTTTAAACTGGGAAAATGTTTAGGAATGATATATGGTTCTCATTGACACCCACAAATTTAAAAGCAGCTTGTATGTTTTAATGACTTCTTTAAAGGGGGGAGGTGTGTGGAGAGAAGGTAGAATAGAGCCAGTCTTAGCAACAGCTAATAAGATGCGAGCTGGTGGCAGCCAATCAAATCGAAGGCTGGAGAGGGTAAATAGTCAGTTATTGACAGTTGGAAGTCAGATAGAGTTTCATTTAAGTCCAGAGAGGGACAGTTGTTGTGAGGGTTCCAATGTGGAGCAGGGTTAAAGTCCAGAAGTGAGGGACTTAAAACCCATACAGAACTCCAAATGAGGGAGTTAATGTAGAAAAAATATCTGTGGTATAGAGATAACCAGAGAGGCTTGTTTAAAAAGGAGTTTTAAGGAAAGTAGCGCAGAAGAAGGCTGTGTGTAAATCTTGAGTAACAGTAACCATTATTCTCTGAGGAGAGTAGAATAAGAGGAAATGTGACTGTAACTTTGGACCTTTACAGACTGCCAGAAATAATGCAGCTTGGGTCCACTTTAACTGCCCTGGGAACTCTAGTTTATTGTGGCACCAGAGCTCTCTGACATAGAAGGCTCAGTGTCTCAGAAAAAATCTACAGTTCCCATGATTCCCTAGCACTGAGCCAGGGCAGTTAAAGAGACTCAAGCTACATTATTTCTGGCAGTCTGTAAAGGCCCAAAGTAAAGACTCACCCCCTTTGCAGATGGCACTTTGTGCAGTCTTGGAGGCAAGGAAGGGGAGGGGCAGCCTCACGCTGGGTGCCCCAACCCCTTCCCAAGGACATCATGGGAGCGCCCACCGTTGCACACGGCAGGCGCTCTGATGATGTCCTTCTGGCTCAGCATCTGGACATGCTGAGCCGGAAGAGGCGCAGAAGAGCCGCATGGCGGCTCTTTGGGCGCCCCTTTTGTGGCTTGCGGAAGGAGCACTATTTTAGCACTCCTTTCCCAGGCAGCGAAAGAGAGGATTGGGGCTGAGGCAGCCTTGGCCCCGATCTGCCACTTCTCAGGGCAGCCTTGGCCCCAATCCACCACTTCTCAGGTCAGCCCACAGCCACCCGTCTGCATCCCCCCTAAGAAAATAAAATCTTGAAGTGAAGCAAGTAACACCATTACATGAAGGAACAATTGTCTCACCCATCATTAAATGCTGCTCCTGCCTCCAGCTTCAGCTTCTATGCACCAGGATCACATTCTTTGTGAAGTCCAAGAGAAGTCTGGATTGGGTACATGATGCTTCTGAGCTGGGCATGGAGGCATGTGATAATATCAGTTTTTAAACAGTTTAAGCCTATGCCCAGCCTGTGCCCAGCTTGGGAAAAAAAGGTGTGAGATCTTCATGGTGTTAGTTCCATGGCTTCCTTCTCACCTTTTTCTCAGTCTTCTTTGGCCTTTTGCCTTCTCTCCCCTTCCTACTTCTTGGTGCACAATCTCACTGGGGTTTTTTTGGGGGGGGGGAATGGGAGTGTTGGTCACACCACCTTTTTTCCACTGTAGTGTGTACGTCTTCTCCATTTCCATTGATTCTTGTCTTCTGATCCACTTCCCATGACATCCACAGCCATCTGGGTGTGGCTAATTTGCTGGTGTACTTCCCAGAAAGTCCATGTTAAGCTTTACTGTTCTTCACTCTGCCTGGCAAGTCTCAGTTCCAGTTATCCAGGTGCTGATTGGCCATGCTGCAAGCAGTGCACAAGAGCTTCATAAAATGCCTCGCCAAACATCTGAGGAAGGAGTAGGTCATCTCAAAGATGGTGGCTGCTTTTGACTAATAAACCTCACAGAGTGGGGTTTCAATATAAAAATAGTAAGGGGGCTGCTTGAAGCACTAGTCTCCCACTTCTCACCTTCATTGTACCTGGCTGCCAGCCACTGGGAAGGAAGAATCCTATGGAACTGCTCCTTTAAAAACCTCTCAGAAGCTCAAAGCACTGCTCATACTCTATATAACATTCTAACTGCTTCTGGAAAGTGCTGTATTCTCATTAGGGCTGACTGGCCTTTGATATGGGGGAGATGTACATACTTTGTATGCAGAAATGTAACAGGTTGTTGTGAATCTTAGGGGTGAAGAGTGTGTTGTGCTATTGCTAATTTCAGCAAAGGGGAGAATTAGTCATTCTTCTGAGTATGCTGTAGCATAACTCACTATGAATTGCTCTAAATAAGAAGAGTTCAAGAAAGGCCCAGCAACAGGCATAGTCAGCTTCATACACCAGTGGCCAGAAATAGATGCTAGGAAATCCTTGTTGAAGCTCAATTCCAGAAACTGGCAAGCTCCTACAGAAATGACTAGGGTCCAAAACACACTGCAGAAATAATCCAGTTTGAGACCGCTTTAACTGCCCTGGATCAATGCTAGGGAACTGTGGTTTTGTGAGACACATTTAGCCTTCTCTGCCAGAGAGCTCTAGTGCCACTATAAATGACAGTTTCCAGGAATCCCTAGCATTTAACCAGGGTAGTTGAAGTGGTCTCAAACTGGATTATTTCTGCAATGTGTTTTGGACCCTAGGCTGAGCCCAGTGGTGACAGCATGCTAAGGGGACTTTCTAAAATCCTGGAGCTCTGCAGCAGCATATGGGGCAGATCAGGCACACAATTCTGGAGCAGCAGGAGATACTCTATTGGCCACACAAGTACCCACAGTGAGACAGAAGTAGGCTAAAACCAGACAACCTACCAGATGATGAAAGGTAGATCACTGTCATGTCCAGAAGTCAGGAGAACAGCCCATCTAGGGAATGTCAGCCATTGATAGGCTAGAGAAAGTGTCAGGGGGAGGGTAGACCTCAAGGAGGAGAGAAAATCCAACGTCAGGGAATTACAGATAAGTCATCATTGGTGTACAGCAGGGGTAGGCAACCTTTCCCCTTTAAGGGCTGAGGAACTTCAGCTCCCAGAATCCCAGGAGCTATTGGCCAACATGGGACTATTGGCCAACATGGCTGAGGCTTCTGGGAGCTGAAGTCCCTCGGCCCTTAAAAGGGAAAGGTTGCCTACCCCTGGTGTACAGATTGATTGTCCTGAATTTACTGATCAGCTGTTGTGGATGTTCCTGAACTGTTGGTGTGAGCCTTGAGGAGGAGGGCTAAAAAGAGCAAGGCAAACACTGGCTCATAAGTGGTTTGGGCCTTGGAGGTGGACCCCAGGGCCTCCTGAATCACCTCCATTTTTCAGGGCAGCAAATGTATTCAATGGGTACTGCTTGGACATATTCACTCTTTTGATTGTAAAAGCTGAGAAGGTTAAGAAAGACCTCTCATCTTGAAAAAAAAAGAGGGAGAAAGGACTATGAACACCTTTAATAGTTTTTGTTGGAGCATGCCATTTATGGGGGTACTTCAGTCTGCCTACCTTGAGTAGCTAGCATCTTATTAGCTTTCGGGGGATGGCCTGAGGGCCCACCATTTGGAGAATAATCTGGCAATGCCAGTGCCATTGATAATGAAAGGACATTTAATAAAAGACTGACATACATGAAGGAGATCAGGTTGGACCAATTAGACAAATTGCATTTGGTCATAGTGTGAGCACATAAACAGGGCAAAGAGGACCTAAAGTCCACTAAATGGGGTGCTTTATGTGATTCTGTCCCATACATTTGTGGGGAGTACAATCAAGGCAAGATGAGGTTAACTGTGATAATTCCTTTAAGCCTCATAGAAAACTGTCTTGCCCCCATAATGACAGCAGCTTGTGTGTGTTTGTGTGTGTGTGAGAGAGAGAGAGTGTGTACCCCCCCCCCCATTCTAACAGTGGGAAGGAAGAGGGCCATTGCAAACCATTAAAGCCTCATAAACCAGGAAGAAATAATCTCAACTATTGAGGGTAGCTTTGGCTGGGTTAGCTCGCATCCCATATACAAGGAGGGCCTGTGTTCCCTTCTGGAGTGACATCCCAACAGGTCAGTGACCTAGTACATCTAGTGAGAGTTCAGTACACAGTTTCCCATAACCTTATGGTCCCAGGAAACCTGTGAGAAACCTATGAAGTACTTGAGGTTGTTGTAGCCAAGACAAAAAAAGAAGAATGCATTGCCAGTAGAGTGACTGTTGTTGTTGTTGTTACCACCATTTGGGTAAGCTATCACTATTTGGGATGGTTGCTAAAAAGACCCCAGGAGCAAATAGGCTCATTCACTTTTCCTACTCCCATGGTTCATTAGTCAATGAGCTCATTCAGCCTGGGTTTTGCTTTGTGAAATAATACACTATTGGGGTAAACTATCACCATTGGGGATAGCTGCTAAAAAGATCCCAGGAGCAAATATAATAATAATAATAATAATAATAATAATAATAATAATGTATAGCCTGCCCAGTCACAAGGAATCTGGGTGGTTTACAGCAATAAAAATGCATAGAATACAATAAAATTCAAAATTAGCCCCTTCCCAACCCCCCCCCCAACCCAATACTAAAATTACAATTAAAGAATCACAATTTAAGAACAAAAATACAAAAGTTTTAAAAAGGGAGATAATTAGTGGACAGGGCGATGTAGATCACCTTGTGCGGGGAGGGGAGTTAAATTGGGAAGGCCTGCTGGAAGAGATCCATCTTAAGAGCCTTTTTAAAGGCTGTAAGAGTAGAGATGTGACAGATCTCCTCTGGCAGGTCATTCCATAACTTTGGAGCACTGGTGGAGAAGACCCTCTGGCTAACCAAAGCTCCATTCACTTGTCCTACCCAATGGCTCAATTGTCAGTGTGTGGATGATGAGTGTTGTAGTGATGCTCTTTGGCACCCAGCAGAATCTGCAGGACAAGCTGGCTGCTGTGATCCACAGCCACTTTGTAATTCTTACCATCAACTGGCTCAGCTTCCCTTCTTCAGGATCCTGTCTTCCTCAGTCAAGAAGACACATTGTAAAGTCCAAAAGCATAGTTTTATTAATGCATATAAAAATAAAACAAGATCACAGCAGCCTGCTTGTCCTGCAGATTCTGCTGGGTGCCAAAGAGCATCACTACAACACTCATCATCCACACACTGACATCAATGGTCAATGCGGTTATTCACCCTGGGTTTTGCTTTGTGAAATATACCTTGTTTGACCATCCAGGTCCTGTGGCACTGGAGCCCTTATCACTAAGTATGATGTTCAGTCTGTTTTCCAGCTGTTCTTGCTGTTGATGCACAGTCTTGACTTTTGCCCTCTTGACACCCTGAACTTTTCAAAAGAAGAGTGGGATACAGATGCCCTAAGAAGGTGTAGATTTTGTTCTTAGGTATAAGAATACAAGAGACATTACACTGATTACATCCCAAAATACATTTACTTGTTTGACCATTCCATCAATCTACTACAGTGGCATCACTAGAGTTGCTGTCACCCAGTGCAGTAACTCATGATGTCACCTCCCCATTGATCTTCTCCTATACATACAGAATCTTTAGTAATGTTTTTGGTATTAATGTTCTCAAAAATTGTAATTCCCATATATTACTGAATGTAATGGTAATACTTACGACATAAACAACTAGCACAATTAAAACTATACTTTTAAATTACAATATCATGCACATAGCCTAAATGTATTTATATATATAGTTTCATGTGCTTAGAGTAAAAAACATTAAATGTGTTTTTTAAAGAAAATTATTTTTTTTTAAAATTTGATTTAAAAAAAATCTGGGGCCTCTCCTTTCTCCTCCCACTGATCCTTACCCCACTCACATCATCTTGTCAGCATTTTAATGGAACACAGGTAAATGCCACAATCTGTTTCTACCAAAAGACAGATGTCAGAGGAGCAGTGGTGTCACCCATCTCTTATGGCAGGGGTAGGCAACCTTTCCCCTTTAAGGGCCGAGGGACTTCAGCTCTCAGAAACCTCAGCCATGTTGGCCAATAGTCCCATGTTGGCCAATAGCTCCTGGGATTCTGGGAGCTGAAGTCCCTTGGCCCTTAAAGGGGAAAGGTTGCCTACCCCTGTCTTATGGTGTCACCTGGTGTAGTCCACACACTCCTAGTATTGCTCCACCCTCTGCTTTATGAGTTAGGTTTATGGTTCATTTCGTCCCAGTATTAACAAATTTTCCTAAATTCTTTGTGCCTTCTCTTACCCAAAGGACTGGGGTTGCACCTGAAAGTGAAAATCGATATACCTGTTATTTACCCATAAAAATACTTGACAATAATCAGTAGGCATTTTAGCCAGTGTGATGTAGTTGTTTGAGCATTGGACTACAACTGTGGAGACCAGAGTTTGATTTCCACAGTCATGAAACCCACTGGGTGATCTTGGGAAACTCACACTCTCCCAGCCTCAGGAGGATGGCAATGGTAAATCTCCTCTGAATAAATCTTGCCAAGTAAAACCCCATGATAGGTTCACCTTAGGGTCAACATAGGTCGGAAATGACTTGAGGGCACACAACAACAACAATGGAATTTTAGATCCCAGTTTGGTTTGGATCAATGTCTTTGTCAGAATGTGATTTTTCTGATCTTCTTTGCTAATCTGTTTCCCCTTCCCCTGTGCCAACCATCCTGCAAACTGCTAAAGCTTCATAACATTAACATTCTGTTAGGAACATTTGAAAGGAAAATACAAGCCAAAGATGTTTCACTGTTTTAGTACTGTGTTACAAACATCAGCAACCTCATTTGACTGGGTTCTGGCCTCAGGACTAATATGTAGTCAGGTAATTTGATTCCATATGTATTTTGTTAATAATGCATATTCTTGATCACATAATAAAGAGCAATCAGCCACATAACTGTGCAGAATAAAAGTTTTCTGTCATCTTTGGCTTTAGGGCATTGAAAAGCTGTCTTGTAAAGTTTGCTTCAATCGCTCAGTATTTTGTATGCGTGCTTCTTATGCCCTTTGCATAAGATACTTTCTCCTTATTTTCCATGGAATAACAAATGCATATACGGCTGTTAGAAATACAAACAGTAATGAGGAGAGCTCTGTGCTAATATAGGCTGGGAAATCTTATCTGTATTGCTGGGTAGGGAGGAAAGGATGCATATAATATATTCCTTTTAAAATGGAAAAAAATGTTTCAAAAGGTGAAATTGAAGTGTCTGATGTTCCATAAGGGTTTCTTCCCTGTGTAGTCCTCCTAATTACTTCCTGTCAATAAAATATTAACCCAAAGGTGAAGCAGTGCATCTGTTGTCAAAGCAAACAAGGAAAAATATGCTAGCTCTCCTGCAGATCTGTAACTTGAAATGTTGGGTGCTCAGGGCTATCCTCAGTACTCTTACATTTGGCTGTGCATTATATGTTGCTATAAATTCCTTGTGCCTCTCCCTCACTGCCAGAAGAACCCAAATGATGCTATAGGGTGAGCAAGTAGATATCAGCATGGACAGATGGCTGCACAGGGGTTCTTTGTGAATGGGTTTAATCCTATCAGAACCAGTGGCATCACTAAGAACGTTATCACTTGCGGGCCACAAAGCGAAAAGAAAGTGAAAAAGAATCAATCTGGAAATAAACCGAAATAAACCCTACATTACAAAAATGGCTATCAGATGCAAGTAGCATCATTTCGCAATTAAGGAAAGCTCTCCTGGAAACCGTATTTGCCATTCACACACAAGTAAGAAAATCCCGTACATGTGCTAGAAATGCTCTTCTAGCACATGCGCAATACAGCCGCGGCTGTCACTTGCCGCGGCTGTCACCCCTTCCCAAGTCGTCCTCGGTGCAGCTGGCCCTCTGTACAGCCAGCACTCCAAGGAGGACCTCCCGCCGCAGCATTCTCTGAGGAGGTCCTCCTTGGAGCGCCGGCCCCGCGCAGGGTCGGTGCTCCGAGGAGGTCCCCCTTGGAGAGCCGGCGCTCTGAGGAGGTCCTCCATGGAGAGCCAGCTCTCTGAGGAGGTCCTCCTTGGAGTGCAGGCCCCGCGCAGGGTCGGCGCTCCGAGGAGGTCCCCCTTGGAGAGCTGGCGCTCTGAGGAGGTCCTCCTTGGAGAGCCAGCTCTTTGAGGAGGTTGTCCTTGGAGTGCAGGCCCCGCGCAGGGTCGGCGCTCCGAGGAGGTCCCCCTCGGAGAGCCAGCGCTCCGAGGAGGTCCTCCTTGGAGAACCAGCTCTCTGAGGAGGTCCTCCTTGGAGCGCAGGCCTTGCACAGGGTCGGCGCTCTGAGGAGGTCCCCCTCGGAGAGCCGGCACGCCGAGGAGGTCCTCCTTGGAGAGCAAGCTCTCTGAGGAGGTCCTCCTTGGAGCGCAGGCCCCGCCCAGAGTCGGTGCTCCGAGGAGGTCCTCCTTGGAGAGTCAGCTCTCTGAGGAGGTCCTCCTTGGTGTGCAGGCCCCATGCAGGGTCGGCACTCTGAGGAGGTCCCCCTCGGAGAGCCGGCGCTCTGAGGAGGTCCTCCTTGGAGAGCCAGCTTTCTGAGGAGGTCCTCCTCGGAGCGCAGGCCCCACCCCGCGTAGGGTAATGACGGGGAAATGCGCCACAATACGTATTTGGTGATCAGACTTAAGGCAAATGAGAAATGATTCCCGTCGCACAATTGCAATTCCTGAAGAAACAGAAATTCAAAAGATCTCAGTTCTTTCCACTTTCTGTCGGGGTTCTGTCCGACATCTTGTGGAAACACGGGAAAATAATACGTATTAGGTCGGGATTTCGTTTGGATTCTGTTTGGATTGGGCCCCTTGTGATAACGTCCTAAGTTTGGTGTCACCCAGTGCAGTAACTCATGGTGTCACCCACCCATTGACCTCCTCCCATACTACACCATACAGAATTCTTAGTAATTTTTTTGTACTAACGTTACTCATTAATCATAATTCCTGTACATATTGGATGTAATGGTAATAGTTGTGACATAAACAACTAGCAAAATTAAAATTATACCTTTCAATTACAATATCCTACGTATAGCCTAAATACATTTACATATACATATACATAGTTTCATGTAGTTGAAGTGAAAATTTTGTAAAATGTGATATTTTAAAAGACTTTTTTTTTAATTTTTTTTTAACAATTTAAAATTTATAAACTGAGGTCTCTCCTTTCTCCTCCAATTAAGCCTCACCCCATCTCTTCAGCATTTTGAAGAGTCACAGGTGAATGCCACAGCCTGTTTCTGCCCAAAGGCAGATGCTTGAAGAGTAGTGGTGTCACCTCCCTTAGGTGTCTCCTGGTGCAGTCTACACTCCCTGCACCTGCCAAGTGCTGCTACTGATCAGAACCATTACAATCACTTGAAGACTTCAGATCTTGTCAAATGGCTCTTAGCCCATCAAAACAGCTACAATCATCTGAAGACCTCTGATTTTGCAGAATAATGCTAAGAAAACATTGGGCCTACATGCCCTTTCAGCTACAACTTCCATGTACCCTTGCCACTGTCCATGCTGGGTGGGACTGATGTAAGCTGTAGACCTCAATACCTGAGAGTCAAAGGGTTCCCACCTCCAACTTGGAGGCTTGTTTATGGTGTGAATTGGCCCATGGTATTCCAAAGATCAATGGAATACTGGCAAATACACAATGGGCCTAAGCAGACTGCCAGAAATAGTGCACATTAAATTGAGGCACTGTCCTGGCTCAGTGCTAGGGAGTCATGGGAATTGTATTTTTTTCTGGGACATTGAGCCTTCTCTGTCAGAGAGCTCTGGTGCCACAATAAATTACAGTTCCCATGATTCCCTAGCAGTGAGCCAGGGCAGTGCCTCAATTTAATGTGCACTATTTCTGGCAGTCTGCTTAGGCCCAATAATTGTTTGGACTTAATTAATCTAGTCTTCATGATCACATTCCATAGAGTAGCTCTCTTGATAGGTTTTATGTGTCATGATCTTTTTATTGTGCACAGCTGTTATTCCTAGCTCCGTTGTGAAATTCAAGTGGATTAGAGCCACTTGCTATCCTGGAAAAGTCAGTCTCACCAGATTTCCTGATTACACCTTTGAAGGTGATGCCTCTAATTTATTCCACAGAAAACATGTTTTAATGAAACTGTTTGTAGTATCTTGGTAGAGCACCACTCTTTAAACTATCACTATTTCTCTCTCTTTTGCTTTCCATAGAAGCCTCAAATCTAGAAGATAAACAACCAAAATGTACTGCACCATTTTAAAGCCATGCCATGAAAAGTCTTACCTAAACACAGTTTATCTTGTTGCTTTGGAAGCAGATGTGGGGAATTTGTAGCTCTTTGGATGTTGCTAGGCTACAACTTCCATTATCCCTAATCATAATTCATGCTATTATAACAAATGGGAGTTGGATCCCAACAATATTTGGAGGATCACAAGTTCTTCACACTGGTTTTCAAAAGCTTAGTTGTGGGATCAGTAAAACTTTACCAGATCTATGCATTTTATTCTCTAACATTTGGTGAAAGGTCAAATGATAAACACTGGGCAAGATGACATGGTATGGGAAACATTCTAGATCTTGGAGTACTGTTACTAATCTAGTTGCATTTTTTATTAATGTTTTCCTTTAATAAATCCTTTCCCTTAAAGTAGGAAAGGGAATCATGCAGTCCTCCAGATAGTTTTGGGCTGCAACTCTCATCAGCCCTATCTAGCATAGACAAAACTGAGAAAGCCAGGAGCTAAGATCCCATGGCATATGGAGGGCTTAAGATTCCTATTCCTACCCTAAAGTCTCATGCATATTCAAAATATTAGATTTTTTAAACAATAAATTAATAAATCACTACATCGTGAGTGTTGGACTAGGATTCAGGGAAAACCAAGTTTTTTTTAATAAAATAAATTTTATTAAATAACAATTAAAAAAACATATATCACACAGTATAACACACCTTACAGAAAAAAAAATACATACTTACACACTACACATACTCTACATAACAGGTACAAAAATTGAAAAACAACAACAACAAAACAAATACCCAAAACAAAAAAGCAAAAACTTGAGCTAATTAATCAATATGAATATACTACAAATAATAAAAAAAACTTAAATATTAATTATTGTCAATTACAGTCAATTCAAATTATACAAGTATTCAAATCACTTCCTAGGGTTTAATTTCATTTCTTACTAATACAATTTAAAGGGGAATTTCTTCTTACCTATATTTCCATCTATACCTTCAATCAATCCTCTCCACATCTCTTCCTTCCTAAACTTTCTCTTTCTTCTCTTCATTCCCAGTCCCTAATCTTCTCTTTCTAGACATTCCTTTTATTCCATTCTGTTACTCTACCTTCCTCTTTCAATCACTTTCTCTAACCCTCAGCACTTCCATTTTCTCTCTCATACATACAATCCTCATTCCCACATTTTATTGTATTCATACCTCTCTCTCATTCCCCACACAAAGTAGTACTTCCTAACTTTCTATCACAGCATGGTTGTTGGATGTACTTAGGTAAACCAAGGTTTGAATATCTGTTCAGCCACAGAAACCCATTGGCTGATCTTGGGCAAGTCATACTTTCTCTGCCTCAGAGGAAGGCAATAGCAAAACTCCTCTGAATAAATCTTGCCATGAAAATGCCGATATAGGATTGCCATAAGTCAGAGTTAACTTAAAGGCTCAAGGCAATACAACATAATAATAAAAGAGGGTTGTGTGCTTTCTTTTGTCATACCCCCCAGGCTGTGAAACTTAGACACCTGAAACTTGGCATCAGTATTAAGACCATCATGCTCATCTCAGAATTATTTTTATTGATTGATTAATTTTAATTAAAATCTATCTATACCTTGCAATACCATCATGGAGCACTAGGGGCCAACATTTTCCAGAAAGAAGAGAAGAAGCTGGAGGCAAGCTTAGGTAAATTAGGACTCTCCCACATTCAGTCAGTAAATAGAAAGAGAAAAAAATGAGGTGGAAACAAGTGAAATAGAGAGAGCAATAGAAAATGCTTTTAACTGTTAAGAGATGGGAGAAAAGTGAGCTGAATTTCACTTAGAAACTGAAAGAATATAATATAATCTTCTTGGCAAGTTTCCTCAGAGGGGTCCTCTGACGCTGAGAGTATGTGACTTGCCCAAGGTCACCCAATGGGTTTCTATACCTGAGCCAGGATTTGAACCTTGGTCTCTCAGTGTCCTAATCCAATGCTCAAACCATTACACCACACTGGCCCTCAGAAGTGCTCCATAGACCACAGATCAAATACAATGTTTTATACACCCTACAATGTAATCCAAAAAATAACTTATAAGAATGTCAAGTTTTGTCATATATATATATATATATATATATATATATATATACACACACACACACACACACATATATGTATATATATAATTTCACTATGCAACAAAGGTCTAAAATCAATTGCTAGTCTTAACTGCAGTAGATATCTATTGTAAGTGCAAACAGCAGCTTGGGTGGCACATGTGGCTTTTTGGCACATAATGCACGGCTCACAGAAATATGTTGGCTGTGCTCCTTTTTGCATTACAATTCATATAAAAATACATTTTTTGAAGTTTTATAATTATTTACTGAGTATAAACTAAGAGGCCACTGGATTAAAATGTAAGTTTAATGTTCACGAATAAATACATTAAGAATTTAAATCCTAATTTTAATGCTAGATTTGAGACAGGGACTAAAGAAATTTTGGATTAGCAAGGATTACTATTGGTTTACATATTTTTCCCCTTCATGTTTTCAGTGGATATTCATGAAAACAAATAAATATCATTAAAATATTTGGTTTTACTCCTTTTATTTTTGGCAATCTCATGTAATGTTAATGAAATGCAAGTGTGCATATTTTTCTTAGATGTTTCCGTAGTTCCTTACCATATTAAATACAGTCAGTATAGTTAAAATATGAATCAGTGAGGATTTTGAAAACATTTGGGGTGTGTGTGTGTGTGTGTGTGTGTGTGTATGTGTATGTATGTGCACGGTCAGCCCTCCATATCCACAGATTCAAGCATCCATGGCTTGAAATATATTCAAAAACTATATAATAGGACCACTGTATATAATAGGATTTGAACATCCATAGATTTTGGTATCCATGTGGGATCTTGGAACTGAACCCTAGTGGATATCAAGGTACTCCATAATACAAATTAAGTATTTAAAAACTACATACACAAATAAATATTATTTCATACGTGTATTTCTTACTGTTTATTTTACAATTTTGTAACAAAATGTGCATGTAACAATAACAACATGCATGTAATATTTGCTTATGTCTTACATATCTCAAATATCTCAGGTTTATTGTATGTAGCTCTTACGTTAAGCAAGTTTGGCCACCCCTGGAATAGTGAAACTTCTAAAAGTGTTGGCTTGCCAAAACCCCACTGATTCCATGGTTCTACTTTAGTTGGGACTAGCAATTGGATTTAGGACAGAGTGTGGAACTATGCAGAGTGAGCTGTTACACATTCATATAATGTCTGTATGCTATTAATGTAATATAATACACAAATACTTGATGAAAACTTGGTCATTGTTAAATACAAAGAACTCCTTTGGATAAATCCTCTGTGCAGTAAATTCAAGGAGAATTTTCCAGGCTAAAGTAAATTCAGAAGGAGCTTGCCTAATATTGTTTATTTGTTTTAAAAGTTTGTTAATATATTGTAAAATAGATGGAATGTTATAATATGATTAGGTGACAAGCCGTTTACTTGGTGAAAGTGTTATGCTGAGAAAAGCTCTCTCTGCTACTATCTGTAAATTGACCTGCAAGTTTATTTGTTTTTGCCTTGTCATTTAGCAACATTAATTTGTACTGCAGTTTGTATATCAAGTAGTGGTCCATTTGTTTTGTCATAAATAAAGAAGTGAAACACAGCACATTGGTTTCATTTGGTATGATTATATATATGAATGCTGGAATCCTGAATGATTTCTAAATTTCATGCATTCGTTCATTTCATTGAGAAATCATTTGTTTTTATTTTCCTACTAGAAGAAATAATAGCTTAAATAAAAACTGTAGGGTGGTAGAAATTATATTGAAACTGTCCAATATTCATCTTAAATTTTAGCAAGTGTCTTACATTCTGATACATCATCTTTTCCATTCCTAGTCCAGTGACTGAAAGGAAGAGAAACTGTAATATAAAAAGGGGGTGGGGTCATGGGACTGAAGGATTATTCTTTGCCTCTGTGACTGCGTGGCATCAGATAATTTGTTCCGTTCTTAATTTCAAAAAACCCTTCAAAGTCTATCATTTCTTATCATTCTGGTATGCATTTTGATCCACCTTGCATTGTTTCTTCAAGTGCCCCATGTCCTTGAGAAGCCAAATCTGACTATGGTAACACATGCCTCCATTACATTCCATTTGGACTGTTGTAATGCACTCTACATGAGTCTGCTTTTGGAAACTGTTTGGAAAATTCAGCGGGTTCAAAATGTTGCAGCCAGAATGTTACCTGGGACCAGTTACAGGAAGTGTACAACTCAGGTAAAGCAGTTTTACAGGCTATTGGTTCATTTCCAGACACAATTCAAAGTGGTGCTTATGATCTTTAAAACCCTATATGGGTTAGCTCCAAATTATATGAAAGAATGTATCTTCCTATATGAACCTGTCAGAGCCTTAGATTCATAGGGAGGATTTTCTCTTGGTCCTGTCACCATCCCAGTCTCATTTTGTGAGGGTATGGGAAACAGCCTTCTTAGGCTGAGAGCAAGTGGTGGGAGAAAGGCTGGCTTATCCCTGAGATTTCCCAATTTGTGGGGAGAATGCTCTGACCACACTGTCAACTCCCACAATGGCCTGACAACTGATGTGGAGTATGCACTATCCCCCTTCCACTGCAAGGAAGGACCCACCACAGCAGAGTATTTGCCATTACAAGCTGTACGACAACATTATTTTCCCCATTCTGCTGCAAACACATGTGCACAAGTGCACAGTTGCTCTGCCAGCACCTGCCAATCACCCCATATCCTGTCCAGCTGTAGGTGCATTGGATGCCCCACGCGAACACCCACATGACTGCCACTTCATTGCATGATCAATCAACTTCCCACATGGCACATCAGTGTACCTAGTGACACATTAGCAGAGTATGATCATAGTGCCCCCTCTTTCTCCCCCATTCCTCACATGGCCCTCTGTTGGGCCAGCCAGTTTGTTAATGTTTTTATAAAGGGGGGTTGCAGACTGCCAGAAATAGTGTGAATTCAGTCCACTTTTAGGGTTAGGGTTAGTGCTAGGGAATCATGGGAACTGTTATTTTTCTGAGACATTGAGCCTTCTCTGTCAGACAACTCTGGTGCCCCAATAAAATACCGTTCCCATGGTTCCCTAACTCTAACCCTAACCCTAAAAGTGGACTGAATTCACACTATTTCTGGCAGTCTGCAACCCCCCCAAAGTCTATTTTATTGTTGGTCCATTTATTATTCAAATTCATTTTATCTACGTGTTTGTTATCATTTCACTTCATGAGGTGTGCAGTGGTTTGATGGTGCAACTGACCACTCATGCGCTTGTGTGATTGATTTGCAGGTGGATGACAAAAAATAAAAATAAAAATAAAAATAAAAATAAAATAAAAAATGGCCAGCAATGGCACCAGAAATTTACAGGCAACTTCAGAACATCTGCAGAACACTGGTCTATCTACCAGTCAAAGAATTTGAAAATACAAATGAATGTGAAACATGCAATGGAATGAACTAATAATTAAAATCACAATGCATGCATTTTTTCTGAATTAATAACTGAGTAATGTTGACTATTAAATTAAAATAGATGAAATAACAAAAAGAAAGGAAATGTGTAAATTAATATGTGTTTATCAATATTTATCTCAGCTAAAAAAAAAGAGGAAACAAAGAATGTGCAAAATTAAATAACTCTGTGACAGAACTAATTAAAAAGTTATCTACTTTCTGTCCCATGATAATAATGTTTTTAAAGCATAGGACATTGAACAGGACACTTTCCCCATACACTTCTTCCATTTTTGTGGATTCAGCAAATAATTTTCCAAGGGGATAGCTATGTTAGTAGTCTCTTGCTACAACATAGCGGTGTTGTGATAATCTAAAAAAATCAACAGTTTGTTTAGCATAAAGTCTCATGGACAACAACCTATTGTACTGAATAAAACTTGTTAGCCTTGAGGAATTTGTAAGATTGTGTTGTTTTTGGTATCAGGCTGTTTTAGGAATGTAAGGGAATCTTGCTAAATTGTACTTTATTCAGTAATGAGACTTTGTTCTCCTTATCATGTGATTCTTCCTTTCTGACTCTGAGGCAATAAACATTCTGATCCCCTTCCCCAAGGTTTCTGCAATTTCACAGAACTTCTCCTTACAAAACAAGTACCTTTTTCCTTTGTGAAGCATAAATACCCAGGAAGCTAGAAAGGCAAGCTGATAGATTCAGGTGAAAACAACACATTCAGTGCTTCTGGTTTTGAAAAGCCCATGCAACACAGCAGTAGTTGTAGTTTAGCTGTATAATTTGGATAATTTATTCAATTTGTGCAGTAATTGCTGTCACAAATGCAAACAAACAAACAAACAAATAAAATCTCCCTAGAGTGAAAGAAAATGCTCACCATATTCTAGGAAGGGGGGGGGGGGAAGAGAATGTGAGAATGAGATAAGCAAGTATTTACATCCCTCAGTCTTTTTCTTTTTATGTCATTTCACCTCTCCTTGGGGGGTTGCAGACTGCCAGAAATAGTGTGAATTCAGTCCACTTTTAGGGTTAGGGTTAGAGTTAGGGAACCATGGGAACTGTATTTTATTGTGGCATCAGAGTTGTCTGACAGAGAAGGCTCAATGTCTCAGAAAAATAACAGTTCCCATGATTCCCTAGCACTAACCCTAACCCTAAAAGTGGACTGAATTCACACTATTTCTGGCAGTCTGCAACCCCCCCTAGGCTTCATATGATCTGTTTTGTCCAGTGGCTCATGCAGAACCATTTCATACCTGGTTGTGTGTGTGTATCTTCCCATACATTTTTGCATGCAGAATAATTCCTCCACAATATTGTCCACATCCTTTGTTTTAGCTTCCATTCTGAATTCTTTTACTAGGCATTAAATAATTGCATCTCTGGTTTCATCTTACCGGTACTGTAAATAGGAAAAACAAAAATGAAGTTGTGAAGTGGTAGGCTTTCATGGCCGGCATCCATAGTTTTTTGTGGGTTTTTCGGGCTGTGTGGCCATGTTCTAGAAGAGTTTCTTTCTGATGTTTCACCAGCATCTGTGGCTAGCATCTTCAGAGAAAACTGAAGGTTTTCTCTGAAGATGCTAGCCACAGATGCTGGCGAAACGTCAGAAAGAAACTCTTCTAGAACATGGCCACACAGCCTGAAAAACCCACAAAAAAAATGAAGTTGTTAAAATGAACAAGATATCATACAGAGGGAGCTTCTACAGAAAAAATCCTCTGATAATAACACTGACTAGCACTTCTAGTCAAGAGTTTTCCTAAATAATAGCAGAAGCATTGGAAATATGGCATGTAATACATCCAACTCTTTAAAGTACAGTTTTATGGCACATTAATCATGTGGATCTATGAGATCATTCATCTGAACCTTAGAGGGAAAAATAGTGGTTAATTATCCAATGAGGCTAGGATAAATTTTTAAAGTGTTACAGTATATGGGATGAAAATGAAAACCACATGTAATTTGTTATAGATCCATTTTACAAAGGTAGTTATTTCTGCTAATGGATAAATGAGATAATTTTATTTTGCAAATGTGGACCCAGACAGCCATTTAAGAAAACCCATCAATAAAGATATGATTAAAGAATGAGATCTTAAAATTATAATATAAAAGCCCATGTGCTTACTACAATAATATAAAAATGAAGTTTGTGATATGTGCATGCAATTATAATGAAGAATGCTACTATAATGGAGAAAAGAAAAAGTCTATAGATTTTGGGGAATCTTTGAAACCAGAACTGAAATTAGTTATGTAAATGAAAGCACAGGAGCCTACAGATTGTCTTTTCTGGTCCTATTGGACTGTTTATATTCAGCACCTCCTCCCCCTTGGTTATATACATGGATGTTACCTGGGGAAGACAGTTGAAAATATAGCAAGAGGGGCATAATTCTCACTGAAATGTAAATCGGTGTTTAGGCTATTCTGTGTCAGGGTAGGGAAGTAAAGAATATTTGTCAATTTTCTAATGAAATAGAGATTCTCATCCGTCTCATCCACATTTTTAGGAAAATTTAGATATGAAGAAATTATCTTCTGTGCAAAGATATGGTCAAACATGTGAGGCCTTTACATTGAAAATGTGATCTCCTGCACAGGAAACTTGGGGTGGGATGCCCACCATCATTTGGCCCTCGTTACTCCAAAAGGTATGTAATGCCATTCTTCCAGGTTCTGTTGCATTCTGGGATCCTTATACTGTATGCACATGACAACTGCTGACTAGAAGAAAGGATTGCTGCTGTTGTTTCTTGCCTCTCTCTCCTTTCTGGCTGCAGAAGTGAACTTAAACCAGTCTTGGGACAGCAGATAACTAAAAGTGATGGCATTTTCTAAAGGGATGACCACACAAGGCTCTGGAGATGGTATTGAAGTAGAATTACAACTCCTCCTGCACCTTGCCATATGACACCATTGCTGATCTATTGCTAACCAGTTACTCTATCATTATGACAGTGCAACTTCGCATTCACAAGAGATACCCATGAATGACTGCCAAACTCACTTCATTCATGCAATTGTGCATGTGCAGATCTTTTTAGTGCTACACTGGTGAGATTCTATTTCTCATCTTGTGTGATATTAGGCATGACTTCAACTTTTCTCCCCACTTCAATTGTATCATGCCACTTCCATTCTTTAATCTTTGTGTTTGAGGAAGGGTGCATGTCCTGCAATCAGTGAGATTTTGATTTCCTTCTATAAATAATATGTTATGTTAAGTTTATATTTTGAAAATTTAAGGTAGCTTTATGTTTTCCTTTCCATTTAGGCTTGGTGGAGTGTGGAGTGTGTAGAAGACAAATCATGAACATGTTTGTCATAAGCCAAGGAAAACCTCAGAATTAACAGGCAATGCAGAAAAAAACTGTTTCCATAACATAATTGAAAACATTGTAATCATGTGAAAAGCATTGTGCAAATGCACTGCAAAAGCTAGCTCATGGGGTAATCTCCTAACATTTGTCTCCACATCTGCATCCAAATATAGAGGAAGTTTTAGAGGGTACATAAAGGGAGGAGAGTGAATTTCTTCCCCACTTTAGTTTGCACTGATAGAAGCAGTTCAGTCAGCTAAAACACCTGTTTGGATGGCCTCTTTGGTGTATGAGCATTCCTGTTGTTGAGTCTTTGTTCTTGTAGAATAAATTTGGAATTATTCCTTTCCAGATCACATGCCAAAAGTCAGGAAATCTGACAAAAGAAAGAATAACTGACCAGCGGGAGTTTTGCACCATTTTCTTCTCATATTTGATGTACCAATGTATTGCGGAAGAATGGGTTTCCTACTTAGAAAAAAGGGTTTTTCTACAATCCCCCCATGTATTTTTTCCATAGAATAATTCCTCCATAAAACTTCAGAGTGTCCACACATCCAAATACTGGGAGAATACTGTGGAGGAATATTTATTTTCTCTTACAGCGGGGAGAAAACTACCATAATTATTTATCATAATGTGTAAGGATGAAAGAGTCAAAGATTTATATCCCTAATTCACAAACAATCAGCACTCACAGATCAGGGTCACCAAGATAGACAGTGTTATCTTTCAAATGCTTTTGCTTAATAATGATAAATAAAGAGGAAAATTGGCCAACCTGTAGTGTTATCTAGTCTTCTTAGCAAAGAAATCAGTACTCTGTGAGGCATAAACTTTGGTTTTGGAGAGATGTTGTAGATTCCAAAACCAGCAGCTGGCTATGCATCAACAAGGAATTATGTTGTTAATACTTATAAGTAATCTCTCTCCAACTATCTTTCTTTGATTTGTAATGAATGTTGTTCATGCTATGTCCAGATGTCAGTTTTGCATATTTTTGTCCCAAATTTCATCCAATCTTTGTATTAATTCACATTTTTAAAAAAATCCTTCCAATATGTGCATTTGGAATGTATTCATCCATAAATATTTTCTTTCAGCATCTGTTTTTACATATGTAATTTTTATCAAAAACATATTCAAAGGTAAATTTCAGTACATTTTGACTGCTAATAACTGGAGCTGCATGTGCACTGCAGAATTAATGCAGTCTGACATGGCACAATGCTATGGAATTCTGGGGTTTGTAGCTTTGTGAGATATTTAGCCTTCTCTGTCTGAAAGCTCTGGTGCCACAACAAACTACAAACCCCAGTTAAAGCAGTGTCAAATTCCATTAATTCACCAGTGTAGCAACAGCCCACATCTTATCATTCAAAGAAGCATGTGATCCATTGGATAGCAACATTCCAGTCTGTACATTAGTCTGAGAAGTGAAGATGAGACAATATTTCCCTAAAGAATTGTCATCATGGTGTAGAGGTTTGAGTGTTGGGCTACAACTCTGGAGACCAGGGTTCAGTTCCTAGCTTGACCATAAAACCCACTGGGTGATCTTGGGCAAGTCACATGCTCTCAACTTCAGGAGAAGGCAAATGGCAAACCTCTTCTAAACAAATCTTGCCAAGAAAACCACATGATAGGTTCACCTTCGGGTTGCCATAAATAGGAAATGAATTGAAGTCATACAACACACTCACAAACACACAGGGCACCCCTACCTGCTTGTTAACCAGGCAGTGAAAGCCTCTATCATAGGTCTGCACTAGAGGCTTCTACAAAAATCTGAACTAGAGCCTGGAAGTTAAACAAGTAGGGAAGTGAAAGGTACTATCTTTTCTAAGTGTTGCCACTCTAGCAAGCAGATATGGTGGAGACATGGGAAAGGACTTTTGGGTGGCTTCTCCCAGTCTTGGAATTCGCTTCCCATGGGAAATTGACTTGCTCACTCTTTGTTGCCTTTCCGTAGCTACATGCAGATTTTTAAAAAAAGACAATAGGTGCTTAGAAACTGAATATTTATAGTCTCCTTCTTTGGAGGTTTTTAAATAGAGGCTGGATAGCCATTTGTTAGGGGTGCTTTGATTGTGAGTTCCTTAAAGGCAAGGGGTTGGATTGGATGGCCCTTGGGGTCTCTTCTAACTCTATGATTCTATGATTCTATTTCTATTGAAAGCGGTTTAGCAGTATATTGTAGGTAAAGGTATTCCCTGTTGACAAAGTTATCAAGTCATGTCTGACTGTAGGGGGCGGTGCTCATCTCCATTACTAAGCCAAAGAGCCAGCGTTGTCAGAGACTACTCTGTGATCATGTGGCCAGCATGATTGCACAGAACTCTGTTTACCTCCCCACTGAGAAGTGGTACCTATTTATCTACTTGCATTTGCATGCTTTTGAACTGTTAGGTAGGCAGAAGCTGGGACTAGTGCCAGGTACTCACCCTATCATGCAGCACCCAGGCTTCGAACTGCCAACCTGCCGATCTTGCAGTCAACAGAGCCAGCATCTCGATCACTTGAGCCACTGCATGTTTTATTTCTTGCCTTTTTAAGGAGTATATATATATATATATATATATATTAGTTCGAACTGTCCAGACAGTTAAATTATTTTTTTAACAATAACAATACCACTAATAAATTTTGCCCTCAAGAATTTATGCTAATCTGGTCATCTCAGTGTGAATAGATAGCTGTACAAGTAGCCCATTCAATGCTATTGCTTTTACTCATGAAACAAGGCAACATTATTACATTTTCCAATAGTGTATATTTTATGGAAATGCATCCCCCCTTTTCTCAGATATCAAGAGGAAAAAGTCTGCTATCTCTTGTTGGCTTACACAGAAGATAATTTTTTTTGAAGTTTTGCCTTTTACCAGAAGAATTTACATGATAATGAAGTAAGACAAGATTCCAATCCCTAAGTCATGCAATTTATAATGTGTTACCTTTAGGGATGATAAACAAAAATGTTACTTTCTAAAATAGCATGATGGCTGCTAGTGTTGGTAGATTCTGATGTGACAAGCAATATTTACTTATTACTTCAAAACAAAGTAATTTGGGAACATTTTGGCCATTTTTTTGAATTTTTAAATGATTAATTTAAAAGTAACACATTGGTTACATGTTCCAAATGAACAACATCACTTGCTACACATGTGAAAGGGGGAAAAAGTTTAAATTTAATTTAAATTTATTTATTTCATTTATATGCCATCTTTCCTGTCTTTTCTTTGTGTGTGTATGTGAGTGAGTGTGTGTATTTATCTGTGCCTTTAATCACCTGTCAAATCACTCTATGATTTTCATAGGATTTTCTTAGACAAGGAATATTCAGTGATGTTTTTGCTAGTTCCTTCCCTGAAATATAGTCTTCAGCACCTGGTAGTCATTGGTGATCTCCCATCCAAGTATTAACAAAGGCTGACTCTGCTTAGCTTCCAGGACCATTAGTACCCAAGAAATTCTGCTAGGCAATAAAGGTATGGATTTTACTTGATCAAATTGTCTTCAAAACAATGAAGCTCTGTATACCAATGTCACTGTATACAATAATAAATAATAAACACAAGAAGCACTTTTTTGATTTAAGGGAAACTGTGCTGGTGTTTTGAAAATGTGGTAGCCTAGCAAAGTCTTGCCCTACTTGTTTTGTTTCACACTGCCTAAAAGCCCATATGATCGTTAATGTGGAAAAGAGTACTGTTGGGCCCAGTATATGTATGTTTATAGAATTTCTGTGAAATGTGTAAACATCTTGTATCTTCAGTGTAGAACAGGCAGCTTCACACAGAATCTGAAATGAATTTATTTCTGGAAATGCTTGTCTTGGAATTGAATGGTCAATGTTTTTTGAATACTCAGATATGGCCTGGATATTTGCTATTGATATTTGACATTTATTGATATTCATTTGCAAGAATCTAATGTCAGGCATACAGTGATATTTAGTATTAACATTTTAAAAAACATAAAAAGTCATATACTGTATAACAGGCTGTAAGTAAAGTTAAGTATCCCTTATCCAAAGTACTGGGGAACAAAACTGTTTTGGATTTTTATTTTATTTTATTTTATTTTATTTTTGGATTTTGGAATATTTGCGAATGCATAATGGGATAACTTGGAGATGAGACTCCAAGTCTTAACACAAAATTCATTTATATATTTTAGATCTCTTACATAGATATGTTAATTTTATACAATATTTTAAAATAATTTTGTGCATGAAAGAAAGTTTATGTACATTGAACCACAGAAAGCAAAGGTATCACTATCTCAAGCACCCATGAAAAAAGCTTTGGATTTTGGATGGTTTCAGACTTTCAGATAAGAGATACTCAACCTGTAATATTATTTAGGATTTGATTTGATATATGAGTGACATAAATAATACTTTGTATTATATTCAGACACATATAGCATTATATTAAGAATATGGAGGTATCTAAAAGTTGGCATGTTCTTACACACATCCAACAGTATTTTATAGCTGACAAAAAGTGTTATTTGGAGGGGTTTCATTCTAGTACTGGTGTACATGTTGCTGAAAGATGAAGACAACTGGATAAAATCCATCATGTTTATTAATTACATTTTCTCCCAGGAGATCCATCTTCTTCCATCCAGCCATTTTTGCTTTAAGCTTTGGATTTCTTTTTCTTTGGCTTCTTCTACCGGATTAAGATGATTGTTGTTATATCAGCAATTGCTTCTGGCATTTAGATGTTTCCTAATGTATTATCATACTTCCAACAAATTAATCAACAAAGGACAAAACAGACAGGCAAAATAAGCAGGTTTCCAGCCGGCTTTGAGGCAGGGCATTTAGATGACGCAAGCCCTGAAGATGGGCAGAAAGTGCACCCAAACGGCACTATGGGGAGAAAAGGCAGACTAATAAGGAGCTGATTTTCCCAATTCTTCCCAGAAAGTGTACACCTTTGCATGTACGTATAAATGCACCAATCCCAGGGCAGCTCTAAAGGGGTGCTCTTTCAAAACTCTAACCCTAATTGTGCATGTAAATGCCCATTGCAGGAGCACATTTAAAAGGGATGGAGCTGCCGTACCCAAGCAGTGGCAATGCCCAAAAGAAAAACTGTGACACCTCTCATGGAGATGTGTACAACATACACAAACATGGGGTGAAGGGGGGCATGATTGTACCTTGCCAGCACCTGCATAGGTACACTTCTACTCTGATGCCCTGTCCTGGTGAAGCTTTGTACATGTGAATGTGTGCAGATTCACAGGATGGCCATCCAATGGGATGGCAATCGCTGGTGGTTCACTCCTGCAAAGGTGCACAGGGATGTTTTTAGTTTGGATTTTTGGGAGTTTCTTTTAGTTAATATTTGGTAGTAGGGAACAGACAAATAAATGTGAAATACAGTTGATCCTCACATTTGCAGGTTTCAGATTTGCAGTTTTGTTTATTTGCAACTTTGTAGCTGCTGCTTAACAAGGTCAACTTCTTCACCCCTCTCCTTCTCTCCCCTCCTCCCTGCCAGCCAAAACCAACATCATACAATCCCCTGCTTTGCCAAACTTTGCATCTTCCTCATTTCCACAGACCTTCCATTTGAGTCCAAACCCAGGGAGGATCCAATTTATCTTCCCTCCTCCCCCTCCCCCTCTCTCCCGGCCAGACAAAAACACCACCATACCTTCCCTTTGTGGTGATAACTGCAAACATCAGATTCAGACTGGGAAGAATTTGGAAATGAGGAGAATGCCAATTTTGTAAACGTGGGGAAGGTCCAGTGTTGCTTATGACTGGCCAGGAGGGAAGGAGGAGGAGGGGGAGAAGGAGAAAAAGTGGATATTTTGCAGCTGTGGCTGCTAGCATCCTATTGAAAGTGGAAGCATTTTGGAAATCTGGGGAGGCTATGTGTTGCAAGGTTTCAAAGAGAGTTAAGGGTGGTGCTCTTGGTGGGAGAAGACTCTTTATCATTCATGTTGGGGGGGGGGGGCTAACATATTCACAGCTTTTCCACTTTCACTGGGGTCCTTGGCCCCTAACCCCATGACTGTGGAGGGGTGAGTGTAATTCTAATGGACAGAAATTCAGTTACAAAGGAAAAAGCCTGAAGTTTATATTTTTATTAATAGCATGGCTATGAGTATATATAGGTTTAAAATACAAACCAACCTGAAACCACTAAAAGATTATTTAAACACTGATTCAAGGTATAATCTCCAAAACTTTTACATACTATATCACCATGACATGTTTTTCTCCCATGAGTTCCCAGGTCAGTTATACCTATAAAGAGAAGCCCCACATGTGGGTAGTTTTCCAGGTTTTTGAGACATTCAGTGGGTTTCAATAAAGAAGAAGGAGAATTTTCATTTTGAGAAGAACTTACCAAGTTTGCATTCTCTGAATTAATATGCAAACTGGGAGGCTGTTATCATTTTGCATTTCTGCTTCTCAGAGTTCTGCAATACAGTTATAAGAACAAACAAAAAACTCTGCAGAAGAGAGGTACCTAATATGGGAAATGGCATACAAAACTGTGTATAGCAGGACAGTGTACACAAATGTGCATTTTGGAAAACACATATGTAAAAATGTGCTCATCAGGCAATTCTAAAATGCAGTAAAAACAGGTATACAAAGGATATTAGGGAAAATGTGTCAAAATGCATGTATATAGGAGAAAGATGTACAAAAATGCACTCAAATCCTTGTTCACACTTTTTAAAAGCCACAGACTGGTGCCAGAATGAACATAAAATGGGGGAAAATGAAAGAAGGTGTTAAAGAGGGAAAGAAAGTTAAAATTGACAAATTTATACCTAGTTTTGAACAAAATTTAGGTGTGAATTGTTATTTTTCTAAAATCTTTTATTTTTTCTGGATCATAAGGACAAAGGAATGGCAACAATGTGTCAAGGCACATCCAGCAGAATGTCAAGGAAATTATCCACTTGCAGAAATTAAAATAAAGTGGACCCCTTAATTTTTCTTAAAATATGTGCAGGTTATGATAGTTGTAAAACAATTATTATTATTATTATTATTATTATTATTATTATTATTATTATCCCGTCCCTTTGCATAACATAACCAGGGTGGCTTACAACATTAAAATATACAATACATATCCCACAATCACACCTAGCTCTTAAAATACTATTAAACAATAATGATTTAAAACACACTTAAAATGGTAATGCAAGTAAACAAATAAACAATAACTGCAGCAGAGTAGGGGAGCATGTTGGGCTATCTTTTTGTGGCCGGGGTATGTATTCAGGAAAGGCATGCCAGAAGAGATACATCTTAACAGCCTTTTTAAAGCTGTTTAAGGTGGTAATAAAAGGCTGTTAAAACGGATCTCTTTTTGATGATGAAATATAGAGTATGACAATACAGGCCCTCCCCACTCTTTCATCAGCGTCTTGCCTATGAGGCTCACTTGGAATTGCTTGCATGCACTTGTGTGTGTGTGTATAGTGTGTTAATTTAGCTTTTGACACATTCAAGTGATATATAGTGTGTGATTTGTGTTTTCAGCAGCCAAAATGCATTTGCAAATTAAGAAAAAAAAATCCCTGGGTTCCACTTTTCAACCAATTCCACTTTCTGACAGTCCCCTAACCCATCAGATAAGTCTGGGCTTTCTATATTTGTGATATTGTAAACCAGATTTTTGACCTCATAACTTTTGGGATGCACATTTACAGTTGTCAATGACTGAATGTGCCCCCCCCCCAAACATATCTCTTAAGTCCCAGGACCCCAAGAGGTCTCTCCAGCAGGCTGTCTCAATGTGCCTTGCACCAAGAGAGCATTGTGGCTATTATTTCCTATGTCCCAATCTGCAGCATCTTGGAAACCCTTCACTTGGGACACTGCCTGGCTTAAGAGGTAGTTTTTTTGGGAGTGGCATCAATAGAAGTAGCGTAGCTATGATGAAAGAGATCTATGGTCATAGCTACATCTGATAATGCAGGATCTTGGCAAGAGTATTTTAGCTGTTTCCTGCATCTGATAGTACTTGGATATATGCATTTATCTATTTAATTTATATCCCACCTTTCTCCAGCATGGGATTCAAGGTGGCTTACAAACATGTAAGGCACTGATTCTGTTGACTGCAAGATCGGCAGGTTGCCAGTTCAAAGCCTGGGTGCTGCATGATGGGATGAGCTCCTGTCACTAGTCCCAGCTTTTGCCAACCTAGCAGTCCGAAAGCATGCAAATGCAAGTAGATAAATAGGTACTACTTCTCAGTGGGAAAGTAAACAGTGCTCTATGCAATCATACTGGCCACATGATCACAGAGTAATCTCTAACAGTGCTGGCTCTTTGGCTTAGCAATGGAGATGGGCACCCCTCCCCCATGGTCAGACACAACTTGTCAACAGGGAATACCTTACAACCTTTACCTTACAACCATGTAAAAGCACAGTAGAGTGGACCCTTGGTATCCACTAGGGTTTGGTTCCAGGACCCCCTGTGATACCAAAATCTGTGGATGCTCAAGTCCTATTAAATACAGTGGTCTAATAAAATGGTGTCCCTTATATAAAATGGCAAAATCAAGCTTTGCTTTTTGGAATTTATATATTTTTTAATATTTTCAAGCTGTGGATGGTTGAGTCTGTGGATAAATAATCTGTGGATACAGAGGGACGACTGTCCAAATAAAAAAAATAAATAAAACAACTATTAATACAAAATTAAAACACAAACTAGATTTCTATTTTAAAAAATAGGCTAAAATACAAGTTAAAAGCAGTTTTAAAAATCTTTTTTTAAATATAATAAAACAGAAACACAATACCCATCCCCTATTAAAAGCTTCCATTTGCCCCAACATTTTAAAAATCCAATGCTTTCCTAACCAAAAAGGTCTTTACCTCTTGGTGGAAAGACATCAGGAATGAAGCCAACTGGACCTCCCAAGGAAGGGAGTTCTGCAAAGTACATGTTTAAACAAGGCAAAACCTCTATTCTCAAGGAACATTAAAGAGAAATGAGAGGAAAAAAGAAAAGATTAGAGCATGAAGTGTTGGCTCCAGTGACCCACATGTGGCATTCTGCTTCTGGAATGTTTCTTTAAATAGAAGGCTGGGTGGGGCTGGGTAGACAGTTTTTTACCAGTTGTCCTCTCATTCCCTTGTATTCCCTGAAAATCTGACCTGGACGTTTAGAGAATTTCCTGAAATCATATGGGAGATAATGCTGAAGTAGAAACAGTGCAGATTGTAACTAAGAATGTCTGCATTGGACTACATCTCCTCTAGTAATTCATAGGAAGATCCAAACTGTTACTGAAGACTGGTACAAATATTGAGTTATGATGTAGGATCCTTCCAAATGTCAGGAGACCTCCACATCTCAAGTATTCTCTTTGCATTGTCTGAAAGGTGCACAGACATCATAATGTCACAGTGACTTTCTTGTTCCTCTGGGCCTGAACAGACTGCCAGAAATAATTCAGTTTGAGACCATTTTAACTGCCCTGGCTCAAGGCTAGGGAATCATGGGAATTGTAGTTTTTTTCTGAGACATTGAGCCTTCTCTGTCAGAGAGCTCTGGTGCCACAATAAATGCCAGTTCCCATGATTCCCTAGCACGGAGCCAGGGCAGTTAAAGTGGTCTCAAGATGGATTATTTCTGGTAGTCTGTTCAGGCCCTTAGGTACTGCAGGGGTGGGGGTGGAGAAAGCTGATGCTGCTTTAAGTTGAGTGAATTATTGATTGTGCACAGGAGGAGACTAGGATGGTGTCTCTACCTGCATATAACATCTGTCAGAAAGAACTGGCAAGTATTGCAGTCAGCAATAGTAAAGTGGGGGTAGGAAAAGTGTGGCCCTCCAAATGTTGCTGGACTGCAACCCCAATCCTATCCCTTAAAACAAATGATGAAATATGATGGGAGCTGCAATCCAGTCTATTCAGAGGGCTGCCATTTTCTGGTCCCCGAGGAAACTATTTTCAGGTTTCTGGGATGAGGTAGATCATTGTCTTCGTTGGATTTATTTTATTGATAATAATCCTATGTATTTTCAGTGTGGGAACTTTTAGTTGCAGGAAAATTCACCAAGAGAACCTAAAGTCTATGAAAACGCATTCTATTTATTGTAATCATTTTTAGCCAATTTTAAGCAATTGAACTTGCTTTACATTTTATACAACTATTTCACTTTTTCATTCAAGGCATTAATCTAATGTGCTTTGCTTTCTAGTCTGATGATGATTTATTAATTATTGAGTGCAGTTTTGAAACAAATTCCATTTCTACTATTTAATTCTTGAATCTTTGTCTGTTCTGGAAGATGAGTCTTTTAGCTTGCCTGCCACGGTTAATAGGCTCTGGTTTTACCTGTTATAGTTACTGGGGACTGGCTTTGCTTGCTTACAATGTATTATATGGTACAAATACTGAATGGTGGGACTATAAGTTAATTCTTAAGGCTGTTGCTCACATTCTTTTGATCATTAAGGAGCAGATGGGAAAGGGAGGAAAGTCTCACAAGAATGGATAATACAGGGTGAAATGAAGGTGTTAATGGCAAACAGAACAGTGAGCATGTTTTGTTTTATGGGTGAATGGGGTGTCATCCCGCTCAAAATTTGAACTACTGTATGCTTTAATTAGATTGTGTTAACACTGGTTTCTCAGTCCTGATAACATATGTCTGTGAAGAACATCTTTGATTTCTGAAAAAAGTTTTCTATTTCACCACTGAGACTAGAATTTGTGAACTAAAGTGATCCTGTACATGACAGTTTGTTTTGCCAACAGTCCAGTTTTTACCAAATATTAGACCCTGCAGTTGTTGCCAGGAAAGTCTTATGATGAAATGTTGGTAGCTTTCAGTTACAGCAAAAGAGAACAAGAAGGGCAGCAGGCAGTGTCACAGTGGAGGCTCTGCTGTGTTTGACTAGATGAAAAGTTACCACCAGCAAAAAGCCCAAGTTTTCAGGTCTGGGTCCATAGCTATTCCAACTTTGCCCATCCCATGACTATAAACTTTGACTATTCTAAAAAATTCTGCCCCTTTGGGCAGAAGTCTTGTCACCCTTAGCTAATATTGGATTATTTGAATTGTTTTCATCTTTTCTGCTATGGTTTCAGGTCTGGTTTTGGGATAGAAACAATTTTAGTCACATTGTGGCTGATGTACATCATAGAATGAATGGTGGGAGTGAAACCCTTTTGGTTCTTCTTGACATTTATCAGGGCTGGGCTTGGACAGCATGATATTATACTTATAGTAGTTTCAGTCATTACTGGAGAAGGAATATCAGAAGATGGTGCTGGGATTCCATGCCATGGCTATTGAGGTTTTACAAGGTACATTTGCAGTATATCATATGGTATATTTTTACCTATTTTGCAAAACATATATGTTTGACTTAATTTTCATGAGCCACATTTCTTCTGAAGGAAAATGTAGAATATTAGTAATAATAATAGGATTGGTCTGGTGTGCCTTGCTAATGGGATGTCATTGCTTTTGTTGTTGTTGTTGTTATCACCCTCAAGCTGATCTTGACCCATGGTGACCCTGTAGATGAGACATCTCCAAGATTACTTGTCCTCCACTGCTCTGCTCAGTTCCTGCAAATTCATATATATTACCTCTTTTATAGAGTCCATCCATCTAGCATGCAGCCTTCCTCTTTCTGCTTCCCTCCACCTTTCCTAGCATTATTATTTTCTCCAATGAGTTGTACCTTCTCATGATGTGGCCAAAGTACAACAGCCTTAGTCTAGTAATCTTGGTTTCCAGAGAGATTTCTGGTTTAATCTGTTCTAGCACTCATTTGTGTGACTTCTTGTCTGTCTGTGGTATCCTCAGCAACCTTCTCCAGCATCACATTTCAAATGAATTGATTTTCTTCCTATCCATTTTCTTAACTGTCCAGCGCTCACATCCATACATGGTAATAGGGAATACAATGGCTTGTACAATTTTAACTTTCATGCTCAGTTGTATATCTTTACATTTTAGGATCTTTTCTAGTTCTTTCATAGCTGCCATTACAGTAAATTAGAGCAAAGGGTAAGTGGTTGGATGTTGAATTGAGATTATTAAGTCAATGAAATGAGGAAAGATGTTTTCCCTTTAAGAATTCAGATAAAAGTCCTTCATCCATTTTTCCACACTATTATGTGTGCAGCCTAGTAATGCCAAAATATTTGAAGGGTGGAGATGTGTATTGTAGCCAAAAGTCTATTAAGGGGAATTTTATTTAGCTCAAATTGAGAGGAGGTTGGCTTCAAGGACCCTGCGAGATCATCTCCCATGTGTATACCAAGAGTTCAGAGGATCTAAGAATTGATGCAGAGACAGAATTCTCCAATTAAAGTATTATTTATTAAAGGGGAAAATCACACAACAATTCACATGCGTACACACACTTATTCCAGGCTCAAGAAATCAGGGGTTAGCTTGGAAAAGATGTTGAGGCAGAATTACAGATGAGGCTTTCTCCGGGATTCAATTGGGTGAAGTGGCATGAGACACAAACCATTCTGAGAGTGCAGGTTTGAATGGAGGTGCTGGTAACTATCAGAGAGCACAGTGACACAGTGTCCCCATGAACTCCAACTAATGACACTGAGGGGGAAAATCCAGGGTTTTTTTTAAGGGCTAAAACTTTTTTTAAAAAGATTGCTCTGCAGAGGGGCGGAATATAAATAAATATTTGATTATTATTATTATTATTATTATTATTATTATTACTAGCTGCAGGGCAAAGTGTGAAATTGCATGGATGAGGTAATCTGGTCTGGCAATATTCAAGGTGAATGGGAGAGGATTAAGTCATTAGCTGGCCCATCAGGTCATTCTAGGCCATTATTGCCCATTCCTCTGATTATGGAGGTGATGATGGTCCATTTGCAACTCCCACACTATCTGCCTGACTTTGAAGATTGGCTTTTTTCTGGTCTTCCAAGTGACCTAGGCACAACCTGTCTGCCTTGACTTGATGACACTTGGTGTCCATTGCAGTGTACATTTAGGGCCATGTGGAATTCATACACACACCAAAATTCAGAAAAATTCACTTTTGGTAACAGTCACTAATGGCCCAAATGCACCACTGTAAGAGCAGTGACATCAATAGCATTGGTATCACCTGGTGCAAGTACCTGGAAAGGATTTTTTTTTGGGGGGGCAATGGCAGCCTGCCCTGCCCCACCCTGCCCCACCACTCACTTGCCTCCCTCCCTCCCTGGCCAGCAACCACCTGTTTACATATACACACACCCAGGGCTTCCGGGAGTCGGGTGGACAGACAGGCAAGTGAGACAGTGGGAATTGATAGAAGCAGCATGTGCTGACCCTCCTTCTATGGTGCCTTGACTCCCTCGTGCAAGAGAGCCATGACACTAGAGAAGGCAGGAGGGGTGGGAAGAGGGCCCGACTGGGTGTTATTTGTCCTCATATGTGTCACTTGGTGTGGTCCATACCCCTGCACTCCTCCTAATGATGCCACAGTGTGATAGCACTCACTCATTTTCATAAGTTAACCTTCTTTCCTTCCCTGCCACCTGAAACAGTTCAAACTTTTTCTGCTCCCAGAATAGGTCTTGGGGGTGCATAAGAGGCTGCAAAAAGAAAGGAAGATTTACCTCTCCTGGTTGCAGTGACAGAAGCAGTTCCATAAATGGAGCCATTCTCCTGGTTAGTGTCCAATGATTACTAATACTCTTACAATACAGTGCAACAGCTTCCAAATATTAAGAGCTCTTCCGTTGCAATGCTGCACATATTTGCTTGGGATTATCTTATCTTCAGTCAGATGTACTTCTGATTAAACATGATTGCTCTGTTCATAAAGTGTACAAATTGTCCAAGAGTGAAACCTGTAGCAGAACATGCAGGTTATCTGAGAACATGTGTAAAGAGTGAACCTTGTCCAAGAACATCCAATGAGCTTTTACAGCTAAGCAAGGATATGAAGACAAGCCCGACCCTCTCTCCACCCCAATTGCTTATAGGGGACAAGAGAGCAAGAGGACACCCTCTGCAGGCTTAAAAGAGCCATAATCGTTACTTATGTGTCCTCTTGTCCTCATGTCAGATATCTACCAGGCCATTAAGAATGCAGTTCTGTATTGACTGACTCTGCACTTCCTTAACCTGAACACAATATTTCTTGGCTCTACTCTTGCCTGTGGTAAGACACAAGTGACCTTGTTTAATGAGAAATTATAATTAAATGTTGCATTTCCCCTATGTTTTAAATAGCCATTTGTGAAGTAGTGGAAGATCCTTTATGTGTTCCCAATTTGTCTGTCCTCTTTATGTTTTACTGTTTTATCAGGGAAATGCATTTTGTCATGTCAATGAATTGCAGCTCATTTTTTCATACAACAATCAGGAGTAATAGCAGTTTTCCCCCCTTTATAGTGGTGCATTTGGTCCTACCCCTTGCCCTGTATCTTGTTATTATCTATTTCATTTCCCTCTACAAATGGGATACATGTTGAGTATATGGCTTGCCAATTACATTGCACAGATGGGCTGTGTAACTGATAACTTTCTATCCCTTATGATCACTATTTCTTTGGAGTAATAACTAAAGGGTAAGTCAAGAGAAAAAATCCAGAGCAGTGAGACCTACCCAAGGTGGCTGTGCTGATCCATGAGAAAGGAAAAAAAGCCCTACAATCACAGGTGGTCAGTATCATAGGATCACCTTAAATGCTTGATGAAAAGTTCTGGGGAACTAGAAAGGTCGTATACCTAATGGCAGAGGTTCTCAACCTTTTTGACTCATGGAGCCCTTATTTCTATAGCAGAGCCCCTAAGAAGCCTAACCTATGTCTTACAAGTTAATGGTGTTTAGGAGTATATATAAGAATATATTCTTATTCTTTAATTTCATTCAATTTTTATTTCTTTCATTTTCCTGGAGTGGCCATCGAGCACCTGGAAAGTGCATATGGAGCCCTAAGGGCTCCTTGGAGCATAGATTGAGAACTCCTGCTTTATGGCATTTGGGCTGATCACAAAAAGATATTGACAAACTATGAATCCCTCTGCCCTTTCTCTTTTCTCCTTATGAAATGGTATGGCTACCTTGGTTGCATCCACACTGCAGAAATAATCAAGTCTGACAACACTTTAATGGCCATGGCTCATTGCTAGGGAATCCTGGGAATTGTAGTTTGTTGTGGCACCAGAGCTCCATCAGAAAATAGTCTAGGGCAATAGAAATGGTGTTTATATTAAATGATCCTCTGGGAACTACAGCAACAAATACCATGAGGAATCTCCTGACACATTTGTCCTGTCTGGAGGAGTTCGCTGTGATCCCGTTTACATTACTAGGTGTAAAAATTATGCCTGCACACCTGTTGTTGTTGTTGTTGTTGTTGTTGTTGTATGCCTTCATGTCATTTCCAATTTATGGCAACCCTAAGACAAACCTATCACAGGGTTTTCTTGGCAAGTTTCTCCAGAGGGGGTTTGCCATTGCCATCCTCTGAGGCTGAGAGAGTGTTACTTGCCCAAGGTCACGCAGTGAGTTTACATGGCTGAGCTGGGATTCGAGCCCTAGTTTCCAGAGTCATAGTCCAATGCTCAAACCACTACACCACACTGGCTAATTCACTTATCTGCACTCTCTGTTTTAAATTGGAACAGAGGTTAATTGCATACCTCATCATCACAATATCTGGCTTACCCTTTGGATTTTTCTGTATTCCCCATTATTAAAATATTTTTGCCTGATAAAGAAAACCCAATAACTCAAAACACTTTGTGGTATTTGAGTTATAAAGGTACATTGTGTGGATTTATATGCCATTTTTAGTTCCCAATGAGGTTAATGATATAAGCAAATGAAAAAGAAGTCACAATTAAACATTTCAGATAGGAAACACAAGTCCAACAGTCAACAGGCAAGAAGCCTAAGCAAATAGCAAGAGCAGCATGACAGTTAAAGCAGAGTTTTAAGATAATATGAAAAGAAACGGGGGGGGGGGGGGGGGAAGGTAAAAGCAATAAAGCTTGCTCAGTTTTTTTTTAGTTTTAATGGTGGGAAAGAATTTTGTTTTGGTGGAGCTGCTTCTTCCCAGATTGTTGGGAAGATATACAGAGAAACAGCAATCTACCAGATTGTATAACCTGCTGGATTTTATATTTTCAGAAGTAGGAAACTAACCTCTCTCCTTCTACCTCCTCTTCATCCTCCTCCCTCTCAGAAATTCTTGGAAAATTTCCATGGACCCTACTCAATTTCTATTTGGGTCTAATTTATCTGCCACCTCCTTCCTCTCCTTTTTCATCTAAGGATGGTAACTCAGGATTGGGCCAAATTCAGGTCCCCAGATGTGGGACTGTATTGCTTGTCAGCTGCAGCCCACATAGCTGGGCAATAAAGCAGAGGTGCACAGTCCAACAACATTTGGAAGGCTGCATTTCCTCTTCTGTAATTGTGAAAGCAGATGCCATCACATGAACATCAAACCCATGAATGTCAAACCCAAATTTTAGATAATGAATTAGAGGGCAGAGGGCAGGAGAAGGCCCCTCACTTTTTGGGACAGCGCCTTTAGCTATTGTTTTTTTAAAAAAGGTTATAGAAGGGGATATGATTTGGCAAAAGTTGAGACAAATGGGGAGTCAGAGTGTTTCGCTTTAATGTAGGTTCACCTCGCTGTCCCCTTGCAATTCAAGGACAGTGAAAGATTTACCTTTTCCTCCTAACCCAAGCCACTTACCTATATCAAGTGGCTGATAGTATAGGAGAAACCATACCATAGGCTTTCCCACTGTCTTGAAAGGAAAGGCAATGTGTAGATATCTCTAAATTTACATTTTATGTAAGGATATTACTCAAATTTTACACAAAAGTAGAGAAATTCATAGCAATCATTCCTTCAGCCTTTTCAGCTTGCCTGCAGTGCACATAGATAATATTTTGCATTTCTCCATATGGTGTTAAATTTTAATGCCATAATATATATTCACAGTGTAGTGGTTTCTCTGGGAACCACAGAGCCATGAATTCTTTAACTTTTTTAAAATGTGAAAATCTCTTCAATAATGTTATATTGCTACTGCTCCTAGTGTAATTTCTTAGGTTTTTAAAAAAGTGACAGTAAGAAGTGAGTAGTGTGATGAATAGGGGATTTAAGAGTACAATCCTATACATGTCTAGGCAGAAGTCAGTTGCACTCATTGCAATGGGGCTTATTTGCAAGGTAGATAAATGTACAATTGCAGCCATATAGTACAATCCTATGCATTTGTATTCAAATATAAATTGTGCCCATTGGGACATATGCCTAGATAAACTGGGCTACAACTTTAGAACAGCTATTTGTAGCATTCATTTACTATAAAAATAATTTCTACTTCCACTATATTGTTAAACAGTATCTTGACTATTTAGTCTACATTTACTGTTCTGTATGCTGTTCTGATTTGAAAGGTCAGGAGTGGACATTTATTTAATCTGTTCCCTAGTGAAAACAAAAGCTTCCCAACACCCCCCCCCCCTTTCCTGTAGGTACAGTGCTTGACTGAATATTTTTCATAGTCTATGTGCATCATAATTTCAGAATATTTGGCTCAGTCCTATCATAGCCTGGAAAGGTTACTTGCTTGAACTACAAAAGCAGGACTTCTTCCTTGGAAATTTCCATGGAATTCTGGGGGATGTAGTCCCAGAAATGACCTTTTCCAAATTCTGATTTTTAGCTTACAAATATCTGGAGGGAAGAGTTTAAGTGAAGAATTAAAGTATCCTGAGAATCTAGGGAGTTTATCACACGAGGGAAATCCCATGCAGAAACGGGGTTTTAAATTGAAAAAAACCCGCAAAAGCGGGCAGATTTTCAGACGACGTTGCTGTTAAAATGGGGTTAACCTGAACGGAAAGTAGTCAGAAACTGCTTCTTTTTACTTTTAGAAAATCCCGAAAGTATAAAGAAGCAGTTTCTAACTACTTTCCATTCGGGTTAACCCCATTTTAACAGCAATGTGTGTGAAAATCTGCCTGCTTTTGCGGGTTTCCCCCACCTTTTAAATCCCATTTCTGCACAGGATTTCCCTCATGTGATAAACTCCTAGGAGCAGTCTAAAGAGTGTTACCTATTTGCCCAGGCTTTGCATTTACCAAAGCATTTTGTATGAAATAGGTAGGAAACACCTATCATTCAATTTGAAAATAGCTTTTTTTGCTCTGTTAAGATACTGCTTCATCAGAGCCCACAGGTTAAAGTTGGAGATGAGGGAAAATGCATGCTCAACACAATTTACAACAGCTTTTTCTAATCTAGCCCCTGTCCTAATTTTTTGGACTACAGCTCTTAGTGGTAGGCAAGTTAGGAAAGAAGGGTTAATATGTTTAGTTAAATATTATGGGTAATAGATTGGATCCTTCTGCAAAATTCTAAATTATTAGCTTTAGAAGGAATAAACATGAAAAAAGGATGGCATTATTATTTGTGTTATGGAGGTGCTAGAACTGACAAAAACTTCAATGTACATAAAACTAGGAAAATACTTCTGCATATTTGGGAAAAATATAAAATAATCTGGTATTCCAAAATTCCAAGCTGGACATCTACACAAAACACATTTCACAATAAAGAAGCATCACTTTTAGAAAATAGATTGACGTATGACAAATTATTATGCAAACATAAAGGTAGTTATAGATTAAAATCAAGAGAGCAATTATTACAAGAAGGTATTGAAATGAATTGGCTAAAATATCTACAAATCAGACAAGACTACAGGAATGACAAAGAAACTTATGATATTGACATGGGTAACCCAAGCTTTGAAAAAATTCTAAGGGAAAAAGATCAACATGGAATTAGAAAATTATATAATTTGTTATTAGAACTTGAATATGAAAATGATCTGGTTAAAAACAGCATGATCAGATGGATGCAGGATATAGGTAATCAAATTCCGTTGCATGCTTGGGAAAAATCATGGAAGGACTCCAGCAAATTTTCAAAATGTAATACATTAAAGGAAAATTATTTTAAAATACTACACAGGTGGTATTTCACCCCTGTAAGAATGAAAAAAATGAATATTATTAGAAATAATATTTGCTGGAAATGTAAAAAAGAAGTGGGGTCACTATTCCACATGTGGTGGGCATGTGAAAAAGCTTCTGAATTTTGGAAAATAATACAAAAGGAGATGGAGGAATCTATGCAGCTCAAAATACCTTTGAAACCGGAATTATTTTTATTAAACATCTTGGACACAATTGATAGTAAAATAAGCCAGGACAATAAAAGTGTTATTCTATATATGATTACAGCTGCTAGGATGACCTTCGCTAAATTTTGGAAATTAGAAACCATACCAACGTTAAATATGTGGAAAATGAAAGTTAAGGATTTTGCTATAATGGACTCTCTATCAATGTATTTAACAGAAAGATCAGACCAAGAGTATAAAAAGAAATGGGAAAAGATTTATAAAGAAAAGAAATAGTCCTAAAGTAATGTTTTTTTTTCTTTTTTCTTCTTCTCACAATTGATCAGTGTAACTTAAAAAAAAATTGGCAATATGTAAATCCGTCTCTTCAGGGATAAAAATTAATTAAGTATAATTAATCATTTAAAATGTATATCTCTTTAATGAATAATATGGATATGTTGTTAGTATTCGCCTACTATGATTATTAAGTGTTAATTGTAACTAGCAAGTGGATAACATATTTGAGCTTATAGAAAGACTGTTTTCTTCAGAGGCAGTAAAATCTTCTGAAGTTTTCTGCATTCACTCACATTAAAGCATAATTAAATATTATCTAGAGTGTGAATTGCCCCATGGCAGCTTTCATGCAGTGTCTATATGTTAAAATAGATCATTAGAATATTTAATTATTGTTTGGAATATGTGAAAATAATAATACCTGGTTGTATTTGAAGCTCTAAATATGATATATTAACGTGCGGACTTTCTTTTCAGAAATGTAAAACAGAAGAAATCTTAGTTATGTCAAGATTATGTTGCAGTCCTTGCTCCGAAAACTATATGAGTTTTGTAATTCGTTGGTATATATGTAAATGTAAAAAACCCCAATAAAAACAATTTAAAAAAAATATGTTTAGTTAAATATTAATACGCTTTAAAAATCTAATTCAATACTCTTTATGTTAGGTGGGAGGAAAACTTAACTATTAAGTTTATGTTAAAATTGCAGTTTAAATTAAATGTTAATGCCAGCACTAAAGTCTTACCACAATAAGAGTAAGAGTAAGTAGTATAGTGGTAGGATATAAGGAGTGAGGAGGGAAGTTGATGATAAAGGAAGTTAAGAAGGAATAAAGGAAAGAGAAATAATAGGATGAACGGTTTAGGGAAGTGAGGAAAGTGAATGGAAGGGAATTAAGAGTGAGGGGGAGAATAAATAGAGAAGGAAACAAGTGAGAATAAGGAAGAAGAATGGACAAACAAAAGAAGAATCTAGTGAGGTTTTTTTACTTCCTTTTCCCTTTTTTGTAAGATTGATTATTGATGTTATAATTGCTAAAACGAAGCAAATGAAGTAAAATGAAGTAAATTAAGTAAGTATAAGTAAGTGTGCATGTATATGTTTGAACGTTTTAGTTGTATTGTTTTGTATTTGTGTAATTTTAATTAATAAAATTATTTAATTTTTAAAAAAAGAAAAGAACATTTCTAACCACACACAAAGACTTCTCTTGGGGCTCATTCCCACTATGATTTAAACTGATTTGCTGATTGGTTTATATGTGCCTCGTTCACACTGGAAACAGTTTCAGACCCGACTGTCTTGGGAGCGAGCCATCCAGTTGCCGTGTTCCTGGGTTGATCGGAGCTGGAGCGGCCAGAGGCTGTTCCTTCTGGGCCATCTGTTTTGACTCTAGGATAGTTTGTATTGGAGGTTTTATATTCACAAACACTCCCTGAGGACATATATGTAAGCACCCACAAAGGGATGGGAGAAGCTTTGAAGTTTTCCTGAGAAAGACACCCCCCAACGAGTCGGGAGAGGTTGCTTGTTGTGCTGGCCATATAAGGACATTAGAGGCCTGATTGGTCAAGCGCGCAGGAGCCTCTGGGTAACTGCACGCTTGGCCCAATCACAGTGCTTATTGGAGTTAAGGAAGTCTTGAGGTGATTGTACTCTCGCGAGACTTCCTACGAGAGTTTGTTCTTTATAGCTCTGTGCTGCCACGTGGCGGCAGCCATTTAGAGCTTGAACTGAGCGACCCAACCCAACCACCCTTATTTAAAGAATTAAGGGGGTTGCAGACTGCCAGAAATAGTGCAAATTGAGTCCACTTTTAGGGTTAGGGTTAGGGAATCATGGGAACTGTATTTTATTGTGGCACCAGAGCTCTCTGACAGAGAAGGCTCAATGTCTCAGAAAAAAAACAATTCCCATTATTCCCTAGTACTAACCCTAACCCTAAAAGTGGACTCAATTTACACTATTTCTGGCAGTCTGCAACCCCTCTAAGTTAAGTTACTCTCAGGCTTAGGCTGATCGCCCTCGGGGGCCGGGAGGGAATTTTTCCCCAGGGTCATCACCCTGGGTTTTTCGCCCTCCCTGAGATCAATGTATAATTAGATTGTTGGATATGGATCATACGATAATAACTATGTGTTATCTTATGTTATTATTAGCTTGTCACAACTTAGGGGTTAGGGTCTATATTTGGAAATTTGTTTGTATTTATATTGGGGTGGGTAATGACCCCCACCCCACAGGAAAATTAATCTGGCTAATTAAATTTAATTGGGGTAATTTGGCAAAGGTTAAATTAAAGGAAGTGATGTGTGCAGTTAAATGCATGCCGTCATTAACTAGTGATGTCATATGATGTAATATGACATCATTTCCGGAGGGGAGGGGTTTGTAAATTTGTTGTTGTTATTTGTTTACATACTTTGTCACATGTGGGGAAGGACCACCTTCACACACACACATGTGACAAAATGTTGGGAGTTTAATTGTAAATCTTGTATTATAGACCCTGTACAGCAGAAATAAAAGTTGTGGCCTGTTTAAATCCAAAAAGAGGCGTCTCGGGTCCTTTGTGCCGGTGCAACTGACAAATTTTCCAGAAAATTCAAAGATTTTAGTACAAATGTGTTAAGACACTAATGCAGTCTGAAACATCTCCCTTTGATGTCAAGGAAATGGCAGGGACTATCAAAGCAGTAAGATGGTGTCTGGTCTGTTTGATTTTTACAAATGCTTTCCTTTGCTGTTTTTTCTCCCTTTTGTTAGTTTGGCATGGCCTAATCAGTGTGAGCTGACACTGCCAATTTTTCTAGCTACCCTGAGCCATCATGACTCCCCAAATATTTATAAGATCATCATCATGACTTCCAGTCATGTTCTGTGTCAGATATTAATTATGATTTTAGGGTATGCAAGATAATAGTGGTAGAGTTTCCCAGAAACTCCATTGCTACAGCTGATAGGGCAGATAGCTACAAGCTCCCTTACCTGCTGCCACCATTACTGTTCTTCCTGCAGGCCCCAGTTGCAGTCTTTGATGATGGAAGGGGGTACCTGGCCACATGGGCTTTCACAGAGAATGGTGGTGACAAATGAGGTGGTAACGGTAGTTCCATTGTACACTGGGTTTCTGAACACCCGCCCATTACTGTGCCAGACCAGGTAAGTGCTGGGGATGGGAACAGGCTGGATCCATGGGCAGAATACAATGAGGTTGGCCTGCCGTATCCTGTCCATACATTGAACACCTTGGTTACAAAGACCACTGCTTCTAACTTGTTCTTGTTCCGCTCCTATTTTTGCTTTAAAATATTTTAACCTCAGAATTACCAAAAATCACGTCCTGATCTTTAATCAAAATAAGTGGTTTGGATCTAAACATTGCAGTTCTTCAATGCTGAGGGGTTAACAAATAGCAAGTAGTATCCCCCCCCCCATGTCCAAGAGAATTAGTCTTTGGGTAAAGAACTAGCTAGGATATGTAAAATTTGTTGGCTCTTTAGCATCACCTCCAATTTATTTAATTAAGGGCTTAATTAATAATTCAGTAATTGAGCTAATGCTGAAATTCCAACTGAAGTCAATCAATCAAGGTTTTTAAAAAGTTTAATTAAGGTGCCCCTTCCATTAGAAAATTTTCAGCCAAATTGATTTTAACTATTTAGTTCCTGCTTCTGCCCTAAGTCAGCATTACCACTCATCTGAAATGATGGGAGTTGTAGATAAAGGCATCTGGAAGGACAAGGCTGGGGGAGGCTGACTTAGCAAGCAGAGTGCCTAAATGAAAAACAAACAAACAAAAAACGCCAGAATCCTCTTTCTGTGAATTTGATGCTGCATAGAAGAGAGAATTTTAGCAGGTATAGTTTGCTTTGTTATGTAACCTGGACCTAGGGGAATTTTTAATTAGCTCAATTAATTTGGCTGGGTTACTTCAGCCCAGGATATTCCCTTTAACAGAGGGTCAGGGGATAGGGAATTAGCAGAGACAAATTCTTCAAATGAATTGTATTAAGGGAAATTATTAAGGGAAATTATTAAGGGAAAAACACACAGCAATGCAGGAACACACATGCACATACACACAGGAGCTAATAGGAAAGGCTTCACTAACAAGAAAATTACCAAAACTTGGTTGCTCCTTTAGATGCAGTCTCATGATGAAGATATTACTCAGCGGTTCACAGAGTGGCATTTGGGGGGGGGGGGCAGCATGAGTAAAGACAAGCAAGGAATCCAGAGAGAGATGTAAAGTCCCCCTTGCACTCCATACTAGCTCAGAGAACAAAGAAATTTGAGGTCTTTTTGTAGGGCAAAAATATCCTGAAGCAAAGGTACATCAAAGAGCCCAGATCTATATGAAAGGAGATCATTCGAGATAGTGATGTCAGAGGTGAGAATGGGTTGTAAATTAGGATTCCGGCTTGCACCCTACTTATGGTGACATTCCTTGTATCAAACTATGAAAGAAGCTATATCCTGTTTTTGCATCTGGTCATTGTATTAGAAATACAGTCAACATTAGGAAAAAAGAACTGGGGATTTGTTACATAAAATATTCATATAAGTGCAATGCCTTTCAAGTTTCTAAAACAAGTGTTTTCTTTAGGCTTTATGAGAGACAGCTCATGAGTAGATTTTGATTTGCTAACAACCCACAAAACAGTAAATTTGACATGGCTTTGTTTAAGATGTGGTAAATGCTTCTGGGCATTTGAAAACAATTATATTGAAGTTGTTTAAAATATCCATATTTTAATATCCCTATGCATGCATGTGGTGGTGATGGTCTACTACAGGCCACCAAGACAAACTGAGGAAATTATTATTATTATTATTATTATTATTATTATTATTATTTATACCCCTCTCTTCAGCCAAAAGACTATCAGAGTGGCTTACAAATGGTTAATTAGACACTTCCCTGCTCTCAGGCTTACAATCTAAAAAAGACAAGACACAAAAGGAGAAGGGAATGGTGGTGGAGAAGGGAAATAAGTCCAGCAGATCTTCTCTTCCTCTGAAACCTGGACCAAGGCAGGTGGACTAGAGGGAGGGCCCTTCTTCTTACTGTGGCTAGGCCCGATGGAGCTGGCCTGCCTTCTCTCTCTCTTGATGATAATGCCTTCATGGAACAGATGACCACACACTCAGAAAGGAGAGATTTAGCAGTAAGGGGGATTTCAACTATCCTGATATTTGTTGAAGTAAAACTCTGCCAAAGAAACGAAGGGTCAACAAATTCCTCACTTGCCTTGCAGACAATTTCATTGCCCAGAAGGTGGAAGAGGCAACTAATGGCCGAGAAACACAGGCAATAAAGAGAGACTGGAGGCCACTGGCCACAATCAGGCTGGGTTCGCGGGGACCACACAGCCCACTCCTGAAGTGGACCACATCTGCTCTGGATCGCTGTGCCAGACCAGCTTCCGGACCCTTTGGGTGTGTGCATCATTTGAACACCACGCCCCCAAAGTGGCCAGAAGCTGCTTTATTTGGGCACTTTTAGATATGCTCCTAACTAACAGTGATGATTTGGTAAATGGGGTAAAAGTGGCAGGATCTTTAGGTGGGAGTGACCACATTCTCCTGGAGTTTGTTATACAGCAGAAAAGGAACCCAAATATAGTGAGACATGCATTCTAGTCTTTAAGAAGGCTGATTTCAGTAAACCTAGGGAAATACTGGCAGTGATCCCATGGTCAGAAATACTAAAAGAGAAGGGTTTTCATGAGAGATGGGAGTTTCTTAAAAGTGAGATACTGAAGGTACAATTTCAAACAGTTCCAATAAGGTGAAAAAATGAGAGGGAGAAACCAGGATAGATATCTAAAGAACTGTCAGACTTGAGCAAATTCAGAATCTTTAGGGGGTTGCAGACTGCCAGAAATAGTGCAAATTGAGTCCACATTTAGGGTTAGGGTTAGGGAAACATGGGAACTGTATTTTATTGTGGCACCAGAGCTCTCTGACAGAGAAGGCTCAATGTCTCAGAAAAAAAACACTTCCCATAATTCCCTAGCACTAACCCTACCCCTAAAAGTGGACTCAATTTGCACTATTTCTGGCAGTCTGCAACCCCCCTTTGTGTATCAAAGGGTCCAGTGCACTGAAACAACAAAAGACTTTATTGAGAACACATAGTCAGCTTTTAAGCCAGAACTACCCCCTCAAAGCCAAACAATATCTTAAAACCCCAAAACCTTTAAACTCCTCCCAATATCCTTGGTGCCAAAACTAGTGCCCACCTCTAATTCCCATGGTCTATTTCCCCCATCAAGCCAGGCCCTCCTTCTAAACCTTCTCACCAGCCTTATCTCTCTCATACTCAGGCATTTCCACCCTTTACCTCTCCTTTCATTTACTGCCAGACACTACATCTCACATATTACAAAGTTTATCATTCTCAAAACTATCCTAGCCAGCTGCAACTATTCCCAACCCCCATACTAACTAACCTATTTGCTATTACTACTAGTTTACCCACAATCCCCTATCATTTTCAACCTATATATGTTAACTACAATATTCAAACAAACAACAACAAACACCTGACAGAATCCATGCACACAGGCATGGTTCTGACAAGAACTTTCAACTGAGCTAAGTCTCAAAAGGGACATGTAGAAGAAATGGGAAAAGGTGGAAATCACCAAAGAAGAATTCAAACAAATAGCCAGCTCTTGTAGAGAGAAAGTCAGCACATAAGGAGCTCAGGATTGCTAGAGAGGTTAAAAATAATTTTAAAAGGCTTTCTTGGTTATGTCTATAGCAAAGGAAAGTGCAAGGAAATGGTGGGGTTGCTGCATGGATAAGATGGCAAAATGCTAAAAGGGAACAGAGAAAAGGGAGAATTACTGAACACTTTTGCCTTAGTTTTCTCTGAAAAGGAAAACACTACTCAACTTGGGAAAAATGGAAGAGATGACGCAATAGGGGAAATGCAGCATAGAATAAGTAAAGAGATAGTACAGGAACACCTGAGTACTTTAAATGAGTTCAAGTCTTCAAGGCCAGATGAACTACATTCAAGGGTACTGAAAGAACTAGCAGAAGTAATCTCAGAATACTGTCAATAATCTTTGAGAATTCCTGGAAAACAGGAGAGGTCCCAGTAGATGGGAGGGGGACAAATGTTGTCTCCCCCTCTTAAAAAAAGGGAAAACCCCAAATAATTACCACCATGTCAGCTTGACATCAATACCAGGAAAGATTCTAGAGCTGAACATTAAACAGACAGTCTGTAAGCACATAGAAAAGAACACTGTAATTACTAATAGTCAGCATGGGTTTCTCAAAAACAAGTCATGCCAGACTAATCTTATCTCTTTTTTTGATTGACTCACCAGCTTGGTAGATGATGAGAATGCTGTGCCTGTAGTGAATCTTGATTTCAGTAAAGCTTTTGACAAGGTCTCCCACAATACTGTTGCTAGTAATCTAGTAAGATGTGGGCTAGACAATGCAATTATTAGTTGGATTTTTAATTGGTTGACTGACTGAAAGGTGCTCACCAATGGCTGCTCTTCATCATGGAGATGATGGGCCAAAACTAACAAAATGTATTTCAACAGGGAGAAATGCAGGATACTACACTTGGGCAGTAAAAATAAAATGCACAGATATAGGATGGGTGACACATGGATTGACAGCAGTACACGTGAAAGGGATCTAGGAATCTTAGTGGAGCACAGGTTAACATGAGACAGTAATGTGATGCAGCAGCTAAAAAAGCCAATGCATTTCTAGGCTGCATCTGTAGTGCTATAGTGTTTAGATTGAAGGAAATGATAATACTATTCTATTCTGTTTTGGCCAGACCTCCCTGGAATATTGTCAGTTCTGAGCACTACAATTCAAGAAGAATATGGACAAGATGAAGCATATTTAGGGGAGGGTGACAAAAATGGTGAAAGGTCTGTAAACCATGCCCTACAAGGACCAGCTTAGGGAACTGGTTATATTTAGCCTGGAGAAGAGAAAGTTAAGGGGTGACATGATAGCCATGTTTAAATATTTGAAGGGATGTCACATTGAGGATGGAACAAGGTTATGTTCTGTTGCTCCAGAGACTAAGAGTAATGGATTCAAGCTACAGAAAAAGAGGCTCCACTAAACATCAGGAAGAACTTCCTGATGGTAAGAGCTGTTCCTATACTGCCATGGAATGTGGTGGAGTCTCCTTCTTTGGAGGTTTTTAACCAAAGGGTGGATGGCCATCCATCATGAATGCTTTGATTGTGTCTTCCTGCATGGTGGGAGGTTGGAGTGGATGGCACTTGTGGTCTCTTCCCACTCTATAATTCTATGATATCCCTGGCTGACTCTTCTCCTTCAGCCCTCCTCCCCATGAGTCAGACTTATGTTAATAAGATTCACGGAGGAATCACCTAGAGCAGTGCATCTTAAGTAGTCTGGTCTCTCTCTCTGTGTGTGTGTAATTCCCTCCCTCACTCCCATTTGCCAGTCACCACTATTATAATTATACTCATTGACTACACTTGTCTCGTTCTTTCTTGGAAACTTACCTGGGACCAGAAGGCTCTGGGATGGGCCCCAGTCCATGGACCACCATTTTGAGTAACATTGACCTAGAGGTTATATGGTACAGTTATTCCAACTCAACATCTCTTCCACCTCTATAATTCTATGATTCTACATGTTATATGTAAGTAATGCAAATGTGAAAACCCCATTATCACCAAACTTTTCCAGATAAAATTAGAACAGAGATAAAATCAAAACTGTCATCTCTTTCATGCTTCAGAAATAAAGCTGTTTGACACCACTTTTATTGTCATGGCTCCATCCTATGGAATCCTGAGATTTGTAGTTTGGTGATGTATCCAGCCTGGTCTGTCAGAGAGCTCTGATGCCTCGCCAAACTACAGATACCAGGATTCTCTAGGTTACAGTCATGGCAGCTATAGTAGTGTGAGAAGCTCTACTTCTGCAGTGTGGACTTACCGTATCTGTCTGCGTATTCACATCCTTGAGCACTCCTCTTCTGAAGGATTTTCTCTGCTAGGGTGTGATATATTTCTTTTTCTTGCAATACGCAGCACTGTACTGCCTTCTGAAGCAGACTGAATAGTAAAAGCATCAACAGTCTCTTTCCTTTTGAATAAGAAGGAAAATCTCAATCTCCCTGTATATCTAATTGTATTTACTGTACAGACATGACTGCAATTGAAAACCTTCAGCAATATCTACTATTAGAGTGAGACTTCCTGTGTGTATGCATGTAGAGCCACATACACACATGCATATCTAAGTGTAAGGGAAAGTACTGCACTCATTTTTAATGACATTAACTTTTTAAAGGCAACCTCAAATACTTTCCAAAGGGCAACACAAGGACTGCATGGTTGGACTATATAAGAGCCTACTGTTACAGGGCACTGCTTTTAGTCTGGAGTAAAGTGAAAAGTATGAATGTAAAATATACTTCTAGCTGCTGATTGCTATTGGAGTCAAAGTTTAGCCCCTATGAATGCAGTTGCTCTGCACTTCTAGGTTATAGGGAGTGTTAGAGGTTTAATTCATCATCCTTTCTTACTTGATAGACATTGGTAGACTTTTTTCTTGGTTTGATATGCAAGTAACTTGTTTTAATTTATTTCAACAGAATTGCAGTGTAGTAAATTAAATACTGATTTATTAATTCATGGCACTTGCTCACAAAAATCTTACAAACCAGTTTAACTAAAAATGGATCAGGAAATAAAGTAAATCATGTATTTCAAGAAAACAAATCAGATGTATATTACAGGAATTGTTCCAATAGAACTATTATTTAAAGTAAATAAATAGAATTATTTTATTTGAGATCCTTTGAAATTGGAACCAAATGTTACTTTGTTTTCATTTTAAACCCATGAAATGGTACATTCTACAGACAGCTATTTCTGGTGGAAAATATTAAAAGAGATAAAGTCAAGTTCATTACTCCAGAGATTGATGGTGAAACTTTCTTAGCGTTGATAGGAATTAAAATGAGAAATGCTTCTTAGTTCTATGATACAGAGGTCTAAATCAGGATAAAAACTATAGTAGATTCATTAGAGCCAGCATAGTAGTGGTTTGTACGCTGGACTATGACTCTGGAGACCAAGGTTTGGTTCTCATCTTGGCCATGAAACCCACTTGGTGACCTTGGGCAGGTCACATGCTCTCAGCCGCAGGGAAAGGCAGTGCTAAACCTCCTCTGATCAAACCTTGCCAAAAAACTCCAGGATAGGTTCGCCTTAGGGTTGCTATAAATTGGAAATGACTTGAAGGCACACAACACATATATAGAACCATTAAACCAGGGGTTCCAAACCTGGGGTGCGAGATGGAATTTCAAGGGGTGCAACAAAGAGTGGCTTGTGTCTATGAGTGACAAGTCATGAGTTATCACTCAACCATCTGCCAGTGTGCCTTGAGAAGTGGTCATAGGTGGTTGTTGCATAGATAGTAGTCTCATTGTTTATTTAATGAAAAGGAGAAAACAACAGAATTAACATATAAGTAACATATGTAACTGATTGTCAGAATATTGATTTTAAAATCATTATAGTACAACATTTGACATAATTGTTTCACTCATAAATTCATTATTGCAAGAGTTCATTAAGTATTTCACATTTCAGCTCACCCGTTGCTTCTGTTCACATGCACTGTGCCCCTCTCCTTCAATTGAAGTCACTTGGCAATCCTGTACTTATCCTTGCTTTGTCCAGACAATCAAATGCCCCCCTTGTTGCCACTGACAGTGGGGCCTCTCTGTCCATAGACTTGCCATCGGTGGATTTAAGCATCTGTGGATGGCAAGCCCCATTGTCCCCGATGGTGGCATGTGGACACAGCTGCATTAGCAGCTGTGCACACATCACACTGGCATTAAGGACAATGGGACTTGAGGTCCTGGAATGGATCCCCCATGGATATGAAAGTCCGACTGTATAATGCATAGAACTGAGGAGTGTGCAGGAGACAGAAGGTGATGTTTGTCCCATGCATACTCCAGTCTTCTGATACCGGAGTTGAAAGAGACATGTTCCTTTGTGCATTTCTCTGTATTCTGGTAGCCCAATTCATTCATTCATTCACACTAGTGAGGTGTGAGTTTATTGGCAGTGAAATTTACCAGCCACATAGTGAAATTGGACTTCTTCATCTTCAAATCTGATATTATTTTTGCAGGAGATGCAAACATTAATATAACACTTCCTACATACAGCATTTTAGCTGCTGCAGGGGAATCCTAAAGAGAGAGCCAGTACACTGGGATTTTGCTATTTGAGATTTCTGCCTCCAACAAAGGCAAAGCATTTTTTTTTCCTAATATTTGGACTAGATTGGCATGCTTTACCCCTACATCACCAAAAGTTTTCCTGATGCAAAACATGAAAGCTTCTTCAGAAATTCAATGTTCTCTACTTTGCAGCTTCACACAGGAAGAAGACATGCTGGATTCCAAAGAAAGCATCTTCTTTGAATTGCAAATGGACATTAAATTTCCTATATCAATGACCACATGGCCAAAGGAGGAGGTGCTATCCTGCCTGCAAATTGTCCTCCCTACCATCTAAAACTAAGACCAGAAACAACAGAATGCAGACCTGTGACTAACATCTTCAATTTTTTTCTCCTGTGCCTGATGAAGAAGCCAGTGTGGCTTTTAAAGCTTGCGACATGTAATTTTGCATTTTGGTTGGTATAAAAGTATCATGGTTTGGATGTTATTGGATTTCTTGTAAATGGGTCCAACACGGTTACCCCTGGATACTTCCTAGTGTGAGAGAATGGCTGAGTATGTGGAAGGTAAATGGGTTCCTGGAGTGACAACAGGAAAGAACCAAATAAAATGGATGCCACGCAAAGCACTATTGAAGGAGGAACTTGGATGGTGGAAGCGAGGAATGGGAGAAACTTGGCCTCAGAAGCGGAGATGCTGGCCAAGCATAACCAGGACAATACAATCTGTCGAATATGAATGATGGCCGAGTGAGATCCAGCACACACAGAATGTACTGAAACTTGTGCAAAGAACTGAACTGTTCTGATCAGCAAAACATGTTTGTCTCAAGAAAGAAGAGAAGAAAAAGGTATAAAAGACAGTACTTCTCCCATTTCACCTTGTGGTTCCTGATCCGCGGCAACTGGGGCCATCCACCCTTCTTGGAGGCTTGATCAACTTCCAGTGAAGGATTGTGAGTATGAATGTGTGTGAATGTGTGAGTGAATGAAAAGAGCTCTTGATACTTAAGGTGTTTGTTATATTGAGTATCTGATATTAGAAATGATTGTTTTAGGTGTTGCTGTTGCTGTGTCTCAATAAATGTCACATGCAAAGTGTCTAAACCCAGATCTGGTTTCCTATGTGTCTTTGTTGAAAGTCCTATAGTCTGGGGTAGCTAAATTTCTTTCTGGATCAAAAGAACAACAGAGAACCTCGGTTCATGACACTAGTGGTGTGGGACATAGAAAATATTGGGGGCCACTGCATTAAATTAATGGGTTTTACCTTTATGTTGATTCACCATTCAACAACTGTCTCTAGTCTAGTTGGAGCTAACTAATAAGATTCAGGCCTACATGTATTGTAGGGAAAACAAAAAGCAGGAATACCCAGTGAAATCCAGGATTCAAAACTTACAACATGGTGAAGAATACATACATACCTTGAATTTCATACTAGCAGTTGGCCCACCAATATGCTAGAAATGGAATAGAAAGTTCAGGGGTGTGTGACATACATATCCCTTAAAGGTTACAGCTGCTAATGGATTTTGCTTCTGTAGTGAGCATTGGGAAGGGCTGAAACACAATATTTTTCTGTGCTGTGATAATTTGCATTTGCTTTTGTGTAAGCCTAAAGAAAATCTAAATAAATGCAGTGTTCAGAATGGTTCACAGTGACCTTGACTTTCCTCCCTTGTTTGTGCTGTCTTCATGGTGATGTCTAAAATTCCTCCCAAGCATCTGTCTAAAAATCTCCTTGTTAAAATTTTAGATGTAGTCGAATTGGCCAATATTTTGGCTGATGGGTTTTTCTGCAAATGCCTCCTGTTGGTATTTTGAAACCAATTTAACTCTATTAGTGCCACTCGCTGATTCAATCAGTCCACTGACATTTCAAATAACACTGTACTGTGCTCAATTAAAGGAATCCTGTAGGTTTTGCAGCATTTAAAAGTTTCTAGCATGGCAAAGGTAAGAAGAATAATGACTGCATTTTCTTGATTTATTCTGCTGAGTGGCCTGTGGTTGTTCACCAATGCTACATCTGCTTGTGGTAAGGCAGGGATTCTGCTTCATGCTTTATTGCCAATGTGCCAATGTGTAACATTACTGTGAGAGGTGCTGGATTGAACCATTTCAGTTTACAGTTAGAGGATCAGATACTGGAAAGGTCTCTCACAGCTTGCCTTTAAGCAGGAGTAGAAACTGGTACTCCAGATGCTTTGGACCTCAACTCCTAGATGCCCCCATCAGCATGGCCAATGGTAAGGGGTTGTGGGAGTTGCATTCCATAATGTCTGGAGCACTCACACTTGCTTTTAAATATGCAATCTACAAAACAAAAAGAAGGGGATGATCACTGAAGTCCTTACCTATGTACTTCTGGGGCAGAATAATGCAGTATCATGCCAAATATTTTGATCACACAAGACCTGTAATCGTTGCTTGGCTGTTTTATGCCACTGCTGCATGGTTGTGTTAAGTTCCTGGGGTAATTTGGGACCAGACTACCACACAATGGGGGGTTGCAGACTGCCAGAAATAGTGCAAATTGAGTCCACTTTTAGGTTTAGGGTTAGGGAATCCTGGGAACTGTATTTTATTGTGGCACCAGATCTCTCTGACAGAGAAGGGTCAATGTCTCAGAAAAAAAACAAAACAATTCCCATAATTCCCTAGCATTAACCCTAACCCTAAAAGTGGACTCAATTTGCACTATTTCTGGCAGTCTGCAACCCCCCAATGTCTAGGCAATAGGTCAGAAAGGTGTTTTTGTCTCACTCCTAGTTCCACTGATGGAAGGATTACTACCAGTACCTCAACCATTGGGGAGCCTGCCCAAAAAGAGTGGTTGTTTGCAAGTCTGACTGAATTTATTAGGAAAATTAAGTAGTTCTAAAATTGGTTATTAGTTTCTTGTGATTACCCACTACTGGCTTTGTTTCTTTTTTCTTTTTTTTCTTTTTTTAGTTTTCTCCAACAGTGGTTTTCTTTTTTTTATAATTTATGTTTTATTAACATATACTATTCAAACATCTCTATAAAGTTAACATATTAATTTCTTTTTCAATAATTAAATACAAATATTTACAATTGACTTCCAAAGTATCTCCAGTTTGTACTCAACCTTAGTTCAATGTTCATTCATTGTCTTCCTATATATGCAATTTTAAATATTGAATCCACTGTGTGTTATAACAATAGCTTTAATTATCTTGATCTTTAATAGTCACTTTTCACCTATTATTTAATCAGTTTGCTAATTTAGGGTATCCCATCAGTCTATATCTCTATTCAATTAAATTTTCTCTCTTACAGTATTGCAGTATCGGAGTCCAGTCTTGTTCAGTACTCTCTACATTTTGTTTGTTCAGTCTGGCTGTGAGTATGTCCATACTCATCATTTCAATAAGTCTTGTAGTCCACTCACTGGTTGAGGGCACTTCTGCTAGCTTCCATTTTTTTGCTAATGTAATCCGAGCTGAAGTTATCATATACAATAATATCCTTCCATATTTCCTTTCCATTTTTACTGGGATCTTATTTGTCATGTTCAACAGATATATTTCTGGTAACATGTCATATCTTATTTTAAATATTTCACAAATTACCTTATGAACAGTTGTCCAATACTTCCTGACTTTGTCACAATTCCACCATACATGTAGCCAACACCCTGTAGTTTGCTTACACTTCCAACATCTGTTATTACCATTCCTGCAAATTTTTGCTAATTTCGCTGGGGTGAGGTACCAACGTTGCTCCATTTTTAAATAGTTTTCTTTCAAGTCTTGACATTTAGTAAATTTTTGTGTCTTCATTCTTGCCCACTCCCAACTTTCCAAATCAATGTCCCTACCAATATCCTTGGCCCATCTAATCATCGTATCTTTTACTAAGTCTTGTTCCAAATCTATTGCTTGTAAAGTCTCATAATATTTGGAAGTTAGTTTTTTTCCATTTTGCTTAATCACTTTGTCCAATTCGGTGTCTGTCTCTTCAAATCCCATTTCTTGAAGGATAAGCAAAATTTGTTTTTGACCATATTAAGAATCTGTTACCATAAAACTGGCTTTATAATATGTAGTCTTTAAAAAGCCTTTGGATTTTTCAGCTTTCCTTTTAACTCTTACGTTGCTAGAAAATAAGTGCTTTGATAAAGCAAAAGGTATGTTTTTATTTTATTGATTTTAGTCTGCATGGTAGTAAATGGTGTCAGCAGAGAGAAAGCAGATCAATAGGTCGAAACATACTGATGATATCCTTGAGTTTTCAGGATAAATACATCAAGAATCTCTATGGTATTTATAAAACAACAATCCATTTTCTTTTTACAGCTTATCCTAATACACTAGAAAACAGTTAGTTATTTTGGAGCCCATTCATTTAAGTCAGTTTTATTGTCTTGTGCTTGCTGTAGTGACATGGATATATATTTTCAGTACAGACGCTTGCTTATTGTAGGGATCCAATATATCAAGGTATATAAAACCAATTGAACCCCTACAATAAGCAAGTTTGCTGTAACCAAATCCTCCAGTCTTCAGCTAACAGTTGTTGCTAAAACATTAAGGACGTTATCACACGGGGGAAATCTGTTGGTTAATCCACACAAATCCCGAACAAAAACTGAACTTGTGCTTCACAATTTCACATGACGTTGCACAGAAACTGGTCAGAAATTGGACAGAAACTGGTATTATCTGAGATCTTTTTAATTTCAGGAGTTTAGAGGAAATGCATTTGTGAAATTACAGTAATTTTGCATTTACTGTAATGTGAAAAGCAAATACGCACGGACAATTCTCTTTTAAAACCTGGAGGAGGGCCAAGAGGAAGAGGAGGAGGGGCCTCCAGGGAGGGAGAGTCCTGGGCTCCTTCTCAGTGCCAGGGAAGGGAAGGGAAGGGAAGGGAAGGGAAAGCAGCCCAGGAGAAAAAAGTTTGGCAAGGAGGAGAAGTTTGGCATTTGGGATAGAGGGAAAAGGAGGGGGAAAGAAGGCTTCCCTCGCAGCAGCTGTGGGGGGGCGTGGGTGCAAGTGTGGGGTGTGCTTGTGGAGCAACTTGGAGCTCCATCTCACATGAAGTTCTGCCCTGCAGGTCCTACAAAGGGGAAAGGCTTATGGGGGGACATGGGAGCTACCTCCAGTTTCCCCCTCTCAATCCCTCCCTTCCCTTGCCTTGCCTTTCCAGCCTCCTCCTCCTCCTCCTCTGCTCTCTTGAGAGGTCCTAACCCCAATGGAAGGGGGTTAGGACCTGCACAGGAGGACATGACCCCAAATGTAGGACAGTCTGACATTTCCTCCTGGGAAATGCAGGACTCGCCCCGGAAAAGGAGGAGTCTTGTCACAAAACACACCCATTTCCAGTACATGTACGGGTTCTTTTCACTTGTGTATGAAAGTTAAAAATGTCTTTTTTTTCGCTTTTAACTTAATTTCGTTATTACTGTAATTACATGTGAAAAGCTTTTGTGTAATTAAGCTCTATTTTCACTTTGTTTTCGGGATGCTTCATTTCCACTTTATTATCTCTTTAACAACGAAACTGGCCCACGTGTGATAACATCCTAAGTTATGGGAATTTGTGAAGAGGAAAAATACAGGAGTGTTTGAACAACAATATTTTCTGAACAGATATTACATAATACTCTTACGTGCATGGAATAAGGAGGCTTTCAGATCACATTTACTTACTTGGACCAAGGAATGAACACTGTATCATATACCAAAGCGATAATTGTAAAGTGCATTAGCCTTTCCATATAATTATGAACAACATGCTACAGGAGAGACAGTAGGTTCCATTGAAAGGTTCACTCATTTGAGAAAGGAATGTAATTCTGTGGTTTGTAAGGGCTGAATTGCTTCCATGGAGATGAAGAGACATTTTCCTACAATCTTCAAGGAGGTTTTCAACGAAATCTCAACAACTATTTTCTTTCAGAAAGGTCAACTGGTGGGTTGTTTTTAATAGTAATTAAGTGTCAGTCATCCACCTGGAAATAATAATGACCTACGACATTTTAACAGGTATCTGGAAAAGCAGAATTCTTGTGTTCAAACACACAAAAGAGCTTAGTCAGAAGTGGAAACTTTTTCAAGGTGAACTTCAGTGTGAGATTGAATGACCCTTTGTGATAGTATACTTCTCACCACTTCACTCATTTTCTCTATTATGCTCAGCTCCTCCTCAGCGTCCAGTTCAGCAATCAGTCTTCCTGGAATTCTTGCATTTTCAGGGAAGAGGAGGACCTATTCATTAAAATATCAGCTGAGTTAGGTCTTGGTTAGCTTTGGAATGCTGCTTGTTTGGACTACAGTCAAAATCACCTGACTTGCATGGCCACTTTTATATATGGAGAAGGAAAGAGCCCAGGTGGTGCAGTGGTTAAATGCCTGTACTGCAGCCACTCACTCACAAACCACAAGGTTGCGAGTTCAATACCAGCCAGGGCTCAGGCTCAACTCAGGCTTCATCCTTACAAGGTTGATAAAATGAGTACCTAGCTTGTTGGGGGCAATTAGCTTGTAGTTGTCAACTGCTTAGAGACTGTGTAGCGTGGTATGAAGCAGTATATAAATGAAGCTGCTATTGCTACTGTTCCAGGGATTCCTTCAAATTTATTAAAAATGAGGTAAATACATTTGCTAAGCAGACATGTTTATGGAAAAGACCAACTCTGAGACTAGGCAAAAGACCTAATTTAATGGCAGTTTCCATTTTTATGTATATTTTTTCAAGAATCAGCAATAAATTTAAAAAAATGTCAATTAAGTCTTAAAATAATACAAGATGTTGTTGTTGTTGTTGTTGTTGTTGTATGCTTTCAAGTCGTTAGGCCTAAGGCAAGTTTCTTCAGAGAGGGTTTGCCATTCCCATCCTCTGAGGCTGAGAGTGTGTGACTTGCCCAAGGTCCCCCAGTGGGTTTCCATGGCCAAGCCAGGGAGTCAAACGCTCATCTCTAGAGTATAACACTCAAACCACTATACTACTCTGGCTCTCTAATAGAAGACATAGAATTTGTTATTTAAAATTCACTTCAGTCATCAATAAAGCTTGCAAGTGGAGGAGCACTCACATGAAATACCATAACATGGTTCATCCTTATTTTGACAATTTGACAGTCACTTCAAGACAAGTCAAAGCATTCCTGACAGATGGCCATCCAGCCTCTGTTCAAAAACCTCCAAATAAGGAGACTCCACCACACTCTGAGGGAGTGTGTCCACTGTTCAACAGCTCTTATTGTCAGGAAGTTCTTACGGATGTGGAAGTGAAATCTCTTTTCCTGAAGTTTGAATTCATTGCTCTGTGTCCTAGTCTCTTGAACAGCAGAAAACAAGCTTGTTCCATCCTCAATATGACATATCTTCAAATATTTAAACATGGTTATCATGTCACCCCTTAACCTTCTCTTCTCTAGGCTAAACATACCAAGCTCCCTAAAATGTTCCTCATAAGGTATGGTTGGATTTCTTGTCTGGTCATGCCTGGGCCTGGTCTTTGTTCAAAGACATTTCTATGAAGATCAGAAGGTTGTATTCCTCACAGAGCCTTGGAAGCTTTGCATTGTTGAATGGTCCCTGCTGTGCAATTGTGCTTGATGTTTCTCACATTCAACAGAATGGCAAAAGAGTGCAACATCAAATTTTAAGAAGACTGCAATCTCTTTTTTTATTAACAAAGCTTGGAGGTCAGGAAAGGAATATTTCCCTGCTAATAGCTCAGCTATGGGAGATGAGTAGGAAACAAGCACGATGTGATAATCCTGAGTTAAAGTTAGGGTCAGCTCAGTTATTGCCTTGGCTTTTAAAATATTTTTTTAATCATGAAAAATAATAGAGTTTGGTATCCGTCATCATAAGATTACATCAAAAAGTCATGAAGAAAAATTCAATGAGGAAGCTCAAATAATTAAACAACATCAAAATAGGTCATCGCTATGGAGGAATTAAAGAATATGCAGGTTGAAGAAACTAAATGGACAAAGCAGTTTTAATTTCCTACAATTATTTGAAAATTGGAGATATAAAATGGTTTATTTTTGGTCACTGCAATTAATGGGAACAACAACCCAAATTTTTTTGGTGGTGGAAAAAAGAGAAAGAGATTGAAATACCTTCTGTGTTAGAGAATAGGGTAAACATGGGTGGCCTCCTTTTTTTGTGTGGCCAGAAACTTTCCTTGTTATTCATTTTGGATTGGGTGCTTCTGTTCACTTTAAATAACATTTCATGGGAGAAATGAAGGAGCATAGCTACATAGCTGGAGGGTGGAATGAAAATAACTTTTTCAAAGTAATGACAAGGAGAAGAAGAATACACTTTGAAAAAGAAATTAAATCATTTGACTGACAAATATTTACAGATGTGTTACACCTCTTCTGTTAGGCTAGGCCAAAGGTGGGAATCATGTTGCCTGCAAACCTCATGTGAGCCTTACGGAGTCCCACATGACCCTTGCACTCTGTCTGCAGATGTTTTGAAATTTCAAAAAAGCAGGAAAAACTGTCCTAGGCACAAGACTCCCTCTCCATCTCCCATAATTGCTCTCAAAAATACTTTGTGGGGTCACCTTCCTGCCCTGGACAGTAGTGTATGCTCAAGAATAATGGTGGCCATGGGGTGTGGCTGATGAGTACTGAGTCTTCATTCATTGGTTAAAACCTCTTTGTTGTGGTAGAGGTAATGTTCAATAGCTGCTTCATCTAAAACCCCAAATAGCACAGTATCCTTACTTTTGACCATCAAGGGAGGAGACGATGAGATCTCTTTTTGCCTTATAGATAACAGTCTCATTTTCTGCATATATGTTAACAAAGACAGCCAGTCTTCCAGCAATGTATCAGGCACTGTTGTCATCTTAACTTGGGTCTGTTTCTCTTCCAATGGTCTGTGTGCAAAGAACAGCACAAATAGTTCTGTGCACCCAAGGACAGTGTTTGGAGTTGTAATCTTAAGGTTTTCAGGACTTAAAAGTCATCTTAAGGTTTTCTGGACTTAAAACAGCAACAGTTGTATTATAAAAGGAGAGTATACTGTTCAAATTTTGAACACCCTATTGGATGTACTTTGGTCTTTGGGCTCAAGCAAACATAAGCCATATAGGGGGTATGCAGATGGCACAAAGCGCCGTCTTCAGGGCAATGAAGGGGAGAGGCAGCCGCATGCTGGGCGCCCCAACCCCTTCCCGAAAACGTCATCAGAGCAGCCGGCCCTCCGCATGGCTGGCGCTCCGAAGATGCCTTTAAGCTGCAGCGTCCGCACACGCTGCAGTGGAAGAGATGCTGAAGGTGCGCCGGCAGCCTTTTGCGGCACACCTTCAGCGATTTGTGGAAGAAGCGCTATTTTAGCGCTCTTTCCTGGGGTGGTGAAGCTGCACCGTGGGGCCGAGGAATGCGGATGTCTCGGGCGGCCCCGTGCCACCCGTCTGCTTCCCCCCTAAGTCATGGCCTGTGCTCAGGAAGTTCTGCATGTAGTTTAACAGATAGGCTATAACAGAATTTTAATGGTAATCATTGTTCAAAGAGGAAGTACCAGAGGGGTGTTTAATATGCAAACAGACTTCTTGTATCTCTGTACTTAGAAATGTAAGATTAGCCTGAATTATGGCTCGTCCCACCATGAATACACCTATCAAATCAACACATTGGTGAATCAACACATGGGCAAATCTTATTGATTCATTGGTTTGTCCTACTGGAGATTAATTATAGGATTCAGATATATATCTGTGTCCAGCAGATATATATTAACTGGGCTAAATAGCTAATCTAAACATATTACCATGAATAATACCATTAACAGCCAACCTTATGTGAATGAATGAAATTTATTACAGTCAATGACCAGCAAAAAAAAACAAAACACCATTATAAAAGCAATGTCATACATGATAAAAAGGAATTGTACAAGATAGTACAGTATTATACAAAATGAAATATTACGTTGCACCAGGACAAAATTTCAACAGCGCAGAAGCTTGCCGTCTACATTAGTTTTCCATGTAGTTTTCCTATAACTGGATAATCTGTAAATACAGATCACACAAACGGCCAGACAAAAACAACCCATATAAATGATAATGACAATGACAGTGACAAACAATAACCAGCATAAACATTATAGACTCCGGTAAACAATATAATAATATATACATTCTAAGAGAAAATTTGTACAAAAATGGCATGTTCTAGTACAATAAAATTAAGACACCATTTTATGTCGGCAGGCTATTGCAGCAACGCAAAAACTTGCTACCTTAGCTGTAACCTCCAGCTTCTGATCTGCCAGGAGATAATCAGTATAGAATGCATCCGAGTTGCCTGGTATTTTTTGTAGAATTGGAGCTATAAAGTGCCGCTGCAAGTCCCGATAGAAGGTACAATGCAATAAGACATGGCACACAGTTTCTACCTCCCCAGATCCACATGGACATAACCGTTCACAAAAAGGTTTTTTGTTATATCTTCCTGTGAGTAGAGCCGATGGAAGTACATTGAATTTGGCCAAAGTAAAGGCCTTCCTATACTTAGGAATTGTTAAAATTTTCAAATATGTGGCAATGACAAGGCCTCTCCCACTATCTTTAAATGCTGAATGTAGGGATGCTGCACATATATAATTTTGTAATTCTATGTCCAATATGCGTTGACGAATATTCTCTTTGGCCTTTGCATACCCCATAGCAAGAATAGTAGATTGAGAGAAACCTAAGGATTGCACTTTTTCCTTAATTAGTTTTATCCATCTTGATTGAAATGTATCAGTAAGAGTCAGGGGAGCTAAACCGTTGGGGATAAATAACAGCTTTAACCAATAATATAACGTATATATCCATATTTGTGCTTCAATAGTAATTAAACCAGTTTCCAATCTAAGTGAAACATTTGGCACACAATTTGGTAGACTTAGAACAGATCTTAAAAATTTTGTTTGAATAGTTTCCATGGCAATAGTATTTTTGAATAGGCATATTTGTGCACCATATAACATTTGAGAAAGGATCTTTGCTTTAAATACCTGTATGGCAGAGGGGACATGTTGACCACCTTTGCTGTAAAAAAAGGAAATCAGTGATTTATAACTTCGTTGTATATTTGAAACAGCATATGAAATTTGAGCTTTCCAGGTGCCTGTGCAATGAAAAATTACGCCCAAATATTTATAGAATTTAACCTGTTCGAGTTGGTGTCTGTTTACTTGCCATCGGTGTTTACTTTTTTTGGGGGAAAAGATAAGGACTTTAGATTTTTCATAATTAATTACTAATTGTTCTGTATTACATTGTGTTCCCAAAGTTTTTAAAAGGCGTCTCAGTCCTACACAGGTTAAAGATAACAGTATTGCATCATCAGCGTAAAAAAGTGTGGAAACCGACCTCCCTGTCAATTTGGGTGAATGGAAATTTTCTCCAGACAAAGTTTCAATTAATGAATTAATATAGATATTGAACAAAGTAGGGGCCAATACACAACCTTGTTTTACCCCTTTATATGTAGGTATTATCTTTGTTAAATGCCCTTCCTGATTACATCTTACTCTCAGAGAAGTTTGGTCGTAAAGACTTCTTATGAGAGTCAATAGGCATCTATCAATAGTAGTAGCCTCCAATTTTTGCCATAATTTATCTCTTGGAATTGTATCAAAAGCAGATTTAAAATCTATAAATGCTGCATAGAGTGTCCCCCCCACAGGAGATGAATATTTATCTACAAAATGTTGCAATATGAAGCCCTGATCTATTGTTCTTCCCTCAGAAAGTTGTCTTCTTCTAACCAACACAATAATTTTTCTAAGAGATGGCTCGCATACAGTTTACTAATTATACTCAGTAGACTGATAGGTCTATAATTGGCTGGATCTGATTTTTGCCCTTTTTTAAAAATTGGCACTATTATTGCCAAGATCAGTCAGATGGTATTGAAGCTGTCTGATTTATATAGGTAAATAAGGCAGCTAGAACTGGTAACCACCAGTCAACATTTGATTTTAACAGCTCAGGAGGTATATGATCATATCCAGGGGCTTTACCAAGTTTTAGTCGAGCAATAAGACTAGCTATTTCAGATGTTGAGACAGGTGGCCAAGTAGGAAAATCTTCAAGAATCAGGGGAATTGATTTATCTCCTGTTTTTCTTCCAGCATACATTGTACTTAAGTATGCTTCCCAAGTTTTTACTGGGATATAGGAATCTAGACAATATATATTATTTTTCCATCCCTTTGACACTATATTCCAAAATGTGGCAGAATCATGTGTATTTGATGCAACTATTAATCTTTGCCAATTATTTCTTATCTCCTGATTCTTTTTTTCCTTAATTAGTTTTTTATATTTCTTTTTTAACACAAACCAATCCTTTGGTAAAGATGTCATAGCGGAGTTTCTATATTGCCTATATTTTTCCATTAGCATTCTTTTTAAATTTCTACATTCTTTATCAAACCAGCAGTTAGTTTTAACATGTTGAGTGTTATGTTTGTAGGTATTTTTTACAAGAAGACAACCTTGAATATGTGTTATTAACTTCGAGTAGGAATTTAAGATCTGTTCTGAGGGATTTTCTAAGAGAAAGATCTCTCTGAGTTTAATCGAACTGTCTAATTGAAGAAACTTACTTACAATTTTATCTTGTTTAATGGACCATTTTACACAGGAAAAACTAGGGGTCATATTTTGTTCTAACCCTGGTACTAAATCAGCATGTATATTTTGTGTTCCCAGATTTAAGGAAGCAGACAGAGGAAAGTGATCACTTTCTGTTCTAATTATCACATTAAATTTTAAGATCTCATTTAGTAGATTGTGTGATACTGCAAAATAGTCTATTGTCGAAGCTTTGTTTCCAGAGGCAAATGTGAACTCTCCTTGTTTGTCTCCCTTGATACTTCCATTTAATATCACAAGATCTAAATAATTTGTTAATTGTAAGAGACAGAAACCAGAGAAGTTACAGATCTTATCCTTAGACTGTCTAACAGGTATCAGGTGGATATTTTCTACTTCAGGGGGATATTCTCCGAAGTGGTTGTAAATTGTCTCATCATTAGGCCCAAGCCTCGCATTACAATCACCTGCCATTATTACAGATATATCTGGATGTAATGTTATTATACTGTTGATAAAATCCTGTAGTTTAAGCCATCTATCCTTAATTAATTTTCTTTGGCGGAGAGGGGAAAGGTAAACATTGACCAATAACAAAGAAGTGTAACCTAGATTGATGATCAACGCGCAGCTTGGTTGAGATCAGAATTCCAAGACCACCCATTGCTCGCCCCCCCCCCCCCTTACACTAGACTCTGCTTTTAGGGAATATGTCTCAAAACCATTAAATTCTAAATTCTCACATTCCCAAGTTTCCTGTAAGAAAATGTCAAATTTTCTTATAAAGTTATTAAATGAACAGTTGGTGCATTTGCTGCGCCAGCCAGCAATATTCCAGGATAGAAGGGCTAATTGGCTGTTCTTCCGGGGTGACATATGTCAATCTATAGAGTGTAAGGTTTTACTAGTAGAGGATTTCATAGTACTATCTTTTGAGGAGTGGCCCTCTCTGCGCCTCGAAATATCTGTAGCTATTACTAGGGGACTATCAGCCTCTGCTGACCTGTTAACTATCATATTGCCCCTTTGTTGGAAATGTAAATGACCCTCGGGTTGTTCTAGTGTGACAGGTTCTTCCATATCATTTTCAATAATAATCAAAGAGGTGTTTACTCTACTTACATTTGATACGTATGGCTTAGTGGTCTTACATGATGGTATGTCAGCTATTTTATGTGGGGTTCCCAATTCCCAGTCTTCAAGCTCTCTCATAGTAAGCCATGCAGCTGTAGTGTCCTTACCCACATCTTTAGAGTGAGCTATGATTGTAGGGGCTTCCATTATATCTGGTTTTCTATGATTTTGTTGAGAAAGGTTTATTTCCGCAGAGATTTTATGAGAATGGGCAGATGGTTTCTCAGTCCACAATTTTAGCTCATGATAATACGCTGACTCTATTGATTCTGGTATCCAAGGTGGATTTTGTCCTTTTGGGGGCTTTATTCCTTCCGTTATTTTTTGTAAGTAAGATCTCAGGCAATCTAATCTAAGTAAAATATCACTTTGAGCCTCTGCGGTTAAGGTACTAAAAGAATGTAACAGGTCTTTTTCGGTTTCATTGAAGAAATCCTTTCCCAGGATCATTGAAGGCAAAGGTTTAGAAATTTCAGCACTATGATGTTCCTCAGTATTTTCTTTAACTACAACTGTAGAATTATCATCAAGGCAGCCAATATCAATCAGTTTTTGACAAGCTTTGACCTGTGAAATTTTTGGAGTGGGGATAACACGTGGCTTCAAAGATATTGGTGGTGCCATATTTTTGAAAAATCTTGTGACATGCATACCTCTCCACCTCAGCTTGTCCCTATGTTTATATATCTCTGCAGTAATTCTTTGTTTTCGAAATGTGACCACTACTCTTACACAAGTGCTGTTTGAATATAAATATTCAACATGTGTTAGATCTGCAATGTTATTAAGAACACCAGGAATAACTTCCCCTAGTAGATTCCACAGATGCTTTTTACGTTCCTCGTGGGACAGCATTCCTGGTGGTTTTGGATAGTTTAATAAAGCCTGTCTATTGGCGGTCTCTCCTTAGATGCTTTAGTTATTTTAGTTCTGTTTTCTAACAGGACATGTGCCCATGGGTCTTGAACTGTTGGATTCTGTGAAGAGTCCATCTGTACTGCTGAAGGTAAATTTGGGGAGGCTGATATAGTATCACAGCCTTGCTTAGATGGTTCCTGCTTCTTCCTTGTTTTTGTCTTTTTAGTTATTGTTTCAGAGCTTTCTTTTAATCTTGATTTACTTTTATTATCTAATAATTTGTAAAGATTACAAAGATTTTTTCTTAACTTTTTTGCCAGGTTTAACATTTTTCTCTTTCTTGGCTTTGGTATTACTTTTCTTGCTCTGTTTAGCTTTATCAGCTTTATGACTCTCTTTTGGAGGACTCGTCTTGAAGTTCAGTGTGGGGCCCTTGCAATCATTTGCAAGTTTACAGGTATCTACTAGGAGAGTTATAACCTTATTACAGTCTCTCAGAAAGCTTTTTATTTGTTTAATATCTTCTGTCAGGGCAATCATCCATTCAGTAATTGGTAATTCATATGCATCCATTACATTGTAGGATGCAGAAGGAATTGGGCTAGTGATTTTTTTTGAAAATTCAGAGATTTGCCTTAACATTAACTCCTCTAGTTGATCTCTATGGTTTCTCTCATTTGTTTCTCTGCTTTGTGGGGAGAGTAGGTTAGAAGTCGTATTCTGTAATATTATCTGTATTATCTATATTACTATCCACATTGTTAACATCAATATAATCATTTTGATTGCTGATAGGGGAGGTCCCTTTAACAACACTGTTATCTTCTGAGGGCTCTTGATTTAATGTCACATCTTCTCTTTCCTTATTTGCATAGAACTGTGTAATTTTTGTTTGCCTCCTCAGCTTCCTAAGGGGGGATTTAATTGTTAATGGGGTAATACCATATAATTTATAATTACTCCGAGTCATTACCATGTCTTAGTTTCTACTTGAATAATTCTTTGTAACTTCTACCTGGGACTGCAAATAAGATTTGATTTATTAAAACCTTGTTCTTATTTTAAAATTATAGAACATTAAATCTTTCTACAGGTCTTTCACAACCTTTCTAAATTTTAAAATTTTGTCACTATCAATTTTAAAATCAAACATTTCTCATTATAATCCAGTTATATACATGTCTTACAAATTCTTTGATGCTAGTAAGCCACCTGCTTAGGCTTACTAGGAGCGCATTGCCATCTCTAAATATCATAGAGTGAAGGATGTCCTGGGCGTGCCTAGGACTAAATGTCCAGTTTCCACTTCTACCACCACGATCTCCAAAAGCAAAAAATGTTATTGTTATTGGGAGGCGGGGGCTGGAACCGGCATTCCCACAACCAAACGCCTCTGGAGTCTTAGGTGGGGTGGAGAATGCTCTCAGGGCGTTCCTGCAGCCAAGCACCCAGAGTTTTCTCAGCCTTGCTCTTTGGAGGACAGGAGCTCTTCTAGGTGTTTTATACTCTCAGCCTGGGTGAGAGGCTGGAGCCACGCCTCCTCTGCCTCTGGAGCCTTGGGTGGGGTGGAGAATGCTCTCAGGGCGTTCCTGCAGCCAAGCACCCAGTGTTTTCTCAGCCTTGCTCTTCGGAGGACAGGAGCTCTTCTAGGTGTTTTATACTCTCAGCCTGGGTGAGAGGCTGGAGTCACGCCTCCTCTGGAGCCTTGGGTGGGGTGGAGAATGCTCTCAGGGCGTTTCTGCAGCCAAGCACCCAGTGTTTTCTCAGCCTTGCTCTTCCAACCTTATGTGAGTACATTTAAATGTTATGTTCCTAATCATAACTATCCAGAAGAAGTACTTTTATTTTGTTGCTTTTCAGGTTCTTAAGAGACCTGAATGACTGAATGATGAACAAAATTGTTAAGTTCAATCTTTAGTGGTCAACTTTTAATTTTTAAAAAAAATAAAAATTATTTCTTTCTATAGTCATTTGTTTGTTTCTTAAGTTTTTCCATTTATCTTTTTTCACTTTAAATTTATTACTAGAAAACAGAAGGAGGAAGAAAAAAGAAATCATATGTGACTCAACTGTTTTGGAGCTTTATATTTTATGGCCTTTGTTTCATTATAACTGTGAAAAACAGATCAAGTAATTTGAGTCTATTTTTACAATTTCACAAAGTACAAAACTGCTATGATTGGATAAGTAGGCTGAATAACCTTTGATTTTCTCAGTATTGCAATGCCTATTAGCTGGCTGTCACAGGCAGGCCCGTCACCTTATTATATTCAGTTCCTATATACCAAATGACTTAAAAGTTGGATAAATGCACACTGATTTTGTTGAAAAGAATGGCATTCAAGGAGCTGGTGGGTCAGGTCAAAGTTTTGTCTGTGGTTTCGGATCTACTTAAACATGTACATGATAAATAGCATTTACTGGAGTTACAATTGTGCTCTGAGCAAGGAAGAATAGTGTGTGAGGTTTGTTCTCATCTTTGCAGCTCCCTCTCCCCCTTGAAAAGGGGCTCCAGAGAATTGAGGAGCCCTCGTGGAACAGTGTGCAAGGCAACACAAGAAGCTTCTGTGGAATTTTGGTGTGATGTGATTGAAATGCAGAAGAGTTCAGGAACCAGCTTCCTCCACCAGCCGTCCTGGAAATGCTATCTCCATGAAGACACATTTGTAAATCCAAATTAAAGCTTTATTGTTCCATAAAGAAAACAGAAAAGCATATACATCCACCTTGCTGATGGCAAAAGACCATAGGATCACATCTTGTAGATGTTATTGTAGAATTACAGCATAAGCAATAGAATAGTTCCAGTTCAAAATAACACATAGCAAGTATATAACAAAGGTGAACAAAGGAAACTCTTGGCCCTTCCCATACTCCACCTTCTGAGTGTTAACCTTATGATGATTGGATGATCAGCTGTAACCCAACCTCTAGCTGTGTGTCATTCCCCATGTGACCTGGTTCTCATGACAATTGAGCTCATATGCTTATCTGTTAATATCTGTTAATATCATGTTAATATCATGTTCTCAGGCTCAAAGTGTTTTTATTACTCTGTACTGCGTGCACTTGTTTTGGCTTTGAACACCTGCTGGCTGAATCCTACTTGTTTCCATAGACACTGTTCCCACAATACATTTTCACACGGACATCTCTACATTTCTACTTTGACTGTATATCCCATCTATATTCCAACAGCTTCGGGGGATATCAGAAAATAGTGAAGATTCATTTCCATCTTCTTTTTCTACCAGAGAATGTCCACTGGGTCTCTGCTTCTCTTGAACAGAAGGGGCCTTTTTGATCAGAGAAGGGTTGATCTGAATGTTTCAAATATTCATACTGAAATGAGACATAAAGTGATATGTGTAAAGTAGCTCCCAGAGCAGAAGGGATGCAGCAGGGATTAAACATCAGAAAAACTGTGTCAAGTGAGATGCTTAGGGAAGTGAAAATGTAATTCATTACAAAACAGCTGAAATTTCAACTCAAAGTACTCCTAGGTACTGTGGATCCACTTTAGTCTCACTGCTGTGGCACAAGCTTGACCCTCTAGCAAAGAGGAAGCACAACTTTTGTCACACTTGATGAAATAATCTTTGAAAAATGCAACAGGCATAGGACTACTATGAACATTCGTACCTAACACCTATTTCTGCCAGATGTTTTGCAGAGATCCTCTGGTCTCCCAATACTACTACTACTACTACTACTAACAACAACAACAACAACAATGATCTTTCATTTAGGTTTCAAGGTGGCTTAACACAAAACATTAAAAATAGCACAACAAAACAGCAGATAAAATTTCAGTGCATGGTTTAGATAGGATGGGCCTTGCTTTGTCTCTTTTAAAAAGTTTTCCCCTTTCCCTTCCCATTTTAAAATCAGATCTGTAACAAACTGGGTCATCCTATTAGCATCCATTTACAGAGGCAGGTGAGAGTTCCCATGTCAGTGAGAGTGAATCTACTCCAGATTTCAGCTTTAACATTAAATTTTCAGTGCATTTTTCTGAACATAATTTGATGAGAAGGTTCAGCACCATGGATACCCCTTTAAAATTCAGATTAAAATTTGGAGTGGATTCATTGCCATACTAATGTGGGATCCACCACTTTCCACTGCTCATTAATCAGTGCAACTTTAGTTCTTGGCACTTTGGCCTTCATGCCACTGCATTCTCCCTCTCCTTCAGTTGCCAAATGCTTTCCCCCACTTGCCTGATGTGGTGTTAAATGGAAAGTGTCCATATCTGACACCAGTACTCAACATTTCACCATTTCTACAGTATGATCAGTCTGTTGTTATTGCTGTTGTCATTGTGTGCTTTCAAGTTGTTTCCAACTTATGGCGACCCTAAGGCAAGCCTATCACAGGGTTTTCTTGGCAAGTTTCATCAAAGGGGGTTTGCAATTTCTATCCTCTGAAGCTAAGAGAGTGTGACTTGCCCAAGTTCCCCCAGTGAGTTTTATGGCTGTGTCGAGATTCAAACCCTGGTCTCCAGAGTTAAAGTTCAGTGCTCAAACTATTACATCACACTGGTCTACTTTAAGATGTTCAGTCTACTTTAAGATGATCCATCATAATTCACTGGATCAAGAAACTTTCCATTAAAGATACAGGACCTTCCCACTGAGCCCAGAATTTTGAAGCATCCTTCACAGCTCTCTCTCTCTTTTTAGGTACACAGCTCTGTGACAAAAGACACAGAGAAAAGGAGGTACAAGCTGGGATAAAATAAGTGGTGAGCTGCTCTTAGCACATTGAAAGTGTGGGTTGCTGGCTGTGGAGTTTGCTTTTAAGTTTGTTTTTAAAATAAACACTACAAGGATATGCCTACAAAGTTGGGGCTTAGGAACATCAAAAAGAAGAAATATAGAAGTTGTTGCCATAAAAGTAGAGGCAAAAATAGAAGTGGTTTATCTTGCAAATATTACAGTGACATATAGATAGGACATATGGAATAATAGAGAAGTTTAATATATATGGAAAACAGTACATGGAAATAGATGTTTACATGATAGTTATAATCATTGTCGGAGAATGGACATAAGGTAACAAAAAGCAAAAAACCGTTTTCAGTAACTGCTGCCCTTAATATTATTTTTGTTTTGTTTTGTTTTGTTTTGTTCTGTGTTGTTTTGTTTTGTTTTTGTGTTTAAAATGAATGTTTTATATGTATGTTTATCGGCGGCGGGGGGTGATACATATAGTATATATATGTAATATTTATTTCTTTAATAAAAAAATAAAAAATAAATAAAATAAATAAAATAAACACTACAAGTACCTGGAGCAGAGAATCATCCTTCAGCTGTTTCAACAGTCCTGCTAGTTCATATGGGCCTAAATTCAATTGTTAGTCCCAACTAGAGAAAACCCATTGAATCAATGTGGTTTACTAAAGTGTTAATTTGTCATCCTTCAGTTGATTCAAGCTGAAAATTTATGAAAATTTATCCAGAATCATTCTGTAAAAATGGAACTTAGAGCTGAGTAGCTCACAGTTCATAACACTGCATGGTAGATGTGATATTCTGTCAGTTCCTGGCTATGTGATGGTTTCCAGGAAATTCCAGTTTGCCTCTTGTTTTTTACACTTGTAAAAAAGGGAGTGTACTAATTAAGATCTGGTAAATAAGTGCAGAAAAAAAAGATATATATACTTTCACTCATATTTTACCCACTTTCAAATGGACAAAATACTTTCACAAATATTCTATCCTCATACATCCCGAAGGATAGGCTAAATCCCATCAGGATCTATGTTCATATTATATAACCTGCCTTCTCTTATGGACATCTTTTAAATAATGGAATAGGTGCAAATAATTTTGGTTGTGCTTTTTATGTCTCAGTGAGCCAGGGACCATGCTGGCTGGAGTGTTTTAGAAGTAGTAGTCCAAACAGTAACTTTTCCAAGTTGAGATCTTGTGTCCTTTTCTCCTGAAGACCAGCCTAGGGTTTCATTTCCTTATGCCATTCCTTTTATTAATTTCAATAAAACATGTCTTGTCAACCCTGTAATTAATAAAAACATGATTCCCCTATATTGTTATTTAGTAAAGTCAAGACCCCTTAGAAGCTTCTTAAGCAGAAAATCTTCTTGAATAATAGAATGATATTAAATGTGCTACAATAGACACACAGCAGGTAGAACATGGCTTCCCATGCTCGGGCTTGTATTATAATATGAGTTGATGGGAATGCTTCCATGTGTGAAAGCTGCAGGATGGAAAGTGATCCAAACAATCCAAACCATTGTAAGAGCTGGGGGAGGCTAACAGAAATGCCTTCTAACCTGAAAAATCAGCCTTTTTAGGCAAACACTCCTATTGCTGAGGAACCAATCTTGAGTCCATGAGTATATAGCCCCAGTTGAATCAGTAGTGTTAAAACCCAATCAGCAGAGCCTGGATAACATTTTTTTTTGGGGGGGGGGGGGAAGGCTACATTGTGGCTGAAGGATCCTGGGAATTGTAGTCCAGCAAGAAATTTTTCCAAGTTTTGCCAATTAGGTACTGAGAGAGGGAGATCCAGTGGTTCCTCCTTTCCCACTCTGGAATGTCACTCTGCTCATGAGGGATAGATGCATATGTATGATTGGGTTAAGGCCCAGTATCAAAACACGTACCATGTTTCCTTTGAAAAACAGTGGTGAAATGAGAACTTTTGTTGGGTCCTTCTTTCCACAATCCTACAGTCTGGAAAATGTGATAGCATGTACTGTACAAGGAAGACAAAAATAAAACATAACTTAAAATAGCTGTGTAGCCTGATGATAGCATAACTACAGAGTCTGGAGAATATCCCTTGTTTGGAATGGATACATACCTGCAACACAAATATGATTTCCATGTACTGATAAAGGAAATGCATTTTATGTAAAATATGAACTGCTTTTCTATTACAGTATAATCCTCTATTCTTATGATAGTATTGTGAATGGATTGCCAACCAATTTATCATTTGTAAATAATCCACAGTGCTGCCAACAGGTCATTCTCTGCTAGGCTTGCCATAATTCTCTTCCACAAAACCAGGACAAAATGTAGGACATACAAGAAAAATTGAGAACATGACCAACAAAAAGCCAAAAACATTAATAAAAAAAATATGGTTTATGGGTCGGGGAAGGACTCTAGAGACCAGGGTTTGAATCCCTGCTTGGCTATGGAAACCCACTGGGTGACCTTTGGCTAGTCACACTCTCTCAGCCTCAGGGAAGGCCTTGGGAATCCCTCTTTTGAACTAATCTTGCCAAGAAGACCCCAGCAGAGGTTGGCCCTAAATTGGAAGGGCTTGAAGGCACACCACAACCACAAAGCCATGCTCCAAATGAAGGACAGGTTGGCATCCCTCCTTCCTGGACCAGGAGAGAATTCTGCAATGGGGACATGTCCTGGAAAATGCCCCCTACTCCAGCCCCTTCCTTACCTGACCTTGGCCAACACCACCAGGCCACGGCTTCATGGAGAAAGGAGAAGAAGAAAGGTTGCACAATGCTGCGCTGGCCCGAGGCCTCCTCTGGCAGAGAAGAAGGTGATGGTGGCAGCAGCAGCATTGAGGCCAGGGGAAGGCCTCGCTGCCCTGGACCTCCTCGTGACCTCACCTCATGGCTCAACCAGCTGGCTGACTGGCAGAGACCTCACACAGCCAGGCTAGGCAGGTCTCACCCCTGGCTGGATATCTTTGGGGCTGGCTGGAAGCCCTGCACAGCTGCTCCAGGGAGGCCTCGCCCCCTGGATGTCTTTGGAGTTTGTTTGGTTGGCCAATGCCCCATGTGGCTGCCCCAGGGTCAGGGAGGCCTTGCCCTTGCAGAAACATGATCCCAAAACTGGGTGGGACATGCCAAAGACCCTTAAAAACTGGGAATGTCCCGGCAAAAATTGGGATATGGCTATTCTCTGCCCATCTGTATTTGATTTGCAATGAACATAGTTCTTCACAATGTATTTCCCATTACTTCAGGTGGACACATTCACTCATTCAGCTCTGAGACATTTTCTTTCAGACTCTGAAAACTAGTTAATAAGATTACACTGTATCAAAACTAACAGTGGTGGAAGATTAGTGTGTGCCTGTGAGAGAGATGATCACAAAATGTGACTTATATTTTTGGATGGACTTCCAGTGGTAGCAAGGCAACCAGTCCTGTGTGAAGGGCTCTCCACTGGACTGCCATCTCAGGATAGAGGGGTTGGAGAAAGGATTGAGGGGTTGGAGAATCCCTTTTCATCTTCTCCTCGGGAATAATGGGGCTTGAAGATTATTGAGGCTTGAAGGAGACCCTTATCTGACTTTGATTTGTGACCTCAGAGAGGATTGCAATTCGGAGGAGGTAGGGTCGCAGAGCAGCTAACCCTGAAATGGCTGCTGTTTTGGCATTGAGCCCTGCCTGTCATTTTTTTTTAATTTCCAGCAACAGTACTTCTGATTTTAAATGGAGACAATAAATACTGCAACACTTTCTTCTATGGCAACCTCTTGCAACAAGGAATAAGGAGAGGTTTGCTACATTTGTTGAGTGAAATTGTAACAGATTAGCACTGCCCAAGTCTGGAAGAACATCAAAGATCGGGCATGAACTGATTTAATTGGAGCTATTTGGAGATGGAACTGGATTTAAAGAAGACTAGTAAGTAGCTGATTATGGGAGATAAATTTGATATAACTTGATTTAATAAGAAGACAAAAGGAAGTAGACTAAGTTTGACTATATTTGATAAGAATAATAAAGCAGACTGTGGGGGGATAAGGGCATGGGAAGTTACCAAAATAAAAATAAAAAATGGCAACGACTTAACTAAACAAGACCAAGTACAGTAGAAGGAGGACAGAGGGACAGAGCAACCAAGAATCAACTGGTGAATGAAAGAAGCAGCAGGATTAAAAGATAGAATTAATTAATTGATAAGAAAAAGAAACAGGAGAAAGAGAACAAGAAGATGGGGTAACAAGGTTTGAATTAAAGACAGAATTAATTGGTGATAGAAAGAAATGGTGGAAAGAGGACAGGAGGACAAGACAAAGGGCTTGGATCAAAAGGCAGAATTAATCGGAGAGAGAATTAATTGGAGAGAGAAAGGGGCAACTGAAAGAGGACGGGGGATGGTGCAACGTGGTCTGGACTAAAACATAGAATCAGCAGATGAGAGAAAGGAAAGGAGGAAAGAGGACAGGAGGATGGGATAACGAGGCTTGGACTAAAGAAAGGTGCAGCAGAAAGAGGACAGGAGGATGGGACAACGAGGTCTGGATTTAAAGCCAGTATTAATTGGCTAGAGAAAGAAGTGGTGGATAGAGGACAGGAGGATGGGGCTACAAAGCTGGGATTAAAGAAAGGTGCGGAGGAAAGAGGACGGGAGGAGGGGACAGGGAGATTTGGACCTGAGTCCAGAATAGCCGTGAACAGAAAAGGAGCAAGAGCAAAAAAGGAGATAAGAAAGGATAGTGAGGCATTAAGAAGTATCTAGAGCAGGGGTAGGCAACCTTTCCCCTTTAAGGGCCGAGGGACTTCAGCTCCCAAAAGCCTCAGCCATGTTGGCCAATAGTCCCATGTTGGCCAATAGCTCCTGGGATTCTGGGAGCTGAAGTCCCTCGGCCCTTAAAGGGGAAAGGTTGCCTATCCCTGATCTAGAGAAAAGAGATCTGGGCATTAATAAATAAAAAGCGAAGTGGAAGAAGCTTTTAAAGAAGGGGAGGGAGTTAAAAGGGAAAGTGAGGACTTGAGGAATTACTTAAGAATACAAAAAAAAGTGATATAATAAAGAGGAAGGGGGGAACATACAGAAGAGAAGCTGGAAATAGAAAACCAATATAATAATTAACATTAAAAGATAAGTGATGTCAGACTCGAATTGACTGGACAATTTGAAAATACAGGGATACATAAGTATATAAATTACTAGATAAAGATAAAGAAGGCAGAGTTGGTTATAATTAATTTACTGGCCAAGTAGATATTAATATTAATACGATTGGAGTTACTGGGAAAATAACTGTCTGAATTAATTAACAAGTGATTGAGTAAATTTAAATTTAAACTCAAAACTGAATGAATGATATAAGGGAAGATTTGAGTTGATTTATAATTTGATTTTTAATATATCAGCTACAGAAATTAATTGTTTGAAATTTTTTAACTGGTTTATTGACTGATCTATATTATAGCAAAGCCAAAACTGGACCCTCCCGGTTTATTGAAAACTGAATGAATTATATAAAAGAAGATTTGAATTGATTTATAATTTGATTTACAAGATATTGGCTATAAGAATTAATCAGTTAAATTTTTTAAATTGATTTATTGATTGACTTATTGTATACTATTGTAAAACCAAACTGGATTTTGCTTAATTATTTACAAATATTTTTAAGGCAATTATAATATTGTAACAGTGGTAACAAAAGAATTAAATTCAGGTGAATAAAGACCCTGCCAGATAATAAAGAAGAAGAAATTAAGAATTTTGTGAAGCTCCAAAAGCAAGAACTCGTGAACTCCCCTGAGCCTAGAATTTGTTAAGATGGCAACTGGAATTAAAAAAAACGACTCCTATCTTTGGATCATCTCAAAGAAGAGGATCAAATGATACAACAGCCAAAGTAACAGATCCTACACAAACACTTTTGGAGGAATTTCAAAAACTTAGGTATGAGATATGTCTAGAAATGAAGAATGAACTAAAACAATCTAGAAAAGAAGCAAGAGAAGATCTACATCGAGAGCTTGGAGAATTTGGGAAGAAACTTGACAAAATATCAAATGAAGTGGAAAGATTAAGAACAGATGTAGAAGATCTTAAAGGATTAACTCTAGAATTGAAGAGTACAACCACAGAATTAACAGAACAACAAAAGCGTGAAAGCTATATTAACTTGACACAAGAGGTCCATTACAGGGAGAAATGTTTGAAGATAAGAGGGGTACCTGAAGCTCCAAATCAAGATTTATTTGAAAAAATAACAACATCTATAGCAGACTTTACAGGGATACCAAAAAAGAAATTGTGAGAGATACGGACAACATCTTCAGAATTAACTTGACGATTGCAAGAGAGAGGAACGTGCCAAGAGAAGTACTAATTTCTTTCATAGGATCTAAAACAAAAGAACTGATTTTACAATAAAGTTACCAAGAAGATTTCCTTATTGATGGAAAAGTAGTTTAGATATATAAAGATGTCCCTATGGAAGTGTTGAGGAGAAGACAAGACTATAAGTTTTTAACACAAGAATTAATAAAAAGACGAATTAGATATGCCTGGGACAGGATCAAGGGTGTTTCTTTTACATACAAACAAAGGAGATACAAGATAAATTCAATAATGAAAGCAAAAGACTTTTTAAAGTACGCTGATGACACCCAAATCTATTTCTCCGTGTCTCGTTCGTCGGCCTCGAATTCCAATGGCATCTCTTCTCTCAATGAATGTCTTCAAGCGGTAATGGGCTGGATGAGGAAAAACAGATTGAAACTGAATCCAGACAAGACAGAGGTGCTCACGGTAGCAACCCCGAAACCAAGAATTGGGTTGGAACCTCCAGTCCTGAATGGGGTCACACTCTCCTCCAGTGACTGTGTTCGCAGTCTGGGGGTGCTCCTTGACTCGTCGCTCCTGATGACGAATCAGGTAAATGTGACGGTCAGGAGCGCCTGTTATCAGCTTCGGCTGATACGCCAGCTGCGCCCTTTTCTGGAAGTAAGGGATCTCGAGACTGTTGTGCATGCGCTGGTAACCTCACGCCTTGACTTCTGTAATACGCTCTACGTGGGGCTACCCTTGTGCTTGGTTCAGAAATTACAGCTGGTAAAAAATATGGCAGCCAGGCTTGTCTCAGGAACATCTAGGAGGGACCACATTACCCCGGTTTTGAGGTCCCTCCACTGGCTGCCTATCAGCTTCTGGGCCCAGTACAAGGTGTTGGTTATCACCTTTAAAGCCCTAAATGGCTTTGGTCCAAGCTATCTCAGGGACCGCCTTCTCCCATACAATCCTCCCCGCACTCTCCGGTCCTCTGGGAAGAATTTGCTGCAGCCTCAAAAATCGAGGCTTGTGGCTACCTTCCAGAGGGCTTTTTTAGTTGCTGCCCCCAGATTCTGGAATGACCTGCCGGATGAGATCTGACAGTTAACATTGTTAGACAGCTTTAAAAGGGCTGTCAAGACAGATCTCTTCCGGCAGGCCTTTCCAGATTAATTATCCCGGCCTTGGGTACTCTCACCCCAGTGATCCTTGCATGGCCCCATCTAAGGATGGTTGAGGATTATTGTCATGGGTTTATATTGTTGGTTGTTAATTGTTTTATTGATGAACTGTTGGTTTTAACTCTTATAGATTTAATACTGTTTTAAGGGGGGGAGGGGTCATTTGGTTTGGGTATTATATATGATTTTATGGTTGTGAGCCGCCCTGATTGGGTTTCCAAAGGGCGGGATATAAATAAATGTTATTTATTTATTTATTTATTTATTATTAAAGAAAATGAAATCAGAAAAACATAACAAGGAGGAGGAAGAGAAACCTCCTGATGAAGCACAGAAGACAAAGGAGAAGATGGAAGAAGCACTACAAGACGAAGAAGGTCTTGATCCAAAAGAAGAAGATTCACAGGACAACGTAAGAGGTGATTTTTTTTTTCTGAAGAAGACAAAAGTATTCAAAAATACTCTGGAGAAGGGGAAGAAGATGAATAACTAAACAACTATTTGATTAAATTTAAATTACATTAACAGGAACATGGAGATCAAAATTACATCTTAGAATATAAAAGGATTGAATTCAAAATTTAAGAGAAGTAAAACCTTTCATTATCTAACAAAAAAAGGTAGAAATAATTTATTTACAGGAAATTAAGATTAAAAAATCTGAAGTAAATTACCTGAATAATCCAAAATTAGGACAAATGTTCATTACAGCCAATGGAAAAAAGAAAGAGGGAGTTGTAATGTACATCCAAAAGAAATGCAAGGCCAAAGAAATATTTAACGACCATGAGGGCCATTATATAGGATCGAAGACACTAGATTTTTACTGATTGGTGTATATAGTCCCATGGAAAGACAATTAGTATTTTATAAAAAAATGAATGAGGAGATACAAAAGTTAGACTCAGACTATGGCCATGTGGTTATGTTGGGGGATTGGAATGGTGTGACAGACCCAAAAAAAAAAAAAAAAAGAAAAGAAAAAGACAGAGCTTCAATAAAAAGAATTAAAAAGAATCAAGGAAAACTCCCCACCTCATTTTTTGAATTACAAGATCAAATTAACTTAAAAGATGTTTGGAGAAATCTTTCCCTGGACAAGGATGGATTCACCTTCTACTCAGAAAGCAACAAATCTTTATCTAGAATTGATATGTTCCTGGCCTCTTGTGAATTAGTACCTAAAATTAAAGATATGGAAATATTACCCAAAATTATGTTGGACCATAATCCAATTCTGTTACAAATAGAAACTATGAGAAAAAAGTTTTTCTGGAAATTGAATGACTATTTGCTGAATAACAATGATTTTAGAAATAAACTAAAAACAGTGTTGAAGCATTACTTTTTAGAAAACACTACGGACCTGGTCAAAGCAAAAACAGTATGGGATGCTAGTAAGGCTGTGATGCGAGGCATATTGATACAAAGAGGAGCTGAGGTGAAAAGACAACATGCCATGACTATGAATAAACTGGAAAATGATATACAAAAATCTGAATTAGAATTGTCGAAGGATCCTACCAGTGACAGGAAGAATAAACATTTGCAATGGTTAAGGAAACAAGCTAACAAATTCTTAACTGATGAAATAGCAAGGAAAATGAAATTTATTAAGCAAAGGCAATTTGAATTTGCAAACAAATCTGGGAAATGGCTGGCATATAGACTAAGGAAGGAGAAAGAAAGAAGAGTGATTACAAAAATAAAAGAAGGAGAAAAGATGCTCCATATACAAGAGGAAATTCAGGAGGCATTCAAAAGATACCACACTGATTTGTACAAGACTGATACTGTCAATGGAAAAGAGATAACAGATTATTTAGAAAAACTAAAGATTTGGAAGATAACACAGGAACAACAAAGAATACTGAATGCTGACTTCACAGAAAGTGAAATAATTCAAGCAATAGGGTAGTTGAAAAAGGAAAAAGTGCCTGGACTGGATGGATTCACCGCGATATACTATAAAATATTTGTAGATGAATTAAAAGTTCCTTTGCTAAAAACTTTTAATAACATTACTAAAGATGGGATCCCAGAATCATGGAAGAAGGCAAATATTACATTGATACCGAAAGAAGGGAACGATGACAAGGAAGTTGGGAATTATAGACCCATATCCTTGCTGAACACAGATTATAAATAATGACATTAATAGCCAACATATTAAAACAAATCTTATCAAACACGATTCATGAAGATGGGGCGGGATTTTTACCAGAAAGATAATTTAAAAATATTAGACTGATCATAGACACTATTGAATATTATGAGAAAAATAACGAAAGAAAATTGGCACTAATATTTGCAGACACTGAAAAGGTTTTTGATAACATAAACTGGAATTTTATGATGCAAGTACTTGAAAAAATGGGAATGGGTCCCAAATTTTGTGGATGGATCAAAGAGATCTATAAGGAGCAGTCAGCAAAATTAATAATTAATGGGAATTGTTCAGAATAATTTAAAATCTTTAAAGGAATGAGACAAGGCTGTCCTATATCTCCCCTGCTATTCATAATAGTTTTGGAAGTGCTCCTGAATAAAAAAGAGAAGATGACAGTGTAAAAGGAATGAAGATGAAAAGACTGGAGTATAAATTACAAGCTTTTGTGGATGATTTGGTCCTCATTTAAGAAGACCCTAAAGGGCAAATCATGGATGTCTTTCAAATAATAGAAGAATACGGAAGGATGGCAGGTTTCAAAATTAATCGAGATAAAACAGTTATAATGACAAAAAACATGACTAGAAAAGAAGACAATTATTTGGAAGAAATTACTAAGTGTACTATGCAAAATAAAGTTAAGTATCTAGGGATCTGGCTTATGAAAATAAACGTTAATCTATTTGACAATAATAAAACAAAATGGAAAGAAATTAAGAGTCACTTATTAAAATGGGGCAAACTCAATCTTACATTAACTGGAAGAGTAAAAGCCATAAAAATGATGGTATTCCCCAAAATGAACTTTTTATTTCAGTGTATTGCAATTATCCATAATACAAAACCATTTAAAAACTGGCACAGAGATTTGTGAGAATTCATTTGGAAAACAGGAAGATCAAGAACTAATTGGATAATGATGAGACACAAGATGATAGAGGAAGAGGTGTACCAAATTTGGAACTATATCATGAAGCCAATGCACTCAATTGGTTGTTGGATTGGATACTACTTAAGAATACAAAGATATTAAACATCGGAGGATTCAACAATCATTTTGGGTGGCATGGATACTTATGGTATGGGAAATCAACAGTACATAAAGAATTCAACCATCATGAGTATCTAGGAAAATTCCACAATGGGTATCGCCCCATGAAGCTTTCTTTGGTAAATGGACAGCACTAGAAACATGGTTGAGGTATAACAATATATTGAAAAAATCTGAAGGAAATAAATGGGAATTAAAAACAATGGAAGAACTAGAGCAACTGGATCCTAAGGTACATTGGTTGTTATATGCCCAACTGAAAGAAAGATTCAAAATGGATTTGAAATTAGAAGAGTTTGAAGACTAATCTTTAGAATTTGACAAAATTTTGACAAAGCAGCTTCATTTATATACTGCTTCATACAGCGCTATGGGGTGTCTAAGCAGTTTGCAACTGTAAGCTCATTGCCCCTCAACAGTTGGGTACTCATTTTAGCGACCTCGGAAGGATGCAGGCCTGAGTCTAGCCTGAGCCCTGGCTAGTACTGAACTCACAACCTTGTGGCTTATGAGTGAGTGGCTGCAGTACAGGCATTTCACCACTGTGCCACCAGGGCTCTTCAGCATCTTTTCTGGCAAAACCAGAAAAAAGAGAACAAGCAGACTTTACAAGATGCTTATAGACAAAAAACAAGAAGGAGAAGTGATCTCAGAAAATATGATCAAATGGGCAACAGATATAGGAAGAACAATTGATCTGGAGAGTTGGGAGTACGCTAGAAAAAAGACAGGGAAATTTACCAAGTCTCAGGATCTGAAAGAAAACTTTTGGAAGATGGAACAGAGATGGCATTTGACTCTTGCAAAGATTGCAAGAATCTATAACACTAAATAAAATAAATGTTGGAAATGTAAACAAAATATTGGGTCATGGTTTCACGTCTGGTGATGTCAAAAAATTAAAAATTACTGGAAAAAAGTACATGATTTCATACAAGAAATTTTGAAGATTAGATATGAATTAAGACCGGAAATTTATCTATTGAACATGTTAAGCAAATTAGATCCAGTTATAGAAAGGAAATATTGGAGGATCCTTTTGTACATGATTACATCAGCAAGGCTGCTCATAGCCCAGAAATGGAAAAACCAAGAACTACCAACTTTGGATGATTGGCTGATGAAATTAATAGAGATGAAAGAGATGGACAAATTAACTGCCTTATTAAATAAAAAAAGGAATAGAGAAAGTGGACAGGGATTGGTCCCCAATTGAAGATTATGCGAAATTAAGATGGTGTTAAGATAGCAAATTAAACATAATATAAATGTATGCAATCATATTATAGAGAGATTATTGAACAAAAACAAGGACCTGATTTTAACTTTGAGAGCAAGAGAGACAAATATCTTTATGAGATATAGAAAGACTTAGATCTATGAATACAAATAATAAGTATTTGCTGTCAACAAACTTCTGGAAGTATAAATTTTTTAGGTTGTGAAATGAGATGACGTTTAATAATTCACTTTTGTTTATCTTTTACTTTATTGTAAGATGTTTAACTGTAAATAAAATTATTTTAAAAAATGTGATTTCTCCCCACTCAAAAAATCTGGCCTCATTTTGGGTTAGGTCCAGGCACTATTTTGATCTGGGAGTAGCTTGCAGATCCTATCTTTATGACTCCCCATCCACTCCTTTTTTTTTTTTCAGATGTTTTCCAACTAGGCTGAAAATAGTGCTCCTCATCAAAACCAAAGTATTGGACTTGAGCTCAGTTGACCTGGGTTTGGGTCTGCTTGGTCATAAAATTTACCAGGTAGACTTAAGTGAGCCACGATTTCCCATTTTATAATCTCTGAAGAATATTGTGAGAATAAAATTGTATAGCTCCATGTGAGACATCTAACAGAAAGATTGTAGGGCAAATGTGCCACCCTGTCAACAATAAGATTTCCTGATTAGACTACTGTAATATGTTCTGTGTGGGCCTGCCTTTGAAAATAACTCAGAAGCTGCAGGTAGTGCAAAATTCCTAATAAAATAACTAACTAAAATAATGGATAATTGACAAGTAAATTATGTGCTCTTCTCTAAACTACAATCTCTCCTCATATATCACCATACTGTCCTAAATACACCATCTTTTGGAATTTAAACAGGATTGGGTCATGTTAGTATTTAGATGGAAGCAGCTGAGCAATATGAGTAATATCCAGGTAGGTCTAGGAAAGAATTGTGCCTGAAGCCATGGAGACTCATTGCAATTCAGATGTGACCATATATCCTAGTTGGACCATGGATGTGACTCAGTATATGGCAGTTCATGTTTCCAATAATATTATGTGCCATTTCCCTATTTCAAATGGACTTAAATCTGTATTCACTATAAAACTGTAACCTTAAGTAGTGTGATGGATAAAAGTCTGCATTTCCCCCCAAAGATAGTTTGGCTCATAATCAACATTTTCCACTGTGTCTCTTCTCCTTGTTCTGGTCATGGGTTCTACTTCTGGCTGTGGTATAGTCAAGAATTCTATCACATAGTGTTGTGTGCACCAGCCACAAGGTTCAGTTCAGACCCTATGGGGGGTTCCAGACTGCCAGAAATAGTGAAAATTGAGTCCACTTTTAGGTTTAGGGTTAGGGAATCATGGGAACTGTATTTTATTGTTGTACCAGAGCTCTCTGACAGAGAAAGTTCAATGTCTCAGAAAAAACAACAAAACAATTCCCATGATTCCCTAGCACTAACCCTAACCCTAAAAGTGGACTCAAGTTGCACTATTTCTGGCAGTCTGCACCCCCCCCAGTCACTGATAACAAAAATAGCCTAATGCCTAGTAGCTATTTGCTAATTTACCAGATCTCAAACAAACAGGTGCACAGGATTTTGAGCTATATGACTTTATGTTTCAGTGTTGTTTCTAAAGGACTGCCAGTAACTTTACATTATTAGCAGAACAGGATTAATTTTACAGGGATAGCTGTTTCCTCTAAAGTGATGAATCCCACCATATCTACACTGAACAAACCTTGAAAAGAAGAATAGATGTTTTACTACACAAGTAAACTCACTTTTATGCCTACTTGCTCTTGCATATTTCTTGTTTATTGTATGTCTTCTCTTCAATTCCTTGACATTTTCCAGACTATACTTTATTGAATAAAAAAACCTCTGTTATCTCTGACACCTTCCTCACTATGTTCCATCATGATTAACAAGATGAAATAAACTCATTCCCTTAGAAATTCAGTCCATGGAACTTTTTAATCATTTGTATAATAGATAGAGTGATTAATTGTGAAGTGTGGCCCAGATCCATTACATGCATGAATAGTTTTTGCAGTAGTCTTCAAAACAGAGTCATGTGTGGTGCAACAAGGTCCAGAATGACCTTGATAGAAAGACAGCAGTGCATTCACTGCAATAATTCACTTCTGGAGTCTTTTCTTTAGGTTACAGAATGCTGCAGTGTAGTTTGAGGATGGATAATGACATTATCTGTATGAGAGGAAACTAGTGCTGGGCTGGGGACCCCTACATCCTTATGAATAGCAAGTAGCATAAACTTTCTATAAAGGGATAGGATGGATGGAATAAACACATTGCCCTGTCATAGGCTGGCTTACTACCTTTCTTATAATTGCCCAACAACATTTCAGAATATTGTGAGAGTTTTAAAAGTATGATCTGAAGAGTATAGACTTGGAAGTTAAATCTTCTTGTGACCCATGAATTTGGCTTTTAAATCATTATATTTAGCTCTTAATCTATGTTGTAAACCACTATCTGCTTGCAGTTTTATATGAAAAATAAAAACTCCCCTAAAGGGGGGGGGGGGGGGAAGAAAAAGTATTTTCTGGATGAGACACACAATATGTGCTTCATTTTGGGCCCTTTCATACTGCACCATTATACTGCTATGATTTCACCCTAATGTCGATGGTAACAATCGTAGGATTTGCAATCTAGAGGGGAGTATTACAAATCCTCAGCCAGAGAGTTTAATTAGAAACCCCACAGATTATTTATTTAAAGCATTTCTGTATCACCTCCCAGCCCACAAGGACTCTCATGTCAATGAACAAATTTGTTGTTGTTAGCTGCCCTCGAGATGGTTTCAAATCATGGTGACCCTGTGGATGAAACATCTCCAAGAATCCCTGTCTTCCACTGCCTTGCCCAGATCCTGCAAGCTCTTGCTCATAACCCCCGTGATCAAGTCTACCCATCTGGTTTGTGGTCTTCCTCTCTTCTTCTAACCTTTACCTTTCCTAGCATTATTTTTTTTCCTAGTGATCCATGCCTTCTCATTAGCTGGCCAAAGTATGATAGTCTCAACATGATCATCTTTGCTTCCAAAGAGAGCCCTGGTCTGATCGGTTCAAGAACCCATTTGTTTGTCTTCTTAGCTGTCCATGGTATCCTAAGTACTTTTCTCCAGCACCACATTTCAAATGAGTTGACTTTGTTTCTGTACAGCTCTCACATCCGTACATGGTAATTGGGAATACAATGGCCTGAATGAGTCTGACTTTAGTGCTCAGTTGTATGTCTTTGCTCTTCAGCATCTTTTCATGTTCTTTCATATCTGCCCTTCCCATTCCTAGTCTTCTTCTTTCTTAACTGCAGTCTCCATTCTGGTCAATGTTTGATCCTAGATATGGGAATTCTTTAACTTTTTTTTTTAATTTCCTCATTGTCTAGACTGAATTTGTGTATTTCTTCTGTTGGCATTATTTTTGTTTTCTTTATGTTCAGTATCAGACCTGCATTTGCACTTTCATCTTTGATCTTCCTTATTAACTGTTCCAATTCCTGAATGTCTACTGCTAATATTATGCTGTCATCCTCATATCTTTGGTTGTTAATTTTGTTTTCTCCTATCAACTCCTCCTTTTTCTGTTTTTAATTCTGCTTTTCTTATGATGTTTTCAGCATATAAATTAAACAAGTAGAGTGATAGGAGCCTTGCCTGACCCCTTTGCCTATTGGGAACCACTCTGTTTCCCCAAATTCTGTTCTGATGGTGGCCTCTTGTCCTTGATACAGATTCCTCATCAGGACTATCAGATGTAGTGGCACCCCCATGTCTTTGAGTGCATTCCATAGTTTTTTTATGATCTATACAATCAAATGCTTCGCTGTAGTCTTTGAAATACATGCTGATTCTTTTTTGGAATTCTCTGGTGCACTCCATTAGCCATCGTATGTTTCCATTGTGGTCCCTAGTGCCCCTTCCTTTTCTGAATCCTGCTTGCACCTCCTGAATTTCTCTCTCCATGTATGTTTGAAGTCTATGCTGCAGAATTTTGAGCATTATTTTGCTTGCATGTGAGATTAGTGCTATTGTCCTACAGTTGCTGCAGTCTTTTGTATCTCCTTTCTTGTGGATTGGTATGTATATTGAGCATTTCTTGTCTGTTGGCCACCACTTTGTTTTCCATATTTGTTGGCATATTTCAGTTAGCACTAAAGTTGCATCTGTCTGTAGGCACTGTAGCAGTTCAGTTGGGATATCATCTGTTCCTGGTGATTTATTTTTTCCCATTTCCTTTATTGCAGATTCCACTTCACTTCTTAGAATTTGGGATTCATCTTCATATTGTTCCTTATTCCAAATATCATTCATTCTCATCTCTTTTGTATAACTCTTCTGTATATTGCTTCCAGCATCTTTTTATTTCTTCTTGTTCCTGTATTATGTTTTTTTCCTCTCCATAGAGCATCCCTGCCCTCATTTTGAACTTGGCTTTAATTTCTCAAATATTTTGATAGAGGTTTCTCATTCTTCCCTTTTTGTTGTTGTCTTCTATTTCTCTGTATTGGTCATTGTAGTATTTCTCCTTATCCCTGCATGTCAGATGTTGGACAGTTGTGTTCATACTTCTGGCTTTCTTCTTATCTCCCTTTGCTTTTGCTTTTCTTCTTTCTTTTATTGCATGAAGTGTTTCATCGGTCATCCATTGTTTCTAATTTTTCCTTTCGTCCACTGTTACTGTTTTCTTGCATTTGTCCTTAATTATGTCTTTGACTTCTGTCCACAGTTTTTCAGGTTCCTGGTTGATTACTCAATAGTTCAAATCTGTTTCTTGCATTGTCCTTGAATTCATCTGAAATGTTATTTGGGTCATATTTTGGTATAATGATAGTTTTTGCTTTCTTCTTCAGCTTAACACTGATTTTTGTTAGGAGTAGTTCATGGTCTGTGCCATAATCAGCTCCTGGTGTGATTTTGGCCACAAGGATAGAGAGAGAAATCCCAGAGGTTCAAGCTGGGTTCAGGAAAAGAAGAGGCACTAGGGACCACATTGCAAACATGCAATGGCTAATGGAGCACACCAGGGAATTAAAAAAAAAAATCAGCATGTGCTTTATAGACTATAGCAAAGCCTTTGACTGCATAGACCAGGGGTAGGCAACCTTTCCCCTTTAAGGGCCGAAGGACTTTAGCTCCCAGAATCCCAGGAGCTATTGGCCAACATGGGACTATTGGCCAACATGGCTGAGGCTTCTGGGAGCTGAAGTCCCTCGGCCCTTAAAGGGGAAAGGTTGCCTACCCCTGGCATAGACCATGAAAGGCAATGGAACACCCTTAAGGACATTTGCATGCCAACACCTCTAACAGTCCTGAAGAGGAATCTGCACTCAGGAAAAGATGCTACTGTCAGAACAGAACATGGAGAAACAGAATGGTTCCTCATTGGCAAAGGGGTCAGACAAGGCTGTATCCTTTCACCCTATCTGTTTAACTTGTATGCAGAACATATTATAGTAAAAACAGGGTTGGACACAGAAGAAGGAATAATAGGAGGAAGGAATATCAACAGTCTAAGACAGGGGTAGGCAACCTTTCCCCTTTAAGGGCCGAGGGACTTCAGCTCCCAGAAGCCTCAGCCATGTTGGCCAATAGTCCCATGTTGGCCAATAGCTCCTGGGATTCTGGGAGCTGAAGTCCCTCAGCCCTTAAAGGGGAAAGGTTGCCTACCCCTGGTCTAAGATATGATGACAACACCATAGTACTAGCAGAAAGCCTCACAGACCTGGAACACCTACTAAGGAAGATCAAAGAAGAAAGTGCAAAGGCAGGCTTAATGTTGAGCATAAATAAAGCAAAAATAATGACCACCGAGGGCCTTCACAAGTTCAACCTAGACAATGAAGAAATAGAAATAGTAGAAGAATTCCCATACCTGGGATCAAACATTGATAGAAATGTGGACTGCAGTCAGGAAATCAGAAGAAGATTAAGAATGGGAAGGGTGGCTATGAAAGAATTAGAAAAGATTCTAAAATGCAAAGATATACAACTCAGCACAAAAGTTAGAATCATACAAGCCATTGTATTCCCTGTAACCACGTACAGATGTGAGAGCTGGACAGTCAAGAAAAATGATAGGAAGAAAATCATTCAGATTTTTAATTTGAATAAATTTAAGGAAAAAATAAATAAAAAACCCCCACACACATTAGAAATAGTAAATAAAATGGTGGCAGTATCTTCTTTGGAAAAAAAGGATAGCCTTTGCTTCTTTGATACTTTTCATGTAGAAAAAGACATCAAAGACCTGTACAAATTTATCTGGGATAAGCCCATCGACCTTAATGGAGTTAACATTTCACTAGAGAAGCATATGGTTGTGCTCTACAAGTATGAACAGTGTTTATAAAAGTAAGAATGATATGGGGAAAGTGGGCAGAAAGACAAAACTTTTTTCCTTCCTTGTCTCATATTGCTAGAATTTGGGGTCACCCTCAAAAACTGATTGATAGTCATTTCAAAACAGATGCAAGTAGTACTCTACATAACATATAATTAATTAATGGAATTTGTTGCTATAGCTTGTAGTAGTAGCTTCTTAAAGGGATCAGTGGGTGGAATTTAGCCAAGAATGGAGGTGGATGAAACTCCCAACTCTGGCTAGTGATATGAATGAGTTAGAGCTCACATCTTCTGGAGAAGTAGACCAAGTCTACAAACTCTCATGCTTCTTTTGTACAGTTACTCTCAAAGGTGAGAGGAAAGAAAACTATTCTAAAGATTTTGATTTATAAAGCATAGCTTGAATCTGAATGGGCCATAAATAGGAGGCTGTGAACAAGACAGCACTGCTATTTTTAGATTTGTTGTCCAAATTCACCTGCCAACACCAGAAATGGCAGGCCATTCCAAATCCTACTCCACTAACCGAGGCAGGCCAGCTCTAAAGTACCATATTTTGACAAGGTTGTTGTGCTTTTATGTATTTTTTTTTACTTGTGCATGACTGATAAATAGTAGCAATTGAAAAATAGTTGATAAATTGATTAAATCAATTTAAAATATCATTATATTAAATTTAATGAAATTAATTTTATAAATATTTACATAATTACATTTTAAATTCATTATTGTTATTGTGATCATATATTATTGTAATGCGGTACTATGATGCTGCAATGGTAATATTGTAATCTGTTTTTGTCTTGCAGTTCTTGTGTTGTGAACCACTTTGGGAACTTTGTGTGGTAAAGACAAAAACAGATTACAATATTACCATTGCAGCATCATAGTACCGCATTAAAATAATTATTTTTCTTTAAAAAAATGACAATGTTCTCCATGGTGTTTTAACCCTTATGCCATTATGCCTTGCTTGGTCATGAGAACCCACTGGCTGACCTTGGGTGAGTCACACACTCTTAGCCCCAGAAAAACCCATGATAGGTTCACCTTAGGTTCACCATAAGTCAGACATGACCTGAAAGCATACAACAATAACAAGTAAATACCATCAGTACCACTATCATTATTACCAAGCATATAATTACATTAGGCAATATCATCTGCACTTTGATAACTCACACAAAGAGAAATGAAAAAAGGAATCAGAAAGCAAAAATTTACAAAGCAAAAGTAAAAAGACTCAATACATTGTTAAATAAATAGAAGCCAGATATAGAGATGGTGGAAGGGTGTTTGTAGGCATATGAAGCAAGAAAATATGAAGAATGAGTCCAAGAAACAGTATATGAAAGATAACATCTAAAAAGAAGATTAGAGATATCCAGAAGGAGTTTGACAAGAAAGCACAGACGAGGCTCAGCAGTGACTGAGGGCATGAAGGCACTTACAACAAAGGAAATAATGTTAAACTGGATCTAGGAAGGACAATGGGTGTGTAAAAACCAAAGATGATCAAAACGAGAGAGGGAAAAATATGAAACAAGCAGAAGAATCAGGAGAGTTCTTCAAGATGAGGAACAGAAAATGCCTGGACAAAATAAAATAATATTTCAATAATTAATTCTAAAAATAAGAGACTGAACACATATCTTTGTAGAATGGATGGCTAAAAAAATGATGAAAACTTTCAACAAAAACAGAGACCTTTCTTTCAAAAGGAAAGACAAGTGTCAAAAATAACTCAAAGACTCCAAGCTTGCTGTATAGAATGAATTACAGAATCACCTGGGGACAGTGAGATCCAAGATGGAGAATAGTTAAGAGGAAAAGCAATTAATTCAGTTTCCTGTATATTGATTTTCAATTTATGGCTAGACATCCGTGAGGAACTACCTATCAGACAGTTGTTAACAAAGAACACTGTTTCACATAATTAACATTTGATATTGTTTATGGATAGTTGTGGAAGCCAACACAAATGTGTGTGTGTACGTGTGCATGTGTGTGCACGTACCTTCAAGTCTCTTGTTGAATTATGGCAAGCCCATGAATTTAATGGGGTTTTCTTAGGCAAGGAATACTCAGAGGTTGATTTGCCAGTTTCTTCCTCTGCAGTATAGCCTACAGCACCTGCTATTCATTGGCTGCCTCCCATCCAAGTACTAACCAGGGCTGACCTGGCTTAGGGGGGTTGCAGACTGCCAGAAATAGTGTGAATTCAGTCCACTTTTAGGGTTAGGGTTAGAGTTAGGGAACCATGGGAACTGTATTTTATTGTGGCATCAGAGTTGTCTGACAGAGAAGGCTCAATGTCTCAGAAAAATAACAGTTCCCATGATTCCCTAGCACTAACCCTAACCCTAAAAGTGGACTGAATTCACACTATTTCTGGCAGTCTGCAACCCCCCTTAGCTTCCAAGATCAGATGGGATCTGATGTCTGTAGTATTACATATTCTATTATTATTACAAAGTATTTAATATTAAAAACATTATACAGAAGACTAGAATGAAAGCACTATTTTGAAAGAGGAAGATAGACAGTGCCACAGGAACCATTCAGAAAGGCAAAAAAATAGCAACAGACTTGAAAATGAGCAGCAGCAGTGGGCAAGGCTTTGATGGAAATATCCTTGACCCTTCGAATGCCATTATTGTAGACGTATGCAGATAGCGCCTTAAACCACTCTTCCAATTCATGAATGACATCATTTGTGTTGTCAAATCAATGACCCTGCAATGGATTTTTCATTTTTGGGAAGAAGAAAAAGTCACTTGCGAGGTCAAGAGAATAAGGCAGATGGTGCAAAATTTCAAAGTCACGTGCCCTTGCTTTGTGAACTGTAACTTGAGATGAGTGAGCTGGTGCATTGTCAGCTAGGAGATGAATGCCTCTGGAGAGCATACCATGGTGTTTCTTTTTCAGAGCATCTCACAACTTGTCCAGAAGATTGCTGTAGTATGTGCCAGTGATCGTTTGTCCCTTTGCAAGGTAATTTGTGAGAATGATTCCACCACAGTCCCAAAAAACTGAGAGCATGACCTTCCCTACTGATTTTTGCACCTTTGCCTTTTTTGGGGGGAAGGGAATCAGCATGCTTCCACCCCATGCTCATGGTTTTGTTCTCTGGATCATACTGATAGATCCAAGATTCATCCATGGTTACTAGACGACGAAAAAAAATCCTCTTCATCCTCTTCATCCTGCTCCAACAGCATCAACATCTGTTTTGAAAGGTCACACCGTGTTTGTTTTTGGAAAGGTGTTAGCAAATGTGGAACCCAGTGTTCAAACACCTTAGACACGTGCAGTTCATCATGAATAATTTCCCACATGCTACCATAACTCAGACCAGTTTCATTCATGGTCATTTGGATCGTTGCTCATCTGTCTTCCAGGATTAAAGCAAAGCAAAGCAAAGCAGCTTCATTTATATTCCACTTCATATCATGCTGGGATGTCTAAGTGGTTTACAACTGTAAGCTCATTGCCCCCAATAGTTGGGTACTCATTTTAGCGACCTCGGAAGGATGCAGGCCTGAGTCTAGCTTGAGCCCTGGCTAGTATTGAACTTGCAACCTTATGGTCTATGAGTGAGTGGCTGCAGTACAGGGATTTAACCACTGTGCCACCAGGGCTCTTTAAACACTCCACTTTCTTCACTGAGGCCACATTGTTCAACAATGATGATCTTCCAGGTCTTGGCAATCTGTTAGGGACATGTGACTAGTCTGGAAATTCCTTTTCCACCTCACAATAGTGTCATAAGATGGGTAATCATTTCCACAAACTATCATCATCTCATCATGAATTTGCTGGGCATTATTATCCTTCAAATGCAGGAACTTTATCATGCTGCAAGCCTCAGTCTTCTCCATCTTACACTTTAGTCACTTCTGGCACAACCTGTAAAAAAAATAAAGGACACAAAAAGAGCTGATTTTCTCAACATCATGCACTTAGGGACCAGTGATGACACTGACAAAATTTCATAAATATACCATAATAAGTTCTGGGTGATAATTATTACTTTACAATACCTCCTTGTACAAGCTGCCTTTTAAAAGCTTACTTTGAGTGGCTGAGAAGACCAATATTCTCAGTGCTAATAAGGATGACTTCCATGACGATGAAAAAGTGAGCCTTCCTAATGCAGTGTTTGGGAAAGGAATACTGAAGTGTCTCATTCATTTCCTATTCCTGATAATTGGTATGCTGACGCAATTCAAGGTGCAAGTAACTCTTTCCCTCAAATAAATGTTATAGGAGAAGTAGAACAAAAGAGCAACTTTGCTGGCTTAGACCACTGAATGGATTTTTTTTTAGAACTACATCAAATATTCAGAAATAAAACAGTTCAACATGAAAAGAAGTAGGGAAGGTCATGCTCTCAGTTTTTTGGGACTGTGGTGGAGTCATTCTCACAAATTACCTTGCAAAGGGACAAACGATCACTGGCACATACTACAGCAATCTTCTGGACAAGTTGTGAGATGCTCTGAAAAAGAAACACCATGGTATGCTCTCCAGAGCCATTCATCTCCTTGCTGACAATGCACCAGCTCACTCATCTCAAGTTACAGTTCACAAAGCAAGGGCACGTGACTTTGAAATCTTGCACCATCTGCCTTATTCTCTTGACCTCGCGAGTGACTTTTTCTTCTTCCCAAAAATGAAAAATCCATTGCAGGGTCACTGATTTGACAACACAAATGATGTCATTCATGAATTGGAAGAGTGGTTTAAGGCGCAATCTGCATACGTCTACAATAATGGTATTTGAAGGGTCAAGGAACTCTGGGGAAAATGTTTAAATCTGGATGGTGACTTCATAGAGATAAGTTAACAACTACAAATCAAAATAAACTTTCTCTCAAATTTTTTAAAGGTGATAAGAAAATTTTTATGATACCCCCTCATAAATGCAGAGTAATTGATAGGAAAAGAATCATTCTGTCTGAGAAAAGGTATAAGCATCTCAGACAAAACAGATATTGTGTCAGCTCTATGTATTAATTCTATGCCAGTTAACAGAAGCTGGACATAAGCTGGTGCACGAAAGAAACCAAGGGGCCATACAGACCCTAAAGGGTGGCTCTGTGCTGCCCCTGGGAGTGCTGGATCAGGGCCATGGCAACCACACACCGCAGCCCCGATCCAACTCTGCTGCTCCAAAAAGAGCTGGCAAATGCTACTCCTTTTAGGAGCAGCAAAGAGCCACCCTTACCACCACCACTGCAGCTCTTCTGCGGCCCTTTGGTGCAGCGTGTCTACACATTGCATCAAAGGAGCACCCTGATGCCCCATGCTGTATGGTGAGGCATGTGGCATGATGGCGTTGTCAGGGTGGAGTTGGGGCAGCCGGCATGCAGTCACCCCACCCCAACTCCACCCCCAGGCTGGCCCTTGTGGGACCCAAATGATTTACAGTGTACCAGCCAAAATCTTTTTTTTTGTTTTTGTTTACATTTTGTGCTTACATTTTTTTAAAAAATAAAAATGATAGACAATAAAGCACACAATAATTCAGAAGATCTACAGTTCTTCAGATGATATAAGTTTCACCTTATTTCTATGTCAGGTGAAAAAGACAAGAAATTTTCAGGAGGCATATGGTCCACCTATGCCTTTCTATGGGACAGAATTGCTGCTGTAAGATTTTTTTTTTTTTTAAAGCAGATCTTCAAAATCTTATTTGGTTCACCTCAATAGATAAATGTCCATTAACTACAGTTGGCCCTCTGTATCCAAAGATTTTTTTATCCACAGATTCAAGCATCCACTGCTTGAAAATATGTTTTTTTATTTTATTTTTTATTGATTTTACATATATACATTATATACATTCCTTGATCATAAGTATATACTCAATCCATACAAACTATTAACAAATAAAAACTTCCATAGTTCTTCCAAAGTAAGTATGCTACCTCATTCATTAAACAATTCTCAAATTAACACACTTTAATATTTAAACACGTTTGTATTAATATCTGTATTCATCTTAATTCCACTTTAATGCATTCTATTTTTATAATCCTTTCTATTCTTATCTTACATTACCTCACCTCTTAATTCCATATTTCTTTTATGTATTTCTCTATTGGAGCCCACTTGACAATATGTTTTAAAAAGATACACATTCCAAAAAGCAAACCTTGATTTTGCCATTTTATATAAGGGATACAATTTTACTATGCTATTGTATTTAATGGGACTTGAGCATCTATGGATTTTTTTATTCATGGGAGGTCTGTTGGGAAACAAGCCTAATTTGGGGAATTTGTAATTAGCTCAAATGTGAGAATGAAGCGCCCAACTTCGCTTTGGAGGTCTTATCCAATTGTATACCAGAGATGTAAGAGTTCTGGCAAGGAATGACACTGAGATGGACCAAACTCCAATTCAAGTCTAAAATATTTATTTGACAAAAATAGCAGACATCCAAATGCGGCACACACACACACACACACACTAGAAGAATAAGCGGGAAAGAGCGAGAACGGGGGAGGCAAAGAGGGAAACCAGGATAGAGGGGGATATACTCACACTTGAGAGACTCCTCTGGACTTCTGGCAGTGAATGAGGATGAGTTCTGTGGAAGGGGCACAACCGGCAAGAGAGGGGGTCGCGGGAACTATCTCAGAGCGCAGACCGACAGAGATTAAGCATGCACTTCCAAGGTAGCACAAGGTCTGCTAAAATCCAGGGGTTCTTATAGGGAATTTCTGCCACCTGGCCATGAGCCAAACAATAGGTGGACAACAGCTTGATGGGTTTACTATTGTTTACCTAAGTCTGGGCATAGTCTAAACAATGCATTTGGTTTCAAAACTATTAAGGAAAGGAAGCTAGAGAAAGGGGTGCAATCAAATCTGATCACTGTCCCATTAAGTGTGAGACTAAGACAAACAAACACCATTTCCAGTATAATGGGATATTCCCAAGGGCAACTCCCAAAACCTGCCTGTCCAGGAAATCTCAAGTGGTCTTGAGCAACTTCAGCTTGCTTACCTGACCTTACATTTAGGGGATTATGGCTGCCATCTCCCAAGGGTCAGGCTGGGGTCATAGGGAACTCCACATGGCTAAAATATATAAGAAAAATGGAGCACATTCGCTAACAGGTCCTAGTACCAAACTCCAGTGGATACCAAGGGCCAACTGTATTTGGGTGTGGAATGTTATCCAAACAAAGCAATATGCTAAAAATAGAAAGTTTAAATCCCAAAATAATTATAGAGTGTGAAAAAAATAATAGAATCATACAATCATAGAGTTGAAAGAGAAGACCATTCATTCCAACCCCTTGCCATGCAAGAATACACAATCAAAACATCAATAGAACCATTACAAGACCCTTTTCTATTCAGTGATACTGAAATTCTACAATACTACACAACAATGCCCAAAATTAATGCTATAAGATTAAAATCTACATTAAGTAGTGGTAGCTGACTGTTCTCATGTCAGTGGGGCAGTGAATCTACTCCATGTTTTGACTTACATTAAAATTGCTATCCCAGGTAAAATGCCTATTTAAGGATAGGTTTCAGCACCCTGGAGGGATCTTTAAACCTGGATTAAAACCTAGAGTGGATACACTGTCCCACTAACATGGGAGTCACCAACCACCACTGGCTACAGGTTGTAATCCTAAGCATGCTTACTAGAGAATAGTCCCCACGGAACACAGTGACATCTACATCTGACTAAACAGACACAGGCTTGTTCTAAAAAACCAATTGTGTTGATAAATGAACAACCAGGACCCATGAAAATATATTAGAGGTGTGTTTCAGATTCAGCAGCATGCCAAACCTGAACTAAATCAAGGTGGCTCAGAAATATTTGAGAGTTGCCAGAATCAAAGGTGGATTTTTCCAAAGTGAAGTAAATCTGAACTTCAAGCCTCCCTTTTTTCCCCCCTCCTTTATCTACCAGCCTCCATATGTCGATTATTGCTTTGTGGACAGATATTACTCACATAGACATTTTATGTAACAAGGTATCTCTGAACTATGTGGTCTCATGCAAAATACAGGGTACCATCTTGTGTGTTTATAGGCCAAATACATACATGTAAGCTGTGTATGTCAAGTAATTATCAGCATGCAGACTGCCAAAATCTGTCCTCCTGTTTCCTTAAGACAGCTGAAGGCCAGGGACAGTGTGTGTGGGAGGGAGGAGGTCCACACTTGCTCCTCCTATTTCCTGATCCTCCCTGGCTTTCAGCTGCTTCTCTGGAGGCAATTGAAGGCTGGGAACAGTGTGTGTGCCTGTTCTTCCTCCTTCTCAACCCTCCCCACCCTCCAGCTGCCTCTCTGGAGGCAGCTGAAGGCCTGGGAGGGTGGGGGAAAGAAGTCCTGCCCTGGAAGTCCCACCCCTAACACTGGGTAATACCAGGTGCTGGAAGGCCTTTTAGTTTGGATACTCAACCCCTAAAAGGTTTGCCATCACTGCCCTAGACCCAACTTTCTCATTTTGAGAAGAAAACAGTGGAACCTGATATTTGCTGGTGTTGGTTAGCAGAGGGAGGAGCTACCATCAGTGGAGTCAAAGGGTCACCAGAGTCAAATGCAAGAATACATAGTTTGTAATTCAAACTCCTGTCTGACAAAGTCTAAGTACACCTTGTACTCATCACTCTGCTGATTGGGAGAAATGTAATGGTTAGATAGGTGATGCACCATCTGCACAAATATTAGGACCATATCTACCAAAACTGTTTGCAGTGAGACTGTCCATGCATTCATCTGTGAAAGGATATGGCCCTCCAAAATACAGTCACAATCCTCTGCAAACTTTCCCCATCAACATGGGGAGATCAAGTTACAGGGGTGGGACCAGGGAAGGAGTAATATGGTTATTACTCATATCACAAGGGGACCTTGGAAAATCATGATGTTCACAAAACACTGTTACTTGCTTATAAATAAGTAGAAGGAGAGTGTGAGAACAAATGATATTTCCAGTAGCAAGAAAAGGGAGCTGGGTGGGAGATGATACAAAAGGGGAGGAAAGGAAAATGGCAAAGGAGCTGTCTTCTTTTTAATGAAGATGTTATGTCATATAATTGCCAAGGGTACTTTTTAAAAGATCATAGCTTTCTCCATCTGCTTATTTGGCTTTATGCTGGATACATTTAAATGCATAAAACAGCTCAGTCCAATATTAGAACCAAAATTCATAGACATAATTAATGCAATTAACTGTTTTAATCTCATTTGTTGAAATAATAAGGAATTTTTGTTCCAGACTCTTACATGATTCAGACACATCAATCCTTTTGAAAAGAAAACATTATTGTACTTAATCGATCCCTTTCAGTTCCTCTATCATTTAATGTGTTATTAGATGTACATCAAATGTGCAGAAGTTTCCCTTCATGTCTTGATAATACATAAAGAAAATCTGTTATCAGGAGATAATGGACTCTTGTCTTAGGATATACATTCTGTACCACCACCAACTAGTGGGTTTCAATACATTTTCGAAATAATATAGGATTATTGAAGTGAGCAGCTGGATCCTGTGCATAATTTTGGCAGCATCTTGTTTAAAAGCAAATTATACCAGCATCCTTAAAAATATTAATCTGAAAGTGGCTGTAAACACAGGCATCCACTTAACGTAATAATGTTTTAAATAGAACAGGAAGAGAAGAATATTTTTGCAATTTGAGAAACCATTTAGTAATGTTTTGAGATAACTTTGTAACTGTTTTTTGTTGTTGTTGTTGGCTATATCTTGACATGGCCTTGATACTTGGTTTGCATCATATCTGCTGCCTTAAATCAAGGTCAGTTTGTGCATGGAAGTTGTTTCCATGCATTGCTTGGATTCCCCATAAGGAGGATACATATGAACACACACACACACACACAATAAGTACCTCTGGATTAGCCCAGTAGAAACAATACTGCAAAAGCAAGTTGTTAAGAAATTCCCAAATTCAAATCCAGATTTGTTGTTAATGGCTGTTGTCACACTGCACAATTAATCCAGTATGACACTGGTATGGCATGGCTCCATCCTATGAAATCCTGGGATTTGTAGTTTGTTGTGTCACCAGAGATCTGTGCCAAAGACTAAGGGCCTTTGCAGACTGTCAGAAATAGCGCACATTAAATTGAGGCACTGCCCTGGCTCAGTGCTAGGGAGTCATGGGAATTGTATTTTTTTTCTGGGACATTGAGCCTTCTCTGGCAGAGAGCTCTGGTGCCACAATAAATTACAGTTCCCATGATTCCCTAGCACTGAGCCAGGACAGTGCCTCAATTTAATGTGCACTATTTCTGGCAGTCTGCAAAGGCCCTAAATATCTCACAAAACTACAAATCTGAGAATACCACAGTATTGAGCCCTGGGCATTAAAGGAGTGTCCAACTGTATATACACCCTATTAGCATCCCAAAATCCTAGTCAAAAATAAATTTTAAATTTTAAAATATGCTGTGAATATGATTGAACCCAGTGAATGTTTCTTCAGACAGTGATAGGAATCATGAGGCCTTCCAGATATTTTTGGACTGCAAGTCCCATTAGGCCTAGTCACCATTGCTAATGGGAAGAACTGTTGGAGGTTGCAGTTCAACATCATCTGGAGGGCTGCATGACTCCACCCCTATACTATACAGATAATATGCATACTGTTGTAATGCCATGCTGTGAATTTTCCCTTTAACAGAACAATTTGGTTCCTTACCTACCTGGATTCTAGATTGAGCCTAATAAAGCTGTGAGGGGAATGCTAAGCTGCAATTGCTCTGTCTGAAAACACTTTCCTTTATGGTGCTTACTTTAGCTTATACCATAAAAGTAGAAAAGAAGCTTTAATGCTCGGTTATCCTTCTATCTTTTCCTCCAAATAAATTTTAAAGGGGAGAGGGAAACACAACAAAAACCAGAGCCTCAGAAGGGGTTTATTTTATTATAGAAACCATGGTGCAGAAAGGTTTTTTGAAGGTTATTCCTTGACAGAAGACAGCCAGGAAAAGAAAAAGAGGGAATGAGCATAGCAGTGAATGGAGCCATAGAAACCAAAGAGGATGACAAGAAGATGAGAGCCACAGCTGTGGCTCAGGAACAGTCTTATCTGACAAAATATTCCTTAACATAATGCTGTTAACACCCTCCAAACACACTTCAGAAAGTAATACTGTTTATGATACAAATAGACTCGGGATAGAATGTTCTTTTGGCTTTTGCAGAGAAATGTTTATTTTACTCATTTAAGTATTTATTTTGCAGTTTTGTATTTGCTTTCAGAAAACAGAAAAAAAGATATATGTGGCACAAATGTGTACACAATGTGTAAGATTAACTTTTTGCATTCTCTAAAAGAGGATTTGCATTTGTCTTCAGGGCATCTGTAAACATGAAGGGCCACTTTTTTATTTCCTGTGTGCAGAGAAATTATAAACCAGGAAAGTCTAAAGAGGAGGTTGAATCAATTTCCTTGACTGTGATTGAATGTTTCATGAAAATATATAAATAGGAGCTGAACTGCAGAAATTACTACACCTGAAACAATTATTTCAGTGGTGCTTCAGAGAATCTGATCTATACAGCTTTTCTGATTATTTCTTTAAAATGATGTGGCACTAGTCTGTGATACACTGGCATCACAGGTAAAATATACCAGTTCTCTGTAGTAAGTCTTACAGGTTCTTTAACATGTTGGTTGTCTTCAGACATCCTGACTGCCCATTGGCTTAGGACACCTGTGATTAAGTTTTCTTGGATAGTGCAGTTTGGAAATTTTGATGGTTTTACTGGCATTTCTCTACTTTAAATTGTAATATATATGTAATATATGTGCTAGACTATATTTTAAAAAGTAGTATACTAGCCCTGTTGTGTTTGGAGAACCAGCTGATTCTTCCCTTGAGTGGAGTCTTGGATGTTTGCTCTGAAAGCCTGCCCAGATGGGACCACTAGCTGCCTCTGCTTCTCCACTCCAGTTTTGATGACTGTATATTCCCCATACTATTCTCAGCTCCACAGTCTTCATTTCTTTGTGTCAATGGTGGAGTCCCCCAGATGTTGGGCTACAGCTTCCAGTATTTCTCAGCATTGGCTATCCTGGTTAACAGTGTTGGGTTTTGCAACCCAACCACAACTGGAAAGCCATGGGATTCCTACCAGATAAATTTTATCTTGGGAGAGGCCCACTGCAGAAGGGCTGATGGCCATCTTGGGACTGATTTTCTGTCATTTTTGCATTGGGGGAGTTGGTGGTTGAGTGAGGTAAGCTCTTCCATTTGAAATTAGTGTTGGGATATTTACAGCCATGTGGGGTGAAAAAAAATCTGAACATCAGTAGCATCCCTACCCTTGGTGTCATCCAATGCTGGGTGGGTGCCGGGGGGGGGGGTAATGCAGGAGCAGGGGCAGGGCAGCCAAAAGGGTGCACTCTCCTTCTTCACTGTGGTGGTGGCTTCCTCCTGAGGAGAGGGCTGTCACCGTGGCAAAGCCAGGTAGGGTATGCTTGGCTTTCTCCTTCACTGCAGTGGTGGCCGCCTCCTCACAAGGAAGTCACTGCCAGCACTGCAGAGAAGCTAGTAGGGTATACTTGCCCATTCTCATCCCCAGTGGGAGGAGGGCCTGTCTCAGTGTCATCCCTCTTCTGGGGTGTCACCTGGTGTGGGACACATACCACACCCTCAAGTGCTGCCACTGTTGAACATTGGTATCACTGGAGGGAACATACAGAAACAAAAAATTAATTGATAGGGGTTGGGAGGTGGTCTCGGAGGGCTCTGAGGCTACAAAATTTGGGTCATTATCCACACGTTGTGCACAGGCCACATTTTCCTCATCCTGGTTCTGAAAACTCTAGTCCTTCCAGGTTGCTTTTTAATTTGGCAAAGATGTTACATTTCCCTGCTCACATTTTAAATATGTGAATGGGGATAGCATGAGCAAGATCCACACACTATGATCAGAATTCCAGTGTGTACCTCAAAGGCATCCTGATACTTCCCTCAAAATTGGTGAGCCTTTCTCCCTTGTGGAGCCTTTCACACACACTGAAAACTTGCTCTGGAAGGCTTGGAAATCTAGTAACCTGAGTAATTTTGGCACCATAGAAGATTGCATTAGGAGGGAGAGTGGAAGATAGTTCCAGTTCCACCAGTCCTAGATACCAAAGTCTACTATCTTGACTATTATGTATATTTGAGGAATATCTAAAAGATCATGCATACTTTGCTGACTGTTGCTATATCATCATTACAGTTCACCTCCATCCTCACAAACTCTGTGTTCAGACTCTTTACATGTCTTGAAGATACATGTTGGGAGTTTTCCACAGATCTTTTAAAAATCCTATCAAGAGGAGTGTAAAAACTATGTCCTCTTTCTCTTCTTTGGTTTCTGTGAGTCTCTGGCATTTAGTCCTATCACCTCTGCAGTGTAACACTTCATACCCCCAGGTGATAGCATTCTATCACTTCTGGTGTTCTTGAGCAACAAGAGAAGGAAGGTAAAGTATTTTATTGGGGAGAAATTTCTTTTACAGGAGCACACTCAGCCTTCCATAAGAAGTGAAGCTTTGGAATTTTGGGAGCTCTCCTTGGTACCACACTGCATCATTTCTTTTCCTTTTACAGTATGATTTCCATGGATATCATCCAAACAAGTTTCAGAAGCACAGACACAAGAAAGTGTCTGTATTACATACCAATGCAAACATGGCACTATTTATATAACAGTTCATGTTAGAATAGTTCTCAGTAATAAAGTGATGGATACAGTAATCTTTGCTAATAAAATTGCTGCCATAAAACCATAGTAATAAAACCATTACTTGGTAATAATAATAATAATAATAATAATCCCTATCCAAGAATATACACATAATTTATGAGTTTGGGTGGCAGTTTGTCTAAGTCCTAATGTGGCAATGGTTATTATCACTTTTGCAATTCATATATTACATATGAGACTCAGATACCAACAAATTTACCAGTGGTGTAGTGGTTTGAGCATTGGACTACAACTCTGGGGACCAAGGTTTGGTTCCTTTATTGGCCAAGGAAACCCACTGGATGATTTTGGGTAAATTACATGCTCTCAACCTCAGAAAATTCCATGATAGATTTGTCTTAGGGCCACCATAACTTGGAAAGAAATTGAAGGCACACAACCACAACACATTTTATTTCAGGACCAACAACAATTTGTCCCTCAGCCCACCCATGCACTACAAGAGTAATATGAAAAATATGTCATACATTTATGAAATGGGGAAGAGAAGAGCTTTTGTGTACATAGAATACAATAAGTAAGCCACCCAGATATGGGAGAGCCATCATGGTGTAGTGGTTTGAGCTATGACTCTGTAGACCAGCATTCAAATCCCTTCTCAGCCATTGAAACCCTCTTGGTGAGCTTCAGAGGAAGGCATTGGCCAAATCTGGCCAAGGAAACCATATGATAGATTTACCTTGTTGCCATAAGTGTGAAGTGATCTAAAGCCACACAACAAAGGAGACGTGAAGGGAATCTGAATTTAAGCCATTCTTTCTGGGCTGTGCTCCCCTCTCTGAAGGGGATATTTGCTGTGACTGGAGAGGGAGAATCCATTGTTGCCTCCAGTCCCCCTCCCTCCAGCCCTCATTCAATGAGCATTTTTTAAACAAGAAAAGGAAAAGGAAAGGAAAATGGAATGCTACACATTAAATAGATGCATTAGCATCTAGTCTGCTTTGGCCTCAAGTATATATTTTGTCAAGTGCATCTGGACCATCAACCATTAGGTGTACACCTTGAATATGAAATATTTATGTATCAGATCTCCTTCCTTAATAGAGCTTCCAGTTTTAGATAGAAATCAGGCTAACTAAATGCATGCATAGAGAAGAAATTCTCTATAATTCTAGTATAACAATAGAAGAGTGAATGAAAAGCACAGGCTTCTAAGCAATCTTGTGAACACTACTAATAATGCATTTTAATACTCTAAGAAATGCAGGGAAAGTCAAAACAACACCTCAGGCTATTAAAAACAAATTTCACTGTCTTTTTATCAAACCTACTGTTGGATTATTGAATGCTTGTAATTAAAGCTGTCTTCATGTTTCCAGTTTTATCACCTAAAAGCCAAACAAACAAAAGGAGTCCTGCATTACCGTCATTGAAGAGCAAATGTTAAATCCCATTTGAGCCTTTCTGATAATAGCTGATAATAGCTATTTTCATAACCTGTATTTAAGCAGGCATGCAGTTGAGCTTTTATGAATGTTGTTTAAAGTTTAATACATAAAACATACAACTTCTCATTGGTACAATAATTTAGACATTAGCCAGATATAAGGCTGTCAGCATTGCTTGAGTAATTTTATGTTTGTAGAATTGTTCTGGAAATGTCAGTGGAGAAAATGGGAGCATGACATTATGTGTCTAAAATGTATATTTTAAAAATCTGTGCAAGGATGTGAAAAATAGGCTATGAGATCGGCAGTATTTATAATACTGTGTTCTATTCACTACATCAATAATTTTGACATATAGTGTGTATGAAGATATGATTTTTAATATTGAAATTGTTCAAAATTCAGTAACTTTTTAATCTTAACCCTAGAAGGTCTAAATGCAAAGTTGCATTGCACTGTGACTGAAATTCATAAGTGGGTAACATTCTGTAACTCCAGTTTACAATTCCCTAGGAGTAAGCCCTGTTGAGCACAATAGGGCTTTCTTTGGATAGATATGCAGGGGACTCACTTTATGTTTATAAATTAATCTTACAATCCCTCAACAAGTTTGGAGTACAAACATTCTTGGCCTGATCATATGGTTTGAAACAACAAGTCTGTGTATTTGAATGTTACTTCATAAAAATCTCCAGGTGTATGGAAAACCCAGTAATGTGAGAGAGTACTATCATGTATCTATATATCGTTTTAAAATAAAGAGCATTCAAAGATGCTATCCCATTCTTCAGGGCTGGTCTACTATTAGGCAGAGTGAGGATGCTACCTCAGGCAGCATATGGGAGAAGGGAATATTGAGAGAGCTATAAATAGTTATTTAATTTGTTATTATTTTATTTTTACTTCCAGAAATGTGAATATATTTGAAGGAACATTCTGCATTCTGCATCTAAATAATCTGGTGGACTTTAAAGACTGATATGCTTAGTTTTGTGCATTTAACTTTATATATAACAGTTGTTGTTCTGCCTCAGGCAGAAAAATGGCTTCAGCTGGCACTGCCCTGTCTGCTTTTTTTTTTTTTTTTAGTTATCATTAAGTTGCTTAGGTCACTGAAGTTATAAAATAAGTTTTAAACGGAACATGTATAAGAAATGGAAAAATGGGGAAATCACCAAAGAGGAATTCAAACAAATAGCTAGCACGTGTAGGGTTAAAGTCAGAAAAGCTAAAGCGCAGAATGAAATCAGGCTTGCTGGAGCGGTTAAGAACAATAAAAAGGGCTTTTGGGGGTATGTCAGTAGCAAAAGGAAAAAGAAGGAAATGGTAGGGCCACTGTGTGGAGAAGATGGCAAAAAGTTAACAGGGGACAGAGAAAAGGCAGAATTACTCAACACCTTCTTTGCTTCAGTCTTCTCAGAAAAGGCAAAGGGTGCTCAACTTGAGGATAATGGAGCAGAGGAGAGAATAGGAGAATTTCATCACAGAATAAGTAAAGAGATAGTACAGAAACATCTGGTTAATCTAGATGAATATAAGTCTCCAGGACCAGATGAATTACATCCAAGGGTATTAAAAGAACTGGCAAATGTAATATCAGAACCATTGGCAATAATCTTTGAGAATTCCTGGAAAACAGGAGAGGTCCCAGCGGACTGGAGGAGGGCAAATGTTGTCCCCATCTTCAAAAAGGGGAAAAAAGAGGATCCCAACAATTATCGTCCAGTTAGTCTGACATCAATACCCGGAAAGATTCTGGAGCAGATCATTAAACAGAGAGTCTGTGAACATCTGGAAGATAATTTCATGATCACAAAAAGTCAACATGGGTTTCAGAGAAACAGGTCATGCCAGACAAATCTGATCTCTTTTTTTGATAAAATTACCAGCTTGGTAGATGAAGGGAATGCTGTGGATATAGTATATCTTGATTTCAGTAAGGCCTTTGACAAAGTTCCCCATGACATTCTTGCAAGCAAGTTGGTAAAATGTGGGCTAGACAAAGTAACTGTTACATGGATTTGTAATTGGTTATCTGGTCGAACACAAAGGGTGCTCAACAATGGCTCCTTTTCAACCTGGAAAGAAGTGACCAGTGGGGTGCCACAGGGCTCTGTCCTGGGCCCAGTGCTATTCAATATCTTTATTAATGACTTGGATGACGGTATTGGGGGCATAGTTATCAAATTTGCAGATGACACCAAATTGGGAGGAGTAGCTAATACCCCAGAGGACAGGATCAAAATTCAAAATGACTTGAGCAGACTAGAAAGTTGGGCCAAAGCTAACAAAATGAAATTCAACACAGAGAAATGTAAGGTACTGCACTTAGGGCGGAAAAACGAAAAGTACAGATATACGATGGGGGACACTTGGCTGAATGAGACTACCTGTGAAAGGGATCTAGGAATCCAGGTGGACCACAAGTTGAACATGAGTCAACAGTGCGATGCAGCAGCTAAAAAGGCCAATGCAATTTTAGGCTGCATCAGTAGAAGTATAGTGTCTAGATCAAGAGAAGTAATAGTGCCACTATATTCTGCTTTGGTCCGGCCTCACCTGGAATACTGTGTCCAGTTCTGGGCACCACAATTCAAAAAGGATGTGGAGAAACTGGAGCGTGTCCAAAGGAGGGCAACTAAAATGGTGAAGGGTCTGGAAAGCAAGCCCTATGAGGAACGACTTAGGGAGCTGGGGATGTTTAGCCTGGAGAAGAGAAGGCTGAGAGGTGATATGATAGCCGTGTTTAAATATTTGAAGGGATGTCATATTGAGGAGGGAACAAGCTTGTTTTCTGCTGCTCCAGAGACTAGGACCCGAAACAATGGATGCAAGCTGCAAGAAAAGAGATTCCACCTCAACATTAGGAGGAACTTCCTGACAGTAAGGGCGGTTCGACAGTGGAACACACTCCCTCGGAGAGTAGTGGAGTCTCCTTCCTTGGAGGTCTTTAAGCAGAGGCTGGATGGCCATCTGTCGGGGATGCTTTGATTGGGAGTTCCTGCATGGCAGGGGGTTGGACTGGATGGCCCTTGTGGTCTCTTCCAACTCTATGATTCTATGATTCTATGATTCTATATATCCTTTACTGGAAAAGAATCAGAAGTAACATGTAATTTGCAACAAGTTACTTTCAAGTGTACATTATATACAAAATACATGGAGTTTTACAACATTAGAATGGTTCAACCTATAAAGGATGTATTCCACACACACAAAAGTATCTATTCCCTGGTATATTACAGGAGACCCTTTCACAAGATTTGTTGAAATTTTAAGTTCATCTAGGAAAGCTGCTGTCTGACAACTTAGTAATATATTCATTTGTTTGGTTTGTTGTTGTTTTTCTCATTTTTATCCCACCCTTATCTAGGACATTCAGGCCAAGATACCTGGATTTTTCTGCTTCCATTAGTGAAGCAACAATCATGTCATGAAAGACTTGAACTGGCTCAAGGACAACTAGAGTGCTCTGTAGTTGAAGGCAGCATGGGCCCAAGATAGTTTGCTGCCTGTGATAGTCCCTTTCCTCATTCCACTCACAGAATAAGCTACTGCTGCTGTTTGAATCTTATTTCAGTAATGGAATGACAGCTTTTTCACAGCTGAGTGAAGTAAGCAAGGATAAGAAATCAGGACAGATTGTGTGGTACAAACAGCTCTTGTCCTTCAACAGGGAAGAAACCTGGGAATGGGAGAACTTGCAAGGAACACCCTGGAGACTTTTGTTGACCTCACCAGTATCTGTCACTTGAGGTGGTTGCATCACTCTGCTCAATAACTGGGGCATACTGGGTTGAGGCTCAGACTACACACCATGGTAAATACATAGAGAGAATCTCTGTGTGAGTTTTTTTTTCAAACTAAAAAAATTGAATGCCCGTGTCTGATCCAAATCAAAGAGCAGTATTGGGGGATCTTCAGTCACATCAGGGCCTTGTGGACATTTTAAAATTTAAAAGATCATATGAGAAGCAATATGCTGTGCACTTAACATAGCATGCTGTTTGATTCTGAGTGTGGACATCAAGCCAACAATCCTCATTCCTAATATAACTGTCCACAACAGCAGCCAGCAACTGTACTGGGACCAGTTTACACATGCACACTCATTGCCCCCAGCAGGCCTCACTGTTTGCACTATATTAAAACCAGATGTGATGTGACTTTAATTTTTTATTGATTTTCAGCTGATTTTCTTCAATTTTTTGTTTTGTTTTGGGGATTCAGGGAGTGGGAGAAAAACTCCATTTTGCTGTAGTTATTCATTTTTTTCATTGTTTCATTGTTTTGTTTTGGTGATTTGGGGCATAAAAAACAACAACCCTGCAACAAATTGTGTAGGGGTGTTTGGGGGCTTGAGAGTTGTACTAAAGATTGTCAGGGGTCTCAAAAAAGAGTCTGGGGTCCATGTGACCCACAAGGCTATACATTCTCTGTGCCTGATGTTCAGCAAACTGAGTCCCTCCCCCCCCCCCACACCCAATGATGGCCTAGTTCTGGGTGTAACATCCTTTGAAATACTCGGAGCAAGACTTTCAACCTTTTGGATGTATCCTGAAGTCTGACTTCTTTGTGTCAATATTCACCAAGATATTGCCCTCTTTTTATGACAGATTTCAGCTCTATAATACGCAACTGCTGATAAAAGAAAGAGAGCATACACAGATTGGCTTTTGTTTGTCTCACAACCATCTATATGTTTATTAAGGATCAAGGGGCCCTAAATAAACTTTCTTTAGAAATCAAGCACAAAGTTCACATATACATACCATCATAACTTTTTTTGTCTATGTTTCAAATTTGAATACACTTTCTTGAATCTGAAATGGATTTTCCTGTATTCTACAATTAGTTCTACCATGTGTATTTTGACTTCAGGAGATGGATTTTTCTTGCTGGTTTTTGATAAACAGCACATTACTGAGAGAATAAACAAAGTAATAAATTACATTTAGGGAATATAGTTTTCCCCCCAGCAGAAATACATTATTTATCTCCATTTAAGAATGCTTTAAAATACAAATTTCTAAATCCTGTTTAGTTACTTGTGTATTGCAAAGAGGTACTTCTAAAGAAAACAGCCTGTTACAAAATAGATGTAAAATATTTCAAGCATTAAAAAACCCTTATTCTTGTATTGTACTTGTTACAATATTTAGCATTGTGTTTGTACACACTATATCAATAATATGTACATGACCATTTACAATTTGTACAGAAAGATGCTTATACTGGTCAGTGGTTTACTTTTTCTAAAAAGCAACAGCATGTGTAATGCTCATGTTCATCCTAATTTTTTAATGTTAATGAAATACTTGGGATGGTTTTGTTATACATTACATAATAAAATAATTCTGGAATGAAACTTTCCAAGCTCTGGGAGGCCCTGCACATTGTTAAAAAGTAAGGCTTTTCACACCATGCAGTCTCTGAATGTATACTAATAAGATTTTTACTTGTTCTCTTGCTTCACTTTGAACTCTGTGTGAGCTCTCCTGTCAGAAACATCATGGTATCACTTCCTAATTTTACTAACATGGTTCTTAAAATGTGGACTTACTTCCAGGAGAAATAGGCAAAGGATTGCAGTTTCATAGTGTAAGCAGATAAATCTTGACTCAAAAGTACATTGGGACTTATTCCCAAGTAAGTGTATTTTTTCCTCATCTTCCTCATTCCACTGTTTAGCTCCCTCTGATTGCATGATGCTAAATCCCATTCCCCTTTAATATTACAAATGGTTGTGCCCTACATTTCCATGGTATTGAACCTGCCAGCCAAACACCTCTGGTCTGATGGCTCTCCTTAGCTGTGGAATTCCAGTCACTAGATGAGGATGACTAGAGGTAGTGGACTAATTGTGGTGGTTTCATGAAGGAGACACAAGGGAGATCTGTGGACCCCAAAAGCTTCAGTACCTTACTACAGATGTTGAACAAAAGGAGTTTTGTGTAAGTAAATGGCTAATATTCAAGAATGATTGTTCAGCTGGCTTCACAGAAGTCTGGTTTCCCTGAATGCTGGTGCTGGGTGTGTTGTTTTATGTTCTAGGCAGAAAAGAATTTCTGCAGAGAATTGTGCTCCATCTATAATACAGCCCAGCAATATAAGATGGAGAAAATGTTCAGTTCAACTTTATGCAGTTACAAACACTGATTACATCTCTAGCTTGAACACAGTATTTTAAAATATATGTTTGTCAGCATTACTTTTATCATTCCTTTACTTTTGGTGTGGGGAAAAAATTAAACATATTTCAGCCAAGAAGACTAAAGCCAACTTGGCTGGAGAACTAATAGCAGCTACCTCTCAAACAGATTGGGATTTGCAGATGGATTAAAAAAAATTCAGGGAAAGGAAAGCTAACATGTCACAGTACATTTATAGAACTCTGGTATCCCAAAGTGAAAGTTGCCATTTCTTACTATTGTCTCACATCAAGAGCAGACTTTTGTGAGGCCTTTTTGAGTTTCTCTCCCTCTGACATTGTCTCTAATACAATATTACTTTCCCCTGATGTTGTCTATCATTAACAATTTAGCAAGCTCATTAGTCCCATTAAAAAACAGTGGCAACCACGATCAGACTTATAGGTGAATACCTTGCTCAATAACCATTTCCACAAAGATGGATGGCATGTGTATTAAATTTCAGGGCTCTGAGTGAAGTATTTTAACAAAGGCTGCTGCCACACTGCAGGATTGATGTAGTTTGGCACTAATTTATCTGTTATGGATCCAACCTATGGAATCCTAAATATCTTACAAAACTACAAACCCCAGAATTCCATAGCATTGAGCCATGGCAGTTAAAGCAGTGACAAACTGCATTAATTCTGCAATGAAGAATGCAGCCAATGTTGGTACCTACAAGAGCAGGGGTAGGCAACCTAAGGCCTGGGGGCCGGATGTGGCGCCCCCGAGGCCTTTGGACCGGCCCCAGGCCGGTCCTGCCACCGCCGCCGCCCGCCATGATGATATTGATTATTGTTCTTACTTGTTCTTGGAGTTTTCTTGGCAAAATCTCCACAGGTTTTGCCATGGCTTTTCTGGGGCTGAGAGAGTGTGCATGCATATTTTTTTAATTTTTTATTATTTATTTATTTATTTATTTTTGGTGCTTCGGCCCCCCAATTGTCTGAGGGACAGCAACCCGGCCCCCAGCTCAAAAAGGTTGCCTACCCCTGTACAAGACTAATCTCAAGAATTTGTATTTAGAAGATACAAGGTCTCTGTCAGTCTCTCTCTCTCTCTAAGGAGCTTATCACATGGACAAAGAACCTGACTGCACCCTAATTAATAATAATAATAATAATAATAATAATAATAATAATAATAATTTTATTTATAACCCACCCCTCTGCTCAGCAATCGGGGCGGCGTACAACAGATTAAAAAGACAACAGTTAAAACATTTCTTCCTCCCACACCCTAACCCTCCCACCCCTTAAAACTAAATTAAACTACTATGGAATTAAAATCAAGTTAACACACATGAAATACAATAAAATCAATTCAGCAGATGTATCGTGGCGGCAGGAGGGGTAAATGGAAGATCACATCCAGTTCGCTGGGTGGTTATTCCAGGAAGGCCTGCCAGAAGAGATCCATCTTTACTGCCTTTCTAAAGGCAGTAAGAGTGGTAATAAGATGGATTCCGTCCGGCAGGCCATTCCATAATCTGGGAGCGGTCGCAGAAAAGGCCCTCTGGGAGGTCTGTGAGAGCCTGGTCTTCATAGGCTGCAGAAGATTCCTCCCAGAGGACTGAAGTGCGCGGGAGGATCATACGGGGAGAGGCGGTCCCTGAGATAAGATGGCCCCAAGCCATGTAGGGCTTTAAAGCTTAAAACCAACACCTTGCACTGTGCCCAGAAACTAATCGGCAGCCAGTGGAGGGATTTAAGCACAGGTGTTATATGCTCCCTCCTAGACATTCCAGTAATTAGTCTGGCTGCCATATTTTGTACCAGTTGAAGTTTCCGGGTTAGGCACAGGGGTAGCCCCATGTAGAGTGCGTTACAGTAATCCAGACGTGAGATTACCAGAGCGTGTACCACAGTTTCCAGATCCCTCATATCCAGATAAGGGCGCAGTTGGCGTATCAGCCGAAGCTGATAACAGGCACTCCTGACTGCCACATTCACTTGACTAGTCATGTGAATCGACGAATCTAGGAGTAACCCCAAACTGCGAACACAGTCCTTAGAAGAGAGTGTGACTCCATTCAGAACTGGAGACTGGAGAGTGTATTCCCAGATCTGGTTTTGGGCCCATGACTGTCAGTACCTCCGTTTTGTCCGGATTTAGTTTCAATCTGTTTTTCCTCATCCAATCCATTACTGCTCTGAGACAGTCATTAAGAGGAGAGACGCCATCTGAAGTCTGAGCTGATGATCTGGTCATGGAGAAGTATATCTGGGTGTCATCAGCATACTGAAGACATTGCGCTCCATGCCTCCGAATGATCTCACCCAGCGGCTTCATATAGATGTTGAATAGCATCGGGGACAGGATGGCACCCTGGGGAATGCCACAATTAAACTCAATTTTGGAAGAGCAACTGTCCCCAAGCCTCAGCCTCTGGGATCTGCCCAAGAGGAAGGAACTGAACCACTGCAAAGCAGTGCCTCCGATTCCTAACTCTCTCAGATGATCCAAGAGGATGGAATGATCTATTGTATCAAAAGCCGCTGAGAGATCCAAGAGCACCAGCAGGGTCACACTACCCCTGTCGATGCCCAGGTGGAGGTCATCGGTTAGAGCAACCATGGCAGTCTCCACTCCAAATCCTGTCCTGAAGCCGGTTTGAAATGGATCGAGATAATCGGTTTCATCCAAGACTGCTTGGAATTGGGAAGCAACTGCCCTCTCGATCACCTTGCTTAGAAAAGGTAGCAAGGAGACTGGTCTATAGTTGTTTCTATCCAGGGGGTCCAAGGAAAGCTTTTTCATGAGTGGCCTGACGGGCGCCTCCTTCAAACACGATGGTACAATACCTTCTCTGAAGGATACATTGATTGCATCCTGTAGGAATACTCTCAGCACGTCCCCCCCTCCCCGACGACCAGCCAAGATGGACATGGATCGAGAGGGCAAGTTATCTTCCTCATTTTTCTAAGGAGCTTGTCCACATCATCGGTACTCACAGATTGAAACTGATTCAGTAAATCTCCATCAACAGAGTTGCTGGACACCTCGTCTACGGATTCTGTTGGAATAATGGCATCCAAGTCAGCTCTTATCCAAGAGATTTTATCTGCAAAGTGGATGTTAAGCATGTCACAGCAGGCTGTTGTTGGGTTAAGTAGGGGATTTGGCACCGGAGAAACCTTCGTCAGTTCCCCCCCCAACAGCTCTGCTGGACGGGACTCTGCAGACTCAATAGGTGCAGAGCAGAAAGATTTCTGCGCTGCACACAAAGCCTCCCAATAGGAGTCAAGATGCTTCCTATGGCGAGTTCTGTCGGATATGAGCCGAGTCTTCTGCCATCAGTGCTCTAGTCATTGTCCAGCTTGCTTCATTCTCCTAAGCTCCTCTGTATACCAGGGCTTACGATTAGAAGCAGGCTGGAAAGGACGCTTGGGAGCGATTGTGTTGATAGCCTTGGTAAGATCGGTGTTCCAAGTATTCACCAAGGCTTCGACAGAATCACCGATGTCACCAACCATTAAACTCTCTAAGGCCTTCTGGAAAAAAATTGGTTCCATTAGCCTTCGAGGGCGGACCATTCTAACCAGGAAATGATCCATCCATTACAATGCGGAGGCTTTTATAACCTCTGCCCACGGATATTCCTGTTCAGTACTAAAAAAACCATCGAGGGTATGACCAGCACAATGTGTGGGCCCGTCAACCAATTGGGATAGGCCCATGTTTGTCATGGTCTCCATGAACTCCCAAGCTGCACCAGTTAGATTGGACAAGCTGGTCTCGAGTGGAATGTTGAAGTCGCCCAAAATGAAAAGTCTGGGCGACTCCAACAATAACTCCAAGACCAGCGAGGTCAGCTCGATTAGGGAGTCTGTTAAGCAATGGGGTGGCCGGTATACTAACAGAATCCCTAAACTATCCCTGGTTTTCAGACTGAGGTACATACATTCGATGTAGGTTGTTTTCCGGATAAGCTTTCTGGTCAAGGTTAGGTTGTTTCTATGAACCAAGGCCACACCGCCCCCCCCCCACTTTCCCTTATCTGCTCACTAACCGAGTACCCGGCTGGGAGAGCCTGTGCCCACATCACAGCGCTGGCATCTCCCAATGGGATGCAGCCAGCTTGTGGGTATTATCACACATAATTGGTCACTGATTCTGCTGGGCGAGTGCAGCCCAGCTGGAGCCCAGGTCCCAGGCATGCTTCAGAGGCCGCTTTTCAATGCCAGGAGCTTTCTGACTTTGAAAAGCGGCCTCCAAAGTGCAACTGGGATCTGGGCTGCAGCCAGGTTGCACTCACCTGGTGGAATCAGTGGCTAATTATGTGGGATAATTCCGCCTGCATCCCACAACCCAGCTGCATCTCATAGGAGTGCAGTCAGGTTTTTTGTCTATGTGATAAGCTCCTCTTTCATCCATCTTGGTGGGGAGAAGGACGGCTTTGCAAAGTGAAGTTGAGAATGAGCAGACACATGTTGAAATCATGTTTTTTATATGTGATTAGATCAACTTAAGTATACAAAAATTTAGTCACAAGAAGGATCAACATGCTTATAGATGTGGACAGTATGCATGCACTCAACCCTTTCCACACAGTTTAATTGCTCACCTTGTCTGCTCCTCTATCAAAATAAGTAGTAATACATCATATATATATATATATATATATATATATATATATATATATATATATATTACTACTACTAATAATAATAATGTATCCAGTACTGGGCAACACAGTTCAAAAAGGACATTGACAAGCTGGAGTATGTTCAGAGGAGGGTGACTAAAATGGTGAAGGTTCTCAAAACCATGCCCTATAAGAAGTGACTTAGGGAGCTGAGTATGTTTAGCTTGGAGAACAGAACGTTAAGAGGTGACATGATAGCCCTGTTTCAGTATTTGAAGGGATTCCAGTGGCATCTCTTCTCTCAATGAATGTCTTCGGGCGGTAATGGGCTGGATGAGGAAAAACAGATTGAAGCTGAATCCAGACTAGACGGAGGTGCTCACGGTATCGGCCCCGAAACCAAGAATTGGGTTGCAACCTCCAGTCCTGGATGGGGTCACACTCTCCTCCAGTGACTGTGTTCACAGTCTGGGGGTGCTCCTTGACTCGTCGCTCCTGATGACAAATCAGGTAAATGCGACGGTCAGGAGCGCCTGTTATCAGCTTCGGCTGATATGCCAGCTGCGCCCTTTTCTGAAGTAAGGGATCTCGAAACCGTTGTGCACGCGCTGGTAACCTCACGCCTAGATTTCTGTAATGCGCTCTATATGGGGCTACCCTCGTGCTTGGTCCGGAAACTGCAGTTAGTGCAGAATATGGCAGCCAGGTTGTTATCTGGGACATCTAGGAGGGATCACATCACTCCGGTTTTGAGATCCCTCCACTGGCTGCCTATTGGTTTCCGGGCCCAGTACAAGGTGTTGGTTATTACCTTTAAAGCCCTAAATGGCTTGGGTCCAAACAATTTCAAAGACCGCCTCCTCCCATAATAATCCCCCCCGCGCCCTCCAGTCCTCTGGGAGGAATCTGCTGCAGCTCCAAAGAGCTAGGCTTGCGGCAACCTCCCAGAGGGCCTTTTCTGTCGTCGCTCCCAGACTCTGGAATGGCCTGCCGGATGAGATCCGTCAATTAACATCTTTGCACAGTTTTAAAAAGGCTGTCAAGACGGATCTCTTCCGGCAGGCCTTTCCGGACTAGATAGCTGGCCTCGGGACCCTTCGAATCCTGGTATTTTCATCAAGATTTTATTACAATTCCCTCTAAAGTTGATTAGCAGGGGATTGTTGTTTTGTTGTTTTTTAATTGAAGTTAAGTTTTATTGAATAATTAATGCTTAATTGCAGTTGTTTTAAACTGTATTTGATTTAATAATCTTTTAAGGGGGGAGGAGGGAATGATATTGTCTTAATCTGGTTGTATTTTATTATTGTTGTTCACCGCCTAGATTGGTTTTCAACTGGGGCGGTATATAAATAAATTATATTATTATTATTATTATTATTATTATTATTATTATTATGTCATACTGAGGATGGAGCAAGCTTGTTTTCTGTTGCACAAGAGACTACAATACAGAGCAATGGATTCAACAACAGGAAAAGAGATTCCACCTCAACATTAGGAAGAACTTTCTGAGTGAGAGCTATTCGACAGTTGAACACACTCCCTCAGATAGTGATGGAGTCTCCTTTTTTGGAGGCTTTTCAACAGAGGCTGGATGGCCATCTTTCAGGGGTGCTTTGATTGCATAATTCTGTATGGCAAGGATTTGGACTGGATGACCCTTGTGGTTTATTCTAAAACTATGATTCTATTCTATTCTATATAGTAAAAAGAAGTAACAAAGGAACTTTGAAGTCATCTGCTATATTGATGATTTTCTTTAACCATCAAGAAAATATTAATTACTTCTGTTGGAATCCTGTTTCATTGTATTAAGGTGGATGGTTCAGTGATTTAATCAAATTTACTTAGGAAAAGCATTAAAAATTTCCACCTTACTATGTTTATGCTGTTACTTAATGTTGTTAGCCCAGTCATTTTCAAATACAGCAAGAATGATCTATTGCTAAATGTAATGAATCTGAACTCACAATAGAAACTTGAAGGCTTCCTGAAAATCGAACAAAACACAAAGCCACTTGCATTGTCTGAGATATTTGTTTCTAGGACATATTTAATGATTTAGTTGAAGGACAGAAGAAAACAACTGATGGGAAATAGATGATTAAAAAATGGGCTCTTATTAAGTTGATAACTCATGAAAATAGCAAGTGCCTATTCATTTAAAAATATTTTTATTGAGATTTAAAAAGAGTATAAAAGTATATATATTCAATCAAAAGATTCATACATAACATAGACATATCACATACATAAAGTACAAAAGAAAAAAGAAAAAGGAAGGAACAAGAAAAAGGAAAAGGAAAGGAAAAGGAAAAAAAAGTATAAGAAAGATATAGTAAAAAAAGAAAAGAAAAGAAAAGAAAAGAAAAAGAAAGAAAGAAAGAAAGAAAGAAAGAAAGAAAGAGAAAAAATATTCCAACATCTCACACACCTTACTTCCCTACTGTATGTCTGGGATTATGATCTAATCACTCTTTTTGATTATCTAAGAATAAAGTTAAACCAAGCTTATTTACCCTTACATTTTTGTAGATCATTTTCAAATCATGATTAATACATAAGTATCTACACACGTCATCACTAGAGTATATTACATTATTTCATTCCATTATCTTGTTCTCTAATCTAATTCTGTTCCTAAAATGCTAATTTACCCCCACTTTTTGAAGTTATACTATAATCTTCTCTCATTCTTCTTTGTACACATTTGAGGAGTTATTCCTAATTCCATTCATTAATTTTTCCATTTCTAACAAATCCAGGAGTTTAAATGTCCAGTCCTCCATCGTTGGTATCTTCTTAATTTTCCAGTTCTTAGCGTAGATCATCCTTGCCACTGATAATATATAAAACAGTAGTTTACCAAATTCTTTTTCAATGGGTTCAAATTTAACACAAAAAAATCTAGGAGAATCTAAGGTTATCTAACCTCGTAACTTTTTAAATTTCAAAATGAATTTGTTTTCAAAACTTCTTAGCAGTAGCACAAGTCCACCGCATGTAGTATATTGTACCGCTCTCTTTGCCACATTTCCAACATATATTATTACAATTTTTATACATTTTACTCATTTTATCAGGGGTCAAATACCATCTAAAAAAAATTGTAATAATTCTCTTTTACATTTTGGCTACAAGTATATTTCAGTCTCCTCCTCCAGGTGTTTTCCCACTGGTCCATTTCAAGTGGAAAACCAAAGTTTTGGGACCACTTGACCGTATTCTCTTTAACTATTTCCTCTTCTGTATGAATTCTCAGAATACATTTATATACTCTTGAGAGTAAAGCTTCCTTATTAGACATTATCTCTCCTTCTAATTCTGTATCACATTTTCCAACACCTTCATTTTTTTATCCATTAAGTAATGTTCCTTTATCTGTCTGTAAAAAAACCCAAGATAAGTCACAACCTTATTCTCTAATGGGCGGCTCTGGGCCACCCCTGCTAGCAGCGGATCAGGGCCATGGCAACCACATGCCATGCCCCGATCCTCCCTTTTACCACCCATAAAAGAGCAGCAAAATGCCACTTTTATTAGGGGTGGCAAAAGGCCACCCTAAGAGCTGGTGCCACAGCTCTTCTGTACCCTTTCTGTGCAGCGTGTCTACATGCTGTGCCGGGAGGGTTTCTTGATGCCACGTGCCATATGTACAGGTGCACGGTGTCAGGGCGGTGTTGGGCTGGGGTTGGGGAGGCTGGCGTGCAGCTGCCCCACCCCATTTCCACTCCCAGGCCAGCCCTTTAGTCTGTTCTGCAATGCCCCTAAGTTTTTCTAGAGATTTTATTCTATAATCACTAGCATTATTTACTACTAGATCTTTATGTAGAATCCATTTCCCTTCCTTCTGTTGGTTTTGCTTAAATAACGCTTCATGAGAGGAAGCCCAGAGAGGAATTTTTGAACATATGTGTCTTTTATATTTTCTCCACACTTTCATTAGAGACTAACGTACAAAATGATTATTAAAATCACAATTCGCTTTTTCTTTTTTATAAAACAAGTAAGCATGCCAGCCAAATCTTAAATTAACCGCTTCTAAATTTAATGAATCTTTATCTTTTAAGATTAGCCATTCTTTAATCCAAGTTATACAAGCAGCTTCAAAATACAGTTTAAGATTTGGCATGGCAAGTCCCTCTCTCTCTTTAGCATCCTGCAGATGTTTTAGTTTTATCCTTGGTTTTCCCCCATTCCAAATAAAATCTGAGATCCCCTTTTGCCATTCTTTAAAAGGGATATCATTTTTTTTATAATTGGAATCGTTTTGGGAGTACATTCATTTTTATCATGAAAATTTTCCCTAAAAATGAAATTTTCAAGTTTCTCCATTTTTTTATAGTCTTCTTTGATTGTTGTCCAGAGTTTTTCCTAATTATTTGCATACAAGTCAGAGTTTTTGTTAGTTAATGAAATTCCTAAGTATTTTACTTTTTTGTGAACCTTCAAACCAATGTTTACTTCCAAAATTTTAATTTCAGCCACATTCAAAATTTTAGTTAGTATTGCTGATTTGTCCTTATTTATTTTCAGATCTGAAATCGATTCAAATACCTTTAATTCTCCCAATAACTCTTCTGCATCATTGATTGGGTCACTAATGGAAACCATTAAATCATCCGCAAAAGCTCTAGTTTTGTGCTCTGTTCCTTTGGTTTTTATTCCCTTAATGTTTTGGTTGTTTCTTATATTCTGGAGGAGAACTTCCATGGTAATCACAAAAAGTAAAAGGGACAGGGGACAATCCTGTCTTGTGCCCCTGCCTATTTTTATTGGTTCAGTTCTCTCTCCATTTATAGAAAGCTTAGCTTGCTGTTCATGATATATTGATTTGACCCAATCATTGAATTTCCCCCCACACACTTATCTTATCGAGTACATGAAATAGTAATTCCCAGGAGACATTATTAAAAGCCTTCTCAATATAAAAAAAGAAGGCTGCCAGCTTCTTTTCATTGTGTACTTCATGGGATTCAATCAGATCTACAATGTATCTGATATTTTCTCTAATATGTCTCTTAGGTATAAATCCTCTTTGATCTCTGTATGATAGATGTTAATATTTTTTAAGTCTTTCTGCAAGTATACATGCAAAGAGCTTGTAATCATTATTTAACAAAGAGATTGGTCTGTAATTTCTAACTGATGTGTAGTCTCTTCCTTCTTTAGGGATCAATGAGATTGTTGCTTCTTTCCAGGTGTGGGAAAATATTCCCTCTTTTAGACTATTCATAACTTCTTTTAGAGGTTCAAACTAATTCTTCTTGTAGTGATTTGTAATATATTGATGGAAGACCATCAGGGCCCAGGGCCTTTCCAGTCTTGCTACTCTTGATGGCTTTTCCCACTTCTAAAGAAGAGATAGGTTGATTTAGCATATTTCTTTGTTCTGTAATTTCTCCTAAATTAGTATTGGCAAGAAATTGGTGTAATTTGTCAACATCCATTGTCTCTTTCTTATATAATTTTGCAAAAAAATTTATAAAATATTTTCTTTATTTTACTTTGCTCCTTATGTCTGGTTTTACCATCACAAATCTTAGTTATTCTCTTTTCCCCCCTTTTCTCTCTTAGCTTGTAGGCCAACCATGTCCCAGGTTTGCTGGAATGTTGAAATACGTTTACTTTGAGATATTTTAATTTCTTTCCCATCTCTTCCATCAAAAGAATCAAAATTTGCTTTAGTAGAATTTTGGTTTCATTATTTATCTTTGAATTCAAAGGACTTTTTTTTCTAATTCTTCTTTCTTCTTCAATTCATTCATTATATTTTGAAGTTTTTGTTTCTATTTTTTTCCTATGCTCAATATTTTGTTGGACAAAACCCTCCCTCATTACAGCTTTTGAAGCTTCCCATCTTATTATATTATCTGTTTCTTTCTCTGAGTTTTCTTCAAAATACAATTTTAATGTTCATTTAGCTTTTCCATATTTTTGAGTTTTGAAGTAGTTTTTCATTGAGGTACCAATTATAATTCATTTTAGGTTTTTTTAGCTTCAAAATGATGGGGTTATGGTCAGAGACAGACTTTGCAATGATGTCCATTTTTACAATTTGTGCACACAATGATTTAGTAGCTAGGAAAAAAATCTATTCTTGAAAAAGTTTTATATCTGTCTGAAAAAATGTAAAATCTTTAGCATCCCCATACAGATGTTTCCAAATGTCCAATAAATTAAAGTTCTTCATTAACTTAAAAAAAGTCTGAGGGAGTTTGCCTTGGTTTTTCCCCCTTCCTTTTTTGACAGATCTATCTAAATCAGTATCTAAGACAGCATTTCAGTTCCTCATCATGATCATTGTATTATAATTCAATTCTAACAAAATATTATATAAATGCTGATAATACTTTTCTTTTTTTTCCTGAGGGCCATAAACACCAACTAACTTTTTTTTTAATAAGGATGTCAACTCCCAGATATTGTCCCTTCTCATCATTAAATATTTCTTTAGCCAGAATTGAATCCTTAACATAAATTACTATCCCTTTTTTCTTTTTTGAGAGGATGATATAAATTCATTTCCTAATTTTCTATTCTTTAGTAGTCTTGTATCTTCCTGTTTTATATGTGTCTCTTGCAGACAGACTACATCATTTTAAATTTCCCTGGGTAATTGTAGATCTTTTTCCTCTTTATAGGTGAATTTAATCCTTTTATATTCCAAGATAAAATATCAATACCTAAGGACTGATGCAGACCAGCCTAAAAGGCTGGCATGGGGTAGAGTTGGGGTGGGGCAGCTGCATGCTGCACACTGGCTGCCCCAACCCCACACCAATGCCGCCCTGACACTGTGTGCCCTTACTCACGGCATGCAGCATCAAGATGCCCTTCCAGCACAGTGTTTAAACACACTGAGCTGAAAGGGCACTGAAGAGCTGCAGCACTGGCTCTTAGGGCGGCCTTTTGCCATCCCTAAAAGGAGTGGCATTTTGCCACTCTTTTTGGGGCAGCAAAAGGACAGATTGGGGCTGCAGTGTGGAGTTGCCAAGGCCCTGATCTGCCACTTCCTGGGGTGGCTCTCTACCACCCCAAACAGCCAGTCTGCATCGGCCCTAAGTTATCTTTACTTCTAAAATTTTGATTTTGAATTCTACTTATAACCCCCCCCCCATATCTCCTTTCTTATAATTTTTAATTACCTTTTTACTTGGTCTTGATGCTGTTTCTTCTTCTGACAAGACTTCTTCATCCTTACAATTTAAATGTTGATCGTCTTCTTGGTCACTTAATTATATATCTTCTTGAGTTTCTGCTTCTTTTTCATTTATCTCTGTTTTTTCATTATGTTTTTCTTGGTCATTATGTTGTCCTTGGTCATCCTCAGATTCTCTTTCCTTTCTTGGTTTTCTGCTTCCAATTTGTTTTCCAGATTTTCTCCAGAAGTCTTTTGCTCTTTGTATTGTGGTTAGTTTATACCACTTTTGGTGCCACTTCACAGATATTCCCTCTAATTTTCCCCATCTATATAGGACCTTATTCTTGCTAAGATTAGATGTAACAAATCTGTAGTCTCCTCTTTTTTTTCAATATTCTCTTTGGGATATCTTTATAAATTTTGATTTCATTCCCATTCACTTGTAATATCTTCTCATAACTTAGAAATAATATCTTGTCCCTCACTTTTTTTCTTACAAAAGAAATGACAACATCCTTTGGGAAGTTTTTCTCCTTTGAGATTTGGGAATTAACTCTGAAGGTCTTGTTTACCTCTTTAATAAATTCTTGATATGGATTTGCATAAAATCAGCTAGCACTGGAACTAAATATTCATAAAGATTTTCATATTTTGTCTCTTTTAGTTCTCTTGTCTTTAGTGAGTTCTCTCTTTGCTTCAACTCTTCTAAAGCTTTTAGGTCAAGTTGTGTTTTTTGTTGGTGGGTTATCCTGGCAGTTCTTTCATCCAAAGTTTGTGATTTCTCTTCTAATTTATCTATTCTTGTAATGACTTGATGTATCTCTTTTACCACTTCCTCAAGGAATTCTTTGATTCCTTTTAGTTCTGTTTTCAGTTCCGATTTTATATCTTGTTTTAGGTCTTTCCTCAAATCCTTTATTTCCTGTTTCAGATTTCTTTCCATTTCTCTCCTATTCTTCTCCATTTCAACTGTTAATCTTTTGATTTCATCCATAATTGAGAATTGTTCTGAAGAGTTTCTTCTTTGTGAATGTGCAGCTACTCTTGCTGCTGAGGCTGCTCTACTATTCATGGTTGTCATTATCTCAGTCTCTTACAGGATATAGTCCTATTTTTCAACTTTGTCCTTTTATCATTATTTTGTGTGCACTTTGTCTTTAGGTCTTCCAACTGAACAAGTCATACAAGTGGATCAGATATTCTACTAATTCAGATTAGTTTTTTTATTATTAAATGTCCAGTTTTCAGGTGGTCCCTTTAACAACCCAAATTGAATTTGGAACAGCAGCTGAAGTCCTCAGAACTTTAAATTGTTTTCTTGTATGCTAGTAAAAATTGCGAAGCTTTAAATCATCCTTTCCATACCAACCAAAACAGCACCACAAACTTTTAGATTATTTTCTTAAGAATTATTCTCCTTCTTTTTATTGGGAAAAACAAAAACAAAGAGAGAAACCTTGTTTCCTTTCTTTCTTGTTTTCTTTAGTATTCCTTGTTTAATATCCAGTATTCAATGTATAGTTTGCAAACCTTTGCAATACTTCTCCACAAGCTTCTACAGTACTTCTCCACTTAGAAGAGATTCTCATTAATTCTTGATAATTTAATTTATATGTAGCTGCAGTTTCCCCTAATTTCTCTTCTTGCTTTCTTCTTCACTTTCTTGTTTACTACCTTTCTCTCCTTTTCCCCTTTGGATCTTTCTTATTGTTAATCTTCACTTCTCCACCACTCTTTAATTGGCAACCAATTAATGAGTTATTTAAAGTTGTTTAAGGTTATTATGCATTTTTAACTCCCATTTACTTCTGATATAACTTCAACTCAGGGGTAGGCAACCTTTCCCCTTTAAGGGCCGAGGGACTTCAGCTCCCAGAAGCCTCAGCCATGTTGGCCAATAGTCCCATGTTGGCCAATAGTTCCTGGGATTCTGGGAGCTGAAGTCCCTCGGCCCTTAAAGGGGAAAGGTTGCCTACCCCTGCTTCAACTCTTCAAGAAAATCAGCCTGGATGCAGCTGACAATTAAAATTCCACTCACTCACTTCTAGTGATTACCTTTACTGTAGCTACAGTGGGAGTTGCTATTCCAGCTTTGTATTCTTGCTTAAAGACATCTCTGTTCTTTCTTCTTCCCCACTATAGGAGGGTAATGTTGTAGATAATTATGAATACATCCAAGACAAAAGTAAACAAACTTAAAATAAAGCTTGCCTAGTTTCTTTTAAAATGAGTCAGTGGTGGTGCTTCTAGCCCAGAAGGGCATTCGTCAGTAGCTTGGCTCTCTCAGCTCCCTCTGCCTCATCCCAAACCATCTCTGTCATTTACCCTCTGGTTTTCAGCAGAGATGGAATTGTTCCAAGGCAGGTATCAAGCCTCTATGAGGATCCCTTTGAACTCCCTGTGCTGAGGGAGTTTTGTCTCCAAGATAATTGACGTGGGAATCAAAATACTCGGAGAAAATCACCTCCAAATGAGAGGTTTTGGCAGAGCCCCAACCAAAACACTCCTCACACCTCTGTTCACCAACTGGAAGTCCCCTATCCATTTTTAAGAGGGATGCAGTGTCTCAAGTGGTTAAGACACTGACTCTGTTGATTGCAAGATCAGCAGGTTGGAAGTTTGAAGCCCAGATGAGCTCCTGTCATTAGTCTCATCTCCTGCCAACCTAGCAGTTCAAAAGCATGCAAGTAGATAAATAGGAACCACTTCAGTGGGAAGATAAACACCATTCTGTGCAATCATGCTGGCCACATGATCACATAGTAGTCTCTGGCAATGCTGACTCTTTGATTTAGTAACAGAGATGAGCACTGTTACCTAAGGTCGGACACAACTTGACAACCTTGTCAACGGGGAATATCTTTACCTTTTTATTCATTTTTAAGCTTATGGATCATGGCATTGTTTTTTAAACCTAATTAAATTATCAATGTTTTTTTTTAAAAAAAGAAAAGTATACACCTTATTTTATAAATTGGGCCAACATGACTGAACATTAAACAACGTTGCATTTTTGGCACTTATGGGAAATGAGCTCACTGATTGCTGTACATCAGGCCTGGTGAGAGCAGGCATGAGCCTCATTGATTATTTATTTATTTAGGACTCAGAAGTTCGCTTGTTCCCTTACCATCCCCCCAAGTCTTCTTGGGGAAGGAGGGCGACATACATTTTCTGTCACCCTCACCCCCATTCACCTGTCCAATATCACTCTTTGACCCTCCTTCTACATCACATGCCTGTTTGCAACTAATATGAGACAGCCAGGAGTAGCTTGGAAGCAGGTCTCAGAGGAAATGGAGCCAGTGAAGAATTGGGAAAGCTGCTCACTCAGGTCTCACTGGTGAAGATGGTGCTGCTTCTCCTCTGGGTAACTGAGACCTCATAGGCTGATCATTCCCAGGTCTCTGTCTCCAGCTTCCAATCCCACTGTTTTTTTACCTGTGACATTTTCTGATGTTGCCTACCCATTCCTCTCATTCTCTTCCTCCCACTTGGTGGCACAACTGCATCCTTATGCTCAACCATGGCTTTCTTTCTCTCACTTGCATCCCAGTCCTGCCTCTCTTGCACTAATAATGGATTGGCTAAAAATCTTTGGTATTTCAGAAAACATAATTTTGTATATCATCATTATTTTCTTTGAAATTCACTGATTTTACAAAGGATGTAAAAAATTGACAAAAGATACTATTGAGAAAGAAAGAAAAAAAACATATGCAATATAATCAAGTCCCTTCTGGGTCACTGGGCTCAAGGAAGGTTTGATTCTTCCTCTCCCCCATCACTCTTGATTGATCTTATGATCTGAGGCAGCCGTAAGAAGTAATTTGCTATCTAATGAACAGGAAGACTTTCAAACCTTTGGGCCTTTACAGACTGCCAGAAATAATGCAACTTGAGGCCACTTTAACTGTCCTGGCTCAGTGCTAAGGAATCATGGGAACTGTAGTTTATTGTGGCAGCAGAGCTCTCTGACAGAGAAGGCTCAAAGTCTCAGAAAAAACCTACAATTCCCATGATTCCTTAGCACTGAGCCAGGAAAGTTAAAGTGGCCTCAGGCTGCATTATTTCTGGTAGTCTGTAAAGGCCCTTTCTTTCTCTCACTTGGGTCCCAGTTCTGCTCTCTATTGCACCAATGATGTATTGGCTAAAAATCTTTGGTATTCTAGAAAACAGAATTTTGTATATCATTATTATTTTCCCTAACTCATCAGAATGTTTGAATATTATCACAGAATCATAGAAGAGACCACAAGGGCCATCCAGTCCAACCCCCTGCCATGCAGGAACTCAAAATCAAAGCATCCCCGATAGATGGCCATCTAGCCTCTGTTTAAAGTCCTCCAAAGAAGGAGACTCCACCACACTCTGAGGAAGTGTCTTCCACTGTTGAACAGCTCTCACTGTCAGGAAGTTCCTCCTAATATTGAGGTGGAATCTCTTTTCCTGCAGTTTGCATCTATTGTTCCAGGTCCTGTTCTCTGGGCCAGCAGAAAACAAGTTAGTGCCCTCCTCAATATTAGTGCAAACATGACTGGGATATCCTACCAACTAGGGATCTATGAAAGCTGTAGTACACAGAGTGAATTGGTATGGACATCATGGGAATATTGGTAGAGTAATTGTTTTGCCAGCATGAAGTTTCAAGTTCAATTGCTGGTGTCTTTGGCTGAAGGTAAGATAGAAAGTAATGGCAAAACTTCTGTCTGAAATTATGGAGTGATTCTGTCAGTCAGAGCAAGCAGAAGTGGGCTCCGTTTTGAAGCCATTCTTAAACAATGTGAATGAGCCCAGTGATCCCTCATGCCTTGTACACCCTGATGTCTCCTCTCAATTCCAATTAACAGGAAATTAAAGAAACTAACACTTTTGGTTTGTACAAACCTTAGTTTGTCCCAAACTACAATTACAATCTGTCCAATAGCGCTTTAGCAATCTGTAAAGCCTATACTCCTTCACTGAACTGTATTGCCTCTTAGCATAATGAAAGTAATATTTTCTATTACCCAACATCATTTGGGGCTAACTCAGAGGGTCAGTTTATTCACCCAGATAGACTATGGTTTGAGATATGTAACTGTAAACAATGGTTTGCCACCAAGCTGGAAGAGGTAATAATCGCACAAGGCTGATACATGTAGTACCATTCATAGTTTAGTGTTGCGAATTAACTACCGTATTTCCCGGCATATAAGATGACTTTTTGACCCTGGAAAAGGATCTCAAAAGTTGGGGGTCATCTTATATGCTGGGTAGAGGAGGAGGAGGATGAGAACCGAGGGGAGGAAACTGAGGGATCCCAGGAAGAGAAGGGGCTGCAAAAGAGGAGAGAAAATGGAGCAATGAAGGCAAGAGAAAGGGTTGCAAAAGAGGAGAGAAAACAGAGGAATCCAGCAAGAAAAGGGGATGAGAAAGAGGAGAGAAAATGGAGGAATCCAGGCAAGAGGAGGAAGAGGATGGGGTGGGGGGAGAAAAGAAGGAAGCCACTTCTAAGATTGTTGTTGTTGTTGTTGTATGCCTTTGAGTCATTTCCAACTTATGGCAACCCTAAGGCGGCCTTATCATGGTGTTTGCTTGGCAAGGTTTCTTCAGAGGGGAGTTTGCCATTGCCTTCTCCTGAGGCTGAGAGAGTTTGACTTTCCCAAGGTCACCCAGTGGGTTTCATGGCCAAGTGGGGACTCAAACCCTGGCCTCCAGAGTCATACTCCGATACTCAGACAGGGTAACCAAATGTCTTAAATTCAAAGGAGGATGACTCACTACAAAAATGTAGGACACACAAGAAAAAAATGTAGAGAAAGCTAAAAACATAAATGTAAATCCATGCTTCTTAGCCGTGCTAAAAATGGAGGACGTTTTGGAATTCCTATTGGAGAGAGGGTTGACATGGAGGGCATGTCCTGGGAAAGAGGAGGCTAAGTAGCTCATCGAACTACAAATCCATAATATGGAGCCACGGCAGTTAAAGCTGTGTCAAACTGCATCAGTTCTGCAGTATGGATGCAGCCTGAGTCTGCACTGCAGAAATAATGCAGTTTGATACTGCTTTAACTGCCATGGCTCCATCCTATGGACTCCTAGGATCTGCAGTTTGCTTTGTGGTACCAGAGCACTCTGACAGAAAAGGCTAAATATCTCATAAAACTGCAAATCCCAGAATTCCATAGACTTGAGCCAGGGCAGTTAAAGCGGTGTCAAACTGCTTTTATAAATTTCAGCAATGCATTTGAATTAAAATTACCATACTGAAATTAAATCTGATGTTTTGTTTTTTAATTTTTATTTGGTGTGCATTGGAAGGGGGGGGTCATCCTATACAGCGAGTATATCCCAAACTCTATATTTTGACTGGAGAAGTTGGGGGTCGTCTTATACACCCGGTCGTCTTATATGCCGGAAAATATGGTAATACCTGAATTAGCCTGAAATGGCCTTGATCTATTCTCCATTTCATCTTGGGTAAGAGAAAGCTTTATTGCACTGAGTTGTGTACCCTCCTATCATAATGAAATAAGATTTTTTTTTTCCTTATCCAAGATGAAGCTGCACAAGTTTGCAGACAACTAAAGGGCCATTGGATAGTGGGGCTGGAAAATACGTCAAAAGAGAGAAGCACTGTAAATAATAATAATAATAATAATAATAATAATAATAATAATAAATTATTTATACCCCGCCCCTCTGCATAGCAATTGGGGGTGGCTTCCAACATAAATACAACACAATAAAACCAGTCCCAAAACCCAGCCCCTCCCACCCCTTAAAAAGTCATTAAACAATAATCAGTTAAAAACATTATTTAAGATTAGGGCAAAGTGCCGACAGAATACAATAACAAACAACAATAACGGCTGTAATAGCAGCTGAAATGGGGGGGGGGGGGGAAGGAGGTGCAATTCAGCAGGCTCTTATGACCGGGAAGACTAGTCAGGAAATTGTAAAATGTACAAGACAGTGCTGGGCTAAAGGACTCAAGGAGCTGACCCTTATATAAGGCAGCTTAATGAATAGAAGACTACGGGCCTAAGCAGACGGGCGGCCGTGGGCCGCCCTGGGAAGGTGGGCAGTGGGACTGAGGCATCCCCATGCCTTGATCTAGCGGCGCACTGCTGGTGCCCCTGGAAAGGAGCGCTAAAATAGCGCTCCTTTCATATGTCGCCAAAAGTGCGCTGCAAAAGGTTGCGCCGCACTTTCGGCGACCCTTCCACCGCAGCGTGTCCGAATGCTGTGGCGGGAGGTCCTCCTCGGAGCGCCGGCCTTGCAGAGGGCCGGCGGCTTCAAGAACGACCTCGGGAGGGGGATGGTACGCCGAGCGTGCGGCTGCCCCTCCCCTTCCCTGCACCAAGGATGGCCTATTAAGCCATCTGCTTAGGCCCTACAAAGTCCTCATTTTTATCTCTATTGAAAATTCATTGGTGGGTGGGACATAACAATGTAGAATAGATCACCATTAAAGAGTGTGGCAAATATGCATTTTTGCTACACTGGCTGTTTCTAGTGACTTTAGCGCATGTCGTTTTAAAATGAATCAAGCCTTCTGGGCTGCAGCCAGAAGGCAGGATGGAGTTGGGGGATTATTGCAAGCTAAATCACCGCTGAATTTCTGGCTGCCATTAGCCTGGGTCCAAGCCGGGCTCAGCTGGCGCTTTTAAGAAAAAAACCGGAATGCTTTCTGGCTTGTAAAAAGCACTGGCTGAGCATGGATGGGACCTGGGCTGATGGCGGCTGGTGATTCGATGGTGATTTAGCTTGTGATAATCCCCACCTCCATCTCACTTCCTGGCTACAGCCCGGGAGGCTTGATTCAATTTAAAATGACATGTGATAAAGTTGTGGGTCTAGTACAGAGACTTTCATTCATTATCAGTGCACACTGAGAACCAAGATCAATTGCTAGTTTAATAACATTTATTGCAAGTAGCTATGGTGTGCTTTTCTCTCTTTTAGAGGCAAGTGGCAATTTTACTTATAAAGGCTCAGAACACAGGAAATTAAAACTAACAAAAGCTGGCAAAACGAAGCTTGTTACTTTGGCAGGATGGCCTACTTTAATACAGAGGTTTCCTTTATTTGTGAATAATTCAGATGTAGAGTCATTCTGCTGAAATAGTTTCCGGTAAATTGCTACAATTTCTCTCCTTTCTTTATACCGATTGGGCATCATACTTCAGTGCACTACTCTGACTTTAAAGCATTTTGGAATGACTGCAAAAATGATGTCAAATCTTGGAGCATTCATGCACGCCTAATCAATGGGCCTAAGCAGACTGCCAGAAATAGTGCACATTAAATTGAGGCACTGTCCTGGCTCAGTGCTAGGGAATCATGGGAACTGTAATTTATTGTGGCACCAGAGCTCTCTGACAGAGAAGGCTCAATGTCCCAGAAAAAAATACAGTTCCCATGACTCCCTAGCACTGAGCCAGGGCAGTGCCTCAATTTAATGTGCACTATTTCTGGCAGTCTGCTTAGGCCTAATGTTAACTAGTAAAAGAGGGATAACATCTCTTCTACTGCTGGAAAAAGTACTAAAGGCAGGAGGATGGTAAACAAATGGGTTTATTATATTGAGTGTGTCCACACACACATGAACACACACACATATATATACACAAAACAAGCCCCAAAGAATCTCAGGGAGCTCTGTTTTCCCCAAACCTCAAGTCAAGTGATTTGATTCTCTAGAGATTCTTGTCTTTAAAACAACAGTACCTCTATGTTACAATAATCTGTGAATCAATGCCCTGAAATTACAATTAATTATTGTAATTTCCTCTCTTGTGCAAGCTGACTTGAATTTCAGTTTGTGGGAAAGGGTGAGGTATAAATAAAGTGTTAGTTGGGTGGAGGGTGCAGTGTACAGATGAATTCTATCGTTAGTCCCAACTACAGTAGACCAATATAACCACTGTAATTTACCTGTGTGTTGATTTAAAATTATACTTGAATAATCTTTTCCACAAGTTCAATCTTTATGCATATTTACAGAATTCTATATTTTTCAATGACACTTACTTTCAGGTATGTGTGTGCCATAGATTCTTTTAAAGCTTTTGCCTGGAAAGCTCAGAAACAAAATGTGTTTCAAATGCCAGCCACAGATGCTGGCAAAAATGTCAGAAAGAAACTGTTCTTGAACATGGCCACACAGCCCGAAAAACCCACAAAAACTATGTGTCTCAAACTCTTTCTGATAATTTCCCTTTTCCCAGTTAAACTGCTTCATACAAACTGGGGTGAATTCTATAGTTAGACCCAATTAGATGCACTAATCCACTAAATGTGTTGATTTACCATTGAAAAGGGGGATTGAGGGGTGGGAGGGCAATGTAAAACAGCTTTACATGTTTTAGGGCAGGGGTCAGCAAGTTCCCCTTACCTGGGGCTGGTCCGGAGATCCCCTGGTCTTCTGCAGGCCGATGGTGGTGGTGGGAAATGGTGGTGGTGCGCTCACACGCATGTGTGCATATGCAGTACACCAGAAGTACTGTGCGCGCAGGCACACACCTGCTTGCACATGCGCAGTACTTCCAGAGTACTACGCATGCGCGAGCGAGTCACAGCCACCATTTTGGGGAAAAAATGGTGGCCATGACTCGTTTGCGCATGCGCAGTACTCGGTGCATGCGCAAACGAGTCACGGCCGCCATTTTGGAAAACAAAATGGTGGCCGCGATGCATGCGGTGGCAGCGTGGTGGTAGTGTGTGCGGCAGCAGCGGGGGTCAGCGGGGGCCAGTCCAAGGGCCTCAGGGGGCCAGACCCAGCCCGCGGGCCGTAGTTTGCCAACCTGTTTTAGGGTATAATATTTTTATAGTTTAGTGTATGGTTGTGTTTTGTATGTAATTGAGTGGTTTTTGTTTTCTAGTTATTTATATTTTGTGTTTTGAAAAACCAATTTTTTTTCCAAAAAGAAAAGACAAAATTGAAAAGTTGTTCAGTGGATTCACGCTAGTCAGGACTAACCAAATAATTTAGGCCAAAGGGTCAATGGTTTCTCACCTGTTATAGTGGAAACTAGGGTTGCCAGAAGTAAAATGTGAGTTTCTATATCTTTGATGGTGGTGTAGGACAGAGAATTACAGCTCGTGTTGCTGTATTATTATTATTATTACACAACTTGTAATAAGCAAGTCCTGCTGAAATTCCTTCTTCTACACTATCATTAAAGGTACAGGAGCCATCCCTAATTTGACTATGGCAAATCTAGCAGAAATTTGAGTAGAAAACTTAAGTGGTATATTGAGTCAACCATTAATCATTTACCTTCATCTTAGCATGTGCTGAGCAGAGACAATCCTTAGTTTTTGGCACCTGCTTCTGGTAATTCATTAACCCTGTTTGTATATCATTTCCATCATACAAGATTTCTAGTCATGAGTACAGACTCTACATGCATGTACCAAACAGCTATACCTAGTCTATCTTTTGGAGACATTTCAGTCTATTAATCTATTTGTTGTTTATGACTGAAATAAATATACAGTGGCATTGGAATCTGAAACTGAAAGTAGCTATTGGTTTTATCCTGGATTCAGACAATTGTACTAGACAAATCAAGATATCCAACATGCATTGAACTGTAACATGTAAGAACATTGCAACTTTCCCAGCAACTACAGGATGATATCAGCTAATCGAAGACATAGAAAATATATTATCTTTATTAGGGAGCTTAGATTAATAAAGACATAATTAATTATCTCAGTATCATGATAAAAATTACAGTATGATAGCATATGTATCACAACCTCTAAATCCTCTGAGACACAAAGCAAGAGGATTTTTTAAAAATAAAAACCCCTATAGATTATCCTCAAATTTTTATGCCTGATTGGTTTTGTTCTTTCCTCATCCAACCAAAATGACAGATGGTAAAGCATTCACACAGGCCCTTGCAAAAGTACTCTGAAGCTTATGGGTAATTGGAGGATGACACACAGTAGAACTCCTGCTGCTGAGGCCATGGAATTGTTGTTATTAGAGTGTATGAAATACTGTAAATGATACTCTGTTGCAATACTTGGTTGTGGTATCCCCTGCCTCCACAATGTTATTTTTGTTATTTATGGACTGGATAAGGAAAAACAGATTGAGACTGAATCCGGATAAAACAGAGGTACCCTGAAACCAGATATTGGGATACAACCTTCAGTCCAGGATGGGGTCACACTCTCCTCTAAGGATTGTGTTCACAGTCTGGGGGTGCTCCTGGATCCGTCGCTCCAGATGACAAATCAGGTAAATGGGCCTGTTATGCCCTTTCCTGGATGTTAGGGACCTTGAAACTGTGGTGATTTCTTTAATGTGCTCTATATGGGGCTACGCTCGTGCTTGGTCTGGAAACTCCAATTAGTACAGAATATGGCATCCAGGTTGGTCTCAGGAACAACAAGAAGAGACCATATTACGCCTGTTTTAAAATCACTTCACTGGCTGCCCATTAGTTTCCTAACACAGTACAAGGTGGTGGTTATTACCTTTAAAGCCCTAAATGGCTTGGGTTCAACCTATCTCCAGGACCGCCTCCTTCTGTACAATCCACCCCACACACTCAGATTCTCTGGGAGGAATCTGCAGCAACCTATAAAAACTAGGCTGTCGGCAACCACCCAGAGAGCCTTTTCAGCAACCGCTCCCAGATTATGGAATGGCCTGCCAGATGAGATCTGTCTTATTACCACCTTAAACAGCTTTAAAAAGGCTGTTAAGATGGATCTCTTCTGGCAGGCCTTTCCTGAATAGACATCCTGGACCCAAAAGTTAATTCATCTTTCTCTCCCAAACTCTGCCACAGTTATTGTTATTGTTGCTTGGTGTTCTTTGACTTATTTTAAGTATGTTTTAAATTATTTTATCATTTAATTCTATTTTAAGGGGTGGGTGGGTTTGTGGGATTTGTATTGCATTTGTATTGTACTTTTAATGTTGTAAGCCACCCCGGCTGCATCCGCAGAGGGGCGGGATAAAAATTGTTTGTTGTTGTTGTTGTTGTTGTTGTTGTTGTTGTTGTTTTATAATTATGGATAGTAATTCTCTCCCTCCCTTCATTGCCTCACATGAGAAAAAAAGCCAAAATGGAGTGGGAGAGTAGTGGCTTTCTCGATGCCTCTCTACATGCCATCTTAGCATTTCTGTTCATTTCCTGAGAAGGATAGTCATATAAGTATGCATAGCTACAGTGGTTTCACCCAGTGAACTGCTTCACTTGCCCCTGCTGACAAAGTGTTTCAGTAATGTGTAACTCCCATGGGTGGTGGGTTACACTGTCCCTCTCCCAAATCTACTAGAGTCTCCTTTCTCCATTGCTGCTTAATTTGGTGCTGAGTTGTCAGAATTTGGTTGCATGGCAGTAGTAAAAAAGGTAAAGGTAAAGGTTTCTTCTTTGATGAGGTTGTCAAGTTGTGTCTGACTGTAGGGGGTGGTGGTCAGCTCCGTTACTAAGGAGAAGAGCCAGCATTGTGAAAAATGACTCTGTGGTCATGTGGCCAGCATGACTAAATGCCAAGCACACAGATGCTGGAATATGGATGGGTTATACAGTCAAAGCTGAAATGTAGAGATTTGTGTGTGGAATTTTCCTCATGGGAACAACATCTAGAGAGAGACAGAGAAATCTAGCACCAGATGGCTGCACAGATATAAACATGAACTTACTCATAGATACAACACATAGACACAGATATTGTTATGGGAGGCAAGAGACCAAAGAGATAACAAATATATCAACATCTGAGATCATGAGAAAAGCAGTCACATGGGGGATGATGGACAGCAAGAGGCTGGGTTAAAACACATCATACAGGCATTATCCAATCAGCATAAGGTTAACACCCAGAAGGTGGAATATGGGAAGGGCCTAGAGATTCCTTTTGTCTGAAATGTTTATATTTACAAACACAGTGAGTGTGTGCATGTCCGACAGTGGTTTTAACTATGGAGTTAAGCTTTTAGTTTTTGGGTATGTTTATACTGCTTTTACAATGTAACTCCTGGATCTGGAAACATGGATCTGTAACTTCTTCTTAACTTTCAACAACAGTCCTATGCTTTCGGGATTTTTAAAGATGTAATCTTTCATGGCTGAACTGGATTAGTTCATCACAATGGATTTTACTTAATTATCTTATTTTTCTTTTATATGAATTAATAAAACTATACTTTTGGACTTTACAATGTGTCTTCTTGACTGAAGAAGACATGATTGCTTGAAGAAGAGAAGCTGAGCTAGTTGATGGTAAGAGATACAAAGTGGCTGTGGATCACAGCAGCCAGCTTGTCCTGCAGATTCTGCTGGGTGTCAAAGAGCATCACTGCAACACCCATCATCTGACAACAGAATGCTGTTACCTTCCCACCAGAGTGGTACTTATTTATCTACTTGCACTTTTTACATGCTTGAGAATGGCTAGGTAGGCAGAGGCAGGGACTAGTGATGGGAATTCACTGCATCACACAGTACTTGGGCCTCGAATTGCTGACCTGCCAATCTTGCAATTGACAGAGTCAGTGTCTTAACCACTGAGCCACTGAATATTTTCCCTTTAAAATAAGTCATTTGGGAAGAACACAGTTTGCAAACTGAATAGTGCTTCTGAAGGACTTCTAAATATTTTGAATGTATTGACCTCTGAATATATTGACTTTGAAATCAAGGTGTGCATATTCCATGTGCTGTATTTTAAAGAAATTATGCAGCTTTTTTTTGGTCACCTCTGCTGTATGTATGCAGAACCAGCAGGGCAGCATTGGGCCACAGAAGGAGATGGGAAAGCCACATTTTTGCCCACATTTGAGTTAAAGGAAAGTATGCAGAAACACTGATTATTTTTTTTATCTGAAAACAAGAATTATTTTCTCTCATTTTTCATATTCCACTTATATAATAATAATAATAATAATAATAATAATAATAATAATAATAATAATAATAATTTTTACCCCGCCCCTCTGTTAAAACAATCGGGGCAGCTCACAACAGATAAAATACAAACTACACAATAAGACCCACAAACCCCAACAACCCCCTCCCTCTCCCAGCTCCCCTTAAAAAGGCATTAAACTAAGCACAATTTAAAACCAACAATTAAAAGCATAACAGGATAAAAGAAACTGCGTCAACATTCCATTGCATCAGCTTAATTCAAAAGGAACCTAGGGGGCTCTTCTAGTGGAATATCCTGATGGAATATCCTGAGGCCAGGATTTCCTATTCAGGGAAGGCCTGCCAGAAGAGATCTGTCTTGACAGCCCTTTTAAAGCTGTCTAAAGATGTCAATTGGTGGATCTCATCTGGCAGGGCATTCCACAATCTGGGGGCGACAACAGAAAAGGTTCTCTGGGAGGTATTCGAAAGCCTAAATCTTTGTGGCTGCAACAAATTCCTCCCAGAGGACAGGAGAGTGTGGGGAGGAATATATGGGAGGAGGCGGTCCCTAAGATAGTTAGGACCCAAGTCATTTAGGGCTTTAAAGGTAATAACCAACACCTTGTACTGGGCCTGGAAACTAATAGAAACTATGGATGGTGTCATTTCATAGAGTACTCGCTAGATGACATGGGACTTAATGCATCTAGGCAGCATTTCTGTTGCTGGTCTTGGAAATGACCATGAAGTTCTTGTCTGTCCTGATTAGTGGAGTTTATGTCCTGAGGAGAGAGTGTCAAGCCAAGGTGGACAGATCAGGAGGGATTAGGTTAGAATGAAGCAAGGGTCTCTACAGTCTGCCCTTTGCACCATCTTGGAGGCAGGGAAGGGGAGGGGCAGCCACACGCCAGCTGCCCCAACCCCTCCCCGAGAACGTTCTGATGGCAAGCGTTGTTATGCATGGTGCACACTGTCAGAATGTCCTGCCGGCACAGCATCTTGATGCGTTGCACCGGAAGGGACGCAGAAGAGCCTCACGGCGGCTCTTGGGGTGCCCTATTTGCTGTCTCTAATGAACTCACTGTCATTTCAGGAGCCAACATTCAGTGCAATCTGAGGATGATGCACTTAGATGCAGCTTAATAATAACATAGCAGAGTACGAAAGCAAAAAATCCAGATAAATGTTAAAAACATTTAATTCCCACAGGAATATGGTAGCAAGCCATCAGTTCCATCTAATACTATTGAAAAGAATGAGAACTTGTTTCTGTTATGGTTATCTTTTTTCAAAACATTAGTAGAATGAATATGATAATCCAAAGAAGTAAACATCTCATACTAAAAAGCAATGATCAAAAGATCTTTGCTCTCATCTCAGATGCAAGAGCTCTGTGTATCATTAACAAGAGACACCAGATTATGACTCACAACCAATACTGTATATAAGTGGGCCAGCAGACAGGTCACATGTGGATTGGTGAATTGGAGTGGGTTGGATAGCTTGTGGTTTGAATTGAATTGAAACCGTAAGCTGATGTACTACAGACAGAGAAGTTAATGGAAATCGGAGAGGGCTTCCAATTGGCAGTAGATATTGGAAGCCCTCTCCAATTTCCATCAATTTCTCTGTCTGTAGTACATCAGCTTACAGTTTCAATTCAATCCAAACCACAAGCTATCCAACCCACACCAATCCAACAATCCACATGTGACCTGTCTCCTGGCCCGCTTATATATACTATTGGTTGTGAGTCATAATCTGGTGTTCCACAGCATGATGCAGCCTCAGCAGGGTTTGCATCATGCCATGTGCTCTGATTCAGCATTCTATGGCAGTCCCAAGGATATGATGCCACCTGTCAATCAAAACATTTTCACAATTATTTAAAGGAATATTTTTCTAACAGAATCATCCTCAGAGATCAATGACAGTGCTATATTCTCAGGTCAGAAATATATAGAAGGGAGTGCCCAAGGTAGGTGGCCTGTGACCTGTTTGGACTGGAGTTCTTCTTGGGAGACATTGGGCCTTGGAATCAGGGAACACCATATTGTCTAGTTCCTTGTCTCATGTATCCTCTAGGCTTTCCAGTACAGTACCTTTCATAACCATTTTATATACATTTAACTGTTTTACAGCCTGTGTTGTCATAGAAACTCTGTGTTTTGTAAAAGTAACAGAGTTTATTACACCCAGGACCCTTTATCTTTCAATGCTGCATTGGCAATAGGTTATATTCTGTGTAATCAAGCCTCATTATGTGATGGATTCCTATGCAAATGTATTTAGAAGACTTAAAATAGGTTTACTCCTCAGTAAGTATACTTAGGACTAGGACTTTAATTGCACATGCAGAAAAATAAACTACTTGATGGGACAAAATTGGCCTAATTTAAGCACTTCTCAGTCCTATTGTTTTCAGATGGAGAGAAACCACATATATAGTTTTCCCACTGTAATCAATAGGGCCACATATTTAGCTCTTCCATTGAAATCAATAGGACAGAAAGGTTAAACTCTTTTACTGGATGCTTGTGTGTCTTATTTCCCAATCAAATTATATGGCAAGGTATGAGAGGTGGCAGGAGCCAACATACGTCTGTCCTCCTCCTCTGTTCTTCTGAGACTGAGGGAGCTGCTGGCAGGTTTGTAGATGATCAGTCACCTAACACTAGAAACCCAGCAGACAGGTGTGTGGCAGGGAAGTGGGGCAAGCCATCTGTAAAAGTCAGTGCAGTAGACATGAGGGAGGTAGTAGTATTACATACTTTTCAACTATCAGAGTTTGCCAGGAACAGTCTGAATTAATCCTGCTATTCTGCTTTTTCACCTGCTTTTAATATGTCCCACTTTCTCTTTCTGCCTCCCACTTCCCTCCTTTGTTCTCAGCTCACTTCAGGCCCTAAGCAGACGACTAATAAAGTCGTCTTCCGGGCAGGGAAGAGGAGGGGCAGCCGCACGAGCGGCGCCCCTTCCTCTCCCCGAGGTCGCCCCCAGATGCGCCGGCCGTCCGCACGACCGGCGCATTGGGGATGACCTCACGGCGCAGCGCCCACATGCGCTGCGCCGTTTGAGTCAGAGAAAGTGCGCCCGCCGCTTTTGCGGCGCACTTTCTCTGACATCTAAAAGGAGCGCCAATTTGGTGCTCCTTTTAGAGTCGCCGGCGGTGCGCCTGGATGCGGAGGCTGCAGCCCCGCGGCGCTCCGTTCGGCGGCGGCTCCGGGGCCTCCGTCTGCTGAGGCCCTTTAATTCCTGAAAACTGGGTTCAAAGTGTAAAAGTAGTTTACACTCAATTAACGCAATAAGGGGAGAGGAAAAAATGGGAATCTTGCCTTTCCCAGTAGACTTAGGGAAAAGCAAACTGCTGCAAACTCTTCTAGCTTGTGTGTTTTTCCTTGTTAATAACTTTTGCCAACTTGACCACATTCTAATTTTACTTGGCCACAAGTGTGTTGCTTTTCATGTGTGAAATTAGTAGGGAACAACCACTGTCAGTGTGTGGAAGGGGTGCTGGTTTCTGGTAAGACTGCCATAGATGGAGACATAGGCAGAAGGGAAGGAACTCCCAAGCAATCTCTAAAGAGGTAAACGCTTGCACAGGGAGAGAGCAAAGAAACCAAAGTGGAGCTTGGCAGCAGGATTGTCCCAGGAGTATTGGCTTCTAATCTCAAAAGCCACAATTAGGCCAGCTTTCTACCCAATTAGCTCAAATGTTCCAAAAATCTTAAGGAGAAGCTGCTTTGTTCCCTCAGAGGACATGTTTACGTGCTTGCTGCCCTAGTGGTGCTGAGTGATTCTGAGAGTCTGAACATATGCAAATGTACCCTCTTTCATGGACCTAACTACACAGAGACCTGAAACAGGAAACAGGCTGATCCTGTACATAATAATAATAATAATATAATGATAAAATTTTATTTATATCCCGCCCCTCTCAGATCAATCAGGGTGGCTAACAACAATAAAATACATCATATAAAATCCAAGATGATATACCCCCCCCCTTAAAAAAGTATTAAACTAAAGACAAATTAAAACAAATACATAAAAATAAACAACTCAATAACTGAGCAAACAAGTGAGAAACAGCAAACAGTGGTGGCAGTAATTACTTTGGAAAGGGCATAATTAAACAAATGAGACAAATTAAAGATTCTAAGGAATCTAGAGGATTCTAGAGGTTGGGAGTGTAATCTGGAAAGGCCTGCTGGAAGAGATCCATTTTAACAGCCTTTTTAAAGATGTCAAAAGATGTAAGCAGACAGATCTCATCCAGCAGGCTGTTCCATAATCTGGGTGCGACTATAGAAAATGCCTTCTGTGAGGTGGCCGAAAGCCTAGATTTTTGTAGCTGGAGCAAATTCTTCCCAGAGGACCGGAGTGCGTGGGGAAGATTGTATGGGAGGAAGTGGACCCAAAGATAGTTTGGACCCAAGCCATTTAGGGCTTTAAAGGTAATAACCAACACCTTGTACTGGGTTCAGAAACCAATAGGCAGCCAGTGGAGGGAGTTTAGTACCGGAGTAATATGATCCCTCCTAGATGTTCCAGAGACTATTCTGGCTGCCATATTTTGTACTAATTGCAGTTTCCGGACCAAGCACGAGGGTAGCCCCATGTAGAGCGCATTACAGAAATCTAGGCGTGAGGTTACCAGCGCGTGCACAACAGTCTCAAGATCCCTTACTTCTAAAAAGGGTGCAGCTGGCGTATCAGCTGAAGCTGACAACAGGCACTCCTGACTGCCACATTTACCTGATTTGTCATCAGGAGTGACGAGTCAAGGAGCACCCCCAGACTGCAAAAACAGTCCTTTACAGAGAGTGTGACCCCATCCAGGACTGGAGGTTGCAACCTAATTCTTGGTTTTGGGGCAGCTACCGTGATCACCTCCATTTTGTCTGGATTCAGTCTCAATCTGTTTTCCCTCATCCAGCCCATTACTGCCTGAAGACATTCATTGAGAGGAGACGCCATCGGAATTCATGGCTGATGACCGAGACATGGAGAAATAGATTTGGGTGTCATCAGCATACTGATAACACCCAGTCCCATAACTCCGGATGATCTCACCCAGCGGCTTCATATAGATCAGGGGTAGGCAAACTTTCCCCTTTAAGGGCCGAGGGACTTTAGCTCTCAGAAGCCTCAGCCATGTTGGCCAATAGTCCCATGTTGGCCAATAGCTCCTGGGATTCTGGGAGCTGAAGTCCCTCGGCCCTTAAAGGGGAAAGGTTGCCTACCCCTGATATAGATGTTAAATAATATCGGGGAGAGGATGGCACCCTGAGGGAAGCCACAATTAAGCTCTTTCTTGCTAGAGCAACTGTCTCTGAGCAGCACCCTCTGGGACCTGCCCGAGAGGAAGGACCGGAACCACTGGAACGCAGTGCCCCTGATACCTAACCCCCTCAGGCGGTGCAAGAGGATGACATGATCTATTGTATCAAAAGCCGCTGAGAGGTCTAGAAGCACCAACAGGGTCACACTACCCCTGTCAATGCTCAGACGCAGATCATCGGTCATGGCAACCATGGCTGTCTCAACCCCAAAGCCTGTCCTGAAGCCAGTTTGAAATGGGTCTAGATAATCGGTTTCATCCAAGACAGCTTGGAGCTGAACAGCAACCGCCCTCTCAATATTCTTGCTTAAAAATGGTAACATAGGGGGGAAGCAGACGGGTGGCATGGGGCTGCCCCGGGAAGCTGCGGATCGGGGCCAAGGTATCCCCACACCTCGGCCCCGTGGCACGGCTTCGCTGCCCCAGGAAGGAGCGTTAAAATTGCACTCCTTCCACAAGTCACCAAAAGTGCGCCGCAAAAGGCTGCCAGCGCACCTTCGGCCACTCTTCCACCACAGCGTGTGTGGACGCTGTGGCAGAAAGGCATCCTCGGAGCTCTGGACATGCAGAGGGTCCGGCGCTCCGACGATGTCTTCGGGAAGGGGTTGGGGCACCCAATGTGCAGCTGACCCTCCCCTTCCTTGCCCTGAAAGCGGCGCTTTGCGCTGTCTGCTTCGCCCTATAGAGACTGGCCTATAGTTGTTCAGATCCAGGAGGTTTAGGGAAGGTTTTTCCAGAAGTGGCCTAACAGCCGCTTCTTTCAGACAAGATGGAATATGTCCTTCCCTGAGGGATGCATTGACAATGTCCGTAAGGAACACCATCAAAGCATACCCCCCCGGACTGCCAGCCATGAAGGGCAAGGATCGAGAGGACAAGTTGTCTTCCTCACTCTACCAAGAAGCTTGTCCATGTCATTGGTACTCACAGATTGAAACTGAACCAGAATAATCTCATTAACGGAGTTGCTGGATACCTCGTCAATTGTTTCTGTCAGAACACTGGAGTCTAAGTCGGCTCTTATCTGAGAGATTTTATGTTCGAAAAAGTTGTTAAACGCATCACAGCAGGCCGTTGTCGGGTTAAGTAACGGTACCTGAGTGGGAGTCACTAGTCTCCAAGTGGCTGATAGAGGAGTAACTTAAGGGCTCTACAGATGGCCCCTAAGGGGCGGCTCGGTGCCACCCCTGGGAGTGCCAGATTGGGGCTGTGGCAGCCACATGCTGTGGCCCCAATCTGGCTCTTTGGCACTCCAAAAAGAACTGGCAAATGCCACTCCTTTTTGGAGTGGCAAAAAGCTGCCCTTACCACCACCATCGCAGCTCTTCTGTGCTCCTTTGGTGCAGCATGTCTAAAGCTGTGCTAAGGGAGTGCCCTGACACCATGTGCTGTGTGGTGGGGTGCATTTCATGCCGGCGGCATTGGGGCGGAGCCAGGGAGGCTAGCGTGTGGTCACCACGCCCCAACTCCACCCTCAGGCCGGCCCTTTTGGCCAGTCTGTACAGGCCCTTAGACTATTGTTTCTCCCCATGGCTTTAGGGGATAACTAAGAAGACTTTGGGCCTTTGAAGATGGGCGGTTGTGGGCCGCCCTGAGAAGTGCAGGATTGGGGCCGAGGGTGCCCCATACCTTGGCCCCAATCCACCCTTCTGCCAGCCCTGGAAAGAGCGCTAAAATAGTGCTCCTTCCAGAGGGGCAGAAGGGGCACTGGAAGAGCCGTCGCGCAGCTCTTCTATGTCTCTTCTGGCTCAGCCCGTGCAGAGGCTGGGCCGGGAGGACATCATTGGAGCTCTTGCCATGTGCAACAGCGGGCGCTCTGATGACATCCTCGGGAAGGGGTTGGGGCATCCTGCTGCCCCTCCTCTCCCCTGGCTCCAAGATGGCACTTTGCGCCATCTGCAGAGTCCCTTCGTCACTGTCCTGACTTTGTGGTGGACCAAAGGTGGAGTGGATGGGCATTTGTGCTTTACAAAGCTTTAGAGGTAGTAAATCTCTGCGTGCTGGAATTCTGAGTTATATCTCCTTGGTGGTTGATGAGTTAGAGGGGTATAACATGCTTTTTCCATGGAGGGAGTGGGCAGACACACACACATAGAGGTAAGCCACTGGAGGTGCATCTTATCCCAGGAATATCTCATGATCCCCAGGATATTCTTCTTCTCTTATTAGCAGTGATGTAGACTCAAGTAATTTGATTTGGACTCAAGTCAAATGAGTCCAGTGACTTGACCTGGAATTAACTGCCATAAATGAAGCACTAACTCAACTTAACTAGACTCAAGACTTGCATATTTTTAGCTACTGACTTGCTATCCTTGGAGGAGGAGGAGTCTTCTAAAGTATTTCCTAGTAGTATGCTAGTTATGTTGTGACAGGATGAGAGTGTAACAAACTCATGTAATTAGCAAATTAGGCCAGGCAAATGTGTTGATCAATTAGGAAGGTATACCTGCAGTGCAACGTTTGCTAGGCTCTTGGGAACATTCTTTGAATATGCTTTCCATGCTGGTAGCTTTCTGTATATGCTCTCCATACTGTTTGGTGGCACTCTGAGTGTGCTCTACATGCTGATTCTAATCTTGCAGGTAACACTGCTCTTATGCTGCTGCAATGGTAACATTATATTGATATGTACTGTGTCATTTTGTACTGTTTTTGTTTTTGCCTCAACTCCATGACTTCTGCTAAGTAAAGCTACCGGTATTTTTGTTAAAACACCTCCAAAATCTCTGCTATTGTTCTTTTGCCTCAATAACATGCCCCAACAGGAAATACCCCTGAGAGTGCAGGAAAGTTCCTCAGAGGGGAACATAGTAAATGAGTTTGGTAACAGGTTTGAGGCAGAAAGATCCTCTAAAACATTTCCTAAGCAGCAGGCAAGATTCCCCAAAACATGGGAAACATTTCTCACAAGCCCCAATCCCAACTTCTAGTTTAGTTCCTATTTGTTCTCATATTCCTCCAGCTTCTTCCCCAAACCAAATGAAATAACCATACACTTTTGCTTGCACACATATATCCTATTTGTTTAGCTGATCTATTTCAACAACCTGAATCCCTCCTTTCTATCCCCCACCTCTGTCAGAAACCCACATAGGAGATTATCACACGGGGATAAGAAATGGGAGAAAAGTGCTATGCTCTCATCGTGTTTGCATGATTGCAGGAAGATTTTCACACAGTGTTGTGCACATACCATACTTGTCCCAACATGGAAGCATTGTGGTAGTGCAACTTCTCATTAATGACAAAAAAAGTGTTAATGGCTTGCCAGTAGCGCTTCATTAGCGCTATCACGAACACGTGAAAGGCAATCACATTTCAATAGCGCTATTGAGAATCTGTCATTAAATCTTCCAGAAATAAATTAAATCCTCCAGTCTCCCAGTGTGCTGTTTAGAAGAATCACTTCCTATGTCACACTTCTGAGTCACAGGAGAATTCCTTAGTGTATCACAAAAATGGGATGCCAATGCTAAAAACTGCCAACGTGCAGAATATAAAAGCACTGTTTTACCAATTGTGAATTGTTAATGCTTCATTATTGAGACACTGTGTGAAAGTAATTTATCACATGTAGTTTTAAATTGAATCAAGTTGAACCAATGAGAGAAAGTAACTGTGCTATAATCCATTTTTTTGTTCACAAGTGGCACTTTGAAAGGGCACTGCAGTAGGCTCATTTCCTTTGCTCTCATCTCAGATGCAAGAGCTCTGTGTGCATCATTAACAAGAGAAATGCAGAACTGCTGTTCACGACATAATTCATTGTTATTATTTAAACCAGAATATAAGATTAACTCTCAGTGAGACATTTTCTCTTTTACACCTGCAGGTAGCATATGTGCTTAGAACTTGGAAGGACCCCCCTCCCAAAAATTGTCTTTTCCCACGACACAGAAACAAAATGAGTTCCAGTTTATCCTAAGCTTCTTGTTAGCTGATCACCTTCATTTGTTTTATGCATTAAAGCATTTAAACAGCAGGGTTAAATCAAAGATAAGACAATTGGGTCAGAATGTTATTTTTTTAATTGTACCCAGTGATAGCATTATCCCATAGCTGGCATTTAATAGAGGCTATTTGGAGATTATTTGGGTTATATTTTATTCTTTTCAAAACTGGTACTCCTGGGAAGTTTCATTAGGTTGGGAAATGGCAGCTGTATTCCCAGTAGGTTTGTCTTGCATCACACCATTAAAGTCAGCAGAAGCAAACAAGCCTTTTGCCAGGTGAACATCTGCCCCTTCCTTCTCCTTGTGGATGCCATGGGGTATGATAATTGTTCAGGGTTCTTCTTCCCTCAGCTTAAGCTAAAAGAAAGCATTGCTAGACACGCTTTTGAAATGCTGGAGGACATGACTAGGTTTCAGACAATGATTTCCGAGTCAGACTTTGAAACGTGGCAGGGGAGTGATGTTGGCCATCAGGAAAAAAAAAAGCAAAACAAAAACAAAAGATACAATACCCATCCTGGGATAATAACTTTAGTGGGCCAACCGAAAGGCATACAATACATCACACTCACTTTCAAAGCCTCATAGGCTCCTTCATCAAGCAGAGATTGGGAAATAGCATATGGGGGAAATAAAGTGACAGTGTGGTGGTCCCAGTGGTGTCTGCATTTTCTCTTGATGTTATAGGAAGTTTGTGTGTGCAGGTGGGAACAGAGGCAGTTTAGCCTCTTCATTTGAGGTTGCAAAGCACCTACCTCTGATAATTGCATCTATTCTGTTTGAAGCCATAGGCCGCAATGACTTTATTGCCCAATTGTGAAGCACATTCTATAAGAAGTGGCAAATAATGCCATACATATGCATTGTGTTACACAGAGGGATGGGATAGAAATAATAATAATAATAATAATAATAATAATAATAATAATAATAATTTCAAGAAAAAAAGTTAAGAAACAGAAAGAAAAATCATTCTCAAAATTAATATTTAAGTATATGCTTCCTCTTAGCCTGCTAGGGCTCCCAAAACTATGTACAATAAAACAAAAATAATTGTATACTAGTTAAAACTTCATTTTAAAAACAGACAAAAAGAACATTTTGAATACAGTTTTTGAGAACATGCACGGTAAAAATAATTAGAAAAACCATTCCTGGCTTTAAGGATCAAAGGCCAAATGAAATAGTATAGTATTGGTTGCCTGCTGGAAGCTCATTGGGGATGGAGACAGACAGATGTTGTTTGTGAGAGAAATTCTCCAGTTGGGACAGACAGAGAAAGTCCTGTTGTGTGTATGTGTGTATGTGCACATGTATGTGCTATCAAGTCATCTGTTGACTTATGTTGAAATTTAGATATTTTAAAAATATTTGCAAGCCATGGATGCTTGAATTTATGGATAAAAAAATCTGTGGATAAGAAGTGCTGACTGTACAGGGGAAACGAGTGTACAATTCTGGTGGCTCTTAAATACCAGAGGAAGAGAATGGCAATAAACACAGTGATAAAAAGAACTCAAGCAGGCTTTGGTGGTGGTGGTGATTGTGTGCCTTCAAGTAGGATAACTAAATTGAGACTGTTGTACCTTAGCTACATCATGAGAACTCATGAATCATTTGAAATATTGTTTTTAGGAATGTATATTGATCACTTCCAGTCTATGGGCCACTACTTTGGGCTGATGCAGATGGCCTGTTTGGGGTGGCAGAGATCCGCCCCGGGGAGCAGCGGATTGGGGCCACAGCAACCCCAAGCCACAGCCCTGATCCTTCCTTTTGCCGGCCCTAAAACAGCAGCAAAATGCCGCCCTTTTTAGGAGTGGCTTAAGGCCACCCTAAGAGCCAGTGGCATGGCTCTTCTGCACCCTTTTGGCACAGTGTGTCTGCATGCTGCACAAGAAGGGCGTCCTGATGCTGCGTGCCATGTGTAAGGGCGTGCAGCATCAGAATGGCATCGGAGTGGGGTTGGGGAGGCCGACATGTGGCTGCCCTGCCCCAACTCTACTCCCAGGCTGGCCCTTTGGGCCGGTCTGCAACGGCCCTTCGTTTTCCATATTTGTTGACATATTTTAGTTAGGACTGTTTAGTTTAGTTAGAATCTGTCTCTGCAGATTGTAGGAGTTCCATTGGTATCTCTTCTGTTCCTGGTGCTTTATTCTTCCCAATTGCCTTGAGTGCAGCTTTCACCTTGCTTTCCAAAGGTTAGGGTTCATCTTTATATGTTTCTTCTTCCCATGTGTCGGTCATCCTTTTGCATTTTCTATATAGCTTTCCTGTGTATTGTTTCCATCATTTTTTAAAATTTCTTCTTGTTCCTGTATTACATTCCTTTTCTGATTGTAGTGCATCCCCATCCTTCATTTAAACTTGTCTTTGAATTCCTGTATCTTGTGGAAGAGGTCTCTTCTTCTTCTTTCTTGGTTCTCATCTCCTATTTCTCTGTGTTGATTGTTTTTGTAATTCTCATTATCCTTGCACACTAATCTTTGGACAGTAGTATTCATGATTCTGATTGTGTTCTTATCTCCCTTTTCTTTTGCTTCTTGTCTTTCTTTAACTGCTTCAAGCATTTTGTCTGTCATCCATTATTTCCTCTCCATCTTTTTGGCTACAGTTATAATCTTTCTGCATTTCTCTTTGACTGTGGCTGCATCCACACTGTAGAACTAACCCACTTTGATGCTGCTTTAATTGCCCTAGCTCAATGTTCTTTAATTCTGGGGATTGTAGATTGCTCCACTCTGCTCTGGGCCCACAACAAACTACAATTCCCAGAATTCCAGAGCATTGAGTCAGGGCAGTTAAAGCGGTGTCAGACCGGAATAGTTCTGCAGTGTGGATGCAGAATTCTGACCATAGTTCTTCTAGTTCCTGTTCAATTAGTCTCAAAAGTGAAAATCTGTTTCTCACATTTTCTTTAAATTCTTTTGGAATGTTCTTCAGATCATATTTTGGCATGGTTATTGATTTGATATTCTTCTTCAGCTTTATTCTAATTTTGGATATTTGTGGTCTGTGCTGCAGTTTGTACCGGTCTTGTTTTTGCTACAGTAATGGAGTTTTTCCATCTTTTGTTATCTACAATGTGGTCTATTTGATTTTTGTATAGCTCCATACGGGTGGCCAAGACTAGACCAGATGCTGACTGTGGCACAGATCATGAATTATTCATAACAAAAATAAGAGTAAAGCTCAAGAAGAAAAGAAAACCTGTCATCATTCCAAAATATGATCCAAATAAGATATCAACAGAATTCATTGACATATAAGGAACAGATTTGTGCTACTAAGCATGATGGACTGAGAACCAGAAGAACTATGATCTGAAGCCAAGGACATAATAAAAAAAGAATGAAGACAGGCACTTTCAATAGACAAAAAGGGGAAAAAAAAAACCAAAAAATGAAACCATGGATGACAGATAAAATGCTAAAAATAGTAAAGGGAAAAAAAGAAGCAAAACAAAAGGGAGCTAGGAACAAACTAAGAATTATGAATGCAACAGTACAACAGCTAGTGTGAAAGAATAAAGAAAACTACTACAATGACCAATTATGAGAAACAGAAAACAACAACAAAATGGGAAGAATGAGAGATCTATTCCACTATATCCAGGAAATCAAAGGAAAGTTCAAACCAAGAACTGGGATGCTCTATGACAATAAAAATAACATAATTCAAAATCAGGAAGGAATAAAAAGACATTGGGTGCAATACAGAACAGTTATATAAAATAGATGACAAAATGAAGGACACAAGGAATGAAGAGCCATATGAAGATGAATCCCAAATTATAAAGACCAAGGTGGAAACTGCAATAAGGGAAATGTCAAAAAACATATCACCAGGAACAAATGATATTCCAATCAAACTGTTGCAATCCATAGTGACAGAGTCAACTCTAGTGATAACCAACATATGTCAACAGATGTGGAAAACAAAGCAATGGCCAATGGATTGGAAATGATCAGCATACATCCCCATCCACAAAAAAGGAGACATAAAAGACTGTAGCAACTATAGGACCATAGCACTAATCTCTCCCATAAGAAAAATTATGCTCAAAATTCTGCAACAGAGATTCCAACCATACATGGAGAGAGGAATCCCAGAGGTTCAAGCAAGGTTCAGGAAAGGAAGGGCACTAGGAACCACTTTTCAAAAATATGATGGCTAATGAAGCACACCAGGGAATTCCGAAAGAAAATCCGCATCTCCTTTATAGACCTTTCTAATCATGAAAGGCTATGGAATGCCCTTAAAGACATGGGTGTGCCAACACATCTAATAGTCCTGATGAGGAATCTGTACTCAGGACAACAGGCTACTGTCAAAAGAGAACAAAGATGAACCGAATGGTTCTAGATGTGGTGCTGGAGAAGAGTGCTGAGGATTCTGTAGACAGCCAAAAAAGACAAATAAATGCATCCTAGAGCAGATCAAGCCAGAAAACTCCATGGAAGCCAAGATGACAACAATGAGGCTGTTGTACTTTGGACACATCATGAGAAGGCATGACTCATTGAACCCCCCCCCCCCCCCCCAATAATACTAGGAAAGGTGGAAGGAAGTAGAAAGAGAGGAAGGCTGCATCCTAGATGGATGAACTCTATTAAGGAGGTCACGGGTATGAGTTTATAAGAACAAAGCAGGACAGTGGTGGATAGGGAGTTTTGCAGATGTCTCATCCACAGGGTCACCATGGGTTGAGATCAACTTGAGGGGCAGCTAACAAAGAACACACAACAAATATTGGCTGTTCAGTGATGTCCATATGTGGAGTCTCCTCTGTAGTTGTATGAAGATGGGATTAGCAATGAATAGATTGTTGGCTCCACAAAACTCTGTCAGTCACTTTCCTGCTTCATTTCTTCAACTGAGCCCAAACCTCCCCATTGTTTTTGATTCTGCTCAGTTTCCTACTTTGGGATTCCAGTTGCCTACAATTATCATTCAATCCTGTTTTGGTGTGTTGGCAATTTCTTCCTGAACTCTGTCATAGAAATTCTTAATTTCCTCTTCCTCTGTTTCTGTGGTTGTCACATATACTTGGATGATGTGGACATTTATTGGATTTCCCTGAAGCTTTATTGACATGATTTGATCAATTTTGTGTTATATCCATTGAATGATTTTGCTATGTCTTTCCTCTCTATTAGTGCTACTCCATTCTTTTTCCTCATATCATTTCCTGAGTAGAACACAATGCAGTTATCCAACTCAGTATATCCCATTCCTCTCCATTTTAGCTTGCTCATTTCTTGTATTGCTTTGTTTGTATGTCCCATTTTCTTTTTCTTTTTATCCAGGAGATTATCACACTATCAGTTACAGCACAAACCAATCAGCATAGTTCTGATTTGACAACAGCCCTGACCACATGATGCAGTGCACAAACCGCTGTTATCCTGCATTAAAACTGCCACTTTTCATTGACAGGTAGAACTTGTGAAGGACTGCAATTATGCAATAATACCACATCGGTCAGTTCCTGCTGCTCCTATTGTGAGTACATCCCAGTTTGCAGAGAAAAGTGTGATCTAACGCATGACCGCAGTGCTAAGCTAAGCAATTTCATTTATTTTGAGTTGCCAATGAGTGTCATGGTGTGATAATCTGCTGAATCTAGTTTCCCTTAACTTGCCCTTTCTTGTACCCATTTAGCTCTCTGTTTGTGCCCCATAGCTCTCTCTTGTTTTGCTTTGGATTGTCTCATCCTGAAGTTTTCTTGGTTAAAGGTTACCACAAGGAGGTTCATATTTGCTTTGCTTGGTGCAGTACTAACGTACTCTAGCTATGGTATCATTGCTGTGGTGTTGCATAGATCCTCCACCAGTATAGAAATACTAAACTAAAAACAATAAGATGTTTCATCCTTGGCAGCTGATGACTTCCATGTCAGTGAGGTGTTAGATTCATGCTGGCTTTTTGTCTGAATTTTAAAGGAGCGATCCAAGATGCAGAACATATTTTGGCGATAGAATTTAGCATTTTCCTCATTTGTTAGGCTACATGCTCTTAACAACTGAAATTGTCAAGCTTAATCAACCACATGAGAGGTCCAGGTAAATATGCTACTTTGGCCTTATTACTGCTCAATCACCATATTAACCAGAAATTGTATGTTTATATTTATCCTCCTATACTATAATATTTTTAAAAATGTGCAGTGACATGCAATATATCTAGAATATTGTGGGATTGCAAAAGAAAATAGGTTCATTTAAAGATTCACACCATGGAAAAGTTGCATTATATTAGCTGATGCCAAATGTGGCTGATAACAACATGAAAAGCAAAATGGAGAGTCCAGGCTTCTTGACTATTCCTAAACCTTGATCAAGTGCAGCAATTTATCCTGTCCTTGTCAAAGACACTCCCTGTATACTCTACTGTGACTTCATATGGAATGTTCTGCAATGTTTTAGAGATGAAGGCCATCATTCTAGGATTAGTCATGTGGAATTGTCAAAGTTATGATACCATAAAATATCCAATGTGACATTCTTAAGACAGCTGTACAGTGTTTGTGTATCTAATTTTTCTTTTTGGGTTCCTTGGTCTTAGATTTTTTTATTTTTTAAAATAACTCTTTCTACTGTTCAGTTCTGTGGAGTTCATGATGCCTTGTGAGAAGCATAAATATAAAATGCTTCTACATGGATGCTATCAAATTCCTTGGATTTTTCTTCCACTTTCTTGTAGGCTTCTAAACATCATAGCAAATGATCATAATGAAAAAAGCAGACACATAACAGGAAAGCAGAAGTGTTTTAGAAGAGAATAAGTGCAAATTATTTATTTATTTAATTTATATGCAACTTTCCTCCTGGCATGGGACTCAAATTGACTTACAATTTTCTCCCACTGTGGCTTTACTCCTTCTGCCTATGAAAAGCTCCTCTGGACATCCACATTTCCACTGAATAACCACAGCAAGCTCACATTTGACACTGAAGAGGCATGACTTTGAGGTGAGACAGTGGGCCTTTCAAGCAAGACTTTGGCCCCCAAACTTCTCTTTAAAAATGATGCACTGAATATTATTGGATTGGTGGTATGTCCTATTTGACAGAGGACAAATAAGAACCATATTTGAAAGGTTTCCAAAGAAGGGTCTGTAGCCAAGAACTCTAGGGGGATTTAAATAGCTCATGATGGCTCGACTACACAGCCTTCAGGGTCTGTCTCTATGTTTATGCTGACCAAGCACACAAGAAGCTGAGATTTGGAGTTAGTATATAATAGATTTTGAGGCTTCACTTAACAGAAATACATTACCAGTATCAATGTTGCTCCTGTAGATGTGGCTTTCTGGATGGATAGTGGAACTCATTTGATCTTGGACTGTGTGGAGTGGTGGGTGATGAGGAGTCTAGCAGAGAGGTGAACGACAGAGTGGCTGCCTGCAATCCAACTAGTCCAAGGAGTAAGAGAAAATTGGGTTTTTTATAAGGGAATTTCAGCCTGGGTCAAGGTCCAGTTGTCCCATGATCAATAGTCCAAATTGTATGAAGTAATCCTCAGGTAGGGACTTCCGAGGTGAGAATTGGGATGCAAATAGATGGATTCCTGATTTAGATAGCCTGCAGGTCCTGATAGACAAGAACAAATATCACCCTCAAATGGTGTATTGTTTCTTGATAGGCTTTTCCTTGCCTTCTGGGATAGCTGTGGTTGAGTCACATCCTTCTTGTGACTCCTAAGCTAGCCTATGCAACCCTCACACTTGAAGTTAATGGCATCCACATGTAGGGTCATGGAGAGGTAAATTTCACCTTATTTCTTGATATTAGGAGACAGCCGTATACTGTAACAGGTCTTTAATTTGAAGATTTCTCTATGGCAAGTCTTGTTTAAAGGTAAACAACCATAAAGGAAGGAAGCAAGTTAGAGCCATGGCAATAAATAAAGTACTTTCATTCAGTTCCATTTCTCTTGTCCTTGTTTGGCCACAAAGTCTTCAATCTCATTTTCCCTCACTGTCATTTAATCCATTTGGACTGCAAACACATTTCTTTTATTTTATTTATATCCTTCTCCATCTCAGAAGCTCCCAAGTCTCCTTCCCATGTTAATTATGCTGTTTCTTACATTAACATATCTAAGAATTAAAACTTAGTTTGTCTGCATTTTCAAAATAATCTTCACTCACCCCGAATTGGTGAGAATCTGGACACATGATGTTCTGAGCAATTTGTGGCATGTGGAGAGTTTTTAGATGCCTGAAGGCTTATTTCGCATATAGTTTTGGGGAGGGGAAGAATCATAGTTTTATCTGAGTTTTCTGGAAAATTCATGTGTTCACCAGAGGTGGTTGGCAGATTTGCACTGGTAGTGGCAAAAGAACCTTGGCTGTGTGGGTGGGATTCTAGGACTGCTCCTGCCAGGAAGTGATGAGTCTCTAGGAGACATCCAGAAGGTTCAAGCAGCATGATCCCCATTTTTTTAAAAAAGACAGCTGCATTTATGTCCATAGCCACATAAAATTATATCTGATTGCCTGCTATATTTTATCTTGTGCATTTGCACCAAATACATATGTGTGCATCCTTGATGGACAGGTAAAAAACAAATTGAGCATCTACTGTTGTGTGGCTGAAAATAAATCAGAAAAGCTCATCGTTTTACACTGACAGGACTTCTGAATGGGGGAAGATCTGAATTTGAATTTAATCTGAATTTGCTGTGAATAGCCTTGATGTCACTTTTAAAAGTATAGATGAGCCCCAGGGTAACTGTGAATCTGGAAAATCCAAGGCATCCTGGATTTTACTGTACATGTAGACAAGCCCAAAAGATAGCAAGTGATGTAAGATTGATAAATGAGACAACACACACACACACAAATTCATACACAACAGCATTGCAAATGTAATTGTTGCCATCCATTTGGGCACTGATGGTACTGGCATTTTGAAAAGATCCGCAGTAGAAGCCCTTTGTGCTACAGGAAAGACAGTCTGTCAGGCACTTAGGTCCAAACCATTAAGGGCTTTAAAATTTAAAAACATTAAGTTGAACTGAGAATGAAAATGAACCTATAAGCACTGTAAGACCTTTGAAAACTGGTAGATGTTCTCAGTGAGCCATCTTATTTAAAATATTTTGAATGAATTGTAGCTTCCAAATTGTCTTGAAGGACAGTTCCAAATGTATTGCACTGCAGTAATCCATATGGGATCTTACCAAGACATGAAATGAAAATTTTGTCCCACATAAGGAAATTGTCAAAACTGTCAAAGCCTATCATTCATTTGTAAATATCATGCTGTAAGCCAGAGATAATTTGTCAACACATTAACCCTAAACACATAGTATATTTTTATATATACACTTGCCCTATTCAACTGCTTTATTTCTCTGTAGAGTAAATATGCGAGGAGGGTAAGCTTTGCTCTCTCCATCACCTTTGACAGGGTTCAAAATCATAGAGAGAACCTCCATGGAAAACATTCTTGGAGAAAAGAGACTCAAGGGGGTTGCAGACTGCCAAAAATAGTGCAAATTTAGTCCACTTTTAGGGTTAGGGTTAGAGAATCATGGGAACTGTATTTTATTGTGGCACCAGAGCTCTCTGACAGAGAAGGCTCAATGTCTCAGAAAAAAATTCCCATGATTCCATAGCACTAACCCTAACCCTAAAAGTGGATTCAATTTGCACTATTTCTGGCAGTCTGCAACCCCCTCCAGTCTTCCAGTCTGTCAGTCTCCACATGTACAGCTTGATGTCAATGGCAGTGAGAGGAGGCAGAGCAAGTACAGCCCCCCTCCTCATGTGTTTGTTCTACACAGAATCAGAACCCATGAACTGGGGTTTTGTATCTCTAATTTCTGCCCATCTTTGCTTAGGCAGGTACATCTTAAATCAGAAATTCAAAGAAGACTTTTACAACAGAGAAGGCTTACAGAATTTTATAAGGATTAGCACTTCCCAGAGAACACTATACGAATGGGTTCTTTTCTTTCAGTCACCTAAATATAAATTTTAAATAATTGACTTTTCATGAAAAAAAATCAGACTAATGAAGTTTAATGTTTCTCAGTTATGCGTTTAAGAACAAATTTGTAATCCCAAGCAAAAGATTTGCAAGACTGACTAGTATAAAATTTAAATAACTTTTCTACAACATGAATTTGTAGCAGTGCTATGAAAATGTAAATGTCAATTAAACAATACTTCCCCCACTGCCCAACGGTACAGATATGTCTTCCATATTACCTGAAGAAAGCAATTTGGCTCTTGACTTTTTGAGGTTTTAACTGAGTGTGTACAACAGTTAAAATATGTAGAGTCAAGTCCTCAGGTACCTCATTACTGAAGATCTTTTCTTTCCCATTTCCATGTGGTTTCCATCACTGCCAAGTTATTTTATTCTCCAAATGTGTTCTTTTGAATTCAAGAGATATTTCAGTGGTTTTATTTTATCTTCAAATTTAGAGACTAATGCATGAAGTTCACACCTCTGCTCCCTGTCCTGTGCTCCCTCTGCTTTTCATCCTTTCATTGAATTTCCTGCTGTAAATATAACTGGAGCTAACCATTGTTAAAGAAGTTCCAAGCAATTCATTTCCCACTCAGGATGATCTGTCGACATAGGACAATTAATTTCTGTATTAGTATCATTCATTAACAGGATCTCAAGGAGCTGGAAGACTGAGAAGGAGCTTTTTCCAATCACTTGAAATCAAGGGTTAAAATTTAACCATCTAATATTGGCTCACATTAGAAGAATCTCTTTTCCACCTAACCATTAGATGAACAAATGGTATGACTTTGGCTGTGTCTAGACTGCCAATAACTTTAATAACCATGGCTCAATACTATGGAATACTAGGATTTGTAGTTTTGCGAGATATTTAGCCGGTGCCATAATAAACTACAAATCCCAGGTTTCCATAGTATTGAGTCATGACAGGTAAAGTAGTATCAAACTGCATTAACTCTGCAGTGTGGCAGCAGTCTTTGACTTAAACTGCATACACCTCTGTCATTTACTTTCACAGATGTACAGTTATAGGGCTTGCTTTTTTTCAACAATATAAATGGTTGTTTTACTGTTTGCTTTTGGCTTGAAAGCACTGAGTGCCTTCAAGAGTGCCTCTGCTGATATGGAAGACTCTTTTGACTAATGAAAATACCCATCAGTGGAACAAGGAGCAAGCTGATTCTGCTTCTCCCCTGGAACTCCCCCCTTTCAAAGCTTATCCAAAGGGTCTTCAGAACATCAGGGAAGTGGCACTGAGGGTTCTTGTGGAGGCAGCAGAGTGAATTGCCAAAAATAGGCTCTCTCTGCATCTGTTGATGGAAGTTCCTGATGCATCAAGGTGCCATCCACCAGCAGACATCAACTGGTTACAACTCATTAATTTTAATTGCTTTTCAACTGAGACTTCTAATGATATTATTTCACTTGCTGCTACATGGTTTTTAATGTGACTGTTATTTTTTTACCTATCCATTCTTTCCCATTGTGAGTTCCCTTATAGTCTTTTAACTTGCAAGCTGCCTTCGAAATACATTTCAAAGACATGAAAAATAGGAACTGGAGCAACAGTCTTTAATAGTACAATTCTTAAACAGGGCTGACCTTGGGATGAATAGTGTCCTGAGAAAGGAGCATGTTCAATGTCCCCCTCAGTTTCCTGTCTTCTTTTTAAAAGATATTTATAATGCCTGTGGGGTTTACATAGGTTTTTTTTTTAATATATATATATTGTAGGCTGAGTCTCCCTTATCAAAAATGCTTGGAATAGAAGTTCCAATACGTGTGTTTGCATATGCATAGATAATGAGATATCTTGGAGATAGGAAACAGGTCTAAACACAAAATTCATTCATTTCATAAAAACCTCATTCACATAACATGAAGGTAATTTTATACAACATTTCAAAATAATTTTGTGCATGAAACAAAGGTTGTGTACATTGAACTAACAGAAAGCAATCAATTTGATATAATTTGATGTCCATTTTAAATCCCTCCCATATCTGTCTATATAAGAACCAATTACAACTCATTTCTTCTGCTTTCAGTTCTTCCATTGATTTCATTTTGTATTGGTTATTGTCCAGTTTTAAAAGATCATTATAAGATACCCATTGATCTTTTATCATTCTTTCACGCCTATAAAATGCTTCATTAACAGATGTTTGGGTATCTGTTGGGTATCATTTGGGTATCTCTGGCATGAACATTGCTCTATATTTTTTCCACACTCTGAGTAAAGATTTTCTAATGTAGTGATTGTTGAATTCTGAGTTTACTCTGTCTTTGTCGTATATCAAATATGCATGCCATCCATATGACAGATCATATCCTTCTAACTGCAATAATTTTTCATTTTTTAACTGAATCCATTCTCTGATCCACTCCAAACAGCATGCATGATAATACAATCTAAAATTAGGAATTCCTAGTCCACCTCTTTCTTTTGTATCTTGTAGTGTTTTCATCTTAATTCTTGGTCTCTTTTTATTCCAAATAAAAAGATTCAAATCTTTTCCCCATTTTTTTAAATGGTAGGTCATTCGTAATTATCTGTAGTGATTGAAATAAAAATATCATCTTGGAGGTTACATTCATTTTAATTGCCAAAATCCTTCCCAACCATGTAAGATTTAATTTAGACTAACTTTTAAAATTTGCTTTTATTTCTTGCCACACTTTTTCATAATTGTTTTTAAATAAATCTGAGTTTTTAGCTGTTATGTCAATCCCCAAGTATTTTTTGAATCATAAAGCCTTACAGTTCCTGTAATTTTTCCTTATCTCTTGTTGACATGTTCAGAGTGAGTATATTTTTTTCTTATTTTTTTCTTACTAATTTTGAGTCCAGAAAATTGTCCATATTCCTGTATAGTGCTCAACATTGATGATATACTTTCTAATGGAATGTTTAAAATGATTACCATATCATCAGCATATACCCTGATTTTATATTCTTGATTTTTAATTTTGATCCCCTATATTTGTGGATTTTCTCTGATTTTATTGTTGAGGATTTCTGTTATTAAAATATACAGTAGTGGTGATATAGGACATCCTTGTCGTGTGCCTTTTTGAATTGGACATCTTTCTGTCTTATCTCCATTCACTATAATTCTTGCCTCTTGTTCATTATATATGGCATTAATCCAATCTAGATTCCTCCCCCCCAATATTTAATAATTTCAACATTTCCTTCATAAAGTCCCAATTTACATTGTCAAAGGCTTTCTCCACATCTAAAAATATTAAAGCCAATTGTTTATCTGATCTCTTATTGTGATATTCTATAATATTTAATACTTCTCGAATATTTTCTTTCATGTGACGATTTGATAAAAAGCCTACTTGATCTTCTTTGATCCAATTATTAAGAATATTTTTTAGCCTTTTTGCTAAAATCAAAGCAAAGATTTTATAATCCAGATTTAAAAGTGCGATAGGTCTAAAATTTCTTGTTTCATGTATCTCTTTATCCTCCTTTGGAATTAATGAGATGTATGATATCTTCCATGATTCTGGTATTCCGTCTTCAACTATAGAGTTAATTGTAATTTGTAGTGGGCTCACCAAAATATTTTTGAATTTCTTATAATACAGTGCAGAAAAACCATCAGGTCCGGGGGCCTTGCCTTGTTTAAGTTTATCTATCGCCTCAATTATTTCCATAGCTGATATTTTCTTATTGAGTTGATCCCTTTGTAACTCAGTAAGTTCCTCAAGTTTTTGTTTTTTCAAGTATCTTTGTATCTCCTCTAGATTTTCTTTCTTCTGTGTAAATAAATTTTTAAAATATCGATGAAATATTTTCTTTATTTGCTTTTGCTCTGTTACAATTGTATCACCATCTTTTAACTGCCATATTATTTTTTTCTCCTCTCTGTCCTTTTTCAGTTTCCAGGCTAACCATTTACCTGGCTTATTTCCGAATTCAAATTGTCTTTGTCTCGCATATCTGATTTTTTTCTCGATTTCTTCAGTCAATAATGTTGATAACTGTTTTTGTAAAACCTTGATGTCATCTATAAGTTCCTTCTTCTTAGGATCTTTCTTTAATCTGTGCTCTTTGTCTATAATCTTTTGCAAAATTTGGTCTTGTTTTTCTCTTTGTTTCTTCCTAACTGCTGCATTTTTTGAATGAAGAACCCCCGCATCACCGCCTTTGATGCATCCCAAACTATGCTTGGTTTCACTTTGTTATTCATATTCTCCTTGAAATATAGTTGCAAGTTTTTTTCTGCCTCTTTTACTGTTTCTTCTTGTTTTAACAATGCTTCATTTAATCGCCAATTGAATTCTTTCTTCTTACTTTTTATTTCTAGTATTATCGGATTATGATCTGAAAATGTTCTTGGTAAGATATCCATTTTTTCTATTTCTAGGATCAGTGTTGTCGATACAAGAAACATATCTATTCTAGACCAGGAAAGATGACTATTCGAGAAGAATGTAAAATCTTTTGCTGTCCTATGTATAGTCCTCCAGGCATCCATAAGTGATAAACACATCTTTCATTTCAAAAAAACTATGGGGCAATTTTCCTTGATTTTTTTAATTTGTTTGGTGGATTTTCTGTCAATTTCTGGGTTGATAACTCCATTCCAGTCTCCCATTATTATTAATTGTTCATAATCGTATTGCATAATTTCTTTTAATAATTTTTGAAAATATTTCTCTCTACTTTCTGTTGGTGCATAGATCGCTACTATCAAAGTTTTTTCATTATTCCAGCTGACCTCTATTCCAAGATATTCTCCATTATTGTCATTAAAAACTTCTTTCACTTTAAATTTTTTGTTTACATATATAACAATTCCTTTTTTCCTTTTATTACCCGCCGATATAAATTCCTTACCAAGTTTGCAATTTGATAAATATCTTTTCTCATCCATTCTTATATGAGTTTCTTGAAGACAATAAATGTCATATTTCATTTTGGCCAGATAATGATATTTTTTTTTCCTTTTTGGGGGACTGTTCATTCCTTTGATGTTCCATGAAATGCACCTTAGAATAAGGCATTACTCAGTAGTCTCCTCCATCCCCCATGAAAAGTGGAGTACTTTTTGAAATATGTATTCTGGGGTAATTTCTGTCAGATGGATCACTGGCTGGGGGAGAGGAAGCAGGCAGAGTGCCTAGTGTGCAATCATTATGTAAAATGGGAAGGACCTAGTTATCTTACCAATGAAGGGATGAAGAAAGCACATAACAGAATGGCAATGGTAATGATGATAAGAGATGCAAACACAGTTTTATTGGGAATCTCCTGTGGTTTTCTTACTTTAGCTCAACTTCTCAGGTCAGGGTAAGGCCTCCATGAGAATAATTTCTGATCCAGCAACAGAAGGAATAGCAACAGCCAAAGCAAGGGGCTACATTCATCATTAATGTACATAATATATAGGCTGATTAAATAATTGCCCTGGATAATTTTCCATTCCTGAAGGAGCATGGAAAACAACAAAGAGGTGGGGAAGAAGAAGGCTTGAATTATTCCAGCCCTCCCCACTCCTGAAGGAGCACTGGGAAACAACAAGGAGGTGGGGAAGAAGAAGGTTTGCATTATCCCAGTCCCCCCATTTCTGAAGGAGCACTGGCAAACAATAAAGAGGTGGGGACAAAGAAGGTTTCAATTATCCCAGCCCCTTCCTGCATTCCTAAAGGAGCACCAGAAAAAACAGAGAGATGGGAAGAAGGTTTGAATCCAGCCCAGCCTCCCAGTTGAGTAGGGGGACAAAGAGGACCTTTGGAGAGGCAAGGGAGAGAGGGGCAAAGCACCAACTCAGCCCATTCTCTGCCCCCAGCTGAGTCGGAGTGCCACCAGAAGACCAGGCAGGCGAGTGGAAGAAGGAAGAAGACGACCAGTGTTCTCTGCCCTCCCCAAATCACAGAGAAACAAGTGAAGAAACTAAATGAGGGAGGGAGTGGGGATGGGGATGGGGATGGACTAAAGGAGGGAGGACACAAGGGAAAGGGAGGAAGGAAACCCAGGGAGGCATAAGGGGATGGGTAGGAAAGTAAACAAACAATGGGAGGAATAAGATAGGGAGACAAACAGCTACTGGGCAGCAGCAGTAGTAGTGGGTGTCACTGACAGGAGTGAATTGTAGTGACACCATAGCTAACATTGGTTGACACTGCACACAAAGAGATGTAGATGGCCCTCCTTGTGTAACCCCGTCACCTAGTAAACCCTATGATGAGACACCCCAAGTGAACACAGGCAGATCAGAGCATTAACAGAAAGAAAAGGCGGGGGAGATAAAGGGATGTCACATTTGCAAGATTAGCCAAGGGCACAAGAAAAATGCCAAGACAAATAGCAGAGACCTTTAGGAAGGCAAATTGCATCCAAAGCAGCATTACACATAAGACAGGGATGTGGAATGTGAAGAGTGTGAGACAAGGGAAGCTGAACATAGTAAAAATGAAAATGGAATGCATGAACATAGCAGTACTGGGGGTGAGTGAGTTAAAATAGACAGGAATGGGCCAATTTGAATCAAACAACCATACAGTGTTCTTCTCAGGGAATGAAAAGACAAGAAGAAACAGGTAGCTTTCATATTAAAAAAGATGTGGCAAAACCAGTCAGAGGGTACAATGCAAAATCAGACTGAATCATTTCAGTAAGGCTCCATGGTAAACCTATGAATATCACCATAATTCAAGTATATGCACCAACCGCAGAGGCAGAACAGGAAGAAATTGATAGATTCTATGAAGGAGTAGAGGAAGAAATTGATAGCACACAAACACAGGATGTCAAGTTGATCATTGGAGATTGGAATGCAAAAGTAAAGAAGCATCAAAAACAGTCAGTAGATGTGGATTAGGCAAAAGAAACAAAGCAGTTGAACGTGTGATAGATTTTTGTGAAGCCAATAACCTATTCATTGCAAACACACTCTTCATACATTTCAATAAACAAAAAAGAGAAAAAACATGGAAGACAGAAAAAAACACAACAAGCAATAAAGAAAAGAAGAGAAGAAAAACAAAAGGGGGATAGGAACAAACTAAGAATTGTGAATGTAACAGTACAATGGCTTGTACGGAAATATAAAGAACATTAGTACAATGACCAATGCAGAGAAATAGAAGACAACAACAAAAAGAGAAGAACAAGAGATCTATTTCACAAGATCCAGTGAATCAAAGGAAAATTCAAACCAAGGACCAGGACAGTCTATGACAATAAAAATTACATATTAAAGAACAGGAATAAATAAAAAGACATTGGATGCAATACACAGAAGAATTATAGAAAAGAGAAGACAAAATGAAGGACACATGAAATGAAGAGCCGTATGAAGATGAATGACAAATCCTAAAAGGTGAGGTGGAAACAGCAATAAGAGAAATAGCAAAAAACAAATCACCAGGAAAAGATGATATTCCAATTGAACTGCTGCTATCCACACTGATAAGAGTCAAATCTAGTGCTAACCAACATATGTCAACAGATATGGAAAACAAAACAATGGCCAACAGATTGGGAGCAATCAATATACATCTCCATTCACAAAAAGGGAGACACAAGAGACTGCAGCAACTATAGGACCATAGCACTGATCTTCCATGCAAGGAAAATCATGCTCAAAATTCTGCAACTTACGGCCTTTGCAGACTGCCAGAAATAGTGCAAATTGAGTCCACTTTAAGGGTTAGGGTTAGTGCTAGGGAATCATGGGAATTTTTTTTTTCTGAGACATTGAGACTTCTCTGTCAGAGAGCTCTGGTGCCACAATAAAATACAGTTCCCATGATTCCCTAAGCCTAATCCTAACCCTTAAAGTGGACTCAATTTGCACTATTTCTAGCAGTCTGCAAAGGCCCATAGACTCCAAGCACACATGCAAAGAGAGATCCCAGAAGTGCAAGCAGGGTTCAGGAAAGGAAGAGGCACTAGGGATCACATTGCAAACATACAATGGCTAATGGAGCACAGCAGGGAATTCCAAAAGAAAATCAGCATGTACTCTACAGATTAGAGCAAAGCCTTTGACTGCATAGATCATGGAAGGCTATGGAACTGTTATGGCCAGCCATGCTGAGGACTTAGAGGACTCAGAGGACAAGGAGGCTGAACCAGAACCTAGCTCTGCTATGCCAGCTCCAGAAAAGCCCATGAATCAGCTGCCAAGCCTCTCCCCAGCGGAAGTTCCAGGCCAGGGAGATATAGAGGAGCAGGACCAGGAGGTACCTACCTTCAGCCAGAGAAGGACAGAAAGGGTGTGCCTCCGTTGATCCAGGAGTTATATGAGAAACGCTCAGCAATCACCAAACAGCTGTGACTAGGAACTGGGCCAATATAAACAGCTGTGAGACATTGAGCTTCTTCGTCAGAGTCTATCTGCGTTCCCTGGCAAAAGGATCTTACTCCCTAGTTGCCTGAAACCTTGCCTTCTAGACCTCGGATTGACCTGGAACTCTTGACCTTGGACTAGACTCGCTGACCATTTCTCTGGAACTCTCGACCCTGGACTGGACTCACTGACTTGCTCTCTGGACTCCTGGCCCTTGGCTTGCCCCTGGTTTTGCTATTGGATATTGGACTGGTACTGTGCTTCAGAATTACTTTCGTGCTGCTGCCAAGCCTTGCATTTGTGTGTATCATTCTTATCAGTCATTCTGTTGGTTGCATTCCCGGGCAGGAGTGTATGGATGTAAGAGCAGGACAGTCAAGAAAGATGATAGGAAAAATCAATGCATTTAAGATGTGGTGATGGAGAAGAGTGCTGATGATTCCATGGACAGCCAAAAGGATAAACAAGGTCCTAGGGCAGATCAAACCAGAAACCTCCCTGGAAGCCAAGATGACCAAAGTGAGACTGTTGTACTTCGGACATATCATGAGAAGAGGGGATTGTTTGGAAAAACAATAATGCTGGGGAAGGTGGAGGGAAGTAGGAAGAGAGAAAAGCCACATACTGGATGGATGGTCTCTATTAAGGAGGTAACAGGTTTGGGGTTGCAGGAGTTAAGCAGAGCAGTGGAGGATAGAGGGTCTTGGAGGTGTCTCATTCATAGGGTCACCATGAGTCAACTTGATCAATTGAGGGCAGTTAACAACAAAAATTGTTGCTATTTCCTTCAATGGAGGGCAGTATTGCTACTTCCCAGTGTACGTAACACTCCTTCCTATACCATCTTTTGCCAGATTCTGGTCACCATCTTTTTATGGAGACCAAGGAACTGCCAGGGAACCACCACCACCACCACCACCACTCATCACCATCACCATCTGCCCTTCACTAGGCATCCCTACAATAACCACTGTAGGTACCAACCATTGCAAAGGTAATCTCAACCTTATCCCCCCTCCCCCACGATGATCTACCCATCTACTGAGAACAAAAAATGAGGACAGACCAAGCTTTGATAAAGGTGGAGGTGATCTTATGGGGGGGGGGGTCTGCTGGGGAAATTTACATCAATTTACAGACAACATGAGGTGGTAGAGCACTTGGGGTTGATGAAGGTGACCATCTTTTTGCAGGACTTTGAGCTTCCATTGATTTGGGATAAATACTAAACAACCAAGTCTAGGATGAGCATTAATGTTACTGCCACATGTGTTTTCTCTCTGTTTTCAACTCATTCTACTCAAATTTTCCCTCTTATGTTCTACTACTTCTGTGCCCACTGATTGCCATTGGTCTCTACTTTCTCTTACAAAATCCTTTGGTGTCAGTCTAGCTGAGTATTTCTTGAAAGCAACTAAAGACTTGTGATAGCTGGAGTGCCTGTTCACTTGCTCTTATTTTTGAAAGTTTTTGTTTACATGCTGCTGGATGCATCAGTGAGTGAGAAACCCTTAGTCTAAGTGCTGACATATTGCTGTTGCCCATTTCAGTAAGAGACATGCTCATGTGCTCTAGCTTGCCTCAGAAAAAAACAGTGAGAAGATTATCACATCCATATTCTTGTCAGTGAGAAATTCAGCAGTGAACACTCTTGTTGATACTGCCTGCTTGAAGAAGGCAACCTGGCCATTGTGGCCTTGTAATGATGCTGCCTGCCTGAAGAAGACAGCTCGTCATTGTGACCTTGTGCTGGCACTGCCTGCTTGGAGAGGAGAGGCTCTTGTAATCTTGTGCTCATGGCTCTTGTCTAAAACAGTAAACTGACATTGTGACCTTGTGCTTCCTGGTGAGTCTAGATATTTTGATCAAATGCTGATTCTCCCTGACTTATAGTGGTGAAACTGGATACTTTTATAAAGCATTATATATTCTTATGCACCTTCTTTCCTGGGAGGTTTTTAATACCCTTTATCAAGGTTCCAGTTATAAACACTGCAATACTGTGCCTATTTTTACTTGAACTTTTTAGTGGGTTCTGTAACCAATTTTCATAATCTGTTCATAAATACCAAAATATTGCTCCTATCTTTAAATCCCCAATCTATTTATATTAATTAGAAAACTGAATGAATGTGGAGAATGAACTGAAAGCTTGAAAGAGACATCCTGCTATAGGTAAAGAAGGAGTGAAATATTTTTTTCCACCACATAGTTTGCACAACAATGTGGCAAGGATGTTTTCTACAAACATTGTAAAAAAGAAGCTAAGAGAACCTGATTGTGGCTTCTGCTAGGCCAACCAGGAACTTAAACAGATAAGATCCTATTTGAAGAACAATTATACATTTGAAAGCTTAAGATAACATACCAGAACCTATCTTGTTAGAACTGCAAGAAACAGAATATAGCTGGGGCAGGCCTTGGAAAAGATATTTTTGTACTACAGTTTTCAGCAAAAATAGTGTGGTCATCATTGTGGGACTTATAGTCCAAAGGGTAATTTTTCTAAGCTTTAACCTAAAAGCACTCTAGCCTTTGTCAGCTCTGTTCAGATAATATTTTGAAAAACTACAAAGTAGTGGCATTAGTCTGACTGAATGATTGTAACATATGGTCAAGAGAGCAACTGATCTCTTGATACCTGGAAAAAACAGTTTAAGAACTCTAGAGAATGGAACTCAATTGGCCAGGATCTCTGCAGACCAGAAGTAGCATGAAGTTTGTGCCATCAGCCTGATTCATTCATCCATCCATCCCATCTCTGCTCATATAAATCGTAAGAGGTTTTTTTTAACTATACCATTTAAAAATAACTCATACATTTCTTCAGGATGGAACAAACAATCCACCTAGATCCATGCGTATACAATATTTTAACAGCATCAACTATAAATGTGGCTTAATTTAGGGTGATTTTGGAGAGACTGCTGCATTTTTGCACTATTTTAAAGGCATATTGGGGATTAAAAATCACTTGATTTTTTTAAAAAAATTGTGGGCCTGTGGAAATGGGGCCTTGTGTTGATTTGTGTGATGTAAATGTAGATGCAGCAGAGATCAGAAGACTGCTTTCTTTCATCAGCCATCCTGGAAATGCTGTTCTCTGCATTTTCCCAGCAGCTTTAGTTTTTCATGAAGACACAATTGTAAATCCAAAGTAAAGCTTTATTGTTGCATAGTAAAAACAGAAAAGAACTATGTACAATCCATCTTGCAGATGATAGAAACCATAGGATCACAACCTGTTGTTGTTCAGTTGAAAAGCAAGGCAAGTTGTAACAGAGAACAAAGGAGCCCTTGGCCCAACCCATAACTCCACCTCCTGGGTGGCAACCTACATAATGATAGGATAATCAGCTTTATCCCAGCCTCTAGACCAGCCCCTAGCTGTGTGTCACTCCCCATGTGACCTGGTTCCCATGCAAACCAGATGAGATCATTTGTTTACCTTCTAGCATCCTGTTTTCCCAGGTTTAACATCCTTGTTATTCTGTTCAATGTGCAATTGTTTTGTTTTCAAACCACCTGCAGGCTGAGTCCTCTTTGTTTGTTTAGACACTTTTCTCAGAAAAGATTTTTCACACATCTTTACATTTCCACTTTGACTGCATATCTCATCCATATTCCAACACCTTGTGGACTTAAAGGACTGCAAAATGGGGCCAATGGGCTGCTCTTGACCTTCCCTTACTCTATGCCAATGCACAGAGCCTGGGAAACAAGATAAACTTGAACTCTTAACACAAAAAGACAAATAAGTTAATGGGCACCAGGAAATTTGATGGGGTGAAACTCTTCTCTTGAATGTAGTAATGTGTGTATATGTTATGCAGAAGGAATAGTTTAAGCAAAGGGGCATTATGTGTGAAGGAGGGATGGAGAAAATGTGGCCCACAGACTACATTTAATTCTATTTAAATTCCTTTTGTATGTTTTTGATTGTATTGTTCTTTTAATTTTTAAGCCACGTTGTGTCCCAATATTTTTTGGGAAAGCATAGCAACAACAACAAGAACAGCCCCGAATTCCACATTTCTAGCCTCCAAGTCCTCTGGCACACCCAGAAAGCACTCCCCCATTTAAAAATCTTAAGCATGGCTTTCAAGTGATTTCCCACCCCTCGAACTGTCCAAAGCTGCATGCAGACATGTTGATTTACTTTTTTTAATCCTGACATCCCCCAAAGTCTGATAGATAGATAGATAGATAGATAGATAGATAGATAGATAGATCTTGTAGCAACTTTGAGACTATCTGAAAGAAAGAAATTGGCAGCATGAGCTTTCATAGACTTGAGGGAGTAGACTGAAGTCTACAAAAACTCATGCTGCCAGTTTCTTTCTTTCAGTTAATCTCAAAGGTGCTACAAGATCTCTCTATGTACTGATTCTGCAGACTAACACAGCTATATCTTTGAAATATATATATAGATATAATCATAGGTGATGTGGCTATTGCAGGCCATATGAATTTTAGCTAGCAACTCCCCAGCCTCTATTATTATTATTATTATTATTATTATTATTATTATTATTATTATTCTGCTCTTTTCCCAGAACTGGGACTCAGAGTGGCTCAAAAATATTAAAAGAGCTGCAGTAAAGCTCAAAAAATTTGGAAAGAAATTAATAACCATATGAGAAAAGTTTTTGAGATAAAAATTCTGATGAGACTGGAACTGTATTTACTGAATATAATACCAGATTTAGGTAACAATTTTGAAAATAAAAATTGGAGAGTAATATTATAAATGGTAACCATAGCAAAGATTATATATGCTATGTATTGGAAAACTGAAATACTATCTTCACACAAAGAGTGGTTAAACAAATTAGCAGATATCATACAGATGGATATTCTGACAGGTTATTTTAAAAACAAATCATTAGAAAAGTTAAAAAGAGAGTAGTCAATTGTGCAAAGATATTGGAAGATGGTATGGCCGAATGTTTAAATTATAATGTTTAATGAATTGGGGAGTAGTAAGGAACAATACAAAATGAAAAAGCAACAGAGAAGAGTAGATGTAATGAGAAGATAATTGAGAGGTTGATAATGGTGCATCAAAATGAATTCAGATATGATTCAACTAGGATAGAAGAGAAGTACACTGAGCTTATAGCAGATCAATTTTAGTGATATTTGATTGCCTATTGTGAAATATGTGTATATGTTAGATGTGTTAGGTGAGTAAGTGTATTAGTGGAGGGTGTGAGGTCCTATGATGTGATGTCTTATTCTCTTAATTTTATTACTGTTTTTATGTGAGTTTATAATAAATTTTTATTTTAATTAAAAACAATATTAAAAGAACAATAGAGTTAAAACATAGAAAAGAGGTGCATTAAAATGGAATTAAATTATTACAACATTAAAATAGATTGCTATTAAAAGAATAAAATACATTTTGAAAATATAAAACTGTTTAAAACACTTTAAAATGATGCAGCACCACAATCCAGTCCTTTACAGACATTACATTTTAAAAGCCTGTCTGAACAGGTAGGGCTAAGCCTGCTGGCAGAAGGCCCATAAGGAGGGGGGCATTCTGGCCTCCCTAAGAAGGGAGTTCCACAGTCTAGGGGCAGCCATGGAAAAAGCCCCTCTCATGTCCCCATCAACCATACTTGTGATGGTGGTGGGGCAGAGACAATGGCTTCTCCTGAGGCTCTCAGAGCCCTGGCTGGTTCATAAAGGGAGATACGGTCTGCCAAATAGCCTGGATCAGAACCATATAGAGCTTTATAGGTCATAACCAGCACTTGTGCCCAGAAACAAACTGGCAGCCAGTGGATCTGTTTCAATGGGGCATTGTGTTGTCTCTGTAACCTTCCCCTGTAAGCAGCCTGATTGTAGCTCTTTGGACCAGCTGAAGTTTCCAAACACTCTTCAAAGGCAGCACCTAGTAGTCCAAATGGGATGTAACCAGGGCATGTACCACTGAGGCCAGATTTGGCATCTCAAGGAATGGGAGCAGTTGGCGCACAAGTTTTAAATGTGCAAAAGCACTCCTGGTCACTGCAGAGACCTGGGCTTCCAGGTTCAAAGCTGAGTCCAGGAGTACCCCCAAACTGCGAACCTGTGTCTTCAAGGGGAGGGTGACGCCATCTAACTCAGGCTGGATCCCTATTCCCTGATCTGCCTTCCAACTGACCAGGAGCACCTTTGTTTTATCTGGATTAAGTTTCAACTTGTTTGCCCTCATCCAGTCAATTACTGATGACAAACACTGGTTTAGGACCAGAATAGCATCCTTGAATTGAGATGGAAAGGATTAGTAGAGTTGAATGTCATCGGCATATTGATGACACCACATCTTAAAACTCCAGAAGACCTCTCTCAGCGGCTTCATGGATATGTTAAATAGCATAGGGGGCAACATAGAATCCTGAAGAACTCCACAGGCCAATGGCCAGTGGGTCGAGCAGGAGTCTCCCAGCACCACCTTCTGAGTTTGCCCCTCCAGAAAGGAATGGAGCCACTGTAAAATATTACCTCCAAGTCCCACCCCAGAGAGGTGTCAAAGAAGGATATCATGGTCGATGGTATTACAAGCCACTAAGAGGTCCGGTAGAACCAACAGGGACACACTCCTCATGTCCAGTTCCCTGCATCCACCAATGCTGTCTCTGTTCTGTAGTCAGTCCTGAAATGAGATTGAAATGGATCTAGTGTCAAGATCATGTGGCACCCTGCTCTGGAAAATGACATGGATGTGGCCACTGAAAGGAACTGGAGCAATGGTAACAGGGTTACTACAGTTCAAGTGGCAGGTGCATGAGTCAGCATTTGGAAAGCTGTGCATCATGGGAGGTCTGATGCAACATGCACACTAGGTGAGACCAGCCAGGTATGCATCATGGGAGGCCTGATGCAACAGGCACTGGGGATGAAAACAGTCAAGTTTCATTAGTGCATGGCTGTCACATGTTCCTAAGAAGACCACCTATATATGGGAGAGGGTCAGAACGTGTAGGAATGGGGGTTGATTGGATGGGGGGAAAGAGTTGTGGGAATAGTAGGTGGGTGTGAGGTTTCGTGCCAGATGAGGTGGGGTGGAGCCCATCAGCCTTGAAGGGTTTAATTTTGCATTTGATGGTGGGGGGGCAATTCTGGCATAAACAATGACTGGTAAATTACTGACTGTGTGTTCTTCAATAAACTCTTAATTGATTCAATTGGCTGGTTTGATAGCTACACAGAGTTACTGAATTCTGTCAGGTCTGATAGTAAGCCAGAACTCCTCAGTGTCCGGAGCAATGGAACTCCATTCGAGCCTGGATGATACGACTCTTTCAGTGGAGCAGGAGGAAGAAGCAAAGGTGGAGGCAGAAAGGCCAGAGGAGCCCACAAAGCAAACTGGCTTGGGAGCCCATCCTAAGGTCTTCAGGGCTGCAGGGGAGGGCACGCCTGTGTGCCTGGCAGAGGATGTGTGGTTCCAGCCTATGGCCCTTACCAAGGGGAAAGAACACGAGAGGTGTCGAGCAGGTAGAGTGTCTGCCTGGGATGTGGGGGGTGGCTGGCCCCATGCGTGAGCTGTCGGATCCTAAAAAGGAACTCGAGGAGGATGTGGCCCAGGTTTGTGGAGAAGTGCAGGAAAAGCGGGGAATGCTGGTAGAGGTAATGCAAAACCTCATAAGCTTAGTGATTACTCCCCTGGGAGGGCAGCAGCAGCAGCAGCACCTATGGGAGCAGTCCCAAGAGCTCAGGCAGTGCCGGTGGAACAGGCTGGGATGCCTCCCCACCCCAGCTGAACCCCCCACCAGTAAGATTTCAGGACCCTGCAGCTAGAAAAAATGACTGTGAAGTTTGATAGCAAACCCCCAACTATCGCCCTATTTCGTGTCCCAAGTGTCTGGGCACATGTATGAGTGGTGTGTGTGTGTGTCATCATTTCCTGATGAGGCAGCAAAGGTGATGGGGAAGCGGCAAACTGGGTAATGCAACTATATGACAGTGGAGCAGTGGAGCTGCATGGTTGTTCTACGAGTGAGGTTTGAAGACCCTCTCAGGGCAGAGTGTGCTTGACCCGAGTTGTTGGACCTGCATCAGGGATGCGCTCAGTGACTGAGTATGCTTATGAATTTAGAAATTTGGTGGTGATGGTTTCTGAGTGGCCAGAGAGCATCCAGGTACAATATTTTAAAGATGGACTGCACCCTGAACTGTTAGAATGGGCACTAAACAGAGATAACCCACACATGGTGCGGGGGTGGATTAACCTGGCAGGCGAAGCTGAAATGGCAAAAGAGGAGATTAAGCTTTCATGTCAGTGCATGGCCTTAACCCCCAAAAGAAGTGAAAACAAGAGTCAGGCCCCCTGGTCAACTGGCAAGACTAAATTAGAAGGGAAGTCCGAGAAACACATCGGATGAGGCTAGGTCTCTGCTTGGAGTGTGGGAAGAAGGGAGACAGGATTGCAAATTGCCCAAATCGAGCAAAGAGTGGAGGTGCTGCCAATGTGAGGGAGGTGCAGCGAAGCCCAGCAACCAAAAGGGAAAGCTGTTGAGGAGGCAATGTTGGTGCTGGGGGAAGGGCTTGCCAAGCAGCTAGCCATCCTGCAGAAGAGAGAGCTGAAGTGTGGACCGACAGTGATACAGAGGCCAGCACTGTGCTGTCAGGAAACTACCAAAGCCTGCCTTAGATAGTGGCGAAAGGCAGGCTGTAGCAGCTGGACAGCCACAAGCACATGGTGAATGGGAGAGTCCTCCTATGTATTTTAAAAGTCAGACTGTTTCACCCTCGTAAGGGCACCAGTGTGGAACTAACGGCTGCGTTAGACTCTGGATGCACCAGATGCCTGATCAGCCATGAGGTGGTAAAGTCTTTGGAGACTGAGACCAGACCCCTCCATCAGCCCATTCCATTCCGTCAAATGGATGGGATGATAATAGGAGGGCAAGCCACCATGGAGCGAACAGTGACTGTGTGGATGGGGGTGGCAAAGCATTGAGAAAGAGTATGGCTGGTGGTGGGGCCAACGTACTTCTACCAGATGGTGTTGGGAATTGACTGGTTGCATTTTCATAACCCCACCATCAATTAGAAACAGCTGCAGCTAGTATTTGCTGACCCAGTCTACAAAGAGCATGTTAGAGTGGGTAGTGACACAGGGGCTGGAGCAGCAACAGTGACTTTAATGGAGCCCTGTGCGGTGGGGGGGGAGTGTGTGGGGCAGATATCTTCTGAGGCCCCCTCTCCCTATCCTGTGGAATATCAGGATCTCAGTGAGGTTTTTGAAGAAAAGGAAAGTGACCAACTCCCCCCACACAGGGAAACTGACTGTGCTATTGAGATAGAGCCGGGGGCTGTATGTCCAAAACCCAAATTATACTCCATGACCCCTTTGGAATTAAAAACTCTGAAGGAATTCCTAGAGAAAAATCTAGCTAGGGGTTTCATAAGTCCCTCCATGTTTACCTTTGCTGTGCTGGTGTTTTTCAGAGAAAAGAAGGATGGGTCCCTTCACCTGGTGACTGATTACAAAAATGTGAATGCCATCAGCACCACCAATAAAAACCCTTTGCCTCTAATGAAAGACATGTTGGGTCATCTGGCCACAGACAAGATTTTTACTAACCCCCTCTGCAGCTCAGCCTCCACACCACGGTGCTCCTCCGGCGACTCTAAAAGGAGCACCAAATTGGCGCTCCTTTTAGATGTCAGGGAAAGTGTGCCCTAAAAGCGGCAGGTGCACTTTCCCTGACTCAAATGCTGTGGCACGTCCGGTCGCTGCGGCGTGAGGTCATCCCCGGAGCGCCGGCCGTGCGGAGGGCTGGCGACTCCGAGGGCGACCTCAGGAAGAGGAAGGGGCGCCGCTCGTGCGGCTGCCCCTCCTCTTCCGGGCCCGGAAGATGGCTCAATTAGCCATCTGCCGAGGCCCTAAGTTAGACTTAAGAGATGCCTACTTACGTGTTTGCATCTGAAAAGGAGATGCGTACAAAACAGTTTTCAACTGCCCATTGGGGGTTATGAATATTTGATCCTCCCTTTTGGGCTGTTGGGGGCCTCTGGATGCTTTATGAGGCTGGTGAATGAAGTACTGCATGATTTATTGTATGAAGGGGTGCTGGTTTATTTGGATGATGTATTTATCTACTCTGTAGATTTAGAGTCACACATTAAATTGGTGAGAGAGGCACTGAAAAGGTTACTGGTCAATCAGCTGTATGTAAAACTGTCCAAGTGCCACTTCGACAATGAATGTTTGGACTTTTTAGGATACAGAGTGTCGATGAAGGGAATTGAAATGGACCCCACCAAGGTGCAAACGGTGATGGACTGGCCCCCACCTAAGACTAGGAAACAAGTACAAAAATGTTTGGGCTTTGCCAACTTCTATAGGCAGTTCATTCCTCACTTTGCACAGATGGCTTTGTCCATTACTGACTTGCTCAAGACCAAAGGCGGCGGGGGGGGGGGGGGAAACATGGTGCTAAAAGCAATGAGGGTGAGGTGATGGAGAAACCTAAGCCCTCAGCAAGGTAGATGTCAGGAAGCTTTTGAACAGTTAAAAACGTTGTTCAGCTCTGAGCCCATCCTCAAACATCCAGACCCAGAAGTGCCTTTTGTAGTTCAAGTGGATGCCTCTGATTTTGCTGTGGGGGCAGTTCTTTTGCAAAAGGATGAGGGGGGAGCACTTAGACCATGTGCTTATTTGTCTAGAAAATTCAAATAAAATGAGATTTTATGGCTTGTTTGGGAGAAGGAAGCTTTTGCCATAAAATGGGCCCTTCAGAACTGGAGACAATTCCTAGAAGGGGCCTCTCACCCATTTGAGGTTTGGACTGACCACCGGAATTTGGAATCACTCCAAGCCCCCCCCAAAATTGACACCCAAACAGCATAGATGGGCCAAGGACTTTTATAAGTATAAATTCAAGCTTAAATTCATCTCTGGACGAGACAATGGCTTAGCTGATTCCTTATCGAGACTTCCCCAACACATGGGCAAAGAGACACAGCCATTCCAAACCTTATTCACACTAGTGCAACTGGGGTTAGCAGTTACCACTTGCAGCCAAGCTAAGTCGGAGGGGGAAGCAGCACAGGAACAGCTGGATCCGCTTTCCCACGAACAGCAACTAGAAAAAAGAGATAATGATCTCTGGTATAAAGGACAGAAGGTATATGTGCCCAAGGAGCTGAGGCTGAAGGTGCTACAGATGCGTCACGACTCCCGAGCTGCAGGAAATTGGGGTTTTGTAAAGACTTTACACCTGCTCTATAAACAGTTTTGGTGGGAGGGCATGAGATCTGACATTGAAGACTATTTCAAGAGTTGCTCAGTCTGTGCTCGAGCCAAACCTTTGGTTGGTAAACCGAGTGGACTTTTACAACCCCTGGAGACCCCTAGTGGCCATGGAGGCATATTGCCATGGACTTTATTACTGACTTGCCCAAAAGTCATGGCAGAAATACAATCTGGGTAGTAACAGACTTTTTCTCAAAACAGGCACACTACATGGGGTGCAAAGGTATTCCCACAGCTTCCAAATTAGCCGATTTGTTCATTCAACATATATACTATCTGCATGGATTGTCTCTTAAGATTATCTCGGATAGAGGCACTAATTTTACTTCACAATTTTGGAAAGTTTTACAGTCAAAATTGGGGGTTGAATTAGCCTTTAGCACATCCCATCATCCCCAGACGGATGGACAATGCAAACACATGAATGTGTCACTGGAAAGATAAAGTGTTATGTCAATCACCTACAAGATGCTTGGTATGATCTGTTGCCTCATGCTGAGGTAGCTTTCAATGGGGCAATGAATCAAAGTACTGGACACACACCATTCGAAATTGTGTATGGCTATGAGCCAAAGTTACTGCCCACCATACAGAGTGAACCATTGGATTCCATCATGGTCACTCAATGAATCACAAAGCTTAAAAAAGGTTGGCTATTCATTGTAAATGCTTTGGAGGAAGCAAGGCTGGGAAATGATAGCTGGTGTGAGAACGTGTAGGAAGGGGGGTTGATTGGATGGGGGAAAAGAGCTGTGGGAATGGTAGGTGGGTGTGAGCTTTTGCTCCAGATGAGGTGGGGTGGAGCCTATCAGTCTCAAAGGGTTTAACTTGGCATTTGATGGTAGGGGGGCAGTTCTGGCTTAAACGCTGACTGGAAAATTACTGACTGTGTGTTCTTCAATAAACTCTTAATTGATTCAATTGGCTGGCTTGATGGCTACACAGAGTTACTTAATTCTGCCAGGTCTGACAACCACAAACAATTCCAACGATAACTAAAAATTGGGAGGCATCTTAAAGAAGCCACAATGGCTACATAAAGAGCTTCCTGATGAGCTGCCCTTTAAAAAGAGGGCATGTATATGAAATTGAAGAAGGGGTAAAAAGAGCCAGGGAAGAATATTAATGAATGACCAATACTTGTGGGCAATAGGCTAGAATGACTGTAGCTCAGAACGAAATCAGGCTTGTCAGAGATGTTAAAAATAAAGAACAGCCCTTCCTCCAGCTTCAAAGCAAGCAGAAAAAAAAGCAGGTCTGTTGTGTAGTGCAATGCTAATGGGTGACAGAGGTAAGCTAGAACTTCTCAGTTCCTACTTTGCTTCCATTGTCTCCCAAAAGAAGACAACAACAACAATGCTCACCCCAGTGCAAAGTGAAGAAATAATTCAGGGTCTGTGTGTGTGTCTGAAGCACAAGATAGGCAGAGGTGATAGGAAACTTGTATTTAAACAAATGAAGAGTCTTCTGGGGCTGAATGATGTCCAGATGTGTTAACTGATGTTGTGTAGACAATTTCAGAACCTCTGTCTATAATTTTTGACAATTCTTGGTGAATATATGAAATCCCTCTGAGACACTGGTCAGCTCTACATCGAAACTAGGAAGAATTTTAGAATTCCAATTTAGTTTAAACATTGGTCTGTAAGTGCTGAGAAAAGAACTATGATTACTAAGAGGTATTATTAAGAGCATGGATTTCTCAAAAAATCATGCCAAAGAAATAATACCTCCCTCTCTCCCATTCTCTCCTGCTTTCATTGTACAATAAAAGTTTGATTGATCAGGGAATGCTCTGGTTGTAGTATAACTTGTTTTGAGCAAGGCTTTTAACAAGTTCCCCATGATATTCTTGCAAACAGGTTTGTGTGCTAAAAATGTTATAATTAATTTGTGCTATTGTTAGGAGGATTTATACTTAACTGGCTGACAGTAGATAAAAGTTCTCACCAATGGCCTCTCATTCTGAAGAGAAATAGCAAATGATGTGCAGCAATTTTCTGTCATGGATAGCTTGTGTTTAAGCATTTTTATAAATTCCTTGAATGAATGAGTATAAGAGATGCTGAATCAAATCTGTGAGTGATGCTAAATTAGTAGGACTAACTTATATCCTGGAAGACAGGATCAGGATTCAAGATGACTTTAAAAGGCTGTAGAACTGTGACAAAACCAACAAAATTAATTTCAAAAGGGATAAAAGTGAAATTCTACATAAATTCAGGAAAAATCAAAGACACAAATATAGGATGGATGGCATCTGGCTTGGTAGTAGTCCATGTGCAAAAGTTCTAGGGGTCTTTGTAGCCAACAAGCCAAATATCAGTGAAAAACTGCAGCCAGCTTTTTTTTTTTTTTTAAAGACTGCCGTATAAATGAAGCAAGCTTGTTTTGTGTTGGAATCAAATTCTGAAAAAGAAAATTAGGAGTTTGTGAAAAATGGGTTTCATGCACAATGTATCGTGATCTCATGGTGGTGCTACCTGACAAATCCTTGAGTCTAATTCTGCCTTCCTAAAGTTGAATGAAAATGGCAAGGTGCCCTCCCACAATTGCTGTACACTTGCACTGGGTATTGTGGCATGCAGCCAGGTCTATAATAAAGGGCATAGCTCAGCCAAATTGGGCTCTACTGCAACATTATTATTAATTAAAGTGCTTGCTGAATAAAGCTACTATGAGTTTCTTCCTCTGCCTGTATAACAGCATTTCTTCTAAAATTTGTTAGCTGCCTTGTAACTCATATTTAATGGAAAGTTTCACTTTAGTACTGCAAATATGTTCTTTATGTTTCCATGACTTTCTCAATGACAAAAATGATCATCTCAATAAATACAGTGGTGTCCACCATGTCAGCAAAAACTGATTTTCTAATCCGCTTACTCCTAAGTTTAGGTATTATGAGATCAGACAGACAGCCATTTGCCACTCATTGTCATCCTAAAGCTGTTTTAAAATAAACTTCAAAGAAGAGATGGTTCTAAGAAAGAACAGGGCTGGATGACGCATAGTTAAAAATTCTCCTGAGTCAAGGACAGCAAAGCAATAGAACAGGTAATTCTGCAACTGTCTTCTTCTGATAACGTGAGTATCTTAATTTCAGAACATACATTAAAACTACTTTGAAATTTAACAAGGGGAGAAAGAGAGAGAATAGAAGTTTGCATTTCACAAAGTAAGTTGCAACTCTGCTTGCCTACCAAACTCATTTTATGTTTTTATTTATTTTTAAAATCTAAACAAATACTCAGGTTGAGTCTGCTTTCTATGGTTTATGAATATACACTGGAATAAATATGCTGCTTTCATGAAGGGAAGAGACTGTCCATTGTGAACTCTTGTCTTCCTGGAGAGGTGAGCATGCCTATTTTGACCGTTTGCTCATTTTTCTTGTCTGGAGAGCAGAGACTGGCTATTGTGGCATTATCCTGGTGCTGCTTACCTGCAAGAGAGAAACTGTGCATTGTGGCATCATGCTGCTGTTGCCTCCCTGGAGAAGAGAGACTGGCCATTGAGCCCTTGTGCTGCATTACTTCCCTGGAAAAGAGAGCCTGGTCATTGTGGCATCATGCTGATGCTGCCAAAGTAATGACTGTTTTGTTGTGCTGATGCTGTGCCTCAAGGGGAGAAACAGGACATTGCAAGCCTCTGGAGACATGGGTTAACTGGGGCACTGGTACATCCAGGAAAACCAAACCAAATTGATAGAGGGAGAAATAGAGGGAGAGAGAAAGATGTATTTGTACATGTTGCAACCCATGTATAAACCAGCCACGTTATTGTGTGCTTTGATGCAGCTTGTTCCACCCTGTACTTTTTTTTAAAGTGTTGCATTGTGTTTTCTTTAAAAATACCATTTATTTTCCCTTGATTTCTGGTGCAGTGTGCCTTTATGTCATAAACCTGCTTTGTCATTTAACAACTGCTAACTCTTTTGAATGTATTACTTCTGTGAACAGCTTCAGGCCATTTTTGACTATGGGGGGAAGCAGACGACTGGTTCCGGGATGCCGCCGGATGGAGCGCCGGCGGAGCGGAGCCTCCGCACCACGGCGCTCCTGCGGCGTCCCTAAAAGGAGCTCCAAATTGGCGCTCCTTTTAGATGTCAGGGAAAGTGCGCCCTAAAAGCATCGGGCACACTTTCCCTGACTCTTCCGCCGCAGCGCATGCGGTCGCTGCGGCGTGAGGTCATCCTCGGAGCGCCGGCCGTGCGGAGGGCTGGCGACTCTGAGGGTGACCTCAGGAAGAGGAAGGGGCATCGCTCGTGCGGCTGCCCCTCCTCTTCCGGGCCTCGAAGACGACTCTATTAGTTGTCTGCCAAGGCCCTAAATCTCAGGGTCTAATAGGGCAAGGAAAATACTTCCTTTTCAGGAGGTAATACCATGACATGAGGGAGGGGCACATAAAATACATTAAGTCCAGGATTTAGAGTGACTTAGCTGTACCACAGCTGTCACTCATACAAAGGATTACTCTCTCCTGTATATGGTGAAGGCCTCTGTGACTTCTGCTCAAATGGAACTCTGCATTTCCTCCATGTTCTATATAGGCTTTCTAATTGTGTATAGTTATTTTTTCCAGCTGTAGAAGCAATTAACATAAATATGGAGGAAGAAAGACATACCTAGCTTTCCCAAGCAGACAGCACAGTCCTAAATGTAAATGTCCAGGAAAGCAGCCAATGAAACTATTGATAAGGATGAGGCACACAAATGCAAGACTTTGCAGCAGCACGAAGGCAATCTAAGAGCACAGTAGTCCAGGGGTCCAGAGAGGAGGTCAGCAAGTTCAGTCCAGGGTCAAGGGTTCCAGATAGCAGATCACCAAGTCCAGTCCAGGGTCAAGAGTTCTAGGTCAATCTGAGGTCTAGAAGACAAGGTTTCAGGCAACAAGGGAGTCAAAGTAAAATGCTTTTGCCAGGGAATACAGATAGACTCTGACGAAGAAGCTCAGTGTCTCACAGCTGTTTATATTGGCCCATTTCCTAATAACAGATGTTTGGTGATTGCTGAGCATTTCTCATATAACCTCCTGGATTGATGGAGGCACACCCTTTCTGTCCTTCTCTGGCTGAAGATAGGTACCTCCTCGTCCTGCTCCTTTATGTCTCCCTGGCCTGGAACCTCTACTGGGGTGAGGCTGGGCTGCTGAGTCACAGGCTTTGCTGGAGCTGGCATAGTAGAGCTAGGGCCTGACTCAGCCGACTCTGCTGGAGTTGGCAGAGCAAAGCTAGAGCCTGGCTCAGCCTCCTCGTCCTCCTCGTCCTCAGCCTGGTGGCCATGACAGTAAAGGTATTCCCCGTTGACAAAGTTGTCAAGTTGTCTCTGACCATAGGGGGCAGTGCTCATCTCTATTAATAAGAAGTTTATCGCACCCAAAATAAAGGTGACTTACCTCTCCCAGGTTAGAGTCGTTTATGGGATACAGTTGGGTATTATTGCATGGAAAATGCCACCAATGCCACTGCCCAACTGCATCCCACTTAAATCCTGGCTCCCATCCATGCTCAGCTGGCTGATATGCAAAGTCGGGAGCTTTCTGCATGTACAAATTGGACAGCTGAGCGCAGCTTTTATCCGGGATTAAGCCAGGATGCAGTCAGGGGGTGGCATCAGTGGCATTTTCCATGTGATCATACCTGGCTGCATCCCATAAGTGACTCTAACCCAGGAGAGGTAAGTTGCTTTTATGTTGGATGTGGTAAACTCCTAAGCTGAAGAGCCAGCATTGTCAGAGACTACTCTGTTATCACGTGGCCAGCATGATTGCACAGAATTCTGTCTACCTTTTCACTGAAGTGGCACCTATTTATCTACTTGCATTTGCATGCTTTTGAACTGCTAGGTTGGCAGAAGCTGGGACTAGTGATGGAAGCTCACTCCATCATGTGGCACCTGGGCCTCGAACTGCTAACCTGCTGATCTTGCAATCAACAGAGCCAGTGTATTAACCACTTGAGTAATCACATCCCTATGTGCACAGTCCTATATGATCTTAAACTGAAATCCTAGGGTCCAAGGTCAATGGAAACCCATGGACCAAGCAAGAGTATCCCTCAAGCTTGAACAGTGGGGGAAAGGAACCCACCCTGCTCAGCCAATGAGCCACTGGTGTGAAAGATAAAGGATTTTTGTTGTTGTTTGTTGTTGCTGTTGCTGTTCCATGCCTTCAAGTTGCTTCCAACATATGTGACCCTAAAGCAAACCTATCATGGGGTTTTCTGGGCTAAGAGTATGTGACTCACTCTAAGTCACCCAGTGGGTTTCCATGGCTGAGCAGTGAATCAAACCCTGATTTCCAGAGTTGTAGTCCAGCACTCAAACCACTAAACAATGTTTGCTTATCATGAAAGAAGAAAATGTTTAAATATAAAGTACTAAAGTCTGAGCTTTGCCAGGAAATATATATATATATATATATATATATAGTGGGAAAAGGAAGAAAAACCTAGGAAACTCAGGTTAATTTAAAGCTGTCCATAAAACAAAAATCTAGTACAAAGGGGGGAAAAAAACCTTTGGGTAACAATTGCAAAGAATCATTCTGATTAGGAGGGAATAAAGCTCTCTCAAAAGAAGTAACAAAGATGTATTCAGATTTGTGCAAAGAATCTGTGGAATGCTTTACACTGAAAACCTAACTCACTGTAAAATTATCTCCTGCAAATATAATTTAATCTAAAAGGAAAATTCATTTTCTCTGTGTTCCAGAGAAGATGTAGAATGCAAAAAACATCATAGCACTATGATTTTACATGAATTGCCTGAATTGTCATAGATGCTTCCTAATAAATCCTAGGATTACTAGTTTAGTGGGAGGCTAAGGTCCAAAACACACTGCAAAAATAGTCCAGTTTGAGATCACTTTAACTGCACTCAGTGCTAGGGAATCTTGGGAATTGTAGTTTATTGTGGCACCAGAGCTCTCTGACAGAGAAGGCTAAATGTCTCAAAAAACTATAGTTCCCAGAATTTCGTAGCAGTGAGCCAGAACAGTTAAAATAGTCTCAAACTGGATTATTACTGCAGTGTGTTTTGGACCTAGAGCTCTGTAGGTGGAACTTCTAAATGGTCCTCTCTAAACTGATTATCCCAACATTCCATGGGCAATTGTCATGGCAGTTAAAGTGCAATCATAGTGCTATTTTGCATAATGTGAGATTTGATCCATTTGTATGTGAAAAAGTGGGAGCGATTACACTAAATTTTAGCTGCATTTAAAAAAAACCCACATGTTATTAAGATGCTCCCAAAGACACCACAAAGGTTGATTCAATCTTTCCTCCTCTTTTCTTCATCACTAATATTTGAATACTTAGCTTTCCAGAAACAGTTTCCCTTTGTCTTGAAGCATGATTCTTTCATCTTATTGTGGTACATTCTGGGCATTATGTCACTGGAAATATCTAACATCATAATACTTTCATACTGGTCAATTATCTTGCAGCTGGCAAAGGCCCATTCACTACAGCAATCACTGAGCTGTCTTTTCCTTGAATTTAGAATGTAGAAGCTAACACTTAGAAAAACATTTCTCTCAACAGAAAGCACTTTGTAATGCTATTTATGAACCAGTCAGGATTTCTTCCATTTGTTTTAATTCCATAGCTCTGTAGGCCATGCTTTTTGTACAGCTGGACCCCTGAAATAGAACCCAAATGATGACACCCACATTTAAAGGATAACTTGTGTCATTTCACTTATTTAAATTTTTAAAAATGAAATCCCCTCTTCATGGAGCTGTCAGTCTCAGAGGAAATTTCTAAGAGTGGGAGGAGGTCAAGGTCCTCGTTTAGGTCCTCTTTTCAGAATTCCCTCATCAATAGTATTCACCTTTTCTATAACCCCAAAACAAAGGTTCCTCTGAATTTGTTTTTGATGATCTACTTTCCTTCAGCCTAGTTACATGGAATTGTCCTGGAATGATATCTAATACTCCCCCTTTTTTTTGTGGCTATCTGTTAACATTACAAAAACTTTAGTCTTATGGGGGGAAGCAGACCAGCACAAAAAGATGGCTTCCTGGTGGACTGGGTGTGTGTCATTCATACAATAGCATGCCCCCAGTCCACAGGGAAGCTGCTCACCCAACCACACATGTGGCGGATCCATGGCACTTCTGCGGTGAAGTATTTAGACATGCTGCACTGAAGAAACACTGAAAATCCACTGCTGCAGTGGCAAAAGCACCCTTTTCCTGGTGCAAAAAGAAGTGGCTTTCTGCTGCTCCTTTTTGTGCCAAGAAAAGACCAGGTTGGGGGGATGGTGTGCAGTTCCTGCAGCTCCAACCCAGTGAGCAAAAGGGCAGCACAGAGCTGCTCCCTTGGGGCCATCTTCTTTGCCCCATAGTTTCCACTTTTTTTGTGTTGCCTTTTTGTGTGTCTAGTAACTGATGTGACACTTTCAGCTTCAGACATTTCTGAAATGAAATTTAAAATAGGTATTGTACAGGTAACAGGCTATGTACGAATGTAATAATAATTTTATGCAATTTTATTATGTATTTGTGTTGTTTCCTTTAATGATTTTATATACTCCCTGAAGAAGGCCTTTGGGAGCATATAAGGCTGAAATTTGTTGGTATTTTATCAGTAAATCATTCCTCTATTGAGAACCTTGTGATGTGTCTTCATTTTTCCCCCTGCTGATTTTATTCAGTTGTTTCCAGTCTTTGCTTCCTACTTGAGGCAAAACCAGCAGCAAAGATATCCAGTATACCTACAGTGTTTGGATGAACTGGAATTTAGAAAAGTATTATTTCAGAGATGTCTTCAGCTGTGGAAGGGTAGAAACGTACTGGTTACTGGTTCAGCAGCCTCCAAGGAGCTGCCAGTTTGACTGTAATGGACACCCAAATGTCTGGAAGGCACTAATGATTGGTCCAGAAAATGTTGACTCTCTCATTTCTCGATATTGTTATTTGCAGACAGATTTTTGTAGCCTTCTGAAATTGTACCAGTCACTTGACCAGTGATACTATGTGTGTTTCTGAGTCCAACGCATATATGTATTTAGCAGAAGAAAATGAGACAGAAATAAATGAGAATTTTAAAGAGCAAGTTATATGAGATATATACAGACAAATGATGTGTTCAGCTCAGTCACAGAAGTCAATACAGCTATGATAAATTACATTAACTGAAGGCCTGACCTACATAGCTTTATGTACTTTAGCTGTGGTATTTGAAACATGCCCTTTACCTACCTGGGGTTTATTGAAAATGCACAATCATTTTCATAACAGCAGTTTGTAATTCTAAAGAGTTTCATGGGACTTCCTGTTTCAGTATTTCATTTGAACATTTATTTATTTTATGTTCATGAGGTTCATGGTAGGATAGCTAGAAGAAGAACCAAGATATATATTCATATATTCTGCACATATATTCTTTTCTTCTACATAGCTGTGGTTTGTGTGTGTGGGGTGTGTGTGTGTGTGTGTGTAAAAGCAGTTTAGAAAACCATACCTAAATTCATTTGGTGTTACACATAAAACACAACACATATAAGCACAAATATGATTGCAGGCAGCAAACATCCAGAGAGACAGATTATTATAAGGGGAGCAGCAGCATGTAGCTCAATCCAGTCCAGATCATTTACAGGCAAGTCAGTGTCATGAACCGAGGTTCTCTGTTGTTCTTTTGATCCAGAGAGAAATTTAGCCACCCTAGACTATAGGATTTTCAATAAAGACACGTGGGAAACCAGATCTGGGTTTAAAAACTATGCATGTAACATTTATTAAGACAATCACTTAAGGATCAAAAGCACTGGTGCACACACATTCACTCAGACATACTCACGAAGGTCCTCCACTGAATGTTGATCAGGCATCCATGAAAGCTGGGACGACACCTTGCCTGGATAGGTGCCAACAAAATGAGGCTGGTAGACCACTTCTTTTATACCTTGTTCATCTTTCTTTTGATGAAAACATGTTTTTCCTTGGTTTCCATAGTTTCAAACATACCAGTGTCTTATCTTGTTGATATTAAAACATCCTGGATCATCATACCAAGTTCTTATCAGTTGATGCAGCTCAGGGTGTTCAGCACACCTTGTTTGTACAAATTCCTTCTTGTTTTGCAAATTCAATCTGCTCTGGCCAACTCCTTTTAATTTCTCGCTTTCAATGTCCAAATCCTTCCCACATCAATGCATTGCACACAGCCATGTTCTCTGATTTGGGACCATATAGTCAGTTCGGAACCCACTCATTCATTACACCAGGAAGATGAAGGGAGGCCCAGGCACAAGGTCTCAGTCAAGTTATATAAAGCTAATAGTCCAGATAACCAAAACCAAAAAGGCGTAAGACAAGGAGTTGTTAAATATAGCCAGTCCAAAGGTCAAAATTTATTTTTAAAAAGAGTTCTGCCAAACAAAAAGATTGTGAACAACGAGGACTCCAGCTGCTGCTAAAAGATTTATAGATGATTGACTCCGGATGTCTGGTGCTTGATTAGTCAGTATTTCCTGTTTAGCAGATATTGATGCCAACAAAGCTGTTCCTTGCCTGGACACAAAAGGATAGGGGTGACTCTTCAGTGTTTGTTAAGTCCTACTGAGGATAGAGCCCCTCACCTGCTTCAGCCTATGGATGGAAATATTCAAAAATATTCAGAAAATGGTTATAAAAAAGCACACCACACACACACACACACACACACACACACACACACGTTTTTCAATTGTTGAGAAATTTTGACAAGAAATTTCTTGGATTGACAAAAATATTTCTCTGAAGATGCCAGCCACAGATGCTGGTGAAACGTCAGAAAGAAACTCTTCTAGAACATGGCCACACAGCCCGAAAAACCCACCAAAAACTAAAAATATTTTCAGTTTGAGACTTATTCTGCACAAAATGTGTGTGTGGTTCTGTGCATAAGCAACATTTTCTGCATAGAAAATGCTTTTTTTTTTTATTTCACACACATCTTTGGACAAAGAGAGTAAACTCATACAGCAGTATCACCAATTATACAACTTGTAGTGTGTGTACATAATTCTTTTCTACAACATTATTTCTTTTCCCCTAACCCCAAATCATTCCCCTTTTATAATATGTTCTATTCTTAGTTTCAATTATAATAAAGCATATCAGTATTAACAGTATTATTCCTTAAATTAAAGTGATAACAATGTTCACCCACATATTTGTATAATTATTAAGATATTTGTAGACTATGCAGTATTCAAGTAAATTTTGAATCATAAACATATTGAACAAAATTAGAAAGAATATTTCATTTCTTCCCCAGAGTGTTGAAAGTTTTGTTTTGTGAAATTATTTGCTTTGATTTCAAATATAAATTAGTTCAATCTTCAGCTAATTCTTTGTCATTCATCCCCAGTTTAGGTTTGTTTTGAGGACCATTTCTGTTCACAGAAGATTAAAAGTGATTCCCAGCCTTTGTCCCATCCTTGGCTTGATTTGTCTTTCAATGATACAGTCAGCTTATCCAATTCCATCATGTCTAAACATTTCCTGAGCCAGTCATCAAGTGTTGGTGCTCCATTTTCCTTCAATTTCGGGGCATAAGTCAGTCTTGTAGCTGATATTGAGTATAAAATATATTTTAAATGTTTCCTTTCTTCTTTCCCTTCTACTATATTTAATAAAAAGCATTCTGGTGTCATCTTAATTGATGTTTGAATTATTTGTTGTAGTGTCATATGGATTCCTTTCCAGAATTCTTTAGCTACTGGACAAGTCCACCAGACATGGTAAAGTGTCCCTTCAATCATGCCGCATTTCCAGCATTTGCCTTTTTCATATTGTTGAATTTTTGATAACTTGTTGGGGGTTAAGTACCACCTAGATATCATTTTGTTAAAGTTTTCTTTGATGTCCACACAGAGTGTAAATTTTAGAGCTTGTCCCCAGGGTCTTTCCCAACTCTCCATTTGAATAGTATGACCAATGTTTTTTCCCCATTTGATAACACATTCTTTAACAGTTTCAGATTCCATATCAATCTTCAGTAAGTTTGTAAAGTATGGATACAATAGATTTCTGTGGTTCCAATAAAATCTCATCTAATTCTGTTCTTCTATTACTTATTCCTTCTAATTTAAGGTCCATTTTGAATCTTTCATTTAATTGACAGCATGTAAACCAGTGATATGTATGACCATCCTCTTCCAATTCCTGAAGTGACTTCAATATGGGGGTTTAGAATCCTTTCAAGTTTGGTGTCTTTTCATCTTCCAGTGTTATCGAATCTTGAATCCAATCTGTAGCACAAGAATAACAGTACAATTTCAAATCTGGGATTCCAAACCCACCTCTCTCTTTAGCATCCTTCATAATTTTCCATCTTATTCATGGCTTTTTTCCAGCCCAAATGAATTTTGATATGTTTGTTTCTCATGATTTAAAAGATTTATCATTGATTAGGATTGACAAGTTTTGAAATAAGAACATTATTTTTGATAGGACATTCATCTTGATCGATGAAATCCTTCCCATAAGTAATAAGTTTAAAATTGTCAATTTTAAACTTATCACTTATGGACAATTTTAATAAAATACTTTAATTGGGGGTTTATTCTGTGCAAAATACACATGTGATTGATTTGCATAGAAAGCAAATTTTCTGCACAAAACAACCATGTGCAAATTTTGTGCAGAATGTTCCAAATTGCAAAAACTGTCATGCTACAGGAAGAAAATCGTTAAAATTATTCATTGCTTCCTTTGAGATGAAACTGAGTGAAGAATTATCTCCCTAGTTTGGCCAACAGCTACTCAGATTTGGGGAAGCAATTGTCATCTGGAGCTAGAAACTACTCACAGGTGGAATCCTCTGCAACAGATTCCTCAGATTCCAGAGGGTGAGTTAAGACATGAGCAAACAATTAACTCTCAATTGCTGCTTCACACATGCAAGTTAACCACTTGTTGATTATAACATCAAGAAATAGTTTGTAGGTAGAGTGAACTGCCATAGGACATTCACAGAATCCAGCATAACTTCAAGCATGGGGATTCTAATTGGAGTCAGTGCATGCCCCATACAATCATAGAGTTGCATATAGCTGTGGAGACCATTTAGTCTGACCCCTTCCTCAGTGTAACATCTTTAATGCAAGACTCAGCTACAGCATTCCTGACAGATGGTCATCCCGACATTGCAAGAATAACTCCACTAAAGAAGAGTTCCATTATCTAACAGTTAAGATATTAGTGAAAAGATTTAAAGTTGTACATTGACCATCTGTGTGTCTTGAGAGGAGGGAAACCAGGAAGGCAATTAGTTGGTCAATGTACATCTTTAAACATGGTGGTAAGAATTTTACAGTCTTCAAAGTCTGCTTCATCAGTGCAGAACAAGAGTAGAGCTGCTACATCCAGGGAATTATACAGTTTGCTTCTATTAATGAGCCTTCCAATTGCAGTGGCTTCTTTTTCCTAGTTGCAGAACATCCTGTTCAGCTTGGGATCCATGAAGGCTGTGTCTGCACTGTAGAAATATTCCAGTTCAACCTCACTTTAATTGCCATGGCAAAATGCTATGGAATTCTGGGAACTGTAGTTTATTGTTGCTCCAGAGCTCTCTGACAGAGAAGGCTAAACATCTCACAAAATGATAGTTCCCAGAATTCCATACATTGCACCATGGCAGTTAAAATGGTGTCAACTGGATTATTTCTGCAGTATGGACAGCCCTGAAAATACACAGATTCTTTTCTGAGATACTGTTTTCAAGCTGTGTCTTTCTCACCTATTCTTATGCCTTTGGTTGTGTGTGTCTCTGAATGTGTGTGAAGGGAGTTACCTAAATGTAAGAACTTTACATTAACTCTATATTATTAGATCTTTTTAGTTTTAGTCTCACTAGGAATGTGCACATCTATAAACTCTGCATCCACAGACTTTCTCTGTTTCCTAAATCCACATCAGTGCAAGTTACATCAATCCCCTCTCCTTTTTACAGAGTGAAACCCATTCTTTTGTCTTGTTTTCCCCCTCCCCAAATGTGCACATCCTATATACATTTTTAAAATTATGCTCTAGTGATAGGAGGCTGGGATTATGCATAAACCTCTTGTGCCAGCAGAAATATTGATCTGATGGTTTACCTCAGAAATCTGCTAACAGAGCAATCTGCTGGCAGAAAGGCTCTGCTGGCAGAAAAGCCTAAAGAGGGTCAGAACAGGGTTTGAGCATAGCTCAGAAGTTAGGTCAGGATGTGAGTAGTAGTCAAAGTAAGGCCAGGACATGAGTAGTCCTAAGTAATTTTCATAATTTCTAAACTTACAGGAGTTTGTAGTCAGTAGAGATTTGGTTGGCCTGGTGTTGACTTAGCTGGGCTTTGGCCAGCTAGGATTCTACTCTTGCTAAGGGTTGGCTCTAGTGTAATATGGCTCCTCCCAAGCTCTCTCCATTCTCCCTCCCATTTTTGGCTCTTCTATTTGCAGATTTTAGCTAGCAAAGTATTTTTGCTGATGGATTGTTCTGTTGGCAGATTGCTAGGATCTGGCAGAAAAGAGTTCTGCTAGAATGGCATTTCTGCCAGTAGAAGAGGCTTGTGCCTAATTGTAACTAAATGGGGTGGATGACTCTGATGTCAGGGGAGCAGTGAAGCCTGTTCCTAAAGCAGGCCAATCACTTTGGATAGTGCTTTTAAAGTTTGGACCAAAGACCTGAGTACATTGATTCCTTCAAAGATAGTGTAACTGCACAGTCCCCTGAACAGTCAGTGTATTTTTGAGGTAGGATTGCATTGCTCTCTTGAGCAAAAGCCTGAAGAAAAGAGGCACTAAACATGCACAGAGTTAAGCTTGTTAGGATAAATAAGACTGAAAAGGAGATGCAGTTTGGTAATCATATTATTTCTTTGAATTGCATTTTTCTTGGAATCATGTGGAGGAATTATGGTAGGAAACTAATTTTGGTAGTTGAAATTAATTTGGGGAAATTTATTTTAGAAGAAATTAATCTTATTTTGGTGGGAAATTATGTGGGTGGGTTATTAATTGGAAGAAGAAATTACAGTGGGCCTTTGATATCTGTAGGAGGTAGTGATGGTTTCAGGACACACACACTCAGGAGTTTATCACATGGGGGAAATCCCGTGTAGAAACGGGGCTTTAAATTGAAAAAAACAAACAAACACAAAAGCAGTTAGATTTTCAGACAACGTCGCTATTAAAATGGAGTTAAAATGAGGTTAACCCGAATGGAAACTTGTTAAAAATTGCTTCTTTTTACTTTGAAAGTAAAAAGAAGCAGTTTTTGACAAGTTTCTGTTCGGGTTAACCTCATTGTAACTCTATTTTAACAGTGACGTTTTTTGAAAATCTAACCGCTTTTGCGGTCCCCCCCCCCCCCCCAATTTAAAGCCCCATTTCTGCATGGGATTTCCCTTGTGTGATAAACTCCACACACTCAATACCAAAAAAAGTGGATGCTCAAATCAGTATTTAAAATTTAAAATTAACTGAAGCCAGGCTGAGAAGAAGTCCCCAGGGCAGTAGCAGAGGCTGTGGGAGCAAATACTTTTTGCTTTGGCAATTCTGTTCTTTCCTTCAAAAGGCAGAAGCAGTGGCTGGCATGATCCCAGCAGGAAATGGGAGGAATGTCTGCCTGGCACATGGAGCTTGCTGTCGCTGCTTAGTCGCCCTTCCACTTGGCTGATGGAAGTCAAACCTAGGAAGTGGTTAGCAGAGGAGGCAAGTGCCTGGCACTCAGGGTTTGTCATCACCACCTCTTCCTGTTGCAGGCAAGAATTTTTCTTTTTGAATGGAAGTTTTTGGAATCTTTGGACAGCAGATACAATATTGGTCAGAATCATCTTGGGACTTCCATCAGCTATAGGGAGGTAATGGTGGCAAGTCCCGAGTGCCAAGTGTTTGCCATGTCTGCTTCCTCTGCTAACTCCTTTCTGGGCTTGATTTCCATCAGTGTGTGTGGTGGGGGAAGTGCCATCAAGAAGCCACAAATACCAGGTGCTTGTCACTTCTGCCTCCCCTACTAACTCCTGCCTAGGATTGATTTCCTAGTGTAGATCCACTGATTTTGAAACAATCTAACCTCTGGCTGATACCTTACTCCTTTTGAGTACTCATGCTCACAAGAATTGAGTGGCTATCAAAAGTCATGATTTATAACAGAACTTGGAAAGTTATTTTGAAAGTAATAGTTCTACTTTGAAAGATGTTAGCTGCCATTATATTTACATTTTAATAAGTAACTATGGGGGGAAGCAGACGGGTGGCACAGGGCCGCCCCAGGAAGCTGTGCTGCAGGACCGAGGCATCCCCATTCCTCGGCCCCACGGCGCAGCTTCGTCGCCCCTGGAAGGAGCGCTAAAATAGCGCTCCTTCCGCAAATCGCTGAAGGTGCGCCGCAAAAGGCTGCCGGAGCACCTTTGGCGACTCTTCCGCTGCAGCATGTACGGACGCTACAGAGCGAGGTCATCCTCAGAGCGCCGGCCGTGTGGAGGGTTGGCTGCTCCAAGGACGTTTTGGGGAAGGGGTTGGGGCACCCAGCATGTGGCTGCCCCTCCCCTTCCTTGCTCTGAAGATGGCGCAAAGCGCCGTCTGCTTAGCCCCTATGTCCCACTTCTCAGAAGTAACTAAATTACTAACTTTCAAGGTTTTTATTCCCTTTTTTGTTTTAAAATCTGTTTTAAGCTATAGGACTGTGGTATACACCAGTAGTGTCACGGGGGGAGGGGCTGGGCTGCACTGGGTGACACCCCAGAAGAGGGGATGACACCCAATTGCCCCCCTGCCCCCTGCAGGGCCTTCTCCTCAGGTGTTTCTGGGGGCACGGGCCTGTTCCCTGGGCCTTCCCAGGGGCATGGGCCTGCTTCCTAGGCCTTTCTGGGGTTCAGGCCTCCTCCTTGGGCCTCTCCCACACTCCAGGTATCATCTGGTCAGGGAATGCCACTGGTACACACATATCCTCCTCCCATCTCCCATCATTATTTCAACATCCACAACAGAGACCTTGTCATCACTTCAACACTCACAACATATGTCCCTGCACAAGCAAATGCTTGAATCATGCAATATTATTTCTCCAGCATTTAGTAAGGTCCCATAACTATAAAAGTAACTCTGAACTTACTGTTGCATCTTACATTCTGCAACATCCTTTCTTATCTTCTAGCATGGCTTTTAAGAGTAGTTCAGAAGCTGTACCTTTCACTTTTTCTTATTCTCAGCTTGTTGTGTCATTCAAACACAAAAACTATCCTTAATCTTAAAAGTGGTTCATTTGAGTTAACTTCTAACCATGGGCTTTCCTAGCTCACTGCCTTCAGATGCTGTTGAATTACAACTCAAATCAGTCCAAGCCTGCTTAGCCAATGGTGAGGGATAATAAGAGTTGCAGCCTAGCAACATGTGGAGGGCCACAATTCAACCAATCCTGCAGTTTACCATAGTATATTTTAACATGCAAATGTACTCCTTGACTAAAAGGGAGACATTTTAAGGATAAGTTAAGGACGAAAAAGCACACATCACACACAACATTTTGGCACAGTTAGATAAATACAAATGCAACACATATACCCCTACAGACAAAATAGATCTCTTTTGATTGAGCTGTTTAGAACACACTGGTATCCATTGTAAGTAGAAAATGTCAAAACTGTTCACATTCAGCTATTTTATCTTTCTAATGCTATCAATTCATAGCCACAAAAATACATATAAACAGATGACTTTGCCTGTAGTGCTGAGTTTTGATTTGTTATCAGAACATTATTGATTTTTTTGTTCATGTATTTCAAGCCACATCTAAAAGTATAGGTATTTCACCTAGGGAGTAGTGAATGGTAGGTTATAGAGTTATGGTTAAACATTTACATGTTGTAATATACATGAGAATGCATTCTTAGATACTGTCCTATACATGAATATGACTGAATCATGGCCACAGCATGTGATAACATCATTAAAACAAATTAACTAGCCATTTTCAGTTTAGCACTGTCACAACCAACAGCTTTTTTAGCAGAAAGGAAGACATGGGTTGTGGACTGTAGGGAAATATTCCTTCTGCCATGGTCATGGTTATTCACCCATCACATTTCAGGACATGTGAGCTGCCAAAGACAGCTTTGCAAAATATGCCTTGCAGCATGTTCAGCTCTTATAGAGCTGTTTCAGCAAGGAAGGGACTGAATCCATTTGCACCTTGATGAACTCTGTTGTCACATTGTGGTAAGCTCTGCTTCAATAAGGACTGCTGCATCTTGACACAGCACCTCCTGGGCACATTAGTTTCTTGACATCTCGGAAGAAGGGGAGAACCCACCCCAGTTTTACCAGCTCCATGCTGATATGATTATTTACTAGAGGTTTGTGACATGTTTAAAATGGCACATTTATTGCACTTGATGTGGGATAAGTTGTGATTCCTATGGAACCTGACACAAGGAATGTATATAAAGAACATCTGTGACAGAAGACCATCAGCAGCTTGCTTAAAGGCAAGTTAGGGAACCCTGTTTTTAAAAATGGGTTATACTTATTCTTTAGGTTGATCAAATCAGATTTCCTCAAAGAAACATTCAATAAATCCAACACATACACATGTTTATGATGTACTATAAACAAAACAAGTGTGCTACTTTCCCATGTCCTTGCCTCACTGCTTACTTACTTTATTATCTATCAGACAAATTGTAACCTGACATTAAAATATCAAAAGAACAGAAAACAAATTGTCATATATAATGTTGATGATGCATTAAAATGGCAACAGGGGAAAAGCAGGGAGGAGGACTTAGCAGAACATTACATTCCCATGATGGACAAAATAGAAATCTTTGGCCTTCTGCCTACCAACAAGGAAGCACTTCTTGAGATTAAGTGCAATTATCCAGATAAAAGAAGCCACTGCATAGAAGGCTTTAAGCCTTTTAGATGTCACCTAACTTTTATCAAGTAGATACCTAAAACATAGTGTCCTCTAAATATCTATAGAAGCTAGGAATGGAAGATCTTCACTTGCACAGGATTTCTTGCCTCTCATACTATACTTACATTTATATATCCACAAAGTATTGTATGTATTCTGTATTCATGATGCACTTTATTTACTGAATTGACATTTACATTTATCTGATGCCTATATTTATATTTGTAGGGATGCAGTGATTCAAGTGGTTAAGATGCTGACTCTGTTGATTGCAAGATTGGCAGGTTGGCAGTTCGAGGCCCGCATATTGCATGATGGGGTGAGCTCCTGTCATTACTGCCAGCTTCTGCTAACCTAGCAGTTTGAAAGCATGCAAATGCAAGTAGATAAATAGGTACCACTTCTCAGTGGGAAGGTAAACAGCATTCTGTGCAATCATGCTGGCCACATGATCACAGAGTAGTCTCTGGCAACGTTGGCTCTTCGACTTAGTAACAGAGATGAGCAGCACCCCCTATGGTCAGACATGACTTGACAACCTTGTCAACGGGGAATACTTTTACCTATATATATTTATATTTAGAATATATAAGTTTTATTTATCTATTCTTACTTTTTAGCTTGCTAGTTTTTAGTTTCCTATCATAACTGCAGGTTGTGCATCTTTTGACAAATTGAAATTGTCAAATGATTTCTCCTCACTCGGCCAGATTTTGAGTTTTTGCACAATATTTGATGATTTTTCACATTTCAAGACCCTTTGTGTTCCCCTGCCCTTGTCAAACTCATTTAATATTGTATAAAATACAGTTCCTTTACCCAAAAAAAGCTGTTAAGCAAAAATAATGAAAAAACAATGGGGTGAAAAAATTGGGTCTTTATACATCTAGTCACCCTTTCTCATTAAAGATGACATTTGTGGATATACTTTACATCTCTAATTGTGAGACAAAGTACACTTTACTCGCGAAATTTGCAAATTTTCAAGGCACATGAAAGATTTTGTACATGGGAACTCATTGGTACAGTGAGCTCTTGGTATCTGCTGTGGTTTGGTTTCAGGACCCCCCCCTCCCCGTGCACACCAAAATCTGTGGGTGCTTAAATACAATGTGATAGCAAATGGTGTACATTTATATATATAATAGCAAATTCAAGATTTGCTTTTTTGGAATATAGATGATAGATAGATAGATAGAGAGAGAGAGAGAGAGACAGAGATATCTTGATTTTGATTTTAATCTCTCTCTCTCTCTCTCTCTGTTGAAGCTGTGGATGGTTGAATCTGTGGATAAAAAAGCTGTGGATATCGAGGGCCATATGTATTTTAAAATATGAACAAATAAAAATGCATGCATGCCATTTCTATATAAGCTTTTCCTTAGAAATGGCATGCATGCATTTTTATTTGTTCATATTTTAAAATATATATGGCCCTCGATATCCACAGCTTTTTTATCCACAGATTCAACCATCCACAGCTTCAACAGAGAGAGAGAGAGAGAGAGATTAAAATCAAAATCAAGATCTCTCTCTCTCTCTCTCTCTATCATCTATATTCCAAAAAAGCAAATCTTGAATTTGCTATTATATATATAAATGTACACCATTTGCTATCACATTGTATTTAAGCACCCACAGATTTTGGTGTGCACGGGGGGGGGGGGGGTGTCCTGAAACCAAACCACAGCATATACCAAGAGCTCACTGTACCAATGAGTTCCCATGTACAAAATCTTTCATGTGCCTTGAAAATTTGCAAATTTGCAAATATATATTACTTTGTATATTATGTTTGACTCCACAAATACTTGATAACGATTCTCCCAAACATTACAGATAGTTGTTGGAAATGTGGCAGAGCAGATGTAAATACTTATTATATATTTTGGTCATCACCAATGAGAAAAATTATGGCTTTCCATTTCGAACAAATTAAAAAAAACCCTGAGAGGTTTGACCATTGGCTCCATTAATAATATTCATTTGGTATGTAAGAGAGATAGTTGAACTGGAACATGTAGGTATGGTGAAGTTCCTACCCACCCCTGGGTAGCTTGGACACCTGTTATCTGCTCCATACAAGCAACAGCCATTTACTCTTAGATACTGCAAAAACTTGTTTTATTGGGTACTGTCTTAGCCTCATGAGTTGTCTCAGGTGTCATGCTAGTCATGCTTTGCAGCCTGGCTGTGGATCACTGGCCCTCACAAAAGTAAGAATGGAAGGTAAATATGATATTGAGGTAAAGATTGTTGATAAAAAATTGGAAATTGTTTCCAATTAATTGTGTAAATAGAAATAACAATAAAGAAATAGGGAAAATATTGGAAACAATAAAAGAAAAAGGTTATACAGAAATAGACAATCTATATGATCAAATTGGAAAACTTATAGAAGAAAAAGAGCTGAATTACTTAATTGGCATTCAATATTGGCTTCAGATAAGAGGAATTATAAAAGAAAAACCTTGCAAGAATTAAGATTCAATGTTAAAGAAAAAAATACATTACTAGAGGATATAATAAAAAGAAAATAAAACTGGAAAAAAGGTCTAATTGGTAGAATATATAAGGCTATGCTCAAGACAAAATTTAGTACTGAAGAGAGGGTGAAAACTTGTTGGGATAAAGATTTAATACTTACAAGAGAGGAGACTAAAACATGGATTCAAGAAATAGTAAAGAATACAAATGCTAATGTAAAAGAGCAACAAATGAAATTGATAGAATGCTATATCAATAAATAAAACTGAATCATTGTGTAAATATTTGTAAAATATTCAATTAAAGTTATTTATTTATTTATTTATTTATTTATTTATTAAAAAACCATGATATTGAGATCTTTCTTATAGACTCATATACCTGGGAACCTTCTTTTCAGCAGCTTCCCAGTCTTCTTACTCAGCCTTTTCTCCAACCTCATCTGCATACTGGGCAAGGAATAACATTCACCAGTCCCACCTCACAACACTAAAGGCTTTTGTGTCCTTGGTGGTAACCTATTGCATTAATGAAGCAGGGATGATTGCTATGACTGAAGGTAGAGGGATAGTTGTGCTTCCTTGACTCCCTGTTTGGTGTCTGGCATCTTCTACTGAGGGGCTGGGATTTCCCATTTCTGCCCCTTCCTAGGTTTGGCTATCTTTCCCATTGCTCTCTTTGTCAGCCATTTGCTAACCTGTGTCTCCTGTGATGTCCCACTTTCTGTCCTCACATATCTCCCGCTCTCACTCTTCCACTTTGCTTCCCAAACTCATTTTTTTCTTTCCCCCTCTCTTCTATTTTCTTGTCTCCTCTTGCCTTTCATCCTCTTTCCATGTTTCTTTCCTCCTCCTTCATCCCATTCTCTCCATTTCCATCTCTCTCCTCTCCATCTTACTTTATTCTCTTTCTTTAAATCCTCTACTTTCCCTCTGATTCTCCTGGCCCTATGCTCCTACCTGGATTTGCCCTTCCACTTGGAGCTTGCCCAACAGTGAAGGTGTGCAGCTCTTAGTTATATCATTCCCAGGAATGACTGTATTGGTTGCCCATTATCATTCTTGTCATCTTTGTGAAGGAGGCTTTCACACTGCTGCAAGAACTCTGCCACCTATTCAGCCTGGTCACAAAAGAATTTTATATGTATTAACAACTGGATCTCTAATAAGTGGGAACAAATATTTTTTCTCCAGTATAGATGGAGGAGTATATGGACTATGGCTTATGTGGGAAAGCTGACAAATTTAAGTGGCATATGTGAAGGCAGACAAGCAAAACAACTATTTTATGGAAAAGTTGACTTTACTTTTGTACTATTGTAATGATGAGGTTCAAGAGAAAAACCAATATAAATTTAGTATAATATACCTTATTTAGATATAAAATGTCTCTGTCTGTTGTACATCAGTATCAATTTATTTATTTAAAAAAGAAATGCTATAGTCAATGGGGAAAATTTATATAAAACACATTAGTTAAAATCTTTAAATAAGTACATACATTATGGAAAACCCATATACATTTCTATACAGGAAGTAAAAACAGCCTTATTTGCAAACTGTTATGAACAACAGATCGAACATGAATGCAGGTGGGATTCACAAAAACCAATGCAGTTGAGAGTGGGCATGAATGCAGGTGGGATTCAAAAAAACATAATACAATTGAGAGTGAGTTTTTCATATCTCTAATGAAAGCACACATGGAAGGGGATATTTTTCAAGGTAGTTCAAATTTTACATTATCCAAAGCTACATGAAAGACATTGCCAAAATAAATCATCCCTTGTGGACCTCAGTGTTTCTGAGCTGTCATGAGACTTGCCTGTTATGTCATGCATTTCTGTAAAGCCAAGAATTTTTGGGCTGGGAATGAGGAAATCAGCTTGATGGAAATGAGTTGCAAAGTATGTTTTATGGGCTGGTAAACTAGAATTGCCACAAACTACAGGGTCACTCTGCTCGCAATATCTCACTCTGAGGACCCCCTTGAATCAAGAACCAAGTCTAGCCTGTTCTTGTTGTTCCTTCTCACAGAGGGCAGGCAGCAATTCTGTTGAAGTGGGCAGGCAGGTAGGAAACCATTAAGGGAAGGAGGAAGAGATAGAATGAGAGAACAATGAGAAAAGAAAGAGGACAGTGAAGAAGGAAAGCAAGGAATGGGATGACATAGAGGTGAGAAAGTATGGGGCAAGAAAGTATGGGGCAGGACACAATTGTAGTAAGCAGAAGAGAACAGGAACAATGACAACAGAATTGGTGGTGATGTTCTCCTCCTGCTTCTAGAAGTGGAAGAATCTGTACTGTCCAAAGCTGTGTCTGCACTAGAGAACTACTCAGGTTTGACCCCACTTTAACTGTCATGGTTCGGTGCTATGGAATTCTAGGAATTGTAGCATTGTGAAACATTTAGCCTTCTCTGTCAGTAAGCTCTGGTGCCACAACAAACTGCAGTTCCCAGAATTCCAAAGCCGTTAAAGTGGATTATTTCTGCATTGAGGATGCAGTCCAAGTTTCTGACTTTTGCCCTTAGGTAGCTATAACTGCAGAAATTATAATCTGTCTCTCTTTTATCTGCAATAGTAATTATCTCCCTGTTCTACCAGCTGTAGAAAGCATATGGAACTACAACAATGCTGCTTTTTCAGAATTTCCTTTACTACACTTCATTGTTCTTTTAATTTGTTAATAAATCTAGCTTGTGTTTTCAGTTCAGAGAAGGAATTCTGTATATTATATCTGGACAGTCCATTCTGGTATCTGTTCCCACAATGTAGTGGTATCCCTTTTCTAGTGTGCAATTGTGATAGCCAGATCTATGTATTCACTGCCCTTTCAGAAAAAGGGTTATCTACCTGATGAGGTATTTGGTGAATGGAGAAAAATATGAGGGACTAAACAGATTTCCAACTTCCAATTTTCAGACAATTGGTTGTTCCCATGGCTATGCATGTTCAGGAGTGGATACATGTATGAAATTTTCTTTGGTTTAAATAGATTGTTATTTATATGCCACTTTTCTGCTAAAAGAAACAACTAATATAGCACCAGTTTTCATGCATGGTTCCTTCTCCACTTACAGATAATTTATGTCCAAGCCTACTTTCATCTGAAATCAAGGGTAAATTCAGATTGGTTGAATGAAAACAAAATGTTTTAAAACCTCATGAAATGCAGTACATGTTTTTGTTGTATGGACTTTTCTTCATGGAGACTAGTTTAAAAACTGGAATAGGGAATATGTGTCCCTGAAGGTACTGAACTGCAACTCCCATCATCCCTCACCATAGCAATGTTGGATGAGGCTGATGGGAATTGCAGTCCAGCTACAAATCCTAATCTATTAAAATTATATATTAACAGTAAAGGAATAAAAGGAGAGCTGATACAGTGCAATAGAAAGCAACCACCTCTGAACAATGCTAGAGCAAAATTATGTACAACAGATTATAATAACAAAATAAAATTAACATGATCTTCCAAGATGAGAGGACTGAATTTGATCAAACTCTGTAATTTTAAGGAAGCAAAAATGTTAAAATGTAGAACAAATTGGCAAATTGGCTCAAAACAACTCATGGTGCAAGTAGACATGCACAGGATTTTGCTGTAAATTGGTTTTCTTTCTCAAACAAAAGGGAAGACATCCCCAGGAAAATGGATGCTCTCATTTTCAGTCTTGCTGGTGATCTGGTTGTGAAAAGTGATTTCATTAATAGCTTCCCAGAAAATCAGTTCTTGTCCTCTCAATGACACTAATTCCAGTTTTCTAAAATAATTATAAATAACCTTTGGCTTGCTTGGGAGTAATTGTGGTGGATGGAAGAATATAATAAATGGAAACTGTATCACTTATAAGCAATAATTCAAAATATCCTAGAGAGGTGGCATCTTGAGAAGAGCTGCAGGGAAATGTTTCTGTGATAAGGATGAATAGCAAAGGTAATAACATCATAAAATGCTGTACCTTGGAGGAGAATTATTTAGTTTAAGCCTTTACATAGAAGATTCTGGATGCCCAGCTGAATGGCATAAGAACTGTGCTGTCTCATGTTATGAGGAGATAAAGCAGTTCTGACAATTTCTTCAATGGCAACAAGACATTGCCCAGTTTCCACTGGCAAAATGGCATGTTGTGATGATCTCCCTGTATTTAGAAAGATAATGTGTACAGGGAATTAACTTTGGCTCTTGCATTTCCACAGTGGGAAAAGCGAACTGCAACTGTATGGCAGAGCACTGTTGAGACTACATGAAAGAAAAGAAGAAAAAGATTTTGGTCAGCTAACACATATTTAATTCTGGATATTTTAAGGTACTACTGTATGTAGGAATAGAGAAGAGAAGTTGGCTCTTGCAGTAGAAAAATTATCCTCAAGAATATGAATGGCAATGTTAGACTAATAACTCTGACAGTAAAAAAAATAATCAGATTTGTAATTCAGAAAAGAAATCTAAATTGACTACACCAGAAATCTGCCCACAAAGTCATTCCTTGCATCCCAAAATGTTATTTTTCATAATTTCTAATAAATCATGATCTAGAGACAAAGTACCCGCCCCCCATCCCAGCTATATCCATGCACACCTTTGGTTGGATCATAAAGAAGATTGTTTTTGAGTTAATTTGAAGAGGATGGAGACAACACCGTTTACTATTCTATCTGAGAGTAAAGGCCTAAGCAGACTGTCAGAAATAGTGCACATTAAATTGAGGCACTGCCCTGGCTCAGTGCTAGGGAATCATGGGAACTGTATTTTTTTCTGGGACATTGAGCCTTCTCTGTCAGAGAGCTCTGGTGCCACAATAAATTACAATTCCCATGATTCCCTAGCACTGAGCCAGGGCAGTGCCTCAATTTAATGTGCACTATTTCTGGCAGTCTGCTTAGGCCCTACGTCCTTTTGAACTCCATGGAACTTATTTCTGGATACATGCATAGGGTCATACTGTAAATCTGGCCTTGCCAAACACCTAAATCAGTAATGAACAACATGAAGCCTTCCAGATGTTGCTGGATTATAGTTCCCTTCACCCTTCATTCTTGACTATGTTGGCTGGGGCTAAAGCTTTCTCTAACAAATTTTCTGACCTGGGCTGCACATATGCAGTTCTGGCAAGAGCAGGAACTATTTATTTGCATTTATAGCTCCTCATCTAGCTCTGTTGTTAATAGTTTTCAAGTTGACTTTGATATGGCAATCTTAAGAATGAGTCGCCCTGACATCAACAGCCCTGCTCAGGTCTTGCACACTCAGGGCTATGACTTCCTTGACTCAGGGTCTGTACAGACCAGCCACAAGGGCCAACCTGGGGGTGGAGTTGGGGCAGGGCAACCACATGCCAGCCACCCTGACTCCGCCCCAATGCTGCTGTCATGCCGCATGCCTCATTGCACTGTGCACGACATCAGGGCACTCTCTTGGTGCAGCATGTAGACATGCTGTGCCAAAGGAATGCAGAAGAGCCATGGTGGTAAGGGTGGCTTTTTGCTGCTCCAAAAATGAGCAGGTTGCATTTTGGCACAATGATAACTACACAATGTTTTACTGAGGAAATGAAAATTAAAGAAGAAATGAGATGGCACTGATAGTGAAAAGAGATGTGTTAGATGTTACATTTAGTCTCAGTTAGTGTCGGTATTTTGTTTGTCAGGTAACTTGTAAATTATATGTATTGTCATGTGGATTGTTTTGAATCAATAAAAACTTAATAAAAAAAGAAAAGAGATGTAGCAAAATGAGTCAAGGCATATAATGCAAAATCTAACTAAATAATATCAATTAGATTTCAGGGAAAATCCATCAGTGACACAAATGAAGATCCTTCAGGCACGTATTTTATAGAAAATTGAAGGTTCCTTGCTTTGTACCTTATACAATTGGACAGAGAACAGTAGACAAAATATTCATGTTCATATTTCATGATCTTATTTTGTATATAAAACTAAAATTATATGGCTTTGAAAACTATACATCTTTCAAAAATCCATCAATCAAGTTTGTTCATTCCTTATTATTATTATCCTATTTATTTATATCTTGCCTTCCCCCCAGTAAAGGGATTCAAGGCAGCTGACAATATAAAAATATCCAAATATTTGGATTTTCTTTTATAAATTTCTAAGCAATGCATTAACTTTTACATTTATTTGAAGTATCAATATCTTTCTAATTTCCATTAAAATCTAAACCAGCTGTCAGTTGATTAAGAATTCTATTGCTAATTAGGCATCTAACTTTAAAATTAATTCATTGAGATAAACTGTAATTGAGGGAACATCAGGTTTCAAATATATACATATTTTGTTGTCATTGATATAAAAGTTGAACAAGAGTGGAGCTAGAGTGCAACCTGGCTTGATGCCCTTCTCAGTGTCAATGGCATTGGTGAGATGACTCTGGGGGTTGCATCATCATCATCATCATCATCATCATCATCATCATCATCATCATAATTTATACCCTGCCCCTTTGAGGTCAATAGGGGCGGCTTACAGCGTTAAAAACCAATACATCAACAGCCCACATCCCTCCCCCCCCTTAAAAAGTTATTAAATCAGTTACAACTTAAAAACAAAATAAACAATAATTAAAAAAAACATCAATAAACATAATAGCACATAAGGAATTGCGGCCACGTTACAATTCCTTTCAAGAGAGGGCATGAGAGGCTCCCCTAAGAGAGGGGAACTCCAAAGAAAGACTCCAGAGAAAAGACTCCAGATAAAAGGCTCCAGAGGTCGGGATTATCTATCCTGGAAAGGCCTGCCGGAAGAGACCTGTCTTGACAGCCTTTTTGAATTATTATTATTATTATTATTATTATTATTATTATTATCATCATCATCTTACTTTGAGTGAGGTCCATTCTTGCAGCATACAAATTAGGTATAGTAGATGCCGATCAATTTAGGAAACCTTCAGGCTTTCCCATAGTTTGTTTTGCGATAGAGTCAAAAGCTGATTTAAAGTCTATAAAGGCAACAGAGAGAGAGACTGTTTTGCAGATAGCATACTTTTCAATGGTGTGTTGAAGTACAAGACACTGGTCTATGGTGGATTGGCCTTCCCTAAAGCCAACTTCCTCTGCAAGTATGATTTCTTGTTGCAGCCAGTCCTTGAGTTTCCACTGTAAGTGTCTTGCATAGAGCTCATTGATTGTATCAAGAAGACTAATTGGTTTGTAGTTGCCAGGGTCATTCTTCTTTCCTTTCTTAAATATGGGGACAATGATAGCAAGCCCACAGTCCTTAGGTGCTTGACCATAGTTGCCAATGCACATGAAAAGAGATGTCAGAATAGGGGCCACTATCATGGTGTTTTCTTGGGCTGAGAATACTTGACTCACCCAAAATCACTCAGTGGTTTTCACTTCCATTCCAAGTGGGGAATTGAATCCTGGCCTCCAGAGTTGTAGTCCAACACTTAAACCATGCTAACTATCATATACATCTGTGTAAGGTCATTAAAATTCAGTGATATTTGTCTGGTAGTAAATGTCACTGAACTTTAATGGCCTATATGTGCTGGTTTGCAGCAAGAGTAAAGCCACTGAATGAATAGGATTTTCAAAAGCTTGTTGAGTGCCTTCTGACTTACCATTCAACAGCTGATTCAATGGGTCTGCTCTAGCTGAAGTAGTAATTGCATTTAGGCTAATAGAATTTTCTTCTAAATGAAAAAGTGATGTTAGTTGCACATTAAATCTCACTGAAATCTATGGGATAGTTTAGTCACACCTACCTTGGTCCATTGGTATCATTGATTCGGGCCTAAAATATAAATGTGTTGTTGTGTGCCTTCACATCATTTCTGACTTAAGGTGATCCTAAGCAATTTTCATAGGGTTTTTGTGATAAGATTTGGTCAGAGGAGGTTTATCATTGCCTTCTCCTGAGTCTGAGAGCATGTGACTTGCCAAGGTCACCCAGTGAGTTAATGGCCAAGTAGAGAATAGAACCCTTGTCTCCAGAGTTGTAGTCCCACACTCAAACCACTATACCAATACTTTTTCATATAACTAAAACTTCAATAGATATTTTTTTCTGAGATAATAAAGGAAGTATATAACAGATTACAAATTACATTTGGTATACAACAACCTATTCCTGAAGGAGCATTGGGAAACAACTGAGAGGTGAGGAAGAAGACTTGAATTATCCCAGCCCCCACATTCCTGAAGAAGGTTTGAATTATCCCAGCCTCCATCCCCATTACTGAAGGAGTACTGGGAAACAACTGAGAAGTGGGGAAGAAGAGATGTGGCAAAAGCAGTCAGAATGCAAAATCAGACAGAATCATTTCAGTAAGGCTCCATGGTAAAACTATGAATATCACCATAATTCAAGCATATGCACAAACCACAGAGGCAGAACAGGACGAAAATGATAAGATTCTAAGAAGGAGTTCAGGAAGAAATTGGCAGCACACCAACACAAGCTGTCAAGCTGACCATTGGAGATTGGAAAGCAAAAGTTGGAAGTAAAGAAGAATAAAAAAACAGTAGGCAGATTCGGATTAGATAAAAGAAATGAGGCAGGTGAATGTCTGATAGATTTTTGTGAAGCCAACAACCTATTAATTACAAACACATTTTTCATACAACCAGAAAGAAGGATACACACATGGACATCACCAGATGGTCAACACAAAAATCAAATAGATTATATAATGGAAGTAAAAGATGGTGGAACTCTATACTTGTGGCCAAGACTTGACCAGGTGCTGACTATGGCACAGATCACGAATTATTCATAACAAAAATAAGAGTAAGACTCAAGAAGAAAACAAAATCAGTGATTATACCAAATTTGATCTAAATAATATCCCAACAGAATTTATTGATAACATAAGAAACAGATTCACACTACTAAGCATAATAGACCAAGAACCAGAGGAACTATGGTCTGGAGCCAGGGACATAATAAAAGAGGGATGTAGACAGATACTTTCAATAACTGCATAGACCAGGGGTAGGCAACATTTCCCTTTTAAGGGCTGAGGGACTTCAGCTCCCAGAATCCCAGGGCTATTGGCCAACATGGGACTATTGGCCAACATGGCTGAGGCTTCTGGGAGCTGAAGTCCCTCGGCCCTTAAAGGGGAAAGGTTGCCTACCCCTGGCATAGACTATGAAAGGCTATGAAATGCCATTAAAGACATGGGAATGCCGACACATCTGATAGTCCTGATGAGGAAACTGTACTCAAGACAAGAGGCTACTGTCAGAACAGAACACAGAGAAACAGAATGGTTCCCAATTGGCAAAAGGGTCAGACAAGGCTGTATCTTTTCACCCTATCTGTTCAATCTGTATGCAGAACATATTATAAGAAAAACAAGATTGGACACAGAAGAAGGAGGAGTGAAAATAGGAGGAAGGAATATCAAGAATCTAAGATATGCAGATGACACCATAATACTAGCAGAAAACCTCACAGACCTGGAACACCTACTAAGGAAGATCAAAGAAAAAAGTGCAAAGGCAGGCTTAATGCTGAACATGAAGATAACAAAAATAATGACTACCGAGGATCTTCACAAGTTCAACCTAGACAATGAAGTAATAGAAATAGTAAAAGAATTCTTATACCTGGGATCAAACGTTGATAGAAATAGAGACTGCAGCCAGGAAATCATAAGAAGACTAAGAATGGGGAGGGTGGCTATGAAAGAACTAGAAAAGATTCTAAAATGCAAAGATATACAACTCAGCACAAAAGTTAGAATCATACAAGCTACTGTACTCCCTGTTACCATATGTGGATGTGAAAGCTGGACAGTTAAGAAAGATGATAGGAAAAAAATCAATTCATTTGAGATGTGGTGCTGAAGAAGAGTGCTGAGGATTCAATGGACAGCCAAAATGACAAACAAATGGGTACTAGAGCAGATCAAACCGGAAACCTCCCTGGATGCCAAGATGACCAAACTGAGGCTGTTGTACTTCTGACACATCATGAGAAGACAGGACTTTTTGGAAAAAAACAATAATGCTGGGGAAGGTGGAGGGAAGTAGGAAGAGAGGAAGGCAACATGCCAGATGGATGGACTCCATTAAGGAGATCACAGGTATTAAGGGGTTTCAGGATTTAAGCAGAGAAGTGGAGATCAGAGGGTTTTGGAGATATCTCATCCATAGGGTCTCCATGAGTCAAGATTGACTCGAGGGCAGTTTACAACAATACAACAACAACAACAACAACAACAACAACATTTAGTTGCCTTAAGTCCTGTGCTGGGAGAAAGGCAGGATATAAAGTAAAAAAAAAATTGCCAAAAAATTAGTTAATATTCTTTTCATTCCGTTACAGTAGGACATCATAAATCAAAATAATTAGTCAAAACATCTGTATTCATAGTTTACAGCCCCACAGACTGAAATTTACCCTACGGCTTAAGTAATGTTTTTGTTGATTAAGCCTATAATTATATCAATTACAAATAGCAAACCTGCTTTTAATGTCTCAGTATTGAAAAAAAAAGTTGGCTAAATGGGCAGTCCTTTTAAATTTATCTCAAAGGAGTAACACTGAGAGATCCAGTCCTTGGTTTCTCTATAAACCAGTCATGGCAAACCTTTTAGAGATTGAGTGCCCAAACTGCAATCCAAAACCCACTTATTTATCACAAAGTGCCATGTTCCTCTGGCTTTCTAGTAACAAATTCTAGTGAACTCTGTGCTGGGTCGATGGCATGCATGCCCACAGAGAGGTCTCTGAATGCTCCTCTGGCATGTGTGCCATAGGTTCTCCACCATTGCTGTAAGCCATAGTTCATCCAGTACAGTTTCCTGTCTTGGGTTATATGAAGCTTTATGGATCTGTTTGAGGCTGGGATGTAAGTAGGATGATAAAAGGAGCCAGCAAACTGTACTCTTTGATTTATGGAAACATGAACTTTGCTTGCCCTTAAATTTGAGAAAGGCTGGGTAGAAGAACAGGACCCAAGTCATGTAGCATTTTAAAGGTTATGACCAACACCTTGTACTGCATCTGGAAATTAATTGGCAGCCAATGTGGTCAGTTCTAGATGTTCCTGTGACCAATCTGGCTGTTATGTGGTCAGTTCTAGATGTTCCTGTGACCAATCTGGCTGCCATATTCTGTACCAATTGAAGTTTTCGAACTTGGCACAAGGGTAGCCCCATGTAGAGTGCATTGCAGAAGTCAACCCAAGAGATTACAGCACATGTACCACTGTTTCTAGGTTGCCTGGCTCCAGGAAGGGTTGCAGCTGGTGAATCAGCCAAAGCTGATGACAGGTGCTCCTGACTGTCGCATTTGCCTGAGCGGTCAGGTGCAGCGGCGAATCTAGGAGCACCCCCAAACTATGGACAGAGTCCTTCAAGGGAAGTGTGACCCCATCCAGAACTGGCTGACATATCTCCATTCCTGGATTGGGGGTCCCTATAGCAAGTACCTCCGTCTTTTCTGGATTCAGTTTGAGTCCCCCCCCCATCCAGTCCATTACCACTCATTCAGAGGAGATATGCCATCCTTAATCACTGCATCAATCCGAGACATAGAAAAATATATTTGGGTGTCATCAGTGTACTGATAACACCCAGCCCCACGTTTCCAGATGATCTCACCCAGCAGCTTCACGTAAATATTAAACAGCATGGGGAACAGGATGGCACCCTGGGGGATGCCAGATTTTAGCTCTCTTTTAGAAGAGCAGCTGTCTCCCAGCATCACCATCTGAAACCTGACTGAGAGGTAGGAACGGAACCACTGCAAAGCAGAGTCAATGATTCCCAACTCTCTCAAGCGTTCCAGAACAATACCATGGTCGATGGTATTGAAGGCCACTGAGAGGTCCAGGAATACCAATGCCTAGATGGAGACATTGACTAAGGTGGCCATGGCAGTCTCAACTCTGTATTCCATCCTAAACCTGGTTTGAAATGGATTTAGAAAATCAGTTTCATCCAAGACTGCTTGGAGTTGAATGGTAACCACTCTCTTGATAACCTTGCTTAAGAATGGTAAAAGTGATACTGGCCTGTAGTTGTTTTTGTCCAGGGGGTCCAGGGAAGGCTTTTTAAAAAGTGGTTTGACCACTGCCTCTTTTAGGCACGGTGGAAGTTGGCCTTCCCTGAAGGGTGTGTTGATTATAAGTCTCAACAACAACTTGATGGAATCTCCCCCAGGACAGTCAGCCAAGATGGGCAAGGATTGAGAGAGCAGGTCATCCTTTTCACACTACCAAGGAGCTTGTCCTCATCCTCGGTACTTACCAACTCAAATTGATCCAGTATAACAAATTTGGCGGAGGCACTGGATACCTCTTCTAATGCTTCTGTAGTAATGCTGGCATCTAAGTCGGCTCTTATACAAGAGATTTTATATGTGAAGTGGTTGTTAAAAGCATCACAGCAGGCTACAATTGGTTCTAATGGATAGTTCTGGGTGAGAGGTATTTGTGTTAAATCTCTCACAACCCTGAACAGCTCTGCTGGAATGAGACTTCAGAGACGCAATATTATAATAGCAGTTACAGAGGGCCCAAAAAGCATGAACCTGGAAAGGTCATGATGACCTTTAAGTGAACTTCTAAAGAGTGGTCACATAGACCTGAAAGTATGTGGAAAGGATCTATGTAACTTAATGACTGTGAAGATTGCTGCTTCCCAACCCCCTGCCATGTGCATTTCAGGTTGAGGAACTGTCAGCCTCAGGATTAAGCCAATCTTTCTGCTAGCCCCCATGGTATTTTCCCATATTCTAGTCTATCCGAAATTCCCCAGGCTTGTCCTGCTCATATCACTACTTGCTTAAATCAGTCACTGACATCAAACAAAAATCAACCAGTTGGGAGTCCCATTGTTTCTGGGATTCCTGAAAAATCAACTCAAACTGCCTCAAGTCAGGTTTGACCTATAAATACCCCTGGTTGGACAGTCCCTTTTTGTTCCAGTTTTGAATCAGTCGGAAACTGTCAGATTCAAGCCTGGCTCCTCAGTACTGCCGTCTGTGACACACAGCAGCAGACTGAGGGCCTCTACAGACCGGCCCAAAGGGCCAGCCTGGAGGCAGAGATGGGGAGGGGCAGCCACACATTGGTGCCCTAACCCCATGCTGGCAGCATCATGATGCCGTGTGCCGTTACGCACAACGTGCAGTGTCAGGAAGTCCTTCCAGCGCAGTGTTTTGATGCACTGCACCGGAAGGTGTGCTAAAGAGCCGTGTGCCGGCTCTTGGGCCCCCTTTTGTCAGCCCTGAAAGAAGCGGAATTTTGCCACTCTTTTCCGGGCTGGCAAAAGGGAGGATTGGGGAAGCAGAGGATCGGGCATCTGGCAGCCTGATCCTCTGCTTCCCAGGGCTGCCCAGGGTCTCCCATCTGCACCCCCCGAGTCACATCCAATTCCCAGCTTTCCCCCAGATTGAAGCCTGGCTTTTGGAACTGGTAAGCATATTCCTTTGCTATCCTGTAATTTACTATCCACTACTATCTTTTAAAATACCTTCGTTCGTGTGTGTGTGTGTGTGTGTGTGTGTGTGTATGCTTTCTGTGTGTGTTGATTCCCCTTTTTATGAATAAACTAAACTAATTTGGAATCTGCCTCTCAGGTTCTTTGGGTTTGGAACTGATAGACATAGGGTAAAAGTCCCAGCTAGAGTTACCCGGCCCTCTTGCTGTTCCCTATTGAGCTAAATTAATTTCCTCATTGAATACAATTCATGGGTGCCCACCCAGAACCCTAGGTATTTAGGTAACAGTGTTTCCTTCTGATCTCAGAACATCTTATAGTCACAGTGGTTGTGCTGAGTGGCCTGCAGGGATGTCATGGGAAGGCAGCTGTCTGTTGTTGCTGCATTTTGCTGCAGCAGAGAAGGAGGAGATTCAGATGGAATTCAGGGCTAGAATACTTTCGGGGCAGCCTGGAGTATTCTGGCAAATATAGACATGCCCCAGGACACATGTGGCCAAGGAACCTCAGAGTGTGGTTAAGATGGCAAATGCTATTAATGAGGAAGAACATACAAGCTAAGAGAGGCTGCAGCAGTATACTTACCCCAAGTCTACAGGGAAGGGCAAAACAATGCCTCTTCCTCTCCTCCTCATTGAATTAACTGAGTGCAATCTACTTTTTTCCTGTTGAAGTCAGTCTTCAGCAACTGAAGTAAACTGAGCACAAAGGGAGAGAGTGGGAGGAGAAGAGAGAACATGGGACATTTTAAACGCAGGTGAAATTGAGGGATGGCAGAAGTTTAATTGGGACTGTCCCCACCAAACTGGAACAGTTGGAGAGTGGTAAGGAATGAATTATATATAATGTCAATAGCATGATATCATTCATCATATCTACTCACCATCTAGTCTCTGTTACTAGACTTTTAGTGAAGAAGAGTCTAAAAGAAGAGCCTTATACAGAAATAATAGTGGAAGTAGATCTTGTAAAGATCCTAGGGGCAGCCATCCTCTGGAAGTAGTATAGAAAGACCTGTGTAGGGCAGAAGCTGGCAGGTCTAAGGTGGTAATTTAAGGAGGGAATCACCAAGCTTAGTAAGCTTAGTTGCAGAGTTCTCTGAGGCAAGTTTAGGTGATCTAAAGCAAGATCCTGGTGAGTGTGGACCCTGAATGCTGGCCTTGGCAATGTTGGGGACTATTTGGGTGATCTAAAAGGAAGGTGGAATAATCTTGGTTTCTTGAAATACAAAGCCCTTGTTTTGCAAGTATATAGAGGCTTGGAGAAGTTCTGGTGTTATTGGCTGGTGGTAGCTATTCTCTGGTCCAAATTAATTGCCACAGAGTTTAGAGAGTTTGTGGTGATTCCTTCTTTGTACGTTAACTGGACTACAGGAGAAAATTAATAGAGAAGTCTGCACTAAACTGGAGAAGCAGCAGGTTTAAGTCATTTCATATCCCAGCACCATTCATTCTCAAGCTGAAATATACAGGGAAGATAGGTTTCATGTATTGGGATTTGGAAGGCTTCTTTACCTGAAGAGGTATGTGGCCCTGAGAAGAGGAGATAGCATGAAGACCAGGATGGATTTGCCTAGGAGCTTAATACGAATATAAATGTAAAATTAAAAATGAAAAGGCCATCACATAATTATATAATAATGACTATATATTATTATTTTGTGTGTGCCTTCAAGTAATTTCCAATTCATGATGATCCTAAAGTGAACCTATCACGGGGTTTTCTTGCCAAGTTTCTTCATATGTCATTTGCCATTGCCTTCTCCTGAGAGGTGACTTACCCAGTGCGTTTCATGGTCAAGAGGGGAATCGAACCCCAGTATTCAGAGTCATTGTCCAACACTCAAACCACTATGCCACACAGGCTCTCACAATGCCTATATAAAACACCATAATATATTTTAATTTTTGTATACTATTTAAAGCCTGTACATACCAATATGAAATCTAACTGCAGGAATCTCTGAATCTCAAAATCTCATTCCATTTGCTGGACTGAAAATAAACAAATGAACCAAGTGCAATGTTTTTTTTTTATTTCCATAGATAATCAGGAAAAAATGAGGGAGAGAAAGGGGTGAGATAGCCTTCAAGAATATATCATGCAGCCAGGCTAGAAAACGTCAGAATGAATTTACAAAAGTGGGAGCAAATCATGTTCTCCTGGAGTTTGTCATACAGCAGAAAGGGGGAAACCAAGCATAGTGAGACATGCATTCTAGACTTTAAGAAAGCTGATTTCAGTATACCTAGGGAAAGATGATTCCATGATCAAGAATACTAAAAAGAGAAGGGAGCTCATGTTGCATGAGAGTTTCTTAAAAGTAAGATATTGAAGGCACAATTTCAACAGTTCCAATGAGGAGGAAAAATGGGAAAGGTCTAAGGAAACCAGTATGGTTGTCTAATGAACTTTCAACTGAGATAAGATTTTTAAAGAGACGTGTAGAAAAAGTGGAAAGAGGGGGAAATCACAAAGAGGAATTCAAATAGCCACTATGTATAGGCAGAAAATCAGAGGAATTAAAGTGTAGAATGAGCTCAGGTTTGCTAGAGAGGTTAAAAACAATATAAAGGGCTCTCTTTTTTGTTAAGTCCCTAGCAAAAGAAAGAATAAGCAAATAGAGGGCCTCTGTGTGGTGAAGACAGTAAAATGCTAAGAGGGGATAGAGAAAAGGCAGAACTAGCCTTTATAGAATCATAGACTTGGAAGAGAACTCAAGGGCCATCAAGTCCAACCCCATTTTACGATTCAAGAACACAGAATCAAAGCATCCTGAACAGATAGTCATCCAGCCTGTGTTTAAAAACATTCAAATGAGACTCCACCACACTCCAAGGAAGTTCTTTCCATTGTTAAACAGCTCTTATTGTCAGGAAGTTCTTCCTAATCTTGAGGTGGATTTTTTTCCCCTGGCAGCCTTCTTTGCCTCAGCCTTCTCTGAAATGGGAAACAGTACTCAGTATGAGGAAAATGGAGCAGATGATGCAGAAGGGAAAATACAGTGCAGATTAGGTAAAGAGGTAGTAGAGGAATACCTAGCAACTCTAAAAGAAATCAAGGGGTTGAACAGACTGCCCCTTTGGAGCAGCATCCCACTGCTCCTTTCATTGCTGGATTGGGGCCATGGCAACTGCACACCATGGCCCCAATCCAGAGCTTTGTCAGCCCAAAAAGGGCTGGCAAATGCTACTTCTTTTTAAAGTGGTGAAAAACTGCCCGTGTTGTGGTGGTGGCAGCTTTTCTGGGTTTCTTTGGTGCAGCACATCTAAATGGTGGTCAGATGGGCATCATGACACTGGTAGTGGGGCATTGGGGAGTGTGGCATGCGGCCACCATTGGTCTGTTTATGCTCCAAGTCTAGAGGGCCAGATGAAGTTAATTCAAGGGTATTAAAATACCTGTCAGATGTAATCTCAGAACCACTGTCAATATTCTTTTAGAATTCTTGGAGGACACAATTACCACCGAGTCAGCCTGACATCAATATCAGGAAAGATTCAAGAGCAGATCATTAATCAGACAGTCTGAAAACACTTAGAAAGGAATGCCATGATCACTACAATTCAACATTGGTTTATCAAAAATGGGTCATGCCAGACTAATCTCATCTCTTTTTTTTTGGATAGAATTACAAGCTTGGTAGATGAGGGGAAAGCTGTAGATGTAGTGTATCATGATTTCAGAAGGCCTCCAACATGGTCCCCCATAATATTCTTTTTAAAAGGCTAGTAAAATGCAGCCTAGACAGTGCAACTGTTAGATGGATTTCCAATTAGTTGGCTGACCAAACCCAAGGGTGCTCACCAATAGCTCTTCTTCATCCTGAAGAGAAGGAACTAGTGGGGTGCTACAGCATTCTGTCCAGGATACAGTGCTATTCAACATCTTTATCAATGACTTGGATGATGGAATCAAGAGCATGCTTATCAAATATGCAGATGGCACCAGATTAGGAGTAGTTCTTAATACCCTGGAGGCCAAGATCAAAATTATTTTAACAGATTGGAAAGCAAGCCCAAAACCAACAAAATGAATTTCAACAGGGAAAAATGTAAGTTATTACATTTTACACGTAAAAATGAAATTCATAGATACAGTTGGACCTCTGTATCTATGTATTCTTTATCCATAGATTCAACCACCCACAGCTTGAAAATGTTCAAAAAAATATATACATTCCAAAAAGCAAATGTTGATGTTTCCATTTTATATAAGGGACACCATTTTATTTTCCATTGTATTTAATGGGATTTGAACATCCACAGATTTTGGTATTCACGGGAGGTGCTGGAACCAAATTCTAGCAGATACCAAGGGCCCATTGTATAGGATTGGTGACACCTGGCTTGACAGCAGTACATATGAAAGAAATCTTGGGAGTCTTAATAAACTACAAGCTGAACATGGGTCAACAGTGTGATATGGCAGGTAAAAAAAGCCAATGTAATTCTAGCTGCATCAGTAGGGGTATGGTGTCTAGATTGAGGGAATTAATAGTACCATTCTACTCTGCTTTGGCCAGACCTCACCTGTGTCCAGTTCTGGGCACCACAATTCAAGAAGGATATTGACAAGATGGAATTTGTCCAGAGGAAGGTGACCAAAAAGGTAAAAGATCTGAAAACCATGCCCTATGAAGAATTGCTCAGGGAACTGGATATGTTTAACCTGAAGAAGAGAAGGTTGAGGTGACATGATAGCCATGTTTAAATATTTTAACGGGTGTAATATTGAAAATGATCAATCTTGTTTTCTGCTACTCCAGAGACTAAGGGGCTCTGCAGATGGGTGGCTCTGGGCCACCCCTGCTAGCAACAGATTGGGGCCATGGCAACCGCATGCCATGGCCCCGATCCTCCCTTTTGCCACTCCTAAAAGAGTGGCAAAATGCTGCTCATTTTAGGGGTGGCAAAAGGCCGCTCTAAGAGCCAGTGCCATGGCCCTTCTGAACCCTTTTGGTGCAGTGTGTCTACATGTTGTGCTGGGAGGGTGTCCTGATGCTGTGCGCCATGCGTATGGGCATGCGGCATCAGGACAACATTGGGGCGGGTTTGGGGCAGTCGGCGTGCGGGTTCCATGCCCCAACTCCACCCCCAGGCTGGTCCTTTAGGTTGGTCTGCAATGCCCCTAAGGCATGGAGCATGGATTCAAACTACAGGAAAATAGATTCCACCAAAACATTAGGAAGAACTTCTTGGTGGTAAATGCTGTTTGATGGTGGAATATGTTGCCTCAGAGTAGAAGAGTCTCCTTCTGTGGAGGTTTTTAAACAGAGTCTGGATGGCCATGTCTCAGGAGTGGTTTGACTATGTTTTCCTTGTGGATGGCCCATGTGTCTCTTCCAGCTCTATAATTCTATGATTCTATCAAGTTCTTCATTTAGTCCTCCAGGAACCAAAGATTTTACATTTAAAATCAATCTGCTTATCTTTTTAAATTAAATCTTCTCATTATTATTATTTACTTTTTCTATAGCCCAAAAATGTGAGGTCTGTTGCTGGATGATGGCACCAATGACTTACCATGGGAGCACATACTTTTTTGTTTCTTATATTTGAAAAATATTATTCTATATATATTTTAGAGGTCTTGTTGTCTTTCCTGCATACATCTTTCTACATTTGGATTGTATAGTATAGATGACAAAACTGCCATTACAAGTGGAAAAATGGGCCAAAGTGTCTTTGTTTCTTAGTATGTTTTTCAAATACATTCATTTTGGACATATACCAGCAATAGACACAATGGCTACAGAAATGCTGTCATGTGGGTCTGGATGCACCCATCAGAGTGTTTGTGGATTTTTTTAAACCTGAAATTGCTGTTCACCAAAATATCTCTGAAACTGCAGAGGCCAACACTAATTTAAGATTTGACAGCTCACATTCCAGAACACTTACATGAAATCTCTCCATGGACAGTTTCTTGGGGGGGAAGCAGACGAGTGCGTCCAAGATGCCCTGCGATGGTGCGCCACGGGACTGGAGCAGTCGCACCGTGGCGCACCGTCAGCGCCTCTGAAAGGAGTGCTCCTTTCAGAAGTCACTGAAAGTGCGCCCTAAAAGTGTCGGGCGCACTTTCACTGACTTTTCCGCCGCAGCGCGTGCAGTCGCTGCGGCGGGAGGTTGTCCCCGGAGCGCCGGACGTGTGGAGGGCCGGCGGCTCCGAGGACGACCTTGGGAAGAGGAAGGGGCGCCGCGCGTGCGGCTGCCCCTCCTCTTCCTTGTCTCGGAGACGGTTCAATAAGCCATCTGCCAAGGCCCTTAGACTGAATGGAACTATCCCAATGAAAATGACTTTAGAAAAGAAGGCTGTATATTGAGCAATTAATTGACATAAGGTATCCACAAGATGAGGTATTTCAAGGTTTACTTAAGGCATCTCAAAAAACATGTTCTGAACTACTAAAAAACCAAGATACACCACAATCCAATGGTCTCAATTGCAATTTCACCATCAGCTGTATCACCAACAGTTTACAGGGTCCATCAAAAAAACACAGGTACATAAATTCAATACTTACTAAGTTGCCAAGGAAAACCCCAGATTTTATTTAAAAGAACTAAAAACATCAGAGATATTTGGTGAAGAGCAATTTCACAGAACAAAAAGAATCACCCAGGAACATGCTGATGTGTGCAGCCAGACGGCACATCACCCTGTGGCCACTGTGTCTATTGCGGGTATCTCCAAAATGACTTTGGAGATAAATGAATTTGCAAACCATACTAAGAAACAGAGGTATAGTTTGTCCCACTTTACCACTTGCAATACCAGTTTTGTCATCTGTGTTATACAATGCAAGTATCTAGAGGTGTATGGGGGAAAGTCAACAAGACCTCACCGAAAACATATATGAAACAAAATATATGAGCTCATTTGGCAAGTCATTTCATGGAATGCCACCATTCTGCAACAGATCCCAAATTTTAGGCTATAGAAAAAGTAAATAATAATGATGAGATCCTTTTTTTTTTTTTTTTTAGCAGAGTGGATTTTAAAATTAGAATCTTTGGTCCCTGCAGGACTAAATAAAGAACTTGATTTTCTCCTACTTTTGTAAATTCACTCAGATTTTTTTCTAGCCTGTTTGCATGACACATCCTTGAAGGCTATCTAACTTCCCCATCTCCTCCTCTGTCCAGCTATCTGCTAAAATAAGAAACCTTGAGCCTGGTTTATATTTTTTATTTTCTATTTTCAGTCCAGCAAAAGGAATGAGATTTTCAGCTCCAGAGGCTTCTGCATTTAAATTTCTTATTGATATGTACAGGCTTTAAACATACACAAATTAAAATGTTTTATGATGTTTTATTTAGGCATAATCATATAATTATGTGATGTCCTTTTGATTATTAATTTTACATTTATATAGATATTTGTTTTTATGTAGCCTCTCAAGAAATCCATTGTAATATATACATAGGCCAAAGTGTGTTGGGCTTTTTCCAAAGTAAAAATAAATAAATAAACACAGCCATCCACTGAGCACTTCCCCCCCCTGTGGATTCCTAGTTCAGGCTACACATCTGTTCAATTTACTACTTTCACCACTTTTATTTTTCCCTTCTTCCAGTTATATCTGCCTTCTCCTCACTTGTTTTTGAGTGATGCAACCACACAGACAAATCTGATATGATGCATTCTCCCTTTATTTTATGACTCATTAAACTCAAGAACAATTACAAATAAGTGAGAATAATCCATCCAGTGTGATGCCTGTAGAGTGTTTGGGCAACCTGAAGAAGAGGTAAGTAATTTCTGGCCCTCCAGATGTTATTGGACTTCAGCTCTCATCAGCCCTGTTGTTCTGTGCCTTCAAGTCATTTCCAATTTATGGCAACCCTAAAGTGATCCTATTACAGGGTTTTCTGGGGCTGAGAGAGTGTGATTCATTCAAGATTCCTGAGTGAGTTTCCATGGCTGAAACACAGATTTGAACTTTGATCTACAGAGTTCTAGTCCTCAAATCACAACACCATACTGGATCTCCCATCAGCCCTGGCCAGCATTTCTAAAAAAATATTTATTGAATTTATATCCGGCCTTTCTCCCAAAACAGGATGCAAGGTGGCTTAGTCAATAGTGAGGGATAAGGGGGAGCTGCATCTGGAAATCCACGTTGCTCACCCCTGCAACATCTGGTATAGATGAAGAATCATAACTGAGTCATGTTGGGGAGGGAGACAGTATCTTGGAAGGTATCTTGGAAAGCAGGAGTACATCATTGGCTGGAGATAATAGTAAAAGTGTTATAGACGGAACAAGGCAAATGATGCAAGGGCACAAGAGTGGAAGGAAAAAAATCTCACAGGCAGCAAGTGGGAAGGACAAATGCTCTTAGATGTCTCTATACTAATGCACAGAGCATGAGAAATAAACAAGATGAACCTGAACTCCTAGCACAACAAAGCAAATATGATATAATAGGCATCACTGAAACCTGGTGGGATGAGTCTCATGATTGGAATGTAAGAATAGAGGGGTATAACCTTTTAAAGAGAAATAGGCCAAACAGGAAAGGAGGAGGAATACCATTATATGTCAGGGATGTTTACACCTGTGAAGAGATCCAGGACTTAAATCCTGGAAATCAGGTGGAGAGCATCTGGATAAAAATTAAAGGGGAAGGAAACAACAGGGATGTTATAGTAGGAGTCTACTACTGACCCCCAAGTCAGACTGAGGAATTAGATGATGCCTTTCTAGAACAGATGACCACACACTCAGAAAGGAGAGATGTAGTAGTGATGGATGACTTCAACTATCCTGATATTTGCTGGAAGTCAAGCTCAGCCAATTTGTCAAGCAAATTCCTCACTTGCCTCGAAGGCAATTTCTTTGTCCAAAAGGTGGAAAAGGCAACAAGGGGATTAGCTATTTTAGATCTGATCCTAACCAACAGGGATAACCTGGTCAATGGGGTGCAAGTGGTGGGAACCTTAGGCGGGAGTGATCATGTTCTCCTGGAGTTTCTTATACAGTGGAAAAGAGAAGCTAGGCATAGTCAAACACTCATTCTAGACTTTAGGAGAGCTGATTTCAACAAACTTAGGGAAACACTGGGAGTAATCCTGTGGTCAGGAATACTAAAGGAGAAGGGAGTTCAAGATGGATGGGAGTTTCTTAAAAGGGAGATGCTGAAGGAACAATCTCAAACTGTACCAGTGAGAAGGAAAAATGGGAGATGTCTCAAGAAACTGGATTGGATGACAAAAGAACTTTCAACTGAACTAAGTTTTAAATGGGAGATGTATAAGAAATGGAAAAGGGGTGAAATCCCTAAAGAGGAATTCAAACAAATAGCTAGGACATGTAGGGGTAAAGTCAGGAAAGCCAAAGCACAGAATGAGCTCAGGCTTGCTAGAATGGTTAAGGACAATAAAAAGGTCTTCTTTGGGTATGTCTGTAGCAAAAGAAAGAAGGAAATGGTAGGGCCACTGCACAGAGAAGATGGAGAAATTCTAACAGGGGACAGAGAAAAGGGAGAACTACTCAATATCTTCTTTGCGTCAGTCTTCTCACAAAAGGAAAAGGGTGTTCAACCTGAGGAAAATGGAGCAGAGGACAGAATAGTGGAAATGCAGCACAAAATAAGTAAAGAGGAAATGCAGGAATACCTGGTTAACTTAAATGAATTCAAGTCTTCAGGACCAGATGAACTACATCCAAGTATATAAAAGAACTGGCAAATGTAATCTCGGAGCCACAGGCAATAATCTTTGAGAACTCCTGGAGTATAGGAGAAGTGACAGCAGACTGTAGGAGGGCAAACATTGTCCCCATCTTCAAAAAGGGGAAAAAAGAGGATCCCAACAACTATCGTCCAGTTAGTCTGACATCAATACTGGGAAAGATTCTAGAACAGTTCATTAAACAGAGAATCTGTGAACATTTAGAAGGGAATGCCATAATCACTAAAAGTCAACATGGGTTTCTTAAAAACAAGTCATGACAGACTAATCTGATCTCTTTTTTTTTGATAAAATTACCAGCTTGCTAGATGAAGGGAATGTGGTAAACATAGCATATCTTGATTTCAGTAAGGCTTTTGACAAGGTCCCCCATGATAGTCTTGAAAACAAAATAGTAAAATGTGGGATAGAGAATACAACTGTTAGGTGGATTAGTAACTTTTTAACTGACCAAACCCATAGGGTGCTCAGCAATGACTCCTCTTCATCCTGGAGAGAAGTGACCAGTGGGGTGCCACAGGGTTCTGTCCTAGGCCCAGTGCTCTTCAACATCATTATCAATGATTTGGATAAAGGAATAGGGGGCATGCTTCTCAAATTTGCAGATGACACCAAATTAGGAGGAATAGCTAATACCCCAGAGGACAGGATGAAAATTCAAAATGATCTTAATAGATTAGAAAGCTGGGCCAAAGCTAACAAAAGGGGGAAGCAGACGAGGGCCTCTGGGACGCCGCGGGACGGTGCGCTGTGGGACCGAGGCATCCGCACCGCGGCACACTGTTGGCACCCCTGAAAGGAGCACTAAATCAGCGCTCCTTTCAGATGTCAGTGAAAGTGCACCCCAAAAGCGTAGGGCGCACTTTCACTGACTTATCCGCCGCAGCGTGTGTGGACGCTGCAGCGGGAGGTTGCCCTCGGAGCGCCGGCCGTGCGGAGGGCTGGCGGCTCCGAGGACGACCTCGGGAGGAGGAAGGGGCACCGAGCGCGGGTCTGCCCCTCCTCTTCCCTGCCTTGGAGACGGCTCTATTAGCCGTCTGCTGAGGCCCAAAATGAATTTCAACACAGAGAAATGTAAGCTACTGTACTTAGGGCAAAATAAAATAAAATAAAATACTTAAAAAATGAAATGAAATGAAATGCATAGATATAAGATGGGGGACACCTGGTTTAACAAGACCACGTGTGGAAGGGATATAGGAGTCCTAGTGGACCACAAGTTGAACATGAGTCAACAGTGTGATGCCGCAGCTAAAAAGGCCAATGCAATTTTAGGCTGCATGAATAGAAGTATAGTATCTAGATCAAGGGAAGTAATAGTGCCACAGTATTCTGCTTTGGTCCACCTGGAATACCGTGTCCAGTTCTGGGCACCACAATTCAAAAAGGATGTTGAAAAACTGGAGTGTGTCCAGAGGAGGGCGACTAAAATGGTGAAGGGTCTGGAAACTGCTTTATGAGGAATGACTTAGGAAACTAGGTATGTTTGGCATAGAGAAGAGACGGTTAAGAGGGGATATGATAGCCCTGTTTAAATATTTGAAGGGGTATCATATTGAGGAGGCTGCTAGCTTGTTTTCTGCTGCCCCAATTAACAGGACCCGGAACAACGGATGCAAGCTGCAGGAAAAGAGATTCCACCTCAATATTAGGAGGAACTTCCTGACAGTGAGAGCTGTTCAACAGTGGAACACACTCCCTCGGAATGTGGTTGAGTCTCCTTGTTTGGAGGTCTTTAAACAGAGGCTGGATGGCCATCTGTTGGAGATGCTTTGATTTTGAGTTCCTGCATGGCAGGGGGTTGGACTGGATGGCCCTTGTGGTCTCTTCCAACTCTATGATTCTATGATTCTTGGATTGAAGGGGAGGGCTGAGGTTACATTCAATCTGTGAGCTGGTTAGTGTCCAATCCCTTCTGTAATTGCACCAGTAAAAAAAGAAAAAGAAAAGAAAAACCTGGACCATTCGTGAACTTCCAGATGTTGTAGAATGTCTGCCTTGAATGGTTGTGAGTTGCACTCCGACATCTGGATAGTTGAATGTTTCCCACCTGTGTTGTACACAGGACACATAGCTTGTTCTTTAGTATGTTTACTCAGGCCCCAACAAGTTCAGTGGGAACTATTTTCTAGTAAATCTGCTTAGAGATGCAGCTTTATGATCCATTTTGCACAATTATCTACTTATACGTAAATACATCTCTGCACAGGAATCTAAAACAAGCATTTTCCTGTGCAAGGAAATGTGGACAAATTAAAAGAGCAGTAGCAAAATAGATGACTGAAGAATTACTGGTCTGCTTAATATGTACTTTTTAATTACCCTCACAAATAGAATGGATCTAGTAACTGATACATCTTACTTACTTGTCTCTTTAGATTTAATAGTTAATTGATCAGAAAAAGAATGGAAGGGATGGCACTATGAAAGTCAATCAAAGCTAATCAAATGGCCTTTAAAATCTATTCGTTTCCTTCTTTTGAAACCTCTGTGCTGCTTCTGCCAAGTAAATAGATTGTAGCCAACACATCATAAACACAGCATTGTTCACATTCATCTCACTGAAGCCTTTGCTAACTTTCTTCATCAGTAGCTGAATAGGTGCTATATGTGAGCCATATGGCTGCCAATTCAGAATCATTGCACGCTTTCAAGGCTATGTAAAAAAAAACTGTGATCTTCTCTCAGAGAAGGTTCTGATATTGAAGAAGTGGGTATCAGATGTCACGAGACTACATCTGAACTTTTTATTCCATTTTATTCATTTACAAATATAATATCAGTACATTTTACAAAACAGAATATACATTTGTGCAATTTCATCCCCATATCCCTGTCCCTAGATTCAACCCCCCTAATATCCCCCCCATAGAAAATAAATAAATAAGATTTCATGGTTTATTTTAGCTCCAATAAAGTTGTCTTTTTCCTTCCTTTCTAATGTCCAGGTGAAGCAAAACTAAATAGAAAAATAAATATTAACCACTTCATATCATTTACTATCTTATGATATATGTATATTTACTGTTGTCTACTTAAGAAATTATCATCATTTTGAACAAAGTTTGTTATGTTCAAAAAAGATTTCACAATTCCGGGGTTTTATCACAATAATCAATAAAGATTTCCCATCTAGATCTGTGCATTTCAAAAGAAGGTTTAGCTTCAATTGTTCTTGTAATTTTATCCATCTCTCTGGCATCCATCATCCTAACCATCTAATCTTTGATGGTTGGTACTTGATTTCCATTTTTGCACCAACAAAAGTCTGGCTATGGAGGCTGTGTATAAGATGATCCTTAAACATTTATTCTTATTTTATGTTTGTTGTTTCAATCATGTTTAATAAGTACATCTCAGGAGTAAATTCATAGTGTATATTGAAGATTTTTTGTATTGTATTATGTAGTTTTTTTCCAGAATTGTTCCACTATTGGTCACATCCACCACATATGAAACCAGGATCCAAGATTTTTTTTCCAGTTGTTGTGTCAATTGTTTTTAACCCTGCCTTCTTTTTAATAATGTGGCAGGGATGTCTTTAAATATCCCTATTGTGCTGCCACCGATTTGCATTTTTTGTTTATAACTTCTTTGTAAGATCTCATCTCAAATTTTGGCTCTTACGAAACAAATAACTGTCTCTTGGCAGGTTTTTTCTCTAGCTATGGTAGAGTTAATTCTGAATAATTTGTCAACCTCAATCTCTAAATATTCTTCTGCCATTTCTAAGTAGTCAGCAAACAGATAAATATGTAAATGATGTAACTGAAAGTAATTTTCTGTTTTTAAAAAAGTTTTTAAAGAGTTACCTTTGGGGAGATAAGTTTCAATCTGCAGGAGAAGACACAAACTATATGAAGTTTCATAGTTAAAAGGAGTTAATTCTTACTTCTGTTTTTCAGTTGCTTGCCCAGTAGACTTTCCCTGATTACATCTAAGATCAGTATGGAGTGGCTCCTAATTCTCCACAGGTTTCTGTCTCCAAAATAACCTTTAGAGTCCTTATTTTATTTTACTGACTTCTATTAATTCCTGGTCCTCAAGAATTTCTCCCTTTTCTGATGTTTCTCTTATGTTTTTTTTTTTTTACTAAATTCACTTGGAATTTATTTGTTGTTTTTCACTTTTTCCCTGAGCTTGTTGATCCTCCACTCCATTTGCTCTGTGTCTCTCTCAAGGGTTCACCTGAGTCAGATGGATGTAGTCAGCTGGGAACTGCTGCTATGAATGTCTCTCTCACATCTCTCTCGCTTCCTTTTCTTTTATTCTCCTCTTATTCTCCCTTTCTCCTGCCCTAGGATTATGTTCTCTGTCAGGTATCAAATTAATTTCTTAAGGTTAGCAAACTTTACCTTTAGAAGTTCTTTGCAAGTTTTTTTTTTTTTTGAAAGAATGTTGTGAAGTTAGTGTAGCCTCTTCATCTGGGCTTCTCTCAGTTTGTATTGTGTGAATTATTAGTTCCATGGTTTCAGCTTGTGTCTCTGAGAGTAAACCCCAGCTGACGCTGTCAAGAGGGGGTTGGTTACCTCTCAGATAAGATACTCCCAAGATAATTGATTTAGGGATCTCTTTATTTGAACTTTTTTAAAAAAGCTGTTACTAGCTTAATATGGTGAAACATATTTATGTGTCAGGGGAAATTTATGTGAAGAAGGAAGTTTAATTTCCTAAGGGAGGGAATTTCATAAAATGAGGGGGGAAGCAGATGGGCAGCCCTGGGCCACCCCAGGAAGCTGCACTGTGGGACTAAGGCATCCCCATGCCTCGGTCCTACGGTGCAGCTTCGCTGCCCCTGAAAGGAGCGCTAAATTGGCGCTCCTTTCACAAGTCACCGAAGGTGTGCTGCAAAAGGCTGCGGCGCACCTTCGGTGACTCTTCCGCCGCAGCACGTGCAAATGCTGTGGCGGGAGGACCTCCTCGGAGCGCTGGCCATGCGGAGGGCCGGCTGCTCCGAGGACAACCTGGGGAAGGGGTTGGGGTGCCGATCGTGGGGCTGTCCCTCCCTTTCCCTGCCCCCAAGATGGCCCAATTAGCCATCTGCTTAGCCCCTGAGTTTCATAAGAGAGAAGTTCCTGCTCTATGTATAGGAGATCATTGAACTTCTGCATATTGCATTACATCACCTTCTGCCACTATAGCCTGAGAGGTGAGTTGTCATTCAACAATATCCAGATTCTCTTCTCCCACTTTACTCTCAACCAATGGGTCCCAAACTTTCATCCTCCAGATGTTTTGGATTTCAGTTCCCAGAATTCCTGACCATTGGCCAAGTTGTCTGGTGCTTCTGGGAACTGAGGTCCAAAACACCTGGTAGATTAAAGTTTGGGAATCACTGCTGTAAACCCTATTTTATCTGTCCTTATAATAAACTAATTCCTATGGAGCAAGGGCTGTCCCAGCAAATTTAAGAATTATGTTGTTCAACTCCAAGGCTCTTCTAGATTATTCAGATTAGATCAAACCATTTCAGTACCAATTGTTGCCCAGATATGACACATAGAAATTGCCTTAGATTCTCTAGTAGACACTTTCTCCTGCAGGAGTGAGAACCAAACTTTGTGGTCCCTTTGATACATAGGATGTGACATATACAGGATATGACTACTGTAAAAGATTTAATCCAGATTGGAGTCCTAATATAGGAGGTCAACACTTTGGGGGGTTGCAGACTGCCAGAAATAGTGCAAATTGAGTCCACTTTAAGGGTTAGGGAATCATGGGAACTGTATTTTATTGTGGCACCAGAGCTCTCTGACAGAGAAGGCTCAATGTCTCAGAAAAAAACCCCAAAACAATTCCCATGATTCCCTAGCACTAACCCTAACCCTTAAAGTGGACTCAATTTGCACTATTTCTGGCAGTCTGCAACCCCCATTTGTTCACATCTATAGTTCTCATCAAGATAAACCCTTGCCATTTACATAGGGCATAAACCTCACTGAACAAGAGCCTTATTCTTATGCCAACAGCAGGTGTGTGCATGTGCACACATGTATATGCAAGTGAAGTGACGAATAGTATCTGAGTCAAATGGTAACTATCATATGAAAAATTGGAAGGGGGGATTCTGCCATTTTATATTTGTTTACTTGAGTTCTGTGCTGCAATAAATAATTGGCAGATTAAATAATAAAATGGCAGAATCCCCCCTTCCAATTTTTCATATGATAGTTACCATTTGACTCAGATTCTGCAACTTCACAGTGTTGAACATCTTGCATTTGTCAAATGGGGATAATATTAATTAAATCCATTTCGTTTCCAGGTTACAATATTACACAGTCACATATGGAAAAGTCAAGGGGTGGATATTTTTACATTGCACTGTATAAAGCAGAGATGGTCAACTGTGGCCCTCCAGATGCTGTTGGCTGCAACACGCATTATCCTTCATCCATATTTATGCTAGCTAGGGCTGATAGAAATGGTAAGCTAAATAAAATAATAATAATAATAATAATAATAATAATAATAATAATACATTTTTATTTCTAGCCCACCCCTCTGCTCTGCAATCGGGGCAAGTTACAAATTTTAAAACATACAAAGTTAAAACAAGCCTTATCCCCATAACCCCCCTCCAACCCCCTAAAACAAGATTAAACTTTAAGAGATTAAAACATAATACAGTCTAAAACCAAACAAACAACACATTACAATAAAACAATAAACTAAAAAATGAAGCAAGCTACAGACAAGGGACAGTTGAGCATCTGAAGGGACACAATTGCCAATTCTTACTGTATAGAAAAACAAATCATAGAATCATAGAATCATAGAGTTGGAAGAGACCACAAGGGCCATCCAGTCCAACCCCCTGCCATGCAGGAACGAAAGTACTCAAGGAGACCCATGCTCAGCTATATGTTGGCCATCACCAAAGCATGACATAAAATGTAAAGGTTTCCCCTTTGACTAAGATTGTCTAGTCATGTCCAACTGTAAGGGGTGGTGCTCGTCTCCGTTACTAAGCCGAGGGAGCTAGCATTGTTAAAGATGACTCCATAGTCATGTGGCTAGCATGACTAAATGCCAAGGCACATGGAACACTGTTACCTTCCCACCAAAGTGGTACCTATTTATCTACTTACACTTTTACATGCTTTCAAACTGCTAGGTTGGCAGAAGCTGGGGCTAGTGGCAGGAGCTCATTTCGTTACAAGGCACTTGGGTCTCAAACTGCCAAAGGCATAATGACACCAAAGCATACTGTTCTGCTACATAAGTAACTAGGAATTTTATCTGGCAGTATGCATGTTGATGATTTTGCTTACAGTATGAATGAAGAAAATTTTTAACTATAGCACCTACAGTCCATAAAATTTGCTTCACAGAAAGTTCCCATCAGAATGAGTCAAGCCCAGAATCTTTTTTTGAAAAAGTTAAAGTTTTCATATTAGTCTTGAACTTCTAAAAAATGTCTGAGATGTGACTCAAGTATAAATATCATATCTGGTTAAAATGGGGTTATAAATATAAATAAGGGCCGATGCAGATCAGCACAAAGGGCCAGCCTGGGGATGGAGTTGGGCTGGGCAGCTGCACACTGGCCACCCTGACACTGTCCTGATGCTGTGCGCCTATCTGCACCACGCGCGATGTCAGGGTGCTCTCCTGGCGCAGCATTGCACACGCTGCGCCAAAAGGGTGCAAAAGACCAACGGCGCTGGCTCTAAGGGTGGCCTTTTGCTGCCCGCCCAAAAGAAGCAGCATTTTGCTGCTCTTTGGGGGGGGTAGTATAAAGGAGGATCAGGGCCATGGTGTGTGGTTGCCACGGCCCTGATCCACTGCTCCTAGGGGCAGCTCTGTGCTGCCCCTTTTCGGCTGTCTGCATTGGCCCTAAGAGAGCCAAAAATAAAATAAAATGGAATTAAATACAGAGATCCAACATAGTTGATTTGTTGGCTCTAAAACATTAATATTGTTTTTACTTTTGTCCCATTAAGTGCTCTATTAAATTTGGTGACCCTGGGATCAAGCATGTGGATTTGTACAACATAACAAATCAGTACAGTCAGCACTTGGGGGAGAAACAATGCCACCACCACCTTGCTGGTAGATCTCCAGCCCCTTCAGGATTAGGCCCTAGATCCTGGGCCAGCTAAGGCTAACTACCCATACTACCACCACTCCCCTCTCTGGAACTGGGTAGCAACTGGTTCTTTGAGGGGATGGTCGTACCACCAGTGGGGATACTAACAAAAGAGAGAGCATCCAAGTGACTTGTCCTTTGGGGTGATTACTGTAATATACCCTACAGTTATATGAGACTGACTTTGGAAACTGTTTAGCAGTTTCAATAGCTCCAAAATGCTGTAGCCAGAGTTTAAATGTAAATATAACCAGCTGTGGAGCTGGTTAATGGGAACATGCAACTCCCTTGTTGAAACAGCTGCACTAGCTACTAAGTACTGGTTGTGATCTATGAAGCCATATATGGCTTAGGTCCAGACTCTGTGAAAGACCATATCTACCTATGTGAGCCTTCCTGAGTATTAAGAGTCTTGGTGCCATTACCCCAACCAATGAATACACATGAGAGACTTTCTCAGTGGCTTCTCCCAGGTTATGGGATTCCTTCTCATGGGAGGCTATGTTGGGCCTCTTCTCTGCTTTTCTTCTGCTAATGGGTAAAAAACCTTTTTATTTAAATGGGTGTTGGATAATGAATCTGGTTGTGCAAAAGGTCTTTTAAGGGGAGTTACCCTTGGTTATTGTTATTATTTTTTAAATTAGTATATAATATTTTGAATTGATGTTTAATTATGATACTAATTTATTTGTTTTAACTTTTTTTATCACAAGTTTCTTTAGTAAGCTGCCTTGAGTCCCATGTTGGGAGACAAGATATAGATTAACTAAATAACAGACAGACAAAGTTTAAATGTCACAAATAATTTTAAATACAATAGCTATCTTGATCTATCATATATTTGGCCCAAATGTGATCAATATACTTCCAATCACAGCAATTTTTGCTTTATTTTCTATGAACTCTCTCTGTTTCTCTCTCTCTCTTTGTGTGTGTGTGTGTGTGTGGCATGAATAATGGTGGGATGTGTTGGCTTTGCAAGCATTTGTTACTGAGCACAAAGGGTTTAATCAGGAAATGATGGATAACCATATTTAAGTAGAGCATTAGCCTAATGATGTATGAAACTGTAGTGCAGTTAAGTTATGTGCAGGTTTGTTCTCTTAAAAGGAATTAAAGTCCTTCCTGTTATAAGTCAAGACTAGTTCAGCCTGCATCCAGGTTGTTCCATTGTGGATTACAGGTAAGAGTTTACATGATTGAACATAAGACATCAGCCTTGTCTGCATAGGCCAAATAAATAATCTTTCACTCCCTCTTGGTGTGGAGATGACACAGGGCCCAATCCCAGAGCCTGTGTACGGTACTTGTAATGGATTTTAAATAAACTGTCCTGGAAGATCCAGAGTTCTCCACTGTAATGGTGGGTGACTGTTTGCACATGAGTCCTGCTGTGCCACCTGGTGCAGTCGCTGCTGCCACAGGTCACATTGTTCTGAAATCAGAATGCAGTGCCCAGCCATGTGATTGGCACTCAGTACCTCTTTCTGACCTCAGAGTGAGGCAACATGCAGTGGTGGTGGCCATGCCAGATGGCACAGTGGGCTGTTCATGCGAACAGCCACCTGCCATTACAATGGAGAGTCCTAGGTAATGGGAGAGGTTGGGACAATTCTGGGGCCAGAATGCTCCATTTGAACATAGTATTACCATGTTATCAGGGTTTTCCTCATGATAGAACAGCATAAACAAAACTGACTTAAAAAATCAAATCTAAGAGAAAGATAGATGCTGTTTATTACCTAATAACACACACCTTATTCCCAAATAAGGGCCTCGGCAGACGGCTTAAAAAGCCATCCTCGGGGCAAGAAAGGGGAGGGGCAGCTGCACGCTCGGTGCCCCTTCCTCCTCCCGAGGTCGTCCTCGGAGCTGCCGGCCCTCCGCACGGCCAGCGCTCCGAGGACAGCCTCCCGCCGCAGTGTCCAGACACGCTGCGGCGGAAAAGTCAGTGAAAGTGCACCGCAAGGTTTTGCGGTGCATTTTCGCTGACTTGTGAAAGGAGCACTATTTTAGCGCTCCTTTCAGGGGCGGCGAAGGTGTGCTACAGGATCGAGGCGTGGGGATGCCTCGGTCCCACGGCGCACCTTCCCAGGGTGGCCCCGTGCCGCCAATCTGCTTAGGCCCTAAGTTAGGTTTTAAAAAAACCTTTGTTACAGTCTTTTCTTTGTATTACACTGGGCCCTTGGTATCCATTTGGGTTTTGTTCCAGGCTCCCCCATAGATACCAAAATCCATGGATGCTCAAGTCCCATTATATACAATGTGGCAGTAAAATGGTGTCACTTATATAAAATGGCAAAATCAAAGTTTGCTTTTGGGGTTTCTTTTTAAAAAATATTTTCAAGTCATGACCTGTTGAATCTGTAGATACAGAATTCATGGATATGGAGGGGTGACTGTACTGTTAATATCTTTAAATAGTATTTTAAAGGTTATTTTGTATACACAACTTTGTAAAGGGCTTTAAAATGTTAGCATAATTAGAGAATTTGGATTTGCTCTATTTCCTGCACATCAACACCTCCACTTGATAGACTTCAGGGGAATGAAATTGGCTTAAATCCAAATTCTCCATCTTAAAAATGTCTGTGGATCAGCATGTTCATTACCATTTTTAGGTGAAGGGATTTTAATTGAATTTAATGTTTCACTCTATGAAAAGATTAATTGAGTGCCCGGCTAATTGACTAGCTGGCTCAGTTTACTGTTTACCACAAGTAACATGATTATCGTGAGGTGCATATTGGAAAAGAGAACAAAGAACTTTGATTTCCCTGGGACTAGGATGCTATTTTTAGTACCATTGTAATTAAAAGACTATGGAGGGTTCCCCCCCCCCCCTCCAGGTATTTTTAATGACTTGATTTTCATGGGTTCACTCTAAGTCAGGTAATGGAAAGATTGCAGTAAAAGGTGCATTACTGAGAAACTAATGAGACTGCTCTGAAATAAAGGGAGAAAGGTGTCACTCAATAATGTCCAAACTGTATGCTATGAGAGAATTATGGCAAATCATAAATAAATAAAACTATTAAAGAATTCTAGAAGCCCAACCCAAACAATCATGGAGGAAGTATAGCTAAGAGGGCACATATCTAAGCTCTCTAGGATGAGAATTCTAGAGCCTGGGATCAGCCATTAGGTGATCTCTCCTATGTTCCCAACAGATATATCTATGAGGATGGTGAGGCAGGCAGAAGAGTCTCCCCAGAAGTTCTGAAGGCATGGGTGGGCTCACAGAAGAAGGTTCATTCCTTCGGAAGATGTGGACCAGAGCTGAATGGAGATTTGTGGCTCATAACCTGTACTTTTTAATTGTACCTGGAAACAAAATAAACATGTAGAGCTTCAGTTGGAAAAGAAGAACCCATGGGCCACACTTTCCAATCCTTTTTGTGGCATCCCAAGGTTCCTAGGCCACCCCCAAAGTCCCTAGGCACTTGAGATGAATAAATGACACCAAATACCCAATCCAAACCACCAATGACCACCAAAATGCAACAGTTTGGGTTATTTCTCCTAAAGACCACTCCAAACCCCAGAAAACCTGCCTCCCCAAAGCAATTTGTGTTGAAAAATGAAACTGTGTGGTCAATGAAGAAACCACACTGTGGCCTGCCAAATGGCCACATGAGTGAATCCCACCCAATGCTGCAATTGGTGAAATAATGATGCTGAATGTGAGAGTAAAACATGTATTAATATATAACTTTAAAACTCCAAGAATAATAAACATATAGAATGATATGCTGCTTATTTTTTCAACATCATGGCAGTATGCCTGTATTCATAGTACAGTGGGCCCTCAGTATCCACTGGGGGATCTCTTCTGGATCCACCCATAGATACCAAAATCCATGGATGCTCAAGTACCATTGTCCTCAATGGTGGCATGATCACCATTGAGGAAAATGGTATTTTGCTCCTCCACCTCACCATGGTGGGTGGCTGTCTTCCTTCTTCCTCCTCTGGCTCTTCCTCCCTTCTCCTCCTCTTACCCTCCCTTTTGCTGCTCTTCCTCCTCCCTCCTCCTCCTCTTCCTCCCCCTGTTGCCACTGCCACTCTTGCTCCTCTCTCCTCCTTTTCCTCCTCCTCCACTTCCCCCTGCCACTGCCACTGCCACCACTCCTCCTCCTCTTTGCCCTCCTCCACAGCCGCCACTGCCACTACCTCTTCCCACTACCACCAACTCCTCCTCCTCCTCCTTTCGCCTCCCCCTCTGCCTCCCCCCCCACATGGATTTGTCATCCACAGATGCTGAAATCCTCAGATGGCAAGTCTGTGGATATGGAAGGCAGACTGTACCATGTTTCTCCTTTGTATGACTGAGATATGCCATCTTGTCTTTGTAATCTCAGTTGCTTGTTGTCCAAGGTCTTGTTTTTGCTATATGAAGTAATTCTCTTCTTGTTCTTTGTTAACTGAGAAACTCTTTAAAATGTCACAAAAATGTGCCTGTAAAATTTGGCTCAGCCAGAGATAAGATGGCTACTGACAGATCACCAGCAAATGAGGAAATGCATCACTGAAAAGAAGATCACAAGACCTTCTGCAGTGTTCACAAAGGTTAAAAGAAAATTGGTACAAAATGTTTTATAGATGGTACCTATCCCCAGATAAAATATCAAAAATGTATAAAAAGGTGAATAACGAATGTTGGAAGTGCAAGGAATCTCCAGGGACTTTTTTTCACTGTTGGTGGAAATGTAAAAGGGCGATAGAATATTGGAGCATGATTAGAAAAATGATTAATGAGATCCTAGAAATAAAAATGGAAATAAAACCAGAATTTTTTTTATTGGGAATATTAGAGGAAGAATATGATAAAAAAATATGGGAAGGTCCTATTTTATTTAATTACAATGGCTAGAGTGGTATATGCCCAAAACTGGGGAAAAAAAAGATACACCTACAAGAGAGAATTGGATATGGAAGTTATATGATGCAATAGAAGCAGATAAATTAACTTAATTATCAAAAGATGAAACACCAGAAATTTTTTTAAAGACTGGGGAAAAGTAATTGAATATATGAGAGAGCAATGGGGAGAACTAGCTGTAAAGCATTTGATAGAATAAGAGAAAAAGGATGTATGTATTTAGGGATAGGTAATAGAGTAGGTACATATATATATGTATTTGTAGAAAGGGGATAATAGAGTTGAATAATGAGAATAAGGGTTGTAATGTAGAAGTATTTAGTGATAAGATGGAAATGAGATAGGCTATACAGTGTGGTATTTGGAAAGATGAAGTTAAAGTAATTAGTATTATGGGTTAAGACATAGTTTAAAGTTTGATTATAAGTTATGAAAAATGACTTTTTAATAGGATCGGTAGGGGGAATGTATAGTAGTAAAGAAGATAAATAAATAAATGATGTTTGGTATAAGGATTTCAGTATATATATATATATATATATATATATATATATATATATATAATCAATGATTAATGAATTAGATAGTAAGAAGTTCAACTAATAGGTATATATAGGAAAGAAATCAGCTGGGAGGAAGCGAACCAATCTGGAAGAGTATGAGTATGAAGAGGGTTGAAAGTAAGGATGAGGAATGAGAAGGTAAATGGAAGTAGAAGAGGGTATGAAGTTAGGTAGAAGAAGGTAAAGAGAAAGATAAGAATGGTAGAGAAGGTGAAGAGTGGGAAGAGTGGGAAGTGAAGTGTGAAGAGAAGGAAAGCTAGGGGAAGGAAAGGAGGGGTGAGTGAGAGATGTGGATAGGAAAGATTAGGGAGACAGGAGAGAGGAATTGGAGAGGGTGTAAGAAAGATATGAGAAAGAGGATGAAGGAAAGAGAGTTGAAAATAATGGAAGAAAAAAGAGAAGTGATTTGGTAGATTAAAGGGATAAAAGAATATACATTTGAGGGGATATAGATTTTAAATTGGGTAAATAATAATGTTTCTGTAAGTTGTTTGTTAGAATATGTAATATGTTGTAAGTTTCAATTTGCAATAAATAAATTAAAAACAACAACAACAAGACCTTCTGCAGTGTAGATGCAGCCTCTGTCTTGAGTAAGTTGTTCATTCTTTCTTTAGGGTGAATGGGATATTTTCTCCCTTCTAGATGCAAATAGCCATGCCAGGGTGATCTGAATTGGCAAAATCCCTGTTATGTTCCTGTTTGTGTTTCAGGGACACTGCTGGTCCTACAGAACTCTGCAGTCTCTGGTTTGAGTTTCTTATCTACTACCTTTGAGCCATATATCACCAAACAATGTTGAGTTGAGGGAAAATGAAGGGAGAAGTGTGAGTGTACAAGACTTGTGTTAGGTTTGGTTAAAAGAAGTTGCCCCACTGTCTCTGTCTGAGGATGACTGCTCTTCACAGTCCTCCACGTGAAAACCTCTTCTACGCTGCCAGACTTTCTTGGCTTTTTAGACCACAGTCCTACACAGACCTCTGGAATAATTTGATATAAACAATTAATTACTTTTAATTTGTTAAATTTATTTAACAGTACACAACACCAGCAACACAACATTTTAACATAATGTTATAAACATGAAATAATATAAATGAGGTTCTATCACATTATTTATTTGCTATCCCATCTGCTAAAGAAATCTGAAATTGGACAGTCCCCCAACTTGATTGTTAAATATTTATTTCACATGCTGATTAATCTTAAATGTAATTGAAAGTGGGGTATGAATCATTTGAATGTTAGACTGAAAAAATATATAAGTGGATGGGATTGAAAAGCTAATGTGACAGATAATATGTGGGGACTTGGATTTCAATTCTGCCTAGTCTTGTTTTGCTTTGGACTGTAATATGACCCAAAACCAGCATGACATAGTGATTTGAGAGATGGTGTACAACTCTGGAGATCAGGATTCGAAGCCATAAAACCCACTGGGTGACCTTGTGCAAGTCATACTCTTTCAGCCTCAGAGGAAGGCAATGGCAAATCTAAGAACAAATCTTTCCACCACCCCCCCCCTTAATAAGCTCACCTTAGGGTTTCCATAAGTTTAGAAATTACTTGAAAGTACACATAACAATAATAACATGACCCATCACACAGGAATACCATGTGTAATAATTGTCTAAAACACTTCTCTTCCTACTACTTGTCTTAATTGTCTTGGCAATGTGCTTCCATATTTAGAAATAGCTGTTTCTTGTTTTCTGAGCATACCCATTTATTGTTTTTATTAATATTATATTTTGAGGTATTATATATGTTTTATATACCTTTTTATATACCTATATATAACCCTTATATATGTTTTAAAGATGTAAAAGGATACACACATACTTTAACCCACCTATCGTTTTTATATTTTTAAATAACAAATTCTGTGAAAGTGCAGCACAGCCATATAGATGTCTACTCAAAAGTAAGTCTGGTTGAGTTCAATGAGGCTTACTACCAGGTAAGTTGGTACAGGAGTGCAGCCATAATTTCAAGTAAGCCAGTTTCTCAGTAGCGAAATTCTTAAATCTTTTATTTCATTTTCTTTGCACACCCTGCAAGGTGTTTTTTTTATTAGATCCAAAAGCTTGGAAGAGACAACAAGGCAAATAATAATAAAAAGACATTGCAGAGCTCTAGTATTGTTATACTTATCAGAAATTGAATTTGGGACCCTATCTTGTCACCCATATGAAAAGCATGTGCTCTAGCCTCTATCTGTACAGACCATGTATCTTAACTCTTTGGGAAGAGGCTGACGATGAAGTTATTCAGTACTGCAGAAAAATGTTCTACATAAACTGAAAGAAACTCAAAATATTCTTGATTTAAGAATTTGCCACTCTTGATTCACTGACTAATCTTTTTTGTCATTTGTTGCTACATTTCTTTGCAGTGGATTGGTGTAGCCTGACTGGAATAAACACATCATTCCCCATTCACCTTTTCCAATCCAGTCCAAACAAATCCAGCACATTTGAAAAGTGAGTGAACAGCATGGATTCTTGGTGGGAATGAAAGAAGAGCACAGAAAGGAAGGTAAGTGATCAAACTTCACTGAATAAATTGTTAGGTCTTATGCTTTAGGACAGCCTTCACAGTTGTAATCCAACTTTTCCCCAGAATGGATTAGAATCCCACCATCCCTAGCTAATTCCACCATCTCTAGTTATCATTAGATTATGAGATCTGTAATTCAAACTATCTGGAAAGTACTATATAGAAGAAGACAATCTGAAAACTATATAAAAAATAGATTTTTGAATAAACCAATAAAAATATCCCTGCATATTTTTATTGGCTGGTTCAAAAACTTAGTGTTGACAACACAACAATTGTTTACACAACAGTGATGACAACTCAAAATGCCATTCTGTGTAAATCATATTTTTTAAAAAATATTAAAAACCTAACTATCCAAGAAAGTAATAAATTAATGTTCAACATAGCAATTTACATTCAGTCCCCCCCTCTCCATCATTAATGATAATCAATAAATCCCCTATTCACAATCATCAGTGTTAATAATTTTTTGAATCAAACTTTCCAAGCTTTGATGCTATATAAACCTGGAGTAAATTATAAGATAGTGAGAGTTGTTCCTGAAAAGACATGCACAATATTATGTTACTAGGGTCAGCGTGAGAATGATATGGCACTGGAGGAGTTGTTGGATTGGAGCTCCCTGAATTTTTCACCACTGAATATGCCCATTAGAGCTGCTGGGAGTTTTCAACATCTGAAAAACTGCACAGTAATTATCCTGTGTTAGATGAAATCCTATATACATTTACTTAGGAGTAAATTCCACTGAATTCAATTGATGCACTCCATTCACCTCTCTTTTGGCTCTTTCCTGATCTGGTGGGAATATGATCTATAACCTAATCTTACATTTTGACTGTCTTGGTTGTCCTTGCTATAGTTTCTTCCATGCACTGACCCTGATTTGCCACCTTCTATTTCTTCCCTTGGCCCTCCTGTTGAGCTACTTCTTTACCTGGTGAACTCCAACCTTGTTGGGTACTCACAGCCAGAGATATAGACAATCTTTCCCAGTCTTCCCCAAATATCTTAGCTTGATTAATTCACATAGTGCATGTTAAAATGTATGGTAATTAACTGCAGGACAGTTTCACACAACTAACAGATGAGGTAGAAAAAAAAGTTAATTCAGATTGTGATTGAGGGCATGTTACCCACATATTCATATTCCTCTAATTTTTTTTAACTAAAAGACATTTTTACACATGAAAAATGTGGGATACCCACAATTAAGGACCAAGAGTCAAGAGTAAATAGGGGAAGTAGACTGCATCCTCAGTGCAATGTAGAGATTGTGATGACAAGAAGGTGGAAGCAGTTAATTCTTTTTTTATAAGGCCATGTGTGTCTAGGAGCAGGTTGACATACATGTAAGTTAAAAAATAAATAAAATAAAACTGTTGAAGATCTTAAAATCTATTTGGCTCTGGTTATGTTCTTTTAGTCTTAAAACTTGCTTGAAACTTTAGTTTCTCTATGAAAATTTCAGGACAGTTTTGGAGAGGCAGCAAATAAGGCAAGATCTGTCTTCATAAAACAGCAAGTCAACATTGTGAAAAACAAAAAGGACAGAAAATGAAAGACTGGCTTAAGTGGACATTATTTAAAAATTTGTTTAGGGGTCCTGGGACTTATCAAGATTTTGGGCTTATCTGTATTTGCCAGAATACTCCAGGCTGCTTCCTGAGTATTCTGGTCCTGAATTCTCCTCAAATCTCCCCTTACCTTCTATGAGAGTTCTCTGGGTCCCTCTTCCTTCTCTTGCCTGAGCTGGATGAGATCCCTTGAGACCACCTTTTATCTAAAGACCTTGCCCCCCCCCCCCAATGATTTGCCTTCCCCCTCTTTACCAATGCACTGGGATATTGCCAGGGATTCCCTGGCACTTTTTTGAAGAGATGCTTCCCCCTCAGTCTCTTCTGACTTTGAGGGAAGAACTAGAAAGATTATCTCATGGCCAAATGGGAAGTGCTGAGCCCATACTGAGCGTGTTAGGAAATTTTTGAAAATTTCTTAAGATAGGCTGTTATCTCACACCTCTGTGCTCAGACTGGAGGCACCACGACTTGATCTTAACTATCCTGTCCCCGATCTGTTCTTTTCCTGCCCTTTGCAAAGAACGGGAGTTAACCGTTCTTTGTGAAGGATGCGAAAAGGATGGAATGGGATCTGGATGGCTAAGATCAGGTTGAGATGCCTCCAGTTTGAGCACGGAGGTGTGCGATAACATCCGATCTTAGCAAAATTTCAAAAAAATTCAGTTCATGCTCAGCACGGGCTCAGCACAGCCATTGTGCCAGTGCGATAATCTCTGTCTTACCGAGCTAAGGCCCATGACAGAGGTAGTGCAAAAGTGACAGGGTACTTTCAAAGAAAAGCTTTACTCTAAGAAAGGAAATTCTATAGCAAAAGGTTATCTCTTACATGAAGAAATATCTTGTCCTTCAGGCACTGATAGAAAGTATATGTTATAGAGTAAATCATTCCAGTCAAATCAAGAAAAGACTCAAAATATCCTAATGTGGTTAGGATACATTCTCCTAATCCTACAGAACAGATGGGATTTTAGTCCTTGATGTTCATGGGATAACTGGGAGCGAGGATTCCAGTGGGTCGTTTTGACAAGGTTCCCAGATCCAGAGCTCTTGGTTAGAAGCCCCTTGTGGTCTTTTCAGGCTTTTTAAGACCTCTGCTCACAACTATCTCAAAGGTTTGTGCTTCTCCCCAACTGTCCATCTCATTGGATAGTTACTATCTCATCATCTCTACGATGCTGCCTCATTAAAATGTAACAGTACCTCCTCCATTTAACCCTTTTTTATCTGAGGACCTGATAATGGGAAGGACTTCCACATTGCAACTCACCAGCTGTGAGTTTTTGGTGAATTATGACTGCATGCCTTCCCATGCAGTCCCTGTTAGCTGGCTGGTGCCACCATTGCAGGTGTGAGTCTCTCTGAGGTCATTGTGAAATCAGCCTGGACTTGATTTGGATCTTTGTAATGCAGGGGTAGGCAACCTTTCCCCTTTAAGGGCCGAGGGACTTCAGCTCCCAGAAGCCTCAGCCATATTGGCCAATAGTCCCATGTTGGTCAATAGCTCCTGGGATTCTGGGAGCTGAAGTCCCTCAGCCCTTAAAGGGGAAAGGTTGACTACCCCTGGTGTATTGTAAACAGCATGCAGTAAGCTGGGGGGGGGGGGGAGTTTGGGTTTTATAAATTATGTAGGCAAGCCCATAGTTGTGTAAGATTTAAATTAGAAACAATGCATAAATGTATAAGTCTGTTTAACAAGACATTGTGATATATAGGAATTATTAGCCTTTGCATAGCTTCATTTGTGATGACTCCCTCTAGAGATACCATGTATAAAAATAAATGGTTTAGAATTCATAGAAGTAGATTGAAAATAGAGTGCTTCTGTATTTCAAATAAATCTCTGTACATGTCAAAGAGTGTATCAAGGAGAAGACAAATAACATATAACTCTCTTTCCTGACATTCTGCTTCCTACACACAGGTATGTTTTGTTTTGCTTTTAGTATGAGAGACCATCCTATAATAGGATTCCCTCTGAGTTTTATCACTTTACCTGTGTAAACTAGACTTTGTCTCATTTTACAGATGAAAAGTTATTGTTAAGAGACACTAGTCTTTTAAGGGCTATCTTGTCAATCTATAGCTCTGTAGGGAATTGATTCAAGTCTTCAATGAATGAGATTGACACCTGAATCAGTCTTTCAGCCTAGTCTGCACTCTTCGATAATATTGGTTCATATACTCAAGCAGTGAGAAGTTCAAGGAGTGTAATGTTTGTTTGGATGTGGTTTTCTTTGGAAGATCCATGGAGGCTTATGACATTCTGTAATATTTGAGTTTATTTACAAACATACAGGTTGTCTAAAGAATATCTGTTCTCCTTCCATTTCCTCCTGCTGGAATGAATGCTGGTAACTGAACATGTTATTGTTGTCATGGTAACTTTATGTGAATAATTAATCCTGAGAAATATTTACTGATTTCATTTTATGATCACTGGATTAAATCCAGACTTCATCATGCTTATGGTAGATGCACCAAAATCAATTGAACTTCAACATAATTTCAGCAGGTCTATTAAGCACGCCTAAGGCTAGATCCAATGCATTATTTCTAGATTTTGATTTATATAGCTCACCTGACAGCCATGAATCCATATTTCCTTCATTTATGGCAGCATGTTGCTTGTCAGAAGGGTTGTTCTTATGAAAAATGAAGAGCTGAAGATGAGCAACAGGTACCAGCTCTAGCTCCCATGTTTTTATGCTAATCCAAAATAATTCTAATCAGTAATATATATCCATTCATTGTGCCATTCACTCTGTGTTTCCTGGTGTTTCTTTAATATATACTGTGTTTTTTGAGCATTGAATGGGCACAACACATTCTAACAGCCTGTGCGATCAAAGACAAATTATTTTGCTATTTATATTCCTTCTATTTCCTTAGTTACTATTTTCAGCATTTTTCAGCATCAATGGATTGGCTATTTTGATTTTGTTTACCCTTTTAAATTATGTACATGTCATACAAAAACAATGCTCTGGCTGCTGACACATTGCAGAATTAATTCAGTTTGACACTTTTTTAACTGTCATGGCTCCATCCTATGGATCTTGGGATTTGCAGTTTGTTGTGGCAGCAGAGCTCTCTGACAAAGAAGGCTAAATATCTCACAAAACTACAAATCCCAATTCCACAGCCTTGAGTCATGACAGTTAAAGTGGTGTCAAACTGCATTAATTCTGCAGTGCAGATACAGCCTCTGTCTTAAACAAGTTGTTCTTTCTTTCTTTAGGGTGAATGGGATATTTTCTCCCTTCCTGATGCAAATAGTAATGGCAGGGCCTCTTGATCTAAATTGGCACAGGAGTGCAAAGGGTAAAGCCCACCTTTAACTCCACACACAAGGCCCTGGTCTGATCACATGCAAGCCCACTCCCCCCCCCCCTTAAAAAAAAGCTTTTATAAAACTTGTTAACAGGACAAATGGTCTCTCATCTATATTGTTGCTTTATCCAAACAACTGCAGGATGTTGTTTTTTCCTCTCCAAAGGAAGTGGGGGGAAAAAATCTCCAATAAAACTAGCAAGCAATCCCAAGGGGACTCAGCACCTCTGTACATTTGATGATGCCTTTCACCCAAAGCGAATTTAACCTCACCTAAGGTGAAATTCAGGGTGTATTTGAAAAGTCCTGCTTAGATTAAATACCCATATGAATAAAAGAAGCTTGATAGGATTAGTGACATTTATCAGAGGATTTCCACACATTTTTCATAATTCTCTCATTCATGTCTAGCTTCCAGAAGTCAAATGCTTAGGGACACCCTTGTGGAGAGTGCATGCCATGAATTACATTCAGAGTTAGCCATTGATATTCCTGCCTTGCCTTCCTGCCTATTTCCACGTAAAGGATTGAGCCTTGGATTCCATCTTCTCCTTCATGCTGCCGCAGCAGCCACCCTGACATTTGGTATGTAGTTCATTTGTCGAATGCTATAGGTGAATTGATATTTGGAGCAAGCTCTCATTTCTCCTTCACAGATCAGCTGTCTAGAATGCTGAAAGAATAGTTAAATGCCATTTACATGTTGCTTAGAGGAAAACCACTTCTGATACATAGAATCCGAACTTTCTCAAAGTTCACTCAGTAAGAGGCACTTGTCACTGGGAATAAATGATGACATTAAAAAGGCCTTTAATTTCAATTGGCATTTCTGAGTTTTGCACTGCAGGAGGCTATTTTGATGAAAAGCAATGGCCTCCATGACATTATGAACTCAGTGTAGAGGACTGTGAGCCAGAGCCTACCACATTATAATTAGATGTAACTTAAAAGGAAAAGAGAGAAAGGTGTGTTTTTTAAGCATTTAATAATTCAAAATCATATGCTGAATTTTCTTCTAACAGCTCCCCCCTCCCCCAGTATCTTTGCATTTCGAAAGTAGTTTACCTTTCAGAAAGCACTTGGGTTAGGTCATGCTGCCATTCTATTTACTGAATAATTTATTTAATTTATATTTATTAATAATATTTATATATCATCATTTGAAATAGAACCAGCATAGTGTAGTGGTTTAAGTATTGAACTATGACTCAAGAGACCAGGATGTGAATCCTTGCTCAGACATAGAAACCTATATGGTGACTTTGGGCAAGTCACACTCTCTCAGCCTCAGAAGAAGGCAAAAGCAACCCCCCTCTGAACAAATTTTGCCAAGAAAACCACATGATAGTTCATTTTAGGGTCACCATAAGTTGGAAATGACTTGAAGGCACACAACAACAATGATCATCCTTGTCAGGATATTGATGGGATATATAGTCAATGTTGAAATGTAAAGATGTGTGTGTCTGTATTTTTCCATGAGAACATGCTTCTAGGCCGAACACAACAACTCAGTCCAGGTGTCCAAAGAGACAAAACAATTGGAAACCACAAGTTGGAATAGATGGGAAAGTGTTCTTGTTTATACAGTGAAGACAATAATAAAAAGTTGTTATGAGAAAGTAGATCACATGGTAAAAGATGAACAACAAGAGGTTTGGTTAACATACGTCATGTACACATCAACCAATTAACCTGAGGTTAACACCCAAGAGGTGGAGAAAGGTTGGGCTGGGAAATTGTGTTTCAGGCATAGAAGTCAGTCTGTTCTTAAACTTTCAGTAGTATGGATTAAGTTTCTTTATTTTTGCTGAAGCTGTAGCATGACTAATTTTTCACAATGCAGCATTAAGGATTTGTAGTTTTGTTCCTGTTAGCCACGTCTGGCTAAAGTGATGTTTTATTGGACTTTATAGTTGACACCTGCGTGGTGGTGTCTTCTCTGCTACAAGTTACTCTGCTGCATGGATTTTATCCACACATACACAAACCTGCTCCTCCAACAATTCCTAACAATCCTTTTGGTCAGAAAGCCACCAAGCTGGTTGATAATAAAATAATAAAACAATTCCAGATGAACTATAACATTAAAAATATTCCATACTAAAACTGGAATCTTGTTTGTTAGTCCCAAATAGAATAGATGTGGCCAATCAATTAGAGAACCAGCATGGTGTAGTCGTTTGACCATTGTGCTGAGATAGGAGACCAAGGTTTGAATCCCTGCTTTACCTTGGAAACATATGGAGGTGACATTGGACAAGTCACACACTCTCAACCTCAGAGAAAGGCAATGGTGAACCCTTGAACAATTGTGGCTGAGAAAACCCTGTGATAGATTAGCCTTAGGGTTGTCATAAGTCCAAAATGACTTGAAGGCACACAACAACAATTCAATCAATTGCTGAATGATGTGTTGACATATAGCTAAATTCCATTGGTTCAATTTGTCTACTCTAGTCAGGACTAAAAGATGATTTATGCCCCCAAATGATTTAAAATGCTCATATTAATGAGATGCTTTAAACATTTTCCTGAGAGACAGTGTGGGATCTACAATGAAAGTGACACAAGAGAAAACTTTTCTCGTTTACCCAAGAAACAATCCATGTAGCCTACAGAGTTCTAAGGAGTCTTCTATTAGATTTTAATAACCAGTCAGGTTTATATGGAGACAGCATGGTATGAGTGTTTCTTCATTCTTATAATCAGACCTTAAGCTATTTAGGGCATTAAAATATTGACACATTGAACTGATTCCAGAAAACAAGTAACAACAAGTGCAGGTCTTTCAATATCAGGGTAATTTCACTATGCAATGATTTAGTAAGCTAGTTGCCACCTTCTGTACCAACTTGAATGCTTGGGATAGAAATTCAAACATGAATTTGAATATTCAGTTCAAAAATACAAATATTTTTAATATGGAATATTCAAAGATATTTTGAAAAATAATTTAAAAACTTGTTTCTCCAGTTTTAGGAAGCTTTGACAAAATATATATATCTTGGAATGATAACACTTTTGGACTTATTTTGTACAAAACTTACATGTGGTATTTTTGTACAGAAAACAACATTTTCTGCACATAAAATAATATTTCTGTGCATCTGAGCTTATACTACAACTTTTTTTGTTCAATTAGTCTCTATGGTGTTACAGGATCTGTTTGTATAATGATATTCCAGACTAACATGGTTTTGTTTCTGAATATTGTTTCCAGCAGCAGCAGCAGCAACAACAACAACAAGTTATTTTCTGCTCAAGAATACCATGTGTGAATTTTGTGCAGGACAAATCTAAAACTTCAAATAGTCTTCCAAAACACCACAGTTTTCAAAGACTTTCTTGAAGCAGGGAGCAAATTGCTCAAACTACTTGTTGCTTCCTTTAAGAATGAAATTGATGAAGAAATACCTCCCTACTGATTGTTTAGGTTATGATTCTCAACCAAGGTGATCAAAAAGGCAAGTCCTCCCACAAAACAAAGTGACAAGACCACAACAGGTGTAAGATGCTGGGAAACAGTGATAGCAGCTTCTTGGTAGTTCCAGTTAATTCCCTCTTTTAGGAGACAGAGTTGTGTACACTTTGCAATATGCTCTGGGCTGCTTCAAGCTGATGTCAACCCATCACTAATGCTGAATTTAAGACTCAGCTGTTTATCCAGTTATCTTCTCTACATGACATGGAGAGAAGGCACCATCTTGTTCCAATTCAGACAACAAAATATACCGTGATTTGGGTTGCAACTCAAGATACTTCTAAATGGTGTTCATTATGTGGATTCATTGTAATTATAATAATAATAAATAATAATAAACACAAATAAGATACAATGCATTAAGTTCAAAATTGTGTGCAAGGAATCTCTGTCAGCTGTTGGAACAGAAAATAATAGCAAGAGATTTCTGATATTTACCAGTTTAATTATCTAATTGTTCAACTGGAAGCCAGTGAGATCATTCTTTTCAAGATAACACATGATAAATCAGTCACAAAGACACAAAGAAATATGATTTTATAAATTTGGGGTATTAAAGTTTGCAGTGTTAGCATGGTTATGCAGTGCATGATGATCCACGTCAACGTGCAGCTCCAGGATCACGATCTTCTCAGATGCAGGCAGTAGCATGTCAGCTGGAGAAGCACCTCTCCTCTTCCAGACAGAGTAAAGTGACTCTACAGACAGACGTCTCTCAGATGAGGCCTTAATCTTAGTTCCTCTATGTACAAGGCTATATACAGCAACAATGGCAACCATCCAACATGACTCTATCAACACCACTTTCTACCACAACCACTGTCCCACAACCACAATCCACCATCCACAGGTGTGTCCAGAGGCTTCTGCCTTATATAGCCAGAGCTCCATGTGGCCTTCCAGCCCTGCCTCTTCCTGTGACACCTGTCACCCAACCTGAGTGGCTCTGCAATTTTGTAGCAGTTGTCTGTGCTTTCCAGCACCAGGTGACCATCTGCATGATGTCACTTCCCATGACACAGGATGACTCAGGAACAGTCAAATGCTGTGTCATCATGGCTGTTGCTATTCCCCATATTGTACATTTTCCCCTGGGACTCCTTCCTAACATGCAGTTATTGAGATACTTCAATATACCTGAACATTGCTTTTAATGATGGGATGAAACTCTGAATATGAAAGTATTATAAAGTGAAGCTCTAATGTAAGAGAAACATGCTATTCTTGTGGTTGATTAAATAACGTTATCATTTGGAGGGTTTTCTGGAAGGGTATTTTAAAAAATCTCAGTGTACTGCAAACCTATTTTTAAATGCCACATTCACTCTGGAATTGCCTAAGTAGCAACTTCTCTCATTTGGAAAGTTTATAACAAGTCCATAATGTGCTATTTTTCTGCAACTATTTCTGTTTTCCCACTTATACATTTGATAAAATCTTGTCTTTATAATTGGAAGGATAGGATGCAGATTTTGAGTGATGTATTCTTCTGAACATAAAGGAATAACTGATGTTACACAGCAGACTTTGTAATGTGAGGACAGGTGAAAAGATCTGTTTGTTAATGTTGTGTTATATGTTTCCTTTTTCATATTGAAAGTGCCTTGGCTCTGCTTGTTTAGAACCTGAATTCCTCCCATAAGCTATACTGTAAGCAGGAGAAGGTGAAGAACAAGAAAAAATAGTTTACTCCTTGTCATTAAATGTGTGCCTTGGAAAGAGAGGAATGCTACCCACCTTCAGCAAGAGCAGACCCTCCTTGCCAGAAGTGAAGATATTATATCTGACAAGGAGTCTTTCTTTTCTGTTGTCATTAGGGATATGTTTATGGTTTGGTTTGGATACATATGAATGCCAGATCAACTTGGGTGGATTGAGACAGAGTCAGGAAATCTCTGAATTGATGTAGAATTCCTCCAAAGCAGTGAAACTCAAGCTGAAAACTTGGACTCACAGTTCTAAATCCTGTTATGAGCCCTGACTACAATTGACCTATAGCCGTGATGGCAAACCTATGGCATGTGTGCCAGAGATGGCATGGCAAATCATTTCCCCTAGCACATGGAGAGCAGAGAGAAAAAGGAAGAGGTGCACTCTTGTTCCTCCTCCTTCCTAGCTGTCCCAGGCCTTCAGCTCTGGGCAACTGAAAGCCAGGAATGGCACAGGGGGAGGAGGAGGAACTGGTGCACGCCTCTTCATCTTCTTTCCCCCTCACCCTTCTGGAGAGGCAGCTGAAGGCCCAGGAGGGTGAGGGGGGAAGAAGTCCTGCCCTGATAATCCTGCCCCCAGAGGGCAGAAGTCCCATCCCTGGTACTGGGTACTACCCGGTGCTGGAAAGCCTTTTAGTTTGCACACTCAACCCCTAAAGGGCTCACCATCACTAAGCTATAGTATCAATGGGAGTTACTTATGAGTTGATTCACCATTCAAAAATTAATTGAATTGGTTTACTCTGATTGAGAGAATCAACAACCAGAATGGTTTTGGGAACGGTTCTGGGATGCAGTTCTTTGGCTTGGCAGCTTTAGCTCCCAGTCACAGTAAATGGAATTACCAGGATTTACTCTTCCACTATTATGAGGAAATAATAATGGGAGAATATATTGTTGGACTGACAATGTATGTGTGTTTGCTAGTTCTCAATTGCAAGAATGTTAAAACTGTTTGAGGGAACTCTATGGAATCTAGAAAGGTGTATTATTAATTAATTGCTTGGAAAATTCTAGGTGTTCATTCCTTTGACCTCTGTCACTGTATACTTCACAACCACCACTTTCCTTTGTCCTGTTGCACCTTCTGTGACTTCTCATAGAACAGAAAGGAAGCTAGAAAGTTTTCAGCTGCTTTTAATTCATCATAACCCCCTAGCTCCTATACCTATGATTGTAAAATTTTCAAGTTTTCTTGCCTATGGGTATTTCTATGACATATCCTGTTTTCATATAAACTAGTGCAAAATGCAGCAGCCAGACTGGTATTAGGTGTGCAGGTCTTGCAAGAGCAGTACGGCTTCCAGTGTGCTTCTGAAGTCAGTACAAGATGTTGGTGCTGACTTGCAAATGGCTTGGGGGCAAGGATATCTATTCCCCTGTAAGCCTGACAGAAATTTGGGGTCTTTGGAGGAGGCCTTGTTGCATGTCCCAACACCTCATAAAGTTAGCTTGGTGGGTACATGTAAAAAGGCTTTATCTGTAGCAGTGCCTCTACTGAGGTACTCCTTACTCAAGGAAGTTAGGCTGGGCCCATCTCTTTAAGCTTCTGCTGGGTAGCCCAAACAGTACTGTTCCATATGGCATTGAATTATTGAATTGTTTTATCTATTTCAAAACTGGATTCTAGGATTATTTTTAGACTGCTTTTAGGGGTTCTAAAAGAGTATTTTAATGCGTTTTTAATTTTGTTTGTTTGTATAATTTTAAATTGTTTTTTTATTTGTCCATCACCCTGGGAGCCCTTGAGGGCAGGGAGGCAATACAGAAATACTATAAATCAATAAATAGATACATACGTATTCTAACACTTAAACCTCTATACCACACTGGCTCTCAACAGTCCTAGAGTCATCCCTATACTGTCTGTCATTTTTCAGAACAATGACTCACAAAGAACATAGAGGAATAAGCACATCCTTTGGCAAAGGCTGTTCTTGAACAAGAATCCGTGCACCTCTTCTTCTGAAACGACTGGATTTTATTCTTGGAAAGGGCAATCACCACTGTATGTGGTGGTTTTTCCAGGGAATAAAAAAAAATGCTATTGTTAGTTTCCTTTCTAATAATCAGTATACAAAGTCTCTTGTCACCAAACTCACTGCACCTATTTGTCTGAAATTTGACTAATATGATCCCTTAAGTGGATATTAAGTGGTGACTGAAAATTTCATCCATGTCTTGCTAGGAGAAAAGAATATCTGCCATATGTTGATAAAGCCACAGAATGTCAGATTTTTGAATCGAGATTCTGATTTGGAGTCTAGTTGAACTGAGTGGCTGTAAAATTGTTTTTAAATGAATTTGGCTGTTTGTTTTTTTAATTGCTGGGCCAGGGTTAAAATAAAGTCTTATGGTTGTCTGTGCTGAGCTGAGGCTTCTTCCCTTTTATAGAAAAGGGCAATGAAATTTGAGAGTCACCTCAAAATCAAATTCAGTTGAGAGTCCAGTTCTCGTCAGTCCTGCCTGCCTGCAGAGACAACTTGGGTGAGACAATGTCCATTGTTCTATAAATAAACTTGCCAAAAGATCAGCTTATCATGTAGCTCAGCTCACAGTCTGTGGATGTTTGGATATGTGGACTGCCCTAACCCAGAGACATTTCATTCATCTTATCAATATTCTGTTAACTTCCAATGGTATTCTCACAGCTAGAGACCTGAGTTGAAAATTCCACATTTCCCTTGAAATTTGTTCTGGGTGAAAAAGCATGGTGATTCTTTGGGATCCTTTCTGTTGCACTCCACATTATGTTTGAATGCTTCTTATTGCCGTGCTCTTCCCATGATGTTCCAGACCCCAATTTGCACAAAGCAGAGTATTACATGGAAATGTTGGTTGGGTGACATCCCAAGTGGAAATAAACAGTTACATTGTGAGCTGACTCAATATTTTGTTGAAAGTCACTGAGAGTAACAAACGCGAACTCCAGATGGCAGATCCAGATCAGTGGCTAAGTAGAGCAATTGAAGAAACTGTTTGAAATAGAGTTGTTGTGTGATGAGGAAGACACAGATGTTCCAAGAAAGCAGTCATTACCTTGATCTCCTATTAGTTCCACCAGAATTGCTACCCCCTACCTTTACAACTGAACCAGAAAGGAGCATGAAAAGGCCCTGACTGTGGCAGAGCCTTTGTATGCCCAGGCATCTCATAATAAACGTCTGCTATATTTCCATTTTGTCTAGTGTAGACTTGTTATAATTCAAACTCCCCATTCTTATACTGTAAAACCAATATGGATCTACATTTTTCAAACTTATATTATTGAATTTCTTATTTTTCTATGTCAAAATCAGTGATATAAATTCCCTATCTGCTACTAGAGATGATCAAGAATTGGATGTTGAAAATAAATCTGCCGTATACATGCTTTTATACAGACTAGGGTTTTGCACAAACACCAGCATTTGGTTTGGACTCTGGTTAAATGCTTTGGAAAATGACCTATTTTGGCTTGGACCAATTTAGAACCAAATTGTTTTTACTTGGATCCAAAATGTGAAACAAGCTTCAGAAATCCAAACATTTCTGCCTCACACTGGCTGTTACTGGGAATCCGAACATAGCTATAATGGGATGTGAGGGTAATTTGGCTGTGACATCTGTCACCCCATTGATCTCCAGGGTTGATTTGGCTGATCTGTCTGGCTAGCTCAGTTGTCCCCTTCCTCCCTCACTGCTCCATGTACATCCCTCCTGAAGCTGCACACTTGGTGGAAGAGGACAACCATCCCAGATAGAAGAAGTGCACTGTTGTTCGCTGAAGGGTATACATGTCTATAATGTGCTCTCTCCTTTCCAGGACTGGACTAAATGTTCAGGCATTGAAGTTGCTTACAAGTAGACCTTCACAGGCCAAAGGAAACATCCTCCTCCCCTTCCCATGGTGATCAGTCCAGATGACTCAAGGCCCAGTCTCTTTGTTTCTGGTGCAAACTGTCTGCATGACATCTGGCTGAATCTGCTGTACATCCCCTTTGCACCAGTCCAACTGCCACTGACTTTGGAGGGAGATAATAACTGGCAGTATTTGCTGGACTTGATCCCCTTCCCCACTGCCATTCCCTTTTGTGTCATGTCTTTTTAGATTGTAAATCTGAGGGCAGTGAACTGTCTAGTTAGCAATTTGTAAACCACTCTGGCAGAAGATCAGGATAAAAATACTCTGAATGAATGATCAATGCTGGGTATCTTGCTTTCAGCCTCAGAGGGAGTGGCCCGGGGCGGGGGGCTGAAAATAGCTACCCACTGTTGCAATGGAGTGCCCCAAGTAATGGAGGGGACATTGGAGCAGCTTCAGACTAGAATTTCTGGGCTGCTCCTGAATTCTGACCCATGCAGATCCAGCTTATGGCTACAAAATTCAAGCAAATAGGTGTTGGAAGAGGCTTATACTACTATACACCTTTGAAGTTTTAGCCCCCCCCCCCCGAAAGGAACTATCAGTACCATTTAAATATCTTTGCTGAAGTGGATAAAAAGCCATAGCTGCTGCTTCTGAGGTGCTCAAGGCTGTAGCCTTGACCAGGTCACTGTTGCTAATGCAGGGCTTTGCTTTGGCAATGAGAGGCGAAGAAGCTGTCACAGCTGCTGCTACTGAGAAAGAAAAGAACAGAAAGCTGTACTGGAAGTGTGGCAGAAATAGTGTGTGCAGGGGGAAGACCCCATTGAAACTTTACAAACAATGCGCCTAACAGTAAGATTGAATATTATCTCACTTTTACCCCATCATAAGATAATGGTTCTATATCATCAGGATCAGCAGCTACTAGGGGAGGGAATGCACATTTTTCCAGGGGTTTCATTCTCCTAACTAGGGACAGGAAAATGACAGAAAACTGACTGTGGTGGCATATGGGTGTCAAGGGCATTTAGACTGACCCCACAGTTGGTGTCACACATGGAGGATATGAGGAAGTCCTTACATGTAGCAGAAGTGGGGATCAGGGAAAGCCCTCAAGCTCAATGTTTCCAGTGAACGCCACAAAGTCTTCTCACTTTAGTGGGTTCATTGGAAAGACCCCCACATTTGGAATTGCCTGAGAGGAATCCTCACAATTTGTGGCACATGTGATTTCCTGTGTGGAAAACTCTACCTTTGTGGTATACAAATATGGGAACTTTCACATAAAGAGTAGAACCCCCACATCTGGTTGTTCCAGTGGTAGAATAGAGAGTTGAAAAGCTCACAGTCACCACACAATATAAAGACTACAGAGTACATGATGTGTATCTTTCTAGTCCATGTTTTGTTCTTTGGACACATTCATACCCTCCAGAATTCACAGCTGAAAACCAGTACAAGTATGGCCAAAATCAGAGTGTAGTCAGAATGCCAAAAGTTTTTTATGAGGAAGTATGCACAAGCTAGAAGAGGCTGTAGCAGTTTGATTTTGTCTGATACTACTGGGAAGGGCAAGATTCCACTCTGTCCTTTACTGTCCCCCTGCTGAGTTTATCAAGTGCCAACTACTTCTGCATGTTGAACTCAGTTTGTAGCAATTGAAGTAAGCCAGGGACAAAGGGGGGATGTGTAAGGATAATAGAGAGAAATTGGGACATTTTAAAAGCAGATTAAAAAGTGAGCAGATTAAGCAGGACTGTCCCTGCCAAATTGGGACAAGATATATCAACATTGCAGAATTAAAGCAGTTGGACACCACTTTAACTGCCATGGCTTAATCCTACAGAGTCCTGGGATTTATAGTTTGGAGAGGCATTCAGCCTGGTCTGTCAGAGAGCTCTGGTGTCTCCTCAAACTACACATCCCAGGTTTCTGTAGGACAGACTCACCCACAGTTGGAGTGTATGCACATTGTGCTTGTCTTGATTATTGAAAGCAGTACTAAATATCACTTTCAGGGCCCCACTTCCATCAGGTTAGAACTGTAGCTCTGGGCTGTGTCATTCACTCCACAGGAGTACAGCAGTGTAGAAAACAAATCTCTGCCAAATCCGAGAACTAGCATAGAGCCCAGTCATGAGTTTTGGGCAGCACATGTGGAACTGAAGGTATATTTGAATCCAGAGTAATTTACTGTGAAACATCTTATATATTATTACACTGTTGATGCTACACAAGTATATGGTGCTTGATTATATGCAGCTTCATGGAAATCATGGGGAGACCTTTTCAGTGGCTGCCAAAACAGGACCACACATAATTCAGCCTAATATATGTATTTTTTTAAGATCAGTTTTAAGTAACAAGTCTGTATTTGTGATGGCTTGAGCAGTGGCTGTTATGTCTGGCATTTGCAATGGCTTCTTTGGGCTTACCAAGCTATTTTATTCAGTGTTTTACCCACTGTCAATGGGAGTGAATACAATGAAGACATCTGGTAATATAGCAAGGATCTCTCAAATACCATTCATAGAAATGTCTTCCTTATAGAATTCAGGGTTAAGATGTATTGAGTTACACATTTGCCAACTTAAAAGAATGAAGGGCTTCCAGCTGAGGGGCGTGGAAGGTAAGCATAACATTGGCATTTATATTTTATAGGACTGACTGTAGGGATTCAATCTTATTTTGTTTTCATGGAGACTTTGAAATATAACAAATAACTCCTGACATGTCTATTGTTGGCCACATCTCAAATTAATCTGGGGTCCACAGTGAATCTTTGGAGTCCTTTCATCTGGAAGATAAAAATATTAAATGAGACAATGAAGGGCTTCTGAGCCAGAATTACTGATGGTCTTGTCATAGATTTGCATAAGATCTTTCATAAGTTACCATGGATGTTGGGGATTTGCTGTAGGTGGTGTGCAGGGACATAGAATTCTTGCTGTTCATACAATATGCACTTGAAGCAAGACAAATTCAAGACTCCAAAGAGAATATCTGGAAGCTTGTTTTAGAAACCATGTAACATTGATTTTATTCATCCCAAAGTGATGAACAATATCATCAAAGAGAGGTTTTCAGGTCACTAAGCACAAGGGCTCTTATTCTAAATGTACTTGTTGTGGCAGTCATTGGCACAGTACACTCAATTTGTGCTGTTTATTATTTACTAGCTAAAGGACCATTATGTGTCTTTGGGCATAGCTAGAGGAGGGGAAGGATGGAGAGTTCCAGTTCTTTTTACATGCAAGCTTCCATTTTTCTTGTCATCACCATGGAAATCCTATATATAGAACAAAGGGGCTGACTTGGATTTTTTTTGTTTTGTTACACTATTTCCTATTCTTATAATAGAAACATTGCTTCAGAAGGAGCAAAGAAATGCTCCCCCCATCTCTCTAAACCAAAACTGAATCTGGGATGTGCAAAGAGAAGTGTGGGTAAGCTCCATTTTGGAGGGAGGAGTGCCAAAACCATATTTGCTCCTACAGAAAGTCACTGGAAGCTGACTCCTTGCCTTCTTCTGCCTGGACTGTTCTATAGACCTGGCCAAACCATGCATCCTCTGGTTTTCTAGCAACAGAACCAACTAAAGCTGAATCTGAATTGAGGAGGGAGAGGAAGGAAAAGTGGAGAGAGAGAAGCTGGCTGTTTAAATGGCTCCAAGAATAAAGTGGAATAGAATAAGGCAGAATAGGAAAGAAGAACTGGACAAACAAGAGACAGAAAGAGGGGATGACACAGAAGGGGACCAGTTGAAAAGAAAGACAATACAAAAAAGAGGCAAAAAAAAAAAAAAAGGAAATGGCAGATGAGGATGCTGGGGGAGACAAGCCAGGAAACAGAATATAGGCATCAAAGGAAGGGAGGATTGTAAGAGGGAAGTAACAGTAGAAGAAGAAATAACAAAAGGATTGACACATTTCAAGAAAACTGGATGATCTTTATTGATTATGTTAATCATCACTCCCACTGGATACAACCTCCAACTTCATAGATAGATCTTTGTACAGACACACTACACCTCAACAAGTCAGAGCCTCTGGCTCTTGCTGATAACTATTTTTTTCCCTTCTGCTTCAGAATAACTACTCATCAGATACATACCTTGGCCTTTGTAGTTAATTGTTGTTGTTGTCATTGTTCTACAGACGTTATGTGTTTTATTGTAAAAACTCAATAAAAATTTAATTAGAAAAAAAGAAGAAAAAGAGATAATAGGACATGAAGAGGTAGAGAGACAGAAATGGAGAGTGAACTAAAGAGGCAATAAAGCCAGGAGAAAGTAGAGAAAATATGAAGGAGGAGAGTAAAGGAGATTCTGAAGGAGATTCTCAGGATTAATTAAGGTCTGAAGTAGTTTGCACCAGTCAGAGCACACTGTTAAAAATATTTTTTTCCAGACAGTGTTGTCTCTTTGAGATTCCTGTCTTCATCCTGAGTTTCATAGGGGCCAGGCCTAGAGATCTGGGAACCTAAGGGAGGAGAGAAAGCATTTTATCACCTTTCCTCAAGAAAGGCTACAGATTGGCTGCTTTCCCTTCCAAATAATTGTGGCAGAATTATATGCATTTTCAGGACAGTGTGCTAATGTAAAAAGCGTTTTGACTCAAATTACATCCAGTCCTGGAATTACATTTGGACTGACCTCTTGTATTATTTCGGAAGGAAAATTGATATGATTAGTTAAATCAGGGTTGGGAATCATGTGGCCCTGCAGATCATGTTGGGGTGCAGTTCCCATAATCTCTCACCATTTCCTCTGATGGTGGGGCAACTGTGAAGTGCTGTTCAACAACATAATGATTCCCACTCAAATTTAAATACTGAAACAGAACTATTTTTATTATTGATGTGTCCTACTTCCACAGTGTGGAAATGATACATAAAACAAGACACCTAAAGATATAATTAAGCTGCACTACACCTGTAGCTCAATGAAAGATAACTTCAATCCTTTTGCAGTATGACTGAACTCTTAAGGGCTATACAGACCAGCCAAAAGGACCAGCCTGGAGATGGAGTTGGGGCATGGCAACTGCATGTCAGCCATCCTGACTCCGCCCCAATGCCACTGTCATGCCACCCACACAAACAGATGGTGGGCAATGTCAGGGCACTCCCTCGGTGCAGCGTTCATACATGCTGTGCCAAAGAAGTGCTGAAAAGCCTCTGTGGTGGCAGCGGCAAGGGTGGTTTCTTGCTGCCCCAAAAGGAGTGGCATTTGCCAACTCTTTTTAGAGTGGCAAACCTCTGGATTGGGGCTGCGGCGTGTGATTGCCACAGCCCTGATCTAGCAAGGAAAGAGGTGGTGGGACACTGCCCCTTAGGGGCTGTCTGATCAGCCCCTTAGTTTCTCTTTTAGTTATGAGGGACGGCCTCATTAATGTGGAAAGAGGAATACAGTGGGCCCTTAGTATTGGCTGGGGTTTGGTTCCAGGACCCCTCATGAAGTGGATGCTCCCTATCCCATTAGCCATTGACATTTTAACTCTGTATTGGTTTAATTTATTTTTAAGGGGAGGGTGGGTTTGGGAATGGACTTGGATTGATTTTAACCTTTGTGATGTTTTTAATTTGTTGTACGCCACCCCAATTGCATTGCAGAGGGGCGGGATATAAATTATTATTATTATCATCATCATCATCATCATCATCATCATCATCATCATCATTATATACAATGGGATAGGAAATTTGTGTCCCTTAAATAAAATGGCAAAATCAAGGTTTGCTTTTTGGATTATTTTTTAAAAAATATATTTTCAGGCCATGGATGGTTGAATCTATGGATGTAGAATCCATAGATATGGAAGGCCAAATGTATCATGAGTTGCATTTGCTGGTTATGGCTGTGTCTTGTAGTGATATAGCAGAAATTAATTGGATCTGGAGACCTTGGAGTAAAGAAAGTGAGTTTATTGAAGTAATGGCAACCAGGCTCAACAGGAAATAACTTTCCACAGGTGCTGAGCCCAGAACTAAGCAACTGAACATCTTTTTATAGTGAACTTACAAGTATGTCCAGCATATAGGAAAACCAGTCTTCCCTCCTTCTCTAGTTTAGTTAGTTTCACAATATTCAGCACTTCTTGCTAGGCACACATTGTTTACAGAACATGAGAATTTTATGTAGGACAAAAAAATGTTTACAGGAAGTATGTGGCCTTATCAGTACCTTGACTGCAGTACAGAGCATCACCTGAGGTTTGCTAACAGAAGCAACTAGATAGACAGATTTTTTTTTAAAGTCTCATCTAGAGTCTCAGTTGATTATCTAGCCTGACCCCGAATCATAGGCAATCATAGACAGTCATTTTAAAATGTAGGTTTTCAGCTACAGGCAGGCAATTGACTACTTCAGTAACTAAGGCCCTTTACAGACTGCCAGAAATAATGCAGTTTGAGGCCACTTTAACTGTCCTGGCTCAGTGCTAAGGAATCATGGGAATTGTAGTTTATTGTGGCACCAGAGCTCTCTGACAGAGAAGGTTCAATGTTCCAAGAAAAAAATAATACAATTTCCATGATTCCATAGCACTGAGCCAAGACAGTTAAAATGGCCTCAAGCTGCATTATTTCTGGCAGTCTGTAAAGGGCCTAAAGTAACTAAAATGTTTTCGTTGTTACTTTTGAGAAATAGGAAAGTTAAGAGTTTGTTTAAGATTATAACTATATGGGTAGCTAATTCATTGTTTGGGTCTTTGGAAGTGTGAATGTGGCTCATTACAGGTTGACAGGAACTTTACAAGTTCTGCCTACTCCATGTGTGCAATCTAGGATAATTGTCCCCCACCTGCCCCTTGAAAGGACAAAATGAGTATCTTTGGGTTGGAAAAGATATATGTGGATTATACAGGGCTAGGATGGATTAGCTCATTATGGCTGCTGACATATATGGAAGTACAGTGGGCCCTTGATATCTACTGAGGTTTGGTTCCAAGACCCCTCATGGATACCAAACTTTGTGAATGCTCAAGTCCAGTTATATGCAATGGTGTAGTGAGATGGTGTCCCTTATATAAAATGGCAAAATTATGGTTTGCTTTTTGGATTTTTTTTTTTTAAAAACAAATATTTCCAAGCAGTTGATGTCTGAATTTGTGGATGTAGAATATGTGGATATGGAGGGTCAACTGTATGATGCCTTTCCACAGCAGTTGTGTGTTCCAGATCTATTAAATGATGAGAACTCCAGGATACTTTACAAATAGCAGTATTCAAGGACAAGAATCATGAAAGAGAGACAGAGGGAGAAAGAGAGAGAGAGAGTACTATTATGATGTGCAGTGAAAGCACTCTACCTTTGGTTGTCTTTGGGCTATATGTTTTCAGAAGGCATTTGCAGCACATTTTCCCCCTTCCCTACTGTCAAATTTCAACCACTACACTTGAAAAGAATAAAGGAAAACAGGTAAGATACAAAGTGGAGTGACAAGAGCCTGTAGGGTTTGTGGAAATGCCTTGCATGACATTGGTCTATCAATGAAGTTCAAAGAAAGTTTAAGCTTGAGATGCTTCCTTGGTTTTATACTTTTTATGATGTTGGTACCCATTGTGTTGATGTATATTTATTTATATGAATAGTGAACTGTAGGTGTCCCTTGACAGGAAGCTCTTGCAAAATGAAACAATCCATTGGAATTAATTTCTCTGTAAAGGACAATTGAATTAAAATGACAGCAAACTTGGCTCACAATCTTGAATTAGCAACAGAGTATTTTCTTTGCAGGCTTCTTTCTTTTATTACCTATTCATTCAGGCTCTTCTACTTTTCTGTGAAAGCAAAAAGAATGGATGTTTTGAGTTTAGAGTTTTATTTTCCCAAGGAGATTTAAAGTGATGGCCCTCCATATGTAAAATTCAAATGTGGTTGAAGCATGACATTTTTGGGAAGCATGGAATCAGTTTTATGTTGTCTATTCAAAATCTGTTCCAAACTATTATGTTTCCTCTCCAAAAAGTACCATGGAAAAACATATTGCAGATTGCTTTCTTGCAAATGAGGACATACTGAATTCAGGGGAGTCCCTCAATCATTCTTAACAGCTGAAATAAGGAAGCTCTGGAAAGAGAAGAAGCAACACTGAAGAATGAAAAATATAAATGTAAAAACACCCACCCATTCAGGTAGTTGTTATATTATATCAGAGAGCATCAGAAAAGATGGAAACTCTTAATATTTTCTTCCATGCACACTGAAGAGGATGGAGAAAGAAGCAACCTTTCTATCCCCAAGCTCTACATGTGAAACTGAAGATGTTCATTCAATGGTTTGCAGATAAGCCTTGCCTTTAATACCATTCCTGAGTCTTGTAGACTATACATACATAGGACTCCAGGTCATATATGAACACAGACTGCTATCATACTACAGAAACAATGCAGCTTGACACCATTTCAACCTAAGGAATTATGGGATTTGTAGTTTATTGTGTCACCAGATATCTTTGACAGAGAAGGCTAAATAATTCATAAAACTACAGTTCCCAGCGTTGAGCCATGGCAGTTAAAGCAGTATCAAACTGTATTCATTCTGTAGATGCAGACATGATGGTTTTGATGGTTTTGGTGCCAAAGAGTGGATGCGATCCTTTTCAACTTCTCCATATATTCACTGTATGTGAAGAAGACCATTATTGTATGCTTTCAATTTGTTTTTGACTTATGGCAACCCTAATGAACTTCCCTGAATTCAGTACGTCTCCATAGGGTTTTGTTGGCAAGACTTGTTCAGAGGGGGTTTGCCTTTCCTTTCCTCTAGGGCTGAGAAAGTGTGACTTGCCCAAGGTCACCCAGTGGGTTTCCATGGCTGGGTGGCGATCTGAATCCTGTTTTCTAGAGTCACAGTCCAGACACAGACACATGGGGGTTGCAGACTGCCAGAAATAGTGCAAATTGAGTCCACTTTTAGGGTTAGGGTTAGGGTTAGGGTTAGGGAATCATGGGAACTGTATTTTATTGTGGCACCAGAGCTCTCTGACAGAGAAGGCTCAACGTCTCAGAAAAAAAACCAATTCCCATGATTCCCTAGCACTAACCCTAACCCTAAAAGTGGACTCAATTTGCACTATTTCTGGCAGTCTGCAACCCCCCACAGATAGGGATGCAGTAGCTTAAGTGGTTAAGATGCTGACTCTATTGATTGCAAGATTGGCAGGTTGGTAGTTCGAGGCCTGAATGCTGCATGATGGGGTGAGCTCCTGTCACTAGTCCCAGCTTCTGCCAACCTAGCAGTTCAAAAGCATGCAAATGCAAGTAGATAAATAGGTACCACTTTGGTGGGAAGGTAAACAGTGTTCTGTGCAATCATGCTGGCCAAATGGTCACAGAGTAGTCCTCGGACAATGCTTGTTCTTCAGCTTCGTAACAGAGATGAGCACCGCCCCTATGGTTGCACACAACTTGACAACCTTGTTAACCAGGAATGCCTGTAACAAGCAGCACTTCCTGAACTTCTATAGTCCTTAAAAGTACAGGAAGTGTTATTCAGTTTTCAATTTGGCTATGTTTTGCCAAAAGCAATTTCTTTTCCTTTCCTTTTTTTCTTCTTCTTGTATCTCATGCCCTTGATTTCCTCCTCCGCCTTTGGAGGAGATGGTAGGATGAGGATGGGTAATTCTATGAAAAACTTCTTTTGGCCACATGGGCCTGAGGGATGGCTACACAGCTGGAGGCACATCCACACGGCTGGATGGGCACCTGCATGGACTGGAGTCACAGCTGCACAGGCCCAAGGGGTGCCCATGTGGGCCTGAGAAGCACCCACCCAGCCCCCAAGGAGCACCTATGGGGGTGGGGGACCAACTAGGTGTCACTCCCTTCTGGGGTGTCACCCAGTGTGGCCCACACCCCCCACACCCCCCTAGTGGCACTACTGGCAAGGAGATCCTTTGTCTCAAGTTGCAAGAGGAAATGCAAATGACTTGGGGGAATGAAGGAACACTTAATACACCCCTCTAGGTTTGATTGTCTCATTACCTGAATATGCCATGGGACATGCTCCTTTTCTGCTAGGAACCTGATCTAGTGTTCCTGAAATGTCATCAATCTATGAAAAACATGCTCTTTCCAGATATGAGATATGAAATGTGGGGACTCCAAAACACAGTACAGGGTATGCATGATGTGCTAACATCAACGAGAAAGTCTTGTCTTTTGTGCCTAACCTCTGAGCTACTGATGAAGAGGATCTTGGTGAACACTGTTGAAAGATTACCATATTTCATTTCGTTTATCATGCCAAATAGCCAGCATATTAATAGAAAAATATAAATATTACAATATAGTTGATTGGGTATAATGCATACATTTTAAAATCACTTCAGCCATCATAAAAGGAAGTCATAGCAGTTCTAACAACAAAATACTTAACAATGCTATTTTTCTACTCCTCTATGGCAATTGATGCACAGAATCTAGTGACATTGGCAGTTATCCACTCATTTAGAACAGAGAAAAGGTATTTGCTGTTTCTTTTGTGCAAACAATTGGGGAAGGAGGAAAATTCTGAATTATGGGATGTTTTTTTCATCAGGGCCAATGCAGACCAGCCTAAATGGGTTGCACAGAGCCACCCCTGGGAGCGGTGGATTGGGGCAATGGCAACCACATGCCATGGCTCCAGTCCTCCCCTTTTCCACCCCCAAAAGAGCAGCAAAATGCTGCTCCTTTTAGAGGCTGCAAAAGGCCACCCTTTCAGCTGTGGCAGCAGCTTTTTTGCTGTGTGAATGGGTGTACGGCATCAGGATGGGGTTAGAGTGGAGTCAGGGCAGCCGTTGTGCAGCTGCCCCACCTCAACTCCACCCCCAGACTAGCCCTTTAGGCTGGTCTGAAAAGCCCCATCAGTTGACTATTTCCTTGTTCAGTGTGCTGAGATATCCTTTCTCATTAAGAATGTAAAAAATTGCATATAGTCTTAAATAATAATAACAATAATAATAATAATAATATTTATTTGTACCCCGCCCCTTTGAGAGCAATTGGGGCGGCTAGCAAAATTAAAATACAAAATACATCATACACCCCAGTACCCCCCCACCCCTTAAAAAGATATTAAATCAATAGAGCGTTAAAATCATAGTTAAAACATAATAGTAAAAGCCAAATAACATGGGAAGTTAGAGAGCTAATAACAAGGAGGTAGAGACCTTCATATTAGGAGGGATGAGATTAAAAGGGATTTTCTGAGGCTGAGACAGCTATTCTGGAAAGGCCTGTCGGAAGAGATCCGTCGTAACAGCCTTCTTAAAACTGTCTAAAGATGTAATCAGACGGATCTCATCCGACAGGCCGTTCCATAATCTGGGGGCAACCACCGAGAATGCCCTCTGGGAGGTAGCAGATAGCCTAGATTTTTGCGGCTGAAGCAAATTCCTCTCAGAGGACTGGAGAGCACCTTGGTTAGGTTGTATACCTCTTCTTTTTACTACTCCAATTAGAAATTTAATGCTTCCCATCTCATCAGGAAACTCTAACAAGACTCAGAAGAGGTAATCTTTCAGGGAGAATTGTCTCTGCTTATTGATAGTTCTATCTATCTACCTACCAACTCCTTATCTTGTATGCATGCTATGTGGCTTAGGGAAAGAACTTTACTGCCTCTTCTCCTATTTAGCACCCTTTAAGTCCCAACTCCCTGTCTCCTCTGAAATTTAAATCCACTGTTCTGTAGCACTTTATGTGAGTCTGAATCTTGAAACCCTCTCAGCCTTTTGAGTTTGCTTATTAGAGTTGATGTTACTGCATCCCCATTCTGAAGCAATTGCTTAGTTATTTGTGCTCTGCATTTAGTTTTGATAGTTATGACATTCTACCACAACATTTCCTGCTCCCCAGTGTGTATATTTTGATTCATATGCATACAATTAAATTCCTATTTAGATAGCTCTATGTGGGCATGTTTTCTTGATTCCAATCTGTCTAAGATGCAATACTGCCAAGACTGGAAGATCTTTTATAGGAGATCTTATAGGAGATATGTTCTGAATTCATCATGTGTATGCCTGGCAACAACTGGGTCTAGGTAACAGTGGCCAGGAAAATGGACTTTTGGGAAAAGGGAAGTCAAGGCAACAGGGGCTAAGTAATGTTTCTGAGATGGGATAGAAGGCTAGAGGAGGTAAGTCAGAAAAAGGAAGTTGAAAAGGAGGGAGAGAAGAGGGTGGAGAACATGGAAGCAATTTTAAGAGGACATTTTAAGTATCTTTGGAACTGAAAGGTTACCTTATCATAGGGTGATGGAATAGCTGTGAAGGAAAGCAGGAGTAGAAGGCCTGCTATATGAAAAACAACTGAGAGGTATGTGTTGAAACAAAAAATTGAAAACATTGTGTACACACAGGATGGGAATGGAGAAATTACAAGAAGGAATAAAGAGGCAATTTAATTTAAAGTGAAGAGAGGGAGAACTTTTTAATATTTGTGAGAATATACTTATGTACCAATATTTTGGGTATTTAATTTTAGCAGTATATGCAAATGTTCTTAGTCCTTCAATACCTCACTCAGCTCTTTATTTTAATGCATCTGTGGCAGGGGTAGGCAACCTTTCCCCTTTAAGGGCTGAGGGACTTCAGCTCCCAGAAGCCTCAGCCATGTTGGCCAATAGTCCCATGTTGGCCAATAGCTCCTGGGATTCTGGGAGCTGAAGTCCCTCGGTCCTTAAAGGGGAAAGGTTGCCTATCCCTGATCTATGGCATTAAGTTCCATGTTCCCCTGCTTTTCATCTAAACTGAAACATTATAGTCATATTCTATACTAGTTGAGGTTTCTGGAACATGGTCTAAGTCAGAATATCTGTTTCTGATGTCAAACCATCCAAAGCACACAATGCATGACAGAGGCTGCTTGAGCCTCTAATGATGGTGAAAAATCCAGGCACACATTCCACCCCTACACTTGCTTTTTCAGGAAAAGTGCAACTTCTCTAAAACAGATTAAGGCTTTCTTATCTGGCAGAAGGAACAATTCATTGTCTTACCTAAAGCACCTGTGCTTTAGTTTGCTAGCCTCTTAATTCAGGCAATGGCTCAATACACCCACTGGCATACTGCCAAATAAACCACTTGTCCTCTGCATAGTGTGACATCACACTAGATGATGAGCAGACAGTCCAGAATAACACAGGCCAAGCTCATGTTTTCCTGGCCCAGGTCCTAGCCCAGGTTGGTCCTCAGGCTGGTGTGGGGACAGGTGGGTGTTTACATGCCCACTGCCATAACAGGTGCTATTGCCATGAACCCCTTACCTTCCTCCATCATCACAGCTACTGAGATAACCCGTGTCACTGTATCTAATATGGAAATGGGATGCCTGACATGGCGACAGGGGTCCTCTTAGTAGTGGTGACAGTGGAGGAACCTGAGGGGCACACAAGGCCTTCCAGTCTCCCAGGGGCTGACATGGAATTTTTAAGAAACTTAAGGGCAAATAGTGGGACATTTTGACCCATGCTAAGGTCCCTTTGTGCTGTGATCAGTGTTCAGTGTCTACATGAAATCTCTGAGTGAGGTCATTGAGAGATTGAGGAGCTGTATGCATGGGTCAAAAGGCATGCGTTCCCTCTGGCCTTGCATCATCCTGTTCAGACAAATCAGGTTAATAATCCCAGGCTAGGATTGGGCAGACCAGATGCTGATTCAGCAGTCCTGGTCTGATCACAGCACAAAGAGGCCTAAGCATGGATCAAAATGCCCCATGATATCCTGGCCCATGTCCCAACCCAGGTTGGTCCTTGGGTTGGTGTGGGGACAGGAGTCAAAATGGAACCTCATGGAACCACAAATTGAAGATGCTATGGAGTTGAACATCAATTCAACAGCTCTAATCTATGGAAATGACCAACTAAGTAAGATTGGAACCATCACTAGCTTTCCATACCTGTATGGCCAATAAAAAAAAATGCTCCAGTGTTAGTGTCATGTAAAATCATCACATATTTTAATACCTTGCCCAAGAATGGCAATATTTGCCATTGACCTTTAATTGAGATGATTTCCTTTATCCAGAAAAGGGTTTTCTTCATGATTACTTGACTGGCTGCTTCCCTCAGATAGACAGATACCAATCGATCACAATTTCTCTCTGTGCTCTTTGACCAAAAACCAGATGTGTGAACACCACTGTTGTTTGATGTTCCAAAAAAAAGTGACAGTTGCCAATTATTTATCAATTTAATTACAGTTACCTTCCTGTCTGTCCTCCAGAATATAGAGATATAGCAATTTTAGATAACAAATCTAAGCCTGAGGTTGTATCTACACTGCAGTTTGACACCACTTTGCAGTTTGAAAGCACTTTAAGTACAGTAGCTCCATCTTATGAAATCCTGGGATTTGAAGTTTTACAAGGGTTTTAGCCTTCTCTGCCAAACTGTGATGGTGCCTTACAAACCTACAGATCCCAGAATTATGTAGGATGGAAGCAAAACTACAGATCCAAGGATTATGTAGGATGGAACAGTTAAAATGGTGTCAAACTGCATCACTTCTACAGTGTAGATGTACCCTGAGAGCATGCATCATCACAATAGACTTCTGTGATGACATGGTCTCACTTCCAAACTCCATTCATTCATTCACTTATCATGCATTTGTTCATAACATTTGTTTGTTGCTTTGTAACTGAAACATATCTTAGAGCAGCTAGTATGAAAATAAATGGTGCCCTTCCTAACTAATCTACAATATAGTGGATATTGCCTAAGTAATAGCTTAATGAGGCCTAAATATAATTATTCCATTAATTCAGGGTGTCTTCTCTTCGAGGGACTAACATTTTACTTAGGTAGGGATAGAAAGAATATTCAAAAACATTTTTAAAAGCCAAAAAACATGTTTTTTGAGTGTTGAGAAATAGTGATGAGAAGAGTCCTGGACTTTTATTTTGCACAAATATAGCCATTTTTGCATAGAAAATGCTATAATTAGAGACTTATTCTGTGCACAATTCTCACATAATTGTTTTGTATAAAAATGCATTTTCTGCAGAATATATTGTTTTCTGTGCAAAACAATCAGGTATGAACATTGTGCAGAATAAATCCCAAATTATGAATAGGCTTCAAAACCCACATATTTTTATGATGTTCTCACAGCTGGGAAAATCACTTCCTTCAAGAAGAAATTCCATGAAGTATTTTACTTTTATATTTAGGCCATTGTTTAGAAACTGAACAATCCATTTTGATGCTAATATCCCCATCCATGAAAAAGGAGATGCAAAAGTCTGCAGCAACTGTAGGTCATAGCACTGATCTTCCATGTAAGCAAAATTATGCTCAAAATTCTGCAACACAATAAATACTACTACTACTACTAATACTAATACTAATAATAAATTTTTATTTCTAACCCACTCCTCTGCAAAGCAACTGGGGCAGCGTACAACAGGTTAAAACAATACAAGAGTAAAACACATATCCAAATACCCCACCCTAACCCTCCCACACCTTAAAAATAGATTAAACTAGAATAGTATTAAAAACATCTTCAAGCAATAAAATCATAAAAACAAAACAGAAACAGTAGCAGCTGGGGGTAAGGGAGCAAATTAACAGGCCAAACCATCTAAAGGAAGAGGGAGAGCCAACCATACATGGTGCGAAAAATCCCAGAGGTCCAAGCAGGGTTCAGGAAAGGAAGAGGCACTAGGGATCACATCACAAACATACAATGGCTAATGGAGCACAGCAGGGTGTTCCAAAAGAAAATTAGCATGTGCTTTATAGGTTACAGCAAAGCCTTTAACTGCATAGATCATGAAAGACTATGGAACATCATTAAAGACATGGGAGTGCCAACACATCTGATGGTTCTGATGAGGAATCTGTATGAGGATAAGTGGCTACTGTCAGAACAGACAAAACAGAGAGGTGTGACCCTAAACCTCAAGAAAACTGTCAAAGCAAGAAAGTCTAGGGGAAAAGGCTTCAAAAATTGGCTCAATTTTATTGAAAGCAAACTTTAAATAAAAAAATAAGTTACAAATGTAGCCAATTGGTTAGGCAAATATGAATCCAAGGCTCTATGTGCAGAACCCAAATATAAGGTAAAATAATATTCAAATCAGTCATTAAAAATGCTAAATATGACTGATCAAAGAAGAAAGTGCAAAGGCAGGCTTTATGCTGAACACAAAGAAAACAAAAATAATGACACTGATTACTTTCACAGTTTCAACTTAGGCAATGAAGAAATAGAAATAGTAAAAGAATTCCCATACCTGGGATCAAACATTGATAGAAATGGGGACTTCAGTCAAGAAATCAGAAGATTAAGAATGCAGAGGGCGGCTATGAAAGAACTAGAAAAGATTCTAAAATGCAAAGATATACAACTCAGCAGAAAAGTTAGAATCATACAAGCCATTGTATTCCTGTATGGGTGTATGTGAGAGCTGGACAGTCAAAAGATAGGAAGAAAATCAATTCATTTGAGATGTGGTGCTGGAGAAGAGTGTTGAAGATTCAACAGTCAAAACACAAACAAATGTGTCCTAGAGTAGATCACGATGGAAACCTCCCTGGAAGCCAAGATTACTGAACTGAGGCTGTCATAGTTCGGGCACATCATGAGAAGAGAGGACTCATTGGAAAAGACAGTAATGTTAGGAAAGGTGGAGGAAAGTAGGAAGAGATGAAGGCCACATGCTAGATGGATGGACTCTATTAAGGGTATGGGTTTGCAGGAGTTGGACAGAGCAGTGGAGGACAGGGGGTCTTGGAGATGTTTCATCCGTAGGGTCACCATGAGTCAAGATCGACTCGAGAGCAGTTAACAACAAAAATCCCCAAGGAAAGCTCTTCCTGATTTTAGGGTTGACCAGTCTCTTTGTTGAGTCAGGGGCATAGTCAATTCACCTGAAACTTAAAGAGAAATATCATAGCACTGGTTAAAATGTACCAGTAATGACTTCAAGAAGAGGGGCAGGTGTCATCTCTGTTCAATGAAATGGAAAAAGATAGCACAAAACTGTATCATGCAGTTGTGAAATATGATGTTTTTGCATAGGCTGTTTGCGTAGTGTATCTGTCTGATTTGTTGTGGTTGTTACTTGCAAGCCACAATTTATAGTTATTGCATCATTATATTTATGTCACTATTTTAAGTCAGCTGTTGTTCTTGTTGTGTGCCTTCAAGTCATTTCTGACTTATGGCAGCTCTATCATGGGGTTTTGTTGGCAAGATTTGTTCAGAGGAAGTTTGCCATTGCCTTCCCTTGAAGCTGGGAGCATGTGACTTGTCCAAGGTCACCCAGTGGGTTTCATGACCAAACTGAAAGTCATCCCCTAGTGTCCAGAGTCATAGTCCAACACTCAGACCATTACACATAAGCATGTTAAAGGCAGAAGATTTTTTTAATGTTTTAAATATAGTGGGTTCAATTAGATTTTACACACCTTTGCATATTTTGTTGTACGTTACATTGTCATTTTTGACTCACGTTGAAGATTTATGTTTAGCTATATAGTTTTGGAGAAAAGCATCAAGAAAGGCAGCCCTTGTGACCTGCTCCCAGAGAACAGGGAAATGCATAGTACTTTCCACTGAATCTTTAATTTCTGTGCTTTCATGGGACACATTTGCTGTTGATACCAGCCTACTGCAGTCACATTTTTGTCACTGGAAATTAAGGAGGGGACAGAGGAGGCAATAAAATTTGGAGAGTGAGAAATACAAGAGATGAAAAATTGTAGAAAAGAAAGATGAAAGGTGGAATGAGAAATGCACTGTTGGGTGACAAGGGGTGGGCTGAGTTGCCTAGGCAACTAGTTTGCTAGAACTGAGGTAATTTAAAATAAAATATTATCAAAACACATTTTAAAAGGTTATCATTTTCACTTAAAAGCATAGCGGGTGGAAGTAGCTGGGGTAAATTGATAAGATTACTTTGGGCTCATTCCCACTATGATTTACATCGATTTGCTGATCACTTTAAATGTGCCTTGTCCCCATTTTCAATGGTTTCAGATGTGACTGCAATCATTTGGACTCACTTTAAAGGGAGACAAATTAAAAAAAAATGCTTTTTTCAGATACTAGTTTTTTGCTGGTCCTTTGGAAAAGAATAAATTAGCAAGCATGTTCAGCAAGTGGGAATGACAGACCTGAGTCACATCAAACTGAAGGGGAGGGGTTACTGTGCAGAGGGTTGGTGCAGAGGTATATATCCCATCCCTCACAGTTTTTTGGAAAAATCTGCCATTTCCCCCCCTCTCTCAGCGCTGCCTTTGTGCTTTGAGCTGTGACCTATATATATATATATATATATATAGTAAATGCACTCCATTATATTTACAATTACTTGCAGTTGGAGAGCCGGGCAGGCCGACCAACTGCGGCTTAGTGGGACAAGTAACTGAAAAAACAATGGCGCACATATATTAACAATTTTTGAAAAATTGCTTGCATCCCAGGGAGAGTCCTCCATGATATCTATGGACCCATGCATCCTGAGGGAGAGTCCTCCATGACACCCATGGACCCATGCATCCTGGGGGAGAGTCCTCCATGACACCCATGGATGCATGCATCCTGGGGGAAAGTCTTCCATGACACCCATGGATCCATGTATCCCAGGGGAGAATTCTGGCTGCGGCACCCATGACTCCCTCCTGTGTTTTCTGATGCTGGTTGCATCACCAGTGATGCATAGATGATTGACAGGCATTTTTAAGCAGCACAAACTAGTGGGAACAAATGTGCCAAAAAAAAAAGTGAATAAAGAAAAGACCCACTTCCATAGTGGGAACGATGCATCAACTGGAATTGGTTCACCAACCCAGAGCGAAAGTGAACCACAAACCAGTTTAAATGTAAGTGGGAATGAGCCCCAAGTATCCCAATTTCCAGAACAGCATAAAGTCTGATACAAATGGAGCTATTTTTTTAAAAAAGAAAGAACAAAAATCTTGTTGTTCCAGGTTATTCTATGCCTTGAAGGCTATACCACTAGGTTCAGCCATACATTGAAATCTGGAATGTGGGGGCAAATACACTTGGGTCATTTGATGAAAGATGCAGTTGCAGTACTTCGGGGGCAGATATTTCATACATTCCAATATCTGCAGATAGGCCCCAATGGTGCTTACGCTTTAACATTCTGAGGTTCTCAGTTTGTTTTAGAACCATCATACTTACCCTCTCAGCTTTTGTCTTTTTCATTCCTTTTAAACATCCAAAACCTGCAAATTACTTTGCATTCCATTAGCTGAGCAGGGGACACCCTGCTTTCTTATTCCAGCAAAGGAGAGAGGGCAGAGTCTTGCCCTTCCCAGCAAAAGATGTTATGGTACTCCCTGGAGATTAGTTTCAGCATTTGTGCATACAAATTGGAGAGAACCGGTATGCAAAGTAGGGTTCCATAATGGGATCTCCTATAAATTAAAACACTCTCAGGACTATACACATCTTCTCTCAGCCTCTTTATCTCACACAGACACATATTCCCCTGTCCTCCTTTGATGAAGTTCAGATTCCACCTCTGTTTCTGCAAAATAGAACCTATATTGCCGAAAAGCATTTGAAGATACTTCCTCCCATTCAATTCTGTAGACTTATTTGTTTTAGATTTTTTCCCCTGAAGAGCAATACTCCAATTACATTAACAAATTGTGCAATTGGACACATGCTTGCTCAGAAATAAGCCCCAATATATTCTATAGGTGTTAGTGCTACATAAAAGCATACAGGGTTGTCACCTAATTGAACTAGGGATGGGAAAAAAATTAAAATATTTTTTTTAAAATTGAAAAATGAGGTTCTTGAGTTTCAGGAAGCCCTGACAAGGAGTTTCCTGAAGTGATGAGAATTTTTGTAGCCTGGGTCTTATTCTGCACAAAATTTGTACATGGTTTGTGTGTATGTTTGCAGAAGCCAGTGTTTTCTGAACAGGGAACAACATTATTTTCTGTGCACAAAATATTGTTTCTTGGGCAGAAAATGCTGTTCTGTACACCAAAATCTCAGAGCAAATTTTGTGCAGAATAATTGCTAAGTTGTAAGCAGTCTTCAGAATCTACACAATTTTTGAAAATTTTCTTAAAACAGGCAGAAAATGTTAAAATTGCTATTTTCCTCCTTTGAATATGAAATAAGTGAAAAATTACATCCCTGCTCAGCACTCAAGGCTCTGGGACTGCATGGATAGATCTCTCTATTCCACTGTCTCCTACATGCTGTTTCTATCTTGTTTATGAGGAAATATGTCAGTTTTGGTAGTTGTTAAAAAATAAAATAGTCAGTTAAAATACTCACCTTCTCAGCTCATGGGGCTAATTTAAATACAATAAGCTTACAGTGGCCTTCACTTGAATGGTGTTCTATGAAGCAGACATTATATTTAAAATGTTTTTAGTGTATGTTTCACAAATTAAATACACTCTTTGTTGTATCACTGTTTTGAACTGGTCAAACACAGAGTTAAACTATATCTAGGATTGTTTAAAATTAGAGTGATAGTTCATTTCCTGGGTACCATTAACAACCAACATTAAACTGACATCCTGCTGAAACTGGTACAAGAACTATACTGTCTCAGTACAAAATTACAACACCTGCTAGTGGAAGAAGTTAACCTGACCAGAGGTATGCCAGAAATGTATGTGCTGCAGATTAATAGCATACAATTACAGTGACGTGTATATGTGTCTTGAAAAGCAGAAGCAAAAGTACCAGTATTTGGAAAGACTTCTGCTGCTGCTGCATATTTGCAATGTTTTTTTTTTAAGTTTTCATATTATTGGAGCTGACATATTGTAAACACTGCAAATCTTCTCATTTGATATATTACTATGTTTTATTACATTTTCAATCCAATCCTGATTCTTTTTGACTCTGCAACCTTTGAATCACATGCTGCTAGAAGAAACAGAATTCATGACTTGAATTTCTAAGTGGACGTAAGATAAGTATGGAATGAAGTCCTCTTGTGCAAGACTAAAGGCGTATTGGTACATCATCCTCTTCTCACAGTAGACAACAGTACCAGGGCACATCTCCAGGACCTGGTCTGTCATATTGCCTCAGATTCTAGAGATTATATATACCTGGTATGATCAGTAACATTGATAGACTTATTCTCCATCTACCTATCAACTATTGAGTAAAATAGATAAATGCTTATGAGTTAAACTTCTGCAGTCCTGTAAACTTTACTTAGTGGCGTGCTGTATGAGAAACTGGTTCATGTGAAGCAAAGTAGACTGTATTTTAAAAGCCAATCTTAACTGCAGTTTTAAAGATAGTTTATTTTTTTTAAAAAAACTGTGCATTATTCTTGCACACTGTTGCTGGTTTATGTGTGAGCATCTCTCCCTGAAATTTTTATCATTATTCCATCATTATTTATTGTCATTATAATGATAATTCTATCAATATTTTCATTTTGTCCTGTGGGTGTATTTCATTTTAGTATTGTCTTACATTATTCAGGTTTCATATCCCAGGCAAGTGGCATGTAGCATGCAATTAAAAAAGTAAATAAAAAGTAAATTTTAAATCCTATGATTGGTGCCAACTGAAATAGAGACACTGCAGCAGTTTAAAACTATTTTGACTGGTAGCACTTTGTACCAAGGTACTTTTGTCTGTCCTGAACCTCTCATCATTTAGCTTTGTTTGGATGATCCCAGGTAGCGGTATTATGAAAGAAAGTTGGAACCTCACCCCCATTTCCATTATCTCCACACTACACATCATTTTATTCACCTTATTATATTCCCACTTACTAATAATGTACTTTTTTTGCTAATTTGGTTCTTGAAGAGAGCAATGAGAAATTGTAACATTTTTCTTCCTGTTGTAAGAAAATCTTATAAAACTGAACAGTGTTTGAAGACAATTTTCAATTCAAAACTTATTCTGCACAAAATCTGCATACTTTTATGCAGTTAAAAAGCCTTTTTTGAACAAGGAACGACATTTAATGCACATAAAATTTATCTCATTATTGAGAGAAAGGTGGGATATAGAAGAAGAAGAAGAAGAAGAAGAAGAAGAAGAAAAAGAAGCTGTTTTCTGCATTAAAAATGTACAACTTTTGTGCATAGTAAGTCCTGAATTGTCAAGAGACTTCCCAGTACAAGATACCCTTTGTTATGGTTTCCTGTCAAACTTTTTAAAACCATTTTTCAAAAAATATTCAAATATTTTGGAATGTTCTCATCATCCCTACCACTTACTATTTCTTTTTTAAAATCCCCAATTTTGTAACCTTTCCTGATGTGAGCTGCTCCAGCCACTTGTTCAATTAATCTTTTTCTGTATCATCTCTTCAATATACTCTTTCAGATGTGGCAGCCAGATCCATTACTCAGGATTTTAAATGTTTTTTTGGTCATACTGTTGGGTAGCATAAAAGCATTATAGATTGAGTATCCCTTATCCAAAATGAAGTGTTTTGTATTTTGTATTATTATTATTATTATTATTATTATTATTATTGATTTTAAAATATTTGCATATACATAATGAGATATCTTGGAAATGGAACCCAGCTCTAAACACAATATTAATATATGTTTCATCTATACTTTATATACATAGTCTGAATGTAATTTTATACACAATATGCTGCATAAAAATATGTGCATAAAACAAAGTTTGTGTACATTGAACCTTCAGAAAGCAGAGGTGTCATCTCATTTTTGCTAAATGTTACCAAAATAGGGAATAATCTTATTGTATCTCAAAAGCTAACCAGTTTTATTTGGAAAAGCTTTTGTGAACTCCAGCAAGCTTCCTCTGATGCATGGAGTATAGCCTCACTTGATAAATAACTATTAAAATATTTAATAAATGTCTACCAAATGAAACTATACTATCTACCTGATGGAATGAAATGAAATCCAGCAGATCTTATGCCTAACAAAACATGTTATTCTTTAAGGCACCACAAAACTTTTGTTTTTGCTGCAACAGACTAAAGTGGCTATGCTACCTCCTCCAATTTTAGTGGGAAGACTTAGGGACTAAACAGATGGTCCTGATAGAGCAGTGGCTGGCTGTCCCTTTGATTGCAGATCAGGGCTATAGCAACCGCACACTGCATCCTGATCTGGCGCTTTGCCAGCTCTAAAAAGAAGCAAAATGCCATTCTCTTTTAGAGTGGCAAAAAGCCGCCCTTGCCACCACCGCAATGGCTTTTTGGCATTTCTTCGCTGCAGCATGTCTAAATGCTGTGTTGAAGAAATGTCCTTTCACCGCCCACCATCTGGCTGAGTGTGTGGTATGATGCCAGCATCAGGGTGGAGGCTGGGCATGTGGTGTGCAGTCGTCATGCCCCCACTCTGCCCCCATGCTGGCACTTTTTGCCAGTCTGTAGAGACCTTTAGATAAAATACAGTTTTCAAAAGAATAATCTGGGATTCTTTACTTATCCACATGTTCTTTAGAGTTGATTCTTTATTTCACTCAGGGAAAATAACTGGAGAGCTTTACCCATATTATGAAATTTCTGCCATTGCAATCTTCATTGCCACACATACACACAATTGCCATTTCTGAGAATGAAATGGTCAGTTTATGTTGCTGCTCTTTTGCTACTGTTCCTACTAACTGCCCTTGAGTCAGTGTCAACTCATGGCGACCCTGTGAACAAGACATCTCCAGGACTCCCTGTCCCCTACTGGTCTGCTTAGTTCCTGCAAATTCATACCCATGATCTCTTTAACAGAGTCCATCCATCTAACATGTGGCGTTACTCTCTTCTACTTCCTTCCATCTTTCCTAGCATTATTGTTTTTTCCAATGAATCATGATGTGTCTGAAGTATGACAGCCTCAGTTTTGTCATCTTGGCTTCCAAGGAGATTTTTCACTTGATCTGTTCAAGGACCCTTTTGTTTGTCTTTTTGGCTATCCATGGAATCCTTAACAATCTTCTCCAGCACCACATTTCAAATGAATTGATTTTCTTTCTGTCCACTTTCTTTACTGTCCAGCTCTCACATCCAAACACAGTGATAGGAAATACAATGGCTTCTATAATTTTAATTTTTGTTCTCAGTTGTATATCTTTACATTTTAGGATCTTTTCTAGTTCTTTCATAGCTGCCCTCCCCATTCTTAGACTTCTTTTGATCTCTTGAATGCAGTCCCCATTCTGTTCAATGTTTGATCCCAGATATGAGAATTCTTTTACTATTTCTATTTCCTCATTGTCTAGGCTGAATTTGTGTAGATTCTCTGTGGTCATTATTTTTGTTTTCTTTATATTCAGTAATAAGCCTGCCTTTGCACTTTCTTCCTTGGTCTTCTTTAATAGTTGCTCTAGGTCTGTGATGCTTTCTGCTAGTAATATGGTGTCATTCGCATACCTTAGATTGTTGATATTCCTATTTTCCTATTTTCACTCCTTCTTTTTCTGTGTCCAAGCCTGCTTTTTGTATAATATGTTCAGCATACAAATTGAACAGATAGGATAAAAGGATGCAGCTTCACCTGACCCTTTTTTCAATTGGGAACTATTGTGTTTCTCTGTGCTCTGTTCTAACAGTAGCCTCTTGTCCTGAGTACAGATTTCTCATCAGGACTGTTAAATGTGTTGGCACTCCCATGTCTTTAATTATGTTCCATAGTCTTTCATGATCTATGCAGTTAAAGGCTTTGCTGTAGTCTATAAAGCACATGCTGATTTTCTTTTAGAATTCCTTGGTGTGGTCCATTAGCCAGCATATGTTTGCAATATGGTCCCTAGTGCCTCTTCCTTTCCTGAACCATGCTTGGACCTCTAGGATTTCTCTCTCCATGTATGGTTGGAGTCTATGTTGCAGAATTTTGAGCATAATTTTGCTTGAATGAGAGATTAGAGCTATGGTCCTATAGTTGCTGCAGTCTTTCATATCTCCTTTTTTGTGGCTAGGGATGTATATTGAGTGTTTCCAATATGTTGGCCATTGTTCTGTTTTCCATATCTGTTGACATATATTGGCTGGAGTTGCTTCTGTCAGTGTGTAATGGAGCAATTCAATTGGAATGCCATCTGTTCCTGGTGATTTTTCCCCATTTCTCTTATTGCAGTTTCCACCTCACTTTTTAGAATTTGGGGTTCTTTGTGTCCTTCATTTTGTTATCCCTTTTACATAATTCTTCTGTGTATTGCATCCAGCATCATTTTATTCCTTCCAGGTCTTGAATTATGCTATTTTTATTGTCACAGAGAGTCCCAGTTCTTGGTCTGAAATTACCTTTGATTTCTCAGATCTTGTGGAACAGATCTCTTGTTTTTCTTTTCTTTTGTTGTTGTCCTGTATCTCTCTGCATTGGTTGTTGGAGTAGTTGCTTTTATCTTTCCACACAAGTCATTGTACTATTGCATTCATGGTCCTGTTTCTTCCTGTCTCCTTTCTGTTTTGCTTCCCTTCTTTCCTTTACTGCTTCTAGTGTTTTAACTGTCATCCATAGTTTCTTCTCTTTCTTTTTGACTACTGTATGTGTCTGTCTGCATTCTTCTTTTATTGTGTGCCTGGCTTCTTACCATAGTTCTCCTGGTTCATGATCAATTGTGCTTAGTAGCACAAATCTGTTCCTTATGTTATCAATTGATTCTCTTGAGATGTTGTTGTTTATATCATATTTTAGAATGATGACTGGCTATGTTTTCTTCTTAGTTTTACTCTTATTTTTGAAATAAGTAATTCATGATCTGTGCCACAGTCAGCACCTGGTCTGGTCTTGACCACCAAAATGGAGCTTCTCCATCTTTTGCTTCCAATTATGTAATTTATTTGGTTTCTGTGTTGACCACCTGGTGATGTCCATGGGTATAGCCTTCTTTCTGGTTGCATGAAAAAGGTATTTGCAACAAATAGATTGTTGGCCTCACAAAAATATATCAGGTGTTCACCTGCTTCATTTCTTTTGCCTAATCCAAATCTGCCTACTGTTTTTGATTCTTCTTTGCTTCCAATTTTGGTGTTCCCATCACCTATGATCAACTTGATGTTCTGTGTTGGCATGTTTGCTATGACCTAAACAAAACAAATCACAACCATTTTTTTTAACAAATATGCTTACTCACAATCAGTGTTCAGAGGAGACTTGAGTCTAATCTTGGATGAGGAAGGGTAGTTATAGCAATAGCAATAACAACAGTAGCTTCATTTCTATACCACTTCATACTGCACTAAGCAGTTTACAACTGTAAGCTAATTGCCCCTAACAAGCTTGGTACTCATTTTAGCAACCTCAGAAGGATGCAAGGGTGAGTTGACCGTGAGCCCTGGGCTGGGATTGAACTCACCACCTTGTGGTTTGTGAGTGAGTGGCTGCAGTACTGGCTAACTAAAATATGTCAACAAATTTGGAAAACAAAACAGTGGGCCACAGACTGGAAGCATTACATATATATTCCAGTCCTGAAGAAAGGATGTTGTAGCCTGTAGACTAGCAGAATCCCCAATCTATCCCTGGTCTTCAGGCTAAGGTACATACACTCGAAGTGGACCGTGTTCCGGACAGGTATCCTGGTCAAGGTCAGATGGTTCTTATGAACTAGAGCCACTCCTCCCCCCCGCCCACTTCCCCTCACCTGCTCACTAACAGAGTACCCGGCTGGGTACCCGGCTGGGAGGGCCTGCACCCATGTAAAAGAAAAGATGGAAATGAATATTTCAAAACCAACTGGCCAACAAATAATGCAACTATTTCCCACCAACCCACAGAGTTTCTTATTTGTGGTCCTCAAATATTCACTCCTTATACTATCTTAGAGAACACCCTTTCAAACTCGTAATGCAGACAAAATGTTTCTATAAACTGTATGTTTGTGTATGTGTGTGTGAATGCATGCATAGTGTTCAACAAACAGAGCAAATAAAGCCCCAATTACCACAAGGTGCTTGTAAAACCTTAAGCAAGTATTTTGGGTCCCTGCCCCAGTTCAGCACAGAAACACACAAAAGGAACATTGGTAGGTCCTGATGCAAATATCTCCAAAGTACACAACAGCAAAATTGCTAAGTACTCTACACACACAGTTATTCATTTTATTATATCGATTGCAATAAAATACACTTATGCTTTATCGTAGTGTTTCCCAGATAATATTTAGAAGATAGTGATAGAAGTCTCCCAGGTAATCATCCTCTAATTCCCACTTTTGTTGTTTGTTATTAACTGCCCTTAAGTTGATCTTGAATCAGGGCAACCTTATGGATGAGACATTTCCAAGACCCTCTGTCCTCCATTGCTCTGCTTAATTCCTACAACTCCATACCCATGACCTCCTTAATAGAGTCCATCCATCTGGCATATGGCTTTCCTCTCTTCCTACTTCCATCCACCTTTCCTAGTATTATTTTTTCCAAAGAGTCCTCCCTTTTCATGATGTGTCTGACATATGACAGCCTCAGTTTGGTCATCTTGGCTTCCAGGGAAGTGTCCTGTTGGAAAATTTATGATTGCATTGTTCTGTTCCACTTTATTTAGATAGGGATTTTCTCCTTTCCCCCTCTATCATTCTAACTGCCAATCTTAAGTGGCAGTTTAACTGACTCTCTGAACATTCTTAGTAAGCAGTCAGTCACAGTCATGCTATATCATTTCCAGTTAGATTAGGTTTTAGTTATTTTATGTAAATATTTATTAAAGCCATCATTGTTCATTTTTAAACCACAAACTACATGTTTGTCTTTTTGAGTTAGTCTTTATTCTCTAGGAAGACAGATTTAAAGTAATAGTCTGACCCACATTTTTGCTGCTCTGCTGATGAAAGTGAACTCTAACAAGTTTAACTTTCATACCTGCATATTTTAGTTTACCTTTAAAAGAGTTAACACCCTGGAAACTAAAATTGCAACCCATTTGTTTGTCCTTTTGGCTGTCCATGGGATCCTCAGCATTCTTCTCCATCACCTCATCTCAAATGCATTGATTTTATTCCTATCATCTTTCTTAACTGTCCAGCTCTCACATCCATACATGGTAATAGGGCTTGTATGATTCTAACTTTTGTGCTGAGCTGTATATCTTTGCATTTTTGAATCTTGTCTAGTTCTTTCATAGCCACCCTCCCCATTTTTAATCTTCTTCTGATTTCTTGACTGCAGTCCCCATTTCTATCAATGTTGGATCCCAGGTATGGGAATTCTTTTACTATTTCTATTTCTACATGGCCTAAGTCGAAACTGTGAATGTCCTCGGTGGTCATTTTCTGTTTTCTTTATATTCAGCATAAAGCCTGCCTTAGCACTTTCTTCTTTGATCTTCCTTAGTAGGTGTTCCAGGTCTGTGAGGTTTTCTGCTAGTACAATGGTGTCATCAGCATATCTTAGATTGTTGATATTTCTTCCTCCTATTTTCACCCCCCCCCATCTTCTGTGTCCAAGCCTGCTTTATTATATTGTCTGTATACAGGTTGAACAGATAGGGTGAGAGGATGCAGCCTTCTCTTACTCCTTTGCCAATTGGGAACCATTCTGTTTCTCTGTGTTCTGTTCTGACAGTAGCCTCTTGTCCTGAGTACAGATTCCTCATCAGGACTATCAGATGTGTTGGCACTCCCATGTCTTTAAGGGCATTCCATAGCCTTTCATGATCTATGCAGTCAAAGGCTTTGCTATAGTCTATAAAGCACATGCTGAATTTCTTTTGGAATTCCATGGTGTACTCCATTAGCCAAAGTATGTTTGCAATGTTTTCCCTAGTGCTCTTCCTTTCCTGAACCCTGCTTGAATCTCTGGGATTTCTCTCTCCATGTATGGTTGGAGTCTATGTTGCACAATTTTGATGATAATTTTGTTTGCATGGGAGATCAGTGCTATGGTTTTATAGTTGCTGCAATCTCTTGTGTCTACCTTTTTGTGGATAGGGATGTATATTGATCACTTCTGCAATGAAGACCTTGAACCTGGGGGATTACTAAAGCCCAAGTCTTCTATGGGATCTTTTATCCTATGTTTATGGAGGTGGCTAGGGAATAGACTGATAGAGACAAAGCTTTCCAATATTTGGGGATTCAAACATACAAAGACACCTTTACATACATGCATACACGCAAGAACTCCAGAACTCAAACTTGATGATTCTATGAGTCTATGAGACTGAGTGCTAACATTAGCTCACTGTGGACACAAATGTACCATTTGTTATTGGCCAATTGGATTAAATCTCCTGTTCTATTTTTGCAGGGCTTGAAAGTGCTTCAGTTTGGACAGATGATGTCCTGCATACTGCTTCATTTGAAAAAAAAAATGAATGCATGCAAAGGGCAGCAGGAATTTTCCACTGTTCAAAAACTTCATTCCTTTATTCTGGTGAGTCCTGAAGTGTAGATATGTATAATTCAACTGACTTAGTATGATAGATTTTGCATTTCTTTGCCAATATGTCTTGTCTTTATCAATAGTGGCTCACATCCCTTGCTAATCCATCATTTTGGTCTCTTGTGAATTATTTTCTCTGTATTATCTGATTCTAACCACATGAAGCAAACTAATGAAATTATTATTAAGCATTAAAGTATCTGGTGGGGGGGGGGAGGTCTCTCCCATCCTCTATGCTGCTCAGTATTAGTTGGCTTATCTCTCTGAAACCAAAGAAATAGAAATTTGCCTGTCACAACTTGTTCTGGCCCAGTTTACACAGCCAGCAGAATTTAGCAGTAATAAAACTTTCTTGGATCCAGATATGCAGGTGAAGCAGCTTGTGAGGTGAAACCATCAACCACAGATGCTTGGTGATAGAAAAGAAGTTCAATTTTATCATTGCTTTACAGTCTTTCTGCCTCAACAGGCAGCAACGGAGGAGTGAGATATCACTCCCATCACTATGCCAGTAGCTGGTGGCTTTTGTTTGGATGTAATCTACTGACATCATTGGGGCACCCAGCCTTTCAGGAAGTGAGCTGTCACTATAGTGTCTGTGGCATCCCATACCTCTGTTGTTTCTTCACAAAGTGGAAAGATAAATGCAGGACCAAAGCTGGTGCTACAATTAGATACACACAGAGAGAGCGTTAAGGGAACATAGTTTGATATGGAGAATAGCAATGAGGTGTTATGAGTGCAGAATTGTGAGTACTATGTTATCTCCCCTGCTTTCCCTTACTGAACTTGTCCTCACCTGTGTTATCCCATTGGCAGTATCAAAAGGAAATTAAGCTGTCAGTTTGGTCAACTTCTGTATTTTGAGGTGGGCAATCAATCATGTATTTAATTTATATTCTTTCCTTTCTCCCCATATGGGGAGAAACATGAAAAAATCCACTCCAAATACTTCTAATATGCCTTTTAAAATAATTCAAAATTATAAGTAGAAAAATTAATTGTTACAACTTTTTTTAAAAAAATTCCCACTGGGTAATTGCTTTTGAATTGGTTAGTAAAAGTAAAGGCCTAAGCAGACTGCCAGAAATAGTGCACATTAAATTGAGGCAGTGCCCTGGCTCAGTGCTAGGGAATCATGGGAACTGTATTTTTTTCTGGGACATTGAGCCTTCTCTGTCAGAGAGCTCTGGTGCCACAATAAATTACAGTTCCCATGATTCCCTAGTACTAAGCCAGGGCAGTGCCTCAATTTAATGTGCACTATTTCTGGCAGTCTGCTTAGGCCCTAACTCTTTACAGGATAACTCCAAAATTACTTGTAACTTGTTCCTTATAAACTCTAAAAAATGAGGTGGGGGGCCTACACTGATTCTTTCTCCTTTAAATCTTTGTTCTTAATGTCCTGGGGGGGGGCTTTGGAGAGCAGAATTCAAGTTTGCAATCCAGCACCTGTAGCATAAAGGAGGAACTGGCAAAGTGGAGCCTGTAGGCTACATGTGGCCCTTGGGACCCCTATTTGCAGCACTATGAGCCCCCCCCCCCCCCGCTGAATCAACTCAAAGTTTCTGGTTTGGGGGATAATTTTTTAATGTGAAAAGCAGCTCAAAGCCCCCTAAATTGCTTGCAAATGTGGTGGTTTGCCTCCACTCTCCCCCAACCTTCTAAAAAACCTAAAAAAGACATATCTGAAAATCCTACAAAATCACATCCAAAAGCATTCTTGGTGTATCAAAATGCAGTGGTGGGGCATGCCCTCCATTGTCCCACCCCTGGCCTAAAATGTCATCAAGGAGAAAGTTCATGGATTCCTTCTGCTAAATGTTTAAACTGACCATTGGTTTCAACAAGGGGAAGGAGGATGGATCTCCAAGTAACAAGTAAAAACATCTTTGTAAAGGCACAAAGAATACAGTCTGCCCCCCCCCCCCCCCCCCATAATCACAGATTCTTTATCCATGGATTCAACCATCCATGACTTGAAAAATATTCAAAAAAGATACAGATTCCAAAAGGAAAACCTCGATTTTGCCATTTTATATAAGGGACACCATTTTGCTATGCCATTGTGTTTAACAGGACTTGAGCATCCATGGTTTTTGGTATCCACAGGGGGGCCTGGAACCAACCCCTAGTGGATCCCAATGGCCCAATGTAATTTAATTTTATAATAATAATAATAATAATAATACTTTATTTATACCCTGCCTTTAGCCAAAGCTATCAAATTTAAAAAATACATCCATACAAGTTAAAAAATACATCCATACAATTAATAACAAATAACCCCCCTAAAAATGAATTAAATCACTATACATATTAAAATCACAATTACAAAAAACACATCTAACATGGGCAGACAGCAACCACTGTAAACATCTCAGAAGAAATTATTTGGTGGTGGGGGGAGAATATGTTATTCTGGGAATGCCTGCCAGAAGAGATCCGTCTTGATGGCCTTTTTAAAGCCATCTAAGCTGGTTATTTGACGGATCTCCTCCGGCAGGGCATTACATAATCTGGGGGCCACAGCAGAGAAGGTCCCCTGGGAGGTCGTTGCCAGCCTAGTTCTTATTAGTTGAAGCAATTTCCTCCCAGAGGACCTAAGGGCACAGGGCAGATTATATGGGGATAGGCGATTCCCTAGGTAAGATGGGCTCAGGCCATGTAGGGCTTTAAAGGTCATTACCAACACCTTATACTTTGCCCGGAAACTAACTGGCAGCCAGTGTAAAGATTTCAAAATAGGAGTGATATGATCACCTTTTGATGCTCCGGTGATCAGTCTGGCTGCCATGTTCTGTACTAATTGCAGTTTCCAAGTTAAGTATAGGGGTAGCCCCATGTAGAGTGCATTGCAGAAGTCAAGTCGTGAGGTTACCTGTGCATGTACTACGGTTTCTAGGTCCCTTACTTCCAGGAAAGGGCACAGCTGGCGTATCAGCCGAAGCTGATAGCAGGTGCTCCTGACTGCTGCATTCACCTGATCTGTCATGTGAAGCGACGAGTCCAGGAGCACCCCCAGACTGTGGACACAGTCCTTGGTGGAGAGCGTGACCCCATCCAAGACTGGCGGTCGCAACCCAATCCCTGGTTTGGGGACCCCTACCGTAAGTACCTCTGTTTTGTCTAGATTCAACTTGAGTCATTTTTCCCTCATCCAGTCCATTACCGTTTCAAGACATTGATTGAGGGGAGAACTGCCATCAGCTGTCATGGCATCTGACCGAGACATGGAGCAGAATATTTGAGTATCATCTGCATATTGGTAACATCCTGCTCCATGTCTCCTAATGATCTCTCCCAGTGGCTTCATATAAATATTGAATAACATCGGGGACAGAATGTTTCCTTGAGGAACGCCATACTTTAGCTCAATTTTTGATGAGCAACTGTCCCTGAGTACCACCCTCTGGAATCTGCCCGAGAGAAAAGAGTGGAACCACTGAAGAACAGTGCCTCCCACTCTTAATTCTCTCAGGCATTCCAGTAGGATGTTGTGATCTATAGTGTCGAAGGCTACTGAAAGGTCCAGAAGCACCAACTGGGTCACGCTTCCCCTGTCGGTACTAAGGTGCAGGTCATCTGCCAGAGCGACCATAGCTGTCTCCACCCCATATCCAGGCCTGAAGGCGGTTTGAAATGGATCTAGAAAATCAGTTTCATCCAAGATCGCCTGGAGTTGGAAGGCAACAGCTCACTCGATCACCTTGCTCAAGAATGGTAAATGTGAAACTGGTCTATAATTCTTCATTTCCAGGGGGTCCAGGGAAGGTTTTTTCAGGAGTGGTCTAACAGCCACCTTCTTTAAATTTGATGGTACAATGGCTTCCCTAAGGGATGTGTTGATGACTCTCCTAAGGAAGGCCATCAAGGCATCACCCTCCTGGACGAGCAGCCACGATGGGCAGGGATCGAGGGGTCACGTCATTTTCCTTACTTTTCCAAGGATCTTGTCCATGTCCTCAGTACTCACCAACTCAAATTGATCCAGTTTAATCTCATAAACGGGTTGACTGGACACCTCATCAGTCAATTCTGTTATAAACCCGGCATCTAAGTCAGCTCATATCTGAGAGATTTTATCTGTGAAATAGTTGTTAAAAGCATCACAGCAGGCTGTTGTCAGGTTGAGTAAAGGGTTCTGTACAGGTGGAACCTGTGACAGTTCCCTTACCACCCTAAACAGTTCTGCTGGACGAGATTCTGCAGATGCAATACAGGCAGAGGAGAAAGACTTCTTCGCTGCCCGTATTGCCTCTCGATAGGAATAAAGGAATTGCCTATGACGAGTTCTGTCAGATGAGTGTTGAGTCTTCCACCAGGTACACTCTAGTCATTGTCCAACCCACTTCATTTTCCCAAGTTCTTCTGTGAACCAGGGATGACAGGTTGGAGCAGGTTGGAAAGGACGCTTGGGAGCAATCATGTCAATAGCTCTGGTGAGATCAGTATTCCAAGTGTCCACCAGGGCTTCGACAGGGTCATCGGCTTTACCAACCAAGAAACCCTCCCAGGCTTCCTGGAATCCTATTGGCTCCATCAGCCTTCGAGGGCGGACCATTCTAATAGGTCCTCCACCCCTGGTGGGTTGGACAGTGGCTCTTAGTTCAACCTTGACCAGGAAATGATCCGTCCATGACAGTGCAGAGGTATTTTTTACCTCTGCCCACGGATATTACTGTCCCGTACTAAAGACCGCATTGAGAGTATGACCTGCCGAATGTGTAGGCTCAGAAACCAATTGGGATAGGCCTATGTCTGTCATGGTATCCATGAACTGCTGTGCCGCACCTGTTAAACTGGTCTCAAGAGGGATGTTGAAGTCACCCAAGACTAAAAGTCTAGGTGACTCCAGCAACAGCTCTGAGACCAGCTGTGTCAGCTCGGATAGGGAGTCTGTTAAGCAATGGGGTGGACGGTATACCAACAGAATCCCTATACTATCCTTGGTTTTCAAGCTCAGGTACATACTCTTGAAGTGGGCTGTTTTCCAGGTAGGTATCCTGGTCAAGAGAAAGGTGTTCTTGTGAACCAGAGCCACTCCCCCCCCTCTCACTTTCCCTTATCTGCTCCTGCACAGAATACCCAGCTGGGAGAGCCTGATTCCAGGTGATGGCACTATCTTCCCCCAGCCAGGTTTCTGTGAAACATGCCAGGTTGGCTTTTTCATCTTCAAGAAGATCATGGATGATGTAGGTCTTATTTTTCACCGACCTGGCATTACAAAGGAGCAAGGTAAGGTTCTATGGCAAGGTCGGCAAGCTCCTCATCTCACTTTGGGTAACAGGGTGAACTGAAGGTGGGATCGCTTTTAAACATCGATCCCTCCTTCTTTTGTAACATAGTTTCACCCTGTTATCACCATATCTACCTTTGCCCCGCACAACCTTAATAGCTGTTCCCATGGTTCCCCCTTTTTAGTTCTCCCCCAGCTCTTTCCATCTCCCCTATTGTCTATAGCCCGATGAGTGTCCGAATTTTCACAAGCACTCCTTTAGACACATAGGTATTTTACAGGAAGAAGAAGAGGAGGAAGAAGAAGGTAGCAGCATAACATGTGATTTATGAAACAGCTGAGCTTCCTTTTCTAACTTATGAAAATAATTTCTGGTTAAATCTTGGGGGACTTATTATTTATTAAGTAAATTGAGAGAACAGATGTCTATAATTGCAAAGATGTATGGTCCAAACACAATTAAAAGTATGTTATTTTGCTGTTCCACAACAAATATGCAGCTTCTTTGGATAGTTCATTTACTGGATGAGAAGAGATTGTTCTTTATTTGTGGGGTACAATAGCAGCTCTGCCCTATGTCCTTTAGGGACATTCTTTTCAGACTAACATTTCTGTGTATTTGATCAGCACTACTATTAACAGACAAAGTGAGACTATGGGAGATATACAGTATAACTTCAATTACTGGTGAAGCTTAGGGAATACTCATGCCTTTCAGAGGACAGAGTGAATGATACTCACTTAACACATGTTGTGTTTTGCAAATATCCCAGTATTATGGGTCCAATAGAAAATCCAATAGAAAATTGGGATTTTCTATTGGAATAGCTTCTATACAGGGCTATCCCAAGATGTTTTGTTACCCAAGGCAAGAGGCCATCTCCCATTTCCATAAACAAAAGATGACAGAACTGGCAGATGATGGTGACAAGGCAGCACCCTTTCTGCAGTTGGCAGGCTTATGGGTCATAGGGCAGGTTGCATAGCACACACAACACTCCATCCCCACTTGCTTCCCAAACACCCATCACCTGAAGTGGCTGCTTCATTTTGTCGAAGAACAGGATTGGCCCTGCTTTGGTAACATAGAAGCAGAAGACCTCATGCCCGAATACACAATAGTGGGCTAAACAGAACATTGATGTCTATAAAGGCTATCTCATTTTATTAGGATATGTTGTTTGGCAGTTGCTTTCTAGGTTAGGATTAAACCTGGATAGTAGTGTAGCAGTTACCTGAATGGATTTGCTTTGGCCCCTATATTTGGGGTGGGGTATGTTTTAGGATATGAAAGGCCCTAAGTTCAGTTCCTGGCATCTTAAGAAAAAGATCTAAGGTAGGAACAGTTGATGAAGACCTGACACTGTTGATCTTGACAAGAATAGGCAACAATGGGTTGGCATTACCAATAGCACAAGCTTACTTGGTATCAGGCAGATTTTTTTTTATCATTCTTCACTCGCTGTACTTCCTAAATTTGAACTGTTAGCAGTTTCGTCCTACCTTTCCTTAAAAGGACCAGGGGAAGATTGATGTAACACCCACGGTCCTTCTGTTGAGCAATATTCCCACCATTACACATCCTGCCACTGGTTTAGCCACAAGTGTGTGTATAACAGAGAGTCAGTGTGGCGTAGTGGTTTGAGTGTTGATTTGCAACTCTGGAGATCAGAGTCTGATTCCTAGCTTAGCTATAAAATCAACTAGGTGACCTTGGGCAAGTCACATGCTTTCAGCCTCAAGGAAAGCCAATGGCAAACCGCCTCTGAACAAATCTTGCCAAGAAAAACCCATGATAGGATTGCCATAAGTCAGAAACAACTTGAAGGCACACCACCGCAGTGTGCATAACAGTCAGTTTGCATGTAATTTTGGTTTAGAACAGTGATGCTGATCACAAATAGAGAACAACATCCACTGTTCATAATTCCCGGGAACCTAATTTCCCTTCAGTGGAGATGCTACTGCTTAAAGATCCATGAAAATTTGTCTTTCCCAAAGCCATGAAGAATTAGATATAAACCATCAGAAGAATTATCCAGTGTCATTTTTTTCCCTGGGGTGTACCATTTCACATTTAATGTCACAAGTCTGAATATTAAGTAAAAATAGACTCCCCACACATAAAACCTGATACGTAAAAGAAAAGGCTAGCTAAGTTAAAACTTGCTTTCTTGCACATCAGTTGTCTACACCAATGGGGATTTTTATATTTAGTGATGAATAGTATCATGTACTTCTTAGCTGTACCCGACAGTGTGAAAAGGTTGATATCAGGAAAAGTGACAACATGTGACTTTTCTCAGAGATCCTACACTCCTTGCCTAGCAAAGATTTGCTGTGAAGACAATAGGGTATACATTTGTTGGAAGGACAAAATGTATTACTCCATTGCAAGGCTTGCTGAAAAAGACATTTTATTGCCTGAAACAAAAGGCAAGATGGTATGTCCTCAATTCCCATTCCATGTAGACTCAATTGTTGCATCTTCCATGGCTTCTGAAGATAGTTGGCTAGCTTAGGGAACTAAGGGCCTCTGCAGGCCGGCCCAAAGGGCCAGCCTGTAGGTAGAGTTGGGGTGGGGCAGCCACACGCCAGCTGCCCCAACCCCATGCCAACGCTGTTCTGACATTGTGTGCCATTACGCATGGCACGTGACATCAGGATGCCCTCCCGGCACAGTGTTGTGACACGCTGCACTGAAAAGGGCAAGGAAGAGCCGTGTGTCAGGAGGGAGGATAGTGGGGTTGCCGCAGCCCCGATCCACTGCTTCCCGGGGTGGCTCTGTGCCACCCGTCTTCAGAGGCCCTAAGTGCAGGGAACAGGACAGTGACCTATTGACTTCCAACATCTTACTTCTGCCGCCACTCAGCCCCCAGCATCTCCTATGTGGAATGATAGCTTATTTTGCCTAACAGCAGGGTTGGCCCTGCTCCCTTGTGGCACTATTAAGTCCTATAGCTCTAAAAGATGGTGTTTTGCAGCAGTAGGTAACTGCTGTGAAGATTGGCTTGAGAGCTGTACTTTTTTGGTTTTTTAAAGGTTTTCTGGATAAAACACAGGGCGATTAAAACATAATTGTACAAAACTGAAGAAGAATAGTTCTATTTTTGCAATTTTATTTTTGAAACACTCTTACATAAAAAAATTGCTATGTATATGTAAGATAGTAAGGGATTAAAATTAGTTGAATTAAAATTATATCTTGTTTTCTTTTAGTTCAACTATGATTACAGCATTAAATTCAATATGAAAAAAAATTGTAATTTAAGATCAACTTGGAAAACCATGAACATTAAATTGACTTGCTGTCTTTGAGCAGCACAGGCAGCCGCAAAGGCAGGAACTGACTGCTAGCCTTTGGAAAGCTTGCAAAACCAAGATTTCCACTACAAATAAAAGGCTTCCTGACTGAATTAATTGACTTGACTATGTAAGTCAATTGCGTTTTTTTTTAACTGCCTTTAACTGTTTATGCTTCAATTTAATAAACCACAGTGCTGATTTGGGTCGAGGGAGATAAATTTATTTTTCCTGGAATCCTGGGGGTGACTCAAAAAGTGGGTGGAGACTGCATACATTTTGTGGGGTACACATTGCCCACCCCAATTTATCAGTGGAAATATGTGGAGTACCTTCACTTCACAAAAATGAGTTATCTCTATAAAGCCTTTGCCAATGTGGAATCATGGTGAAAAAGCAAAAGCAGCTTCATTTATATACCGCTTCATACCATGCTATGCAGTGCCTAAGTGGTTTACAACTGTAAGCTCATTGCCCCCCAACAGCTGGGTACTCATTTTAGTGACCTCAGAAGGATGCAGGTCTGAGTCAAGCCTGAGCCCTAGGTAGTATTGAACTCGCAACTTTGTGGTTTATGAATGAGTGGTTGCAGTACAGGCATTTAACCACTGCGCTATCGGGGCTCCAAAGGTCTAACTTTATATGCTAAGCAGATCTATTTTCATATGCTACCACATTTTTTTTGTTTGTGCCTTCAGATTGTTTCTGACTTATGGTGACTCTATGTTTACTTTTTATATAGTACTACTTTTTTGTTTTGTTTGTGCCTTCAGGCACAAAACTATGAATAATTAAGACATTTTTTTAAAAAAAAAATTATGGCAACACTAAATTGAAGCTATCATGAGGTATTCTTGGCAGAGGGGATGCTGTTGCCTTCTTCTGAGTATAACTTACCCAAGTTCATACAGTGGGTTTCCATGGCTAACCAGGGATGTGAACCCTGTCCTCTACAGTTCTAGTCCTGCACTCAAGGCATTATATTACTGTGACTGTATATACTATGACTACTAGTATTCTATTGTTGTTGTTGTTAACAATTCAGATCTCCCAGCCACCTCTTACCTCAGGTATATTTGAGTACTTTCACTGTTTGGGTTTGATCAATAGCAGGAATGGGGAATATTTTAATCCCATAGGTGGGATTCCAATTTTATAAAGCTCTAATCTGAGAGTGGCATATTTTATTGGTGTACATGGCCAAATACCTGGTGGATAGGTCAAAAGAAAAGTGAATTCATGAAATGCACAGCAGCCAAACAAAGTAAAGGGATGACAAACCTTATTTAAATTCACACTATAGTTTCTAGTGTTTATCTTGCCTTCAAAGGAGAACTAGCACAGGGTTTCTCTGTTTCACTGTCTAAAAATTCTTTAACTGCTGTGAGATTATACTGAATATAGAAATATTACATAACTAGAAAGTTTCTCTCCCATCCTTTGAATAAAATACAGATGAATGGGAATGGCTATTTAAAAAGCAAAAAAGTATTGTAAACATTGGTGTAGTGGTTTGAGTGTTGGACTATGACTTTGGTGACCAGGTTCCCAGCTCAGCCATGAAACCTACTGGGTGACTTTGGGCAAGTAAGGGCCTCGGCAGACGACTAATAAAGTCGTCTCCAAGGCAAGGAAGAGGAGGGGCAGCCACACGAGCGGCACCCCTTCCTCCTCCCGAGGTTGCCCTTGGAGCTGCCGGCCCTCCGCACGGCCGGCGCTCCGGGGGCAACCTCCCGCCGCAGCGTCCGCACACACTGCGGCGGAAAAGCCAGGGAAAGTGCGCCCGACGCGTTTAGGGCGCACTTTCCCTGACTTCTGAAAGGAGCGCCAATTTAGCGCTCCTTTCAGGGATGCCGCCGGTGCGCCGTAGTGCGGCTGCCATGGTCCCGCGGTGCACCGTCCCAGGGCATCCCAGACGCCCTGGTCTGCTTCCCCCTAAGATACTCTCAGCCTCAGGGGAAGGAATGACAAACATCCTCTGAACAAATCTTGCCAACAAAACCCCATGGTTAGGGGACTGCCATAAGTTGGAAATGGCTTGAAGACACACAACAACAACAACAACAACAACAACAAACATTAAAACAACAACATAGAGCAGATTCAAAACACAACACCAAACTATCCAGTTTTCACATAAAAGCAGAGGTATTTTGAAAACAAGTTTTGGGAATGAATAGAAATGCATAGAAAGTGCTATGTTGGTACTAAATTGCAAGATAATAAGGTTAACAACTTATTTGGCTTTTACAAATATTGTGGTCAAAACTAGAGAATGGATTCTGTCTGTTTGTCTCTACCTTTTAAAAATGTTTTACAAATAGACAAACACATGGAGGATGGGTTTATCCGTAACTATTAACAAGGGAAAAGAGATTCCCCAAAAGAACAGATGGGAGGAAATTCACTTTGAGAGTTGTGTTGAAGAGTGGGCTTGTGGCCATTGAAAGGAAGAGTAGTAAATTGTATAAACTATGTTCAAACAATCCATGTTATTATTGAAGTTTACTTTTATTTTCTGAAGTTCCAGTTTTAGTTCATGATGTTTATTTTGCCTGCAGCACCCAACATCATAATGACTCATGTGATCTATGTAACTATGTTCCCCCCCCCCCCCCCGAAAGAGGACTTTTATCTCAAAGGAATAAAGAACAATTATTGGGGAACTGAGTGTTTTGGAGAAAACATGCATTATTTTCTATCGAGTAAATGAAGCATGCTGTACTTGAAAGGAAAGTCCACTATGTGGGCACTTCATTTGTGATGAGTGAGGCCTGGTTTATTTATCATTGGTTCTCAAATTGAGCAAAGAGGACTGAAGAGGTAAGATAATTATTTTATAAAGCATGCTGCCTACAGACTGACGTTCTCCTTTTCAATAGCCACATGTCATTCATACAGCATGCCCACATCACTAACATGTCCATTCTGTTAGAGATAACTCACTTCCTTCTCCAAGTTTTGGTCCAGAGCCAACAGAACATCTGGGCAGCAGTCAGGACCACCAATGCATGCAAAACTTGCTTTGAGAATAATGTTAAAACTGAGATCCTGCTGCTAAGAGGTAGAAAAAAAGAAATAGAGCAGGGGTAGGCAACCTAAAACCCGGGGGCCGAATGCAGCCCCCCGAGGCCTTTGGACCGGCCCTAGGCCGGTCCTGCCGCTGCCGCCGCCTCCGCCTCCGCCCTCCATGATGATATTGATTATTGTTGTTATTACTTGTTCTTGGGGTTTTCTTGGCAAAATCTCCACAGGGGGTTTGCCATGGCTTTTCTGGGGCTGAGAGAGTGTGCATGCATATTTTTTAAATTTTTAATTAAAAAAATATTTTATTTATTTATTTATTTATTTTTGATGCTTCAGCCCCCCAATTGTCTGAGGGATAGCAACCCGGCCCCCAGCTCAAAAAGGTTGCCTACCCCTGAAATAGAGCATTGATGGGACGGATTGCACACTCCCCTACTTGAACAGTCAGCTGACTGGATGTTACCTGTTGGTGTTGTTCTTTTTACAGCTACAAATGCAGTCCCAGCAAGGCTATCAAAGTGAGGCAGCTGCTTCAGGTAGCAGATTTTTTGAACCATAAAAATGGAGAAAGCTATTTTATGTATTACCAATGAGCATGACGTGTGCTTGTGAAATTGCCTGCCCCACATACCAGAAATATTTGGCTAGTTTTATGCATTGTGTGTGTCCCCCTCTGAACAAATCTTGCCAAGACAGGTTTGCCTTAGGGTCAATGTAAGTCAGAAATGACTTGAAGGTTCACAATAGCAATAAAGGACTTACATGAGAGATCCACTGTGGTGTAATAATAATAATAATAATAATAATAATAATAATAAAATTTATTTTTACCCCACCCCTCTGGGAACAATCGGGGCGGCTAACAAAGTTAAAATACAAGATACATCACACACCCCAATACCCGTCCACCCCTTAAAGAGATATTAAATCAATAGTACATTAAAAAAATCATAGTTAAAACGTAATAATAAAAGCCAAATGACATGGGAAGTTAGACAACTAACAACAAGGAGGTGGCGACCTTCATATTAGGAGGAGTGAGATTGAAGGGGATTTTTCTGAGGCCAGGACAACTATTCTGGAAAGGCCTGCCAGAAGAGATCCGTCTTAACAGCCTTCTTAAAGCTGTCTAAGGATGTAATCAGACGGATCTTGTCCGGCAGGCTCTGCCATAATCTGGGGGCGACCCTCTGGGAGGTAGCAGATAGCCTAGATTTTTGTGGCTGAAGCAAATTCCTCCCAGAGGACCGGGGCGCCCGGGGAGGATTATATGGGAGAAGGCAGTCCCAGAGATAGGTTGGACCCAAGCCATTTAGGGCTTTAAGGGTAATAACCAACACCTTATACTGAGTCCAGAAACTAATAGGCAGCCAGTGGAGGGACTTTAAAACCGGAGTTATATGGTCCCTCCTAGATGTCCCAGAAACCACTCTGGCTGGCATGTTTTGAACTAATTGTAGTTTCTGGACCAAGCACGAACTGTGGTTTCTGGACTAAGCACGAGAAGCTCTTTTCAGACACTTTTTCCCCATGTAGAGCGTGTTGCAGAAATCTAGATGTGAGGTTACCAGCGTGTGCACAACAGTCTCAAGTTTCCTTACTTCCAGGAAAGGGCGCAGCTGGCGTATCAGCTGAAGCTGATAACAGGCGCTCCTGACTGTCTCATTCACCTGATTTGTCATCAGGAGTGACGAGTCAAGGAGCACCCCCCAGACTGTGAACGCAGTCCTGGGTGGAGAGTGTGACCCCATCCAGGACCGGAGGTTGCAGCCCAATTCTTGGTTCCAGGGCAGCTACTGTGAGCACCTCCATTTTGTCCGGATTCAGTCTCAATCTGTTTTTCCTCATCCAGCCCATTACTGCCTGAAGACATTCATTGAGATAAGAGATGCCATCAGGATTCAAGGCCAACAATCGAGACATGGAGAAATAGATTTGGGTGTCATCAGCGTACTGATAACACCCAGCTCCATAACTGTATAATCTCACCCAGCGGCTTCATATAGATATTAAATAACATCGGGGACAGGATGGCGCCTTGACGTACACCACAAGTAAGCTCCTTCTTGCTGGAGCAACTGTCCCCAAGCAGCACCCTCTGGGATCTATCCAAGAGGAAGGACCGGAACCACTGCAATGCAGTGTCTCCGATGCCTAACCCCCTGAGGTGATCCAAGAGGATGCAGTGATCTATTGTATCGAAAGCCGCTGAGAAGTCTAGTAGCACCAACAGGGTCACACTACCCCTGTCGATGCTCAGATGCAGATTGTCGGTCAAGGCAACCATGGCAGTCTCAACCCCAAAGCCTGTCCTGAAGCCAGTTTGAAATGGGTCTAGAGATGATTGGTTTCATCCAAGACAGCTTGGAGCTGAAGAGCAACCACCCTCTCAATTACCTTGCTTAGAAATGGTAACATAGATACTGGCCAATAGTTGTTCATGTTCAGGGGGTCCAGGGAAGGTTTTTTCAGAAGCAGCCTAACAGCCGCTTCTTTCAAACAAGATGGAATATGTCCTTCCCTGAGGGATGCATTGACGATGTCCGTAAGGAACACCATCAAAGCATCCGTCTCGGATGGCCAGCCATGAAGGGCAAGGATCGAGAGGGCAGGTCGTTTTCCTCATTCTACCAAGAAGCTTGTTCACGTCATTGGTACTCACAGATTGAAATTGATCCATGATAATTTCATTAATGGAGTCACTGGACACCTCGTGAATTGTTTCTGTCGAAACCATGGCGTCTAAGTCGCCTCTTATCTGAGAGATTTTGTCTGCAAAAAAGTTGTTAAACGCATCACAGCAGGCTGTTGTCGGGTTAAGAGATGGGTTCTGCGCAGGGGGCACCTGCGTCAGCTTCCTTACTACTCAAACAGCTCTGCTGGACGGGACTCTGCAGATGCAATACATGCAGAGGAGAAAGATCTCTGCACTGCACGTATTGCCTCCCGATAGGACCAAAGAAACTTCCTATGGTGAGTCTTGTAAGATAAGAGTCAAGTTTCTGCCATTCACACTCTAGTCGTTGTCCAGCCTGCTTCATCTTCCTAAGCTCTGATGTATACCAAGGCTTTCAGTTAGGAGCGGGTTGGCAAGGACGCTTGGGAGCAATCGATACCCTTGGTAAGATTGATGTTCCAGGTGTCAACCAAAGCTTCAACAGGGTCACCGGCATTACCAAACATTAAACCCTCCAAGGCTTTCCAGAATCCAATTGGTTCCATTAGCCTTTGAGGGCAGACCATTCTAATGGGTTCACCACCCTAGGTGGGGCGGATAGATGCTCTTAGTTCAGTCTTGACCAGGAAATGATCCGTTCATGACAATGCGGAGGTTTGTGTGACCTCCGCCCACGGATATTCCTGTTCCGTACTAAAGACTGCATCAAGTGTATGACCTGCACAATGAGTGGGCCCGACTACCAATTGGGATAGGTCCATGAACTCCTGAGCCACACCTGTTAAACTGGTCTCGAGCGGGATGTTGAAGTCACCCAGAACTAAAAGTCTGGGTGACTCCAGCAGCAGCTCTCAGACCAGCTGTGTCAGCTCGGATAGGGAGGCTGCTAGACAACGGGGTGGTCAGTAGACTAGCAGAATCCCTAAACTATCTCTGGTTTGTGGTTTGACTGTTGGAATAGGACTCTGGGAGACCAGGGTTATAATCCATGATCAGCCATGGAAATTTCTGGGGTGAACTTGGGCAAATGTACTCTCTCAACCCTAGAGGAAGGCAATGGCTGACTAAGGGCCTTTACAGACTGCCAGAAATAGTGCAAATTGAGTCCACTTTAACTGCCCTGGCTCAGTGCTAGGGAATCATGGGAATTGTATTTTTTTCTGGGACATTGAGCCTTCTCTGCCAGAGAGCTCTGGTGCCACAATAAACTACAGTTCCCATGATTCCTTAGCACTGAGCCAGGACAGTTAAAGTGGCCTCAATTTGCACTATTTCTGGCAGTCTGTAAAGGCCCTAAATTTTGGGAAACTCATGGGCTAGGATCAACAGTTAGCTTGAATACACAGAATAACAACAAAGGGACCTACATGTTTATAGACATGGATTTCCAATACAGCCATGGAGAAATTATTAGGCACTTGCTCCCATGTCTACATGACATGGGTGGATGGGGGCATATGTTAACAACAGATACATCTGTAAACAAATTCACATGTTGCTCTGCTTATAATATCATGTAGTAGAGAAGCTTTTAATGGGGGTATTGTTTCTATTTTATTATGTTTTATATGTGTTTTTAAAGACTACACTTAATCTGGATCTTTAAATATTTTTTTAAAAAAATAGAAATTTGATTTGTATTTTAAGTTTTGTACTGAAAGCTTTTTAAATGTATTGTGTTTTTAAAATGTTGTACACTACCTTGGATCCATGTTGGGAGAAATGAGGGATTTAAAACAAGCAAACAAGCAAGCAAGCAAGCAAACAAGCAATTGCTAGCAATACTGCAACATTGACAGTTTATGGCCATAGCACATGGGAATGTTGTCAGTCTGTGCTCTTGAAGAGTGTCATAATAATGATGCTAGCAAATCTGTGTATTTTGCATCAGCCCTGAAGAATCATGGCTAACAAAGAACTCTGGGCATGTTGTACAGATATTCTTGTTCAGTAAGAAATGATTGCCACATTATTATGTAAAGGCAGAATATGATTCCTAGGAATTGTTTCCATCTCTGACAAAACTTACAAAGGTATTGTTTGGAGTGCGTAATCTTTATTTCTGGATTTTAGCCAGACTTATAAACTGTCAAAATACTGCCATATATTTTAGTTTGTGATGCTGGCTGGGAGCCACACAAAAATACTTCTTTCAACTGGGCAGTTGCAAATTTACTCCAGGAAAAGATGAGAAATTTATTCTTTCAAGTTTTAAAAATCTGATTTCATTTATTTTGTAGTTTTTGTATGGAACATGTAGCTAAACTGGGGCATTCTTAAGGCTCATTCCCACTATGATTTACATCAATTTGCTGATCGCTTTATATGTGCCTCATCTCAATTGGAAATGGTTTCAGATGTGACTGCATTTGGACTTGCTTTGAAGTGAGACAAATGAAAAAAAAATCTCTTTTCAGACACTATTTTTTTGGTGATTCTTTTGAAAAAAAATTAATTCAGAGGAGTGTTCAACCAGTGGGAACAACAGATCTGATTTGCATCTCACCAAAGTCCAGTTCCCCGAAGCTGAGGGTGGTGAGTTGGGTTCCCTTGGCCTCACAAGCCCTCACCTGGTAAAGCAGGGCTCCACTTTCAGGGACCCAGCATTGGGGCTGCTGTGGTCATGGAGGACATAGGCGGCCTGGAGGGAGTGAGCCAGGTGCGGGATCTCTCCAGCCTGTCAGCTACCTCTGAGGAGTCGGGGCCGCTCAGCTGGCTCAGCCTCACCCGCTCCTCCAGGGATCTCTCTGGGCATGAGTTCTTTTCCTGGCCCCTCTCCCCCTTCCCTCCCTCCATCCCCAGCAGCAGTGGTGCCTCTTCTCTTCCTTCTCCTTCTCTCTCACCTCCTCCTCCTCCTCTTGTCTCACTTTCCTCTCTGCTGCCAATGGGTCAGATGCTGGGTAGACCCTCTGGGCTGGGCTGGTGTGGCTGCCGGGAGCCTTGTGGGCAGGGGATGGTAGATGAGAAGCCCTTAAAGATATTGTTACTAGGTATCTTTTTTCCCCATTGACATTCTTAGAGAGTGGAAGTTTCTCTGCTACATATCTAGCATTGGGAATTAGATGAAATAAAAAGCAGGGAGTATGGGCTTCTACCAGAAGTTTCTAAAAATTACCTGGTCATGAAAAATGGGCTTTTTAAATGTTTGTGGAGGAATCAGTCACATATTTAAAATGTGATTTGCTACTCTTGGACACTTCACCCTTTTTAGGACCACAAAGGTAGTAGTCCTGATAGTGTAGAGCAGGGGTAGGCAACCTTTCCCCTTTAAGGGCCAAGAGACTTCAGCTCCCAGAATCCCAGGAGCTATTGGTCAACATGGGACTATTGGCCAACATGGCTGAGGCTTCTGGGAGTTGAAGTCCTCGGCCCTTAAAGGGGAAAGGTTGCCTACCCCTGGTGTAGAGGGATTGTGGGCTGAAAAAACAGCATTTGGTGGGAGGCCTGCTGCCTTTAGTATGCAGGAAGGGAACCTGTTATAGTTTTTGTTCAAAAGGAATGGCAGTGTGCAAGAATTATTGGGTACAATGACTCTATATTCTACTGTTTATGTGCATTTTTACTGCAATTTCATACCTCTATCAGTGTTTCAGTAGCTTCCAATCTGAATTTGTGTTCTTGGCTCATTGTATGTGTCCCTTTGTCTTCAATGGGTGTTCAAAAACTAGGACACAATTGTTACCTGAAAATGCCTTCAGCCAAACACAATTTGCAATTGAAATCTGTACATTTCTGGGTTTGCAAAGCATTCAATATAAGAAAAATGCATTTTTCAAGTTCACAATTTGAAAACTATGAAAAGACACACTGCATTCATTATTAAAATGCATATGAAAACATTTTATCATGGCATGTCTCCATAAAAATATACCAAAGATATATAAAGATTTCCTTGTTAAAAAAAAATTACATGAAGCTGCCACAGAACAGAACTGGAGCTGGCAAATGTCCATGAAAATGAACTTGACAGATGTGTCTATCTTTAGTCTTTTGAAACCTAATAATTAGAAAATCTGAAGAAATTCATGGAGTAGTCACATGGGCAGGACACAGAGGAATTGGTTTCATCCTGATCTCTCTTTCAAAATGTCCTTCCTGTCATGTAGTAGAGCTATGAGATGAAGTGTCCCCACAGTCAGTACCCAAATTTCAGGGTAGCCATCAAGGGCTTATTCCCCTCATTCTTACTGGTGACTTTCTCAGTTGGGTGTGTTGGACTATAAATGGGGGCATGGTTAAACTAAATAAGGGGAGCTGGGATGTACAACATGTAGTTTATATTAGTGGTACCCTACCTTCCCTTTTCCTAATATTAGCATGATCTTTGAAGAGCTTGGTATAAAAGAATGTGGGTGGCCTTGCTTGTCTTCCTCTTTGGGCTTGAGGACTCATTGGGGATGTGTCTGAGATAGAGATGAGTCAGAATTTCATTTCAGTTTATGCTTTGTAAGAATTGATCAAAAAACAGAATTTATTCATGTTTAGGATGGAAAGAACTTGAGATTTAAAGTTCAAAAATGGGAAAAACGAAAACAGATACATGCTCATCTATGTCTAAGAGTTCTGTGCTCATACCTGAAAAGTCCAGCTTTGAACCCTGTCCATTGAAACATATTATTTGGGTTACAACCTCGTTCTGTTTTTTTTTTTTTAATGGCTTCTCATCATTAATGCCTAGGTGGCAGATAGATACAACCTGGTGCTCCTCATATGTGGAGAATGACTCTTCCTGTTGAATTTGGAGGAGCCAGCATGGTATAGTACTTTGAGCATTGGACTATTACTCTGGAGACTAGGGCTCAAATTCCTGCTCATTACTGGAAACCCACTGTGTGACTTTTACTTCAGAAAACTCTGTGATAGGTTCACCTTAGAGTTGCCATAAGTTGGAAATGACTTGAAGGCACACAACAACAACAACAACAACAACAACAACAACAACAACAATATAATTGAATTTGGCTGGTGAAAATTACAGTTAATTTTGTTTTACTTCATTTTTGAACATTGCACCAGCTTTTGCAAAATTCTTCATATAGGAGATAGAATTTAGTAGTGGTTTTGTTTTGGTTGGTTTTGATCAGAATCAGAGAAAGCAAAAGGGACATTTTCCCATCCCTAGATTGGGTCTCATGCAAAGAGCTGAGCCCAATACATTCTAGCCCAGAATGTAAGAAAACCTTGTTATTATGCCCCTGGACTTACCACATGGCCTTTTATTGCATTTCTAACCTAGGACTTTATCACATGGGGGGTGGGGGGAAACAAGGGAAAGACAGGATTCAAAAGGCATTTTACAGCAAAGTCCCGAGATCATGGTGAAGATTTTCAGACAAAGACACCCATCGACTTGTCGGGAGGGGCTGCTTGTTGCGCCAGACATTTTATGATAAGAGACGCCTGGTTGGTTAAGCACGCAGGAACTCCCGCCTTGATTCCTGCGCGCTTGACCAATCAGGTGTTGTGTAAAGTTGTGCAAAGCACACTGGGAAATCTCGTGGTGCTGAGCCATCGTGAGATTTCCTGCGGGATTTAGGGATTTATAGCACTGCGCTGCCACATGGTGGCAGCCATTTTAAAGCTGCAGTTGAGCGAGTCACTTCGCTTGGCTGCTTTCTTTTGGTGTATGTGTGTTTTGGCCTAGAAATTTTTTTGGCTTTTGCTCGTTGCTCTTATTTATTCTTGATTCAAGGTCAGGAGTGATTAATTTGGATCTCCTGTGCCTTTTGGTGGTGATAGGCCAGGCGAGGCCTTCGGGCTAGTCGCCTCGGGCCTGGAGGGTGGCATGTGGCATCTCCAACACCTGGCCTGATTGAACACCAGGCCGAGGCGGGTGCTGAGACAGGTGGTTCTCCTCCGGGTGCGTGGACCCTGCGGTCGATTCCAGGCCCAGAGGTGCCCCGGTGACTCTGGACTGGTAAGGTCGGGATCCCATTGCTGGGAGGGGGGTTTGGATAAGCACAGCCTGCTAGGGCTTGACACTTTCTCCCCAGCAGTGGGTGGTTGTAAGGAGGCAACTTTCTTGTCTCCTGGTGGGGTGTCTAATTAGGACCCTGTGGACACCTTCCCTTTGGTGGTTGCCAGTGAGGCTTCCTGGCTGTGGTCATCTCTTTGTGAGACTCAGGAAGGGTGGCCTTCAGGCCTGGTGGTGGTCATCCGAGGCAGGTGACGTGTTTGGAGGACCCATGTTTTTATACTTGCACAGGACAATGCCCCACAGCAAGGTCCAAACTAAAAGGCACGCAGCTCCGGCTGCACCAGGCTCTAGTCACTCTGCCCCGAAGAGGCCCTCACATATGGCCAGCAGGGATGATGAGATTGCAGCTCAGTTAGCACAATTGGGCAAGACGATGCAGGCCTGTGTCGCAGTCTGCAATCAGCTTGCCAAAACGGGGCTCCAGGCTACAGCCGCCAGCACCTCTGCCAGCACTTCTGCTAGTCATGACACAGAAGTGCTGCCCCCTCAATCTGCACCTGACTCTCAGGTAATGGATACAAAATGTGATCCTGTGGTAGCTGCGGCTATGGAGGTTGGGCATCCAGCTATAGCCAATGTGTGGGAACTCTTAAAAAAGCTTCCTAGTGTGGGGATTCAGGGTGCGGCTGCCCCTGTTTCCAATCAGCCCACTGTGGCACATTTATATAACCTCTTGCAAGGAGTGGCTCTTCCAGGTGGTGGTGCAATGGAGCAAACCTTTGAGGCAGAGAGAAGAGAACAGGCGGGTACTGCTGTGTCTCAACCTGACACCCGAACTGTTGCGGGGCCACACTTTGGGGGACCTATGCAGTCAGCTGGTGATGCATCCCAGCAAGCCTCAACATCAGGTTTGTTTCCTGCTAACCCTTCACAGGCGAGTTGGCCCACCTCGGTATGGGCTCCAGGTGGCCATGTTGGACAGGGGTTGGGGGTGGAATGCCCCATCCCCATACCTTTGGGTGCACCCGCGAGAGCACCTGAGGCTTCCCAGGTGCCTGACTCCAGGGTACAGGCTGGTCAGCCAACAACTGCTTTGGCTAGTGACACCTTAAGGGTGTCTCATTTGGGTGCTCCCACGCTTTTGGGATTTAATGGAGCTACAGAATGCAACCCATATGCTGGATTGTCTACTCCTCTTGGCTCACATCTTCTGCTTTCCACCAAAGAAAGAATTTGGAAGGGGGACTATATTGATTTATTTTCTCTTACATTTAGGGATCCTGAACCAAGGATCATGGTAAAAGATGGTATAATGTTTAGCCTCCCTAAAGAGTTTCAGGCTCTTAAATGCTCTAAGCTGGAGCGCAATTTCATTAATTGGATCATGGGTTTCACTATTTACAGGAGAGTTATTGAAGAAAAAGAATCTCATAGGTCTCCTGATTTCTCTAAATATCAGGAGATCATGATAAAAGCTTATATAAACTGCCATCATAATTCTAGGGCTGCAGTGTGGTTGCAATATAATGAGCAGTTTAGAACGAGGGCTGCCCAAGACCGCTCACTGTCCTGAAGACATGTACAATCCGAACTGTGGGCAGAAGTAATGGTAGGGGCCTCCCCTTCAAGCCAGTGTGATAATGGGTTTGTGCCCATGGTTACGCAGCCGAGAGGGCAGAATGCAAGCCCTGGCATGGGAGAAAGGAAACAATTTGGCCTCTGCTGGGATTATAATGCAGGTAAGTGCAGGAGACAACCCTGCAGGTTCAAGCACAAGTGTAACACCTGCAGGGGGAATCACCCCGGCACTTTCTGTAGTAGAGGTAAGCGGTCAGGAGTGGGAGATACACCCCAGCCATCATCACCAGGAGGGAAAAGCTCCATCACCAGTTAAATTGGATGCACTGGTGACATGGCTGCGGACCTACCTCAGTAGGGATGCTGCCTCTTATATATTCCACAGTTTTTCTATGCACCCAATGCTCATTCCATGAAGGATTTGCTGCCTATCGTAAGGGACAAGCTGGCAAAAGAGGTTGCAGTGGGGAGGATTTCGGGACCTCATGATCGACTGCCCATTCCCACCCTTCATTTATCCCCTCTGGGTGTTGTCCCTAAAAAAGCCCCTGGGGAATTTAGGTTAATTCACAATCTATCTTACCCAAAGGGTGAGTTGGTTAATAATGCCATTGACCCCAAGCTTACATCTGTTAAATATGCCTCTTTTGATTCTGCAGTTAAGATGGTTAGGGCTTTAGGTAAGGGAGCACTGTTAGTGAAGTGTGACATAAAATCAGCCTTCAGGTTGCTCCCTGTACACCCTGATGACTTTGACCTCTTAGGTTTATAGTTTGAAGGAAAGTTTTACTTTGATAAAGCCATGCTAATGGGATGCTCGATTTCACACATTATTTGGATGACTTCCTGTTTGCTGGAAATCCAAATTTGTCAAAATGTAGCGACACTTTAGCTGCCTTTCAGGGTTTAATGGCTGAGTTGGGAGTCCCTTTAGCTGAAGAGAAAACAGAGGGTCCTGACACACGGCTTACCTTTTTGGGAATAGAGATGGACACCATTGCAGGCATTTCTCGCTTACCAAACGACAAGCTCGTGGCTATAAGAGAGCAGGTTAGATTTATGATGGGGAAGCAAAAAGCTATACTTCATGATTTTCAATCCCTTACAGGCTTGTTAAATTTTGCTTGCAAGGTAATAATTCTGGGACAAGCATTCTGTGCACGATTGTATAGGGCCACCAAAGGGGTGTCAGCCCCGCATCATCATATAAGGATCACCAAGGGAATTTGCGAAGGTTTGGGAGTCCTTCTTGGAACATTTCAATGGTACTTCATTTTGGAGATCTGAAATGCTGCTTAGGGCAGATTTTCAGGTACACTCCAATGCTGCTGGTGCCCATGGCTTTGGAGTTTATTGGAATGGTCAATGGGCTGCGGAGGCATGGCCTCCTGCTTGGGCAGAGCATGGTCTGACTAGAGACCTGACGTTTTTGGAACTTTTTCCTATAGTTGTGGCAGTTCACCTATGGGCATACCAATTTGCAAATAAGACTAAATGGTTTTGGTGTGACAACCAGGCAGTTGTTCAAGTGGTAAACGCACAGTCCTCCAAGTCTTCTAGGGTGATGTGCTTGGTTAGGGCTATGGTGACGCAGTGTTTGAAGTTTAATGTCTTGTTTGAAGCTCACCTTGTGCCTGGTTTGCTTAACCCTTTGGCAGATGCCCTTTCTCGTTTCCAGTTCTACAGGTTCCGGCAGCTGGCTCCTGAGGCATCGACACACCCACTGGAGGTACCAGCACTTCTATGGAGCCTTGGAGACTAGAAATTGACAGGACGATCCTACATTCTATTGCCCCATCTACACGCAAGTCTTATCAGACTGCTCTGAATGCATTTAGACAATTTTTGTCAGAAATTGGGGAGGGGGAGGTCTGGCCTATTAGGGTGGACCTTGTTCTTCATTTTATAGTTCATCTTAAGCAAACAGGTTTGTCGCCTGTTACCATTAGGGGCAGGTTGGTTGCCCTGGCATTTTACTCCAGGGCTAGAGGATTTTATGATCCTACCACTGATTTTAGGGTTAGGAGAAACTTAGAGGATTGGCCCAGAGAATCAACTGTGGTCAAGGACACTCGTTTGCCAATAACCGGCCCAGTCCTGATTAAATTGTGGCACCACTTAGCCAATACTTGTTTTTCACTTGAGGAATTGGCTTTGTTTAAGGCCGTATTTGCCATTGCTTTCTTTGCAGCATTGAGAATTAGCGAGATTGTTCCTGGCTCTCGCAATGACCAATCTGGTAGGCACTTCTTCTTTCTGATGTCATAATGTCAGAGCATGAGATTCAGATTTCCATCAGGCGCTCGAAGACTGACCAGTTAGTTAGAGGGCAGTCTATTACTTTAGCTAAAGTGCCTGAGGGACAGATTTGCCCTGTGCTACCACTGGCAGACTATATGAAGGTTAGGCCAAAGGTGCCAGGATATTTGTTTGTGCATGTGTCAGGCATGCCTCTAACTCAGTTTCAATTTAGGGCAGTTTTGAAAGAGACTTTGAGGCGAGCCAACTTGCCTCCCGCTCATTTTTTCTCTCATTCTTTTCACATTGGTGCGGCAACAGCTGCAACTGTACACAGTTTAAGTGATGCCAATATTCGCTGAATTGGCCGATGGCATTCTAAGGCATTTAAATCTTACGTACGTGCTTCTGGGAACTCCAATAGTGATTAGTACACTAATTAGCACTATTTATATTTCTTCCATGGCAAGATATGGACTGTGGGCCACAGTTTAGTGTTTTGGGCAGAACGACATTTACTGGAGCAGCCATGCGATCCCACCCTGGGACTGGCGAACATCGGCAGCCTGCAGTGGTTTGGTCGCAGGGGCATGCAATGGGGAGCCTTACTTCCCACGATTATTGAACTGTCAAGGATCCATCCGCACCCCCCCAGTTTTAGTAATACACTTGGGGGAGAATGACCTAGTCAAGATTCCGTGTCTCCAGCTTGCAAAACAAATGGTCAAGGACTTGCAGGAGATAAGGAAGCATATTCCTGGTGCTGTCATGCTATGGACCAAATTGCTACCATGGCGTAGCTGGCCTGGAGCACATAAAGACGCTGCCATTAATGGTACATGATGGTGGCTCAATCTGTCTCTAAACAACTGACAAGATTGGGCATTTTTGTAATTGATCATGCCGGCATTCAGATATCAATGCCTCAGCTGTACAGGGGGGATGGGGTGCACCTCTCCTCAGAGGGTTCAGAGGTTTATGTAAAGGCACTTTCTGAGCATATCAGGAGAGCGGTTTGTGTGTGTGTGGGGGGGGAGAGGGGATGCCTAGCTAGGCTGGCCCCCTCTTGTGGCAGGTAATGACCCCCTCCCCACAGGGAAATAATTGGCTAATTAAATTTAAGTTGGGTGAATTAGGCTAAATGAAAATTAAGGGAAGTGATGTAAGCAGCTAACTGCATGATGTCATTAAGTTAGTGACGTCATGTGATGAAATATGATGTCATTTCCAGTTGGGGTGGGAAAATGTATTTGTTATTTTTTTTTATGCTTTGTCACATGATGTGAGGGACCACCCGCTCGGGTTGGTTACACCTTCACAAACACATGTGACAAAGTAGTGTATGTTTAATTAAAATGTTTGTAAATAGACCCTGTACAGCTGAATAAAAGTTGTGGCCTGTTTATACCAAAAAAGAGGCATCTCTTGTTCTTTGTGCCGGTGCAACATCACAATTAGAAAGGACTTATCCCAGGAATAACCAGGGAATAACCAGCAACAAGTCATTCATGGGGAAATCCTGTGAATGATTTGTTGCTGGTTATTCCCTGGTTATTCTTGGGATAAACCCTCTCTAATTGTAATGTGTCTTGCCCGATCTCTAGACTTTGCCCAGAAAATGCCTTTTGAATCCAAGCTTTCCCCCCATGTGATAAAGTTCCTAGAAAGACGGTTGTTATAACTGCTCTAGTTTCCTGAGCTTTTACAAAAAGCTAGAGCATTAGGCTGTCCAAGAGTGATGATCAGAGACTGATCAGAGCTGTTTGTAGTACACAGCTAAAAATATTCTGAGTTTGGGGGATTTTTCTTTATGGAATTCAGAGGTGGGACTCTGATTGGAACCAGCACTGCCAGGCCACATGAAAGGTAGGCTCCTAGTGACACTGAATCAAAATCACTAGACACTTTTTATAGTAAATGTGATCTTGATTCAGTTATCTGTCAGTGTAGTAGAACCATAATTAGCCTTAGCTAATTGCTTCATCCAGTGCTACATCTGAGCAGCCCTGTGAAGTTCACAAAGCTGCTTCTCAATTTACTCTACATACCATACATTGCTATTTCCCTTTATACTAAATACAAGTTACATTACCATCATGATATAGTCTTCAGTCTCTTATATCCTATCTAACATTTGCTCCAATTTATTTTTATCTAACAATCGACTATCTTCTATATCTTTAAATCATTCTCCAAGCATTTTTTGGTATTTTCCACCCTTGTTTAATCCAATAATTTATTAATGGTTTCCAATTAGTAACAAAAAGTTCACTATCCTCTCCTCTTAACAATCCCGTTAATCTATCCATCTCAAATAGATCCATCATTTTTAGTAACCAGTCTTGAGTTGTAGGGATCTCCTTAGTCTTCCATTTCGCTGCATAAGAAATTCTGGCTGCAGTTAAGAGGTAGAATATTAATTTTCCATATTTCCTTTCCAACTCTACATCGGAAATCATCCCTAATAAAAAAAATTGTGGTTTGTTTTCTAGTGCGGCCCCAACGATCTCCATTATAGCATATCTTATCTCCCCCCAGAATTTTTGCGCTTTTTCACAACTCCACCACATATGTATGAGAGAACCTTCTTTCTTACCACATTTCCAACATTCACATTTTCTTGATTTTTTCATTTTAGTAACTTTACTTGGCGTTAAATGCCATCTGAATTGTAGTTTATAAAAATTTTCCCTTAAGTTTATATTTAATGTATATTTTATTCTTTTAGTCCAACATTTCTCCCATTGTTGCAATTCGATACTGGAGCCAAAATCCTGTGCCCATCTAATCATTTGCGGTTTTATTAGTTCACTTTCTAATTCTCTTTTTAGTAATAATTGATATAACTTCCTTATTTTATGTTTACCTTCATCCATTATTACCTCTTCAAATTGTTTATCCAGAATTCCTATTTGTCTTGTCTTTATGTCTACTTTATATTGTTCTCTAATTTGTCTGTAGGTAAACCAGCTATAGTTATAGCCTTCCTGTTTTAGTTCTTCTTGGGATTTAATTGTCGTATCTTTACCTGATCTTTTCAATAAATCTTTATATGTCAACCAATGTTTATCTCCAAATTTATTGTTTTTATCAACTAATTCCCCTATAGCTGTCCAGAACGGTACATGATCTGGCCAATTTTTCTTTACTTTCATCCAAATTTTTAGTAACGTCCTTCTCACATAGTGGTCATTGAAATCTTTGTGTACCTTTACCTTATTATATAGTAAGTAGCCATGCCAGGAGTAAACATTGTCATACCCTTCTAGTTTTAAATTTTTTTCATTTTGAAGGCGTATCCAATCTATTATCCAATATAAAACGCATGCATAATAATACAATCTGAAATTTGGAACTCCCAGTCCTCCCCGTTCCACTGTATCCTGTAAATATTTTAGTTTAACTCTTGGTTTTTTATTGTCCCATATAAATTTTGATAATTCTCTATCCCATTTTAAGAAGGGAGAATCGTTCATTATAATTGGGATATTTACAAAAAGATAAGTCAATTTAGGCAAGACATTCATTTTTATCGCCGCAATTCTCCCCATCCAAGATAATTTCAATTTCTTCCATCTTTCCAAATCTTGTTTAATTTCTGCCCAAATTTTTTCATAATTATTTTTGTATAAATCAGCATTTTTTTTGTGAAATTTATACCTAAATATCTAATTGTGTTAACTTCTTCAAATTGTATTCTTTCCTTTAATTTCTGCTTTTCTTTTTCACCTAAATTTAACAGCATCATCTTTGTTTTTTCTTTGTTAATTTTTAAACCTGATGCTTTACTAAATTTTCTCATTGTTTCCATCAAATTCTGTATATTTTCCTCTGGATCCACTAATGAAACCATTAAATCGTCCGCAAATGCTTTTAATTTAAATTCTGATCCTTTTATTTTAATACCTTTAATTTTTTCATTTTTGCGGATATCATTAAGTAAAATTTCAAAGCACATAATGAAAAGCAATGGAGATAATGGGCAGCCTTGTCTTACTCCTTTTTGTATTTTAAAGTTTTCAGTAGCTTCACCATTCACCAAAATTTTCCCTTCTTGATTATTATAAGTCAATTCTATCCATTTAATAAAATTTGCCCCCATTTTTAATTTAATTATCAGTTTTTTCAAAAAATTCCAATTTAGATTGTCAAATGCCTTTTCCAGGTCAAAAAATAATAATGCAGCTTGTTTATCAATATTTTTGTTATAGTATTCAATCAAATTTAATAGGTGTCTGGTGTTATCTTTAATCATTCTTCCTGGAAGAAACCCTGCCTGGTCATCTGCAATCCATTCTACTAGCCATTTTTTCAATCTTTTAGCTATTATATTTGCAAATATTTTGTAATCAATATTTAAAAGTGAAATAGGTCGGTAGTTTTTTGGTTCTGTAATGTCTTTTTTCTCTTTTGGGATTAACGCAATATTTGCGTTCTGCCAAGTTTGGGGGATCTTTCCTTTCTTTATATCATTTAATACTTTTAAGAGATGACCTGCTAATTGATCTTTAAATTTTTTGTAGTATTCTGCCCCAAATCCATCTGGACCTGGCGATTTTCCTATTTTTAATTCCGATATTGTATCCAATACTTCTTGGAGTTCAAAGTCCTTATTTAACATATTCTTATATTTTTCTGGAATTTCTTTGATTTCTTGTAATAACAAATATTGGTATATCTCATTTACTTTATCATTTTCTACCCTATATAATTTTGAGAAGTAATTCACAAGGATTCTTTTTATTTGCCCTTGGGTGGAAAACTCTTTTTGACCTTCTTTCAGTGTAACAATTGTTCTTTTTTCTCTTTCTTTCTTTAATTGGTATGCCAAAAACTTGCCTGGTTTATTTGCATATTCAAAATTCCTTTGTCGTAAAAATATCAATTTCTTCTGCATTTCTTCTGTTAAGAATATAGATATTTGTTTCTTTAACTTTTGTAATTCTAACTTCAATTCTTTGTTATTGGGGTTAGATTTCATTTGGTCCTCCACATTTTTCACCTCCTGTTCCAAATTTTTAATCAACCTTTCTCTGGCTCTTTTACTTTCTATACTTTTTTTTATAAAGTATCCCCTCATGTATGCCTTTCCTGCATCCCACACCACATGGTCCGAAGTACCTTTACTTAAATTTTCTTTGAAAAACCAATTTAGGTTTTCTTGTGTTTCTTTTAAGATCTTTTCATTTTTCACTAAATTTGCATCAAATCTCCAATTGTAATGTCTTACTCCCTTTCCCATTGTCATTATGACCATATTATGATCTGACCAGATCGCTGGTTGAATTTCAATTTTATAAATTTTATTTATTAATATTGACGATGTTAGAATCATGTCTATTCTCGACCATGACTGGTGAGGATGAGAAAAAAAAGTATAGTCTCGAACATCTCCGTTTTTAATTCTCCAAACATCTTTTAATGACAATCTGTCCTGTAGTTCAAAAAAACTACAGGGCAGTTTCCCTTGTGGTTTCTTACTTTTTTTACCTGATGACCTATCTATTTTGGGGTCTACCACACCATTCCAATCTCCTAACATTATTATTTTCTCATTATTGTCTAAGTCTTCTAGTATTTTTAACAGTTTTACATAGAAATCCTTTTTATTTGTTAGAGGACTATATAGTCCTACTATAATCCACTTTTCACCCCTATTTATAACCTCTGTAATTACATAATGACCAAGAGGATCAGATATCAATTTTTTTGCTTCCAATTTCTCTGATATATATAACACCACTCCTTTCTTTTTACTTTTAGCAGCTGCTATAAATTCCTTGCCCATTTTTTTATTTATAAGATACTTTGAATCTTTCTCCCTTATGTGCGTTTCTTGAAGACAAACTATATCTGGTTTCATTTTCTGAACATAGTGAAAGATTTTTTTCCTTTTTTGGGGCGTATTCATACCCTTTATATTCCATGTTAGAAATTTAATTTCCTCCATTTTTCCCTTTATTTGTTTACTGTGTTCCTTTCTGTATTATTTCTTTTTTGTTATTATTATTAAAATTATTTTTCCCTTTCCCCTTAAATTTCCATTCCTAATTTCAATCGTCTTGTTTTGCCAAATGACTATATCTTACTTGTATTTATTATTTTATTAACTATATTTAAACCAAACCTCCAAAATACCCACCTTGCTAATTTTCATCTATTAAATCATCTCTCAGGAGGTCTTCTTCATCTTCAGTATTCCTCTCTATTGACTCTTCTTCTTCCCCTGTTGTTCTTCCCCTCTCATATCTCCAATTAACTGCTCCCTGAAGTTCCAAATCCTGTTGTGGAGACAATCTGTCCTTCCTTGCTTGGGCCCTTTCCTTCTCTTTCTCTCTATCTGGGGTTTCTGCTCTCCTTTCTCTATTCGCTTTTTCTTTCTCCTTTCTTTCTCTTATTCTTTCAAGTCTGTCCCAAAATTTCCTTGCTTCTTCTAAGGATTTTAGCACAATCCTCCTTTTTCTCCACCAGAAGATTAGCCCATCTGGTGAACCCCACCTATATGGGATATCTTGCTGGCGAAGGTAATTTGTTAGAAAGCCATATTCCTTGCGCCGCCTCAAAATTCTCGAAGGTATATCTTTTAAGATCTGGACCGGTTTATCATCAATTACTAAAGGTGTTTCATTATGTGTTTTCAAAACCAGATCTCTAATTTGCTTCCTAACAAAGTAGACAACCACGTCCCTAGGCAGATTTTTTTGCTTTGCAATGTATGAGTTTAAACGAAAAGCCCGATCTATCTCACACTGAAAATCTTTTTGATCTATTTTCAAAAATTTGGCTAAATTTAAATTTAGAATCTCCAATAGATTCTCTTCTTTTCTTTCTACCAAACCTCTAATTTTTAAACATTTTTCCCTTAACTTTTGATCAATCAGTGCTTTTTCATCGAGATCCTTTTCCCTAATCTGTCTCAATTCATCTATTTCCTCAGTCCATCTCTCTCCTCTACTCTCTAAATTATCAATTCTATTATTTGTATTTGTCAATTCGCACGTTATTTTCTCAATGTTATGGTTAATCCCTTGTAGCTCCACCCTTATCTCTTCTCTTATTTCAATTTTAAAATCGTGCATTTCCCTCCTAATTTCCAATCTCAATTTTCTGATTTCCTCTAAAATGGAGGAATTAGGATCCGAATTTTTTTGTTGGTCTAGAGAGGGGCGTCGAGGTAATTGCGAGTTATTTTGAGCCTTTGTCGTTTGATTCCAAGACAGCATGATTGATGGGCACTATTATTGAGACTTGAATCCAAAAAAGAAAAAAGAAAAAAGAATAATCCAATATATTTATGTCCACTTGACACTATGCTGTGTTTCCTGATTTACCTGAAAAAAAAGTTACACTGTATTATAGAGATATCAAATCACATCAGTTTGTCCTCATTAATCCCCAACTATTATCCCAATAATGCCTTCTTAAATGATAAATACGATCTCCTCAGTATCTATACAATGTTAATAATATTCATTTTCTCCTAGAATAGGCAGTTATTATCCCAATTCCCTTTAACTCCCTAATTGATAATAATATACATTCCCCTAAAATGGATAAACAGGAAAAGATAAATTTCCAAAAACCCCAAGAACAAAGGAGCGCTTTCCTCCTTCCCTTTTTCTACCTCTGATATTTATTTGTCCTTTTATTTCCTCTTCAATTATTCTTTTGTTCTCTCCCGTCTCAGTTCTCAATCACCGCTCTGTCCTTTGGCTCTTTGATCTGTGACGTCTTCCGCTCCAATTTCCTTACTCTCTTTCTTTCCTCTCTATCTCCTTTTCACCGCGCCACTCTAGAAGATGTCTCTGATTTTACAGCGTCACTCTAGGAATAGTCTCTGATGACTGAACAGAGGTTGATATATCGGGCTAAGCACAAGGACAATGGGCTGGAAGTATTTTAGTTTAGATGAATAAAGAATAGTTATTAGCTAATATGTGATTTAGAACTTAAGAGATCAATGAAGATTTTTGTTAATTTTAGTTAATACATTTGGTAATCGGATTGATAGATTTCTTTTTTTTTTTCTTTTCTTTTTATGTGTGTTTGTCTGTGTTAGGTATAAGATAGGTTATGTCCTGTTTAAACTATTTGTTACTGTTTGTTATCGTTTAATGGTATGGTTTATTATTATTGTTTAAGTTGTCATTGTATAAGTGTATGTTTAATTGTATGTCTTTTTTGATTCAATAAAAAATTTAAAAAAAACAAAAACAAAAAAAAAACAAAGCTGCTTCTCAAATGTCTTCTTCTCAAAGCTAATGTTTACCTGAAGCATACCAGTATTGTACTGGCCAAGAGTCAGAGATGAAAAGCAGAAATTAAATCAGGAATAATGGTTATTTACCTAAAGCACACTGTTTGTTTAAATTATACAGTAACCTGGGTATTTGCTGCTTTCTTAAGAAGACAAAGAGAGATCATTTGTGGCAGCGAGGTTTTGTAGCCTGCTGGCACAGGAGCTATTCAGTAGAGAGGATATCAGTCAATTTCTCCTCTATGCATTGATCTCCCATGCAAGAATACAAACTACCTGACTTCAGACCAGAGCTCCAGAAATAAACTGTAGCCAGTCTGGGCAGCATCCTATTTAACTTTGCTGTCATCTACTGTTCTTATGCTGGGATATAAAACTGAATTAAGCAGAATAAAAACAGACACATCTTTTAAATAAGCAATTATAATCTGTATATAAATTTTAAAATTTTATTCCTCATTTCCCCCATGATCATCCATATTCCCTAAACAATATAGTATTAGAAATGCTACAGGGAGAAATATGTTTCAATCATTTCTTTTGATGGATTACAAAGTGTGAAAAAAATCAATTGAAAACTCATAATCTCTCTTAAATAAAAGCCCTTTCATTTGAATGGGCATTACTCCTGCCACTATGGGGTTGTCACAAATGCTTACCATGATTGGAATGTATGTATCATTAATTCCTGGTGGGTTTCTAATAATGAATGCACTACCACCAGAGGGGATGGCTAAGAGACTAGATGGCTTTTTAAAAAGGGTTCAAGGATCATGAATATACTATGAAAATGTATCTGTGTAAATCTAGTAGCTATGATCATTCGATGCAAACCACTTGTATGGCAGATTAATAATCCAGATTCCAGAAAATAGGGGATGATCATCACCTTCAAGTGCTTATTTGTAACTTCATAGAGTAGGTTTGGGCAATTTTTTTGGAAGTGAGTGATGGAGGGATGCATTGTGCCCCTTGGATTCCATTGAGAAATGCTCCCCTCTTCATTTCCATGCAGGCAGTGAATTTTCTCACAATTAGATTCAGTTGTACATTACCCAGCCCTGTGCTAGAGCATTCTTCAAGCCCTGTAAGATTGTGGGGTAGTCCACTTTCCTTTTCTAAGTGACAAGAATCAGAGTATGGAAAAAGCTGTGGCAGATTTTATGAGGGGCAACCTGGAATCAAAATAACAGAGGTGCAGAAGCCATAGTGCCCACTTCTAGCATAGAAGGACTGGATTGTCTTTTATTGGAGACAAAATTATGGATTAGGTGGACTTGGTTTTGTTCAACAAGACCATTCTTTTTGTCTAGCTGTTCAGGCATCCTGGAATTTACAGAGTAGTTTATTTCCCCAAAGTTCAAGAAAGCCTGGAAAACAACAATTCCAAAGGCATTTATGTTTTGATGTATGTTTTTAGCCAAAACATGCTTTATTTATTTATTTATTTAATTTAATTTAATTTCCTGCTTTTCTCTCAAACAGGATTCACTACAACTAACAACATAAATTAAAACAGAGCAATTAAAACAATATAAAGTACAACATTTAAAAAAAACATTAAAGAGTGCAATCAATTAAAACACTATTTTTAAAATATTAAACACCATTACGCATCACTCCATCCTAGTCAGCCATGGTTGAAGACCTGTTTAAACAAAAAGGCCTTTGCTTGCAGCAAAGAGAAAACAGAGTGAGGGCAGAATAAAGTTCCCATCAGAAAAAAGGCAGAAAAAAGGGAACCGGAGACCCACAGACTGAAGGAAAGTGAGTTTTATTTTGAAAAAAATACTAAATTGCGCTAGCAGGCTCAGTAGGAAATAGCTTTGCAGAGATGGTGAACCCAGAACTGTGCAACTGAACATATTTTTATAGGGTCACACATACACAAAGAGCATTTCTCCCCCCTCCCCCCTTGGGTAACTAGTTTCACAATATTCAGCACTTCTTACTTGGGCAAAGATTATTTTCAGTACAGGAAAATGTTTACAGAACAGAGGGAACATTTACAGAACAGGAAGTCTTATCAGGGTGAACACTGTCCCTGGAATGGAACAACACTTCAGTCTCAAGAGAGATAGGCAGACAGAAAAAAAAATAGTCTTATAAGGTCTCATGTAACTATCTAGTCTGACTCCAAATAGCAATTGTAGGCAATCATAGGCAGTCATTTTAAAATGCAGTTTTTCAGCTATAAGCAATTGACTACTTCAAAGAAGGAGTTCCAAAACCTAAGCGCCCCACTGAGCAAGACCTTTCCTGTGTCCCCACCAACCAAGCCATGGCAGGTGATGAGATGGAGAGAAAGCCCTCCCTCTAAAGATCAAAAGAGACAGGCTCATATTGCGAGATCTCCTCTTGTATTGCAAGAATGAGAACAGAGATGCACTTTTATGGGTCATGAAGTGAGGATGTGGCAGATATATTCAAGAAAGGTATAAACTCAAGGTCATTTCATGGGAGTCCAGGGCATGCAGAGATGTACATGCATGCATTAACTTAGCCTTTTCCTATTGATGGCCTCCAGGAATATTGGTATGTATTGGTTCCAATTGGTACCCATAATCTTCCAGCCAGGACACCAGGTTCAAGAAGAATGCATAAAATTAAGGATGAAGTGGATTGTACACATATTTATTTTATTTTCTTATGTCTTTTTGATAAACTTTGCTGTGCCTTTTTTAATGAGAGAAGGGTTAAACAGTTAGGATATATAGAGTAGATGCACATTCCCTCAATAAGACTTACAAGGTAGGTGATTTTCTCCTCAGTGCATATAAAGTAGTACAACCTTTACTCATATGCTCTAGAGGAGAGTTCAATATGTGACTTCAAACTGCCAATTAATACTTTTGTCCCCACCCCTTCACCAGTGCTTCAACTACTAAAAAACAATGCTTCTAAAGGTACTTATGTTGTGACACATACAAATGCGGAAAGTATTCAGTGGGCTCTCTGAGGAGTGTGGTTTCTTTGGCAATGCACACAATTGTCAAAATGCATTAACAGAAAATCTAGGAGTATGTTATGGAATAAAGGATTATACCTGAGGTTACTAGAAAGGAAAGAAAAAAAATCCACTGAATTTAGCAGTCCACACCTGTGGAAATTATGGCTCATGCTGAATGTTGCTGTCATTACCATAGCAACAGACAATGCTTTATTGCATAACTAAAAGCATGCAGAGAAATGTATAAAAGTAGCACTTCTGTAGTAGAAACAAACATTGTGCAAGTCAGATTGGGAAAATGTAATAAAAATATAAATATGTGTGAATAAAAGCACTCACCATTCTGTTGCATGGAAGTGGCAAAACAGTAGAAGCAAGTGAGGAATGGAATACACACTGAATTTACAAATATCTGTGTGTTTGCATATATTTTCTTGAATGTAGGACCTAAATACTTTAAAGGCATAGGATTGTATCTGATTTTGGAAGCTAAGAAGGGTTAGCTCTGATTGGATGGGAGACCACCAATGAATACCAGGTGCTACAGGCTATATTCTTTGCCAAAGAAAAACCTATGGAATTTACGGGGTTGCCATAAGTTGACAGGTGACTTGAGGGCACATACACGCACATAGAGCTTTTCATAGAGATATAAAATGCAGTGAATCTAAGGCTGGTCAGAATGGACTGCAGTCATGTCTTTAGCTGAATCATGTCCAGTATATGATGGATTTGATATTAGAAAGACACAGAATAATAACTGTGAAGCCTTTAGAACTATTTATTATTTTGTGCATACTCCAGTGCCCATTGTTTGGTTGATCTGTACTGCCAAATGCTATAGTACAAATAATATGAAACTATATACATCATGAGTAAATACTACCACCAAAAATGTACCCCTTGTGTTAAGCTCCTTCATTTACTTTTAGTCATGAAGAATAAAACCTGGAGTGATAATTTTGGGGGAGATACAACTCCCAGAAATCCCCAGTTTTCATTGGCTAGGCTGGACAGGGCATTCTGAGAGTCATACTTCAAAAAGGTAATGTCTGCAAGCTCTGCTAAAACCCTGTATCTTGAGCCCAGAATTTACTTCCTGATGTGACTGCCTTGCTCTGTCTAATGATACGGCCAACCTTGGCCCTGAAGCTAGGAAAAAAATTGAGGAAACAGTCAGATAATATCCAAATATAGGATATGTTTTACTGAATATGACAGAAGGGGAAATTCCCCTGGCTGTTTTTTGCATGTAGGAAAGGAGCTCCCAGGAAGAGGCGCTGTCTGCACCTCCAGGAAGGTGGATGCAAAGCTAAGGACTTGGAGACATTTCTCATTTACTCCTAGCACACAAGACCCATATGGAACTATAGGAATGTGACAGGAAGTTAACAGTGTAATGGGAAGCTGAGTCATTGTTTCAAGTGCCTGTTTTAAATGAGACAGGTACCTTAAAGAAACAAGCATTTTATTCTGAAGCCTTTCTCCATACCACTTCTCTTGTAAACTTCATTTATGCAATGATTTGACAAGTCACATTGGAGAAGGTATGGAAATATTGCAAGTAACACTGTTGTCAATATTCTCCAACTATGGCTCTAGGTTACTGTTACCAGATATGTTGTTAGAGTACATGCATGAATTCATATATGTTCTGAACATACACACTTGGAAAGGATTTTGTGACCTTGGCAGTAGTGTATCATAAGCAAATCAGTAACCCATGTGCACACAGAACTCTCTAAAAAGATAAGTTTGTTGAATCAAAATATGCACAATTATTATATTGGGAATAGCAAATACATAAATGTCAAACAGTGCATGCAAAATGTAAATAAATAGCTAATAGAACACAGTTGCTTCAGGATGGGTAAATACTAATGCAAATGAACTCACAAGGCTAAGAAGACATGGGTTTAACCCAGCTAAGGTTTAGGGATGTCTAGGAAGAGAGGAAAAAAAAAAAAGGATTAAAAAAGTAAAGCCACTAGAATACTTTTCGCCCACCCATTCACATACCAAAGAAAGAGGGAAGCAGATAGAGATACTCACTAAAAGACAAATTTTAGGGATACACACAATTTCCTCTCCTTGGTCCTACTGGAGCTTCCTGGGGACCATAATAGAGCAGTCTGAAGGAGAATAGCCTAACCAAGGCCAGAATTTCACAAAAGATAATAAAGTAATGAGATTCTCTCACCAAAATTCTAGATGTGTGTATGTGTGTGTAAGAGACTGATTTCAGCTGGAAAGGGAGTTTAGGCAATGATTCAGGAAAAGGCTTCCAGTAGTATGAAACAGGTACCTTCCTCTCAAAAATTGGAGCTCTACACTACACACTACAACTCCCCCACCCCGGAGAAAAAATTTTCTTTGGAATCTGGGATCTGGTTAAGGGATTTAAGGTGCAGAAAACCTTAAAGTTTACTTAGCTTTGGATATATCACATGTGTGTGCTGTCTCAGAATAAGTCATCATTTTGGTTGCTTTAAACTCATCTGAGAGAGATTATTATTGTGCTTTGATTAAGGCTGCTTCTGAACTGCAGAAATAGTCCAGGCTGACATCACTTTAACTGCCATGGCTCAATGCTATGGGAACTGTAATTTGTTGTGGCTCCAGAGCTCTCTGGGAAAGAAGGCTAAATATCTCATAAAACTACAAATCTTAGAATTCCATAGCATTGAGCCATAGGAGTTGAAGTGGTGTCAACCTGGATTATTTCTGCATTGCAGATGCAGCCTAGGAAAGAAAAAGAAGCATCGAGCTGATCTTCCTTATCAAAGGTGGTCTTCCTTATCAGTACCATTTCCTGTCCATAATGAATCATGTCCAAGGGTATGTAGTTATGCCCAATAATTTAATCAGTATTCTTGATAAACCTGGTGGTGGTAAGAATTGGATCTACATTCTTTCAAAATGAGTGCTGGTTACACAATTTGACTAGAAGAAGCCTTTCCAGCTAATCCTCCTGTGTCCTTTACCAGACACAAGTGGCTCCATGTAGAACATACATTCATTCATACATACACATATGTCTTGTCAGGGGTGTTGCACACATGCCAACAGCCTGCAGCATTACTCATATACTATAGGTTTTTTTTACTGCCCAGTGCTTCTGACTGCAAAGAGATCCAAGATTCATTTCAGTTTTTTAATACTTGTTTCTAAAGTTTCCAGTTTGTAGAGCTTGCAATGTAAATGCCTGGAGGCATATGTCTAAACAGTCTGGTAACAGAATGCTGATGGCCTGTAACATTATGGGGATGGGTTTCACTGTGAGCTGGAATAGTCCAAGAGAGTATATATGGAGATGACCCACCTTTCCCTTTCCCCTCACTAAGACAAGTGCTAATTAAGGCTGAGGGCTAGTCTACAGGTAAGTGTACTATGCAAATTGGTGCACATTTTCACACATTCACATTGACAGTTAATTGTATTCACTTTCCTGCTCAAATTTGCATCTTTTCACTTCTAGTCACCCTGCCTCTGGTGAAAATGCACACCATCCAAATGCATGAGAAGCACACAGATGGCCACATGTATTTGGGTGAATTTAAGAGGATACTCTATTAAAAACTGTTTTTTTCCTTTAGAGTTTAGGGAGGTTTTTGGGGTGTGTGGATGTGTGTGAAAAAAGACCAAACTCCTGCAGATCACTAAATCACATTCTGTTTGACTGGAATGAGGAGTATTTTAAACATGTAGATTAGTCCTGAGATGATAACAATGGCCTGCATATAGCTGGAGACTTTGTGCTGAAATAGGATCCCGAAAGAAAGCAGAGGGACAACTCTCTCCTCAGGAAATTCTTTGGGTCTGTGGAGTCTCTTCAGTATCTAATGGGGAAGAAGAATCTGTTGGAGTGTTAATGTCATAAATGTAATCTTCTGCTCAGCCTGTATATGTGTGAAAATAAGCCTTGTGTCAAAGAAATACTGGAAATCCTCAGAGCCATCCTTTCAAGATACATGTTCCCTGGTCAAGCACAGGAAGATGAGCCTTGGGTAAGTACAGGAATGCCAAAGGAGCTATCCAAGGTTCTTAACCTATTTTAGTGTCAGAAGAGTTGGAGATGCTCCTTAAAAATGAACCCAGAATGGATTCACTACTCCAGTGATAAAGAAGCCATGAACTAGCACTGACTGGAATTTCTGAAACTTCTCAATATTTGGAAGTGAAGAGTGCACATAAAACAATATCATAGGATTTATTGCAATCTAAATATTAATCATATGCTAGAAAGAAACTAATTCCATTTTAATTCATGGATTAGAGTTTTGATTAAGAACCATGGTGTAAATTATGTAACCTGTAAAATTTAAGTGCTTTGCACCTTATATTCAAAAAGGAAGCAGAGAACTAGTTTCATTCTTTGCAGAAAATCCTGTAGGGTTACAGATTCCCTTAGGCATCTGATGGGGCAACCTAAATATGAATCCTGATTTACAAAGTATGGAGCCCCGTGTTTTGGGAAAAATACTTTTTTAAACTACAGTTTAGAGAAACTGCCAGTGGTCATGCTTGATTCTGGAATTTGTTTGACCAACTTCCTCCAGCCTCCCCCTCAATCCCTTTCCAAGCTCTTATAAAAGTGATAAAATTAAAGCCAAAGACAACACTAATAAGCATCCTGCAGTCTTACTATCCTCTTCTAATAGTAAACACAGATAAATAGAAGGCCTTCTAATTGCATCACTCTGAAATTACACATACTTAGAGAACTCTGGAGAACAGGAATGGGCACTGATGACCTTAGGGTTGCAGTGGGTATCTGGGGACGATATACAGATGTGTGTACATTTCTACATGCATGGAAGCACTTTTAGCATAGTCCCCTTTCCCCTTATATTCCCAATCCTGGGAATATAAAGATTCAGCCCACATATTTTAATGGTTAAACTTTTTACAATGATGAATTGCCACTTGGAAAATGGCTGTTTGCATTCATCTAAGTTATGGGCCTTCAAATATTTGAGAAACTGAAAAACAATTGTACACTGGCTGAGACTGGCATGTGTCATATATAGTTGAGTTTTATTTTTGCTATTATTATTTTTATTAAAATTTTGAAAGTACAATAAAATGTAAAGTAAACAATAGAGAGGGAGGGGGAAAACAAGATAGAAAGAGTGAAAGAAAATAAAAAGAACAAAGACCAAAGAAAAAAGATAACTTCCAGCAGTTATAAGTGCTTACCGATATTCAGCACTCTCCTCCTGCCAAAAGCAACTTTCCTCTTCTTTCAATAAACTATTCTCATCGTCAGCCCACAAATCACCAGTTCTTCCTCCCCAAACCTTAAGAAAAATATCATCAGCAACATTTATCTAATGAAATCCATTAATATAAAGCCTTACTATATTTATTTATTTCCATGTCCATTCCTCTTTCTTAGACACTAATTAGTTCTTCCCTCTTATTTAAATCTTTTTTCATCTTTCTCTTCTGGCTATACCATCTCCATATTTACTTTTATATTAAAACATCACTACCAACATTTCCCACACAGATCCAATATCCCTTTACACATTCTAAATCATATTTTCTTACTTTGTTCTAGAACACACTTCTATAACCTGTTATCCATTTCAAAATCTTAACATACTGCAAATTTCTGTCTCCCTAACCAACAATAAACCATTAATTTATCCTTATATTAAGACTGAAACCATACAAGTAACTATGTATCCTTTTGTAAAAATTAATCTTATAGAAATTCATTTTGTAAAGATTATAAACATTCTTCTTTAAAAGTTTAATAAAAAGCCAAATTTTAACTCTTTAATCACATATTTTTCCATTAACACATCAGTACTTTATAACCAGAATTCATTATCCATTTATCACATATTCTCAAGTTTCTTCTTGTATTTGACTTTTGGCTTCTTCTTTTGTCTTACGAATTTAAATTTTCCTTTTTTGCAATTGTTCAAATGGTACATCCATTGCCAAGACAAACAGAATTTCAAATAAAAACATAATTCTGAAGAGAATGTTCTCTTCACCCCCATGTTTTCCCCCACCACCAACTAATTCCCTGCCTCCCTCTCCAAAACAATTGTTCTCCATTTCCTTCCCTAACACAACACAGTAATCCTGAAACAACAGGACATCTGCTCTCCCCTTAAAATCATCACAATTTCTCCTCAATATTAAATTTTAGTTCAATGATAAACATAGGTTCTCTACACTTATAACTTCTTTGAGAACAGTGTTTCTCAACTGTGGGCCATATGCCTCCTTGGGGGCCCTTGGGATATTTCAAGGGGGCCACAGATGAAAATCATATAAATGAGGGGCCATAGCAGAAGACTAGGGTGCCACAGAGGGAAGTGAGAAGTGAAGAAAACAGGAAAGTGCCCAAGAAAAGAAAACAAAGTGAAGAAAATAGAAAACAGAGAGGTAAAAGCAGGGGTAGGCAACCTAAGGCCTGGGGGCTGGATGTGGCCCCCTGAGGCCTTTGGACCAGCCCCAGGCCAGTCCTGCCGCCGCCGCCGCCCTCCCGCCACTGCCCTTCATGATGACATTGATTATTGTTGTTATTACTTGTTCTTGGAGTTTTCTTGGCAAAATCTCCACAGGGGTTTTGCCATGGCTTTTCTGGGGCTGAGAGAGTGTGCATGCATATTTTTAAATTTTTTTTTAAATATTTATTTATTTATTTATTTATTTATTTTTGGTGCTTCAGCCCCCCAATTGTCTGAGGGACAGCAACACATCTTATGAGATATCCAACCTGATAGCCAGGGTAGGAAAACCACACACTACAAGGGAATCCTTGATTTTGATAGCAGGGTCTGTTGTTATTTCAACCGTCATGAACCAACATGCTCATGAAATTCTCAAATCCATCCCTTTGAGCACTTCATCAGTGCCATGTGATGAAATGGCAGGGATGAAATGGCAGAAGATGTTGCAAACCAGCTAGTCCTACAGTTAAAAGTTCAGAAGTTTGCTTTGCAAATTGATGTATCATGTTTACCAGATAATACAGCAATACTAATGGCTTATGTTAGATATTTGTATGATGACAAATTTAAAGAAGAAATACGATTTGCTCAAAAGCTTAAAACTGATGCTAAAGGTGAAACAATGTTTGAAGAAGTAAATACTTCAATGAGAAAGATATCCCTCTTCAGAACATTCTGGCTTGTACTATTAATGGTGTTGCTATTATGACAGGTAGATACAGAGGATTTACTACATATTTGAAATATGCTGTGCCAGAAGTATTCTGTATTCACTGTGTAGTTCACCAACAACACTTTGTTTCAAAAACACTATCAGAGTGTTTGCATGAGTCTCTACAGATGATGATAATAAAAACAGTAAATTACATTAAATCAAATGCACTTTAAGAATGACTGTTTTAACAGCTTTGTGAGGACAATAACCAAGACTACACACACTTCTTATTACTTTCAGAAGTCCATTGGTTGTCCAAAGATATGTGCCTTTGCCATTTTGTTGCTTTATGAAATTTTTGTGAAATTTTTCAGAGGCAAGGAAATGGAAGAAAAGATGACCTTGGCTAAATGTGATATATTTGACATGTGTGATATCTTCGAAATACTTGATTTGTTAAATTAACAACTACAGGGTAGGAATTGTGACCATTTTTAAAGCAAGGAGATTATTTCAGAATTTCTTGGGAAAAATCAAGCTGTATGCCACCAATATTGGATGTTGAGAATTTGCAACAGTTAGTGATGAATTGAAAGATGATGAAATAATTGTCTTTGTGAATCATTTGAAGCAGTTTATAATGAGATGGAATTTCATTTATGTGATCTGCTGGACATAGATATTCCATTCTGGGTAGTTGATCTATTTGCTTTGAATGCTGATGATGTTAGTGTTTCTTTACAAGAAGTGCTCATAGAGCTACAAAGCAACATTGCAGCCAAAGAAACTTTCAGTCAAGAAAAACACATTATTTGGATAGAGTACAATATCTAAAAAGTTCCCACAGGTTTGGGATAAAGTAAATTTGTTTTTCATAGCATTTCCTACTTCGTATTTGGTGGAATCAGGTTTCAGTCATGTGAATTATATATTCATCCTACTGCGGAATCACCTTAACATAACAGACAGAGGTGGTCGTTGGTTATCTGGTCATCAAGCACAAGGGTCATATTGATCAAGAAATATTTAAATTATATATATTTTTGTAATTGTATTTTGTATAAATTATAAAAATTATAAATAAAACATGGTCTATTTACAAACAAAACATTTAAATAGCTACCTTTGTAAAGGGTAGGACAAAGGGGCCATAGGAAGGAAACAAGATTGGAAGGGGGCAATGATTGGAAAAAGGTTGAGAAACACTGATTCAGACCATCTAGTTTTTCCATTTTTTTCAGTTTCTCTTCATTTAGCCTTGCCACCCAACAACATGCTTCACAACATGTTAAAGTTCCTTAAATTAATTTCTCAAATCTTCCTTCAATTCTTCTTTCAATTGCAGAGTCAGTTGCATACTTCTAATATCTTCCTGTAACTCCTGTAAAATTTCTGGGTAAGGCTCCATCTTCTGAATTTGGCAGTTACAGGGGTAAAACAGTGCAGAATCCAATTCAGTCTCACTAATTTCAACATTCCCAGCATTATCTATTGCCAAAGTAAATAAAGCCTCCTTTCCCAAGGAGAAATGTCCTCTTTGTTCAAAACACAATTGATTGTAGAATAAGGATCCTTAATCTTTTAAATTTTCTGTTCTTCAAATCTTTATAAAACTTTCTTAAAATACAGTTTTACACATTTTTCTTTCTATTCCCCCTTCCTCTTTATGTGAATTCTTATAAATAGTCCTTTGCTCTTTTTTATAGAAAGAAGGGTACTCACCAGAGGTTATGTTTCAACTGCTAATTGGAGTACTTCTTTTCATTTAACCATTAAACTACTAAAGGTGATTAAGAACATGGGGTTCACAAATCTAGTGTTCTTTAAGGCTTGCTAAACAGCCCAGGCTTTGTGTTCCTCTCATAACTCCTTGGTGTTCTAAACTTGATTTCAGATTTATTATTATTATTATTATTATTATTATTATTATTATTATTATTATTTCTTTGTATAATGCTATAAATATACATGGCTCTTTACAGATACAATCAATTCAAAACATTAAATCCTGACAGAGGCATACAACCTAAGGATGGCACTGCTCCAGTAGTTTCCTTGTGAAAAGCAAATGATCCTGAGGAGTTGTGAGCAATCTCTTTGTTGTCTTCCTTGCTCAGAGAGAGTTCTGATGGCTGCTGCTGTTGTTGTTAACTGCCCTTAAGCTGACCTCGACTCACAGCTACTCTGTGTTAGAGACATCTCCAAGCACCCCCCCCCCCCATCATTCACTGCTCTGCTTAAGTCTTGTAGATTCAGGCCCATGACCTCCTTGATGGAGTCTATACATCTGATGTCTTCCTCTATTTCTACTACCTTCCACATTTCCTAGTATTGTCATTTTTTCTAATGATTCATGGTTTCTCATGGTGTGGCCAAAGTATGACAGCCTCAGTTTAATCATTTTGGCTTCCAGGCCATTCAGGCTTGATCTGTTCAAGGACTCATTTCTTTCTCATTTGGGCCATCCATAGTATTCTCAGAATTCTTCTCCGGGACCACAGCTCAAAAGAATTGATTTTTTTAATCTGCTTTTTTCACTATCCAGCTGTTACAGCTGTACATGTGATGGGGAATACAATGGCTTGGATGATTCTAACTTTAGTGCTCTGTTGTATATCTCTACTCTTTAAGATCTTGTCTAGTTCTTTCATCACTACCCTTCCTATTCCTAGTGGATTTTTTTAAAATTTCTTAACTGCAGTTTCCATTCTCATCATTGACTGAGGTATAGGGAATATTTTGTTAAGGAAAATGCAACATGGGACATACAGTAATAGAAATAAAATATGTATGTGATAGTCACAGTGACTAAGCAGGAACAATCATGAAGCTACACAGGTGAAAAGGATAATGTAATTTGGAAGCCTTGAGAGCCAAGGACAAAGTTATAGAGTGTATATTGAAAACACCTGTTATAGATTGCAAACACCTGAGATTCATTAAGTAGTCAAGGTAAAATGATGAAATACTTGGGTTGGTCTTAAGTATGGGATGATCTATGTAAACCAATCAAAATGAATGTACACGCCCACTGGGTGGAAACTGACTAGTGGGTGGTGACTAACAATGGCTATAAGTGCAATGTTTGCCAATGCATATTGTGGTGTAGTGTGGTGGAGTAGAGATTGTGATTTGTAGGGCATGTAGTATTTATATATAGTAGAATAAAGTAGATCTTTTATATAAGACTACTGAGTTGTCTGGTGTCTTGAGGGAAGATACAAGAACCAGAAGAATCCTGGAGAAGTTTGGAGACATCTCTGGAAGAAGAGAGAGAAGGCTTGGAGAGTTTGTCAGGGTCTTCAGCCTATTCTCTGAAACTCTGCTGCTTGGGAAAGAAGCATCAACCACTGATCAAAGCTGGTAAGCTCTGCTGCATAACAAGGTGGTGAGTTAGAGCCAGAGGTGAAGAGCTACAACTCCCATCATCCCTGACATGGGTTATGGGCCCAGATACTAGAGCAACCAGCGTCCACAGAAGCTGAAAGTTCCAGAGAGTGGAAGAAGGTTTTGTGGAGCCTTGTGAGTAAATCATTTTGTGTTTTGTCTGCTGTGCATACTCAGAGGGACTGTCTCAAATTGAGTCACTGCACAAATTAAGATGGAGATACTAAAGTTTAGTAAATTAAATAGAAACAACTACTCTACCTGGACGATATATGCCCAATCTCTACTAATAAAGGAGTCTCTGTGGTCGACAGTTGAAACAGGGCTGGCAGCTGATGCTAATGCAGCCACTCAAGAAAGAGACGCTAAGCAAAAGCATGTCTTTATCTCATGCTAGAAGAAGACTTGATTAATGACGTAAGAGATAAAGTGTCCGCCAAGGATGTGTGGGATACCTTGCAGAGATTACACACTCCTTCAACTGCGTTTGCAAAAATGCTTTGGTCTAAAAGAATTTACAGACAAAAGATGACTAAAGGACAGTGTGTGATAGAACATTTAAAAACAATGCAAGATTTATTTGTGCAAGCTGAACTGAGAGGAGTGGAAATTAGCAAAGAGCAGCAGTGTTACATTTTACTGGAATCGCTAGACTCTTCTCGGGACAACATTACAAATAGCTTGCAAAATTTGCCAGAAGCTGAGCTGAACAGAGACTTAATAATTGCCAGAATATTGGAAGAGAACTTGAGAAGAAAGTCTGAGCAGGGTGACTCAGCAAGTTTAAGGACTGTGCCAAAACAACAAACAACGCCTGATCTACGAAAGCAGGAAGAAGCAGATTCTACAAGGGAGCAACGGAGGTGTTTTTATTGTAAAAAGATTAGTCATCTACCGAGACAATGTAAACAATTCGCTGCTGAGAGAAGCAAGCAAAAGGAGAGCAGATGGCAGCCGCGGCAGTATCAAAAACAGTCCAAACCTCCATTTTTGAAGGACAGTGGTAATAAAAAGGGGTTTGCAACCATGATTAAGGAAAAACAAAATACTAATTGTAAATGGTTGATTGACTCAGGAGCATCATCTTCAATGTGTAACAATATTAATTTGATAAGTAATAGAAAATCAGCTAATGTAAATGCTGTAGTTTTAGCTGATGGGAAAGAACTCAGTACTGTAAATCAAATGGGTACAGTTTTCATTCCAGGGCTAAAGGAAAACTTTAATGATGTGTTACATGTAAAGGAGTTAGAAAATAATTTGTTATCAGTAAGCAGATTAACAGACAGAGACCACACAGTCATTTTTGAAAAGAACATGTGTAAGATAAAACTAAATGGGGAATTGCGAGGCATAGGCTTGAAAAAGGATAAACTTTATTTTTTGGAGGACAATATTGATAGCTACAGGGTTGAAAATGCTAATAACATAGACAATAGTCCAATTCACAAAGACTGCATACATGAACTCCACAGAAAATTTGGCCATGCTAGTTTCAAATGTTTAAAGAAGTTAATCAGTATGTGTCCAGATTTAAAAGTTGCTGAATGCAAAAATCACTTAGATTGTACTGTATGCAATCAGGTAAAGGTCAGAGCTTTTCCAGTAGCCAAGAAAACCAAAAGAATTGCTCAAAGACCATTTCAGTTTGTACATGCAGATGTTGCCCAAGCTAATTGTTTATCTTTAGGGGGAAGCAAATATTTCCTAGTAATTGTTGATAGGTTTACAAGGTTTGCATTTGTAAGAATATTGAAAAACAAATCTGACACTGGGCAAAGTTTAAAAGCATGGGTGAGAATGGTGGAAAGACAATTTGATATTAGAGTAGGCACCATTGTTACTGACCGAGGAGGAGAATTTCTAAGTAATCAATTGTTTCATTGGTTTCAAAAGGTGGGAATAAGGCATGAAACTACTAATCCCGCTTGTCCTAACGAAGATGGTTTAGCGGAGAAAAAAATACAAGATATAAAAAGGATAACTGCTTGTTTGATGGCAGATGCAGGGGTGAAAGATAGTTTCTGGGCAGAAGCAACTTTGACAGCAGTACATATTAGTAACAGACTGTATCATTCAGAAATTGAAGACATTCCCTACAGGGTATTGTATGGGAGAGTGCCAAATTACAAGTATTTGAGAGTCTTTGGACAATTTGCTTATGTTTACATACCAGCTTGTTTCAGGAAGAAAGGAGAACCCAAAAGTAAAAGGCTTAGGTTTTTGGGTTATTCAGGAAATAGCTACAAGTTTCATTTGGGTGGAAAAGAAGTGCAGTATTCTAGGTCTGCAAATTTTGAGAGACATGCTAAAATAGTAAGAGCTCCAATGACAACTGGTTTTGTATCTGAAAAAACAACTAGAGATTTTGAAGACAAGACTTTATTCAGGAGTATAATAGGATCTTTACAATTCATATCTTGCCACACCAGACCAGACATTTCATATGCTGTAAATGTATTGTCCAGAAGGGTTAATGATCCAAAAATTGAAGACTGGACAGCAGTAAAACACTTATTAAGATATTTGAAAGGAACTTTAGATAAGAAATTGATAATTAGAAACAGTAGTTCAGATTTAGATTGTTATGTGGACAGTTCTTTTGCATCAGAATTAGGAGACAAGAAGTCAGTTACAGGAATGATAATTAAGTACAGTGAAAGTCCAATAGTCTGGAGAAGTAGAAAACAAACTAATGTAGCATTAAGTACGACTGAAGCAGAATTCGCAGCTTTAAATGAGATAATGAATGAGGTACAGTGGGTTGAGCAATTGTTGAATGATTTAAATGAAAGTTACAGGATACCAGTAGAAATTCTGGAAGATTCACAGTCATGCATAGCAATGGCTGAAACTGAAAGTTTGAAGAACAGAACAAAATATGTTGGAGTAAGATATCAAAATGTGCGAGACATGGTTCAAAAGGGTAAAATAGAATTGAGATATATAGAAACACAACACAACATAGCAGATTTGTTCACAAAAGCATTGACAGCGGAAAAAACATGAAGGACTGACACAAATGGTTGGAATGACATTATAAGACACATACAATATTTTATTTTGGAGGGGATTGTTAAGGAAAATGCAACATGGGACATACAGTAATAGAAATAAAATATGTATGTGATAGTCACAGTGACTAAGCAGGAACAATCATGAAGCTACACAGGTGAAAAGGATAATGTAATTTGGAAGCCTTGAGAGCCAAGGACAAAGTTATAGAGTGTATATTGAAAACACCTGTTATAGATTGCAAACACCTGAGATTCATTAAGTAGTCAAGGTAAAATGATGAAATACTTGGGTTGGTCTTAAGTATGGGATGATCTATGTAAACCAATCAAAATGAATGTACACGCCCACTGGGTGGAAACTGACTAGTGGGTGGTGACTAACAATGGCTATAAGTGCAATGTTTGCCAATGCATATTGTGGCGTAGTTTGGTGTAGTAGAGATTGTGATTTGTAAGGCATATAGTATTTATATATAGTAGAATAAAGTAGATCTTTTATATAAGACTACTGAGTTGTCTGGTGTCTTGAGGGAAGATACAAGAACCAGAAGAATCCTGGAGAAGTTTGGAGACGTCTCTGGAAGAAGAGAGAGAAGGCTTGGAGAGTTTGTCAGGGTCTTCAGCCTATTCTCTGAAACTCTGCTGCTTGGGAAAGAAGCATCAACCACTGATCAAAGCTGGTAAGCTCTGCTGCATAACAAGGTGGCGAGTTAGAGCCAGAGGTGAAGAGCTACAACTCCCATCATCCCTGACATATTTAACTATTTCTTTTCCTCATTGTCTAGACTGAATATATGTAGATCCTCTGGGGTCATTATTTTTATTTTCTTTGTGTTCAGCAACAAGCCTTACTTTGCACTTTCTTCCTTGACTTTCCTTAGTAATTGTCCCAAGCCCATGATGTTTTCTGCTAGTAGTATTATGTCATCCATATATCATAGATTGATGATCTTCCTTCCTTCTATCTTTACTCCTCCTTCTTTGAGTCAAAACATGCTCTTCATATGTAATTTTCTACAAAGACGTTGAGCAAATAGGGTGATAGACTGGAGTATTGCCTGACCTCCTTGCCAACTGGGAACCATTCTGATTCTCCATATTCTGTTCTAGCAGTAGTATCTTGTCCTAAGTACAGATTTCTCATCAGGACTATCAAATGTAGTGGCACTCCCATGTCTTTAAGGGCGTTCTATAGCTTTTCATGATCTATGCAGTCAAAAGTTTTGCTATACTCTATAAAGCACATGGTAATTTTCTTCTTGAATTCTTTAGTTCTCTCAATTATCATTGTATGTTTGCAATGCAGTCTCTAGTGCCTCTGCCTTTCCTGAACCCTATTTTCACTTCTGGTATTTCTCTCTCCATTTATGATTAGAGTGTATTATTATGAGCACTGAACATCTTCAATATTTTGGGGTGTGCATACTTTCTGCTTTGGCCTTAAAATGGAACTGCAGAGTTGCCATGAACTCAAAAATAAGGAGATCATGTAGGCACATGTAGAAACAAAGATCAAACAGCTAGTTTAAGGAGTCACAATCAGGAAACATTCATACCTTCTTTAGCAAGAAGATCAGGTGATTTATGGCTCCGGATGCCTTCTGCCAGAGCCACATAAGAACCATTGTCACCTCTGGAATCTGTCTACTTCAAGGCGACCTTTGCAATGTAAATTTAGCATATTTTAAACCAGGGGTAGGCAACCTTTCCCCTTTAAGGGCCGAGGGACTTCAGCTCCCAGAATCCCTGGAGCTATTGGCCAACATGGCTGAAGCTTCTGGGAGCTGAAGTCCCTTGGCCCTTAAAGGGGAAAGGTTGCCTACCCCTTTTTTAAACTGTAGTCAACAACCTTTGCTCTAGGCTATTTTCAAGCTATTTAAGGACCTCCAAATTAATTGTCAGGTGTGTCTAATTAGAATTTATGGTGCCTCCACAGTATTCTGAATTCTGATTCAGCTCCAGCTCACTGCTGCTTCCCCATTCCATCTGAGCAGCTCAATCCAACACATCATTGGATTCCTGGAGCAGCCTCATCAGGTAATATCACCGTTAGAAGGCCTATTGTCTATTCCAAAGCTAACTACTTTATTCTTAAGTCCTTGTAAGAGTATGTGAATGATTGGCTGTCTTAGTGTGTGTGATCCTCAATAAATTTACAATTCATTTGAATAAGCCTTGCCTCTGCTGATTTACTGTCCCTAGCCCCCTCCGTATCAATTAGGATGTATCTTGGCTAAATAATTGAGCTATTAAGATTCCCCTGATCCTGGTCTCATAATAGTATGTTGCAAAATTTTGCTTGTGTGGGAAATTAATGCTATAGTCCTATAGTTGCTGCAATCTTTTGTGTCTCCTTTTTTGTGGATGGGATTAGTATTGAACTTATCCAGTCTGTTGGGCACTGTTTTGATTTCCACATTAGTTGGCATATTTTAGTTAACACTTGAGCTGATACTGTCTGTGTGGATTGTATCAGTTCAGTCCAATGTCTATTAATTGTTAATTAGCCATCTATTCTTCTGCTTAGCTGTGTCTGCCTTGGAGCAAGAAGGTGACACATTAAATTGCCATATTCCTCACTCAGAAGTCCTCACGGCTGAGCTTTCTTTTTGAGTTTTAATTGTTACTTGTAAGTTTATTGATTTTGATTATACAATCATACTTATGAGTGTTAGTCGTCTTATCAAGAATAAAACTTGTACTAAAATAGAATTTATAACTGATGTTTATAGTTATTTATGCCAATTCTTTGATGTCTTCCTATAATGGAAATTCCTTGCATTTTATTGTTCTTGGCACAGCTACAATAATGGATGCACAGTTGTTAAATATATTCTAGTTTCACTTAAAATGATGCTGTCAGTCTACTTAAGACATAGAGCTGAGGAAGATCTTTATACAGACTTGGTATTATCCGAACTATACTATGCATAAAAATATTTTGTCATTTCTAAGAGATCAGAAGAGGAATAGTTATCAAATAGAGTTGGTGTGATTTAATATCTAAGGCTGAAATCCTATGAGAAAACCTCACTGAACTCAAAGGCTTACATCTCAGAATGTGGCCCTGAGTTCACACAGCAGAGTGCTGTGGGGGAGAAGCCACCTTTTCTGGCAACATGCCAAAACCCTGAGTGTGTAGGGATAGAACCAGAGTTTTATTTTTAGAAGCTCCCTCTGCCCCCTTTGTGTTGTTTTCTCAGTGCCAGACTTAAGTGATCAGCATCATTTTTTTCTTTTTCTTTTAATTAAATTTTATTATTCATTAAAAACAACATATTTAAAATATCTTATTCATACAATCATATACACTCACACCCTTATCCATAAACATTGTTTCTCAATCATTTTTTCTTTTTGTATATTGGCAAGGATAACACTCATCTATTCTTCTCTTCCATAATCCTTTCACATATACCATCCCTTCTCCCTTCCCTATCTCTAGTAATTACAACTATTTTACTACCCTTCCTTGCCTTCTTTCTTCTCCTTTCTTCCTTTCTTATTTTTTTCCTTCCTATTCTTTTAACTTTCTTGTTGTATTCTTGCGTTTCTTAGGGCCTTTGCAGACTGCTAGAAATAGTGCAAATTGAGTCCACTTTAACTGTCCTGGCTCAGTGCTAGGGAATCATGGGAATTGTATTTTTTTCTGAGACATTGAGCCTTCTCTTTCAGAGAGCTCTGGTGCCACAATAAACTACAGTTCCCATGATTCCCTAGCACTGAGTCAGGGCAGTTAAAGTGGACTCAATGTGCACTATTTCTGGCAGTCTGCAAAGGCCCTTAGTCTCTTATCTTTTCCTAACATCTATTCCCCTTCGCTTACCATCAACTCACTTACTCTTACCTTCCAACACTTTATTTCTTCCTTCACAGTCATTCCTTACTTCCTTTCCATCATCTGCCAATTTATCATTGTCTCTACCATTGGCTTTCTAATATTGGTAAGTGATCAGCATCATTGACCTTTGCATGTGGTGTTGCAACAGAGGAGAGTGCAAGCATGGTGTGGTGTCACTAGGATTCACATATCCAACATCTAGGGCAGCAAAGTGTCTACCTGCTGTCCTCATTTGTTAATGTATCTTTGAGTAGTAGCAGTGGTGGTTCAAGACCTACGTGTAGTGGACTGTCAGCGCAGCATAGTTTGGGTTTAGGGCAAAGTTGTGGATGCAAATCATGAAGCCTGCATGAGTAACAAATGGTGAGTGGTCATATGGTTCAAAAGGCCTTTGTTGGAGGGGACAATAAGCAACAGTTTGCTTAGGGGCAGCAGCATCAGTTGCTGTATTGGGAATTTGCAGTACAGGCTACTTGTGCACACTGACCTTGCTAATTCTGCCATGAGTGCTCTGTCTGTGGAATCTCATATTTCTTTTTTCTTGTCCAAAAGAGAAAGGCCAGTAAAGTGGGAATAGGGACCTGCACTCAGGCAAATGGTGAGGCAGAGGTGCCCCCAACCTCCCAAAGGGACCTCGGCAAATTAATCTGGAATGATTGGAGATTCTTCTCCAGCTATACCCAGATCAAGGGGCAGACTTCTAATTGAGAGAAGATTTTAGTAAGGTTTCAAGATTCTATTTCAAAGAATTTATCACCCTTTTAGGCATAATAATTTGTGTGTGGTAGTCGGGTTAGAAACTGTGGCCAGACATAAGATTAACAGGAAAGTGGCAGAGGGGAGAGTAGCAGGCCCATTCCTTTTCAGCTCGCATGCCCAATTTGAGAATGTCACTTCTCGGGGTTGTTCCTAATAAGGCCCTGGGTGAACACATGCTTATTCATCATCTGTCCTATGCTGAGATGAGTCAGTGAATGATGTCATTGCTGCAGAGCTTTTCACTGTGTGCTATACTTCTTTCAATACAGTGGTATGGGAGTTGCACAGGAATAGCACTTGAGGCAAATTAGCAAAGTGCAACACTAAGTCTATATTTTGTCAGTTCACCCTAGCAATTTTGAGCTGTTGGGATTTTCTCTTGACAACCTTTTTTTACATGGATTGGGACCTTCTTATGGGTGCTCAATGTCTTGTGCTGCATTTGAAAAGTTAAATTTAGAAATGGTCAAAAAGGTTTTCCGCCCCCATTATTTGGACAATTTCTTATTCATTGGACAGTTTGGCATTGGACAGTGTACATTCTTGATGACTTGAATTTTATCCCGAAACAGCTGAACTGGGTGTGACCCTCCATGAGAAAATGGAGGGGTCCAGCCTAGTCATTTCTTAGTTTTTCTAAGCATAGAAATTGATATTCTAGAGCAACATTGTAAACTCCAAAGTGGAGAAATTATTGACCCTGAGGGAGAGGGTTTCAGAATCCCTGCACTTCAATTTTATGCTGAGTGATAGTCCAAGGCAGGGCCTTCCTCCATAGACTGCACTGTAGGATTAGGATTACTCATAGAATTAGGGAAGATTTGATGGTATGGCAAGAATTTCGTGCAGCCATCAATTCAATTTCCTTTTGGATGGATGAACCTAGGCTTTGGGATGCCCTATAGGTATATCTCCAATTGGAATTGGAGTTTATTTTCAGGGCTGGTGATGAATTCAGATTTGGCCAGAGGAATGGATGGAGACAGGTCTAAAGTATAATCTTACCTTTTCGGAGTTTATCAAGACACCACAGGTGACTTTAGGATTCTCCAGGCATTGGAAGGTTGGTCACATAAGTGTGGCAGAGTTTCTGCACATAATTATTATTTTATATTAATAAAATGTTGTTTTCTGTGCAAAATAATCATGATTTTATACAAGTAAGTCCCCAACTACAGCATTTTATGAGCATAAAATCTATGTGTTGAAATATTATTTTCTGTGCAGGAAATGTTCTTTCCTTTGCAGAAAATGCTGTTTTTTATGGGAAAATACCACTGCACATTTTGCACAGAGTTTCAGACTTTGAACAACGTGTGAAAACTGTACAGATTTCAAAAACTTATTCAGGAGGAAGCAAATAGGTAAACTTACCCATTGATTTGTTTAAGAATGAAATTAATGAAAAATTACACACCTGCTTCACAGACAGCATGGCACGGTGATCTAACCAGGATGGAACTAAGGCACACATCACCACGGACAGATCAGATTCTGTAGTAATGGGTGCAGGTGGAGTATTGGCTTTAACTGTGCAAATGAAAATGGCTACTGCAGGGTTTAATCCAGGATTTCACCTAAATAGGAAAACTAAATCTTTTGGAGGATTTTAACACCACTTTGCTGCTGTTGCTGTATGCCTCCAAATCATTTCTAATTTATGACAAGCTTAAGGCAACCCTAGGGCATGAGAGATTCTTTGGCAAGAATTAGTCAGAGCTAATTTGCCATGGTCTTCCTCTGAGGCTGAGTGTGACTTGCCTCTTTGGAAAAACAGGGATGCAAATTCTGGCTTCTCAAAGCCCAAATCTAGCACTCAAGCCACTACAACACTCACATCACTACACCACCTGACTATCCTTTTGACTGACTTGGAACATCTATCTCTTTTCTGTTTTAGACTTCATCCTCATCCCACCCATAGTTGATGTCAGAACCGAACATCAGCAGTTTAAAATAACAATACCTTGCATGGATTGAGATGGGAAAAATAGATTTGTGCATCATCAGCATATTTGTGACACCAAGACCTTAATCTTTGGGCAAACACTTTCAATGGTTTTATGTAAATCTTAACAGCATGAGAACAAGACAGAGTTCTGAGGACCTCCACAGTTATATTGAACAGGAATCCCCACTATCATCTTCTTAACCCATCCCTCCAGAAAGTACCAATGTCATTGCAAAGCAGTTTCTTGAAGTTCCACCTCACAGAAGAAACTGGGAAGAATCCCATGGTTGATGATACCGAAAGTCATTGAGCAGTCCAGCAGAACAACAAGGACATACTTCACCTGTCAAGTCTCAAGTCTTCTGTCATCTACTAAAGTAACAAAAGCTGACTGCATCCCATACTGAGGCCTTAATATTCTTTGAAATGGATCCAGATAATCTGTCTCCTCAAGGAACTCTTGGAGCAGAGAGGCCACCACACATTCCAGAAACTTGCCTGAACTATGAATAATTAAGGCAATTTAAAAAAATCATTTTGTTGTTGTGTTCCTTATGGTCATTCTGACTCACTGCATTGGAGTAGCATGTAGCGTGTTATGGGAGGAGGTCAATGGTGTGTGTGTGTGTGTGTCACCAGGAGTTACCACACTGGGTGATACCAGGTCTAGTGATGCCACTGCATACACCCAGCAAATACTACTAGAAGAGTCCTCAGACTTTTCTGTCAACTTAGGGGCCATACAGACAGCACCAAAGGGGCAGCTCTATGCTGCCCCTCGAAGTGCCAGATTGGGGCTGTAACAACCACATGCTGTGGCCTTGATCTGACTTTTTGACACTCCAAAAAGAGTTGGCAAATGCTGCTCCTTTTTGGGGTCGCAAAAATCCACCCTTAGTGCTGCTGTCGTACTACACACTGCCCCAACGGGATACCCTGATGCCACACACTGTACGGTGGGGCACACGGTGTGACAGCAGCAGCAGGGCAGAGTCTGGGCAGGCAGCATGCAGTTGCCCCATCCCAACTCCACCCCCAGGCAAGCCCTTTTGGCTGGTCTGCATAGGCCCTTAGAGACCAATGACAACTCATCATTAGGGACATGATTGGGAAGTGTGCCCAGTTCCACCACTCAGTGCAACTGATCTTTTAACCAGAGAGAAATCCTTTGTATTCATTTTCCATGCTGTTCCTTGCTATTTCTCTTATTTTATTGTATCTTTTAAAGTCAGCACAAGTGGCAAGACTTGCTCCTCAACATTTTGATCTTACAGTGCTCAGATCTAGGAGGCAGGACAGAAAGGAAGATATTTCATTTCTGAAGAACAGATAACTCTGAAATTGATTGGAAGATGCAATTCCTCAAACAAAATATTATGGGCAAAACTTTTACATTGAGATTATTATTATTATTATTATTATTAGCAGCAGCCATGGTCTTTGTGTTGTTTTTTTCTTCTTTGATGCAATGATTTGGTCACTTAAACTGGACATAATATAAGTTTGTATAAAGTATCATTATACGGTGACAATCAAGGTTTTCTTCCTTTCAGTTTATATATTTGTTCTTTTACCGAGGTTGCATCCAAGTGTTCCTTTTTTCTTTGTTTTACAGATGATTGTAAATGAGTAAAATATGTTACTTTTCTTTTCTACATTTAAATAGTTATGATAGGGGAAAAACAAACTTCAAAGAGGCAAGCAGTCTGCCAGGGACCAACCATTAGTCTGTAAAGGGATTTTTTAAAAAAGTTTCTATTCCTTTTGCAGAACACATAGAGCTCAACAGCTATTGCCTGTGACAAGTTTCTCTGGGGAGCTGGGTGCTCCTGACTTTGAAAAGATAAATATTTTTTTAAAAAAAATCTCATAAAATTTCTGATTGATTGATTTAATAAAACGTACAATAACAACAATACAAAAAATGTCCTATATGAATTGGCCTGATTCTAGCAAATCCACATGCTTTTCATAGCCATCTAGTTAAAAAAAAATGCATCAAATAGATGGCTTTACTGTTCTGACTTGATGGAGGAGATTCCTGGATGGGTGAGCATCTTAGCTCAGTACTTCATCTGTGCAAAAAATTGCACAGGATTTCTACAAGGAAAATAGCTTTTCCCACACACAAAATGTACTTTTCTGTACAACCCCCCAACTTTATTGCACAGAATAAGTCCAAAAATATGAATAGTTTCCGAAAATTGCAATTTTTCATAACTTTCTTTCAGGAAGGAGACAAATGAAAAAAAATATTCCTTCTGCCCTGCAAGAACAAAATTGTTGTTTTGTGCCTTCAAGTCATTTCCAATTTATGGTGACCCTAAGGCAAACCTATGATGGGGTTTTCTTGACAAATTTTGTTTAGAGGAGGTTTGCCATTGCCTTCTCTTGAGGCTGAAAACATGTGACTTGCTCAAGCTCAACCAGCGGGTTTCATGGATGAGCAGGGAATTGAACCCTGATCCCCAGAGTCATAGTCCAACACTAAAATCACTATGCCATGCTGACTCTCTTTAGAAAGATTTGCATTCATAGATATATAATCACCCACTTTCCAGGAAAGCTAGACAGTGCTTTTAATTTTATTTAGTCTTTGTGGTCCCAAACATTTGATTGTGTGCTAGTTGCAAAGATGAGGGAAGAATGAGAAGCATGCAAAGGCTGTAGGAGCAAATGGCAGCTTGCAATTCTCTTCCACAACAGTGAGAAGAAAAATCCCTGTCACAATTTCTCCTGGCAATGGAGACACTTATGGTCAGGGGATGAAAATGTCAGTATTCTGTATCCCAGTTGGAAGAAGACAACCCACCTTCATTTGCTGTGCCTGCTGCCTGGTAAATCAGGATTGGGGGAACTTTTATTATCCTTACCACATTCCCTACACTATTGCACAGGGGTGGTGGTGTTACACATTCATTACTGTATTTGTGAATTCCAGCCACTGTCTTTAGTCTTAAAAAATAAACTAGTGAAGAGAACAAGAATTTATTTGCAGGTACAGCATGCACAGTATAGTCATCATGATGACACTGGAATAGATTACACATCAAGGGCATTTTTCAAGGGGGAGAATTGCATCATAAAATATTACCAATGATTAATCAAAATGTTATGGCTGAAAGCTGGTCTCCCAATGACAGGCAGCTATCTAAAATACATATCTTTAACATAATCCACTGATAAGAATAATGTGAAATGTCTATCCCCTGAGTGGATCTAAATATTTCATTAAGGACATTCAATCAAATAAAAAAGTTACAAAAACATTGTTGCATTCTTCTTTCAGTCTGGCATTCCTGTTACAGTAGGTGAAAATTTATGTGCAAAGCATTTGGAAAGAGCGCCACATGTAAATCACCTTAAACTTTGAAAAAACTGGAAGTGGCTATAGGAGAGGACAGGACAGCAGGCACAAGCTAGTACTTCTTCTTTGGAATACATACTCAACAAAGTTCCCTCCCATTTCTCCCTATATTTCTGTCATTTAATAATGACTTTTGCTTATAACTCAATACTGAACCTTTAAAAGTTAAATTCTGACTTATTACACATTGTTGATGCAGAAAATATGATTGTGATAAAGCTGAAAATATGATGTGTAAGTAACCATGTATAGAACTTGTGGACCTAGATGCAGATAATGCATTCTCTACTCCCCACCTCAATGAAATGATATACCTGGCCAGTTCAGTGGGGCTAAGATGAGCATCCACATGAGTGTAATCACTGTAGGCATGGCACAGCTTTGCCCTCCATCCAAATGATAATGACAGATAATGCATTTCTTTATCTTTCTCCACATGGGTAAATTGTTGTCCTTCAATCCTGTGGCTATAGACACACTACTACAGTGGGAAAAATTATGTCCACATTGCTGAAAGCTCTACTTAAGCTCTAGACTTAAATCCACCATTGTTTCACCCTTACATGAGAGGATGAATAACTGCAGTAGTTTTCTCTTTGATATGAAAGAAAAAGAATTCCCCTTCAGTATTCCCTCACATGCAAACATCCTGAAATGTTATAGAGAACTAGTTCTGAGGACAAAACCACATTTTTATGCAGGAAACCTCTTCAGTGCAGGAAACCAATTTTCTCAATAGAATAGCATGTAGCAAGTACATTTCTATACCGCTTATCAAGAAAAAAAGGGGAGTGTACATAAATAAAATTTCCTGTAGCTGCTGTAGGCTATATTTCAGAGGAAGGGACTGGCAAGACCATCTCTGAGTATTCCTTGCTTTGGAAAATCCTATTAAATCCATGGGGTTGCCATAGGTCAACAAGTGACTTGAAGACACAGACACACAGAGAGAGAATAAATTCCACAGGCATTTCTCTGTAGAATTATTTCTCTATTGGGGAAGAGTTGTTTGGCTATTTTATGGTTATGGAAAAATAGCCTAAAATATTTTTTCTGTGGTGTTTCCATTTAGCCATTCATTCAGAGACCAGACATGAAGATTCTTCTGTGAGCAGGTCAGTTTGATTCATCTTGGTTATCAGGAGTGACTAAATAATCCAGTCTCAGATACATGACACAGAAACACAGTGAAGCAGGAAACCTCAGATACTTTTGGAAATAGGCTTAAGTCTATGAAAACTCATGATACCAACTTCTATCTTTCAATTAGTCTCAAAGATGCTGCAAGATCTCTTTGAATACTGATTTTCCAGACTAACATGGCTATGTCTTTGAATTCAATAGTAAAGGGATTGCATAGCACAACTTCAGAAGCAAATATTTATGTGATGCTGAAGTGACATAGGATCTGAGAGAAGAAAAGGGAGAGAGAGCAAGGGGGGAGGAGGCAGTTGTAAGGAGGAAGAGAACAGACAGTGTTCTAAGGCGGTATATAGGATGGGGGTCACAATCTGAAATCACAACTACCTTTCATTATTACATTTAATTATTTGCAGCCCATTAGTAATTATTGCTTTGCTGACTAGTGTGGTCTGACCATCTGGGAGGTAATTGATTAGTATCCCTCCATTAATTGGAGTGAGCCAGAAAAAAACTGGAACTGCTCAGCACATTTATGAGAATGTTTCATTTTTTTAAAAACTAACTAGAAATAAATGAATGCCCCCCCCCCCCGGTGCTACTTAAGAAGATGTACTCACTGAACATTTGGCATCAATACTTTTGACAATGGAATGCCAATAGGAGAGGGCTGAATCAGCATTTTTGCCTTTATTGTGATTAACAAAAAAAACAACCTTGCTGACAAAGGTTCCTCTGAGAAGAGATCTAAGAAAATGTTAAGCAGCTATAGCCAAGTAACAAGACAAACAGCAAGACACAAAACTGATATATTTTTAACATCAAAACATAGCAATTTTCATTTCAAAATCTTTTCTGCTTGCTGTGCCAAACAAAGAACTGTTACTGTGCTTTAGACCCAAAGGAGAATGTGATTTTAATGGAACACTCCTCAGTAAATCCACCTGCTGTGATCAGCATTTGACTTTACCAAATCATTGCTCAGTAATCACAGTGAGCTAAAGTTATTTGGGAAAAGGAAAAGGAAGTATAAGGCTTAAATGTGTAGGAGCAAAGCATATCAAAACTCCCCTATCTTGGATGGATTTAGGCTCATCATGACAACGTGAATTGTGATTATACTATAATTGTGTGTATTACTTAATGCATGAATAGGAAACTTGTGTTCTCCAAATGTTGGAGTGGAATTTCCATAAACCATAGCCAACGTAACCAATGGTTTGAGATTACAGGAGTTGCAGTTACCACAACATCTGAATAGTTACACATTTCCAATTTCTGGTTTAAGTGTTTGGCTGAGTGGAGGAGACTATGGTATATCATGTACATAACACCATGGGGTAAGATTCACTGAACTCTCCATAATTGCCAGTATGGTGAATTTGGTTGCAAGCCTACACAGATCTAGGATGCTGAACTCCCTCTGAGGTCCATGAGATTTAAATTGCCAGAACTATCCCTACCATTATGCAGAATATATATATATTCTAACCTAACTATTAATCTCAGTTATGAGGAGGGAGGAAATTGATTGGTGTGTTTTTAGGGGGAGTTTATAACACACTGGCTCTCCTATATATCTTTAGAACAGGTTTCAAATCCCCACTTGGCCATGGGAACCACTGGGTGACCTTGGACAAGTCATATGCACTCAGAGAAAAGCAAAGGCAAACCCCTATGAACAAATCTTGCCTATAAACCCCTGTGATAGGTTTGCCTTAGGGTTGCAAACTAGGATTTCAAGTTGGAAACAATTTGAAGGCTTACAACAACAATAGATACAGAGATCAAGAAGCAACTGTTGATAACACTGCCTAGGTCTAGGCAACTTGATTTTCTCCCCTGCACTTGCACACAAATTACATTTCTGAGTCAGAAAAAGTATTGTGTGAGATGAGTGTCCTTGGAGCCACCTATTCATCCAGTTACTTTTTAGACAGTGTGTAGCAGCTGGAGATCCATATTTTTTTAAAAAAATTAGGCTGCCATCATTTTCCTGCACCTCAAAAGTTCCTGTATGTATAACATACCTGCACAAAGTGTGCAGCTGCTAGCATAAACCAAGGAGTGGAGTGAGGAAGTGGTTAACAGTCATATACTGGGTACAGAGTTGTAGGAAGTGCTTGTTTGATTTCAACTTCCTCCCAAATGATCTTGATAACAGTAGTTCTCCAGCATATATAGATGGGCTTACAGGTCAGCTGGAAGGCCAAGTGTGTTAGATCAATACAATTGGATTTGTGTAACTAGGAGCACATCCTGCTGAGCCATATTTGATACTGCTGATGTTGTATCTCTGATGTATGGGGAGGAAAGGCCAAGAATTTACTGATAGTTTGCCATGGGGTAGAGGGTTCAGATGAAAATTTGTTTCCAAGTAGCCAAGAAATTTCCTCTTCAAAAAGAGATACATTTAGACTGAATACATATTTGCCTTTTTAATGATACTTTTATAATATTTGTAGTGAGTGTAAGAATAAAAAATAATTACAATTTGGTTCCACATCAACACCAGTCAGTAGGAGTTAACCCTGAGTGGACTGGATAAGTCTAGGGATAGAATATGGAGGTATCCAATTAGTAGGAGGGGGGCATTTGGGTGGTGCCCACATGGGCCAGAATACATCAGGAGCAGCCTGGAGTATTCTGGCCCCAATACTGCCCTTGCATTATCCTGTTACATGACATTCTGGAATGATAGTGATTGGCTGTTTGCAGAGGTGCCCCACTGTGCAACCACCATGGGTTGCTCCCTCTGAGGCTAAAAACAAGGTGCTCAGCATTGATCACATGGCTGGGTGCCTCATTCTGATGGAGTGACTGGTAGGGTTGGGCAGCAAAGTGGGAAACATTGTAAACAGCCATCCATCATCACTCTGAAAGAACGGGAGAAACAGATGATTTTTTTTAAAAAAATCATGTGTAGGTGATATATGGTGGGTTCATCCAGACCCAGACATTTTTTGGACAGTTTGCACCAGAACCAGGGATTGGGCCCTGCATCGCCAGGACTACTCATTATAAAGATGGCACAGATGTTGTATTTAGCCCATGCAGACATTGCCTTGGTCTTTATAATCAACACAGAAGGCAGAAAGAGAGGGAAGAAGAACATGAACAAGACAAGACAGAGAAAAATTGTAGGGATGGAATCAGCACTGAAAATACTGGAGCAAAAAGACCCAAAGTATGATTAGTTGATTTCTAGAAGAGCAGGGAGATAGATCCTCAGATCTCCCTTAGAGTGAACTAGGACTTCAAAAAGTGGTTCTAAGCCCTTTCTTCTGATATGAGAGGGGGCTGTGAGGCTGCAATCTTGTGGAAAGCTTTAGGATTTCCAGATTTCAGGATACCAGTTGAAGCTTCATAGAACTGCTGTGCTTCTCCAGGTATCTAGGAAGGTAGAAAAATGACAGGGTGAGCAGAACTAGTTTAAAAGAAAGCTATGAGGTAGCTTTAAAGCCTGGATGCTTATTTTTAGGAATACAAATGGATAGATGAAAAACCAGTTTAACCTGGCAATTTCTGTACTTAATCATTTTCAGGTAGCCCTCTGTACAAACTAATTGTATATCTGATACACAGTGCTGAGCACACTAAGGGGCAAAACAGAACACTCCTTTGTGCCACCTTCTGGGCAGCTTGGGAGTGCGGCATTTACATTTATATGGGGGTGGCTTCATAACAGTCTGATGGTGTGGCTTTTACACTGCATGCTACCAGAGCATCATGAAGCTGGCTTCTGGCTGTAGCACATGTGGGAAAAAGCTATTTGCCACTCCTTTTTCAGGCGTCTTCAAGGTGGATTGGGGCCACAAGGGATGGCTTCAAGCCACCCCTTCTGCATGTCTATTTCAGCCCTAAAATTGATTTACACATGTTGGTATTAGTCTATACAGGACTAGGTCCTCTGGATATCTATGTGTTGTGCATAATGGTTGTTTAGGCCACAGTGAAGGGAAACTTCATTGCTTGTTTTATTCTCTCTCCTACAATCATATGCAGATGAATTATTTTGCAGTTGTTACTCAATGTCCTACCTCAAGACTTCTGGAACCTGTGTCCAGAAATGTGAGGGGCTAAGGAATTGCTGGCCTGGCAACTTAGCCCTCACAGTACCATTGCAATCAAGGCCTATGGGGAAGCTGGTTCTCAGGTTATCTCTCCAAGCACAGTCCTGACCTACACCTCTTTAGATTTAGGAAGATCATTCCATCCTGTGCCTTCAAATCATGACAGGGGATTTTTGGAAATGACCTAGAATCATGGTTATAATACAGGCAGGCAAAAATGTTATTGTGATAAAATCTTACTTTTCTTCTCTTTCTCCTTTATCAAATTTACATATATTTTGACTCATTTATTAATTTGCAAAAAGAATGAATAGTATTTTTGGTCATTATGTCAAGAAATAATCGGCCTTTCTCTATTCATGCCACAGCATAGATTTTATTCACTGGATTCTTACTGTGTTTCCTTTTAGGAACAGAACAAGATATCATTTGTGATTTTGCAACTGAGAGTTTGGCAAGGATTTCTTCCGAATGGTGAAGATCTATAGAAATCTCAAGGTATACATTAAAGGCAGTGACGTCAGCTATCATGATGTGTTAACCATAGAGACACTAGGCAGGGTTTTCCCACTTTCCTTCTTCTCTTTTGTCTTTGGGATTTAATTGAAACTATTGCTATTGCCATCAAGGAAGATCCTATTTTCCTCATAATGGCTGAGCATGAAGCAAATCTCACAGTGTATGATCCAGGTCTTTGAAATAACTAGTTCAACTGCTTTATTTTTCTGCTGTGTGTGATGTGAATTCTTGGTTAAACAGGAGAATATACTGCTACCAAGTATTTTTGTTTTACCTCCCCCCCCCCCCAATTACTCTAGTTTTGTATTCATGCTCTTAGACTACTTGATTCAATTTTCTTCTGATAGTGGAAATGGAACAGGAGGACATGCCCACAAATAAGTGTTTTTTGGCATTGTGGGATGGCTTACAATCATCATTGCTGCCACTGCACACACAGGGGGTGAATTTTAAATGTTTTCAGATATGGCTCTGGGGCTTTCTAAGGGTTTTGATACCATTGATGGATTGCTTTTTTGATACGGATTCATTTTGAAGGCATCATTTTATAGTGAGCTGCAGTCTTTCTTGGAAGCTAGGTTACTGTAGATAGTCTTGGGAGACTCCTTCCAAAGGCAAAGGAATTCAGGTTTTGCATGACACTGTCTTGTCCTCATGCTGTCTAATAAGTACACATATCATTTCAGGTTCTCCTGTGCTCTTATATTGCTCTGCCTTTCATTTCTATATTTTTAACAAACATGACACATCTTCTTAATTCTTAATTTTGTTATGATGTTATATTTATTTGAAAAGTATTTAAAGAAAGTACTCCTTAAAAAAAGTATCATCTAAATGCATTTAATGTGGTATGCTTACAAAAAAGTCTTTTTCAAGGACCAAAGAAGTCAACAGGAGCCTGACCTTTGATATTCTGGACTTTTGGCACTATTGAAGTGACATCTTTATAGGCACTTTTATAACACAATTTCATTTTATCTTCACTTCTGAGAGTGAAAATGCAGGCAGTTGTAAGCAAGTATAACAGGAACAAAAACACTAGGGGGTACATTTATGTCTCCCAGTGCTTACGCTCTTCCTTGTTGACCTCATTTACACATAGTTTGCCCATTCCCAAAATGCTGAGCATGATGATTACCAAAACAGAATTATTATGCCCTGAGATAGAACTTTGACCTTGAACAAATAGCAAAGGAACAATTAGCCATAGAGATCAGCACTTACTGTGTGGGTTCTCAGTGGAACTGGAAGTTTTCCAAGACCATACACTTGTGTGCATCTCTTTCTCTCTCTATTTCACTGAAATTCATTGTGGTGGTGCTGATGCTAATGGCATATCTAACATGTAGATCATCTCTAATAGATTGGATTTGAGGAAAAGGAACAAGAAAAATGAAATGTTCTTGGGGGAAGGAGAAAGATAGCTGGGGGAGAGCTAAAAATGATAATAAAATAACTGGCTCACAGTGTCCTGTATGCTCTATACCAGGGATGAGAAGTGTGTGACCCCTTGGATGTTGTTGTACTGCAAGACTCATCATCCATTGCTATCAGCTGTGCTTCTAAGGGTAGCAGGAATTGGAATCTAGCAACATCTAGAGACCCATGGAATCCCCATATAGAATAGTTTACATTCTGAAATGTGACTCAATCCCCATCCAAGGTTAGAGACAAAAAGATCTGGTCCAAAATCATGTTGTTAATTCTGACTAGATTAAAGTAATTGAATCAACAGGATTTATCTTGTGTTCATTCACCATTCTTTGATTGGTTGATTGATTGGGTCTACTCTTTTTAGGCCTAATCAACAGGATTCCAACCATGATCTAGGAGGAGATCTGATCTTACAGTCTCCCTTCTTGCCTCTGTTCAAAGAAATGCACTCCTTACATTTCTAATACTAGAAATCAAATGCAGGGGGAAGAATCAGATGATGATGATGATGATGATGATTATCCTGATCTTTTCCCAAAACTGGGACTCAGAGCAGCTTCATAATATTTTTTTTAAAAAAAACCAATGGGCAGATGAAGGGAGGTTCAAGAACTGCAGGATACTAAGGGCCTCTGGAGTCAGGCCCTTTGTGGTGTGTTGGAGGCAAGGAAGGGGAGGGGCAGATAGATGCTGGGTGCCCCATCCCCTTCCTGAGAACATCATCAGAGCGATAGCCTGTCCACACGACGGGCGCTCCGATGACATCCTTCCAGCTCAGCATCTGCAAACGCTGAGCTGGATGAGATGCCAAAGAGGCGTGCCACACTTTTTGTGGTGTCCCTTTCACAGCTTGCAGAACGAGCGCTATGTTAGCACTCCTTTTGCAGGCGGCAAAAGGGAGGATTGGAGCTGAGGTGTCTGGCAGCCTCAGCCTTGATCCTTTGCTTCCTGGGGCAGCCCAGGGCCACCGTCTGCATCCCCCCCCCCCCAAGTCTAGACAGCACTTTACAAACCTTAGATACAAATATTCAAATCAGAACTGGAGTAATTTCAAAAAGAAACAGGAGTGAAACAGTGAAGAAAAAATATAGAAAATGCAGCAAAAGCTATTCCCCTTCATTTCCAGCCTACTAGTAGGACTCTGAAAATGTTAGAGACCCTTAAAGAAGATTAATAAGCACACTATTATTAAGTGAATAAAAGTTTTAGTTACATGTGGATGCATTCATTTATATCAGTGATTCCCAAACTCTAGGCTTCCAAGTGTTTTGGATTTCAGCTCCCAAAATCCCAGAACATTGGTCAAGATGGCTGAGGCTTCTGGGGGATGAAGTCCAAAACACTTGGAGGATCAGAGTTTGGGAATCACTGATTTACATGATCCTGCTGCTCAACAGTCTCCCTTCCTGAGCTGACTAAGGGATGCAGACGGGTGGCCCTGGGCCGCTCTGAGAAGTGGAGGATTGAGGCTGAGGCTGCCAGACAGTGCAGCCTTGATCCTCCATTTTGCTGGCCCAGAAAGGAGTGGCAAAATGCCGCTCCTTTCAGAGCTGGCAAAAGGATGCTTAAAAGCCACCACATGGCTCTTTGGTGCCCCTTCCGGTGCAGAATGTCAAAAGGCTGCACCAGAAGGACATCCTGATGCCGTGCACCATGAGTAATGGTGGGTGGCATTAGGATGTCTCCGGGGAGGGTTGAGGCGGCTGGCATGCGGCTGCCCCTCCTCATCCCTGCCTCCAAGACAGCCCAAAGGGCCCGTCTGTAGAGGCCCTAAATTGGTCTTTACAGTGGTGCTAAATCCCTCATGGCTTGTTGTACTGGGGGACTTCAACATCCATGTAGAGACTGCACTGTCAGGACCTCATTTTCACCATTACAACCATAGGTCTGTCCCAATTAGTATCTGGTGCCACCCATGCTGAAATCATAGGCTCACAGTTTGGGTGATCCCTTGAATTCAAACCCGAGCCTGAATGTCCAGATTTCTGCAATGGCCAGCAGTGCATTTGCATAGTTAAGACTAGTGTGCTAGCTATGCACTTTCCTTTAGAAGTCAGACCTGGCTACAGTGACATATATATGTCTTGATTTCCCATCTGGACTATAGTAATGCACTCTGCATGGGGCTGCCTTTGGAAACTATTTGGAAACCTCGGGGGTTCCAAAATGCTGTGGTCAGAATACTTACTGGGGCCAGTTAGAGGGAGCATGTAACTCCTGAATCTGTCAGATTTTTAGGATTCATGGGGGAGGGCTTTCAATTTCACTGCAATCACAGGTTCATTGGGTGAGGACATGGGCCAGAGCTTTCTTAATGGCTGCTCCCACTCTCTGGAATTTCCTTCCACAGGAAGCTAGGCTGGCCTGCTCCCTTTTCCTGATAGGCAAATGTAATTTTTTTTATATTTGTGTGCCTTTGTAATTTTTTTCTAGGCCTTTTAAATAATTGTATACTGTTTTAAGGTGATGATTTTAAATTGCCTTTAACATTTTATTGTTAGGTTTTAATTTATTCTTTTTGTGAGCCACTTCTCTGGGGGATAGATGCTTACTAAATAAACAAACAAATATTTGAATGTAATGAAAATGGAATGAAAATGTAAATATGACATTTACAGGGAAGGGAAACACTTTAGAAATGTCTAGAACAACTTTACCCTAGTCTGGTTCCTTCCAGATGTGTTTTACTGCAACTTGAATCATCCTAGGCTACATGGCCATGGTGACTGAGAGTATAATGCAGGGGTAGGCAACCTTTCCCCTTTAAGGGCCGAGGGACTTCAGCTCTCAGAAGCCTCAGCCATGTTGGCCAATAGTCCTATGTTGGCCAATAGCTCCTGGGATTCTGGGAGCTGAAGTCCCTCGGCCCTTAAAGGGGAAAGGTTGCCTACCCCTGGTATAATGGGTTTGTACTCTGACACAGCTGGAAGGATTAAAGTTGAGGAATACTGACTTTGAATATAGCCAACAATTCTAGGCATGTTTGCAGGAGGCTAAATTTAAAGCACAATAGCACCTTATTTTAAAACAGGATCTTCGCTGCCTAGGGATTTGTAGAATCTTGATGTTTTTAAACCTGTGAAATGGGAAGATCATTCAAAACAGCAGCACACAGTAAAGGGAATGTATTATAAGAAACTGGAATATCATTGAGATGGTTTAGCTGAGCAGTGTTGTTATTCGGCTTCTTTTATTCATAAGTAATTTAAAAGTGTATTAAGGGACTTGGACTCAATTGCTCTTTCCTCTATTCATATCTTCACTTTCTTAATTATCCTTTTCCTGGAGTTATTACCAAAGCCCAGTGGCCCAGTGTGAATTTGGTGGCAGACTTCTGTTCTGCACATCAGAATGGTGAAGAATGCTCAACCCCACATTTTTTTAGTGCTGAGTAGCCTCTTTGAATTAATTGGATTATCTACATGTTGACTCACCATTCAAGAGTTGATTGGATGAGTCTACTCTTGTTGCAACTTACCAACAGAATGCTAGTCAATGGGTGCCATGTGGTAAAGGAGTTTGACTTGCTATTTCAGCTATACGATTGTGGGTTAGTTATGGAATGGGGAGCAGTGCTCAGCACAGGTCATTAATGACATCTCTTGTGCTGGCCTCTTTTGTCCATTTGGCAGTTATGTGCCAATATAGTTGACCTCCTGCCTTTTTACCTACAGACAATTGCATCAAATCCTTCTCTCAAATCCAGACAATTGCATCAAATCCATTTAATGATATTTTGTGGTAGAGGCTAAGAGTCTTTTAGTGAAATAGCCACTTTACAAACCTAAAATTAGGAACAGCAAACTGCAACCCAGAGATTGGCTTATTGTTGTTAACAGCCCTTGAGTTGAGCTCACACATGGTGACCCTGTGAATGAGACACCTCCAAGTTCTCTTGTCCTGAACCACTCTGTTCAGGTCCTGCATGGTCAGGGCCCTGGGTTCCTTGGAGTCTATCCATCTAATATGTGATCTTCTTCTCTTTCTATTACCATCTACCTTTCCTAGCATTATTGCCTTTCCTAGTGAGTCATCTCTTCTTACAGTGTGTCCATAGTACAACAGCCTCAATTTAGTCATCTTGGCTTCCAGTGAGAGTTCAGGCTTGATCTATTCTAGGTCCCATTTGTTTGTCTTTTTTGCTGTCAACAGTATCCTCAGTACTCTTGTCCAGCACCACATATCAAATTAGTTTATTTCCTTTTTATCAGCTTACTTCACTGTCTTCCCTTTAACTGTCCTGGCTCAATGCTAGGGAATTCCAGGTTTTGTAGCTTTGTGAGATATTCAGACTTCTGTGTCAGAGAGCTCTGGTGCCACAACAAACTACAAATCCCAAGATTCCATAGCATTGAGTCATGGCAGTTAAAGTGGTGTCAAACTGCATTTTTTCTAAAGTGCAAATGCAGCTTCAGTTATGATATCACTAAGGATAAATGCGGGCACAACTTTCTGAATCATTTACAAAGACAATCCCACTAATCAACAATTATGAAGTGTATAAGATCATATTGCAACATCATGCAATCAGTCAGATCTCACTATGTAGTGTCATCACTGAGTACTAGGGGTATTGTTTGTGAATGAAGCCAAGAGACTGCAGTGTAAATAACCAGGTTTTTTAAAAAGAAGAAGAAAAAAAGAATGGCAAATATTTATTTAAAAGGACCAGCAGTTTTCAATAAATTTGAAAATATATCTGGAACTTTGAGTAGTTTTGGCTTAGAGAAAACTTCCACAGTGATTATCCACTCAAATCTTCCCTGATTATTCTGTTTTTCATCAATTGTATCTAATACAGGACACTTTTGTGAACAGGTACACTACATAGATTTAAGAGTAAAACAAAGAATGGGCAAAACAGAAAGTGGATCTCTATGAAGGAAACTTTGGAGATGTGTTATGGATGGTACAAGATGGTTCCCAAGATATATTTTGGGGAAGAAGAGTTGATGCAGATATATTCCCTAGGGGTGTGTTTTGTGTAATTCTCTTGGTTGTAAGTCAAAAGTAACCACTGAAATGTGGGTTGGAGATTCTGAGGGATGCTGACAAGGTAACCTTTTGTTCTTCAGTTTATGCCTCTGTTCTCTTCATGCTGGGTTACATAACAAAGGGCCTAAGCAGACTGCCAGAAATAGTGCACATTAAATTGAGGCACTGCCCTGGCTCAGTGCTAGGGAATCATGGGAACTGTAATTTATTGTGGCACCAGAGCTCTCTGACAGAGAAGGCTCAATGTCTCAGAAAAAAATACAATTCCCATGATTCCCTAGCACTGAGCCAGGGCAGTGCCTCAATTTAATGTGCACTATTTCTGGCAGTCTGCTTATGTTTCTTAATTCCTGATCTAATGGCTGTGGTTTTGTTTTTCTTTCCTCAAAGTTAAGGACAGAATTTGGATGAAATAAATAAAACAATGAATAAATAAAATAACTTAATAGTATGAAAACCTTATATGCACTACAAACCTAAATATAACTATAGTACCATAGCAAATCCATGGTAAAATTACATTTTCACAAATATAACATTGAACTATCATGCTATAAGACAGATTAAAGAAACAAAATGTGTTTCAACCAATGTCATCTTCAGTGTTGCTGAGTTTGTTTTGTAATGGCTGAGCAACTAAAATAGTTGAAAACAAAGGACCAAACTTGAAGGACATTTGAAAAAATGGTTAAATTTAACACAGAGAGACACAGATATTATATATATATATATATATATATATATATATATATATCAACCAACATAGACTTTAACTATGGCATTCTGCCATAGTATATCTCAAGTATAATAATCCAAATAATGAGAAGTCCAAAGCTCCTCTGAGCTATAAAATAGTAATAAATATATACATTTTCTATATTTTCAACATTTGACAATTCATGGTTGAATGTGTGGATTCTCCACTGAATAATATTTTGTCTGAGGCAACATCAGGAGGTTTAAATTAGAACATTTTGATTTTTGTTTTCCCTTACAGAGGCTCTGTGTAAGTTCTGTGATTAGTATTTCTTGTATTTTTAAACTTAGGGGGGAAATGCAGAAGCAAAATAAAATACACTCCATCCCAAAATAATCACGTTAACACAACTTGGACTAGAGTAAGAAGATTTAAATGAATATGATAATTTAATAGTCTAAATGCCTCTTCCTAAACTACAAGTTCCAGAATACAACAGGAGGCAGCCAGAGCGGTTAAAACAACCTAGCCCCATTTTGAGAATGTAGAGCGATAGTCTGATGTGTCTGATGAGATCCTGGTGTATACGTTGGTCTCCAAAACAGCAAAACATGGTGACCAAATGGGGCAGATACCTCCCTGAGCTATAGATACCACTAGATTTATCTTGTAATGGACAGCTTGCCTTTCATGTTTTCCCCATGCTTTTAATTACTTAAATTTAAAGTTTTTATTCCATGTTCTTTCTGAATTAATAATAATAATAATAATAATAATAATAATAATAATAATTTATATCCCGCCCCTCTGCAATGCAATCGTGGTGGCTTACATCATTAAAACAGTGATGGAATACATTCAACCCCCACCCCACCCCTTTAAAAAATATTAAACTTAAACAATTTAAAAGCATTTTAAAATAATCACAACATATGCAGGAAGCATCACAATAACAGCAGCAAGGACAGAGGAAGAAAATAGCTAACACTTGGGGCTGGGATAATTATTCAGGAAAGGCCTGCTGGAAGAGATCCATCTTAACAGCCTTTTTAAAGCTGTTTAAGGCGGTAATAAGATGGATCTCGTCCAGCAGGATGTTCCATAATCTGAGAGTGGTAGTAGAGAAGGCCCTCTGGGAGGTTGCCGACAGCCTCGTTTTCATAGGCTGAAGCAAATTGCTCCCAGAGGACCGGAGTGTGTGGGGTGGATCATACGGAAGGAGGTGGTCCCGGAGATAGGTTGGGCCCAAGCCATGTAGGGCTTTAAAGGTAATAACCAACACCTTGTACTGTGCCTGGAAACTGATAGGTGGCCAGTGAAGTGATTTTAACACTGGTGTAATGTGGTCTCTCCTAGTTGTTCCCGAGACCAACCTGGCTGCCATATTTTGTACCAATTGAAGTTTCCAGGTCAAGCACAAGAGTAGCCCCATGTAGAGTGCATTACAGAAGTCAAAAGAGGTTACCAGCACATGTACCACAGTTTCAAGATCCTTAGTTCCCAGGAAAGGGTGCAGCTGGCGTATCAGCCGAAGCTGATAACAGGCACTCCTAACCGTCACATTAACCTCGTTTGACATCTGAAGTGACGGATCTAGGAGCATCCCCAGACTGCGAACACAGTGCTTGGAGGGGAGTGTGAGCCCATCTAGGACTGGAAGTTGTATTCCCATACCTGGTTTCAGGCTCAGTCTGTTTTTCCTCATCCAGTCCATTACTGCTTTAAGACAATCATTGAGAGGAGAGACGCCATCTAAAGTCAAAGCTGAGGTCTGAGACATGGAGAAATATATCTGGGTGTTATCAGCATACTGATAACACTGCGCCCCATGTCTCTGAATGATCTCTATATATTAAATAGCATCAGGGACAGAATGGCACCTTGAGGGACACCACAATTAAACTCTTTTTTTGTAGAGCAACTGTCCCCGAGCTTTACCCTCTGAGATCTGACCGAGAGGAAGGAACGGAACCACTGCAATGCAGTGCCTCCGATTACTAACCCTCTCAGGCGATCCAAAAGGATAGTGTGATCTATTGTATCAAAAGCCACTGAGAGGTCCAGAAGAACCAACAGGGTCACACTACCCCTGTCAATGCCCAGGCAAAGGTCGTCAGCCAGAGCAACCGTGGCAGTCTCAACTCCATATCCTGTCCTAAAGCAAGTTTGAAATGGATCTAGATAATTGGTTTCTTCCAAGACAGCTTGGAGTTGAAAAGCAACCATCCTCTTGATCACTTTGCTTAAAAAAGGTAATAGAGAGCCTGGCCTATAGTTCTTCATATCCAGGTGGTCCAGGGAAGTTTTTTGCAGAAGCAGCCTAACCGGCGCTTCCTTTAGATACGATGGAACTGAACCTTCCCTAAGGAACGCATTGACGACATCCCTAAGGAACATCCTCAATGCATTTCCCCCTTGATGGCCAGCCATGATGGGCAAGGATCTAGAGGACAGGTTGTTTTCCTCACTCTATCAAGGAGCTTGTCCACATCATCGGTACTCACAGGTTGAAGCTGATCCAGTATAATTTTGTCAACCGAGTTGTTGGACACCTCATCAGTTGATTCTTTCATAACACTGGCGTCCAAGTTGGCTCTTATCTGAGAGATTTTATCTGCAAAGAACTTGTTAAACACATCACAGTAGGCCGTTGTCAGGTTAAGTAAAGAGTTCTGCACAGGTGGAACCTGTGTCAGTTCCCTTACCACCCTGAACAGCTCTGCTGGACGGGACTCTGCAGGTGCAATACGTGCAGTGGAGAAAGATTTCTGCGCTGCACGTATTGCCTCTTGATAGGAACAAAGAAAGTTCCTATGATGACTCTTGTCGGATAAGAGTAGAGTTTTCCACCAGGTGCACTCTAGTCATTGCCCAACCTGTTCATCTTCCTAAGCTGCTCCGTATACCACGGCTTGCGGTTAGAAGCGGTTTGGAAAGGACACTTGGGAGCGATTATGTCGATAGCCTTGGTAAGATCAGTGTTCCAGGTATTAACCAAAGCTTCAACAGAATCACTGGCATTACCAACCATTAAACCATCTAAGGCTTTTTGGAATCCAATTGATTCCATTAGCCTTCAAGGGCAGACCATTCTAATGGGTTCACCACCCCCAGTAGGGTGGACAGGGGTTCTTCGTTCAGTCTTGACCAGGAAATGATCCATCCATGACAATGCTGAGGTTTTAATAACCTCCGCCCATGGATATTCCTGTTCTGTTCTAAAGACTGCATCGAGGGTATGACCCACACAATGAGTGGGCCTGATGACCAATTGGGATAGGCCCATGTTTGTCATGGATTCCATGAACTCCTGAGCTGCACCAGTTAGATTTGGTAGGCTGGTCTCGAGTGGAATGTTGAAGTCACCCAGAACTAAAAGTCTGAGCGACTCCAACAACAACTCTGAGACCAGCTGTGTCATCTTGGTCAGGGAGTCTGTTAGACAATGGGATTGTTGGTATACTAACAGAATCCCCAAACTATCCAAGGTCCTCAGGCTCAGGTACATGCACTCGAAGTGGACTGTGTTCCAGACAGGCTTCCTTGTCAAGGTCTGATTATTCTTATGAACTAATGCCACTCCGCTCCCCGCCCACTTCTCCTTACCTGCTCACTGACTGAGTACCCAGCTGGGAGGGCCTGCACCCAAGTCATAGCACTGGCTTCTCCCAACCAGGTCTCAGTAAAGCAAGCCAGGTCGGTGGCCTCATCTAAAAGGACGTCATGAATAATATGAGTCTTATTTTTGTCCGACCTGGCATTGCAAAGGAGCAGAGTAAGGGTTTGTAGAATGATTGGTACACTCTCCAATCCATTCCTGGAAACAGAGTGAACTGAAGGAAGGATAACTTTCAAACATTGATCCCACCTTCTTTTGTAAAATCCCTTCACTCTGTTCCCGCCATACCTTCCTTTCCCCTGCACGATCTCAATTTCTGCTTCCAGAACATTCCGGTTCCTGTAAGAGAAGAAGATATTGAGGCAGCTAGATGACCTTCTGCCCAATATTCTCCCAGCAGTGTTGCTATTGATAGTATCAGAGATAGGTAACCTAATTATCCCCTCACTAACTTCCCTCCTCCAACAATGTCACCACAAATAATGGTGGAATTGGGGGCAGCCAAACATCCCATCAGAGGAAAGTCATGCCCACTGATGTCAAAACACACTCCCGCAAAGCTAGTGGAGAGGCGGTGGGGCAAGGTCTTAAAGCCTCCTCCGTCCGAGACACCTCCCCCTGCAGAGCTGGTAGAGAGGCAGTGGGGCAAAGTGTTAAAGCCTCCTCCATCTAAGACCCCCCCCAGAGTTGGTAAAGGGGTGGTGGGGCAAGGTCTTAAAGCCTCCTCCATCAAAGACCCCCCCCCCCAGAGCTAGTAGAGAGGCGGTGGGGCAAGGTCTTAAAGCCTCTTCCGTCCAAGACACCCCTTCACAGAGCTGGTAGAGAGGCGGCGGGGCAAGGTCTTAAAGCCTCCTCCGTCCAAGACACCCCCTTCCCCCGCAGAGCTGATAGAGAGGCAGTGGAGCAAGGTCTTAAAGCCTCCTCCATCCAAGACGCACCCCAGCAGAGATGGTAGAGGGGCAATGGGGTTAGGTCTTAAAGCCTCCTCCATCCAAGACGCATCCCCACAGAGCTGGTAGGGGGCGGTGGGGCAAGGTCTCAAAGCCTCCTCTGTCCAAGATGCACCCCCACAGAGCTGGAAAAGGGGCAGTGAGGCAAGGTCTCAATGCCTCCTCTGTCCAAGATGCACCCCCACAGACCTGGTAAAGGGGTGGTGGGGCAAGGTCATAAAGCCTCCTCCGTCCAAGACACCCCCCCCCGCAGGGCTGGTAAAGGGGCAGTGGGGCAAAGTCTTAAAGCCTCCTCCATCCAAGACCCCCCCCCCCACAGATTTAACTGTCTGCAATTCTCTAGGTGCTTTGAAAAAATGTATTTGGTTTTAGTGTGGTTGAGGAAAGACTTTTTCTTTTTTTGGTAAGAAATCAATCCATGAATTAATCAGTCCCTTTATTTGTATTCTGACTTCTCCCAAAGTTGGACTGACAGCAGCATACAGAATAAAAAGGAGATATAAGTACAATCATATCTAGCTAAAACAAATGCGAAGATGAGGTGAAAATAATATTAAATTGTAGAATTCAAATGATGTAACACATTAATTTAAAAGCATATATTACAACAGTACAGCAATAAAACAGAAAATCCACTATATTAAACAATAAGTTTCTGAATGCTTGATGGAACAGAAATTCATCACTTGGTGAAAAGATCACAAGAGGCAGCCAGCCTCACCTCCCTAAAGAGGGAGTTCCAGATTGTAGGAGCAGTCATGGAGAAGACCTTCTCCTGTTGTCCCACCAACTGTACCTGTAAAGGAAAGGCCTGTCCTGGAGATTTCAAGGTGTAGGTAGGCTCATATGGGAAGATATGGTCTACCTGATATCCCGAACCTAAGCCATTTAGGTCTTTAACACCTAAATTTCACCTTGAAATTTGCTTGGAGATAGGCTGGTAGTCAGTTATAACAAAGGAATCATGTACTCCCAGTACAAAGCTCCTGCTAACCATCTGGTTGCAGCTCTTTGGACCCATCAAATAGTGTAATCTTCTGTCCAAAGTTACTGTCCTATCTTTGCTGCATAATGAAGATGTGGGATAGAATATTTGTTTGATTATCATTTCAAGCTGAAGCTTATTTTAGGCTTTTTTCAAGCTAATTTTGTTGTTGCAACCAATGTACACACATTGCAATTTTTTAAAAAAAGTACAGAAAGAGCAGAGATAATCTTAAATAACACAAAATAGATGCTTCAGAAACTTAATAGCAAAGCAACAAAGGACTTTGAAGACTTGAAACAAGACAGTCTCCTTTTTTTTAAAGGCCCGATTCTTCCCCCTGAGACACAGAAAATAACAGGCAAAAAGATAATATATCTTTGAAGCAACAGCATTATCAGTATAAATAAACCTTTCAGACTGTGACAACATACTACACATATTTCTTCTTTAAATAAAAAGCAGGGAAGGAATTACTGCCAAAATACATCAGCAGTGGATGAAGGTATAGGTCTTCCTTCCACAGCAACAGGAGGAGAAACCAGGGGGAAAGGGATGGCAACCATTCTATAAGACAAAGCCAGCCACATCTTCTGTGTCACTGTATTTTACCATAGTTTTGCAGAAATTTTAGGGAAATATTGCTGCATTAACCATGTGTAAAGTTGGTCAACTGTATTGTCCATGTGTCTTTCGGATGAAGACAAAGGATAAGAACAAGAATATAGTCTTGGTGAGGGAAAAGCATTTTAAATTCTTTTTATGAGGATAAACATCCAGAATTCTATGAAATGAAATATATTTGTCCATCAAACAGGAAATGCATTTTCCTTTTTTAAAAACATTCATATTTCCAGCAATGACACAAGAGGTCAAAAGGAAGGCTTCCACATGGTTCCAAGACGATATTTTATCGTTACACCCATAAAAGCAGTGGAGCTTGGAAAAGTTACTTTTGGATTTTAACTTCCCGAATCAACCAGCTAGGATAGTGATATTTTAAAGTTTTATAATGGTGACTATATTGCTTCTCTCTACTGAGTCTCAAATAAAAACAAATGTTTAAATAGGGTGAGGTATTTTTGTTGTTGTTAACTGCCTTCACGTTGATCTCGACCCATGGTGATCTCCAGGCCTCCCTGTCCTCTACTGCTCTGCCCAGCTCCTGCAAACTCATATTCGTGGTCCCTTTTATAAAGTCCATCCATCTAGCATGTAGCCTTCCTCTCTTTCTACTTCTCTCCACCTTTCCTAACATTATTGTCTTTTCTAACTATTAATGCCTTCTCATGATGTATCCAAAGTATGAGAGACTATGTCTTGTCATCTTGGCTTCTAGGGATATCTCTGGCTTGATCTGCTCTAGGACCCATTTGTTTGTCCTTTAGGCTGTCCATGGAATGCTCAGCACTCTTCTCCAGCACCACATATCAAATGCATTGATTTTCCTCCTATCATCTTTCTTGACTGTCCAACTCTCACATCCATACATAGTAATAGGGATATGATGGCTTGTATGATTCTAACTTTTGTGCTGAGTTGTATGTCTTTGCATTTTAGGATCTTTTCTAGTTCTTTCATAGCTGCCCTCCCCATTCTTAATCTTCTTCTGATTTTCTGGCTGCAGTCCACATTCCAATCAATGTTTGATCCCAGATATGAGAACTCTTTTCCTATTTCTATTGCCTCATTGTCTAGTTTGAATGTGTGTAAGTTCTCTGTGTTCATTATTCTTGTTTTCTTTATGTTCAACAGTAGGCTTGCCATTGCACTTTCTTCTTTGATTTTCCTTAGTAGTTGTTCCAGGTGCTATAGGCTACATTTAAGAGGAAGGAACTGGTGAAACTACCTCTGAGTATTCCTTGCCTAAGAAAATCTTATAAAATTCATGGGGTTGTCAGAAGTTGACAGGCAACCTGAAAGTACATCCACAATGTACACCCCACTGAATGTTAGCAATGTACTGAATTACAAAGGTCATTCAGTAAAATCAAAACAAAACCCACCACAACAACACAAACCATAATCAATGAACCCCCAAAGCTTGTGTAAACAGCCATACTTTATCTTGGCACCAAAATAAGTCCAACTTCAGTGCCACTTGGTCTTCCAAGGACTTCCAGGATAAAATATCCAAGAAAATATACCTTTGTATATTAACTGCTTTAATTTTAGATTGAGCACTTGTTGATATTTAGGAACTAGAAAAGAAGTGTGATGTAGACAGTGTGCAGAAGTGTGAAGCAGTTCAGGAGAGGTTGAATGTGGAAATTTGACAAACATAAACTGCATATTGCATCATTCTGCAAATATAATCACAATTTTCCCCTTTACTCGCAATAGGAGGGTTATACTTCATAGCTGTCAGGAAAAAAACAACAACAACAGATAGTGTGGGGGAAGATTTTTGGCTATGCTGTCACATACCTCTGAAGTCTGATGAATAATGATGCCATGGAAAGATTAAATAATGGAAGCAGAACAGGGTGCACAAGGGAAAAAAGTTGAAACAATGTATAAAGACACAAATAGAATGGAGAAAGATATTTAGGAAAGAAATTGCCCTGAATATTTCAGTGGCTGAAAGGCTATATTCTGCATAGAGAAGTTGTTTCGTTATGGCCTCATTTATAAATGCTGTGTTTAAATAATACCTTCTTCTCCTTTACTTTCTGGACTCATTTGGCCCAAAACAGCTAGGAAGATCCATTGGATTTTAATGCAGTACAGACCCAAGTTTGGATCAGACATGTCATGTAGGAATACAGTTCTTTATCCACCCATAATTTTCATACTGGAAGGAACATCATATCTTTAATATTTCTTGATCTTTTGTATGAAATCATTGGTTTTTATTTGCATCCTGAAATATTTTCAATCAAATACCAATGTTTCTTTATAGATTGTTGCAAACTATTTGTTACATAGTTAAATGTCAATGTATAATGTATGCAATTACTGTGGGGTCTATCCTGTTTATCCAAAAGTTCTGAGTGAGACCTACATGCAGCTTTATGATATCCATTATCTATAAGATGTGGATAACCTCTATCCCTTAAATGTTTATTTAATAGATCTGATTCCACTGTGAATTGTTCCTCCTTAGAAGAGTTCTGTTTCACCCTTAGAAACTATCCACATGGGAGGTCATTTTTCATATATCTGGGATGGCTGCTATCTACCTTCAAATAAGTATTTACATCTGTAGGTTTCCTGTACATTGATAAGATGATTACCTCGTTTTTTCACTCTTAAATCCAAAAAGTGGACCTCTGAATTACTGTATTCTAAATTAAACTGTATATTGGTATCAATGGAGTTCACCAACTTGTAGATTTTTAAAAATACATCTGCATTACCTCTCCATATAAAAATATATATCATCTAAGTACTTCACCCACACTTTAAGGTTATCTTTATGTTCTGCGTTAGAGCAAATGCCTTTCTCAAAATTTTCCATGTATAAATTTTCCACTTCAGTGGCTAGAGGACATGAATGAAGATTTGGAAATACAATGTCTTATGTAAAAATGTAGAATAAATGGCTAAAAATAATTTCAGTATTGCATCAGCTAGACAGAACAGAGCTGAGTAACCTTATGGACAGATTTCATCATGTATCTTCTCTCTTTTTTATTATATATAAAATATTACATTCTCACTTTGTATAATATTATAAGTTGATTACACATTGTAATACACCATTATCTACTACTACAATACTTCCAAAAGTAACTTTGACTGTAAATACCATTTTGTATGTATTTATAATCTTTTAACTTTCTATGTCTTCCAAATTTATCAAAAACTCTCACGCTTAATGTAACTCAATCGATTATTTTCATATTTCATGAATATTTATAAAACCTCTATTTGTTATCTCAAACATTTCATGCCTTCTCTTTGTATTCATCATTATTTATATCCTTGTTAACTTGCTATTTACTCCATTTTATTTTAATATATTCCATAATTGGAGACCACTCAGTGTCTATCTTGTTTAAGTCTTTTTGATTTAATAAGGCAATTAATCTGTCCATTTCCTGCATTTCTGTCAGTTTCTTTAACCAGTCGTCTACTACAGGTAGCTCTTGTTTGTTCCACTTCTGGGCTAATAGTAGTCTGGCTGCAGTAATCATATATAAAAGTATTCTCTAATGCTTCTTATCTAATATTGGATCTATCTGTCTAGCATATTTAATAGGTAAATCTCTGGTTTTAACTCGTATTTAACTTTGAGTATCTCTTGTATCAAATTATGTATCTTTTTCCAATAGATTCTCATTTTGTTGCACCTCCACCAGATATGAAACCATGATCCCACATTCTGTTTACACTTCCAACAGCAATTTGAACCTGTACCATATTTTTTTGCAATTTTTGATGGGGTCAAGTACCACCTTTGTGAAATAGAAATAGTAAAATAGTTCTCATACCTAGGATCAAACATTGATCAGAGTAGGGACTGCAGCCAGGAAATCAGAAGAAGATTAAGAATGGATGAGGGTGGCTATGAAAGAACTAGAAAAGATCCTAAAATGCAAAGATATACAATTGAGCACAAAGAGTCATACAAGCCATTGTATTCCCAATTACCATGTATGGATATGAGAGCTGGACAGTAAAGAAAGAAGATAGGAAGAAAATCAATTCATTCAAGATGTGGTGCTGGAGAAGAGTGCTGAGGATACTGTGGACAGCCAAAAAGACAAATGAATGGGTCCTTGAACAGATCAAGTCAGAAATCTCCATGGAAGCCAAGATGACAAAACTGAGGTTGTTGTACTTTGGACACATCGTGAGAAGGCATGATTCATTGGAAAAAGCAATAATACTAGGAAAGGTAGAGGGAAGTAGAAAGAGAGTAAGGCCACATACTAGATTAATGGACTCTATAAAAAAGATCACATGTATGAATTTGCAAGAACTGAGTAGAGCAGTGGAGGACAGGGAGTCTTGGAGATGTCTCATCTACAGGGTCACCATGGGTCGAGATCAACTCGAGGGTAGATAATAACATCAACATCAACAACAACATGGATACATCATCACTATCCTTGATGTTTTCTACATCAACATTGTTTGATGTGCTGGGCTATTTCCTTACAAGCACCCAAAGTTGCTTGAAATTCTCTCTCTAGTTCACAAATTATTTCTGAGGGTTTATTCTGCAGAGGAACAGCTCTGGGACTTGGATTGCACATGCACCTTCATTTCCCACACTCAGAACAATATTTTGGCTTCCTATAATTTGTGATTTCCCCCTTCCTGTGCTGCTGAATGCAGTCTCTACACACTGGATGGATCCCCAAAGGGCCAGACAAAAAGCAAGATTGCTTCTTTGAAGCAACAAAGCAATGGCATTTATTTCAGCCTGCCAAAATCAGGGCCACTATAAACATGAAAGAAAGAAAGGCTGCTAGCAAATGGTATATGCTACTGTTTGCTGACATTTTGTCAGTTAGAAAGTTAATGTTATCTTGACTAAACCAGATGAAATCTACAAACACGGCAGAAAGAACTACACTGTAAATATGGGAAGCAACAATAAGCTAGCAAAATCTAATTATCACGGTGGCAAGTGTAGCCTATGGAGGTAAGAGGATAGCTGTCAATGTTGTTAAAGCTGAAAGGTCTCTTTACAATCTCAAAAGCTCCACTTATCTCCCTTTTGTCTGGGCTGTCAACAGGAGATGAATGCTGGCAACCATCCTAATCAGTGACATGGCTTTCTTAATGTGATGACATATTTGGCAAAGAGAGTGCTTGCTTGTTCCACCTATGTGGAATATCAGAAAAGAATCCAGCACAGAGTATGCATCCAGGTGTAGCTATGTTGGCCACACAACAAAGTACAATAACATCCAAAAGCCACAAAACAGCATTACTTTTACTGGGCGAACCAAAACGCACAAAATACATGATGCAAGCTTCCAAAGTTCTATTGGCTTCTTCATCAGGCAAAGGTGTTAAAAATAAAAAAGGAGAAAGAATTTGTTTTTTTTTTTTTAAATGATGATGTTAGAGTCACAGGCCTACATTTTGCCAGGATGTTGCTATAATTGTTCTCAGTTAAACTGTTATGGAGGGATATATATGTAGGCAGAGGCCATTCCTCTTTTTTGGTCATGTGGATTCTGGGAGGCAAAGAGTCATTAAGTCCAGGAAGTAAAATGAAAACTCCATTACCAACACACACAAAAACTCCTTTGAGATTCAGAATAGTTTGTCGCTATGATCATGGATTATTGTGCATTGTCTTTCATTTCTGAAAATTTCTTCAGGGACTCAGGAAAATAGAAAATTTATACTTTCCAGGAGAATCATGTCAAAGCCCAGGAGTACTTTCTAGACTTAAATGAATCCCATATCATTCCATTACTTGTAGGGTAATACAGCTACTACATGGAACTAGTAACAACATCAAAGGGATTTAAGTTGGGAAAGTACTCCCAGGTACTCCTCTTTGTTGATACAATGGTCTTGCTCCAGTTCCTTGCAACCCATGAGTTGATTACAATTTTAATCTTGCTTAGAGCTGACCCACTGGAATCAGAATGATTTTTTTTCATTTCTTCGTTATTATGCAAAAATCATATTGAGAAGGAAAATGCATAAAAGGAATAAAATGACAGACAATTCACTGAAATTATGGTAATGAGAAATTATTGGCTTGCAAACTTATAGTAAAGATAACAAAATATCCAAATAAGTCCCCAAGCAGATTTGACATCTATATGCCATATGTTCAAATGTAGAAGGACTTATGAAGTCCCCAGACTGTCAATAATCCTTTTCTCCTGTTGCAGTATAATGGTTTTAGTCACAGGAAGAGCATGAGGTGATTTAAGTGTACTGTTGTTGTGTGCCTTCAAATCATTTTCCACTTATGGTGACTCTAAGGCCAGAGGTTTCCCTAAGTGGGCTTCCCTGGCTGAGCAGGGAATCTAACCCTGATCTCCAGAGTCCTAGTCCTATGCTCAAATCACTACACCACATGGCTGGATTTAAGTAAGCCTTGGCAAATTTATGCCCTATTTATTTCAGTGCATCTATTCTAAATATGACTAACCAACCCACTAATTCAGAAGTTCCCAATCTGTGCTATAAGGAGCCCTTAGGGCTCTGCGTGCACTTTCCAGGTACTCCGTGGCCACTTCAGGAAAATGAAAGAAATAAAAATTGAATGAAATTAAGGAATAAGAATATCATTCTTATATATACGCCTAAACACCATTAACTTGTAAGACATAGAGTAGGCCTGTTAGGGACTCCACCATAGAAATAAGGGCTCCACAAGTCAAAAAGGTTGGGAATTAATTTAAACAACAACAAGAGAGAGACTTCAGTTGGGCTAGTTAGGCCTTATTGAGCCCATATGGGGATTTCTCTATTTCATTCCATGGCATGATCTTTCATCATATATCTTTCAGATTACACTGACATTTTCAGACATTTCAGTGTTGATTGATACTCCTGATTTTTAACAAATTGTTATCACCACATTACCCCAATTTTTCTGCCTTTCACCATTGTGCCTGCCATCTCCTATTACATACATTATATGTGGGGAATTTTGACCTCCAGAATGTCTTTAACTACATCTCCCATGATGCCTTATCATTTGCATTTCTGATCCCAATCAAAAACATCTGGAGAGCTAAAAATCCCCCACTCCTCACACACTGCCTTCTTTATTAGGCAAGGTTTTAGCAGTGGGAATCTGCTGTTAGAAACTGACAAACTTCAAGGCTGAACAAGCATTCAATTTCTAGCTCCTTCAGGCTTGTTTATTTTCTTCCCCTGTTCTCTCTAATGTTGGCAATTATGGCCTGCTTATTGTGGTTTGCAAATATCATTCATATGAACTTTGCTTCCAGTTTTACATTATTAATGGTCACACCATTCCTCTGAACTTCAGAGTCAGCAGTAGTCCATGCAAATTAAAGTATACAAAAAGATCTTGAATATTTACTTCACACAGCATGTACATGCTGCACTTCTAAGGATGAATACTTTAAATATTTTGTGGTATTAACATAATCTGTGCTGCATAATAGTTATTTTACTTCTCAACAGCCATTAAAAAGGAAAATTGCCCTTGAGATGGGATGCATTTTCATTTTTATTCAACTTTTGTTGTATCCTGAACAACTTCAGTAACATAGATGTGGTTTTATGGTTTTATGGTGAGAAATTATTTTGGAAAAGCTGTGTGTTCATGATATTTTGTGAAATATCTCTTGCACTGCTCCTACCAGTTCAGCGCTTGTCCCATGCTACCTCTTTCAGAAGTGAGATTTGATGGAATATTACATGAATTGGACTCATCATTAGGACTGCATCCACCTAATGAACTCCTTGCTCATGAAGATCTGCCATGAGCTTTTATTTGTTTACTTTTTGTTTGTTTTCTTTCCATTGCTAAGTTTTGTTTTGGTTTTTTTTTTTTTAAATGTCTATATATACCAGAACTTTTTCTGACTATTAAATAATGTAGTTGTAATTGCCAATTTTACTTAATGCTTTTAGGTAGCAATTTAGCATACTTTTACAGGATTTACTTGCTTTATATTGTAGCTATAGTTATAGTTATAGGAGCAGATGGCAGGCCCTCTCTCCTTCCCAACTGCCACTGCTGTGACCTCAGAAGGAGAGAAGAGGCAGTATCTGCTGGACTTAATTCTCCCCCAACACTATAATCCCCTTTTGCTTTTGTGTCATGTTTTATTAGATTGTAAGCCTGAGGGCAGGGAATTGTCTTTTTTTAAATTGCATATCTTTATTGATATCACAAACATCAGAACAACAAAACAACATCATTACAATCTTAAGAAAGAACCCCCCCCGACGCGTTGGGAGGGGCTCAATAGCCATTGCCATGACGCTGGATGCACGATTTGCTGGGCGGGAGGAAGTCCCGTCCCTTCCTCCACTGCCCAGCCAATTGGGGAGGGGATCCTCTGGGATCCCTATTCGCTGGTGATCTCGCATCTCGCGAGATTACTGGCGAGAATTCGGGGCTATAAAGCCCCCTGGCTGCCACGAGGCGGCAGCCATTTTGAATAGCAGGCTAGCGAGACGCTGGCCTGCTAGCTCTTGCTCCTGGCAGTTCGGGCTTTTTGGAGGCAGCGCGAATGCCTTTCGGGAGTCTGGGAGGCCTGGCCTGGCATGGAGGGCCCCATTGCACTGGTGCAGCATGGGTGTTAGGCCCGTGGCTGTGGTTTTGGCGGTGGAGGCCGGTCGAGTGGCTTATTGGGTGGCAGGCAGATCACAGCGCAGTGGGCTAGCATGTGGCCTGTGGTCAGGGCCGTGTTCTGAGCAGCAGAGCAGCTTGGAGGCAGGAGGCCTGCAGTACCCAGCCCAAGCAGCAGGACTGGTTTGTTTGCCCTGAGAGGGGTTTGGCAAGCCCATCTCCTCTCAGGCCTGTAGTAAAACACACACACACACACACACACACGCAAACCACATACACACATAAGAGGTGCGGCCCTCCGTGGGCGGGGGGGGGGGGCTTCTGCCATTGGCCGGGGGTGGCCTGGTTAATATTTGGGCCCTCTTGTGTTAAGGGCCTTGGCTTAGCTTGGCCTGTCTCCCTTGGGGGGGGGGCATAAACAAACTGCCAGGTCGCAGGGCCTGGGTTTTTCCTAGTGAGCTCATTGCGGCCTGGTCTCCCTTGCAACAGGGAAGGCCTGGTGGTGGGCCTTGTGCTTCAGCCCCGCTGGTGGTGGTACACTCGCCAGTGGTGCTGGCTGAGCCCTTTTGTCCCTTTGGGGATTTGGCAGGCCATTTCCTTAATTGCGTCCCTGGTTGGGACTGGTTTACTGGGGTGTGACCCGTGTCTTAATATATATTTAAAAAAACCAAACAAAACACAAACCCACTCTGCCCTAAAAGGCATAGGTTTTACCTAAGCACTATAACCCAAAGCAGCATTGTCCATAGACTATCATAAGGTATTATCTAAGGCTGCTCTGTGGCATCTGAGATTTGAGGGTTGTAGCTTTAGGAACACTATAACCCAAAGCAGCATTGTCCATAGACTATCACTAAGGGATCATGCTGTGCAGTAAACCACAATCTAAGTGGCGTGCGGCCTCTGCTGGGCCCAATACAGGGTGACCAGCTCCGAAGAGGTCAGGTGATACACAAAGTAGGGATGATGACATTGGAGCCCATTTGGCACAACTGGGCCGCACTATGCAGGCCTGTGCAGTAGTGTGTGAACAACTTGCTCAAAGGGGGGTTCAAGGTTCTCATCCAGGGCCTCGGGCAGTGTAGTTCCTATTGGAGTCCAAAATTCAGGGCAGAAGGCTACACAGGTGCAAATGGAGATGGCACCTGGCATTTCTTCCGAGGAGGAGGTATGTGGTCCCCCAGTGGAATCAGCTATTGGGGTTGGGCAACCAACCATAGCAGATGTTATGGAACTGCTAAGGAGAGTTTCAGGTGTGGTACCATGTGGAGCGGCTGCCCCTGTGCTACAACAGCCCACTCTGGTAGACTTGTATAGTTTGGTCCAGAGGGCTGTAGGTTCAGGTCAGGATGGTGGGACAGCACTTGAATCTGGTGAAATTTATAACAGAGATGGGGGAAGTGTCTCTTCCTTTTCACAGGTTGGCACCTGAGCAGAGGCTATCTCACACTCGGTGGAAAATTCACAAACAGCGAGGGAGGCTGCTCAGCAATCATCCAATCCAGGTTTGTCCATGTCTACTAATACTATGACTGCTTGGCCCACCTTGGTGTGGACTCCAGGGAGCCAAGCTGGGCAAAATGCCACTGGTAAAGGTTCTCCTTCTATATCCAGTATAGCACCCTCGACAACACCAACGGCACTCCAGGTGCCTGACTCGAGGGTGGAAGCTGAGCAGCCATCAGTCTCTAAGGTAAGTGATTCTAGGCTGGTGGTGACTGTGGGAGTGGTAGGCTTAGCTGGGGTAGAATGTGTGGTGGAGTGCAATCCCTATGCCGGGATGTCAACTCCCTTAGGATCTCATCTTCCCCTCTCTGCTAAGGAGAGAATATGGAAAGGTGAATACATCGATTTATTTTCACTGACATTCCGGGACCCCGAGCCAAGGATAATGGTAAAGGATGGGGTAGTATTTAGTCTTCCCAAGGAATTCCAGGCTCACAAACGTCCGAAGCTCGAACTGAACTTTGTGAACTGGATGATGGGAATACCCAAGAAGGAGCCCGGTGAGTTCTGTTTAATTCACAATTTGTCATACCCAAAAGGGGAATCTGTTAATGATGCCATTGATTCAGCTTTGGCATCGGTGAAATATGCATCATTTGACGCAGCAGTGCAAATGGTACGGGCTTTAGGTAAGGGTGCCCTATTGGCCAATTGTGATATAAAATCTGACCTATTGGGCTTTCAATTTGAAGGGAGGTACTACTTTGATAAAGCAATGCCAATGGGGTGTTCTATTTCTTGCTCGGCCTTTGAAAAATTTAGTACATTTTTGCACTGGTGTGCCGTCAAGAGGTCAGGTAATCATAGTATTACTCATTATTTGGATAACTTCTTGTTTGCGGGAGCTCCTGGGTCTTTGAGGTGTGTCGATACCTTGTCGGCATTTCAGGTGTTGATGGCTGAGATGGGAGTGCCCTTAGCAGTGGAAAATACAGAGGGTCCTGGCACCTGTCTTACCTTTTTGGGCATTGAATTAGACACAGTTGAGGGACTTTCTTGCCTCCCTATAGAGAAAGTTGAGGCAATGAGACAACAGGTAAGGCTCATGAATAGTAGGACTAAGGCCACGCTTCGTGACTTTCAATCCCTGACAGGCTTGTTAAATTTTGCTTGTAAAGTTATTGTTCCTGGTCGAGCATTTAGTGCTCACTTATATCATGCTACTAAAGGGGTTTCTGCCCCGCATCCCCATATTAGGATTACTAGTGGGATAAGATCAGATTTGAAGGTTTGGGAGTCATTTTTGTATCAATTTAACAGAGTCTCCTTTTGGCAGTCCGAAATGCTTTTAAAGGCGGACCTCCAAGTACACTCTGATGCCTCTGGCGCACATGGTTTTGGCCTTTATTGGAAAGGTTGGTGGGAAGCTGAGAAATGACCACAAGATTGGGTGGATAAGGGTTGGACACGTGATCTCACTTTTCTCGAACTCTTCCCTATTGTGGTTGCAGTTCATTTGTGGTCAGTTCCATTTGAAAATAAAACTGTTTGGTTTTGGTGTGACAACCAAGCAGTGGTTCATGTAGTGAACTCTCAAACCTCCAAATCTCTAAGGGTAATGGCCTTGGTAAGATCAATGGTTTCTCAATGCTTGAAGTATAATGTGTTGTTCCAGGCTCTCCATGTGCCGGGTTTACTAAATCCATTGGCGGATGCCCTTTCCCATTTTCAGTTTTGCAGTTTTGTCAACTCGCCCCGGAGGCAGCATCTCAACCACTGAAGGTACTGAAACATCTGTGGAGCCTTGGAGATTAGAGATTGACAGGGCGATTCTCCAGTCCGTTGCTCCATCGACACGCAAGTCGTATCAACTTGCAATGCGAGCTTTTAGACTGTTTCTATCTGTAGTGAGAGAAGTTGAGGTTTGGCGCTTGAGGGTGGAGACAGTGTTATGTTTTGCTGTTCACCTTGGCCAGTCAGGTTTGTCCCCGGTCACTATTAGGGGGAGGTTAGTGGCTGTGTCTTTTTATTCTAGAGCAGGGGGCTTTACGGACCCTACCATGGACTTTAGAGTTCGTAGGGCTTTGGAGGGATGGGCTAGGGAGCTTCCTGCGGCACGTGAAAATCACTTGCTGGTAACTGGATCAGTTCTCATTCAGATTTGGCAGTCCCTTCCAAACCTGTGTTCTTCAACTGAGGAGGTTGTTCTTTGGCCTTTTTTGCGGCCACTAGAATAATCGAAATTGTCCCTGGCTCACGCTCCGATACTACTGGCAGGGCACTTTTTTTGTCGGATGTCCTATTTGTAGACCAGGGCATTCACATCTGTTTTAGGTGTTCTAAAACTGATCAGTTGGCCAAGGGCCAAAATGTTGTCTTGTCAAGAGCAACAGGAGGTCAGATTTGTCCTGTTGCTGCTTTGTCTGACTATCTCAGACTTTGCCCCTCTGACCCTGGATATTTGTTCCTTCATATCTCGGGCCTTCTGTTGACCTAGTTTCAATTCCAAGTGGTGCTACGGGAGGATTTACGGCGTGCAGGTTTGCCAGTGGCCCAATTTTCTTCACATTCTTTCAGAATAGGGGCAGCAATTACTGCTGCGGCTAATGGACTAAGTGACACCGCAATCCGAAGTATTGGGGGTTGGCAGTCTAGGGCCTTCAGGTCATACATTCCCCCTTAGCGACACAGTTAGGAATTGAAATGGTTATTCATAGTAGTTATTTGGTTTACCTAACTTACATTTTTTTCCCATTTTGAACAGGCAATGGTGGTGGGCAGGGACCCCCCCCCCCCCCCGGGGGATAATTCAGTTAATCGGAATTACCAAATTTGAATAAATTTAATCAGGATGAAGAGTATGCATTTTTGGGGTTAACAAAATTTTCCTATGATGTCACCGACTAAGTTGAGGACGTCATAGCTAGGTTATGTCATGGGATAGGCTATGACATCATTTCCGGTTGGGGGGAGATGATTTATTTGGATATGCATTGAATTGGAACTTGCTGTTATTGACACATGTTGCAAAGGGCTTGGTATAATGTGCCAGCAAATTTATTATATACATGGACACATGTGTCAAGAACAGTTTAAATTATGGTTCATGCAAATTGTTAATGAACAGTTTTATGACCTTGTACAGATAAATAAAGTTGTGGCCAATTTATCACCCATAAAGAGGCATACGGTGTCATTTGTGCCGGTGACAAGTAACTACTGAGTAAAACAGATATTACAGCATAAACAAAAACAGGAAAAAATCAAATAACCACAAAGAAAAAATGTTGAAAAACACAAAACACTTATATAGAGACTTTCTTCCATTTAGACCTTGCTATCACTGACACTAATTGTTCTATCTTATATTAAATATAATAATATGATTCTGTTTATTCTTCTTCTAATAAACATGCTTTATCTTTCATATATGATAGTAAAGTAAACCTAAATATGTATTTATACCTTAATTGTAATTATAATTATTGTAACCTTTCAATTACTATTTCAATTCACAATCCACCATTTGCATACTTATACTTTGCTATTTCCTTTATATTCTTAGTTCTGCTAATTTAAAACTGTAATGTTTGCCCAATGTTTTAAATAAATTCCTCAAGAATTTTGAATAAATTATTCTGCTTTTCCCTTCATCCAGCTCTGCCATTTCATACAGTTTAATCAGTCATTGTGCTATTGACAGTATTTCCTCTTTTTCCTCATACCCACACATATACCACTCTTGCACATGTCAACATATAAAAAATAAATCTTCCATTTCCTCCCTCTAAATTCTTATCAATCATGCCCAGTAAGTAAACCTTGAGTAAAAATTAAATCCCATTGTTTAATTCATTCACAATTATTTTATGAATAGCTACCCAAAATGATCTTGCTTTTGGGCATGTTCACCATAAATGGTAAAATGATCCTGTAACTTGAGAACATTTTCCCTGTGCTGACCGAATGGTCGTAATAAAGAAAATTAAATTAATTAAATTGAGAACATTTTCAACAATTAGTTTTTGATCCTTTATACTTCTGGGCAATTCTTTGTGGTAATAAGTGCCACCTAAAGAACATTTTGTAATTGTTCTCACATAGATCTTGACAGAGAGTATGTTTGATTCTTTTATTCCACATTTCCTCCCATTGACTTAGTTATATATTGTGCCCTATGTTTTGTGCCCATTTGATCATACACTCTTTAATTGTCTCATCCTCAGCATCCCATTTTAATTATAGTTTATAAGATTTTGAAATCATGTTTTTGTTGCCTGCTTTTATTATTCTATTCCAATCTGATTTCTTTAATTCAAAACCTTCTAGTTTTGAATCAATGTTATATCTCTCTCTTGTCTATAAAGCTACCAGTTATAATCTATATCTTCCTGTTTGAGCTCTTCTAGAGATTTCAAATCATATGTCCCATGTACTACTTTCGATATATCCTTATATTTAATTCACTTTTACTGTAATATATTTTCTTGACTGAATAGTGCCTCATGTGGGGGAAACCACAGAGTGATTTCTGGGCATAGTCTTAATTTGTATTTGTTTCATACTTTCAAAAGGGCTTTTCCCACAAAGTGCTTAAGACATTCTTTGTTGACTTTCTTGTCCCCATAAAACAAAGAGGCATGCCACCCAAATCTCAGTCCCTTTACAACCACCACACACTCTTGCAGTTCCTGCAATTTGGAATTGGTTTTTGTTGTTGTTGGTAGTGGTGTAAAGTGCCATGTATAGTAATGGTGCTATATAAATAAATGATAATGATGTTGGGCTAGGACAGACACCTGATCAGCATGTCTTGGGCACATCACATACCTACTCATCATAATTAGAAGTCATGGTATATATTCTTCCATAGATGTGTGTGTGTGTGTGTGTGTGTGTGTGTGTGGAATTGTCATAGAAGTTGGAGAAAATGTTAAAATATTAACATTTGAATCAAGCACTTCTCTGAAATGATTGGGGTGCCTGAAACAAACAAACAAACAAACACTCTCAAATCTAAATAATCTGCCTTCTGATACTGGTGGATGTTATCCCAAACAGTCAATATTTAAGAATATAGCTGTTGGCAAAAGTGGTTTTCAGTTTTAATGGCAGATACATCACCTACCATTACTCTAATCAGTGGAAAACTGACAACCATTATGAGACATATTCTGGCCTACATTCTTTTATTAGTGCAGTCATGCAACTGTCTATTACAACACAGCACAACAATACTTGAAGAGCTAATTAGTCTTTAATTGACATCAAGAAGCTCTCTGGAAAGTAAAGAGACAAAAGGCAATACAGAGCAAGATGCCAGATCTACAGATTGTGTTGATAAATAGTAGTGCAAAGAGATTGATTGGAGTAAAGTAGAGCATTTATTGGCTATTGGGTTGTTTTGATTGCCTGGCTTGCTGTAGGCCACAGTCAGACACTTCTGACCTTGCTTGTGCTAAACTTAGATGTTCAAAAAGAAGCTGTGTTAGAGGAAAAATGTCATGATGATAGAAAACCATTTGCCTTCCCCATACATTTATTCATATAATGAAGGATTTGTTGGGCTTTAACCAGTATTTTCTTGCTTTTGTCACAAAAAGAGCATCTAGAATTGTATGTGCTCAGGATTCAGACATATTGCCAGGCATGGACAAGTATGTGCAACATCAGCCATTGCAATAGGTTTCACAATGTGACCGGCTGTAAGATTTGGTCATCTTTGGCATGATACCATCTGACTGGGCCTCCTGTGATAGTAGCAGCTATTTCTTTCTTCTCTTTATGCCATACTGGATTTATTTGTTATTAACTGCCCTCAAGTCAATCTCGACTCATGGCGACTCTATGGATGAGACCCTCTGTCCTCCACTGCTCTACTTAACTCCTGCAACCTCATACCTGTGACCTCCTTAATGGAGTCCATTCATCTAGCATGTTGCCTTCCTCTCTTCCTACTTCCCTCCACCTTTCCCAGCATTATTGTCTTTTCCAAAGAGTCCTCCCTTCTCATGATGTGTCTGAAGTATGAGAGCCTCAGTTGGGTCATCTTGGTTTCCAGGGAGGTTTCTGGTTTGATTTGCTTTAGGATCCAATTGTTTGGCCTTTTGGCTGTTCATGGGATCCTCAGCATTCTTCTCCAACACCACATTATCTCAAATGCATTATTTTCTTCCAATCATCTTTCTTAACTGTCCAGATCTCACATTCATACATGGTAATTGAGAAGATGATGGCTTTTATGATTCTAACTTTGTGCTGAGTTGTATATCTTTGCATTTTAGAATCTTTTCTAGTTCTTTCATAGCCACCCTCCCCATTTTTAATCTTCTTCTGATTTCCTGACTACAGTCCCAATTTCTATCAATTTTTGATCCCAGGTATGGGAATTCTTTTACTATTTCTATTTCTTCATTGTCTAGGTTGAAATTGTGAACATTCCTCGGTGGTCATAATTTTTATTTTCTTTATGTTCAACATTAAGCCTGACTTTGTACTTTCCTTTTTTTAAAAAAATAATCTTTATTATTAATAAAAAAGTATATATATATATATATATATATATATATAGACATACAATACGTAATCAACATTCAAATAAAATTCAAATCAAAAATTTGATTGCATTAATGTAATTATTTTACAAATGTCTTGGTTCTTCTTCACTTCCTTATTCGTTCTCTTGCAAGTATTTATATATGTATATTTTTTTTGTACCTTGCTGTGTTGATGCTTCTTAGAATCTTCCGTTATAGCTAATCATCTCTTGTTTGTTCCACTACAAATATAAATAATCCCTATTTTAATAACATTGCTTAGCTACTATAGATTGTAATATTTTATAAGTCCTTTTCTATTTTTGTAAGATGAGACCTGTATTCATTCCCGTGCTTATTTCTCTTATGTTTTTCCCTTATTATTGCTTATTTTGTTATTTCCTTCTTTTGCTGTCTAAATGTTTATTTATTTTTGATTTACATTTGTTATATATCTATATTTGTTTCTTTTACTCTGCCTTACAGTTCTTACAGTTCTCTTCTTATGATCTGACATCCTTTCTCATTCCAGAAGTAAGTTGTTAAATAACTCCCATTCTTTTTCTATTTTCTCGGATGGTTTCTGATTAATTAGTGCTGTCAGTTTGTCCATATATTTCATCTCTTCCACTTTAATTTTCCAATCTTCTAATTTAGGACTATCCCCTGTTCTCCACCCTCTAGAAATAATTAATCTTGCTGCTGTTATTAAGTACAAGATTATTCTCCAGTGTTTTGTCATTAGTTATTTATTGAGTTTTGTGGTTATATTCAACAAAAATAGTTCAGGAATGAGAGTTATTTGGTTTTTGAGTTTTTGTTGCATAATTTTATGAACTTTTTGCCAAAACTTTTGAGTTATTGGACATGTCCACCACATGTGATACAATGTGCCAGCTTCTTTTTGGCATTTCCAGCATCTGTCGCTTAGTTTCTTGTTTATTTATTTTCTTTAATTTCTTCGGGGTAAAGTACCACCTGTTAGCGATTTTCATAAAATTTTCTTTCAAATCCTGTGATGCTGTGAAAGTATTTGTGTTTTTTTTTCTGAGCATCTTCCCATTCCTCTAGAGATATTGGGTGACCAATATCTCTAGCCCAATCAATCATGGATTTTTTATGTACTCTTGCTCCAGCTCTCTCTCTAGAAATATTTTATAAAGTTTTGAAATTTTACCTTCATCCGGAGATTGCAGAATTTTATCTAGTTCATTTGTGGTTTGTTGGAATTCTTATTTTTTTATATCTTCTTTGTATTTGCTTTTTATTTGAGAGTAAGTGAACCATGTTAAATTTATATTTGCCTTCATCAATTCTTCTCTATCTAGGAGATAGTAATTTCCTTTATTATTTTTTCTGAGTAGGTCATGATACTTTAGCCAGACTCCCGTCTTGCTTCTTTGAAAAAAAAAAAAACTCCTGGGTGGATACCCATAAAGGAGTTTTCTGGTAGCATTTATTTTTTATAGTTAGCCATATTTTTAAGAGATAATTTCTCAAAATATGGTTATTAAAGTCTTTATTTGCTTGGAGCTTATCATACAATATGTATGCGTGCCATCCAAATTGGTTTCTAAAACCTTCAAGTTCCAATAATTTTTGATTGTCTAGCTTTATCCAGTTCTGCAACCAGATTAGACCACATGCTTGATGGTATATTTTGAAGTTTGGTAGGGTGTATCTTCCCCTTTTTTTATAATCCTGAAGAGTCGACATTCTTATTCTTGCTTTTCCACCTTTCCATATAAATTTGCTTATTTCTTTATTCCATTCTAAAAAAGTCTTTTCTTTTGTTATTATAGAAAGGTTTAGCAACAGGTATAGTATCTTTGGAAGAATATTCATATTTATTGTTGCTATTCTTCCCAGTATAGACAAGTTCAACTTATTCCATTTAATTAGATCTTTTTTTATTTCTTCCCACAATCTATTATAATTGTTTACTATAAGATCCATGTTTTTGCTAGTAATCCATATTCCTAAATATTTAATTTGATTTGTTATGGTACAGCCTGAAATGCTGGCCAGCATTTTTTGGTCTTTTTTCTTAAGGTTTTTGGTTATTTTCATCGTTTTATATTTATTCATTTTAAATCCAGAGTATTCACTGAATGAGTTGATTTCTTCAAAAAGATCTTGTATGTTATTTAAAGGGTTTTGCAGCATCACTACTATATCGTCTGAGTAGGCTTTTATTTTTAACTCTTTGTTCTTGATTTTAGTTCCCTTTATTTTCCTATTTTCATTTATTGCCTTAATTAATATTTCAACTGTTATTATAAATAACAATGGTGAGATGGGACACCCTTGCCTTGTTCCTTTGTAGATATTAAATTCTTGGCTTCTTTCTCCATTTATTAATAATCTTGCTCCCTGATCTTTATATGTTTGTTGAATACAAATTGTAAATTGTCCTTGTAAGCCTATTTTCTTCAAGCAAGTGAACATGAAGTCCCATCTCACCTTGTCAAAGGCTTTTTCTGCATCAATATACACCAATCCTATAGTTTCTTTTCATTGTTTATATGATAATATTCAATTGTGTTTATTATGTCTCTGATGTTATTTCTAACATATCTTCCTGGAAGGAAGCCGTTTTGATCCTCTTGAATATAATTTGCAATTACTTTTTTCAGTCTGGAAGCTAGGACTGAAGTGTATATTTTATAATCTCTATTCAGAAGTGAGATCGGTCTATAGTTGTTTATTTCTTTAGCATTTTTTTCTTCCTTCGGTATCAGCATGATTTCTGAATATTTCCAGGATTCAGGTATTCCCTCTGATGGAATTGAGTTGAAAGTTTTCTGTAGTGGTTCTAATAAGGTCTCTTCAAAAGTCTTATAATAAGCTGCAGAAAAACCATCCGGGCCTGGAGATTTATCTATTTTGAGACCTTTGGTGGCTTGGCTTATTTCTTGCTTCGTTATTAGTGCATTCATTTGTTCTATGTGCTGTTCATTAAGTTCAAACAGGGTTTTTATTATCCAAATATTCTTGCATTTTCGTCTTATGATCTTTAGAATTGACTTCTTCTTTAAATAAGTTTGAGTAGAATTCCAGGAAAGAGTTTTTAATCTCCTCTTGTGTTTGAAAAGTTTTATCTTTATATGTAATTTCAGTAATTGTTTTTTTTTTAATCTTGTTTAGGTAATCTGGCCAGATTTCTTCCTACTTTGTTAGCATGTTCAAAATATTGTTGTTTAGTTTTTTCATCTTTTGAGCTATTTCTTCTAAGTTTTGAGGTTCAAGTTTTAATTGTAGGTATTTCAATTCCTTTTTTAATTTGTTATTGTTAGGTGTCTGATTTATCTTCCTTTCTACCTCAGTCATTTGTTATATTATATCAGAGACTTGATCCTGTTTCTTTTTTCTCATCTCAGATCCTTGTTTTATTAACAGCCCTCTAACCACTGCCTTGCTTGCATCCCATATGGACTTATTTTTAACATCTGGAGTGGAGTTTTCTTTAAAGTATTGTCTTATTTCCTCTTTAATTTTTTTAACAAATGTTTCATCTTCCAAAAGATTTGAATTCAGTTTCCAACATCTTTCTTTTCTTGGCAGCAACATTTCAATATTAATAAGATTATGATCTGATATCATTTTTGATTTTATTTCCATTTTTTATATATATTGCAAAAGGTGTTTTGAAATTAGTCCCATGTCTAGTTTTGAACTGGATTGGTGTACATCTGAAAAAAAAGTAAATTCACTCCTATTTCCGTATTTTTGTGTCCATGTATCTTCTATTTTGTTCTTTTTTTAAATAAAAAAAAGTTTATGGCAATTTTCCCTGATTTTTTTATAGGCTTATCTGATTTTCTATCTATTCTTGGATTCAATACTCCATTAAAATCTCCAATTAACAAGATATTGTTCTTATTGTGTTCCAACAGTTCTTTATTTAATTTTGCATAAAAAGATTCTTTATTTTCATGGGGACCATACATTGCAACAATTAGAAGAGTTAGAAAGTCAATTTGCAATTCAACTCCAACATAATGTCCCTCGCTACTCTTAAAATTTTCCTTAGCTTGATATTTTTTATTCACATATAGTGCCACCCCCCTTTTTTTCTTATTTTCTAATGCCAAATAAAAAAGTTGTCCTAACCTAGGATTCTTCAGGTACTTTATGTCCCTGTTTCTGATCCTGGTTTCTTGTAAAGCTATGATGTCATGATTAAGTTTTTCCAGGAGATGGAATACCTGTTTCCTTTTATAGGCTGTGTTTAGGCCTTTGATGTTCCATGACCCTATTTTTAACAACATTTTTCTTTTTTTGCTATTTCTTTCAATAATAAATTATTGTTGTTCTATCTCGTCTTCTTCTGTTAATAAGTCATCCTCTTCTTCTTGACTATTTACAATGGCCTTGTTCAAATCTCCTATTTCCTCCAAATCCATTAATTCGTCATCATTGTTTTCATCTTGTAGTTCTTCTTCTGTGTCACCTTCCTCTTCTCCGTTAGATTTTTTCTGTATCTGGGTTGATTTTTTGACGCTATCTAGTTCTTTCTCTGTTCTTGTTTGTTGTTTCTCTTGTTTCTTCTTTTGGTACTTCTCTCTATTCACTTCCTTTGTTTTTCTATTTATCATATTGTAAAATTCTTTTGCCTTTTCAACTGTATTTATTTTGAACCTTTTATGATTGTATGTTAGGGAAATACCTTCTATTCTCTCCCACCTAAAGTTAATTTGTCTTTTTATAAGCAAGGTTGTCAGGAATTTGTAAATTTGTCATCTCTTTAGGATTTCCTGTGGCAAATCTTTAAATATTTCTATTTCCACATCATCTATTATTAATCTTTCTTCATAATTCTTTTGGATAAATCTTTCCCTGAGTCTATAATTTGTGAAATTTATTATTATATTCCTTGGTGTTCCCTTATCTTTTGCAAATTTCGAATTGATTCTGAATATTCTGTCTTTTTGCAGGTCCAGGGATTGTTCTGAAATTTCAATAAAGTTTGCTAATGGAGGAATAAGACGATCTAACAAGTTTTTTACCTCTATTAAGCCTCTTATCTTAATGCATCTTTCTCTAAGTCTAGCCTCTTGTATCAGGAGCTTATGTCCATCTATCTCTTGTTCTCTTTGGACAGTATTTGTTTTCTTTTCTAGTTCTTGATTGTGCTTTTTAACTTGTTCTGGTTCATTTCTAATTTCATGCATCTCCTTGGATATATTATCTAGTTTTTTACTGAGGCTTTCTATTTCTCTTTCTAGATCTGCTTTTATCTCTTTTCTGGTTTCTTTAAGTTCTTCTCTTATCTCCTTCTTGAATTTTTTAAAAAAACTCTCTTAATTCTTGAAGAATGGTTGTATTTATATCAGGTCTGTTAGCCAGTTCTGTAGAGTTTCTTCTTTGGGTAGTTTGCAAATATGTCATTTGCACTGTTCTTGTCCTTGTATTCGCCATTTCAGTCTGACTTTCTTCTATACTATTATGTTCTATCTTAATTCTGTTATATTATTTAATTAATAGTGACTTATTGCTCAAGGGAAAAACAACAACAGTAGTTATTGTTAACCATCTATACAACTGCATATACTGGTCTTTTTGATAGACTTCTACTTTTTACTTTTACACCAATCTTCTTACAATTTATAGTTTAACACATAACCTTTGCAAATACACTAAAGGTGTCATTAAAGAAATAAGAAAAGAGAGTTATCGCCACTCTTATTTACAACTATATCATTTGTCAGAGAGAGATAAAGAAGAAGAGGGGGAGAAAAACAAGAGAGAGAAAATTCAAGATACAAAATATACTCAATGGTATCTATTACACCAGCTTATCATCAAATCAAATCTGATATATGAGTTTCCTACAATTAAGAATTAAACGTTTGCCTCCCTTTGAGCGTTAAACAAAGTTAAACATTAAATTTTAAAGTGAGATCAATGAGTAATAGACATTAATATTATACTGTTAACAGTGAATCTTGGCCTTCCTTCCTTCCCTCTTCTTCCTTCTTCCCTCTTCCTCTCCCTTCCACCTCTTTTCTGAGCTCCCTTTCCTCTTTATTTTTAGGAGTTCTTATTTTCCTTGTATCAAAAAAAAGGTTGTTATAACTATTCAGTTCAGCAGTTTTGTAAGAAGTTTGTAAGGTGCTATTTCCAATTAGGATTTGATTCACTATAACACAGCCTCAGGGCCTCGGCAGATGACTAATAGAGTCGTCTTCGAGGCCTGGAAGAGGAGGGGCAGCCGCACAAGCGGCGCCCCTTCCTCTTCCTGAGGTCGCCCTCAGAGTCGCCGGCCCTCTGCATGGCCGGTGCTCCGGGGATGACCTCACGCCGCAGCGACCGCATGCGCTGCGGCGGAAGAGTTAGGGAAAGTGCGCCCGCTGCTTTTAGGGTGCACTTTCCCTGACATCTAAAAGGAGTGCCAATTTGGAGCTCCTTTTAGGGACGCCGCAGGAGCGCCGTGGTGCAGAGGCTCCGCTCCGCCGGCACTCCGTCTGGCGGTGTCTCGGAAGCAGTCGTCTGCTTCCCCCCCTACGTCAATCAGATCTCATGCAAAAGAGAGTTACATTAAATGAGTTTTTTTTGTGTGTGTGTAATACCAGTTCTTTTCTCAGCCAGGTGTTCTTGTTAATTCACTTTGAATTATTGCTTTTCTATTTGCATTCAAGAGAATAGAAATGGAGATAATAATAGGCAGAGTTCAAACCTGAATGCAAAACTGTCTGCTTTTTATCTATAAGAGAGAACCCTAAGAATTCTACATTCTTTTTTTTTCCCCTCTGGCAGGGAAATTCTATTGAGATATGTCATTGCTTTTCTCTTTCACAGGATCTCCTTTATTGTATCTTCTCCCTTAGAAAAGGGTTATTTGTTAAGGTATTAAATCTTTTACTTACAAGAGCTACAAAGTCTCTTATCAGCAATTAGAAAAATTAAATTAAAGGGTTGCATTGAAGGCTAAAGCCTTATGGCTCTAGAACCAAGGTGGGGCTGGTCCTTCAGACCACTCTGAGTCTAGAAGCTTCACCTCCCTTACAGCATTTGCCTTACCACAAACTACCTTTCCGGCGGCCATTTCATAAAATTTGCTCTTCCCCCCCCCCCTTCTTCTGGTGATGTTTCCCACTTTTAAAATCATCCTCTCCATGAAACGGCTCACCACCGGGCCGTCAAGCCCTTCTCCAGCTCTCTTTCTCTGCTCTTTCTTTTTCTTTTCCTTTTTTTTCTCTTCTGAGAACCTCCATGCTCTCAGGCTTCTCAAAGCCGCCGCCTCTCTCTCTCTTGAGCTGCCGCCTCCACCTTAAACCAAGCCATTCCGCTGTTTGGCTTCAGCTCCGCAAATGCCTGAGGAGGGGAACAGCAGACTCGGCTGGTCCCTGACGGACCCCTCTTTCCATGACCTCCCTGGCGATGGAGAAGAGGGGATTGCTGTCCCCCCCCCAAAAAAAATAACCACCTTGGTTTAGTTGGGATGTGGAGCACCAGTTCTGCACGTCCTTTTGTCTTCCCCTGCAACTCGGAAGTCGTTTGAACTTTCTTCTTTGACCTTCCTTAGTAGGTGTTTCAAGTCTGTGAGATTTTCTGCTAGTACTATGGTGTAATCTGCATATCTCAGATTGTTGATATTCCTTCCTCCTATTTTCACTCCTCCTTCTTCTGTGTCCAAGCCTGCTTTTCTTATAATATGTTCTGCATACAAGTTGAACAGATAGGTTGAAAGGATATAGCCTTGTTTGACCCCTTTGCCAATTAGGAACCATTCTGTTTCTCTGTCTTCTATTCTGACAGTAGCCTCTTGTCCTGAGTACAGATTCCTCATCAGGAGTATCAAATGTATTGGCTCTCCCATGTCTTGAAGAGCATTCCTTAGCCTTTCATGCTCTCTGTGGTAAAAGGCTTTGGTATAGTTTATAAAACACATGCTGATTTTCTTTTGGAATTCCCTGGTGCACTCCATTAGCCATTGTATGTTTGCAATGTGGTCCCTAGTGCCTCTTCCTTTCCTGAACACCATTTAGCCTCTGGGATTTCTCTCTCCATGTACAGTTGGAGTCTATGTTGCAGAATTTTGAGCATGATTTTGCCTCTGTGGGAGATCAATGCTATAGTCCTATAGCTGCTGCAGTCTCTTATGTCTCCCTTTTTGTGGATGGGGATGTATATTGATCACTTCCAATCTGTTGGCCATCATTTTGTTTTCCATATCTGTTGACATATGTTGGTTAGCACTAGAGTTGACTCTGTCAATATAGATTGCAGCAGTTCAGTTGGAATATCATATGTTCCTGGTGATTTGTTTTTCACTATTTTTCTTGCAGTTTCCACCTCACTTTTTAGAATTTGGGGTTCATCTTCTTATGGCTGTTCATTCCATGTGTCCTTCATTTTGTCATCTCTTTCGTACAATTCTTCCAACGTCTTTTTATTCCTTCTTGGTCTTGAATTATATTATTTTTATTGTCGTAGGGCATCCCAGTCCTTGGTTTGAATTTTCCTTTGATTTTCCGGATCTTTTGAAAAAGATCTCTTGTTCTTCCCTTTTTGTTATTGTATTTCTCTGCTTTGGTTGTAGTAATTTTCTTTATCATTCCACACAAGCCGTTGTACTGTTGCATTCATAATTCTTAGTTTGTTCCTATCTCCCTTTTGTTTTTCTTCTCTTTTATTTATTGCTTATAGTATTTTTTCTGTCATCCATGTTTTTTCTCTTTTTATTTTTGTTTATTGAAAGTGTCTGTCTGCATATTTATTTATATTATATTTATATTATGAATTATATTAATATTTTTATTTAAGTTGGATTTATTGAATTAAATTGAGTTTATATTTAAGTCACCCATAATGGTACAGATCATCTTCCTTTCTGATATCTCTGGCATAGTTTAGTGGCAGAGCCTGTGGAACTGTGAATAAACAGTTTTACTTTACTACCAGAAATGACTTGTCATCAGTAAAATGACAACTAGACTATTGGATTACTGTAATGCACTCTATGTGGGGCTGCCTTCAGAAAATGTTTGGAAGCAATAGCTAGAGCAAAATGTAAAAGACAAACAATTGTCTGATGTAACAGGACTGCCTGGCTCCTGTGTCAGTGGGTCAGTGAATTTTCTCTACTGTTTAGCCTAAAGCTCAGAGGAGCTATCCAAGGCGTTGAACATTTATAGGGGGATAAGGTTCAGCACCTCTGACAGTTCTTTTAAAATTGAGACTAAAGCCCCATTAATACTGAATCTACTAGATATTAATGAGATTTCAAAACTAAAGATCACCATTCTTGAACAAACTAGACCAACTTCAAGTTTGTTTCTGAGATCAGTTCATGGAACTAGTGTTGATCTTTGTTGTTGCTGTGTGCCTTCAAGTCGTTGCTGACTTTTCACAACCCTAAGGTGAATCTATAATGGAATTTTCTGGAGATGAGCATGTGACTTGTCCAAGGTCACCCAGTGGGTTTCCATGGCTGAGTGGGAATTAAACCCTGATCTCCCGAGTTGTAGTCCAATGCTCAAACTATTACACACCATGGCTACAAAACCCTAAGAGTCTTTGTGTTAGGATATCTGAGAGACTGCTTCCTCTGTTTTAAGCTGACCCAGAATTTGATTTAGAAGAGCTCCATTGCACGCCCTATCACCCCCCTGGCTATATTGGTGAGTTTCCCTGCAATCACAGAACTTTCTTTCAAGGGAAGTCATATTAGTTCCATCATCATTGAACTTCCAGCTGGCAGTCAAAAGTGTACTATTCTACCTGTCCTTTGGTTTTTAAAACTAGTCTTTAAATTTTATTTACATCCTTTTTAAAATATAATGTTCTTACTACACTACATTATACATTGCTTTCTGAACAAAAAGGTGTTCAAAATTAATGCTAATAATAATGCTGGTCTGTCTGCTGAGTGCAGACTTGAGAGTAGAATTGACTGGGCTATAGAAGCTTGAATATTCCTTCTTAGGAACCCTGAAGGAGAAATGAAATTGAAGAATGGAAAAGTACACCAATTCCAACATAATAATTTTGATTTTTACCATTTCAATTTTCTAATGATTCACTTGAACCATTCTAATGGTTTATAAGTTGGTTTTTGCCTAAAACCCATTTAGAATAGGTCCTTGTCAAACTGCTTCAGGGAAAAATAAAAATGCATTGGTTCACCAAGTCAACTTTCCCCAGAATGACATCATTTCATCTTCATTGCAGAAAAATTTGTATTTGTCCAGTGGTAATAGAGAAAAAAAGTGCAGTAGCACATGGAAAACATTGTATTTTCCATCAGATTATTTAGCAAAGTGCAGACATCCTGATTTCTGCCAATTTTTGTATAAGCAAAAGCATTCTTCTAAAGAATCATTGGTTTTAACTAATCAATGAAAGGCATTTAATTTGAGACAGGTCTTAACACAATTGATTTGTAACAGATAGCTTAGGGCCTTTACAGACTGCCAGAAATAGTGCAACTTGAAGCCACTTTAACTGTCGTGGCTCAGAGCTAAGGAGTCATGGGAACTGTAGTTTATTGTGGCATCAGAGCTCTCTGACAGAGAAGGCTCAGTGTCCCAGAAAAAAAATACAATTCCTATGATTCCCTAGCACTGAGCCAGGACAGTTAAAGTGGCCTCAGGCTGCACTATTTCTGCAGTCTGTAAAGGCCCTTAGTCTCTGAACCTGAGCAAAGTGCCTCTTTAATTCATCATTGTGTAATCATCATTATCATCAACCTTCATATTTGAAGTGATCTGGAAAAGAGGTTTATGGGGGGATCAGATTGAAAGGAAGCAAGGCAATACAATGAAGGCATCATCCTCTGTCCTGCATAAAATGACAAGTATATTTAAATTGCAATCTTACTTCCAACTTTCTAATTCTTTATTATAAACAAGACATTTTTGAGTTGCCATTCTTTAAAGTAGAGATAACAAAATGTTATTGGGGGCAACCCACCCTTGAAACCTCCAGGTATGGCAACATGTCACAGGGGGAGGCAAGTCCACCCCAGCACCAAAGTAGGAGATGGATCTCCAGTCACCTTTGATTTCAGGTCTTTGAGAGATTATTTCTTTCTTTCTTTGTATTGGGGGGAGGGGCAGTGTGACCTATGGCATGTCACTGATTTTTACCTTTACGGTTGCTGCTATTTAGGGATGTTAGTCTTCACTAAGTTTCTTCTAGAAGGTAGCAATGAACAACTTCAGTAATTTCCCTCCTGTAATGAGAAAGTCTTTGAAAACCACACAGTTTTTAAAGGCTATTCACAATTCATGACTAATTCTGCACAAACCTCACATGTGGTTGTTTTGTACAGAAAAGAGCATTTTTGCAAATGAAGCAGCATATTTTTCAAGGAAAACCATTATTCCATGCAGAAATATTAATTTCTATTCTGAAAAAGCTGTTTTCTGTGCAAATCAATGATATGTGAATCATGTGTAGAAGAAATTAAGTACATCATTTCTTTAAAGAGAAAAAAGTATTTTCTGTTTAGAAAATAATGTTTCAATGCAGAAATATTAACCCTTTGTAAAGAAAAATGTATTTTCTATGCAAATCAACAATGTGTGCATTTTACATAGAATAAATCTTTAATTACAGCATTTTCAATGAAGCAAAAGGCATTTTCTGTACAGGAATTAATATCTCTGTTTCAAATATTATTTTCCACATATAAACAGCTCTTTTCTGAGCAGAAAATGCTGCCTTCTGCACAAAACAATCTTGTGCAACATTTCCACAGATTATGTGCTGATTCACATTTAGTCTAGGATTCTTCTCATCAGTTTCTCAACACTTAAAAAAATGTTTTTTCAACCATTTAAAAAACATTCTTTCCTCACTATTTTTGCTGTGGTTGCTGCTGCTGCTGCTCCTTCTCTGCCTTCTAATCCTATTTCCCCCTTTCATTTTTGGACTCAGGGCATCTTATTAAGGTTAAAGGAGCTACAGCATTAAACTCCATATACAATTCCACCCAAAACATTATAAATATAATTAAACTGAAATGAGATAAAAGCAGTTAAATGCAAGAATGAACAGTACAGCGCTTTCTGAAAGACCCTTTTCTCTTAAACAATCAGACATCAAAGACTTTCCAAAACAAAAAGGTCTTCATCTGTATATCATAGAATCATAGAATCATAGAGTTGGAAGAGACCACAAGGGCCATCCTGTCCAACTCCCTGCCATGCAGGAACTCAAAAGCAAAGCATCCCTGATGGCCAGTCTCTGTTTAAAACCCCCCAAAGAAGGAGACTCCACCACATTCTGAGGGAGTGTGTTCCACTCTCAAACAGCTCTCACTGTCAGGAAGTTCCTCCTAATGTTGGATGTAGTTCATCTGGTCCTGGAGACTTAAATTCATTTAGGTTAACCAGGTATTCCTATGCTTCCTCTTTAGTTATTCTGTGCTGCATTTCCCCTATTGTATCCTCTGCTCCATTTTCCTCCGGTTGAACAACCTTTTCTTCAGGTATAACACCTTTTTTCATACCAGTTATATGAAAGGATAGCAGGAAGGCTTCTAGTTTAGCTTCTCTAGGAAGGGAGCTTTGGCTCCTGAGAGCAGCCACAGAGAAGGCCCTCTTCCATGTTACCACCAAATTTACTTGTAAGGACTGTGGGACAGAAAGAAAGGTAATCCCAGAAAATCTCAAAACACAGGAAGAGAGAATATGGGAGAATATGGTTTTACACATAATCTGGACCTCAGCTATATAGGGTTTTGTATGCTGGAAATGTACCAGCAGACAATGGAGTCATTGTAACAAGAGAGTCAAAGGGGGGTTGCAGACTGTCAAAAATAGTGTGAATTCAGTCCACTTTTAGGGTTAGGGTTAGTGCTAGGGAATCATGGGAATTGTTATTTTTCTGAGATGTTGAACCTTCTTTGTCAGAGAACTCTAGTGCCACAATAAAATACAGTCCCCATGATTCCCTAACCTTAACCCTAACCCTAAAAGTGGACTGAATTCACACTATTTCTGACAGTCTGCAACCCCCCAAAGGCTCATTTTAGCTCCCAGGAATCTGCAGAGTATTCACAGTTCTAGACATGCAGTCTGAGTGTCAGTATCAACAAAAGTATGTTGACTTCAATACAGAACAGAAAACAAACTGGAGAAAAAAATGTTTCTTATTTCAGTGCTCCAGAAAACACATTTATTCTTGGAGCACTCATATATAGAACTGGTGATAAAACTTGAATCTCAAAGGCATCTATATTCAGAAATCTGAAAATCCATTCCCCACATTGACTGTCTCTGGAGGAAAATTGCTATACCTTTTTAATTTCTTTAGCTCTTTGTTAGAATAGGGTGAAATTTATAGTCACTGTAAAAGGGAATAAATGTCTGTCAAATTACAGACAAATAGGTGCAGCAATTTTTGTATTATATAGCTTCAAAGTTTGATTTTTAAATTAATAAAAGGAAGGTAGACTGAAAGTCAATCAAGGACACTTTTTAAGCAATGCACCTTTGTCCAATCAAAGTATCAGAGAAGTAGTAGATCAGACCAACTAACCCAACACACAACTAAAATTGCTTAGTATCTTTTTGCTTTTTTTGAAATATCACAAATACTTGGAGAGAGTCCCAGAAACCATACACATGAGGCCCCTTTCCTATTGGCTCACTAATGGAAGCTATGCAAGTGGTAGGGCTGCCAAGCTAATAATGGAGACTACTCCTGTGCCTTTTAAAACTATGTAGAAGAGGGAATTTCAGTATGTATTGCTTGTTACCTGGTTGTATGACAACTAAAACCTGCTGAAAGATCCCCCGATGCATCAGGAGAGGCCTTCTGTTGCAGCGGCCATTTTAAGAAGGCTGATGCCGCGATTGGTTGGGAGGGCAGGACGTCCCGCCCTTCCACCAGCTACTAGCCAATCAGGGGGAATCTCGCTAGATCCCCCAGAAGCCTACGTAATATTGTGAGACTTCATAGTCTCACAAGATTTTGGGCGAGATTCGGGGGCCTATTTAATAGCCCTCAGCCATGTGGAGGCAGTCACTTCAGGATCAGCAGCCGAGAGGGAAGAGCCAGCGTGGTTTAGCGGTCTGTGCATTGGACTGCGACTCTGGAGAAAAGGGTTCGATTCCCAGCTGGGACACTGAAACCCCCTGGGCTAGTCAAACATAACAGTAGAATTTTTCCTCATGCCATGGGAGCAAGTCTCAATCCAAGCGACGCACGACACCTGTTGGGTCTGTTGATGGCCAGTCGGAGGCTAAGCATTCGGCCAAAGCCCAGGGTCACAATGATGAGTTTGTTGCCCACCTGGCTCAGTTGGGCTGTACAATGGTGGCATGTATTGCTGTATGTGAGCAACTCGCTCAGAGAGGGGCGCAGGGGGGTATCCCTGGAATCCCAGCCCCTCCAGCCCCAAGCTTGGAGTCCTCAAGCGAGGTACAGGTGGTGCGGCTGCAATCTGCACAGGTGCAGGAGGTACCCTCATCTGGCCTGTCAGTGGGTTACATCTCATGTAGTGTAGTAAATGATACAGCCATGGAGGGTGGGCAGCCAACTGTAGCTGAGGTCATGGAGCTCATGAGAAAGGTTCCTGGTTTGGTGCAGCAGGGTGCAGTGGCCTCTGTGTCTGCGCAGCCTACATTGGCTGATTTGTACAAGGTGGTACAGAAGGCCGTGGCTTCAGGCCAGGTCTGTGGGCTGGCTGCGGAAGCTCCAGAAGTACAGACCAATGTGGTGGGAGGTGATTCCTCCACCCTGCAGCAGAACAGCCGAGCCCCAGTTGCGTCTCATTCAGTTGGGGGTGTTGAAGCGTCAACAGAAACCTCACAGCAACTGGCGGGCTCAGGTACACCTAACTCACATATATCCTTGGGGTCTTGGCCAGCAGCAGTATGGGTGCCTGGTGCTCAAGCTGGCCAGGGCAGCGGAGCTGAGAGTTCACTCTCAGTTTCACTGGGCACATCCTTAGCAGTGGCTGGGGCAATTCAGACTCAGGTAGCAAGGGTCCAGGTGGAGCAGACCCTGGTTGTCAAGGTAGGCTCATCCAAAGGAGCTGCTACAGTGGGGGCCTTAGGTCAGCTGGGGGTGGAAAGATCAGCTGATTGTAACCCTTATGTGGGCATGTCCACTCCGCTAGGCTCCCATCTCCCACTCGCAACGAAGGAACGGATATGGAAGGGTGAGTTCATTGACCATTTTTTCTTGACTTTCCTGGACCCAGAACTAAGAATTATGGTGAAAGACAAAGTGGTCTTTAGTCTCCCTAAAGAGTTTGAGGTCCACAAGCACCCAAAGTTGGAGAGGAATTTTGTTGATTGGATAATGGGTTTTATGATTTATAGGGGTCCCATTGAGGAGAAGGAGCCTTTAAGGTCTCGGGAATTGTCCAAGTACCAGGAGATAATGATAAAGGCCTACACTAATTGTCACTTTAACTCAAGAGGGTCTGTTTGCCTGCAGAATGACGAGCAGTTTCAGATGCATGCCGCTCTGAATCATTCCATTTCATGGCGGCACGTTCAAGCTGAACTGTGGGCAGACAAGATGGTTGGTGCCTCCCCTTCAAGCAGATGTGACAATGGCTTCGTGCCTATGGTCACTCAGCTGAGAGGGCAGTATGCGAAGCCTGGCACGGGGGGAAAGAGATTACCAGGAGTCTGCTGGGAGTTTAATGCAGGTAAGTGCAGGTGGCAGGCTTGCAAGTTTGACCACCGCTGTGGCACCTGTGCAGGGAATCACTCCAGCCCTTCTTGCTTCCAAGGTAAGCAGAATGGGGCTGGAGCTGCCCCTCAGGCTACCCCAGCTGGAGGAAAAAGCACCATCACCCATTAAGTTGGACGTTTTGACTGCCTAGTTGAGGGTTTATCCCAAGTGGGATTCTGCCCAGTACTTACTAGGTGGGTTTACACTTGGTTTTCACATTCCATATTCTGGTTTAAGAGTTTATCATTTTGCACCTAATGCAGGTTCAGTGAGGGAGTTACCGGGGGTGGTAAGGGACAAGCTAGCGAAGGAGCTGGCAGCAGGGAGGATATCTGGACCCCATAGAGAATTGCCAATGCCAACATTACAGTTGTCACCGCTAGGTGTGCTACCCAAGAAGACACCGGGTGAGTATCATTTAATCCACAATCTTTCTTATCCCAAGGGGGAGTCAGTGAATGATGCTATTGACCCAGCATTAGCGTCTGTGAAATATGCATCATTTGATTCAGCAGTACAGATGGTTAGAGCTTTGGGCAAGGGAGCTCTTTTGGCGAAATGTGATATAAAATCTGCTGGAAGATTTTGACTTGCTGGGTTTCCAATTTGAGGGCATGCACTATTTTGACAAGGCAATGCCAATGGGCTGTTCCATTTCTTTCTTGGCTTTTGAGAAGTTTAGTACCTTCCTGCATTGGTGTGCTGTGAAGAGGTCTGACAATCCTGCGATTATGCATTACTTAGATGACTTCCTGTTTGCTGGGCCCCCTGGCACGGTAATGTGCTGGGGAACTTTGTCGGCTTTTCAAGCTTTGACAGATGAGATGGGAGTGCCTTTGGCTAATGAGAAGACAGAGGGCCCTGCCACCCGGCTAACCTTTCTGGATATCGAGCTCGATACAATTGAGGGTTTATCTCACCTCCTGCATGAAAAATTGGGCCTAATGAGACAACAGGTAAGGGCAATGAGAGGTAAGCATAAGGCCACGTTGCATGACTTTCAAACTCTAGCAGGTTTGTTGAATTTTGCTTGCAAAGTGGTGGTTCCGGGATGGGCTTTTTGTGCTCGCCTATACCAGGCCATGAGGGGGTGTTTCCCCACATCACCACATTCACATTAATAGTGGGATATGTGAGGACCTGAAGGTATGGGACTCGTTCCTTGAGGAATTCAATGGTGTATCATTCTGGAGGAGCGAGATGCTTCTCCAGGCAGATTTACAGGTTCATTCTGATGCATCTGGAGCCCATGGTTTTGGTGTATACTGGAAGGGGCAATGGGTTGAGGAGAGTTGGCCTCAAGGTTGGGTAGGTAACGCATTGACAAGGGATGTTACCTTTCTTGAAATGTTCCCTATTGTGGTTGCAGTTCATCTTTGGCCAAGGCAATTTGCTCAGAAAACTGTTAAGTTTTGGTGTGACAACCAGGCAGTAGTTCATGTCATCAATTCCCAGAGCTCAAAGTCTCCAAGGGTGATGACTTTGGTCAGATCCATGGTGTTGCAGTGTTTAAAATACAATGTGCTGTTTCAGGCATGCCATGTGCCTGGCCTATTGAATCCCTTGGCAGATGCCCTTTCACGTTTTTAGTTTCACAGGTTTCGAGAGCTAGCTCCAGAAGCAGCAGCGCAGCCTTTGACAGTACCAGCTCATCTGTGGAACCTTGGAGGATAGAGATTGAGTGGGCTATTCTGCACTCTGTTGCCCCTTCTACACGCAAGTCCTATCAGATTGCAAATCGAGCTTTTAGACAATTTCTTGTGGCTGTGGGTGAAATCGAGGTTTGGCCCCTGAGGGTGGAAGTCATACTCCACTTTGCAGTTCACCTTAGACAGTCCAGACTGTCTCCAGTTAGCATTAGGGGAAGGTTGGTGGTGCTGGCCTTTTACTCCCAGGTGGGGGAGGGTTCTCGGATCCCACGGTGGATTTTAGGGTATGGAGGGCTTTGGAGGGATGGTCTAGGGAGCTCCCTCCAGTGCGTGATACCAGCATGGCGGTGATGGATTCAGTCCTTATCCAGATTTGGCATTCCCTCCAAGTGGTGTGTGCCTTGCCAGAGGAAGTTACCTTGTTTCAGGCTGCCTTTTCATTGGCCTTTTTTGCTGCAACCAGAATTAGCGAGCTCATCCCTAGTTCTCGCTCAGATATTTCAGGTCGGGCATTATTGTTATCTGATGTTCAAGTTTTGGAGCAGAGCCTGCAATTGTGCTTTAGGCGCTCAAAGACAGATCAGTTGGCCAGGGGTCAAACCATAGTCTTATCTCGGGCTCCTAGGGGCCAGATCTGCCCAGTAAAGTTTTTGACAGATTACCTCATATTGCACCCAGCATCCCCTGGTTATTTGTTTTTGCATGTCTCGGGCCTTCCTTTGACACAGTTTCAATTTTGGGTAGTGTTGCGGGAGGCTCTGAAGCATGCGGGCTTTCCAGCGACCCAATTTTCTTCTCACTCGTTTTGGATCAGAGCTGCCATGGCCACGGCAGCTCACGGCCTAAGCAATGCTGTGATCTGACATATTGGATGATGGCGCTCTGGAGCAATTGAAGCTTACATTCGCCCTTAGATTGGCTAGATGTTAACTTCCGGGGGGGGGTGAATGATGGTTCCTCGATGTTCTAATGTGTTGTTTTCTGTTGAGCAGGTGGAGATCAGGGTGATGTCTGGATTGTTGGTCACAGCTTGTTTTTTTTGGGCTGAACGGCATGCTCTCCAGTTGGACGAAGATCCAAACTTGGGTCTAGAGCGATTTGGGCACATTCATTGGTTCGGGCGGAGAGGCATGCTATGGGGGGCCCTCCTTTCCTGAATCATCGAGTTGGCTGATACCTTCCCATCTCCCCAGATACTCCTCATCCACCTGGGTGAGAATGATTTGGTCAAGACCCCAGGATTGCAGTTAGTCCGAAGGATCATCGTGGACCTCCATGAAGTACGATGCCAGTTACAGGGCACTGTTTTGTTATGGACCAAGCTGTTGCTGTGACGAACCTGGCCTGGTACAATGAAAGATTCTGCTATTAACACGGCTCATCGCTGGGTGAATTAGGGTGTTTTGAGGAGGCTGGAAGTTATGGGGGCCTCATGTGTTGAACATGACCAGATTAGGGTTGAATTACCACATCTGTACAGAGGTGATGGGGTTCATCTCTCCTCAGTGGGCTGTGATCTGTACTTGGACTCCATCGTTTCTCATATCAAATTAGTCCTATGAGGGGGAGGGGATGCCAAGCTAGGCTTCCCCCCTTCTGTGTCGAGGCAGGGATCCCCCCGGGGATAATTGGATAACTGATTTATCAATATTTGGTCATTTACGATGGATGAATGGTTTACATCAACAGCTTAAAATCTCTGACCTCATCAATCATAAAGATGATGTCAGGATTAGACAAGGGAAGATTTGATTACATGTTTGGCAACTTATGTATTATTCTTGTTGACATATGCTTGGTTTAGGGCATGACTTATCCCTGATGGCTTCACATGATTTATGGTGAGGATTACATCAGGAATTATGGCATGCACACATACACATGTGTCAAGAAGGAAGTTATAATAATGTGAAGATTTTTGGCTGTCAAATTGTTGTATAAGACCCTGTACAGATGAATAAAGTTATAGCCATTTGTTACCCACAAACGGTGTTCGGACTTTTGTGCTGGTGCAAATATCTTATTCTACAGAACCATGAAAGGTACAGGTACAGTTTTCAATCTGGCAAGTCTAGGATGGTGGATCTAACAATGGTTGAGAGCCTCCATCACTGCATGCCTCTGCATGGGTAGTTTCATTTCCTCTCATTACCCAGCAGCTGTCCATCAAGACCAAAGAGGAGCCAGTGCTGTTTATAATGGTGGAAAAGGAAGGTGAATAATTCAGAACATGCTTGGTCACAGGTTGGGGGTGGGGAATAAGGGTGCATTCCCAGATGGAGTGCACTCACCTTTTCCTTCCCCAGGAGCTCAGAGGAGTCATATGTGTCCTGGTCTGAATAACTTCCCATCTCATCTTCGTAGGGGTTCCACTCAGGGCTTGACAGTTGCCAGGCAATGGGTGGCTTTTGTACAGAGTGCAAGGGGAAGTGAATAGCCTTCTGTGCCCCATCTAAATTGGCATGTAGGTGTGTGTAAGCTTCACTTATATGCATGTAACACATTAAGAGGGTGCTGGACAGTGAATCATGTTAAGACACCTGGTCATTGTGAATTCAGAATGCTACTGGTTTCCATCTTAAGTAAAAACTGGTAGCCATGCTTTCCCAAAATAATTGTCCATCAGAAGGAGAAATAGGGCATCAACAATAATATTGCCAACTATTTTCCCATTTTTCAACTGCAAAGTTTCTGTCAATACCTCAGGCAGGAAAATAGGAATCTGTACTATCTGAGGACATGGAATGTCATACTGTCCAGATGTCCAGATTTAGGAGAGATAGTCTCAATTAATCCTATATTGTCTCACTTTTTTTTAGCTTCCTTTGGAAAAGTCCCAGTTTCTCTCTCTTTTCTCATTTTCCCCATTTGTACTCAGTTCACCTCAATTGATGCAAATTGAGTTCATAGTGGGGGGAAAAATTCTACACAATTGACTCAGTGAGGAACAGGGATAAAGAACAGAAGGGGTGGAATCTTGATCTTCCCAGGAGACTCTGGCAAAAACAAATGGCTGCAACCACTCCTAGCTCATGTAGTGTTCCTCATTAATAATATTTGCCTCTTGATCACTTTTTGATGTTGCTTGGGCATATGTGTTCTGGCTTTCATCTATGAAATGCTGGAGGATATGTGATGCTTACATTCTAAAGTTTACAAAATAATTTCTTGGATCACAACTCCCAGAATCTCCCAGGCAGCATGGCCAAATCTGGCTATACTTTGATTATTGGATATTGGTAGCATGATTTCATGTTCTGTTCACCTGCTGTCTCTTAGTTGTTTTACCAAAGAATGTGAATCATAGGATAGTTGGTGCTAAAACAGACAAGTGAAAAGGGCTGCCATCAGGCCATGTTAGGGGCAGGGCATGCACATGATGCACACCCCAAACACAGCTGGAAACAGCCCTGGCCATAGCTGTTTTCCAAAGACCCAGCCTAAAACTAGCCCGAAAAGGAGCGGAAAAATCCACTCTTTTCATCAGTCTGGTTGGGGACCATGGCAACAGCCTGAATCAGGGCCGGGTGCATGTGGCTGCTGCAGCCCCAATGAGAATGGGCCCCATGTGGTCCCAGGGCAGCCCTTTTGGGACATCTGTTTCACCCCATAGTCACAACCCTTCGGAGATGAGGTAGTACTGAAATGTGAAATGGTGAAAGGCTGTAGTTATTCCCACAAAGAACACTGGAAAATAAACACTGGCCTGAAAATCACCATCACCATCATCATCTAAGGGCCAAGGTAAACATCATGAATTTTATGTTGATAGTATAAATAAAAAGCTATAACAGATTCTTAGGGACTTTGCAGACAGCTCTGGGCCAGCTCTGCTAGCGGTGGATTGGGGCCATGGCAACCCCACGCCATGCCCCTGATCCTTCCTTTTGCCACCCCTAAAAGAGTGGCAAAATGCCACGGTTCTTCTGCGCCCTTTCAGTGCAGTGTGTCTACACGCTGTGCCAGGACGACATCCTGATGCCGCGTGCCATGAAAATGGGTGCGTGGCATCAGGAAGGCATTGGGGTGGAGTTGGGGCAGCTGGCATGTGACTGCCCTGTCCCAACTCCACCCCCAGGCCGGCCCTTTAGGCCAGTCTACAATGCCCCTTAGTTATCTAAGTGGATATCAAGGGCATACTGTTCTTCCATCTAACAGTTCTGTAGCTTTTAGGTCCCTTGATGACCTTTTTATTTAAGGCTGCTTCAAGTACTGTTAGTACAATACCATATGCTGACAGAACAGTTTAAGATAATCATGGACCTCTGCTCCAATATTGTCATCTTTAATATGTATCTTGTCTTACTTCTTTTGTTGTTGTACTTGGAAGGGCATAGCCTTAACACATAGATCTAATACTTGAAACAAGCAAACAAGTAAATGAGAAGAATGGAAAGGAATTGCAGCTATTAACAGAATTGAAAAACCAACAAAGACTTGACTGCATATAAAAACACAGTGGACCCAAGAGTCTCCCTATGAATTTTCTACTACAATTCAATACTATACTACTCAATGGTACAAGATCCCACTACAAACATGTAAGCCAATTCAAGTTTGAAAACATGGTTTTTAGGTCACATAAATTGGATGGACATGTAGGCTTTCTAACGGGATCATCTTTATGTCTACACAGTGTTGGCTAATCTGAACATTTCCATCTATACAGATGCTACCTGAAGCAGAATGTGGGACTAGATGAACCTTGGCCTAGTACGAAACAGCAGCTCTTACAGCTCTTGATGGAACTGGGAGCTTGTGTGTCTTAATAAGAGTCCTGGTGCCATTGTGGCAGCTTTTCCTTTTCCTTAGAAATATTTAGTGCCTTGATTTTTCATAACTATTGCTAGACCTGCAAAAAATATAACTATCTTTAAGATTTAAATAACTTCTTTGATCAACATTAGAACATGCTGCCACTTAACACTGGGAATAGAAATAATGGAGGAAGCTTGGTGTTTGGACTTGAAATTTAATTTCAAGTATTGTGGGGGAGGTGATAGGGAAGTGGATGTTATGTACCCACTCCAAATGGCAGATACATTAGTCTGTCACAGTTGAAACAATGAAAACATACAACAAATTTACTGGTAGGTGTCACCTGAAACTTTGTTCATTTACAAACATCTAGCATACAAAAATAATGATCATGGAACAATCCTGAAAATTTGTTGTGTTTAATTCTTACTAGGCTAATGAGATGTTTAGAGGAAATTTAGCAGAACCAATAAAAAATGGTCAAAGGAAAAATAAAGTAATTTTCTATAGTAACATTTCAAGAGACTTTGTAGCATTGAATGGTTAATAATAGGCATCATCAAGTACCTGTATATTATGTTCACATCTTGCTCCCCCCCCTTTTTTTTTTTTTTGGTCTATTGGCTTATTAGAAACAGTCTTACCTTTTGACAGGCACACTGTTGGAGCGAACGTTTTTAGTTACCTTTAATTAATTTGGGTCATCTTAACCTAGATCATGAAAGAGAATTAAACTACCCACAAGGGTTTCTACTGTTTTCCTAAGATGTAATTCAGTTTTACAGCATACAGAGACTTCCTTGTCAGTTTTTGTTCAAAGTCTTACAGATCATTTATGTATATCAGCACTGTTAATAGTTCTACCAAAGAAACACCTAAGGTAGAAAAGTGTAGAAGATAATGAAATAATCTTTCACTTTTTGTGCCTTTTGCACACATTAATGCTGCCTCACTGGACTAACATACACTATTGACCCATCAGATACTGAAAATTTGGTCCTCAGCTTTGTAGTACTATTTACTGCCTTGAGTCATTGGGAGAAAGGTGGGAAATAATAATAATAATAATAATAATAATAATAATAATAATAATTGTGTGTGTCTTCAAGTCATTTCTGACTTATGATGACCCTAAGGGTAACCTATCACAGAATTTTCTGGGGGATAGAGTGTGTAACTCACCCAAGATCAACTAATGGGTTTCCACAGCCGAGCAGGGAATTGAACTCTGATTTCCAGAAACATAGTCCAATGCTCAAACTGCTGTTTCCTACCCAAAAAGGCAGGAAAGAGAATATGCAGCCCTCCAAATGTTGCTTGTCATCCTCCTCCTCCAACTATGCGTGCTAAGGCTAATAAGAGCTGTGGCTCAACAACATCTGGAAGGCCATTATCCCCCACCCCTAATATATGTATTTTTAGCTATATGCTACAGGGCTGGCTTTGTGAAGACATATTATGGATTGAGAATATGATCAGGAGGAGGATCTTGCTGTTTTGTGATAATTTTGCATGAGTCTGCTACCAGGATGGAAATATGAAAAGTTGACTTCTACCAAGATAGGTCATTCGGTCATTTATCTCAGTTGTACTTGTGCTGGTCCAAAGTATATGATACAGCAAGTTTTCAGTATTATCAATGGTAGAACAAAAATGTCTCCAAATAGTGGATTAAAGTTCAGGAGGTGAAACTGAAGAACATCTGGGTGGGTGGGGCTTAACTTTAAAGATGAGGTAGCAAAGGTTCGTTGGCCAAATATAAGAGTCCTGCTTAGTTTGTGTTCTTGGCAAGATCCTCATGATATCAGTACAATATTGGTGGCTATAATGCTTTGTAGATTACTCAAACACATTCAGACAATCCATAGTATCAGAGGCTGTGCTTTGTGTCCATTTTGCAAATTTTGTTTCTCAGATATAGGCTGATATAGGACACACCTTAGGACTGCATTGGAGCAAACACAAAAGAAGTAAAGAATATAAAGCAGAAGAAAGGACGTTCCAGCTCATAGAAAGTCTAGAGGAGGCTCCTTCACAAGCCTCTCCCTCCAATTAGGAAGGGGAATGAGAAGGGGAAGCTATCTATGATCACTACCTTCTCAAATCAATTAAGGCTGGGGGGGGGGGGGAGGAGAGCGAATAAATTCATTTTCACAAATGAGACTTCCCTCTTCTCAAGCCTCAGTGCTGCATGGAGGGGATTTTTGCAAGGGTGACAGGGATGAAGAGAAGGGGGAAAGAGAAAGGAGAAGGGGAAAGATGACATTTCTGTATGAAGGGAAAGTGCATGTTTGTGAAGGAGGGGTGTGTGTGTGAAAAGATATGTGTGTGAATGGTAGGTGTATTTATAAATGTGGTTTGTGTGAAAACTTTTTGTGTGTCTCTGTGTGTGTGTATGTGAATATGACTAGTATTGGAAGGTTGCTTGCACAAGAATGTAGTCCTTGGGATTAAAATGATGCTGTACTACTACTACTACTACCACCACCACTGCTGCCACCATTACTAATACTCCCATTAGTAATACTAATACACATAGGTATTAGTGTGAAATTGGGTACCCATGTCGCCTCACATCAGCAGTGAAATAGCTTGGCTGTACCACTTATGGCTGCAAATATGGGTCCACATGACATAATGCTTCTGAATATTGGAAGAGGGCAGAAATTGGATGGAGGCAGAAAAAGAAGTGTCTGGGGAAACAGTTCCAATTTAGCCTTGTCCTTGCATGCTAGTCTTCGCTGTGGAGGGATTTCTACCATCTGTGCCTGAGCCCACCCACCCTGTACACATTTAGCAGCTTAAAGGAAAGAGCACTTTAAACATGAACAGTATTTCCTCTTGTTTATAGACACTAATTAAATCATTGGCTATTCTAATTGCCATTGTCCTTTAAGATTTTTTTTCCTTAAGTGTAAAAGGATTACATATGCAATTCCCTGTGTCCCCCCCCCCCCCCTTTCTCTCCTTGATATTGTTGCCTTGTATACATGTCAGCTCTTGCAAGGCAACCATTTGGGGCTGGGAGAAATCACTTTATTATCATGAAATATGAATTATGTATCAGGTAGGTCAAATGAAGCAATGTGTCTTCCACTAGAGGGTGCTCTCTCATTAACCTGAGAGAATAACCATATTAACAGTGTATATTTCCATTTGGTAAACACATCCTTTTCTTGCATGTATTAAAGCTTTTGGAAAGGAAGAGGGGTTACCATTAGAGATGCCAGCAAAACCCATGCTTTTATGACTTGGATATAACTCTAAGGGGACCATTACAGTAACCTTAAAAAAAGGCAGCATTTGGGACCTCGGATTCCTCTTTGGTTCAGACTGAAATCCAAACAGGAAAAGAACTCTCATCAAGCTCTCTCTCATCTATCCAGCCCCAAGGCAGATTATAAGATGTTAAAACAAAGTACATCTAAAATACTATTAATACAAAGGTGAAAAACACTTTAATTACAATTAAGTTTTTTTAAAAAATACTTTAAGAACAGCTTAAAAAACCTAAATGTATTCTTTCATGGAAAAGGGATTATCAAGTTTATATCTCATGGCAACCTATAGAAGAACTTTAAGAACACACTCAATGCACTATACCTGGGCTAGGCAGCCTAGGAGTATATCTGTTGTTGTTGTTGTTGTTATTGTATGCATCCAAGTCATTTCTGACTAAGGCAAACCTATCATGAGGTGTTTGTGGCAAGATTTGTTCAGAGGAGGTTTGCCATTTGCTATTTGGAAAATCCTGAAAGTAAAAAGAAGCAGTTTTTGATGAGTTTCTGTTCGGATTAACGTCATTTTAACTCCATTTTAACAGCAACGTCTTCTGAAAATGTAACCGCTTTTGCAGTTTCCCCCCCAATTTAAAGCCCTGCTTCTGCATGGGATTTCCCCCGTGTGATAAACTCCTCAGTTAACTCAGTCGGGGCAGAGGTGAGGCAGGTGTGGAGTCTTGCCCTTCCTAGTAGATTCATGCAAAAGATTCTGCTCCAGCCTCTCCTAGCTTGTATGTTATTCTTTATAATTTTTTTCCTCCAACACTTTAATGTTGCTTGGCCACGTGTGTCCCAATTTTCATTTGTGAAATGTCTGAGGGTACGTTCCTAGGAAGTGTGGAAGACAGTATTTCTGCTCTCCTCCCTAGGCCATTTTAGGCCCACAAGAAGCCCGTTTTCCAATGCAAAGTGACCCATAAGTTGACTAAGCAGACAGCGCAAAGTGCCGTTTTTGAGGCCAGGAAGGGGAGGGGAAGCCTCACGCTGTGCACCCCAACCCTTTCCTGAATATGTCATTGGAGCTTCCTGGCACTCCGCATGGCCAGCGCTCCGACGCCATATATCTGCCGCAGCGTCCACACACGCTGCAGCGGAAAAGACGCCGAAGGTGCTCCGGAGGCCTTTTGCGGTGCACCTTCGGTGTCTTGTGGAAGGAGCGCTATTTTAGCACTCCTTCCTGGGCCTGGGACACTGCGGCTTGGGGCCGAGGAGTGCGGATACCTTGGCCCCTATCCGCAGCTTCCCATGGCGGCCCTGTGCCGCCCGTCTGCTTCCCCCCTAAAGGATGCATTTTGAGGTTTGTTTTTTTTTTTATAAAAAAAATCAAATTTCAGGGGTACACATGGGATGCAGCACTTCAGATTTCTTGGGGGTGAGGAGGGCAATGCAGACTTCCAACACTTGATGATTACCAACTCTTGATTTACCAGAAATTATTCCTATAAAAGACACAGCAGAAAAGAATGATGAAATTAGTAAGTGAAGCAAGATTTCCTCAAGACTCAGAAAGGAGTTTTATATGTTTACACCATGGTGAATTTAAGAGTTCTATGTCCATTTCCCCCAATGTGTTAGCTATAAATGGGATGGCCATGTTCAACTTATATGCAGAACATATTGTAAGGAAAGCAAGACTGGACATGGAAGATGGAGGAGTGAAAATAGGAGGAAGAAATATCAACAATCTCAGGTATGCTGACAACACCATAATACTAGCAGAAAAGGTCACAGATCTGGAACAACTACTAAGGAAGATCAAAGAAGAAAGTGCAAAGGCAGACTTACCGTTGAACATAACGAAAACAAAAATAATGACCACAGAGAACTTACACACATTCAAACTAGACAATGAGGAAATAGAAATAGTAAAAGAATTATCATATCTAGGATCAAACATTGATCAAAATGGGGACTGCAGTCAGGTAATCAGAAGAAGATTAAGAATGGGGAGGGTGGCTATGAAAGAACTAGAAAAGATCCTAAAATGCAAAGATATACACTCAGCACAAAAGGCAGAATCATACAAGCCATCATATTCCCTATTACCATGTATGAATGTGAGAGCTGGACAGTCAAGAAAGAAGATAGGAGAAAAATCATCTCATTTGAGGTGTGGTGCTATAGATGAGTGCTGAGAATTCCATGGACAGCCAAAAGGACAAACAAATGGATCCTAGAGCAGATCTAGCCAGAAATATCCCTAGAAGTCAAGATGACAAGACTTAGGGGCTATACAGACAGGCAAAAAGGGATGCTTTGAGGGTGACTTGTAGGTGTGGCCTTTAGATGAAACACACCTAAAAGTCTCAAGGAAAGCGCCCTCTAGCCATCGTATGCCAAGAAAAGCCTCTCCAAAAAGGAGTCACTTTTTTTCACTCCTTTGGTGAAGATGTGTGTACACTGATGCACCAGAAAATGGCCATATAAATGCACTGTCCCATGTGCAGCATAAATTGTCTTGGCAATCCAGAGCATGCGCCCTACATGCAAGCTTTAATTTAAAGCACCCTATGCTTCAACGTGTGCATGCACTGGTGCAGGTGCGCTTGAATATTAGAACTCTAACCCTAATTGTAACCCTAATTGTAACCCTACACATGTACCCTAGCAACTGTCCTCTGTTATGACAATGAATGCATCCTGTTGGATGTATGCTTGTTGTCAGCATACACAGCAGTTTGCATGAAAGAGGCTTTTGTGACCTCTTCTGTGCAGCTGTGCAGGTGTGCATAAGACCTGCACACCACTTCCTGGCATTATGGGGGGGGGGGGGCGGGCTCCTGGAGTAATGTTAGTCCGTGTGTCCTGTTGACCATGTCCCTTGCATGACCACCAGATGTATGTATCAAGTCTGTCTACTCCCTTGCATGTCCCTCTCCTCTCCCCCCGATCTGTGTGGGACATGTTCTGTGGAGGATGGTGGAGTGTCTTTTCAGTTGAAAAACCCATTCCACCCCAAGGCTGGCACAATCAGACAGCGGCACCTGTCTACTGTACCCACTCCTTCGGGGAAGCGGAGGTCAGTGAATCCTTGCATGATATGTGGGTGTATGAAAGATCCTGTACAGGTGCAGAGGGATGCCAAACTTCAGTCACTTTTGTGCACAGAGAGTGACAGACTGTATACCATTCTATAACAGGTCCTGTGCAGGTGCACAGGGATGTTTTCCTGCACAGATGTGCAGGTGTGGAGAGATGGTCCTGTGCACCTGCACCTGCATTTGAGAACAAAACAAATTAAAGCAGCCACTGCCGGCCCATGCAGTTGCTCCATCTCCCTTTGCGGCATCTTTGGGTCTGGCAATGTGGTTGCTGGGGCTTCAATACAGCCTCGGAAAAGCTACATTAACTCCTCCCAGTGCAGTTGCTCTGTCCTCATTTAGGGTAACCTCAGGGCAGGCAGTGTGGTTGCTGCAGCTTAGGGAAAGGGCAACTTCAGGTCACCTTTTCCTGCCCGTCTGCATAGCCCCTTAGACTGTCGTACTTTGGACACATCATGAGAAGGCATGAGTTGTTGGAAAAGACAATAATGTTAGGAAAGGTGGAGGGAAGTAGAAAGAGAGGGAGGCCACATGCTAGAGGGTCGCCATGGGTTGAGATCAACACGAAGGCAGTTAACAACAACAAAAAATGGTCCTCAAAGGCAAGGTAACCTAAAAGCTTTGTAGATTCTTACATGGACAGAGACAGTCTGTAGAGGAAGCAAGAATTATTCCATAATATACAGCTTCATTGAGCCTAAGGGAGAAGAAGCAGCATTTTTGCCACTTCTAACCAACCAAGATGCCAGAATGTGTGCACCTCTCCTTGTCAAGGCAGACAGTATTGATTTTCCCACCTATGACTCTTGGAATTCTATCCCACATATGTTTGAACTTTTGGTAGGCCTAAGAGGTCACCTGCACTTTAATTTCATTTGTTTCTCTTATTCTGTGGGCATAGCAAGAATGACTGTTTGCATGGTTGAATTTCCCCAAAAAGTTTTTGATGATGATGTTGAATTTCTATGTACTATCCAGAAGACCTATGATGAAATTCATTATTAAACATAACATAGTAAGCTGACCTGACTTTACCTCAACAACAGCAGTGTGGGAGAGGAAGAAAGAGAAGTGAACAGAAAGCCTGTAAGCACTAATGCAATGTATATCAATGCACTCTTCTGTGTATTCATGTGTATGAATATGATATGCAAAACCCCATTTCACACAGTGAAAAAGCACAATAGGGTCTTTGCATTCATTAGCCTTCTGTGACAGCTGTTAAACAGTGGTAGATCTCTACAGTAGCACTGATGCCTAGGAGGATTTTACAGCAATGGTTATGTTCCTGGTGGCATGTGTTTATCCTTCTCTGATGAGACTGCCCCTTGCCTGTTAAGGATGAATCCTGTTGTCTAGTCTGCAAATGTTTAGCCTTCCCTTTAGCACAGAAGGGTTGCCTCATGCTGATCCTCATGCTGTCTAGAAGCTCTTGAGTCTGGTATAATTGGCAGAAGAGGTCATTTAACTGTGTGTGTGTGTGTGTGTGTGTGGGGCGTATCAAAGCCTGTTTTTGAAACATTATTGTACATGAATTACACATTATTTGATACCTGCATGAATTGCTCAGGTGATTCCTTATAAGTCATAACTAAACATATATTGCTAAGACTTATGCAAGCAGAGAGTACTGCAAAACAGAAAAGTGACAAAGGGCCTTTGCAGACTTCCAGAAATAGTGCAAATTGAGTCCACTTTAACTGTCTTGGCTCAGTGCTAGGGAATCATGGGAATTTTATTTTTTTTCTGAGACATTGAGCCTTCTCTGTCAGAGAGCTCTGGTACCACAATAAGCTACAGTTCCTATGGGGGGTTGCAGACTGTCAAAAATAGTGCAAATTGAGTCCACTTTTAGGGTTAGGGTTAGTGCTAGGGAATCATGGGAATTGTTATTTTTCTGAGACATTGAATCTTCTTTGTCAGAGAACTGTAGTGCCACAATAAAATTCAGTTCCCATGATTCCCTAACCTTAACCCTAACCCTAAAAGTGGACTGAATTCACACTATTTTTGACAGTCTGCAACCCCCCAATGATTCCCTAGCACTGAGCCAGGACAGTTAAAGTGCAATGCGCTCTACATGGGGCAACCCTTGTACCAATCCCGGAAGCTACAATTGGTGCAGAATATGGCAGCCAGGGTGGTCGCCGGTAAGTCCAGGTTTGACCACATAACACCCATTTTGAAAGACCTTCATTGGCTGCCCATCCGCTTCCGGGCTCAATACAAGGTGTTGGTTTTGACCTATAAAGCCCTAAATGGCTTGGGCCCAGGGTACTTGGAGGACCGCCTCTCTCCGTACAATCCGCCCCGTACACTCAGAACATCAGGGACTAAATTGTTAGAGGTCCCAAAATCACATCTAGTCAGGACCTCTCAGAGGGCTTTCACCATCGTAGCCCCCACAATTTGGAATAGGCTTCCGGCCGAACTTCGCTCCACCGCGTCATTGGTCTCTTTTAAAAAGAACCTAAAAACATATTTGTTTCAGCAAGCATTCCCACCCTAGATGTAAAAACTCTTGTCTGTTGCCCCTGTGTATGACCCTGGACTTGATATTGATCTTCCTTGTCCTACCCCTAACTGTTGTGATTTACCTCTGCTCCCCGTTGATTTTTCTAACTTGTTTTTTAACTTGTATTGTATTTTTGGATTGTCTAATTCAATGTTGTAAGCCGCTTTGATCAGTTTTCTGGAAAGGCGGGGTACAAATAAAACTTTTATTATTATTATTATTTATTAAAGTGGACTCAATTTGCACTATTTCTGGCAGTCTACAAAGGCCCAAAGTGTGTGTGTGTGTGTGTGTGTATGTGAGAGAGAGAGAGAGAGAGAATCTAAGGGTTTTGTTTTGATTTTCATAATGAAAGCAGAAGCACTAACTGTAAAAAAGTAGATTTTCATTATTTCTAGGCACCCACATCCATCAAGGACAAGATCAATTGCAGGGCAAGGATATGATGGAAACAGGTGAAGCAAACCTAATTGACATTAATAGGATATTAAATATATGTTATGTGGCTCTCTCCTTGTCTCCATTTAAATAAGGTAACTGGGGATTGCTCTGACCACCTTAAGTAACATCAGGTTTGCAAGGCCTCTGTCGAACTATTGTATAATCTACTACTATTGCATTAATTTTAAGAGGGTGAGCAATTGTGAGGGTAAGGTATATCAAATAGACTTCTTTTGTAATCCCAGCTTAAACACTAACAAATCTGAGAAAATATAGTTAATGCCACAATATTGAATAGCAAAGATTGTATTATCTGTTGAAATCACTTATGTTTTACAGCAGAGGTAGAGGAAGTGTGGCCCTGGAGTCTTGTGGCTTTTTTAGATTCTTCAGACCCCTAAAACTGACTCCTGGTTTATTTCCTGGTTCAAAAAGTCCTCTCCTGGACTTAAAATAAGGCTATCACATCATCTGGTTGATTGGGATTCATCCACTTTCTACACAATGCCTATTTGGGCCATCATCTGGTCTGGATTCTAAGGTTTCATTTAAAACAGAGTAAAAGCCTTTGCAGACTGCCAGAAATAATGCAAATTAAGTCCACTTTAACTGCCCTGACTCATTGCTAGGGAATAATGGGAACCGGAGTTTATTGTGGCACCAGCGTGCTCTGAAAGAGAAGGCTCAATGTCTCAGAAAAAAATACAGTTCCCATGATTCCCTAGCACTGAGCCAGGGCAGTTAAAGGACTCAATTTGCACTATTTCTGGCAGTCTGCAAAGGCCCTAAGCCTTCAGCCCTTGTAGGAGCAAAGTTATAGGTTAAATTGTGCAGTGACTTTTGTGTCCAATTGTTTTGCAAGAGGCAATCTTGTCCCTTCCTACCTTTGAGTGTGTTTAGCAAATGAGTGTGCAAAAACTTATGTGCAGATTTTCCACATAAAAAGTCACAAACTGCAAAGATACTCATCAGTTCAGGATTATAGTTTGGGACTTATTTTGTGAAAAAAATGCATTTTTTTTGTACAGTAGAAACCTATTTGCAGATTTTCCACAGAAAAAGTCACAAACTGCAAAGATTCTTATCAGTCCAGGATTCTTCTCATTGGGGTTTCCCAACATTCCAAAAATAGTTTTTTAAAACTTTTCATTATTGTGGCACATTCTTGTTGGGGTATGCAGACAGGTAGAATCTAGCATACACACATGCAGAGTTGAAGCACATAGGCAGAAATGCCCAGAAGATGGTCTTCTGTGAAGAATGTTGCTCCAGACGGCACAGGAAAAATCCTCCCACATGCACTTTCAGCTTGGAGAAATGAATTGCTGGACAGCAAGACTTCACTCAGGGGGGAAGCAGACGGTGCAAAGCGCCGTCTTCAGGGCAAGGAAGGGGGGAAGCCGCATGGTGGGTGCCCCAACCCCTTCCTGAAGACATCGTCGGAGCACCTAACCCTCCGCACGGCCGGCGCTCCGAGGATGCCTTTCCGCCGCAGCGTCCACACACGCTGCGGCGGAAGAAGTGTTGAAGGCATGCCGGCAGCCTTTTGCAGTGCACCTTCAGCGATTTGTGGAAGGAGTGCTATTTTAGCGCTCCTTCCTGGGGCGGTGAAGCTGTGCTGCGGGGCCGAGGTGTGGGGATACCTCGGCCCAGATCCGTAGCTTCCTGGGGCAGCCCCGTGCCGCCCGTCTGCTTCCCCCCTCAGTGAAGGTTTTAATCTTTGTTGCAAATATTTACAAAGATACATAGAGTATCAGGCATCTGTCTTGAATACTCACAGCTATACAGATCAATAAAGTGCTTCGCCAACCACCAACCACAACTAACCAACAATGGAGATTCTGACCCTCTCCCATATATAGGTGGTCTTCTTGGTAACATGTGACAGGCATGCACTAATGAAACATGGCTGGTTTCATCCCCAGTGCCCGTTGCATCAGACCTCCCATCATGCATACCTGGCTTGTCTCATCCACTGTGCCTGTTGCATCAGACTGCTCATGATGAAAAGCTGTCCAAATGCTGATTCCCTACCACTTAAACTGTAGTAACCCTGTTACCATTGCTCCAGTTCCTTTCAGTGGCCACATCCATGTCATTTTCCAGACCAGGGTGCCACATGGCCTTGACAACTCTTTCCATCCCCATGTAAAAGCTGCAGTATTTCAAGTTCCACAGAATCAGTTGTTTCTCATGATTTGCCTGACGCAACTTTATGCATATTTCACAGAACAGAAAAAAGTCCCATTTTATGGGGGCAGTTAGAGTTCACCTAGTATTTGACATTATTATTATTATTATTATTATTATTATCGCCCTTTCCACCAAAGGGCTGAACATCAAACATATGTAATCAAAAGCAGGTGATGAATCACAACACTATAAAATGTTAAAATACTAAAATAATATACTAATATACTAAAACTTCTTATCAATCACTACCCATCTTGGCCACCTAAGCACACTCAGCAACTCAGGGGCTATACAGGTGGCCCCTTTCCTTGCTGGATTGGGGCCATGGCAATCACATGCCATGGCCCCAATCTGGCCTTTCTGCAGCACGAAAAGAAGCTGCAAAAAGTGGCTCCTTTTTTTTACTAAAGAAAGGGTGGCCTACTTGTGGCACCTTGCCTGGACAGGGATGAGCGGTGAAATATCTTCTAAGGGCCTTTACAGACTGCCAGAAATAATGCAGCTTGAGGCCACTTTAACTGTCCTGGCTCAGTGCTAGGGAATCATGGGATTGTGTTTTTTTCTGGGACATTGAGCCTTCTCTGTCAGAGAGCTCTTATGCCACAATAAACTACAATTCCCATGATTCTTTACACTGAGCCAAGACAGTTAAAGTGGCCTCAAGCTGCATTATTTCTGGCAGTCTGTAAAGGCCCATGACTTTTTATAATATGAATGTGGCCCTTCCTCTGTGGGCCTAAGCAGACGGGCGGCATGGGGCCGCCCCGGGAAGCTGCGGATCGGGGCCAAGGTATCCGCACACCTCGGCCCCATGGCGCAGCTTCGCCGCCCCAGGAAGGAGCGCTAAAATAGCGCTCCTTCCACAAATTGCCGAAGGTGCACCGCAAAAGGCTGCCGGCGCACCTTCGGCGCCTTTTCCGCCGGATGTGCGGAGGGTCCGGCTCTCCGACAACGTCTTCGGGAAGGGGTTGGGGCGCCCAGTGTGTGGCTGCCCCTCCCCTTCCTTGCCCTGAAGATGGCGCTTTGCACTGTCTGCTTCCCCCCTGTGTTACAATAAAAAGGCAAGGTGGATATATGTCCCTTGAAAAGAGGTATGGTGGAGCTGGTTTGTATGAAAAGTTCTGAAAAGACATCCCAACTATCCAGATCCACTTTAAGCACTTGGTAGCATGATAAGAAAGTAACCACACAGAGACATTTTCCTTGTTAAAAAAGAATGTATATCTGCCCCACCCCTCCTGCTATACAATGGAACTAGATACTATAGTTGGATTGTATCTCATTAAAATGTTTTAAAAGAAGCTTCCATTATATTCCATTCTGAGTTCAGGATTTTCTAAAGATTAAAAGAAGAGGTTGTATCTCAACCATATTTGACCTTTGTGGGCTATACTGTAGCTTCAGAACAAGAGTATTGTGAAAGAGTTTAATGTAAATGAGTGGTTTCTGATTGCCCCAATATTCCCTGTTCAATCCTCTTTTAAAGTAATAGGATCCTCCATAGAGCAAACCTTTGCAGCTGCAGACCTTTCATCTTAAAATGAAAGAAGAGACTTCCTAGAACCAATGAAATAACTTTGATTAGTTGTTCTGTCTGAGGTAAAATACACTTCTACAATTTCCTGGAAACAGATTAGAAGAAATTTGACTTTTTTTCCACAGAGAAATCTTACATTAAAAATATGAGTGTTTGCATATCTACATCAAATGATTTTGCATCTTCTAACACCTTGGTTTTCAAGCTAATGGTGTGATTCTGCATAGGCTTAGCAGGTTTTCCATGATATAAAAATCAGAAAAAACAACTTAGAATTATCTAATTCTCACCAGACTTAGGACATTATCACATCAGGCTCATAATGCACTACAATCTTGTTAGTCTAGCAAATGCATTGGGGACAATTAGCACACAGCTCTTCAAAGGTGCCATGGTGCTGCTTCTGTCTCAGCCTCTGCTTTCTTCATACCAGCCTCCATAGCCCTGCCTCCCTGCCCTAATCCCTTCCCAGCATGTTTTTTGGTTTGTGTTTACTTTTACTTTTATTTATTTTTAATGCAATTGTATGACCATGGCAATCCATTAGATAAAAGAAAGAAAGAAAAGTAATTGAAAGAAAGAAAAACAGCCTGCTTGGGAATAGTGAGGGGGAGAGACAAAAGGAGGAGGAGAGCAGAATTACGGCCACTCACGCCATGTAATTGCCTGTATATTGGAACTGCTTCAGGAGGAACTTATCATGCTCTCAATACTAAAAAAAGCAGCGTAACTTGGGGGGCATTGACAGGTTTTGCCTGTCAATGAAAAGGAGTACTCCCACAGTGGATGGACTACAGACTAGTTACTGACACAATGTCACATGATAAGGTATAGCCAAAGATGCTGCTATCCTGCATTCCACTTTTCAAGCCTGAGGTGACAAAGTCCTTAGCTAGCATAGCAAATAGTAAGGAAAGATGGAAGTAGCAATCCAACACTATCTGGAGAGATGGACAATTCTTATCCTCAACATAAAAGCCATGTTGGAACAAACCATAGGCCTATTCTAGTTCAACATTCTCTATATAGAATGTCAGATGGGTTGCTTTGGGACATCCACCAGCAAGATATCTAGGTAACTGCATCCTCCCTCTCGCATTCCTCAGAAACTTACATACAGAAACATATTTCCTCTGATAGTAGAGGAGATGTAGAGACATACTGATTAGGAATCTATAATGATCTGATCCTTGCACTGAACTCTCCTGATTTATTGATAGAGCGTGAGCTTTCTCACTAACTATGGTCACCATGGGAACTGAAGAATACCAAAGGAGAAGAGACCAGCTTAGAGGGGGCAAAAGCTGGGGGGGCTACCATTTTGGTAGCAATCTTCACATTTGTCTAAATTTTGAAAATGAATCATTTGTACCCTTTGCTCATAGTTAATGTTAACATTTTAGAAGGAACACTCTGACACAATTCAGTTATAAAAGAAAACAACAACATAATCATATGTATGAACCAACTGCCCCTTCAATGTTCCTCACAGCTTTCTCTTTCTTTAACTTCATTTTCCTCCATGAAAGCTGTAAGAAAAATATTGTAAACAACTATTTCCATTTTCAGTTAACTAGAGTTTAATTTCCCCCCCTGAGCTCGGAAGAGCAATTATTTCTAACTATGATTTCCTGAACAAACCAGGAGTATAAGCCTGGCTTATGATTCATAGTTATGAAGCTTTGTTTCAAGAAACTTCAGTTAAATGAAATTATTTTATTTTAATTTTTTTAAATATCGTATTTATACCCCCTCTTCAGAAATGCTCTCAGTTGTTACAATTGCTTACAAATTGTTAATTTGACAGTTCCCTGTTCTCAGGCTTACAATCTGAAATGAAATGATATAAAATGAGAAAGGAATGGTAGTGAGGAAGGGGATCAAGTCCAGCAGATACTGCCACTGCCAGTTCTTCTTTCACTCTGAGTCCAGGGTGGTGACAGTTGGAATGGCTGGAGGGCCTTTCATCTGCCTGTAGGGCTAAGCATGGTGGAGCTCTGCCTGCCTCTTCTTCTCTCCCTCTGAGGCCAGAGCGATGGCAGTTTAATGGAGGGAGGATCTTCCATCTGCATCTGGGTTAGCAATGGTTTCTGATCCCCTTGATGTGTGGCCATGACAGAGGAAGAGAGAGAAGGAAGCAGCACATGAAACCAAATTTTATTTGTGTAGCAATAAATTATGGTAAGGCAGCCTATGTAACAATCCTATATGCCATAGCTATTCAATTCTATAAACCAGGCATAGATAACCTCTAGCAAAGTGTTGAATCTGATCTGAAAATATTTCTTAGCCACATCTCACTCTTAAATAAGATTAAGCATGTCCAGTGGCCATGTAATGCTAGCTGTCTGTTGTATGGGGGCAACTGAAATTTGGTGTTCAGAAAAAGTAGAGTGAATTGGAATTTCCTGGAAAAGAACATGACTGAATGGCTGGCTGACAATCTGAACAGAAGTGTTCCACTTTACAATTTTTTGTTGCAGATAAGATTTAGGGGGGATGCAGACAGGCGGCCCTGGGCCGCCCCGGGAAGCAGAGGATTGGGGCTGCTGCTAGCACACACAGCGGCCCCGATTCTCCCGTTTGCTGCCTCTTAAAAGAGCGGCAAAATGCCGCTCCTATTAGAGGTGGCAAAAGGCCACCCCAAGAGCCGCCATGTGGCTCTTCTCTGGCCCTTCCACCGTAGCGCATGAGGATGCTATGCACGGAGGATGTCCTGATGCCACACGCCATGTGTAAGGGCACATAACATCAGGACATCTTCAGGGAGGGGTTGGGGCAGCAGACGTGCAGTTGCCCCTCCCCTTCCCTGCCTCCAACACGCTGCAAAGGGCCCGTGTGCAGAGGCCCTTATTCATATAAACTGACAGCCATGTTAAAAACCTACCCTTTCTAATCATAATTTGTTATTCTGATTCTCACATCTCAGATGGCTACCTTTTCAAAGGTATCTTTGCATAGTTTTTAAATAAACAAGAAATGCTAGTTGTTCAAGTTATAGTTTACAGGTAACATATGTCATTAGAAAGTGTGATGAATAAATATTGCTTTGTTCATGTCAAATGCTTTATTCATGTGATAAGGGACAGTATTGGAGAGTATGGGAAGGTATCTCATTACCAATACATAAAGCTGGAAGTATGTTAGAAAAATGTTATTATAGCTTGACTTTTTTTTTATTCATTTAAAAAGCTGAACTGTACTAAAGGCACAGTGAAAATCCACTTTGGAAAGAATATGCACCAGTACACATAAAAGGGATACAAAAAATCTAATTTAGTAGATTGCTATGTTTAAAACCTTTCTTGTACCCTTGTCATGTAGCATTAAAGAAGAATCAATGTAGTTTTCCAGCCATCTCATTCTTAAAATGAAGTTGTATATCACATTGTATTTATGTAAAATCAAGAAGAGGGTCAGTTAATGATGTAATCTGATATTGTTTCACTTGTGATTAAAAAAATGTTGGTTTTTTTGTCTATACACCCTTGTGTTACTTTAAAAGTTGCAGAAGCAGACACCTGTGAAAGCCTTAACATGTTTACAAATGCATAAGATATGTATACTCTGGATGTACTTCTGAAAGGTCACAAAATACATATTTTCTGGAAATCAGCATGTGTGTTATCCTTCAACTGTTATACAGTATTTGTTTATTTTTTGAAAGTGGAACAAGAATTTCTGAGGCAGAGCCACATCTGAAAATTCAGGTTGCTGCTGAATTGTGGAAAAACAATGGAAGTTGATCCAGAATGAAGCAACTACAAGTGACAGTAGAAGAAGGATGGCTGGTATACTTTATAAACTTTCCCCATTTGGGTACCTTCCAAATACTCCATCTTCCCAAAGGTCCATCAAGCTGGCTGGAGCTGTTGGGAATTGTAGTGGGGTAGGATCAGGAAAGCTGAGTTACATCAATCATTTGCTAATTACTTTGGTTACCTATTAGGTTAAGTATGCTCAGTATCACATGCTGTAGGTGATCTATGAAGCCTTAAACAGCCTAAGTTGTAGTAGTAGTTATTTTTTGTTTGTTTGTTGTCATATTCCTCCATGTTATTTCTGACTTATGGAAACCATAAGGTGAATCTATCATGGGGTTTTCTTGGCAAGATTGGTTCAGAGGGGGTTTGCCATTTCCTTCCTCTGGGACAAAGAGTGTAACTTGCACAAGGTCACCCAGTGGGTTTCCATGGCTTAGCAGAGATAAAAACTGGTTATCCCAGATTTCTAGTCCAACACTCAAACTGCTACATCACCCTGGTTATCACTGTTGTTATAGTATTTTGTTTGTTGTTATATATTTTCATGGCACATGAAGCAACTAAACACCAGTCTTAATTGCCATGACTCCACAGAATCCTGGGATTCATCCAGGAACCAGGACAACAGATAGCTCATTCTAGGAGGATTGAATATTAGCTCAATTAATGGCTGGGTTACGCAGCCCTGGGACCATCTCTATGTATACCAAGGTCGGAGGCATAAATAACTGCAGAGGCAAATCCTCAATGAAGTGTATTTTATTTTAAAGGGGGAAATCAACATGCATGCTTAACAATCACACAGGCACACAAGAACTGAGAAATAAAGGTGTTAGGTTGGAACAGAGTAAGGCCTTCTAATGGAGATATGACACCTGTATGGATGCTCCTCCTCCTCCCCGATATGACTTTCTCACTTGAAAATAATGGCATCCACGTTAGGATCATAGAGGCTGAATCTATAGCAACTCTGATATCAAAAGAGGAGGGGTAGATTTAGGTATGTCAAGGACTAACAAATTTCGCCCTCCCCCCTTTGAAAGACTGTTAAATTCCAATGTAAGTGAGAATTCTGAGGGCTTCCAAATCTCTTTGCCTTGTAGTTTTAGAGCCAAATTACATTGAAGCTTGAGTTCTAGTTAAGTGTTTCATCTCTGTGAGAAAACCTCTACGCTATCCTGACATCCTTTTCTAGCTAACATACACACTCACATTCATTCAGCCAGATAACAATGGGGGGAAGCAGACGGGTGACACGGGGCCACCCTGGGAAGCTGCAGATCGGGGCCGAGGTATCCGCACTCCTCAGCCCCGCGGCACAGCGTCCCAGTCCCAGGAAGGAGTGCTAAAATAGTGCTCCTTCTGCAAGACGCCGAAGATGCACCACAAAAGGCCTCCGGCACACCTTCAGCACCTCTTCTGCTGCAGCGTGTGCGGACGCTGCACCGGAAGTGCATCGTCGGAGTGCCAGCCATGCAGAGGGCCGGCTGCTCTGACGATGTTTTCGAGAAGGGGTTGGGGTGCCCAGCGTGAGTCTGCCCCCCCCTTCCTGGCCTCGAAGACAGCGCTTTGCGCTGTCTGCTTAGGCCCAATGTATCATAACTGTGTATATACATCGTAACAATATCACAATGAGCAGATGAACTTGCACAATAATTCATGTGGTTTGATCCCTTACAATATGGGCATGTGAAAATAGTGGAAAACAAGCATGAGCATGAGAAACTGTGTATACAAAAGAACCGCCATTATGGCACATAACAATAGGTAATAAAACTTATGACAAGTCAGCTCATCAATCCATGTACAATACATGAGAAATGTAGCTAATAACCATTAAAAATACGATGATAATATCACAATAACCATACAACAATGAAAGCAGGCATCAGTGGAAATTAGATAAAACAGTGCATCCAATAGGTAGAGAACAAGTTATAGTCCTTGACCTTTAGATGCATGAGATCCTTAGTCCACCAACAGGTGTGAACCTAGAAAATGAAGGCAATAAGTCTAAAGTGTCTATGGTGGTAACAAGTCCGATTTGGGTTAGTTAGTTGAGAAGTTACTCCAAGCAAACTGGAACCAGCAACCAGCAAACTCTGGGTGGCACAAGCAAGCTCAAAGAGTTCCATAAAGAAAGAAAGGCAATAGCTGGAGTAACCTTTTAGTCCAGTGGCAAGGAGTTCTGTATATGAAATAAATCCAAGTTTGTAGTGAAAATGTTAAAGTGTCCTGGTATGACTGCACCCATGATGGATGGGAACCATGAAGTCCAAATTACAACACAAAGGTGCCGATAATAGGTGGAGGCACTTTGGACTAGATGCAGGAACAATTGTCGGAAGCAGTGCCCAATGCACCAGAAGCAGCCTGGAACACTGGAGATGGATATCTACATCTGGAGTGAACTGGAACTTGGAACAGACATCTCTGGATATGGTCTGGAATTTAGAAGACATCTGGAGGACATTTCTGATCAGGCCCAGACTTGAAAGACACTCCCATTGTGCATCCCCCCCCTCCCCCCCCCCATTACTGGAATTGTCTCAGCTAAAGCACTTGGGAATCAGAGTGGTCTTTGAGCAGAGGGACAGAGGAACACAACACAAAGCAGGGAAAACATCCTTATGGGCAAGACCCTAAGCCAGGGGTAGGCAACCTGCACCCCCTCCGAGGCTTTTGGACTGGCCCCAGGCCAGTCCTGCTGCCGCCGCTGCTGCTAGCTGCCGCTGCTCGCCATGATGATATTGATTATTCTTGTTATTACTTGTTCTTAGGGTTTTCTTGGCAAAATCTCCACAGGGGTTTTGCCATCATGGCTTTTCTGGGGCTGAGACAGTGTGCATGCATCCCTTCTTGTTTGTGGGCCTGCCTTCCAGTTGTTTCCATGATGGTAATGATTATTGTTGTTATTACTTGTTCTTGGGGTTTTCTTGGCAAAATCTCCACAGGGGTTTTGCCATGGCTTTTCTGGGGCTGAGAGAGTGTGCATGCATTTTTTTTTTATTTTTATATATATATATATATATATATATGGCTTTGGCCCCCCAATTGTCTGAGGGACAGCAACCCGGCTCAAAATGGTTGCCTACCCCTGCCCTAAGCTAACATCCTATACTCACTATAGACACTATTAAGCAAAATAAAATAAAATAAAATAATAAATAAAAATAAAATAAAATAATAAAATAAAATAAAATAAAATTGCCCTATATTTTTCTACATTGTCTCACTACATTTACTATAACCAAAACAAAATTAACTGCAAGTGTAGCCACTAGGCTGTACTGCTCATCAAAAAAATTAACATAAATGGAGAAGCTCTGAAACCCCCCCCCCCCCCCCATATCAAAATTATGCTATGTGGGCTAATCCCTCTTACAAAAGTTACAGCAAAAGAAATAAACTCTTTTTGGAAAAATAGTGCTAGGTAGGCATGTGCCTATTATGACCGCTATCGTGGACACTAAAAAGGGGATCATTAGAATTAGAATATCTAGTAAAGGTGCTCAGTCATCCGGCATTCAAAGCACCCTGCCAAAATTGAGTTAACTCTTTGTGCTTAAAAAAAAAACTTCGGAGGCGTAAGACCATGTGAGAAGGCACTGGTGCATTAGTTTGACGTCGTGTGCTGTCTTGGGACATGTACTGATTGTGCAATGCTCACACAAGGATTTACTCATGATGCATGTGTGGAAGACTTTAGAGGTGTATGAGTGTTTGCAGGGAAATGAGTTCCTTTGGTTAGAATAGCAATGGAGTGATTTTTCAGCTTGTCCAGTGCTTTTTAATTTTCAGCTGGGCATTTTGGGAAAATGATGCAAATTGAGTCATTCTGGAGAGAAAAACCCATCAAATCAGCCTAATCCAAGAGTTTTGATTTCAGAAACTCCTTGATCCAATCCTAATTCAACTAGGGACTTCTCTTTTTCTCTTTATCTCTCACACTCCTGGATTGCCATGATGGAAAAGATCATTGAAAAATGGGTGGCAGCTGGTGAAAATGCCTGGAAATCATCCAGCAGCAATCTCCTCAGGGAAATTCACACCTATTGGGAATTCCAATCTTGGAGTTTGATCACAAGCCCTTAGGGGCCCTTAACTCATGGTTGCCAGCACTGCCAGCCTTCAGTTGTGCTTTGGGATGTTACTTCACTCTCGTGAGAGAGCAGCAACATTCCAAGCCAGTTTGCTATCTTGATTGAGTTCTTCACTCAGGAAGGACAGCCTGGAAGTCCCGGGACACCCTCCCACTATCTAAGCGAGCTCAAGGTTCCCTGGGAGGCCACCAAAGTCCAAAACAATGTGACGCTCCAGGTGGCGATGTTACCACCATATTCACTGATCCTTGAGATGCATTTCCAGGGATTTGTATCTTTGATTCCTCCAGGAGAACTCCTGGCCAAAACCCAAGACTGGAGTCTCACGAGTGGTGACTACACCATTCCAGAACTCACCCCCTCCCAATTTAGTTAAAGAATAGAAAGAAAGAGAAAAATAGAGAGGGATCTCTCCCTCCCTGTCCTAAGGCTGACAGGTGGGAAGCTCAAAGAACAGAAATAGTGTGTGTGTTCAAGCTGCCAAGCCACGTGGCATGCAATTTAATTAATTGTTGGTGAATCCGGCATGTGAGAACTATGAATCCCATAAGTACCACCACTTGTACACATGAAATAACAGTGATTGGATGGATTGTCATGTACATTAAATCTTGTCCCATTACAGACCAATTTATACTATCCCACAATGAATGAGAGGTTATCTTTTCAATTTCTTTTAGACACTTTAATGATTTCTGTGCTTTTAAATCCACTGTAAATCTAATCTGGGTTTCAGTCTTTTCTGCTTTTCTCACAACTTCACTTTAATTATTTAACATTCACAGCCATTTTGAAAAATCTGAAAAAACATGGGTTGCCCATGCTCTTATCTATGGACAATGAGTACTCCAAGGGCAAAATGTTTAAAGTATTACATGGAGTTCTCAAACAAAAATAATTTTGGGTCAATTGGACTAACGTAGTGGTGTGTATCTGAACAACTAGGTATTCGTGTACATCCTGGATGGTGATCCCATCCAGGACATCATAACAATGTAACCATTGATGAGTGGTAACACATTCAGATAAATCAAACAAATGGGACCCATTGGACCAATGGAACAGTTTTTCAGGCAGCAAAGTGGCATTTGCCTTTGCCTAGGTAGTCCTACGTGAGACACAAGATGTAACATTTGGGGGTTCCACACTCTTTCATGGTATATTCCAATTCTTAATATCATATTAGCCCAGGTGACTCTCATCACTCTTACTAAAGATGCTGGATATTCCATGGAGTCTGGGTATCTATCCTTAAATAAACCCAAGACCTCCAGGTACAACAGTTTCATCAAAGTGGCTTGGATTACTTGAAAAGCAAATGAAACCAAATTGCTTTAGATCTGGGTACATTCTATGGCAATGGACAAATTGTGAATAATCTTCTGCAAAGAATGTCCTAGATCAAGGATTATATCCCTTTCCACTCCTATCCAGCAGGGCATGATGTGTCCAATTAAGTCCACCCCCTGGGCTACATTTGTGAGTACGGTTGCTGTTGAAATTCCCATTTGATTTTGGAGCCTATCAGGCCTAGATTATTGGTCATGACCTTGGAGTCTATTGTTTTTAAGATGGCTCCACTGGTCCCAATTCTCCCAAAACTGAATTTATATTTATATTGCTTTTATTTTGTAATGTTCTACATTTTTCATGAATGTCTTACATTTTGTGGTGCCTTATCCTCCTTTGTGGTTATGACATCTGGTCATCCTGCCTTTATCAGCCTTGCAAAAACCTGGGGGCTGCTATACCTAAACAGGTCCCACTGTTATTCCACCAGGCCTCACCACACACCTGTCCCCCAACCAGCCTATTGGCTGCACAGTTATTTGTCAGTTGTCCACCTGCTCACCAGCTGCCTAATTAACCACCAGCCACACAACCATGTGCTAGCTGCCTGATTGTACACCAGCTACTTGATTGTGACCCAGCCACCTGGCCACACAACCCAACAGTGGTCAGCTCACCACTGACCTGACTTCCAGTCCAACTGGTAGATGATGATGGGCCTTTGCAGACTGCCAGAAATAGTGCAAATTGAGTCCACTTTAAGGGTTAGGGTTAGTGCTAGGGAGTCATGGGAATTTTTTTTTTTTCTGAGACATTAAGCCTTCTCTGTCAGAGAGCTCTGGTGCCACAATAAAATACAGTTCCCATGATTCCCTAACCCTTAAAGTGGACTCAATTTGCACTATTTCTGGCAGTCTGCAAAGGCCCGATGAAATCTTGATAAAGTACAGTGAAAGAGGCAGTGCAGGGGGTGGCAGGGCTGGAAAACCATATAACTCTGTCCCCTACACTCTGTCATGATGCACAATGCCACAAGATGCATCACAACCAGCCTCTTTTTCAACAGAAGCCAGTAAAAGCAGACTGCAGTGCTGTATGGTGTAGGATGGAAGCCAGCTAACCAGGGTTTGTTTTCATAAATGAGTATTTCTCTTGCTTTCTCTTGCTTCAGAAGAAACAGTGTCCTTATTAGAAGCTTCAACAGCTTTAAAAAAAGAACACTGATTACTATTTCATCAGCTAAAAGACTAATTGGCCTCCATTAGTTTTAATTGGGACAATTTGCTTTAGATGCTCTAAAATCTTACATTGATGACTTGACAGTTCTGAGAGGCTGCAATGCCTAATCACTTTTCTTTTTTTGTTTTTTTAAAATAAAAGTATTATATAATGCCACATTCTTAAATTGATGGGGATTAATAAATTGTAGAAGGTTTTACATGAGAGAATACATTTGTTCACCTGTAATTAGGGGCTAATTGGGAAGAAAAGTAATAAGATTTTGCATGGATTTAGATGCAAAACATCTCTCACATTGCTTCTGAGTTGAAGCCCTTCAAACAAACAATATATATATATGCACTCGTTAATCAGTGTGTGGACATGTGTAATGTACTAATAGATATAGGCCTATACATTACACATGCCCACGCACTGATTAACGAGCGCATATATATATATATATATACACACATAATTTTATTTTATGTGTGTGTGTGTGTGTCTCTGTGTCTGTGTGTGCATTTGCCTTCAAGTCATTTCTAACTTATATCAACCCCAAGGCAATCCTATCATGGGGTTTTCTTGGCAAGATTTGTTCAGAAGGGGTTTTCCTTTGCCTTCCTTTGAGGCTGAGAGAATGTGACCCAGTGGGTTTCCATGGCTGAATATGGTTTTGAACTCTGATCTCCAGAGTCCAGTCCAGCACTCAAAACACTATACAGAGGAAATAGTGCCGAATAAATTCCAAACTTAGGGACAAAAGAGACTGCCCAAAATGGGTGGATTGTGGCTGCCTCGGTACCACCCACCCCAGCACTATGGCAACCACATGTGCGTACTTCAATCCCCACCACCACCAGTGTTTTAAAATGGCTTCTGAAAAGCAGTGGGTTTCCCCCGGCTCCTTTTCAAGCCAACTCTTCTGGGTTAGGGCATTATTGGGATGGATTCAGGCTGCATGTGGGGTGTGCATCATTTAAATGCCATGCCCCCAATGCAACCTGACAGCACCCCTTTTTGGCCCTTCTGTTTTGGGCCTTTGTTCAGCAAAGAACATCCAGATTTTAACTTGCATTTAAAAACCCTGCTTTTTATATGCAGATATTTTATGAAGAATCTGTTTCATCCCTTTCTTTCCCCATGTGTCTTGCCATTTGATATGGAACTGGGGTGAATCCAAGGGGAAAGGAAGATGTTTGGGGTGATTACTTGTAGTCCCAGAGTTACCTCTGGGTAGCTTCACCAGAAAGAAGGGACAAACCAAATTAAAAATAACCCACCTTGGATCATGGATAGAGATTTTACTTTTGCTGCATGTGGCCATACTGTGGAAAATGACTACTGTGTATGTATATGGGGATGGGAGGAGAATTAGACCTGAATTGAAATGGCCTTTCTTGCTTCTCAAAATTCTTCACCTATTTGTGGGCAGAGAAGCTGGGCAAACATTTCACCAAATTTCTTGAGTGGTGGTGTGGAGATGATAAATTACAGGCTGTGTTCTCAATTAGCAGTGGCAGGAACAATGTTTCTTTCTTTTTGTCTAAGGGTTTTGTTAGTGGTTTAGTTTGATTTTGTTTTGTTTTGTTGCTGCTCTGTTAATAGACTATCACTGTGTCTCTCTCACAATGCTCTATGCTATATATAACTCAATGGCATCATAGAGAAGAAAGTTAGTGAATGGTCCCCCATTGTTTGTTTGTTTTTTTAAAAAAAAACAACAACTGGAGAATATTCAAGAGAAATATTGTAGCGTTATATGGGGGAATTTCAAACCAGAAAAATCTCAGGAACAGTCTTTTAAATAATGACTTCAAAGTAATTTCAGCTCAGTTCTAGGCCCCAAAAATATAAAATGGGTGTGAACAAAGGGAAGCCCATGGGCCACGTATGATCTGAATAAAATCAAACATTTCAGTATATTTTCAATATTTGTGCACATTGTCATATCTTTGTTATTGTAATATTTATATCCAATAAATGTGCAACATGTTTAGGGGTGGCATGGACTCTGACTAAATGAAATAACATTTCAACTCCATAAAGGCAGTGCCCGAACAGAATAGTAGAATGCAGAGATTGATAACAGTATGTCAAAACTCTTGATTGTTAAACATTTGCACACTGAATTCCTGAAACGAACCCATGAGAAAAATGTATTAATATTTTATTTTAGGATGTGTTTCTTATTACTGGAAGGTCAACTTTATTGTGAAACAACATGTAGCATTCACCTCAGGCTTGGGGGAATATTGGGGAAAATGCTGCATGAGTCCTTAATGGATGAGGCTGGGGTGGTCTATAATTGTAACAAATAAATAATATATATTTGCAACATTCTTGGAGAATCAGTTTGAGCAGGAACCCAGAGACTGCATCCAAAGGAGAAGAAAAAGAAGAAGAAAGAAATGCAGAATGCATTATGAAGAATACATTGAGCTATACAATCCAAATGACATTCAGGCAGACTAGTGTAATCCTGGTTATGTTTGCATATGGATTTCCAGGAGAGTTGAACAATGTGGTATCTCGGACCTCTTTCTCCAACATTCTTGCTTTGGATGTGAAAAAGCAGCAGGGGGTCCTAGCACCGATCTGTCCTCCTCAGTCAATAATTGGGGGGGGGGGGGGGAGGGAGTGTGCTTTGGTTGTATTCTGGCTGCTTTGGACACATTCCAGCTTCACCTCCACAAATGAGCAGTGGACATGGATGAAGCCTCACTCCAGAGCCCTTCATCTGTTTCTGCACAACCAAATAAAAAGTAGAGAAGAAGGAGGAGCCTCTGAGTGACTGGTGTAAGCACAGTGGCATAGAGCTGGGCTACTTCCATCTTGAATATAGCTGTCCCCACTTTGGCAAAACATACACTTTGCCTTGACTATCCTGAGGACTAGGAATGGCAAATCTTCTGGGAAGTCCAGAGTCTATGGAAGTCTATATGTCTACCTGTCCAGAGGTTTAACCACCTGGGGTCTGCTTGAGAAGAAGGGACAGGAGGTGGGAGAAACCAGAAAGGGATCAAGTATAACTCCCATTTTCTACCAGGTGGCCAGAGAAGGACAAAACTTCCTCCAGGATCTACTGTGTTGGTGCTGTGATAGGTCTTTGACCACTGACATTTCCAGCCTTTTTGAGCCTTTATCTTGACTCCAGTTTCCATCCCTATTCCTGTCCCTGCTCTTCATTGCCCCCTTTGGTTTAAGAGCACCTTCAGTGTTGGCACATCTGTATTGTGGTTCTTACTTCTGTACTAGAAGTTGCTGTATCAAAGATGTATTTCTTTAAAAACTGCAGTTTTTGAAAACAGTACATTTTTCAAAGACTAATCACAGTTTGGGATGAGTTCTGCAAAAAAAAAAAAATAAAAAAAAATCCATACCTGATATTATTTCACAGAATTATATTTCTGTGTGAAAAAATATTTTCCATGCAGAAAAGTATGCTTTCTGTCTAGAAAATGCTGTAGTTGAGGAGCTATTCTGTCCACATTTGTGTGCAGAAAACTGCATTTTCTGGGCAGGAAATAATATGTCTGCAGAAATCCATGAGTAAATTTTGCACAGAATTCCTCAGCTATGAAGATTCTCATCAGTGCAGGATTCTCCTTGCAAGGGCTTTCCAACACTTGAGAAACATGTTTTTCAACCCCTTTCCAAATATTTTTGAATATTCTTCTTATTCCTACTTTGCATTGAGCCCACCTTCTCCAGTCACCAAGATCTTCCACTATACTGTCCAAAATTTTACATAGATTTGCTAATCTATAACTGTTCTGTGAGAAATATGAGTCTGTGAATAGCATAAGTCAAAGGAAACTAGACATAATAAAAAGGAAATGGAACATATAAACATACTACTAGAAATGAATGAGTTAAAATGGCCAGGAATGGGAAATTTTGAGTCAGACAACTACACAGTGTTCCACTCAAGAAATAAAAAAAAAGGAGAAAGAATGGAGTAGCACTGATGGTGAGGAAAGGCATATCAAAATCAATCCGAGGATATAACACAAAATCTGACTGAATCATGTCAATAAGGCTTTGGGAAAATTCAATAAACATCAACATCATCCAAGCATATGCACTGCTAACCACAGAGGCATATGAACAGGAAATTGAGAATTTCTATGATGGAGTCCAAGAAGAAATTGACCACATACCAAAACAGGATTGCATGGTAATCATAGTAATAATAATAATAATAACAACAACAACAACAACAACAACAACATTTATTTGTACCCCACCCCTCTGGGAGCAATCAAAGCATCTAACAATATTAAAATACAAGTACAATCAGCCCCCCATACCCACCCACCCCTTAAAAATGTATTAAATCAAGTAAAATTAAAATTATACAAGTTAAATTAAATTTAAAATTACAAACAGCAACACAACATGAACATATCACAACATTTTTTTGGCAAGCGGGTTAATAGAAAGGTGGCTGTGTCATACTGGAGAATACAAACAAGTTCCTGGAGGAATCTCCGAGGCCGGGTATCTATCATAGGAGAATGGAATGCCAAAGTAGGAAGCAGAGTAGAATCAAAGACAATAGGAAGATTTGGGCTCAGTTCAAGAAATGAAGCAGGAAAATGACTGATAAGAGTTTTGTGAGGACAACAATCCATTCATCACAAATACCTTCTTCATACAAGTGAAGAGGAGACTCTAAATATTGACATCACCGACAATACAATACATGGGCAATATAAAACCCAAACATAATAGGGAACAGAAGATGGAGAAGTTCCATTCTTGCTGCAAAAATGAGACAAGGCACAGACTGCAGCACTGATCATGAATTATTAATATCCAACATTAGAATAAAGCTGAAGAACACCAAATCAATAACTATGCCAAAATATGATCTGAAGAAAATTCCAACAGCATTTAAAGAAAATGTGAGAAACAGATTTGCACGATTAAGCCTGGCTGATCAGGAACCAGAAGAACCATGACAGACATCAGGAACCAAGGTCCAAATCACACTGCTGAAATAATCCAATTTGAGAGCCCTTTAACTGTTCTGGCTCAGTGCTAGGGAATCTTGGGAATTTTAGTTTATTGTGGCACCAGAGCTTGTTGACAAAGAAGGCTAAATATCTCACAAAACTACAATTCCCAGAATTCCCTAGCATTGAGCCAGGACAGTTAAAGGGGTCTCAAACTGGATTATTTCTGTAGTGTGTTTTGGACCCTTGTGAAAGAGGAATGCAGAAAGACAATACCAGTGGCCAAACAGAAGGAGAAGAAAAATGTATGACAGACAGAATGCTTCAAGCAGTTAAAGACAAGATGCAAAAGAAAAGGGAGAAAGGAACACTACCAGAACCATGAATGCTACTGTCCAATGATTAAGGCACAAGATAAAGACAATGACAAGAATCAATGCAGAGAAATAGAAGCTGACATTTAAAAAGGAAGAACAAGAGACCTCATCAACAAGAAAAATTTTAACCAAGGGTGGGGATGCTCTATGAGAAGAGGAACTTAATATATGAGCACAATGGAATAAAAACATTGATGGAAACTATACACAGAAAAGCTATATAAAAATACAAAAGGATGAATAACACATTAGAAAGAAGAAACCTATGAAGATGAGCCCCAAATTCTGGAAAGTGAGGAGAAAGCAGCACTCAAAGCAATTGGGAAGAATAAAGCACCAGGAACAGATGATATAAGAATAGAACTGCTACAATCCACAGAAACAGAATCATGACCAGTTCTAACTAAAATATGCCAACAAATATGGTAAACGAAGCAGTGTCCCACAGACTGGAAGTGATCAATATACATACCTATGCACAAAAAAGGAGATACAAAAAAATGTAGTAACTACAGGACCATTGCACTAATTCTCCAAGCAAGCAAAATCATGCTCAAATTTCTGCAGCAGAGACTCCTACCATATAGAGAGTGAGAAATCCAGAGATGTGAGCTGGATTCAGGAAAAGAAGAACCACTAGGAACCACATAGCAAACATATGATGGGTAATGGAAAGTACCAGGGAATTCCAAAAGAAAATTTACATGTGTTTTATTGACTACAGCAAATCCTTTGACTGCATATAGACCATGAAAAGCTATGAAATGCTCTCAAAGAAATGGGAGTGCCACTACATCTAATTGTCCTGATGTGTAGCTTGTATACAAAAGAAGGGGTTGACATCAGACCTGAATATAGAGAAATAGAATGGTTCAGTTTCTACACAGAAAATACTGCTTCCTGCAGTATAAGCACATACAAAATTTGCATAGAATAAGTCCCCAGTGGTGAATAGTCTTTGAAAATTGCATAGTTTTTATACACTTTCTAGCAGAAAACTGCTAAAATTAACGTAGTGAAGAATTACATTCCAATTCAGTGGGAATAAGGCCCTCCTCCCAGACAGCTATTTTTTGTTCTAGGCATTTGAAGTGAAGAAGCTGGCTTGTGAAAAAGTGCTACATAGTTTTTAGCGAGCTCTGCACATGTGTATGTGCATGTACTTCAGACACCCGTGATGATCAGAGTTGCTAACCCTGATACTGGAAGCAGGGTTAGCAACTCAGGCTTGCTGCCTGATAAAAATATGATGGGGATTCTGTGATGTTTAAGGCCCTCTTCAATGAAGAATGAAGATGATGGATGTACCTGAGATAGACTGAAAAGAACAGTACCACTTAAAGCTAATCATTTTGATCAATAGATCTTTTCTCTCTTGACTTGTCAGATAATTACCTCTGTGTACCCCAGATAACTATATCGCTGCATAACTGTACAGGGGAAAAATACCTAACAACATGTTGTTTTCCTTATTACTGAGTTCTGATTGGCAACTCTTTATTTCATTTGACATGGATTTTTAAAATGTTTTGCTTTCCCTCAAAGGGCACAAAAGCAAATGCATTGATCAATCTCTTCTTTTATGTAAAGTGAGCTTTGATTTCTCTCTAAATGCCAGCTGTGCTCTCACACCTGTAGCACAAAGTCGTATAATCAGGAAAAGCAACAAATGATTCATTATCTTGTTGATCTCTCTCTCTCTCTCTCTCTTTTTTTTTTTTACTGAAGAACCACTTAAGTAACATAAAAAATTGTTGTATTACATAAAACTCTGTGATATGGGAAGAAGAAAGCAAAGCTGAAGCTGAAGATTCCATTTGGAAGCCTTAAAGTAGATGCCCACAATCCCGAAACAAAAATATTCCCCACATTTTAATATGTCATTCAGAAAACTCTAGCTATTGTTTGATATAGTATGATACACAATAGCCAAGAATGTAATCCAGGAAAAGTTTGATTCTGTTGATGACTTAAATTGGTTCTGGGGCAAAGAACTGTTGGTATATTTCCAGGTTCAGTGCTAATGGAGTTAGGATTTCTTCCTTCCCCCTCTTGCAGAACCATGTAGCATCTTCAAAAACATATTGCAGAGGGGTTTTTTTAATGGTTCATTGGCATGCAGGAAGGAGGTGGGAATCTTCAGTTCTGTACAAAACAATATCATCCTATGGAAGAATATCATTTTATTCTAAATTAATTTTTTAACTGTTGGCCTATACAGACTGCCAGAAATAATCCAGCTTGAGACCACTTTAACTGCCCTGACTCAGTGCTAATGAATCTTGGGAACTGTAGTTTATTGTGGCCCCTGAGCTCTCGAACAGAGAAGACTCAATGTCTCAGAAAAAACTAAAATTCCCATGATTTGCAAGCAGAGAGCCAGGACAGTTAAAGTGGCCTCAAACTGGATTATTTCTGGCAGTCTGTATAAGCCCTATGTCTTTTATCCCCAATGAATTTCAGTTGTATTTTCATCTACCTAAATTTATATTGGCTGTACCTCAAATCTCCAAAATGTACACAAAGTATGAATGGGAGGAGGACTGAGTCTAAACATCCATCCATCCATCTCTATCTATGTTGTTGTGAGCCTTCAAGTCATTTCTGACTCTTGATGCTCCTAAAGTAAACCCATCACAGGGTTTTCTTGGCAAGGTTTGTTCAGAGAGAGTTTCCCTTTCCCTTAATCTGAAGCAGTGGGAGCATGGCTTGCCAAAGGTCACTCTATGGGTTTCCATGCCAAAGCAGGGATTTGAACCCTGGTCTCCAGAGATATAGTCCAATGCTCAAACCACTACACCACACTGTCTCCCTTATCAGACATAGGCCAATTCAGACATATTCAGGACCTATCTGGGCTAAAGCAGATTCAGACCTCCAATGGGAACCAACACTTGATCTCAACATTCTGGATGATTCATTATCACTATTAGTTTGGAAGGACACAGTGACACAGAAAGTGTGGTTTTAAAAACTGATTAATTTTTCCCCGTATAAAGAAAACATGTGGAAGGGATGAAAGAATAACAATGTAATTTTGTGACTCATATGTAGTTTCTAATCACAATGAATGGTTCTATTATGGCTCTTAGCCTTAATGTTTTGGAGTAGAGATATTGAAATAATATGTCTCAGCAAGCATTGTTCTAGTTCTATCCAGTTCTGTTGATGACTTATTGATAATTCTGTCTCTCAAGAGCAGGAACATTAAAAGGGGTATTTATGAAGCTGTTCTCAATAGGCAAAGGGGCCAGGCAAGGATGCATAATTTCACCCTATTTATTTAACCTCTGTGCAGAAAATATCATATGCAGAGCAGGCTTAGAGTCAGAGGCAGGAGGAGTGAAGATTGGAGGAAGAAACATTAACAACCTATGATATCCAGACAGCATCATATTACTAGCAGAAACTATCAAAGACCTGGAGCAATTACTTAAGAAGGTCAAGGAGGAAAGTGCCACAGTTGGATTAATGCTGAACTTTTTAAAAAAATGATCAGAAGATCTGCAAGAATTCACTCTAGACAATGATAAAATTGAAATAGTCAAAGAATTTCCATACCTTGGTTCAAATATTTATCAGAATGGAGAGTGCAGCCAAGAAAGTAGAAAAATAGGAATGGGAAGGGTAGCTCTGAAGGAACTGGACAGGATCCTATAGTGTACAGATATAACTCTGAACACCAAAGTAAAGATTGTTCAGACTATTGTATTCCCCATCACTATATACGGATATGAGAGCTGGACATTGAAGAAAGCCAATAGAAAGAAAATCAACTCATTTGAGATGTAGTGCCGGAAAAGAGTGTGGAAAACACCATGGATGGCCAAGAAGAAAAAAAGGGGGATTCTAGACCAGATTAAGCCCGAGCTCTCCCTGGAAGCCAGGATGACTAAACTGAGATTTTTGTACTTTGGCCACATCATGAGAAGACATGAATAATTGGAAAAGACACTGATGCTAGGAAAGGTAGAAGCAATAGAAAGAGAGGAAGACGCCATAGGCATGACCCTGCAGAACCTGAGAACAGCAATGGAGGACAGGGAGTCTTGGAGATATTTCATCCACAGAATCACCATGATTCAAGGCTGACTCATGGACAGTTAACAACAACAGAACCAAAGAAGGTGTAACATTGGGTGCTTGTTTGGCAGATTCTTCATGCTAGTGGCCTCTTTGGTTTTTCCATTGTATGCTTCCCATTTCTTACCCACCCCAATCCAATTGCATTTTTGTGACGATGGCACGAAACAGATGGGCCAAATATAGCAGCTTCCAGCCACTTTAGGGACATAATAATAATAATAATAATAATAATAATAATAATAATTTTTATTTATATCCCGCCCCTCTGCCAGGCAATCGGGGCAGCGTACAACCTTCAAACATCAAAACAAATAAAATCAATTCAAATCCCATCCCTTATTCCCACTCCCAAAAAACAAATCAAACAAAACAAATTAAAAGACAATTAAAATTAGCTTGATTCACAATGAACATCTATACAATAGACAAAGGCATTCTAAATATACAAAAAATAGAGATAGCCTCCCGCTGAGCATCAGGGCCACACCCCCAAGAGTCTTAAAGGGCTAAGGCTGGGGCTCTGCTGCTACATCCTCCAATCCCGTCCCTGCCTCCGCTCCCATGAGGCCAAGTGTTCCAAGGGAGGAGGGGGCGGGGGAGGAGGCTCACTGCCCAGCTCCCGAGTCTCTTCCCAGGTCTCTGCAGTAGCTGGTGGTCTGGGCTTGCAGAGACTTTGAAGGCTCCCATGAGGCCAGGTGTTCCGAGGGAGGAGGGGGCGGGGGAGGAGGCTCACCGCCCAGTTCCCGAGTCTCTTCCCAGGTCTCTGCAGTAGCTGGTGGTCTGGGCTTGCAGAGACTTTGAAGGCTCCCATGAGGCCAGGTGTTCCGAGGGAGGAGGGGGCGGGGGAGGAGGCTCACCGCCCAGCTCCCAAGTCTATTCCCAGGTCTCTGCAGTAGCCGGTGGTCTGGGCTTGCAGAGACTTTGAAGGCTCCCATGAGGCCAGGGTTAGGGTTAGGGTTAGGGTTAGGGTTCCGAGGGAGGAGGGGGCTGGGGAGGAGGCTCACCGCCCAGCTCCCGAGTCTCTTCCAGGGTCTCTGCAGTAGCCGGTGGTCTGGGCTTGCAGAGACTTTGAAGGCTCCCATGAGGCCAGGTGTTCCGAGGGAGGAGGGGGAGGGGGAGGAGGCTCACCACCCAGCTCCCAAGTCTATTCCCAGGTCTCTGCAGTAGCTGGTGGTCTGGGCTTGCAGAGACTTTGAAGGCTCCCATGAGGCCAGGTGTTCCGAGGGAGGAAGGGGTGGGGGAGGAGGCTCACCGCCCAGCTCCCGAGTCTATTCCCAGGTCTCTGCAGTAGCCGGTGGTCTGGGCTTGCAGAGACTTTGAAGGGTCCCATGAGGCCAGGTGTTCCGAGGGAGGAGGGGGCTGGGGAGGAGGCTCACCGCCCAGCTCCCGAGTCTCTTCCAGGGTCTCTGCAGTAGCCGGTGGTCTGGGCTTGCAGAGACTTTGAAGGCTCCCATGAGGCCAGGTGTTCCGAGGGAGGAGGGGGCGGGGGAGGAGGCTCACCACCCAGCTCCCAAGTCTATTCCCAGGTCTCTGCAGTAGCTGGTGGTCTGGGCTTGCAGAGACTTTGAAGGCTCCCATGAGGCCAGGTGTTCCGAGGCAGGAGGGGGCGGGGGAGGAGGCTCACCACCCAGCTCCCGAGTCTCTTTCCAGGTCTCTGCAGTACATGGTGTGCAGATGACGCACACTCCTGAAGCAATTGGAAACCACTCTGAGCCTATCTAAGGGTTTTAGCAGACTGCCAGAAATAGTGCAAATCGAGTCCACTTTAAGGGTTAGGGTTAGTGCTAGGGAATCATGGGAATTTTTTTTTTCTGAGACATTGAGCCTTCTCTGTCAGAGAGCCCTGGTGCCACAATAAAATACAGTTCCCATGATTCCCTAACCCTAATCCTAACCCTTAAAGTGGACTCAATTTGCACTATTTCTAGCAGTCTGCAAAGGCCCTTAGGCAAAGAATCTGTCGGCAAAAGAAGCAGTAAACAAAACAAAACAAAACGCTCCTGCTAGTGGCTGTTTGGGACCATGGTGGCAACCCACTTCAGGAGTGGGCCACCCAGTCACCATGGTCCCAGGCCAATCAGAGCATGATTGTGGCTGGAGTGGCCAGAAGATGCTCCTAGGCATTCATTTGCTTCACCCCTTTAGTGCCAATTAAGCACAGAAATGTGAAACTGTTCTTCATTCTCCACAACTCTGTAACTCCTGTGCCTCTATCTATGCCATTTTGTAAATATCTTGCTCAAATTAAACTGATAGAGATGGATTGTGGTAAATAGATCATCCCCCTTCATTTGAATATTCCTCTTTTTCTACAAAAATTTGTATTTGTTTGACATTTTCAGGTTTCTTAAAGAACAAGTGCATTGCTTTTGTTTAGTTTTGGAATGTCTCAAATGATAAAGGCTGCTCTTGCACAAAACACCCTCTAGTTATTCATATGCAACTTGGCAGGCCTAAACTACATGGGAAGAGCAATTATTCCTGCAAAATTTCATCCATCTCTGCCAAGACATTGAAAAGTTATTGGCAGATCTTTTCAAAATATAAAGATTGCACTATATCTATCTGAAATCTAGCTCTTGGTGGTGCCTGGGTTGTTTTGGTGTTGTGAAACACATGCTACTTTTAGAACATAAACACTCGCTATGTTGTTGGGACATTTTTCTGCCTTGTGACATATTGGAATTCTCACTGTTGTTTGAAAATACCTGTTACAAACAGTACAAAGTATATATATCCTGGTAAATGAGGGTACTGGGAAATAAAAAGTATGCTACTCATATCATGAGACATCGTTTTTCATCTTAGTAATGCTGTAGGCTTTATTTCAGATGAAGGAACTGGCAAAACCACCTTTGAGTATTTCTTGCCTTAGAAAACCCTATGAAATTCATGGGGTCATCATCAGTTGACAGGCAACTTGAAGGCACATTTACACAATGATATTTGGAGGTAAACATTCCCTCAGTAAATAGGGCTGCCCGACTCACTGGATCAGCTGCGTTGCTGCTGCAGGAGAGAGCCACTGGCTTGGGGGACAGCCCAGCCCCAGTGAAGCCCCGACAGGGGTGAGAGAGGGTGGTACTTCCTTCCCAGTACTGGGCTACAACTCCCAGAGGGTGCTGGGGGCCTGATGTGCAGACTGATTGGACAGGGTCACAGACAGATGGGCCTGGGATTGGGAGAAGAGCCAGGAGGGGTGGAACTTCCAACCCTCCTGGCCCCTGATTAGACAAGTGGACCTATATATGGGTACGTGGTGTCTGAGGCCAGTGCCATTCTAGCTCTGCTCTTCCCACCCTCTCTCCCTCCCTTTAGTGGAGAAAGGGGCTGAGCTGTCACAACTTTTCAAGGGTGATAGCACAGGTCTTGGATCTGGTGGATGTGGTTTCCAGGGCTGCATAGCCCTGGATCAGAAGCCCATCAGGGACCTTGGGGTGCTGAGAGTGTTGAGGTGTTGCCATTGTGGGGGCAACACCAATCCAGTGTGCCCCGGTAACAAGGAGGAGAGATGCAAATATGTGATCAACCGATTACCTGAGATGCGGATGGGCATTTAACCGGTCACCCTTTTGTCATCCTGAAGCTTGGTCATGATCAAGCAAATGGGTTCATCGATTAATCAGGGATTAAGTGATGACAGATCCAGACCTCATGCTTTGAGGGTCAACCCTACTTTACAGCTGCTGTCAATAAAGTTGTGGCCCCTTCCTTCCAACTGAGATGTATTGCGTCTGCACAAAAGGACACCGACTCAATATTATGGGTGAAACATTGGCCACAACTTTATTTGTACAGGGTCTGACATATTTAAATTCAATATATAACATTTATCTATCCACAATTTAAGTATTTCTTAACAATAATTTATTTGATGCATGCCCAAATGTTCTGGGCGCAGGTGCTGTAACATTTAAACCTTTTCAGGGCATGCGTCAAAACTTTAAGTTAGTAAATCACCTAACAATTACACCCCCCCCCCAACCGGATATAACGTCAAAGCATTTTATGATGCAACCATTTTATGACGTCATTAGCTTAATATTACGTCATAACAAATTTGTTTAATTTCAATGATATATACCCAATTTCTTTTTTATTCAATTCCAATTAATAATTCCAATTAACCTAGAAGTTCCCTAAAGGGGGGAGGGTCCCTTTCCACCAGCACTCAAAACTTAATCTCATAACATTGACAGACCCAACGTCCTAGTTGCGACAATTATAACTTCTTGCATTTCAAATTCCAATACATTTAACATACCATAACGTTACCCTGTCCCTATAATATTCTCCCACACATTCAATAGCCAACAACATGAATCATGATAGTTGGTAATGTCGTTTACCCCAAGGAGGGCGAAAAACCCAGTCATTTACTGGGAAAATTCCCTCCCGGCCCCCCTGATGGCGACCAGCCGCAGCCTGGGTGTCCACAACATGTTAACCAACAATTAAAGGGTGGGAAGGGTGGGTTGCTTGTCCGAATCTAAAATGGCTGCTGCCATGAGGCAGCACGAGGCTTTATAGCCCCGCAAATCTCGCAGTGAAATCCTGCGAGACTTCAAATCTCACGAGACTTCAGCTGCGAGATGATTTCCATTGGCCAGGCCAACCAGAAGAGGCGGGCCTTCCAGTCCACCTGGCCAATCAAGCGTCTATGCCCTTTTATGGCAGACGCAATAGAAGGCCCCCTCCCAACTCATCGGGGGGGGTCTTTGCGTCTGCACAAAAGGACACCGACTCAATATTATGGGTGAAACATTGGCCACAACTTTATTTGTACAGGGTCTGACATATTTAAATTCAATATATAACATTTATCTATCCACAATTTAAGTATTTCTTAACAATAATTTATTTGACGCATGCCCAAATGTTCTGGGCACAGGTGCTGTAACATTTAAACCTTTTCAGGGCATGCGTCAAAACTTTAAGTTAGTAAATCACCTAACAATTACATCCCCCCCCAACCGGATATAACGTCAAAGCATTTTATGATGCAACCATTTTATGACGTCATTAGCTTAATATTACGTCATAACAAATTTGTTTAATTTCAATGATATATACCCAATTTCTTTTTTATTCAATTCCAATTAATAATTCCAATTAACCTAGAAGTTCCCTAAAGGGGGGAGGGTCCCTTTCCGCCACAAGAGGGGGTCAGCCTAGCTTGGCATCCCCTCTCCCCCCCCCCTTATAGAAGCCTTTAAATAAGACTCCAAGGTAGATAGGTACATATCATTCCCCTGAGGGGAGAGATGCACTCCGTCACCCCTGTACAAATGTGGTGACCCAAACTGAACTCCCTGGTGATCAACAATGGCCACCCCCATCCTCTTCAATGTCTTTGCCACATATCTGTTTAGCCAGCGCCGGGCTCCATCAATGGCAACGTCACTTCTGGCACCGTGCCAAACACGCCTAGGAAGAAACTTTGTCCACATGAGGAGTGTATGCGGCAACATCCGCCGAATCTCCTTCATGTCTTTAGCCAATTGTAATGAAGTCATTCTTGGAAGGTCGTTTTCCCCCAGATGAATCAATAATATTTTTGGCTGTGCGAATGAAGCCATCAGTTCAATTATTCTAGGGAGTATGGCTCCCCACAGCATGCCTCTGTGCCCGAACCACCTCACGGTTCCCGCTAGTCCAAGTCCATCGGCCATGTCATGCCGCTGCTGGATGAAGTGTCTCTCCGCCCAGAATACTAAACTATGACCAAGTATCCAGACATCTCTTGGAATCAATTCTCCAAAGGATGAGCTGCTGCCTCAGGCGCCGACTGGGGGAATCTGTAAAACTGAAAACGCGAAAGTTCATCCGCCAAGAATTTAGTACACCACAAACATATTGAGCTTGGAACACAGTATTATACTTTAAACATTGAGCCACCACTTTCCTCACCAATGACATTACCCTGTCAAACTTGGCATACAAGGAATTCACTACATAGACTACCGCCTGGTTATTACACCAAAAGCGTACCATTTTGTTTGCGAATTGGTCTGGCCATGAATGAACCGTCACCACAATAGGAAATAATTCCAGCAAGGTGAGGTCTCTAGTCCAACCTTTCTCAACCCATGTTATTGGCCATTCCTCAGATGCCCACTGGCCATTAAAGTAAACTCCAAAACCACAGGCCCCTGAAGTATCGGTGTACCTGAGAATCTGCATTAAGTAGCAGGTCAGATCTCCAGCAAGAAATACCATTGAATTGTTCCAAAAATGACTCCCCTATCTCCAAATTCTTTCTTATCCCAGAATTTATTTTAATGATGATGTGGGGCCTTCACTCCTTTAGTGGCTTTATAATAAACGTGAACAGCATGCCCTTCCAGGGGGTTATCACCGTACAAGCAAAGTTCAGCAAACCAGATGAAGATTGAAATTCTCTAAGTGTGGCTTTTGATTTACTTTTCATCATCCTCACCTGCAGCCTCATAGCTGTTAGCTTGTCAGGTGGGAGACGAGAATATCTAAATCAATTCCCAATAAAGTAAGATGTGTAACAGGGCCCTCAGTTTTTCCTCAGCCACATGTATTCAGATTTTATTTTCTGGGCGGAGAGCGCTGAAAAGCCAATAGCATATTTGCACCATCAACTGTCTCAGGGTCACCATCAAAAAGAAAATCATCTAAATAATGAGTAATTGCTTGACTACCCAACCCTCTAGAGGCACACCGATGTAAAGAAGTGCTGAACATTTCAAATGATGAGCAAGAGATGGAACATCCCATTGGCATGGCTTTATCAAAATCATATTTCCCTTGAAATTGAAAACCCAAAGATCAAAATCCATTGGATGAACTGGAAGTAGCCTAACGGCCGATTTAATATCACACTTTGCCATCAAGGCTACTTATGCCAAGAGTTGCGAAGGGACTCCACCTCCTGACTTTTTTAACTTTAAGGCATGTTGAACCTGGGTGGTTTTTCTTACAGATATTACACTTATGCTCAAACCTGCAGAGCTCCTTTTACACCTACCTTTGTTTGACTTACCGTGGTATTAATATTTGTATTGCCCTGTAACCCCAATTCCAAAACCTTGTGTTGGGGCAGAGCTATCTAAAGGTGCTGTTACAGGTTCCAGGCTAGGGCGATCGCTCGACGATGTCAACCCTGTCTGCCCACCTGTCGCCTCCACTGCCAAAGGCCATGTTGCCAGCAAATTTATAGCATCCAACAAAGCTGAGCTCATTTTATAAGGAGAAGCATTCAAAGATGCTTGCTGAACTCCCACCGTGAGTGTCACTGAAGCAGCTCTGGTGCTATGCTGTTGGCCATGAGCACCTGGTACATCACCGCTGCAAGCCGCAATTGTCTCAGGTGTCTACACATCACTCTGGCCTGTAACAACCACACTCTGAAGAAAGTGACATAAATCAGACCAAGTAGGTTAACTAGAAGTAAGCACCGTGGCACCGTGGTGCCCCACACCAGGACCTTTCTTCAAAAGTTCCATTACATCAGCTACGGTTGGATGCCCAACCTCCATAGCTGAAGTACTCAAGAAACTACATGCAGTGTCAGGTGATGTAATTGTATTATCAATAACCTGTTGAGCAGTGGCTTGTCCAACATTAACATTTGTATGCATAACCAAAGAGGTAATTGCTTGCACCCTTTTTACCAGTGATGTTGAGCCAATTGCTCACGTACTGCCGCACAAGCCTGCATAGTGCGACCTATCTGTGTCAAATGAGTGGTGATATCATCCTCTTTATTTGTAATATCAGCAGTTCACTTAGGAGCTGGCTGGCCAGCTTTTTGAACCAGTTGAGGTCGCACGCCGCTTAGATTGAGTCTTACTTCGCGGCATAATTTAAAATAATTAAATTACAAAATGACTAATAAGCTGATTGATGCAGGATATAGAGTAACTAACTATACCTGTGTCACCAAATTATAATGTGAACTGCATATACTCCTGTTCGACAACTGCCCACCAAGTTAGGTTAGTCACTTGTAAGAGGAGGCCCACTTCCAAACTCACCCCCCTTAATGTTAAAATAATTAAAGTACAAAATAATTAAAAAGCTGACTGATGCAGGATATAGAATAACTAACTATACCTGTGCCACCAGAATGTGAACACTGCATGTACTCCTGTTTGACAACTGCCAACCGAGTTAGGTTAGCCAACATGTAAGAAGAGGCCCTCATCCAACTCACCCCCTTTAATATTACCATATATATATATATATATATATATATATATATATATATATATATAATTGCAGTTGATTATTATTATTATTATTATTATTATTATTATTATTATTATTATTATTATTATGGCCAGGCCAAGCTGTTAATTAACCCCTGCTAGGCCTGATCGAAAATGAGCCCACAGAAACTGTAGGAAGGAGTGGCGTGGGGGGGACACTTCCCACTACCTTCCCCTTAAACAGCAACTGTGAAATGGGATAAGGGGGTGGGGTGGGCTGACCTATGTATCCAGGCCGTCTGCCCAATCCAGGGGCCTGTCCCTTTCTTACCGACTTTTGTGCCATTTGGCACCACACACAAGGCCTGAAGGCCAATCTGGGGACACCTGGAAGCCGGGTCCAGGGCCCAGCCACAAAAGAACAGAGTCGTGGCTTTTTTTTTTTTAACTTGCCGCGCCAGACACGTGCATCCTCCATAGTCCGGAGGACAGCCAAGGCCTTCAACCTACGGCCTGGCTCGAACCCAAGGGGCCGGCGATGCGTTGAAAACGGCCGCAGCCGCGCCCGTCCGACCGCCAGAGCAAGCGCGGGCCCACCGCGCTAGGCCAAATAGGCCTCACCTCCACAAGGCCAGCAGGGAAGGTGCCCAGACCAAATTTGCGGCTTCTTCTTTTTTTTTTTTTTAAATTACTGCACCAAACAGAAAGTCCTCCAAGTTTTGGAGGACAGCCCAGGCCTCTCATTCAACCTTCCTCAGAAGTTCCATTACATCAGCTACGGTTGGTTGCCCAACCTCCATAGCTGAAGTACCCGGGGAACTACATGCAGTGTCATATGAAGGACTTAAAATATCAACAGCCAGATGTGCAGTGGCTTGTCCAACATTAGCATTTGTGTGCGCAACCAAAGAGGTATTAGCTTGCGCCCCTTTTTGCAAGTGATGTTGAGCCAACTGCTCACATACAGGCGCACAGGCCTGCATTGTGCGGCCTATCTGGGCCAAATGTGTGGTGATATCGTCATCATTATTTGAGATATTAGCCGGTTGCTTAGGAGCAGGCTGTCCACTTTTTTGACCATTTGAGGTAGCACGCCGCTTAGATTGAATCTTACTGCGCGGCATGATTTAAAATAATTAAGTACCAATAATTAATAAGTTGATTGATGCAGGATATGGAATAACTCACTGTACCTGTGTCACCAATTATAATGCGAACTGCATGTATTCCCATTTAACAATATGCCAACCAAGTTAGGTTAGCCAACGTGTAATGAGGAGGCCCTCCTCTACACCCACCCCCTTTCAATGTTATCTTATTTAAATATATTATCGCTAATGGATATTGATATTATTATTATTATTATTATTATTATTATTATTATTATTATTATTATGGCCAGGCCTAGCTGTTAATTAATTAACCTCTGCCAGGCCTGAACGAATTGGGTCCACAGAAACTGTAAGAAGGAGTGACACAGAAGGGGGCACTTCCCACTACCTTCCCATTAAGCAGTGACTGTGCAATGGAACCAAGGGGGTGGGGTGGGCTGACCGATGAGTCCAGGTCGTCTGCCTAATCCAGGGGCCTGTCCCTTCAATACCACCTTCCTGCGCCACTCGGCACTACACACAAGGCCTGTTGGCCACACTGGGCACACCTGGAAACCAAGACCAGGGCCCAACCAAAAGCAGTTATTCGCGGCTATTATTATTATTATTATTATTATTATTATTATTATTATTATTTAAATTTCTGCAGCAAAATACTTGCGTCCTCAAAGGTCCGGAGGACAGCCAAGGCCTTCAGCCAACGGCCTGGCTCGAGCCCAGGGGCCAGCAGGGGGCAACAACAGCCAGAGCCGCGCCCATTGTCGCGTCCTCTAAAGTCCAGAGGACAGCCAAGGCCTTCCACCGATGGCCTGGCTCGAGCCCAGGGGCCAGCAGGTAGCAACGACAGCCACAGCCGCGCTCGTCCCTGCATCCTCCAAAGTCCGGAGGACAGCCAAGGCCTCCAAGCAACGGCCTAACTCGATCCCAGGGGCCAGCAGTATGACGGCCGCAGCCGCGCCTGTCCTGCCGCCCAAGCAAGTGCGGGCCTCACACGCTAAGCCCACTAGGCCTCACAGCCACAGGGCCAGCAGGGAAGGGTAGACCCTTAGAGGCGTCCCCTCGGCCAGAGCCTTCGCTCAGAAGGCCAAACCTAAGCCCATGGCCACGTGCGCCTCCCTTCCTCCGCTGGCTCCCCGTGGAGCCAAACAAAAAGGCTTTGCAAAGCCCCAAGGACGGACGAGCAAGGTGGTCCTTGCTTGTCCGAATCTAAAATGGCTGCTGCCATGAGGCAGCACGAGGCTTTATAGCCCCGCAAATCTCGCAGTGAAATCCCGCGAGACTTCAAATCTCACGAGACTTCAGCTGCGAGATGATTTCCATTGGCCAGGCCGACCAGAAGAGGCGGGCCTTCCAGTCCACCTGGCCAATCAAGGCTCTATGCCCTTTTATGGCAGACGCAATAGAAGCCCCCCTCCCAACTCATCGGGGGGGTCTTTGCGGTCATTCTTGTGGCAACTCCCCTCCACGGCAAAAGTCCATTAGTCTCTACATTATTCATCCCCTTTAACCATCAAGGCTTATTGTTGTTTTTGCATGTCCCAATTCATTGATTTGGCAAGGACAAAAAAAGCATTCAAATGATTAAACCAGGGGTTTTATCCCAGAATCCCAGGAGCTATTGGCCAACATAGGACTATTGGCCAACATGGCTGAAGCTTCTGGGAGCTGAAGTCCCTCGGCCCTTAAAGGGGAAAGGTTGCCTACCCCTGACCTACATGTTTAGTTAAGATGGTATATGGTGTGGACTGTAGAGGATATCTTTTGTAGGTAGGATCCTCCTTCTGGCCGTGTGGCTATAGGGAGATTTGCAAAGTCCAGGAAATTTAAAAACCATTTACATCTCAACAGGGACCCCTCTTTTGCAATCCAATATGTCTCCATTCCAGTGAGGCCACAGGCCTCTTTGTGGCAGAGAACAAGTGATTTCTCAAGAAATCTCCATGTGTTTGCATCAGGAATATTTTGGTAGATGTAGAGGTAAATACCATCTTAACTAAATACTGAAACAACATGTAGGCATCTGACTAACATCTCCAATTGTTTTTCTCCTGTTTGATTTGTAACATCTTGCCTGATGAAGAAGCCCATGGAGCTTCGAAAACTTGCAATAAGTATATTGTGCATTTTTGTTGGTTAATAAAGGTATCACTGATGGATTTTTGTTTGAATTTGCTAAATGGCCAACACAGCTCCCCCTGATTTTTTTCCAAATAAACAGTATGTTCAATATCATTTTGTACCTCATCATAACTATAGAAATACTATTAGCAGAGATCACTCACTCTTCTCTATATAAAAAAGGAGGGGATTCTGCCTTTTGAAAGGAAGAACTATATGGTAGAAAGAGTGGCTAACAATTACAGTGAAGGTTGTCATCCCTTCCCTTCTTTCTAGGAGTTAATGAAATTAGGGCCTAAGCAGACGGCGCTTTGCTCCGTCTTCGAGGCAAGGAAGGGGAGGGGCAGCCTCACGCTGGGTGCCCCAACCCCTTCCTGAACACGTCATCGGAGCGCCCGTTGCTCTGCATGACTGGGGCTCCGACGACGTACTTCTGCTGCAGCATCCGCACCCACTGCGGTGGAAGAGACGCCGAAGGTGCGCCCAAGGCCTCTTGCAGTGCATCTTCGGCATCTTGCGGAAGGAGAGCTATTTTAGCACTCCTTCCAGGGCCTGAGAAGCTGTGGTTTGGGGCCAAGGAGTGTGGCTACCTCGCCCCCAATCCGCAGCTTCCTGGGGCAGCTCACAGCCACCCATCTGCTTAGGCCCTTAGTCCCAGCATTTCTTTCAAAAAATCTGTTCATTTATCTACCAGCCTTTATAGCTCCTTTAATACATTGACATTATTTTCTTGCCTGTCCCTCCCTTATTCTGTTCTTCACAGTTACAGAGCCTGGTCAGTATAATTTCTATGAGAACTTTTTCCTATGTGAACATTTAATTGCTTCAAGATATGGTATAAAACGTAGTAAGCACCATGTCCATTGGTTAATTCAGAGATAGGAGAGTTAGCTGAAAAGGGATAATACATTTAGTTAAAAATGTATTAGCTAAATAATCTAATTCAACTGCCTTTACATTAGAAGAGGCAAAAGTAACAAATGAGTTTATGTTAAATTCCCATTTTAATTTAAGCTGAGTGCTTGTACTAAAAAGACCTTAGCAGAATCAAACTGAAAAATACTACCCATGCTTTTATTCTTATCTCCACCCCTGTTTTGCACTTTGGAAATAAGGAAATAGATGCTTGAATTTTTTTAAAAAAACAATTTTTCATCCACCACACATAAGACCCTTCTCTTGGTTTTCCTTTCTTCCTCCATTATATTATCTCCCCCCACCACTTTCTTTAGCTTACTGATTCCCATGTAGAGCCTAACAGAAGTCCCAGGGCTAAGAGCTTCAAACTTGTGTCTCCTGGAGCACACTTTTTCTAGATGGCAGCAGCATCCCATCCCCACCAGTGGACATAGTGGGCAGAGGGCAGAGGTGCCCTGGTTGGCAGAGGGGGTCTTAGGATAGATGCTGAGCAAGTGCCCCACTGGGTATTCACTTCCCCCTGAAGTGTCACCTAGTGTGGTTCACACCACCATAGTGATGCCCCTGTTAATTAGTAGTTTAATTTTAACTTGGTCATTCCTTATCCCTGGTATTAATAACTCACAGAAATATTTGCAAGGATATTCTCTCAGCTTCATCTCTTTATTCTATTCTTCTGGGTTCATATACTTGGTCTGGAACCTATTGGAACCTATGATCTCTATAGAATGCTATAAAATTATTCTGTACAGAACATCCCCCAAATTTGTAACTTTAATTACTTGCAAGTGGAAGAGAGATACTTCCAAATGCCCCATTCTTTATAAGAGTCCATTCATAAGAGCTCCATTCAAAGGTCATGTCAGGTCAACCCTTCAAATATTATATGCAAAATATGAGATAATATAGTATAGTTGGCCCTCTGTATCCATGGATTCTGCATCCATGGATTCAGCCATCCATGAGTTGAAATTATTAAAAAAAATTGAAAAGCAAACCTTGATCTTACCATTTTACATAAGGGTATTTTACTATGCCAATGTATATAATGGGACTAGAACATCCATGGATCTTGGTATCCATGAGGAGTCCTGGAACCAAACCCCAGCAGATATCAAGAGCCCACTGTAAACATATGCCAGTTAGTCAGGCAGCTGTGCTCTGTGGTGTCATGTAAGGGGCTGTCTAGTTCTTCTATCCAAATCCATTTAAGTAGCGAAAACAAGGACAGAACATGGAACTAGATGCAAGCAAAGGAAGTGCTCTAGCACCCAGAAATTGCCCCCTCTCCATTGCAGAAAGGAAAATTATATGATGCGTAGTTTAGATTTCAGAAATACAGAGTCTGCATACCAATTTTTCAATTTGATATTTGATTTTCAGCAGAAAATCTCTTTTTATGAGAAATGGAAAGAGAGATATTTTAGCAGTTCATTTTTAAATAACCATACATAAGGTGGCCAGTACTTCACCTTCCATCAGGATTAAATCTTAATCCATCAGGATTAAATCTTCATGGACAACTATATTCTGCATCAGATCATATGGGTATTTGAAAAAAATGTAAAAGTAAATATACCATTATTTAAAGGAAGTGTAGTATATAGGGTAATATATTTATCACTTGGTGGGAAGTCAGTAGTGTTAGTTTTATTTTATTTTTTTTCATTTTATTCTTTAGTAGTATAACAGTTTTGTTGTTATTTATGCATGAATGGTTTAGATATATAGATTAACAATGTGTATGGTTGTTTTATGTTTAATAAAATGATTTAAAACTATAAAAATATAGAAGAGATGAATGAATGTAAAACTGCTGCAGGATGGAAAAATCCAGCCGGATTTTATTACCCTCACCGTCCATTTTCCAAATCCATTACCTTTTACACATTACACATCAATTACCTTCACACAGTTCAGACTGTAATTGCTTTTAAAGTTCTGTGCCTACTTTGAACGTTCTGTGCCCACTTCCTTCCTGTACTTGAGATCAACTCTCTCAGCAGATTTGTTTCCCATTGTGCCTATCCACTGGTCAAAGCTAAAGGAGCTAATTCTCTACAGAAGATAACCATGAACATTCTTTTAGAAAAAGAAAATTCCTTTTTTTAAAAAATTTTTTTATATAATCTTCCCAACATCTGCCAGACAGTCAATTTGAATTTTAGTGGTCCCCCACCAGACTAATCCCATTTTCAAAGACATTAAATGTCTTATTGGGGACACTGAGAATTATTTTCTGATGAGAAGTTAAATATAGACTTTAACTAGTGGAATTTAAGTAGCACAGTTAGCACTTAATCAGGAGAGTTGCAGTTAATTGAAGTGCTAGAGATTATTGCAAAATGTATTTCCATAGTAACTTTTTCTCATGGATATTAATATTTCAGCTTAATTTATCATAATGCATATGATCTTTCTAATAAGATAGGAGCTGTTTGGACCTCCATGCATCAGGTTTTTAAAGTCACACATGCATATACATGTTCATGCATGCATCTCTTCAGAAGTAGGGTATTGACTGGAAGAACATGCAGATCATACTGAAGGAACATTTTACAACTGTAGTGCCATCTAGCTGCATGAATCAGTAAAAAGCATTTTTCTTTTGATTTTAATGACAACTCCACACTGATGTCCTCTTGAGATGCTCCACGTTGCTTGTGTGGAGACAAATTGGGGAAGCTTTTTGACCAAGCTTCTCTGGGTTGGAAATAATCTTTGAAAACTGAATAGGAGTGGAGCTCATAAGTCACAGTGGCAGTAGTACAGCTTCTTGTTTCTCAATTACAACTGTTTTGGTAATTTTAGTCCAAAACACACTGCAGAAATAATCCTGTTTGAGACTGCTTTAATTGCCTTGGCTCAATGCTAGGGAATTCTGGGAACTATAGTTTTGTGAGACATTTAGCCTTCTCTGTCAGAGAGCTTGAGTCTAATTTAAATATAATATTTTCCTTTTTATGCAGGAGTGGGCAAAGCACAGGTCTCCAGATGTAGATCACCTGCAACTCCTAGCATACCTCACCATTTTCTTTGCCTGCTAAGGCTCATGGAGATTGCAGCCCAGCATCTGGAGAGTGTTATCCATCCCTCTTTTAAACCATTTACTAGTATTTATATTGCACAGTGTGCCCTTTTCTCTCTGCCGTATAACCAGTCTCTTTAGGCTGCTGCTACACTGCAGAATATACCGTCTAAGATTCCCAAAGGGATGAAACAAATCTTGCCTCAAAAATACAAACATATCCAAAACTTGTAATGTGTTTTAAAGAAGAACACAATGTACACAAGATCATATGCACATTTGAAAAATATGCATAACTAAAAATGAAAAAAATATAAAAAAAATAGCTTAATGAATTGGAAAATGTGCAAAAATGTGTACATTACTAAAATGCATAATGCATTTATTTATTAAAGCAGTGGCCCCCATCCCTTTTTGGGCTATTGCCCCATTTCCTTTTGGGTGATAACCCTAGTGCCCCCAGCACATTTTTTTTTTGATATTAGGTCTACTGTTCTCCCTGTAGTCATGCTGACTACATGACCATGGAATTGTGTCTGACAATACTGGCTCCCATGACTTAATAATGTCCCTCAGGGTGCCATTCTGTCCCCAATGCTTTACAGTATATACATGAAGCCACTGGGAGAGATTATTCGGAGACATGGGGTGGGGTGTTATCAGTACACTGATGACACCCAAATATACTTCTCCATGTCTTTGCCAGCAGCTTTGACAACAGATGGCATTTCTCCTCTCAGTCAGTATCTTGAATTGGTAATTGACTGGATGAGGAAAAACAGACTCAAACTGAATCCAATTAAAATGGAGGTACTGACAGTAGGGGCTCCCAAACCAAGTATTGGCTTGCAACTCCAGTCCTAGATGGGGTCACACTCTTCTCAAAGGACTATGTTCGCAGTCTGAGGGTGCTCCTAGATCCGTTGCTTCAGATGACTAATCAGGTGAATGTGACAGTCAGGAGCACCTGTTATCAGCTTTGGCTGATACACCAGCTGCACCCTTTCCTGGAAGTAAGGGACCTAGAAACTGTAGTACATGCACTGGTAATCTCACGACTCGATTTCTGCAACATACTCTACATGGGGCCACCCTTGTGCCTAGTATGGAAACTTCAGTTAGTACAAAACATGGCAGCCAGGTTGGTCACCGGAAAATCTAGGAGTGACCACATAACACCTATTTTGAAATCACTTCACTAGCTGCCTATTGGTTTCCAGGCACAGTACAAGGTGTTGGTTATCACCTTCAAAGCACCACATGGCTTGGGTCCAACCTACTTAAGGGATCGCCTACTTCCATATAATCCACCCTGCACCTCCAGGTCCTCTGGGAGGAATCTATTGCAGCCTATGAAGACCAGATTAACTGCAACCTCCCAGAGGACCTTTTCTGCTACCACTCCCAGACTGTGGAATGGCTTGTCGGAGGAAATCTGTCAACTTACCAACTTAGATAGCTTCAAAAAAAGCTGTCAAGATGGATCTCTTCTGGCAGGACATTCCTGAATAGAATTCCTCGGCTATAAAAAACACCCTTACACTTGTATTATGCTGCCTTCCTGCCCAATAGACCATTTGCTATTAATATATTTTAACAGATTGTATTTTTAAAACTGTGCTAAGTTTAATTCTTTTTTAAGGGGGGTTAAAATATATGATCATGTACTGTTATTATGTATTGTATTGGTTTGTTTTAACATGTAAGCCACTCTGATTGCTATTATAGTAGAAAAACAGGATACAAATAAAGGTTTTATTTTATTTATTATTTATTTAACAGAGATGAGCACTGTCCCCTGTAATCAGAAATGACTAAATAATATGCCAAGGAAAAACACTTACCTTTACCTTTTCTACTGCAAATTCAAAACAACCAATCTTGGTTGCTGCTCCCTTTGCACCCAATCAACTTGGGAGCAACAACCAAGCAGCTGGCTGAGCAGCAACCAAGAGGCTTCTTGCTTATGCAAGCCTTGTATCAAAGGCCAGTGCAGACAAGAGGCCTCTTGGCTGCTTGCTCAGGCAGATGTTCAATTGCTGCTCCCAGGGTAACCAGTTGCAAGAGAGAAGCTTCTCCCTAGAGAGGAGGGAGTCTCAATCCTTCATCGAAGCAGATAAAGATGCAGCCGGTATGTGTGTAAGGGGTTCACAGACACCACATGCTTTGGACTGGAGACTGGTGTGGGCCAGAAAGGGAGAGATTTTAACTACAGAAGTGGCTCCAAGACAAATGACTCTTTCCAAGGATCAAGCACAGATATTCCTTCCCCAAAGACATATCTTCCTCATACAGCTTCAAGTGTCCACTCTCTCCCCTCCCCCCAAATTTGTTTCTTCTGCTACCTCTTGTCTCAGCCTGTCTGATGAAAGAAAGCAGGAGCAGCAGTGCAACTCTAACCTGCTAGCCAAGTCCTAGCAAAGCTCACAAAACTCAGGCAGGGTCCCAAATGTGAAAGCTCCTTTTTGCTGCCACATCTCCCTTGCCATCATGTGCTCTAACTCCAGTCTATCCCAAAATGGTGTCACTTTGAGCCACAGAGGTGATGCCCTGTGCCCAAGTCTTGCACAAGTTTCCCAATTGCCACTACTGGTGAATGATGTCGGTAAGGGAGTGAACTCACATGGGCAGGCAAAGACACCACCACACAAAATGATCAGCTAGGCTGTGTGGTGGTTTTCTGGGGACTATAAAAAGAAATTTAGTGTAATCCTCATCTCTGCCATGGTTCTAAAGACTGCTGGTTCCCCTTGTATTTCCTGCACGTGAATATTTTGACTGATGGTCTGCCTGCCATCTCCTCCCGCCCCTCTACTGCCCCCTTTCTACGTCACCCCCCTGGATCCTTCCACCACCCCCAGGGGAGTGTACCACCCACTTGGGAATCACTGCATTAAATAATAGATTGCATCCCTTTGGCATAACTGTCTCTTTTTTATTATTGTTCTGTGATGTGTCATGTACTTTGATGTTGCTTGTTTTTATCATCATCATCATTATTGTTATTACTAATACATTTAGAAATAATATGCCCAAAATGCACATGTTATTCAATGAGATATGGAATGCAAGCTCTTGCAAACAATACAGAATTTCACATTTCAGGACCCTAGATTACTGGGAGCTGATCTCTCCTTCCAATGATCTCTGCTTCAAATGAATCCTTATTATACCCTTCCAGAAGGAGGTTCCCTCCAGATGATCTGAACTTTAGTCCCCAGCTAAAATTGTCAGTGGTGAGAAATCAGTGGAGCTAAACTCCAAAACATTTGGAAGGCATCACCTTGAGGAAGGGAACTTAAGGGAATGTAGGTTTCAGCCTTATATCATGTCAGACTACTCTTCCATGTAGCTCAGTAATGGCTATACAACTGCTTAGTGGCTTTCCAAAATTTCATACAGTAGACTCCCCTGGATCTATTGGGGAATGTTATGTTTGTATAGAAGTGCTTTATCATCTATGTGTTTCCAAATAGTGCGCTGTGTGCACTGGTGAGCAGGAAATGGGCTGAGTTATATTTACGTGGGAAAGGTTCTGACTCCTGGTGGAGTAAAAACCAGGAGCTGCTGATTCTGGGGCTCCCAACACATTAGTTGTGATTTAAGGAGATGCTGGACTGGTTGTCAGATTATTAGGTGCTTGAGTTGAGTATCTTTGTTGTTTGAGTTGGTTTGCCCAATTTGGCTAGTTTTGGCTGCTGTTCATTTTCTAAAGCATGACACAGATATACTGAAGCGAGGACTAAGAGTGGAACTGGGGATGAATAAATCATTCTGTTTTTTATTGTTGCCATTTCTACATAAGTTTTTTTCTAACATTTTAACATCAGTCTATTCTATACCATTTCCTCATTAATACATTTAAAATAAACACATGCATGTAAATATGCATTTACATATTTACTTTCAAATCATACATCTGATAACACATTATGGTATGTTGTTTGAGCTGAGTTGCATTGTAATATTCAGGAAGTGCAAAACATTGGTAGGCAACTAAGCTCCAATCTGTGCATTAATCTAGAAGTCAAGGGTTAGTTTATGCTAGAATTCACAAAGACTAATTTCTCAAATATTCTGAGATCCAGCTTCATGTAAAATGCTTACATCACTGTGGGACACAAAGGTGTTCTACTGATTTTAATCCTACCTTGATTTCTACTGTAGATTTAGCCAACAGATGTACATAGGCCAGACAGTAGTGAGACATTTTGTCCAAGTAATGTCCTTTTGAAGAGCTCACAGAAAAGTCTGGATGAATTCAGTTTTCATTATAAAAAGCTCTGTGAACTCGTCAGCAGCAGATGTATTGGCGAATTTAAAGGGTAATCTAAACATTTTTACTGTCCTACATGTTTCTTTAAGACATGGTAAATGTGCAGATGACTATTTATAGGTTGGCATTTTCCTGAAAGGAAATATTTTAAAGTGGTTTTGAAAAGTCAACAACTGCAGCTGAATACTCAATGAAGACATCAGACTGATATGCCAATATTTGTAGAAGATTGAGAGGACAGCATCTTCCTAGGAAAACAGAAGTAATGTTTTTAACTTGGAAATAAAAATGTTGAATTTACTTTTAATTAATAAAATATAATATTTAATATTTTAATAATACAATTTTAATATTGTGATTTCTTTGTAAAGGTAAAATTAAAAGATTTTCTATAGAAAACAGTTATTCTGGGAATATATTTTTCGGCATATAAGACGCTCCGGCATATAAGATGCACCCAATTTTAAGGAGTAAAATCTAGGAAAAAAAGATTCTTAATCATATACAGTCGGAGGACACCTCCGACCCAGGCATCCACCCAAGGAAAGCAATGAGGCTTTCCTTGGAGGGATCCTGGGGTCGGAGGCATCCTTCGACCTCTGGAGGACACCTCTGACCCAGTCATTTTTTTCCATGGGGCAATGCTGGGGTCAGAGGCACCCTCCCACCCCAGGATTGCCCCAAGGAAGCTTTCCATGGGGCGATGCTTGGGTCGGGGGAGTGCTCCAACCCAAGCATCGCCCCATGGAAAAAAACGTTGCTTTCCATGGGGCAATGCTGGGGTCGGAGGCACCCTCCCTCCCCAGGATTGCCCCAAGGAAGCTTTCCATGGGGCGATGCTTGGGTCAGAGGACTCCTCCGACCCAAGCATTGCCCCAAGGAAAAAAACGTTGCTTTCCATGGGGCAATGCTGGGGTCGGAGGCACCCTCCCACCCCAGGATTGCCCCAAGGAAGCTTTCCATGGGGCGATGCTTGGGTCGGGGGAGTCCTCCGACCCAAGCATCGCCCCAAGGAAAAAAACGTTGCTTTCCATGGGGCAATGCTGGGGTCGGAGGCACCCTCCCACCCCAGGATTGTCCCAAGGAAGCCTTCCATGGGGCGATGCTTGGGTCGGAGGAGTCCTCCGACCCAAGCATCGCCCCATGGAAAAAAAGTTGCTTTCCATGGGGCAATGCTGGGGTCGCAGGCATCCTCCCACCCCAGGATTGCCCCAAGGAAGCTTTCCATGGGGCGATGCTTGGGTCGGAGGACTCCTCCGACCCAAGCATTGCCCCAAGGAAAAAAACGTTGCTTTCCATGGGGCAATGCTGGGGTCGGAGGCATCCTCCGACCCCATCATCGTCCCAAGGAAAGCAACGTTGCTTTCCTTTTGGTGATGCTGGGGTCGGAGGAGTCCTCCGACCCCAGCATGATCCCAGGGAAAGCGACGCTCCTTCCAACACCCGCGTCCTTTCCATACATTCGGCATATTAGACGCACCAACTTCCCCACCCCCATTTTGGGGAAGAAAATGTGTGTCTTATATGCCGAAAAATACAGTATATTCAGCAATGGCCTTGTGCATAGCTCCATTCCATGCTAATTTATTTATGGGTAAACTAGAGCAAATATTTCTCAGGGCATCTAAAAAGAGAGCCTTCTCAGTGGTTGCTCCTGCCCTATGGAATGCCCTTCCACTAGAAGTATGACTGGCCCCCTCCTTGCTTGCCTTTTGTCAGCAAGCAAAAACGGCTTTATTCAAGCAGGCTTTTAATGTATAATCATGGGGTGGCTTAGTTATTTGTTATATAGGGTAGATATCATGGTTTTAGTGTGGTTTTAATATTTGTAATTTTATATTGTTTTTAGATGAGATTTTAACTGTTTTATTGTAATATGTTTTTAGAATTTTTATTTGTGAGCTGCCTTGGGTCCCCTCTGGTGAATAAGGTGGGATATAAATCAAATAAATAAATGAATAAATAAATAAATATAGACCAGTTGTATGGTAGAGTTATAATAATGACATGTTAAGGATATGGACAAACAGTTGAGAAAGTTGGGAATATTTTACAAACTACATTAACTGTATTCATCCTGCTATTAAATTCACTTACAACAGTACCTTGAAAGATCCACAAATCCATCCCTTTGATGTTCTTTTAATCATTCAGCAGAACAAGACTGAAATCGAAGACTTACAGCTGGCGTCCATAGTTTTTCACAATAAGACTGTAAACCAACTTATATGTATTTGAACAGGAATTTCTGCCATCCAAAACATATAAAACATACAAAAGCAACATCATATATAATTTGGCACTCAGAATGAAACATATATACAACAATGATACTATCTACCAACAAAGAATCAAAACACCACCCAATCTGAAGAAGTTATCTATCTCTTATCATTGATCAAAATATTAATTCACCTGATATGTTCTACAATAAAATGTTCTTTTACTACAAAGAGACACTAAACAGTGGGGAGAGTTATGTGCCTTTTGTGATTGATTTCCATGCATTATTTTCCAATTATCATGTGGCAGTAAAAGAAAACTACCCATTGATGGTTGTTTCACTACATCTTGTGATAGTTATTAATAGACTTTCTGTCACTGCCTTCCTTGAGCCATATAGTCTAAAGAAGCTGCTGCTGAGAGCTGAAATGTCCTGGATCACAGCACTGTACATCCAAGCATTTCATCATATCTGCATGGAAAAACAACTTTAAAAAGCAGAAGCAAAAATGGCTTTATTCAAGCAGGCTTTTAATGTATAATCATGGGTACAATCTATCACACTGAACATGACTTTCATTTCCACCGATGTCATCTTTGTGATTCAGGAGCCATAGGTCAGCAATCACCACCAAAACAACCTGCTTAAAAAATGCTTAGCCTTTCCAACATAACTACATTGTCAGTAGAGAAACCCCATGATCCAATCATGTCTAAGGAGAAAGAAAGCATCTGGATCTACAGACTTGGCATCTTATATAACATTACCTTAATTCAGAGGACACTACATCTCTTGCTTCCAGAATCATTTTCTGAATTCCATAGACTCCATGCTTGTACCATGGGATACTGTTTGTTACTCCCAATCAACATCACTGAGGAAGCTGGAAGCTGAAACATCTAACTCCCCACCCCCCAACACCTGTTTTTTTTCCACTTTATTAAATTTACTTCCATTTTCTACTCCTCCTCTGAGATCCAGGTTCTACTGGAAAACAATACTGGAAAGCAATATTGTTCACTTACTACATGCTCGCGCACACACACACCATCCTTTAATGAATGCATACACACCATTTAAAGATGTTATTAACCAGTATATAAATAACTTAAATAAATATGCATATACATGACTAATTTCAGCATTTTTTACATTTCTAATAGCTTCATATTTCAAATACATTTCTGTTCTCTTTCTCCCCCCCCCCCCCCCCACACAGCTTTAGATATTAAAGATAAGTAATTCTTAAGGTGACATGATACCTGCACTGGGAAATCCAACTGCCCCCACCAAACCTTACTCCCAGTAAATAATAATAATAATAATAATAATAATAATAATAATAATAGACCTAAATCCAATTGATCATCTTAGACAGAACAGACTTGCTGAATCAATGGGTTTTATGTGTTGATTTACTTTATGTGTTGATGATGTGAGTGACACACAGCAGTGGTGTGTCTGGGTGGCCCAGTAGGACATCTTGTCTTAGCAATTTTATTAACATGTATTATCCAAAAATACTTATCATTAACATGTATTATTCAAACATACCTATCAAATTGAAATATTAATGTCTTTTACGATAATTATCTACAAATATTAATGTTATTTACAATAATTATCTACAAATATTTACATTTGACTTCCAAAGTATCTCCAGTTTGTACTCAACCATGTTTCAAAATTCACTCATTATCTTCATATACAAGCCATTTTATATATTAACTCCACTGTGTGATATAACATCAGCTTTAACCATCTTTGATCTTTTATAATAGTTATTATAAATGTTTCCTGTTAGTATTCATATACCATTATTAGGTCATTTAATACTTTACATTTTCCAATCAATTTATATCTCTACTCAATTAAGTTTTCTTTTTTTACAGTATTGCAGTATCAGGATCCACTCTTGTTCAATACTTTCTACATTTTGTTTATTCAATCTAGCTGTGAGTATATCCATACTCATCATTTCAGTAAGCCTTGTAAACCACTCACTGGTTGAAGGCACCTCTGTTAGTTTCCATTTTTTTGCTAATATAATCTGAGATGAAGTTATCATATATAATAATATTCTCCCATATTTCCTTTCAATTTTTTTCTGGGATTTTATTTGTCATATTCAATAAGTATATTTCTGGTATCATGTCATATCTTATTTTAAATATTTCACAGATTACCTTAAGGATAGTCATCCAATATTTCCTAATTTTATCACAATTCCACCATACATGTAACCAACTTCCTGTAGTTTGATTACACTTCCAACATCTATTATTGCCGTTCTTATTAACTTTTGCTAATTTCGCTGGAGTAAAATACCAGCGTTGTTCCATTTTTAAGTAGTTTTCTTTCAAATCTTGGCAATGAGTAAATCTTTGTGTCTTCTTTCTTGCCCATTCCCAACTTTCTAAATCAATGTCCCTGCCAATATCTTTGGCCCATCTAATCATCGCATCTTTTAATTGATCCAGTTTTAATTGATCCAGTCTTGTTCCAGTTCTCTTTCTAGTAGAGTCTCATAGTATTTTGAAGTTAGTTTTTTCCCATTTTGCTTAATCAATTTATCTAATTCAGTATCTGTCTCTTCAAATCCCAGTTTTTTATAATCCACTTTGAATCTGTCCATTAACTGTTTGTAAGGAAACCAATGTAGATTTTTGTCCAGTTCTTTCAGATTTTATAATGACTTTAGTTCATAAGATCCTCTCATTGTTTTATTCACAATGTCTCCATATCTCAACCATTTAGATACTTCTCGCAATCTTCCAAAAAAAAGCTTCTTGTGGTGACACCCATAAAGGTAGTTTTCTGTAGAATGTTTCCTTACATTGCAACCAAATCCTTATTAATGATCTTATGTAGTGATGTTCAAACTCGTATTCACTTTTGTCTTATTATACCACATATATGCGTGCCAACCATATCTCAAATTAAATCCTTCTAAGGTGAGAATTCTGTCATTTTCTAATTTTGCCCAGTCTGTGATCCAAGTTAATGCATTTGCGTAATAATAAGTCTTTAAATCTGGTAGGTTGCAACCTCCATTTTTCTTCTTATCAATCAATGTTTTTCACTTTATTCTAGATTTTTTACCTGACCAGATGAATTTTATAAGGTCTTTCTTCCATTGTACAAATGGTTTGTCATTTAAAATTACCGGAATGTTTTGAAACAAAAAGTTCATCTTTGGTAATACCATCATTTTAATTGTTTCTATTTTTTCCAGTAAAGATAGATTTAAATTTATCCACTTATTAAGATCTTCTTTAATTTTCTTCCATGTCATTTCATAGTTATTTTCAAATAGATCAGCGTTCCTCTTTGTAATCCAAATTCCCAAGTATCTAATTTTCCTCTCCACTTTATATCCTGATAAAGATTGTAGTTCAGTCTCTTGTAAACAGCTGCCTGGCGTTACAATGGAGGGCTCCTGATCTTCCTAGAATATCCAGAGTAAAAGGTGAGTTGTTTTTTTTTAAATTAAGGGGGGGTGTATGGCAGTTTTGATACTGAGCTAACCAGACATTCTCTGGATAGTTCACATCAGAAGCAGGGATTGGGCCCTGCATCATCTAGATTCCCCGTTCAGAGGAGACATTTTATTTGGCATTATGTATGTAACCCCTAGGATATGGAGCAATGGATTCAAACTACAGGAAAAGAGATTCCACTTAAGCATTAGGAAGAACTTTCTTACAATAAGAGCTGTTCGGAATGGAATATGCTGCCTCAGAGTGATAGTCCTTTGAAGGTTTTTAAGTGGAGGATGGATGGCCATCTGTTGGGAGTGCTTTGATTGTGTATTCCTGCATAGCAGAGGGTTGGACTGGATGGCCCTTGTGGCCTTTTCCAACTCTATGATTTTATGATTCTAAGTGGATTCAGGCCATACGATAGTTCAATCCCATGCATATCTACTCAGAAGTAAGTCAAGTACTAATTCCAGAGGGATAGTAAAATTAGACACAAAAAGCCACAGGATGGGCAAAATGGCCAATTTTACTTTTTCCCAAATTCTGTTTAATTCTTCATCTAATGATCTTTTCATAATGTGTATGAAGAAAAACAACAGCCATGGTTTAAGGAAAATGAGCTCAGTGAAATTGTCACCCATTCTTAGAGCAATTGAGGTGATAAAACTGTGTACTAACTACTGTTTCAGAATACATGAGCTCATGTGAAAAATGTTCCCCACAATACCATACAAAACATCCCACACATGGAAAATGGGTAGGTTAGAACACCACCAGCCTGGGTTCTAATTCTCAGTGTATATAGGATATGCGGGAGTAAATAGAGGAATATGTGAGGCACCCACTGACTGTGGTGTAAAATAGTTTCCTCCAAAACAGAGATTTACCATTTCATCTCTGATTACCATTACCATTATGATTCCTCTTGGATTAGTATGTGATAATATGTTAGAACTAAAATAAATTCTCTCTGAAATTCTATACATGTCTACTCAGAAGAAAGTTCCAGTCAGTGCAGTCTGCATATGTAGACATATGTTTTCATAACCTAGTGCTACACAAGCTTATGTCCTTTTGGGGGATTTTGCAGATGGAGATTCTCTATATTTCTTGGTGCAATGTTTCCCCACTTTGCTAGGAGGCAGTTTCCATACTACAACAGCCTTCTACTGGTAGGTTGAGGTTTGGAAGGTGCCTCTGCAGTCATGAAAAGAGAGGTAACAATGGGGGGTTGCAGACTGCCAGAAATAGTGTGAATTCAGTCCACTTTTAGGGTTAGGGTTAGAGTTAGGGAACCATGGGAACTGTATTTTATTGTGGCATCAGAGTTGTCTGACAGAGAAGGCTCAATGACTCAGAAAAATAACAGTTCCCATGATTCCCTAGCACTAACCCTAACCCTAAAAGTGGACTGAATTCACACTATTTCTGGCAGTCTGCAACCCCCCAATGCTCTCCCAGGTCTCCTGGATCTTTGTGATTCCTGTGATATGTGAAAGTCTTACAAGCAACAGGAGCATAAGCTTTTATGGATGAGTGTCAGCTTAATCAGATCGATGATGCTTTAGTATATGGATTTATAGTTGGCAAGAATTTACACAGGTATTATGAAAGGGGATGTGCATAAATGATGAGGCCAAGAGAGTGATTGTAAAAATGCAAGAATGCCACATTTGTCAGTTTAGACCCTCAGTCTTTTTGGATGTCAGAGTTTCATTTATCCCTAATCATGTTAAATGGTGTCTCAGTGATCCCAGTGCATTTTTAATGAATTCCTCAAATGAAATACATCATGTTCTTATATTGAATAAGGTACAGACACACTTCATTGTAGTACAAAACTGAAAGCATTAAATGTCACATGGTTGTTTTCCACATTTTTCATATGCTTCTAAGGTCCCTTCTAATTCCAGATGTATAGGATTTATGGTACCTTTGAAAAGCCCAACTAGCGCAGCCTCACAAAAAGCCTGCTGAAGCTGAAAATAATAATTCCTCTTCAAACAAAGGTTTATGCTGGCAATGAGCCAAATAGCTAATTAACCACTTAGTCAATTGTTACATCCCCAGGATGTCTCAACAGGATGTTTCATTTCAAAATGTCCATATGTTGCTTATATGAATCTACCCATGTTTTCAGAAGCACAGATCTATAACTTTGATAATTATGTGTAAGGTGTAATTTGTAAAGTGGAAGTAGCTAACATTGATCATATGAATTTGAATGTCATTAATCGTCTTGAAGGATCTCTGCTTTCTGTTTAAGTCTGCATTTTCTGAAATAAATAGCAGACATTTTTCCCTTTTGCTACTCCTCAAACTAAGGACCTTATCACACGGGGTCCAAGCAGTCACATCCCCGTCCCATTGCGCTTCCTTCAGGTTGCGGGAAATGTAATTCCCATTTCGACCAGTAAGCCAAAAGTCGCAGGATGATACGGGGATGTGACAGGGATGCGACAGGGATGGGCGGGGTTTCCCTGCGATGTTGTGTGATCAAACGGGGTAAGGAAGCATGATGGGACGGGGATGCGACCAGGGTGCGACGGGGATGGGCGGGGTTTCCCTGCGACGTCGTTTGATCGCACGGGTAAGGGAAGCGCGATGGGATGGGGATGCCACGGGGATGGGACTGCTTTAGACCCCCATGTGATAAGGTCCTAACAGTTGATGCATCGATTTTCTGTAAAGTTATTTTTTAAAAAATACAAATAGGACCATGATGCATGTTATTTATGTTCCCAGGTTTGACCAAAACCTTGTAAACTCTTTATTTTAAGTACAATAACATCAATAACATCCAAAATCCATGTTAAAAATCATGCAGGAGAAAATTATGATGATGTTACTCACAAGCCTGCATTTTGTGACTAACATTAGGCCTAAGCAGACTGCCAGAAATAGTGCACATTAAATTGAGGCACTGCCCTGGCTCAGTGCTAGGGAATCATGGGAACTGTATTTTTTTCTGGGACATTGAGCCTTCTCTGTGAGAGAGCTCTGGTGCCACAATAAATTACAGTTCCCATGATTCCCTAGCACTGAGCCAGGGCAGTGCCTCAATTTAATGTGCACTATTTCTGGCAGTCTGCTTAGGCCCATTGTCATATTTTTTTCCTCCTGTATGATTTTTAACACCTTTGCCTGATGAAGAACCCAGTGGAGCTTTGAAAGCTTGCAACATGTATTTTGTTGTTTGGCCCAATAAAGGTATCACTTTTTTGTGGGTTTCAGATGCTATTGTACTTTGCTACATGCCCAACATAGCTATGCCTGGATATGTTTTCTCTATTTTGAGTTGGTCTTACTGAGTTTTTTGGCAATGGATATAAGAGTGCAGCCATGAAAAAAAAAAAACATTGTTTTTTAAAACTCTGGGGGAGATTTGAATTGTTCCTTCCTGTAGTTTTTAACTATGTATTTAGTTATCTGAGTCTACTGGGAAGCATATCAGATATTATTCTTTAATATCAGCAGGAATCTACAAGCAGTCACATTCCAGCCAGCCAGTTATTGTTCCACTACACACCAATGCATGCACAAACAAAACATGTGCATATATGTGTGTGAAGATAGGCACCCATGTACAACCTCCAGTTGCTGCAGTCTCCCTTCTGATAAGGAAAGAGGCGAAACGTGAGGTATTAGAAACAAAACGATGGCCAACAGATTGGGAGCAATCAATATACATCCCCATCCACAAAAATAGACACAAAAGAGACTGCAGAAACCAAAGAACCATAGCACTAATCTCCCATGCAAGCAAAATTATGTTCAAAATTCTGCAACATAGGCTCTAACCATACAGGGAGAGACAAATCCCAGAGGTCCAAGCAGGGTTTAGGAACGGAAGAGGCACCAAGGATTGCACTGCAAATATACAATGACTAATGGAGTGTAGCAGGGAGTTGCAAAAGAAAATCAGTGTCTACTTTATAGACTATTACAAAGCCTTTGACTGCACAGATCATGAAAGGCTATGGAATGCTCTTAAAGACATGGGAGTGTCAACACATCTGATAGTCCTAATGAGGAATCTGTACTCAGGACAAGAGGCTACTGTCAGGATAGAACATGGAAAAACAAAATGGTTCCTAATTGGCAAAAGAGTCAGACAAGGCTGCATCCTATCACCTTATCTATTCAATTTATATGCAGAACATATTGTAAGGAAAGCAGGCTTGGACATGGAAGAGGGAGGAGTGAAAATAGGAGGAAGAACTATCAACAATCTCAGATATGCTGACGACACTATAATACTAGCAGAGAACCTCACAGACCTGGAACAAATACTAAGGAAGATCAAGGAAGAAAGTGCAAAGGCAGGGTTACTGTTGAACATAAAGAAAACAAAAATAATGACCACAGAGAACTTACACACATTCAAACTAGATAATGAGGAAATAGAAATAGTAGAAAAATTCTCACATCCGGGATTAAACATTGATAGAGATGGGGACTGCAGACAGTAAATTAGAAGAAGATTAAGAATGGGGAGGGCAGCTATGAAAGAACTAGAAAAGATCCTAAAATACAAAGACATACAATTCAGCACAAAAGTCAGAATCATACAAGCCATTACCATGTATGGATGTGAGAGCTGGACAGTCAAGAAAGAAGATAGGAGCAAAATCAATTCATCTGAGATGTGGTGCTGGAGAAGAGTGCAGAGGATTCCACGACAGCCAAAAGGACAAACAAATGGGTCCTAGAGCAGATCAAGCCAGAAATATTCCTAGATGCCAAGATGCCAAGATTTAGGGGTGTTGCAGATCAGCCCTGGCCTAGGGGTGGATTTGGGGTGGGGCAGACACACACCGGCCACCCCAACCCCACCTCAATGCTGTCCTGATGCCGCATGCCCATTTGCACAGTGCACGGTGTCAGGACTCCTTCCTGGCACAGCATGTTGTGCCAAAAGGGTGAGCCACAGTGCCAACTCTTAGGGCTACCTTTTGCGACCCCTAAAAGGAGTGGCAGTTTGCCGCTGTTTAAAGGGTGGCAAAAGGAAGCATAGGGGCCATGGCATGGGGTTGCCGTGGCCCTGATCCACCACTAGCAGGGGCGGCCCAGAGCCGCCCATCTGCATAACTCCTTAGACTGTCATACTTTGGATACATCATGAGAAAGTATTATTCGCTGGAAAAGACAATAATGTTAGGAAAGGTGGAGGGAACTAGAAAGAGAGGAAGGCCACATGCTAGATGGATGGAATTTATTATTGCAACAGGGGTACTTTTTTCTTCCTGTTATGCCAGGACTCACTAATGGGAGGGGTAGGAAAGTTAGGGGGACTGCGGACGAGCTCTGGGCCGCCCCGAGAAGTGGTGGATCGGGGCCGCAGCAACCCCACGTTGCCGCCCCAATCCTCCCTTTTGCCACCCTGAAAAGAGTGGCAAAATGCCACTCCTTTTAGGGGCGGCAAAAGGCCACCCTAAGAGCTGGTGCATGACTCTTCAGTGCCCTTTTTGGTGTATTGTGTTTGAACGCTGCACCAGAAGGGTGTCCATGCATCATGCATAACGGTGCGCGGCATCAGGACAACATTAGTGTGGGGTTGGGGCAGCCAGTGTGAGGCTGCCCTGCCCCAACTCTGCCTCCAGGCTGGCCCTTTGGGCCGGTCTTCAGAGGCCCTTAGGCAGCTGCTTCTTGACTGATAGGAAAATGGATCCCCATTGATCCCAGTGGCTGGGAGTAATTGAGAGTAAGTGGGATTTGGGATGATCTGGCAAGAATCCACTACATAGCACCATAGTTAAAGTGCTACACAGTGTTTAATTGACACACAGGATTCCACTGCTTAGCTGCAACATAAAATCTTTTTTAAAAACATAAGGCCTAAGCAGACTGCCAGAAATAGTGCACATTAAATTGAGGCACTGCCCTGGCTCAGTGCTAGGGAATCATGGGAACTGTATTTTTTTCTGGGACATTGAGCCTTCTCTGTCAGAGAGCTCTGGTGCCACAATAAATTACAGTTCCCATGATTCTCTAGCACTGAGCCAGGGCAGTGCCTCAATTTAATGTGCACTATTTCTGGCAGTCTGCTTAGGCCCATAATTTACTATTTTCTCCCAACTGCTTTTTCTTCAGTTTGTTTCCAATTGTCTTCCTTCTTCTAGGCCCCATCAGTTTTTCTCCTTTTCTTTTAAAAAAACAAAACCTAAATACATACACATGTTATTTGTTTACTGCCCTTTCTGAAGTTTCAACTCAGCATATAGCGTTTGTTTCTCTCAATCTCTCTCTCTTGGTGTCTTCTCAATACAGGTATTTGTTAAATGTGTAAATAAGAAGCCAGAGATGGATTATACAGCTACCTACATCTTGAAAAGAAATTGTATATGTTCCAATGTATCAGAAATTACTCCCCTCCCCAAGAAAAACCTGTTAAATTTGACAAGCAACTATGTGCTGTTCTGTGCTGCCAAAGAATGAATCAAATTCCATACACAATGTAATATACTCTACTATATTACAATCTGTTTGGTTCTCTATGGTGCTTTCTAGCTTTCCTTCTAGATTTTGAATGCACTGGCACTGCATAATAAATGATAAACTCTGAAAATTGGTATATCACTTTTTATTGTCCAACCATGGCTTTCCCATCATATATGTCTTTCAGTCATGCAAAATACAAGTCAGTTTTGTGCATGTTCTCTTTTCTATGCAACAATTTTCAGACAGACAAAGCACTACTTAAAAGCATGAACTTCCTTCCCTTTCCTAGCTAACCAAACTTGGATTGCTGTCCCCTTGAAAATGGGGAAAAGTGGGTGTTCTATGGAATGTGAGCACCAATATAAGAATTTAGGATGATAGCTATACATGACAAGATGAAATCTTTTGCATTGTCTCAGTAGACTAGAATTGAGAATCATCTAATTAAATGACAGATTTTAGTAGGAAAATACTTTTTTTCTTACAACTCAGAATTCATATACAGAATTCACAGCTATGGGATGTGACAATAAGAACTAGTGGAAATTGCTCTTAACAAAGATTATAGTAGCCGGGTCTACCAATGGCTGGCAGTTAGTGATGAAAGAACCTCCATGCACAAAGAACCATATACTAAAAAGAACCAACATGGGCAAAACCAGCAATTTTCTGAGATAGAAAGTAGTCTTGGAAGTCTGAAATAGATCTGCAACATGATGTAATCAGAAACAAAAACATAACGGAATGGAATGACTATATGGAAAATAACTGCAGCAAACCTTGTGAAGAAGGTACTAATCAAGAAGGAAATATAATGTAACAAAGCTGTAATATCTTCAGTTGGTAGGAACAGAGGGTTTTTAAAAAAACACACCAAGAAATCTTCCCAGAGAACCACTTCCAAAAAGACTAAAGCCCTATTCACATGATGAAAATAATTCAGGTAGAATTCAGGTTGAACCCCTGTTGCTCACATACACTCTGAATGCACAGGGTTTGTTTGTTTTTTGGGAGGGGTTACCCAAAAAACCACTTAACCCAGGGTATTCAACACCAGGTCTTTTCCCAAGTTTTTAAAAAAGATTCTCATCATTAGAAGTATGAATAAGCATACCTTGAACAGGTTTCATATACATTTGCATCATTGACTTCTTTGGGGACAAAGCTCCTCCCAGCTAGCACTCCTCCTCTTCCTCTTTCCCTGCATACCCATTGCTATGGGTGGCTTCTGGGGGCTCCCAAGGAGGAAAGCAGCATGCTCCCCCCGACCACAGAGGACAAGCCCAGGACTAGCAATGGGGGATCTCCTCTTCCTCATCTGCCAACTCCTGCTAAAATCCCAAAGAAATGTGGATGGATGTCATTTCAAAGTGTGAATAACAAAACTGGAATGTGTGACTGAGGATATTTGCATCACTCCGGTAAAAATAAGACATGTGGATGACTCCAAAGACAACATATTGGTTGATAAGGTTTTGAAATGAAGCACAGAATCAAATTCATCTCTACTAAGAAGCGATGGAAATACCTTTGGAAAATAATTTTAGAAAAAAATGGTTAACTCAGATTAGGGAACAGGAAGTGGAGAACATTGGTTTTGCTTTGATTGGTGGCAGCTAAAATAACTAGCAGACTTGAAAAAGGCTTTGGCCACAGTGGCATCTCTTGTTTCCTATATCACTGGGTTGGTGAATCTACTCTAGGTTACAGAGCATGTAGGGCCATCCAAGATGTTAAACCCTGTTTTCAAAATATGTTCAGTGTCTTCAATAGCTCCTTTAAGTCTCAGTCTAAAACTCAGAATGGATTCATTTTTCCACACCAATGTGGATGACACCAGCTGTCACTGATTGATCAGCTGACAAGGCAAGGATGTGTACAAGGTAGTGGGCCCTTCAGATTCACTTGTTTTCCTATTCCAGCACCTCAGTAATAATAAAAAAAGAGTAGATGATCTCACTCCATATTGTTAAATGGTGTTGTGAATGTGGACACATATTGAGCACATGGTTCCAGAGGGTCCACAGTATAATAATCAGTATAATAATCCAAATTAAGTGGTAAGATTTCAAATAGAAAAGAAAAGTAATGCTATTAGTTTAGCTAAGCACTGGTCTTGATAATGCTGGATTTCTAAGCCTGTTCCTCCAATTTACAAATGTTTGCTTTCATCTAGAAATATCTGCTTTTGTGTAGACTAGACGATATTTATATAATTTCCCTGAGTCACTGCTCCAAGTCCACCAGTAACTGTTGAACTGCAGTTACCAGACATCTGGCATGTGCAGCTTCCCTGCATTATTTGTTAATATTCAGGAAGTGAGAGAAGAGTAAGACAAGTATTGAATCTTGAGGTCACTCTACCAAAATTCAAAACAATCTATTATCTGATAAGGGGCCTTGTTGGACCTAGTTCTGCCAAATCAGTTGAGGGCAAGTGGGAGGCAAAGATGAAGGAAATGCTTCCTAAGCATTCCAACCAAATGAAGGAAAAGGGATGGTGGGGGAACTAAAACATCCCCCCCCTTTTAATTTTACAAGTTTATACAAAGGTGTTATTTTGCACAATTTAAAGAGAATTCTGTTTAGAATTAATTTCCCTCTCATTCTGAAGCAAAGAAAGAGAGATGGCTCTATTGATCAAAAGATGCAGGCAATTGACCCAGTACTTTTATTTTATTTTTTTGAAAGTACAGTCAACAAGGCTACATTAATTGTAGCTCATGAAAAAGTTGCATAAAAACATTCTAGCAAGTGACAATACTTTTGCTAAAATGTGCATCCTCCAGCTCTCTAGTAAGAACAAGGAAAGCATGGATATTTCATCTCTAGGATAGAAAAAGAGCACTTTGCTACTTGCTATATGAGTATAGGCATGCACACATATTTTTAAAGTCTTGCCCAAACAGGGGTGAAACAGTAGAGTTGGAACATATGACTTTCCCAATATTAATCAATCAGTCAGTTGATCACATTTATTGTACATGACCATAGGTTGTCAGAAAAAGTATATAAAACTGATAAATAAATGGCACATTAAAACATCACTTTAAATATTATTTTAAAACTAGATTAAATTTTAAAACCTTTCTGAGTTTGATTAACATGTATGTGCCAGTCATTATGGCAATACATAGATCATTATATTTCATTTGAGGATACTTCATATCAGGTCCTTTCTGTTCTGTCTTTTTGTTTGATTGACAGTGGCTGGTCCTTGTCTTATCTATGGCCATTAAAAAAGCTGAAGATCTTAAGTATAATGGTATCTTTATTGTAAAGAATTTAATCTTTCAACTCACTGGCCAGAAATATTTAACTTGTAGGGGTCCCAAAAATAATTTATTCCTAATTTCAGATGGCTCTGCAAAGAATGTGGGGAAGGGAAAAAAAGTATTGTTCAGTAAATCTGAGAACGTCTTATTTATTCCAGCTAATGAGTACTCTGATCACTTCAGATGGATATTTTGATACTTACAATTCTGATTTTCTGTTGACTCCCCCACAGAAAACTCTACTTCAAGGCATATTATTATTATTATTATTATTATTATTATTATCATCATCATCTTATATCCCATCTTTTCCCCAATATAGGGACTCAAGGCAGCAAACAGTAGATTTAAAACAATACAATTTAAATAGAATGCAACATTAAAATGTATAACATTTAAAAAACAATTAAACCATTTGAAAAGTTAAAACAGTTATGAGTTAAAATAGAATATGTTAAAAATACAAACCTTAAAATTTCATTAGGACAATATTGCCAGCCCTTATAAGTTTGCAAAGACTTGCCAGCACAGGAATGTCTTTATCTGCCATCAGAAGGACAGCAGAGATGGAACCATCTTGGCCTCCCTAGGGAGGGACTTCCAAACTTTGGGAGCAGCCACAAAGAAGGCCCTCTCTCTTGTTCCCACCAAATGCACCTGAGAGTGTGGTGGGACAGAAAGAAGGGCCTCTCCCAATGATCTCAATATTCTGGGGGGGGGGGGGGGGGTCATACAGGGAGATACGGTCCTTCAAATAGCCTGGACCCAAGTTGTATAGAGCTTTATAGGTCAAAACCAGCACTTTGAATTATGCCTGGAAATGAACTGGCAGCCAATGGAGCTTCTGCAACAAGGGAGTTGTATGCTCCCTGTAGCCGGCTCCAGTTAACATCCTGGCTACAGTTCTTTGGGCCAGTTGAAGTTTCTGAGCACTTTCCAAAGGCAGCCCTACATAGAGCGCATTACAGGAATTCAGACAGGATGTAACCAAGGCATGTACCACCATGGCCAGATCTGACTTCTCCAGGAACAGGCACAGTTGGCACATGGGTTTTAGCTGTGCAAAAGCACTCCTGGACACCACTGATACCTGGGCTTCCAGGTTCAATGCTGAATCCAGAACTACTCCCAAATTACAAACCTGAGTTTTCAGGGGGAGTGTAATTCCATTTAACACAGGCTGAATCCCTATTACCAGATCTGTCTTTCGACTGACCAGGAACACCTCTGTCTTGTCTGGATTAAGCTTCATTTTGTTTGCCCTCAACCAGTCCATTACAGCAGCCACCAGTTCAGAACAGAAACAGCTTCCTTGGAATTAGATGGAAAGGAGTGACAGAGCTGGGTATCATCAGCGTACAGGTGACACCTTATTCCAAAACTCCAATGTCTCCCAGAGGTTTCATGTAAAAAGCATAGGGAACAGAAGTGAGGTCTGAGGGACTCCACAGGCCAATGGACAAGGAGTTGAACAGGAATCCCCCAGCACCATCTTCTGAGAGTGTAAAACAGTACCTCCAAGCCCCATCTTAGAGAAGCAACTCAGAAAGACACCATGGTAGATGGTGTCAAAAGCCACTGAGAGGTCCAGCAAAACCAACAGGGACACACTCCTCCCATTCCAATTCCCTGCGTAGGTCATCCACCAAGGCAACCAAAGCTGTTTCTGTCCCATAACCAGGCCTAAAACCAGAGTGACATGAATCTAGATAATCTGTCTCATCCAGGAACTCCTAGAGTTGGGCAGCCACCACACGCTCCAGCACCTTGCCCAAAAATGGAAGATTGGACACTGGCCCGTAATTATCTAATACAGTAGGATCCAGGGAAGTTTTTTTCAAAAGAGGTCTTACTACAGCCTCTTTTAGTCATGTTGAGACCCTGCTTTGCTGTAAAGAGGCATTAATCACTACCCTTACCCACTCTGCCTCCTCTGGACTGTTTAATAAACCAGGAAGGGCAAGGGTCTAGTATACATGTAGTGGCTCTCACCTCTCCAAGGATCCTGTTCACATCCTCAGGGTGTACAAATTGAAAAGTATCCATCAATGCTGGACAAGCAGGAGCCAATGTTGCATCCACCAAAACTTTATCAACTCTGACATCTATGTCAGAGCAAATCTGAGTGATTTTATCAGCAAAACGGTGGGCAAATTCTTCACAACAAGCTGTTGAGTGGCTTACATTCTCCTCAGGACCAGATCATAACAGATAACTGACCACTCAAAACAGCTCAACTGAGTGGTTCTGTGTAGCTCCAATAGTTTTAGTCAAAAAAGCCTTTTCCCCCTGCCTTTATTGCATCACCAAGTTTTCAGGTAGTTTTTAGCCTGTTTTTGGTCAGATTCATTCTGAGTTTTCCACCACTGTCACTCTAGTCTCCATCTTGTTTGCTTCATTGCTGCCATCTCCTTAGAGAACCAAGGGGCTGGTTTATCTGCACTCTGTGAGACAGGTTGCTTAGGAGCGATCATGTCAACTGCCCTGGTCATTTCTCCATTCCAGAGATCAACCAGAGCTTCGACAGGACCACCGGCCAAGGCAGCAGGAAACTCTCCAAGAGCCATAAGGAATCCATCCGGATCCATAAGCCTCCTGGGGCAGACCATCTTAATGGGTCCCCTACCCCTGCAGAAGTTCTGAGTTCCAGAAAGTCTAAACCTGACCAGAAAGTGATCTGTCCATGACAACAGAACTGTAGAAAGCTCCTCCATTCCCAGATCATCAGCATCCCCCTCTGTATAGAACACAAGTCTAGCGTGTGCCCAGAAGCATGAGTGAGGCCAGATACCAGTTGGGACAGTCCCATGGTTGTTATGGCAGCCATGAAGTCCTGAGCCACTCCCAATAGAGTAGCCTCAGCATGGATGTTGAAGTCCCCCAACAATATAAGCTGTGGACACTCCAACACCACCCCTGAGACCACCCTGGATAGCTCAGGCAAGGAGACTGTTGTGCAGCAGGGTGGGCACAATCCCTAATCTGTCCTTGCTGCCCACATTTAAATAAACACACTTGAACCCTGCAGACTGAGAGATAGGACACCTGGTCAGGGGGATAGTATCCCGATAGACCATTGCAACTCCACCTCCCTGTCCCCCAGGCCTTGCCTGCTGCTGCACAGAGAAATCTGGTGGGCAAAGCTGAGAGAGATTAACACACACACCCCAGCCTCATCCAGCCAGGTCTCTGTAATTCATGCCAGGTCAGCTTGTTCATCCAGGATCAAGTCCTGAATGGCAGCTGTTTTACCATTCATTGGCCTGACATTCATTTTCAACTCAGGGGGACTGCTGCCCTGACCACCATTATCTCCCTCCCTTGGTTGGTGGTACATAGTAGGCAGCAGTGGCCATGCCCCCACAATATCCCCCCAGCCCAGAGAGCTATCACAGTCCAGCTGGGGAACATGTACCAGACTGTTAGCTAGGCCTTAGTCCTGCAGAGAGGCACTCACTCTTGAAGTAGTGAAAAAGTAGTGAAAGAGTCCCAGAGGAAGAAGAGGTGTCAGATAAAATAGGCTTCCTTTCCTCCCAGGTGGTTGTTTGGTTCTCTTCTCTCTTTGCAGAGCACTATGCTTGCAAAAACCTGCAGTATCTGCTTATATATTCCCCCAGCCCAGGGAGCTATCCCAATCCAGCTAGGGAACTTGCAGTAGACTGTTAGCTGGGCCTCAGTCCTGCAGAGAGGCACTCACTCTTGAAGTGATGAAAGACTCCCAGAAGAGGAAGAGGTGGCAGATAGAACAGGCTTCCTCTCTTTTCCTCCCATTGATTGAACTGCAACTATCAACAACCCTAGGCAGCATGCACAATACCAATGGATGATGGGAGTTACATTTCCAAAAACATCTAGAAGGATTTTATATTCACCATTCCTAGAATAAGATTTACAAAGTATTTTTCTCAGAAATATGTAAAAATACATGCCTTCTATCAAAAATTGAGACAGCCCATGCTTGTTTTTCCCCTCAAAAATATTCATTTCTAACTTTCTCATGAAGGGCCGAAGCAGATGGGCGGCCGTGGGCCACCCCAAGAAGCTGCGGATTGTGGCTGAGGTAGCCGCACTTCTCGGCCCCAATCCACTTCTTTTAGGGCTCTGGAAGGAGCGCTAAAATATCGCTCCTTCCGCAAGGCATGGAAGGTGCGCCGCAAGAGGCATTGGGCGCCTCTTCGGTGTCTCTTCCATCGCAGCGTGTCCAGACGTTGTGGTGGAAGGATGTCATCAGAGCGCCCATCTTGTGGAGTGACAGGCGCTCCGACAACATGTTCGGGAAGGGGTTGGGGCACCCAGTGTGAGGCTGCCCCTCCCCTTCCTTACCTCCAAGATGGCGCAAAGCGCCATCTGCAAAGGGGGTTAGTTAAAGTTTTGTAGCCAAAAGTCTATGAAGGGGAATTTTATTTAGCTCAAATCGAGAGGGGGTCAGCTACAAGGTCCCTGAGAGTATATCAAGAGTCCTACGTGTATGCCAAGAGTCTGGTGGATCTAAGAATTGATGCAGAGACAGAATTCTCCAATTAAAGTATTACTTATTAAAGGGGAAAATCACATGAGAATTCACATACACTCACGCACTCATGCAAGACTCAGGAAATCAGGGGTTAGCTTGGAAAAGTTATTGAGGCAGAACTACGGGTGATACTTACTACAGATGAAGTTTTCTCAAGGATCCAATTGGGTGAAATAGTGTGAGACACAACTGTTACGAGAGTGTGGGTTGAACGGAGGTGTTGGTAACTAGATCAGAGAACACAGTGATGCAGGATCCCCATGAACTCCAACTAGCGACACTGAGGGGAGAAATCCAGGGGTTTTTAAGGGATAAAACTTGCTGCAGGGCAAAGGTGTGAGATTGCCTGGGTGATGTAATCTGGTCTGGGAATATTCAAGGGAAATAGGAGAGGATTAAGTCATTAGCTGGCCCATCAGGTGAGACATCTAGGCCATTATCACTCATTCCTCTGATTATGGAGGTGCTGATGGTCCATTTGCAACTCCCACACTATCTGCCTGGCTATGGGGATTGGAGATTTTCCAGTTTTCCAAATGACCTAGGCATGACGTGCCTGCCTTGTCTTGGAGGCACTTGGGGTTCATTGTAGTGTACATCTGGGGTCATGTGGAATTCATGCACACACCAACATTCAGAAAAATACACTTTTGATAACAGTTTTCCATTGTTTTTAATAAGAATAAATACAAATCACCTGCAGTTGGTTCTGTGTTTTTTTCCTCTCTCACATTCAGGTGTCTTTTCTGGTTCCTCTTCCCTAGGGAATATATTGGGAGGAAACAGATACAGATTGCATCAAGTTACACTATTACGGGCAGCCAACAGGGACCAATTGTCAGGTACTGCTTGCCCACAAGTCTTCTATTAGACCAAAAAGACAGATGCAAGACTTAAAGTCAAAAGGGCAGCTTTTATTGCAGTAAAGAAAACCGTAACAGACAAGTCCATGACTTCTTTGACAAGACTGAAGTTAAAGCATATTGAAACACTTTTATAGAACATAGTAATATCCCTCCCCATAGATTGGTGTAACTCAGTGATTGGTCACAGATTCCCTCGCTTTGGCCATTCACATGATGTAATGCTCTACTGTCCAGAAAATCCAGCAATTGGCATGATGCATGTGAATCTGTAGCTTCCCACTGAAAATAGACTAAACAACATTGAAGTAGCATCTGCACTCTGTTTATGTGATATATCAGCTGGGATTGGTATCGCATATCTATCAATATAATATATATGTGTCTAACATTTATAACAACAAATATATAAAAATCTAAAACCATCATTTATTAAAACTATCAAACAATATAGTTATACAAGGTGGAAACATCCCACACACATACCAAAAGAGTCCTTTTTAGCTCCTTTATAACTTATTAACCCCTACAGGACAACCTCACAGTTTAAACCATTATAGGGGGATGCACATGGGCTAAAAGGGTTGTTCTGGGGTTGACCTGAAGGCATGGTCTTTAGATGACACAAGCCAAAAAAGCGCCCCCTACCTGCCTCTTCCTGTGAAAAATGTGCTTCAAAAAGGAGCTCAATTTTTTCGCTCCTTCCGAAAACATGTGCACCTTCAACAGTATGGTGGGATGCAGCAACAGAGGTACGGTGGAAATAAGGGCTCACGAGAGCAAAATACGCTGGTGTAAATGCATGTGTACAGGTGCACTGCATTTAGAACTGCACTTGGGGAGCATGCGCCCATTGAAAAAAGCTTCAAATTAAAGCGTTTTTAACTACTTTCCAGCATTATTTTTAATGGCTGCTTAGCCTCACCGAGCAATAGCTAGATGCACAACAAACAGCCATAATGGAGGGAGGGGGGCAGCCATTCAACATTATTTTAGAAGGATCTTTAGCAATTGAAAGAGCAATATTGTTTTCTAATGACTGGTGGCAGACACATCTGGCAATATAATTGTTGACATTTTAATTCACTGGGAGAATTTTTCTGCAACTCAGGTTTATCATATAGCTGGATTGATATCCAGTCAATCCATCGGTCCCTCCAACTAAAGTTTTATTTATTCATTGACAAAAGTATTGCTATTATTAGCATACTTCCACAGCTGACAGGAAAATTTACTTTGACAAAAATGTGTATCAGTGTACTCTTGATTACAAGACCAACAGTCAATGAGTGGATAGTTAAGTGGATGTTTGTGGTTCTGAGAAAATGATATGCATTAGTACTTTATGACATGTTAGCCCTGTGTGAGTGTCCAAAGAACAAATGGAGGGGATAGTGTGTGTCTCGGAGCACACATTGCTCTCAACCTCAGACCTTTCTCCCAAATTTTGTGTTTTCCAGCTGTAGCAAACTGTGGTCCAACAGATCAAAAGGGCATACAGTTGGGAATTGAATCCAGTTCCAGAGCCAAGTAAGCTCTTCAGTCCTAAATAACTGCAGCTTTCAGTGAAAATATCAGCAGATTGCTCCCCTACCCATGGTAAGACTGTGAGTGATGAAAGGTGAAACCATGACACCTAAGTGATACCTAAAAATGCAAGGCTTCTGTCTGTAAGAAAGATTTTAATTGCAGTCAGCTGAATACATCTAGAATCTCCTTTCAGTTCAGGGAAGATCTAGAGCTGGCAGGTCAAGGAACTATTTAGTAAATCATACTGTCCCAAGTGGAGGCTCTAAAACAGTGCTTTTTTAGTATGTGTTCAAAGCACATGCCTCCTAGCAACTATAATATTAAATTTGTCCATAGTGTGCTATAGTACTATAACATCCAGGATGCAAAAACCAACATTATGCATTGGGAGACTTAGGACCTATACAGACTGCCAGAACTAATCCAGCTTGAGACCATTTTAACCAGGGGTAGGCAACCTTTCCCCTTTAAGGGCCGAGGGACTTCAGCTTCCAGAATCCCAGGAGCTAGTGGCCAACATGGGACTATTGGCCAACATGGCTGAGGCTTCTGGGAGCTGAAGTCCCTCGGCCCTTAAAGGGGAAAGGTTGCCTACCCCTGCTTTTAACTGTCCTGGCTCAGTGCTAAGGAATCATGGGAACTGTAGCTTATTATGGCACCAGAGCTCTCTGACAGAGAAGGCTCAATGTCTCAGAAAAAACTACAGTTCCTATGATTCCCTATTTCTGGCAGTCTGTATAGGCCCTTAGTGTAAAGTTTTACTCTGGTGGTACTGCACCTTCTCCCCCTTGTACCTTCCTTCTGTAGGTCCCTCTCTGCAACAATAAAAAAAAGGCTTACCTCACACAAATTGGACTTGGCACCTATTTAAGTTACACTTCCATCTGTCACTAACAGGATGCCAGATATTCTAACTTCATCCCAGATGAAGGATATCTCCTGAATAGACATAGACCACATCTGCCACAACCAGGGATGCAACATCAGCAGTAGAGTTGTTGATGAACTTGATCCCCAGCTGAATGGGTCAATATGGGGGCTTTGCAATTCTGGGATAATCCTTTGTCTTCATATGTGATATGTTTCTCCTGTGAACTGTAATCTTGTAGTGCACAATGAGAAATGCATATAGGCAGTGGATTCGTTACACCAGAGGCTGGCAACCCAATGCCCTCATGTCAGGGACAGCCAAGTTGAGGACATGGAGGACTATGAGGATGAGGATGCTGAGCCAGGTCCCAGCTTGGTGCTACCAGCTCCGATGGACTTAGTTGAACCTGGGTCTAGCTCTGTGGGACCCACTGAGGCACAGCCCCTGCCTCAGCAGCCTAGCATCCTCCCAGCAGAAAGCCTTCCCCCAGCAGAGGTTTCAGGCCTGGAAGAGACAGAGGAGCAGGACATGGAGATACCTACCTTTGCTCAGAGGATGACAGAAAGGGCGTGCCTCCGGTGTTCTCTGAGGTTATCAGAGAAATGCGCAGCTAAGGCCAAACAGCTGTGAGTGGGAGCTGTGCTATATAAGCAGCTGAGAAAAGCCAAGTGCCTTGTCAGAGCTTATCTTGGGATTCTCAGCGAAAGCTTTTGACTCTTGACTCTCGGCTTGACTCTGGACTGCTTTGGATATTGTGACCTTCAGAAAAGCTTTGGACTACCTGCTTGTGATAACTCTGGACCTCAGACTGCTCTCTTTGATTTGCCTTTTGAACTCTGGACTCACTGTTTGGCTGCTTGAAGCAATCCCTGGTATTGTACTTGCATCTGTGTTTGTGTGCTGGAGACGGACATTGTTCTTATCAGCCATGCTGTTGGCAGCTTTCCTGGACACCTCAGTTATTTTGGACCAAAGCTTCCATAAGCCCCAGTCAGCATAGCCAATGATGAGAGCTTTAATTCAAAATATCTAAAGGAAGACAAATTGTTCACCACTGCTTTCCACATATTTTTAAACTGATTTCTGTCTACATGTCCCTATTTACTACTGACAGACCCCATAGTACCTTTTCTTTTCAATTCCTAGCTATCACCCTGCTAGTTACATTGACAAGTGTGAGGCCAACTTATTCCTGCATATGTCTTTCTTTTGGTTGTTGCAGAAGTCAGAATTGTCTACTTCTCACATGCAATTATGTGAACCCCTTGCAACTCCACAATTTTCAAGCAGCCTCCTCCTCCATCCATCATGGCTATGCAGTGACCAGTGGAATGGAGATAATGCCTGAGAATTTGACTATGGGCCAAAACATATGGCAGTAAAAGGGTAACATGATGCCACACCTTTGAGCACCAGGTTGGGCCTGTGGCAACTGCATGCCATGCCCCCAACCCGGCTGTGTGCTGTCTCAAAAAGAAGTTGCAGAAATCTGCTCCTTTTTGAGCTGGCCAAAAGATGGCTTTTCGGCCTCCACAGCATGTTTGTTTTGTTTTGTTTTTGTATTCCTGCAGCACAAGGTGTATAAATGCTGCCCACCGTGTGATAGGGTGTGTGGCATGATGCCAGCTTGGAGTTTGTGTTGGGGTGTGCGTTGTCTAAACGCCATGCCCCCATGCTGCCTCCAAGCCAGTGTATTTTGCTGGTCTGTTTTGCCCCTATGTCTCAGCTGTGTGACTGTTGCCGGATACACAAAGATGAAGGCATGTTTCCTTTACAGGAACTTGTAGGGTTCCCTCCTGACCACAAGGGTTGCTTCCCTTTGGTGGAATCCTCCTCCATGGCTACCTTCTTGGCAGCAGTCTGTACAATCTCCAAGGCAAGGAAGTCAGAAAAAATTACAAAACTATCAGTCTGTTGAGACAATCCCTTTCCTATGGCAATGTCTTGGTCTTTGACTCTTTGCCGCATTTGCAGGATTTATAACTCAAATATCATAGAGCTACTCTGAATTCACTGTACAAGGAAAATATCTATACTTTGATCCCTCCAAGGAATAATTTAATGTATTGCAAATTGAGTGCAATGTGCAACCTACAATATAGTAGGTGCACAATTATTAAAATTAATGATATTATCAATGTCCTTGCAAATGTTCTCATTCCTTTAAATTAAAGGGGGAAATGGGTGAGAAGATGCTTGCACATCTGTCTCAACATATTATTCCATGTTCTGTTTTCTTTGCTGGCAGCTGGCATAACAAGACAAAAACACCCAAGGAACAAGGTTACTTTTAATTTAATATAACCCTGATGCAAGCAACCTTTCCCTTGGGTACTGCATGCCAAGCAGCTTTATCCTTGAGTGGTAACAGTAAGACTTATTGTTAAGTTATTTTCTCTTTGCTTTGAAGTCATGGGCTTGGAAATGAACAATTGGAAGTATAAGATGGCCTTAACGTATGTGTGTGTTTGTGTGAGTGTGTAGCCTGGCAAATATATCCAGAGATGGGCCATCTACTGTAATGAAGGTGGCTAACCATGACTGCTGGTAAAATTGGCCTGAATCCTATTGCTTCCTTCCGGTTAGTAGATCCACTGAATCTCTTGCTGAATAGCAAGCCAACACATAGATAAATCCCACTGACTTCTGTGGTTGGGAGTGTTACCCAGAATCCCCTTCATATCCAAAAATATTAATAACTCCATATGCCACCCTTGGATCCCTTGCTAAATTCCCAAATGACCTCCAGATGAACTCTGGCAGTAGAGTCAAGAGGCCAAAAGCCCTCTGCACCCATGGCATGGGCAGCCCACCCTTAATTCTTAAGGAATGCATTTCCTCCAGATAGTCAGAGTTGCGAATGGGATTTTCCATGATGAGATCATCCAAACCATCAAGAGGTGTATTGTGTCATCCTTCCACAAACACCCTCAGCCATCCAAGGTGTAATGTTTGTATTGTGCCACCCAGTCTAACACCCTCCCACCCATAGGAAGGTGCATTGTGTCACCCACACACACATTTCCCCAGGATATTGACCCCTCGGATTAAGACCACCACATACAATGGAATCCTATACAGCAGGGTGCCATCATCGCAATTATCGCCTTCCGCCCCCAGGGCCCATTTGGCCCTATATCTACCCCAGATTTTGGCCAGTCAGTGTGCTAGATTCATGGTCTAAACGACTCCACGTCACTCTGACCTCTGAAACTAGTTACCGGCAAGTCAGCTCAAAATCCAGGCTGCGGAGCCTGACTTGTCTCCCTATCATTCCACATTTTCCATTCGCTTCCCGGGAGGAGGGCTAAATCTCGGTAAGTATCACCATTAGTAACGCCTGCATTTCTGTTCCAAACTCCAACCTTGATCTTCCTGAGCCTTGTGTGTGTGTGTGAGTGCATGTTCTGTGAGTGAGTTTTCCCCTATTTTAATAAATTAGACATCTAGTGGTTAACCAATATCTGTCTCAGCTCCATTTCTTGGGATTCTCTGGTCTCTTGGTATAAACACCGGGAGAGCGGTCTCATTGGGCTGTTGTAGCAAGCCTACTCTCGCATATTTGAGCTAATAATAAAATTCCCCTAAGGATTCGTTGCTACAATTTGGTGGAGAATGCAGGCATTTTGGACTCTCCCCCGAAACCTAGACTTTCCAAACTGATCACTTGGGCTGTCTAGATCTCGGTACGTAGAGAGAACAGGGATTCCAAAAAGGCTGCTGCAGACAGGAATAAATAGGGAGGTGTATGTGTGTGTTCTTGTGTGTTTGGCCATAAGGGCAAAGGGCTATCTTGGGTTGGCTGACCCCGTTCCATCTCTTTGGTTAAGTGTCCGGCTCATTGGCTCTGGTACGCCATCCAGTGGTTGGCCTTAATCATCCTTGGGCGTGTTGTCGGAGTAGGCATCCCGACGCCCTATTTTTATTTTCGCTGTCGTGGGTGGGAAAGCAGAGGAGAGGTCCTCCCCATCCCCGACCTTCACTAGCCATAAGAAAATTAGGATCACCCCAACAGTTTAACTCCCTTGAACGGGCAGGGTAGGCAAAGGAAGGAGACGTCCTGGTCCTGAAGCTTACACCCGGGGTCAAGAGGAGGGGAAGGCAGCTCCAAGGAGTGCCATTTGGTGGGAGCCTCAAGGAGGTCCCAAAAAGGGAAAACTCAGGCAGAAGTCTAGCTGGGGACCAAGTTTGGGGTTGTTAGCCGGGCCACGCCGGAGTGGAGCTACAGCATCCAAACTCCCCAGTGAACGTGAGGGGGGGCCAAACTGACTTCTGACCGGGTCTAAACGGAGGATCACCCCTAAGTCGCTAGCTGCAGCAGCGCAGGGCCCTCGCGTGAATTGGGCGGCGTCCCTGACCCAGAGTTTTGGTTTTAGGAAGTTCTGAGGGAGATCTCAGGGAGATCCCCAGAACCGCACTTCTCTAGGGCAGAGAGGGGCATTGGATTTGGATAGGAGAGGACTTAGGCACTGTAATCTCTCCCGCCACAGTAGGAGGTACCACAAACCCACATACTAGGAACAATAAACTGGTTAAGAGGCAGATTAAGGCCTTGAAGGAAGAACTACGGCTACAGCAGTCTGTAGTCTCCACTATAAGCCCTCAAAACCCAGAGGCAGTGGAGTGGGGTGAAGAGGAAATTCGCCCCCTTCCTTTCGAGGCCAGATAGGAAAATAGGATTCAAAAGAATATCCGCCGAGGAAAGGCAGGGAAGGTCTATGCTAGGAATCTCAAGAGGCCGAGGTTCCATAGAGGGCTAGTAGGGAGGATCCCTGTAGAAGCCCCAAGGAAAACTGTTTCTTTCTGTAAGCCAAGGAACCCTTTTAAGGTCTTGGCATTGTAAGCCAGTGAGTGTTAACTCCTAGCTTCCTTCTTGGGTGTACTTTTGAAAGTCACAGCCCATTCAGCTCAGTGGGTCTAAACCCCAAGCTATCTATCGCTGGTGTGCTCATTAAGGGACCCCAGTCTGGCTGCCTAGGTCTTAACCTTCAGCCTGCATAGCTGTAACTAAGAAGAGAGAACCCTGAACAGGAAAAGAAATGGACCTAGTCAAGCCAACCCCGAACAGACTGCAGAAATGGATTCTTGAAAAGGGGCCCAATCCATGGAGGTCTGGGGCATTCCTTACTGAGGATCCCTTGGCAACTCTTTTGGAGGCATACAACCTAAAAACAGCAAAGAAGGGAATAAAAGGTGTTTCCAAGGCAGAAAAAGATAGGTGGGCATCATGGGGTATTTGGGTACTGGCCCACGATGCCGTAGAAGAGTATAAGAAATTCAAATTGGAAGTAGAGATGTCTAGGAAGCAGATCGATGATCTGGCCACCCAGATTAGGTACAAGGTAGCTGAGACGACCCTGTTGGCACGCACCACCAATGAAGCCAACCAAAAGGTAGAAAGAATAGAGAAGGAAAATTTCAGATTGAGGGAACAGGTAAAAGAATTAGAGACAAAGTTGAACCACGCTCAGCAAGCCGCAGACTTCCTGCTGGCCAGACAAACAGAACAGGCAGTATTGGCTGACCACACTGCCTGCGAAACCCACATAAAAGAATTAGAGGCTAAATTAAATTTAAGGCATGCAGTAGTGGCAACTGTACGCCCAGAAATCTTGGAGTCTGCCACTCGAGCAAATGTCCTCCAGGACCATCCCATGCCTGGAGAGGCCAGAGACTCCCCTCCCCTCAATAAAATGGAGACTGGAGACTCAACAAACCAAGTCAATCCCCCTAAGACAAAAGGTTCCCCTTTTACAGCCACCCTAATAGAAGCAAAACCCACACTTTCTATTAATGAGGCTTCCTGCATAGCACAGCTATTGGGACCTTTAAACTCACAAACCTTGTTGCCATGGCTGATGCAAGTATCAAACTGTTGCCCCAGTGCAAAAGGTCCAGATCTCACTCAAATTGCCAGAATGTGCATGAGCCCAGAGGATAGACAAATTTTGGAGTCAGCTATAATAGTTCGGGACCTCCTATCTAAAGACAGTCATTCCTGGATGAGAGAAATTGCCTCCCTTTTAAAGCCAGGAGAAACTGTCAGGGAGATGTACTATAAAGAGAGACAGTTCAAAAATCAAATCCCAGAGAAGTATGTTTCCAGAAAAATGTTCCTGGCCATTTTGTCTGGTGAAGTAATACCTGATGCCCAGGGACAGATTGTGTGGGACGATGAGGCATTTTTGGCACAATTATACTCAGGATCCTACCCCCAGACCCAAAAGTGCTTACAGCATGAGGGAGTGTCATGCTTCCCAGACTCCTGGAAATCCTTTTTCCAACTCCTGAAGAAGATCTCTGATAAGTTCCGCGAGGTCTTAGTATGGAGACAAGAAAAGAGTCTACAACGCAAAAGACAAGCCAGAAAAAGCCCACTAAGTAAAACCCCCACTGAGCCTTCCCCCACTCCCCAAAGGGAAAAGGAAGCATCAGAAAAATCCAATTTTCAGAGGGAAACCTTTAGGAGACCTCACTCCTCCCTTTCCCAGGAGCCACAAAGAAGTTCTCCCCACCGCAGAAGGGCTGAAAGTCTCCCCCTCTCTTCTGTTACAGTCCCCAACAGGGTATGGGCACAATCCAAAGACCCTAAGTCTCGGAAGCCCTCTCATTCGGCCATGAGAGAAACAGGGACCCCACAATCCCAACCCCAGACCACATGGCATAATAGACCCAGGACTACAGAAATAGGCACTAACCCACGTAGAAAGAACTGGAATGGAACTGGGAGATGTAGGAGACCAAGCCCTTCCCCCTCAGAAGAGATAGTGGAGCTAGGCAACACTGTCTCAGCTTCTTTTCCCCCTGCCCCAGAGATAGGCAGCACTGTCTTAACCCCAGCTTCCCCAGTGTTCACCAGAGCTAAGAGCCCTCGAAAGGCACTCCTAGAAACTGCGCTTTAAGACTTCTAAACTGCTTGGCTTCATTGCCAGAGAAAGGTTGCAAATCCCATCATCCTGCAGGCTGTCCTTGTTTTATTTGGAAAGTAAAAGAAATGGATTTCCCTTGCCATAAGTTTGTGACCCCCTTTGCTTTAAAAGGAGAGTAAAAAGCTGTGCCCTAGATTCCTTGGAAACCCCCCCCCCCTTCTTGGATTGAGAAATGGCTGTTAAGGTTGCCTTTTTCTCACCACGATTGTGTCTGTGTGTTAATATTGGTCTCTTGTTCTGGTGCCCCTAAGGAAAGTAGACAAAAGCTTTGAGTAGAAATTCCAAGTTGTGTAGAGTGATTTGAGAAGTTAAGAAGTAATTTGGTCCCAGGACAATAAGGAAGAATTAGGAAGGAAAAATAGCTTAGAAAAACTTGGGAGGGATAGCCCCCCCCCCTTCTCTAGCCACTTTGCAAAAGGACTCACTATTTTCTGTTGTTGGCACTCTGCATGTGCTCAGATGCCATGGATTGTTAGGTTCAGAGCTGCAATCTCAGGATTGGTTGCAGTGCCCCCTAGGTTTTTCCAACCCTTTCAACTACTTTAAAGTTCACTATGGATAGTTGTCTCAAGCCCATTCCCCCTTGTGTGTTCGTTTATTTTATCCTTGAGGCATAGTTCTGTGTAGTTAAGCATGTTTTAAGATACCTTGTGTTCCTCTAACTTTGGCAGAAACTCATGGTCTGTACTCTGCTTATGTTCAGAGGCTACTCTATTCTTTCCCATTAACGAGTACAAGTCCTCTAGATCAGAACCAGTTGTTTGTATTTCCTTTCCTATCTCTAGTATGTGCTGCTAGGAATCTGTCTTTTTCAAAGTGAGTGAAGGCATATAGGTTATTGCTGTGTATTCTGCCCCTCCAGTTCTTGGGGAGCGCATGGCTTGGATCCAGAGTTTCCCCTGCTGCCATGTGCTCGGGGCTGCATGAGTTCTCAGCAGTTGTTTCCTGGTGCTGCTTTGCTCTCTTTACATGCTCAGAGGCCAATCCAGCGGCCCGGCACACCCCCTGTCTTTTCTAGGAATAATACCAGCTTTCCAGTCTTTCATTTGGAGTTTGGGATCAGTTTTGGCTTTTGCTCTGCATTGTTCAAGTCTAATGGCTAGAGAATAGACCTCTTGTGTTGTCCCCATCAATTTGTGGTATAGGATTGTGCCATGTGTAAGGTCTTGTTGTATGTCTGCAAATTTGTGATTCACTTGGTCTGTGTTTTGAGACTTCTTGTTTAGAAATTCAGTTTCTCTTTCTGGTTCAGTGGTCATGTTAAGTTTTGTGATTTTGTTATAGCAGGAGCTCATGAGTGTACAAAACATATAGGGAAGAAAGCCTAGCATTTGGTAAAGTTAAAGACCTGTACTTAGTGGTACTTGGGAAACTAGATGTTCCAAGTTGCCAGCCGCATGGAGAACTCTGGCATTGTCTGCCTGAGTCACCTTAGCAAAAAAAAAAAAGAAAAAAGAAAAAAAAGGCAGTTGTGGTTCTCTTGAGAGGCTGATTTACATAAGCCCCCAGGAATCAGACCAAGCCATTAAATCCCATTTTCCTGTTAACTGTTTGCTTAAGGGATTTGGAAACACCCAAAGATTGTGTGTTAGTCTGTTAATGTATCTTGGATCTGTGACTTGTTTTATATATGTTTATGCTGTTTTCACTACTGCCTTGTCCCTTGAAGGAGAACAAGCATAGTCTATCTGCTTTTTTTCAGGTTCTTTTATTCCCTTCTCACTTGCTGCGAGTGATACCAGTTCACCTCACAGTGCCCCCTGTATTTTCTACTGCTTCTGCTTCTGCTTCCTGCACCCTCTTTACATGCCCAGAGACTATTTGTTCAGAACACCCTATCTCTCCTTTGGATGTTACAACAGGTTTTGCATTGCTGAGTGAGCCAAGTTCTTTCTGCTCTAAAGTTGAAAGGCACAGTCTCTCAGCCTAGTCAGTTGGCAACCGATAATCATCACAACCCTCATCACTTTTCCTTCTTTTCCTTTCCTGTCCTCCATAGAAGGGGAAGACATGTGAGCCCTTTAAACTTCTTTGGTCTTCCCTTGCTTTGCCATAATGCCACTTGGCGCCCCCTCTCAGTTTGTATGGCTTTCTGTACATGTTCAGAGGAAATAGGATCAAATCTGTTTTCTTGTTTGTCTGTTTCCAAATGTCTCTATTTTCTTTTGTTACCAGATAGTGTGACTAGTCACATACTCTCAGCCCAAAGTCAGATTCAGCTTTGCTCTTTTCCAGATTGCTTCCTCACATCCTCCTCATATTGTTGTTATTGTTTTATGGTTGTGGTTGTTTGTAAGAAGCCAGTGCTTCAGTACTGATTTGTTTTATTTGTGCTTCATGAGTTTTAGGTATTTTTGTTGTTGTTGTTTTTCTTTCTGCTGATCAGCAAAGACCAAGTAGTTAAAGGCTCTTCTAGCCTGCATTTTGGCATGGATCTATTTTCTATAGTTTCTTTGAGCTGCTCCAGCTCTGTGTTTTTGATTAGATAACGGTTTTTGTTTTTGCATATGAGTTAAGTGAGCGAGTTAAGAGAAAGGAAGGCTTTCCTTCCTGCCTTGCCATTTTCTTTTAAGGTTTTTGCTAGGTTTTTGTATTTTCTTTGATAGCAGGGGGGGTGCCCCCATGCTCTGATTATATTTGCTCCAAACCTGACAAGAGCCCCCATGTATCTCCAAATGGTTGCGCCTGCTTACTAATTTAAGCAAGGCCGCCCAACAAATAAAGCAGACTGAGGACTGCATCAAATTAACAGTAGACCTCCGGGCCCAACAAATTCTAAAGGTCACTCAGGAAATACAGCAAGCCACTACTAAATCTTGGTGGGATTCACCAACCCCCTAACAGTGATAGTTATAGTTCAGGTCATTATTTTAATCGGGTCCACTAGCTTAGTATGCTGGGTGCGGAGGCAAATGGAGGAGTTTAGGGCCATCCGCAGAGAACTGGACCTCCCGCCACCGCCAGCTAAGCGCAGCCTGCGCTCCGACTACTAGGCTTCATGATCAAACCAACTATCTTTTACAGTCTCGGGCGGGCAGAGGGGATCACCCCTCCGCCCTGATGAGGTAGGGATTGCTATCCTTGGCAAAAGCCGCAACAGGTTTGTCCGCCCAGCCAAGGGCAGCAGTCACTGACTCCCACCTAGGATTAAAATCATAACTGGAAAACCGCTACCACCCCACTCCACGGGGCCGCCTTCCAAACCATGGCGAGTCCCCAAACTCATAGCAAAATGGAGCACAGGGCTCAAGGACACTCCCAGGCATGCCCACCCATCTCCCCAGGACTAATTCGGCCGGCTTGCTATCTAAATTTGGCAGCACAGCAAAGACAAAGGGACAATTTGGAACTTTCAGTGGCCATTTACGTATTAAATAGCAGGCATCCAATCCAAAAGGGCTAGTCGCCTGCGGCCCTCTCTCTCTTGGAATATAGTCACTGAGGGAATCAAGGGGGGGAGGAGGACTCCTTTTTCCTTTTTTCTATCCTTTTACACCATTGGGCGGGGCAGGGGATAGTTCCCCCGCCCCTATTAGCAGGCTGAGCTAGATTGGCATCCTTGGTGGGCTCACGGCAGGGAAACTGTGAGCTCCCGGTGGGTAGTCTCATGAGACAACTCACCAGGGAGCACTACCGCCACGACGACCTCAGGGGGTCATTTCCTGGCACGGCTCCACCAAGGATGCTCATCTACACCAGCATGTCGGGTTTCCCTCACGGGAGCCCCGACTAGGACAATTGGCAACTCCAAATTTCAGGCACCTCACCCGCTCGCACTACCTTCAAGGTAAGGGTGACCAACCCCCTTTTTAAACGTCCCCACTCCAGCTGACCATTAGCCCTTGGACTAGTCAAAGCTGGGGTCCCCAAAGTAAACACAAGGCTAATCGAGCTGTAAACAGCACAAATAGCCCAAATCGGAACGCAATTTGCATATTTTCCCAGCATGATCAACCCCTGCCTTTTCATGGCCCCGCTGGCTTCATTGCCCAAATTGGGCTAGCCAATCACCGCTCCTTCCCCATCCACATGACCCTCAATAACCGTTCCCAAAATTAACCCTTCCTTGCCTGGCTCCCAATCCTTCATCAAGGGGAAGGTAAGCCCCCGATGCCTCAACCTGGACCGGACTCCACAGGCACTCCCGATGACACCTTAACATCTGGAAATAGACGTCCTCCAGAAACACCACCCCAAGTCCCACCGATGCCTCCGTCCTCCACGATTCCACTCGCATCCAGATGAGCCTCCTCACTGCCGCTACAGCACCCGCATGCCCGCGATGGCCCCCTTCTTGGCGCGATTTTCTCGGAGGAAGACAGCCAGGGATCCTCCAAGGGGACTACTTGCCACTGGACTGCCTCAAATCATGGCTACCGATACTTCAGTGCCCGCATTCTCAGACACACATAGACTTTAATAAAAATGAAACACAGACTCTATCCCATGCACCCTTGGGAATTTGCCCGCATTTTTACGAACTGCAGATTTCTCATTCATGTACATTGCTTTGGCTTGTTGATTGTTTTATGTTGATGTTTTCTTTGATGTTCCCTTGCTATGTGTGTGAATGAGTGTGTGTGTGTGTGTCCCAAGATAAGGCAGGCCTTACAGTGGAGATGCTTCCCTTGATAGGACCTCCTCCCTAAAATTCACACCCCTAAATTTATTTTGGCGAAGGCTAATTCGGAAAACACTCATCCACACCGTCGTGCGGCCTCGTGGTTTCCGAGGGGGGGGGAATATTACCCAGAATCCCCTTCATATCCAAAAATATTAATAACTCCATATGCCACCCTTGGATCCCTTGCTAAATTCCCAAATGACCTCCAGATGAACTCTGGCAGTAGAGTCAAGAGGCCAAAAGCCCTCTGCACCCATGGCATGGGCAGCCCACCCTTAATTCTTAAGGAATGCATTTCCTCCAGATAGTCAGAGTTGCGAATGGGATTTTCCATGATGAGATCATCCAAACCATCAAGAGGTGTATTGTGTCATCCTTCCACAAACACCCTCAGCCATCCAAGGTGTAATGTTTGTATTGTGCCACCCAGTCTAACACCCTCCCACCCATAGGAAGGTGCATTGTGTCACCCACACACACATTTCCCCAGGATATTGACCCCTCGGATTAAGACCACCACATACAATGGAATCCTATACAGCAGGGTGCCATCATCGCAATTATCGCCTTCCGCCCCCAGGGCCCATTTGGCCCTATATCTACCCCAGATTTTGGCCAGTCAGTGTGCTAGATTCATGGTCTAAACGACTCCACGTCACTCTGACCTCTGAAACTAGTTACCGGCAAGTCAGCTCAAAATCCAGGCTGCGGAGCCTGACTTGTCTCCCTATCATTCCACATTTTCCATTCGCTTCCCGGGAGGAGGGCTAAATCTCGGTAAGTATCACCATTAGTAACGCCTGCATTTCTGTTCCAAACTCCAACCTTGATCTTCCTGAGCCTTGTGTGTGTGTGTGAGTGCATGTTCTGTGAGTGAGTTTTCCCCTATTTTAATAAATTAGACATCTAGTGGTTAACCAATATCTGTCTCAGCTCCATTTCTTGGGATTCTCTGGTCTCTTGGTATAAACACCGGGAGAGCGGTCTCATTGGGCTGTTGTAGCAAGCCTACTCTCGCATATTTGAGCTAATAATAAAATTCCCCTAAGGATTCATTGCTACAGGAGTCAGGAGGCTCCTTTAATGACTTACCTTCTCACTTCTGGAAAAAAACAACAACCTTGCACCAATTCAGGATAGTCAAGTTAAGACTTTGCCAAGCCAAAGATGGGGTACCTAAGGCTGCTCCTGTCCTTTCTTTCCAATTCTTTCATGTACCTTCATATTTCACCTATAGATGTGAGCAAACATCCTTGTTTGATCTACAAACAAGAAATAAGGAGAATGGGAGGAACAAGCAGAAATGGTCAATATCCACTTTTTGCCCATTCTGTCTTTACTTCTGCAGGAAAATACTTTCTGACTCATATCCTGCTAGGGACATTTGTATGCATAAGTTCTCCTTACACCTGTTTTTGGGCACTGCAGAGGTAGTTATTTTTTTCCTCCCTTCACAGAACTCAAACCTTTCCCAACCCAATGAACAGCCTCTGAAGCCCCTACTCCCACCAGCCATTCCATACTTCATAGGAAGTAGGCAAGATTGCGGAAACATCTGGCCGCATCCTTAGAGCCAAATGTGAGATGATGATATCAGTGCTGAGATCTACTAGAATCCTCTGGAAGTCTTGGTGCTGTTGAAATCATTTCACATCTGGCTACAAAAGATGCCAGCAATGCTGTAATCATTTGATGTAGCCAGATGCTTCTACAATCCTGCTTACTCCCTATGAAATATGGAATGGCCATGTGGAGGGGGGTATTGAAGGCAGTTCAGTAAGCTGAGGTGGTGGTATATGGCTTAGTCTAGTGTAGGTCCACATGCAAACCTGTTGCACTACACAGAGCGATACAATATTGTGGCAAGATGCATTGGACTATACAGAGTATCTGTGACTCATCCAAGTTCCCTCTAGTGAGTATCTTTTAGTGCAATGGGATGTTCTTTTTCTCCCACCCCCAAACTCTCTACATCAACCAAAAACCTGCTTTGGAGGATTTCCCACCTTTCTAAAAAAGGTTTGGAAGGATAAAGGGCTACAAAGGGTAGAGGGGGTAGAGGGGGTTGTGCCCCTTGGTTTCACTGATAGAAGCTATTCTCTCAGTGGGACTCACCCAGCCACCCACAGACACACACAGAGGATCCTGCCCATTGATTAAAATTCAAAGCCAGTGTGACACAGTGGTTTCAGTGTTGGACTACGAGTCTGGAGACCAGAGTCACATGCTCTCAGCCTCAAGGGAAGGCAATGGGAAACTTCCTCTAAACAAATCTTGCCAAGATTTGACTATGATACCCCATGCCTTAAGGTCACCATAAGTCAGAAATGACTTGAAGGCACACAATGACAACAAAATCAAAGTTACAATCCTTCATACAGTGCACCTGCCCCAACCATAGGCTTGCCATCTGTGGATGTGAGCATCCATGGATGGCAAGCCCCATTGACTTCAATGGCCACACATGCATGTGGTCCTGGAAGAGTGGCTGTGCACATATGTACCACCATTGAATACTATGAAACTTGAGGTCCTGTGGTTTTTGTCATCAGTGGTGGTAGGGAACCTGGAATGGAACCCCCCACAGATAAGAAGGGGCTGCTGTATTTGTAATTTATCAAACAATATAGCATTACCTATAGGGATTCTGCTCCTTTTTGAAAAATAAATTGTGACAAAAAAAGTTGCAAAGTAAACCCAACTTACTTTTGCTTCAGTCATGGGTGTTGCCCAAATGGGGATGTAAAGAATCCTTTAAAAATGTGCTTGTCTTCAAAGAGAAAGGCTATCCTGAACTGCCATTTGTCACACTTTGGGATCCCCCCCCCAAAAAAAATTGCTTACAAAGACCTTTCTTGGGTTTGCAAACATGCATTGTTTCTTGCATGAGAGTCTTTTGTGCAAAACCCAAGTGTTCCATGAAAAAAAAATACCACCATGTTTCACATACACAAAGGCCCAGTGTGACTTTTTTTAAATGCTCAAAACCTCTTGTAATCACAGGAAGCCAGATAAATTTTAAAAAGTGATTTACTTTTGCCTGTGACCATGATATAAGTAAAAATTTAATTCCCTAATATGTGATTCATGCAAGTTGTAAACAGATGTCAATCCTTATAATCTAAAGAGACCACGGGGGGATGCAGACGAGGGCGTCGGAGACGCCCTGGTCCGGACCGCCGCCGGAGTTCAGCCTCCGGATGACGGCGCATCCCCGGCGCATCTAAAAGGACCGCCAAAATAGCGATCCTTTTAGATTCTGCCGAAAGTGCGCCCTAACAGCGGCGGGCGCACTTTCAGCGGCTCAAACGCCGCGGCGCGTTCGGCTGCCGCGGCGTGAGGGCAACCCGCAGTCGCCGACCGTGCGGACGGCCGGCGCTTCCGGGTGCGCCCTCAGGAAGAGGAAGAGCCGCTGAACGTGCGGCGGCTCCTCCTCTTCCGGGCCTCGGAGACGGCGCAATTAGCCGTCTGCCGAGGCCCCACATTTCCTTGCTTTTTCTGACAGATGCAGGTTTATGGCTTGCTTACTGACAGAATAATTTTATCCACACACTGTTATAAAATCCCACTGTTCATAAAAAAATACAACCCAACCCATCTCCATTCCGTCTGCATAACCAGAGGTGGGGTGGGTACATCCTTTTTGCAATGCACAATGTGCTTTACAATGTTACTGGGAATACTATCAGTGTTATTTTATGACAAGTATCACAGAAAGTAGAAGGATTATTTTAATATCTTCAGTATAGCACCTCATATCACTCAACAACACACAACAGTCATGTAAGAATTCCCCCAACCTTTAGCTGCTAAGGTTGCTAAGCAGCAATAAAGTAGTTACTTCTCACAAAGCTACTACTCTTCCACTCTCCCCCCCACCAGCATTGGATATCATGCAAATATAATCTTATATCACCCTTTTAAATACATCAATATGTTTATATTACAGATTTATGTTAAAAACATGTGGGCAAATTTCACCACTTGTAACTCTGACACATACAGTCTCTCTCCCACACTTATGTGTGTGTGTGTTTTTTTTTAAATATGTTCGGTGGTGTAACATTTTCTTTTCAGCAATATGATAAAGCTTAAAATACAATAGAATGCATTATTTACTTGCCAACATTTGAAGTAAAATAATCAACAAAAATAGATTTTGTATTTTACAGCTTAATGAGACAATATATGAAATTACTATTTTCTTTCCTTTGGAGAAAAACTATCAGAGTGATCAATATTTCCAGATTGCTTTCTTTGGAGTATATGATATCTGCTCCAATATCTTTGGAAGCAGATGAAACTGAAGTAGCTGGTGGTTGAGACAGGTACTGGGCCCTGAGTGTTTAAGCCAAACACTCTTCAGCAGCTGATTAACAGTGTGATAAACACAGTCCTTAATGTTGGTCCACATGCTCATCCACAATTCTGGCACCAAGAACAATCCAAAATGTAGCAATTCTAGAAGTTTTCATTTCTACCACAAACAGATCTTTTGTAAAATAAATGGCTCTTAATTACTCACCTGAAAAAACCCAGGATGCTTTGTGTTCCAACAGGGACAGCTCATAACAATATATCGTTGCTAAGAAAATCTAATCTCTCTCTCCCCCCATAAACTATTGTGAGGACTGCAGCCAGGTTCAGAGGGTTCAGCAATGCCTAATTGGGGTTGAAAATTCCAGAGGCCTTCCACACTACACAATGATAACACTAGGATTCCACTTTTTTTTAATAATAGTAATAGTAATAAAAGTTTATTGACCAACAGTCAGTTATTGCAAAACTACAATTGCAATTACAATAACAATAAAATTATCAACAAAATAACACTGGGATTCAGGGGGGGGGGGAATTCTGGCATGCCTAGGGCCAAACGCCAGCCTTCCCAAGATTCCACTCCTATCCACTACTGACATTCCAGAGACAACTCTACATTAGTTCCCATTAACCAAATGAGGGCTCACTTTGCGAACAATGTAGCAGAATTTTGCTACTTTATAGACATACATAGAAGGAGTCAGTATGACCAGAGTATTTAATCAAGAGAGGAGTTATCAGCTGATGGCGAATGTCCTTGTAGAATTGACAATACAGAAGAACATGATCTATGGTTTCAATAGCACCAGCATCACAGTGACAAAGCTGAGATTCATAAGGTGTTTTCCTGTATCTTCCTTCTAGAACTGCTGATGGGAGGGCATTAAATCTAGCTAGAGATAAGGCCCTCCTAAATTTGGGAATTGTAATATGGAATAGGTATATCACAGGTAATGAGACCAACATTTGTTTGTTAATCACTATATGTTTAGGAAAAGCGGCAACTTCCATCTGGCCTTCAATATCTAAGATCCTTTGTTTGATGGCCAGTTTTGCTTGCTCCATATCTAGCTTTAAGATGGTATCTCTGGCTAGTCCAAGAAGTCCCAATTTCTTGTTTATGGCTGTTTCCCAAGAGGACTTATGGGTATCTACCAGGATTAATTGTGTTAATCCTCCAGAATTTTTATTTAGTTTGAGCCAGTAGTTAAAGATGTTAATCCACAGACTAGTCTCAATTTTACTAACCCCTGCTTCCCTTCTCAGTACAGCATTTGGTACACATCGAGCTACTTGAAATATCTTCCTCAAAAAAAATTGTTTGTACTCTTTCAAGGGCTGCTAAATCTCTAAGATCCTAATTGAGCTCCGTATAATAATTGTGATCTTACTTTGGCCATAAAAAGTTTAATTGCAGTGGGAATGAACTGGGCTCCCTTGGTGAAAAAATATTTTTGAATGGCATTTGCTGATCTTTGGGCATTTTGGATGACATAATCCAGGTGAGCATTTCTGCTCCCTGTGGTTTGAAATACTATCCCCAAGTATTTGAAGATTTTAACTTGTTCTATAAGTTGCCTTTCCAACATCCAATTTCTCACTTTAGGGCATTTAGAGAAAGTAAGAATCTTAGTTTTAGAGTAGTTTATTATTAGTTTTTCCTCAACACAGTAATGAGCTAGAGACTTTAAGGCTCTTTTGAGGCCTATAGGGGTCAAGGATAGGATAACTGCATCATCTGCATATAATAGCAAGTTGATATGCCTATTGGCTATTTTGGAGGGATGAAAAGAAGAATTACTCAGAGTGGCAATCAATGAGTTTATATAGTAGTTAAACAGGATTGGGGCCAGACCACACCCTTGTCTGACTCCTTTTCTAACTTGTGAGGGGAAGCAGATAGGCGGCCATCGGCCACCCTGGGAAGCTGCACTGTGGGGCCGAGGTATCCCCACACCTCGGCCCCGCGGCGCAGCTTCGCCACCCCTGAAAGGAGCACTAAATTGGCGCTCCTTTCACAAGTCGCCAAAGGTGCACCACAAAAGGCTGCAGCGCACCTTCAGCGACTCTTCCGCTGTAGCGTGTGCGAACGCTGCGGCAGGAGGTCCTCCTCTGAGCGCTGGCCATGCGAAGGGCCGGCTGCTCTGAGGATGACCTGGAGAAGGGGTTGGGGCGCTGATCGTGCAGCTGCCCCTCCCCTTCCCTGCCCCCAAAATGGCTCAATTAGCCGTCTGCTTCCCCCCTTGTATTTCCTTAGAGACATGTCCTTGTGTGTTACATCTCACCTTCAGACTGGTGTTTTCATGAATTTTGACAAGCAATAAGAGAAGGTGTTTCTCTATTGAACTGTTCTTAAGTTTTTCCCACAATCTAGGTCTAGAGACAGTGTCAAATGCAGATTTGAAATCAATAAATGCTGCATAAAGGGCTTGGCCTATATGAGAGTATTTCTCTACTAGGAGATGTAATACCATCGCATGGTCTATTGTTGATTTAACAGCCCTGAAGCCTGCCTCCTCATCCTTCAGTATCTCCTCAGATTCTAGCCAATCCATTAATTTAGCTTGTAGATGTTTGGAGTACATTTTGCTAATCTGATTTAGAAGACTAATTGGCCGAAAATTTGTTGGATCATCTCTTTTACCCTTTTTGTATATTGGAATTATTGTGGCAAGACCCCAGTCTTTTGGTATCATTGCTGAGCGATCTATTACAGTGAAGAGTGTGGATAGAACCGGTATCCACCAATTCGGGTCATTCTTTAGTATTTCACCAGTAATGAGATCTGCTCCAGGAGCTTTTGCTGGTTTAAACTGGTTAATTGAGTTCTAATTGAGGTTGCTGCAAGCCTAGATTTTAGAGGCTGCAGCAAGTTCCTCCCAGAGGACCGGAGAGCACGGGGAGGATTGTACGGGAGGAGGCGGTCCCTGAGATAGCTTGGACCCAAGCCATTTAGGGCTTTAAAGGTAATAACCAACACCTTGTACTGGGGCCGGAAGCTAATAGGCAGCCAGTGGAGGGACCTCAGAACCGGAGTAATGTGGTCCCTCCTAGATGTACTAGAAACAAGCCTGGCTGCCATATTTTGTACCAGCTGAAGCTTCCGAACCAAGCACAAGGGTAGCCCCAAGTAGAGCGCATTACAGAAGTCCAGGTGTGAGGTTACCAGTGCGTGCACAACAGTTTTGAGATCCCTTACTTCCAGAAAAGGGCGCAGCTGGCATATCAGCCAGAGCTGATAGCAGGCGCTCCTGACCGTCGCATTTACCTGATTTGTCATCAGGAGCGACGAGTCAAGGAGCACCCCAGACTGCAAACACAGTCACTGGAGGAGAGTGTGACCCCATCCAGGACTGGAGGTTGCAACCCAATTCTTGGTTTCGGGGCTGCTACCGTGAGCACCTCTGTCTTGTCTGGATTCAGTTTCAATCTGTTTTTCCTCATCCAGCCCATTACCGCTTGAAGACATTCATTGAGAGAAGAGATGCCATTGGAATTCGAGGCCGACGAACGAGACACGGAGAAATAGATTTGGGTGTCATCAGCGTACTGATAACACCCAGCACCATAACTCCGTATTATCTCACCCAGCGGCTTCATATAGATGTTGAATAACATCGGGAACAGAATAGCCCCCTGAGGAACCCCAAAAGTGAGGTTCCTCTTACTGGAGCTACAGTCCCCAAGCAGCACCCTCTGGGACCGACCCGAGAGGAAGGACCGGAACCACTGCAAAGCAGTGCCCCCAATACCTAACCCCCTCAAGCGGTCCAAGAGGATGCCATGATCTATAGCAGGGGTAGGCAACCTTTCCCCTTTAAGGGCCAAGGGACTTCAGCTCCCAGAAGCCTCAGCCATGTTGGCCAATAGTCCCATGTTGGCCAATAGCTCCTGGGATTCTGGGAGCTGAAGTCCCTTGGCCCTTAAAGGGGAAAGGTTGCCTACCCCTGATCTATAGTATCGAAAGCCGCTGAGAGGTCTAGGAGCACCAACAGGGTCACACTACCCCTGTCGATGCTCAGACGCAGATCGTCGGTCAAGGCAACCATGGCAGTCTCAACCCCAAAGCCTGTCCTGAAGCCGGTTTGAAATGGGTCTAGATAATCAGCTTCATCCAAGACAGCTTGGAGCTGAAGAGCAACCGCCCTCTCAACCACCTTGCTCAAGAATGGCAGCAGTGACACAGGCCTATAATTTCTCATATCCAGGGGGTCCAGGGAAGGTTTTTTCAGAAGCGGCCTAACAGCCGCTTCCTTTAGACAAGATGGAACATGTCCTTCCCTGAAGGATGCATTGATGATATCCGTGAGGAATCTCATCAATGCATCCCTCCCCTGGACAGCCAGCCATGATGGGCAAGGGTCGAGAGGGCAAGTTGTCTTCCTCACCTTACCAAGCAGCTTGTCCACGTCCTCGGTACTCACAGATTGCCACTGATCCAGTATAACTACATCGGCGGAGTCACTGGACGCCTCGCCTATCGACTCTGTTTCAATGGTGGCATCTGAGTCGGGTCTTATCTGAGAGATTTTGTCTGCAAAGAAGTTGTTAAATGCGTCACAGCAGGCCGTCGTCGGGTTAAGTAAGGGATTTGGCAAAGGGGGCACCTGTGTCATCTCCCTCACCACCTTAAACAGCTCTGCTGGACGGGACTCTGCAGATGCAATACGTGCAGAGGAGAAAGCTCTCTTCGCTGCACGTATTGCCTCCCAATAGGAACGAAGAAAGTTCCTATGGCGAGTTCTGTCAGATAAGAGACGAGTCTTCTGCCACCTGCGCTCTAGCCGTTGTCCAAACCGCTTCATCCTCCTCAGCTCTGGCATATACCAAGGCCTCCGATTAGAAGTGGGATGGCAAGGGCGCTTGGGAGCGATCGTGTCGATAGCCCTGGTGAGATCGGTGTTCCAGGTATTGACCAGAGCATCGACAGGATCCCCGGCATTCCCAACCATTAAACCCTCTAAGGCTTTCTGGAATCCAATTGGCTCCATCAGCCTTCGAGGGCGGACCATTCGAATGGGTCCACTACCCCCGGAGGAGCAGAAATTGGCTCCAAGTTCTGTTGTTTCTCTTGCTTCAAAAGGTCTATCACTGAATACTGCCTATGGTTCAGTTTATATTGTTTGAAAAGATCTCTGAGTGAGTTCCATGACTCTCTACATTCATAATCGAATCAAATTTGTTGATTTGTTGATTTTTGTCTGTTATTGTTGTTTTTAGGGGCAGTTAATAGAGGTTGAATTAGACTTACTAAATTATTGAAATTTGTCAATACATCGGTGTCTGTCTTATCAACTACTATTGCAGTGTAACAACTCTTAATTACATCATTGCCAAGGAATTTAGTGAGTGCTTCTGCTGTTTGGGGTGTACATTTAGTGTGAATGGGGCAAAAATCATCAGTCAGGGCTCCATTTTGGCAAATAGGTAAAAAGGTGTTATCAAAAGGCTTCAGATATAACAATGTTGGAAAATGATCACTTTTAGGTCAGCTAACAATAGTAAATTTGTGTATATAAGGCACCAGATCCTGTGAGATCCCAACATAATCTGAGGGTCTAGCACCAGCCCAGTGGGTATATTCAGCAGGGTAATCATCACTTACAGATCCATTCAGAATAACCAAATTTAGCTCTAAGAAGGTTTTTAACAGACACAAACCCCTATAATCACAAAATGTATCCTTAGACTGGCGGAGTAATAATGGTGGTAAGGATGTAAAAGATAGTGGTTGGCAATTATATTTAGAAAGAAGTGAGATATCATTTGCTCCTCTTCTTGCATTAAGATCTCCTGCCAGTATAAGGTGTGCTTCCGGAGCTGTAACCATTAAATTTCTAACATAACAGTTTAATTTATCCCAAATACATTCTATATTTGCATGACCTTGCAATGGCGGGATATAAACATTGATCAAACACAATAGACTGTTTTTAAATTGCAAAAGTATTGCCAAGGCGTATAGATCTAATGTAGATAATCTAGAAATCTGCATTTGTAACAAGGTAGATAGCAATCCCCCACATAACCTCCCGTGGCCTTTACCTGGCACTGCATCTAGTACTATTGATTTGTAACCTTCTACATACAATTCCTCAGCTAGCCAAGTTTCTTGGAGAAAGATGATGTCATTTCTGGTGATGAAGGACATAAAGGAAGGATCTCTACTTCTGGCTTTCCAACCAGCAATGTTCCATGAGATAAGGGTCAATGGGGTAAATGCTGTTGATGTTGACTGTCAATCATTTGAAATTGGTAAGGGTATTAATGTAGTCGTTTCCTGAGAGATGTTTACATGAATTTCCTTCTCTCCTGTCTTCCTGGTTTCTATGTTGAAGCAATTAGGGTTAACTGTCCATATGTCTGTAGGATGTGTTAAATCAGTGATCTTTGAGCCATCCATTGTAATTTTCTGTATGTCTGTAATTAATTCTCCTGTTATGCCTATCTGCTTATTTGTTTTTCCAACCTGTTGTTTGATTGATGGAGTAATCAAAGTGTTTGGACTAGAGCGTCTCCTTTTTTTATTCCTATGTAGAGATGAACATCTAGGAGACGTATACGTTGATGGTATTAGTGGCTTTTCTGAGCAATCCTCAGTGCTTTTAGGAGACAATTGTATTAATGGGGTCATAGGGTCAATTGGGCATACCAAGGGATGTTTAGGGGTCATATACATTAATGATGACAGTGGTTCATCTTGGTAGTCAACAAGACTTTTTGACTCCCTCTTTGATGATAACAAGGAATCAGGTAAAGAACAGCTAGAGGGTAGCAGATCATTAATGGTCTTTGTTGCATCTGTTACAGATTGTAGTACTGATTTAACAGTTTCTAACTTACACAATATATGCTGTTGTTCTTCTGGAGGGAGAGTGCTAAACATTTGTGCAATTTGTTCTTCATCCTCTGGGAGATTGTTAGATATTTGTATCTTCCTTTTGACTTCATCGATGGAATTATATCTCTTGCTTGCATCATAGCCTCTGCTGTTAATTTTCAATAATGGTTGAACATTAGTGTTAAGAAAGACATGTATAGGTGTAATTGCAAATTCTTTTAGCAATCTTCTGTTATAAAAAAAATCAGTGTAGGTATAATGGGATTCTTAAAAACCAGTACAATTCTTACTGATCTATTCCATGTAGGAAGCCATAATGTCTCAAAAAGCTCATTGGAGTACATCTTTCGTTGTAATAGTAGAGAAAGTGAGTGGAGTACTGCTCTTTTATTATACCACTATTAAGAGAGTTGATTGTTATCTGCAATAATATCTTGTTTTTCTGGAGGATTAACTTATCTTTAGTATATTATTATTATTATTATTATTATTATTATTTGCTTTATGTACTATATTATGTTTGGAATGTTTGAGTTGAGGTTGTTCTGATTTAGTATAGTTGATTGTCTTCTCAGTTTTCTCCCTTTTTGGAGTTGATTTTGGTTTTTCCAACATATATTTTATCCCATCTATTTTCTGATTGATACTCGTCAGTTGTTCGAAAATTGCAATTACTGTTTTGGCCATTAATAGACAGTTCTTAGCAACCAAGTCTAAGTCCATCTTTATGGTCTTTGTGGTATTCAGTTCACATACACTACCATCATCTGATATAAGGCTTTCCTCTTCAAAGGTAGGGGAGTCAGGGAAGCTTGTAAGCAAGTTAGAAGTATAATGCGTAGAAGTATTTGCTGTATCTTTATGAAATAATAAGTCCTCCATTCTCAATTGTTTAAGCATAGATGCAGCCTTTATGATTTCCAGATTTTCAAGGCCCCCATCCAGATTTTTCCCAGGATTCCTACCTCTTTTTGTTTTTGTGTGGCCTTCTCCTTTTACTGTCCTCTTTCATTTAAGGTTACTCTTCATTGTCATCTTGTTTGTTGCTTTATGTCCAAGTCCTCACTATTACTTGGTTAGGATTGTCTATGATCATTTAAATATTACGTTGCTATGTGTTAATTCTCTGTGTTAGTGTGAAAGAAGACAGATTGGTGTTTTGGATTCTGGATCATGGGAGGAGATGGCGTGCCTAGGGCCAAATACCAGTCCTCCCATGTCTCCACTCCTAATTGATACTGCCACTGTGATCCTACAGATATTCCAAGGGAAATATTCTGTTGCAACGAATAGAAGAGTGCAGCCCGTTAGGGGGTAATGCTGGGGCCTTTTGTAGGCCCGGATGGACTGAGACTCTCCTTCTCGCCATGCTGCGCTGCTCACTGGCGGGTCTGGAAGGACACTGGGGCCTTTTCTAGGCCCGGGTGGACTGGGCCTCTCTGCCGCGCCACGCCTCACCGCTTACTGCCGGGTCTGGGAGGGACACTGGGGCCTTTTGTAGGCCCAGGTGGACTGGACCTCTCCTCTGTGCCGCACCACACCTCGCTGCTTACCACCCCTAGGATTCCACTTTAACTGCAATTTCTGTATCTGTTTTGCTCTTAGTAAGCAAGCCAGTCTCTCAGCATGAAAGCACAGTACCCCATGAAGTTACAGGGAGAAAGTCAGAGCTCACCAAGACATCAGCTGAGAAGCAGAGGTAGTCCAGTCTTGTCCAAGTCATCCATAGCTCAGTACACACTTCAGGTAGGCAGCCCAAAGGGTAGTCCATTAGAATGAAAACATAGTTGATGGCAAACTGTTACTGAACATGGCACCAGTGTTGCTTCTACCATGAAAGGTTGGTTGTCGGCAACACTCATCTGGATTATAACACTCATGCTGGGTTATTTATAGCTTGCTTGGATCTTGCAGGTGCTCTCTAATTATGGCATACTTCCTATATGAGCACCTGCCACTTCCTTTGTTCTGATGTCTCTCAGTGGGGGTAGGTATAGATAAATCCGCATCTTCCTCTGGGGACTGTGGCTTCTGGGAACTCTGCTCCTGTGGCTGCTGGGGTCTCTGGTCTTGTGGCTAAGTCCGGGTATGTCCTCTGGGTTCTCAGACTCTCTATTGAAACCTTCATTCTCTGACTCAGTGTCCATCCCAGGGTCCTAGATGCAGGGCATGACAGCATCCTATGGAATTCTAGGGTTTGTAGTTGGGTGAGGCAATGATGGTGTCCCTCTGACTAAGAATTCTAAATGCCACTCCCTCAAACTGCAAATTCTAGGATTCCATGATGGAACCATGTCAGTTAAAGTGGAATTATAGTTCTATAATTTTACCATGTGAAAGGCCCCCTGATTTTTTGACCATTTGAGCCCTGGCTTCACTATAAAACTGGAGGAGTATGCATGTGCATATGCATGCAGATATGAAAAGAAAAATAAGATGGTCCATTTGTCCGCATATTGGCCACCCCGACTCCACCCTAACTCCATCTTGATGCCATGTGCCCGTTCACATGGCATACGATGTTAGGACACCCTGTTGGTGCAGTGCACACACACGCTGCGCCAAAAGGGCGCAAAAAAACTGCTGCCGCAGCTGAAAAAATAGCCTTTTGCTGCCTCTAACAGGAGCAGCATTTTGCCTCTCTTTGGGGGCAGCAAAAGGGAGGATCAGGTGCCATGGCGTCTGGTTGCCACAGCCCCAATCCGCCGCTCCCAGAGGCGGCTCTCTGGCACCCCTTTAGGGGGTCTGCAAAGCCCCTAATATTCTCCCTCTCTCTTTTTTTCTCTCCCTTCCTCTTTCTCCCTCTCTCTTTTTCATTCTTCTTTTCATTAGAGTCAGGATTGTGTGTGTGTGTGTATTAGTTGTATATATTCTCTCTCTCGCTCTCTCTTATTTTTCCTTTTTCTCTCCCCACTCCCCTCCTCAATTTTTAAAATATTTGATTGCAAACTTGATCGATTGTGTTAAAATTAATAATTAATTTTTAAAATAATCTTTATTTTAAACAAAACATAAAAATACTTAATATACATACATCTACTTTACAGACCAACCAAGCAGCATACCAACATACAATACACACATTTCACAATTATCTTAACACACCACCAAAAATTAAAAAAACGAAAACAATGATAAAAATGGACTTCTTTGTCCTGGATTTCTTCTCCTTATATAAACTACTTTCTTAATACACAATTATTGTGATTTTACTATTACAATACCGAAGCAGTTTCCGTCATCTTATTACTCCAACAGTGATAATCTTTCTATTACTCCCATCCCTTATTAAATATGGGGACCTTCTGTTGAATTAGATAGTTAATATATGGTTTCCTATATTCTTTAAATGAATCCTACATATTTCCTCATAATAATATTGTTAATTTAGCCTTAACCATATAATCGTGTATGGACATGACTCACTTTTCTATTTCTACTATCCTTGCTGCAGTGACCATATATAGCAATATCTTTTCATATCCTCTTCTTACGTTTTTATCTATAATCATTTTTTTTAAAGTTTTGAGTTCTTGTCAAGTTTAATTTTTAATATATTTTGAATCTGTACATGGATTCTTTCCCATTATTCCTTTATCACAGCACCACCATGTATGGTAAAAGTATACTATCTCCTTACCACACTTCCAGCATTTAGTACTCACCTTATTGCTAATTTTAGATAACTTATAAGGGGAAGGTACCATTGGTATTGCATTTTATAGCAATTTTTATTAAGATCATAGCACAAAATGAAATTAAGCCCTCTTTTCTATGTCCGTTCCCATAAATCTAGATCTATATTCAGGCCAATGTTGAGCCCATTTGACCATACAGTGTTTAATGTGTTCATCTTCTAATACATATTTTAGCAGTAATTTGTAAAATTTCCCTATATGGTGATTTTTATCCAATTTTATTATACTTTTAAAATCTTTGTCCCATTCTCCAAAGCCATTAAACTTCAGGTCTATTTTAAAATTTTCTTTAATTTGTTTACACAAAAACCAACTACATCCTACTCCATAGGAGTTTCTCAACACTATTCAAGGGGTTAGCCAGAAATATTATCAAGTCATCCATCTAGGCTTTTATTTTAAGGTCCAATCCTCTGACTTTAACCCCCTCTTCTGAATTATTTTCTCTGATTGATGATAACAGAATTTCTAAAGTTATAATAAACAAAATTGCTGATAAGGGGCAGACCTGCCTAGTTCCCCTATAGATATCACAAGGTTTAGTTGTTTCACCATTTAATAAAATAATTGCTGTCTGTTCTTTATAGACAGCCGCTATCCATTTCTCAAAACATTTCTCAGCCCCTATCTTCTTCAACAATGTAACCATAAAGGTCTAATTGACATTATCAAACACCTTTTCTGCATCTACAAAAATAAATGCAACTTTTTTTTGATGAAACTCAATCAAATTAATCATGTGTCTGATATTATCTTTTATCCTTCTATAAGGTAAAAAACCTGATTGATCTTAATGAATCCAGCCCATAAGATTTTTTTTAAATTGTTGTGCACTATAATAATAATAATAATAATAATAATAATTTATTTATTTATAGCCCGCCCCTCTGCATGGCAAGCTATAGAGGAGAAGATCTTATAATCAAAGTTTAACAGTGATATCGACCGGAAATTTTGCAGCTCTAAAACATCTCCAGCTTCTTTAGGAATTCATGTGATATTAGCCTGGGTCCACTTGGGAATCCTTCCATCCAAAATTGCATTCATCATCCTAATTAGAGGAATTCCAATTTCTTGTCTTAAAGATTTGTAGTATTTGGCTGACAAACCCTCCAGCCCTAGGGCTTTCCCTGATTTGCTCCTCTGAATGGCATCGAATATTTCTTGCGGATGAATCCTTTGATTCAAAGATTCTTGCTGTTATTCCATAAACTTAACAACATTATGTTTATCCAAATAATCAGATATATCTTGGTAGTCTACACATTTTTTCTTATACAAATTTTGATAGTAATTACACATAACTTGTTTTACCTGTTTCTGTGAGGAGTATATTCTATCACCTTCTTTGATTTTAGTTATTATACATTTCTCTTTTTCTTTTCGCAGTTTATATGCTAACATCCTACTTGGTTTGTTAGCATGTTCAAAAAAATGTTTGTTTAAAATTTTTTTGTCAAGTCCGTGTCCTTATCCTCAAAACCTTTGAGTTTATTGTCTGTTCTGAATCTCTCTCTAATTTGTCTGTATAAAAACCATCCACACTTATATCCTGCTTCCTTTAGTTCATCTAATTCTTTCAATTTGATCTCATTTTACTCTCTAACCAAAAGTTCATCATAGATTTACCTCAAATTTACCTCAAAATTTATCTCAAGTTACAACATAAGAGAGAATTGGTATAAAATGCAATTCCAATGGTACTTAACACCTTACAAAATTGCTAAAATGAGTAAGAATACAAACAATTTATGTTGGAAGTGCAACAAGGAAGTTGGTTACTTCTTTCACAATTGGTGGAAATGTGTTAAAACCAGAAAATATTGGAGATAAATCCATGCAGAATTAAAAAAATACTAAAAATTGAGTTCCCACTAGACCCAAAATCGTACTTGTTAAATATGATAGTAAACAAAGGAATAGCACATGTCCTTAAGAAGAACAAAGAAATCAAGAAGAAATTTTACATAATACTATTGTATATGATTTCAGTAGCCAGGATACTATTCGCAGCAAATTGGAAAAAAGACACATGTCCTGATATAAAGGATTGGTTGTTTAAACTTTACGAGTTCATGGAAATGGACAAGTCAACCAATCTATTAAGAGGAAGGAATACAGAAACTTATTTTCAAATATGGGAGCCCTTAATAAGGTACTTAAAAGAGAATAAAGGTACAATATATACAATTGGACTGATTTGAATTTCCAGATTTTCAAGATTTTCGCTATTCAAAATTAGGTAAATATAAAAAGTTATAATAAATACAACTAAAAACAAATGGAAACTAAGTTGTAAGAAAAATAAATGAAAAGTATGTAGCATTTAATGCAGGGGTAGGCAACCTTTCCCCTTTAAGGGCCGAGGGACTTCAGCTCCCAGAATCCCAGGAGCTAGTGGCCAACATGGGACTATTGGCCAACATGGCTGAGGCTTCTGGGAGCTGAAGTCCCTTGGCCCTTAAAGGGGAAAGGTTGCCTACCCCAGATTTAATGTGTAGAACGTAAAGAGGAAAGTATTCCCAAAACGAAGGAAGTCATTTTAGTTATATGTGGTGGTGGTAGATTTAATGTGCATGTTTGTATTTGTAATTTATGTTGTCTATGTATAAGTTTTTTTTAATGTTTAATATATGTCATTTTTGTTAGGTTTGAATGGATATTTGTTAGGTTTGAATGGATATTGGTGTTTGGGATGAAACATTTCATGTTTTATATATTGAGGAAAACAATAAAGATTATAGAAAAAATGTTTATTTAACGAGATTCAATTTTTTTCTGCATCTCCTCAACATATAACATGTCTAATTGTTTCTGTAATTGGTCTAATTCCTCTTTAACCTTTATTGATTTTGGATTTATTTTTAGTTGGGTTTCTCTATCTTTAATTTACTTTATTAATGTATTAAATAAAGTTTCATTTCTTTCTTTTCTTAATTTCTGAAGCTTTCTTTATAAAAAAAAAACTCCTCATAAATGCTTTAGATTCCCAAACTGTATCAATTTTGACCTTGTTATCAAGGTTTTTTTTTCAAAGAAAAAAAATATTCTCTTTTCCTTCTTTTAGTATTTTCTCACTTTTAAGTAAGGGGTTATGCAGACTGGCCTAAAGGGCTGGCCTGGGGGTGGAGTTGGGGCAGGGCAGCTGCACACCAGCCACCCCAACTCCAGCCTGATACTGCATGCCCGTACTCACGGTGTGTGGTGTCAGGATGCCCTCCTGGTGCAGCATGTAGACACGCTGCACTAAAAGGGTGTGGAAGAGTTGTGGTGCTGGCTCTTAGGGTGGCCTTTTGCTGCCCCTAAAAGGAGCAGCATTTTGCTGCTCTTTTAGGGAGGGCAAAAGGGAGTATCGGGACCATGGCATGCAGTTGCCGCAGCTCCGACCCATGGCTAGCAGGGGTGGCCCAGAGCCACCCATCTACATAGCCCCTAAATTGGGGTTTAAGTGCCATCAAAACTTCTTTTTCCTCATAACTAATAATATAGATACAGGGTTATGATCTGACCATATTCTTGGTAGTGTAACTGTTTTAGAAATCTTATTTTTAATAGAGGTTGAGACAAAAAACAAACAAACAAACAAAAAACAAGTCTAGCCCATGAATTATGTATTGGAGAAAAAAAGGTATAGTCTCTAGCCTCCCTGTATATAACCCACCATGCATCTCTAAGTGACAATATATCTAGCATCTGGAAGAAAGTTTTTGGCAACATCCCATTTCTTTCTGATTATTTTATTAGATTTTCTATCTTTACATTCCAAGTTAATAATTTGGGAAAGCTAATCATCTTTATGCTCCAGTTGCAACCTTATTTCTTCTGTATCCTCCCCCTTCTCCCCTCTTGGTACTAGTCTGTCCATATTCCCTAAGTCCATCTTTGTTTCATCCTGTTTTCTATTTCTATTATCCTTTCTCTGAATTTTTCCATTACCTAATTTCTGTATCAACTTATTTCCTTCAATATTTATTTACTCCTCCCTCTCTCCTTCTAATTCATATTCTGATTCATTAGACTTTTGGGAATTACTATCCTTATTTAACAAGTCTTTGCCGTACCCACTCAAAAATGTCTTTGCTTCTGCTAGTGATTTTATCCCAATCATTCTCTTTTTGTACCAGAAGACTAATTCCTCTGGTATATTGCAATGGTATGGAATGCTATTTCTCCTCAATTGGGCTGTGAGGAAGGAATAATTCTTTCTCTTTTTAAAAATTCTAGTTGGCACATCCTTCAGAATCACTAGCTCCTTCCCATCTATCTTGAAGGGTGATTCATTTTGAAGTCTCAAAAACTGATCTCTTACCCATTTTCTAACAAAATAAATAACGTCACAGGGATGTTTCTTTTTCTTTGCAACAAAAGAGTTCAGCCAAAACATATTATCAATTTCCAAACATGTTTGCTGTTCCTCAATTTCTAGAAACTTAGCCAAGTTGGGCAATACTCTTGCAGCTAAGTCCTCTTCTTTCTTCTGCCAAACCTCTTATCTTTAAGCACTTATCTTTCATTCTCGCTTCCCATGCAGCTTTTTCATCCAAATCAAATTCTCTCTTTGTCTTAATTTTTAAAATTTCCTTATCCAGTTCTACTCCTTTCTTTTCCAATCTTTCAATTTTTCATTAGTTAGTTTTTCTACAGTATGGTTTATTTCTTGTAGTTCTGATCTAATCTCCTTTTTAATTTATGCCTTCAAATCCAACATCTCTTGCTTAATTATTTTTCTAATTTCCTCCAATAGAGATTGATTGGGTTCCACAGTTTTCTGTTGATCAAGTGAAGTCCATCTCTTCCATTGTGATTGTGGTTTAGAGGCTTGAAGCCTCGTTTCCATTAATATTGACATTTTTATCTGTCCACTTTATTTTGCAAAATAAATGTAAATACCAATTGGAATATATCTCTCAAGGCACTTGTAATATCAAAACTTATTTATAATTCATAATTTTTAGATAATCAACTTATTACTATATAGACCAGGGATAGGCAACCTTTCCCCTTTAAGGGCCGAGGGACTTCAGCTCCCAGAATCCCAGGAGCTATTGGCCAACATGGGACTATTGGCCAACATGGCTGAGGCTTCTGGGAGTTGAAGTCTCTTGGCCCTTAAAGGGGAAAGGTTGCCTACCCCTGATATAGAACATCAATTCAATAATACTTGATCAGAATGTAGTGGATTAGAAAGCCGTTAAACAATAAACCAATCAGTTGAACAAACTCTGGGTTCACTACTGCGCCCGCTATTTAAGAAAACACTTCTTTTACATCTTCAATTCTAGAATCAGTTCCAAAGCTAACTTAAAGAGTGTCCATCCAAAGATCAAACTTATAGGAAAAGCCAAGTTGATCTTCCAATAAAATAAATAAAGGTTAGTTAGCATCCCCTGACCCAACAAGTGGGAAGTTCAATGTAGTCATGGATAGTCTTTGGTCCCCTTATTCTTCCTGTCTGCTATAGGTACCTCAATTTCTGTGGGAGCTGTAGACCAGTCCAGGAACAGGATCATGGACCCCAAAGCAGACCCTTCTGAGCCTCATGTGCTCAAGAGGTGTTCTTGCTCTTTTACCTGTTTTTCTGACCTTTAAACCATATCAAAAAAGACAGCTCTGTGCTACTGTATCAGGAGATGCATCCAAAGATGTCTTACCGAGGGGCCATAACCAGCAGAAGTCTGGTATGGCATTTTTAAAGGCTCTTCTGCCCTTGCTCCACCTTGCTGCTGCTGCTGCTGCTGATGTCCCTGGTGAGCCAGAGGTGATGGTAGGGTGTTTTTAAAGCTCTTCTGACCTTAATCCACGCTGCTGTTGCTGCTGCTGCTGCTGCTGCTGTCACTGGGGAGCCAGAGGTATTGGTAGGGCATTTTTAAAGGCTTTTCTGCCCTTGCTTCAGCCTGCTGCTGCTATTGTCACTCAAATTGATAATTACTAATTTTAAAAAGAAGAAAAATATTATAGCTAGGGCCAGAAAAATACTTTTTTTTTTCAGGCTCACAAATTCCTTTTTCATACTTCCTGAAACTGGTTGTGGATTGAAGTGCAACTTGCTCTGAGATCCATACATTTCCAAGGTTTGGGATTTGGTTCAGCAATGAACAGTGTTCACAAGACCGTGCCTGCTTATGCAATCCAAGCACAACTAAATGAGCATATCTTTTAAAGAAATGTACAAACACAACTAAATCTTTGGAAAGATGAATAGAAGTGCATGCATCAGTAAAACTGCTTTAATATGCATACACTTTGAAAAAATATGCACAGAAATACACACAAGTTCATATTCAAGAGGGTGGAAAACCCCCTGCAACCTGATAATGTACTGGGTTGTGATGAGAATGCCAGTGGGATTTTAAGAAATACATGACATAAATACATGAAATAAATGACTGTGAGACTGGGTGGTTTGTACACAATAACAGAAAGACATATGAGGAAGAAAAATGATCTTTTCTTCCAATCATGAGGTTCATCCTCCAATATCTTATCTACTCCCCCAAACAGTCACAATTTATGCCCATGCTGCAATTTGGGCAGCTGCTATTTGGAGAAAACTCACTGAGGAGCAGACAGACCTGCCTTTGAAGGATTTCTGAAAAAGAAGATGGGACCAAATCTCCCATCCACCTAAAGATATAGGTTGGAGGAACACCATTCTCCTTAAACATGCTGGAGAGTTTAAGAGATTGTAAAGTCTTCAAAGTGTAGATTTTTTTGTGTGTGTTACTGTGTAGATGCTTTATTTCCAGTCTGAAACAAAGCTGTCCCAGCTATGTAGCCTTATCTGTATGGGGCTATGCAGATGGGCAAAAAGGGGTGCTTTGAGGGTGACTTGTGTGTGTGGCCTTTAGATGACGCATGCCTAAAAGTCTCCAGGAAAGCACCCTCTAGCTTTCTTATGCCAAAAAAAGCCGCTCCAAAAAGGAGCCAATTTTTTCTGCTCCTTTGGCAAAGATGCGCACTTTCGCATGTGTGTATGCATGCAGTGACACTGATGCACCAGAAAACAGCCATATAAATGCACTGTCGCACGTGTGGCGGAAATTGACCCCGTGATCCAGAGCATGTGCCTTACAATGCAAGCTTTAATTTAAAATGCCCTATGCTTCCAGGTGTGGATGCACTGGCTCAGGTGCACTTGAATATTAGAACCCTAACCCTAATTGTAACCCTAAACCTAATTGTAACTCTATGCATGGGCCCTAGCAACTGTCCTATGTTATGACAATAAATGCACTCTGCAGTATGTACGCTTGCTGTCAGCATGCATAGCAGTTTGCATGAAAGAGGCTTTTGTGACCTCTTCTGTGCAGGTGTGCAGGTGTGCATAAGACCTGCACACCACTTCCTGACATGATGGGGGGGAGCTTCTGGAGTAACATTTGTCCGTGTGTCCTGTTGACCATCTCCCTTGCATGACCACCATCTGCATGTATCAAGTCTGTCTACACAAACCTCCCTTGCATGTACCTCTCCCCTCCCCCCTGATCTGTGTGGGATATGTTTTGTGGAGGATGATGGAGTGTCTTTTCAGTTGACAAACCCATTTCTTCACTCCAAGGGTGGCACAATCACATAGTGGTACCTGTCTACTGCACCAACTCCTTGGGAGGAAGTGGAGGTCAGTGAATTCTTGCATGATATGTGGGTGTATGACAGGTCCTGTGCAGGTGCACAGGGATGCCGAATTTCACTCACCTTTGTACAGGCAAAATGACAGACTGTATACCAACCTATAACAGGTCCTGTGCAGGTGCACAGGGATGCTGAACTTCAGATACCTTTCTACACAGTGACAGACTTTATACCACCCTATAATAGTTCCTGTGCAGGTGCACAGGGATGTGGAACTTCAGTCGTACACAGTAACAGACTGTATACTAGCCTATGACAGATCCTGTGCACGTGTACAGGGAAGATTTCCTGCACAGATGTGCAGGTGTGGAGAGATGTTCCTGCACATGTGTGTATGCATTTGAGAGAATGAAAAAAATTAATGCAGTCACTGCTGGCCCATACAGTTGCTCCGTCTCCCTTTGCACTGTCTTTGGGGCTGGCAGTGTGGTTGCTGGGGCTTCAATACAGCCTCAGAAAAGCTGCATTGACTCCCCCCAGTGCAGTTGCTCTGTCTCCATTTAGGGCAACCTCAGGGCAAGCAGTGCGGTTGCTGCAGCTTGGGGAAAAGGCAACTTCATGTCACCTTTTCCTGCCCATCTGCATAACCCCTGTGTGTGGATATTTATTGATAAAAAGTAGTGCATCATGAAATCAGCCTCTGCTTTATGGTCAAATAGCAATACTCTAGTAATTCCATGAACTGGCTGTACATATCATTTGGCCTGAATTCTTCTGTGGTTGGCAATCCATCTGTGACTTAATTCACATATATAAAATTATTACTTCATAAACATTATTTAGTAAACATTTAATAATGACAAAATATATTTGGTCTAAAATGATACAAAATTTGGGACATGCAAGCAAATCTGTATTTTACTGAACACTTTTGTTTAAATTTGCTAGTTAGGTTCATATTTTTAAATGAATACCAATTAAAAACAGCAATGGCAAATGCTGACATTTACTTTTAATTAACAAAAGGAACAATACATTGTTATGCATTGCTAATTATAAAGAAGAGAAGACTTACATTGAAAATTCTTATCAAGCTTTTAAGGCAAACATAGGTTATAACTTATTTCTCTGTACCCAGGAGAACAGAATTTACAAACCAATCAAAACAAAGAAAGAATGAACATGCTCATATATTCATATGTAAGAGATGCCACTTTAAAAAGGAATGAAATTACTGCTTTCATGCAAATATCTATTGTCAAAAGAGCACAGCTTTTTCACACTAATCCTATACCTGGAAGATATTCTTATTTAATTTAACAGGATATACTTCCAAATTGGCATGTGATTTCTGTCAGTGTGTGGATGATGGGTGTTGCAGTGATGCTCTTTGGCACCCAGCAGAATCTGCAGGACAAGCTGGCTGCTGTGATCCACAGCCACTTTTTAACTTTTGCCATCAACTGGCTCAGCTTCCCTTCTTCAGGATCCTGTCTTCCTCAGTCAAGAAGACACATTGTAAAGTCCAAAAGCATAGTTTTATTAATGCATATAAAAAAATAAATAAGATAGCTAAGTAAAATCCATTGTGATGAACTAATCCAGTTCAGCCATGAAAGATTACATCTTTAACAATCCAAAAGCATTAGGATCCCACTTGTTGCAGTTAAAACCACTGCTGTCAACCACACACTCACATCTTGAACAATAACATTTTAGACAAAGGCTTCTCTAGGCCCTTCCCATACTCCACCTACTAGGTGTTAACCTTATGTTAATTGGATAATGCCTGTATGATGTATGTTAACCCAGCCTCTTGCTGTCCATCATCTACCACGTGACTATTTTCTCAAGCCTAACGATTGTTTACCTTTTTGATAACAGTTGCTACCCATAACAAAGTCTGTGTCCATGAGTTCTACCTTTGGGAAAGTATATGTTTATGTCTGTGTTGTCCATCTGGTGTTAGATTCACTTTGTTTTTCTAGATGTTGTTCTCATGAGGAAATTTCCACACACACATCTCTACATTTCACCATTGACTGCATAGCCCATCCATATTCTAACAATTTCAGCATAAGACAGGGTAATGTTTTTCAGAGAACTGCAAGAGCTATGATGGTCTAAATCCAACATTCTCATATTGTTGACATTTCTAGAAATTTCTTTCAGTTTATCAGTCTTTCAGAACCAGCTGGGTGGGCTCTGAATGGGGGGTTATGGTTAGAAGATGGAATCAAACCCTCTCACAGGTTCTAATGGATTCCACACTTGCCAGTAGAAGTGTTCACTAGATATTTAATGTGGTGAAAGAAGTTGAGGTAAAGAGGTTGGCTAATGTCTCCTTAGGTAAGTTTTTAGTCCCTGTAGACCTCAATGAAGTGGTTATTGCTTTGTTGAACAAATTCTCTTTGAACACACCACACAGGATAATGCTGACCAGGCCTTAACATTCCACTTCTAAGCACACACGTTTTACTGCATGTGACTCTAAGGAAAACCACATATGATTTTTTAAAAGTATAGTTTCTTTTTTGTGTGCATTTATAAAATTGTAAATAGCAGCTCCCTCCCCACCTTAGCACCATTGCATGTAGGGAAGATGGTTAACCCTTTTCTCTTGTACTGTAGTCCTGGATTTTTTTTAAAAAAAACCAAAACTCTCAAGCTTCTATTTGCTTTTGGGGAAAAAAGCTTCTATTGGTGTCAATGGGACTTTCCCTGCTATGTCAGATAGTTTCAGGAGTAAGTTTGGGTGTGTATGTCTTGAATCTTTATTTGATTTTTACTCCTGTAATAGTATGTTTCCTGAGTGATATACTGTGATGGCTTTTAAATATTTATGAAATGATATACTGTAGTTGCTTTTTAATATTTATATGAAGTGATATACTGTGATAGCTTTTTAATACTTGCTGTAGGGCAATATTTTATTTAAAAATGACTGTGCACATAAGCAAACAATCTTCCTCTTCCATGCTCATTTACTTCTCACTCTCCTGTCCATCTGTCTCCCTCACACTTTCATACTTTAATAATAAAATACACAAGAAAATCAAACTAAATAATTAAAGAGAAAAAAGGAGAACCAAATTATCACAAATCTACTTTGTATCAAACACCCCAGATTTATAGCTGAAATAAACCTGAAATCACAGTCGGGTGTGTAAAGCTCAATGACTTAATGCCGACCACTTTTAGATTTTCTACATTTCCTTGTCTCATATATACTTTAGGCCACTTTGAACATTTCTCTTTGAATAGAAAGGCAGAATATATTTTCACAAATACATATATATTTGCATCATGCACATGGATGCCAAAAGTCTTTGCTGTGGCTACATGGCATTTGCATATTGTTGATCATAATGAGACCACACACAGGATTTGAATTGAATATGGGACACTTTATTTAAACTATCACTTATTTATGTCTTATCTAATGAGATGTGCAAAAGGGAAAAGCAACCTAGTACAGGAGCAGTTGAGGCAGGTGATCTTTGGAGACACTTTCCTGGTTTCCAGTGAGTGAGACAACTGAGACCAAGGGAGAACTCAAAGTTTGGTTGCTCTCTGGCTGGCCTGATACTGGAAGGCCAACCCAAGGATCCAACTCCCAAGCCACAAGATTTATAGTGAGAAACCCTCATGGGCAGCCTTCTTCCTCACCCCTTGGGGCCCATGAGATGTAGGGGTAGTTGCAGGGCCCAATACTTCACTAAAAGTGGTGCCATAGGTGTCCATCAAATTCCTTCCTTCTCACCCACAACCTGCCATAGATAAGGAAAAAGTATTCGCTTAGCCCACATCTCCCACTAGGCTAGGCAAATGGGCTTTCACATCCTATTACAAATCTCCCAGGAGTATCTGGTTCCATGCTTCAGAGAATTGGATGCCATTTGCTCTGTAGATCCTTCTTTGGACCATGTGAATGTGATGAGGGTCTTCCCCTCACCAGCCATACTTTCTGTGTACAGTAGTGGACCATAGCATAAATACCATGAGCCCCTTGAGAACTTTTCATGAATGTCTCATATAATTATAATTAAGGCCTTGCTCCTTAACAAACCTAGGTCATATCTCCCAGATGAATGACCAGGATGTGTGGCTGAGGCCCATGGTTCTTCCTAAATAAAAATGGCAAAAGGTCATGCCACTGAAGGCTGTTCTTGTGCAGCCACTTGACTACAGCCAGCTTGCCCAATCCCAGTTGGGATCCAAAATGGACATCACAAGCCAAGTGTGTCACTCAGAAGACAAAGCTATGGCTGAAGATCAGGACTTGATGCCTCAGTGCCCATAATCTAAAATCTGAAAGACAAGAAGAATGAACAAATAAAATGTTAGCATTTCAGTGCTAACCTCCAGCTTCTAATTTTCAGTATATGTTGAGAACCCATGCCCATAGTAGATGCAGTTGAGGCTGCCCAATTCTAAATGGATGGGTACCAAATGTAACCACTTTTAAACACAGCAAAGCTGGGGCTCTGAAGGTGACAGACCAGAACAGGTATTTAGTCAGTGGTAACAGGCATGGCAGATAAGGGGGGCAGAATGTGTCTCCTGACACAAGCATATTGCCTTAAAGCTCACATTGGGCATAATGCCTAATCACTGCATGTCTGGTGCTGAATTGGAAATCCCACCCCCTTCCAATGCATTTTGGAAGAGCACAGTTTTAGGAAGACATATTGACTGCCTACCATGAAATTCCTAAATTCTAAAGTCCTACCAGGCTTGTCGCCTTTTGACTATACAATGAGTACACTTATTTAGAAGGCCTGAAAAAGGGGGCTGAAATATCAGAGCTTCATAGCTAGAAAGACAAATTTCTCCATCTGGATCCCTCTGAAACCTCTAAGAATAGCTGTTCTCCACCACTCTACCTCTCTTCCTAGGCCATCCTTCCAAGGCTTTCTGAATGTGGAAGTGTCTTGAGGCATCCTGGAAACCTGGATCCTTAAACCAAAAGGCCAAGGCTGACAGCCAAACCCTAATAAACTCCAGAGACAATTCCTTCCCTCAAGGGAAACATAATACTGGAACAAATATGGGATGGGTACAAGCACCTCATGCTTTAGATCAGGTGTCGGCAACCCCTGGCCTGCGGGCTGGGTGCAGCCCGCAGAGGCCTTGGGACTGGCCCTTGCACGGTGCTGCCGCTGCTGCCTCCACGTGCGCGGGTGGCCACGTGCTTGCCATGCATGCACACAGCAGCGGGCGCCATTTTGGAAGGCCCAACGGTGCATGCACCATGCAAATTCCCATGGCGCAGGCGCCGTTGGGCCTTCTGAAAGGCGCTCTGCATTGCACGGCATGTGCGCGTGATGCGGAGCGCCTATGGGAAGGCCCAATGTTGCTCTGCGTCATGCGCGCATGCACACGTGACACAGAACGCCATTTGGGAAGGCCCAACGGTGCCTGCGCTGTGCAAATTTGTACGGCACAGGTGCCATTTTGGAACACACAATGGTGCTGTGTGCATGCGCACAGCGCCGTTGGGTGTTCAAAAATGGCGCCCCCCACTCACGCATGCATGCGCACAGAGTTGTGCATCGTGCGTATGTGCATGCATGGGGGCAAGCGCGTGCACACAAGCGCACGTGCATGCCTGGCCCCAGTGCCATTCCCCCCCTCCCAGCCCCTGGGGTAAAAAGGTTGCCGACCCCTGCTTTAGATGCTCTTGCCTCCTAGATTCTGTAAATTTCTAAACTGCCCTGACATAGCTTCTCCTTGTGCTAGGTGCTAGGAACCAACTAATGGCCCAGACTGCCTCACCCTTCCAAGCATCCACAGATCTGCTGGCATAGGGCACGGTATGGCAGCTGCCTCCAGCATCAGCTGTCTGAAGAGTGCTATCTGTCATGGGCCAAGACCTTCAGGACTAGGACCAGGAGGAAGAGCCTGGTGAGGAAGGAACCCAGGCAAGTCTTCCAGACAGGCAACACCCTGCAGCTTTCCCTGTTGCAGAGCTGTAAGCCTTTCCTGCTGATGACCTTCAGCCAGCTCATCCTGTGGAATTGCAGCAAGACTCACGTGCTGGTGAGACAGAGGACACAGCTGGGGTCTTAAGTCCTCAATCAAGGAGGAGGAAGAAAAGGATCCTACAAAAGATAGAGCAAAGGGGGGAAGCAGACGGGTGGCACGGGGCCGCCCTGGGAAGCTGCGGATCGGGGCCGAGGTATCCACATACCTTGGCCCTGCGGCACAGTGTCCCAGCCCCAGGAAGGAGCGCTAAAATAGCGCTCCTTCCGCAAGACGCCGAAGGTGCGCCGCAAAAGGCTGCCGGCGCACCTTTGGCGCCTTTTCCGTTGCATCGTGTGTGGACGCTGCGGCGGATAGGCATCCTCGGAGTGCTGGCCTTGCGGAGGGTCCGGCGCTCCGACGATGTCTTCGGGAAGAGGTTGGGGCGCCCAGCGTGTGGCGACCCCTCCCCTTTCTTGCCCTGAAGATGGCGCTTTGCGCCGTCTGCTTCCCCCCGTAAGATGCTCAGCCAGGCTGCAGGCTAAGCAGCAAGCAAAGAAACTCTGATTAGAATCAGCTAGTGGCAGGCTCTTTAAGAGATGAGTTTGCCTAAGGATTTGTTTCCTGGTCAGCATTCCTCTTTCCTGACTTCTGTGTTTCCTATTTCAGACTTCCTTGACCCTCGGACTGTGTTGATCTTCATTACTGTTGCCTCCTTTGACTCGGACTGCTTGACCAATGCCTTTCTCTTAACAGACTCTCACAGGCAAGGACACTTTCTATCTTCTTATGATTAGCTGCCTCTGCCTGCATTATCAGTCAAAGGTTCCCTCCCAGCAAGCCTGTGTGGGTGTTTGGTGAACCAGGATACTATCTGCATTTGATAGAGAGCATTGACTACACTGTTGTACAACCCCACCAGATGGAGTGCTGTGAAAAGAATGTTATAACATAGGACAATGATTCTCAAACAGCGGGGTGGGATTACTGGGGGGGGCACAAGGGTCCTCAAGGGGGCGGTGAGACTTGGAGGCTCTGATCCCCTCCTCCTTCTCCTCCTCCAAAATGTTTTATGTGTAGGACTTCTGGTTGGTTATGGCACTCTGTTGAGTTGCTCTCCAGATCTCTCTCGGGATCGTCTCGCATCTTGGGGTAATTGGGTTCTTGGTTTTACAACCCTGGGATGCCAGAATTGCTCCCTTGGTATAGGGGGCTCAGAGGGGACTTGGTGGAGGTTCGTAGCAGTGTGGTTTTTTTTTCATTCTGCCCAATGGCATTGTGGGTTCGCAGCCTCTGTCACCTGGGGCAAACACGGTGGAACCGTAGAGCAATCCACGACCCCAAGACAGCAGCAAAGAAGTTTGTTCAGGAGCGTCACCAATTTTTAATAACAAGAATTTTAAAGTTTGCTTTAAAGGTGAGCTGTTGCATTACACAGTAATTAATAACTTGGAGCTGTAACATCTCGAAAAGAATAACAAGGATCGGATGTCTCAAGGGGTTGTTGCTGTGACTTGTGGCTTGATTTGGTGCTGATTAAAATAAAAAGAGGACACTTGGACATTCAATTTAACCCAGTCAAATTTTTGACTCAAGATAAGGCCGAAGGGAAAAGCTATGGAGGAGGTTCTTCTTCACCGATTAAGCTCGGGGTCGAGGAATACTTTGATAATTTCTTTTGACAGGTGTTTTCCTTCTTATTTCTAGTAGAACTGATTGAGTATAATACTTAATTGTTCAAAAATGGGTCCCGGTAAAGTATTAAAGATTGGTACGTGGAATGTGCAGGGAATTAACACTCCGCAGAAAAGGAATTTTTTTTCACTACATGCAAAAATTAAAATTGGATATTTACTGTATTCAAGAAACAAGGATCAGAAAAAGAGATATTAGATCTATTCATTGTCCAAAACTTGGAATTGAATATGTTGTGGCTTCAAATTTCAAAAAAAGAGGTGTAGTTTTTTATATAAATTCTAAATTTGAATAAAAAAAATTATAGAGGATCCGGAAGGACACTTTTTAGTTATTGAATTAATATATGATGGAAAAAGTTATCTGTTGATTGGAATATATGGCCCTCTAGACAATAAAGGCGAGCTTTATATAAAATTAAGAGATTTGTTGATTGAACTTAATTACGAAAATATTATTATGTTGGGTGATTTGAATGAAGTAGTTGAGCGAGAGGTAGACAGATTGTCTAAAAAGTTGATAAAATCAAACCAGGGGAAATTGCTGAAATAATTTTTTGATTTAGTCGATTTAATGGCCTTACAAGATGCATACAGGTTTAAATATGATAACTCTAAGGAATATAGCTTTTATTCAAATAGGCATAGATCTTTGTCAAGAATCAACATGATTTGGATTTCTAAACATTTAGTCTCTAGAGTAACAAAGGTTAAAATTTTACCCAAGATATGGTCTGATCATAATCCAGCAATTATGAAATTAAAATTTGGGACACCACAATTTAACTGGAAAATGAATTTGGATATACTGAAAGATCAGAAAATTTGTTCAGAAATGAAAAAAAACCAAAACAAATTGAAAATGATTTTAGTGAGAACATGAAAAAAGATACGCCCATACATGTTGTTTGGGATGTGTCAAAAGCGGTGATTAGAGGATACTTAATACAAAAAAACAGTAGAATGGGAAAAAAAGGGAAAAAGAGAAAAAAAAGGTTGAATGATGAGTTAAAGAGATTAGAAAATTCTCTGAAAGAGGATCCTAGAAACAAGGGAGTATTGCAGATGATTAAAGATATTCAAAAACAGTTATCCATTCTGAATATGGAAGAAATTGGGAAGACAATTAAATTTCTTAAACATAAATTTTTTGAAGGTGCAAATAAGCCTGGGAAAATATTGGCCTATACTTTGAGACAGGAGAGAGCCAAAAGAACAATTCATAAAATAAAAGACGGGACTAATATTGTTAAAGATAGGAAAGCAATACAGAAAGTACTAGTAAGGTACTTCACTGAATTATATAAAGACCTCAATGAGAAACAGTCTGAAGTACTTGAGAAAAGTGATTTAACCAAATTGACGGAGACGCAAAAAGAATTGTTAAGTAAACAAATTTCAAATATTGAATTAACAGAGGCGATCAAGAATTCGAAACTACCTAAATCTCCAGGGCCAGATGGATTTACAAATGAGTATTATAAAATTTTTGAGGCACAACTAAGTGCATCCCTGTGAGATACAATGAATGGAATACTGAAAGGTGAGATCCCACAAACATGAAATTCAGCTAACATAACCTTGATTCCAAAACAAGATAAGGATTGTTTAGAACCGAGTAATTTTCGGCCTATTTCTTTGTTAAATTCAGATTATAAATTATTTGCTGCCATATTAGCCAAAAGATTTAGGAAAATATTAGATAATTGGATTCACATAGATCAAAATGGCTTTCTCCCAAATAGAAAAACAAAATAAAAATTTAGGAATGTTTTAAATTTAATTGAAATTCACAAAAAAAAATTACATAGGAAAATAGCATTGATTTTTCTAGATGCAGAGAAAGCTTTTGACAACATACAATGGAATTTCATGTTTGGGGTTCTCAAAAAATGGATGTTGGTGTTAATTTTATAAATTGGATCAAAAAGATTTACACAAAGCAAGAGGCACGCATTTTGGTCAACGATGAAAATTCAAATCCTTTGAAAATTGCAAAAGGGGTAAGACAGGGTTGCCCATTGGCAGCACTATTATTTATTGTCACCCTCGAGGTCCTCTTAAATCAAATTAGGAATGAAGGCCTAATTAAAGGTTTTGAAACCAGGAAGCAAAATTACAAACTGAGGGCATACGCTGATGACGTTGTCTTGACCATTGCGAATCCCGCGGACTGTATGAGAAAATTAATGTCTATACTTAAGCAGTATGGGGAAGTATCTGGATATAAAATAAATAAAACCAAAACCGTAATGATATTAAATATTCCAAATAGGGAGGCAGAAACTATAACTACTTGCACTGGCTTTCAGAAGGCAGATAAAGTGAAATATTTAGGAATTGAGTTAACAGCTAAAAATTTGGATTTGTTCAAAAATAACTATGGGAAAATTTGGATGGAGATCAAAGAGAAATTTAAAAGATGGAATAACTTAAATTTATCATGGCTAGGATGTACAGAGGCCGTAAAAATGGTCATTTTACCTAAATTGATATATTATTTCCAGAATATCCCTATTATACATAACGATAGACCATTCCAGAAATGGAATAAGGGCATATCTAGTTTCATTTGGTGCAATAAAAAACCCAGAGTTAAAATGAATAATTTATATGATTTTGTAGAAAGAGGTGGGTTAGCTGTACCGAATTTAAAATGGTATTACGAAGCTTGTGTATTCAAATGGTTGGAGGAGTGGCTGAAACTGAAGAACAACAGAATTCTAAATTTAGAGGGTGAAGATTTGTAATTTGGGTTCCATGCGTACTTATTCTACGATAAGGTGAAAAGTGATAGAAACTTTTTGGATCATTTCATATGAAAATCCCTTTTGAGAGTGTGGGTAAAATATAAAAAAAGATGGTGCCCTAAATTGCCTTTATGGGCGTCACCAGCTGAAGTGATTTTGAAAAGACAAATATATAATAAAAAGAGATGGCTGATCTACAAAGAATTGATAAAAGAAGATAATGGGCAATGGACTGTCAGATCACAAGAAGAATTACTTGAATTAGGATTTGATAGTAATTGGTTTGTTTATCAACAATTAAAAGAGAGGTTTAAAATTGATATTAAATTTCAAGAGATTGGTGTTGCTTATCAAGGCTTTGAAAATTTGTTGCAAGGGGATTCAACTAAATTGATCCAAAATTGGGATTTAGAGGATATCACGATTAAGGATTATATGATTAAGTGGGCACAAGACTTAAATCAACCTATTCAGTTAGAAGAATGGGAACTGATTTGGAAAAAGAAGCTAAAATACACTCCCAGAGTAGACATAAAGGAAAATTTATATAAATCCATGTATAGATGGTATTTAACTCCATTCAAATTATCCAAGATATTTAAAGGGAATAATCCCACCTGTTGGAAATGTCAGGTTGACTTGGGCACGTACCTGCATATGTAGTGGACCTGTTCAGCGGCAAAAAATTTTTGGAAAATGATTCATGTAGAGATTAGAATTTTTTTTAATATTAATGCCCGCCCGGATGCCAAATTTTATTTGTTAAACATGGTTGGTGATTTAAAAAATTAGAGAAAGAACATGGTAAATTAATTTTCCTGATTGTAGTAGCAGCCAGATTAATCTATACTAAGTACTGGAAAAAGAAGGAAACTCCTACTTTGGATGAATGGAGAGTCAAAGTTTACGAGATATTTGAAATGGATAAGTTATCACAGATAAGGAAAACACAAACAATATCTGGGTTTTATAAAGAGTGGGAACCATGGTCAAAGTACTTACAACAACATGGTAATGAGTACAGTAGTATCGCACTGACAGATTAGATCTTAATCGGAGGACTCCATGAGATAAAGGACTAGTGGGAGTAACTCTAATAATTAAATTTGTAATTTACAAATTATATATATATATAATGTATATATCAGAAATTGATTCGGTAATTGTACTTTCAATTATGTTTGTGTGTTTTTTTTCTATTAATAGAGTGATAATCAAGCATTAGAAAGTTAAATAATATGAGAAATAACCCCAGATTGACAATTTTAGTTTAGTTGATATAAATTTGTGGTGTATGAATGTATTTTTTTTAAAAAGAGTTATAGGTGTTATTGTAGATTCTTAAGAACCGAATGTACAGCTCAGGAAGTCATGTCTATGTAGCATGTTTTGTGTGTTTTTTATTCACATATATTATTTTCTTGTTCTTTTTTTCTTTTTTTTTCTTTTCTTTTTTTATGTTCCATAACTTTTGTGTAGTGTGTATTGTTTTTTAGTTGTTGGACTGTATGTATTTTTTTCTTTTTTTTTCTTTCGAATCTTTTTTTTTTCTTTTATATTTCTTTAATAAAAACTATTTAAAAATGTTTTATGTGTAAAATTTACACGTCCTGGGTTAAATATTGAATTTATTTAAACAAATTAAATAAATAGATACTTAAATAAAACTCTTCTAATCTGAACAATGTCATTTCTTTATAAAATGGTAAAATATGAATATACATGAATAATAAGCATACTAAATAAGCATACTAAATAAACAAAATATTTTTATTAATGTACTCTCTCAAGTGGGGGGAATGACATCCACATGTAGTGTAAAAGGGGGGTCCCCAAGGGTAAAAAGTTTGAGCATCACTGAGCTGGGGATTGTAATGTGACTTCCCCACCCAACTTCATAATCCTAGTATATTTAGATGTGAGGAAGTTAATAATCTGCACTTTGACCATATTGTCACACCAAAAATGAAACAAGGAGTTGGACTACTCCTTGACCCATCAATGAGATAGGAAAAAACTCCAGAAAGGTAAAATCAGCCATGGCTTCTGTCTCAGCTCAATCCTTGGCCAAACCTAGGTATACCAATCCCCCTCCAATACACTGAACCACAAAACCCTCACAGCATCTGAAGAAATGTACAGTGCCTCCTTGTGCTTTACTTTATCCCTCCAAAAGGAGATACCTTTGAACTTTACTAGAAATTCCTGCCATATGCTAAGGTCCTCTTGGACTCCTGTATAATCCTAATCCTATCATGGGGCCTGGTGACACCACAAGTAGAGTCACAAAGATGACTATCTGATACTACCATCCTGTTACCAAAATTCAAATGGCCAATGAATTCCTGAAGTGCCTTAAGGCTTGAGCCCAGCCTTCCTTTCTACCCCAAAAATCAAATTCCCAACCCAACATCTTCTGATGCTGCCCCTGGGTGGTCTGTGAATGCACAATGTTGCTCCCTTGAGCATTCTGTACTATGTGACCACTGTGTGCCAACTCCCCTGGGTTGGTTGCTCAGGGGTGATATCTTGTACCCATAACTGGGAATGAATGAGGTTCCACCTAAGACTGGGGTGCATTGTTGCTCTCATCTGAAAAGATTCATTGCCATACACAACTAGTAAAGTCTGTGTAAGACCTGTATATGGTATCCATGTACTGAATCATGGAATATGCCCTGTGAGGCTGCATCTTGGCAGTAACACGTGCATAGATAAAGAAGCCAGACAGGCAATTTGCCCATGTTCTGTCAACTATCCATTTTTTAAAACTTCTTCTCCCTGTCATCTAAATTCTTATTTCCCTTCTTTTCCAATTCATAATACAGTAGGGAGAAAATATGAGCCCATTCCCCACACAATATCTTTTCCTTAGAGGCTAGTGACAAATGCTCACTCAGGGAACATTTATGCCAATCACCTGCCCTAGCTGTGGGTTCATATTAGGGGAAAAACCATACTATGGAGTCCATAGGGAATGTCCCTGTGGGCAAGCTTGCTGATGTCGGATCCCCCCCCCCCCACAACCCACTTGTAAACTCAGTATGCTGCCCATCTGCCTATCTTTTTCTAGCACTTGAAGCTGGACAAAATGGCTTCAGTAATGCCAACCTCCCCCCCATCCAGGGTGATCAGATATCCTCCTTTTTCCTGGACATGTCCTATATTTTAATTTTTTATCCATGAGGAATTCCCAAATATCCTCAATTTTGACCATGACTAAGAAACATGAATTTATATTGATATTACTTTCATTTTGTAATGTCCTACATTTTTCTTTAATGTCTTACATTTTACAGTGCCTTGTCCTCCTTTGTGGCTAGCACATCCAATCACCCTGTTTCCTGTCATGAGATGAAGGAGACACATCTAGGGGCAGGTGTTCAGGAGGATGCTCTTTCCCACAACCCTTACTCTTGGAACCCCCACTCCAAAAGCAAGAATCCATGGAGCTCGGTAAAGGTAGTGATTTGTGGGCCAGGTTGGGGCCTAAGTGAGCATTCACCTTTGTTAAGGCTTAGTCCATCAGGTGCCTACATGGCCTGATAACGGCCTGTAACGTGGCCTAGTGAGATCTATTACAGCGACAACCATGTGACAAATTAGAGCCCTTCCAGTGGAATACTACCAACCTCAGGCACAGGCCTGGTAGACAAAATCTAAAAAGGTGCTTGGTGGGGAAGGGCAAAAAAGTGCCACCCCAGACCAATCATCCTATTCACATCTTGCATTAGGTATCAAAAGCATCTCAACCCTCCCTGGAATTGATTGAATGATGGAGATCTGTTCTCCTGTCCGTTGGGGTACATCATAATGTCTCCACTCTCTTGCTTCCAGCAATCTTCAGTGTGACAATCAGAAGTATCATCCCTGTTGCTATTCTTCCATGCACGAGAGACTGCTGACAGGACGGAGGTGGAAATGTCAGTATGTTGTGCCCCAGTCAAGTGGATAACCAATCTCCATAGTTCACAGTGCCCAGTGTCTGGTAAAGCAACATTGGAGGACTTTTACAATAGTGGCAATAGTGCCATGGTCATGAATACATAGGGACCATGAGCATACATCTGTAACTGCAATAGTTAATTTCAATCCATATTTTTATTGTATTAACAGTGCTTAGATCGTTTCAATTGAACATATTATAGCCATCTTATCATCTCACTGCACATTTACATTTCAATAGAGCATTGTTTTCCTTTCCCCCTACTCCCCATTGGGTTTTCCAGATCACAGAGCCTGGTTCTCTTTGGTTCTCAGGAGAAGATGGAGGAATCTCAGGATGAGAATGTTTTTGTGAATAGTATGTTTGTGTGTAGCTAGCTAACTAGCTAGATCCCTCACTACCTAAGCTTTGAATGGAATACACTATGAATATGTGGCTTATGCTTAATGTATCATGGTTAATGGCATTACCCTGGTAACATCACCAGGGCCCAGCCCCTGAGACATCATGAGGGATTTTCTTCATATCTCAGGTTTTGGCCCTGACTTATGATTGTCCTGATTTGGGAATCTGATTCATCTCTCTTTTAAACATTTCCCTCTTTAAATCTTTCATTAAGTTGAGTAAATAATAGCCAATGCATTTTTGAATCGAGTTGTCCAAGTTCTGCCATACATTTGAGTTCATATTGTCGTCTGTTTTTCTTTAATATTTCATTGTATCTTAGCCATGTTTTGACAGCCGTCCACCTTCCAAAGAAGGCTTCATGGGGAGATATCCACAAGGGAATTTTCCTATATGTATCTTTTTTAATTTCCTTGCATGCTTTTAATAAAGCTCTTCTTATCACATGATGTCGAAATTCCTTGTGGATTTGATCTTTTTCATACCAGAGATAGGAATGCCATCCAAATCTATTGTTGAAGCCTTCTAGGTTTAAAATTTTGGTTTTCTCCAAGGTCACCCATTCAGACAGCCAATCTAAAACATTTGCCTTATGGTATAATTCTAAATCTGGTACGTTTCTACCCTCGTCTTTTTTTTCTCTTACAGTTGTTTTCCAATCTATTCTTGGTCTTTTATAATTCCATATAAAGTCTCTCAAATCTTTGTGCCATTCTTGAAATATATTTTTTTTGTGGATAATTGGGATGCTTTGAAATAAAAAATTCATCTTGGGAAGGATCAACATTTTTATTGTTTCAATTCTTCCAGAGATTGAGAGCTTTACCTTTCTCCACTGAAGATTTAAAATTGATAATAAATTACAAGGATTTGAAGAGAAACTTACAGATTTGGATAAAGTATTTTTAGAAATACGAGAAAAAAGAATAAGTAAATTTTACAAGATATTAATGCAATAGAAACAGGAAATGGAAATAATATCTAACAGCATGATTAAGTGGGCAACGGATATTGGAAAAATGATAAAATTAGAACTTTGGGAAAGAACAAGGAAAAGGACAGAAAAATTTACACGTTCACAAGATCTAAAAGAAAATTTATGGAAAATGGAACAACGATGGTACCTCACTCCAGCCAGAATAGCAAAAATTTATAATAAAAAGTCTAATGAATACTGGAAATGTAAACAGAATGTAGGATCTTGGTATCATGTATGGTGGAGATGCCCCAAAATGAAAACCTACTGGGAAAAAAATACATATCACAATTGAAAATATACTGAAATTCAAGTTTGAATTACATCCAGAGTTTTACTTACTAAACAAGACAAATAAAATAGATCCAACTATAGAAAGGAAATATTGGAGGGTTCTTCTTTATATGGTATCGGCTGCGAGGATACAGATTGCTTCAAAGTGGAAACAAGAAGAGATCCCAATAATTGATGATTGGCTTTTAAAATTAGTTGAAATGAAAGAGATGGATAGACTAACAAGACTACTTAATAATAAATATCCAGCATTGACTGAGGAAGAATGGACTCCAAGAGAAAAATATTTAAAGCTAAGATGGGAATAAACTGGCTAACCCCCTAAGCAGACGGCTTAAAGGGCTGTCTTGGGGGCAGGGAAGGGGAGGGGCAGCCGCAAGATCGGCGCCCCAACCCCTTCCCCAGGTCGTCCTCGGAGCAGCCGGCCCTCCGCATGGCCGGCGCTCCGAGGAGGACCTTCCGCCGCAGCATTTGCACGCGCTGCGGCGGAAGAGTTAGCGAAGGTGCGCCGCAGCCTTTTGTGGTGCACCTTTGTCGACTTGTGAAAGGGGGAAGCAGACGGGCGGCCATGGGCCACCCCAGGAAGCTGCGCTGCGGGACCAAGGCATCCCCATGCCTTGGTCCCACGGCGCCCCTTTGCCACCCCTGAAAGGAGCGCTAAATTGGTGCTCCTTTCACAAGTCGACGAAGGTGTGCTGCAAAACGCTGCAGCACACCTTCGCCAACTCTTCCGCCGCAGTATGTGCAAATGCTGTGGTGGGAGGTCCTCCTCGGAGCGCTGGCCGTGCAGAGGGCCGGCTGCTCCGAGGATGACCTGGGGAAGGGGTTGGGGCGCCGATCGTGCGGCTGCTCCTCCCCTTCCCTGCCCCCAAGATGGCCCTTTAAGCCATCTGCTTAGGGGGAAAGGAGCGCCAATTTAGTGCTCCTTTCAGGGGCGGCGAAGCTGGCTGCGGGACCGAGGCGTGGGGATGCCTCGGTCCCATGGCGCAGCTTCCTGGGGCGGCCCATGGCCGCCTGTCTGCTTCCCCCCAAAGTTAACAAGTAAAAAGTAAACTAGATATATAGAAAAATAATTGTTTAAAGATATATTATTTGGGTATTACAAGTAAAAGGTTCAATTAACAAGTTAAGAGATATAGAAAGGTTAAATTTGTAGGGGGGGAAATGTGTACTTGCTTTTGAAGAACTAAGGAGAAGTGTATAGAAATGTATATAAGTATTAGATGAAGATGACTAAATGTTATAAGTTATATTTTATGTATATTTATAAATTAATAAAAAGTAATAAAAAAATAAACATTTCCCTCTGCAACCAAATCAAGAGAATCTCTTGGCCTAACTCAAAAAGGGAACTGCAGCACCAGTTAAAAATGTTCCATTCAAAAACAACATTATATATGCCATACCTTGTACGACCAGTATAGCAACCTGTAGAATGAATAAAAAGGTAGTTGTAATTGGAGGAAGATACCCCATTCAAAAATACTGTGAGATGCATAATATGCAAAGGAAATGTTTTTGGGGTGCCTGTTATATAAATATTGGAAACAAACATAAATAAATCTAAAGTTTTCACAGAAAACCTAAAGCCAGTGCTACAGACCTATTGAGCACAGAAGAATAAGAAATAATCAGGGGCAAGGCATGCCAGGCTAGGCTGGCCCCCTCCTGTGGCAGGCATTATCCCTTGGGATAATTTAGTTAATTGGAACTAAGAAATTGGTTCAAGTTGATTTGGACAGAGTATACGTCAATGGGTTAACAAAAAGTTTTGCTATGTCGTCATCAAACAAGTTGATGATGTCATAGACAAGTTATGTCATTGATTAAATTATGACATCATTTCCAGTCGGGGAGAGATGAGTTAATTGATTGAGTGTTTAAAAGGATTTAGATGTTCTTGACACATTAGGAATACACGTGTCTAGAACAATTTAAAAAGGTAATTTAATTAATTGTTAATGAATTGATTTAGGACCCTGTACAAATAAAGTTGTGGCCAATTGTTTACAACCATAATACTGAGTTTGGTGTCATTTTTGTGCTGATGCAAGTCTAGACAAGCAATGATGACTATTTTAGTTATTTCATTGTCCTACTGATCAATGTTTATGCACTTTTTGCCATTTTTGTTTCTTTCCAACTACAGTCCCCCAGGCATGATGGAGTAGCTTCTCCCCAAAAGGAGCATGGGGGCAGTGGGGAAATATTCCTAGCCTTGCTGCTTTGGCTATCTCTCATAAACAGCTCATCCTTTCATCACATTTTAGAAACAGTGCCCAAGATACAATGTAAAGATTAAAGTTAATTGACGGCACTAGGATTAAAGGCTTTAAATATGATTAAAATGTTACAGAATCTGACATAAAATAAAAATCAGAATTAATCACATATAAAATTAAAAGTACTTTTTTAAAAAACAACAACAACAACACACTTTGCTTTTCTCTCACCAACAAACCAAAATGTCAGGGAAACAGAACTAAAATATCTCAGAGTGAAAGGGGGAAAAAAGACTTCAAACACTGTTAGAATAATGGCAAGTCTTTGTGACATTTCAATATATCAGCAAGAGCAAAAACACTAGAATTATGTAGACTGACCTTGTCATTCTAACCTGCCTTAATGGAATACAGAAATAGTCTCAGGTAGTGATTCAAAGTATGGATGCATTTAGCATTCCCAGGAACAAGTGTAGAGGGATTATCCTTCACCCTTTGCTCCCCTCTTCGAGAACACTGTACAATTAATTATTGCATTTTGTTACTTCATTTATTTGGTGCTCATCTGCAAAGAATACACAAATTGTTTATCTTGTTCTTATTTTTAGTTCTTTTTGTGCTTTAAAGGCATTATCCAATTGGAAATTTAGCATATTTAACTCCCATCTATTTCAATGGGACAACTGAGCACATTGGTGGCAACATGGTGCAGTGGTCGATTATGATTCTGGAGAACTGAGTTGAATCCCCATTTGGCCATAGAAACCCCCAGCTGACCTTTGGGTGAGCCCCAGCTTATGGGGAAGGCAATGGAAAAACCTCTCTGAACAAATGTTGCCAAAACAACAACAACAACAACCTGTGATAGGTTCACTTTAGGGTCACCATACATTGGAAACAACTGAATGGCATACAACAACAAATTGAGCACATGCTTAAAGCTCCCCATTTAAATTGGTAGGGCAGGGCTGATTAGCTGTGGAAGGTTCAGGAGACAATTTTCTGTCCCTGAGGTCATCCAGGGAATGAACAAGCTGCCAGAAAACTGCCCCAAAACAAAATAAAAATTAAGAAGTAACTGGAAATCCACTTCTTGTTTTGAAAAGAAAAGAAAAGAAAAGAAAAAGCTAAACACAGGGGTGTGGGGCTAATTACTTTCAACCAGTGAATCTCAATTACTTGTCAGCTTTCTTCAAAAATAAAGACTTTGTGTATGGCATCCTGTAGGAATGGATCACCAGTTTTTACTGAGTTCACCAAGAGTAGGTTTCCCAATAGGAAGAGGACTCTTTTTTTTTTTTTTTTTTTAAAGGCACGTGGATCCAGCATTTCTTTTCTTTAGGATTTACTTCAGTTTTTTGTTGGGGTGACTTCTATTGAGTTTGGAACATATTTGAAAATCAAAGGTATACCATGCTTTGCATCAGTTATGGGGGAACTGAAAGACATCACACCTAAAAAAATTGTACAGCTTGTCTTTTTTTACAGAATGACTTGCAGAGGAATCTAATTATCTTTTGATTGTATGTTATCCAACTAGACATATTCAATCAGGGGATGTTTCTATAGTGACCAAATTTAGTATGGCTGATTTATTGTGTAATTTGTACTTTTTCTAATAGTTTCAACTCTTATCTTGGATTTTCATGTGTTTACTGACTTTTGAACATGATAGTTTTAAATAGTGAAGAAGTGTTATATATTTGACCCATTTGTTTGATAAAAACAACATCAAATCCTCTTTGAAAATAAAATGCAGATACAAAGGCATGTGCATGTGTGTGCATATATGCACACACACACACACACACACACACACACACACACATGCTGTACACCACCTTTTTGCTTCCTCTTGTTGATTAAAAAAAACCACTCACCAAAAGCAAGCAGTAATGGGATATTTGCCATTCACACATAATTACCCCTTTCTGTCAGCTTCAAAAGGAGAATGAAATTGACTTCTTTAAAATAAGGATAAAAGCAACCATTGTACTGGAAAATACATGGCTTGAATTTGTTCTGTAGATGTGGCACTTTTGTCTTCTTGAGTGTATAGTTAGCACTATACAAAACTTTATCCAGAAAAAGATATTCAAACCAAAAGAAAAGGCATCCAGCTACACCAGAGAAGTTGAGCTGAAACCATCCAACTGTATTGTCTGCCCATCTTCATCTCACTTTGATTTTCAGTGCCTAAGGGCAGGGCAGGCTTTTGCCATGATATGGATGGTCTTGTCATTATAAACCATGGTCATTATACATCTGTCAATACTAGGTTGACAAGCGGTAAAGGAGACTAGATCTCTTTCCTCAACATCTATGAGTAGAGGGAATTTTGAAAAGAGCAAGTTTTTAAGCCTTGAATATCAAACTGAGATTTTCCTAATTTCTTCTTCTGCACTGTTGATAATGGCTGCCATTTTTTAAAATCACTTTGATTCATCCAGGTCCTTGGCTGCACAGAAAGGATAACAAACACTTCCTATGTAGAAGTATTTTCTGTTTTCAGTAGCTAGGTAGCAGCAAAAGCCAACTGAAACTTCCTTTTGACATCAGTATAAAATAAATGAATACCCAAGTTTTAAAGGTGAAATATCCATTGTTGATGTTAGGCATTGCCTCTTCATTGTAATGAGAAGACTCTGAACCTGGGGAATTACTAAAGTCCAAGTCTTCTATGGGATCTTTTATCCTATGTTTACGGAGGTGGCTAGAGATGAGACTGAAGTAGAAACAAAGCTTTATTTGAGGATTCAAGCATACAAAGACACCCTAACATACATGCACACACACAAGAACTGAGGAGTAAAGTAGTTAGCTTGGACAGGAACACAAGGCTTTCTAATGGTGATAATTACCTGCAAAGATGTTGCTCCAACGATGAATAAACTCAACCGAAAAGAATAGTAGGTAGAGCCGGGGAGACTCTAGCTAGAGATCATGAATGGTACAGGACCGTCATGAAATCTATCCAGACCCCCCCTTTCCCTGAGATTTTGGGGAGTATTTAAACCCTAGAAGCGAAGAGTTGCTATCGAACATCAAAGGATTTTGATTGCTATGCTTTGAAGTGGACAATTTCCAGAAGAGGGGAGATGGGATGTGAGTTTGTTACTTTTCCTCACCTTAAGGACACATCCTGACTGGCTCATAAATCTTTTCAGGTGTGAATGTCCTGCATTGCAGCTCCTAAGCCTGGCCTTTTGATCTGCAAATGGCTTGTAAATGCAGATTCACCTCAGTGCCTACGTGATGTGCTCGCCTTGAGCCCATGGCGAAGGAGGCCCTTTCCAGCCCAGGGCTATTGATAGAGAGCCAAAGGAATCTTGATATCAAAATTCAATCAAAGCCACTTCTCGTAACAGTCCCCCCCCTTGGAAATTATCCACCTGTTCAAATGCAAATTGGACAGGGGATTATTTCCACATTTGCCAAATTCTCTTCGCCATGAAAAATTTAGGTGTCAATTTGGGGAGCTAAACTCATGGTCCAGGGAATTATCCTTTAGAAAGCCTTTAGCTTCTGGGAAGGTCTTTCATTCCTGGAACCCATTCACACTGGCATATCCTAATTAAAGCAGCTCAAAGCATTGCTCAAAAACAATATGAAATGACAATAAGCATGACCAATGTATGCAATGAATATCAAAAACAATATGAAAAGAAAATGAGCATATCAAAAGCATAATGAATAACAATCAATAACCAAAATGAATAGGTGTAGCAATATAGAGAGTTTCTCGACCAATGTCCAGTAATAATATTCAAATCCATGAACATGTGTGCATCTAAGTCTATTTTCAATTGTTACGATGACAAAAGTTCAACACTGTGGCTTCAATAGCCATGAAGAGGAGGAACCAATGTCCAAAGTCTTGTACTGATGTAGAAAGTGTGTATCAATATGTCCAGCAAATTTGAATGAGTTTGATGACAGTTTGTGAAAAAGTTCGGACTTTAGCCTGGAGCAGATAGACCAAAATTTTTCTGAATTGCACCTTGGTGCAGTGGCTGAAAGAAGACATTGAAGGGATGCCTCAAAAACTAGGATGAGGTCACTCAACCCTTGTGGAGGACCGTGGAGGACTTGATCATCTGTGTTCATGCAGCCCAGGAAGCATGAACAGTGTCTATGAATTAGAATGTTGAAGCCATAGACAAGGTAGACCAGGGCACCTAGAAACGGTATGAGTAGACCAGGGTGCCTGACGACACTTGAGGAGACCAGGGGCATCAGCAGGGCAGGAGTGCGATTAACAAGCAAGCGCTCTGCAGGAATCAGGAACAGTTACAGGAACTAGGCACGGAGCATTTTGGAGGACATCTCAGGAACTGCAGCTCATGTCTAGCTCAGTGCATCTCAGGTCTGAAGAACGCATCTGCAGCGAAATGGAGGACATCCAGGACATGGCCTGACATCATGGAAACACACGGAAACGACTTGGCAGGGGCACATCTGAAGTATCGCCAGACATCAATGAAGGACATCTAAAGAGGAGGCAGGGGCACGTCTCACCCCCCCTCGCAGGACAAAGCACCTTAGGTTTTAAGGACATTTGTTAGCAGACACACGCACATATATCTCTCTGGAAGGAAATGAAGGATAGGCAAAGATCTCATGCACTTGGGAGGAGGGAAGAAAAAAAGTAATCTCTCCCCCCCTGGCTTCATTACAAGCCCTCTGTAAAGACGAATGGCCAAAGCCACAGAGTAACAAAGGCAAAGCTATGCAAGCAAGGGAATAATGTGGCAAGATGTTTGTGAGAGTCGTTGGCAAATGTGCTGCATGATTGTCTGGGCTGAGGACAGGAGATCTCAGCCTGTGTATGCATTTTGTAAGGCAAAATAAAATGGAGATCACGTGCCTCTCAGGTCTGGAATAGCTGACACCTCAGGTCTGGAACAGGTGTAAGCAAAATAAAAGTAAAACTCCTCTTTTAAAAAAAGCACCTTTATACAGAAAATCAAAAGGCATTAGAGAAAATCTGTCTCTCTTTAAAAACAAAATTCTAACTGGTCTAGAAAATTCCCTTTAAACTTGAAAAGTAAAAATGAAAATAGCAAATTGCACAAGAAGAACCTTTAAAAATGGCTTAGTAAAAAACAGTAAAATGCAATGACTAATGCCCAAAAGGTAAAATGCAAAACATGAGTTGAAATGTATGGGGGCAACATAATCTTTGTAACAACAAAAATAAAACAAAAACAAAATATCCATAAAGAAAAAAACCCCAAAATGAAAAAGGTTAAGCACAACAATAACAAATGAATTTTGGAAGTTTTGTCCCATGGACCAGAGAAGAAAAGCACAAGGAAAAACTTATTATTATTTTCAGATAAACTGTGCGTAATGAACAAGCTCTTCCAAAACTATAGCAACATGGGAAAATACATGAGGTTACCACAATGGCCTATGTATCATTTGAGCACAAACAAAAAACAAACAAACCAAAAACTCCATTTAGTAGCATCTCTGACTGAAGGAAAAAAAGCTGACAACAGGTTTGTCTCTGAAGAAAGAAGCCTCTGTTTCTAAAGCAAGGACTATTAAGAAAGACAAAAGCAAGGCTTAAATTGGGCGGAGAGAGTGTTCCTCTTTGAAAAAGAAAAATTTTAAACTGGGGAGCTCTAGCAGAGTCTTTGAGGCTGCCTGTAAGAGAGGGGTAATTAGCATTTGAAAAGGGGGCTCCCTTTTTCTGAAGAAGAGCCATCAGGAACGAAGAAAGTCAGATCTAGTTTTGGGTGGAGAGAGTGTGACTGAGTCACATACTCACAGCCAAGGAAGAACAAAACAACCACGAACTTCACATTTCAGACCAAGGAGGACAAAGGAAGTTCTCTGAGCATGTTTAGAGGGCAGCAACAAAGAACCACATGTGAAAGCTAGAAGAAGGAAACCAGTGAGAAGAGAAGGGACTTCTCCCCTCAATTCTGGGGTGTCCTGTCCTACCTAGATTATGAAGGACAAGAAATGTATAGAAAAGAAACATAAAGACATCTACTCAGAGACTATGCTTAGCCAGTGAGGTTCATCTACAGGGAACAACACTGAGAATCATCAACAGCAGATCAAAGCCCTTTGGTTTTCTGGAGGATGTAAGACAGTGAGCACCATGCCTGCCTCATGGGCTATGCAGTATAGGAGCCCAGAGAGTTCTGAAAAGGCCAATGAGACTCTGTTTTCCATGTTATCAATTAAAGGCAAAGAAATGAAAGAAAAGGAGGGGGAGTCACCCCTAAGTCTGCAACACACTGTATCTCATCAGGATAATGGACTATACAATCTGTCTACAACATAAGGTTCTACTTGCTGTAAATGTATGAAGAGTGAAAAAGACAGAGGACCTTATCCCACGCTGCTGTAAAAGTGGCAAGAAAGCGATATAAGCATCATCCCACTACTATAGCGCTAGCAATCCCCAGAGATGGCAATGGCCAGCACACGCAACTGGCATCATCGCGCTATTGACGATATCGCGATGATGCCCCCCCATGGAAAGCGCATTTGCAGAGCACACTACAGCATGGTATAGTGGGATGATTCCGGCAAGCATATTCTTGCACATGCACTAACTTTTTGCTTTGGCGTCAACACATCACCAAAAGTACTACAAAACATGTTATCATTCACCCCTATGCTCTGCCTGCACCCACAAGCCTGCACCCAACAAGCCTGCACCCTACAACCCAGCACCCACACGACAGGAAAATGTCCACCGGCTGTGTTTGTGTCCCTATGCAAAAAGGAAACACGTCATAGGATGCTGCCAGAAAGAACGATGGGAAATAGTGCTAGGAACGATGGGTTATGAAGTGGAAATGCTCACGGGGAGGGAATTGCTGACCATACCTACAGCGCTAGCGCTTTCATAGCGCTAAGAATCAGCTCGCGCTATTGCAATGCTTGGTGAAACCGACATTCAAAAGAACGTGAATGATGCTGCATTCCGAGCGGTCTCTTGCCGGATTCTTAGCGGCGTCGTGGGATCAGTCGGAAAAATTTAGCGCTATAGCGCCGGATTCTTGGTGGATTCTTGCTGCTTTTGGCCCCGTGGGATAACGTCCAGATAGACTGAGCTGGTAGGGGAGGTCCTCTCTCTAGGAAACAAAGCAGGATAGAGGGATGCAAGAAAACAGCATCACTTATCAGCAGCTTCAGATAGACTATGCTGACCAGATGAGGCTTTCCAAAACCACTTAACAGAAAACAAAGACATACTAACTTCAGATTTTGGCTGCTGACTACTGAGATTTCTCAGCAATCCTGAGCCAGTGTTATGTAGATCGACATTCAGAGAGGGCAAAGTAACTCTCTTTTCCTGTTTCTCTAGCTGGTGGTTTTAACAAACAACTGCTCGGCTACAAGGAGAAATCTAGTTGCATTGGAAACTTCGCCTTCCAAGTACCACTAAGTACAGGTTTTCAACTTAACAAAATGCTACCCTTTTTCGCCTGTATGATTTGTACACTCATGAAATATCAGATTGATATTTGCTAGAGCACAAGCACAAGACTTTGATACAACTATAGAACCAGAAAAAGGAACTTGAATTCTTTTCTCTCACAAAGCTACAAAGTCTACAGGATTTGATCTGTTTTAGGTGGAACAAAGGACTAGGAATCACAGAGAATCACAGGGAAACGTGCTCTCTCTTTCTGTCTAGGCAGATCGAGCAAACCAGCAGTGTGGAAGAATGAAACATAGTTTTCACTAAGTACCACCAAGTACAGATTGCAACTTAAAAGAAATACTAGGCTCTCTTTGTCTCCAAGACTTGTGTACACAAAGGAAGCCAAACTATGTTTTAACATCACAAAATAACACTGAATAACCCAGATTTGGATCAAAGAAAAAGTAAAAATGAATAACAGCCTCTCATTTTTTTAGACAGCCAATTTCTTAATATAAGAGGTTCAAGGAATGTAGGGCACAACCTTTTGGAGTCTAGTTTTTTCTCTGACCACAATTAAAAGACTCTATCACTTCTCTTTTTGCACGTGCCTTCCAACCAAAAGCCTTTTAGCAATACAACAATTTAAACAAATCTGCTTTCTTTCCATTTTTTTTCCCTTTCCACAAGCCTACAAACTAAGGCAAAACTTCTAGTTTGAATTGAGACAGGGACCATCCACATGTTTTCTCTCTGTTTCCAGCAACTTTTCTCTCCTACCGCCTGGAGGACTGTCCTCTGAACTCTAACAACATATAAACCAACACAGCTCTAACAACCTCTTTTCTCTGAGGACTGTCCTCTAACTTGCTTTCTGGGGCAGAATTTTTGCAAAAGCCAGCCCACAATTTAAAGATTACCCTTGCAATGGGTCCTCAAAACTTAAAAAAAACCCTTATCTTTATACATGCACCCCTTCAACTGTTGGGTGAATTCAGATTTAAACACTGGTGCAGCAAATGCTCAAACAAACCTCCTGTTGCAAAATACCTCTTTTCTTTAAAACTTTGTTTTCCAAGAAACTTAGCAGCACCCTAGCACAGTCCAAATTTTGGGCACCCTTTTGGACAGATTTTAAATTGAACTGGCTAACTTAACCTGCAGTTAGCTCTGGCTTTTTCTTAAAGCTATAACATTTTTGTTAAGGTTTCTCCCTGCCCAAGGAGAGATACCTGGCTGAAAGGAATGGGTTAACTCCTCTAAAGTTCCACAGGTAGGGAAAGCCAGCCACTTTTCCCCTCTGCAAATCCTCTGATGGAAAGGAGATCCGAGATCCATTTCTCCCTTATCTGCAAACTCCAAAATCACACCAAGGGGAGTTTAAACCACAAAAGGGAAAAACAAGGGCAAAATTCACAGGGCAGTCTCTCTATATATCATGGTGAGTACTGGAGAAGCTTGGTTTGAGACAGTGTGCCTTATTTTTAGGGATGGGGAGGCTGAAGCTGAGACAGTGTCACCTACTGAAGCTGAGACAGTGTCACTCACCACCATTGTCTCTTCTAAGGAGCTGGGCTGTTGCCTCTTCCAGGGAACACATCGCCCAGTTCCATTCCAATTTGGACCCCTTATACCACTTCTTATTTCTGTCTCCCTTCTCTTATCTTTCCAGGCATTGTGGGGCGGGGAAGGATGACCTCTTGGGTTCCCTTTCTTCAGCATGGCTGGATGAAAGAGCTTCCAAGGCTTAGGATCTTTAGGTTGAGCCCATGACCTGTTTTGGACAGTACCAGAAGAAAGAGGGAGATTTTCCTTTTCCTTTTGATTCCGGCCAGCCTTTCTGATGTGTGCAGGGCAGCTGTTGGTACATGGTTCTCTGGAATGAGTTTGCACCTCCCTGTGGGGAGGGAGAGAGGGCTGAGTGGGGCTTTTTGGGGTTTGTGGACCTCTTGGGGAACTTTTTCTGGCTTCCTTTTTGATCTCCCTTTTTCGGGCAAAGGCCTTTTCTTTCCTATGCGCTAGCATTAATCGGAATTTATCAGAGAGATGCTTTAACGCCTGTAAATAAATGTCCCAACTCACATATCTCTCTCCAATTTGATGGTCAATAATCTCCTTGCTCTTGGGATGGAGTCCCCGGTGTATGTTGTATCCAACCAATACATTTACTTCATTGGGAGGGAGAGCTATTTTTGCAAGCAACATCGTTCTGGCAATGTATGCCTCTGGATCTTCATTTGTATGTTGTTCTTGTTCATAGAGTAAATCCTCAGTGAATTTTCCTGGCCACAATAGGCTCAAGATTTCTCTCATCCATTCAACCATATCTTTGTGCAACAAGTCCCGAACCATCACTGCTGCTTCCAGGGAGTCTCTGTCAGTGGGGGACATGCACAACCTGGCTAACTGTGTCAGATGTGAGCCTGTGGCAGATGGATAGCTGTTTGCAACCGGAAGCATCCACTTTATGCTAGTTTCTTGATTTAAAGGTCCCAACAAATCTGCTATGGCATAGGCTTCTGTAATGGAGAAAAGGGCTTTTCCTAGATTGGATGTTGCTTCCAAGTTTTGGATCCTGGTTACCAAACTGGAATTTTCTTCCTTGAGAAGGTTGACTTGGGCTACCAATTCTCTAATCTCTGTCTCCATTTTTAGGATCTTTTCTGTGTCTCAACCTCCAGTGGGAGGGAGATGAACTGGGGGAAAAACTTACTGTCTTTTCTTTGGAGGACTGTCCTCCAAGTCTCTTGTAAAGTTGTAAAGACTCCTAAGGCTTCAACATGATGGCTCAGGGTTTAAACCCAGTTGTTTTTGTTTTGTTTTTTAGCCCAAGTTGGTGGGAGCCTTAAAAGGTTTTCCACTAAGGAGCCTGGGTTAAAACCACTTGCTCCAAATCAAAATTTTCCAAGACCTTAAGAGGCTTCTTGGTATTCTCTCCACCTATTCAGCTGAGGTAGAAGTTTAAAGCCAGGCAACCTCTAGGGTTTTGACTTAGGATTTTTCCTCCTATCCTCTCAACCTTAGGAACATTTTTCCTCCTATCCTCTCAACCTTAGGAACACTATGGGAACACTTCTTCCCTGCACATCTCTTTTCGTTTCTGGCTCTCCCTATAGAGCATTAGGAACCCCGTGTTCCTTCTCTACCCACAGTCAGAGGTGAAACCTTTATCACCCTCTTCGCCTAGGGAACCGATCTCTTCCTGCAGCAAAAGCGACCCTCCAGGTTTTTCTCCCTAGACTAGACTCAGGCCCCAGAACTGTTAGTAGGGAGCTTTTGGGAATCTGCGCCCCACTGTAGCTAGCAGTGGCCGACTTGAACAGACTCCAAGAGCTTGAATCCCCACCTCAGTTCCTACCTTGGGTTTTCTTACCTACAACCTTGCGCAGAGGTCTTATGGCTACAGATCAGAGACATCTCTCTGCTGTACCTGCCTGTGCCCGACCAAGGCTTTTCTCTCCTTTCTCTCCCACCTTGCGCAGAGGTCTTATGGTCACAGATCAGAGACGTCTCTCTGCTGTACCAGCCTGTGCCCAACCAAGGTGGTGCACACTCACTCTCTCAATGCTGAGCTTAAACCTGTACAGGTGTCCCTTAAAAGGCTCAGTGGCAAGGGATACTAGGATTTAGAATTCACTAGCTAGATGGGTCGACCTTAAGAGGGACACCCTTGGGGAAGACCAGGAGTTAAACCTCACTAGCTCCAGCTCCAAACAGAGCATGTCAGCACCTTAAGAGGATCCCTGACAAATCTTTTGCACTGCAGCTCAAATGCCTGGATGTGGCTGCAGGATTCAAACTTCAAAGTTGGTCTGAGGGATGTCTCACCCTTGGAGAACAAATACTTTGCACTGCAGCACAAAAGCCTGGGTTTGGCTGCAGGATTCAAACTTAAATGCTGCCTGAGGTTTGAGTTATGGATGGTCCTGAAGGTATAGTGTGGGAAGGGGGAAAGGGACCTGCTGGATCCTAACATTGGAGCCCAACCCACAATAGATGAAAATAAAAATAGGGTGTCAGGAAACTGCTCTGACTCCACACCCAAGGACAGCTGGAAGTCCACACCTGGATGACCCAATCTCCGCAGCCAGAGCCAGAGTGCAGAACAACCAACCAAAGAAATGAAATGGGTTCAGCCAACCCCGATAGTCCCAAGCCCTTGTGGCCACTCACACAGAACAACACACACAGAGAATTTCTGACTTTTGAATCTGGTCAGTCTCCAGCTCTTTTAACCTCTACGTCCAGAGTGTAAACAGTCCAACTGGCCAAACTGGAATATCTACACTTTGGGGATTTGCCCGCAAGATTCTCCACCAATTGTAATGAGAAGACTCTGAACCTGGGGAATTACTAAAGTCCAAGTCTTCTATGGGATCTTTTATCCTATGTTTACGGAGGTGGCTAGAGATGAGACTGAAGTAGAAACAAAGCTTTATTTGAGGATTCAAGCATACAAAGACACCCTAACATACATGCACACACACAAGAACTGAGGAGTAAAGTAGTTAGCTTGGACAGGAACACAAGGCTTTCTAATGGTGATAATTACCTGCAAAGATGTTGCTCCAACGATGAATAAACTCAACCGAAAAGAATAGTAGGTAGAGCCGGGGAGACTCTAGCTAGAGATCATGAATGGTACAGGACCGTCATGAAATCTATCCAGACCCCCCCTTTCCCTGAGATTTTGGGGAGTATTTAAACCCTAGAAGCGAAGAGTTGCTATCGAACATCAAAGGATTTTGATTGCTATGCTTTGAAGTGGACAATTTCCAGAAGAGGGGAGATGGGATGTGAGTTTGTTACTTTTCCTCACCTTAAGGACACATCCTGACTGGCTCATAAATCTTTTCAGGTGTGAATGTCCTGCATTGCAGCTCCTAAGCCTGGCCTTTTGATCTGCAAATGGCTTGTAAATGCAGATTCACCTCAGTGCCTACGTGATGTGCTCGCCTTGAGCCCATGGCGAAGGAGGCCCTTTCCAGCCCAGGGCTATTGATAGAGAGCCAAAGGAATCTTGATATCAAAATTCAATCAAAGCCACTTCTCGTAACATCATCCTGAAAAGGCCTAAGGAGACATAGACCATACATTTGACTTTAGCAAGCCAGGAGACCTGAGCTTCTCTTGTCCTGCAGCTGCTCTTTTTAGGCTATGAAAAGAGCCCAAAAAGAGTGAAGATACATTTTGGCTATACTCGCAGCTGATACACTGTGCACCATTTCCCCTCTCCATTCTCTGTGTTGCCCTTTTCCTCCTATTTTATCTCCAGTTTAGGAGGAATTTAGTATGGCACTCTTACCAGAAGCTGGTTAGGCTCCACACAAGCCAACACAGAACTGACACTCCTGTAACCTACAAAGGTACTTTTCCAGTTGACCTAGGGCAATGTTGATCCACAGTACAGCCAATGGCTATATGACTCTGACATTTCATTTGTGGGTACAGATTCAGTTGGCTAATTTTCCTCACACAAGAAAAAAGGGAACACTTCTTAAGATACTCAAAAGAGGATCTGTTTATTAGTGGAAAAGCCTTCTCCAGGGGACTATATAAAATTATAAAAGGGCAACACTGAAATTCAAAATATCACACTACACAAAATTATTATTACATTTACACATTGCCTATAGCCTTTACATATCTAATTAGAAGCACACTTCAGAAATTTCTGAACCAAAAACTCCTATGTAATGTAATAGTGCATATTTAAGTGTTGTCCTTTTATATAGCAACCTGAAGAATGACTTAAGAGCTCACATGGCATAAAATAGGCATACCCTCTGACATTATACAGATGAAAAACAGGACATGTGTGATTAAGCAACATCAGTGTGGTCAAGATAGCAAACATTATTAATAAGGAAGAAAATACAACCTAGGAGAAGCTACAACACTTTGCTTTTGTCTGAGTCTACAGGGAAGGACAGGTTTCTCTGCTCCCCTTTCCTCTCCTCCCCCCCCCCCCCCCCCCGAGTTAACTGAGTGCCAACTACGGGCCTTTGCAGACTGCTAGAAATAGTGCAAATTGAGTCCACTTTAACTGCCCTGGCTCAGGGAATCATGGGAACTGTATTTTTTTTCTGAGACATTGAGCTTTCTCTGTCAGGGAGCTCTGGTGCCACAATAAACTACAGTTCCCATGATTCCCTCACACTTTCATAGCTGTCTTTCCCATTCTTAATCTTCTTCTGATTTTCTAGGTGTGGTCCCCATTTCTATCCATGTTTGATACCAGGTATGAGAACTTTTTCACTACTTCTATTTCTTGATTGTCTACATTGAATTTATCTACTGTAGATTCTCTGTCATTATCTTTGTTTGTTTTTATGTTCAACAGTAAGCCTGCCTTTGCATTTTCTTCCTTGATCTTCCTTAGTAGTTGTTCCAGGTCTGTGTGGTTTTCTGCTAGTATTATGGTGTTGTCTATGCTTTTTAAGATTGTAGATATTCTTTCCTCCTATTTTCACTCCTCCTTCTTCTGTGTCTAAGCCTGCTTTTCTTACAATATGTTCTGCATATAATTTGAATAGGTAGGGTGATAACATGCAGCCTTGTCGGACCCCTTTGTCAATTGGGAACCATTTTGCTTCTCTGTGTTCTGTTCCAATAGTAGCCTCTTATCCTAAGTAAAGATTTCTCATCAGGACTATCAGATTTGGTGGCACTCCCATGTCTTAAAGGACATTCTATAGCCTTTCATGATCTATGCAGTTAAAGGCTTTGCTATAGTCTATAAAGCACATGCTAATTTTTTAAAATTCCTTGGTGTGTTCCATTAGCCATCACACATTTGCAGTGTGGTCCCTATATCTCTTCCTTTCCGGAACCTCACTTGGACTCCTGGGATGTATGATTGGAGTCTATTTGGGGAAGCAGACGGGTGGCACGGGGCTGCCCCAGGAAGCTGCGGATTGGGGCCGAGGTATCCGCACTCATCGGCCCCACGGCGCAGCGTCCTTCCACAAGATGCTTCCACAAGATGCTAAAATAGCGCTCCTTCCACAAGATGCTGAAGGTGTGCCACAAAAGGCCTCTGGTGCACCTTCGGCACCTCTTCCGCTGCGTGTGCGGACGCTGCAGTGGAGGTGCGTCGTTGGAGCGCCGGCCGTGCAGAGGGCCAGCTGCTCTGACGACATTTTCGGGAAGGGGTTGGGGCGCCCAGTGTGAGGCTGCCCCTCCCCTTCCTGGCATCGAAGATGGCGCTTTGCGCTGTCTGCTTAGGCCCTATGTTGCAGAATCTTGAGCATGATTTTGCTTGTGTGGGAGATTAGTGCTATGGTCCTATAGTTGCTGCAGTCTTTTGTGGCTCCTTTTTTGTGGATAGGGATGTATATTGATCATTTCCAATCTGTTGGTCATCATTTTCCATATCTGTTGACATATGTTGGTTAGAACTAGAGTTGACTCTGTCAATGCGATTGCAGCACTTTGATTGGAATACCATCTGTTCCTGGTGATTTATTTTTCACCATTTCTCTTTTTGCAGTATATATATATATATATATATATATTGCCCTGAACACTAAGAGAACAAGAGGGGAAAGATGCACAATGGTGTCACATAAGGTCCTATATAATGTGAACTACAGCAGTATTATCCAAAGTTGTGGCCCATGGATCTATGCCAGTCCCTTAGGAAAGTGCTCCCTGGAAAGCTTCCAAGAAAAAAAAGTAATAATGCTGGCCAATTGGCACAAATATGGTAACAGGCCCTGGAACCATATATATTTGTGATGACATCATGGACTTGAGAATTACTGTGCATCAGTATTTCTCCACATGCCACATGGATGCCTGTTTTAATAAATAATAATAATAATAATAATAATAATAATAATAATAATAATAATAATAATAATTTTTATTTATATCCCGCCCCTCTGCCAAGCAGAGGGGTGGGATATAAATAAAAATTCTTATTATTTTATCTTCTGGAGGAGTTTAGTTGTATATTTGCAATGTTCGGCACTCTGGTGGTTGTAAGTGTCTGAACATTTTTGTCTAATGCAGAATGGCTGCATTCAATTCAGGGTTACAGAAGCAGAGATGGGCTTGTGGTGACATTGTACATGGATGCACATTTTGTGTTGTGTATAAGTGCACACTGATGCACATGTGCATTTGGTGTTGCAATTTATTCAGTGATAATGAATATGAAAAATGTAAAACAAATGTTGAATTTAGTAGATATTTGGCACATTCCCCATTGTTGTTGTTGTGTCATGTTCTTTCTGTTCACACAAAGAAAACTGAGTGGGAAATTGCTTAATAAGACATCTGTTTTTAGCAAGAATGCTCTGTGAAATGGGGAAAAAATTGAAAAGAATTTATCAAAAGAAGACAACATATGGCTTCCCATAGGGTTTTAATACTTTTTGTGTGTGATTCAGAGACATCTAGGACTTAATTTAAGCCAAGATTCAGGATATCTTAACCCTGAAGTATGTCTTCTATGTTAAGAAGTAGCTTTAAGCTATGATGTAGCTTTCTATGCTAAGAAGTAGCATTTAGGGGGAAAATGCAAAACAAAATATGATGTAAAGAGGAACTTAGTCCATGTGAAAATGGAAAGAACCATGAGTAGTATTACAATTATTTCTCACCACTATGTACATCTACAAATCACTGCTCCAGCCCAACATTTGGGGGGAAATGTAAAGAGAACTTTAAATTTGTTAAGAACTTTAAGAAATTCCTAGTGTGTGGTTCCTCATGTGTGTGAGTTCCATCTGTTATAGAAACCTCCATATGTACCACTGTGTGCATGAAGTCCTCTTCTTAATTTGTGCTTCTTAATGTGCAAATGACTGGGAGTAGGGCTACATGATTATGCATATATTGTCTGCGGTGTTTCAGGATGTAACCCTGCTCTCTGTTTACATATTAAGATAAGCCAGTTATGAATGCCTGCATAGGTTTGAAGTGGAAAGGAGGGTTCAGGTGAAGCCATTACAGATATGTAACTGGTGCCATCAGCAGGAACACACTTGAAATTGGAGGAGGAACTGTCTCATCAGACAGATATCTCATTCAGTTTAACTAAAATTAGAACATCAGTACAGTGGTAACTGTAAGGAATCTATAAAGGTTGTGGCTACCATGTAGCCAGGTAAAAAATAATTTCAGAATATAAAAACCTGAAGAACCTGAAGAAATAATAATAATAATAATAAATTTTATTTGTAACCCGCCCCTCTGCTCAGCAATCGGGGCGGCGTACATCAGGTTAAAATACTACAGTTAAAATCCAAGTTCTTACCCTTCGTCCACTACCCTCCCCCCTTGAATAGTTTCAAGCTAACCAAATAGTTTCAAGCTAACCAAACTGTAACTGACAGATTTTGGAAGATGAGAATTCACAACACCACCTCTGAAAAAACTCCAGAACCAAACAGTATTTTCATTACAGCTTTTTTGAAAGGATCTGCCCAACAATTAAGCTGAGTTATATGTGCCATTAAACCAGGAAGAGGTCCCTCTTGAGACCCATTTCTATCATGATATTGTTCAGAAATGCAGTGTGGCACACTGATGTTTGCACCCAGGAGAGCAATGAGTATAGAAGCAACATCCAAAAGAAATTTCTTCACAATAAGTAGAATAAATGAAAACATGTTTATGCACCACATTTCCATTTTCTTAAAACATCCAGAATATCCAAAGAATTAAAATGTACTCCCTATATAACAGTGTGAATGGAAAAGTAATCTCTCAGTGTTTATTAAATTCAGTAAATGGGTGACACACTCATAAATAGATGAGAGAGGGAATAAACAGGCATATATCAGCAAGGGAATTCAAGATATTACAGAGAAAGATGGCTTTTATAGGTTGTTATATAAGCACAAGATATTTCTAGAAATTGCCTTAAAAATCTGATGATAACAAAGCAGCATTTCGGACAAAAGTGTGCCATTATACGATCTAGCCTGAGAAGGAGAGAGACAGGCCAGCTCCATTGGGCCTAGCCTAGAGGAAGGACAGCCCTCCCTCCAGTCATCTGATACCATCTGGCCTCAGAGAGGCAGGCCCAGCTCTGTCAGGCCTAGCCTAAAGTAAGAAGCATAGCCCTCCCTCCAATCCATCTCATACAATCCAGCTTCAGAGGGAGAGAGGCAGGCCCAGCTCCATTGGGCCTAGCCAAAAGTAAGAAGCAGAGCCTTCCCTCCAGTCCATCTGATACCATCTGGCCTCAGAGGGAGAGAGGCAGGCCCAGCTCCACAGGGCCTGGCTTAGAGGGAGAAGGAGAGCCCTCCCTTCAGACCATCTGCCATAGTCCAGGCCTCAGAAGGAGAGAAGAACTGCTGAACCTGATCCCTTTCCCCACTACCATTCCCTTCTCCTTTTGTCATGTCACTTTAGATTGTAAGCCTGACGGCAGGGAACCAGCTAATTAACCATTTGTAAGCCATTTGGAGAGCCTTTGTGACTGAAGAGCAGGGTATAAATACTCAAAATAAATAATAACAAATAATTAGCAATCAGATCTATAGGCAGCAGAGAGAAGAATGGTTTCCATGGAAGGTGGGCCATGAAATATGTAGGAAAAGCTATTAAGCACCTGTCATAAAGGTGGTGCCACAAGGGTGTGGTAAAGTTGATTACAAATAGCACTGTCTTTATTTTTTCCACCATAGTCCCTGATTGCACTGGGACATGGTAGCTGGCAGGTAGCTTCCACATCAATGGAATGATACTCTGAGTTTAAAAGAGGTATAAAGAATGTGTCCAAGATGCTGAACATTATTCCCCAAATAAGCTAGGACATGACTGAAGGAGGGTGACAAAGATAGTAAATAGTGCAGAAATCAAACCTAATGAGAGATGGCTTGGGGAGCTGAGAGTTTTTCTTGGAGAAGAGAAGACTTAAGAAGTGGCATTATGGTCATATTTAATTATCGAGGCTATATAGAAGATAGAACAAGCTTATTTTGTGTTGTTCCACAGACTAGGACACACATTAGTGGATTCAAATGACAAAGAGATTTCATCTAAATAGTAGAAAGAATTTCCTCATATAACAGGGTTTTTTTTTTACATTAAAATAGAAGGTGTGAGAAGGTAGTGGACTTTCCTTCTTTGGAGGTTTTTCTACTGAAACTGCGTGGCATATCTCAGGAGTTCTTTAGCTGTGTATTTTTGCATGGCAGGATGTTGGATCAGATAGCCCTTACAATCTTTCCAGTTTTATTATTCTATGAGTTTGAATCATTTACTCAATAATGATGGTCATTGGATGTACTCGGGCAGAAAATTCTCTGAAATCTATATATCAACTCACGGGGTTGTTGTCATGATGAAACAAAATAGCATCCACCTTCTTGGAGGAAAATTACATAATATTTAATCAATAAAAATTATCACCACCACCATTATTGTCATCAAACCCAATTATTATGCTAAAAACATAATGGGATGAAATAGTAAAGTTGAAAATTATTCCCCAGTAATCTTATGGATGTAATGATTTTACTTGCATTTATGTCATCTGGTCTTTTAAAAACCCCAAATCTTTATTCTACATTCCCTGCTGCGACTTTAAAAAAAATCTCCATTCCCATTCCTTCCTTCCACCACCAATATTTCCTTTGTAAAGGAAGGGGAAATCCATTAGCCTAGGGAAAATTAAAATGACCAGTCATAAAGCCAAAACTTTCAGTTTTTAAAGAATGTAATGGTTTCAGTAAATATCTACAATGCTTAAAAAAAAAAAGCACAGGCACAAATGTTGACAGGAAAACAAATACTGCAATATGATTAGCCTCCAACAGCAACAGTTATTCTCTTGCACATACATATATCACCTTGACAAAAGTGTGCCAGTCCAGAACATTATTTTCTAAGAAAAATTACCTAATCCTTAAATATTATGGAGCTCATGCTGAAAAGGACATGTGTTATGTGCTAGGATCCTTTTTCTTCCGCACTTTCTGGGAAAGCTGGTGCATCTAAGCCATTTACATGAAATCAGAATTTATCACCAGTCTTTAGCTCTCCCTGCTGCCAAATGCCTTCTGGTGAAAAAACAAACATAGGAGCATGAAGAATGATATGTTTCGGACACTGGAGCTTGGAGAATGAATAAGCTAATTCAAGCATCGAGTAAGCTGAAAGCTCCCAGCCAACATCACTCAAGATTTTGGCCTCAGATCTCAGAATCCGTTTCACTTGATTTGAGATCTGGTTTTTGATATCAAGTGCTGGTATATGAAGTGTTTTTGGGCATGGTCAGATGGACAACTCTCCATGTTTAGAAGACTCTATGGGCCACTCCAATTGGTTTGTTGTTGCTCAATTACTCTGCACTTGAAGCTTGAACATACAAACTAAAATGTGTAAAGCAATATAAACATTCTCTCTGTGTTGTTTCAACTATTGAAATACTGCAGCAAAAGCAAAGCTATTCCTCTTCATAAATACACTTCCTTGCAGCCAAGCCTGATAATTGAGCACTAGCCATCAAACATGTGTTACCAGTAGCATCAGCCTCTACTGGGTACACTGCATCCAAGGAATACAGCTAGTATACTATAACTGTGGGGGAAAGCAGACTGGCAGTAAGAGCTGGCTTGCCCCAACTCCATCCCCAAGCCAGAGTCATCCCCAAGCCAGAGTCATGACCAGGTGGCAGGCAGTGTCACAACATTTCTGTGGTGTTGTGTTTACAGACCCCACACTGCAGATATGCAGAACAGCTGCTGCTGTGGTGAAAAGAGTGGCTTTCTTCTGCTCCCAAAAGGAGCAGCATTTTGCTGCTTCTTTGGGGGATGGAAAAATGCTGGATCAGGGCTGTGGCATGCAGTTGCTGTGACCCCTATTCAGCAAGCAAAGGGGCAGCACAGAGCCACTCCTTCAGGTTGGCCTGCTTGGCCCATGTTAACATTGTTATGATATGTCAGACGATGTGTATGTGGAATATTTTAATCCAACTTCTTGCTTGTGTAATATTTATTAATTTATTACATTTATACTTTTCATGCTGTCTGATGAAATGATCTTCATGGTGATTAACAGCACATTACAGTACAAAAGAACCTTTCCCTTTTTCCTTTGGCCATTAGCAGGGACAAAATGTCCCTGCTTGGGATTCCTATAGTCCCAAGGCAACTAGTATTTGAATCCAGTTCTTTCCTGGGTAAGGGAAGTAAGTAAGATTACAGAAGCTTTTCCTTTTCAAGACAAAGGTTGGGATGAAGCTGATCATCTCCTTCCTGAGAGACAGAGTGTGCAGGAAGTCTTCCATTGTCCTTAGTCTGTTCAATGGGTGATAGCAGTGACAACTGGTTTCACTAATGTTGTTGGGTCAGAAAATATACTCTGGGTTTTAATCTGGACTTTAAGGCAACTATCCAAAGGGTTGAGCCCTATCCTAAAAATGAGCTCTAGAGTATTGTTGTTGTTGTTGTTGTTGATGTTGTTGTTGTGTGTTCAAGTCATTTCTGAATTATGGTGACCCTAAGGAGAACTTATCATGGAGTTTTCTGGGGCTGATACTGTGTGATATGCCCAAGGACACCCAGTATGTTTCCATGGCCAAGTGCAGAATTGAACCCTGATCTCCAGAGTCATTGTTCATTGCTCAAACCACTACACCACACTGGCTTCTTGGCTAGCTTCTTTAAAGTTTGGACTAGAGCTCAGAATGATACACTGCTCAAATGACAATGAAGCCACTATTCAGCTTTCAGTTCTTTTGGCAGTTGGCGCTGAGTGTTCTTTCTGGCAGGAAGGTACAGAACAAGCTCCCTATAGCTGCTCTTTCACTAGCTTATGAAAGGGTCTGAGGTTGGTTTGTCCCACCCAGCCTGATTTCTTTCTTGTGGGTGCAGGGGGAGTCTGATGTTTCAGTGTGGCTCTTTGCAAAAGATGTCACAGATCAAACCTATGCCTCTGACTTTTGCAGCACTGGTGATCATTTTGTTTTGCAAGAAGTCAATGGCATCTCCACTCTGGTGTCACCCAGTGTTGTGGCAGGAGCTTCCAGGTGGGCTAATGGGGGTGGCAGTGACCAAAGGGTGACCTATCCTTCTCTTTCCCCATGGTGGCAGCCTCCTCCTGAGCAGGGAGTTGTGCTAAACCTGGAAGGGTACCGTTGCCCTTCTCATTTGCCACAGTGACCTCCTCCCCAGGAGGAAGTTGCCATTGCAGTGAAGCCTGGAAAGGCATACTTGCCCTTCCTCTTCACCATGGCAGCAACCTCCCTCTCAGGAAAAAGCAAGCACTGTGGTGAAGCCTGGAGGCTCACCTCTTCTTACCCCCCCCCCCCAAGTGGGAAGAGGGCCTGAGTGGGTGTCATCCCTCTTCTGGGATTTCACCCAGTGTGGGCTGCACCTCCTAGTGATGCCACTTGAAGGAGCCATAACATGGGCCCTTTCACACTACAGAATTATAGCATTCTACATTAACAGCTATGTTTCCATCCTTGTCATGCCCAGCCTGGCTGAGGACTTAGGAGTCCTGACAATATCAACAGAAACTGCTGTCCAAGAGGATGGTCAGGTGCCCAGCATCCAGGCAGCAGATGTCCCTGGCAATGTTGGCATGGAGGAGGAAGAAACAGAGGCCAACTTCCCTGTGCCTTCCTACAATCAGAGGAGCTCTGAAGGGGGGGGGGGGGCTGCAGCAGTCTCAGAGGCTTTGTATGAGATGCCAAGCAATTAAGAAACAGCTGCACCAGTGAGGGCTGGAGATAAAAGCCTGAGAGGAATGCCAGAACGTTCTTGACTTGGACCTCTGGAACTTGGACTGACCATTCTGTTTTGTTGGAACCCTCAACCTTTTTTCCACTTCTTGACTACATTGACTGTTTGACCATTTGGCTTGAACCCGGACTGATAACAGACCTTGCTTTTGGAATTTTGCCCGTAGCTTTATAAGTCTGTAGTTCAAGACTTACTTTATTACTACACACGCTTGTGCTATTTTGTTTTGCTTGTCTCTACCTTATTTTGGGTTTATTATCAGTTGCTGGTTGCTTTCCCAGACAATCCTATGAATTCCTGGTATTTGCAGTTTAGGGAAGGGCACTTAGAATTTTTGTCTGGAAAACTCCTCTAGCACCTCCCCAGATTACAAACCCCAGGATTCCATAGAATGGCACCATGGGAAACTGGAAAATAGCACAATAATTGTGCAGTGTAAAAGGGTCCCTAATTTCATTTTTATTTCTATTACATGAGATTTAAAGCAGGGGTGGAAACCTTTCCCTATTTGAGATTTGTTGTTTTGTGCCTACAAGTCTTTTCTGATTTATGACACCCTAAGGTGAACCAATCACAGGGTTTTCTTAACAAGATTTGTTCAGAGGGAGTTTGCTGTTGCCTTTTTCTGAAGCTGACTTGCCCAAAGCCACCCAGTGGGTTATCATGGAAGAGCAGGGATTCGAAATGTGGTCTCCATAGTCATAGTTCAATGCTCAAACTACTAAAGCATGCTGGCTCTCATATCATCACACCCATAATCACTTACCATTGGTCATGCTGTCTGGGAGATGAATTCCAAAACATCTGAAGGGCCAATGGTTCCCCACCCCTCCTTTAAAGGGATAGAATCTAATTTGCTTTGAACACTTTCAGGACCATCTTCTGAGAAGTAAAAGTGGTCACAACTGGACTCTTTTGTTCTTGTCAAGAGCATCAAGCTAAATAGTACAATTTTCCACTTTCCATGAGTGCTTTAAATAATGAAACAGGAAAACAGCTGTTCAGCATCCCCTGACAAAGAACCCAAGAACTGACAAACATAGAGAAGTTACTATTACCCCAGCATTACTGTAGTAATTTCAGTTTTTTTAAAAAAATCTTGCACTTTAGCAAGCTTTATGTGATCAACATGTTGTGGACAATATATTTCTTGCCAAGGCATATCTATTTCAGGATGTAAGCTACAATATTATCAAATGATATTTGCTGGACACATTAGATGAAAGGTAGCAAAGAGGCAATTTGTAATTTAATGGGATTTCTACCAGAGAAGGAGAAACAGCTCTGCATTGTCAGAAGTGATCATTCAGGGGATTTTCAGCTATTTGATGTGAACTTTGTAAAATCAATATTTTATACGTGTAAAAGACAGGCATGCTTGAAGGATCTCCTATATTCTTTTTGTAGTTATCAGAACCAAAAAATGTAGAATGCCTGTTTTCTCCCTTTGGGATTCTTTGATTAATCAACTGCAGTGTTTGTCTTTTGGCTGACAGTGGCTTTAATCTTGTAATGACGTACAGACCTCAATGCTATCATGCCCTTAATACTTCAGCAATTTAATGTCTGTCTGTGCTGTGTCAATAACATTGTTCCCATTAAGCTCACCAATAACTGGATGATGACAAACCAGGCCCAGGGCAATCCCTTTTTCACTCTCCCTGATCTTCCTGCTGCCTCAACTAACCTATAATTCATACAGCTGTCACACATTTTTTTCTGTATTTATTCTCTGTCTTACTTCTTTTAGGATGAGAAGATAGCAATGAAGTTATCAAGGGAAATCTTTGTTCTTCCAGCATTTGAAAATTCATGGAAACCCACCCCACCCCAGCTCCTGGCTTATCTTTATAATTTTATCTCTCAGTTACCTGACTCACTGTCATAGTTTCAGTTGTCTAGTCATCACTGATACTTTGCACATTTATTTCAGCTAAGGGTGTAATAATGGTCGTTCCCTCCTGTTTGTCTTGTAACTTGAACAGTGGGACTTTCTCCCAAACTTATTTGTGTCCACTTCTTCTTTTTTTTTAATATAAACTTTATTTTTTAAAAAAAACAAAACCAAACAAACAGGATTTACAATAGATGACACTGTTACATTCTTTCAATCTTGCATTGATTCATATTAAATTCCATCATCTTATCTTCTAAATGTAACTTCTAAGTTAAAAGAAATACTTCCTTAATTTTGTTATTTAGTTAATCATTGTTTTTTTTTTGTCTCTACAAAATTGATTATCTTTTATAAATTGCTTTAGTTAAATTCCTTCTATATGTGCGTTACCAATGCCCAAACTAATAACAACAATATTCATTAAACAATTTTCTTAATTTCATGTATATACAATGTATATATTTATATCATTCTTGCTGCTAACATTAATGTTGATATCTAATCCTTTGGACTTAATAGCACCAATTTGTGTCCACTTCTAAGCTGACATTGAATCATCATTCAGAGGTAAGGTGGTCAAATCTCCAAAGCAGATTATGGGACATGAAACTTGATTATCTTTGAAAAAACTATATTGTTCATGGTCTCAGTTTCAATAAGGTTTAGAGAATGGGCCACTTCATCCAACCAGTACATCAAACCATTTAGGCTATTTCAGTTGTTCACAATGCATAACAAGAGGAAATTTTAGAATTTTACATATTTGGCCAAACATGTCTATGTCACTGAAAAAAAATAGTATAGTATATTTTTCTGTACTGCTATGTGAACTATGAACACATTATAGTTAAAATCTTTGATATCTTCAGATATGTCTGCTAAGCATATGTTCCATTTAATAATTGCATTTTACCTTTTGACAGGTTGACTTCTCTATTTACTTTACATCATAATTTGAATTATCAATTTGTTGCTAACTATTAAAGCACTAAAGCTGAGATACATGTTGAACATGAGTTAACAGGGTGATGGGCAGCTAAAAAAGCAAATGTGATTTTAGGCTGCATCAGTAGAAGTATAGTGTCTAGAAGATTAAGGGATGTAATAGTTGTTAGAGTATTGATGGGATATATAGTCAATGGTGAAATGTAAAGATGTGTGTGTCTGTATTTTTCCATGAGAACATGCCTCTAAGCCGAACACAACAACTCAGTCCAGGTGGCCAAAAGAGAAAACAAAAGGAAACCACTAGATGGGAAAGTGTTCTTGTTTACACAGAGGAACAATAATAAAAGTTGTTATGAAAAAGTAGATCACATGGTAAAAGACGAACAACAAGAGGTTGGGTTAACATACGTCATGTATAGAACAACCAATTAACCTGAGGTTAACACCCAAGAGGTGGAGAAAGGATGGGCTGAGAAAATTGTGTATCAGGCATAGAAGTCAGTCTGGTTTTGAACTTTCATTAGAATGGATTAAGTTTTCTTTATTTTTGCTGAAGCTATAGCATGACTAATTTTTTCACAATATAACATTAAAGATTTATAGTTTTTTCCTGTTAGCCACATCTGCTTGATGTGATGTTTTATTGGACTTTATAGTTTTTACTCTACATATGTTTTTCTATAATAAAGCCTGCTGCTAAAATCTTGGATGCTCTGTGAGTTGTTTTTCTCTGCTGCAATAAACACTCTGCTAGATTTACAAAAACCTGCTCCTCCAACACCGAACAATAGTGCCACTCAATCCTGCTTTGGGCAGCCCTCACCTGTAATACTGCCTCCAGTTCTGGGCTCCACAATTCAAAAAGGATGTTGATAAGCTGGAGAGTGTTCAGAGGAGGGTGACCAAAATGGTGAATGGTCTGGAAACCATGCCCTATGAAGATAGACTTTGGGGGGTTGCAGACTGTCAAAAATAGTGTGAATTCAGTCCACTTTTAGGGTTAGGGTTAGTGCTAGGGAATCATGGGAATTGTTATTTTTCTGAGACATTGAACCTTCTTTGTCAGAGAACTCTAGTGCCACAATAAAATACAGTCCCCATGATTCCCTAACCTTAACCCTAACCCTAAAAGTGGACTGAATTCACACTATTTCTGACAGTCTGCAACCCCCCTTTGAGAACTGGATATGTTTCAACTGGAGAAGAAAGGGTTAAGAGGTGATATGATAGTCTGTTTAAATATTTGAAGGGTTGTCATACTGAAGATGGAGACAATTTGTTTTCTGAAGCTCCAGAGAACAGGACCTGGAGCAATGGATGCAAACAACAGGAAAAGAGATTCCACCTCAACATTAGGAAGAACTTCCTTTCAGTAAGAGCTGTTTGACAGTGGAACACACTGCCTTAGAGTGTGGGGGAGTCTCCTTTGGAGGTTTTTAAATACAGGCTGGATGGCCATTTCTTGGGGGTGCTTTGATTGTGTGTTCCTGCATGGCAGGGGGTGAACTGCATAGCCCTTGAGGTCTCTTTCAACTATATGATTCTATGATTTGAAGTCACCTCTTGATTTTGGTCATTGCAAAGGGGTGAACCTCATTTTTAAATAAATTGCCCAAATCCATAAATCACATATTTGGGCTGGAAAGAACAATGTTTTAAAATTCTGAATTTTGGGAAAAGAGTAATTGTCAATACATTATTATCTAAGAGGTCTACCATGACAGCATACTCATTCCTCAATTTGATAGAATGCATGGAATTTTACTTTTAAAAAATTAATTCTTTCCCATTACTTCTCAAAATATTTAAAAAGTAATCAAAGCTTGTTACACTTTACAATGTTGGAAAAGTGGCTTGTTGTGTTTCTTGGTGTACTGTTCATTACTCTTCTGTTACTTTTGGTACTTTTTTGGTATCAAATATCTTAGGATTCATGAGAATGGCATAAAACTTGACAATTTTTCCCCCCCAAATGCCCTTAAAGATGCCATAAAGAGTAGCACTTGAAAGTAACTGGGAACTGTTACTCATTGCATCAGTGGACCAATCATTATGTTCTTTTTGAAATGTAACTTCAGTACACCCTCAATGCCCAGAAAAGGAACTGCTTACAGGTAGCTACATGATTTATGAATCATTGTTTCTGAACATTGGCTTCACATTTAGCCTCAACAAGTGAATGCCCTCATTCCCTTCTGCTTGATTATATTTAACATACCTTACTTGGGGTCCAATCTTTTAATAGAATTCCATAGTTTCAATTGAAAACCAGACCTGAGGAAAAATTGTCTAGCAGTTTAGAAACAAAAGATAAGATACAAAAACAAACATAGGAGTGAAACAGATGGTCATCCAGGAGCGGCCAGAATCTGCTCCCAGCCTGGCTGCCCCACGGCCATGGTGAACACATGACACAGCTCCAAGGGCACCTTCTGCTGTGGTCCAAAATGGCCTGTGGCAAGGAGTGGAAAAAAACGACTCATTTTGTGCCTGGTTTTGGGTCTCCTTAGGTGGCCTTGGCACAGCCCTTGGGTGGCTTCCAGGTGCTCCGGAGGTGTGCGTTGTGTCAACACCATGCCCCTGAGTGGTCAGAAGCTGCCCCCATCTACCCATCTGTTTGGGGCCATAGTTGTGATGGTCCCCGCAAAAAAAAAATACTGAAATCTACTTTAGTGCAATAACTTTGTCAGGCCAACACATTAATCCAATACAATTGGCCATGGGTATCCGTTGGGGTCTCATTCAATGCTCAGATCCCATTAAATACAACATCATAGTAAAATGGTGTTCCTTTTATAAAATGGCAAAATCAAGCTTTGTTTTTTGGAATTTCTATATATTTTTAATCTTTTCATGCCATGGATGGTTGAATTCATGGATAAATAATCTGTGGATATGTAGAGCCAACTGTATTTGGACCTAAAGTACTCATTATTTGATGGTTCATCCTACTCCTTTACATTAGGCACAAATCAACAAGGCTTTCTTGTTTTATTGAGTCTCCAGAGAATGAACTCTCCATTTTAGTTGTTTTTTTCAGAGAAATAGAAATATTGTTCTCTTTCTCAGGAATCTCATAGTTAGGATTATATAAGAGAAGAGCTGCTTCAGCATGATAGTGAACGTCTCTGATGGACATCAGCATGAAAACACAAAGAGGGGTGAATAGGAATAATTGGTTAGATACTATGGACTTTATCAGACGAGACTGGAAAAATTGAATTAGAGCAGGATAGTACCATCCATACTGGAGTTGCTGGAGTGCTCTTTCTCATTGATGGGCAAAACCCATCAATGCCTCCCAATTGCTCTGCTTTTATATTCTTAATGTGGAAATACATGTGTGATATATTCCTCTGTAAGCAGGTCTCATATTTAGACAGTTACATGGTGTGACTTTTTGGCTTTTCTCTCTCTCCTTCTTCTCTGCTCTTCCAATTCTGCTCCCCCCCCCCCACCTTCTTCAATTGATCACATACCTTGAGAGGTTTAGTAAGGATGCTTACAATTGAAAGACAAAGGTCGCTTAAGTCACACACTCCCATCCCTCATTTTTAGCCCCTTAGAAAATCTCTTCAGAAGCAAGTCCCACTGAGCTAAATGAGCAAAACACGTTCCCTGCCACTGATCTTTGTGCATGACTTCTTGACAGGGTAAGGGGAGGCAGAAACCATGAAGTGATTCAGTTCGTCAGAAAAATGTTTTGCAAATGTTCTGCAAATCAAAGGTACTCAAAATATTTCTGGTTATGAATTCTCCATCCTTGCTTTACTGCCCAATCATTATAGACAGTCACTTATTGCTGCACTTACATGGGACTAGTGTCCTGCACTTGCATGGGAGCAGTACATGTTCCCCACCACTATCATAGATTCATAATTGCTTTACTCTGTGCTTGGCAGTATTTTGGCATGGTTTATTTCCCCCCCAAAAGCTATATACAGTACTTGTAGATTATTTTTGTTTTCAGATTGCAGCACAGTTATAATCTGGATTGATTTCTGATTGCACTAATCTCCCATGTGAGCAAAATTATGCTCAAAATACAACACAGACCCCAACCACACATGGAGAGTGAAATCCCAGAGGTCCAAGCAGGGTTCAGAAAAGGAAGAGGCACCAGGGATCACATTGCAAATATACAATGGCTAATGGAGCATAGCAGAGAGTTCCAAAAGAAAATCAGCATGTGCTTTATAGACTACAGGAAAGCTTTTGACTGCATAGATCATGAATGGTTACAGAACACCCTTAAAGACATGGGAGTGCCAACACATCTGATAGTCCTAATGAGGAATCTGTACACAGGACAAGAAGCTACTGTCAAAACAGAACACAGAGAAACAGAATGGTTCCTAATTGGCAAAGGAATCAGATAAGGCTATAGTCTATCACCCTACTTATTCAACCTATATGCAGAACATATTGTAAAGAAAGCAGGCTTGGACATGGAAGAGGGAGGAGTGAAAATAGGAGGAAGAAATGTCAACAATCTGAGATATGCTGATGACACCATAATACTAGCAGAAAACCTCACAAGACCTGGTACAATTACTAAGGAAGTTCAAAGAAGAAAGTTCAAAGGCAGGCTTACTGCTGAACATAAAACAAAAACAATGACCACAGAGAACTTACACACATTCAAACTAGACAATGAGGAAATAAAAATAGTAAAAATTCTCACATCTGGGATCAAACTGATCAGAACAGGGGCTACAGCCAAGAATTCAGGAGAAGATTAAGAATGGGGAGGGTGGCTATGAAAGAACTACAAAAGATCAAAAAATGCAAACACAACTCAGAACAAAAGTCAGAATCATACAAGCCATAATATTCCCTATTACCATGTATGAATGTGAGAGCTGGACAGTCAAGAATGAAGATAGAAGGAAAATCAACAAATTTGAAATGTGGTGCTGGAGAAGAGTGCTTAGAATTCCATGGACAGACAAAGGGGGGATGTAGATGGGCGGCCCTGGGCTGCCCTGGGAAGCAGAGGATCTAGGCCAAGGCTGCTGGACAGTTTGGCCTCGATCCTCCCTTTTGCCAGCCAGGAAAGGAGCAGCAAAATGCCGCTCTTTTCAGAGCCGGCAAAAAGCTGCTCTAAGAGGCGCTGCGCAGCTCTTTGGTGCCCCTTCTGGTGCAGCATGTCAAAAGGCTGCGCCAGAAGGATGTCCTGATGCAGCACACCATGTGTAATGGTGTGCGGCATCAGGACATCTTCGAGGAGGAGTTGAGGCGTGCAGCTGCCCCTCCCCATCCCTGCCTCCAGGATGGCCCAAAGGGCCTGTCTGTAGAGGCCCAAAAGGACACACACACAAAAAAAGGGTCCTAGAGCAGATCAAGCCAGAGATATCCCTAGAAGCCAAGATGACAAGACTTAGACTGTCGTACTTTGGACACATCATGAGAAGGCATGAATTGTTGGAAAAGTCAATAATGTTAGGAAAGGAAGAGGGAAGCAGAAAGAAAGGAAAGCCACATGCTAGATGGATGTACTTTATTAAAGAGACCATGAATATGAGTTTGCAGTAGCTGAGCAGAGCAATAGAGGACGGGGTGGTGGTGGAGATGTCTCATTCATAGGGTCACCATGGGTCAAGATCAACATAAAGGCTGTTAAAAACAAACAAAATGTGATGTGGGGATGGTATGGCTTGGTGGCTGAGGACTTGTAAGCACATTCACATTGTAAGTATATTACATGAAGGTAGTGACACAGCAGTGCAGAGCAGAGTTCTGCACCATTCCCACACATGTGCAGGCTTCACCCCTGGCTCCAACAAGAGCAGGATTTTTGATTTCAAGACCTGGCAACCCTCCTCTTCCTCACTTTACCTGGATTTTAAAAACATGGCATTTCGTTATGCAAAAGGTCTTAAGCATCGATTGGATTTTATGGTATGTGCATAATTTCATTATTAAAAATAATATTTGTATGTGTATTTTATACATGTTTAAATTCTCATTGAATTAATGTTTGGTTTTTATTATGAAGTAAAATTGAAAAAAGTTTGAATTAGAAAAAGTAGGAGAACTGATAAAATAACAGAAGAGAAACAATGTAACTTTAGAGAGCAGAAACATCAACAAAAGGAGAGACAAAAGAAAATACAAGAAGACCCTTGACAGATGATAAAGCAAAGGAAGTCATTATACTAGAAGCAAATCTGACCTGGGCTGATCCAACAAAGCAGAATGAAAATAAATAAAGGAAGAAAATCCAAAAATGGATGGTGGCCTACTATTGTTGACCAACCATGAAATAATGAGACCAGATACAAATAGGTGTATTAAACAAGGGCCATATTATTGACTTAAAATACCTATTTAACTGTTTGAGGCCTGGGAGTAAGCAAAATGGATCTAGCTGAGGCCCAGATGTCAACTTATGACACTTCCCCAGCTACCCCTTGGGAGGAACACCAGACCCTGAGGGTAAACCAAAGAGACTAGTTATTACCTTGACCATTGATCTTTGGAAGGCAAAAACCTGGAGGTCTCCCGCCCAAGTCCCATGACTTTATAAGAGAGTAAACCCCAGATCAGCCTAAAGTGCAGTCTCCCTCCCATACACCCCAGTCTCGTGCCCCATGGACGCAACCCTCCATCATAATGGGGTGCCAAGGTGTACACAGATCTAAAATATTCTCCCCCTGTACCTGTTAAAGAAGACCTATTTATCAACAACACCTCAAGCCAATTGCCGACATCCCAACAGATACAGTATGGGATAGGTGAAAAAAAACCAGGTAATGGCTAAAAATCCCTACCTGACCTCTAAATGACCAACAAATTTCACACTGCACTGTGGGTGGGTGGGTCACAGAATTCCCAAAATGTACCAAGCTAGGGAGCAACAGATTTAAACAGTTACTCCCTATCACATGGAACAGCTTGGCCAATCAGGTCTCATCACAGTCCCCCTTCACTGGTTCCCCTGTGTATATCATGTGGCTTTCCAGATATTGTTGGATGGCAACTTCCATAAATATTCACTGGGAATTGAATTCCAACAATCTTAAGCCATACATTTCCCATCCCTGGTGCATGTGATACTTTATGCATAATATGGTATGATCATCACTATTAACAGATACAATTTTATTGTAGTATAATTGTAAACCTACCAATTTAAATATATCATTTTCTTTATAGAGTTTGTTCCCACAGAGACTTTGAAGTAGATCTACAAAATAATGAATACAGATCTACAGAAATGGATACAGCTGAATATTTCCTGGTTAGGGAGAATTTCCACCATAAAAATGAATGTTTTGCCCAAAATGCTCTTTTTATTTCAGAACCTACCTGTTATAAAGAATAAAATTCCTTTTAAGAAATGGCACCAGGAATTATCAATTATTATCAAAATTATCAAAATTTTTATGGAACGGCAAGAAGTCCCGTGTCAGATTGAAGGTCTTACAAGATAAAATCAAGAGAGGGGGTTTGGCTTTCCCAAATTTGGAAATTTATTTTAAGGCCTGCTGCTTTCTTTGGTTAACCAATTGTTTTTTTTTAAATAATAATATTTTAGCAATTGAAAGCGCAGACCTCAGGTTCGGCTTACATGCTTTTTTATTTTATGATAAGATCAGAGCCAACAGAGATTTTGATAACCATTTCATTAGGAAAGCTCTGTTGAGAGTTTGAATTAATTACACCCCAGATCTACAGAAATGGATACAGCTGAATATTTCCTGGTTAGGGAGAATTTTTATTTTTATGCCGCCTCTCTGCAGCGCAATCGAGGTGGTGTACAAAAGATTAAAACAACATTACAGGTTAAAACAGTCACACAACCCCTTCCCTAACCCACCCGCCCCTTAAAAATATATTAAACTATAACAAGATTAAAATACAAAATAAAAGCAAACAATACAGTACAAATAAATAGCAGTTTAGCAACAAAAAGCTGGAATCATTGTCATTTCCTTATACTTTTCTTTGGGCTGGGATATTATTCAGGGATGGCCTGCTGGAAGAGAACCGTCTTTACTGCTTTTTTAAAGCAGTCAAGAGTAGTAGTAAAACGGATCTCATCCGGCAGGCCATTCCATAATCTGGGGGCGGAGGCAGAGAAGGTCCTCTGGGAGGTCGCCGACAGTCTGGTTTTTATGGGCTGTAACAGGTTCCTCCCAGAGGACCGAAGTGCCTGGGGAGGATCGTAGGAAAGGAGGTGGTCCCAAGCCATGTAGGGCTTTAAAGGTCAAAACCAACACCTTGTACTGTGCTCAGAAACTAATAGGCAGCCAGTGGAGAAATTTCAGCACTGGTGTAATGTGCTCTCTCCTAGATGTACCAGTAAGTAACCTGGCTGCCATATTTTGAACTAATTGAAGTTTTCGAGTAGAGCACATTGGTAGCCCCATGTAGAACACATTACAGATGTCCAGACGTGAGGTTACCAGAGCGTGTATCACAGTTTTGAGATCCCTACTTTCCAGGAAAGAGCGTAGCTGGTGTATCAGCCGAAGCTGATAACAGGCACGCCTGACCGTCACATTCACCTGATTTGTCATGTGAAGTGACAAATCTAGGAGTACCCCCAGGCTGTGAACACAGTCCTTTGAGGAGAATGTGACTCCATCCAGGGCTGGGAGTTGTATTCCCAGACCTGGTTTCGGGCCCGTGACTGTTAACACCTCTGTTTTGTCTGGATTCAGTCTCAATCTGTTTTTCCTCATCCAGTCCATTACTGCCTTAAGACAATCATTGAGAGGAGAGATGCCATCTGAAGTCTGAGCCAACGACCGGGTCATGGAGAGGTATATCTGGGTGTCATCAACATACTGAAGACACCGTGCTCCATGGCTCTGAATGATCTCTCCCAGCAGCTTCATATAAATATTGAATAGCATCGGGGACAGGATGGCACCCTGAGGGATGCCATAATTAAGCTCTATTTTGGAAGAGCAACTGTTCCCAAGCCTCACCCTCTGGGATCTGCCTAAGGGGAAGGAGCGGAACCACTGCAAAGCAGTGCCTCCAATTCCTAACTCTCTCAGGCGATCCAAGAAGATGGAATGGTCTTTTGTATCAATTGTATCAAAAGCCGCTGAGAGGTCCAAGAGCACCAGCAGGGTCACACTACCCCTATCGATACTCAAGCAGAGGTCGTCAGCCAGCGCAACCATGGCAGTCTCAACTCCATATCCTGTCCTAAAGCCAGTTTGAAATGGATCCAGATAATCAGTTTCATCCAAGATAGCTTGGAGTTGGGAGGCAACCATTCTCTTGATGACCTTGCTTAAAAAGGGCAGCAAGGAGACTGGGCTATAGTTATTCTGGTCTAGGGGATCCAGGGAAGGATTTTTCAGGAGTGGCTTAACCGCTGCTTCCTTTAAACAAGATGGAACGATGCCTTCCCTGAAAGACACATTAATAGTATCCCAAAGGAATACCCTCAATGCGTCACCCCCCTGGACAACCAGCCAAGATGGACATGGATCGAAAGTGTCACGGCCAGCCAAGAACAGGTCTCGGAGGATGAGGAGCAGAATGGGCCTCCTCCAGAGCAAGAGGTAATGGAGGCTACACCAGGGGCTAATCCTGCTCCAGTGCAGGAGGTAATTGAGGCTACACCAGGTGTTAATCCTGCTCTTCCAGAGCCCAGCCCTGATCTCCCAGCCCCAGAGGAGGAGGCTCAGCCAGGTCCTTGTACTGATGGGATTCCTTTGGTGGTACAGCAGCCTAGGAAGCAGAGAGACACCAACTCAATGCCAGAGCTTATTGCATGATCCTTTGGTGTGATTGCTGCCCGCACTGGCTCCCTGCATCTCGACTCCTTGTTGCCTTGACTCTTGACTTCAGAATGGACTGGACTATTGCTACCCACTGGCTGACCTGAACCTGGACTGGACTGACTATCGTGACTTTGGTATCCCTGATTTCAGCTTTGACTTTTGGTTTGCTCTTTCTCTCACTCCCTGCAAGGTTTGTGGACTCTTTCCAGCTGCATAGCTAATTACCTTGTTGAGCCATCCTTATCGGCGTGGGTTTGTGTATGCTGGCTGCAATCCAGGACAGAAAGGGCAGGTCGTTTTCCTCACACTACCAACAAGCTTGTCCATGTCATCGGTACTCACAGATTGAAGCTGATCTAGTAAAATGCCATCAACGGAGTTGCTGGACACCTCGTCTATGGATTCTGTCAAAGCACTGGCATCCAGGTTGGCTCTTATCCGAGAGATTTTATCTGCAAAGTGAATGTTAAACGTGTCACAGCAGGCTGTTGTTGGGTTAAGTAGAGGATTCTGCACGGGAGGTACCTGCGTCAGTTCCCCCACCACCCTAAGCAGTTCTGCAGGATGGGACTCCTTGAGTCAGCTTGGTTAGGGAGTCTGTTAGGCAATGGGGTGGCCGGTGTACCAACAGGATCCCTAAACTATCCCTGGTTTTCAGTCTAAGGTACATACACTCGATGTGAACTGTGTTCCGGATAGGCTTCCTGGTCAAGGTTAGGTTGTTTTTATGGACCAGCATCACTCCGCCCCCCCCCCCGCCCACTCTCCCTTACCTGCTCACTGACTGAGTACCCAGCTGGGAGTGTCTGCGCCCAAGTCCCAGAGCAGGCCTCTCCCAGCCAGGTCTCAGTAAAGCAAGCCAAGTCAGCCACTTTATCCAACAAAAGGTCATGGATGATATAGGTGTTGTTCTTGACTGACCTGGCATTGCAAAGGAGCAGAGTAAGGGACTGTTGAATGGTTGGTGCACTCTCCAAGTCATTTCAGGAAACAGAGTGAACTGAAGGTGGGATAGATATTAAACATCGATCCCGTCTTCTTTTGTAACATTTCTTCACTCTGTTGCCACCATACCTTCCATTCCCCTGCACCACCTCAATTCCTGCTCCCAGATCATTCCTGGCCCCACAACACAGTGAAGGAGACAGGAGATCCAACTAGGATTATGTGCTGCATTAACATAATCAGATCCCAATGGCAGCTCTACTGGCCAGCTCTAAACTATGTTACGGCAGTGTAATTTTCCCATGGATCCTGTTATCAGTGCAATGTCTGAAATAATCACTAGTGTACAGCAGGTTCCTTTAAAAGAATTTTGCTAAAACATAGATAAAAGACTGTGTGAAATATTCTCTAATTTCAATATTTGCTTTCAAATTAATCAATTCAATGTTTCAAAATAAATATTGAGAAAATGTCACCCCATATTGTAAATGTTTTGACCGTGTTTGGTTTTCTTTATTTCACTGGCTACATTAGCTTGTCAGCAGCATTTTTTCTTCTTTATACCATAGGTTTCCATGCCTCATTTGTCACACTGTTGCTAAGAGTGTGGCTTTTTCACACTACCCAACTGTACTATTATGATTCAACTCCATGGCAGCATCAAATGGAATCCTGGGATGCACTAGAAAAGGCCAGTATGGAGTAGTGAATTGAGTGTTGGATTAAGACACTAGGAGACCACAATTCAAATCTCCATTCAACCATGGAAACCTATTTAGCAGATATACTTTCTCAGCCTCAGAGAAAGCCAAACATTGACAACCCTCCACTGAACACATCTTGCCAAGAAAACCCTATGGTAGGTTCCCTTTTGGGTTGCCATAAGTCAGAAACAAATTGAAGGCACACAACATGTTGGAGCTCTCTGGCTGAGAACTGTAAATACTTCTCCTATAACACCAGACCCAGGATTCCATAAGGTGTTGTCAAGACAATTAAAGTGGAAACATAGCATTCTAATTTTGTACTGTAAAATCGACGTAGGGCCTAAGCAGACTGCCAGAAATAGTGCACATTAAATTGAGGCACTGCCCTGGCTCAGTGCTAGGGAATCATGGGAACTGTAATTTATTGTGGCACCAGAGCTCTCTGACAGAGAAGGCTCAGTGTCCCAGAAAAAAATACAGTTCCCATGATTCCCTAGCACTGAGCCAGGGCAGCGCCTCAATTTAATGTGCACTATTTCTGGCAGTCTGCTTAGGGCCGTAGATTTGTTGTGGCAAACCAGATATCAAGATTCAAGCATACATGAAGGCATTGTTTTAGATGTTTTGTCATAACATGATTGACAAAATCACCTGCATCTCTGCATCCAACAGGCTTTAGTAAGTGACAATGTGAACATTGCCCAGTAGATATTATTGATATGTGCACCTAGAAGATAACAAGATTTTCCATTGTCTCAAGCATCAATGCATGCTGTTTATGTTCTCTACTCACCTTATTATTATTATTGTTACAATACGATGGGCCCTTGGTACTTAGTGAGGTTTGGTTCCAGCCCTGCCTCCCCTGTGAATGCCAAAATCTGTGGATGCTCAAATCCTATTATATGCAATGACAGTGTCCCTTATATAAAATAGCAAAATCAAGGTTTGCTTTTCATATTTAATTTTTTTTCTAGATATGATTGGTTGAATTTTGGGGTACAAAATCAATGGACATAGAAGACTGGGCTTTTCCATGTAGAAACAAATTGAGGCAATCCATTCATATGGAGCACAAAAAAAAAAAAAAAAAAAAAAAAAAAGATCTGAATTGGCTGAGTGACACCAGTTCATAAATGTCATTGTGGACTTGGCCAAATTGGTTCCATGGGCATACATTTGATTTTGTTCTTTCAATATCTCCATGTCATTTGCACCCAAGTGAATAACCAGAATCCTACAAGGGCTACTACATGTCAGATTCTTAAAGTAGATTGACAAGTCATGTTTTAACATGTTATTCTATGCAGCCATTGTGATGTCACCCACTGGCTGAATCCTAGCTTGATTTTTCAGACTGTAATTTTTGCCCAGTGACTGTGCTAGAATACTATATTTTCCTCTACAATGAGCACCTTGATGTGCTCCTGATTCTTCCATGTCTCTGTTGAGATGAAACCAGAAGCTTTAAATGGGAGAAAAATACCTCAATGCTTTACAAAACTCTGTTTGTTCAGATATCTCATTTGGCTCTCCCTAAGTGGTCTGATGTATCTATTTAAGAACTGATTGTGCAGCATTTAGGAATGCTGTAATTCTAAACAAATGGGTGTCAAAATATGTGGGCCAATCACAATTTGTATAAATTCTTTTGGTTGTCCAGAACTGGGATTTAATAATCAGATTTCCATCCTCATTGTGAAATAGGTATCCTTTTGGACAGTTACAATGTCTTAAATCAGACCTAGGACATTGGAACTACTTTGTATTCTCATTTGTAATTGTGGCACTACTACCATGACTGCAAATGATCCTGAAACCCACCTTAAAAGTGAGTCAGCTATCTGGAGTGATTGAGGTCTGTGCTGCTATCAAATAGGGTGATGCAAGAGGATGTTACCAGCCTGCTCCCACCAACAAGCAATGCTGTGATAAAGAGATGCAATGCCCTTGCTTTTGCTCCTTGCAGCATTACTCAATGGTGGGAGGGGCTGGTCACATTGAAAGTGAAGTCCTACATCCCTATGTCTGATTCAGTAGGCTAGCACATTTTGTTGGGCTCAGACTAGAGCTAATTCTCTGTTGATGGAGAAATCCTTTACATTTAAAGGCCAAGGGACTGAAATCATTAGTCAACTAGGGCTCAACCAGGTGGAGGTAAAGACAGAAGGAATGGGAAACAACCTTGGCCAATCTAGTATGTTAGTGATACTGTTGCAACTGCTATGGGACTGCTAAGACCTGTTGTTCCCAGTGCTCACTGTATCATTTATTGTTATCATTCTGTGCACTATGGACTACCAATGTTGGTGAAATGAGCACCCTACTATAGATTGTTAAGAATTACTTCTGAACTGATGCTTTTGTCTGTTGAGATCAAGGGAATATATCTTCTCCATACGTGAATATGTAACCTGATGTATTATCACTATGGAAGTCTATAAAGCCTTGATTAATGCTAATACAATTATTCTTGTTTGCTCCTGAAACTGGCTGCAAAATTGATCTGTTTTGAGAGGGAAGGGAAACACTTTGTCCAAAGATAATAACCTTTCTACACAGATTTAGGGTTTGACCTACAGTTTGTGCTCAGCTTGGGGTTGAGACAGTAGGCTGATATATCAGTCCCCCCCCCCCCCCAAACAACACACACAAACGACATCATTCTACAGCACCCTACCTAGCAGCAAAACAGAACTCTATCACTGCAGATAACTGACTGGCTTTTAAAATCAGTTTCAGATGTCAAGCAGGGAGTAAAAATGTATCTACAACATTAGGGCTGCATGTTTCATGCAGGATCACAGTCAGTGTGTCATGACTGTTAGTTGTAGTAAACAAATAATTTTTCAAAGCCTTCAATGGTCAGATTATGTCCATGATATACTGAGAAATACTGTCATCCTTCTCTGCTTCTGGTCAATTTTTATGCCATGAAAGCCCAATATTATGGCCTAGATTATGAAATGGCCCACCAGATGAGATCTGTCATATTACCACCTTAGACAGCTTTAAAAAGGCTGTTAAGATGGATCTCTTCCGGCAGGCCTTTCCCAAATAGATATCCCAGCCATCAAAATACAGCCATCCTGCTCATCCCTGATTCAGCTGTAGCTATTGTTATTTGTTTCTTGTTCTTTGTGTTATTATTTTAAATGTGTTTTAAATTGTCATTATTTAATTGTATTTTAAGGGGATGGGGTGAGATTCTGGGATATGAATGTATATTTTATTAATATTATTTTTAAATCTAGTTTATTTGGTTTCATTAAAAACACACACATAACACATATTAATTACACACTACACACATCACATTACACATACTTCAATTCAAAAGGAGAAAGAAAAATAAACTATCTATCTTAACCAATAAATAAATAAATAAATAACATACAAAACAACACAACAAAAGAAACAAACACACAATTTAGCTTACATTCATATCATTACAAACCTTCCCTAAATCAATAAACTCAAATATAAGTTATTTACAAGCATATTCATTCCAAAAGAGAGAGCTCTCTATCTCACACCCAGTTATCTAAATTAATTCCTTGTTGCAACACCGTATTAAAGGAGTTTTTCTCTCCCTATTTCCCAGCCATATCTTCACACATTAAATCCTAAACTATGTCCCTACCTCCCTAAACCTTCTTTCTTCTCCCTCTCCTCCAATCTCTTCACATCCTCTCTTACAGCATTCCTTCCTTTTCAATCCTCTCTGATACTCTCTAGTATTCTAACTCTCTACCTTCACATCTTCATCCTTCTTAATCCACTTACTCATACCTTCAAACACTTTCAATTTTCCCTCTTATTCCATTCCAATATCTTCTCCCACACATTCCTCTCTCATAGCCCTCTCTCTACAGTGTTACTTCCTCCCCTTCCATCTATGCTGGGTTGTCAATTGTACTCACTTGGCCTCCTTTTTCCTCTAAAAAAAGTGTTGCTTACCATTCATTTTTATATTCTCTCTTATAATTTTTTATTAAAAAGAAATATTATATAAAGTTTCTTATAAATTGATGCTCATGATTGGTATGTTCTAAGTGATAATAATTTTTTTATAAAGATTCAAACTTTTATATAATATTTGTTGTAGTTATATTAATTCAACAATCTCCTATTTCCATATTATTTTCTTAATAAATTCTCACATATAACTCGGTGCCGTCTTATCTAGCTGCTTTCTTTAATCTTAAAGTAATAAAAATATATATCTAATTTTAATTACTAATTAATTTTTGATAGTTAGTTAATTATTATCTAATTAGTATTATCCTAGTTAATATATAAGAGTTGCTGATTTACCCCACTGTTTTTCTAAATAATCCAAAACTGGAACCCATTCTCTTAAATTACTTTTTATATTTCTTCCTCTGAGGTATTCCGTCAGAATATCCATTTCTATGGCATCAAAAAATTTAGTGATCCATTCGTTTATGCTGGGTATTGTCTTCCTTTTCCAATGTTGGAATAAAGTGATTCTTGCCGTCGAAGCTAAGTAAAATAAGATTTTACCAACTTCTTTATCCAATTTTTTATCCCAAATATTTAACAGATATAATTCAGGGTGACTTTTTATATCTTTTTTTACAATTATATTAATTATATCATTGACCTTTAACCAATAACTCTTTACTATTTTACAAGTCCACATACAGTGATATAGTGTACCTGGTTCTTTACCACACTTCCAACAAAGATTACTACTTGATTTATACATGAATGTATATTTTAAAGTTGTAAGCCACCCCGGTTGCGTTACACAGAGGGGGCAGGATAATAATAATAATAATAATAATAATAATAATAATAATAATAATAAATCCTACCTCACACTAGCCCCAAATCTTGATATTTGGGAGTTCAGAATAGTTGCCCATTTTGGATCTCATTACTAGCTATTCAATCCTGAACATTCTGAAAAAGGTTGCCAGTGGGATTTCATACTTCAAACTCGCAGTGCAAAGTGTTCCATTTTTGTTTGACAGAGGGACGGGGTACAAATAAAATTTATTATTATTATTATTATTATTAGTCCTTCAGTCCCCTGTAACAATTGTGGGAGATTGCTCCTCTGACCAGCCACCCAGAGTTCTGTATTTTCTAAAATCTGCCATGTTATCTTCAGTTCAGTGGATATTCCTGCTTCACTTACTTTTTTTTACTGCCCCCTTGCAACTGCTTTTAAAGGGAAAATATAAATTCTGTACACACACGGATATTACACTTAGAAGTACACAATCAGATTGAATAAGCAGGCAAGACAAGTTTACATCTTTTTGGTGCAGAGTTTGAAATGAATGGATAGAATGCATGAACACTAAAATGCTGTTATGCATTTATTTATTAATCTCCATGAGGTTGACACAAAAGATCTTCCTGGTGTGTGGTACAGTGTATTAACTGACAGAAGGAAGAGGCAGCTACTTTCAAATTGGGTGGGAGGGGGGACCCAAAAAAATCTTGGACTGAACAGGGACATGTTTGGAGAGGAATAGCCAACTCCACTCAACAGATGCAGGCAAGCTGCCACTACAGGAATGTTTTGGCATAGGTGAGAATGCGCTATCATGTTTGCCATTGTCCTGTTCTCTCTGGAACAATTTTCCCCCATTCTCATTTGAGTTCTAGACAGTAGGCTGTGTAGGTATGTCATATTGTGATTTCAGTCAAGGCAGTTTTGCTGTTCCTGCCAAACCATTATTGAAACCAACTAACAAATCAGTGTAATATTACAGCGTTATAACTGTGAGTCCTACAGAGAGAGAGAAAGAAACTGAAACACTAGCACTATGCTGAATAGTATCATAATATTGGTGCATGTGCTTTTAGTTCTGGAAAACCCTCCACCTGTCCTTTAGACTTTTGCATAGCTTGGCACTAGATGGTCATGATAGAGTCCTGAATGGATGGCAGTGGATGACTAATGGCTTTTCCAAGCAAAAGAAAATAAAGCAAGGAAAACAAAGCAAAGCAGCAAATTGTAAAACTCATTACATTACCAAACTAACAAAAACATATTGAAACTTCTAGAAAATCCTTATCAGGTTTCAAAGTCATCAACTATTTTGTCTTTCACAATTGCCCCTGTATTTAGTCACTTGTCTGACAAAATACAACAGCATGTATTTCAAAAGGTACATTTCCCAGCACCACCATTGTGATGGTATGATCATTGGCTTCTACTTTATGGTTGCAGTCCTGCCTGATTTAGCAAGTATGGAACCTTCAGCTTTTCACAGATGAGAAACAGGACATGTGTGGCTAAGCATCACCAGAGTGTGATCAAGATAGCAAAAATAATTAATGAGGAAGAATGCACAAACTAGGAGAAGCTGCAGTAGTTTACTTTTGTCTGAGACCACTGGGAAGAGCAAGGTTATGCCTCTCCTCTCTCCCTGCTGTGTTAATTGAGTGCAAACTACTATTGTACTTTGAACTCAATTTGCAGCAACTGAAGTAACCTGTACAACTAGAGACCTTATTTGGAATTGCCTCTGGAGTTCTGTGTAGTTTGGAACCATTATACAAAAGGTAAGATCCCAGGTTGAACATTGACCCAGCCAAGGTATACTTTCAATTAAGCTATTAAATGTTCCTATTATATATACTATATGTGGGTGCCCACCAGGGACCCCAAGGTTTTGGATAGCAGAGTCATTAATTAGAACTGAGAAGAAAGCAGAAAAAGACTAAAATTGAGAAGGGCAGCTATGAAGGAACTAGAAAAGGTCCTCAAGTGTAAAGATATATAATTGAATATTAAAGTTAGGATTGTCCATGCCATCATATTATCAGTTTCTATGTATTGTTAGCATACACTACACCTCTCCTGTTGGATATGTGGCTTCTTCATGATGACCTGCAGAAAGTAGAAGTTATACATGTGTAGGAGTCACACTGACTGGAAGACATGCAATCATAAATCAACAACAACAACAACAGTTGGACAACGACTAGAGCGCACCTGGTGGAAAACTCGACTCTTATCTGACAAGATTTGTCATAGGAACTTTCTTTGGTCCTATTGAGAGGCAATTTCTGCAGCACAGAGATTTTTCTGCTCTGCACGTATTGCGTCTGCAGAGTCCCGTCCAGCAGAGCTGTTTAGGGTGGTGGGGGAGCTGATGCAGGTACCTCCGGAACAGAACCCGTTATTTAACCTGACAACGGCCTGCTATGACGTGTTTAACAACTTCTTTGCAGATAACATCTCTCAGATAAGAGCCGACTTATATGCCAGTGTTTTGACAGAAACAATTGACGAGGTGTCCAGCAACTCTATTAATGAAATTATTCTGGATCAGTTTCAATCTGTGAGTACCGATGATGAGGACAAGCTCCTTGGTGGAGTGAAGAAAACAACCTGCCCTCTCGACTCTTGCCCATCACGGCTGGCCGTTCCTTACGGACATCATCAATGCATCCCTCAGGGAAGGTCATTTCCATCCTGTCTGAAGGAAGCAGCTGTTAGGCCGCTTCTGAAAAAAAACTTCCCTGGATCCCTTGGATATGAACAGCTACAGGCCAGTCTCTCTGTTACCATTTTTGAGCAAGGTAATGGAGAGGGTGGTTGTTCTTCAATTCCAAGCTGTCTTGGATGAAACCGAGTATCTAGACCCTATTCAAACTGGCTTTAGGACAGGACTTTTTGTTGAGACTGCCATGGTTGCCTTGACCTATGACCTGCGTCTGTGTATCGACAGGGGTAGTGTGATCCTGTTGGTGCTTTTAGAAATCTCAGCGGCTTTCGATACAATAGATCATGGCATCCTCTTGGATCGCCTGAGTGGGTTAAGAAAAGGAGGCACTGCACTCCAGTGGTTCCATTCCTTCCTCTCGGGCAGGTCCCAGAGGGTGCTGCTCGGGGACATTTGCTCTGGTAAAAAGGAGCTCACCTGTGGCATCCCTCAAGGTGCCATTCTGAGTTTGGGGGGAGGGCTCGGGGAGGGAAGGGGGGTTGATAAAAGAACGCATGAACTGAAAGTTAGTTGGCATAGATTAATGTTTGTAAGTCCTTTCAAGCTAGGTGTTGTTATTGTTTTTCCTTTTAATCTTCTTATGTATGTAACGCTTCCACTGTTGTTGTATGTAATTGTATGTGTATCTATATGTATGTATTTTTTTATATACTAATAAAAATAAAAAAATAAAAAAGGTGCCATTCTGTCCCAATGCTGTTCAACATCTATATGAAGCCGCTGGGTGAGATCATTTGGAGTCATGGAGCTGGGCGTTATCAGTATGCTGCTGACACCCAGATCTATTTCTCCATGTCTCTATCGTTGGCCTCAAATTCCAATGGCATCTCCTCTTTCAGTGAATGTCTTAAGGCAGTAATGGGCTGGATGAGGAAAAACAGATTGAGAGTGAATCCAGACAAAACGTAGGTGCTCACAGTAGCGGTCCCGAAACCAAGAATTGGGTTGCAACCTCCGGTCCTGGACAGGGTCACACTCTCCTCCAAGGACTGTGTTCACAGTCTGGGGGTGCTCTTTGATTCGTCGCTCCTGATGAGAAATCAGGTAAATGTGACGATCAGGAGTACCTGTTATCAGCTTTGGCTGATATGCCAGCTGCGCACTTTCCTGGAAGTAAGGGACCTTGAGACTGTGGTGCATGCGCTGGTAACCTCATGTCTGGATTTCTGTAATGCGCTCTACGTGGGGCTACCCTCATGCTTGGTTCAGAAACTTCAATTAGTACAAAATATGGCAGCCAGAGTGGTTTCTGGAACATCTAGGAGGTACCACATAACTCCGGTGCTAAAGTCCCTCTACTGGCTGCCTATTAGTTTCTGGGCCCAGTATAAGGTGTTGGTTATCACCTTTAAAGCCCTAAATGGTTTGGGTCCATCCTATCTTCGGGACCCCTTCCTCCCATACAATCCTCCCCGCGCACTCCGGTCCTCTGGGAGGAACTTACTCTAGCCATTAAAATCTAGGCTATCTGTAACCTCCCAGAGGGCATTTTCGGTAGTTGCCCCCAAATTATGGAACTGCCTGCTGGACGAGATCCATCAGATTACAATGCTAAACAGCTTTAAACAGGCTGTTAAGATGGATCTCTTCCAGCAGGCCTTTCCAGAATAGATTGCCCGGCTTCAGGAACCTCCCTTAGTTTGCCCTCTCTCATTTCGGATACCGCTGCTACTATATATATATATATATATATATATATATATATATAATTTTATGTTTAGTTAATTAAGATGTTTTAATTGTTGCTGGTTTAATACTTTTTTAAGGGGTGGGTGAGTCTCAGGTCTCTTTGTATTTACATTGTACAAATTTTAATTGTTGTTAGCCACCTCGATTGTACTCAGAGGGGTGGGGTATAAATAAACATTTATTATATTTTATTAATTTATTATAATTGGAGACTATACCCTTTACTTCACCTTCTATTGTTCCTACATCTTATTTCCTGCCTCATCATCAAATCTAATCAATGCATTGACACTCCTGGGGTAAAGCCATCAAGCCATTCCAGACTCTTTTGTCAGTCCCCTGAAAAAGCCATCAAAGGGTGTGCCTTTTTCACTCATGTGGGAACATGAAGTACAAGAGAGAGAGAGGAAAGAGTGGCTCAGAGGTTTCATATGCCCCTTTGGGATCCATATTTGTGGCCCCCGAACCTCCCACTCATCCTCCAAAGAATTCTGAATACTCATATTTTGTTAGAAAAAATAAAAAAACAATTCTCCATAAACATCACTCAAAAAATAGCATCCAACCCTCCAATGCATTCGTAAATGCACAAATACACCCCACTTTCCCTCAGAAACCCACACTACTTCTCTAATATCTTCTCTCCTCTCTATTTCTTCTTCAAAATGGCAAAAGGAAGTAATTTGACATCATTTTTTGTAACCATTTCGAAGGAGAAATGGACAGAAAACAACAGATTTTGGCACCCTCAGGTCAAAGTGCTACTTGCTGTGGGCTAGGGTAGGTTGAATTTTATGACTCTATCTCTGTGTAATTGCACAGGGTAAGCTGGTCCACACAAGAGATGACTTGCAGTAGGCCCAAATCTTCATTATTCTGTCCATTCCCATGCATACACATATGCTCTTTACCTTCTTTATACTCATGCATCTCAAAAGCAGACTGGACCACCATTGATTTCAAGAAGCATCTTCTCATAAAGCTAGCTGTTTTTGTCATCTACTTTTTTATATAATTCCCAAAGCTGGCTGATACTTTTACTGATGATTGGAATTCTCTACACATCCTGTATATCATCATGTGCTATTATGGGTACTAGAAATTATTCACACAGATAGATACTTTTCAGTAGCATAGTATCTTTGAAGCCAATAACAGTGTGTCAAGGTAAAGAGAGTGTGAATAATCTCCAGAGAATTGTCATTTCTAATAACCTATTCCTTTCTTTTTCTAGTGGAAGCATCACTTGTGACTTGTTAATATCTTGTAGGTTGCCAAATCCCTAGTCACATACTTGAATGTCTCTTGGTGAATCAGTACTTAGAAATCAAAAGTTAACTTTTAAAAAATATATTCAGGAGCTGCAAAAATGAACTGCTTTTAAAATGAAGTAAGCTTTGAAATATTGCTTGCCAAATGAAAAAACAGCTGATGAATTGCTTTCTTTGTTTTTTTAAAAATATAACTTCCATGTAATTGGCATATGGAATACAAATGCATACATGTTTACAAAAGTAAAGAAAGCTGAACTTCAGGCAATACATTTACAGGCATAAAGAAACTACATGCTTAGTAATATATAGAAAGCAATATCATTTCTATGTCTTGGGGGAGAGTTATTTAAATATGGACAGTTTGTAAGAAAAATGCAGGGGAGGGCTGCTATTTGGCCTCTATGTCCTAGATAGAAGAATAAATCTGAATGATAGGAATCAGGTCTGAGACAAAATTTGCTGGCAGCCTCTGGACCAAAGCCAGCCCTATCAATGTCATGCATTGGACCTCTCAGCTGCCTAATAATAATAATAATAATAATAATAATAATAATAATAATAATATTTCCCGCCTCTCCCTATGGATCGAGGTGGGATTACACAATTAAATGAATACAATATGCAAAATACAAACAATAAAATAGTGAAATAAAACAACAGTAATAAATTATAAGAGCATAGAATATAATATAACAAAATAAATAAAAATAGAATAAAATAAAATAAAATAGCCAATCATCGTCAGAATCTAGAAATCTAGAAGATCAGATGGATAGGCCCACTGGAATAGCTCTGTCTTAAGTGCCTTCTTAAAGGCATCTTGCTTAGTAATAAGACAAATCTCTTCCGGTAGGCCATTCCATAACATGGGAGCTGCGGCCGTGTACGATCTTTGGGAAGTCGTGTTGAGTTTGGTTCTATGATGTTCTAATAAGTTCTTCCCAGATGTTCTGAGAGTGCGAGGCTGATTGTGTGGTAACTTGGGCCCAAGCCATGTAGGGCTTTAAAGGTAATAACAGGTAAATAAAATAAAATAAAATAAAAGGTAATAAAAGGTAATAATAATAATAATAATAATAAGGAGAAAAAGCAATATGTGTATGAGGAGAAAATATGCCTTGCTGGATGCCCACTATGGGACACCTGCTCAACCACCTGGTATTACCTGTTAGTCAGACCCTAATAAAAACATACCTGGTTTAGTTAGTGGAGAGGAGATGAAACCACCTAATCATCATATAGATCATATCCTTGAGTTTCTCAGAGGATATATATCATCTTGAATACAATCTCAGGAGAAAGGTGGGGTATCCATGCAATACATATAAATCCATATAGCACACTTTAAGAGATGAAGGTTATATCACAATAACTTTTATAATAATTCAATAACATAAGCCACCATTATTATCCACATGCTTCTGAAATGAAATTTGTAAAGGATGTGACAGAGGTTGGCCTAACACTTTCCAATAAATGTATGGCATCGTTGGAACCACAGATTTTGTTCTTTATAGCTTAAATTCTTAGCTACTTGAACAGTAGCTCTCCCTGGTATATAGCAGCCTGGCATATCTCTGCACACCCCTAGTAGAGATGTCCTCCAACTAAATATTTGGTTTGGCAATTCAAAAAACAATCAGAAGAGATATTTTTGAAAACCAATGAACATTTATAAGTACTTTTTTACTTGTCAAAACTGGATGAAATTTATAGACATATATAGTCCCTTATGAGAGGATTATCCCTGTCATACTGCTGACAACTATATATAGGGGCTTTATGTTTTGTCTTTTTTTTTTAAAGGGTTTGTGGAGTGAACAGCTTGTATCTTTCTATTGGCAAAATTTGATGAAATTTGCAGGACTCTTCTAAGGAGCAAATCTTCCATGTTTTACAGGAATATGGGTAGGGAGATTTGGGTAAACGTGGCCTTGTACTTTCCTCCACCACCCTCCACAAAAGAAAGGATGGCTCTGTCAAGACCATGTGGCACCCTGGTCTAGAAAATGACATGGATGTGGCCACTGAAAGGAACTGGAGCAATAGTAACAGGTTACTACAGTTCAAGTGGCAGGTGCACGAGTCAGTATTTGGTAAACTGTGCATTATGGGAGTCCTGATGCAACATGCACAGTGGATGGGACAAGCCAGGTATGCATCATGGAAGGTCTGATGCAACAGTCCTGATGCAACGGGCACTGGGATGAAACCAGCCAGGTTTCATTAGTGCATGGCTATCACATATTCATATAGAGACCACCTATATATGGGAGAGTCAGAATCTCTGTTGTTGGTTAATTGTGGTTGGTGATTGGTGAAGCACTTTGTTACTCTGTATAGCTGTGAGTATTCAAGACAGACGTCTGGTACTCTTTGTATCTTTGTAAATATTAGCAACAAAGATTAAAGCCCTCTCTGAGAGAAGCCTCGCTGTGAAGCTATTCATTTCTCCAAGCTGAAAGCAGCAGCTGCGTGTGGGAGGTTTTTTCCTGTGCCATCTGGAGCAGACTCTTCACAGAAGACCAACTTCTGGACATTCCTGCCTACGTGCATCTACTCTGCATGTGTGTATGCTAGATCCCACTGTCTGCATACCCCAACACACTCTTGCTAAGATACCTGCAAAATTCCATGATAGGTGCAGGGTTTTATCAGGTGGAAAAGGACAGGAATATATTCTAGAGGAATATATTCTTCTATAACATGGCCTCACAGCCCGAAAAACCCACAAAAACCTTTGGATGCTGGCCGTGAAAGCCTTCGACTTACAAATATTGTTGAATTGTGATTCCCAGCATTCTTTCCCATTAGCTATGCTGGGTAGGATTAATGGGAGCTGCAGTCCAAAGACATCTTGAGGGCTGTCTGATTCCCTCTCCTAGTTGTTTCTTTCTTTCTTTCTTTCTTTCTTTCTTTCTTTTTTTTTTTTTTTGCCTGCTCACTTGCTCCCAAAGCCATTTTCTAGCTAATACCCAAATGCTACACTCTCCTAGGTTCCATTGATGTCTTTGGTTGTTTTTTTCACTTTATAAAGATATGTATTGTTTTGGAGGGAAAAGACTTCCTGCGTCTTTATGTCCTGAAAATTCCTAATGAATCTTCATGAGAACTCAGATGTGGATTTGCTCTACTTCAAAGAAGCCCCATGTTTGTTCAGACATGTCCTTAATTTGTCCAAATTAACCCAATTGTAATTATGGATTTTTTGTGGCACTAGAGACTATCTGATCTTGGAAGCTAAACAGGTTCAGGCCTGATTAGCACTTGGAGACCACCAAAGAAAATCAGGTGCTGTAGATTATATTTCAGAGAAAGGCAATGGCAAAACATCTCTGAGTATTCCTTGCTTATGAAGACCCTATGAAAATCATGGGGTTGCCATAAACCCATGGTTATCTTTGTGCACACACATACAGAGACATACACACCTCATCCAAAGTATACTTCTAGCTTTTAGATGATTGGTACTCATAATTTCTATCTCTGGTACACTACAGAACTGGATTCCACATTTATTTGTCTACCAGGACATCCCTGAGCATTCTTGAACAATGAAAAAATGTTACATCGTGAATTGACAGAGTGCTGACCAGGTCTACTGCATATGACTGAGGCTCTCTGTGATTGGAAGCAGCCCCAACAATGTATCCAACACTTTGCTGTGGCTGCCAAAGAGAGCAGTCATGATGGGCAAGCTATCATTGAAGGATCTATGCTTGATATACATCAATCCCCAGAACACCACAATTTCCCAGGACACCAGTTAGAAAACAGTTCCCCTAGCCCCCACTCAGACATTACAACACACCTCTTATGAAACCTATGACATATAGGGGTGGGAAGGTAAAGCTTGGAAAATGTGTCCTGAAATCCCCTTGTAAGCATGGCCAGTAGCCATGCTATTTGGAGCAATTCTGCAAGTTGTTACAATAATAAAAAAGAGGAACATGATCATCTTTAAAATGTTACTCTTTTTTGAAACTGCTTTTAATTTTATTGATAGATTAATTATATGTTTATCTTTTGTAAATCTTTAAGCAGCATCTGTTGTAACTTTTATAAGTTTCTTTGAGTCCTGGACTGTGAAAAAAGCAGGATAACAGGAGGAGCAGTAACAACATTTCCAAACCCTAAAGTCCCCCTCTTGCCTACTGCTTTGAGACGACTTCTACCATTTACCTCTCTGCTCAAGCTACTGGTGACAGAGAGACAAGCCAGATTTAGCCCACCTGCCAAGTGGGCCTTGAATCAACAAGCCAAACACATTCATTTCAATCATACTTTCCCCTCTTTCTCCCTCTTTTGTCCTCAGATGTTTGGGGCTATCATGTTGCTAAAGGGAAAATTTGCAATTGACTCCAAATTAGATTCTTGTAGAAGGCCATCTTTCAAGGTTATCTCTAATACAGAAAACTGTACATAAGAGTACAATGGATCAAGCTCCTATTAAATTCAACTGGAGCTGAACATGTTACAAGGCAACTTGGCCACTCTTTTTATCCTTGGATCTCCTATGAGTTGCTTGTGTAATCTCTTATTTTCTACCTCATTTTCTTGAGGGGAAATGAAAGTATTTCCTTTGAGTGTAATGCCATAATGTAATATTACAGAGTTCAGTATTTGAAGGGCAGTAATATGCAGCAGGCATAAAACAAAGTATATATGTTTGTTAAATTCATGCCCTCATATTCAGTTCAAGACAGATTTATTTTTTATTCACCCATTAGAATGGAGTGGGCAATGTGCACAGCTACTGATTTTGCACAATAGGTTCCAGCATCCCTCACCATAGGCTATACTGGCTAAAGCTGATGAAATTTGCAGTTCAGCATTAGGAGGACCACACTGTGTCAACCCCTGTGTGAGAGAAATATCAGAACATCTGGCCAATAAAGAATCCATAAATGATTCTTAGCAGAGTTTAGGAAAATTACCTTTTGCTTTTCAGCTCTTAGAATTCCTCAACAGCTATGCACCACAGCTATAGTATCACTAATGAAAACTGAATGTATTCTTTCATTACCTTTGATGCAATGACTTTCAATGTAGTACTATAACAAAAGGACTTGTGATTAAACAAGTACAGAAAAGCCAAGTGATGTCCTTGCACATGTCAGCTAGGAGTTTTAACTGGTATTCACATTTCAGTTGTTCATTAGTGAATCAAGGTGAAAAGTAATAAAGCAGTGACATTTTTGGCAGGTATGGCAGCAGAAGCCTTTTTAAAAAGTAGTATTTCACAGTCATGGCACTCAGCAACTAAACCCTTCTATTCCTAGCTACCTCTTACACTGAAGAGCACTCTGCTTTCAAACCTCCAAAAGCATGCCCCACCTGTTCCAAGATATAACAGAAATGCTACCATGGTATGCCAGGTGAAGTGATGACTGTCTTTTTGACAGCTTGACTTCTTGCTAGTGGGATAGCTCAAGATACAGTTAGAAACCCCTTGATATTGGGTAGCTGCTGGAGGTAAAAGCTAAAGGGAAAAGAAAGAGAAGGAAGACTGGATGTTTCACTTGTTCAAGGAAGGATGAGAACGGCAAGGTGAATTGGTTTATTTTAGCAGAAATTGATAGCTGCTTTAAAAGTTGATTGTCTAGGCTTTTGCTTTGCAGTTCTCTACCTGTTAAACTTGTTTATTTGTATTACAGTGCTGTTACTATTGTTGACCAAGGCCTCCAGTGGTCTCACCTCACCATGAAACTGGCCATGCTGTGGATGCCCTTGACACATTCCTACCACTCATGTTTGGGAAGCTGGAGAAAATGTACTATAGACTAATACAATATCATAATTACCAATCCTCCCTTAATGGCAGAACACTGGGATAATGGGTTGAGACACAGTATTTCAATGCAGAATGCATTGTGAATGCATGTAAGGGATTGGTTAAATAAGATGATATTAGAGATATGTCAGGAATCTGAAATAAGCCCAGGGCTAGATCAACTTGCCTCAGATTTCTCTTTCTAGGCTGTCTATGGATCAAATGTAATCTGCACTAAGGAATCCTCACAAGGATAGATATATATGGCTGAATCTATGAATAAAAGTTGCATATTTGAAAAATAAACTTAAAAATGCATAGTTTATTTTTTTCACAAAACAGTACTTTTGTGCACTAGACTGGGACATTTTACTCCTCCAGACTCACATTTTATTCTAGAATTCACAGAAAACTCAATTTATAATGTAAGAATTCTGCAGCATTGTTACCCAGAAGGAGCGAATGATTTCCTCAAATTTTGATGAGATGAGAAACCAGAGTTCTCCATCACTTGTTATGGACAGTTCCCTCCCCAAAAATAAATAAATAAAAAACACAACCATCCACCAAACCCCCCAAAGAACAAAATATATATCTACAAATATGTTGAGTTATAATTTGTTATTTGTTGTCTGCTGGTTGTCTGTTTTTTTGGTTTGGGTTTTTTGATCCTAATCAGGGATAAATTACCTCAAAATACTAGGGGTGGCTTTGTTGATGTTTCTATTTTAAGTGTACAAACTTTAGACATGATAAATCACAACAATTCTTTGTGTCGTATTATGGAGTGACCCAAAAGGAAAACAAACTCTATTCAAGGAACAATATTTCCCATGAAATGTCTCTTTTCAGCCATGAAACTACCTAGTTGGTCCTGGATCAGTCAGTACCAAATTCCTAGTCAGATTAATTGTTTTTGTGAAGATAAAAACAGTTTAAGCCCATGCGAATTGTCTTTTGTTCAAATGAAGGACAAGATACAAGAAAAGCAGTACATGCCTATTGCATAAACCTGGGCAATTTTTTCAGTTTCTCATGAGGCTCTATGTAATTTATTATAATATTCTCATACCATTTTATATTCTATTAATGGCAGCCATATCGGAGTTATCATTAGTCTGCATCTGGTTTCTCAGATTTATTGACACCAATCTTTTTTTTTAAAACACTCACTGTACTTTCAAAAAGCCCTGTTTTTATTGGACATCACATCCTACTGAGTTACACAAGTAAATGTGTCATTTATTATTATAGCAGTTTAATGAAGAGTTTTGCTTCTGCCATGCTACTCAGACAAAACTCCCCCCCCCTTTTTTTTTTTTTTTTTGCTATTTTAGAATTCTCATTCAGTACATTTTCCATTATATTTGGTTGGCCCTTTTATCTCCAGATTTTATTTCTTTGCCATTGCTGTTTACTATACAGTTTGCCAAGAGGTCTTCATGAGTTTTATGGACACATTACCATAACAGTAGTGCTTGGTACTTCTTGGATATTTATGTCCTTCTGCTGTCATGGATGATTTTAAAAAAAAGAAAAAGAAAAAAGAAATGTACTATGTTGCTTCTGTGTATTCTGCAAGTCTTAGCACATATAATATCTTTAACTGAAGCAAAAGAGTGCCAGGTGTACCTCTTCCAAATAACTGTGTAACTCCATCAATCATCACATACATAGCAGCCTTTTTTTTCAGACAGGCAAATTTCTGATAATACTCACCCACAGTAGCACTTAAAAAATTGTTGGTAAGTTGAACATATTTATTGATCCATACATAAATTCTATACATGCCAGTAGAACTGTTTAATAACTGCACACACTATGTGTACTACATGGCCATCTGTCTTTCCCACAAAATTATCTAATCAAATGAACACATACACACACACACACACACACACAGGAGGTACTACAGAACATCCATATGCAGCAAATACATAAATAGACATAACTCCTTTTCTTCTACACACTGAGGGAGAGAATGCACATTACAGTTGGCCCTCCGCTTTCATGGGGGATCTATTCCAGACACCCCCCCCATGAATACTCGCCAATATTCAAGCCCCATAGGCTTGAATGGGGTGTGCCCCATTGATTTTAATGGAGGTCCCCCCTCCGTGAATATTCAAAACCACAGACCTTTCCTGACTGGATGTCAGTACCTCAAAATTGCGTTTGTTGTAGAATTTGCTCAGAACGAGAGGATAGATATTTTACGGCATTTGCGACCACATGAGTTTTAAGCAACATCCCTCAGTTTTAGTCACCTACTGTGTACAGGTTGTGATGGAGTCACTAGGCAAACCTGGGTTCCTGGCAGCCAGTCACAGTTGTGATTGGAAAGCTGTGGGGGCTGTAGGGGGATTGAAATATATAAAAGAGAAACAAATCATGCCAGACTAATCTGATCTCTCTTTTTGTCTCTTTTGATAAAATTACCAACTTGGTAGATGAAGGGTACGGTGTAGATATAGCATATCTTAATTTCAGTAAGACCTTTGACAAGGTTCCCCATGACATTCTTGAAAATAAGCTAGTAAAGTGTGGGCTAGACAATACAACTGTTAAATGGGTTTGTAATTGGTTGACTGGCCAAACCCAAAGGGTGCTCAGCAATAGTTCCTCTTCATTCTGGAGAGAAGTGACTAGCGGATTTCCACAGGGTTGTGTCCTGGGCCCAGTGCTATTCAACATCTTTATCAATGACATGGATGAAAGAATAGGGGGCATGCTTATCAAATTTGCAGATGACACCAAATTAGGAGGAGTAGGTAATACCCCAGAGGAGAGGATCCAACTTCAAAATGACCTGAATAGATTAGAAAGCTGGGCCAAAGCTACCAAAATAATTTAAACATGGAGAAACGTATGGTACTTGCACTTAGCGTGGGAAAATGAAATGCATAGATATAGAATGGGGGGACACCTGACTCAATGAGACTACATGTGAAAGGGATCTAAGAGACCTAAGAGACCACAAGTTGAACATGAGTCAACAGTGTGGTGCGGCAGCTAAAAAGGCCAATGAGATTTTAGGCTGTTTTAAACTGTTTTTGTTTTAAATATGTTGTAACCTGCTCTGGTTGCCAAGCAGAGGGGCGGGCTAGAAATAAAACCTATTATTATTATTATTATTATTATTATTAGGCTGCATCAATAGAAGTATAATGTCTAGATCAAGGGAAGTAATAGTGGCACTCTATTCTGCTTTGTTCAGGCCTCATCTGAAATACTGTTCTGAGCACCACAATTGAAAAAGGATGTTGACAAGGTGGAGCATGTCCAAAGGAGGATGACTAAAATGTTGAAGGCTCTGGAAACCATGACATTTAAGGAACAACTTAGGGAGCTGGGTATGTTTAGTCTGGAGAAGAGAAGTTTAAGAGGTGATATGATAACCCTGTTTAAATATTTGAAGGGATGTCATAATGAGGATGAAGCAAGCTTGTTTTCTGCTGCTCCAAAGAATAGGACCAGAACAATGGATGCAAGCTATAGGAAAAGAGATTCCACCTAAACATTAGGAGGAACTTCTTGATAGTAAGAGCTGTTTGACAGTGGAACACACTCCCTCGGAGTGTGGTGGAGTCTCCTTCTTTAGAAAACTTTAACAGAGCCTGGATGGCCATCTGTCAGGGATGCTTTGATTTTGAGTTCCTCCATGGCAGGGGTTGGACTGGATGGCCCTTGTGGTCTCTTCAAACTCTATGATTCTCTCTGTGTGTGTGTCTGAGGAGGAGGCTAGGGTAGAGAGGGAGGGGGGCATCAATTAAGATCAGATAAAGATTCTAGCAGGAGAGGGCATTCTGTTTAGTAGTCCAGAGGGGACTATGATTCAGTTAGACTAGTCAGGTCTTGTTGGTATACCTACTGTTGGTATACCTAGTGTAACCGCACTAAGCTTGGAGCAGCCTACATAAGATACTTTATTTCTTAATGTTATTTAATAAAGTTACTGTTTATTTTAACAGTAGATGTTTCTGTCTAAGTGATTTCTATAAGCTATAAACAAAGTCAAGCATGCTATCTAAAACAGTGAACTGGTTTATGGGTCACTTGCTACTCTGGTCCTTATACATTTTAAAATTGTGTTAATAGGGTAAAAGCAGGGCAAGTATTAATGACTAGGGGCCTTTTGTGGATAAGAGATAAAGGTAATGTAAGGTTTGAGAGAAGGTCTTGTTACACAGGTTGTCTACATAGAAATGATATGAAACCACTGGGACAAAAATTGCCCCGAGAAATCTATTGCATTTTGATAATGAAGTAATTTTTTTGGCCCATACAAGGTAAAGCACCAAAAAAAAAAAAAAAAGGAAGGAAGGAAGGAAGGAAGGAAGGAAGGAAGGAAGAAAGAAAAGAAAAGAAAAGAAAAGAAAAGAAAAGAGAGAGAGAGAGAGAAAGTTTTGTGTCATTTTGTTGTAGAAAAATCATACACAGAAGCTGGTATAACTGTTCTGCTGAAAAATAGCCCCTCCTTTCTATTTAACAGTGGGAGGGCAGCAAATGCATGCTCACTTGGCCCTGTCCAGAAAAACAGCACTGGATTTATTTTATTTTATTTTTTATTTTATTTTTTTGTCATGAGATATGGGAATGCAAGGACCTGGTACATATATCCATAGATCATGTATCATAGAGGAACCAGAGATATCATTCAGGAGATATCATTCCCCTCCCTCAAGCCAAACAGGAATGTAAACAAATCAACAGTGTTAGGAATTTTTATGTTACTTCTCACATAAAGGATTCTTGACCACATCATCCATGAAATGTTATTCATCTTGTGTTCAGGACATAGAATCAGAAAGACTTTTCCAAAATTAAAGTTTGGAAGTCTTCTAACCTTCTAACATGGGCTGGCATCTTGCTCCTGGCAGAGGTGTACAGTATTATAAATAATGTTAAGTTTTGGAGGGACTGCCACATCAGAACAACATTGGGAATAAGGAAATTTTGTGCTTTATATTTTTTGCATTATTTCAAACACAATATATACCATGTGTGTGGATCTAAACAGTAATGGTTAGCTGGCTGAATTAAGAGGCCAATACCCATTGTGGCAGTACATACACCAAGTAAATTGGAAAAATACGGTATACAATGTGGAGTTATTTTAGTGCTGAGAGTTCATATTCTCTGAAGGGAGACATTTATCCAGGCAGTCAGAATGGTAGGTACACCATGGGAGCCCAGCTTGGTTACAGAGAGTGCTAGTTAAACATATTTCTGCACTGGGAAAAAGTGTGGTGGAAGATCATTTTTTCATCAACTTAAAAGCTGCAGAAGATGTAACAGTCAAAGAACTAATATACATTTGCCACATTCAACATAATATCAGGTTGTTTGCAGACTGGGTTACACAAAGAATACCTCTTCACTGGAGGACATTTCCTTTAGCTGATACTGTTTTGTTATGGGGTAACAAACTACAGCATCAACTCTTTAGCTTATATCAATGTCCTAATTTTAAGTAGGTGCACAACAAGCATTTTTTGTTTGTTTGTTTTTATTTTCAGTTGTAAATAACTGTGACAGTATTTATAGAACAATTGTATTGCTTCCTCCTCTTTTGAAGAAAAAGAGGCCTCTTAGCTACTCAGAACAAATATTTCATCTTTTGAGAGCATATGTTTTCTGGCTCTTGGTGTCTGGATATTGTGGAATACCCTTCACTATATTCCAAGGACACTCTTTGGATGTGGGGTATTTTTATCCTCTGAAATAAACTGGAATTACATAGGGTCAGAAAATATTGACACATCAATCCAAGTTCTTTTGCCTTTAATGAGGGTTAAAGATGTAGCTAGCAATTACATCTTTTTTCTTCCTCAAATTAATAACTTGGGGGGGGGGGGGGATCTGGTCCTAACCTGGGGCAAAATTTGAAAATGAGAGAGTATGACTTGATTAAGGCCATCCAATGGGTTTCCATAGCTGAACAGTGATTCAAACACTTTACCTATTGTATTTATTATATATTAAGAATAAAAATTGAGAATTTAACATAATTTTATAGTAACAAATGAATGAGAATGAATGAGACTGCATTTTCAAGAGCTCTCCCTCCTATTATAGCTCTGTGGACTGTTTTAATATGCAAGCAAATAATTTTGTCTTTGCGTGAATTCAGTGAACTGAAAACACAGATCTTTTCATGTTTTCATCTTTACAAATCCTCTGGAATTACTAGTGAAAGATTTTAAATCCTGGGCTCTTTTTTTGGTCAAAGAATTCTCAATTGAGGATTCTCCCCCTGATCCTTGGTGCAGAAGATTGAATGTCTGCAAAATATACAGTGTCCATAAATTGGATTTCACTGATTACATTTACTTTTGGCTCACTGAAACCTGGGGAATATTTCCAAGATTCAAGTTGCAGCAGAAACATCTCTGTAGTCAAACATCCTTTCAGTTATTTACTACATGTATAAAGAACATGCTGTAGAGGCATAATATACCCAATCGTCAGTTGGGTTTGCCAGTGCAATCCCTGTTATGCTATGGAATGAGACTCATGCTGGTAAAACTGTCTTGATTGTCAGACTGGGACATTGTACACATGTATGATTACCAACAAGGAATTAAATCTTCCCCTTTTTTCATTCTCACTAGTGTAGCATACTGGATTAGAGGCCAAACTATGTGAATGAAAGGAATGTTCATACAGGACAGTTCTCTATTGCAAGTATATGTGTACTTGTAATATTTTCTGCTGCTTTAAGGGAATGGACAACATCCTACAAAAGTTTTTTGGAAAGATAACTACTGAGGGTGAGAAGTCTGGGGAAAAGAGGAGTATTTTTCATTTAAAACAGCCGTGCCACAGCTGCTTATACATTGACCATAACAAAATTTTCCTATCTAAAACCTTTAGCAGAAGGGAATGGGAAATATGCCTAAGAAAGCCACTGTTCCTCCAGACTCAGCCCTCCATACACATGCAGTATGAAAGTAATAATGCTGATCTAAATTTTAGGGGCCAAGTATAACAATATAACATTGCATACCAAAGCTAGTGTGGTGTAGTGGTTTGAGTGTTGGATTAGGACTCTGGACTAGAGATCAAGGCTCAAATCCTTGCTTGGCCATGGAATTCCACTGGGTGACTCTGGGAAAGTCACACTCTCTCAGCCTCAGAGCAAGGCAAGGACAAAACCTTCTGAACAAATCTTGCCAGGAAACATCCATGATAGGGTCACCTTAGGGCTATAATAAGTCAAAAATGCCATTTGAAGTGGCATCCATTTGAAGATTATGGGACACATCTTAATATGAAGTATTGGAGTAATCAAATATATACATGCTTATTGCTCTTTTTGATTGTTTTTGTTTTTGTTTACTTTTAAAATTCTTACATTCAATAAGAGTTAATGATATCACACTTGGTTAACACAATCTGAGTAGGAAAGAAAGATGGAAGACACAAGCAATTTAATTAACAGATATAATAGTAAAAACAAGCAGAAAGCATTCAGATTATAGGAAGAGTGACTATTTAAGTTCTCATATAATATATATATAAATGGTAAATGTAAAGTATTCACATAATATCTCAGAAACTCTCAAGCAAGGCTATAACAATATTAGAATATCATCCTCACCTAATATGAAGGACTAATGGAAGTATGTATAAAGCACAAAACATCTGTAAGCTGTTGCTAAGATTTCATTTATAGTATCATATACTTTGATGTTTTTATTATTATTATAAAATGAACTATTTTTTTAAAAAAAATGGATGGCTTTGGATTTTATGGGTAATCCAGAGCAAACAGGGAGGTATTTTAATATATTTTAAGATGGACATGTCCTGGTTCTGGTACTGAATGGACTGGACATTGTCTGGTCTGTTTATACCAGAACCAGGGTTTGTCCGGTCTCCCAAATGAGAGGAGGGAAGGAGGCCGTTTTGTTTGTCCCTTGCAAACAGGGACAAGGTAACTTGGAGGAATGACTTGGAGAATGGTGAGTTTTCTTTCATTTGAAAGTGTAGCAGCTGAATGGCCACTTTTCAGAAATGCTTTACTTTGAATTTCTGTCCTGGAGGAAGTTGAATTTGACAATCCTTGGAATTCTTTCCAGCTCTATGACTGTGACTTAGATGTGAGCCATCATTGTCCCAAAGCCCGAAAGAAAATATACAATTTTGTATTTAAAAATACAGAAAAAAATGCTTTGTGGATATTCTCACTCCAAGGAAGATTCTCCATTGCTTTCTTCAGATTTCTCTTGTGCATATATAAAACAACTTCAACAAGCTCTCTTGACTAATATTCTTATTCCAGGAGGTAACCCCTCCTTTAGCCCAGTGAAAAAAATCTTAAAGAGAGAAAAATTATTTCCTTGAGCCATTGAGGGGATTTTTACTTCTGTTGTGATCTACATTCTATGGTCAGGCCATCACAATAGCTATCATAGTATTTGAGGGTACAGTAAGTGGGAAGGAAATTCTTCTATCCATTACAATTCAGTCATTCTTCAATTCTTCAAAACTCTTACAAGCACAATGTGTACTTAGAAATCCTTTTTCCTTTGTAATGTGATCAGTGTAGTTTATTCCTGAGTAAATGTGGATAGAGTAGACTGCATGCAACTTCCTGGGAGGTTCAACTACAATAGAGGTCAAATTGTGAGTTGTTTGTTTTTATCATTTTATTCTGATTGATAATTCTTCGTGGAGCTTATCTACATAGTGGTCTTGTTGGCTCAATTTTTAGTGATCATTTTAGGGGGATCCAGCCTTCCTATCCTAGTTCCATTTTGGAAACCATGGTTAATCTTACATTACAAAAGGACTGAAGTTATCCTTCTTTAAATCAAAATCATAATCCAAATTAGTTATACATTCATTATTATGGGGAAGAATTAATTCTGAGTGACTTGTTATTTGTAACCAGTTATTTACAAGCTTTGCATGTTTCCCCCCCCCCCAACTTTTTGTCTCCCTCTCCCAGCCTGAGACATTGGACGTTATCACATGGGGTCTAAAGCAGCCCCATGCCTGCACCATCGCTGCATCATTCTGGATCCTTTGCCCCTGTGATCAGATGACGTCGCAGCAAGCCCCGCCCATCCCTGCATCATCCCTGCACCATCGCTGCATCATTCCAGCTCTCTGTAATTCCTCTTTCAAAGAGGAATTACGGCTGCGCGACCAGAATCATTCCGGTATGGTTCTGGATTGATTCCATGCTGCTTTTCTTGCTGCTTTGAGACCCCTGGTGTGATAACGTCCATTCTCATAACCAGTTTTATTTCCTCTTCCCACCTCAGGATATGCAATAATTTCTGTAGTAAAATGCAGACATTCAGCTGTTTGCCAGATGGGATCACTCAGACTTCATAATCCTGTATGTGCAACAAATTCTGAGTCATTTTAAAAATGTCTGACAGATGGGAGATCCAAATGGTACCCTAGGAAATTTCTCTGGAAGCAATATTTTAAAAATGAAGGGAAAAAACAACAACCCTTAAAAGTCAATAAACATCAGTCTTAGAACACATAAGTGCTCCCTCATCATACTTCCTGCTGTTGAGAAACAGTCTATGCAGGACATGCAATGAATTTGCATAATTTCACTGGGTGGGTTTTTGGTCTTGTTTCTCTTTTTTAAAAAATAAATAAATAAAGTTTTTCAAATACAAAAAAAGAAACCCAAAATAACAACAGTGTGTAATATACAAACAGAAAATAGAAAAAAGCATGAGGAAAAATCAAAATCAAATACAAATGTATGAAAAGAAAAGAAAAGAAGAAACTAGGAAAGATAAAAGTAACTTCCAATCTTTTCCTCAGTGTTTGTTAAACCATATTAAACTATAAAATCCATCATCCTCCTTTCCATATTTACAAATATTAATATTTCCAAATTAAATATTTTAAAAAGATATAATTCTTTTCAGAAGATCAAACAGATATTAAATTATTATTATTATTATTATTATTATTATTATTATTATTATTATTTCCTGCCTTTCAGCCAATGTAGGGACTCAAGGCGGTGAACAGCAGATTTAAAACAATGCAATTTAAAAACAGTCCAATGTTACAATGTGTATGTGTATATATATATATATATATATATATATAAAATTAAACTATTTTAAGAGTTAAAACAGTTATGAGCTAAAATTGCCATGTTACAATACAAACATTAAAATTTTAAATAGCACAACATTCCCAGACCTTATCAATTTGCAAAGGCCTGCCCACATACGAACAACTTTACCTGCCACCGGAAGGATAGCAGGGATAGAGCCATTATTAATTAATTAAGTATTAATAATATTTATCATCTATTGCTATTAGTATTCCTTCTGACTTAAGCATGTTTACATCTCAAATGCAAATATTTATATTAGGCTCCTCAAATTACTTGATCTCATTTTTCCCCTTTACCATCTCTCTGATGCAGAATCATCAGCTGTTTTCCTTCCTTTATTTTTAATATAAATCTCACCTTCTTTTACATTATTATTTTCTATTTCTATGACTTTTGTTAATTGTGTTTTTATACACTTCCCACTCAAATTCCTATCCGTTCTAGGTATAAACCCTCAAAGCCCATATAGTTCAATCTTGGTAACATTTGTAACTAATTTTGTAAATTATCAGTCTTTGTTTTATGACCTATTCCTTTACATTAAATCAACTACAAATAATTAAACCATTGTTAAAATCTTAAAACAGCTTCATATAATGAGAACCATATTAACAGCTTACGTCCAACAAATCCAACCTTTATTTCTTTCTATTCTACTTGAGTTTCACCCTTGGCATTTTACCATACCTACAGTTGAAAAAAAAATGGGCACCTTTCATCTGATTACATTAGGGAAAAAACATTTCTCCAAGGAAATCATCCTTAATCTGATCATCCCTCATAACCCCTCCATGTTCTCATAGCTTATTCATGATCCTTGCTAGTCCTCCATTCTGCTTCATTTTGAATTTACCCACATTCCCTTTCAGGATCACTTTCAGGTTTTCACTTGCTCTTACCACAAACCTTCATTATGTTTTGCTCCTTACATTCCAAGCTGACTTCCCATTGTTCATCTGTTGCTGGGCTCTTTGCTCCACTCATTCCTTCCTCTGAAAAAAAAATGTTTTCCCATTATCAGTTTCCTCTTCCAAACCAACTTTCAGTTTAAATCTAACTGTATAATTCAAAAGTAATTGATCATCAATTTAAGTTCATGACAAATTTCTTGCTATATTGCTGAATCAGGATGATCATCTATGGGTTGGATCTTTGTCCTTCTATTAAACCAGATTTTGGCATGTGAGGAGTTAACCTTTCTCTCCATCATACTTTTTGGCTACAATGTAGCAGTGACACAGAGCAGTGATTAGGCTCTTATGTTACTCAGGGGGGTTGCAGACTGCCAGAAATAGTGCAAATTCAGTCCACTTTTAGGGTTAGGGTTAGTGCTAGGGAATCATGAGAATTGTTTTTTTTTTCTGAGACATTGAGCCTTCTCTGTCAGAGAGCTCTGGTGCCACAATAAAATACACTTCCCATGATTCCCTAACCCTAACCCTAAAAGTGGACTGAATTTGCACTATTTCTGGCAGTCTGCAACCCCCCTCAGTCTGTTTTTAATGGGGTGCCTCCTCCAGCCAAAACAATTCTGTTCTCACAAAATAAACATACCTCACTATTTTAATCAATTTTTACTTATAAGGTATTTGAAAAACAACAACATTATTCCATCTTTAGAAGTTTACTTGATAATTCCACTTTACTACGTCCTTTATCCACAAAAATATTTTCCTTATACACAAGTTTACTAAACTTTCTGATTTCAGTCTCCAGTCTTAAAACTTCTTAGTAATCTTCAAGGTCTCATCTAATAATACGAAAGGCAAAACACTCACCCAGGTATTGATGACAACCACTGGATTGAAGATATCTTTTCATCTCATGAATCCCATTATTGCTAAAGGTAGTTAAAGAAACAAAGAAATGGTTGCTGGCTTAGTGCCTAGTATCCATAAAGGTTTGCATACAGCATGATGAGCTGATGGAATTTGACCCACAGTCACCCCTACTTTGGTCATGGTCAACTGCCACAATCCTCATGGGCTCGGTGAGGTTTTCAGACCATTGTGAGTAACCTCCTTTTCCCTGTCTGGGGAGATAATTCATGGTCAGAATCTGTCTCAAGGTTGGTGATTGTACCACTGCCACTGTCCAGTTTTGACCTTGGGAAGTAAACCGAACTCCCAGCCCAAAGGTTCAGCATCTTAAGGAGAAATATGGAGAGAGCATCTAAGATCACCAAGGCATCTGTAGAAAAGCAATGGTCATCTAATCCAGTCCAGGTCTTTCACAAATCAGTAGTCAGTCCAGGAAAGTAGCCCAAAGGGTAATCTCAAAGAATAATCAGAGTTCAGGCAGAGTTCAAGGCAACAGGTAAACAATCAAGGAACAAGGCACCACCATAGTTTCCTCTCAAGAGTGAAGGATGGTTGTCAGTCATATTGGATTTAGGGAAGTGTTGGCATTTTTTTAGCCCATATGGGCCTTGCAGGTGCTCCTTATTAGCCACATACTTAAGTGCTAAGAGCTCCAGTGTCTTTCTCTTTCTTGGCATCTCTCTGCAGGGGTAGACACTGGTAGGTCTGGCTCTTCATCTGAAGGTTGTGGCTACAATTAACTTTGGTCTTGTAACTGCTGGGAACTCGGCCACTGTGCTGGCTGCAGGCTATCCTCCTCGGGTATCTGGGGCTGCTGCAGTCCTGGCATGTCCCCTGAGCTCTCAGACTCTCCATCAGAGCCTTCAGACTCAGAGGTTATGCCAGGATCCTAGAGACAGGGCATGTCACCCACTGTCTCTCACAGAGCCCCATGAAAGAGGTGTCAGTCAGCCATTTCTATACCCAGAGGGTGGTTTTTTGCTTGCTTGTTTCTCAATTAGCAGATCCCATGACTCTTGGAAAAGTCCCGATAGAACAGGGGTAGGCAACCTAAGGCCCGAGGGCCGGATGCGGCCCCCTGAGGCCTTTGGACCGGCCCCAGGCCTGTCCTGCCACTGCTGCCACCGCCGCCGCTCGCCATGATGATATTGATTATTATTGCTATTACTTGTTCTTGGGGTTTTCTTGGCAAAGTCTCCACAGGTGTTTTGCCATGGCTTTTCTGGGGCTGAGAGAGTGTGCATGCATCTTTTTTTAATTTTGAATTTTTTTTAAAAAAATTGTATATTTATTTATTTATTTTTGTGCTTCGGCCCCCCAATTGTCTGAGGGACAGCAACCCGGCCCCCGGCTCAAAAAGGTTGCCTACCCCCGCGATAGAACATAGTAGGACTGTCCATCATTCACAAGGAAAAACTAATATAATATATAGAAATAACCATATATAACAGCTTTATGCAAGACTGGAGAGCCAGTGTGGTGTACTAATTTGATGCTGGACTAGGAATCTAGGGGTTTAAAAGTTGAATACCTGCTCAACCATGGAAACTGGCTGGATGACCTTTAGCTAGGTAAACTCTCTTAGGGCCTAAGCAGACTGCCAGAAATAGTGCACATTAAATTGAGGCACTGCCCTGGCTCTGTGCTAGGGAATCATGGGAACTGTAATTTATTGTGGCACCAGAGCTCTCTGACAGAGAAGGCTCAATGTCTCAGAAAAAAATACAATTCTCATGATCCCCTAGCACTGAGCCAGGGCAGTGCCTCAATTTAATGTGCACTATTTCTGGCAGTCTGCTTAGGCCTTCTGTCTAAGAAAACAGCAATGCCAAACCTCCTCAGAATAAATCTTGCTAAGAAAACCCCGGCCCAGTGCAAATAGGCAGCCTCTGGTGATTCTGGCCATGATTGGGCAGTGATTGGCCTAGAACCATGGTGACTGCATAGACTGATGTCAAAGCAGGTGACTGCCATGGTCTCCAACAGGCCACCAGCAGGAGTTGATAAAATCCGCTCCTTTTCCTGGTGGCTTTGGCCTACTTTTGGCAACCTAGGAGTAGCTTCCAGATGCTTTGGGGGCACATGTCATCTGAACGCCATGTCCCCAAAGTGGCCAGAAGTCAATTTCTTTTGGCCCATCTCTTTTGGGGCCCTATGATAGGGTCATAGACTGGAGTCATCTTAATGGCACCATCAACACAAAAGGTTAAAGACCTAACTGAAAATACAATATCTACCTTTGGATGATTCAAATACTAGTCATCCAATGCCACAGTTCAAAAGTCCATTTATTTTTGCATAGCTGTTCCTATATAAAAAAAGAGACCAAAAGTCTTTACAGATCATTTAAAAACCAGTACCAAACATTTACATATGCAGTGCAGAAAATGGTTACAATGAAATTATATAATTCTCAAATACATCCAGGATACCAAACTCATTTTATCACATTTTATTAAGTTACCAAAATTAAACATTACTTAATGTTTTTATACACCGACATGATAATCTGAATGTTTTCCATACCAATCAAAGAGGCATTATCTGCTCTACTAATCAGTTTCGTTGTTCTGTCTAAAGCATGCTTTTTTGTCTCATCAGTGACACTAGTTCTGAGATGTAGAACTGGGTGTGAGAAGCATTGGTTTAAGTCCAGAATATTAAAATGCAAGACAACATCAGATGAGCTCATTTTTCCTATACTGTGTCCAATTATTATGTTTATGTTAACCACCTTGAATCCCATTGTGGGAGTAAGGTGGGATATAAATCCTATAAATAAATAAATAAATAAATAAATAGGATCCTTCAATGTCCTCCTACTAAAAACCTCCTCTGCAACAGGCACGGTTACCTACACCCTTCTCTCAAGACTGAAAGTGTGAATGTCCTTTGTCATTTGTCAGCTGGTCTGGTTTCTGACTGGGGTCCCATCATCACCTTCTAGATAACTCAATGTTATGATGGTGAAATCCAGGCATACAGTTAATTCTTAAGCATTCTTAAGCATCAGAATCTCAGGATATTTACATGGGGAAATGAGCAAGCTCTTTGGCAATCTTTTAGGTTGTCTATTATATATAATAATAGATATACAAACATATGCAGTCTACCTAAGGGGAAAACACAAACATGCCATTGTCTGAGTGCTTTGCTTTCATCACATCACATCACACTGCATGTAAAGCATCATCATAGAATATGGCAATTCAAATGTTAACACTTTCATTTGGACAGAATCTATACATATAGCAAGCTTTTCTATGCAATTACATATAGGATCATTACCACCTTAAACAGTATAATTTAGCAAATTAACCATTAGGAAATACCATTCCATCACAGACATCTGTGAATACAGAGGCATCCAAGAGATTAAATACTTGAACATTGTTAGATATAATAGCATTAATACATATCCATAAGCATCTTAATGGACACTGATTACAATCATAGTGGAACACATACACCGGGGTAGGCAACCTTTCCCCTTTAAGGGCTGAGGCACTTCAGCTCCCAGAAGCTTCAGCCATGTTGGCCAATAGTCCCATGTTGGCCAATAGCTCCTGGGATTCTGGGAGCTGAAGTCCCTCGGCCCTTAACAGGGAAAGGTTGCCTACCCCTGCTATACACTGTCAGGATCCGGCAACTCAGTTCCAAATAACCACAAAAACATCTCATTGTGATAAAAAAAACCCAAAAAGATATTTATTCAGGAATTGAGACAGCAATCACACATCTGGGGTCTGTGTTGGAATTGGGGTTCTTTCCCAGGATCCTAGCATAAGACTACAAGTTATCCAACCCCCCTCCCTTGGATCCTTTTGATCCGAATCAAAGCAACATTTCATGTCCTCTTTTCTTCCTCCCATGTTTATCATTCAATCCCCCTTCAGGAAGGGAGGAAGGCACCTCTCTGATGCCAGCCTGATCCTCATACAGGAAAAGCAAGGTAATAAAGCCTGTCACCATTTGCTTCCCCGTCCATTCCCATGTCCATAGCCCACAACTGATTAATACTCAATACACTTCAACATTCTCCATATCAATCCCCCCAATATTTCATCAGATTATCATAGTGCTATATCATTGTACTATCATATCATCATATCATAACACATCATGACAGAACCACGCACATGGCAGAAGCTAGCCTAGATGTTTGTATTATCAGCATCAGCATGTCTAGTTATTTTTTTAGTTATCAGAAACAGCATAGCTTGGAGGCAATGTTGTAGCCCTTTCTTCATACAATGAAGACAAGTTTTCAGTTTCTTCTCGACTTTATTTATTCTTTCCTTAGTCTCTGTCCATCTATCAGCTGCCTTGTAGGCACTGAAAATGTCTTATTTATGTTATCTGATCAAAACAGGGATCTTAGATATGATTTCACTTCAAGTCCAGTTGAAGTCTTTGGCTGGCTGCCATCCTGATTGCATCAGACAGTGTACCCGATAGGAGGGTTTATTAGTGGTGAAATCTCATATCTCAGTGTTGACAGAAATGCAGACATTTTCATCTCTTTGTTCACCTTTGTGTAAGTGTTCTAGGCCTTAGGCTGTCTCTTTGTTCCTGATAATACTCATATGGATTTTTATACATATAGCTTCCTGCATTATATCTTATAACTTATATGTTCATAGGCTAAACTCTGTACTCAAATGTAGAGAGATCTTGATGCACCTTTGAGACTAACTGAAATAAAGAAGTTGGCAGCATGAGCTTTCATAGACTCCAGTCTACTTCCTCAGATGCACTTCTCTGTACTCCAAAGATATATTCCCAGGCATCAGAGTTGGCAACCAGGATAAACCTGGTGTGTAACAATCCCATTGTCTCAATATGTGATACCAGTATAGAAAGGAGGGGTATCATTTTACAACTGCAGCACTCAGGATGTTGATGAACAGCTACTCCCATCATATGTCAACATTGGCCAGGTTGACTACATGTGAATGTGAAACATCAGCATCAGGGTTGTGAAACTGATTTTCACAAGAAAGAATGGATAATTTTATTATTTCTATCATTGCTTGAACACTGTGTAGCTTTTAAAGACTACAGTTCTGGAAGTATTCTGCACCCCACCCCCCCGCAAACAAACAACTCATCTGTACTTTTTTGCACAGAAAATGGTATTTTCTGCACCAAATCCACATTTCCAACACAGAAAACAGCAATTTTTTTGTTCAGAAATCGTATATTATACATGAAAACTGTTGTTTTCTGCACAGAATTTTATATATATATATATATACAGCATATGTTCTAAACTGCAAAGATTCTCACTGTTCAGGGGCCCATTCTCACAGCAGAAATATAGCATATATTCCACTTCAATTGCCATGGCAGCATTCTGGGGGTTGACATTTGGGGAAGGACCAAAGTTGTTTGGGACAAAATTCTAAATGTTCCTCCCTAAATGTCCAATCCCAGAATAATATCATATGTTTCCATGGCAGTTGGAATACAAGTGGAATATAAGGATATAAGGATAAAATAAATATATTTATACACAAGTATATATTGTGTAGTATGAAGGGTCAATAGAATTTTCCTCATCAGGGTTTCATGAAACAAACAAACAAAAAAAAGTTTTTCACCATTTCATGAATATTTTAATAATATTATTTCTATTTCTAATGTGTAGGGACACAGGCTACTGTATCTTTTTGCTTGAGTTGAACACCATGGCCTCAGTTCCATTGAGTCCCAGTGGAGACACATTTGTTTCCAGGTAATGAGGTTATCTCTTTTCATTAAAAGCCAAGGGTGTATTCTTCAACTTTTAAAAAGAATAAGGAATTACCTATCTATGGGTGCACCAGAGACCACATTTACAAACATACACACAAATGATGAACAAGACTCCAGAAGTAAATCTTTCCTTATTTTGTTTCTGTAAGTGAGACCCCAAAACCCACTACCAAATATATATATATATATATATATATATATATATAAACAAATCAAATGTCTTTCTCTTCACTAGGCAAAATTACTAGACTATTTAAGTATTTTTCATATTTTAGGGCTTTTCACAAAATTTGAGAAGTTTATTTTGCACAATGTAGATTTTTTACACAACATTGAATTTTTCACAAAAGACACTATGCAGAATACAATTGTATGTCTGCAAAAAAAATACACAAAAAAGAAAGGAAAGGAAACAATAGCAAAAAATGCTGGTGTTTTTGCCCTTGGTCAGGTTGAAAAATCACATGGTTGTTGACAAAAATTTTGACTAGTTGCCCAATTTTTTTTGAGGCACCCTTTCTCTTTGAAGATGACAAAATGTGTAGATATTCTTTACATCCTAAGCATAGACTCACATGGGATGGTATAAATAAAATGTGCTGTGGATTCTGAAAGTTGCAAACTAAAAACAAACATTTACAAACTCTTCAATTTTATTATGACATAAGCTTTTGTGAACACTATCTATCAAATTCATGAAGTGTTACTGTGGTAATGCTTGATCAGGTGGTGATATTCATACTTGAAATGAATTCTACAGCATGTAGGCATAAATATACAAAAAGTAAACATTCATCCATCTGATAAAGAAAATAGTGTCCATGGAGTTTGAGTGCCACGTGGCTTGACAACAATATTTATGAAAAGCAATTTGGTGGTATGACCACAAGCTAAACATGAATGAACAGTGTAACGTAGTGAAGGGGTGATTCAATTAAGTTCTAGTCTGTAAAAAAAAAAAATATTGCCCAGATCAAGGGGGAAAATAGTACCACTCTGTTCTCCTTTGGTAAGACCTCAGCTGGACAATTTCTGTGCACAAAGTTTAAGAAGGATATCAAGAAGGTTGCACATATCCAGGGTGGGTGACTAAGCTGGGAACTGGGTATGTTTAGCCTGAAGAAGAAAAGGCAGGAAGGTGATATGATAGTCATTGTTCAATATCTGAAGGCTCATCATTTGGAAAATGAAATCAACAAATTGTTTCAGATTAACCTCTCCCTTTTAAAAAAATGAGGGCTGATAAAACCTTAGGAAGAACTGTATGAATATAAGATCTGTTCAACAGTGAAATAAATTCAGAAGGTCGTGGACTCTCATTTGTTGGAGGAATATAAAGTGAGATTAGGTGGCAATGTGTCAGAGATGTTTTAGTTGTGGAACCTCTGTACTAGCTGAGGGTTGGACTATGTGGATATTTGGAGTCCTTCCAAATTTACAGTAAGGAGACATGAGGCTTATTGCTCTTTTTCTAGCAACAGATCAAGATCACTACCACTCTGTGAAATGATGCAATACAAATTTGTACATGTGTGTATATTATTTGATTTTACACTTTCAGGTTGGCTCATGAGAACAAAATCAGGGAACCTCAGCAAAGAGAGTTGGCTTTAAGATGATATGAAAAAAAGAGATACAAAAGTTCTGTGGGAGATATTTCATCCATGATGGTATCTCAGCTGTTGAGGTGATTCACATCTATTACATCTCAATAGGCCATTCTATTTCACCATTTAAACGCATAATACTAAAATCTCAAGGTCATGGAAAACTTTCCTCATTTGACACTTTAGTACTTCTTACACTGGACTGTAAAGATCTGCTAACTCCTGGAACAGTACAGCAAAGGCACAAAACCGTTACATAAAAAGTCAGAATATGAACTTGAAATTTGATTTTGCAAGCACTTCACAAAGTGAACAGTAACAAGCAATGAATCATTTGAAATACTTTCATTATAAAAGAAAAAAGTACTAATGGTGCATAAACTGGAAAATAAAACCCTGATTAATCATACACAAGGTACTGCATGCAGAAAGAAAAAGATCACTAGATTAGTGAGCTGTTAATGATGATGCAGAACAAAATATTTAGTATAAATCAGAAGCAGTTTTCCACCTTGTAAGCATGACAGAATATATATACTATTTTTTTAATTTAATATATATATTAAAAAAGACTACTTCATTGAGAGCTTTCATTTTCCAGCTAAAGAAAATATTTGCATATAAGTCACTGGGTCAATAATAACCCACAACACAAAATACAAAAATGTACACAAACAGTGACTAGTGTAATGTCTGTGAGTTACAATGACATTAGTCTGTCTTATACTATTGTAACCCACTTTTGCGGAGTAACTGTGGAGGTGACATTTTTTTACTGATCCTGCCATCACTACCACCTCCAGCTCCCAGGAGATGCAGCCCCACTCCAGACCATTTTGTCATTGGGGAGCTGTGCCAAATGAGTGCTATAAGGAAATCATAAACAGGGATATCCCAAAGACTCTGAAGATCCCCAAGGGTTCCTGCTGCAGCATATCCACCCAAAGGAGAATAATAACAATAATAATAAATTTTATTTATAGCCCGCCCCTCTGCAAGGCAATCGGGGCGGGCTACAACATTTTAAAACAACACAGTTAAAAACATTCAGTCCTCACATAATCCACCCGCCCATCCCCTTAAAACAAAATTAAACCGAAAATATATTAAAACAACAATAAGTTAAAAATTGACCAGCAACTAAGAATCAGCAGACTAATAAAGCAAAGTCATGCCTCCCAACGAACAGATATTATCCTGGGAAGGCCTGGCGGAAGAGATCCGTCTTTACTGCCTTCTTGAAGGCAGCAAGAGTAGTAATCAGACGGATCTCGTCCGGCAGGCCATTCCATAGTCTGGGAGCGGTAGCGGAAAAGGCCCTCTGGGAGGTCTGGGACAGCCTAGTTTTTATTGGCTGTAGCAGGTTCCTCCCAGAGGACCGCAGGGCACGGGGAGGATTGTACGGGGAGAGGCGGTCCCTAAGATAAGATGGACCCAAGCCATGTAGGGCTTTAAAGGTCAAAACCAACACCTTGTACTGCGCCCGGAAACTAATTGGCAGCCAGTGGAGGGATTTCAGCACTGGTGTTATGTGCTCCCTCCTGCATGTTCCTGTAATTAGCCTGGCTGCCATATTTTGCACCAATTGAAGTTTCCAGGTTAGGCACAAGGGTAGCCCCATGTAGAGTGTGTTACAGTAATCCAAACGAGAGGTTACCAAAGCGTGCACTACAGCTTCCAGATCCCTCATGTCCAGATAAGCAGAGAGGTGAATCTCTCTCTGCTGATTCTCCTTGCTCACCAATAACATGGAAACAGCTGTATTAGGAACTGTGTGTTATGCAGGGTTTGGGAAGGGTTGCACTGGAATACATAGGTGGGCCTAATTAGCTCTACAATTAAACACAACAACAACTCTAAAATAATATATTGTGTCATTGACCTAAAATGAGGGGAGAGAAAGAGGGGGTGAGAAATAGTTTGTAGTCTACCTGTCTCTGCCACAGTACTAGAACTGGTGAAGCCTGAAACTTGGTCTACATCAGGGGTAGGCAACCTTTTTGAGCCGGGGGCTGGGCAGCTGTCTCTCAGACAATGGGGGGGGGGGCAAAGCACCAAAAATAAATAAATAAATAAATAAATAAAAATAATTAAAAATTAAAATTTAAAAAAAAATGCATGCAGACTCTCTCAGCTCCAGAAAAGCCATGGCAAAACCCCTGTGGAGATTTTGCCAAGAAAACCCCAAGAACAAGCAATAACAACAATAATCAATACCATCATGGCGGGCGGGGGACAGCGGCGGCAGGACTGGCCTGGGGCCAGTCCAAAGGCCTCGGGGGGGGCACATCTGGCCCCCAGGCCTTAGGTTGCCTACCCCTGGTCTACATACTAAAGGGATCCAGATATGTCCATCTCAGGGAGGGAGGGAGAGAGAGAATTTAAAATTTGCTGCAGTACCACACTAAGTCATTGGCTAATCCTAAGTTACTAGACCCCTACAAAGCAAACACCAGCTCTTCAGGGGTAAAGACAGATACATTCTCAAAGTGTATAAAATACAAATCTTATTTCAGAATGGAATCTAACATGTTTCATTTCAGGTTTTATTTTGGCTGGAAAATACTTGCACTGAGGGTGTTTAAAAAAAGAAGGAAAATCCACATTTATTGTAGTTAAAGGCATAAATTAAATAGTTACAAAAGGTACAAATAAGACGTGCCTCATGTCAGCTTACATGGAAGATAATACAGTAAGACAAAATTACATATATTCAAGACTTGACATTCCATATACTTATAAAATAATTTCAAAACATGCCCATAGAGATTTCAAGAGACTGACAAATGATAACTGGTAGTTTTCAGAGGGTGGGATGTAGTGGCTTAGTGATTAAGACACTATGATGGGAAGATCAGAAGGTTGGCAGTTTGAGGCCCAGGTGCTGCATGATAGGTTGAGCTCCTGTCACTAGTCCCAGCTTCTGCCAACCTAGCAGTTCGAAAGCATGCAAATGCAACTAGATAAATAAGTACCACTTTGGTGGGAAGGTAACAGCATTCAGTGCAGTCATGCTAGCCACATGACCATCAGATTAGTCTTTGGATGATGCTGACTCTTTGGCTTAGTAATGGAGATGAGCACCACCCCCTACACTCGGTTACGACTAGACATTCATGTCAAAGGACTACCTTTACCTTTTTAGTTGTCAGAGGAGGAGGTGATACATGATATACTTTTGGTGACTTTCCTCGCTATATGTATTGTCATAGCAAATTTGCAGCAAAATAGAAAATCCAGTGTTTGCATGTGGTAAACTGTACTGTGAAGAAGAGAAGAAACCTGAGGACAAGGCCATTTAAACTCCTGTGCCAGTTGCTTCATAGACTTCTCCTGTTCCTCAGTCTTTCTCTCTTTTTTTCCCTGAGAGAGAGAATTACTGCTGCCTCATATAGAGAGGGAGGAAAGTAAGGAAAGGGAAATGCTAAATGAGTGATGAGAGCAGAGAGAGAGAAAAAATTGAAGATGTGAAGAGAGGAAGGTACTGATGCTATAGTGCAAAAACTTCACTGGGTTTTATTTGAATTTTAGCTGTGTCACCTGGATCTTGTGCATATCCACAGGTGACTTGAGGCTAATGTACATGATAAAACACTCGTCATTCTAGTCAATCAGAATGCAACCTGGCCAGCAATGATTTGCAGGTGTTTGAGATGGGGGGGCAGGAATTGGGTGTTTGCACATTATCAGCAGAGGATGAGTGATTAGATGCAAATAGATGTGAATTTGCACAGGAAAATGAAGACAATTAATTGTTATTGTGAATACACAGAAATCCACAGCAATGCTCATAATACATGTAAACTAGTCCTTGATTTTCATAATGTATTTTTTTTAAAGAGATAGGGAAAGTAAAGGTGCATCCGCGCTACACAAATATATCAGTTTCATTCCATTTTAACTGTCATGACTCCATATGAAGTTCTCCTGTAGTTTAGTGAAGTACCGTATTTTCCGGCGCATAAGACGACCCACGTATAAGAAGACACCCCCATTTTTCCAGTCAAAATATAGAGTTTTAGCACCTCTATCCTCATTATCCTTATATCCGGTGTATAAGACGACCCCCCCCCCCACTTTAGCCACAGATTTTGCAGGTAAAAAAGTAGTCTTATACGCAGGAAAATAAGGTATTTGGAACATACCAGCTTACTCTGATAAAAGATGACTGAGGAACACTTCAACTTAATTCTGTAGTTAAAACAAGCACTCAGAGTATCTGGAAACTGTAGTAAAGGAGAGTTATGAACCACCAGATTTTTTTTTTTTAAAAAAATCACAAACAAAACAAAACAAAAACACCTCACAGGCCATGCAACCATAGCTCCCTCTACCTGAGCAGGCTATGCATAATCATATCATTTCACAACTGGAGCAGATCACAACTGGAGCAGACGTAATGGTTACAGTATGCATGCCATTGCACAATTTTCTGTCACTGCTTTGGTGATGGAAATGGCACTTGTCCTTTCTGTTGTTGTCACTGCCAGAACTTGAGAAAGAAATTTTGTGGACTAGACTGCCAGTGAGAATGACACCTGACAATTCAAATTCAAACAAGAGAATATTACAAGCTCTTGTTAACACTGGCAGCCCTGACTATGTAGCTCCCTCTTTTCATATCCCAGGCAAGCTGACTATAGGCCTTTACAGACTGCCAGAAATAATGCAGCTTGAGACCACTTTAACTGTCCTGGCTCAGTGCTAGGGAATCATGGGAACTGTAGTTTATTGTGGCACCAGAGCTCCTTGACAAAGAAGGCTCAATTGTCTCAGAAAAAACTACAATTTCCATGATTCCCTAGCATTGGGCCAGGGCAGTTAAAGTGGTCTCAAGCTGCATTATTTCTGGCAGTCTGTAAAGGCCCTTTATCCCAGAGTCAACCCATTCATACTGGTCTTCAAAACTGAGGGTCATAAAATGCTTTTTTAAAATGCAGGTTTTATAGGAATTTGGCATTATGAATCCAAAAATGACCTCTGATTTGCTCCAACACATACAGTTTTCCCCCAACTTGGTTTGATGTTTCCATGTTGTCAAATGTGACTGAATGAAATGATCCTGCAAAGAGTAAAAAAGGTATTAAAGTTTTTAAACAGTCTTTCAAAATACTTCAGTTTGCTGATATGAGAAACAAAAATCTATTCAAAAGCACTAAAAGAAATAATGCTGGAATATACATTTCTGGATTTAGCCAAAGCTGAGTAACAACTGAATTGGAAAAAATAAGGAATTTGTGAAAGATCTGTGTGTGGTACATTTTTATTGTGTTTTCAGAACCTAAAAATACATTTAAAACAGCTACATTATTGAAAAAAAATTCTTTAAAAGGCTTGCTTTTTGATCAAGCTTAGAACCAGTTATATTTGGTTGCATGCTATTCAAACAAAATAGAAACTTCAGAGTTGGCTATTTGGAGGGGGATGATGCCTTGCCTCTCGTTTTTATTTGTATGTATGTATTTCATCAATTAATTTATATTTCACCTTTCTCTCAACAAAGGACTCAAATTGGCATTAAAAAATTAAAAACAAGTCTACCTAAAAATCTTATTTTATAAGAGACAACAAACAAACAACAAATAAACAAGAAATTATATTTAAAAATCACATAGATCAAATAAATCAAAACACATTTAAAACATAATTAAAAGATAAAAATATGAAAGCAGAGAACACCACATTCAAAATACCTGTCTGCCACATAATTTAAGCACAAAAGACTTGCCTAAATGAAAAGGTCTGTGCCAGCTTACAGAAAGAGAGCAGAGAGGGGGCTAAATGAACATCACATAGAAGGGAATTCTATAGCCTGGGAATAGCCATTGAGAAGTCTCTCTCCAGTATTCTCACCAAACATGGCTGTGAGATATATAAATGTAGATATATAGAACTTATATAGAGTTCTCAGAGATACTTTGAGGTGGCATACAAGTGTTATTAATAAATCATAAACAAACATGTATAGAAGTGTATAAGGAGACTATTTGGTCATGGGGTACTAAATTGTCTTTAGTGATAATGCAATAATGATATCAAGCTTAGATTTGAAGTATGAGATTTCTATATCTTATATATTGAACAACAACAACAACAACAAATTTCTTCCCTGCCTCTCCCTATGGACTGAGGCGCTGAACAACAAATAATTTAAACATGGCTCGTAACATCAGTTAAAAAATACATGCACCATTTAAAAATCAATCAAAGCTGTCATTTGGAGTGATGGATCCCAGAAACACTCCCAGGCTACAAACACAGTCTTTGAGAGGCTTCATTGACTTATCTGAGGTTGTTTTTGAAGGCATGAAGAAATATATTTGTGTGTCATCAGCATCGTGATAGCACCCTATACCCCATTGCCTCCAGACGATCCCTCCCAGCATTTTCATCAGTGATTCCCAAATTCTGGTCTTCCAGGTGTTTTGGAGTTCACCTCTCAGAAGCCTCAGCTATCTTAGCCAATAGTTTAGGATTCTGGGAGCCAAAATCCAAAATACGTGGAAGGCCAGAGTTTTGGAATCATTGACATAGATGTTAAATACATTGCTGATAGAATGGCACCTTGTTGTATGCAATATATCAGCTCCTTTTTTGAGGAACAGCTACCCCCAAACACCACCATCTGGAACCTCCAGAGAGATATGTCAGGAGCACACAGTGACCCTAAGTCCCAGAGCCCTCAGGGATTCCAGAAGGATACCATGGTTAGCAGTATTGAATGCCACTGAGAGGTTCAAAAGCACCAGGGAAACAATCAATGTTCAGATGAAGATAATTCAATAAAACAACTATAGCAGTCTCAACTCCATGTCCTACTCTGAAGCTGGTATGAAATGGGTCTATAAAATCACTATCATCCAAGACTACGTGGGGTTGGAAAGCAACCTTCTTCTCACCCACTTTGTCCAGAAAAGAGGCATTTGATACTGATTTATAGTTGTTACTGAGTAGAATGAGAGACACAAAATTTGCTGAGAAGTAACACTTGTTAGTAATTCTTCCTCTACAAGACTGGGGTTGCTATGTAATATTATATCTGGAATGCCAAGCACAGATGAGATTGGGCAAATCTCTGTGAAGTGGTCACTATTCTGATTTTATCATTATTTAAGAAGCCTTAAACAGGTTTCAAGCATCATTATTTCCTCACTCCCATGCCAGTCCTTCTGAAACTTTGCATCTTTCTGATTGGAGATATTTAAATGATGTGTGCTAAAGAGCTGAATTGTGTTCTGATCATATCTCCTGGCTGGTATTCATCCTTGTTTTCCAGAAATTGGATAGCTTTCAACACTGCATTAGAACTTGAGACACTGCTTCCTGCCTGTCAACAGAGAGTGTTAACTAGTCCTTGAGACACTCCCTTCAGCTCATCAGTCATGCTAACTAGCAGTTACAGACAGGATGGAGACTGTGAAATGGCTTGACAGTCCAGTGACAAAATGAGGGGAAGTGATGGTTTCTGTTAACATAGAAAGAATGAGTTGCTCCTCCTATTAGTGTGTGTCTCTTTGTGTAAGTGCTTTCAAGTTGCCTGTCATATTTATACATCTGTTTAAATGGAGGCACTTGTAAAGTACAGTCATTTCTCAAGGTTTGTGTATCTCTATATACTGCCTAATTGTGTTTAAATTTCCTTTTATTCAGATTGCTGATCCTGCAGCTGGAGTGTATTCAAGTCTAATAGCAATTCCTTCCTGTTTTATTTTCTTCAATGTGTGATTTCATTATCTCAGGACTCTTACAGAAGCTTTGAAAGCATCCCAGATTTAAATGAGAAGCAAAACAGATGAATTTCTGTCTCTGAAAGAGAGAGAGAGAGACCTTTCCCAGGCCATACAGGGTTTAGTATGCAAATACTAGATATTTAACATCTGTGAAAAGAAGAACACTTTTTTAATGGTCACTATTTTATTTGTATAATCAAACCAGTAGTACTATAGAATATTTTCAGAGGACATTTTGGAAGTTGTTTACTAATGAAGATATAATTAAAACGTGAATATATTTTATGTATGATTTAATAAATTTGACTTTCATTATCTGGGAAGAAAAATGTCCAGGTATCAACTTGCCATTAGTAATATAGTCAGTCCTCCATATCCACAGATATTTTTATCCATTGATTCAACCATTCATGGCTTGAAAATATTCCAAAAAAGATATAAATTCCAAAAAGCAAACCTTGATTTTACCATTTTATATAATGGGCACCTTTTTGCTTTGTCATTGTATCGAATGGGAATTGAGTATCCACAGATTTTGATATCAATAATCATCCTGGAATCAAACCTCAGAAGATACCAAGGGCCTATTGTAGATTAATGGTGTGAATCAGAAATGAGGAACACAAGGCCTTCTGGATATAGCTGGATGGTAATTTCCATTAGTCTCGACCAATGGCAAGGTATGATGGGAGCTGCAATCCAACATATGGAGAAGCATACCTTCTTCAGTCCTAGGATGAAGGAGCCCAAATCACATAATTGAAAACCTAAGATTTTCTCTTTATCAATAAAGAAGGCCAATCAGTGGACTCTTGACTGAAATTTCTTTAACTTTCATTCAGTATATATGTGATGCAAAAATGAGTTTAACTCCATCTTTCATGAAGAGTAATTTCTCTTGACATCTTTTATAGCATTCATTTCCAAGAAATATTCTTGGAAAACATTAGTGCAACTTTTATTGGGCATAGGTGCTTCCAAACATGGGTCAAAGTAATTTGGTGACTGTTAAAATATGTATAGCATTTTTAGACATATTGTTTAGTAATATATGTTTGGAAGCTTTGTGTTCAAAGACACCACATCTTATATTATTACATTTATTTAATGGTAAAATTAAGAAAAAGTCTTGCTAAGAAATCTATTAGTTGGGATTAGAATATGGTTTGCCAAAATTCGGAAACTTTTCTCCAGAGGACATGAGAACTGCAATGGGTATAGTAATTCTGCCTGATAAGGATGCATCCAGATGCTAGAGCTAGTACAGTCACTGTCAGTGTGTTCATGATGGGTGTTGCAGTGATGCTCTTTGACACCCAGCAGAATCTGCAGGACAAGCTGGCTGCTGTGATCCACAACCACTTTGTATCTCTTACCATCAACTAGCTCAGTTTCTCTTCTTCAGAATCCTGTCTTCCTCAGTCAAGAAGACACACAGTAAAGTCCAAAAGTATAGTTTTATTAATGCATATAAAAGAAAATAAGATAACTAAGTAAAATCCATTGTGATGAACTTATCTAGTTCAGCCATGAGCAGATACATCTTTAGCAGATCCAAAAGCATAGGATCACAACTTGTTGTTAAAAGTTAAGAAGAAGTTAAGATCCATGTTTCCAGATCCAGGAATTATATTGTAAAAACAGTATAAACATACTCAAAAACTAAAAGCCAACTCCATGGTTAAAACCACTGCCGAACACACACACACACACACTGTGTTTGCAAACATAAAGAAAACTAGACAAAGGATCCCCTTGGCCCTTCCCATACACCACCTTCTGGGTGTTAACCTTATGCTGATTGGATAATGCCTGTTTGATGTGTATTAACCCAGCCTCTGATCCAGCCCCTAGCTGTGTGCATCATCTCCCATGTGACCTGTCTCTAAACAACCAATTGATGTCATTGTTTACCTTTTTTGATACCCTGTTTTCTCATAACAAAATCTGTGACTATCTGTTGTATCTATAGGAAAGTTTCTGTTTATGTCTGTGGAGCCATCTGGTGCTAGATTAAGTCCTTTTTACTACTTGAAACTTTCTCATGGAAAACTCCATACATCTTGTACATTTCCATCACTCTATATCCCATGCATAACTTGACAGTCACTACCTGCACACACCAATCTAGCTTTGGGGTGTGTGTGTGTATACAGGTGCACTTCTGAATGTCACATCCTACAACTAAGTCTGTGATCTATTCATAGCTACACAAAGGGTCCCTACCTGGTTGTCAGGTCATGGAAATCTCCTTTTACTATCTTATTGACTCAAAGTGATCACCAATCACTGTGTATCCTATCACACAATCCTAACCCAACTGTGACCAATTTATATCATAGAGTTGGAAGGCCATCCACAAACTCCATCCAGTCTAACCCCCTGCCATGCAGGAATACACAGTGAAAACATCTCTGACAGATGGTCATCCAGCCTCTGTTTCATAGAATCATAGAGTTGGAAGAGACCACAAGGGCCATCCAGTCCAACCCCCTGCCATGCAGGAACTACCAATCAAAGCATCCCCAACAGATGGCCATCCAGCCTATGCTTAAAGACCTCCAAAGAAGGAGACTCCACTACTCTCCGAGGGAGTGTGTACCACTGTCGAACCGCCCTTACTGTCATGAAGTTCCCCCTAATGTTGAGGTGGAATCTCTTTTCCTGGAGCTTGCATCCATTGTTTTGGGTCCTAGTCTCTGGAGCAGCAGAAAACAAGCTTGTTCCCTCCTCAATATGACATCCCTTCAAATATTTAAACACAGCTATCATATCACCTCTCAGCCTTCTCTTGTTCCCTCCTCAATATGACATCCCTTCAAATATTTAAACACAGCTATTATATCACCTCTCGGCCTTCTCTTCTCCAGGCTAAACATCCCCAGCTCCCTAAGTCATTCCTCATAGGGCTTGGTTTCCAGACCCTTTGCCATTTTAGTTGCCCTCCTTTGGACACGCTCCAGTTTCTCCACATCCTTTTTGAATTGTGGTGCCCAGAACTGGACACAGTATTCCAGGTGAGGCCTGACCAAAGCAGAATAGAGTGGCACTATTACTTCTCTTGATCTAGACACTATTAACTAAATTAAAAACATCCAAAGAAGGAGACTCCAGCACTCTCTGAAGCATTCAATTGTCTAACATCATTTACTGTCAGAAAGTTCTTCTTAATATATAGATGGAATAGCTTTCCCTGTACCTTGAATCTATTGCTCCATATCCTAGTCTCTAAGCAGCAGAAAACAAGCTTGCTCCATTTTCAATATGTCATCCCTTCAAATATTTAAACATGGCTATCATGGGACTCCTTAACCTTCTCCAGGCCAAACATATCCAGCTTCCTAAACCACTACTCATAGGGCATGGTTTTCAGACCTTTCACCATTTTGGTCTCCTTCCTCTGGACACACTGCAACTTGTCAATATCCCTCCTGAATTGTGATGCCCAGAACTGGACACAGTGTTCCCAGTGACATCTCACCAAAGCAAAATAGAGTGGCACTATTACTTCTCTTGATCTAGATTGATGGGAAAGACTGGCATGCACTGCAAACTAATTGTGTGTGGAGTAACAGCACAGATTTGGTATGTAGGAAAGCATCCTCAGCAAAACTGGGTATTTGGTGTTTGGGGGAAAAAATGAAATGAAAACCCTGGTTAGCCTAAATATGACCTGCTGTTATATGTACTGTGTCAGTCACTGATGGGTGCATGTCAGCTACTGCTTAGAGACCTAAATCCAGTAGCTAGTCCCAACTAAAATAGATCAATTGAATCAATTTCTAAACAATAATTTGATTTTTATGCAAATCATGAGATTACAAAAGGGATATAAATATTTAGTTATTTCATTTGCAGGCAAAAATGAATAATTTCAAAAGTTTTTATTGGGAAAAACTGACAGTTTTGTGCATTTTCATTTTTCATTTTCAATTTTTGTATCTTGGGAGGCTTTTGAGAAGACATTTGTTTCCCAACATTTGCACTTTGAGCAAAATTCACTTTTTGTTGCACACACACACACACACAAATTAAAATGTAAAAAAAAACAGGGGTAGGGGTTTGCATTAATGTGCAAAAAATGCACAGTAGTTGAGCATTTTATTATGTGGAAGGAGGTCTAAATTTGTTTAGACACTCCATCCCATTGAGGATGAGAAAATCTATGAATAAATTTTACATCCCTACTGTAGTGATTTAGGCTGAAGGTCCTACTGCCAGTGTCAGTGTAGTTTTCTAGAGTGCAATTTGCTTTTGCACATTTGACTCTAACATTTCTGCTTCCCTTGGCATAGGGTGGGGGATCAAGGAGTTCATAAAAGCAGTCCCTAACATCAAACATGCTAAAATGGCAGGGGTTGAATAGCAGGACTGACCTTTAAAATATTATTTTATGACCATGCCCAAAATATCTACAGTTTCAAAGAAAAAGGGACAAAATGAAAGCTGCAGTATCTTCCACATTTGTTGGGAAATATTTATGGAGGATTAGAAGAAAATGTATTTGCAAACAGATGAAATTAAAACACTACCACAGATTAAAACCTGATGTTAATACATGCATTTCTTCAGTATACTAATATTAATATCAATATATTACATTCTTTCAGTATATTAAGATTTCTTACAAATAGGGTTGACCTTGTGGCTGCTGAATATTTGTTACCTCTTAGATATTTAGCTTGAAGAAGAAAAGATTGTGAAGTGACATGATAGCTGTGTTTAACTATCCAAAGGGATTCAAAGATATAGCTGTGTTAGTCTGTAGCAGACCTGCACAAATTGGCAGTAGAAAGGGGTCAGAATTAAAATAGGCTAAACTTCCGGCTGCAGATAGGTTTTAGTTAAATATTAATTAACTACATTAATTATTATTTATATTATATATAATTAAATATTTATTATTATTATTATTATTATTATTATTATTATTATTATTATTAAATATACTAAATATTATTAAACCCATCCTTTTCCTCCTCTGTCTGGCCCTTTCCTCAGGAGAAAGCTGGATGGCAGAGGAGCCTTGCAGGGTAAGCATTTGCCTGTCCTCCGCTGCTGCCGCCTGGCCTTCTCCTTGGAAGAAGTGGAGGAGCCTGTGGGGCGAGTGTTTGCCTGTCCTCCTTCTCCTCCACCACCTGGCCTTCTCCTCTGGAGAAAGCTGAGCAGTGGAGGAGCATTGCGAGTATTCACCCATACTCATTCTCCACCCAGCCTTCTCCTCAGGAGAAAGTCAAACAGCAGAGGAACCTTGCAGGGCAGTGATGGCGAACCTATGGCATGCATGCCAGAGGTGGCACTCAGAGCCCTCTCTGTGGGCATGCACACTATCACCTCAGCACAGTTTGCCAGAGTTCATTAATAGAAAGCCAGAGGGATGTGGCACTTTGTGATAAATAAGTGGATTTTGGGTTGCAGTTTGGGCACTCTATCTCTAAAAGGTTTGCCATCACTATTGTAGGGCATGTATTTGCCCATCCTCCATCTACTCCACTGCCTGGTCTCCTCCTCAGAAGAAAGCCAGGTGGTGGAGGAACCTTGCTTAGCAAGCATTTGCCTATTCTCCTTACTGCCTGATCTTCTCCTCGGGAGAAAGCTGAGCGGCAGAGGAGCCTTGCAGGGTGAATGTTTGCCCTTCCTCCTCCTCCTGCACATCAGGAGAAGGCCAAGTAGTGAAGGAGCCTTGAAGTCATTTCACACCCTTGCAGGTCACCAGAAATCCTTTAGTGGGCTGCATGTGGCCTCCAGGCCATATGTTGTGCAGGCCTGGTCTGTAGAATCACTATGTAGAGAGATCTTGTAGCACCTTTGAGACTAACTGAAAGAAAGAAGTTGGCAGTATAAGCTTTCGTAGACTTCAGTCTACTTCCTAAGATACCTTTGGTGGTGTGGAAGCCAGGAACAGACAGATATATGCCCTTGCTATGTGAGAATGTAAATTCAAATTCAAAATCCTTTGTGTATGGAAATGAAATCACAACTGCAGTTTTAACAAAGGTTATTTGTGGACAAAGACATAGCTATTGGGTATGGAAATGAGGTGGCAAGACCAGTTTGGCCTTGGAAATTAGCCTGTAGGTGGGGAGAATAGATGAGTGTAGGATGCACCCCTGAGGATGGCGTCAGATAGTGTTGAAAGGTGTGTAGTGAACCAGGAAGCCATTGTCCCTGTTGAATCCTTTACTGAGAGACTGCAGTTTATGGATGAATTCCAATTCTGCTGTTTCTCTTTCCAATCTACCTTTGTAGTTCTTTTGTTCAAAGACCTCTGTTCTGATGTCTGAGATGTAATATCCAGGGAGATTGAAATGTTCAGCCACTGGTTTTTGTGTATTCCCATTCCTAATGTCTGATTTGGGATGTTACATAGAAGATGGAGAAAGCTGTTCCACAGGCTAGGATATAAACCAATGGAGCCAAATTACAAGAAAAGAGATTTCACCTAAACATTAGTAAAAACTTCTTGATGGTGAGAATTGTTCAGTACTGGAATAGAATCCTCTGGAAGGTGGTGGACTCTCCTTTTTTGGAGATCTTGACACTGAGGTTGAGTGACTATCTCTCAGAAGTGTGTTACCTGTGTCTTCCTGCAAGGCAGGACTACATGGTCCCATCCTTCCAGTCATATGATTCTCTGATTCCATAGTCTATATTTCATCTAATTTTATTTTAGGATTTTTGCTCTTAATCCTCTTTAATTAAAGGGGGGAAATGAGAAAAATACCAAAATGAACAGCTCTTGCTTGCTGTAGAATGTTATCTGCTGAAGATGAAGTTTTATAAATACCTAGGGAATGAACAGATTTTTTCCTTCTTAAAGGCTCAACGGTTTCCTGACTCCACTAGGAAACCATCTTATTTGCTGCATACCAAGGATAAATCATAAAGGTTAAAACTAAGTCTATGGCTAATTTTGTGCACCTGGCAAGCATTTTCGTGCAGGTATAAAATCTGCAAGTACAGTATTGCTCTTCTCTGTGTGTGTATGTTTAAAAATAAACTAGAATATCAGTTGTCTACACTACCAATGGATAGCTGAATTAGCTGTGTTAAAAGACAAGGAAGCATATATCCAATGTGTCCTGTGTTTGCTTTGGGATAAAAGTTAGATCCCACACATGCTAATCCCATGACCAAAATCTCTGCATTGATTAGAGAGATCAGTATGGGAGTGTGTTGTCTCTCTGCACTTGTTTGAATGCGAGTAGTTTTGTGTGTGTGTGACTGGGAGCTCTGGAAGCAGCTTCTGTTCATATCTAAGCAAATATGGGCCCATTCCCACTTACATTTAAATTGGTTTGTGATTCACATTGACACTAGGTCTTGGATTCGATTCAGACCGATGCATAGTTCCTATGCATGGAAGTGAATTATTTCTTTATTCCATGTCATTCCCACTAGAATGAGCCCCAAAGTTGCCTTTGCACCTCAGCCCTAGCAGCAGAGGCAGGAGGAGCCGGGAAAGGCAGGCATCCTGTGGGAGGAAGAAGATCTGGAGGGCAGCAGGAGCAGACAGACAGGGTGCTCAGGGCCCTCCTGGCTGTCTGGCAGAGAGGAAGGGGTGTACAGGCAATGGAGGATCCCTGGCTCCTGTAAGCCTCCTCCTGACAATGGCGATGGCTCTTCCCTCCCTCCTTGCCTTCCTTCCTTGCTCTGACCAGGTGCCCCCTCAGCCCCTCACTCAGCCCTGGGTGTCAGGAAAATGACATGGATGTGACCACAAGGTGGAGTGTAGGATAAGAAATGCAAGCAGTTCAGCTTCATGGGCAGGTGTGTGAGAGTTAGTAATTGGAAATATACACACCTGAGATGCCTGATGCAACAGGCATTATTAACTGCCTATAAAAAGGAGATGTGGGTTTGTTGTGTATGGTGGTTGGTGGAACAGTTTGTTGCAGTGTTGCGAGTATTTGAGATGGCTGTCCAATACTCTGTATGTATATATTGTATATAGTGCAACTAAAGATTAAAGCCCTCATGTTCAGTGAAGGCTGAGCTTGCTGCTGTCTTTATTTGAGAAGAATCATAGAATCATAGAGTTGGAAGAGACCACAAGGGCCATCCAGTCCAACCCCCTGCCATGCAGGAACTCCCAATTAAAGCATCCCCGACAGATGGCCATCTAGCCTCTGCTTAAAGACCTCCAAGGAAGGAGACTCCACCACACTCTGAGGGAGTGTGTTCCACTGTCAAACAGCCCTTACTGTCAGGAAGTTCCTCTTAATGTTGAGGTGGAATCTCTTTTCCTGGAGCTTGCACCCATTGTTCTGGGTCCTAGTTTCTGGGGTGGCAGAAAACAAGCTTGTTCCCTCCTCAATATGACATCCCTTTAAATATTTAAACAAGGCTATCATATCACCTCTTAACCTTCTCTTCTCCAGGCTAAACATCCCCAGCTCCCTAAGTCGTTCCTCATAGGTCTTGGTTTCCAGACCCTTCACCATTTTAGTTGCCCTCCTTTGGACAAGCTCCAGTTTCTCCACATCCTTTTTGAATTGTGGTGCCCAGAACTGGACACAGTATTCCAGGTGAGGCCTGACCAAAGCAGAATAGAGTGGCACTATTACTTCTCTTGATTTAGACACTATACTTCTATTGATGCAGCCTAAAACTGCATTAGCCTTTTTAGCTGCTGCATCACACCGTTGACTCATGTTCAAATTGTGGTCTACCTGGACTCCTAGATCCCTTTCACACATAGTCTCGTTCAGCCAGGTGTCCTTCATTGTATATCTGTGCTTATCGTTTTTCTGCCCTAAGTGCAGTACTTTACATTTCTCCGTGTTGAATTTCATTTTGTTAGCTTTGGCCCAGCTTTCTAGTCTGTTCAAGTCATTTTGAATTTTGATCCTGTCTTCTAGGGTATTAGCTACTCCTCCCAATTTGGTGTTGTCTGCAAATTTGATAACTATGCCCCCAGTACCATCATCCAAGAAAGACAGAGTTCAAGGCTGTGTGCTGCTGTGAAGGATTTTTTCCTTCTCTGCCAGATGCCCTTTTGCAGACAACTCTCTGGAATCCTCCTCCTGGTATCCTGTCAACGTGGAACAACTCTGCAGGTGGTCGTGGTGGACACAGCATGTCTTTCTACACCCCAACAAGGGTTATGGACCCAGTGTCAGTGTGGACAATGCTTGAGAAACTGTGGGACATATATTTCTGCAATTGGTGAGCTGCTTTGTGTTCCTGGAGGGCTGAAGAGAAAAGTTCTGGAGAGGAGTGAGTTAAGAGTGTCTACTCACAGACTCTGCTCTTATCTGTTTGCTTTGGAAGCTAATTGTTTTTGGCAGCCTGCCCGGACTGTTATCAGTGTGTTTGTTTGCATCTGTTTAAGTCGCAGACTCAGTGCAAACATGGAAACTGCAGTCAGGTTTGAAAAACTGTCTGAAAAGAACTATGCTTCCTGGAAGTTATACATGCAGGCTTTGCTGATAAAGCAGGACTTATGGGACTATGTAAAGAAACAACCTGACCCTGCTAATGAGGATGAATTAGTAGGTGACAAAAAAGCTAGAGCTTCCATTATTCTAGCTGTAGAACCAAATCAGCTGAATAATGTAAGAGATAAGAGGTCAGCGTTTGGAGTCTGGAAAGCTCTTGTGAATGTAAACCAGCCAGCTGGAGCCTTGTCTAAAATGCTGTGCAGCAGAAAGCTGTATTGTTGTTAACAGCAGGAGGGTGAAAGTGTGCTTGTACATTTAAAAAGGATGCAAGATAATTTTGCAGAGTGCAGTGAGCATGGCATCCATATAGAAGAAACTCAGAAACCATATATACTCCTGAGCAGTCTAAACAGTGAGTGGGAGTTGCTGATGTACAATCTGCAGGGAGTAGCTGAAGCTGATTTAAATGTTGACCTCATGGCATCCAGAATACTGGAAGAGGTACAGAGGAGAGACTCAGAGGAGCGCTTCAAGGGTGCGACCAGCTGGAGGTGACAACCAACCAACCAACCTACATCCTTGTCTGAGGAAGGGAGTGCTGCTGTCTGCAGGATACGGAGATGTTTTTCCTGTGGGGAGACCGGACATTTGATAAACAACTGTCCTAAGGTCTCTGCAGCAAAGGAAGGACAAAACTCACAGAAGAAAAGGAAAGACAAGCCACAAGATGGGAGGGGGTTTACTACTGCTGTAGAGGGAGTTGTAAATGAGGAAAAGGACCAGTCTGTCTGGATTTTGGACAGTGGGTGTTCTCACCACATGACCCCTGATAGGGAAAAACTACAGAGCCCAAAGCCAGCACCAGTGGACACTGTGGTATTTGTAGATGGTTAATCTGGCAGTGTAGAGGGTCTGTGTTAATGCCAGGTTTAAACAAGGTATTTCATAATGTACTGCGTGCACCAAAACTACAAAATAGCCTTGTAAGCGTAGCATCCCTAACCGGTGATGGGTATGAAATCCTTTTTAAAGGGGACGAGGGGATTGTGTACAAGGATGGAGCAGTATGTGGTAAAGCTGTAAAGAAAAACCACATTTACCACATGGTGGCACAGGTGCAGTGTGGGACAGTAACAAACAAGCCACTGCATGATAGGTGTGCTCATTACTTACATAGAGTCATGGGCCACATAAGCTTTAAAGCAGGGGTAGGCAACCTTTCCCCTTTAAAGGCCGAGGGACTTCAGCTCCCAGAAGCCTCAGCCATGTTGGCCAATAGTCCCATGTTGGCCAATAGCTCCTGGGATTCTGGGAGCTGAAGTCCCTCGGCCCTTAAAGGGGAAAGGCTGCCTACCCCTGCTTTAAAGGGTTAAAAAATCTAGAGAAGATTTGCCCAGAGTTCAGGGTAGAGAACTGTTACCTTGACTGTGCTGTATGAAAAAAAGTAAAAGTCAAGACTTACCCTGTTGCGAAGGTGAGCAAATGCATTACCCAGAGGCCTTTTCAGGTGGTACATGCAGACTTATCAGGGCCACATCAAGTAAAAAGTATAGGGGGAAGCAGATTTACCCTAGTGATTGTAGATAGGCATACCAGATTTACCCATGTGGCTATGTTCAAAACCAAAAGTGAGGCTGCTGACATGGTTAACAAATGGGTCAATTCTGTTGAAAGAGAGTTTCCCTACAAGATTGGCACTTTTGTGACTGACAGAGGTGGGAAATTTCTGTGTAATAATCTGCAGCAATGGTTTGGGCAGAAAGGAACCCAACATAAAATTACAAATCCCAGATGTCCAGCTGAAGATGGTTTGGCTGAATGTAGGATTGGGATGATAAATCAGATAAGAGATTGTATGTTAGAGGATTCTGGAGCACCAGCTAATTTGTGGGGTGAAGCAACAAGAACTGCTTGTCATATTGTAAACAGGTCATGGTGCAGTGTGATAAATCAAACGCCATATTATTTATTGTATGGGAGAGCACCAAACCTGAGGTATTTAAGGGTGTTTGGTCAATTTGCCTCAGTCTATATTCCTCCTCAATTTAGGAAGAAGAATGAGGCCAAAAGCCAAAGGTTACATTTTGTGGGCTATGAGGGAAACAAGTACAGGTTCCTGATGGATGGGAATAGGATCTTGTATTCCAGGAGTGCTAATTTTGAAACTCATGCTGGGTAGGAGAAAATTCATTCAAACCAAGATGTTTTTGTAAAACTTAAAAATATTGATGTGAACAAAAACACTGGAAATGGAGGGGTGATAGCATCCAGAGATATGAGTGATGAGCAAACAAGCACTTCTGAAGGCACACAAACACCAAGGCAAGAGCCAGCACACAGACAGGCTAGTCAGAGTAGTAGCAGTGACACTGAGGATGAGCATGGCAGAACCAAAGTCATCATTCCGTGAAGGACTCAACGAATCAGGAGACCCCCAGAAAGGTTTGTGGTGCAAGAGGCACAAGCTTGCACTGTTGTAGTAGAGGAGCCTGATGATTATAAGGACATGCTCAGGTATCCAGCATCCAAGCAGGAGAAGTGGAATATGGCTATGGATCAGGAGATCAGTGCATTGGTGGATAGGAAACTGTTTAATGTGGTTGACAGGCCTAAAGAGCAGAAAGTAGTTGGCTGTAGATAGGTCTACAGGAAAAAGGACATGCCTGATGGGACTGTGAAGTATAAAGCTAGAATAGTAGCAAAAGGTTACTCACAGAGACAGTTTGAGAATTATGATAAAACATTCTCACTAACAGCCAAGGCAGAGAGTCTCAGAATGTTGCTTGCTGTAGCTGCAAAAAGGAAGTTAATGGTCCATAATTTCGATTTTGAGACAGCATATCTTAATGCCAATCTAGAAGAGATTGTATTCATGGAACAACCTCCTGGATATGAGTTTGAAGGCAGTAACAAGGTCTATAGGCTGAGGAAAGCACTGTATGGACTTAAGCAAAGTGCCAGATGCTGGAATAGGTGTATGCATGAGGAATTAGTGAAGTTAGATTATCGGCGAAGTGTGGCTGATGTATGTGTATATACAAAAGATAGTAGAATTTTAGTAATCTATGTTGATGACCTGTGTGTAGCGGCAAGGAACGAAGAAGAGATTAGACTGGTGCAGAATGAGTTATCACATAAGTTTAAACTCAAGGACCTTGGTCATCTAAAAAAGCTACCTAGGTATAGAGGTAGAGAGAGACCAGAGTGGTGGTTTCAGGTTTTGCTAGAGGAGAAAAATAGATAAACTACTGGAAAAAATAGGTTTAAGTGAAACTAAAGTTGTAGGAAGCCCAATGATGCCTTATGAACAAAATCTGGAATCAGAGGTTAAGGTCACAGTATATAAAAACAAGTGTAAATGACACATGGTACACACCACATGTCATTTGGAGGGGAACATCAGGAAAATGACATGAATGTGACTACAAGGTGGAGCTGTAGGATAAGAAATGCAAGCAGCTCAGCTCCATGGGCAGGTGTGTGTGGGTTAGTAATTGGAAATGTACACACCTGAGATGCCTGATGCAACAGGCATTGTTAACTGCCTATAAAAAGGAGATGTGAATTATCTCTAGTGTGGGTTTGTTGTGTATGGTCGAGTAGTTTGTTGGAGTGTTGCATAGTTGTGAGTATTTGAGACAGCTGTCCAATATTCTGTATGTATATATTGTACATAGTGCAACTAAAGATTAAAGCCCTCGTGTTGAGTGAAGGCTGACCTTGCTGCTATCTTTATTTGGAAGAAAGCCAGAGCTCAAGGCTGTGTGCTGCTGTGAAGAAATTTTTCCTTCTCTGCCCTTTTGCAAAGAACTCTCTGGAATCCTTCTCCTGACATCCTGTCGACATGGAACAACTCTGCAGGTGGTCGTGGTGGACACAGCGCGTCTTTCCATGCCCCAACAGAGGGCACATTCGGACTCCTTTCTGCACCTCAAAGCCAGAAGTGCTGAGGGGGGTCTCTTGTCCAAGGAGTGCCAGAGGAGAGTCCCCCTCAGCTCTCCTCTGCCTCCTCCTCCTTCCCTGTGGCTGGCAGGGAGGCTAGTGCCACATTCCCCAGGAGTCCTCCTCCACCTCTTCCTTCCTTGCCTTCCACTGCAAAGAGGTGCCCCGGAAGTAGCCAAACCAGGAGGAGGACAGAACACCTGGGGCCCTCCTCTTTTGCCTGGTTGTCCAGCAGAGAGGAAGGGGTGCACAACCAATGGAGGCTGAGCAGCTGAGTGGCCCCAACTCCTCCCAAGTCCTCTCATTTACTCTCTTACTCTCACCTTCTACCTTTAGTCTCTTCCCTCCAGTGTCATGCAGATCAGATCCATTGTCCACACTTGTTGAACACACTTGTAAATCAGTTCTTTTCCAAAGAACTAGCAAATAATCCTTCTTCAGAAAGAGCCATTTTTTTGCATTTGCCTTGCTTCACTGTGATTGAAACTGAGCGCAGTCAGTTTGGAAACCGATTCCAGCATGAATGAGGCACGTATAATCCGATCAGCAAATTGCTTTAAATCATAAGGGGAATGAGGCCTAAGAGTAGAAACTTCCTGTAGCAAATGGCACATATGAGTAGAAACTTCACCAGATGTGGAGTTGCTGAGGGAGGGAATCAACATCACAAAAACATTTGGGGAGACATAGTTCTTGTAGGCCTGTATGTTTCTTAAGGATCATACTGCTCAGGCACAATTTTCATGTCTTTGCCTACACACATACACACACATGGGCAAGGAGGAGAACTGAAGTACTTTAGTACTTTTCATGAACAGAAAAGGTACTTTACCAAGTTAAATTCTGAGGCTAGATGTAGAGCTTTGTTAGGCACTCAGGTAATTCTCTGTGTAGACAATTGTACTCTACTTATTTTACTATTTCAGTTTGAATGCTTATTCATAATAGGCTGAACAATAATAATAATGCTTGAGATTTATGTAACTGAATTATCAAAATGCCACAAAACAATAATTTCAGTAATAATTACAACAACCCTGTGAGGGAGGTCAGTAGCATTATGTTTCAGTTGGAGGAAATTCAGACTGGGAAACAAATAGGGGAAAAGGAGGGATTGTCTGCATGAGCCAAAAGGCTTGTGTTCCCCTGGTCTCACATTGTCCAGTTCAGACAACACGGATGCAAAACGCAGGACCAGGATTGGGTCTGATCCTGGTAGACTGGACATGGATCCAGTGGATGCAACTTGATCCTGGGTTAAGTAGTCTTTACCCTGGGCAATTTGACCCCTGGTTTGCTGTAGGGTTCCTAGAAACTCCATGGCAAACTCCAACTGTTTATATGCCCCCCATGCTCCTTGCTACACTATCACTAGTACATAGACACCCCCCCTTCATTAGACATGGTGATGGGGGGGGCTTCTCAGTACTAGAGATTGCACAGCATGGCAAGGAGTGTGCACTGGTAGCAGGTCATGGGTTCATCCAGGGACAGGCATGTAAATACCCACCTGTCCCCATGCCATCCTGGGAACTGAACTGGGTGAGCACTTGGGGCATAGTAGCATGGGCTCGAACTGTGCTATCCTGGCCTATCTGCTCAGCCCCTAAGACACACTGAAGAAATAGTTTTCTTCTGGCTCAGAGCATTCATTTAGATGCTATATAAGCATTTAAGATTTATGATTTTCCACACTTTAAATGGATACTAAAGGATAATCATGGATCAGACTATAATAACTGACAAAGGAGTGAATTAACTCTCTCTGAAATTTTCTTTATTAAAACAGCTTCTCCAGGTATTTTCCTTGCAGGAAGAAGCTTGCAGGTAATTGTACCCCCCCCCCCCCCACACACACACACAAAGAGCAAATGCTTGCTTCAGGCAGGAATGAAGGTAGGATTTTAATTTAACAACTGACATGGGAGAAATGTTACTCATCAAATCTCTCCTGAACTATTTTTGGAAAATAAATAATGGAAGATCTTTATCATGGATCTCCTACAAGACATTAGCTTTCACCCTTAGCCTGTAAAATCTATGTAATTATATCAGTTGTTGAGATATGCACCAAGGGTCTGATACAGTTGAACAGTTAATCTTCTAATGAGTAGACAAGAAAATGATGGACAATATAATTCTCTATCAAAGGTATACATATTTCCTGCAGACTGAAACAGTGTTTTGCCAGATTCTGTAAAATCGGAAGCTGATAACCTTATTCCCACATAGAGCTGATATTCCATCTTGTATCACTGCAGGCAAGGATTTAAATGCTGGGTTTCTAACAGAGAAAGAACTTGAATTTGAGTTCTATGCCTTACATCTCAGGCTGGCACATGTTAGTTACTGATTTGGAAGAAATGTGACAAAGAGAAACACTTGTAGCTGTACAAAGTACAATATGCCTTGGAGATTTTCCCCCTCCCCATTTTCTTAGCAAATAGCTTTGCAGGAGCTGCATTTATTTTACTTGAGCAGCACAGCAGCCAACATTCTGCAACATTTCTTTTCAACTAAAATTGACCCCATAGCGTTCTGAACATACTGATGCATGGGGCAGTAGGAACTGCAAATATATGGTAAAGACTGAGGCAACATTTACTGTTGGAGCCATCTGCTACACTTCTAATTGTCAGGAAATTCTTAAAGGCAGAGTAGGACTTACCCATAAAATAAAAGGGAAGAAAATGTTGAGAGATGGGAATTAGGCCTCAGTGTATAAATGCTCAAGGGTGGTAATGTTTTTATGGGGGATATACCAACTTCACTGGTACCATTTCAGGCTTGACTTCCATGCATGTTAACCTGAAAATGTGGTAGATAAATGTCAACACCCATATTTTCAGGATGTGTGGTCTTGTGTTGTGTTATGGGCATATGTGCACATTTGAGGATATCATGCAGAGTATGGCTTTAAAGGAGGGGTGGAGAAAATGTAGTCCTCACTCTTCCAGATTCAGAAATCTACTGGCAATTCCCCCAAACCCCTAAACCTCTCAGTTGATTTTGGATGAATTTTCACTGGGGATGTGATCTTTTTGCTAATTTCATTCTTAAAGAAACCAATGAGTAATCCCCCCCTCTTCAATAAATTCTTCAAAGACTGTGCAGTTTTTGAAGATTGTTTGCAATTTGAGGCTAATTCAGTGGAAAATGTTTATGTAGTTTTTGTGTGCAGAAAACAGAATTTTCTGAGCTGAAAATGAAATTTTGAGGTCAAGCAGACAGGCAGGAAAAAGTGGCAGAGGCTGCTCCACCTATGATTGCCCAGTGATTGCCTGGGGACCATGGCAACCACATGGCCTGCTCTTATAGAAGGTTGCTGCTGCAGTCCTGAATGGGCCACTGGCAAGGAGGACTTTTTCCACACTCCCTTTTGCCAGCAGCCCAAGGCTGCCTTAAGTAATCTGTACGCAATGCCCCCAAAGCAGGCAGAAGCCACTCTTTCCTGCCCATCTGTTCTGGGCCTTTGGTGCACAAATATTTTATGTGCAAAAATGGTATTTTCCATGCAAAAGTTATTTTCTGTGAAGAAAAAGTACAGATTTTGTGCAAAAGAAGTCCTGAACTTCAATGATTCTCATTATGATTTCCTAGCATTAAGGAAACCCATTTTTCAACCGTTGTTTGAATTTTTTCATATATTATTCTCATCCCTATTTTTCACATGAAGCAAGAAAACCATTAACAGACATCTTGGTTTGACTGAATTCCTTTCTTTTGTTTTAGCTAAAAGCTGCCTTAAGAGGAGAAGTGATACGAAGTGGGACTGAAAAGGGCAAACAATAGCAGGGGGGTTGGAGTAAAAATTGGTTATGTGAGGCTGCTGGAGAGATTCAGATGACTGCATACAAAACAAATGTCCATGCAGACCATACCCTGTGCATCCTGGTGTGCAGGTCACCTGTCTTCTTCACCAGCCACCAGGGTTTAGCACAAGTGTGCAAGGGCTCCATGTCCATATTGATCTACACACAGAGGGCTCCTCTATGTTATTTGATTGCTCTGTGGTTACATATATGTACATCTCTAGGGCCTTTCACATTTCTGCCCGACATATGTCCAGTGGGCATGTCAGCTACTGAACTTAGTTGTCATCAATTGTACAGCAAGCTGCTGTTCCCAAACCACAGTCCCCCACTGAGCTGTTGTATTAATAGGAATCAATGCTGACACTTTTTGTTTAGCTGTGTCTGCTCCATGTGTATAGTATCTTACAAAGCTGTCCACATCAAACACTGCAGACACAGTGATCTATCCATACACTTCCAAGTCCTGAGTGTTATATGAACACCCAGTGGGAGACATGCATTGTGCTTAAGATTTTTGTCTGACATGATTGTGCTGTCTAGTCAGCATGTCAGTGTGTCAGGCACAAGTCATATTTTCTCTGCAGGACAGAAAAACTGCAACCTGTGGACTGCAGAGTGACAAGAACAGACTCCTGCCAGCCACATGTTTTCCCCTCAGCACTCTAACCTACAACAAGAAACAGCAGCAGTTTGAATGAATGGGCTTTCTCAATCCTCAAGAAGCTGAGGGTTACAAAGTTATTCAAAATGGATGAAATATTTTCCCAATTAATTGTAATAGGATCAGCAGGAGAGCTTGATTTTTTGTATGGACTGATTGTATTGCAGTCGCCCCTCTATTTTTTGGGGGGGGGGGAATCTGTTCCAGATGCCCCCACAAAAATGGATAATCTTCAATATTCAAGCCCCATTGGCTTGAATGGTGGTGTGTGCCTGTGAGCACATGCCCCATTTTATCCCCCTCCATTTGCTGCCTAAGAATGGGACATGGACTCCAAGTCCGGGAATACGGAGGGGCAACTGTATATTATATTATATTACAGTATATTCAACTTCGCTAAAACCCAACATATACAGATTCAGACAGGATAAGCTAAATAATAATAATAATAATAATAATAATAATAATAATAATAATAGATAATAAAATAGAAACAACAGCATTTGACAAATTTTCAAGCAAGCTTTGCTTTCCAGCACTGGTCACTTTAACTTAAAATAATTCTCTTGGATTAAATAGTCAAATATTCAGAATGGAAATTAATAGAAAGGAAAGGCCCTGGTTGATTGGGAGAATCAAACAGCTAAAACTAAAGAGGCTGACTCTGGACCTTGTGTTCTTAGCTGGGATGAAGCTGCATGGATGATCTGGCCTGGGTCTTGGCCTATTCCATTCTGCAGAGGGGCTCACAGCTCATTGGTAAAGTTCACACACTACATGAAGACAGACCTAAGTTAATTTGTCTAAAAATAATCAACAGCAAGGCTTGTGAGTGCAGGGCCTTTACCTGCTAGGTTGGAAAACATCTGTCTGCTTACAGAGTTTAGGAATGTCATTTATGGATTATAACTCCCAGAATTTCCCATCCAGGCATAATCAGTGTCCATGTTATCAAGGAGTTCTGGAAGCTGCAGTTCAAAAAGATTTTCCAAGCTCTGCCTGTGTAAGTACACTGATCTAATTTGGCATGGAGCTTCTCTCATGCAAGGCTGGCCACTCCAACTAATATTAGACTCCATTACCAAGCAGCCCCAGCCAGCATAGGCATCATCACAGATTGTCTGTGATGATGGAAATTCTAGTCTAACAACATCTGGAGGGTCACAGGTTCTCTACCCTGGCTATAATAAATGGACCACTGGCATGTGGTGGTTTTGGGGGGCTATGCACAGACATGGCAACCACCCAATTGCATGAAAAGAGTTGCTTCCAAATTGTTCTAGGGTTTTTTAATCCAAGCCTCCTCCTCGCCTGATGGTTTTTCAAGGATGATACAGAGATGTATAAATAAATACTGCTTCCTAGTATCAGACCACTATAGATGGAAAATGCTAGTATGTGTCTACAACATCTTTCTTACAATGCAAGATTGATCCTGACACTACACTCATTAATGTTCTGGCCATTCAAATGTAGAAGTAATATGCTTTTACCGCTTCCTTTGGGACTTCTTACTAGGGAATAAAGACATCTCTGGAAGAATGCTTTTCATTCAGCCTAGGTTTTCCTTCCCTAAATTAGATTGCAACATTTCTTTCTACTATAGTTTCCTTGCTAGCTTGAATTACTTGTTATCCCTCATTGCTTTTATATTTTCTGAATATCTTCAGTTATGCATTTTCTTTGTTAAGTCTAAAAACATTACTTAAGAGATATTGCTGTTTAGCTCTCCCTTTACCAACTTTCTGACATCATTTTAGTTTCTCTAATGATGCTGCTTCTGCTAGATTCACAGCAAACCATCATGTCAAACCAAGCCTTCAGGAGGCTGGCTGAGAGTCATTTCAGCTGACGGTTGAAGCTACACTGAAATAGGGATACAGGCCCATTCTCCAGATTTCAAAGGAGATAGTGTCATCATCTGCAAATCCTATGACTTCATTTCATAACCACAGCTTGGAAGAATTCCTTTTGGAATTTAACTCCTAAGATTCACAGTTCCCTAATATACTTGATTTGGTAAATTTGCATTAAAATGTGACCCATAAAAATTTTGGACTGACCTTACTTGGATGCTATTCTATCTGTAAATGTAACAGAGTTCCTTTTCTTGGAACTAGGCTTTTCTAATGTCCTCTTCACTTTACTTCTCCATGCTTCCTGTTGATAGGCTCAATTGGTTGGGGACCAATGGAAATTATGGGTTGGATTCTATTCCTATAAAAGTCCAGGAATATAGAGCACAGGTATACATGTGACTTACAATGAACTTGCCTTGTTGGAGGGAGGAAGACAATGTGAAAAAGACACAAGGTATCTTCTGTTCTTTGGAGTGTCCATGAAACTGCATAGTTTCCTTTGGCAGTTGCAGGTGATGTAGAATGTTCTCTTGTGTGTGCCTGCATACACACAACACACAGAGGAGATTTTCAGATGTGGGGGAAGGACAGGAGTGAAGCGGATTGCTCTCATCCTTATCCCATGGTTATTGTGTGATCATGTAAAAGACATTCACACACATTCCACTTATCCCATCATTATCCAATGAATTGGAAATGTCCTGTCACTTTTAATTAATGAAAATTTCCATTAATGAAAAATGACAGGACAATTCCACTTCACTGATGGGAAAAGGACGGGATAAGTGTGGCATCGTATGATAGTCTTTCACGCAATTGTGAATATTTCTACTTGACAGTTGGGATAATGACCAGATAAGCATATCATCATTTGATAGTCTTTCATGCTATTGGACAAAAGGATGTGATAATCTCCAGAGTAATTTAAAATGTTGACTGATGTTGCATATAATACTAAAGAGGACCACCAGAGAGGCAAGGGGACTGGGCAAAGCACCATCTCAACCCAAACTCCGCCCCTCAGCTGGACAGGAGGACAAAGAAGACCACCAGAGAGGCAATGGGACTGGGAAAAGCACCATCTGAACCCAGACTCCACCTCCTCAGCTGAGCAGGAGGACAAAGATGACCATCAGAGAGGCAAGGGGACTGTGCAAAGCACCATATGAACCCAGACCACCCCGTCAGCTGAGTGGGAGGACAAAGAGGACCACCAGAGAGGCAAGGGGGCTGTACAAAACACCATATGAACCCAGACTCCACCCCTCAGCTGAGCCAGATAACACTGGAGGACCAGGCAGTGTCACGGCCAGCCAAGAACAGGTCTCGGAGGATGAGGAGGAGGATGGGACTCCTCCAGAGCAAGAGGTAATGGAGGCTACACCAGGGGCTAATCCTGCTCCAGTGCAGGAGGTAATTGAGGCTACACCAGGTATTAATCCTGCTCTGCCAGTGCCCAGCCCTGATCTCCCAGCCCCAGAGGAAGAGGCTCAGCCAGGTCCTAGTACTGATAGGATTCCTCTGGTGGTACAGCAGCCTAGTGGTGACTCTGGGGAGGAATCAGGCTTGAAGGTTCCCTCCTTCAGGCAGCGCAGAGCTGAAAGTGCTGGCAGACGTAGATCCCAGAGAATTGCTGTGAGGCAATTAGCTAAGCAGCCTCATCTGGTACGGGGGAGGGCATCCCCTATTTAGGAAGCAGAGAGACGCCAACTCAATGCCAGAGTTTATTGCATGATCCTTTGGTGTGATTGCTGCCCGCACTGGCTCCCTGCATCTTGACTCCTTGTTGCCTTGACTCTTGACTTCGAAATGGACTGGACTATTGCTACCCACTGGCTGACCTGACCCTGGACTGGACTGGCTATCATGACTCTGGTATCCCTGATTTCAGCTTTGACTTTCGGTTTGCTCTTTCTCTCACTCCCTGCAAGGTTTGTGGACTCTTTCCAGCTGCATAGCTAATTACCTTGTTGAGCCATTCTTATTGGCGTAGGTTTGTATGTGCTGGCCGCAGTCCAGGACAGAATAAACTCTGGCCATACTCCAAGCTGATAACAGGATGGCAGAAGCAGCTTTAGTTAAAGAACTTTTGGAGCAGAACCAAAAGCTGACGGCCCAAGTTGCTGTGCTCACTCAAGTTGTGACAGAGCTTCAGAACCAAAACCCAGTTCCTCAGCTTCCTGCACTCTCCCAGCCCAGACCCAGGACAAATTGCCTTACTGCTCTGCCGGAGAAATTTTCTGGAGATCGGGCTTTGCTGGATAGTTTCTTGGCCAGCTGCCAGTTGCATTTTTGCATCAGGGAGGCAGATTTTCCTAATTACGCCCATATGGTGGCTTTTGTGATCAGTCTGCTGTCTGGCCCAGCTAGCAAATGGGTGACACCCTACCTGAATGCCAATAGCCTGGTGCTTGCTGACGGGCAATCTTTTGAAAAGGAGTTCAAGGAGACTTGGGGGGATCCAGTTAAAGCAGAGACAGCTGAGTCCCGGCTTTTGACTTTGTGACAGGGCCAGGGGTCGGTGGCACATTACTCTGTGGCTTTTTGTCTTCTCGCCCAGGATGTCACTTGGGGTGACAGTGCCTTGCAGGCTGTGTTTCGGCACGTTCTGTCTGCTGGGATCCTGGATGAACTGGCCCGCTCTGAACATCCAAAGATTTTGGAGGCCTTGATTACACAGGCCATCTGCCTGGCCTGCCGCCTTACGGCTCGAAGAGAGGCTCGACAATCTGGCCTTCCACCTCCTTCAGCACTGGTGCCATTGTCTCCTGCATTTGCCCCCGAGGCCGCTGCTCCTGGAACCACAGAGGAGCCGATGCATCTGGGAAGAGCTCGGCCCCAGCTGTCAGGGACAGAGAATTAGTGGAGGAGGTGGGAGGGCCGGTGTCTATACTGTGGCCTCTCTGGACATTCTGCCAGGGTCTGCCCAGCCAAGGGACGTCGAATCAAGCTGCCGGGAAATGGGGCACCTTAGGTGTAGAGCGGGTTTGTCACCTGGGGGCTTCTTGGAAACCGACACCTGCTACTTCGGTCTCCCGGAGGGACCTCTTGCTGGTGGCTGCCAACCTGCAGCTGCCGTCTATGGAACTTTTGCCGGTAGGGGCCATGTTGGATTTGGGGGCCTCCAGTTGCTTCATGGACTTGGCTTTTGCTTGTCGTCACGGGATCCCAATGGAGGTGCTGCTCGAGCCCCGGGCAGTGGAGACCATCGACGGATGGCTTCTCCAATCGGGGCCCGTGACACACCTGACTCCAGTGCTCCGCCTTGAAATCCAGGGCCATGTTAAGGAGCTCCATTTTTTGTTGGCAGCGGTCCCTCATTTCTCGCTGGTGTTGGGCATGTCGTGGATCTCGCAGCATGACCCGCATATTTCCTGGTCTCGGCGGGAGGTGCTCTTCGGATCAGAGTACTGTCAGGATCACTGCTAGCTGGAGTGTATCCCAGCTGCGGTAGTGGCGGGGGTTCAGGACAGTAAGGTGACATTGCTGGAGAAGTACCAGGACTTCGTGGATGTCTTTGACCAGCTTCCCCCACACCGGCCCTATGACTGTGCTATTGACCTGGTGCCAGGGGCATCTATCCCGGTGGGGCATCTCTTCTCCGAGCCTGAGCTGGCAGATCTGAGGGATTTTTTAGAGAAGAACCTGCAGCGGGGTGCCCCAATGCTCTTTGTCCACAAGAAGAGTGGGGAGTTGCACCTCTGTAATGACTATCGGGCGCTTAATAGCATCACCATCTGCAACCGCTACCCCCTACCGTTGATTCCTGAGTTGTTGGAGTTCCTCCGCCATGCCAAGGTCTTTACCAAGCTGGATCTTCAGGGAGCCTACAACTTGGTAAGGATTCGGGCTGGGGATGAGTGGAAGACGGCCTTCCAGATTCGGTATGGGCATTACGAGTATACCGTCATGCCCTTTGGACTCTGTAATGCCCCCGCCGTCTTCCAGAACTTTGTGAACGATGTGTTCAGGGACTATCTGGACTGGTTTGTGATCATCTATCTGGATGACTTCCTGATCTACTCCCCGAACCAAGGTGCCCATGATTCCCATGTGCGTGCAGCGCTCCAAAACCTGAGGGAACACCGCCTGTACGCCAAGTTGGAGAAGTGTGCTTTTGATCTCCGAGAGGTAGACTTTCTGGGGTACACTGTCTAGGCGCAGGGCATGGCCATGGACCCAGCCAAGGTCAAGTCAGTGTTGTCTTGGCAGCCCCCTCGCAACAGGAAGGATGTGCAGCAGTTTCTGGGGTTCACCAACTTTTATCAGAAGTTTATTGAGGACTATGCAGCCCTCACAAGCCCCATCTCCCAACTGTTGTGGGGGAAGGGCCAGTTCCAGTGGACGGCAGTGGTGCAGTCTTCGTTCGAGGCTCTGAGGGCGCACTTCACGTCGGCCCCAATCCTGCAGCACTCGGACCCTCGCACGCCCTTTGTCTTGGAGGCGGATGCCTCAGACGTAGCCATTGGGGCAGTGCTGCTCCAGCCCGCGGGTCCCCAAGGACATCTGCTGCCTTGCGCCTTCTACTCCCAGCAGCGCTCTCCTCCAGAGTTGATCTACACCATCTGGGAAAAGGAGCTGTTGGTGATCAAGGTGGCCTTTGAGACCTGGCGACATCTGCTGGAGGGGGAGGCACACCCGGTGGTGGTCCACACTGAGCATAGGAACCTGGAGCACCTGCAGACAGCCAGGAAGCTGCCCCAGAGGTAACAGCGCTGGTCGTCCTTTTTCACCCGCTTCCGCTTTCAGCTCAAGTACATTCCCCAGTCCCAGAACCAGCAGGCAGATGCGCTCTTGCGGAAGCCAGAGTACGCCACGTGCCCAGAGAGGGAGTTGCGGTTGACCATTTTTTGCCCAGAGAATTTCACTGCAGCACCAAGGGAGGCTGCGCTTGTGGACAAGATCCAGGAACTCCAGGGTCAGGACCCACTGGTGGCACAGCATTCAGGGGAAGGGGATGCCTCGCCCTTCGCCATGCGGGACAGCCTGCTCTACCACTGGGGTCACCCGTTTGTGCTGACAGGGCCGTGTCGGGAAGCGGTCATGCGCCTGTGTCACGAGTCCAAGCTGGCGGGGCACTTTGGCTTCTGCAAAACTCTGCATCTCCTCACCCGAGAGTTTTGGTGGCCTTGAGTTCAGGCGGAGGTGGCCAAGTATGTGCACATGTGCCCAGTGTGCCATCGGGCAAAGGACCATCCAGGTCGGCCTGCGGGGTTGCTTATGCCACTGCCGACGCCATCGGGGCCTTGGAAGGTCGTGTCCATGGACTTTATTATGGACCTGCCCCTCTCTGCTGGCTGCACCACCATTTGGGTGGTGGTAGACCTCTTTTCAAAGATGGCGCACTTCGTGCCATGCGTTGGTCTTCCCACGGCGAAGGAGACAGCTCAGATGTTCATCGCCATTACCTTGTTGAGCCATCATTATCGGCGTAGGTTTGTGTGTGCTGGCTGCATTCCAGGACAGGCAGGCAAGCGAAGGAAGGAAGAAGGTGACCAGCCATCTCTGCCCTCCTCCAACCAGGGAGAAAGAAGTGAAGGAACTAAAGGAGGGAGGGGGTGGAGATGGGGGTGGACTAAAGGAGGGAGGACACAAGGGAAGGGAAAGAGGGAAACCCAGGGACGCATAAAGGGATGGGTAGGAATGCAAACAAACAATGACAGGAGGAATAATACAGGGAGACTAACAACTACTGGGCAGCAGCAGTAGTGGTGCATGTCACTGACAGGAGAGAAGTGTAGTGACACCATAGCTAACATTGGTTGGCACTGCACACAGGGAGGTGTAGGGTTAACCCCATGTTGTGTAACCCCATCACCTATACAAGAAGGTGGCCCTCCTTGTGTAACCCCAAACCCTATGGTAAGACACCCCAAGTGAGACACAGGCAGGATCAGAGCATTAACAGAAAGAGAAGGAGGGAGAGATAAAGGGATATCACATTTGCAGGATTAGCCAAGGGCACAAGAAATATGACAAGACAAATAGCAGACACCCTTAGAAAGTCAAATAGCATCCAAAGCAGCATTACACATAAGATAGGGAACTACTCATATCAAAATAAGAATAAGACTCAAGAAGAAAACAAAACCAGTTATTATCCCAAAATATGATCTAAATAATATCTCAACAGAATTTACTGCCAACATAAGAAACAGATTTGCATTACCAAACATAACAGACCAAGAACCAGGGGAACTATGGTCTGAAGCCAGGGACATAATGAAAGAAGAATGCAGGGAAACACTTTCAATAAACAAAAAGAAAGAGGAAAAAAAATGTTGTTATTAACTGTCCTCTAGTCGATGGAGGCCCTATGGATGAGACATCCCCAAGACCCTCTGTCTTCCACTGCTCTGCTTAATTCCTGCAACCCCTTAATACCTATGACCTCCTTAATAGAGTCCATCCATCTTGCATGTAGCCTTCCTCTCTTTCTACTACCCTCCACCTTTCCCAGCATTATTGTGTTTTTTTCCCCCAAAGAGTCCTCCCTTCTCATGATGTGTCCAAAGTACAACTTCCTCACTTTGATTATCTTGGCTTCTAGGAAGATTGCTGGAATGATCTGCTCTAGGACCCACTTGTTTGTCCTTTAGGCTGTCCATGGTTCTTTCATAGCCACCCTCCCCAGTCTTAGGGGCTGAACAGATCACCCCAAAGGAGTGGCTCTGTGCCACCCCTTTACTCGCTGGATCGGAGCTGCAGCAATCACACGCTGTGGCCCTGATTCTGTGCTGTGCCACTCTAAAAAGAGCTGGCAAATGCTGTTCCTTTTTAGAGCAGCAAAAAGCCACTCCTGCCACTGCAGCGGCAGCTTTTCAGTGCTTCTTTGGCACTACAACGACCAATGCAGAGAAACAGAAGACAACAACAAAAAGGAAAGAACAAGAGATCTACTCCACAACATCCAGAAAATCAAAGGAAAATTCAAACCAAGGACTGAGACGATCTATGACAATAAAAATAACATAATTCAAGACCAGGACGGAATAAAAAGACGTTGGATGCAAAACACAGAAGAATTATACAAAAGAGATAACAAAATGAAGGACACATGGAATAAAGAGCCATATGAAGATGAACCCCAAATTCTAAAAAGTGAGATGGAAAATTAAATAAGAGAAATACTGAAAAATAAATCACCAGGAACAGATGATATTCCAGTTGAACTGCTGCAATCCACACTGACAGAGTCAACTCTAGTGCTAACCAACATATGTCAACAGATATGGAAAACAAAATGATGGCCAACAGATTGGACATGATCAATATATGTCCCCAATCATTAAAAGGGAGACACAAGAGACTGCAGCAACTATAGGACCATAGCACTGATCTCCCATGCAAACAAAATCATGCTCAAAATACTGCAATAGACTCCAACCATACATGGAGAGAGAAATCCCAGAGGTCCAAGCAGGGTTTAGGAAAGGAAGAGACATAGGGACCACATTGCAAACATATGATGACTAATGGAGCACACCAGGGAATTCCAAAATAAAATCAGCATGTGCTTTATAGCCTATAGCAAAGCCTTTGACTGCATAGATCATGAAAGGCTATGGAATGCCCTTAAAGATATGGGAGTGCCAACACATCTGATAGTCCTGATGAGGAATCTGCACTCAAGACAAGAGTCTACTGTCAGAACAGAACACAGAGAAACAAAATTGTTCCCAATTGGCAAAGAGGTCAGACAAGGCTGTATCTCTCCACCCTATCTGTTCAACTTGCATGCAAAACATATTACAAGAAAAGCAGGTTTGGACACAGAAGAAGGAAGAGTGAAAATATGAGGAAGGAATATCAACAATCTTAGATATGGTGATGACACCATATTACTAGCAGAAAACCTCACAGACCTGGAACACCTACTAAGGAAGATCAAAGAAGAAAGTGCAAAGGCAGGCTTAATGTTGAACATAAAGAAAACAAAAAACAATGACAATTGAGGACCTTCACAAGTTCAACCTAAACAATTATAAAAAAAGATATAGCAAAAGAATTCCCATACCTGGGATCAAACATTGATAGAAATGGGGACTGTAGTCAGGAAATCAGAAGACTAAGAATGGGGAGGGTGGCTATGAAAGAACTAGAAAAGATTCTAAAATGCAAAGATATACAACTGAGTACAAAAGTTAGAATCATACAAGCCATTGTATTCCCTATTACCATGTATGGATGTGAGAGCTGGACAGTTAAGAAAGATAACAGGAAGAAAATCAATGCATTTGAGATATGGTGCTGGAGAAGAGTGCTGAGGATCCCATGGACAGCCAAAAGGACAAACAAGTGGGTCCTAGAGCAATTTAAGCTTCCCAGAAGCCAAGATGATCAAAGTAAGGCTGTTGTACTTTGGACCTTGAGCTTGTTTGGAGGTTCTAGCAGGGGAGCGCAGCTATCATATACCCTTGACCAAAGAACGGTACACTCCTTCTATCTGGGATGGTCAGCCTCTTCCACCGAGCGCGCAGCTTTGGGAGGGATGCACATGGACCGGTGAGGGAGGAATGGGACACCCGCCTAGCCAGCCAGATCAGCCAAATCAACCCTGGCAATCAATGAGGTGACAGATGTCGCAGCCAGATCGCCCTCACATCCAGGCTGTTGTACTTTGGACACATCATGAGAAGGGAGGACTCTTTGGGGGAGGGGGAAATTAATGCTGGGAAAGGTGGAGGGGAGTAGGAAAAAAGGAAGACTACATGCTAGATGGATGGACTCTATTAGGGATGTCATCGGTATTAAGGGGTCGCAGGAATTAAACAGAGCAGTGGAGGACAGAAGGTCTTGGAGATGTCTCATCCATAGTTTCACCATGAGTCAAGATTGGCACGAGGGCAGTTAACAACAACAAAATGATGTTGCTGCTTCTGCACTGCAGAATCATTGCAGTTTGACCCCACTTTAACTGTCATGGTTCAATGCTGTGGGATTCTGGGATTTGCAGTTTTTTGTGATATTTAGCAATTTCTGTCAGACAGGTCTGACAGCAAAACAAACATGTGGTGTTAAACTGCATTATTTCTGAAGTTTAGATGGGATCAAAGTATTATACAAAAGTCAAACGCATTAACTGTTTATGCATCATAGCCTTAATGGCATACAAATGTAGTTACATTTCAAACACAGGAAAAAAATTATTTGGCGGAATCCCTTATGACAGTTTTGTACTACATAGCACTGTAATGATGATGCCACATCTGCTCAAGCGCACATAACCAGAAACCACTGTGATATCCAGTTGGTTCATCATGATCCCCAAATCTTTACCCCCAAGTTATTCCTTGGGGATTTTTTTAAAATTTCAAACTAAAACCCAGAGCAAATTCATTGCCTGATTGACATGGGAATCCACCGGTGATTTCACTGTACCTAGAAAAATAACTTATCAGAGAGGATGGTAGAAGACATGTGTATGAATATATATAAACCTTTTGGATATATTGCTGTGAAATGCATTTTGATGACTTTGATCATTTCCTTTACAGAATTGGTGATAAGGGAAACAACTTTATAGAGGAAAGGGATGTTTAATCCAGAATATAATGATTACATCAATACACCAAGTGCCTGTTTTATTGCAGAAGTGATTATGCATCAGGACAAACAAAAATCAATTGTCCTCAGTCTTTGTGGCAATAAAAATCTTCTTCCCAAGGTAAACTGCAAAGGAAAAAGTGGTTTATACTCCTTATTGCTTTTATGTTCTTTTATTACTCCTTTATGATGTCCAAAATGGATGCCAGGTTAACTGGAAAGTAGATATTTTCCCCATTTTTAACTGTTTCTTCTCTTAGTTTTGTACAGCAAAGTCAACACATTTTAGTTGGTCCTAAGTGCATACTCTTCCTCTAAGGGCTATAGAGAAATAAAAATGTTATATAGGAAATTGCAGCAGCCTTTCACAAAACTGGAGAATTCCAGTCATTGTGGAAAATAACTCTGAAACACATTGATTTTTAGAGAGAGGAGCAGTATAGGAAACAACAAAATGTACAGTATGCGAGTGCATCTGCATTGTGCAAATAATTCATTTTGATGCTTATTTAAGTGCTGTAGCTCTATGCTATGGAATCCTGGGATCTTTAGTTTTACAAGGTTCTTAACCCTTGAGTTCTGGTGCCTCAACCTCTTAATGGAAGGGGGGAAGTGAGGCCCCCAGGGTCCCATAGCATCCATTTTGTGAAAAAATGAAAGGTTGCTCCCAAATGTCTTCCAGTGCCTCCTAGGCATGCTTTGAGGCCCCTGGGCTACTTTTGTCCCAGGGCCAGTTTCTTTTCCTAATGGGAAGTGACTTTGCAACTGATATTCTGAACATTTCATGGTGAGCTTAAACAGTATGGGGTGAACCCAAAATGTGACAAAATTGTCTTCCATAATCCCTAAGAGATGCAAAAAGGGGGAGGGTTTGCAAATTTTGTTTTTAAGTATGGTGGGAGTGAAAAGGGCCAATCCCCAAGGCCCATGAAGAGTCAATGTGTCCCTCTAACCTCTGATAGTTGTATGTCCAAATTTAAAGAGATTTTTAATATGAAATTCATGACAGTTTGAGAAAACAAACTTCAGCTGTCTTCAAACACAGCTATAGTAACCTACATTCATCCCAAACCTTTATCCTAAGCGAAAAGGAATATCTCATCCAGTCTAAGAGCAATATGGTTTATTAAGCTCCTGTACATTTGCTCCAGAATGTGGATAGGTACTGTTTTCCATGGCCCTTGGATTCTTCAGGTTACCTGGACCACCCTTTTCCTAGCCGAAGAAAAAAGAAAAGAAAAATTGAATTGTCTCTCCAGGAATGGCAGGTCACTTTTGAAATAGGTTGTATCCTTTCCCTCCATCACTCTCTAATTTAATGTTTAAAAATGCTGTTCCTCAAAACCAGTTTTGGGTCATTTCCATGTGGTCCCAAGTGGTTTACAGGACGTACAACTGATGCAAAGATCACCCAGAGCTGCTCACAACAACAGCCAAAATGACAATATTTGTAAAGAAATACAGGGAATTTTAATTTCCCCCTGTTTGTGTCAGATTGCAAGAAGGCAATGGATGGATATAGTGTGGCCAACAGCTCAGTAGTGTGCTTCAGATATAAAAAGTGGAATGTGTTTGAAATAGCCACCTGGCATCAGAATGGAGGGCTCCAGATCTGGAGCAAAGAGGGATGTATTTTAATGCATTTTACAAGGGTTTTACACTGGTTCTGGTGTTGAATGGGCCAGACATTGTTGCACTAGAACTGGGGTTTGGATCGTGCATCATCTGGTCTCCTTGCCAAGAGCAGACGGGGAAGCCATTTTATTTAGCCTGTGAAGACAGAGCCTACAATGGACCAAAAGTCCAATTTTTTGATATCATAGGCAATGGTGATTGAAAAAATGAGGACTTCTGTTTGAATACCTACCTGCAAGGTCAAGGTGGTAAGGTTTTTCTTGTTTCAACCTGGTGAGCACTTCAACATCTGCTTCTGCTGCCAAAGACCATATTAATTCACATCACACTGACACCACATTAATTGCCATGCTTCCATCCTACAGGATCCTAGGATTTGTAGTTTTGTGGGCACCAACATGCCTTGGCAGAGAAGGCTAAAGATGTTATAAAACTACAGATCCCAGGATCCAATTGGGATGGAGCTACAGCAGTTAAAGGGGTGTCAAACTACATTATTTCCACATAGATGCATCCCTATATGTTTACTTGTAGCAGAAATCAACATCAGTGTATGCTTCCCATGCTCTAACATAACATCTTTTTCAAATGATTATTGTTGTTAACTGTCCATGAGTCATCCTTGACTCAAGGGGATGCTATGGATGAGACACTGTCAAGACTCCTGGTCCTCCACCACTCTGCTTATGTCTTGTACAATAATATCTGTAACTTCCCTAATTGAGTCTATCCATCTCACATGCAGTCTTCCTCTTTTTACTACCTTCAACCTTTCCTACCTTTATTGTCTTTTTCAATGAGTCATACCTTCTTATGATATGGCCAAACTATGACAGCCTCAATTTGATCATCTTGGCTTCTTGGGGTATTTCAGGCTTGATCTGTTCTCAGACTCATTTGTTTGTCTTTTTGGCTATTCGAGGTATCCTCAGCACTCTTCTCCAGCATCTGATTGTTGATGTTCCTCTTATCTTCACTCCTCCTTCATCAAAGTCTAAGCTTGCTCTTTGTATGATGTTAGCAAGGGGGTCAGGCAAGAATCCATTCTATCACCCTCTTTGTTCAACTTGTACACAGAAAACATCATACAAAGAGCAGGCTTAGACTTTGATGAAGGAGGAGTGAAGATAGGAGGAACATCAACAATCAGAGATATGTGGATGACACCATACTATTAGCATTTCAGATGCTGGAGAAGAGTGCTGAAGATACTACGAGCATTCTGTTTCTCTATATTCTGTTCTTACAGTGGCCTCTTGTCATGAGTATAGATTTCTCATCAAAATTATCAAATGCAGTGGGACTCTCATGCCTTTGAAAGTGTTCCATAGCTTTTCATGATTGATACAGTCAAAGGCTTTGCTAAAGTCTATAAAGTACATGCTGAGTTTCTTTTGGAATTCCTTGATACACTCCATTAGCTGTGGTATGTTTGCAATGTGGTCCCTAATGCCTCTACCTTTCCTGAACCCTGCTTACACTACTGGGATTTTTCTATCCATATGTGATTGAAGTCTGTGTTGCAGAATGATATCCAGAGCCAAATCCCAGTGGGAAATTGAGTCATTTTTCTTGGGGAGAATATCCCAGCAAAAGGTTTCCTCCCTTGCTGTGGGGGAGGATGATCTGAGTAAAATTGGAAGGAATCAGAGAGAAGGGTTTTTGTCATTGCCCCTCATGCATTCACCTCCAATTTGAGATGTGCATGGATTCATTTGTCTACTAAATATATTACTTCCCTAAGGATTGTCCTAAAGTCATGTTCAAATTGTTCCATAACATCTTGCCTCTCATAACAACTTTAAGAATTTCAGAGTTCAGTATAGATCAAAAATGTTCAGGTAAGGCCAGTCTTGGTAGCTTCAGTTAAGCTCATTCCCATTCAGGATTCTGTTTTCCATAGTGGCTATACTTGTTGCCTTCTGGAAACTCACAGAGTGTCCAGAGTTTGGACATCAACTTCTATGTTCAGCATCATATGTATACTAGTACTTTGTCAATTATGCTGAATTGCCAAGTACAATTTCTATATACATTAGAGATGGGTATCACTGGCTCCACAAATGACTTAATCCTCATGACATTTTTTCATCCTTCAGTTCCCCAGTCACAAGTTCTTCAGCTGCCAAATTCTCAGTGATTTTACTGGGTGAAAAAGCACAGAGGGATTGGACATATGAGTGTGCTGGGAAACAAAGTGTATGTAACCCAGTCATCATGTCTCTGAGAAGAATCACTGGGAGTTTGTGAGTGTTAACAATGACAGCATTGGAGAAGCACCCAAGACAGGAGGCTGCCACCACTGAATTTGACCCACCTTCCTCAGAAGCCAACCTAACAGTGCATTCAGGAGAGGCCAATGCAATCTTCCACCCTATGGAAACTCTCCACCCCTATATGAGGTAGCCCTGTGCTCCATATATGTAATGCCCTTTTGAAAAACCCTCCAACTCTGGTGGCCATATTCTAATAGTGGCTGTACAATTCAGTTTCCATCTGAGGAGGCCATTAAAAGGTTGGACCATATGCCATCAATCCTACACCCGCTTTCCTGGGAATTAAATAAAAAACAAAACAAAACAAAACAAAACAAAAAAAACAAGGCAGCAAATTAGAGGTCTGGGGAAACTGCCCAGTTATGTACCCAATCTAATAGGAGTTCAGGTGGTTGGTCAGAACAATGGAAAACAAGAAAGGCTCTTTGATTATGCAAATATGCACATACATGGCAGGAACAACAACAACAACAGAAACCCCAACAGCCACTGCAGTTGTGTGACTAGACGTAAAGCAATACGGGGAACACATGCACACAGTAGAAATACCCCTTTCTACTGATGTGGCTGCATGAGGGGGTCCTGTTTGACTTTTTACATTGATTTCAGTTTGGAATGAGTGGCAGTAAAGGTATCAAACTGGGGTAGGATATAACACAGTGCAGCTGGGATACAGCCCTCATGTAGATTCAGCCAGAATAGATTCTGGAAGAGGATTTTTCTTCTTCTGTCTCCACTCTCTCTGTCTGTCTGCACTTTGACATTTTCCTCCAGCTACAGAAATAATCTTGGTGAATAGTAGATCACTACTGTGGTTTTCAAAATTATTTTAACTCATCAAGCCTGACTTGATTTTGTTTTAGCTCAGAGTACATAACCTGAGGACATTTATTCCAGTGCCATATCTGTTCTATGGCTTCCACAAAACTGTTTTGAGGAAGCAATAAAGATTGTCTCAGTCTGTTCCTCTCCAAATTCCTCTCAGATGTGTGCTTGTTTCCTCAAAATATTTTAATCTAGGGAATAACTGCAGCTTTTTCTCTCAAGCATTCCTCTAGTTTTAAGGATCTTCTGAGTCCCCTGGGTTCTATGGGGCATTATGTCTTAATAGTCTTTTGAGGTCTAACCTGGAACTGTCACTCACCAAAGCCTTTCCATCTCCCTGTTGCCAACTTCCTTTTAGCTCCACACTCTTCCAGCATCTGTTTCACCAGCTTGTCAGCTACATGTTGAAAGGTTCCCAACTGTAGTAATTAACCCAAATACCAAGGCAGCCTTGCATGACCTACAAGGGCCTGTGGCACGCAAGAAAGGCTTAAAAGTACCAACACTGTAACTAATGGCAGTAAGCAATACATTGGAATGAATTCCTCAGAACAGTGGCGTTAGCTGTGTTTTACACAAGGGAAATGGTTTGAGTAGTTTGCTGAAGTGCATTTTTCAGCCTACCCCTGACCCACCTCCCTAAGAAGCCAACCTACCATGCAGCTATATTCACACAGATCTGTCTCCTGAGGGGCAGAATGTAACAGCAAATGGAAAAGACTAAAGTTCAGCCTTATGGATTAAGTCACTACACATACAACTCCCAAACACTTCAAGTTTGAACTGGCAAACAGCATTCAGTGCAAATAGCATCACCAAAAGAAGAATGTTTGTGAAGGAAGATGATCTGTAACACCCATTTGACCTCTGCCACCCCTTTCACTATCACCATTTCAGTACTTACAAAAGAGATGCTTTGCTAATCCCAGATCCTCCTCTTTATTACTTTTCATTAGTGCTGTTTTGAGTCTCTTTCCATTTGGCCTAAAAAATATTTGGGCATTTTGTGTGCTCAGTTGAATGTTCAAGAAACATCAAGGGTAGCTTTTTAAAACAAGGCTGATAGGAATGCTTGAAATGTCCAGCTGATTGAACAGCAGCTTCATATGTCATTCAAGTAGACCAATTAGCTAAAGCATCCTCCACACACTTACCTGATGGTGCCCTCCTTCAAACACTATTTCTTCTCCTATGAAAACTCCTATGTTACAAAGATTAGAAAATGATAAATTCTATGATCCCTGACATGAAACACTCCTACACAAATACTTTTTTCCCCTAACAAGAAGGATGTGGGGGCCTACTTGTTGGTATGGCTTATGGCTTTATTCCCTGAAGTTAGGCTTCATATTACTTGGGGAAGAAAGGTGTTAGTGATAGGGCAGTGGTAGGGAAGGGAGGGGTTCTTATTCTTTTTCAGGTTGGGCTACCCTCAAATAGGGCTGGACCTAAATTAGAAGGAGCAAGGGAAGCCCACATTTAGAATTCCATCCATTTGATGTCTCACATCATTATTACTTACACCTTTTTAATGACTCTTGGTTCACATTCTTGGGGATTTCTACTCTTATCACAGTAGGATGGTACTGCCGCAGTAGACAAAACCCTGGGCTCTATGCATGTTTTTGCTCCAGAAGTTCTACTTATCTAAATTTATAACTGAAGTTCCTGATAACTTGGTTTTATTTCCAAAGTGAGTGTGATGTATTAGGACAGGGGTAGTCAACCTTTCCCCTTTAAGGGCCGAGGGACTTCAGCTCCCAGAAGCCTCAGCCATATTGGCCAATAGTCCCATGTTGGCCAATAGCTCCTGGGATTCTGGGAGCTGAAGTCTCTCGGCCCTTAAAGGAGAAAGGTTGCCTACCCCTGTATTAGGATTTCTTAACATCCACTTTTCTAAATTTTGTCTATAACACTGTATGCATGAGTTTGCTACAGCTTCCAGTGCCTTCTTATCTCCCTTTCCCTACACACTGCATTACCATTGTACTTGTAGGGAAGGACAAAACACTGCAAAAAAGCAATCTTGATGGGTTTGTAAATGTAATCACATGAGCAATTTATTAATGTACACGTGTGCCTGTGAGCATTGATAAACACTGCAAAAACATTCTTCGTAAGAACCTATACATGTTCTAACATAATTTTTATGTATGGCATTATGATAATATGCAAGAGCATATGTATAAATCCATACAGCATGAAACAAACAAACAAAAAAGAACCCAGTAAACAGAGGAGAGCCTTGGAAAAGCCCTTTGTGTATAGATTTAGCCAACACATTTCAAATATTAATCTGATTTGAAAGATTTGTTCTCATGATTCTTTGTGCAACAGAGATGGAGACCAAAGACCAGAGCTGGTTGTGAAGAAAGTCTTTTGAAAGAGAGACTGTTTGATCTTGAAGGATATTTGATGTCCTGAAAGATACTTGAAACACATTACTTCTCTGTGACTGGAGGCTTCATCGTTTTATTTCCATCAGCAAAACATCACACAAAACTATGCTTGATAGAGTCACATGTATGAACACATTGCAGTTCCTTTTTTCTTCCAGGGCTTTTTATCAATTATCATTCTGTTGTACCTTGATAACACAGATCTATTTTTGTTGTTGTTGTTGTTGTTGTGAATACCAGGGGCTGTAGGTTATATTTGAGGGGAAGGAACTGGCAAACCCATCTCAGTATTCCTTATCTTAAGAAACCCTATGACATTCATGGGGTCACCATAAGTCAACAGGCAATTTGAAAGAGTGTGTGCATGCACACACAAACACAAACAAACACATAAATACATACACTCTTCCCAGTCAACTCTAATCACTGCCATGCTGGTTCTGGGAAAGATAATAAAGATATTTTAATATGAACACATAATTTTGACTTTACTTCCTGAACTTGGGCTAAGTCCTTTATCTTAAATTATATCTTGCTCTCCTATGCTTTTATCATCTTAAGATATAAACCTAATCCATTTAATTCTGAAATAGAAATTTAATCCATTCAAAAAAATCATATATAATCATTTTTATACATCAAAATAAATCACTTACCTCAGCTGTCTTTCACTCCTTTGTTAATTATAGCTTTTTAATTTTTATTTCCCCTTATTTTTATTAAGTATCATCCTCTTTCTTTTTTATTTCTATATAATCATGTAAAAGTTTCCAGGTCTCTTTATTTTTCTCCCAGTCTTGACCTTTCACAAGACAGGTTAATTCATCCAGTTTTCTAGGTCTATTAGTTTATACACCCAATCTTCTATAAGGGGGATTTCATTTGTTTTCCATTTTCTGGCTAGCGCTATTCTCACGCTGGTTGTCATGTAAAAGATAAGTTTACCGTATAAGATTCTAGATGGTAACTATCCACTCACTTGGGCCCAAGCAAATATCACTATCATACCAAAGAAAAATAAAGACATACAAGATATAAGGAACTACAGACCCATCTCGTTACTGAATTCCAATCATAAAATTTTTGTTTCTATATTAGCTGAGAGATTAAAGATGATATTAATGGAATGGATACATAAAGATCAGAGTGGGTTTTTGCCTCATAGACGTATTAAAGATAATGTGAGATTTGTATTAAATTTGATAGAAATATATGAAAAAATATAGATTAAAAATTAGCCATGATTTTTATTGACTTTAAGAAGGCTTTTGATAAAGTCATTTGGCATTTCCTATTTCAAATTTTTCTCCAGAGGTCCATAGACACTTAGTAAAAGAACCTTTTCTCCTTCTAAAACAATTTGGACACCAACATAGTGACCTCGGTTATCATTTAATACCTCCGTGGCTTCATATTTGGCCTTGATGTACAGAGTGACACCTTTCTTCTTATTATCAGCTGCTGAGACAAAGACATTACCCAGCCTTGCATTTCTAAGGAGTCTTGTATCTGTTTTTTTAATCCTTATCTCTTGTAAGCATAGAATCTCAAAATTAAATTTTTTCAAATATTGAAACACTTTCCCTCTTTTAGAACTGCCATTTAGGCCCTTTACATTCAATGAGGCTATTTTAAAACTATTCACTGCATTTGTTGAATGGCTGCTTTTATTCATTGTTATGATCTTCCTTCTCAAATCTTAATCTAAACCTCCTATTCTTCTCCTTCTGTCTCTGCCTCTGAGTTACTATCAATCTTACCTTCTGAATCTACTTCTTCTTCTGACTCATTTTCAGTTTCTTCTTGAGAGGATTCTATATCTAATTGGTTTTTAGCTTTACCTTTTCTATCCTTCCCTCTATCCATTTTTCCTGAGCTTGTGATTCTTCTTTTCTTGTCTATCTTCTTTATTGGTTTTTGTTCTCTTTTCCTGTTGCTGTTTTATTGTCTCACTGTCTCTCCCGCTTCCATTTGTTTTTCTGATATTATCCTCCTTTCTTACATCAATAATTTCTTTAGTATTTCTCTCTTTTGGGCTCTTGCTTCTTTTATCCTCGTCTCTCCTATCCCATCTCTTGAAACATTTATAAAAATCCCTAGCTTCTTGTACAGATCTGATCTCCATTTTTTTCCTTTTGATACCAGAAGCTCAGACCTTCAGTAGTCAGCCATCTATAACCAATTTGTTGATCTCTGAGGGTAGTTGTTAGGAAAATATATTCCCTTCTTCTCCTCAATATCATTGGCGGTATATCCTTATACAGGTATAATTCTTTGCCTTTCCATTTTATCGGTTCTGCCCTATGTTTATGTAATAAAGACTCTCTCAATTGTTTCCTCACAAACACAATTATAATATCTCTTTGAACCTGTCTTTGTTTCGGGGCAAAATAATTTAATCTGTATAAATTATCAATCTCAATTTCACACATCTCTGGTGTTTTGTTTAAATATTCGCCTAGAATATGGGCCATTTTTGTTAATAAGTCCTCACCATCCTTTTCAGGGACACGTCTAATTTTTATGGATCTTTCCCTAGCCCACAGATCTTTCACCACATTATCATCCATTAGTTCTTTCTGTTTTTGCTTTATATCCTGTAAGATCCCTTCAAAGTTTTCGTGTTTTACTTCTATTTTTTCCATTTTATTTTTGATCTTATTCATTTCCATTGAGATCTTATCTAGAATGCCACTAACACCCTTTAAATCGTGTCTTAATTCATTTTTAATTTCCACCTTTAGGTCTGCCATTTCTTTTCTCAAATTTTGGATTTCTTTGCTTAAATCCGTTCTAATTTTCCTTATCTCCTCCAACAGAGACAGATTTACATCCATTGTCTTAACTTGTTCTATGGATGGCCTATGATTTGATTGTGTTTGGGCTTGTGCCTGAGCTTGAGCCCTTGTTTACCAGAAGCCATTTGTTTTTAGTTTGATATCTAAGTTGTTATACCCTAACAGCTTCCTATAAACCACCGTACCTATAAATTTGAAATACTACAAAACATCAAATCTATTTAGCTTCCCAGGTAATTTGATAATATCAAACAGTCAGTCCAAACCACACATTTGGCAGCCATCTATAGCAATATTCATATCCCAATAAATCCTCTAATTCTCTTCAGATAAAATATATCACTCTTCACTGCTATAAAACCCAGCCTATGTCTACAGGGAGGAATATATCTTAATCTTTCCAGTAATTAGTCTAACTTCTTTATTTCCTTCATCGGAAAGTCAATAGCTCTGAATATAATCTCTCCTCTAATATCAACTCAATTCACCTCCAAAATGAGAGAGAGAGAAACAAGCAGGTAAGTGTTAAGGTCTTATTACACTATTATCAAAATCTTATTTACAGTTATAACCCTATTAATTCAAACAGTTCTTCAGTTCACTTATCATCTATTCCACGTCAGCATCAGAAGGGGTGAGAGAGGGGTAGGAGAATTATTGAGTCCTCCGTAAAGTAGCTCTCTCCGTTCCTGAACACGCCTCCCCAATCTCTTTCCAGTCCGCAAATCAGTGAAAGCACAACACCTTTCACCAATATAGTATTGATATCACCGGCCTTCCCAGCCTTCCCAGTTGTTGCTGAAGTTCTCAAACCCAGATCAGGTGACTTCCTCAGACACCACCAAACACAGATGACACTAATTTCAAAGGCCCATAAAAAAGGGCAAATGCACTGGTCCTCATTCGTCACCTCTCCCTAGTGAAATGCTAGAAACTGGTCAGACAAAAAGGTGCACTCACAGTCTTGCCGCCGCGTCAGTGTAGCTCTTGTACTTCGTCTTAGCCTTCCCACTGCCCCACCACTGTCACAGACACTGCGCTGCTAGGGAAGTTGGATTGGGCAGATTTTTAGTTCCGCCTGGGCCTCATAGCAGTCACAGCTGTTGTGGCTGCCTTACTGCCAGGAAAAAGGGTGGTTAGGGCTCATTACATCAACTGGCCCTCAGCTTAGCCTTCTCAAGGTTCCTCTTGAGTCTTTCCGCAGCTCTGCTGTTACCGCTGTTGCCGCTAACAAACAGTTGGTGAAGGGACTACAGTTCCCATAAGTCTATACAGCCAGAAGAAGGAGGTAAAGCCACCATAACTGTCTTGATCTTCCTTCATTTCTGGTTCACCCTTTCCTTTGTCCTTTCATCTTTCAAAAACTTTAATTCCCAGCAGCCTCCTCTTCTGGTTGGATTAAGTTTCCTCTTCAACTCCACCCACCTTGCTCACGGCATCCTACTCACAGGAAACTCAGAGATTGATGCAGCTACTCATTTGTAAATCCTCTTCTAACACCAGTGCTGCCACATAAGTATTAATCCCCACTTGTTTATATGAGCAATTTTGGGGTATTTTAAAAGATTAGCAAGATTACCAGGAGACCATTTAATCCAATTCCGCATATTCTACTCCCAAAGGTGTATCAGCTCTATTCTATTTACAGTCCTTATTTACAGTCCTTATTAAAGGATGATATTATTGTCTTCTTTAAACATCCAATTTATAGGATAGCACCTCTCCAGACTTAGCCCAAAGTTCCACTAAGTTACATCCAATTTTGTCCCAAAGGGACACACATAGCTTTAAAAATTGGTGGCGTTCCTCAACCCCTTAACTTGGGGAAAGCTTAGAAGTGGACGTGGCCTCGTTACTCACTGCCGCTATATCAAATCTACAAGCCTTCATACCTCCTTTCTTCTCTCTTTCTTGAATCTTCCTTTTTTATATATATATTTTATATATATATTCAGCAGCCTCAGACTTTAGCCCTCCAAGTCTCCCTTACCAAGAAGACCAACTCAGGTTGTCTAATATCTCTCCAACAACCTAGTTCCACTCCTAGCTGACAGTTCCCACATGAGACGATGTGGAACACGTCTCACCGGTCCACCATCTCAACCGGAAGACTCCAATTTTTGAATTAATATTAGGGGTTCTTCTATTTCAACTGGAATTCAGGAGGACTGGAATGCAAACTGGAGTCTACCAGAGGCTCAATGAAGACATGGAAAGTGGTTCATTTCTACTATGAAATCTATTCAGTGTCAAATATTGTAACACCTTTGAGACTAACTGAAATAAACAAGTTGACAACATGAGCTTTTGTAGACTTCAGTCTATTTCCTCAGATGCATATAGTGGAGTGGAAACCAGGGATAGACAAATATATGCCATTGGTATGTGAGAATGTCAATTCATATTCAAAATCCTTTGTGTATGGAATTGAAGTAGCAAGTCCAGTTTTAATGATGGTCGTTAGTGAACAAAGACATTGTGAACTGGCCTGTGTGTATGGAAATGAAGAGGCAAGGCCAGTTTGAGCAGATGCAATTGTATCGGAGGGTATGGATCTGGTGGTGTGTTCAGGGTGTAAATGCTCCTCCCACATACAGTTGGGAGATGTATGTGACCACTAGTGAGGTTCTGTCATTTTCTCTCTTTAATCTGATCTGTAATAGAGCAGTACAAGTCTTGCCTTGTTTATATGTTGTTGTTTTACTTCATGTGGTGCGTACTGTAGTTTGAGGAATGCTTGTTTTACTGTTTGAGGAATGCTTGTCGTAATTCTTTGAGTTTAGCATCCCTGTCTTGTGGGTCTGAGCAAATGTGATTATATTGGGTTGCTTGGCTGTAGACTATGGATCTGGTGGTGTGTTCAAGGTGGAAACTAGAGGCATGTAACTATGTGTAGCAGTCCATGGGTTTGCTATATAGTGTTGTGCTTAGATGTCCATTTTTTAGCTGTACTGTGGTGTCCAGAAAATGAACTTGTTCTGTAGATAGTTCCAGGCTGAAGCTGATGGTGGGGTGGAAGTTGTTGAAATGCTGGTGAAAAGTCTTGAGTGAGTCTTCCCCATGAGTCTAAATTATGAAGATGAGTCCAGTTTCTACAACCCATTCTGGACAATAATGCTTCTCTTTCAAGGGCTCTTGGTGACAGACATTTACTTGCCTACAGACAGCCTCCAAACCTCAAAAAGGTACTCACTCACAGGAAGACACATGACACAGATGGGGACACAGGTACAAAGCCTTGCCACAAACCAAGATTCCAACTCTGCCTGCACATTTATTCAAGAAATGTCATTACAAGACCTAATGGCATCACCCGCAATATTAGGGGGACCTTCACGTGTTCATCCCCCAATGTGATTTATGCCATATTATGTCATCAATGCCCATCAGCACTCTATGTTGGGCAAACAGGCCAGTCCTTGCGCCAGAGAATAAATGGACATAAATCAGACATTAGGAATGGGAATACACAAAAACTGGTGGCAGAACACTTTAATCTCCCTGAGCATTCCAGCTTAGACCTCAGAACAGTGGTTCTTGAACAAAAGAACTACAAAAGTAGATTGGAAAGAGAAACAACAGAATTGGAATTCATACAAAACTACAGTCCCTCAACAATGGATTGAACAGGGACAATAGCTTCCTGACTCACTACACACATTTCAACATTATCTGTCTCCATCCTCGGGTGGGGGGGCATCCTACACTCATCTATTTTCTTCATCTACAGGCTAGTTTCCAAAGCCAAACTGGTCTTGCCTCCTCAGTTCCCAATGTCTTTGTTCACTAATGACCATTGTTAAAACTAGACTTGCTACTTCATTTCCATACACAAAGGATTTTTAATTTTAATTTACATTCTCACATACCAATGGCATATATATGTCTGTCCTTTTTTTCCACTCCACTATATGCATCTGTGGAAGTAGACTGAAGTCTATGAAAGCTCATGCTGCCAACTCAGGAGGGTTGCAGACTGCCAGAAATAGTGCAAATTGAGTCTACTTTTAGGGTTAGGGTTAGGGTTAGGGAATCATGGGAACTGTATTTTATTGTGGCACCAGAGCTTTCTGACAGAGAAGGCTCAATGTCTCAGAAAAAAACCAGTTCCCATGATTCCCTAGCACTAACCCTAACCCTAAAAGTGGACTCAATTTGCACTATTTCTGGCAGTCTGCAACCCCCCTATGTTAGTCTCGAAGGTGCTACAAGCTCTCTCTACATACTGACTCTACAGACTAACATGGCTATATCTTTGAATTCAGTATCAAAATAACTTTTCAGTTTTCTCCCCCTGATTCTGTAGTCCAGGCCTTCCTCAGTATCACACCCTGTTACATTTTCTCCTCCCCTTCAATATGTGCAATTGTTTGGGCTGCCAAAAATGACAGACATCCCAATATTTTAATGAGAACACAGAGGAAATGCTTGGTCTCTATTCACTCCTGTGTCCAGATAATGTTAGGTTTTGATGGGATATATAGTCAATGTTGAAATGTAAAGATGTGTGTCTGTATTTTTCTATGATGAGAAAACTGCTTCTAGGCCTAAAGCACAACAATCCCAGACCAGGTGTTTGAGAATCATAACAAAATAAGTTAACAAGCTGGAATACGTGAGAAAGAGTTTCATGTTTACAGAGAGGATTTAATAACAAAAGTTGTTTTGAGAAAGTAAGTCACATGGTAGAAGATGAACAACAAGGGGTTTGGTTAACATACTTCATGTACTAATCAACCAATTAACCTGCAAGGTAACACCCAAAGAGGTGGGGAAAAAGTTCGGCTGGGAGTTGTGCCTTAGACAAAGAAGTCAGTCTGTTTTAACCTTTCAACAGCATGGATTAGTTTTCTAATATTTTTGCAGACAAATTTTTTGACAAATTTTCACAATGTAACATTAAGGATTTATAGTTTTGTTCCTGTTAGCCAACCTGGCTAAAGTGATGTTTTTGTGGACTTTGTAATATTTACTTTGCCTATGCTATTTTTCAATAAAACTAGAGCCTTGTTGGAACTGCCTGCGTGTTGGTGATTTTGCAGGGCAAACAGCCTTGCTATATGGACTGCATCCTGCATGGAGTTCATCACAACCCATCAATTTTTTCGACAGATAAAGCCCACAGATTCTGTCATGGTAGAATCTCTCTCTCTCTCTTTCATTACAGTCAGGATTGGAGGAGTAAGAGCACTACTGTGTATTAGTTGTATGTGTTTTCCCCATTTTTTTCTCTTTATTTTTTCCTCTTTTTTCCCCTTTCTCCTCGCACTTTTCCTCCCCCCATTTCTTTATCATTGATTGTATATTATCGTGATTGTAAATTAGCTTGTTTGTGTTAAAAATAATAATTAACAATCTTTTTTTAAAAAAAAGTTTAAACAAGCAAGACAAATGAGTAAAACAAAACAAACAAACAAACAAACAAAACAGGCTTTGTATTAGGCGAGAGGAGAGGCTCCTTTTGTCCTCAGTGATGAAAAAGGAGCTGAAGCTAAATGGAGCTAGAGAATATAAGGTTACCTTCCTCAAGTAAAGATCTATTTTTAGCTGATAATAAGGCCTGTCAACCAACTAATCAAACAATCAAAGAATTATATATTTTTAAAAAATTATCATCAACCATTCTAAGGAGTTTATCACACTGGGGATTCCTGTGCAGAAACGGGGCTTTAAATTGGAAAAAAACAGGGAAAAGCGGTTAGATTTTCAGATGACGTCACTGTTAAAATGGAGTTAAAATGAGGTTAATCTGAACAGAAACTCGTCAAAAACTGCTTCTTGGGGAGGATCAAAAGTGGCCAATTGATGTTGACTTGGTCCTTCCTTTTATTGTCTATCTTAAGCATGCAGGACTTTCACCTGTCACTATCAGGGGCAGGTTGGCCGCCCTGGCATTTTACTCTAGGGCAAAGGGCTGTTTTGATCCTACTACAGACTTTAGGGTCAAAAGAGCAGTGGAGGGATGGTCCAGAGAAACCCCTGTCACAAAAGATTCACGATGGCCGATAACTGGCCCTGTCCTCGTTAAGTTATGGGATCAATTAGCCCACACATGTTATTCACCTGGGGAAGAGGCTTTATTTAAAGTGGTATTTACTATAGCCTTTTTTGCTGCTTTAAGAATCAGTGAGATTGTACCTGGATCCCGAAATAATAAATCTGGCAGGGCACTATCAATTTCTGATATCAATCTAACAGGACAGGGGATTCAAATTCACCTTAGACACCAGTTAGCAAAGGGTCAGTCTATTTTCTTGGCTAAAGCGCCGCAAGGTCAAATTTGCCCAGTGATAGCAATGACTAACTACTTGAATATTAGGCCTAATTTGGCTGGCTACTTGTTTATTCACTTGTCTGGTTTGCCCTTAACACAATTTCAATTTAGGGCTGTGTTAAAAGAGACTGTAAGGAGGGCTGAGTTGTCTCAGGAATGTTTCTCCTCACACTCCTTTGGTATTGGAGCAGCAACAGCTGCGGCCACTCACGGTTTGAGTGAAGCCGATATTTGCAGAATTGGCAGGTGGCGTTCATGTGCATTTAAGTCCTATGTTAGTCAATCAGGTAACTGGACTCCTGATAAGCCACGTTAACTTGTTTCGTTTCATTTCAGCTGGATTTTACCATGGCAATATCTGGATTGTAGGCCACAGCCTGGTCTTCTGGGCAGAACGCCACCTTTTGGAGAATTGCTGCAACAATAAGTTGGGCCTTTTGCACATTGGACTCATTGAGTGGTTTGGACAAAAGGGCATGATGTGGGGATCTCTCCTTCCTCTTATTATGGAGTTGGCACATTCGCGTTCACGACCCCGGGTTTTGGTGGTACACCTGGGGGGAAACGATTTGGTTTGGATTCTGTGCTTGCAGCTGGCCAAACAGATAGTCAAGGACATGCAAGAAGTCCAAAAGATTTTGTCGGGCGCTGTGATCCTTTGGACCAAACTTTTGTCAAGGTGTTGCTGACCTGGAGCACAGAAGGATGCAGCAATTAATAATGCTCGGCACTGGCTTAACCATTATGTGGCTAAGCACCTCTCTAAAATGGGCATCTTTTTGGTGGAGCATGGTATTAAAATTGACCAGCCACAGCTGTATGGGGTGGGGGTGGGGTCCACCTCCCTCCAGAGGGATCTGAGATGTATATCACTGCATTTTCTGACCAAATTGTAAAAGCGGTCTGCGGGGGTGGGGAAGAGGGGATGCCTAGCTAGGCTGGTCCCTTCTTGTGGCGGGTAATGACCCCCACAGTACAGAAAAATTTAATCTGGTTATTTAAATTAATTAGGGGGAAAATTGGCATATGACAAATTTAAAGGAAATGACGTATGCAGTTAAATGCATTATGTCATTAATTGCATGGCACCATATGACGCAATATGATGACATTTCTGGGGGGAGGGGTTTGCAAAATTGTTGATATTATTGTTTACTTGTTTTGTCACGTGCGGTGAAGGACCGCCCATTTGGGTGGGTTACATCTTCACTTACACACGTGACAAATTTGTTAATGTGTATTGGTTTGCTAATAGACCCTATACAGCTAAATAAAAGTTGTGGCCTATTTAAACCCAAAAAGAGGCATCTCGTGTCCTTTGTGCCAGTGAAAAGACACCCCCCAACGAGTTGGGAGGGGTTTCTTGTTGTGCTAGTCAAATAAGGACAGGAGACGCCTGGTTGGTCAAGGCGCGTAGGGGAATGAGAGCACCTGCGCACCTTGACCAATCGGGTTGTTTTGGTTGCTGCTCCAAGTCTTGTGGTGCTACTGGTCTTGCAAGACTTGGGACGAGAGTTTGTTACTTATAGCTCTGTGCTGCCACGTGGAGGCAGCCATTTTAGAGCTGGAACAGAGTGACCCATCCCACCCATCCTTTATTAAGATATTAAAAATTATTACTCTCAGGCTTTGGCTGGTCACCTTCAGGGGCCGGGAGGGAATTTTTTCCCAGGGTTCTTCCCTGGGTTTTTCACCCTCCTTGAGATTTATTAATTAAATTGATTGGAAATGGGTCATGGTGTGATAATTTATATTGTGCTTGTTAATTGCTTTGTCACAACTTTGGAATACGGTCTATAATTTAAAATTATGGTTTTGTACCTTGGGGCAGGTAATGATCCCCACCCCACAGAAAAATTTAATCTGGCTATTTAAATTAATTGGGGGAAAAATTGGCATGAGACAAATTTAAAGGAAATGATTTATGCAGTTAAATGCATGACGTCATTAATTGCATGATGTCATATGACACAATATGATGTCATTTCCGGGGGAGGGGTTTGTAAATTTGTTGATATTATTGTTTACTTGTTTTGTCACGTGCGATGAAGTATCACCCATTTGGGGGGTTACACCTTTACTTACACATGTGACAAATTTGTTAATGTGTATTGGTTTGTTAATAGAACCTGTACAGCTAAATAAAAGTTGTGGCCTGTTTAAACCCAAAAAGATGCATCTTGTGTCCTTTGTGCCAGTGCAAATTCCTGCTTTCATTTGAAATGGGAGAACTCTGCCCTGTATGAGAGACAAAAACATTTTATTTTTCCTACACTTCACCTGTGGGGAGAAGGGTAAATATATTTCCCACCCTTCTGTGGGGACAAGAATTTTGAAGACTATTTACATCCCTACTTGGATTCAACCTTAGCCCATGGCTACCTTATGTATTGGAGACCTCCAAGTCACCCTATCCTCAATTGCCCTGCTTAGTTCCTCTAAACTCATGGTTGTGGCTTCTCTGATTGAGTCTATCCATCTGGAGTCCCATCTTCCTCTTTTCCTATTACCCTTCACTTTGCGAATCATTATAGTATTTTCCAGTGAGTCCTTTCTTCTCATGATATGGCCAAAATATGACAAGCTTAGCTCAGCCAGTTTTACTTTCAGGGAGAGTTCAGGCCTGATCTGCTCTAAGACCCATCCATTGGTCTTTTTAGCAGTCCACACTATTCTCAGAACTCTTCTCCAGTACCACATCTCAAATGAGCCAATTTTTTTCCTATCAGCTTTCTTCACTGTCCAGCTTTCACAATCATACATAGAAATGGGAAATACAATGGCATGGACAATCTTAACTTTGGTAGTTAATGATATTTCTTTATACTTCAGGATCTTGCCTAGTTCCTTCATAGCTGCTCTTCCCAGTCCTAGTCTTCTGATTTCTTGAATGCAATCTCTGCTCTGATTGATGATTGAGCCCAAGTATGGAAAATCACTCGCATAGCACCCTTGAAAACCTTGCAGTTGCTTTACACCTCACTGCCAGCATTTGCCACCTACAGTGGGTCTTTCACTATGATGAAAGCCAACATTTGTCCTGAAGACTCCACTCAAAATGTCATCATCCAGTGAGGGAAAACTGAAGCTATGAGAAGCAAAGCTACTGAAATAGTAAATGGAAAATCTGGAGTGGACTCAGAGAAGTTTACAGTATACAATTCAAACATTTAGAAACAAATGAAAGATACATTATTCTTGCAAATGATGTGTGGAACCTGAGTTATCAAGAACATTACAATTGCTAGGAACCTTTCATTATTCCTGTTAGTTTGTGCTGATCTGTATTTTGACAGTAATAGGGGAGGGGGTTAAATCTTGTTTTAATGATTTGTGGTGAGCTGGTGTAGCCCCATCTCACCTTAACAAGGCAACCAGCCATGGATGGCAGGAGATGGAGGCTTTAATAGGTGACCTCATAGATGGGAACCTTGCATCATCTGAAGTGCAGAAGAGGCAGTTACAGAGGAGAAAGGATTGAAATGAGAGTGGACTGTTTAAGGAAGAGAGCAGTATAAAATAAAGGAGTGAAATGTTTGAGAAAGTAAGGAGAAGAGGGAAGAAAGAAAAAAGAAGGACCCCAAAGTGGAAAAATGGATCAGGACAGAAAAACTATTAGCTGAAAGAAGGTCAGCAAGGGACAAGAAGAATGTGGGCAGGTGGCATGGTGGAAAGGTCAGGAGAATCAGTTGTGGTCGAGGAAGCTGAAAATCCTACCATAGATTCACTTGCCAAGGGTCTTACCTAGGCATCCTACATAGTCTCAGTCTAGGAAAAAGGGGCAGGACAGTCTGTCCACATAACCAAATTACCAATAATTTCATGGGGGAACAACAATCCCCTACCCACTTCATATGAGGAATTCTGCATGGTAAGTCATGCACTATTGGGCCAGGTGACGACCTAGTACTCAATGTCCAGCTGAAGGAATAGCTGATGATGGATCGGCATAGATCATGTAGGGGAGAAACTTATAGATCAGTGATTCTCAAACTTTGGTCTTCCAGATGTTTTTTACTTCAGCTCCCAGAATTTCTGACTGTTGGCCAAGCTGGCCAGGGCTTCTGGGAGGTGAAGTCCAAAACAGCTGGCAGACCAAAGTTTGGGAGCCACTGATACAGATGAAAGGCATGAGAAAGAGATATTGAATTCCCAGATCAGACACTTAGGGCCTTTGCAGACTGCCAGAAATAGTGCAAATTGAGTCTACTTTAAGGGTTAGGGTTAGGGAATCATGGGAACTGTATTTTATTGTGGCACCAGAGCTCTCTGACAAAAAAGGCTCAATGTCTCAGGAAGAAAAAAAAATTCCCATGATTCCCTAGCACTAACCCTAGCCTTGAAAGTGGACTCAATTTGCACTATTTCTGGCAGTCTGCAAAGGCCCTTACTGTCTACCTTACTTTCTAGAAGAGAGGCTGAGTATGCACCTGTGGAACAAAGCTGTATCCACTGTAAAGAGGGGCTTAGATCCCCAGTAATGATGACATACATTGCCCCATGAAGCAACATGGAATGACACCATGTCCTACAGCAGGGGTAGGCAACCTTTCCCTTTTATGGGCCGAGGGACTTCAGCTCCCAGAAGCCTCAGCCATGTTGGCCAATAGTCCCATGTTGGCCAAAAGCTCCTGGGAAGCTCCTTGGCCCTTAAAGGGGAAAGGTTGCCTACCCCTGTCCTACAGTGGTGAAAGTTTAGACCTGGCATGTGATTATTCAGTATGGAATGGGCCATGAATGGAGTGCCCAAGGGGGCACATCTCTCAGGACATTCTAGTTTTACAAGGAAAGCTAAACTTACAGAAACATTGGAGCTAAATTATACATACATGCATGCATGCATGCATGCATACATACATATGGATGTGCCACTTAATTTATTGATTAAACTGATGATAGATTGCAGCTTCAGCATGAAATGCTTGTGTTTTTATTCTTAACCATGCTTGTAGTACAATTACCTTTGCCTCTTGCTCTGTTTCATCTGAAACATGCTATCCCCAAATTAATCAGCTGATTTTGGTATTTTTGCCTGATAACTTTGGCAATGACAGTGATGCATCGTGGGAAATAATTGTGTTGCTGTGTGTGTGTGTATGTGTATCAGAGAGAGAGAGAGAGGGAGGGAGAGAGAGAGAGAGAGAATGATTATAGATGGAAAGTTGAAAACAAAAAGGAGTGTAAAAATGATTCAGCACAGTGGCATATTTTCAATATACCTAACCCTCCCCATGGCTTGCATCTCTCTCCCTCTCTCTCTCTCTCTCTCTAGATATATATATTGCTATTTGTGCTTTAAAGTCATACCTGAAGTTATGACAGTCACACATCTAACCAGAAAGAAAGAGAAGGAAGGAACAAAGAAAGATTGACTCACTATGTTGAACTCTGTTTCCACTTTCATATCTACCCAGAACACTGTCTGGGGACAGCATATAGTTTGTTTACATCCTAGTCAGTTGGCTGTCTTTTGTAAATTTGTCAGAATAGACTACCCTTCCCTAACCTTACTCTGTATAGTACTGTGGGTTGTTTCCTGTGCACATCCTGTCTAGTTTTAAAATTTTTAGCAGTTCTTAGTCTTTGTGTTTATCTCTTTGCTGTTGTCATTATGTCCTGCTTGAGTGCTTCTCAGAAACACATATGGACCTTGGATCTGAAAGTTCTTACATTTTTCTCCAGTAAATTATTCAGCTTGTCCTTATGGAGACAACATATTGTCAAGAATACTATGAGTAGATTTTGAGAGAGGATCTGTGATTCATCTGTGTGCTAAAAAGAACATTTTGACACACTTGTAATGTTTGCCTAGTACTTTACCATTTCATAGATCTATAACCTAAAGAGACAAACTTACATTTATGATTTTTCTGTATTACAGGCATAAGTCTTGATGAGAGATTAGATAAACTGTAATTTCTCACTTTGAGATTTGAGATGAAGTTTCAGATTTTAAGTCAAAGATGACATTAAGAGGTAAAAGACTTCATAGAAAGCATGGTTTCTGAAGTAAGAAAGAGAGGAAGTGTAGTAGAAATAAGGAGTTCTGCAGAAAAGACTTGTCCAAGATTATTTGCTGCCTGCGGGAAGGGACAAAATGATGCCCCATCCATCATTCCATCCATCTAATGTTAACTAAAAAATGCTGGGTGTAATACACTGAACAGTGATATAAAAGAGATAAAAAAATGAATGACACATAGAATGAGGAACCATATGAAAATGAACCCCAAATTCTAGAAAGTGAGGTGGAAGCTGCAATAAGAGAAACTGGGCAGAATATATCATGAGGAACAGATGACATTCCAACTGAATTGCTACAAGCTACACAGACAGAATCAACTTGTTGTTGTTGTTGTTGTTGTTCTGACTTTGAGTTGATCTTGACTCATGGTAACCCTGTCGATGAGACATCTCCCTAACCTCCACTGCTCTGCTTAGTTCCTGCAAATTCATAGCCATGACCGCCTTAATAGAGTCCATTCATCTAGCACAGGGGTAGGCAACCTTTCCCCTTTAAGGGCCGAGGGACTTCAGCTCCCAGAAGCCTCAGCCATGTTGGCCAATAGTCCCATGTTGGCCAAAAGCTCCTGGGATTCTGGGAGCTGAAGTCCCTCGGCCCTTAAAGGGGAAAGGTTGCCTACCCCTGATCTAGCATGCGGTCTTCTTCTCTTTCTACTTTTCCCCACCTTTCCTACCATTAATATTTTGTTCCAATGTGTCATGCCTTCTCATGATGTGGCCAAAGTACAGCAGCCTCTGTTGAATCATCCTGGCCTCCAAGGAGATTTCTGACATGATCTGTCCTAGGACCTATTGGTTTGTGTGGGTTGCAATGTTAGTTTCCAGGGTGTTAACCCTTTTAAAGGTAAACTAAGGGCCCGAGCAGATGGTGCAAAGTGCCGTTTTTGAGGCCAGGAAGGGGAGGGGCAGCTTCACTCTGGGCGCCCCAACCCCTTCCCAAAAATATTGGAGCAGCTGGCCCTCTGCACGGCCGGCACTCCGACGGCGCACTTCCACTGCAGCATCCGCACATGCTGCAGTGTAAGAGGCACCAAAGGTGCACTGGAGGCCTTTGAGGCGCACCTTTGGTGTCTTGCAGAAGTAGTGCTATTTTAGCGCTTTTTCCTGGGCCTGGGATGCTGCACCACAGGGCCGAGGAGTGCGGATACCTCAGCCCCAATCTGCAGCTTCCTGGTGCGGCCCCATGCCACCCGTCTGCTTCCAATATGCAGATATGAAAGTTAAACTTATTAGAGTTCACTTCCATCAGCAGAGTAGCAAAAAACACGGGTCAGACTATTTATTCTAAACCTGTCTTCCTAAAAATAAAGACTAACTCAAAGAATGACAAACATGTAGTTTTTTGTTTAAAAATAAACAATAATAGCTTTAATAAATATTTACACAACAAACCAAAACCTAATCTAACTAGAATTAATAAAGCAGGAAGAGAGATGTTAACCTCTCTCAGAGAAGGACTGTGACAGACAGCTGACTGACTATTTACTGACTGAGACTGGCAGTTTAGGATGTTCAGAGAGTCAGTTAAACTGTCTCTTAAGATTGACAGCTAGAATGAGAAAGACCCACCCCCCCCCCCCCGATGCATCGGGAAGGGCTCTCTGTTGTGCTGGCCAAATTTAGAAGGCTGACACCATGATTGATTGGGAGGGAAGGGAGTCCCGCCCTCCCTTCGCCTTCCAACCAATCAGGGGGATCTCGCAAGATCCCCCAGCAGCCTGTATAATCTCGTGAGACTGAACAGTCTCGCGAGATTTCGAGCATGATTTGGGGATTATTTAATCCCCGCTGCCACATGGAGGCAGCCATTCTCCACATTGGCACCCAAGAGAGAAGATCGGCTGCCGACATTTAGAGAGCCAGCGGACTTCCCCAGGCCTGGTTCTTGGTAGCAGTGAGCCAGAGCTCGGTGGGAGAGTCCCAGCTCAGGATTGGGAGTTACCTGGGGGAAACTGGTTGGTCTTGTCCCTGCGTGGGGCCCAGGGCCATAAGGAGGCCTTGTGGCTGACCCAATTGGGGTTTATTGTCCCCGCCGGGGACCCTGCTTGGGGTTTATTTTTCCCATTTGGGGCACCCCGGGTGTTGTTGTTACCCCTGATTGGGGTTTACTCTCCCTGTTGGGGATCACCTCCGGGTGCTTTTTGATTCTGATAGGGTTTATTGCCCTTGTTTGTTACCCCCTGGGCACTAATTCTCAACTCCACTTGAGTTTATTGTCCCGGTTTGGGACTCTTTGGATGGCTATAGGCCATAGGAAGCCTTCTGAGTGACCCATCGAGGGTTTATCGCCCCTGTTTGGGACTCCCTGGGTGACTACTTGACCCTGTTTGGGTTATTCTCCCTGTTTGGGACTTGTTGGCTGGTTACCCCTGCTTGGGGCATTACAGATAGCTTTTGTTCTGGACGCTCCAGCTATTCTGTTGAAGGGTTATAGTTCTTGTTTTCTACATTATAACCAAGGGGCTTGTTAGCCGGTTATTGTCCCTGCTTGGGACTGGATAGTAGAAAAGGCCTGGTTTGTTGATTGGCCAGACTTGTATGGTCAGTTGTCCCTGCTTGGGGCATTGCAGATAGCTCTTGTTCTGGACACTCTAGCTATTCTGTTGAAGGGTTATAGTTCTCGCTTTCAACACTATAACCAAGGGACTTTTTGGCTGGTTATTGTCCCTGCTTGGGACTGGTTAATGCAAAAAGGCCTTGTTTGTTGATTGACCTGGACTTGTATGGTCAGCTGTCCCTGTTTGGGGCATTACAGATAGCTTTTGTTCTGGACACTCTAGCTATTCTGGTGAAGGGTTATAGTTCTTGCTTTCAACAGCATAACCGAGGGGCCTAGTTATTATTATAAAAGGACAAATTTTGCCATTGTGCCATGTAGCAAGGCACAGTCCAAGTGGCATGCAGCACCTGCTGGACCTAGCACTGGCCAGTCAGTGTCTAAGCGTTCGGCCAAAGCTCAGGATAAGGAGATTGTTCTCCACCTGGCCTAGTTGGGACGCACAATGCAAGCTTGTTTAGCTGTGTGTGAATATCTGGCACAGAAGGGAATCCAGAGGGATAGTTCTAGAACTTTGCCCCTTCCAGCTTGAAATGAGGACCAGCTGGTGGGACTACAATCTACACAGGTGCAGGATGTACTCTCACCTGGTATCACAGTGGGCAATGCATCACATAGTGATGAGGCTCCAGCTATAGAGGGTGGGCAGCCAACTATAGCTGATGTGATGGAACTCATGAAAAAGGTTCCAGGTTTAGTACAACAAGGAGCAGCAGTCACTGCGTCAGTGCAGCCTACATTGGCTGATTGGTATAGCTTGGCGCACTGGGCGGTATTTTCAGGTAGGACTAGTGGGCCAGCTGCTGAAACCCCTGAGCCATCCAGCAATGTGGTGGGAGGTACTTCCTACACCCTGCAGCATAACAGCCAGGTATCGGTCACATCACACTCTTCTGGGGGTGCTCAAGTGATGGTGGATATCCTGCACCAGGTGGCGGACTTAGGTGCATCTATCTTACCTATATCATTGGAGTCTTGGCCAGCAACAGTCTGGGCACCTGGTATTCAAGCTGGCCAGGGTGGCGGGGCTGAGTGTGCACCCTTAGTTTCACTGAGCACACCCTCAGCAGTGGCTGGGGCGAGTCAGTGTCAGGAAGCATGTGTGCAGGTAGAGCAGCCCTTGGCTGGCAAGGTAAGTTTATCTAAAGGAATTGTTTCACCTGGAGCCTTAGGTCAAGTTGGGGTGGAAAGAACGATTGATTGCAACCTTTATGCGGGTATGTCCACTCCTTTGGGCTCCCATCTCCTGATTACAATGAAGGAGAGGATTTGGAGGGGTGAGTTTATTGATCTTTTTTCCTTAACTTTCCATGAGCCAGAGCCAAGAGTTATGGTAAAAGATGGAGTTGTATTTAGCCTGCCCAAGGAGTTTGAGGATCACAAGCGCCCGAAGTTAGAAAGGAATTTTGTTAATTGGATCATGGGCTTTACAATTTTTAGGGGTGTTATTGAGGAGAAGGAGCCCTTAAGGTCCCCAGATTTATCTAAATATCAAGAGATAATGATAAAGAAATATACTAATTGTCATTTCAATTGAAGAGGATCTGCTTGGCTTCAGTACAACGAGCAGTTTCAAATGTGGGCCGCTTTAGATCGTTCCATGTCATGGCGACATGTTCAGGCTGAGTTATGGGCTGACATCATGGTTGGTGCCTCCCCTTCGAGCAGGTGTGACAATGGCTTTGTGCCTATGGTCACTCAGCCGAGAGGGCAATATGCGAGGCCTGGCACGGAAGAAAAGAAATTTCCAGGAGTCTGTTGGAGGTTTAATGCAGGTGGTTGCAAGTGGCTGACCTGCAGGTTTGAACACCGCTGTAACACCTGTGGAAGGAATCACCTCCTGCTTTAAAGGTGAACTGTTCAGAGCGGGAGCTGCCCCTCAGGCACCACCAACTGGAGGTAAAGGCTTCAACACCTATTAAATTGGATGTTTTAGCTGCTTGGCTCAGGGTGTACACTGAGCGGGATTCAGCCCAGTACCTATTGCATATGGTTTTCACATTCCATACTCTGGTTTAAGAGTTTATTGTTTTGCAAGTTGAGGGTTTATCCCACCTTCTGAATGAAAACTTGGACCTAATTTGACATCAGTTTTACAGGTTTCAAGAATTGGCTACGGATGCAGCTGCACAACCTTTGACAGTGCCAATCCATCTGTGGAACCTTGGAGGATAGAGATCGAGAGGACTATTCAACATGTCGTTGCCCCTTCCACACACAAGTCATAACAGCTTGCAATGCAAAGCTTTTAGACAGTTTTGTTGGATGTTGGGGAAATCAAGGTTTGGTCCTTGGGGATAGAGGTTGTACTCTGCTTTGCAGTCCATCTCGCCTTATCAGATTACCTCAGATTGAGCACACCATCCCCTAGTTATTTGTTTTTACATGTCTCAGACCTTCCTTGATGCAGTTTCGATTTTGAGCGGTGTTACGGGAGGTGCTGAAGCATGCAGGTTTGCCAGCGGCCCAATTCTCTTCTCATTCTTTTCAGATCAAGCTGCGACAGCTGCAACAGCTCATGGCTTAAGTGATGCTGTGATTCAATGGATTGGGCGATGGCGCTCTCAAGTATTTAGATCTTACTTTCGCTCTTGGTATAGGCTAGGTGTGGACTTATTACTGAAAGCCTGATGCGATCTTGTATTCATGTCATAATGTGTGTTTTTTGTTGAGCAGGGCAAGAACAGGGTGATGTCTGGATTGTTGGTCACAGCTTGGTCTTAGGGCCGAACGGCACTCTATTCAGATGAGTAGAGATCCAAACTTGGGTTTGGGTCGAATTCAACTCATGCAATTGTTTGGACGGAGAGCCATGCTATGGGGGGCCGTTCTCATTTACATAATTGAGTTGGCTGTAAACTTTCCACCTCCCTGGATTTTACTTATTCACCTGGGGGAAATGATTTGGTGAAGATTATCAGTTTGCAGCTGGTCAAAAGGATCATGATAGACCTACAGGAAATACGACGCCGTTTACCAGTGACTGTCATTCTATGGACCAAGCTCTTGCCGCGTCGAAATTGGCCTGGTGCAAAGAAAGATTCTCCTATTAACACGGCTCGTTGTTGGGTGAATAGAAGTGTTTCAAGGAGGCTGGAAGATTTGGGGGCAGACTGTATATCGCACAACCAATTAGAATTTAATTGTCACAACTGTATAGGGGTGATGGGGTTCATCTCTCTCCAGTAGGCTGTGATGTATATCTGGATTCCATTGCCTTTCAAATTAAACATGTCTTTCTGGGGGGGAGGGGATGCCAAGCTAGGCTGGCCCCCTCCTGTGGCAGGCAGGGACCCCCCCAGGGGATAATTGGATATCTGGATTTACAATATTTGGTCAGTTAAGAGGGATGAAGGGTTTACATCATCAGCTTAAATAATTTTCTTACATCATCACTCATAGAGAGGACATCAAACTTGGATGGGGGAGGGGATAATTTGTTTATTTGTTTAACAACTCGTGTGAGAACCTTCTTGGCATATGGTTTGTGGGAGCCGTGATTTATCCCTGATGGATTAATTTGATTGAGATGAGGATTGCATCAGGTTATGGCATGCGCACATACATGTGTCAAGAAGGGAGTCATAATCAAAGTGAAGAATTTTTGATGTAAAACCTATTGTTTCAAACCCTGTACAGATGAATAAAGTTGTGGCCAATTTGTTATCCATAAAACGGCATTTGGACTTCTTTGTGCTGGTGCAAAGGGGGAGGGGTGAAGTCCTGCCTAACTAAGGAGGAAAAGGAGAATGCAAAGCATTATTTTTCCAATAGTTTGTCTTTTTGGCTGTCCACAGAATCCTTAGCACTTTGCTCCAGCACCACATCTCAAATGAACTGATTTTCTTTCTATCCACTTTCTTAACTGTCCAGCTCTCACATCCATACATGATGATAGAGAATACAATGGCTCGTACGATTCTACCTTTTTGTGCTCATTCAACAGGAATGGGAGAAAGTGTGGCCCATGGCCCACAAATCAGCCTTAAAGTCATTTTACATCCCCTTAGGGCTTTGCGGGGGGGGGGGGGTGTCACCAGATTTTACCAAGGTTTTTTTCTATTTAATTTTTTATCCATATTTTATTTAATTGAATTTTTTAAACAATGTTAAAAAGAAACACAACATAACAAATTCATTACTTCTCAGAAGGAGTTCCCAGTTATTTAACTTAAGAGGAGTATTACAATTGTATATCTCAATTTCCATTTACATAAATCGTACAAAGAACCTGATGCTTTATAAGGGTATTAATTAACGGAAAAAAAACATATAAAGAGCTGTTAGGCTGAATAACATTTCTTATACATTCTTCCTAGGCTAAATATGTGGAAGGGGGAGAAAGATAGTAGCAAGAAGATAGAGGACAGTGCATGAGGTTTGCAAAGGAATAAAAGTGATTATAAGACAACGTTTATTGTCTAACTTTTTTTTTAAAACAAGACCATAAGTTTTCTACTTTTTTCCGTTTATCCTTAAATTTGTCCTCCATTTGGTTTTTTAATGTCATTGTCAATGTGTCCATTTGCATTAAGTCATAAAGTTTAATTTCCCATTCATGTTCAAGGTTTCCCTTTACTGCTTTCCAGTGTTTGGCAAGTATTAGCCTTGCCGCAGTAATCATATATAGGATAACACCCATTTCTTCCTTGTTTATCTTTTCTTTCAATTCAGTTGTTATATTTAGTAAAAAGAGTTTAGGGTCCATGTTAAATTTAATTTGAAATGTGCCCTGAATTCTTGTGTGGATCCGCTCCCAAAAGTCAGTTGCTATTGGACAATCCCACCACATGTGGAGCAGATTTGCTTTGTCCTTCCCACATTTCCAACATGTGCTGTCTATTTTGCTGTTTGTTTTGGCCAATTTTTCTGGGGAGAGGTGCCATCTGTACAGCATCTTGTAATAATTTCCAATCAGCTGAGAACTTATTGTGAATTTTAAATTTTTAAGCCACACTTCTTCCCAAGTTGCTAATTCAATGTTTTCTCCAAAATCCTGCATCCATTTGATCATTGAAGTTTTTATCGTTTCTTCTTTTTTTTTCTATTTAAATTTTTATTGAGTTTTTACAATAAAACACATAACATCTGTAGAACAACATCAACAACAACAATAATTAAGTTTTAGGGAGAATTTTGCCATGTTTTTGCTTCTGCAGACTACTATTACCTAAATTACTCCAAAACTGATGATGATAGGAGAATTAATTAATTAGCTCAAGGGAGCAGCAAGAAGGCTTTTGGTAACTTTAAAAAGTGGGGATCTTTAATATTTTTATACCAGGCCCATATTATTAATACAGCAAAGGGGTTGCAACAGTCACACAAATCACTCACTCACATTCATAAAAGAGCTAATGAAATAAAAGTAGATTAAACTGGATAGAAAAGTTGCTGGTTAGGGCAATGCTTACCTGAATCCAGAAGTTAGGATTCCAAATCTGAGGAAAGATTGCATGGAGGATGGCCTCAAATAACTACCAGGAATGTGAAAAGGATAGTAACTCTGAGGAATTTTAGATGAAATCTGACAATATGACTCCCTGACTTCAACCAAAACCAAGAATAACAAACAAATAGATCCTTTTTATATTTTTGAGCTTAGGAAAAAGGGGACAGATCCTTAGGAACTGGAGGTGGGATTTTCCATGAGTAAGAAAGAGGTGAACCCTGGAGCCAAGAGCAATAAATAGGTGGCAATCCTTATGGCCTTCTCTTTGATTTCCGGATAGCTCCCAGGTACCAGAGCAATTCATGATTCTGAAACTGAAAGAATAGATTTGAATTTCAAAGGATACCTTTCTGCCTACATGTCCTTAGTGCTTCCTGGCTAAATCACACTGGGGTGCTTTTTCCAGGCCTACATGAGAAGGCATCCTTTCCAGGATGCAGAATGATATCAAAGTTCAATTAGAGGCAACAGGGGCTATAGGGCTAATAACACTATGGGCACATCTGGTCTGTAGAAATAATGCAGTTTGACACCTCTTTAACTGCCATGGCGCCATCCTACAGAATGCTGGGATGTATGGTTTTGTGGGGGCAACAGAACACTGTAGAGAAGGCTTATAAAACTACAGATCATAGGATTTACAGTGGTGTCAAATTGCATTATTTTTACAGTGTAGATGCACCCTCAGACTCAGCAGAGACATTTTTTAAAGAAGTAAACTGGAAGTTTGCTTACAGTAGACTTCCCATTTTTTATTTTTTTTAAAAAGTCTCTCTTGGGTCCAAAATGACAAAAGGACAAAAATGTGACAAAGCTGTTTCTATTCTCTCTACAGGTTGTGATGAACCATTTTAGATAAAGAAAATGCAGAAAAGAAAATTGACCAGTGTGTGCTAGGGTCCTATGCTCCTCAAAGTCCCATAGAGGATCAATAGACTCCCCCAGTCCCTGACAGTTGCCCATCTCTACTTTAAACTTTAGGTATTTTCAGAATGAAGGCTTCTCACACTAGCAGTCTGAAGATGCTCTGTAACTATTCCTTCTTTTTCTCCTCAATGGATTTTCCATGACAAGAAAAAAGCATGAAAGAAGTAACATCTTCTGAAATCCCTGTCTTGAACCACTTGTATAATAGATGTTTTTGGCTAGCAACCTTTAGGCTATACCTACGTACCTGGGAGTAAGCACCACTGAACTTAATGAAACTTATTTTTAAATAGACATGCATATGACTGCCTTGATAACTGATTTCATTTGTTGTTTTATCTTTTGTAAATTATGGAGTTTATTGCATTGGGTTTGTTCCTGTGATAGATGTGGGATGTAATGTTAGGAAAGTGGATCTTATTGTGTTTCCCCATTGCCGGGAAGTACACAGCCCATTTCCAACCCAGGCTTCTCTGGGCTCCTCCTGCATCTTTTCAAGAATCGGGTTTTCCAGTTCTTGAAAAGATGCAGCCGAAGCCCTGGTTGCAAACAGGCTGTGTATTCCCCGGTGACAGGGAAATGCGATAAGATCCGCTTCTTAAAGTTACATCCTGTTTCTTTCATGGGAGCAAAGCCAATGTGACAAACTCATATGTCATTTTCATTTTGTACAGAAAGTTAAATGGGAAGCTCAAAAACAAACACTATGGAGAGACAGTTTCCAAGAAATGGTATTTCAGGCTTATGAAGGGAAAGAGAGAGGCAACACTGAACTGAATGAAGTATCAGTTCTAGGGAACTATAGGGACCAGTTCCAGAGAATCTAGGAACCAATGGGAAAAGAAAGCTATTTTTTTCTAATTAACTTTGTGCCTGTATCCATGGATCATAAATTATAAGAGGTGCTTGGATCCATGTAGGAGTGAAGATTAAGTATCCTGACCAGATCTTGCAAAGCATACTTTTTGGACTACAGTAAGAATCCCTACTGGCCATACTTACGGAATGATTCTTAGACCTGTAGTCCAAAAGTAACTTTCCTAAATTCTGATCCCAATAAGACTTCTGCAGCATCTTTAAACACCAGTAATGGCCCTACCATACCATTTCAAGTTCATACACCTCATTTGATTTTGAAAACTAAGCAGAGATGGTCCGGTAAATGGAAGATCACTGGAGAACACCATGGATCTCAAAGTAGTAGAGTTTGAATTTGAATTACTATGTGAAATCCTGGAGTGTTAACCACAGTTGACAAAGCAATGGTTTGACTTATTATAGGATGGCTTCCCATGTTCCAACTGTCAGGCAGAAAGGAATTAACATAGGCAGCAGATTTAGGGTGCCATTAATAGGCAGTGATTTTTAGTCATTTAGTTGATTATTCTTATATTTTTATTTCCAGGGAAGATGAAAGGTGCTAGTGGGATTTTCTGGTTCATGTGCAAAAATAATGTGCCTGGCTTTTAGGTAACATGTACTTTGACTTAACTGAGCAAGGGAGCAATGCCATTTACAGCTGTTCCTTAGGCAGATTTTTTTTTTGAGCTAGTCCTATTTGAGCAGGTCTGTGATTGTGACTTTTTCCATGTCCCTAATAAATTACATTATTGAAAGAAGGCAGTTAGGCAGCTGGATTTCTTCTATGAAACTGTGAGCTGTTCCCAAACCGCTCTTTCATCTAAATCAGCTTCTCTAGTTTTCCTCACTTCTTCCAATTCTTCAGCTAATTGCTCTTCTTTATACTCTAAAGTGGTTTGGGAACAGAAATTAAGGGAAAAATGTATTAAGATCAGGGGCCTGCCGGAAAAAAAAGATGAAAATCTTCATGAATATTTAACCCCTAAGCTAGCGCTCTTTCTAAATAAAGATATTAATTCCTTCCAATTCGAGATTGATAGAATCTTCCGTTTAAATTCTTATACTGCTAAAAAGAAAAACCTTCCTCGAGACATTGTCATATACTTCGTTAGGCGACAAACTAGAGATCTCCTTCTGAAAACACATAACGATTCTCCTCTGGAATTGGATGGTAATTTTATTCAAATTTTGAAGGACATACCAGGTCGAATATTGAGAAAAAGGAAGGAGTATGCCTTTTTGACAGTTCTCCTGCGACAACATGGAGTCCCATATAGATGGGGCTCCCCTGAGGGTTTAATTTTTTGGTGGCGGAAGAAAAGAGTGGTGCTGAGAAATTTAGAAGAAGCTAAAAGGTTTTGGGATGTGGAAGAAAATAGATCTAAATCTAAAGGAAAAACAGGCAACTCCCTGAGTAATTTGCCAACCCTCACTTCCAAAGGCGACGGTAAAGTTTTAAGTGGAGGTGATCTTGTGGCAGAAGGAGGACTACAAGAGGAAAGAGGAAACGTAATGGATGATGATGAGAATATAGGAAATGATTCAATTGATTTAGATGAAAATCAAACGAGTAGGGAGGAAGATTTAACGGATGATGGGGAATTAAGAGATCACTAGTAGGTAAGTGCTGGCTGCAGAGAGAGATATGGAAAACATAAAAATTTTTGACATGGAATGTAAAAGGGCTAAATACTCCCCAGAAAAGGAAAAAGATTTATCATCATTTACATAAAATGAGAGCAGATATTTTGTGCCTTCAAGAGACTCATATTAGAACTAAAGATGTTAAATACCTGGAAAATAAAAAACTAGGTAGACATTATGTTGCTTCAGCATGTAACAAAAAAAAGGTTGTGGTAATCTATGTGACAAATAAATTTGAATCCAGATTGATAGAAACGGATCCCTTAGGCCATTACGTATTAATTGAGGTTAATATAGGAGGAGAAAAACTTTTGGTGTTAGGAATATATGCTCCTCTGAATAATAAGAAATTTTTTTTTGGAAAATTAATGACCCTTCTGCAATTAAATAATCAACCATTAGTAGCATTAGGTGATTGGAATGGTGTCATTGACCCTAAATTGGATAGACTTTCATCAAAACAAATAAAAAACGATCAAGGGAAATTACCAAAAAGCTTTTTTACTTTTCAGGAATCTTTAACTTTAATAGACATTTGGAGAGTATTATATACCAATTCTAGAGACTATACTTTTTTTTCACATGTGCACTCCTCATGGTCAAGAATCGATATGTTTTTGATTTCTCCTCAAATATGCAATCAAATAACTAAGATTGATATATTACCAGCCATATGGTCTGATCATAATCCTTTGACAATGCAAATGAAAACTGGATCTAGGGACTTTATTTGGAGACTTAATGAAAACTTACTTAGGAATGACAAAATACTTAAGGAGGCTCAGGAACAATTACAGCTTTATTTCAATTTGAACTTAAACAAGGATACTCCCATAAATATCGTATGGGATGCTTCAAAAGCCTTCATGAGAGGCTTTTTTATGAAGAAAGGAGCAGAAATGAAAAAGATTAAAGAAAGAGAAATTAAAGAGTTAGAACGGGAGTTAAAATCAAATGAAGATCAGTTGAAACTGTTCCCTAACTGGACTAAAATAAAAGAAAATATTCAAAGATTGCGTAATCAACTTTCAAAAATAACCATGGATGAAATATATAAAAAATTAAAATTTGTTAAACAAAAATATTTTGAGTCCTCAAATAAACCTGGGAAAATGCTTTCAGCTCTTCTACGTAAAGAGCAAGCTAAAAGAGTAATTGTTGAATTAAAAGAAGGGGAACAGATTTTTTCGTCTCAAAAACAAATTAAAAGAATATTTCTAAACTATTACTCTAACCTGTATAAAGAAACAAATAGAAATAAGATCTATATCGAATCCTTCCTTAAGAACCAACCCATAAATAAATTATCGGAGGAACAAAGATCCGAATTAAATAAGAAAGTTCAATTGCAAGAACTATTAGACGCTATTAAATCTTTGAAATCAGGCAAAGCACCTGGTCTGGATGGCTTTATCGCTGAGTACTATAAAAAAATGTAAAGATCAATTGGCTATCACATTACTTGAAACGATTAATGGAATATTAGAAGGATCTATACCTCCAACCTGGCTTCAGGCAAATATTTCACTCATCCCTAAAGAGAATAAGGAAAAATTAGAACCAAAAAATTATAGACCCATCTCTCTTTTAAATAATGATTACAAGATATTCACAACAATCTTGGCGAATAGAATTAAGAATTGGTTGGCATCTTGGATTCAAAAAGATCAGGCGGGATTTCTTCCTGGCAGGACCATAAAAGACAATACGTGACACCTAATTAATCTAATTGAATTACATAATAAGAGAATAGATAAAAAATTGGCTCTAATCTTTTTAGATATTGAGAAAGCGTTTGACACCCTGGACTGGACTTTTATGAAACAAGTATTGATAAGATTAAATATAGGAAACAATTTAATGAAATGGATAAACTTAATTTATCAAGAACAAGAAGCTAGATTAATCATTAACGGACAATTAACAACACCTTTTAAAATCCAAAAAGGAGTCAGACAGGGTTGTCCATTATCCCCACTATTATTTATTCTAAATTTCGAGATTTTGATGACCAATATTAGAATGAACCCGGATATTCAAGGAGTCAAATTAATGGGAGAAGAATATAAAGTCAAGGCATTTGCCGATGATTTAATGGTCTCCCTTTCAAATCCTTGTGAAAATATAGATGCCTTACTCACGACCCTAACATTATTCGGGAAAGCTGCTGGATTAAAAATAAATAAGGAAAAAACCAATATGTTACAAATGAACTTGATGCTAAAAGAGAGAGAGTTGTTAAAAGAGAAAACAAAATTCCAAGAGGTAAAAATGGTGAAATATTTGGGTCTAAATTTTACCACTAAAAATGGAGATTTGTTTAAAAACAATTATGAGAAAAAATGGATTGAAGTTAAAGAGGATTTGAATAAATGGACTAAATTGAATATTTCTTGGCTAGGAAGGATTTCGACTATTAAAATGAGTGTTCTTCCTAAGATGATTTATTTATTTCAAAACATCCCTATTATATTGAATGACAAACCCTTTAAAAAGTGGGATCAAGATATTGTCAAGTTTATATGGGCTGGAAAAAAACCGAGAGTTAAATATAAATTTTTGCAGGACTCAGGTGATAGAGGGGGTTTGGATTTACCTAATCTTAAAAATTATTATTATGCATGTTGTTTATATTGGCTTCTTGATTGGATCAAATTAAAAAATGAAAGTAATTTAAAACTGGAAGGCTTCGATAATGTTTATGGTTGGCATAGCTATTTATTTTATGATAAAATTAAATGCCATAAAAATTTTAATGACCATTATTTTAAAAGATCACTTTTAAGAGTTTGGGTAAAAATTAAACAAAATTGGCAAGATATCCTTCCAGAATGGGTATCAATTGGCGAAGTTGTTTCTAAAGGAAATAAATTTGGCAAAAAAACTTGGCTAACCTATAAAGATTTAATCTTGACGGAAAATAAAGAAAACATAGAAATCAAATCTCAAATGCAATTAAATCAGGAAGGGTATAACTGTAATTGGTTCTCCTATAAACAATTAAGAGAGCGATTTATTATAGATAAAAAGACAAGATCAATAGGCTTGCTGGACAAGGACTTTGAGGAGATACTATTTTCAGAAAATAGACATAGAATATCTAAATTTTATAAAATGCTTCAAAAAATTGAACTTGAAACAGACTTAATTAAACCTACAATGATTAAATGGGCCCAAGATTTTGGATATACTATAAATTTACAACAATGGGAGTTATGTTGGACTAAGAGGGCTAAATATACTTTGAGTTACAATATTAAAGAGCAATATTATAAGATGATTTTTCGATGGCATTTGACTCCTCTTCGGCTAGCCAAAATTAACAAAGCATATTCAAATTTATGCTGGAAGTGTGGTAAAAAGATAGGTACGTATTATCATTTATGGTGGACATGTAAAAAAGCAAAAGAATTCTGGTTGATTATAAAATCTGCCCTTTGTGAAATGTTAGACTGTAAATTGACTTTGGATCCACAGTTGTTCTTATTAGGAATGTGTATGGATCAGGATCTTGAGAAGAAATACGGTAAAATAATTTTCTATTCTCTCTCAGCAGCCAGAGTACTATATGCCTCAAAGTGGAAAACTAGAGATATTCCCCAACTACAAGAATGGGTATCGAAAATGGCTGAATATAGAGATATGGACAAACTAACAGCATTAATTAAAGGAATAAATCAAGACAAGATAAAGAATGATTGGGAAATGGTGGAATCATATCTTTTTTTAAAGGGATTCAAATTATATAATTAAACTATTTTCAGTTATGGGATATAATTAAATTAAGATATACTATAGATGTCTTTTTTTTGGGTGTGTGAACTTAAAAGTAATGGATTACTTTAATTAAAATTAACTGTACTTTCAATATGGATTTTGAATTGTTCTTTTGTTTTTTCAATTATGTTTTTTTTTTAGGCAACTGATTTATAGTTTTTTGTTTCATACGGAGTGGCTATTACTTATGAAAATAACGCTTGAGAAGTAAGTTAGATTAGGCAACATTGCAGGAACTACCATTCTCTGGAAGTCATTTTAATATGTATGTTTAGTTTGTGTGAAGGTTATTAAATAGTAATAGTAAGTCATTCAATCTTATCAGTATATTAACCGATATATGGCTGAAATCGATTATAGGTAGTTAGTATATACTTTCTTTTACGGTTGGTAGAAGATTATCATTATCATTTTCTTTGTTTTGACTTCTTTCTTATTTGCAATATTTTTAGTGTCTTTATGTTATATTATTCTATGTACTTTATGTTTTTACGTATATTGAGTGTTTGTCTTTGTATTTTGTATGTCTTTTGTATATTTATTTGTGCTTATTCTTTTATTAATAAAATTTATATTTAAAATTTAAAAAAAAGAAACTGTGAGCTGTAAATCTGTGGAAATTACCTAAACAGAAAGGAAAAGGAAAAAAATCAAGGGAATAGCATAGGGTTAATCAGTTATATCTTAATACTTCATTGTGAAGAAAAAACCAGAGAAACTTCTGGCATTAATTAAAAATGAGACTAATGGTGTCATCTGGGTTAATCAATATAAATTTAAATTTCTGCTACATAACAGAAAAGATCTAGATCAAGCTTCTCTCCACTGGGGCATTGCTATCACACAGATGACTATACACATATTGGTGTGTAGAGATATGTGACACCTTCCCTTTTATTTCTGCCTTCCTAAATTGCATTGAATATTCAGGATATTTAGTCACAACCCCAAATAATTAGTTTTTGCAGCTAGACTGTTGCCTGTTGCACATTGATCATGATCTGCAATTAGTTTAATTTGCACACCATATTGCTTGCCCCAAAATGCAAACATGCAGCAGAATGTAGTTATGGATTGTTGTTGTAGATTATGGAGCTGTCTTCCTTGTACCAAAATGACAGAAAACAACATTGCTACAACAGGTTTTCTCCTTGCATACACATACACCTTTTTCTTTCTGATGGATGACATGGATATTATTCATCATCCCAGGGTGGAATATCCTTCATCGCATGGTGAAAAATTATCCAGTACCATGAACAAGAAGGTGGAAACATTAGGTGGAGTCTGGTACGTACATTTCAAAACCATCAATCCCAATTAGAGATATGTCTATAAAACCAGCCACATCAAAAGAGTCCCGTTTTCTCTTTCTTCCCATGAAAACTATAAATGCATCTACATTAGTATTCCTTTTTAATAAATAGTGCTGTCTGGGTGCTGGGTCCACCAGTATCTGTGGAGGGATTTGGTTTCCTGTTAGGTGAACTGGAAATACTTGCTGTCTTGATTAATCATGTATAAATTGTCTTTTATATCTGTGGCTCTGTCTCATTGGTATCAAATCTGTTTGGATGTAGAACCCTGAGCAAACCTGAATCCATTTTAGGGACTTCAACCCTTACATTTAGGTAAAATACATTTTTGGTACTTCTAGTAACCTTGATGGTTCATCCATTATACTGGCCCCTCCTGCTTCATTTTCAGAGGCTATATTTCAGCTACAGTGTTCTTGATGCTCACTGTCTGTTTGCTATTAGAAGGAGTGATATCAGATCTGATAGCTTGAGGTGTATGCCAGCTTGCTCCTAGATGACTGCTTGAGCTACAAAAGGGGAACATGGGGAGACTAAAGTAAGTATTGGGGATCTGAAGCAAAACTCTTCACCCTCCTTCCGTTACCCATTCCATGAGAAAACCAGCTGCTAAATTAGGTGTGTGTATTATATGCCTTCAAGTCACCTGTCACCTGCTATGAATTTCATAGAGTTTTCATAGGCAAGAAATGCTCAAGGTGGATTTGCCAGTTTCTTCCTTTGAAATATAGCCTATAGTACCTGGTATTGGTTGGCAGTCTCTCATCCAAGCACTAACTAGGGCTGACCCTGCTTAGCTTCCAAGATCAGTTGGGACATGAACTGCTATGTAAATTTATTTCTCTCTGTCACCTCAGAGTCTCTGTGTTAAATGGGATAGGAGACATTTCTGAGGGTATTTGGTGGTGATATGCCATATAAGAAATGTGTGTGAGCCACTGACATTTCTATTTAATGTATTGTTATACATAAAATCTTGAAAATCTGCACAGGTCTGGCTGCTGTATTTGGACCAAAATGACAGTTTTTTTTTTTTTAACAGCTCTCACTTCCCACCTGCCTCAAGAAATATGCTAGGAACACAAAGCTGTTGCTGCCTGTCTCTATATTGACACCCTGACAGGATCCAGAGAAAACATTTTTACTTCAGCACCTAATGGATTTGCCTCTTGACGAAAGCCACTCAATGAAAGATATGCCTGAAAAGAAAAGCCATTTATTACAGTGCATGGCTTATTGTGATATGCATACTGTTGGATGGTGATAAGTGAGATTTAGCATAGTGTTTAGAAGTGTAAGAGAAAGAGAATATTTTCCCCTTCACAAATTTGTTTAGCCTGTTGAATTCTGGGCTCATTTTACTTGAGATCTTATATAAAATGCCACTGGAGAAAAACTCATTTCTCTTCTATCTTGAGGAATAGTGGGCAGGTTGTGTTTTGGTTTGGTTTTGCATAGGAAGTAGAATTAAAACTTGTTGAATATAGTAACTAAGACAGGGGTAGGTAACCTAAGGCCCGAGGGCCAGATGCTCCCCCCTGAGGCCTTTGGACCGGCCCCAGGCCAGTCCTGCCACTGCCGCCACCACAATGATATTGATTATTGTTGTTATTACTTGTTCTTGGGGTTTTCTTGGCAAAATCTCCACAGGGGTTTTGCCATGGCTTTTTGGGGGCTGAGAGAGTGTGCATGCATATTTTTTTAATTTTCAATTTTTTTTATTTTTTAAAAATGTTTTAATGTATTTATTTATTTATTGTGCTTCGGCCCCCCAATTGTCTGAGGGACAGCAACCTGGCCCCTGGCTCAAAAAGGCTGTCTACCCATGAACTAAGATCACATGGGAAAATTGTCATTTCAATTATAACAAAAATGAGGGTTCTTTGAAAAAAACAGAAAAAGGAATGATAACACATAGGCAGGCGATAGTGCTTTTAAAAATGGAATTCATCTTTCAGGTCATTGCTGATGTAGACACTTCAATCAGGAATCTAATTCTGCAGCCTCTGAAAGTGGCAGCTTATTCGAGCATCCCAGAATGTTAGGACATAGAAGCGACACAAGTGCATTGCATCTTGAAGTTCTGATTAATCAACATGTCCACAATTCACTACTGTCTCCATTGATTTTATTGGCATGGTAAATATAATAACAATGTCCTCTCTCACTCTGGATTGAATTGATGTTGTTCATATTGTGAACATGATGTTCCTGTTCTTCATTATCATCTTTTCCAACTATCTCTGGGTTTGTATTTTTTTTAGAGGTTAGTTTTTAAAAAAGCATTTCAAAACCACATTAGTAAAATAATATAGCAAAATTTACATTGCTAAATATTGGTGTAGTGATATGAGCATTGGATTACAACTTTGGAGATCAGGGTTCAATTCCCTCCTCATCCATGGAAACCCACTGGGTGACCTTGGGTGAATCACACACTCTCAGCCTCATGATAGCCTTAAGGTCACTGTAAGTCAGAAACTACTCAAAGATACATAACAACAAAGCAATTTGCATTGTGTCTAATTGTCATATAGCAAACATCCACCCGAACAGCATTTTACTTGGTGGTGGTGGTGATGGTTGTTATTTCTATCTTGCCTTTTTCAATGAAATAATTTCAATGAAATTAATTATTTTTTTCAAAAAATGCCTGTTAAATTTCCTAGTTAAATCTTTTCCCAGTTTCCCCCAGTGAAAATGAAATTAAACAATCAAAAAATTAGAACCAGGTTAAAATATGTATCATTAAACACCCTACATACATATACCAACATATCAATAAGTAAGATTAAGCTCAATATTCAGGTGAGGTAGACCTTATAGAGTTATACATCAAATGCCTATTTAAACAGAAAAGTATTTTACTTGTCTGTGAAAAGGAAACAAATTTATTCTGTGCGGTGAACCTTAAGCAGTAGTGACCATTTGCAGGGAGATGGAATGGGAGTGAGTGTATCTTGTTAGCAGGAATACAAAATGAAAGAAAAGGAGTTTTCTCAATCATACTGTACATTTGGAAGAGAGGGAGGAAGGTAATGACATACTCTGGAAGCAGATAAGATTTTAATTCTTCTTTGAACATATGGGGTGTTGTTGTTGTTGTTGTTTTTAAAAAATCCTGCCAATTTTATGGGCTGTATTCCAGTTCCTTGTTCACCCAATATATTCTGATCCTATGAACTATAAAATACAGCCAATTCTTGCTTGAGAATGATCAAAGACAGTGTTTTGTATACAGAGTCCACACAGTATGGTTTGATTTGGTTTGGTTGTATGGTATCCCTCCACAAATATTTTTCAACTGGCAGCTTCTCCATGAGCTCATTTTGTCTGGTATAAAGATTGTATGATATACAGAGAGGGGGGGGGGGAGAGAGAGAGAGCGAGAGAGCAAATCTTGCCATTGTTATCATACCAGGTTTTGTCCAGGAGAAAAATGATGGAAAGGATGAACACAGAATTCTGTATAAACAAATAAAGAAGCAGATCATTTGCCATTTTTTTCAAACATTATATCAAATTTTGAAAAAGGTCTCTCATAGATTAGACAGACAGACAGAGGGGGACTTTTTGGGAAATTATTCATTTCATTATTTTCACTGCCATTAATTGCTCCCATTTTCATTAGTTCTCAATTCTGTTTTAAAATAAATAGCTTATGTTTTGAAAGTTTTCTTAAAGCAACTTTCCATTTCAGAGCTTACAGCACAAAGCAAATATTGCAAAAGAAAAATCAGTAGTCTAGAGAGTAAATATTTTAGTTGCATTCTAGTTTGCTATAATGTAAGAGAGCTTATCTCAACAGAAAAGTCTTCATGACAATTGGATGAACCTGGCAGACTTCTAAAGGAAGGAAATACCAGTCTCAAGGAGGGACCTCTGGAAAAAGTAAGACTTGAAATGACAAGAATTTATTTTGGTTTGTTTCCAGCCAAAATCAAAACAAGACTGTTTTGTTTTTAATGTGTTATGGAAGGCAAAGCAAAACTCTTTGGGGAGAAATAAATCAGAGGAGCATTCAAGTGCAGCAAGACTTTCACTACCTATAAGTTCACAAAAAACAAAACATCAAACATTCATTCTGAATTATTCTGGACTATTTCCCTGATGGGAGGGCTGGAGAAAAAGGAGATTTACCACTAGTTCTATATAAGGTATAGTTAGGTGCCACTGGTCTGCATCTTCATTATCCGAGTAAAATAGATTATGTTTTTCTGATGACCAGATTGGCTGGTATATGGCTTTAAAAAGGAGATTAGGAGCTTCTGGTATGATGGCGACTGGGGAAGGAGTGGTTTTGTATTAGCTCCGACTGCTCCTTCAATAACAGTGGTGCTTGTAGGAACAGGGACACTATCTACCCATCCCTTACATCTCTGTGACGAGATATAAGATGCAGGGCTAAAAAGGGGGGTCAATCCCAAAGATCCAAGGCTGAACGAGGCACCTCTCAGTGGCAAGCCTGGAGAGGAAAGGAGACCCGATATAGCCTGTGCCTCCCAACTGTTATTATCACCAGGAGGTGAGTCAATGTTGCCCATACTATTATTGAGATCGGAAGGGGAAAATTCCACGATAAAATTGATGGAAACAAGGAATACACAGAAAAATAAGGGAAAAGTAAGAGATTACATATTTAGAAAATTGTAAAAATTATAAGAATTTATTTAAAGCTTATATAATTTGTTGTGATATTCTCCACAGATTACAGTATCACTAGTGAATTAATAACTAAGTGTACATTGCTTCAATTTTTTTTCTTAAACAATTTATCTTTTTTTAAATTAGAGTATTAAAAAGGTTAAATATTAAAAATACATAAGTATACTAATAATACAAATAATTGGAATATAGATAATGCGCTGTATGTTTAATTGAGAACTAACCAAGAAAGATTGTGGGTTTGGATATTTATAGGATTAAAAGAAACAATTGTGGAAATACTGTAAGAACTGTATGAATTTTTGGAGGACAGTTAAAGGAAATGATTTATGATATATAATGAGTCATATGAGAAGAGTTCTAGAGATATACTCTTATTAATATTCTGGCAAATATTTTTTTCTTCTTTTTCTTGAATCTGTGATATTTAAGAGTTAAAGAAAAATAAGGAAGGAAAGAGAAAAAAGTTATAGATAAATATAATATAATTGATAATTAGATAGATAATATCTTGTGAGACTATTATGAGACGACAAAAGATATAAAGCATATTTTAAAGATTTAGTAGATAACTTTGAATTTATAAAAGTTGTTGTATGATATTTGCTTGAATTGGTGATATCTTAGAGTAAAAAAGTTATAGATAATATAATTGATAATCAGGTATTATATGGTGAGACTATTATGAGAGGATAAAAGAGGATAAAAGACTTAAAGCAATTTTGAAGATTTAGTATATAATTTTGAATTTATAAAACCTGTTGTATTATTTTATAAATGTGATTTTGTTGATTAGCAGCAGTTTTGGAACTATAAGATACTGTGCAGGATTATTACATGTTACTGAAACTTATCAAATAGAGGGTAAAAGAAGACACTATGGCTACAATCAAAAAGAGCTTGACACAAAGCCAAATGTCTCTTCAAAGAAGAGCATCGACAGATGACTCAATGAAAGTAACTGACCCCATAGTAATGTTGTTAGATGAGGTACAGAGATTGAGACAAGAAATTAAAGAGAAAAGATTGGAATTGAAATAAGATATAAGAGAATCTAATCAAGAGATAAGAGAGGAGATTAAGGAAGCAAGAGCGGAGATTAGAAGAGATTTTAAAAAAAATTAGATACTCTGAATAAAAAGATGGAAAAATGTCACAGGATATTAATAAAACTCAAAAGGAAATGGAGAAAATAAAGACAAAAATGGACGTATTAGAACAATCGGTAAAGGAAAATATGACAAAACAAGAACAACAACAGATACAGGAATGGAGTAGTGAACTTAGATGCAGAGAAAAATGTATTAAAATCCGAGGTTTAAGAGAAAAAACGAATGAAGATTTGATAGAAAGAATTGTACCGGTTTTGGCAAGATATATCGATCAAACAGAGGAGAAACTACAAATTGGTGTGGACAAGATTTTTAGAGTCAACTCCCCACAAGTTAAAGAGAAAAAATTTCCACGAGATGTGGTCATATGCTTTATAAGATCAAGAACCAGAGATGCAATTATAAAGAAGAACTACGATACAAGGCTTTTAATAGAAGATACAGAAGTTAAAATATTTAAAGACATACCTCCACAAATTATTCTGGAGAGGAACAAATATAAGAGCTTGACACAAATGTTAAAAAACTTAAACATTAACTTTAAATGGGACAGAATTGAAGGATTGTCTTTCCTATATAACCAAAAAAGGATCAGGATAGATAATATAGTTAAGGCTAAGGAGTTGGAACAAAAACTGAAAGATGATTACAGAAGAAAAGAAAAAGATGAAGGGAACGGATTGGGAAGCATTGAAATAAGAGAATGGAGAGCGAAGAGAAATAAAGACGATTGGAGGAATACAGATAAAACTAATAAACAAGGAGAAGAAGAAATAAGAAAACCAGAAGAAGAGGAGGAGGAGGACCTGATTGAAGAAACAGAACAGAGAAGAAGAAAAAGAGAATCTAAAGAAAGTAGCAAAGAAGAACAGTAAATAAATAAAAATAAAAAGGAAAGGAAAAGAAAAGAAGGAAGTAAGAAGGAAAGGAAAAAAGGATATAAACACAGATAGGAAAAAAGACATTAAATTAAACTCACTTAAATATACTACATAAAAGAGAAAAAAGGGGAGGAAGGGGTGGCACAACAACATCAACATCAAACATTTTCTTTGTTTCCTTCATCATTTTTGAGATAACCTTGGTAAAGAAAAGATGGGAATTAAGATTACGTCATGGAATGTTAAAGGTATCAATTCCAAATACAAAAGAAGCATAGTATTTCATAGATTGGAGAAAATAAACAGTGACATTACATGCATCCAAGAAACAAAGAAAAAAAGATGTTCAATATATAAGGAATTATAAGTTAGGTAACTCTTATACTGTGGCAAATGAAAGAAAAAAGAAAGGATTAGCAATATATGTAAAAAGGAAATATCAATCAAAAGAACTTTTTGGTGATGATGAGGGTACTTATATTGGTGTGGAAGTGAAACTAGAAAATTTATCTATATTGGTAGTAGGAATATATGGTCCACAAGACAATACAGAAAATATTTTGACAGAATTCATAAAGAATTAAAGAAATGGGAATATGAAAATATTGTACTGTTAGGTGACTTCAATTTGGTAATGGAACCAAAAAGATATAGAGTATCTTTAGAAGGGAAAAAAATAAAGAGTTGTCAAGGTAAATTACCAAATTCTTTTTTTATTTTTTTTTATTTAAGACATCACATATCTACAAAATACGTATACAATTTAACAAACAAACAAACGAGACAAACTAATACAAAAATATCTACACAATAATTACTAGGAAAAGAAACACACCCATTTTCTATCTTACACTTATTTCTTTTCTGCCTTTCATTCATTTTTTCTCATTTCTCACACAATACCATCATAATCATTCTCCTCTTCCATTACCTTCTTGTATATCCTTCAAACACCCTTCCATCCTTCTTATCTACATTTCCCTCCTTACTTACTTTCTTTCCTTACATACTCATACCTTCATCTACATCCTTAAACATTCTTGCTATTTCTTCCTCTAAATCTAATTTCTAATTTCTTTCCCGCCTACTTTCTTAAGTCTAAAACATCCTACTTCATACATTTAAATCTTCTATCTTCCCAAGCATACCGACTTCTCACTTACTTCATGGATTATATTTTGTATGTAGCGTCCTTCCTTGTTTACCTATTCTATCTTGACCATTTTTATGAAGCTTTTTGACTCTCTATATTGTTGATCTGCTTGTGTAATTTTTTTTTTATTATATTAGTTTTGTACTACTTAGGTGAGTGTTGTCCTAGTAAATTATATGAGTAAATTGAGATTTTCCTAAGCTGTTTATTGTTGTTATTTTTTGTGAAATCCATTTTACACCCTTCTTTCATCTAACATATAATTTTTCAATTGTTAATAATTAATCTCAAACTTTATTTGTATGGTTTTTTTTTGTTTGTTTCGTGATTTTAAATTTGTGTTCTTATTTAGTTCTATTAGAAACTAATCGTTGCTAACCTTCCCCATTTCCTTCTAAGATAATTAATAATTGGGGCCCATTCATCTAATACTTCCTCCATAAATTTGTCTCTTAAATAATATGATAATATATCCATTTCTATTACCTCGTATAGTTTTATTAGCCATTCATCTAGGCTTGGCACTGATTTAATTTTCCATTTTTGCATTAAAATTATCCGGGCTGAGGAGATCAAATAAAACATCAATTTCCCAGTTTTGGTATCTATGTTTTTGTCCCACATATTTAGGAGATATATTTCTGGACGTAATTTAATGTTTATTCCTAAAATATCATTAATTGTTTCATTTATTTTCTTCCAATACTTATTCACTATTTTGCAAGTCCACACACAGTGATATAAAGTGCCAATTTCCTCTCCACATTTCCAACATTTATTATTACTTCCTTTGTAAATTTTGGCTAATTTTTCTGGGGTCATATACCAGCGAAAGAACATTTTGTAGAAGTTTTCTTTAAGTTTTTGTGACATTGTATATTTTAATCTTACTGTCCATACCTGTTCCCATTTATCCAAATCTATGGTGTATCCAAAGTTTCTTGCCCATAATATCATATTTTCTTTTATTATCTCTTCCTCTAGGTCCCATTTAAGTAATATTTTATATATTTTGCCTATTCCTTTTACCTCATCACCCATCCAGATCTCGTCAAATTCATTAGAGATCAAATCAATTCCTCGGTTTCTTATATCTAATTTAAAGCAGCTGATTATCTGATTATATTTGAACCAGTCTATATTAAAGCCCTCTGCCTTTAATTCCTCTAATGATTTTGTAGTATATATACCTTTTAAATCTTTTTTCAACAATTTTTTATAAGTTATCCAATTGTAGTTTTGCCACATTTCCCTTCTATGTACTGCTTCATGGGGAGAGAACCAAGCTGGAAACTTTGGCATTATTCTTGATTTGCATTTTTCCCATACTTTAAACAAGGATCTTCTGATACAATTATTATTAAAGTCTTTATTTGCCTTAATCTTATCATAACCTAGATAGGCATGCCAGCCAAAGCATAAGCCATCACTTTCTAGCTCTAACAAATCTTCTGTTTCTAATCTAATCCATTCCCTCATCCAATATAGACAGCATGCCTCAAAATATAATTTAAAATTTGGTAATCCTAATCCCCCTCTTTCTTTTGAATCTTGTAAAATTTTTAATCTTATTCTAGGTCTTTTGTTTTGCCAAATAAATTTGCTTAGGTCTTTGTTCCAATTTTTAAACACATTCTCTTTAATTATTATCGGAATTGTCTGGAATAAAAATAAAACTTTGGGTAGTATTACCATTTTAATTGCTGAAATTCTACCTAGTAAAGATAATTGTTTTTTGGTCCACCGATTTAAATCTTTTTTAATTTCCTTCCATTTTTTTGTATAATTTTCTTCAAATAAATCAGTTGTTTTTTTAGTAATTGTTATACCAAGATATTTTGTTTTTTCTTTTATTTGGATTCCTACTTTCTTCTCTAAGTCTAGTTCTTTTTCGCTCGTTATATTTTTTGTAACAATTGAGGATTTTTCTTTATTGAGCTTACATCCTGTTATTCTCCCAAACACTTCTAGAACCTCATTTAAATAATTTACAGAAGTGGTAGGGTTTTCTAAAAATACAACCAGATCGTCGGCGAATGCTCTTATTTTATAAGTATGGCTTTTAATTTTTGTCCCTCTGATTTGTTTGTGATTATTGATGTCTTTTATTAATCTTTCGATTACTACCAAAAACAACAGTGGTGAGAGAGGACAACCTTGTCTCGTTCCTCTCTCAATACTAATATGCCTGGTTTTTTCACCATTTATTCTTAACTTGGCTCTTTGATTTTTGTATATTTCCAATATCCATTTTGAAAATTTGGGGCCTAATTCCATTTTATTTATAGTTTCAAATAAAGTCTGCCAATTAACGGTGTCAAAGGCTTTTTCAAGATCCAGAAAAAACATCCCTAAACTTTTATCATTGTGTTTTTCATAGTATTCCAAAATATTAATTACAATTCTAAGATTATCTCTCAGCTGTCTCTTTGGTAAAAAACCTCTTTGGTTCTTATCTATAATTTTAGATAGGTATGTCTTAAATCTGGCTGCTAGAATATTGGAAAAAATTTTGTAGTCAATGTTTAATAATGATATGGGTCTATAATTTTCCAATTGTTGTTTTGCTTTACCTTCTTTTGGGATTAATACTATTTCAGCCTCTTGCCAAGATTTTGGCAGTCCTTCTACTAATATTGAATTTATTGTTTTTTGTAATGGTGAGGACAATTCCTCTATAAATGTTTTGTAGAAGATGGAAGTGAATCCATCAGGTCCTGGTGCTTTCCCTTCCTTACAATTTTTTATTGCATTTCTAACTTCTGCTAGTGTAATAGGTTTGTTTAATTCTTCTAATTGTTCGTGATTAGGGATTTGAAAATCTTGTTTATTCAAATATTCTTTAATTTTCTCTAAATCAATTGGTTTTTCTTGATATAAAATAGAAAAAAAGTTGTGGAAAGCTTCTTTTATGTCATCTTGTTTAGTTAATCTGATTCCATCCTTATATATTTCCGTTATTAGATTCTTGTCTTTTTCCTTTTTTAGTTGTGATGACAGCCATCTCCCTATTTTATCTGCTGATTCAAATTGTTTTTGTTTAAGTCTTTTCAGTTTTTTGCCAATTTCTAATGTATTTTTCCTAGCTTCTTGTTTTTTCAATATTTTGATTTCATCCAAGATTTTTGCATCACCTAATTTTGTTTCTAATTCTTTTTCTTTTTGTTTAATCTGTTCTTGAATTTCAGATTCCTTCTGTTTCCTCTTTTTTGTTAAGTATGCTTCCTGGTTTATGAGAAAGCCTCTAAACACCGATTTACTTGCATCCCATATTGTTGTCATCTTAGTGTCTTCGATTCTGTTTTCCTTAAAGTAATGTTTAATAGTTTCTCTAGTTTTCTTCACTATCTCTTTATCAAATAGCATATCATCTTTTAATTTCCAATAATATTGTTTCTTATAGTCTTTTAGAATTAGCAATAGGCCATTATGATCAGAAATATCTCTAGATAAAATTTCTAGTGATTTCGTTAAGCCAATCATTGAATTTGGTAGCCAACACATATCAATTCTAGATAGAGAACAATGGCGATGTGAATAAAATGTGAAACCATCTGTATTTTTATACAGATGTCTCCATACATCTGAGACTTTTATATCCTCAATTAATTCGAAAAAGGATTTGGGAAGCTTCCCTTGATTATCTTTGCCTGGGTTTTTGGTTTTTCTATCGACGTTTGGGTCTACAACCCCATTAAAGTCGCCTATTAAGAAAACCTTCTCATATTCTGTATCTACAATTTCTCTATGTAATTTTTGGTAGAAAACTCCTTTGTTTGTTTGACATCCATATACCCCCACTAACAATATTTTCTCTTCTTTCCATTTAAATTCTACTGCTATATATTGTCCTTTCGAGTCATTTAATATTTCTTTTGCTTGGATCTCTTTTGAAATATATATTGCTACCCCATTTTTCTTGTTTTTATTTGCTGAAATAAATACTGTTCCCAATTTTCTATTTGTGAGTAATTTTTTATCAGTTTTCTTTATATGCGTCTCCTGGAGACAAATTATGCTACAACCTTGTTTTTCTAAAAGATGAAAGGCTCTTTTTCTTTTCCATTTATTATTTAGACCTTTAATATTCAAGGTCAAAATTTTCATGAATATATAACTATAACACTTTCTTAATCTCCTAAATAATTTTTACAGGTCACTAATTTCCTTATTTTGCTTTAAGGTTCTTCTATGTTTCCTTCCTCATCTTCTAAGCTTTCCATCCCCTTTAATTTAAGAAGTTCTTCTCTGCTTTCGTCATCTTTAGTAGAAGTTTCATCTTCCTCATCTGTTATATTCTCTTTTGAATCTTTGATTTGCAAAAATTTTTCCTCATCTTCGCTATTATTTCCTTCTGCAATTTTTGTTCTTCTTATTTCTTTAGAATGCTCTTCTTCTTCCTCTCCTTGTGTTCTTCTATTATTTCTTTTTGATTGTCCTTCGATCTCTTTCCTATGCTCTTTCCAGAAATTTGCTGCTTTGTCGATTGTATTTAGTCTATATCTTCTTTGATTCCAAGTAAGAGAGAGGCCCTCTATTTCTTCCCATCTAAATGGGATCCTATGAAATTTTAGTTGTTCAGTTAAGAAATTATAATCTTTTCGTTTTCTCAGAATTTGAGCCGGGACATCTTTGAAAATCTGGATCTCATTACCTCGGATTACAAGTCTCGTTCTGTAGCTCTTTTGGAGAAATTCATCTTTTGTCTGCTTTCTCACCCAGTATATCACGATGTCCCTAGGCAGTCTTTTGTTTCTTGCCACCCTTGAATTAATCCGGTAGATTCTGTCTATCTCGCCTTGCATTTCTTGGAGAGACTTATTAAGGTATTTGGCTAGATAAGGTATCAAAAATTCTTGCAAGTTTTCATTCGGTTGCTCAGGCAGACCTCGAAATTTCAGGCATTTTTCTCTCTGTTTGACCTCGAGTTTTAAAATTGTTTCTTGATCTACATGTTGTTGTTTTGTTAAATCATCCACTTTGTTTTCCACTAGTTTTGTTCTAAATTCTAGTTTTTCCATTTTTGCCGTTATTTTTTCTATGTCCTTATTTATTTTGTCCAGGTCTTGTCTTATAAGTTTTGCTTCAAATTTTAATTCTTTCTTCGTTTCCTCTCTAGATTCTCTGATTTCTTTGTTAGTTTCTTCCCTCGAATCACGTATTTCTCTTCTCAATTCCAAGTGCATTCTTTTTATTTCGTCCATAAAGTTGCTACTCTGTTCTTGGCCTTTGGCTGCTATTTCAAGCGAAGGTCTTCTTTGTATTTGGGCTGTTGTCGCTGCTGCCAGGCCTTGTTTTTCCTTTTCTCTTCTTGATTGCATTTTTAATATAAATTTCTTTACACAAAAGATTTCTCCTTCAAAGATACTTTAACAATAAGTCTTACTATATTACAATCAGTTATTGTTCTATCCTCTGCATATATTCTATACAGAGATTTGTTAGAACCACCAACACTATCTTTAATCTTATTGCAATTTAGTAGTTACTGCTTTTGTTATAATTTTGTTAGAAATTTTTTTTAAAGAAAGAAATTCCTTCAAGTTACAGTAACATTAACTCTAATTAAACAACATTCAATTAATTAGTCAGCAATGTTTAGAGAGGTAAAAAAGTCCTAATTTCCATACACTGTCTGTGCAAACCATCAATTTTCTAAATCTAATTTGATACCCACTTATAAAGAGAAGAAATAAAAGATACAGATCCAAACCACTCTTATTTCTCTAAACAACAATTAAGGAAGCAGAATATACTTAACCTCAGCAATATCAATCATAATATTAAAGTTGTCAATTTTCAGCTTCTTATATAAAGCTCTGTCAGTAGCAATAAGTAGCAATAGATAAATCCCAAAACAAGTTCTCCATTTAAATCTACTTTGTTTCACAAATCTAGCTAATGTAGCATAATAATATTTCCTTTTCTATCTAACTTTCTATAATTATCTTGAGCTTACTCTCTATTCTGTTGTAAGAAATATTTCTACAGTCTTGTCCAGCAATATATTACAAATTTTAGTTTTCCAGAACTATATAGAAATTACCAAAATTGATGATATCGAATATTACAGTAAATTACTATAAGAATCTTAGATTCAACAAGCACAATTTCCCCAAACAAACATTTCCCCAGTCAAGGTATTACTTTGCTTATTGATTTTTTACATCTACCAAAAGTATTTATATTGTATGTTTGCTATTTGTAGGACTGGAAATTCCTTTTCCCCCCAACATATATCCAGAAGAAGACAAAAAGAAAACAAAAGGAGGACAAGCAGCTGGTTATAAATTAATTTGCCACGTGTCTCTTAAAGATGGTGATTTTCCTCTGTCTGGACTCTTCTAGCGTTTGTTAGGATCCACAGGAATCTTTGCCTATTTGCTGATCATTTATTTCCTCCCACAAATAGAATCAGTCAAAGTTCAGTGTGGATGATTTTTTTTGGTGTTATTTTTATAATAAATCCCAGATCGTTGTCTAAAAATCTAAAGTTCAAATACTAATACAAATCAGAGCGTCTTCTTGGCCGTTATTTTCGTTATCTCACGCTTTCACTGCTTACTCAAAACACCCACGCTGTCTTTAATCTTATTGTGTTCTAGTGGTTACTGTTTTCCTATAAGGTTTTTATTTTCCACTTTCCTTAACTCAGTCTCTGTAGCATTCAAAACTGGATCTGCCTTTAGTCAAAAATAGGAGAGAAATCAGTGAAAGTCAGTGAAAGGCACCCAGATGTCTAGACGCCATATTAATGCACTTGAAAAAAGTCCTCTTTTAGTTGTTGTCTTCCCCGAATTTAATTTGTAATTGCCAAAAGAAAGAGAAGGTTTTGCTGTATGTAAGTTGTTTCTTTGTTCACTCAAGTTCAACTTTGCAATCTACTTTCACTTTCTTTGAAGCTTCTTTCCTCCCTTTTTCCTTCCTTTTGATTTGTGAGTTCCAGCACTTTAGTCCAAAGGTGGAGATTTATTGTCCCGCTGGTGTAAAAGTTGTTAAGAGACACAAGCAGAATTTATAGCAGGAGGTTAACCTCCAATTAAAGTAAGTGTTTCATATATATGTAGCTTACTTGTAAGCTTGCTGGCAGTGGCGGCAGCGCTTGTGCCGCTGAAGTGGCTGCTGATCACAGTCGTGGTTTGCTCAGACCTCCATATCTCTGATCTCCTTCTCTGGTCTTCCTAGGTCCCCCTCAGACTGCTTGATCTTGCTCTTTAATTGCATTCACTCAGGGATATTGCTGGTCTTTGCTGAGCCCCTCTGATTCACCCCTCTCTGGGGAGAAGATTTTCACCTCCCGGCAAAAGCGCCTGGGAGGTCTTGAGCTTGCAATCAGCAATCTCCTCAGAGCCAGCTTGGCTTTGAGTGATTAACGAGCTGCCATGCCACCGGAATGGAATACACAGAAAAATAAGGGAAAAGTAAGAGATTACATATTTAGAAAATTGTAAAAATTATAAGAATTTATTTAAAGCTTATATAATTTGTTGTGATATTCTCCACAGATTACAGTATCACTAGTGAATTAATAACTAAGTGTACATTGCTTCAATTTTTTTTCTTAAACAATTTATCTTTTTTTAAATTAGAGTATTAAAAAGGTTAAATATTAAAAATACATAAGTATACTAATAATACAAATAATTGGAATATAGATAATGCGCTGTATGTTTAATTGAGAACTAACCAAGAAAGATTGTGGGTTTGGATATTTATAGGATTAAAAGAAACAATTGTGGAAATACTGTAAGAACTGTATGAATTTTTGGAGGACAGTTAAAGGAAATGATTTATGATATATAATGAGTCATATGAGAAGAGTTCTAGAGATATACTCTTATTAATATTCTGGCAAATATTTTTTTCTTCTTTTTCTTGAATCTGTGATATTTAAGAGTTAAAGAAAAATAAGGAAGGAAAGAGAAAAAAGTTATAGATAAATATAATATAATTGATAATTAGATAGATAATATCTTGTGAGACTATTATGAGACGACAAAAGATATAAAGCATATTTTAAAGATTTAGTAGATAACTTTGAATTTATAAAAGTTGTTGTATGATATTTGCTTGAATTGGTGATATCTTAGAGTAAAAAAGTTATAGATAATATAATTGATAATCAGGTATTATATGGTGAGACTATTATGAGAGGATAAAAGAGGATAAAAGACTTAAAGCAATTTTGAAGATTTAGTATATAATTTTGAATTTATAAAACCTGTTGTATTATTTTATAAATGTGATTTTGTTGATTAGCAGCAGTTTTGGAACTATAAGATACTGTGCAGGGTTATTACATGTTACTGAAACTTATCAAATAGAGGGTAAAAGAAGACACTATGGCTACAATCAAAAAGAGCTTGACACAAAGCCAAATGTCTCTTCAAAGAAGAGCATCGACAGATGACTCAATGAAAGTAACTGACCCCATAGTAATGTTGTTAGATGAGGTACAGAGATTGAGACAAGAAATTGAAGAGAAAAGATTGGAATTGAAATAAGATATAAGAGAATCTAATCAAGAGATAAGAGAGGAGATTAAGGAAGCAAGAGCGGAGATTAGAAGAGATTTTAAAAAAAATTAGATACTCTGAATAAAAAGATGGAAAAATGTCACAGGATATTAATAAAACTCAAAAGGAAATGGAGAAAATAAAGACAAAAATGGACGTATTAGAACAATCGGTAAAGGAAAATATGACAAAACAAGAACAACAACAGATACAGGAATGGAGTAGTGAACTTAGATGCAGAGAAAAATGTATTAAAATCCGAGGTTTAAGAGAAAAAACGAATGAAGATTTGATAGAAAGAATTGTACCGGTTTTGGCAAGATATATCGATCAAACAGAGGAGAAACTACAAATTGGTGTGGACAAGATTTTTAGAGTCAACTCCCCACAAGTTAAAGAGAAAAAATTTCCACGAGATGTGGTCATATGCTTTATAAGATCAAGAACCAGAGATGCAATTATAAAGAAGAACTACGATACAAGGCTTTTAATAGAAGATACAGAAGTTAAAATATTTAAAGACATACCTCCACAAATTATTCTGGAGAGGAACAAATATAAGAGCTTGACACAAATGTTAAAAAACTTAAACATTAACTTTAAATGGGACAGAATTGAAGGATTGTCTTTCCTATATAACCAAAAAAGGATCAGGATAGATAATATAGTTAAGGCTAAGGAGTTGGAACAAAAACTGAAAGATGATTACAGAAGAAAAGAAAAAGATGAAGGGAACGGATTGGGAAGCATTGAAATAAGAGAATGGAGAGCGAAGAGAAATAAAGACGATTGGAGGAATACAGATAAAACTAATAAACAAGAAGAAGAAGAAATAAGAAAACCAGAAGAAGAGGAGGAGGAGGACCTGATTGAAGAAACAGAACAGAGAAGAAGAAAAAGAGAATCTAAAGAAAGTAGCAAAGAAGAACAGTAAATAAATAAAAATAAAAAGGAAAGGAAAAGAAAAGAAGGAAGTAAGAAGGAAAGGAAAAAAGGATATAAACACAGATAGGAAAAAAGACATTAAATTAAACTCACTTAAATATACTACATAAAAGAGAAAAAAGGGGAGGAAGGGGTGGCACAACAACATCAACATCAAACATTTTCTTTGTTTCCTTCATCATTTTTGAGATAACCTTGGTAAAGAAAAGATGGGAATTAAGATTACGTCATGGAATGTTAAAGGTATCAATTCCAAATACAAAAGAAGCATAGTATTTCATAGATTGGAGAAAATAAACAGTGACATTACATGCATCCAAGAAACAAAGAAAAAAAGATGTTCAATATATAAGGAATTATAAGTTAGGTAACTCTTATACTGTGGCAAATGAAAGAAAAAAGAAAGGATTAGCAATATATGTAAAAAGGAAATATCAATCAAAAGAACTTTTTGGTGATGATGAGGGTACTTATATTGGTGTGGAAGTGAAACTAGAAAATTTATCTATATTGGTAGTAGGAATATATGGTCCACAAGACAATACAGAAAATATTTTGACAGAATTCATAAAGAATTAAAGAAATGGGAATATGAAAATATTGTACTGTTAGGTGACTTCAATTTGGTAATGGAACCAAAAAGATATAGAGTATCTTTAGAAGGGAAAAAAATAAAGAGTTGTCAAGGTAAATTACCAAATTCTTTTTTTGAGTTGATAGAAGAGTTTGGACTACAAGATGTTTGGAGTAGTAAATACAAGCAAACAAATGGATTTACTTTTTTTTCACAACCACATAATTCTCTGTCAAGAATTGATTTATTCTTAGTTAATAAAACATTGATGTTAAAAATTAAAAACATGGAAATCTTAACAAAATGGATATCATATCACAATCCCATTATGTTGGAGATCCGAGAGGAGAAAAAGGAATTTATTTGGAAACTGCAAGAGGAGATCTTAAATGATAAAAATTTTATAAATAAAATAAAGGAAAATCTGAAATATTATTTCAAAGAAAACAAAACAGAAGGAATGGCACCAAAAATAATATGGGACACGAGTAAAGCTGTTATAAGGGGAGTTATTTCTGAATTACAATATGAATTAAGAAAAAAGGAAAAGGAAAAAGAAGAAAAGATAAGGAAAGAATTAAAAAGAAAGAACAATGGAAGATAAATGGAGACAAAAAATTAAAGTGCAAAATCGACAATTTACAATACCAGTTAAAATATTGATGATTAAAAAAATAGAAAAAAAATTAAAAGCAGTGAAACAAAAATATTTTGAAGCAAGAAATAAAGAAGGTAAAATATTAGCTAATAGACTAAGGAAGAGGAAAGAGAAAAAGATAATTACAGAGATAAAACACAATGGAGAAATAGTGGTAGATCAAAATAATATTAAGAGGATTTTCAGAGAATATTATAGAGACTTATATAGTAAAGGACCAGAAGAGGAAATTGACAAACAGCAAATAAACACTTATTTGAATACACAGAAGATACAGTCATTGAATGAGGATCAGAGAGAAAACTTAAACAAACCAATATCAGAAAAAGAAATAAGAGAAGAAATTGGGAAATTGAAATTAGGGAAAACACCAGGGTCAGATGGACTTACATCATTATATTATAAAAAGATGATAGAAGAAATAGTAATTCCATTAAAAGATACAATCAATAGTATACATATCCAAGGAATACCTGATTCCTGGAAGGAAGCTAACATCTGCTTGATACCTAAAGAAAATAAGGATTTGACTAACATAAAGAACTATAGACCTGTATCGCTTACAAATGTAGACTATAAAATATTTGCTGCCATTTTGGCATCAAGAATGAAAAAGATAATAACAAGCTTGATTCATGAAGATCAAAATAGATTCGTTCCAAGCAGACAAATAAGGAATAATATAAGGATAGTTTTAAATGTTATTGAATTCTTTGAGCATTATATTGATAGAAAATTGGCTATGATCCTAATCGATGCGGAGAAAGCATTTGATAGGGTCAATTGTTCCTTTTTACAAGAAGTGATTTATAGAATGGGAATGGGAAATATGTTTTTGGAGTGGATCAAAGTGATCTATAAAGAACAGAACGCTTAAATTATCGTAAACAATGAGAGAACAGATAAAATCCAAATAGAAAAAGGAACCAGGCAAGGGTGCCCATTTTCACCGCTTTTGTTTATCATGACATTAGAAATATTAAACAATAAAATCAGGGAAGATAAAGAGATAAGAGGGGTTAATATCAAAGGATTTAATGTTAAATTGCAGGCATTTGCAGACGACATCATTTGTTTTGTCAAAGATCCAAAGGATAATGTAAGAAAACTTCAAGAAGTAATTGAAGAGTATGGAAGCTTAGTGGGATTTAAATTAAATAAGGATAAAACCTCAATTTTGACTAAGAATATGGATATAAAAGAAGAAGAAGAATTAAAAACAATAACGGGATTCAAAATAGAAAAGAAAGTTAAATACTTAGGTATTCAACTAACAAAAAGAAACATTGAATTATTCAATAATAATTACTTAAAAACTTGGGATGAGATAAAGAAAGATATAGAAAAATGGAAAAAGCTACAATTATCATTTTTGGGAAGGATTGCTGTAATTAAAATGAATATATTACCCATGTTTATATACTTATTTCAAAACTTACCTATTATAACAAAGGATAAATATTTTGAGAATTGGCAGAAAGAATTGTCGAAGTTTATATGGAAAGGGAAAAAACCAAGAATAAAATGGTAATTATTGATGGAAGATAAAATTAAAGGTGGATGTGGACTCCCAAATTTAAAACTTTATCATCAAGCGGCCTGTTTAACATGGATAGAGGAATGGTGCACACTTAAGAATGAAAGGTTATTAGCACTAGAAAAAATTAATATGAGATATGGATACCATGTCTTTCTTTGGTATAACAAAGTAAAAGTCAATAAAGATTTTTCACATCACATTATTAGAAATTCCCTTTTTAAAGTGTAGATGAAAATTAAATATCAATTTTATAGTCAAATCCCAAGCTGGGTATCGGTTCAGGAGGCTTTTCTGGGAACTTCTAGAAGGGATGAGAATCAATGGCTAATTTATAAAGACCTATTGGAGTGGAAGAATGAAAAGGAAGTCGAAATAAAAAAAAGAGGACGATTTAATCAATAAAATAGGCAAGAATTGGTTTCTTTATAGACAACTGAAAGAACGATATAAAGCTGATATTAGGAATAATGGAATTACAAAAGATGAATCAGTAATAGATCAAGTAATGTTCGGGGGAAAAGATAAACATATCTCAAAATATTATAAAATACTCAAAGAAAGAGATTCAGAGACAGAACAAGTGAAACAAGTTATGATTCATTGGGCTCAAGATATTGGGAAAAACATTAATCTAGAAGAATGGGAAAGCTCATGGAAAAACACCAATAAATATACTCTATGCCAAGATTATAAAGAAAATTACTTAAAGATCTTTTATTGCTGGTACATGACACCAACTGTCCTAAATCAAATTTATTGTACAGGGAATGAAAAATCTTGGAAGTGTAACTCAGAAAGAGGAACACTATTTCATCAATGGTGGGAATGTAAGCTAGCAAAAGAATTTTGGAAAACAATTCAAAAGGAGACAACTAGGATGTTAAAGGTACCAATACCATTAGACCCAACATTTTTCCTATTGAATATGACAAACATGATTGAACCAGAAGTGGAAAAAAAGTATAGAAGAATATTATTATACATAGTAACTACTGCAAGAATAATATACGCAAGATACTGGAAACAAAGTAATATACCAACAATAAAAGAATGGGAGAATAAAATGAAAGAAGCAATGATACTAGATATGTTAACAACATTATTGAAAGACAAACCAAAAGAAGTAGAGGAAGAATGGTCAACAGTTAAGGAATACTGGAAAATGGGAGATTTTTAATCTCTTATAGAAAGATAGAAAACTGAAAAATGGGCAAGTCAAATAAGGTAAAGAGATGAAAAGGGAAAAAAGAGGAACACAAAAAAAGGGGGGAAGAAAACATAATGGGAACTTATAAATTAAGGTTACATTTAAACTAAAGGTTTTAGGAGGTAAGATGAGGAGGTTATTATTAACTACAAGGTCAGAATAGATGATGGAATTAATAATGAAGAATGAAAGATTAAATGCGAAAGGAATGTAAGCATTAATAAACTTGTATGTAAGTAAGTATGTAAGTATATACAATGGTGAGAATGTTTTTTTATGTTGGTATGTATATATGTATGTTTATTTATGTTTGTATGTAGGCTTGTATTTGTATTTTTGTATTTTATGTGTGTATATATGTTTGTATTCTCAAATAAAATGTTAAAAAAATTTAAAAAGGAGATTAGTTAAACAATTCATGGAGGAAAGTCTATTCACATTAAACAGAGCTTCCATGCTTAGAGATAGCACAACTGAAAATAAGATAATTTGGGGTCAAGGTGACCTTTGGTCTACTTGTGATGGGTTAAAGGAGAGAGGAGAAAGCATTCAGAAAATTATTTTAAGGTCCTTTCAAAGATAGTGCTAAGGCCTGTGGAGAGGCTCTAGGAAGAGGATTCAGCAACAGCTGGGAGGTATTGGGAAGGAGGAGCCAGACTTACATAAGTCTATGTGCCTTCAGGCTGCCTCTCATAAATTACATATGATATCTTAAAGATAAAGGTATTTCCTATTGGCAAGGTTGTCAAGCCAAGTCAGGGGGTGGTGCTCATTTCTGTTACTAAGCTGAAGAGCCAGTGTTGTCAGAGACTGCTCTGTGATCATGTGGCCAACATGATTACACAGAACACTGTTTAATTTCCCACCAAAGTGGTACCTACTTATCTACTTGCATTTGCATGTTTTCAAATCTTAGGCAAGAATAATCAGAGTTTTCTGCCCTCCCATTTTTTTCCCTCTAAAACATGCCTACAGCATGTTGTATTGATTGGCAGTCTTGCATCTAAGTACTAAACAGAGCTGAACCTGCTTAGCTTCTGAAATCAGACATATTCAGATGTATTTAAGGGATTTTGGCCCCAGACTTGTGTACTGAAAAGCAAAAAGTACTTTGTATATACACAGAAACACTCTGCCTGAACAGTTGAGAGGTTTTTTATATTTAAAGCAAAATAACAATGGAAATAATGTCTTATGCATGAAAAAATTGGTTTTGCACTAAAAACCCCAAATATTTTTTTCCCACAAAATATTTTCCTAACACAGTTTGGGATATGTGAATACTGAGTGAGAACTGCACAGAAATACTCGTTTACTTCTGTAGCAGTGAGAAAACTATGGAAAATTTTTCATCCTTACATGCAAGCACAAAATAGTCACATAATTAGATCCTACAAAAGGAATTTCCACTGAGAAAAATGAGATTTAGTCCCAGGTAAAAGTAATGATTTATATCACTAGAGCTCATTGTATTAAAACTGGCTATAATTCAGTAATGACTTATTTTTCATTTGCCTCAGAGATTAATAAACTTTATGTCTGAAGAAACGGGGAACAGGCCATCTCTAGTGGCACACTGCAGCAGGGTTTACATCAATTTCTTGAGTTTAGTTACCCCCCCCTTATAATTATCTGCACCTGTTACAAGAACATCACTTATTAATACTAGGAAAGAGTCTTGTGGTATCTTAAAGACAAACAATTTTAGCATGGAATAAGCAGTTCTGTAAAGAGATATAAATGAATACTGAAGTTAGGATGGCCCATGATGCCACCATCTTTTCAATATTTATGTATGGTTGTGAAAGCTGGACAGTGAAGAAAGCTTGTAGGAAGAAAATAAACTCATTTGAGATGTGGCACTGGGGAAGAGTTCTACAAATACCTTGGAACGATAAATAAAAAACCCAAAATCAGGCCTGAACTTTCCCTAGAAGCCAAGATGACTAAGGGCCTTTGCAGACTGCCAGAAATAGTGCAAATTGAGTCCACTTTAAATTGAGGCACTGCCCTGGCTCAGTGCTAGGGAATTATGGGAACTGTAATTTATTGTGGCACCAGAGCTCTCTGACAGAGAAGGCTCAATGTCTTAGAAAAAAATACAATTCCCATGATTCCCTAGCAGCACTGAGCCAGGGCAGTTCCTCAATTCAAAGTGGACTCAATTTGCACTATTTCTGGCAGTCTGCAAAGGCCCTAAGACAATAAATGCTTGGTAAGGTTGATGGAAGTAGGAAAAAGAAAGACTGCATACCAGATGTATAGATTCAATCAGTGAAGCCCCAGCTCTGATTCTGCAAGACCGAAGTAGGGCTGTTGAGAATAGGGTGACTCTGAGGTCTTTCATTTATTGAGTTACCATAAATAGAAACTGCCATGAAGACAGTTAACTACAACATGAGCAGTTCTATGGTATAACAATCTGATGAAGTAGTCCACAAAAGATTATACTATTATAAATATGTAACTCTTGAAATTGCCACAAGAATATCTGATGTTTTCACAATAGCAATAATTGGTGCTGCTCACAGAATCAGCAATGTTTACAAAGAACATAGACAGACCCAACTTTTCCTGAGTTGTTTTGCATACACAGCCAAGCACTATTCATTAACTAGTCAGTCAAGGCCTCAGGCTAGTATTTTGTTTGGTTTTTGCAGAATAGAGCCAGACAGGAATTCAGCCAGTGAAATAAAGAAGGTGTGATAAATTGTCTGAAATATTTTTGTTCAAATTACAGGCTAAAATGCATAAAACATTGATAGAATCATTGTTTCTCTGCAGTTTTAGACAAAAATTGTGTTCCTAGTCATGTTCCATCTCTAGTGATGGCATTGTCAAAATGTCATGGTATAACATTCTGGTCCACCTGTAGATTTTAGATTGCGTTCAGGGGTACACCCACATGTAACACACTGTGAGAATCAAGATGGTTTTGTTAACATGAGGAGGGCAATGCCTGTCCTTAGCTGAACATCATACCTAAGGCATTATAGGTCCAGTAAACTGAAAGGTCATGTAATTTCCATATATAGGTGAAGCTTCAGTGTTGTCCTCCAAACAATTTTTCCAAGTAGTTTCATGAAGTTATTATTAACACTACAGGTAGCTTCTTTCATTACACCATATGGTAATTCTCATGTTTTTTTCATGGAGCTTAAAATATTAGATTTGAAATTGCTCTGGCCTCTGAGGGAGAGATGAGTAGCCAGGCATAGTTCCATCATGCCATGGCCTCATCAGCTGATGAGGAGCCCAGCTTTCATTCCACCTACCACTGTTCTAGCCTCTGAGGGAGTAAAGAACCACCAGCATTTATTGGACTGATCTCCCCCCATACATTTCATTAAGTTTTATGCTTTATTTAGATTGTAATCTTGAGGGCAGGAAACTGTCAAACCAATGATTTGGAAGCTTCCCTGGGTCTTTTTGGCTGAAGGCTAGGGCATAAATACTCTAAATCAGTGGTTCTCAAAGTTTGGTCCTCTAGATTTTTTTATTTTTTTTACTTCAACTCCTGTAAGTCCCAGCAGCATGATCAAAGACACACCCCAATGAATCGAGAGGGGTTTCTTGTTGTGCCGGCCATATGAGGACATGAGAGACCTGATTGGACAAGCATGCAGGGACCTCTGGGTAACTGTGTGCTCGGCCCAATCATGTTGCTTCCTTGAGTTAAGGAAGTCTCACGGTGTTTGTACTATCACGAGACTTTTTCCAAGACTTTGTCCTTTATATCTCTGCGCTGCCACGTGGTGGCAGCCATTTTAGAGCTTGAATTGAGTGAGTCACTTCGCTCTGCTCTGTGCTCTGGCTATTTGCTTGCCGTTGGCCTAGCAAATTTTCTTGGCTTTTGCTTCAATCAGCTCTTGCTGATTATTTATTTCATTCTCTTCATGGAGGGAGTTCTTAATTCGAGTCTCCCTGCATATTTGTTGTGGAATAGGTCGAGTGAGGCCTTTGGGCCGGTCCCCTCAGGCCTGAAAGGGCCTCCACATCTCCAACACTCGGTGGGGTGCTCTACCAAGGCGGGTGCTGTGGCAGGCATCCTCTCCACCGGCTGTGTGGACCCAGCACTTGATCTCAGGCCCAGCGGCACCCTGGCTACCCCGGTCTGGTAAGGTCAGGACCCCATTGCTGGTTCAGGAGGGTTTTTACACCACTCCCCAGCGGTGAGTGTGGGAAGGCAATAATTGTCTTTGGGCAGGGTGCCTAATAGGACCCTTGGTGGACACCCCCCCCCCCCGGTTGGTTGTTGCCAGCGAGGCTTCCTGGCTATTTGCGTCTCTGGTTGAGACTTGGGGAAGGGCAGCCTTTGGCCTGGTGGTAATCATCCAAGGTTGGGTGATTGTGCATAGGACCCGTGTTACACTCACTGGGGGGAGTCATGCCCCGCAGTAAGGCCCAATCTAAGAGGCGTACAGCTTCAGCTGTGCCTGGCTCTAGTCACTCTGCTTCGAAGAGGCCTTCTCAGTCTACCAGCAGAGATGGCAAGATTGCTGCTCAGCTAGCACAACTGGGCAAGACAGTGCAGGCCTGTCTTGCGGTCTGTAACCAGCTTGTACAGAAGGGACTACAGGCTACAGCCACCAGCCCTACTGCCAGTACTTCTGGTAACCCTGGCACAGAAGTGCTGCTTCCTCCTTCTGCACCTGACTCTCAGGTAACTGCTGCTACACCGTGTCCTTCGGTGGTTTCGGCTATAGAGGCTGGGCAACGCACTATAGCTGATGTGTGGGAACTCCTGAAAAAGGGTCCTGGTGTGGAGATTCAGGGTGCTGCTGCCCCTGTTTCTGAGCAGCCCACTCTGGCAGATCTTTATAACCTCTTGCGAGGAGTGGTTCTTCCAGGTGTTGGCGCAATGGAGCAAACCCGTGATGTGCAGAGGAGAGATCAGGCAGCTGGTGCTTCGTCTCTACTCGACACCCGAGCTGTTGCAGGGCCACACTTCGGGAGATCTTTGCAGTGGGCTGGTCATGCTTCCCAGCAAGCTTCGTTATCAAGTTTGTCTCCTACTAATCCTTCACAGGCAAGTTGGCCTACCTCAGTATGGGCTCCAGGTGGCCAGGTTAACCAGGGTGCGGGTTTGGAATGCCCCATCCCTGCAGCTGTGGGTGCACATGTGCAGGCACCTGCAGTTTCACAGGTGCCTGACCCTAGGGTGCAGGTTGGTCAGCCAATTGCTTTGGTTAGCAACACCTCTGCAATGTCTCCTTTTGGGTGCTCCTGTGCTATTAGGAGTAACTTTGCATTCTGAATCCATTCCATATGCTGGAATGTCTACACCCCTTGACTCACACCTTCCTCTTTCCACTAAAGAAAGAATATGGAAGGGAGATTATATGGATTTATTTTCTCTTACTTTCAGGGATCCTGAACCAAGGATCATGGTAAAGGATGGGATTGTCTTAAGCCTTCCAAAAGAGTTTCAGGTGCTCAAATGCCCTAAACTGGAGCGTAATTTTGTGAATTGGATTATGGGTTTCACTATTTATAGGGGGGTTATAGAGGAGAAAGAGCCCCTTAGGTCTCCTGACTTTTCTAAATACCAGGAGATCATGATAAAAGCTTACACCAACTGCCATCATAACGCGAGGGGTGCAGCTTGGCTGCAATATGATGAGCAATTTAGAATGAGAGCTGCCCAAGATCGCTCCCTGTCTTGGAGACATGTACAGTCTGAATTATGGACTGATAATTAATAATAGGCCTTTCCAGATTAAACACCCCGGCCTTGGGTTCCTCGACTCCTGCATTCCTCTCATGGCCCCATCGGTAGCTTTTGGATGAGGAACGCAGTAGAGGTTGATGAGGATATTGTAATCTGTTTTAATGTTGTTATATGTTTTTACTGTTAAGTTTTTTTTTTTATCCTATTGCTATTTTAACTATGAATCATTTAATACTGTTTTAAGGGGGTGGGTCAGTTTCTTCTTTTTTTTTTGAAATATGTTATACGGGTTTTATTGTAAGCCGCTTGGATTGTTTGCCAATAAGCGGGATATAAATAAATTTTATTATTTATTATTATGATGTTGTAATGGTGGGGGCCTCCCCTTTGAGCAGATGTGACAATGGGTTTGTTCCCATGGTTACTCAGCTGAGAGGGCAGAATGTGAGGCCTGCAATGAGAGAAAGAAAGCAATTTGGCATATGCTGGGATTTTAACACAAGCAAGTGCAAGAGGCAGCCTTGCAGGTTTGACCACAAGTGTAACACCTGTGGAGGTGGTCACCCTGGTGCTTCCTGCAGCAGAGGTAAACGGTCAGGAATGGGAGGTGTCCCCCAGCCAGTATCACCAGGAGGTAAAGGCTCCGTCACCAATTAAGTTAGATATAATGGTAGTGTGGCTGAGGGCTTACCCAAACAAGGAGGCTGCATCTTATTTATTTCATAGTTTTTCCTTGGGCTTTCATATCCCTTACACAGGTTCTAGGATAAACCGCTATGCGCCCAATGCTCGTTCTGTGAGGGAATTGCCAAATATCATAAGGGACAAGCTAGTGAAAGAGATAGTTGCTGGAAGGATTTCAGGACCTCATGATTAGTTACCTATTCCCACCTTTAGTTTAGCTCCTTTGGGTGTGGTACCCAAGAAAGCTCCTGGGGCATTTAGGTTGATTCACAATTTGTCTTACCTGAAGGGTGACTCTGTGAATGATGCTATAGATCCTGAGCTTACGTCTGTTAAGTCTGCATCATTTGACTCAGTGGTCAAGATGGTTAGGAATTTAGGCAAGGGAGTCCTCTTAGTGAACTGCAACATAAAATCCGCCTTCAGGCTGCTCCCAGTACATCCAGATGATTTTGACCTACTGGGGTTTCAGTTTGATGGAAAGTATTATTTTGATAAAGCCATGCCAATGGGGTGCTCGATCTCTTGTTTGGCTTTCGAGACTTTCAGCACCTTTCTTCATTGGTGTGCAGTCAAGAGGTCAGGTAATAGGGCTATAACCCACTATTTAGATGACTTCCTGATTGCTGGAAATCCCAATTCCTCTCAATGTAAGGATACTTTAGATGATTTTCAGGAATTGATGTCGGAGTTGGGAGTTCCTCTAGCTGAAGAAAACACTGAAGGGCCCGACACACGGCTTACCTTTTTGGGTATCGAGATAGACACTGTAGCTGGGATTTCTTGATTACCAAATGACAAATTGGTGGCTATGAGGCAGCAGGTTAGAGTGATGTTGGGAAAGCAGAAAGTTACACTTCATGAATTTCAATCCCTTACAGGACTGCTAAACTTTGCTTGTAAGGTAATAGTTCCAGGACGAGCATTCTGCGCACGATTATAGAGGGCTACTGTAGGGGTGTTGGCACCACACCTTCATATTAGGATCACAAGGGGGATTCATGAAGACTTGAAGGTTTGGGACTCCTTCTTTGAGCAATTGAATGGGATCTCATTTTGGAGATCTGAAATGCTGCTCAAAGCAGACTTTCAGGTACACTCTGATGCTGCTGGAGCCCATGGCTTTGGTGTTTACTGGAATGACCAGTGGGTTGCAGAGGAGTGGCCCTCTGCATGGGATGAACATGGTCTGACTAGAGACCTGACATTCTTGGAACTTTTCCCTATTGTAGTGGCTGTGCCCCTGTGGGCAAGCCAATTTGCTAACAAAACCATCTGGTTTTGGTGTGACAACCAGGCGGTCGTTCAGGTGGTAAATTCTCGTTCTTCTAAGTCCCTCAGAGTCATGACTTTGGTGAGGGAGATGGTCATGCAGTGTTTGAAGTTTAATGTTTTATTCCAAGCTCAGCATTTTCCTGGTGTGCTTAACCCTTTGGCAGATGCCTTCTCTGGTTTTCAGTTCTCCAGGTTCTGGCAGCTGGCTCACGAGACGTTGACACACCCGATGGAGGTACCGGCTTTGCTATGGAGCCTTGGAGGCTAGAAATTCACTGGGCGATCCTACATTCCATTGCCCCATCTACATGCAAATCCTACCAGATAGCCTTGAATGCATTTAATCAATTTTTATTGGACATTGGGGAGGTACAAGGCTGGCCCATTAGGGTTGATCTGGTCCTGCATTTTATAGTTCATCTCAGGCATGCAGGCCTGTCACCTGTTACTATTAGGTGCAGGCTGGCCGCCCTGGCTTCTCACTCCAGGGTAAGGGGTTGCTTTGAGCCTACCACAGACTTCAGGGTTAACAGAGCTGTGGAAGGTTGGTCCAGAGAATCCCCAGCAGTCAAGGACTCACGATGGCCAATAACAGGCACAGTCTTGGCTAGGTTATGGGAACAACTAGCTGATACTTGCTATTCACTTGAGGAAGCAGCCTTATTTAAGGCAGTATTTGCCATTGCTTTCTTTGCAGCTTTACGAATCAGTGAGATTGTGCCCAGATCTCACAATGATCAGTCTGGTAGGGCACTTTTAATTTTGGATGTTATCTTAACAGAACAGGGGATTCAGATTTGCATTAGGCGCTCCAAAACTGATCTGTTAGTGAAAGGTCAGTCCATTTCTTTAGCCAAAGTACCTAGTGGGCAATTTGCCCGGTCTTAGTAATGACCAATTATTTGAGGGTTAGGCCAAAAGTGGCTGGTTATCTTTTTCTCCATTTATCAGGCATGCCCTTAACTCAATTTCAATTTAGGGCAGTGTTGAAGGAGACGCTAAGGCGAGCTAAGTTGCCTTGAGCTTATTTCTCTTCTCACTCCTTCCGCATTGGAGCAGCAATAGCTGTGGCCACACACAGTTTGAGTGAAGCCGATATTTGCCGAATTGGCCGGTGGTGTTCTAGGGCATTTAAATCCTATGTTCAGCCTTCTGGGAACAAGAATCCCAATCAGCTACACAAATTCGCTTTACTTGCATTTCAGCTGGCTTTTTCCATGGCAAGATTTGGCTTGTGGGCCACAGTCTAGTCTTCTGGGCAGAACGCCACCTTCTTGAACACCGGTGCAATGTTAACCTAGGCCTAGTGAACATTGGCACTACTCAGTGGTTTGGCTGTAGCGGTATGATGTGGGGAGTGCTGCTTCCTTGGATCATACAGCTGTCGAGGTCTTACCCTCAACCCTGGGTTTTAGTTATACACCTGGGGCAAAATGGCGTAGTGAAAGTTCCTAGTCTTCAGCTGGCAAAGCAGATGGTGAAAGACCTGCAGGAAATCAAAAAGATTTTACCTGGAGCTATACTGCTATGGACTAAGCTGCTGCCAAGGCGTAGTTGGCCTGGAGCTCGCAAAGATGCCACCATTAACTGTGCTCGACGGGGGCTAAATCGTCATGTGGCCAAGCAGTTATCAAGATTTGGCATTTTCATAATTGAACATTCAGGAATTAAGTTGGATAGGCCTCAGCTGTACAGGGGGGATGGGGTGCACCTCTCTGCTGAAGGTTGGGAGATTTATGTTAATTCACTCTCTGAACATATCAAAAAAGTGGTTTCGGGGGGGGGGGGAGGGGATGCCTAGCTAGGCTGGCCCCCTCTTGTGGCGGGTAATGACCCCACAGGAAAATTAATCTGGCTAATTAAATTTAATTGGGGTAAATTTGGCAAAGGTTAAATTAAAGGAAGTGACATATGCAATTAAATGCATGATGTCATTAACTAATGATGCCATATGATGTAATATGATGTCATTTCCTGTTGGGAGGGGTTTGTAAATTTGTCGTTGATATTTATTTACATACTTTGTCACATGTGGTGAAGGACCACCCATCTGGGTGGGTTACACCTTCACACACACATGTGACAAAGTCTTGGGGATTTAATTGTAAATTTTGTAAATAGACCCTGTATAGCAAAAATAAAAGTTGTGGCCTGTTTAAACCCAAAAAGAGGCATCTCGTGTCCTTTGTGCCAGTGCAAAGTCACTCCCTGATGAATCGGGAGGGGTTTCTTGTTGCGCCGGCCATATAAGGACATGAGAGGCCTGATTGGACAAGTGTGCAGGGACCACTGGGTAACTGCGCACTTGGCCGAATCATGTTGCTTCCCTGAGTCAAGGAATAATATGTCATTATTTTAAATGTAAGTCTTCAAAACAGAATATAAAATTCATAGAAACACTATGAAGGTTGTCATTGTTGGTATTATTAGGGCATATTTTCTTATTAGTAACTTCAAAAATTGCTCTTTTTGTCATTTTAAATTTGTTTTCCTCCAATCTTGAAATTATTAATTTTTTACAATATTGACTACAAAGTTTAAATTGTTTGGAAATGGTGGAAGTCCACACATCTGGATATTGTCAAGCTGCAAAAGGTTTAACAGCTCCAATCAAACTCCTCAAACTGTTTGATCCACTGAAACAAAGATGAATGAAAAGTAGAAAGATGAGTGGAGAGAGAGGAAGTAGGTAGGTAGGAAGGAAGAGGAACTAATAGAGATGGATAATAGGAGGAGGTGAAGAAAACTTTCCATAATTATTCAAGTTCTGTGTAAGCAATAAGAGACAAACTAAAGAAGTACAAAGGGATTTAAGGGATTAATCATAGCTTACTCTTGTAATAATGTACAATACTGTATATTATACCAAAAATCCAAGGACATCCATACATGCCAAGGGGGTAGGGAAACATCAGACTTTCAGACCTAAATAATAATAAATTTGATAATAAATTTTATTTGTACCTGTGGCACACACTACTGCCACCTTCCTACTGTTACACTTTAATTCTAGCTAGCTGTACTTTGGGAACTTGTTATCCCCACTTCTACCAACTAGTAAAGTGTCAGGGACTCACACTGCCTTTCTAGTGTAGTCCCTCCTCCAGTATAAAAAAATATTCATAGCGTGTTTTTTGTCTAAAACAGAGGCCAAGTGATGTTGGAATAAAAAAAAGAAAAGTTTATTTTACATCAACATGCAATAAACTTGTTTCAGGACTTGCTATTATAATCTTTTTTAGTTACAGACTTATAACATATATTACAAATTCAATCACAATAACTCAGGCACTCTGGCTAATAATGTCTAACTGGAGAGAACACCACAGTAACTCTCTCTCTACCAGAACTCTGTGTGTGTTCAGAGTTTACCCTTTCTAAACTCTTATCTCCCTAAAATTCAGTTCCCTCAGGAGCACCTTAACCACAGCCCTCACTAGCTTAACCTTCCCAACACATCCTCTAACCCAAATCTTCTTCTTCTTCTTCTCTCTAACTGTCAGCCTGGGCTTTTATACTACTTCCAGCTGAACTCCCATTGGCTGGCTCTCAGCTGCCTCCTGATTGGCCAGCTGGACCTCTGTTCACCACAGCACCCCTTTTGTTAAACATCTGTCAAACAAATGGCCTGACATTCTGAGTCCATGCTGCTGGAGGGCCTTCTACTGAGCAAATAAATAGGTTGTTTTTTTTAGATGAAAATAGGAAAATATCACCTCTATCATGAGTATTACTTTTACTATTTCCACTGCTGTTGCTGCTATTCCACCTTTCTCTTCCTCTTCTTCTATTTATTTAAATTCTATCTATTTACCAGTATGGGATTTAGGGATGAATACAACAATTAAAACAAGCATAGTTGAAAAATCAAATGCTAAAAAGTTTAGTGTAGAAATAACAGTTTGACACCACTTTAACTGTCGTGGCTCCATCCTACAGAATCCTGGGATTTGTAGTTTTTTTAGACACCAACACTCTGGCAGAAAAGGCTAAAGGCCTTGCAAAGCTACAAATCCCAGAATCCCATAGGATGAAGCTATGTGAAGTGCATTGGCACCACTTTAACTTCCATGACTCAATGCTATGAAATTCCAGGATTTGTAGTTTTGTGAGACATTTAGCCTTTTCCATCAGATAGCTCTGGTGCCACAACAAACAAGAAATGCTGATGGAGCCATAACAGTTAAAGCTGTGTTAATATTAATTTTGCAGTTTGGCAGCAGTCATTGGCTGGTCAGAAGTGTGAGAGTTTCTGTCAAGTTCTTTGGACTTGCTCTACAGCTGTAAGACTCCATATGATCCAATCAGCAATGACTGGACATGTATGGCAGAACAGGAACCCAAGTTTTAGGGGAATCAACACCTCTTAACAATATGCTCTATTTTATGCAATGAAATATCAAAGACACTTCAGTGGATACAGCATTTTGATCAGTTTCTCTTTATGCATGCAATATCCAAGAGACAGGAAATCCTCTGAAGTATTTTATGAGAAGGGTTTTCTAGCACAATCCATTCCAGTCACACTGTGCCTAAACTAGGAATCGTTAAAACAAATGAGGATACACTTTCAGCCTTAAAATCTGATACTAAGCTGAACATTCACATGATGATTAAATACTCAAGAGCAATTACAGATTCAAGCACAGATAGATGGATGATGATGATGATGATGATGATGATGATTCAGTCTCCATAAACCTAGTCCTATGTAGGGCCTTTAATAGTGCTGCCTATTTCTGTGAGAGACGCTGTCATTCCAAATACATATAAAACCATAGCATGACCCTGAATATTTGTAACTTACAGGTAACTGCATACAAACCCTTCTGTCCTTCCTTCCTTCCATTAAGAAATACCTTTGCAGCTCCAATACAGGAATAAATTATAACAGATGAAGATAGCATGATATTAATGAGGAAGAAAAAAGATCTTATGTAGAAGAGAGTTAATTTTAAAAAAATTCAGATGAGATTCCAGACTCTAACTTTAATGGTAGAGAAATGGAAGGAAAAGAAAGAAAGATTATTTGGAACAAGTAAGGGCCTTTGCAGACTGCTAGAAATAGTGCAAATTGAGTCCACTTTAACTGCCCTGGCTTAGTGCTAGGGAATCATGGGAATTGTATTTTTTTTCTGAGACATTGAGCCTTCTCTGTCAGAGAGCTCTGGTGCCACAATAAACTACAGTTCCCATGATTCCCTAGCACTCAATCAGGGCAGTTAAAGTGGACTCAATTTGCACTATTCTCGCAGTCTGCAAAGGCCCTAAGTGATCCAAAACCCAGGGGATTGCAAGGCCAGTCTACTAAGGGGTCATCCACACAATGTTATAATCTGGTTTGCAAACAGGTTTATACGTGGGTAGTTCATACCTGTGCCAGATTTTGAGACCCAAATAGGGGTGGACCTGAGGCAAATCCTCCTTAACTCAGGGTTGTTTTTTTTTTGGAAACAGGGATTTCAGTGGTTCTGTTGAAAAGAACTGATCTTTTTCTACCAGCCACAAATGGGAACTTACTATCGATTCAATTCAGGTCAAGGAAGGGAGGTTTTAATGCACAGGAGGTGGATCATGCCTATCCCTTTGTTCTTTCCCTGCCAGCCAAAGCCAAAGCCAGGGAGGGGGTCTCCTGGAAATATTATAAGATGGTGTACTTAAAAAAAAAAAAACATTAAAATTTGACAGCTTATGCATACCTTTGCTATTGCATGTCCTTAGTAGACTGTACCTTTACATACTAACATCATCATTATGACAAAGGTGCCCATGATTTGATTGACATTTTTAAAAAGACCCTAACAGGGGGGTTGAGGTCATTTTTCCCTCTTTCATCTGAGGTTGACAGAGGCTGCTTTTTCTCCCCCCCCCCCCCCCCAACATTCTACAAGCAGAGGGATGGGAACTGCTTGCCCACACTGCTTGAGCCATGTTCAAAATGGAGGACATCTTTGGAATTCTTCCTGGATAGAAAAGGTTGAAATGGAAGACATGTCCTTAAAATGGAGGACACATCCTGGAAAAGGAGGGTGTCTGGTCACCCTGTGTGGAAGGGAGTGAAGGAAGCCTACTTTCTCCGGGGGGGGGGGGTTATTTATTTCTTTATTCCCCACTGAGAGGAACAGGGAAGGAGGGAGTTTCTCAGGAAACAAGGAAACAGGCACCAGCACCCATCACTCCCCAGCAAAGCTTCCTTACCCAGACACCCCCCCCCCTTTTCTCTTTCCCCTTTTCTCTCCCCCACACATCTTTCACAAAAACGTTAGTGTGAATGGGGCTTAAAGTCTGGGAGTTGTCCCACTCATAAATTAATCATATTGAGACCTAAAGGATGAAAATCAGGCATTACTATGGTTGTTAAAATGAAATCATAGTGCTATAATGGTATAGTGTGAAAGGCCATTGCTCAATTCTGGGATACAATTTTTGTCAATTTTTAACTGAAAATGTGCAGTTTGCTGTGGGGTATAAATCAGCCTCTGCCACAGTTGCCCAATCTTGCCTTTCACATTATCTGTATTAAGAAGTGGATTTGTATAGGGATGCTGGCAATGGCAACTCTCTTGCAAAAGGATGTGAAGGTGTTTGCCCACACTAATGAACTGAAACCCAATAGCCAGTCATGAAAAGGAAGGGATTGAGTAATAGGGAGTAGCCATGGGAGAGGGTAAGTAAATGCCACAGTCTCCTCATCTACAAAACTTGAGAGTGTGAGCCATTAATCTTCTGCATGCTAGGAGTGAATATTGAGAGTGAATACAGAGAAAGTGTCAATATATTGACCAATAACTTCAACACAGAGAAGCCAAACATAAACCCAGAGGGTCACTAGCAACAGCTTTTTAGGTGGTAACTTTTATGAAGGTAAAGGTAAAGGCATTCCCCATTGACAAAGTTGTCAAGTTGTGTCCAACTGTAGGGGGTAGTGCTCATCTCCATTACTAAGAGCTAGCGTTGTCAGAGACTATGCTATGATCATGTGGTCAGCATGATTGCACAGAACACTGTTTACCTTTCCATTGAGAAGTGGTACCTCTTTATCTACTTGCATTTGCATGCTTTTCAACTGCTAAGTTGGCAGAAGCTGGGGCTCACCCCATCATACAGCACCCAAACCTCAAACTGCCAACCTGCTGATCTTGCAATCAACAGAGTCAGGATCTTAACCACTTGAGCCACCACGTCCCTGGTAACTTTTATTAGGATGTGAGAAAAAAAGAAATTGTGTGAGTAAATTAATTTTGACCCTATTGATCTTATAGACCCATTTTTAAAAGGTATGAAGGCATATAAGTCAAACAGGAAGCAAAAGGTTATACAGCCATGGGCTGAAAAAAGTACACTGTAGACTTTGTTATGAATTGAATGAAAAGAGAAAAGAAATAAGTTTAAGGCATGGCAATGCCAAGGTGGCATATATATTGATTATACAATTTGCCATTTTATGTTTCTTCTTCCAGAAGAAGGTTACCTGGCAATGCATATGTTTTTATGCTGGAAATATTTCTTTACCCCATGCCTTTCCCTGGAAACCAGATTCTGTTCTGTTGGTGGTCTAGCTGCTCAGGGCCAGCCCAAGGCATTTTGCTGCCAGATGCAAAGAACAACATGGTGCACCCTCCTGCTCCATATAGAAAACCTGGCTAGACTGGTAGACATATCTGTATTCAGCACAGGCAATGGGAGAGCTTCCTTCAGCCTAGCTAAAGGCTGAGAAACTACAAAGCAAGTTACATGGTACGCTGTTGCATCTGTTAGTGGACATCCTCCATTTTTCTTGTATATTTTAGCCATGTGAAGTTCCCTATGACCTCAGCCTGCCCCTTGGGAGATGGCAGCCATAATCCCCTAAATGTAAGGTCAGGTAAGTAAGCTGAAGTTGCTCAAGACCACTAAAGATTTCCTGGACAGGCAGGTTTGGGAGTTGCCCTTGGGAATATCCCATTATACTGGAAATGGTGTTTGTTTGTCTTAGTCTCACACTTAATGGGCCAGTGATCAGATTTGATTGCACCTCTTTCTCTAGCTTCCTTTCCTTGATAGCTTTGAAACCAAATGCATTGTTTAGACTATGCCCATGCTTAGGTAAACAATGATAAACCCAACAAGCCTTTGTCCACCTATTGTTTGATTCATGGCCAGGAGGCAGAAATTCCCTATAAGAACCCCTGGATTTTGGCAGACCTTGTGCTACTTTGGAATTGCATGCTGAATCTCTGTTGGTCTGCACTCTGAGATAGTTCCTGCGACCCCCTCTCTTGCCGGTCATGCCCCTTCCACGGAACCCGTCCGCATTCGCCAGGAATCCAGAGGAGTCTCTCGGGCGTGAGTATATCCCTCTCTATTCTGGTTTCCCTCTCTGCCTCCCCCGCTCTCGCTCTTTCCTGCTTATTCTTCTAGTGTGTGTGTGTGTGTGTGTGCCACATTTGGATGTTTGCTTACTGTATTAATAAATATTTTCAGACTTTAATTGGAGGTTGGTCCATTTCAGTGTTATTCCTTGCCAGAACTCTTACATCTCTGGTATACAATTGGATAAGATCTCCGAAGCGAAGTTGGGTGCTTCACTCGCACATTTGAGCTAATTATTAATTCCAAAAAAATTAGGCTTGTGTTTCCTAACATATCACAGGATCTGCAAGCAGATGTAACAGTCTCATTCTGCAAGCTCCACTTATATATTGCAAATTTATGAAAATAGACAGAGCAAAACATCCATATATGTTACCCCAGGTGAGGGGAGGGGAAGAAATAGATCTCCTGGTGGACCTCTTGATTGACAAATGTTTTATCTCATCTTGTTGTTTAGCAGCAGTAAAATATTATTTAACGGCAATGAAATGACTATCCTCCCACCTTAAATCATAGTGTAAGCATTGGAGCAGTCTATATAGGAGAAGGTATCATGGGCCAGGATCTGGACCTAGAGGAGGAGTCCAAAGAGGAGGCTGAAGAAGGGGCTGAGGCAAGTCTCCCAGGTGAAGAGCAGCCTGCAGAGCAGCCTCATGCAGTTCTCCCCATTGAACGTCATCCAGAAGAGGGACATAGGCAGGAGTCATCTGCAGCTGAGGGAGTTCTGATCAAAGTCCCTCCATTGCTGCTTGGCAAGGAACCTAGTGCAGTGAGTCCTTGGACTTGGAAGCTGTGCTGCCTTCTCAGCTATGTCCTCTGTTCCCTCAGCTGCAGGTGACTCCTGCCTATGTCCCTCTTCTGGATGACGTTCAACAGGGAGAACTGCATGATGCTGCTCTGCAGGCTGCTCTTCACCTGGGAGACTTGCCTCAGCCCCTTCTTCAGCCTCCTCTTTGGGGGAGGAGAGGTAGCTTGTTATAGTTTATGAGGAAGATAGAGTGCAGAAGACAAGCTGGGATCAGTTTTGACTACAAATCCTATAGCTGGAAAGGAGATTGTGGGAGTTGTAGTCAAAACATTTCCATTCTTTTCTCTACCTTGTTCTCTTCCATGCATACTGAAGCCACACTGGATATTCTGTCAACTCAAGCAGAAGTCTTTTGCTTTCCCAGGCCATCCAGGTTTTTATCTAGCTGGGTTTGGTTGATTATTTGATTTTATGTCACTTGCTAATATGTGAAAATTCACACACTCTTGCATCCCTGTGGTTATGTTGCACTGATGCTGTAAAACATGCCCATGTTTATATAACTCTTCATAACATAACTGCAAAATAACAACAAAAACAACAACTTTATTTCTTTTCTGTCTCTCCTCAAGACTTGAGGTGGGATACAGCATTTTAAAATACAAAACACAAATACAAGCACAGAAACCCATAATTAAAATACAATGCTAAAAATACACTAATAAGAGCTCATATACAAATTTAAAAGTCATGATTTAAAACTGACTGGGTAAGCCTGCCAAAAGTGATATATCTTTAATGCTGTTTTAAAAGCAGTTAGCATGTTCAGCTGTTGTATCTCTTCCAGGAAGCCATTCCATAGTCTGGGGGCAGCAGGCAAAAATATTCTCTGGGAAACTGTTGCCAGTCTAGTTCTGGCTGGTTGGAGGATACATTCCTCAAAGGGTGTGAATGTACAGGGCAGACTGTAAGGGAGAAGGCAATCCTGCAGGCAAATTGTACCCGAACCATGTAGGGCTTTAATTCACCATTTTGCAGATAAAATTGCTTGGATTCTCTTTGACTTGGGGGGATGCAGACGGGCAGCCATAGGCTACCCTGGGAAGCTGTGGTTTGGGACCAAGGCTGCCCCACGCCTCGGCCCCAATCCTCCCTTTCGCTGCTTGGGAAAGGAGCGCTAAAATAGCACTCCTTCCACAAACCTCAAAAGGGGCACCCGAAAACCCGCCATGCGGCTCTTTTGCACCTCTTCTGGCTCAGCGTGTCTGGACGCTGAGCTGGAAGGACGTCATCGGAGTGCCCACCATGTGCAATGGTGGGCGCTCCAATGACATCCTCGGGAAGTGGTTGGGGCACTCGGTATGAGGCTGACCCTCCCCTTCCTTGCCTCCAAGATGGCTCAAAGCGCCGTCTGCAAAGGGGGTTAGATTCCAGAGTTGATACCGTTTTAGTGGATGTAACCTTGGCTCCTGCTTCTCCTGTATTGATGGATACTTCTCCATTTGTGCAGCCTCAGCATGTGGACAGATCCTTGGAGAGGTGAGAGCCATCACATGTGCACTAGATCCTTGCCCTTTCTGGCTAATTAAACAGGCCAGAGGAGGACTGGTTGAGTGGGTAAGGGAAGTGATGAATGCCTCTTTACAACAATGCAGGATCCCGACATGTCTGAAGGAGGCTGTGATGAAACCTCTTCTGAAAAAAAACCTTCCCTGGTTCCTACTATATTTGATAACTATAGGCCAGGCTCCAACCTTCCATTTTTGGGCAAGGTACTGGAGCGTGTGGTGGCTTCTCAACTGCAGGGGTTTCTGGATGAAAAAGTTTAACCGGACCTGGCTATGGGAAAGAAAATGATTTGGTCACTTTGGTGGATGACCTACCCAGGAAACTGGACAGAGGGAGTGTGTTACTGTTGGTTCTAGTGGACCTCTCGGTGGCTTGCAATACCATCAATCATAGTGTTCTTCTGAGTCACCTGTCTAGGATGGGGCTTGCAGGTACTGTTTTACAATGACTCTGTTCTTTCTTGGAGCGGTGCTCTCAGAAGGTGGTGCTGAGGGATTCCTGTTCGACTCCTTGGCCGTTGGCAGGTAGCATTTCTGAGCGTTCAGTCTTGTCTTCTATGCTTTTTAACATCTACATGAAATTCCTGGGAGAAGTTGCCTGGAGTTTTGGCGTAAGGTGTCACTTGCTTGCTGATGATACCCAGCTCTATCTCTCCTTTCCACCTAATCCCAAGGAAACTGTTTCTGTACTAACCTTGTGTCTGTCAGCTGTAATGGATTGGATGAGGACAAACAAAGTGAAGCTTAATCCAGACAAGACAGAGGTGCTCCTGGTCAATCAAAGGACAGATATGGGAATAGGGATTCAGCCTGTGTTGGATGGGCTTACACTCCCCTTGAAACTCAGATTCATAGTTTAGAGGTACCTCTGAATTCAGCACTGAGACTTGAGGCCCAGGTTTTGGTGGTAATGAGGTGTGTGTGTGTGTGTACAGTTAAATCTAGTGCACCAACTGCACCCAAATCTAGAGAAGATGGTACAGGATTTGGTTACATTCTTTTTGTATTACTGTAATGCGCTGTATGAGAGGCTGCCTTTGAAAAGTGCTCAGAAGCTCCAGCTGGCCCAAAGAGCTGCAGTCAAGTTGTTAACTGGAGCTTGCTACAGGGAACACACAATTCCTTTGTTGCAACAGCTCCATTTGCTGTTGGTCTGTTTCCAGGCACAATTTAAACTACTGGTTTTGACCTATAAAACCCTATGCAGCTTGGGCCCAGGTTATTTGAAGGACCGTATCATCCTTTATGAGTCCACTAGTGTTGGAGATCTCCCTGAGAGGCTCTTCTCTCTGTCCCACCACCCACTCAGGCTCATGGCGAAAACAGCGAGAGTCTTCTCTGTGCTGCAACCAAGGTTTGGAACTCACTCCCTAGAGAGGCCAGATGGCCCCATCCCTCCTCTCCTTTTGGCAGCAAATAAAAACATTCTTGTGTCATCAGGCTCTTTCAGACTGACAACGGTTGGCCTTTAAGGCTCAGAGGTTAAGATGCTGACTTTAACTATTGAAAGATTGGCAGGCCGGCAGGTTGAGGCCCAAGCACCCCATCACTAGTCCCAGCTTCTGCCATCCTATCAGTTTGAAAGCATGTAAAAGTGCAAGTAGATAAATAGGTACCACTTTGGATGGAAGATAACAGAATTCTGTGCGATCATGCTGGCCACATGATCACAGAGTTGTCTTTGACAATGTTGCTCTTTGGCTTAGTAATGGAGATGAGTACCACCCCCTACAGTTGGACATGACTTAACAAACTTACCAAAGGGGAAAACTTTACCTTTACCTTTAATTTAAATTGTAAGGTTTGTATAGAGTTTTAAAGACATTTTATATTTTAATTCATAGCTGTTTTAAGTTTTCAAATTGTTTGTTTTTAAAAAATATATATTTATAAATTTAATGCTTTTGTATTATTTTTAAATTGTATTGTTTTAAATTTGCCGTTCACTGCCTTGAGTCCCTATATTGAGAGAAAGGTGGGATATAAGTAAAAATAATAGTAATAGTAATAATAATAATAATAATAATAATAATAATGTAAGGGTAATAACCAACACATTGTACTTTGCCTGAAAACTAATTGGCAGTGAAGAAGATCTTAATAAATGGACAAAATTAAATTTATCGTTGTTGGGAAAAATAGAGACAATTAAAATGATGATACTACCAAAGATGAACTTTTTGTTTCAAAATATTCCAGTGCTTTTAAATGATAAACCACTTGTACAATGGAAGAAAGATCTTGTAAAATTCATCTGGTCAGGTAAAAAATCTAGGATAACGTGGAAGACATTGATTTATAAGAAGAAAAATGGAGGTTGTAATTTACCAGATTTAAAGACTTATTACTATGCAAATGCATTAACTTGGATCATGGATTGGGCAAAATTAGAAAATGATAGAATTCTCGCCTTAGAAGGATTTAATTTGAGATTTGGTTGGCACGCATACATGTGGTATAACAAGACAAAAGTGCATAAAGAATTTGAGCATCATTATGTAAGAAGATCATTGATAAGGATTTGGTTGTATTGTAAGGAAAAATTCTACAGAAAACTACCTTTATGGGTGTCACCACAAGAAGCCTTTTTTGGAAGATGGCAAGAAGTATCCAAATGGTTGAGATATCGAGACATTTTGAGTAAAACGAGGAGTGGAAGCTATGAATTAAAGCCTTTAGAGAATCTGAAAGAATTGGATAAAAATTTACATTGGTTCCCATATAAACAGCTAATGGACAGATTCAAAGCAGATGATAAAAAACTGGGATTTGAAGAGACAGACACTGAATTGGATAAAGTGATTAAGCAAAATGGAAAAAAAACTAACTTCCAAATACTATGAGACTTTGCAAGCAATAGATTTGGAACAAGACTTAGTAAAAGATACGATGATTAAATGGGCCAAGGATATTGGCAGGGACATTGATTTGGAAAGTTGGAAGTGGGCAAGAATGAAGACACAAAAATTTACTCAATGTCAAGACTTGAAAGAAAACTATCTAAAAATGGAGCAACGTTGGTACCTCACCCCAGCGAAACTAGCAAAAATTTACAAGAATGGTAATAACAGATGTTGGAAGTGTAAGCAAACTACAGGATCTTGGTTACATGTATGGTGGAACTGTGACAAAGTCAGGAAGTATTGGACAACTGTTCATAAGGTAATCTGTGAAATATTTAAAATAAGATATGACATGATACCAGACATATATTTGTTGAACATGACAAATAAGATCCCAGGAAAAATGGAAAGGAAATATGGGAGGATATTATTGTATATGATAACTTCAGCTCGGATTACACTAGCAAAAAAATGGAAACTAGCAGAAGTGCCCTCAACCAGTGAGTGGTTTACAAGGCTTATCGAAATGATGAGTATGGATATACTCACAGCTAGACTGAACAAACAAAATGTAGAGAGTACTGAACAAGACTGGACTCCGATACTGCAATACTGTAAAAGAGAAAATTTAATTGAATAGAGATATAGACTGATGGGATACCCTAAATTAGTAAACTGACTTAATAATAGGTGAAAAGTGACTATTAAAGATCAAGATAATTAAAGCTATTGTTATAACACACAGTGGATTCAATATCTAAAATTGCATATATATGAAGACAATGAGTGAACATTGAACTAAGGTTGAGTACAAACTGGAGATACTTTGGAAGTCAATTGTAAATATTTGTATATAATTATGGAAAAAGAAATTAATATGTCAACTTTATAGATATGTTTGAATAGTATATGTTAATAAAATATAAATTTAAAAAAAACTAATTGGCAGTGGAGCACTTTTAAGATCAGTGTAATGTGATCTCTCCCGGATGTACCTGTAATCAGCCTGGCTGCCATATTCTGAACCAGCTGGAGTTTCCAGGCTTGGTACAAAAGTAGTCCAATATAAAGCACATTGCAGAATTCCAGCCTTGAGGTTACCAGAACATGAACTACCATTTTTAGGTCCTCTAGTTCTAGGAAGGGGCACAATTGGCATATCAGCCAAAGTTGATAACAGGCACTCCTGACTGTTGCATCTGTCTGGGCTGACATTTGGGAAGCCAGATCCAGGAGCACTCCCAAACTGCAAGCACAATCTTTCAGTGGGAGTCTGACCCCATCAAGAGCTGGTTGACACATCTCCCACCCCAGATAAGGACTCGTGATAGTAAGCACCTCTATCTTGTCTGGTTTCAGTTTCAGTTCTAGCCCATTACCTCTTCCAAGCTTTCATCCAGAAGAGACACACTATCCTTAGCTGAAGCTGTTTTTGAATGCATAGAGAAGTACATTTGGGTGTCATCAGTGTACTGATAACATCCCACCCCTTGCCTCCAGAGGCCTTTCCCAGTGGTTTCATGTAGATGTTGAATAGCATCAAGGATAGGATGGCACCTTGTGGTATGCAATATAACAGCTCCTTTTTTGAGGAACAATTATCTCCAGGCACCATCATCTGCAACCTGCCTGAGAGGTAGGACTGGAACCTCTGCAACACAGTGTCCCATTCCCAACCCTCTCAGGTATTCCAGAAGGATACCATGGTTGATGGTATAGAATAGTGATGGCGAATCTTTTAGAGGCTGAGTGCCCAAATTATAAGGTCTTCCAGCACCTGGTGTTACTCAATGCCAGGGGTGGGACTTCTGCCCTCTGGGGATGGGACTTCTTCCCCCCACCCTCCCAGGCCTTCAGCTGCCTCTCTAGAGACAACTGAAGGCCTGGGGGAGTGAGGGGGAAGAAGAGGAACAGCTGTGTGCCTGTTCCTTTTCCTGCCCCTGTGCTGTCCCTGGCCTTCAGCTGCCTCCAAAGAGGCATGGACAGCAGGGAAGAAGGAGGAACAGACACGTGCCTCTTCCTCCTCCTCCCCACCCTTTGCGTGCTGGGGAAAATGGCTCTGCATGCTATCACGTGTGCCATAGCTTCATCATCATGGGTATAGAACACCTCTGAGAGGTCCAGGAGCATCAACAGGGATACACTCCACCTGTCAGTGTTAAGATGGAGTAACCCACTAAGGTGACCATAGCAGTCTTACCTCCATATCCTGCTCTGAAGCCAGTTTGAAATGAGTCAAGGAAGTGTGTGTCATCCAACACTGCCTGCAGTTAGAAAGTTAGAAGGCAACTGCCTTCCCAATCACCTTGCACCCCAAAATTAAGATTTGATATTGTTCTGTAATTATTAAGGTCCAGAGGATCCAGGGATGGCTTTTTCAGCAGTGGTCTAGTCACAGCCTCTTTTAAACAGGTTAGAAAGTTCCACTGAGAGATTCATTAATGATAGGTTGTATTTGAAGCCTAATTGCATCACCTCTATGGACAACCAGCCAAGAGGGACAGGGATTAAGAAAACAAGTTGTCTTTCTTACCTGCCCCAGCAGCTTGTCCACATGAACATAACTCACCAGTTGAAACTGATCCAGAGTAATCCCACTCACAGTCTCTGGACACCTCATTATTGACTTCTACTCCAATGATGGCATTTAAGTTGGTATTTATGTGAGAGATTTTGAGGCTGTACAGACCAGCCAAAAGGGCCAGCCTGGGGGTGGAGTGGAGATGTGTCCCCAATACTGCTGTCATGCCACCAACCCAAACAGACAGTGGGCAGCATCAGGGCATTCCCTTGGTGCAGCATTCACACACACTACACTAAAGGAGTGTTGAAAACCTGCCGCCATGGCAGCAAGGGCAGCTTTTTGCTGCTCTATAAAGGAGTGGTATTTGCCAGCTCTTTTTAGAGTGGCAAAGTGTTGGATCAAGGCCACGGAAAGGGGTGGTGGGACGCCACCCCTTAAGGGCTGTCTGTTGAGCCCCTTTATCTGCAAAATGGTTATTAAAAGCTTTAAGTTGGGACTGACACTTGTGAATAATGAATAAACTACAATCAACAGCACTTTCACATCATTTTGTATCATTTCCAAGACAATGTTTTATAGTGGAATCAATTCTCACATTCAAATGATGGGTATGTATATGTGAATGAATCCAGAAGAATTTTGTGGTTGAAAACACTTGGCCTCTTCATGCACTCTGAGGTAGTTTCATTGACTGAGGTAATATGGAATTAACAGCTTGAGGATGGGAGGGTTTATTTTTTCATCCCAAGAACAGTAAGAATGATAATGTTCCTCACAGTTCAAGAAAGGATAATTTGCACAAAATTCCAAATTCTGGTTCAGAAATTATTTCTAAATAAATCATAATATTATTGCAGCTACTTATATGAAGGCATTTTATAAGCATAATTGAGTGGCTGCTTATGGGTGCTTATGGGTATTTCCCTCTGTTTTCACTGCTATTGTAACTTGTGATTAAGAGCAAATTGTCCTCCAGTGAATGTGATTACAGAACCACTTAGAATTGGGTACAGTAGGAAGAGAACAAGATTACAGTTTAAGAGGTGTAAATAAAACCAAAAGCAATGCATTATCTCCATTTTCCAGAACTCCTCCTGGCTTTTTCTATTTGAAGCACTACTCAGGAGCTGCATTTCAGAACTATTGAATGACTATAATCTTCCTCAACTGGTCTGTGTCAAAAATGATTACTTTGTGTTGAAGCCTTTTGCAGTTTGAATGTTACATATAGGAAGTGGCACTTTCACCATGGTTTAAAATATACCCATTTGTCATTGTGGAATATAAGACTCCTTGAAGCTGATTATTGAACTGTTTAACTCTTTTCCTTCAGTGTTAGTCACAGAGTATGCACATTAAACAAAATTTCAGAAGGAACTTTGAAGTTCTAGTTCAGAAGACATTTCTGACTATTTGATAAGCCTAAAAAAGTTTCTTTGGAAGTTTTCCATCTCAACTTCAGAACCACATATAGTACTAAGACTGGGGGAAGGGGGTCAATTGGGCTATGCTGTCACTGTGATCTGTTTCTTAGCAGTTCTGGAGACCCCTTTAGGAAGTCCAACTAGGTAAAATGACGATCCACAGCAAGGTGTGGGTTGGCTTTCCTGAACTGATGGCCATCATACATGTGATGTTGTGTAACCCAGACTTCAGCAAAGGTTACACATGGACTTTTAGACAAGATTGCAGAAGCTGTAGTAGAAAGAGGCATCCTGGGCTTAAGTAGCTTAAAAGGTAAAAAACAGATGTTTGAATTTTCTCCTAGAAGAGATGTGGGAAGCCATTCAAATGTCAGCTTGTGGCTTGGTTTTTGTTGTTGGTTTTTAATTTTTGTTCCCTGACTTTGTCCTATGCTCTAAGACTATCTGAGACTTGTTGAAAGCTTCTTAGAATTCATTTACATGGAAACTAATAATGTGAGACAGGAGTCCCTGATGCTTCCAGCTAGCTGAGAACCCTTGAATCAATAGGAACTTAAGTTCCTATTGATTCAAAGGATCAATCCTAACTGTGACTTGTTATTAGATTTAGGCCCACAAAGGAAGAGACACCAATCTCCTACCAAACTCCCTGGACTATGTCACTGGCTTTCAGCTAAAACTAACATCCTGAACATCTATTAAAATGGCAATTTGCAAAGATGTAAGCCTTACAGCCAAAATATCTATATTAGATGAAACAAAAGTGAAAGGAAACTGAAAGATCTTTCAACAGCAACAGGTATTAAGGTACAGAGTTTTTGTTATTTTTCTCTTAAAAGAGTAATTACTTTTTAAAAAATGGTATAAAGACTGAAATATAGCTGCTGAAAAAATGCAAATATTTATTTAATCCCACCTTTTTATTTGGGAACCAAAATGGCTTACAAAAAAAAAAAAAAAAAAAAAAAACAGGCTGAAACAAGAAAAGCTGAAAACCTAATTTAAAAAAGTTAAATTCAATTATACTGGTTGTCATGCTAAAATTCCATTATTGTTTTAAAACATTACAATGAAACAACTCCCTTAAACCAATTCATCACTGATTTCTGTTTGAATAGAAAGGTCTTTGGCTCCTGGTGAAAGGATAAGAGAGGAGAGTTAGGGTAGCTCACCATGAAAGGGAATAACACAGCCTAGGAGCAACCAACAACCACCTATGTTCTTTTCAAGCAGGCCTATGGTAATTGTAGGACCAGGAAGGAGCCCTCCCTTAAGGATTTTAAAGCTTTGACAATTTTAGATATGCAGACACTGTATTTTAAATCTTTTAATGTGCTGAATTAGAGAAATTAGAATTAAAATTAGATTAGAATTAATGATAAATGCACAATTATAATGATTTGCATAATATGCAAATTAGATGCCCAGATCTGAGAGGCTGAATTTTCAGAGGAAGGAACTAGCAAAATCACCCCTGAGTATTCCTTGTCTAAGGAAACCCTGTGAAATTCATGGGGCTGCCATAAGTCAACAGGATTCTTAAAGGCACATACACATACAATATGGCAACACCACTTTCTTGAGAGAAGATTATATAGTAACAGTTTTAAAACTATGAGGTCAAATGCAAAGAAGAGAAATAAAGACAGGGTAATTTAATACAAAAAAGAGTAAAAAAAAATAGTTACTAGATTAGAACAAGACCCCTACTTAGGTATCTTGTTTAGATGCCCTAGAACAGGGGTAGGCAACCTTAGGCCCGGGGGCCGGATGCGCCCCCCCCCCCCCCGAGGCCTTTGGACTGGCCCCAGGCTGGTCCTGCCACCACCGCTGCCACCGTCCACCATGATGATATTGATTATTGTTGTTATTACTTGTTCGGGGGGGGGGGTTTGGCAAAATCTCCACAGGGGTTTTGCCATGGCTTTTCTGGTCTGAGAGTGTGCATATTTTTTAAATTTTTTTTAATTATTTTTATTTTTATTTATTTATTTTTGGTGCTTTGGCCCTCCAATTCTCTGAGGGACAGCAACCCGGCCCCCGGCTCAAAAAGGTTGCCTACCCCTGCCCTAGACTCTCATCTGCCCACCTGCCCTAGTGTCAGAGAGGCCACTCAGCTATGCTTTGGAGCTGCTTTGAAGACATGTTAGAAAACAGGGGAGGAGACATCCAGGTGCTCTGAGATGGTCAACTGTTTATTTAAAACAAACACTTGACCATTTCAGAGCATGTGGAGCTTGTCTCCTTACTGTTAGCTGCTTTTAATGTGTTTTTCAGTAGTCTCTTCACTACCATGCCATGTTAGAATAGGTCTGATGTGTTGGGAGGTGGAGCAGCGGCTCAGAGATGTTCATAGGCCTCAAAGTCATTTAGCTGCCTGGTACTGTGTGGGGAAGAATGCAGGTCATTGGGAGGGGATGTTCTTTAAAACTAAAAGTTATGCTGCAACTTCCATTCTGGCAATGAGTTGGCTACTGTGCAAAGCCTAATTTTCAATATATGCTTTCTAAATCATCCCATAAAGTCAGTTCTTTAAGTTAGGTAGAGACAGGGCATCACATATAATCCTCAATTCTATATAATCATCTCTCATGTACAGTATTTTGTAAGCCTTCATACTCACCTAAATGAAACTTGATAGCTAGATGTCCAAGATATAACCGGCAAAATTTAGAATCTGTCTTTCACAGTGGATTTCCATTTCCCCATCTTCTGAAATCTCTTTATTTTCCTTCTCTTTTATGAAACCTTGCAAATGCACTTGTTAGAAATTTATGACTTTTTTGTAGGAGAGTAGATTTACCTGCGTTATTTCAAAAATAGTTGCTGCAGTATAATTGGGGCTGTACAGTTTCACAAGTCCTAGAAGAAACCCTATCAAACAGAGAAGGGGGTCTTCTGTGAAGAAGACCAGCAACATTTTTTCCCTCAGCTTCCAAGATGAAATATGTATATATCTTCTGTATTTCTACTGTCAAGAATTATTTATGATGGCAGACAGTTTACATACCTTTCCACGCTTTTGACATCATCTAGTCCTTAATCTATACAGCTCTCTGTACATCTTCATATTTCAGGCTGTCAGCCTCAGCTCATTAAAAATAGACACAGGCATGCAATCCTACAGAATAGAATTTTTTCTCTCCACCTGCTCTGACTATATGTAAGACAGCCAATCTGGTGTAGAGCACTGGATTTTAAACTGGTAGGTTATGACCTAGCCAAATGCTCATATTTTAGAAAAAAACTTCATTTGATCTTAAACCTCAGTGTCTGATTCCCTGCCTGGCAAAATTCAGGGCTTGCCTGAATTCTATGTGTTCCAGACAGACTTCAAAGAAAATGAAAACAGTATGTGATATATACTAGAATATTCTTGCATGGCAGTGCCATGATATTCCCACATTATGAATAGGGGACAGTGCTGGACATTTTGCTTCCATTCCTGAGGCTTAGCTACTGGCAAAAAGAGTGTAAGAGATTTAATAAATAAATATAATTAATAAAATATACTAAAATATGCTAATATTTTTGATTCCACCTTGTGGTCTTTGCCCTCACCCTCCACTAGGATGAACCCCCTTCCTAGGACTTATCTAAAATAAAATTTAACCCTCAGGGTGAATGAAAGAGGTTCACTACTTTTGCCCTATAACAACATTCAGATCGGGGAATCTTCTCTCTACCTCAAGTAAATTATGCAAAGAATTTTATAGGGAGTACAAATTATTTTGATAAATTTAGAGACCAGAGCTGGCTCACAATATTTTGATGCCTCAGTCAAAATACATGATGGTGCCCCCTCCTCCCATATATAGAACTTAACAATGTTTACTTCAATAGCAGTGATAAAACAGTATCCTCCACCATGACTGAACACATCAAGTTAGGGTGCAGAATAGCCCATATGGCATACATAGCCCTGTCCTGGCCAGGATGCTTAGAAGGAATGATCATTGGAGGCCTGATGATGGTGATTGGTCATGGGATGCACTTGCTGCTCTAATGGTAGGACCAACCCCACCAATGATATCTTTTGAGGAGAGTGGCTTCCAGAATTTCAATCTGATTAGCAAAAATTACCCCATGAGTTTCTTTAAACTGCTCTCAGTCTTCATCTTGAGCAAATTATAAGATAAAACTTAGAATACTTCCTCTTCTGGAGGACTTTTCTGTCCAATAAATCTTCCATAGGAATTTCAGCAGAAACTAAGGTCCTTAAGAATATTACTTAAATTTTTCAAAGCACTTTTGCTCATTTAGAGTTGCCTCAGAATTTTGCCTAGAGTGAACACTGAGGTCAGCTTGGACATTTGTGCTCAATCAAACCTTTTGTGTAATGGGGAAGAAAGGTTTCAGAAAGGTTACTGAAAATTCGCTGATGGTATACAGAGGTGGGAGAAGCAATTTTAGTAGCAAGTGTATATATATATATATATATATATATATATATATATATATTCAGAGGAAAGAATTGACAAAACCACCTCTGAGTATTCTTTGCCTAAGAAAACCCTATGAAATCCTTAATTTGACAGACAATTAGATACATATAAAAAATAAAATAAAAATAAATTATTAGCATGTAACTTTTTAACCTAAAATTACATACAGGGAAAGCAAACATATAACCCCCAGCCCTCCTCAACTAAATTACAATCTCCCCTAGAACACACACAAATACAGAGACACACAGAGATGCACAGCACATAAAAGATAATAATTATATCTTAATCCTACTTAAATTCATAATAAAAACACAAGTTTGTGTTAATAACTACTCCAATATCACACTTCTAATAATACTATAAAATGTATTTCAAATACTAAAATGATTACATTATTTCAATTCCTCTTCATTAAATATCACAACACTTCAAACTAATCTAAAGTTTTTACCTTAATTAAAGTAGTGAATTTATTACCTTCAGGCTATGTGTATAAAGTACATATGAAACATAAATTAATTTCATGTTTAGACTTGGGTCCCACCCCCAAGATACTTCATTATGTATATGGAAATATTCCAACATATGAAAAACTCCAAAATCCAAAAGACTTCTGGTCCCAAGCATTTTAGATAAGAGAGACTTGACAAGTAGTAACTTATATATTTTAACTATCCATTTTTCAAAACACATATGTTTCTCATGCTTCTCTTTTTTTTCCTATTTGCTATTGTGCTATTTGTGTCCATTTGTTGCCCTCTTTTGCAGGGTCCTTCCATACCACGCAATTAGAGCACTATGATTCTGCTACTATGATTCTACTTTAATTGGTAGGATTTGTAGATTGGTGAGGCACTAGAGATAGCTGCCAGAGATCTCGACCTCTCCCCATACTGCTAATACTAATAATCTATATCCTGCAACCATGGTGATTAAAGTAGAATCATACCACAATAGTTATGGAATGTGAAAGTGTCCCTGATTATGCATTGTCAGGTTAACTGTCTCAGAAGTCACTGGAGTGCTTCCAAAATGCAATGCAGAGAAACACAATTTGACCTTTGTTTCCAAAGTAATAGGGCTTTCCTAAATTTTCTTCCCCTTTGAACACCACAATCTGCTCCTCACATTGGCACAGCTCTCCAAACTGATATGGGAAGTAGTTTGTGGCTGTGGGATGGGGGGGAGTGAATTGCAGGAAGGAGAGTCAATTAAATTTTAGGCAGGGCTTGTCCCATTAATGGAAGGGATTTGGATCCAAGTCCTTATTCCCCCCCCCCCCCCTTAGCTTTCTTTTTGTGTCAACTCTGAACCTTTTGCTTTAGTTGGTATGGTTATGTGTACCTTTATATATTTTATTTTTACATATGCATTTTTCTCTCCTGAACATGAAAGTCAAAGCATTCATTGTATTTCTTTTAAAAGGGTGTTGTTAAGACTATGAACTTGGGAATGAGTTCAAACATACCTAAACCCATTTTTCTGATTGTGCTTTTCGTTGCTTAATGGTGTGTGGAAACTCAGAAGAAATGTTCTTTCTTGTACTTTCTTCTCTCCATTTGAGAAAAGCAATGCACAAACCTTTGATGCTAAGGTACAAAGACGATACAGTCATGACCTCTACATCATCAGGAGGCTTTGAGACTGAAGAAATAAATTATTTCCTTCTGCAAGAACAGCCGCTTACATGGGATGAATAATTTATACTAGCCTATTGTCTCTGAATTATATATATCTGCCACAAATATGATTTTTGTATACACATATACATGACAAGGAAGAAAAATGCACATCTTACTTGTAATTTGTTCTCCCACATGGAAAACATAAATAAAAATTGAAGGATTCAGGATCTTGTGTGACTAGAGTTACCAATGCTGGAAAGTAACAGTTTTGTTGAGAACGTACAGTCACAGTTTAATTGATTGATTTATTGAGTCACAATTAATAAATATTAGCTACTTTATTACATAGCAACAGTTTGGAACCTTCAGATCTCAAGATATTGATGAACTACTACTTCCATCATGTGTGACCATTGGCCAGACTGGTAGAAGCTGATGAAAGTAAGAGTTCAACAACATGTGGACGGCCACAGAGCCTCCAGTTTTACAATATAGGAACTGGGAGGTAATTGTGGCCCAGAATCTCACTGTGTGGCATTAGTCAACTTGATGCTCATCAGCAATGTGGGGATAAAACTTGTCTACCTTACTGTATTGCTGTAAAACTGGTCCAGGAAAAGTGGAGACAGTGGGCTTCATGAGACTTCCAAGAAATGGTCACATTCCAGTCAATTTTACACCTCTTTGCTGCTTTCAGACACCAATCTGGATATAACATATAATGTTGCCAAATTCTGTGCAGCTGCAGTTAAAATCTGACAGGCAATGATCTCCTCAGTAAGCTAGTATTAATCTTGCCCCACTACACTGGATTTTAAAAGGATATTTTAAATACTGTTTTTAACCAGTGGTTTTAACTTGTTTTTACCATTACCTTCTTTTATTCTGTATCTCTTTTTACCTGTGCTGTTCTAATATTGTAATAAAAATGAACTGAACTGAACAAATGGTGACATCACTTCTGGTACACTTCGGTATGTTGGTAGAGCCTGCAGGAAGACACATGGGGGTGAAACATGGCCACCACTCTCTGTGTAGTCCCCCACCCCACTGTAAAGATTAATGGGTAATTAATTGTACTTATAATTCAATCTGACTCTCTTGCATGTCATTCTTGGCCATGTCCCAGAGTCTGTCCATTTGGTGTGTGGTCTCCCTCTCTCTACCTTATCTAGTATTATTGTCTTTTTTAATGTGTCATGATATGGCCAAAGTATGACAGCCTTCATTGATCATCTTGACTTCCAAAGAGATTTCAGGCTTGATCTGTTCAAGGACCAGTATGTTTGTCTTTTTGGCTGTCCATGTTAGAATATGGATGGGTTATACAGTCAAAGGTGAAATGTAGAGATTTGTGTGTGGAATTTTCCTCATGAGAAAAACATCTAGAGAAACAAAGTGAATCTAACATCAGATGACCAAGAAGTCATAAACATGAACTTTCCCAAAGATACAACTCATAAACACAGATTTTGTTATGAGAAAAGCCTTGATAACAATACATAAACATTGTTTGGTCTTGAGAAAATAGTCACGTGGTGGATGATGGACAGCAAGAGACTGGGTTAATATACATCATACAGACATTATCCAATTAACATAAGGTTAACACCTACAAGGTGGAGTATGGGAAGGGCCTAGAAAATCCTTTGTTTAAGAATGTTTATAATTCAAGATGTGAGCATGTGTGCGTGTCTGGCAGCAGTGGTTTTAACCATGGAGTTAGGAGATGGCTTCTAGTATGTTTATACTGCTTTTATAATGTAACTCCTAGATCTGGAAACATGGATCTGTAACTTCTTTTTTAACTTTCAACTGCAACAAGTTGGGATCCTATGCTTTTAGGATTGCTAAAGATGTAATCTCTCATGGTTGAACTGGATTAGTTCATCACAATGGATTTTACTTAGTTATCTTATTTTTTATATATATGTGCATTAATAAACTAGTGGGGGAAGCAGATAGGCGGCCCTGGGCCACCCCGGGAAGCTGCGCTGTGGGGGCGAGGTATCCGCACACCTCGGCCCCACGGTGCTGCTTCGCCGCCCCTGGAAGGAGTGCTAAAATAGCACTCCTTCCACAAGTCACCAAAGGTGTGCTGCAAAAGGCTGGTGGCGCACCTTCGGCAACTCTTCCGCCGCAGCATGTGCGGACGCTGCGGCGGGAAGGCATCGTCGGAGCCCCGGCTGTGTGGAGGGGCCGGTGCTCTGACGCTGCCTTCGGGAAGGGGTTGGGGTGCCCACTGTGCAGCTGCCCCTCCCCTTCCTTGTCCCCAAAACAGCGCTTTGCGCCATCTGCTTCCCCCCTATGCTTTTGGACTTTACAATGTGTCTTCTTGACTGAGGAAGACAGGCTCCTGATGAAGGGAAGCTGATCCAGTTGATGATAAGAGATACAAAGTGGCTGTGGATCATAGCAGCCAGCTTGTCCTGCAGATTCTGCTGGGTGTTAGAGAACATCACTGCAACACCCATCACCCACACACTGACAGTCCACAATATCCTCAGCACTCTTCTCCAGCCCTACATCTCAAATGGGTTGATGTTCTTCTTAACCGCTTTCTTCACTATCACTATCAAGAGTTTATCCCCACACTTCACTGACTATTCAATCAAACTCATACAGAACAGTAGAAATACTCAGTCTCTCTCTCTTTGTTTTCAGCATTTCTCCTTTCCAATACAGCAAGAAAATGCATGCAAATCTTTAAATAGTTTAAATACTTACGATCATATTTAATGCATTGCTACTGTGAAGGGAAAGAAGTTCCTCTTAAACAAGTGTCCTTGTGTGAGTGCTGCATTGTTACTATCAGTCTTTAGTGTTGGATAAATTGGGTATAACAGTGATTTCTGTAGCTTGCAGTATTGGTTCATGGCTACTCAGTTCCTCTGGTAGATCTATCATATGTAGTAGGCAGGATATTTCTTGCCTTATCCAAAGCATTGATATGTTAATAACTTATAATTTTATTTTTGTAGAGGTAATAAAACAGTGCTGCTTCCTTAAGTCATTGTCATCTTTTAAAAATATGTTCCCTTCTGAGGAGATCATCTGTTTAGTAGTTCACAAAGTAGGAACACATTTTGAGTGTTCCTACTTTGACAGAACACCCTTTTAAAAATACAATTAGTTATATAGTTATAGTCCTCCCATGCTCTCCCCATATAGTACCAGTTAGTTTTTTTTTTTAAAGTAACTGTTTGTATCCTTTTGTCAGTTCATACAATGACACAGAATTCTTGCTGTTTCCATTGCAACATACTAATATGGCTACTCACTTGGAATTTGTTAGAGTAGAAATCCTTTCAGTGGTAGCGATGGTGTAGTTTCAGCATGCGATTTTCATCAGGAAGTCAGTTTGAAAGTGAAATGTTCAAACCCTCTGGCATCAATCAATCAATCATTTTATTTATGTTCTGCCTTTTCTGGAAAAGTGAGACTCAAGGTAGCTTACAGAATAATAATAAAAACAGTACAGGAAAGGACATACATTGTTATATTGTTCTTAAGTTGTTGTGATTTAATACTGTTTTAAGGGGGGGAGGGATTGTTGTGGGGTTTGTATTTGATTTTAATTTGTAAGCCGCCTGGATTGGTTTTCCAATAGGTGGGGTATTAAATAAATTTTATTATTATTATTATTATTATTATTATTATTATTATTATTATTATCCAACTTTCACATCCATACATGGTGATGTGGAATACAATGGCTTGGAGGGTCTTAACTTTAGTGTTCATTTGTATATGTTTACTCTTTAGGATCCCATCTAATTCTTTCATAGCTACACTTCCCATTCCTTGTATTCTTCTGATTCCTTGACTGCAGTCTCCATTGTGATCAATGTTTTATCCTAGGTATGGGAACTCTGTAATTATTTTGAATTCCTCATTGTCTAGGTTGAATTTATATATTTCTTCTGTGATCATTGTTTTTGTTTTCTTTATGTTCAGCATTAAGCCTGCTTTTGGCATAATTTCTTTCTTTTTAATTTTTTTTTTAAATTTTCTGACATTCACATACATTTTCACCAAATGTCAAACAAAACACATAGAACATTTTAAACAAACATATCACACCACCACATACACATTCCATAAAAAAACATCATTTCTAATAAACAAATGTCTTCTTTTTCTTGTCTTACTGGTATTCCACAATCACAAATTTTATTTCTTTTTCCACTATTTTTTTAAACATTCTCTATTTCCTTTCTCATATTACTTAACATACCAAAATATTTTTATACTTCCTCTCATTTTCATCTTACTTCTCTTTTACAAAGAAGTTTAATTTTCCAAGAATATAAGTGCAAATTCTCCCCAGTTTTCTTTCCAAAATTGTATTACCTCTATCCATCCTTCTTCTGTATTATACATTTTCTCTTCTTTAATAATAACCATTAGTTTATCCAAGCTTAGCACATCATACAATTTTATCAGCCAATCCTCTACCCTATGTATGTCTTGATTTTTCCATTTATGAGCATATACTACCCTCGCTGCAGTAAGCATATACAGTACAATCATTGAGTACTTCTTTTCCAATTTTGTACCAATCATATGTAACACATTTAACAGAAATAATTCTGGACTTAGCAGAATTTTTATATTCAGAATTTCCAGGATGACATTATAAATAGAATGCCAAAAAAAATTGCTTTAGAGCATAACCACGACATGTGGTAGAAAGTGCCAATGGCTTCTTCTCCTTTCCAGCATCTTAGGTTCAAATTTTTATACATTTTTGCTAATTTTTCTGGGGTAATATGCCACCTAAACAACATTTCATAATAATTTTCTCTTAAATCATAACTGAGTCTAATTTTTATGTTTTCCTTCCATGACTTTTGCCAGTGTTCTAAATTAAACCTATGCAGCCCAGATTATCATATCCTCCTTAATTACTTCGTGTTCTGTATTCTACTTTAGTTACACTTTATAAAAAAAAAATGAGTATCTTCAGCCATTGTAATTTTCTCAAGTTCTGCCTTTTCCAAATTTAAACCATATAATTTCTTATCCATTTTATATTTTTCATACATTTGTCTGTGAAGAAACCTTTGGCATAATTTCTTATCACATCTTTCTTTACTATAGCAATTTAGTGATCCAAGGTTTTGTGATATGTTTTCTGTACTGGCAAAGGCCACCTTTCAGAAGGAACAAGCAATCTCAGTTGCCAACTGTCTCTCAAAGCCACCTATTGTATGAATGTTCACACAGCAGTCAGCTTTGGGAAGATGTTGGCTGCTTTGATCACTGCAAAGGGGAGGAGGGTGGAGCAGAATCACACCCACTCACATCATGTGATTGCCAGAGAAGCAGAACTTCAGCAGAAGAGACCTACACCACTAAAATATTAATGGAATAGTGGAGACAATGAGAGTCTATTAATGAGCTTTGCCTGTTAATGAAAAAGTGCACAACAGTAATGAATGGAATGCAAGGCAGCAGCAAGACAGACATGACATCATGTGATAAACACTAGCCAAAAATGCTTTTATACTGTTAAAATTCTGCTTTTCTAGTGTGATAAAAGTCCTAATCTCTAGTCCTGTTATTGAAGACTAGCCTCACTTAATTATATAAGTTGTTGCAAGTGTTGCCAAAATTCTATGAAATGTATAACAATTAAGGTGGAAAGGAACCAAGTACACCATTTTATTGTACGTACTGGAGATTCATGCAATGTGTATATGAAATATATTTCAGATTTAGGATTTATACACAGGAGCAGTTTAGGGGCTCACAGCCAGCACAGAGGATAATGTTGAAACCTTAAACATAAATCAAAACTACATCAGGATTTGAAAAGAAGAGTAAGGCAAAGTAAAGTCAGTTATAACAAACAGAGAAAGAGGGCATGAATCCAAGACACACTACAGAAAGTTTGAGACCACTTTAACTGCCTTGGTTCAGTGCTAGGGAATCCTGGGATCTGTAGTTTAGTGTGGCACCAGAGCTCTCAGAGAGAAAAGGCTAAATGTCTTACAAAACTACAGTTCCCAGAATTCCCCAGCATTGAGCCAGGGCAGTTAAAGTGGTCTCAATCTGGCTTATTTCTGCAATGTATTTTGGATCCTGGTGGAGCTAATAAAAGTTTACTAAAATCCAAACCATTTGAGTGATTTTGTATTATTACCAAAACAATGAATGTCCATTCTCATTCTCTTTCTATAATGCAGTGTTGCACAACTCTGGAAGAACACCTACCTTAAGGAACATGGGGTATGAGAGAGGAGGACACATGGGAAGAGTCACAGGCCAGGATCTAATGGGGTGCTTCCAGCAATGGCAACTTCTTTTGCAAAAGAACTGGGAGGGGATAAATCTCTGTCTCCTTTTCAGACTCTGCACATTCTTAAATCCTGCTTTGATCACTAATGAACCCCTTGGAACAGGTCTTGGGAGAATGTGGAGGTCTGAAATGGAGAGAAGAGTGGCAAGCAGGATGTATGTGGTGAAGTCCTATTATCTGGATGCCTCTTCTGGCTATATTTCTGTCTCTCTGGATATTTTGAAGAACAATGCTCACAGTCCCTTCTTGCTTCCACAGAAAGAATCACAGGACTTCAGCTATTTCAATTTCTTTTGCACACATACGAAAATTCATTTTTAAACTAACCAAAGGCTTGAAGGGATAGAGAACCTTATAATCTTGTAATTTAGCAAGACAAAACTATAAACCATTGCAAATAACCTTTGACCTTAAATACAGAGCTACTGAGGTACTCTGCTATAAATACACTCCTCTACTGTGACAGGCTGCATTTTGGAAGAAAGTAGCACACTAGACACTATAAAAGTTGAAATTTGGTAAATAAAACCTTTATACTTAGAAGTTAATATCCTTTAACATTACTAAGAGGGTTCTGGTGAGCTGCAGATCAATTTAGTTTCCATTCTTGCTGGGGAGAGTATGTGGACATTCCCATAAACAAATACTAGCCTCACATTAGCAATATGGCAAATATTGTTTCATTTAGAGCAGCTTCAAAAATGAGGGATTACCATGATAATTCACATTTTTGTTGCTTCATTACATTTATAGATAAGATACCAAAGGTCACATAATCACAGTGCTGTGCTTTCATATCATATGAAACCATGAGACTGGTGTCTTTTGCATTATATTATTCTCCTGTATATTTGCAAATACTACTCTCTGTTTTTCCTAATAATAATAACAAAGGCCATCCAGTCCAACCCTCTTCCATGCAGGAATATACAATCAAAGCACTCCTGACAGATTTCCATTCAGCCTCTGTTTAAAAACCTCCAAAGAAGGAGACTGCACTACACTCTGGGTCAGCATATCCCACTAACAAACAGCTCTTACTTCCAGAAAGTTCTTCCTAATACTGAGGTAGAGTCTCTTTTCCTGTTGTTTGAATCCATTGCTTCATGTCCTAGGAGTTTTTCACACAGCTAAAAAAAACTTGGCTTACCTTTCCTGGTTTGAATCCTCTTCTGGGATGCAGCCGGGTATTATCACACCAGTGGTCACTGCTGATTCCACCGGCTGAGTCAGCCTGGCTGTATCCCGGGTCCCAGGCATCACTTTTCAAAGTCAGAAAGTTCCCGGCAGGGAAAACTGGCCACCCAAGCATGCCTGGGACCCAGGATGCAGCTCAGCTGCACTTGGCCAGCAGAATCAGCAGCAACTATTGGTGTGATAATACCCAGCTGCATCCCGAGAGAGGATTCAAACTGGGAAAGGTAAACTGGATTTTTTAGCTGTCTGAAAAACTCCCTGCTCTCTGTTGCAGCAGAAAACAAGCTTAATCATCTTCAATATGACACCTTTTCAAATATTTAAACATGGTTATCATGTCATCTCTTAACCATCTCTTCTCCAGGATAAACATAACCAGCTTGCTAACCCACTCTTCATAGGATATGGCTTCCAGACCTTTCACCATTTTGGTCACCATCCTCTGGACATGTTCCAACTTAGGAATATCCTTTTTGAATTGTGTTGCCTAGAACTGGATGCAGTATTCCAGGTGAGGTCTGACCAAAGCAGAACAGAGGTACTATTACTCCCTTCAGTCTAGACACTGTACTCCTATTGACACAGCCTAGAATAGGAAGGAATATCAACAATCTAAGATATGTAGACAACACCCTAGTACTAGCAGAAAACCTCACAGACCTGGAACACCTACTAAGGAAGGTCAAAGAAGAAAGTGCTAAGGCAGGCTTAATGTTGACCATAAAGAAAACAAAAATAATGACTCTCGAGGACCTTCACAAGTTCAACCTAGACAATGAAGAAATAGAAATAGTAAAAGTATTCTCATACCTAGGATCAAACATTGCTAGAAATGGGGACTACAGTCAGGAAATCAGAAAAAGATTAAGAATGGGGAGGGTGGCTATGAAAGAACTAGAAAAGATTCTCCAATGCAAAGATATACAACTCAGAATAAAAGTTAGAATAATACAAGCCATTGTATTCCCTAATACCATGTATGGATGTGAAAACTGGACAGTTAAGAAAGATGATAGGAAGAAAATCAATTCATTTGAGATGTGGTACTGGAGAAGAGTGCTGAGGATCCCATGGACAGCCAAAAGGATAAACAAGTGGGTCCTAGAGCAGATCAAGCTGGAAACCTCCCTGGAAGCCAAGATGACCAAACTGAAGCTGTCGTACTTTGGACACATCATGAGAAGAGAAGAGTCATTAGAAAAGACAATAATACTGGGAAAGGCAGAGGGAAATAGGAAGAGAGGAAGGCCACATGCTAGATGGATAGACTCTATTAAGGAGGTGATGAATATGGGGTTGCAAAAATTAAGTAGAGCAGTGAAGGACAGAGGGTCTTGGAGATGTCTCATCCATAGGGTCGCCATGGGTTGAGAATGACTTGAGTGAAGTTAACATCAACAAAATAATCATATTCATTTTTTTGAGGGGCTACATCACACTGTTGACTCATGTTAACTTGCATTTCTCCCTGTTGAAATTAATTGACTTGAGGGCAGTTAATAACAACAACAAAATACAGTATTTTCTGGCATATAAGACTACTTTTTAATCCAGGAAAATCTTCTCCAAAGTCGGGGGTCGCCTTATATGCTGAGTGGAGGAGGAGGAGGAGGAAGAAGGGGTGGCGTGGTGTGGTGTGAGGCAGGAGGAGGAAGCAGCAGCAAATAAGAGGTGAACCCCTATCCTGGGTTTTTCTTGGCAAGAATGGTTCAGAGGAGGTTTGCCATTGCCTTCCTCTGAGGTTGAGAGTGTGTGACTTGTCCATGTTCATCCAGTGGGTATCATGGCAGAGTAGGGAATCAAACCCAGGTCTCCAGAGTGGTAGTCCAACACTCAAACCACTACACCATGCTGGCTCCTAATCCCATGTACTTCCTATGAAACAACTGCAGACTTTTTGTTGTTCTTGTGTGTCTTCAAGTACTTTCCGACTTACAGTGACCCTAAGGCAACCTTATCATGGGGTTTTCTTGGCATGTTTCTTCAAATGGGGTTTTCCATTACCATCCTCTGAGGCTGAGAGTGTGTGACATACCCAGGGTCACTTACTTGCCCACAAATTGTACATACCCCAGAATGCATCATCTAGTATATTGGCAGTCCCCCCAACACTTTCTCATTTTCCCCTGTTGGAAGAGGGGTCGTCTTATACGGCAAGTATATCCCAAACTCCATATTTTAACTGGAAAAGTTGGGGGTCGTCTTATACGCCCAGTCATCTTATACACCAGAAAATGCGGGTAATCACATTGTTTTTTTGAGGGGCCACATCATACTGTTGACTCATGTTAACTTGCATTTCTCCCTGTTAAAATTATATATATATTGGCCCACATCTCTAATAAATGAAGGCCATTTTGAATATTGATCCTGTCCTCTGGAATATTAGCTACCCCTCCTAATTTGTTGTCATCTGCATGGTATGCATGCCCTCTATTCCATCATCTAAGTAATTGATAATGATGTTGAGTAGCACTGAGTGCAGGACAGAACCCTGTGGCACCCCATTACTCATTTCTCTCCAGAATGAAGAGGAGCCATTAATGAGAACCCTTTGGGTTTGGTCTGTCAACCAATTACAAATCTACTTAATAGCAATATTGTAAGCAATAGATTTCTGCAGAGGAAATATATTATTATTTGTGTAAAAAAAAGTGTAAAAATTTGCACAGAGTAATTCCTGAACTATGAAGATTTTCATCTGTCCATCTCCTCAGGATTCTCTCCTCAGGATTTTCCAAAACTTGGGAAACACATTTTTGACCATTTTTAATATATATATATATATATATATATATATATATATATATATATAATTTCCTTTTCAAGTGAAAAATCTGAGGGTTATAGCCAAAGTTGCATGCTTTTTCAGTCCAGCAAAGGCAAGACATGTTCGTTAATGAGGTTTTCCAGCTCCAGGGGTGTCTCCTTCATGGTATCTCTTTGTGAGACCCATATTGTCTAAAGAACCTACTGCCACTTCAAAGGAACTGGGAACTCCTGTGCATAGGATTTCCATTTGAAATTATTTCTCCAAAGCAAGACCAGATTTTCTGTCCTGCCCTATACATTTAAGACAGCCAGGTCTCAGGGGACTAGTGGAAGTCTCAGAGAATGTTATGTATCCCCAGGTATCCAAGCAGAAAGATCAATCACAAAGTATTGATTTTAATTTGTGAGGTTGTTTTGAAATCTGACCATCTATCTCCTCTCCACTCCTCAATGGCAACAGGGTTCACTGGTTCTGTGGGAAGGTATGTGTCTGTGTGTGTCTGTGTGTGTTGTAGTTATGCAGCATCAGCATTCTGAAAAGCCAGAGGAGGGGGGAAGAGTGGGGAGTGAACTGGTGGTTGCCTGAACTTGTGCCCATTGTGTTATTCACAGCAAGCCAGTTAGCAAGATGCCAACCCAAATGAGCCTTCTTGTTGTACCAGCATTGACAATGGAAACGGCTACAGCCACAGTCAAATCTGTCGAAATAAAGTTCCTTGGAGCTGCTGGTCAATCTTCTGCAAACTTCATCAGCATCACTGGGCCTACAAAAGCTGCTCACCCATTTTGTGTGGCAGTAGAGAAACCATGGTTGCCATTTGTCCTGGAAAATCCGGAAAATCCCAGATTGAAGGGATTAAAAAAGTCCCACCCAACTGGACCAGTTGAAGCAGTAAGCTGGGCCATATTTCTCCTTTGTCACAGTCTGATAAGTAGGTTAAAATGTGGCAGTGGCACTGAAACAGAAAACCATGCAAGAAAACTGGCACTGGTGGAAGCCTCATTCTGCCCTGAAGGCTCCTGTTGCTACAGAACAGGGGTAGCATTGCCACCTTATTCTTCCATTCCCTTCCCACTTCCCCTGACAGGCCCAGAAGGTAGGAAAGAAAAGGAGGCAAGCAGAAATGGCATTGTACTGTGATTGTGTCACCAGCTTGAGCCTAGGGTTAGGCAGCATGGTGGAATTTCACTTCCAAACAGTGTTGAGAGACTAAATGGAGTCACTTTACTCTCTGGGACTGCTTGAAAGCTTCCTTTTCTTCACACCACCTGGAGGGGGAAAGAAGAAAGAATTCTTGGGTTAGGACTGGTACTGAGGTTGAAATATAATGGTAGAAAAAGTGCAGTGATTAATGTGTTGATTTTGCAAAACCATAATACAAATTAATAATATGCATAATTATAATAATTTGCATAATAAGCAAATTTGATGCCCATATATGAAGGACTGTAATATGGCAACTCTAAGAATGCCACAGCAGTGGCAGTTGGTAGGTTTGATATCAGTGGGAAGGCGAATCCACTCCAGGGTTTAGAACAGTTTTAAGGGGCTGTCTGATGTGCTGACCATATTTTGTGAATGTGGTTCAGCACATTGGATAGTGCCATTAAAGCCTGGCTTAAAACCTGGTGTGGAATTACCACTTTGCTGACATGGGAGTCACCAGCCACCACTGGGCCATGTGGGATGTAGTCCGTAATGGAAACTGGACATACTGCTTCAGGTGCTGGCCACAATTTTCCACCAAAAAGGATCCTGTTGTATTTGGGTTGCCCTGCATTTGGGTTGCCATCTTTTTCAGGTAGTTGGGGAAATGGTATTTGTTTCAGAGGAGCTGTTCAGGCATTTATTTTTCTCCCCCTTCCCATTTGTATTCTTGCATCTGTATTGGATGAGCAGGTTCCCCTGAAGGTGTGGCTTTGATCTGAAAACTTTTAACTCTGGTTCCTTGTCTTCCCCCTTCTTGTCTCAATTCTGTGTGTGCATTTGAGCACTCTTTCCTTTTCACTGGCTGCTTTGATTTGCTGTGCTTCAAAGATCAAGCTAACTAGCTAGCTAGTTAGCAAAATAAATATTTTATGCCACTTTATCTGTTTTAATATAAGTAAAAATAACTGCTTCCAGGGGTTGCATGGGAATTGGAGGGGGTAGAGTTGCACTAGGTCAGGTTGTTCGGTTTTGGTGGAGTAGTGTACTTGTAAATCCAGCAGAACCAGGGAGCAAAAAAATCCAAGCTTCTGAAAGTTGACCTTTATTGTTGTTGTTGAAAGAATAATAACAACATGTAAAGTAAAATACAGTCCACTATAGGATCTTGCAGATGTGGCTAAACAAGAACAAAACTACAGATCCATGTTTCCAGATCTTAAGGCTACATTGTGAAGCAGTATGAACATATTATAGATCCATCGAGAAGTAAAGAGAATAAAAAGATGTAATCCAAAGGAATCAAATAATAATATCAATGCCAAACACAAAGTTCCTCAGTCCAGCCCCTCTCCACCTTTTTGGGTGTTAAACTTCAGGTTGATTGGATGATCTGTATGTGATGTATGCTAACCCAGCCTCTTGTTGTTTATCTTCCACCATGTGATCTACTTTCCCATGACAACTTTTTATTATTGTTTCCTTATGTAAACAAGGATGATTTCCCACCTAGTGTTTCTCTATTGTTTTGTCTCTCTAGCCATCTGGACTGAGTTATTTGTGCTTTGCCCAGAAGCATGTTCTCAAGTGGAAAAATACAGACACACACATCTTTACATTTCACCTTTGACTGCATAGCCCATCTATACTCTGACACAGGTGTCATAATTTAAATATATATCTTTATCTTCTTCTTCTTCTTCTTCTTCTTCTTCTTCTTCTTCTTCTTCTTCTTCTTCTTGAGACTCATAAAATCTTGCATGTAGAAGAAGAAAAGAGCATACTTGTGTTTTGGTCTGGTTTTGAAACTTTAGGAGAGTTGACTGAGTGAGGACTTAGAGCTTCAGCATACCCAAAACACATGAACCACCCCCTCCTTGAATATACATTTCTTCCAATACCTGAAAAAGAAATTTCATCCAGAATCCTCTCTCTGTCTCTCTCTCTCTCACTTGCTAAGAAACAAGTGTGTGGAAGGTGCTGCCCCCCCCCCATTTTCTCCTCATTGACAATTTTTTGATTGTAAGCTCTTTGGGGGACAAGACATATCATCTTATATTTTATAAAGCACCACACATCAGTGATCAAATCCCCTTGATCAACTTAGAGCTGCTGCCACACTGCAGAATTAATGTAGTTTAACACCACTTTAACTGTCATGGCTCCATCCTATGGAATCTCGAGATTTGTGGCACCAGAGCTTGCTGATAATGAATGTTAAATAGTGCTCAAAACTAGAAATCTCAGAATTCCATAGCAATGAGCCATGACAGTTAAAGTGGTGTCAAACTGCATTAATTCTGCAGTGTAGATGCAGCCAATGTGTTCAACTTGCAAAGTGTATGTGTGTGTGCCTTCATGTCACCTGTCAAGTTATGGTGACACCATGAATTTCATAAGAGTTTTCTCAGGTGTTTGAAGGACCACCATTTATTTCCACTATATTTTAGGAGGAGAGCAACCACTTTCAGAACAGGTTAATTACTGAGGTGATGTGCCACTAGAGCACTAAGCCTCCATCTTGTCAAGACTGAGGCTGCATCCACACCCCTTTAATTGCCATGGCTCAATGGTGTGGAATTCTGGGATTTGTAGTTTTGTGAGATATGTAGCCTTCTCTGTCAGAGAGCTCCAGTGCCACAACAAACTACAAATTCCTGGATTCCATAGGATGGAACCACAACAGTTAAAGTGATGTTAAATTGAATTATTTCTGCTGTATGTATGCAATATGAGTTTCAGTTTGTTGTCTTCCCTCAACCCTATTACTAATTTAAGTGCTATTGTAGATCTTGGGTGCACCTAGCAAAACAGTCCTTGAGTTGGGTAAGGAGCTGATGCAAGTGTCCAATAGCACAAGGGAAGAAAGGATTGGCTACAAAATGTGCTGATGCTGCAGATTCTCCAACTATGATATTCATTTTGAAAGGGGCACATTCATGGTAGCCAAAAACATGCCTTAATGCTACCCACTTTGATAACCATTCATGCAGTTTGGGTGCTCTTTGGACCCTCTTTGTCTTCCCACTTATAAATCACAGTGTCATTTATTTTTCTTCTCTGACTTCAGAGAATGGTCATCAACCATTTGCTAGTCCTACCATTTAATCCTTTTGCTGATAGTGAATTACCTGATTTTCTTTGTGAGTATTCTGTGATGTTGGTAAGTCATATGTCATGCCAGTACAATAGTTCTACTGCAATAATGTTGCTGGTAAAAAAAAAAAAAAAAGTTAATCATCGCAGTTAATAGGCTCAAAATGTAGTGTGAGAATATTTATTTATTTATATATTTAATCTTCCCTCCCTTCATTATTTCCTTCCTCCTTCTTTTTCAGCTAAGGGCAATGAAATAATACTTATACACTGATACATATGTTTGCAACATTCCTAGAATAACCACAAATAATTAGACAAGTTCCAGGTTCTTGCATACACTGTGCTTTGTAAAAGCTTTAAGACAGTGGATGATACCACTTGAAAGGAGATCAAGAGAAATTTGGTTTGTTTGCACATGTCTGCACATATCCTCCCAGTGATACCATCTCCTTTCCTCCTGCTTCTTGAATTTTGTCATCTGCCCACCCTTTTTGGTTTGTTTCATTTTGAGTAAACGTACTCTGTAAAATATGTCATTCTGACTTCCATATTCCAATAAAAGACAAGATCTACATAGGCACTCTGACTCGCTGCACTTAGCAGATGTTTTATTTATTGAGAAAAGCTTTGATGTCAAAATATTACTTCCAGGATTGCATGAAATGGTTTAGTCAGGCAAATATATAACACAAGCTTGAATACAAGGTTTTAAAATGGGGATGCTCAATATGAGATGGAATGATCTGAATGTTCATGTAACAATTGTGAATTCCATGCATTTTTCTGCAGTTTCTAAAAGAAGGAAAACATTTGCCAATAGCACGGCATCAGATAGCACAGGGAAACAGTGAAAGGGGAGGAGGAGGAAGTTGAAATGCATAGGATACTTGGAAACTGCCATTTTTAAAGGAGACAAGAACAGGTGTATTTCAAACATGTTGAAAAAATGTATTTATAATTGCCAGCATTTCCAGCTTGGGATGAAAAAGGAATTAGTTTTCAGTTCCCTATGAAAATATCAGTTTCTTACTAAGCTGGACAAATTGACAACTCTCATTAAGTAGAAATCCTTGACAGAAATTTTAAAAGACTAGTAAATGTTTATTTCTTACATTGATTCCTATCATGAGGTGTTATGTGTTATAAATTCAAAGAAGTGTAGTAGCAGGGTGATATAACCATCGGTTGGGGGGGGAAGTCACAATGTTTGTTATTTTTTGTTCATTTTTTGTGTTATATTGGGATTGATATTGTTTTGTTTGTTTGTCATTTTGTATGTTAGTTTTTAGTGTCATTCACATGCACACACATATTCTATTTGTGTTTGTTATTTTGTTATTTGTGTTTAATAAAATAAATTGTATATAAAAAAGAAAATATCAGTTTCATATTTCTTACAGTTGGCAACAGGATAAAATAAATCTTCCTTCACAAAATTATACCTCTGTGAGGTTTGCAATGTATATTGTTGAAAAAAAGATTGGCAAAAAGCCATAAATAAATTTGAAAGACATGCATGACTAAAATTTTATATATTTGAAAAATGTGAGCAAACACAGTCTAGTCCAATGGTTCCTAAACCTTTCATATCTTAAGTCCCACCAATCAATCTGAAAATGAAGTAATGACTGAAACAAAAAAGATGTTTTCCCAAGAATAATATTTATTTTTACATGCATTGTGTAATTATATTTATTATTTGTAATACATTATAAGACTTTATTTTTTAAAAAAAGGTCAGCAGTAGTATTAGGGGTAAGCTAGTGGGTCTGTTTCTGTGGGGCAGTGATCCCACCCTCTGCAGCTCACTTTACTCCCCACCCTCCAGTGTTTGCAGCTCCTCCAGTGTTATAGCAGTTACCCAACTACTTAACCATATTTCCATTTCAGCACCTGGATAGTTCCTATGATACATGGAGGCTCCTGCCAGGACAACAGCAACAGCGAGAGCAGCTAAAACAACAACAGCAGCAGCAGCAGCTGAGAGGCCTGGGAGCCCAGTGGAGACAGCGGTGGCATTAAAAACTGCTTGCCCACGTTAACCTGTTCCAGCCAGGGCAACAGCAACAATGAGAGAAGCTACAATAACAACAGCAGCAGCAGCAGCAACAGAAGCTGAGAGGCCTAGGAGCCCAGCGGAGGTTGTGGTGGCATTAAAAACCACCTTCCCATCTTACCTTGCTCCAGCCACAGCAGTGGCAACAGCAAGAACAGCTACAACAGCAGCAGCAGCAGCTGAGAGGCCTGGAAGCCCAGCGGAGGTGGCATCAGCATTAAAAGCCACCCACCCACCTCACCTTGCTCCAGTCAGGGCAGCAGCAACAGCGAGAGCAGCTACAACAATAACAACTGCAGCAGCAGCAGCTGAGAGGCCCCAAAACAAAGCGGTAGTGGAGGTGGTCAAAGAGATTTTTTTTCTTTTTTTAATCTGTATCTCTAACCCCCCCTTTTTTTATATAGTTACAGAAAGTCAATAGCAAAACAATGAGGATTCCTAACCATGAGCTGAGATACAGGACTGAGACTAGTTGCATATTAGTCCCAGTCCCCCAAAGAACCAGGAAGCGAGGGATTACCTCGTCTCAATCTGAGCTCTGGGAAGAGATATGGAGGCAGGGGCTTGGAGGAGGAGGCAGAGACAGATGACCATTTCAAGCTGGCCTGAAAGCAGCCAACCTCTTCTCTGGGGAACCCTGGGGTTTTTTCCCCTCAGGATAGACTCACCGTAGTAATAATACAAGAAGTAGATGAAAAATGTTCATGGTTAAAGAGTATAACTGCTTAGCCCACTGAAAACTTTAGTTCAATAAATCTACCAAAGTTTGTCTTAGTTCTCATTGAGAAAAAAGATAGAGAAATCACAGGGTAAGATCTCAGACAAGAATCGATGCCCATCAAAACTAGCTTGTGCTTGCTAATTGATGGAAGATAAGAAACATATTAGAGATATCAGAGACTAAGTTATCAATTTTATACTTTAAGAAACAATAATTCGTTTCCATTCAAATGGCTACAGGCCTCAGGTCATTATCCACAAGGGCTCAAACAGGAATAGCTAACAGAAGAGGATCAACTGAAATACCTATAAAACAAATGGATGGCATACAACAGATAATTGAGGAGATGCGGAACTTTAAGTGGGAAGTCCGCCAAGAACTAAAAGATAACAGATTAGAAACGAATGAAAATTTTAAAAAGGGCTTTAATAAAATTGAGAAGACTATAGAAACAATTGCAAAAGAAACAGCAGAAATGAGGAAAGACCTTGAAATTTGGAGAGCTAAAACATCAAATTTAGAAGAAAGAACCTAATCACTCTCAGAAGAACAAAAAAGAGACCAAAATTCCATGTTAATTCAAGAGTTCAGGTACCAGGAGAAATGCTTAAAACTTAGAGGCCTAGCTAAAAAACCAAATTAAGATTTATATATTCGGTTAATACCAGACTTGGCAGACTTTGTAGGAACACGGAATTGGATATAGAAATAGACAGAATATTTAGAGTCAACTCATGCAGCAAAGGGGGGGGGGACTACCTCGAGATATCGTAGTTTGTTTTAAAAGATCCAGAATAAGAGATTTGATCCTTAGTAGGAGCTACACAGATAACTGTCAAATTGAAGGAGAAGACATCAAAATATTTAAAGATAAACCAACAGCAATATTTAAAAAGAGGCAAAATTACAAATCACTGACTCAAACCCTAATTAGACACAGAATAAAGTATACATGGGACAGAATTGACAGAATAACTTTCACATACAGGCAAAAAAGACAGGAAGTAAATTCAAAGGAAAAAGCAGAAGAAATAGAAAAATGGATAAATAGAGAATTCCAGAAAGAAGACTCAGACCAAGAAGAAACTCAACAGATAAAATCAAGAACCAAACAAGAAAACAAGCTACCAAAAAACAAAACAGGCCAAACAAAGTAAGAAGAAAGTGAACCAAGAAAATAAAGAGATGCAAAAGAAAACCTGAAAGACAAAATTCAAACTAAAGATGTATCATGAGAAAAAGAAGAATCCAGAAATACCCAGGAACCAGAGGAAGAAGAAATAGAAGACTTTCTTGAAGAATCTTAGTAAAAGCAAACAAATAAATACACACAAGTAAAGAAAAAGGGAGAAGAAGGAAGGGAGGGAGAAATATTCAAAGATTAACAATTAATTAAAAGACAAATAAACAAACAAATAAAAGAAAAATGTCAATAAAAATTTGCTTCTGGAATATAAAAGGAATAAATTCAGTTTCAAAGAGAAAAAAAATCTTTCAATATTTAGAAAAAAGAAAACTAGACATTATATGTTTACAAGAAACTAAAATTTAAAAAAGGCGATCAAAAATACTTAAAAAATTCAAAGTTGGGGCAGGTATTTACTTAAAGCAATTAAAAGGAAAAAGGAGGTGTGGTGCTTCCATATACAGTAAAAGAGTGCTTTAAAGATAATGCAGGCCACTACATAGGCACAACAGTTGAAATTCAGGACATAAAAAGACTAATTGTAGGAATATAGACACCAATAGAGAAGAAAACAAACTTCTTCAAAAAATTACATCAAGAGATAGAAGAGCAAGATGCAGAAGATGTTTTAATGATGGGAGAATGGAACACAGTGATAAACCCAATACAAGATATGTTCTCCAACAACAACAAAAAATTTAAAAGACAATGTAAACTACCCAATGCCTTTTTTCAATTAAAAGAACAATTAAAATTAAGAGGCTATGGACAGAGTTATATGGCAAGGCACTCGGTTACACTTTTTTCTCGATGCAATATAACTCCACATCTAGAATCGATATGTTCATGGCCACAAGTAGAATAATTACAAGAATAATAATTTAAAAAAATGGAAATAACACCAACAATGGAATCAGATCATAACGCAGTATGGCTAGAATTAAATACATTGAAAAAACAGTATTCTTGGAAATTAAGCAACCTTCTACTCTTAAATGAAAAGTACACCCAAAAACTAAAAAAACAAATAGATTGTACTTCAGGGAAAATTCAACAAAAGATAGCAATAATAAGATAATTTGGCATGCTGGTAAAGGAGTGACAAGGGGATTGCTCATACAAAGAGGAGCAGAAATTAAAAAAAGAAACCAGAAAAATATACAGAAGATGGAAGAAGAAATAAGACAAAAAGAGAAAGAATTAGAGGCCAACCCAACATAAAACCCAACAAAACCCAACCCAACATTAAGAAATATATAAAACTCCTTTAAAAAAACCCGCAAGAAGAAATAACGACTCAGATGAATAAAAAACTACAAGAAACCCAACAGAACTGTTTTGAATTGACAAATAAAACTGGGAAGTGGTTAACCAACAGACTGAGAAGAAAAAGAGAGATGAGGATGATAGAGAAAATAGAAGATAAAGAAGAAGTAATAACAACACAAGAAGGAATAAAGAACAAATACCTGGAGTTTTACAACCAATTATACAAACAATCCTAAGAACAGAGCACGAAAAAAATCTATTGCAAGATTTTCTCCAAACTCAAATCAGCTTTACTTTACCAGGAAATTGTTTTGGAAAATTAAATAAAGAAATCACAGAGGAAGAAATCTCAATAAGAATTTGAACCTTGAAGCTGGATAAGGCTCCAGGCCTGTATGGATTTATGGTGCTTTTCTACAAAAAGTTTGACGATGTAATTAAAAAGCTTCTAAAGGAAACCTTTAATTCGATCATAAAGGAGGGAATACAAGATTCTTGGAAATATGCAAATATTGTCCTAATACATAAAGAAGGAAAAGAGAAAACAAAAATGGACAATTATCATCCTATATCACTACTCAACACAGATCATAAAATATTTACAGCAATTCTGACAAATAGACTTAAGGAAGTGATAAAAGATATAATTCATGAAGACCAGGTAAGATTCCTCCCCTCAAGACAACTGAAAGAAAACACAAGAACCATGATAGACCTCATTGAATACTATGAGAAAAACAATGAAAAGAAATTTTCAGCATTTCTGGTGGATGCTGAAAAAGCTTTTGACAACATAAAATGGGATTGCCTGTTAGGTGTGTTAGAAAAAGTAGAGGTAGGAGACAACTTTCTAAACTGGGTAAAGAATATATATAAAGAACAATATGCTTACTTAATGATAAATGGAGAAAAATCAGGGCCAATTTCTGTATAAAAAGGTACAAGGCAAGGATGTCTGCTATCTCCCATTTTTTTCATTACAGTATTGGAAATGTTAAACAATAAAATCAGATAAGACTCAGAGATAACAGGAACAAAAATAAAAGGTAAAGAATACTTAGGGCCTATGCAGATGACTTAGCAATATTCTTGGAAGCCCCACTGAATTGTATTGATAAGCTAATGAATATACTTGCAGATTTTGGGAAAATAGCAGGCTTCAAAATTAATACTGATAATTCTGTGTTCATAACAAAAAATATGACAGTTTCTGGGGGAATTTGCAAGAAATATCTAAATGTAAAACATTTAAAAAAGCAAAATATCTGGGAATTTGGCTTAAGAATACAGATTTATTTGACAACAACTATAAAAAATGTGGAAGACTGCACAACAAGACCTGCAGAGATGGTCAAAGTCAAAGCTATCTTTTTTAAGTAAAATAGCAACAATCAAAATGTCAATATTGTCAAATTTTAATTTTTTATTTTAAAATCTCCCAATAATAATGAACAGCAAACCATTTGATCTCTGGAACAGAGAATTCAAAAAAAATCTTTGGGAGGGTAAAAAACCAAGAATCAAATGGAAGACAGTAACAGATCTAAGATTGAATGGAGGATGCAATCTACTGCATCTATATCTATACTACCAAGCAAATGTTTTAGTACACCTGTCAGACTGGGTCAGACTCAGCAACTAAAAGCTCCTAAATCTGGAAGGATTCAAGTTGTGATGTGGGTGGCATGCCTACCTCTGGTATAGTAAAAATAAAGTTCATAAAATTTTTGAATATCATTTTGTTCAGAAATCTATTCTTATGGTATGGAAAAAAATCAAAACAATCTTCTACCATAAGATAATAGGCTGGTTGTCCCTGCAAGCACTTTTAGAAAGAACAAAGATAAGTGCAAGGTGGCTAAGATACCGGGACATACTAAAAAAAAAAAAGATAATCAACAACAATATGTAATGAAAGATGCAAAAGAAATCCCAGAATTTGAATTTAAAAATCAATGGCTAGTTTACTACCAATTAACAGAAAGATTCAAAACAGATAAAATAGAATATGATTTCAAAGTACAAAAATTGAATTGGACATAATACTAGAAAGAAAGGACACAAAGCAAGTAACAAAAATCTATAAAATATTGCTCAATAGAAACCAAGAGCAGGAAATCATCTAAGGAGAAATGAAAAAATGGGCAAAAGATGTTGGTAGAAATATAGATTTAGAGAGCTGGCAATACACCAGAAAGAAAACATTTCAATTCACAAGATGCCAGAATATTAGGGAGAGTTATCTAAAGATGGCATACAGATGGCATCTTACTCTGTCCAGACTTGCTAAAATCTACAAAGGCAGAGAAAATAAGTGTTGGAAATGTGATAGAGTGATTGGAGATTGATACCATATGTGGTGGCAATGCCCAGAGATTAAAAAAAAAAGTTATGGGAAGAAATTCATGCAGAAATTCCAAAAGATTTTTGATATAAAATTTCAAATGATACCCAAAACTTATTTACTAATAAAATAACAGAAATAGAGACAAAAAACACTGGAAAACATTGTTATATATGTTCACATCTGCTGGAGTTCTCATCACGCAAAAATGGAAAACAAAAGAAATACCTACAATAGAAGACTGGTTACTAAAATCACTAGATAACATAGAGCTTGATAGATTAATGAATCTGATAGAAGGAAGCTCCATGTATGTAACAAGCACAGACTGGATTAAATTGAAAGATTATTGTAAAAACCGATGGTCATGTAAAAATAATGTTTATAAAACTTAGAAACAGCTCAAGAAGCATTATAAGTACAGAAAGACTAAAGTCTTAAAAAAATCAATTATAATAAAAAGGGAACTATTTTTATATCTCTTTATTTGCTCTGAAACCAGGTAATTCGATAGGACATTTAAAAGCTAATTTAAATTGCTTTAAGATGGAAAGATGGAAAAAGAAGAAGAAACTTTATTTTAAAATGTATTTCTGTAAATGTAATTAAAAGCATTTCAACAATAATAAAAAAATACATGGAGTAGCTCTGGAGGTGGCTGTCATTACACTGAGGATAAAATCACCATTCTGCATATATGGAGAAACTGGCTGTGCCTGAACAAACAATAATAATTCTTCCAATTTAGTGGGAACTTTTCAGCAAAACTTGGGAATAAATTTAACTCCAATGGTACCTGTAAGACAAAAAGAATATAAATAAAATTTGCAGTAGTATAATTGGAAATGTTATTTTATTTATTTATTTAATACAATAAGTAATTTTTAATGACAACAAATAAATAGATTTTTTTTTACTGCTATGGCTAAAACAACCTGGTGTCTGATCTATGGATCATGATATATGCATCATTGGCTTACAATCATTGCTTTCATAAACAGGGAAAAGGCATACAAAAATGCATAGCTTGGGGACAAAAAAATATACAATTTTGAAAGCATGCACGCCAACATGAGCAAACCTCTGTACAGGAAGAGAAGGGGAAAGCTTGTGATCCCATACTGCACTGGGAATGGACACAAATGTTCAGGGGGATTCTGATGAAGGACAAAAAAATGAGAGTGACAGGATTTAATATCCCTACTTCAGTCTATTCCCTTCGGGTACAGATGGGCTTTGAATTTCCCTCAAATCACCAGGACTTTATATATACCCCAAAGCCATAGGTTGAAGCTGGTAATACTTAACTATTAAGAGCAGAATTTAGCTGCTTAAACATTTGTTTCAAAGCACTACTTCATTTCTGATTTAGGAATGAAGTATTGAGCTGTACACTTATTCCCAAGAGAGATCCACCAGAGCTTGACTTAGCGTTCATTTGGAAGGCAAGTTAACACATTTAGTGTAAGCTTTTGATTTCATCTCATCTAGGTTGAGTTGACCTGGATTTAACTTAATAACATTATTTTCATGTTTTAAAACTATTCTGATTATCCCTGGTTTTGATGTTGATGTGAACAGGAGAGTATTTGAGAGCTGGATGAGTTGAAATCTTGCCTTCTTTTGAAGGCAAGTTTATCAGCTTCTGAAGTTTGAATCCAACTATGGATATAAACTTTTCTAGAATTTTTAATCTTTCAGTAAAATCTCTACTGCCCCCAATTATTTGCAGGTTATAGTTTTATTTGATTGCTTTCCTGAAACATTGCTGAATGGAATAGAAGGAGACATTTTATACATATGAAAGCTGGTGACAATACTTCCCTGCAGCAATCTAAGGTACTGAAATTTGATATAGATTTTATAACCATTTTGGATATATAATACAGTTCTTTCCAGATAATAAACATCTGACTAAGGGCAGACCTTCAGGCAGAATCCACTTCAAATAGCCATACTGATTAGCCAAACTTTTAAGGATGTAATGTAATTTCATTGATCCAATTTCTGCTCTCTCTCTCTGTGTGTGTGTGTTTCAGCCCTAATTATACTTCTGGTTTTATTCTGTGATAGCTTCTTTATATACATCCAGAGAATACCAGATACAATGAAGATAACATTTGATTGGGACTGGAATAGACTATCAGAAATTTCTTGTTTTCCTCACTCCTGTTATAGCATTAGTTGTTGATTTTAATGTCTGCAAAGGATGTAGTATTAATTTAGCTGATTGCAACACAACTTGAGATTGTTAAACACTGGAAGACTTTAGATGGAATCTCTCTCTTAAAATGGCTCCACAGACTATGGACAATTGCATTTACAGATAAATTAACCAGCCAAATCTATACCTATAAAAGACTAATAGCAACAGATAAATTTACTAAAACATAAGTGTTTATTATTTATACCTGACAAGGTTTTTCCCACCATGGACCCACATCTGTCCATGAAATCTCCCTTGATAGCTATAAAAATATTTATTTATGTTATTTTTGGAGATTTTTAATGAATGCTGATTTAACAACATGCAGAGTGAGAGAGAGAGAGATTGTGTCAAAGAAATTTTAATTTAGTTTTAGTTTGTTAATAATAATAATAATAATAATTTTTATTTATATCCCGCCCCTCTGCCAAGCAAATTCATGGGCATTGCAGACCAACTTAAAGGGCCAACCTGGGGGTGGAGTTAGGGTGGGGCAACTGCATGCTGGCCACCCCAACCCCAGCCCCAGCCCAACGTCATTTTGATGCCGCGCACCTGTATGCACGGCATGTGGCATCAGGATGCCCTCCCGGCACAGCATGTAGACATGTGTGGGGTTGCCACAGCCCCAACCTGCTACTGGCAGGGGTGGTCCAGAGCCGCCCGTCTGCATAGCTCCTCAGTTTGCCAAATTTAGTGCCTTTGCAGACTGCCAGAAATAATGCAGCTTTGGGCCACTTTAACTGTTCTGGCTCAGTGCTAGGGAGTCATGGGAATTATATATTTTTTTTCTGGGACATTGAGCCTTCTCTGTCAGAGAGCTCTGGTACCACAATAAACTACAATTCCCATGATTCCCTAGCACTGAGCCAGGACAGTTAAAGTGGCCTTAAGTTGCATTATTTCTGGCAGTCTGTAAAGGTCCTCAGTTTGCTAAATTTAGAATACAAATCTAAATTGCTGATGAAACTATTTCTATTTGAATGATAATCAAACTAAATTGAGTAAGTAAACAATTTGAAAGGATTCTTATAAAGTGAGATTTATTTATTTTTTTCATGGCTGAGGTTGGTGACACTGCAGGAAGCCACAAGGGCTGTCCACATGGGCCAAAAGGCCCATGTTCCCCCTGGCCTCATGTCATCCTGTTTGAGCAATGCAGGCCATAACTTCAGGTTCAGGACCTGGCTGGGTCCTGGCAGACCAAACGTGAATGTTGTTGATTCAGCCAGATTTCAGGGTAAACAGCCTGCCAGGGTAAACAGCCCTTAAAACAGGTCAATTTGACTCTGGCTTTACATGCCCTGCATGCTCCTTACCTCCCCCCTCCCACATCTCTGCTAGTGAGCAGACCCACACTGCCTCACCTGACACAGAAACCAGGTGCCTGGCTGCACATACATTGCCAGGCACCCTGTATTTGTGTCAGGCATGGTGGCAGGGGCCCATTCATGAGTGAAGACACAGGGGGAAGGTAAGGAGTGTGCACCGCTGCAGAGGGGCGGGATAGAAATAATAATAATAATAATAATAATAATAATAATAATAATAATAATAATAATAATGTCCTCAGGCTGGGATGGGGACAGATATATAAACACCTGCTCTTCACCATGCCAGTCTGGAGACTGACCCAAGGTAGCATCCTGGCCACAAAAGCATGAGCCGAGCCTGTGCTTACCTGGACCATCTGCTCAGGGCCTTAGACATGCATCTACACAAGTGATGGCAGCATAATCAATTTTATTTGTGTCCTGATTAGTTCAGTTGACTACTTTTCTAGTTTGGGGGTATCAATGGATGCATGCAGTAACCATCATTGGCTAAGAACAACAATTATAAGTACAATTCATAAATAGAGACTGCTTAACAGAGATTTTAATGGACAATCAGTGCTACATTCAAACTTTTATGATAAAATATCTATGTTGCCCACACCCTACAGCAAAGCAATAGTCTTGGATCCAAATTCTCTTGAACCAGTAGCCATTTTCTAGAGTCTTTTCTGACAATACTTGTCTGTCAATCCTCATCAGTTCTTGCCAGGAAAGAGAGGGAAAGCAGTTTCTTGGCAGCCATTTTGAGTGGGTGAGTGTTTAAATTATTTTTAAAAACACTTGGGGAGAGTGTGACTGTTGCTGAGTGGGTGGGCCTTTGGTGAATCACATTTGTGAGTCAATAAGGGATGGAGCTAGTCAATTAGCTCTATAAAACTCCTCCCAGAGCTTTCCAGGCCAGTTCCTGCCAAGAAGGAGAAGGAAAGCAGTTTCTGGGCAGCCATTTTGAGTATGTGATTTTTTTCTTGGACAAGGGAAACCACAACACAGGTAGAAGGGGGGCTTTGACCTTTCTTTTTAGAGGTTCTTCTTCTTCTTCTTCTTTTTATTATTATTATTATTATTTAAAGGGCTTCAATGTTATTGTTCATTTACGCAGAGGAAGAGAGACAGAGACCTGCCTCCAGAATAAGATAGCATCCAGGAGCTCTCTGTAAAGTTAAAAACCCAGTTGACTGAGCTCGCTGATAGAGCCTAGTGAAAAGGCCAAGAGAACAGGGGCCCTTTATGTGGGTCTTTACCAGGGGACTTTTTGAGGGAGAAGCCCACATTCCTGTTTCAGTGCTTACTTAAGATTTCTCAATATGGACACTGAGGGAGTTGCTGTAGTCACCTGCAACACTTGTGGGATGTTTGTCTTCTTGCCAAGAGATATGGGGAACTTGGCTCAGTGGTTAAATGCCTGTACTGCAGCCACTCACTCATTGACCACAAGGTTGTGAGTTCAATACTAGCCAGGGCTCAGGCTAGACTCAGGCCTGCATCCTTCCGAGGTCGCTAAAATGAGTACCCAACTGTTGGGGGGCAATGAGCTTACAGTTGTAAACCGCTTAGACATCCCATAGCGCAATATGAAGCGGTATATAAATGAAGCTGCTTTGCTTTGCTTTGGTCAGGCCCCACTGGAATACCGTGTCCAGTTCTGGGCACCACAATTCAAAAAGGATGTTGAAAAACTGGAGCGTGTCCAGAGGAGGGTAATTAATATGGTGGAGGGTCTGGAAACCATGTCCTACAAGGAATGACTTGGAGAACTGGGTAACCTGGAGAACAGATAGTTAAGAGGGAATATGACAGCCCTCTTTAAATATTTGAAGGGGTGTCATATTGAGGAGGGCGCTAGCTTGTTTTCTGCTGCAGGACACGGAATAATGATGCAAACTACAGGAAAAGAGATTCCACCTCAACATTAGGAGGAATTTCCTGACAGTAAGGTCTGTTCGAGAGTGGAACACACTCCCTTGGAGTGTAGTGGAGTCTCCTTCTTTGGAGGTCTTTAAACAGAGGCTGGATGGCCATCTGTAGGGATGGTTTGATTTTGAGTTCCTGCATGGCAGGGGATTGGACTAGATGGCCCTTGTGGTCTCTATGATTCTATGATTCTATGATCTTATTTGAAGGACATAAGAGATTTAAGAAAACTGAAAATCATCAAATCACTTCCCCCATGATACTGGTAACTTTAGAAGTGGATTCCTTTTATACCTTGATTCCACATGAAAAGGCTAGACTCATCACTGAATTGATTCTAAACAGAAGGTAGATCTTGTACCCTCTGACATGTTTTTGATAGATCTTTTGGGCATAGCATTTTGATAAAAATTACTTTAGGTTAGATAGGAATATTATTTTCAAGTTAAAGGTGTAGAAATGGGCAATTCCACAGCTCTAATCATTGGTAATTTTTTTATGACAGATTTAGAGGAAAGGATCATTTTGAATCACAACAACAATCCATTAAGGTTTTCTGCTATGGCAAACCTACTGATAAAAATGCCATATTCTAGTAGCCACAGCCATCAGTTATAAATAAATTTACCTTTTTCACAATTCCTGAGAATTAAATGTAACTGAATGGAGACTTCCACTGAGAAAGCATGAGATATTGAAGCGATTTTTAAGGACAGATTGTCTGGGAAACACTACAAACATTTTTTTCTTCAGAAGGCAGTTCAGTTTGATTGCAGAGATCTGGTCACTGTCAGAATCAAGTCAAATGCAAACGGTATAATTATAACTTGAACTTCTCCTTTAGCATATAAAATTGAACAGATTAAAAAAATTGGCATATAGTAGAGAATGTGGAGGGTTGCATGTTTCCACCTATTATGGTAAATTAATGCACTCAAAATTTGAAGGACTTTAAGTTCCACTCTGATTTCTCACAAAAACAAGTTCAGATGGCAAGAGAGGGGGTCACGGGAACTATCTCAGAGCGCGGACTGACAGAGATTCAGCATGCACTTCCAAGGTAGCACACGGTCTGCCAAAATCCAGGGTTTTTTAAGGGCAATTTCTGCCTTCTAGCCATGATTCTAACAATAGGAAGACAAAGGCTTGATGGGTTTACCATTGTTTACTTAAGTCTGAGCATAGTCTAAACAATGCATTTGGTTTCAGAACTGTCAAGGAAAGGAAGCTAGAGAAAGGGGTGCAATCAAATCTGATCACTGTCTCATTAAGTGTGAGACTGAAACAAACACCACTGTGTATCTTTTCCAGTATAATGGGATATTCCCAAGGGCAACTCCCAAACCTGCCTGTCCAGGAAATCTTTAGTGGTCTTAAGCAACTTCAACAGTGCCTACCTGACCTTACATCTAGGGGATTATGGCTGCCATCTTCCAAGGGTCAGGCTGGGGTCATAGGGAACTCCACATGGCTAAAATATCAAGGAAAAAATGGAGCACACACGCTAACAGTTTGATAAATCATTGATATTATTTATTTTTTCAGCATCTCTTGACCACTGAAGAAGACCTAGTGTCAAAACGCATTTGGTCATTATTATCCATTTCCCACTTGTAATGGGCTTGTACTGTTATCTCTCCCTTTTGTACTTTTGGAGCTGTTATATACTTACCTTATACGTATTTTACATGTAACACATTTCCCTTTACTTTGTTTATGGGTTGGGATGTATAGTATCTGAGCCTAGCACATATTGGTTATATTTAGCATTTTTAATGACTGGTTTGAATATTATTTTACCTTATATTTGGGTTCTGCACATAGAGCCTTGGATTCATATTTGCCTAACCAATTGGCTACATTTTTAACTCATTTTTTATTTATTACCTTTTCTTTTAAGTTTGCTCTCAATAAAATTGAGCCAATTTTTGAAGCCTTTTCCCCTTTCCCCCAATTTTTGAAGCACTTTCTTGCTTTGACACAATCTCAAATGAGCCACTGGCAGGAACTTTTTTTTTTACCACTCCTTTTTCTGGCAGCCAGTCTCAGAACTGCTTCTGGCCACTCTGGGGGCATGCATCATCTACACACCACACCCCTGAAGTGGCCAGTAGCCACTCCTTTTGGCCCATCTGTTTTGGGCCTAAGACTTCTTCACAGATTCTCTTTAAATGTCTCTATACATTTAAAAGATTCTTTAAATGGTGGTAGTAATTTAGCAGCTCTAGCCTCTATTGTGACCTCTGTATAGTTATCTAACATATCTGACTAGAGTATTATAAAGCTTAGCATTTGGATAAGAATGCATACTGTCCTTCCTGTAAGGAACACATGACAGCAGGTTATAGGTAGTGAGGAACATACATGGAATTGTAAGTAGTTTACTTGATGAAATTGAAAAAAATATATAATCTTTTTTCATGATCACATAGTTTAGTAAGAGCTTTTTCTATGTATTATATAGTTGCATATTCAACTGAAGAGCCCAGTGTGGCAAAATGGAAAAGGTAGAACTAGGGACCTTCCTTTTGCTCTCTTGCTTTGTTAAAAGGACTGTTCTGGTGTTGCTCTGTTAAAAAGATTTGTAATATTGAATTCTAAGAAGACCTGTTTTGCTGTAACGTTTCTCATTCTGTGTAGAATATCTGGCATTTTGAAATCTTTTTGGACTGGTTACTATTGCAGTTGCCTACAATTTATGTTTCAATTATTTTTCTAAGACTGTGTATAAATTATAGCTTTTATTCTTATTTAAATGAAAGTAATCTTTATGTTTCTTACAGAGAACTTACATAAAAGATATTTGTTCATTCATGATACAATAGTAAATAATAGTAATGTTTGTCAGTTATACATTTCTACTTGTTACTTTTGTCTTAGAATACATATGCAGCCAAAATGATTAGCATAAGAGTTTATGTCTCCTTTATGCTTTTCTAGTCTGACTTCTGAATGTCCATCTTCAGAATTCACATTCTAGCAGTTAGTAATATATTATTAGACCTTGTATTCCCCCATGGAGTAATATGGATTAGTAGGGACTGTAAGGCTGACAAAAGAAAACAAAAGGCAACCATGGTGAGTTACCTCAGGAACACTAGTGTGCATTTGCAAGTATTGGTTAATATAAAGAAACAATATGCGCCCTCACTACCATACAAGCCAAAGAAAGTGAGAACATTTGGGAAGTTAAAGAATAAAGTGACTGGAGCTTCGATGATGCAGCATGTAATGTTTCCATGTCACTGTGGAAACTTCACTATTGGCATATTCAGTAAGGTTATTGAAGTCTTGAATGCTTGAATAATTTACCATGAATGATATAGTCATATCATCCTCTCTCTCTCTCTCTCTCTCTCTCTCTCTCTCTGAAATTGAGCAACTGATTGTCAGTCTTTGGTCCAATAAAGCACCTGCAAAAGTTAATATATTACCACAAATTTGTGGGAAATTATGCTATCATGCATTGTGTGCTCTGGTGCTTTGTAAATTCTTAGAGTCTATGAGTAATACAGATAATATTATGAATAAGTAAAGTTTAGTCATAGCTAGATCTGCTAGCTAACTGGATACTGTGGCCAAATTGTATGGCAATTCACTTCTATTCACTGATTAACGTGTTTTGCCAAGCACCAAGCTAGTTTGGAAGAAACCATAAACAACAGTTTTCTCCTTTCCTACCTTATTTTCAAAAGACTATTTTGAGTTATAGATGTTGACTTTATATTTAATTTGTTGACCTAAGAAAAGTGTTCAATATGGAAAAACTGTGTGGGAAAATTCTACCATTCCAATTTGGACAGTAGACTAGGAGAACTAATTCTGGGACTTAATTTAAAAAAAAAGATCTTCACCTATGGAGAAATTTACAAAATGTCAACTGCAAGGAGATTTAAGTAAGGAAAGATGTCCCCTGGCCCCATTTCTGTTCAGCTATTTAATAAATGACTTAATTAACAGAAGATAGCTATTTTCATTCTCTGGTAAATGGTACCAAGATTTTAGTTGGAATATTGTTGATCTCTCATGAACAAACTGGCTTACACTCTGCATTTTAATTCTTTCAGTTAATTTTTATTTTAAAATGTGCTGTCTTTTGATGTAATCAGTTCAGTGTTAGATTGGCACACACAATTAATACAATTATTTATTTAAAGGTTATTTTCAAGTTCCTCTGCTTCAGTGAAATATATATTAGAGGGTGTTATGATTATATTTGAAGGTGAGCAGTAGCCAAGCAGATTTTCTCCATGTTAGAAATCGTAGGATGTGGGATTCTAAAATGGGAAGAATTTCATTTGCATGTCATGTGAATGGGAACTCAACTAATTTCACAGTTTCTAAGCAATGCATAAATAGAAGCTCAGTTACCCGTTGGAATGTACACTTCTTCAAATGTTTCCATTGAGTTCTTTTTTTAAAAAAATGAAAATATGTGTATGCAGGGAAGTGCATACAGAAATATGCATTCATGACAATAATGTTCAAACTGGCATTATATTAGGAAAAATGTATGCAAAAAGCTCATGTAAATTATAGGTTGTAATATAAATACTCACAGTTTCCATGTAAGATTTTTTTAAAAAAATCCAAGTTCTAAAGGATGAGCAACATGTATGTGTGGGAAAAAAATGCAAAAACAAAATTAATAGATTACTCATAGGTAAAACTATAACCTAAAATCCTATGTGGCAGAAATCTGAGGACTACAAGAAAGTACCAACAAATTGAGAATTTTAGTTTTTATTTGCAAAATAAGTTTCTTCATATGATTTTAGGAACTACACTGGGGACCTCTTAGGAGCCAAGACCAATATTAAATCCACAGAATCTCAGCTATATGTACATTTAATCCTCAACTTAAACTCCTTTAAATGTTATGAAACAGTTTCTGAAAAATAATCCGGGGGGGGGAGAGACGTGTGTGTATGTGTGCAATTCAGATCTGATTTGAAAGAGCTGAAAATGGGAAAGATTTGTGGAGGTAGGAACCAGGGAGTAATTTAGGTTCAAATTAGTCACAAGATTTAGGGCTCACTGGATAGTGTAATTTTTCTCTTCTTATCTCCTCTATTTTGGACAAGAAACAACAGCAAGAGATCTCTTCTCCGGGGCCACATCCAGGAAGCTGCCATCTCCCTCACCAATATAACCAATGAACTTTTGTCCTTGGAAAAATAATACATCTAGCTAATATTAAAACTAATTTGAGATGAGTTGATTTTGTATAAATTGCCAATTCTACTTCATTATTTTAATCAAATGTCATTCACTGGCCTTTGAATGAGCTTCATGTTTAATTTCTTTTAACTTTTTAAAATAAAAATGGTATCTCTGTGAAACAGCTGTGGCTAATCATCACAGCACTGTTCATAGTTTTGGATTCCTTTACTGTCTCCAAATTTGGGATTATTAATTTGATTTATTGCACAATCTGAAATCTAGTGTACCACTGTGAAAGAAATAGAATATACATTGGAAAAATGAACTAATGTTTGTCATTTTCTTCTCATGTGTATATTGCCTGCTGAGTATTCATACTAGATTTCTAAAAGTCTCGATATCTTAACAACATTTTCAGCTCTTGCTAGAATGGTCATCGTTACTTATAATTCATTTGCTCTAACTTTATGTTCTATACATTCAACTTAATTTAAGAAAAGCCACTCCTTGTTGCTTTGTACTACAGAACACATCCTTCCAAGAGGTAATGATTCAAGCATGTCAAGATATAGCCTGTAGAAAATTTGTGGCACAATGCCATTTCCTCAATTTATGTTGGTAGGTTAAATCCCACATTTATTTCTCCAATATCTAGCCTTCCAGTTGTTTCATTTGTCCTTCACTCTAGTGCCTTGCACAATGCCAAAATGTAATAATGTGCCTGCAACCTTTTGAGAGTTTGTAATTTGTATCCATCATAATGGAACTTCTGAGACTCTGTCTGCTGATAGTTTTATTCTCGTTCCATTATGCAATGACTATGAGGTGGCAATACAACTCTTTCTCAGCAAGCAGGGATGATGTAAGTATTTGCAAAGGCATCTCTGTTTAGTTGTCATTTAAGCATGGACATTTACCCCAATACAGTGGGATTTTTTTCTAACCAACCAAAAGCTTTTATTACAGTCAACAGAACAATAGAATAAAAAGCATTTGTAGTTAAAATGCATGCTATCATATATCATAATATAAAACACCATTTACTAAATAAGCTAGTTGGTATAGGGAACAAAATGATTAAAAAACAGTTTAGGTAATTAATTGGCCCTTTCTTAAAAGAATAAATGAATTCTAATGTTCCTCTTTATTAATATTACAAATTACTAACATGCCATAATGCACATGTTTATGTGAATTTTGTAATCACAAAATATTACTCACATATAATAAAAAGCATTGATTAAAAGTCATAAAAACAGCATTAAAATAGGTAAAATTGTATCCTTCCCTTAGAGAGGCTGTACTCCTTAGCAGCAGAGCTTGCAGTGCAGGTATAGAAGCAGCAAAGTTTACAGCTCAATCAACACATGGAGCTGTCCAGAGAGCCAGCTGCTTTGCTTTATAAAAGCTTGCATTTGACCTTTTCTGAGTTCACCTTGCTTCTCTTTCTAGAACATAAACTTTGAGTCTAGCATCTGCTCCTCAAGGCTACACTCCCACCTGAATGAAACCACTGTGTGTGATTATAGAAAGCAGCTGAACTAAGAGTGTATCCTCAATTTTTTCTCTTACCCACACAAAAACTTGCCACTGCTTGAAGCAGTGGTGGGATTACAATTAACAGCTTGTCCATCTTCTGTCTTTCCTAGGACGTTAGCACGCATGGGCCAGAAAGCGGAAATAAAAGTGGAAATGAGGCATCCTGAAAATAAACGGGAAATAACCCTTGTTTCCGCATACGTCATTACCTTGGACCTTATCACACAGGGCCAAAATCTGACCGAATCCAAAAGGAATCCCGACCTAATACGTATTATTTTTCCGTGTTTACACACGACGTCGCACAGAACACCGGCAGTACCCCGACACAATGCAGCATGATCCGAGTTCTTTTGAATTTCGGTTTCTTCAGGAAGTGCAATTGTGCGACGGGAATCATTTTGCTTTCATTTCGCTATTACTGTAAGTACGGTCACCAAATACATATTGTGGAGCATTTCCCCGTCATGACCCATGGTTCCCAGTGTGATTTCCCATGAGTCTGCAAGGAAGCATCTTATGACGTGTACTTTCTGTTTTGATCGGGCCACAAACAGAATGGATAAACATGGTCCTCTCTGCTTTAAGGCAATCTAGGTTTCTATTGGAATATGTTCCTTCGCGCGACCAGGGGTTGGTGGAAGAGCAATATTGGGGATGATTACAGCTTTATTTGTGGGCCAGTATTCATGGTGGTGGTGGGAGAAAGCATAGAAGTTGGGTTTATGATGCTTCTCTTTCTCAGGCTGTGGATACCTGGCTGCCAGCAACATCACAGAGGCCGTGGTACCTGTCCGCCTGTTCAGCCTGCCGGCACTCTTGATGTGTGTGAGTGTTATCTTGGTTAATTATATGTATTCTTGGCTCATGATACTATGGTGTCTCCTGACAGTTAGCTCTCGCTGCCTGCTTGGTTCTAGGACGCCTTTGTTCTTACAACCTATTTTGGGTTTCTGTATATATAGTTGGAGGGCGGTACAGACCAGTGGAGACAGGCAGTTATTTAGGTAGAAGAATATAGTATTGATAGAGTGATTGATGGATAGATACATAAATAGATAGATGGATGGATGGTTAGCTAGATGTGTGTAAATGTGCTGCCTTCGATGAACAATATTGCATGTCTGACTGCACCTGTTTCAGTGTGTGCACCTATGCAGATATCTAGACAGAGAGGGAGATAGATAGATAGATAGATAGATATTTAGATGGATGGATGGATGGATGGATGGATGGCTTCATTGGTAGATAGATTGATAGATGGATAGATGGATAGATAGATTCATGGATAGATAGATAAATAGATAGATAGAGTTAGAGAGAGAGAGAGAGAGATAATAGATAGCGAGATACATATAGGTACAAACAGAGATAGAGAGAGAGAGAGAGAGAGAGAGAGATGGAGTGGTAGGCTGGCTGAGAAACAGCTAGACAGCTAGACAGAGGGACAGACTGTGATTGTTACTGATATATACATTCATATAGATATCTATCTATCTATCTATCTATCTATCTATCTATATATGTTAATTTGTATAGAGAGCAAGATACAGGGAGAGAGATCAACAGATGGACAGATATTTTGGGCATGTGTGTTATCTAGAAAGATCAGGACACTGTACACTATCACTCCCTTCACATGCCCTTCACTGCTTTGGTGAATGTATCTGTTGGGGTCAAGACAGACATATAGTCTGTAAGGGATCTATATATACATCTATCTATATATATACATCTACTTTTTTACATAGAGAACATATATTTATATAGTTCTCTATTAGTGGGGTGTTGTAGCGTGGGGGGGGGGACCCAAAGGCCCAACTAGCTCCATTGCCTGCCATGCAGGAATTCCCTGTCGATGCATCCCCGGCAGAGGTCCTTCCAGGCTGTGTTTGAATGTCCAACGATGAAGTCCAACAATGAAGACTCCACGATTCTCCAAGGGCGTGTTTCCACTGTCACATGCCCTGTACTGACAGGAAGTTTTCCCCGCTTTTGAGGTGCTTTTTGTTTTCCTCCTGCTCACATCCATTGTTCTAGCCAATGTTCTCAGGAGATCAAGCTAGTTCCCTCCTCTAAAATTGAAACCGCCAGTCATATCCACTTTTAACCTTCTATTCTCCAGTGTAAACATCCTCACCTCCCTCTTTTTTCCTCCTGTAGGGCTTACTGTGAAGACCCAGACATAAATAGCTATGGACACATGAATTGCAAAACCCCTTGTTCTGTTCAGAATGGGAATTTTTCTTTATCATAACTTATTAATATACCTGTGGGTCTTTCCACAATAATGACATTATATAATTGCTTCTCTATCAGCATGTCCCTTTTGCATTTTCGTCTAATATTGTGTCTTTTTTTTCTTCCAGATAAACCTTCACGGGATGGGTTGTTCCTACAGCTAGCAATACGTTTTGCGGAGTGCAACAGGTGGTTCTACCCTAGGAATTTCTGTTCCTGGCTCTTTCCTACATCCCCCCATCAAACAATTCAAGGAAGAAGCCAGTCTATATCCTACCAAAAAAAAATTTTTTTATTTACAAATTCACATGATTGTAACTTTTTTCTTTACACATGCACATGATTTATGCTACCAATAAACAAGGAGGGAACAGGAAGGAGAACTTAAAGCAGCAAAAAAACAAAAAACAAAAAACACCCACTGCCTGTTATTGCACAGGCCAGTGGGTGGGAGACAGAACTAAAAAATCATTGTCGGGGTGGGGACCAGTTGACTTGGAAGTGCTGGACCCACATTCTTACTTGATCGAGGTTCTGCTCCAGGTCACCCAACCGCCTTACAACCTCCTCCAGGCTGTGGGCCAGGCCTGCAATCATTTCCCTCACTGTAGGGAGATAAGAGAAAAAAAAAACACATTTACTACTTTCCCCATTTTTACATGTGCACCTGTGTCCCATGCAGACTGGTGTCCCAGGTAAGGTGCCATACTTACCAGGGGGTTCTCCCCCTTCTTCCTGTGGCTCGGGTGGGATGCCCTCCTCGTCAAGCTGGGGAACAGGTGCCTCCTCCTCCTCAGCCTCCTCTTCCTCAGCCTCTTCTTCCCCCTCCTGTGGGGGCGGACGTGCTGGCCTTGGTGACTCTGCCCCGGCACGACCTCCCTCGATAGGACCTGAGAGTAAGAGGTAATTGAACAGGTTAGAGTCGTTTTTTATGCACACATTCCTGTCATGGGCATTGAACACAATTTGCTTCAGACATACTTCCCATACAGTCAATCATACAAATTGAAACATCCACCCCTACAAGGATTTATATTGAGGAGGGACTTACCTTCTGGCACTCTGGCACGCCTTCCCTGGGGCCAGCCTGCCTGCACCCACAGTCTCCGCAACCGGGGGTAGAAAGGAGGCTGTCCTTCCCGTGGAGGCTCACCATAGAAGAGTGCCCTGGTCCTGTAGAAGGCATTCCGCATGACCTTGACCTTTGATCTCACCTGGGACACGGTCCGGTGGAAGCCTCTACAGGCCAGTTCCCTCGGTATCCCCCTGTATATAGTTCTATTGGGGTGGGAGCTGGACCCCATAAGGAGGGTGAGGTGGGGGCTTTCTTCCATTATATCCAGAAGTGCCTCCACCTCCACTCTAACCCACAGCTGCCACCTGTTTGCCATGGCTACAGGTATATTTGGGCAGCTGTGGCTTTTCCTGGGTGAATCTTCTTCCTGCTCCACCAGGTGTTGCCAAAACAGGAAAATCGTCAGACCGGAAGTATGTGTTTTGTGCATGTGCAAAAATTCAGAGGAAGCAGCTCCTGCATAATCTCCATTGCCCACAGCACGTGGAGATCATTTCGGTGGTAGCTGCTTGGCGGGAAACATCTCTGCGACCTCGCGGTCAGCCAGGCGCTTGCAGGGTCCACCGGTTGGCTTTGCTGGCTGCTTTTGCTATAGTTATATCGGCTCGGCCGCTATAACGATAATAGGAGCAAAACAGCAATAGTTCCAGGCACTTTGTGCTTTTTTCGCCTTTGTTTCTTTTGGCTTGGTTCAAATGGCTTCCTCTGGGCCTGTTGACCCCCAGGGAAAGCAGGGAAGGGGCATCACCTGGTCCCACACTGAAATCCGGGAACTGCTTTCTCTGTGGGGGGAGGAAAGGGTTCAGAGGGAGCTGAACAGTAATCATAGGAGCCGCGACATTTATTCCGAAATATAGGTTAAGCTGATGGAGAAAGGGATACACAGGTCTGTTCAGGAAATTTGAAACAAGTGCAAAATACTGAAATCACAGTACAAGAAGAAGATCAACCACAACAAAATTAGTGGGAATGCCCCAGCCACATGTCCCTTCTTTGCGGAGCTGGACAGATTTTTGCACACGGACAGGTCTGTGTTCCCCAAGAGGATAACAAAGAGCCTCCATATTGTGAGGAAACCCACCGGGGGCCCTAACCAGGAAACCGCCTCACAGCCACCACAAGCTTTGCATCAAGATGCATCAATGACCGCCGTCGTCACTGTTGAAGGTAGCTATAACTGAATTTATCACCATGTGCTCTGAAGGGCCCTTTCATTGTGGGCAGCGGGTGGTTTTTTTGGCCTTGCCACAACTGGGCAGATGGAACTTTCGAGGCTTGCTTAATCCATTTTCCTTGAGAGAAAAGGGGGGGGGGATATATATACAGATCTGTGTTCCCCAAAAGAAAGGGCCTTTTCACCATGCTATATTTTTTAGGGCCAGCAATGGAGTACCTTCCATGCCGCAGTGCTATGGAATTGTGGGGAAAAAAATTTCCTTGAGAGACAGGGAGATATATATATACAGATCTGTGTCCCTCATTCCTAGATTTATTTGCGCCTGCAATGGAGTAACTTCCATGCCGCACCGCTATGGAATTGTGGGAAAATGATTTTTCATTGAGAGAAAGGGGGGGATATTTATACAGATCTGTGTTCCCCAGAAGAAAGCGCCTTTTCACCATGCTAGATTTTTGGGGGCCAGCAATGGAGTAACTTCCATGCCGCACCGCTATGGAATTGTGGGGAAAAAAATTTCCTTGAGAGACAGGGCGAGAGATATATACAGATTTTTTCCTTGAAATAAAGGGTCTTTGAAAGCCTCGCTGTCCCAGTAAATGTGTGGATGAGAACATGTATGTTTTAGTACTGGGTGGCTTGATGGTTGCAGTACATTAAATTTAAAAAAAATCCCTGCAGGAAGCCTTCTCCCACATCTGTTGGCTTCGATGTTCAACATGGGGGAAACCTCATCAGCATTACCACTGCATGTTGCCATAACGGCCCATGTGGCTGTATTGGTTTTGATAATACATGGTTTACCATTTAGCTATTGCTGATGTAAGGTATAGATAGAAACTTATTCTGCTACCAGAACACTATTTGGGCAGCTGATCTGTCAGCAGAACATTTCTACTGGCTAAGATCTGCTGCCAGATGAGCCAAAAAAGTTGAGAAGTGGCAGGACAAGGAACAAAAGAACAAGGAACCAGATCAAATTCTCCTCCAGACCAGGGACACAGACATAATGGCAACATAACATTGGCCAGGGTGTGAGCGGTCCCAAGTACCCCATCATCAGTGAGTCCTCTGCCATCTTTGTTGATCAGGAAGTTCATCTGAACACAGGGGTACTTACTTCTGAGTAGTTAAGCAGATGACTCTATGATTCAATGATTCTGAGATCTATGATCTATGATTCTATGATTTTCCTGGAAAATTTCACATCTTATGCTCCAGGTCACAAGTGTAAACATAAATTGTTTTACAAAATTGCTAACCTACTAATGATTGTCAAAACTTGTTTGAAGGCACATTTAAGAAATTCAAAAATCCAAGCTGCCATTATAGTGTTGCCTATAGGAATTTTAATATGCAAACCCTCAAATTGATGAATTGCTTTTATTTGTTTATTTTAAAACCAGCTCAGATTTCTGTTAATCTGACAGGGCAACTAGGGATGGATGGATCAGTCTATTTCTGGTCTGTGTCATTTTCTCATATGTTCATTTATTTAACTTCTTTTCAGGTTCTATCCCATTTCTGCATCAATGTACAGTAAAACAACCCTCTAAAATATTGAAGTAAGTTTCCAAAGGTAGACTTCTTCAGGTAAAACTGTGTCTACCCCAAACTGCCTCTGGGTAGTTAGGAAACTTATAAGCAAATTTATGGGGAACTGCAAACGCACTAAAATGTAGAGGGGAAGGAAGCTCCATTGTGATCACAAGCATTACACTGGATTTGGACTTTATTTACTTAATAGGTTGCTTTCCTACAAAGCAGACAACAATATCATCATCATCAAAACAACAACAATAACAATAATAAAACAGGAATAAATGTCAGATAGAAAAAATAAATTGAAACATTAAAACTTTTTTAAAAATCACATTTTAAAACAAAAACATACTTTAAAAAGAAGAAGATAGAATCTACAGGAAAACACCAACAAAGAGGGAGCCAATATAGCCTGGAAGAAGCCTCTGAGAAGGTCCTCAAATTCTCACCAAACATGCTTGCAACAGTGGCATCACTGATGGAAGGTAGGGAAGAGAGTATTGAAAAGCATGTTGAAAAGCAGAAAACAGTGAAGAGACAAGCTCCATGTGCTCTGAGATGGTCAAGTCTTTATTCAGTATTTTTAAAATGTCCAACATGTTTTGGCCTCAGTGAGAAAAGTTCTTCTTTGGAGCTTTCAAAATAAATCACTGGAGTTGGAAACATTCTCCAAAACATAGGACCATAGAGTATAAAGAGACATAGGCTGCATCCACACTGTGGAAATAATCCAGTTTGAAACACTTTAACTGCCATGGTTCAATGCTGTGGAATTAGGGGAACTGTAGTTTTGTGAGAAGTTTACCCTTCTCTGTTAAAGAGCTCTGATGCCAGAACAAATTACAATTCCTAGAATTCCATAGCATTGAGCCATGTGACAGTTAAAATGATGTCAAACTGGATTATTTCTGCAGTACAGATGCAGCCATAGGTACAGAAGCACAGAGTATAAAGATAACTCCTCTCCCCACTGTTTTCTGACCAAGGGAAGGGCATGTCCCAAATTTCTTAAACCAAGCCAGCCTCATGTGGGGGAATGCAGTCTTTCAACTGCATTGTTTCTTAAAGGATCCCCCCCTTTCCCCCAAATCTCTGGATAAACTAAAATATAAGTCTTATACACACATTATCTTAAAATAACTCACCTTTTTGGATCTAGTACAATGTAAAACACAAAGTAATGGTCTACGGACTAGTGCTATTCCATGAGCCATTCACTGCCAGTTCCTGCTGTTCTTCCAGGACAGAAAGAAATAATTGCACCCTGTGGGCACAAATATGGTACTAGGCTCTGGAGAAATGTCAATTTTCCATATCAGGTAGCTTGGGAATCCAGTTCTTCATATCAGGTAGCTTGGGAAGACTGATTTAAGTTGTGTTTATATACATTTTTGAATGTTGTAGAAATTAATCACCCCCAACCTCCATATAAAAAGACTCAGATTTCAATAGTGGAAGTTTGAGCATGGAATGCAAGACAATGAATTGATCTGTAATGATAGTGACTGTGGAAATTACAGATAAATCTGTACTACTGCTATTTATGGAGTTATTGGGGATTTGGGGGAAGGGGTTGAACTGCAGTGGATGAGATTGGGGGGAACCAATAACCCACTGAGACTAGAATCCTTCAAATGTATTTGTTCATTTAAAACCCTTATGTCTCATCCTGAGTCCTAGAAAACCCTCTACTTGCCTTCTCACAGTAGCTAAAACACAGCTTCACTATAAATACAATTCAGACAATATGAAATCATCACCATCATGAATAATAGTAATTTCTGAATCAATCAATGGGATATGCCAATTATCAGTAACTTGAGTTCCATTGATCTCAGTGAGCTTACTGGATGTCTGGATCTAACCCAATAATGTAACAATGGTTACAGCAATCAGCAGTCAGTCAGATAAAATCAAACACTATAACAGAAGCAAATGTTAATTAAAATTAAAAGCTGGCAAAATAAAAAGAAATCCTCCCTTTCATTTTGAATAAAGGCCCAAAACAGAGTAGATCAAGCAAGTCCCTCTAGGGAGGAATTGCTACAATCTAGTTAATGCACCTTTAAAAAGTTATCTTCTACTTTTAGTCACCTACATCTCACAAGTCAGCTACACCTCACTACACAGTGGGATGCGGAGGAAGGTTTCAGATGGTAGTAACAATTAACTGGTAGGTTAATGTGGGAGGAAGAAGCCTTTCAGAGCCTCCTAATCCCCAACGATTTAGGGGATTCCAAAAAAAAAAAAATTCAAGAAAGATTTCCATTTATAGGGTCAATAATATAACGAGGCCAATTCTTCAGTTTTCAAGTTTATCATCACAGGTAACAATTATTCCAACATTTGTGGTTGTTAGTTTTAGATTTTGGGAGGTAACACTTCACAAGGGGAAACGGAAGTCAAAATAGAATCTGGTGGTGCCTTGTGAAATCTGTCAGTTTATGGATTCTAGGTGTGGGCTGGGTACCCTTGGTGAAATATATTCCCAGACTGGCTCTAATATGTTCTGGCCCTCCCAATGGTTATTGCTTGCTAAAATGACTTGGACATTCTGGTTTTTTTTTAAGTTCTCTCTCCCCCCCTGGATTAAAATTCCCAGTTCCTCTCACTAGTGTGGCTAGTGGCCATGCTAGTTCAGAGATTCTGAAAGGCATCTTTTTAAGTTAAAAAAAGGAAGGGACTTTTCCCCCAAGCTTTTTCAAGCATGCTAGTGGATCCAGTGAAGTAGTAGACAACTTGTAACCTGACTAAATAAGAAATGCAAGAATTTATTCTTTGGCAGTATGTGAGCTTCACACACACCCATGTAGATATTGTGAAGCATTATTCTGTACCACATGCTGAGTGATGTACAAGAGAGGCAGAGAATGATAACTACTGCTTTGATCTGTAGTTAACAGTGGGGAAAGCAAGAGAAAGGTACCCAGAAGATGGACAACCATGTCAGGACTATGGCTGCATCATAAGGACCTTGGATTAGAGAAGACAAAGCAGAAATATGGGGCTTCCCAGAGGAAAACATTTGTGTGCTCTGAGGAATTCTGAGAGCTATTTACAGTGTTAGAGTGGCAGGAAGATCAGGATTGAAGAATGATATCAACTTTGCAGTTCCTGTAGTATAACATCAAGAGAAAGTTCTCTGCATATACTACAGCTACTTGTATTTGCCAGGGACATTTTTTTTTATTTTTATTTTTTAGAAACACTTCAAGATATTTCATAGAAAATATTTACTCTAGGGGACATATTAGAGGATGTGCACTATATTTACTCTAGGGGACATATTAGAGGATGTACACTAACAAGCCCAATTTCCTTTACCATCTCCTCCCCTCCATTGTGTATGCAATATTAGCAATGGTTGACAAACACCTTTGAGATGCAGTGGTTCTGTATCATGTGCAGCCAGGCTCAATGTGAGATGATACATTTTAAAACTTCAAAATGCATTAAAATACCTAAAAAGCAGAAGATAAATGTAACACTAAATACAGTATGAAATAAAAAAAAGAGGAACTGATGGTAGCTATGCACTCCTGCATGCCATCCTGCTTGCAGAAGATTTGTGAGAGGAAAATCTCCCCATTCTATTTTCCCACATGTGTGTGGATAGTAACTCTAGATTTTCTGGCTGCTCCTCCCATGGCTGCTTCACTTAGGAACTTTGGGAAGCTGCAGTAGGAATGACACTAAAATTCAGAGACAGTTATTATGCAGGGTGCCACAGGAGAAATTACATAACTTAAGACTTCACCTTTTCCAATTTTGTCTCCTTAAAAAAGCCAAGATCAAAGAATTTCAAGAAGTGATAGGCCATCTCAATTTTGCTTGTAAAGTTATAGCACCAGGTAGGGCCTTTCTTCACTGACTGTGTGATGTGATTAAAGGTTTACAGTTATCTCACCACAGAAGTAGAATATCCAATAACATTAAAGAGAATTTAGAAGTATGGATATGATTCCTTAGAGAATTTAATGGGGTTTCATTTTAGAGAGAGGCAAGAAAGCTACAGGACCCATTACAAATTTCGTCTGATGCAGCAGGCACCTGAAGCTTTAGGGTTTACTTCCAAGGGCACTGGTGCACTCAATCTTAGCCCAATGAGTGGACTCAGTGTAATACTACAGCTGACTTGACCTGTTTAGATTTTTTTCCTATCTCAGTAACTGTCAACATCTGGTCAAATGAATGAGCCAATTCAGCAGTGCACTTTTGGTGTGACAACATATCCACAATTCAGGTGATTAATTTCTTGACATCTAAATCACCCAGGGTAATGGTCTTGGTCAGAGCATTTACTCTACACTGCTTGTGCTATAATATTCTCTTCACAGCTCATCATGTGCCAGGCATTGTTAATGAAATAGCTGATTTGCTTTCCCATGCACAGATGGAGCACTTTTGACTGCATGCTCCAGAGGCAGTGGCTGCACCAGATCCAATACCAACAGACATTTGACATATTGGCAGCAGGAAGTAATGAGGGTGATTGGCTTGTTGCTTGTCTTGACTACAAGGAGGACTTATGTCAAGTCTGTAAAAGAGTTTTGCTTGTTTTGCAAAAGTGAACAATTGAGTGAAGTGTGGCCAGTGCCAGTTTCTCACATTTTAGTTTTCTGTAGCTCTTCATTCTAAAAGCCTAGGGCCTCAGACCATTAGGATTAAATTATCTGCCTTGGCATTTTAGTTTAAAGCTCAAGACCTCGCAGATGGTACTGGCAATTTTTGTATTTGCAAAATGTTAGAAGGATGGGCTTAAGAAAGTTATACAAGACCAGATTCATACAGTCCCCTATCTCCCCAAATTCCCAAGGGTCTAGGCCAGGGGTAGGCAACCTTTCCCCTTTAAGGGCTGAGGGACTTCCGCTCCCAGAAGCCTCAGCCATGTTGGTCAATAGTCCCATGTTGGCCAGTAGCTCCTGGGATTCTGGGAGCTGAAGTCCCTTGGCCCTTAAAGGGGAAATGTTGCCTACCCCTGCAGTAACATGTGGCGGAGGGCCATGGTGCTCCCCAAATAACATGGGCATCCTTTTTAGAGGCTACCACCAATTCAGAAACCTGAAGAGCTGAAAAAATGCTGTTAAAGCTGCTGTATGAAACAGCACAGCTTCAAAAGCAGAGGCACAGAATGAAGGCCAAACAATGCCTAGACCGAGGTAGGCAACGTTTCCTGTTACTGTCATTCAGTTGGGCAGTGATGACTTGGGTTTGCTGAAAAGTAATGCTTTGATTTTACAAGTTATCCAAGACCTGCAATCCATTTTGTATCGCTGGCCTTTTGTTTATACTTTGGTCAGCTATATTGCCAAGAAAAATTTGGAATTGTGGGGGTGAGCCCTGTATACTTATCAGGGCTTGGCATTGAGCCAACAACGAAATTTATAACACATTGAGACAAGGGTTGGGCCAATACATACCACATTCTGATACTGTTTTGGATCATCCTGAATCATACAGATTTGATAGATTTCATCTTAGTGAATCTGGTAACAATCTTTTCCTGCAAAAGGTGATTCATGCTTGTTTGGCAAGCCTGGTTGGGGACTGGGGCTAAGCAGATACTTGCCCCATATCCATAGTAGTTGATAGGGGATAACTAGCTGTATGGTGAACACCTTGGCACTCTCTTTGGGTGAAGGATAAGCCTCTTAAACTTTCTCCTTCAGTCATGTGAGTAACGAGTTAGGGGAAGAAACCTTCCTTAGGTCTGATCTGGGATATAATCCTCCCTCAAGTCCTATGAGTTGAGGGAGGAAATTTCAGATTGGTGTTTCAAATGAGTGCTGGTCGAGGAGGAACCCAAATATGGGGCTTTCCCCCAGAGCTCAGGTATTTTGCCCAGGGGGAACTAGGGAGGCAGTCTGAGGAATAGACCATCTGCCTTAGCTGCTCCTGCACCAGATTAATCCCTTCATGTTTTGCAGATTTCAAAATCAGTGAAATAAGTTAATTTAAATAAAGTGGCCCATTTTACAACCCATGTCATGTGTCTGGTTTCATAATTTCAAGTTGGTCAGCAATATCTTAAGCTGCACACCAAACAACAAATCCAGGGATGCATCTACTCCAGGGGTAGGCAACCTTTCCCCTTTAAGGGCCGAGGGACTTCAGCTCCCAGAAGCCTCAGCCATGTTGGCCAATAGTCCCATGTTGGCCAATAGCTCCTGGGATTCTGGGAGCTGAAGTCCCTCGGCCCTTAAAGGGGAAAGGTTGCCTACCCCTGATCTACTCTGTAGAAATAATGAAGTTTGAAACCACTTTAAGTGCTGTAACTCCATCCTATGGAATCCTGGGGTTTGTAGTTTTAAAGATCTTTAACCTACCCTGCCAAAGAGTGCTGGTGCCTCTCCAATTTACAAATAGCAGGATTCTGTAGGATGGAGCCATGGCAATTAAATTGGTATCAAACTTCATTAGTTCTACACTGTAGAGATGCACCCCAAGAATTCTTATCCTAGAGCCATGCCAGGTAAGTTGATGTCAGACTGCAATACCTGTGTAACATTGACACACTTCTGAAAGAATTAACAGACTCTGAATTCTTGTTTTAAATTCTTGCAATATTTTTTCAGTAGGATGATAAAGTCTAGACATTTCTTGCATTTTAATCCATTAGACATTTCTAAACTTTTTCTTTTTCTTGCATATTTAGGATTTTTAAAAGAATTAAATTGTTTCCATTCCATTGATGAAGAAATTTCCACATTTTAAGTTCTTATCAAAAGCAAATTAAATTGAATTTTCAGTTCTTGTGTGTGTGTGTATGTGTATGTGTGTGCATTCAAGTCACATGTCAACTGGTAGTGACCCTGTGAATTTCATAGAGTTTTCTTAGTCAAGGAATACTCAGAGGTAATTTTGCCAGTTTCTTCCTCTGAAATACAGCCTACTGCATCTGATATTAACTGGTAGTCTCTCATTCAAGCACTCCAGCTATTTTTGGATTGTGAGTCCTAGCACCCCCAAGCTGAAGTAGCCAATGCTGAGAATGATGGGAACTGCAGTTCAACAACATCTGGATCATGGAAGCTTTGCTACTTGAAGGCACATGCACACACTTTGCAGTCTTTGCAGCCCCTGGAGACAGGTGGGCCATATCTGGCTCAAGGGACAAATGTGGCCTTAAGATGTTTTTGCAGCCATTATTTCCTCTAGCAGTTGTCATGAGAAAGAGATTGAGTGTGGTGGGAGAAAGAGGAGTCAGGAAATGGAGGGCCTGGGATGTATAATAATAATAATAATAATAATAATAATAATAAATTTTATTTATACCCCGCCCCTCTGAGCTCAATCAGGGTGGCTCACAAGTGATAAAAGTACAAAATACATTCAACCCCTAAAACCTCCCCCCCTTAAAAAAGTATTAAACTGACTAAAATTTAAAACCATACAGATTAAAACAAACAAACATCAATAACAAATAAATCAATAAGGAGAGATGGTGGTCACAAGTTAACTAGCAGGCGGGCTAATAGGAAAGTTCCTGGAGGGCTCCCCTAAGAGGAGTTTCTGAGGCTGGGATATCTATCCTGGAAAGGCCTGCCGGAAGAGATCCGTCTTAACAGCCTTTTTAAAGCTGTCTAAAGATGTAAGCAGACGGATCTCATCTGGAGGCCGTTCCATAATCTGGAATAGTCCCTTTTCTTTGAGGGTCTTCCATTCCCATGTTGGTCTTTCTCTACTCATCTCTTTGAAGGCCACTATGAGGATAGGAGGATTTGGGTGGATTTCAGATACCAGGACCCAGCTTCCTTAGAATCTTTAAAAGGAAGGGGTGCTGAAGAGGGCATGGAAATATGCCGAGAAGGGATAAAGAAGGGTCATATATTGAAGCTTGCTCAACCAATGCCCCAGAACACAGAGATAAACCACAGGAAGTGTGTGTGTGGGAGAGAGAAAATGGCTGATACCTCTGCTAGCTGCAATGTGAAGCTGTGGTGGTTCAAGGGGTCATTTTTGGCCCCTGGGACTTTCTGGGGACCACATGGATTGCTCCACATGCCCCTGACAAATTCACTCTGGATCTTGGGGAGGAATATTAAAGAGTACAAGGAGAGATGTGAGCTATTTAAAAGGCAAATTACAACTCCTGGAGCCTTCCAAGAGAGGTTCCTCTTGCTTATGGCTGCAAAAGTGCAATTTGGAAAGAATGGAGAGGTCAAGGGCCAAACAAACAGATTTAATGGGATAAGTGTGCCCCCACATAGTTTGGCAGTAGGCCACATGCAGTCCACCCTCTGCGCTACCAAAATATTAATATGAGGGGCATGCTGGTGGGGTAGATGCATATTCTACAGAATCCTGGGCTCTCTTGCATAGGCTGAGTATCTCATCAAAATACAAATCTCAAGATTCTGTAGGATAGAGTTGCAGCAGTTAAAGTGGTAAGTGCATTAATTCTGCAGTATAAATGCAGTTTACAGATTCTTTGTTATTTAAATGTATTTATTTGTTTATTTAAGTTACCATTTAATTAATCTATCCAGATTATTTTAGAACTATAATTTTTAACATATTTATTAGTGGATTCTAATATGTATCAGTTTTATATGTCATTTGAACTGATGTTATGTGCAGTGGCATCACTGGGGGTGTGGGGGGGGGGCTGGGTGGACCATATCAGGTGACACCTCAGAGGAGGAGTAACATCCAGTTGGGCCCTCCTCCTCCTTTGGTGTAGGAGGGTTTAACATGCACTCTTCCCAGCTGCTCTGTCACTGGGCTTTCTCCCTGGAGAGAAAGCCCAACAGTAGCAGGAGGGGTTAACATGCATTCTTCCCAGGTGAAACCCTCCACACCAGGTGACACCCTAGCTAGTGACACCACTGATTACATGTGTCATTTGTTGTTGTTTCCCATCTTGATCCACAGGGAGAAGTGGGTAAGGTGTTGTTGTTGTTGTTATTTTAAAATCTTGGCCGATAATGGTTGAGCATGCACAGGCACTAGTTTAGTTAGGAAGGAAGAGTGAAGACCAATGTAAGGAACATCAACAGTCTGAGATATTCAGACAATACCATACAACTAGCAGAAAACAACAAAGACCTGGAACAACTACTAAGGAAGGTCTAAGAAAAAAGTGCAAAGGCAGACGTACTGCTGAACATAAAGAAAACAAAACTAATGACCACAAAGGGTCTATTTAAATTCAACTTAGATAACAAGGAAATGGAAATAGTTAACAATTTCACATTGTTATTGTTGTTATTAGCTGCCTTCATGTCAAATCCGACTCATGGCGACCCTGTGGATGAGACATCTCCAAGAATCCCTATCTTCCACTGCCTTGCCCAGATCTTGCAAGCCCTTGCCCATAACCCCTCTGATTGAGTCTATCCATCTGGTTTGTGGTCTTCCTCTCTTTCTTCTGCCCTCTACCTTCCCTAGCCTTATTTTTTCTAGTGATCCGTCCCTTCTTATTATGTGGCCAAAGTACGATAGTCTCAACTTGATCATCTTTGCTTCCAAGGAGAGCCCTGATCTGATCTGTTCAAGAACCCATTTGTTTGTCTCCTTGGCTGTCTGTGGTATCCTAAGTACTTTTCTCCAGCACCATATTTCAGATGAGTTGATTTTCTTTCTGTCTACTTCTTTCACTGTCCAGCTTTTGCATCCATACATGGTGATTGGGATACAATGGCCTGAATGATTCTGACTTTAGTGCTCAGTTGTATGTCATTGCTCTTCAGTATCTTTTCCAGTTCTTTCATAGCTGCCCTTCCCATTCTTAGTATTCTTCTTATTTCTTGACTGCAGTCTCCATTCTGGTCAATGTTTGATCGTAGATATGGGAATTCTTTAACTATTTCAATTTCATTGTCTGGATTGAATTTGTGTATTTCTTCTGTGGTCATTATTTTTGTTTTCTCTATGTTCAGCATAAGACCTGCCTTTTCACTTTCATCTTTGACCTTCCTTATTAACTGTTCCAATTCCTGAATGTCTTCTGCTATTATTATGGTGTCGTCTGCATATCTTAGGTTATTAATGTTGCTTCCTTCTATCTTAACTCCTCCTTTTTCTGATTCAAATTCTGTGTCCTCTTGTCCTTGGTACAGATTCCTCATCAGGACTACCAGATGTAGTGGCACACCTATGGACCTTATCACACGGGGTCCCAAGCAGAAGGTATCCAAAGGCAATCCAAAGCTAAAACGTTTTTTCTTTCCTTGTGTCCACACATATCCAAAGGCAATCCAAAGCTAAAACGTTTTTCCTTTCCTTGTGTCCACACATATCCAAAGGCAATCCAAAGCTAAAACGTTTTTTCTTTCCTTGTGTCCACACATATCCAAAGGCAATCCAAAGCTAAAACGTATTTTTTCCCCGTGATCCGAAGTCAAAGGGGATCTTTTGACATTCGGTTTTTTGGGGAAGTAAAGGGAGCTTTCGGAATAATGAGGACTTGCTAGAGCTCCTTACTGAATGGCATCTCAACACAAGACCTCTAGCATTCTCGGCACTCTGTACATGCTTATGGACACAACTTTGTTTCCAGTTAAAACACAAATCAGGAATCAGTGAAAGTCATTTTATGTATGGAGAGAAACAAACCATACTCTGCCTGCTCAAAGCCCCATGCTGCAGAGTCCCCTTAGCGGCTCAGCTCAGTTTGAACCACCGCTGCCGCTGCCTCTGCCTCCTCCGAGGCTGGAGCCGGCTCTCCGCCAGTGTTGAGGGCTGGCTGGAGGGCTGGTAAGTGCCAGAGGGAGGGCGAGGTGCGGGAGGGAACCGCCGCCACTGCCTCCTCCGAGGCCGGAGCCGCTTCTCCACCAGTTTTGAGGGCTGGCTGGAGGGCTGGTAAGTGCTGGAGGGCGGGGTGCAGGAGGGAAATGCCGCCGCCGCCTCTGCCTCCTCCGGAAAGGCCCCGGAAAGACCGCGCAGGCAAAAAAGTTCCTTTCGGATTTCTTCTTACTTCGGTTAGTCTTCGCTTACTTTTCCCTTCCTGGCCAGCGTTTGATAAGGCCCTATGTCTTTGAGTGCATTCCATAGTTTTTCGTGATCTATACAATCAAATGCTTTGCTGTAGTCTATGAAACACATGCTGATTCTTTTTTGGAATTCTCTGGTGCACTCCATTAGCCATCATATGTTTGCAATGTGGTCCCTAGTGCTTATTCCTTTTTTGAATCCTGCTTGCACCTCTGGAATTTCTCTCTCCATGTATGGTTGGAGTCTATGCTGCAGAACTTTGAGCATTATTTTGTTTGCATGTGAGATTAGTGCTATTGCCGTATAGTTGCTGCATTCTTTTGTATCTCCTTTTCTTGTGGATTGGTATGTATATCGAGTGTTTCCAGTCTGTTGCCCACCACTTTGTTTTCCATATTTGTTGGTATATTTCTTGCATCTGTCTGTAGACACTGTAGCAGTTCAATTGGGATATCATCTGTTCCCACTGATTTATTTTTTTCCCATTTCCTTTATTGCAGATTCCACTTCACTTCATCTTCATATGGCTCCTCATTCCAAATATCTTTCATTCTCTCATCTCTTTTGTATAACTCTTCTGTGTATTGCCTCCTGTGTCTTTTTATTTCTTCTTGTTCCTGTATTACAATATGCTCTTTTTTTCTCCATAGAGCATCCCTGCCTTTGGTTTGAACTTGGCTTTCCTTTTTGTTGTTTTTTCTATTTCTCTGCATTGGTCATTGTAGTATCTCTCCTTATCCTTCTGTGTCAGACATTGGACAGTTGTGTTCATACTTCTAGCTTTATTCCTATCTCCTTTGCTTTTGCTTTTCTTCTTTCTTTTATTGCATGAAGTGTTTCATCTGTCATCCCATTTCCCATACTTTGGATCAAATATTTACCAGAATGGAGACTGCAGTCAATAAATCAAAAGAAGGCTAGGAATGGGAAGGGCAGCTATGAAAGAACTGGACAAAATCCTAAATTGCAAGATATAAAGATGAACACTAAAATAAGGATAGTCCAAGTCACTGTATTTCCCATCACCATTTATGGATGTGAGATATGGACAGAGAAGAAAGCAGATAAAAGGAAAATCAATTCATTTGAGACGCGATGCTGCAGAAGAGTGCTGAAGATAGCATGGATAGCCAAAAAGTCAAACAACTGGGCCCTAGAACAGATCAAACTTGGACTCTCATTGGAAGCCAAGATGATTAAGTTGAGGCTGTCATATTTCAGCCCTATTGAAACAACTCTCTTGAAAAAGACAATAATGCTAGGAATTTTGGAGGATAGCAGAAAGAGAGAAAGTCAGCATAGTAGATGGAGAGGCATAATCAAGGAGGCCATGGCCCTGAGTCTGCAAGACCTGAACCGAGCAGTTGAGGACAGGTGGTTTGGGAGATGTCTCCCATGAGTCAATGCTGATTCGAAGGCAGTTAACAACAACTCCTCACAGGCACCTTTTGGTGAAAGGAATTTATCTGTACTTCCCCATTTATTGAAGTGACTTGAGGGTAGGACAGGGAACAACCTTTGTTACTAGATTTGATTGGGTTGTGGCTTCAAAGGAAGGTCAGGAGTTTTAAGTTTCCTAGAAATAGACCTGCCAGGGACAAGCTAGATTAATTGGCTTGTCTCTGGGTTAGGAATGGCTCACCTTTGCCATGCTGGAGAGAAGATAAGATTACACCTGCTCCAGCATGTAATGCACTAAGCAGCTATGCAGCAGATCAGAATTAAATATTTAATAAAAAGGCCTTTAGTTTTCCATAAGATCCAGCATGGTGTAGTGGACTGAGCATTGGACTATGACTCTGGAGACCAAGGTTTAAATTCCCACTCAGCTGTGGAAACTCCCTGGGTGACCTTGGGGATGTCACACTCTCTCGGCCTCTGAGGAAGGTGAAGTGAAATCTTGTAAATAAAACTCCATCTTAGGGCTGCCATTAGTTGAAAATGACTTGAAGGCATACAACAACAGCAACAAAATTTACCATACATTTTGTGTCTGTCTCATTATTCCAAGTGGGAATGCAATAATGTATGTATTTGCACCTTCATTTTTGATAAAAGGAATTAACTACAAGTAAGTCATTATTTGTAAGCAATTACTTTTACACCCTGATGCTCCATGAACTGTGTGGGAGTAAGAGTGTGTGCCTGGAACTGGTTCCTTCCTCTCCCAACAATTAACCAACATTATCAGAGCTGATATCAATTATGCCTTCTTTGATGGTATGGGTGTTATGAAGAAATCCCACATTTCTACTGTTTCTACTGTTAGATATAGCTCTTCACTTCAACAGCAACCTTTTGTTCTCATAGTTTTAAATTCATGGAGATCTTGTTTCCATTGTGCTGGGTATTTTTTCATATAATTTTGTAAGTACATAATAGAATTAAACATGGAGAGTTTTTGCGTTCAAAGTTGCCTTTGACAGGGTGACCATGACCATCCATTTGTAGAGAACAATGGGCTGAGAAAGGTCCTCATCACTAAAAGTCCTGCTGGATGCATGGCCAATAGCCCCATTCTCCTTTGCACCCATTCTCTACTTTGAGATGGTTGGGGAGGACAATAACCAGAACATGGAAGTAACTGCATCTACCTAGTTATTTATAATTCATTTATTTTACCAACAACAAAGTCACAAAGATGTTGCAATTGTAATTTTGAAAGGGATACTTTAATTCTTTTTCTGGCATAACTATGTTATTGTTCCTTCTAAAGTTAATTGAATATTATGAAAAAAATAATGAAAAAAATGGCTTTTCTATTTCTAGATGCTGAAAAAGTTTTTGACAATGTGGACTGGATGTTTATGATTACTGTTCTAGAAAAAATGAAAATGGGAGAAAAATTCTGTAATTGGATAAGGCAGATATATAAGGATCAAAAGCAAATTTGATATTAAATGGATCGAATATAGGAAAAATAGAAATAACAAAAGGAACGCGACAAGGATGCCCAATATCTCCTCTTCTTTTCATTACAATTTTGGAAATCTTGCTAAGACAAATAAGAGAAAACAAGAAGGTCCATGGTTTAAAAATCCAAAGCAAAGAATATAAATTATGGGCTTTTGTGGACGATTTGGTGATAATTTTAGAGGATCCAGTACTTCAAATAAGAGATCTTTTTCAAATATTGAAAGATTATGGCCAGATATCGGGCTTTAAAATAAACTTGGAGAAATCAGTCATAATCACCAAAAATATGCATAGAGAGGAAGAAAAAGAGTTACAAGAAATAGATGGATGTAACATACAAAACAAAGTGAAGTACTTAGGAATATGGATTTCTAAAAGAAATACAGATCTTTTCAAAAAATAATTATAAAGTAAAATGGAAAGAGATCAAGAAAGATTTAATGAAATGGAGTAAATTAAATTTATCTCTGATGGGAAGAATTGAAACTATTAAAATGATGATTTTATTGAAAATGAACTTTCTCTTTCAGTGTATACTGATAATTCATAATAAAAAAGTGTTTAAAGAATGGAATAATGATATCAGGCACTTTATTTGGAATAAAAAAAGGCCAAGAGTATGTTGGAAAATATTAACTAGAAGAAAAGAAGATGGGGGAAAAACCTTCCGGATTTAGAAATATACCATAAAGCAAATGTATTAGATTGGATAATGGATTGGATAAAATTGGAAGATAAAGGAAGTTTGAAAATAGAAGGTTTTAATAATAGATTTGGCTGGCATGGCTATTTAGGATATAACAAGGCAAAAATACACAATGATTTTAATCATCACATAATTAGAAGATCCCTCCTAAAGACTTGGTTGGAGATAAAAAAAGATGTATATCAAAAATTACCATTGTGGATATCACCACATGAGGCATTTCATGGTCGCTGGACAGCAGTAGGAAGAACAATTAATTTGGAATGTTGGGAAAGGGCAAGAAAAAACAAATAAATTCACAAAAGCGCAAGATCTAAGAGAAAACTATTGGAAGATGGAGCATAGATGGTACTTAACCCTGGCAAGAATAGCAAAAATAAATAACACAAATACAAATCTATGCTGGAAGTGTAAACAGAATGTGGGAACATGGATGCATGTTTGGTGGCGATGTCCAAAAATAAAAAAAATTGGGAGAAAATACACAAGGTAATACAAAACATCTTTAACACCAAATTTGAATTACAACCTGAATTATACTTATTCAATATGACAAATAAAATAGACTCAATAATAGAAAGATGGTACTGGAGACCTATCTTATATATGGTATCGGCAGCAAGACTACAATTGGCATATAAATGGTAAATGGAAGAAATACCGACTAATGATGAATGGATTTCAAAAGTGATAGAAATTAAAGAGATGGACCGTTTGACTAGAATTTTAAGCAATGAAGATTCTGAGGAATTAGAGGTGGAGTGGGCTCCAATAGAGAAATATATAAAAGAAATATGGAAATAAGAGGTATGGAAAGACAATAATAGAAAGATATATATATATATATATATATATATATATATATATATAAAGAGAGAGAGAGAGAGAGAGAGAATGCATTAAAATGAAAGTAAGATGGATATAGATATTAATACAAATAGGTTTAAATAATGAAAAGCGTAACCTGAGAATTGTTATAAATGAATAAGTAGCATGCTAACTTTGGAAGAACTATGGAAGGGGGGGGGGTTGGTTCTTTTTTTATATATTGGTAATATTTTGAAGAGATTGAGTATATACTCAAGATCAAGAAATGTATATAATATATATATATATATATAATTAATAAAAATATATAAGGAAAAAAGAATAAAGTTAAGAGAATGAGGCGTCACCAGATAATGCTGGAAGAATGTCACATGGTTATGTGCTGACTTGTGCTACTGCCTTCCTTTATGATATCAGGGGTGCTGACATTAGTCAAGGTGGATGGGAAGACAATATGTTTTATTATCATAGCCCAGGAGCATTCAAGTCTATTTTTTAAGTGATTAAAAGTAACTATTTTATAAATTTCATGAAACAAGAAAGCAAAATGTTACTTTTTTAAAAATGTAACTATAACAGCATAAATATTTGGCAGGACTTTAGATGATAGCTTAATTGCTTTAAAAATTAACTTGCCAAGCTCTGCACTAACTAGGAGGAGGAAAAGGAGATGAAGGAGACCAAACAGACCTTCTATAATCCCACAGTTGCCACACTAATCCAAAACATTATTTGGACACATTTATTAAACTTACCCAAATCTACACACATACACACGATTCAAACATTTTCATTTTCATTGTTTGAAGGAAGTGGCTGTTAGGCCTCTTCTGAAAAAAACCTTCCCTGGACCTCCTGGACATGAACAACTATAGGCCAGTCTCTTTGTTACCATTTTTGAGCAAGGTAATTGAGAGGGTGGTTGCCCTTCAACTCCAAGCTGTCTTGGATGAAACCGATTATCTAAACCCATTTCAAACTGGCTTTAGGACAGGATTTGGAGTTGAGACTGCCATGGTTGCCTTGACCGACAACCTGCATCTGAGCATCAACAGGGGTAGTGTGACCCTGTTGGTGCTTCTAGATCTCTCAGCGGCTTTTGATACGATAGATCATGGCATCGTCTTGGATCGCCTAAGTGGGTTAGGAATCGGAGGCACTGTGCTCCAGTGGCTCCACTCCTTCCTCTCAGGCAGATCCATGCTGATCAGGGACAGTTGCTCCAGTGAAAAGGAGCTCACATGCAGCGTCCCTCAAGGCACCATTCTGTCCCCAATGTTGTTTAACATCTATATGAAGCCACTGGGTGAGGTCATTCGGAGTTATGGAGCTGGGTGTTATCAGTACGCTGATGACACCCAGATCTATTTCTCCATGTCATGATCATCGGCCTCGAATTCCGATGGCGTCTCTCCCCTCAATGAATGTCTTAAGGAGGAGCCCTGGTGGCGCAGTGGTTAAATGCCTGTACTGCAGCCACTCACTCATAAACCTCAAGGTTGAGAGTTCAATACTAGCCAGGGCTCAGGCTTGACTCAGGCCTGCATCCTTCCGAGGTCGCTAAAATGAGTACCCAACTGTTGGGGGGGCAATGAGCTTACAGTTATAAACCGCTTAGACATCCCATAGCGTGATATGAAGCGGTATATAAATGATGCTGTTTTTTTTTTTTTTTTTTTTTGCTTAAGGCAGTAATGGGCTGGATGATCAAAAACAGATTGAGAGTAAATCCAGAAAAAAATGGAGGTGCTCATGGTAGCAGCCCCAAAACCAAGAACTGGGCTGCAACCTCCGGTCCTGGATGGAGTCACAGTCTCCATAAAGGACTGTGTTCGCAGTCTGGGGGTGCTCTTTGACTCATCGCTCCTGATGACTAATCAGGTAAATGTGAAGGTCAGGAGTGCCTGTTATCAGCTTCAGCTGATACGCCAGCTGTGCCCTTTTCTGGAAGTAAGGGACCTTGAGACTGTTGTGCACTCGCTGGTAACCTCCTGTCTGGATTTCTGTAATACACGCTACATGGGGCTACCCTTGTGCTTGGTCCGGAAACTTCAATTAGTACAAAACATGGCAGCCAGAGTGGTTTCTGGAACATCTAGGAGGGACCACATAACTCCGGTGCTAAAGTCCCTCCACTGGCTGCCTATTAGTTTTCCGGGCCCAGTATAATGTGTTGGTTATTACCTTTAAAGCCCTAAATGGCTTGGGTCCATCCTATCTTCGGGACCGCCTCCTCCCATATAATCCTCCCCGCGCTCTCCGGTCCTCTGGGAGGAACCTGCTCCAGCCATTAAAATCTAGGCTGTCCACAACCTCCCAGAGGGCATTTTCGGTAATCACCCCCAGATTATGGAACGGCCTGCTGGACGAGATCCATCAGATTACAACACTAAACAGCTTTAAAAAGGCTGTTAAGACTGATCTCTTCCAGCAGACCTTTCCAGAATAGATTCCAGGCCTTAGAAACTCCCTTATTTCTGCCCTCTCCTTATTTGGATGTTGCTGCTACTCTGCCTGTTCTATTACAGTATTATTGTACTGTATTGTATATTATTTTGTATTGTATGTTATTTAATTTGTATGTCTTAACTAGTCTCGTTTTAATACTTTTTTAATGGGGGTGGGCATTGGGTCTTTCTGGTTTTATATTGTGTGTAATTTTAATTGTTGTTAGCGGCCCCGATTATTCTCAGAGGGGCAGGGTACAATTATTATTATTATTATTATTATTATTAAATATTTTTCATCAAACAGGAATCTATCAGTTCACCTGGAAATCTCACATGAGGTGAAAAGTAGCAATAACTTAATTCAGCATTATATTTTAAAAAGTTAATTTTCATCAGACAAGCAATTTTTTTTCTTCCTGTTTGGGTTTATTTGCTTTGGAAATGTGGGACACTTTCACTTTCCCTTGATTTTAATTCTTCTTTAAGCAGTTTTTCCACTTCCTTTTCAGAAAGTCACAGGAATATGTTTTGCCAAGATAACAGTCACCCAAATTATGTTAGTGTTTCAGACATTTACACAATCCACTAGGTCCATAACAAGATAAAAACAGAAGGAACATATTTAGCAATGAATTATGGAAGGATCACAGCATGTTGTTTTGTATAAGCTGAGGTTCATTTCATAGTTTGAATGTCAGTTGTTAACACTCTTCACAGTTTAAGCCTGCTTGCTTAATATGTGTGCATTTATTAATGCATAATTTTGCAGACTGTGGTGGTATTCACACCCTCCAAAAGGCACATATAAATTCTTCTTTCCAGAGCTTTTTGTTAGTATTTGCAATTAGTATTTAAACCTCTATAGAGGTTTAAAAGAAAATATAAAAATGCTTTCAGTTTGAGCCACAGATCTCTTCTATTGATCTCCTGCTGCCGCTGTTACTTATTAACCAGCCACTATTAAGGACCAATTCTAGAGATGAAATGAGTGTGCTTCCAAAAAATCTCATCTGAGTATCGGGTTGTCTAATATTTTCAGTATTTTTGGAGCATCCTATATTTTCTGGTCACTGAATATTTTAGATGGATTTGACATCTGATGGTATTTTATATGAACATTTGATCTTTTCCAGCTGGTATTCTGCCATATTTGACATCTGACATGAAGCATTACATGACTAACATCTTTGTGAGATTTGATAACCATCAAAAATGATCTAGATTTTAAAAATGACAATCTTTAGCACTCTAATTTAGACATAATTTTATACTTAGAATGAACATTACAAATTTGAAATCTCAAATGTTGTATGTGCATAAAGGGTCTCCATAAGTTGAAAATGACTTGAAGGCACACAACAACAAATAACACAAAGAACTGGTGTACCAGTCATACTGGAAGCAATGTTAAATGTGTCTTCACATTCCATGTACCTAAATATCTGAAGGCCTAAGATTCTGTCTGATTTTGGAAGTTAAGTAGGTTCAAGCCAAGTCACCCCAGAGTATTCATGGCCTCAGAAAACCCTATGCAATGCATGCAGTTACCATTAAATCATCAGGAAACATGAAGGTGCATGCTTATTACCAGTGCTGCTATTAATTGGGAACAGGGATGCTTCTGTGTTTAAGGGAAGAATAAGTATCAGGATCCCAGAGGATAGGGGGACGTGTAAGCCTTTATTTACCTTCTACAGTCCTGATGAAAATCATTCTTTCATATTTGATGTTTGTATTGAGAGGAACACCCACAAATATATATACTTGCTATAGATGACTGGATTAAATAGCAAAGAAGAGTGACAACAGTGAGAGCAGAGGAGGAGGAAAGACTTATAAATAAAAGCATTAAAATGTTTTCTCATGGGTGACACTCACCCCTGGTTGGAAGAATTTTTCAATGTAAAAGCAAACAAAATAAAGGACAGTTTTATCTGAGTCTGCAACTGGCATAAAGTATACTGCATTGAACTAGAACTGGAAAATTATAGGTTCTGATTCTAATAGCTGTGAATGTCAATGTGTGGCCTTGACTCCCTCTCATAGAAAATGGGATAACCCTGGCAAGTGTCATAACTCACCCTCTGGAATTTGAGAAGTGGGGCACAGAGGATTGGCAAGGGTTTATTGCTCCAGATAATGGCAACTTCTCTGAATCTAAGGAGCACGGGGCTGAACCAGTTGAGAGATCCTCTCCTCAGCAGACTTGATATATTTTGAGGATGCGTCCACTTCCTTTGGAAGTTGCAGAAGAGATAAGGAGAGGCTTTGTAGGTCCCTTTGTAGGTTCTCTGTAGGAACTTTCTTTTTTAGATGTTGAGGTTCATGATTCTAAGATTGGGATTCACAATTTCCATAAGCCAACAGACCACAACTCCATGCTACATTTTCTTAGTTGTCATCCCTACCAATTAAAGAAGAATTTACCATATTCACAGTTTTTAAAATTAAAAAGAAATTCTTCCAAAAAATAGTCACTAAGAAATAAGAGCTGATCAATATCAACTAGATCTATACTATAGAGCAGGGGTAGGCAAACTTTTTGAGCTGGGGGCCAGGTCACTATCCCTCAGACTATTGGAGGGCCTAAGTAAATAAATAAATAAATATTTTAAAAATAATTCCTACATACACTGCACACATCATATTTTGAAGTAAAAAAACAAAACGGGAACATATACAATATTTAAAAACCCACTTTGGGCAAGTCACATTCTCTCAGCCTCAGAGGAAGGCTATGGCAAACCCTCTCTGAAGAAATTTTGCCAAGAAACCCCCAAGAAAACAGAAACAAATCAGCATCAACACAACAACAATTAATAATAGAAATTTTGCCAAGAAAAACCCAAGAATATAATAATAATAATAATCATTATCATCATCATCATCAACAACAACAATTAAAAATGCTATCTTAAATGAAACGAAAAAGCGCAGGGGTGGCATGAGTGAATCGTGTCTGAGGATGGAGTCTGGAGAGCTGGCCTCGAATCCCTGCTTGGCTATGCAAACCCACTTTGGCCAAGTCACACACTCTCAGCCTCAGAGGAAGGCTATGGCAAACCCTCTCTGAAGAAATTTTGCCAAGAAAACCCCAAGAAAACAGAAACAAATCAGCATCAACACAACAATTAATAATAGAAATTTTGCCAAGAAACCCCCAAGAAATAATAATAATAATAATAATAATAATAATTATCATTATCATCATCAACAACAACTGCTTGAGACTCCAGCCTCAGACACGTGCTTCGCTCATGCCATCCCTGCTCTTGTTTGTTTCATTTAAGGTAGCATTTTTAATTGTTGTTGTTGGTGGTGATGATGATAATGATTATTATTATTATTATTTTTCTTGGGGTTGTCTTGGCAAAATTTCTATTATTAATTGTTGTTGTGCTGCAAACCCACTTTGACCAAGTCACAGACTCTCAGCCTCAGAGGAAGGCTATGGCAACCCCCCCCAACCAACCTCTATCCTCATGGCTGTGGCTGTGGCTGTGGCTGTGGCTCTGGATCTTTCTCTCGCGCACACTCTGGATCTCTCTCTCACACGCTCTGGATCTCCCTCTCTCTCATGCTCTGGATCTCTCTCTATCTCTCTCTCTCATGCTCAGGATCTCTCTCTCGCATGCTCTGGATCTCTCTCTCGTGCGTGCTCTCTCCTCCCCTCCCTCGCACGCTCCCTTCCTGTTCTTCTATTTATGCGGTGGCTGGACGTTCTAAGAGCCACGAAGTAGGGGAGGGAGGCAGGCAAGTGAGCAGAAGAGCACATGCGCCACATGGGTGAGGTGCTCACTTGCTTGCCTGCCTGCCTGCCATGGAAGGCGGAGGAGGAGGAGGGCGGAGGAAGAGGCAGAGGGCGGAGGAGGAGGAAGAGGCAGAGGAAGAGGTGGAGGGCAGAGGAAGAGGACAGCAGAGGAAGAGGCGGAGGGCGGCGGAGGAGGAGGAGGCCACATGCTTGCTGGCTCGCACGCGTCTCCAGCCACTATTTTGTGTTCCAAAATGGCATCCGGAGTCGTGCACAAGCCCCATGACGGGAAAGGTCACACGCATCTCCGGATGCCATTTTGGAACACAAAATGGCGGCCGGAGACATGCACAAGAGAGAAAGGCGGCAGTGGCGGCAGTGGCGGTTGGAGCGGTGGTGGCGGCAGCAGTGACAGGACCAGCCACAGGCTGGTTACAAGGCCTCAATGGGCTGGGTTTGGCCCATGAGCCGTAGTTTTCCGACCCCTGCGATAGACCCTTTCCCCAACATATTGTCCAGGATGCCAGGCATATTGCTTCTCTCAAAGACCGTTCTACATTATTTCTTCCTTCTAATAGAACAACTTGCAATAGAATCATAGGTTCCTTTACCTTTAATCATGCAGCACATCATATCAAATGTATCATTTGGAAACATTGGCATATTGTACAGAACATTCCTGGTTGCTCTAAAGCACCTATTATAGCTTTATGCAAACCAGGAACATAAAAGACTTATTAGTTCATACTGATTTTTATGTGCATAATCAAGTATCATCTCACATTAGGGGACATTACAAATGTGGACACTGTTCCTGCTGTAATCAATCACTGAATATTAAAACATTTGTACATCCCACATTACAGGATCATTATGAGTTAAAATGTTTCACTTACTGTAATTCTAAGAATGTTGTGTATGTGATCCTATGCCCCTTTTCAAAGATTTACGTAAGACAAACTACAAGATATCTGAGAATTAGAATTGCGGAACATAAAAGTACAATCCGCAATAGAAGTTTGGATACCTCATTAGTAGAACACTGTTCACAATTGGGTCATACTCCAGATTCCTTAATTTTTTTTGCTATGGAACAGGTTAAGTTTGGTCCCTTTTATAGTGGATCAATACAAACTTAACTTGCACAAAGGGAGGCATTCTGGATCCATAAATTAGCCTCAAGTAAACCTGTGGGCTTGAATGAACACCTTGACTTGTCTGTTTTTCTGTAATAGTAATGTCATAGAATCATAACTTAGGACTGTGATGGATTGTTGTAATTTTAGAGGCATATAGTTTAAATGTTTGATATAGGATAATTTTTGACAGGAGTTTATATATTCTTACTAATATCAAGTGCTCCCTTTACATTACTGTAAAATCTCATTTACACTTGTAATGTATGTTTAGCATGTATTTCAGCCTGTTCTTAGGGCTTACATGTTGGGAAACTCAAGTTTTTTCACCATAGATTCATGTTTCTTTAAGAAATTCAGTGTATGTATTAGCCACCTGCAGGAAATTTAACAGTAAGAGTATATTAGTACATTTAGTTACTACCAGTCTGTAATCATGTATTGGGTTCTTGCAAACTGAATATGATTGTGAATATGGGTAAGTAATGGATAGATACAAGTAATGTTATTTTTAGGGATTTTGCTTTGTGACTATAGCATATATTGTCACTAATGTGTGTTAATTTCATAGATTTAGAAGCATGGAATAGCTTATTGGAAAAATAATCCAGAACAGGGTGTTATATTGTTACTGAAGAAGACTTTGGAGTTGAAACGGCCACACAAATACTCCAGAGGTAGCTGTCTGCTACCAGTAACAGGAATACTTGACAGGAATACTTTTTATATGTATGTTATCATTGCTGCAATTATTTACTACATGCTACCACCTTGTGTTATTACAACTTTGAATAACCACTAAACAAAAACTTCTGCAAGTTTATTCATTGAAAAACTAACTCAACAAAATCTTGTTCCAGTGGATTTATGGTGAATTACCAGAACACTGCTATTATTGTCAGACTGGTTATTGAACTGGCATTATTGGGATAATCATCTTATATTTATCAATTTTGGATTAAATAGAAGAATTATCCTCATGACCTCACTGGTCTCAGAGTTGCTGCTGGAGTCGCCCAGACTTTTGGTTCTGGGCGACTTCAACATCCCTCTTGAGACCGGTTTGTCCAATCTAAGTGGTGCAGCTCGGGAGTTCATGGAGACCATGACAAACATGGGCCTATCCAAACTGGTTGATGGGCCCACGCATTGTGCTGTTCATACCCTCGATGGGGTTTTTAGTATGGAACAGGAATATCCGTGGGCAGAGGTTATAAAAGCCTCCGCATTGTCATGGACGGATCATTTCCTGGTCAAGATAGAGCTAAAGGCCACTATCAGCCCCCTCGGGGGTGGTGGACCCATTAGAATGGTCCGCCCTCGAAGACTAATGGAACCCATTGGTTTCCAGAATGCCTTAGAGGGTTTAATGGTTGGTAATGCCGGTGATTCTGTCGAAGCCTTGGTGAACACTGGGAACACCGATCTGACCAGGACTATCGACACAATCGCTCCCAAGCGTCCTTTCCAGCCCGCTTCGAATTGTAGGCCCTGGTACACTGAGGAGCTCAGGAGGATGAAGCGAGCTGGACAACAACTACAGCGCAAATGGCGGAAGACTCGACTCTTATCGGATAGAACTCGCCTTAGGAAGCATCTTGATTCCTACAGGGAGGCTTTACGTGCAGTGCAGAAATCGTTCTGTTCTGCACGTATTGCATCTGCAGAGTCTCGTCCAGCAGCACTGTTTAGGGTGGGGGGGGAGCTGACGAAGGTTCCTCCAGAGCCGAGTCCCCTACTTAACCCAACGACGGCCTGCTGTGACGCATTTAACATCCACTTTGCAGATAAAATCTCTCGGATAAGAGCTGACTTAGACGCCATTGTTTTGACAGAATCCACAGATGAGGTGTCCAACAACTCCGTTGATGGTGATTTATTGGATCAGCTTCAATCTGTGAGTACTGATGACGTGGACAAGCTCGTTGGAAAAATAAGGAAGACGACTTGGCCTCTCGATCCGTGTCCATCTTGGCTGGTCGTCCAGGGGGGGACATGTTGAGAGTATTTCTTTGGGATGCAATCAACACGTCCTTCAGGGAAGGCATTGTACCATCATGCTTGAAGGAGGCAGCAGTCAGGCCTCTCCTGAAAAAACCTTCCCTGGACCCCCTGGATAGAAATAATTATAGACCAGTCTCCTTGCTTCCTTTTCTTAGCAAGGTGATCGAGAGGGCAGTTGCTTCCCAACTCCAGGCAGTCTTGGATGAAACCGATTATCTTGATCCATTTCAAACTGGCTTAGGACAGGACATGGAGTGGAGACTGCAATGGTTGCTCTGACCGATGACCTCTGCTTGAGTATCGACAGGGGCAGTGTGACCCTGTTGGTGCTCTTGGATCTCTCAGCGGCCTTTGATACAATAGATCATGCCATCCTCTTGGATCGCCTGAGAGAGTTAGGAATTGGAGGCACTGCTCTGCAGTGGTTCCGTTCCTTCCTCTCGGGTAGATCCCAGAGGATGAGGCTCAGGGACAGTTGCTCATCTAAAATGGAGCTTAATTGTGGCATCCCTCAGGGCGCTATCCTGTCCCCGATGTTATTTAATATTTACATGAAGCTGCTGGGTGAGATCATTCGGAGGCATGGCGCGCGGTGTCTTCAGTACGCTGATGACACCCAGATATATCTTTCCATGGCCAGATCATTGACTCAGACTTCAGATGGCGTCTCTCCTCTTAATGACTGTCTTACAGTGGTAATGGATTGGATGAGGAAAAACAGATTGAGGCTGAATCCAGACAAAACGGAGGTACTTGCAGTCACAGGCCCGAAACCAGATCTGGGAATACAGTCTCCAGTCCTGGATGGAGTCACGCTCTCCTTCAAGGACTGTGTTCGCAGCTTGGGGTACTTCTAGACTCATCGCTTCACATGACTAGTCAGGTGAATGTGGCAGTCAGGAGTGCCTGTTATCAGCTTCGGCTGATACGCCAACTGCATCCTTATCTGGATAGGAGGGACCTGGAAACTGTGGTACATGCTTTGGTAACCTCACGTCTGGATTACTGTAATGCACTCTACATGGAGCTACCCTTGTGCCTAACCTGGAAACTGCAATTGGTACAAAATATGGCAGCCAGGTTAATTACAGGAACATCTAGGAGGGAGCACATAACACCAGTGCTTAAATCCCTCCACTGGCTGTCGATTAGTTTCCGGGCACAGTACAAGGTGTTGGTTTTGACCTTTAAAGCCCTACATGGCTTGGGTCCATCCTATCTTAGGGACCGCTTCTCCCCGTATGATCCTCCCCGCGCCCTTCAGTCCTCTGGGAGGAATCTGTTACAGCCAATAAAGACCATGCTTTCGCAGACCTCCCAGAGGGCCTTCTCTGTGACTGCTCCTGTGGCATGACCTGCCGGATGAGATCCGTCTTATTACTACTCTTGCTGCCTTTAAAAGGGCAGTAAAGATGGATCTCTTCCGGCAGGCCTTCCCGGAATAGCCACCCGGCCATATGGAGGTAATCTGCTGCTCTCACTTTTCTGGCTGCCATGACATGTTTGCTAATTGCTTTGTATTACATTTTATGATTAATCTGATTTTAATTCTATAACAGTTTAATTTAGTTTTAAGGGGTGGGAGGGTTGGGGTGGGGGTGGAGGGCGTGGGAAGTTGGAATGTTTTAATTGTTGTATTTTTTAACTTGTTGTAAGCCGCCCCGATTGCCGAGCAGAGGGGCAGGTTCTAAATAAATTATTATTATTATTATTATTATTATTATTATTATTATTATTATTATCCTGTGTAGTATTGTACATCCTTGCATGGTTTTTGTCATTATTTTTCAATTATTGTTATATTTATTAGTCGTCATATATATAGATTCTATAAGATATGGTTCAGCTGTGTTGTATCCTATTAGTTTGTTTTCTCTCCCATTTTTAAGTAGTTACAGTGTAAGCCTCCTGTTATGTTGGGACTTTGTAGGTTCTGCCAACCTAGCAGTTCAAAAGCATGTAAAAGTACAAGTAGATAAATAGGTTCTACTTTGGTGGGAAGATTAACAATGCTCTGTACAGTAATGCTGGACACATGAGCACAGACTGGTCTTTGACAACACTGGCTCTTCAGCTTACTAACAGAGATGAGCACTACCTCCTACAGTTGGACATGACTTGACAATCACAACAGAGGGCAAATCTTTACCTTTTCTGTAGGTCCCAGCACCTGTTAAATAAGAAATGCTGACTCATTAAGTATCTGGCATCCAGAGACAGCTGCCTATAAATCTCCCAACAACTCCCTGGAGTCTTTGCATCTGGCAGCGCTCTTGAAATTTGTGTGCTGTTGACCTTTGGACTGGCTATGATTGACAATTCTATGTCTTACCCCTTTTTGGTTTCATATATCTGGATTGCAGGCTTGGTGTAGCAACTTCTGGACCAGCTGATAATCTTGCTCTGGTTCCTTCTTTTATCTTGCTGGGTTACTTGTGACTGATTTTGGGGGGAAGCAGACGGGTGGCCGTGGGTGACCCCGGGAAGCTGCGCTGCGGGGCTGAGGTATCCAGACAATTCGGCCCCGCGGCGCGGCTTCGCCACCCCTGGAAGGAGCGCTAAAATAGCTCTCCTTCCACAAGTCGCCGAAGGTGCGCCACAAAAAGCTGGCGGCACACCTTCAGTGACTCTTCCGCTGCAGCGTGTGCGAACGCTGTGGCGGGAGGTCCTCCTCGGAGCGTCGGCCGTGCGGAGGGGCCCGCGCTCCAAGGACGACCTGGGGAAGGGGTTGGGGCACCCACCGTGTGGCTGCCCCTCCCCTTCCCTACCCCCAAAATGGCCCTTTTGGCCGTCTGCTTCCCCCCTTGGACTCTGTGCCTTACAACCACCTGACTCTCAAATTACTTGCTTTCTATAGCACAGGACAACAAGGGTCCATTGAAGTTGTTATACTGATAAAACTCTTATCAGAGGAGTTGGGAGGGTTATTCCCTTCTCCTGCCTGCAAAGCATCCTATACTTGTTTGTTGAAGTTTCTCTGAGGATATAAATAAATTAATAATAATAATAATAATAATTATTATTATTATTTCTATCCCACCCCTCTACCAAAGCAATCAATTGTCTAGTTCAAGTAAATGTCAGTAATGTAAGACAGATAATACTTCCCTGGGTCATATTATGTGGGCATGCTCAGAGATTACCCTTTGTTGATTAGATCTATTATAAAATATCAATTTTGTATTGGTGAAAATTTGATGCTTATAGATATGCACATTTCTTTTCATTATATCCTTGCACAACATGATTGGCTCCTGCCCTGACTGTTCCTGGAACACTTATACTCCAGAGTTGAAGACTAAGCATTCATCATATATTGTTGTACCATCAGAAGATTTAACTGCTTTAACAACCAATGAACATGTATTTTATAGACATCATTTTCTTGAAAATGTTTTTGTTTTTAAATGTGGTCAGGTTATATTAATGTATCTGCCCAGTGCTATCCCTACCCTAATATCCAGTGTGGGTGGTGGGGCTTTTAGGTAGGGGGTGGGGCCCTGGGCAGAGGGTGGGGCTTCTAGGGGCCACTGCTGCTGCTGCTGTTGCAGCAGCAGCAGCAGCAGCAGCAGCAGCAGCAGCAGCAGCGCTCTACTCAGAACAACACCATGGCAGTGGAATTGAAAGGGCTGTGCTTGACCCTCTCCTTCACTGCCAGGGGGTCATTCTCCTCAGGAGTAGAATGATGCCATGGCATTAGGGTCAGGAGGGGTGTAGAGAAGGCAAAACCATGAGAGGAGCACTTGCCCCTCCTCACCTTACAGTGAGAGGAGGGCCCAACTGGGTGTCACCCCTCTTCTGGGGTGTTACCTGGTACAGGGGTGCAGCCCTGTATTATATGCCATGCTATTATATCTGCCTAGCCCACAATCACATCCTATGAGGCACCACCCTTTTTTCTCCCCTCTATTCTTTGTAACCATACTTTGGAAAGCCCATTTTAACGAAATACTAGCAGTTAGCAGATGGTACAATGTTTGATGTCAGGCCCTGTGTGATTTACCCTTCATTAAACACCTCTTCCATCTTCTCTTTGAACCTGATACTTATCTGTTTTCAGTGCATCATACTGGGAGAGAAAAAAAACCCCTCACATTTATTATCATAACAATTTTTATTGCTTCAGCAAAGTTTTGCCCTGACCATCATCCTGCAAACATATGACCTCTGATCACTGCAGCTCAGAGTTTAGAGATCTGAACACTTTTATGTCTCTTAATAATGCAACACAAGTCCCAAGTATCTCCCAGCTAAATACTAACTGGGTCCAAATATCTTAGTTTCACCAGTGTTCCTACATTAGGCACTCCTACAATCAATCACTGGAGCCTCCTAAGGATTCTGCTTCACTATGGATGCTCAGTATTACACATGGTTGAAATAATCTCCCTACTTTTTGCAGTCCTTTTCACACTGATTCTGTTTCTTGGAAGAATTCCTGAACATACTTCAGCCAAGCTTTTTAATATAATTAGTTGAAGAAAACTATGCTTTTGCTAATAATAGCAGTTGCATTATAAATTATTCTTATAAACATCCTGACCCCCAAAAGCAAGGAAATCAAAGCTAAGTGAAGTGGTATTATTCATGAGATAATCACTGTGCATTGCAGATAGCACTGTGGATTATGCATGGTATGAAGTAATATTTTTTATTGCCAACCTGCATATTTGAGTATGCTGAGAAGCAACTCTATAATTTTGTAAGTGCCACCCTTACTTAACACTGTAGTGGAACTTAATTATATTAGTGGGTTATAGAGCAAATCTAAAATTTCATTCAATGAAATCCATTTTGTTCTGGATTCAGCCTGTAATACATAAACACGGTCAAAGTTACTTTATACACATTCATCTACTTTGACTTATAGTGAGTGTCCATGACTTCAGGTAATGTTTTTCCAGCTGTGAATAAACTGCCAAATGAGGATTGGTGATTCTCCAATCCTATACATATCTACACATAAATATATCATATTGAACTCAGTGGGACTTACATCAGGGTAAATTGCTGATAGGATCACACCCAGGATGAACATCACTACTTTGGACTCCATTGAATTTTCAGTTTTCATAGTCTGAAAATAATTGCCATTGATTTGTGAAGTTATTAACTCATTAGATTTTTTTCTCCCAATGTGTCTTGGTTTATTAGATCTTTTAATTAATGCTGAAATTAAGCCATGTATTCTAACAAGTTATTTGATTTTAGACTATTAGAATTTGTTGGAGTGGTTGATCTTTCTATGGCGGATTCAGAAAGGAGGGCCTAAGAAGAAGAATTAGGAGTGGGGAAGATGAATCATGTGGAACTGAAAAACTGAGTTTGGGGAGTGTGAATAAGCATTTAATTATCACTCTCCATGACACGGGTCCAGCCAGCAAATCACTGCCTCAGAAGACTCTATCATCACTCTTAACAAACCTTTAATAAACAAGGCATCTGAAATATTCCAGGTGAGGTCTGATTAAAGCAGAGAAGAATGGCACTACTACTTCTCTAAATCTGAACACTAAGGGGCTTTGCAGACCAGCCTAAAGAGCTGGACTGAGGGTGGATTTGGGGTGGGGCAGCCACGTGCTGGCTGCCCCAACTCCATCCCAATGCTGTTCTGATGCTGTGCACCTGTTTGCACGCCGCACGGTATCAGGACACCCTCCTGGTGCAACGTGTACACACGCCACATCAAAAGGGCATGGAAGAGCTGCATAGCCACACAGCCTAAAAAACCCACAAAAACCTATAATAAACATGCTGTTTGCTCCATCATTTAAGCATATATAAAGATGTTAACAACACTGGTTCCAGTGTGCACCTGTGAGAAATTCCACTTGTTACTTCTCTTCAGGATGAAGAGCAACCATTGGTGAACACTCTCTGTGTTCAATCTGTCAACCAATTACAGATTCATCTAACTGTAACACTGTTTAGCCCATAATTCATCAGCTTACCTGGAGAACATCATGGGGAACACTGTTAAAAGCCTTACTGACACTTCCGGTTGGGACGGCAAACCGTCGAGACGTGGTTCGGACCTTGTCCTCTAGAACCGTCTTGTCGAAGGTGGAAAGGGGCTGTGAGAACCACAGACACAGCCTTAATTATCCCCCTGGTAAGGGGGATTAGGAAGGAGACCCCCCAAGGCCGCTGTCTTTTATTTAGACAATGGTGAAGAGGTGGCAGTGGAGGAAGATATTTACGCGGGGAAGGACCTCTTTCTGCCTACGACTTTCCTCAGCAAGAGGGATAGGGATGCCTCCAACTTTTTAATTATTTGTGAGTAGAAGGAAGTTGATACTGGCTGTTTTTGGCCAAGAAGGTCGGAATTCTGGTCAAGTTTGTTTTCTTTTATGCAATCCTTCTTTTTTGAGGCTAAAGGCAAGAATTAACACAATACTTGTTGGCGGGGAAACTTCCCCTTGTAATTCATGTAAGAAGAAGCGGCTTAAATTAACAGCGTGATAAGCCTGGCAAGTCTTATGATCTCTTTCTTCTCCCCATATTTTTCTCTTTTTTTGGGACTTTATTATGTATGGAAAGACTGTAAATACTATAAACCGAATGAGAAGATTTGAACTGAATATTGGAGACAGGTGTGGTTAATTAGTTTGGGCTTACCCCATCTGCGGTGTGAGAGATCTTTTTGGATTCGAGTGGAATGCGCGCAGCGTCTTGGGAGTAACTGATTTGCTCGTGAGTAAGATCCCAAAAGACGCTGAACAATGCATCTTGGGAACGGCCTCTGAATAAACCAGAAGTAGAAGGCGGTAGACCGGAAGCTGGAAGTCAAAAACAGACGCCTGGACACAGGACACTGGGAAATGTAGTCCAGCGCTGCATGGTGAAGCCGGAAGGAAGGATACAGTGAGTTAATAAAAACTTTGACTCAGGAGCGAAGAAAGCCGGACTGGACATTAAAAATAGATGTGTGGGGGCTGTGGAAGATTGGGAAAGGTAATCCTAAACCCCTTTTGAAAGAATTTAAAGGGGCAAGTAGCGGCACCATCGAGCTTTACTGACTTTAATGACCTTTATGATTCTTGTGGATGTGCTTTGAATTGAATTGCTGAGGAGGAAAGTGAAGAAATTTCTGGACCTTTTGATGAATGGACTTTAAGAATTGATTAATAGACTGTTAGCGTTAGGAAATCATTCTGATTGAAGGTTGAAGAGCATCAATATATGTATGTAAATATATATATATATATATATATATATATATATGACTTAATGTATACATATATATATATATGACTCAAGACTGTTGATTTAAATATATGCATGGACCCTAGGTATTGAGGACTTATATATAATAAGACTGTTGGTTTAAGTATATTGGAGATCTGGGGATATTGTATTGTTATTTTGGAGCGTGGATAATAGTATATGTCATCATTGTTGAATATTATCAGGGGAATATATATATATGTGCATTGATATAGTATATATATGTATTAATGGCAACAAAAACAAGGGCACAGACGCAAGCTTTGGCTCAATCACAAAACAGTCATAGGCCCTCTGTGGATCAAACAAAAGGTGTAGATGACAACATGGCCCTTATGGAAGAACTAAGGAGAATCCGCCTAGATTTAAGTAAAGAAATACAAGATTTAAGGTCCGAGATGGTGGAACTAAGGACTGAAATTAAAAATGAACTGAAGACGGAATTAACTGTAGTAAGTGGTGCAATTGACAGGATGTCTACAGAGATGGCTAAAATTCAAAATAAAATGGAAACTATTGAGAAAAAACATGAAAACTTTGAAGGCAATCTCAAAGAATTTAGTGAGAAACAAAAGGAATTAATCAAGGTTAATGTTATGAGAGAAGTTAAAGCTAGGGAAAGATCCTTAAAAGTCAGAGGGATTCGGGAAGAAGAGAAGGAAAATATCTGGCAAAAAGTGATTAATATGATGAGTTCATATTTAGAAAAAGATCTAGCATTATGTGAAATGGAGATAGATCACCTGTTTCGTGTGAACTCCTATGCGGCAAAAAAGAATAACTTCCCCAGAGATATTATTATACTTTTTGTCAGGAAACAGGTTAGGGATACTCTGTGGTTTAACCATAAAAAAACCCCGATTAAATATGAAGGTAAGGAAATTCAGTTATATAAAGATTTGCCACCAGAAATAATGAGGAGAAAATATTATAATTTTCTAACAACTGAAATAAGACAAAGAAATATAAATTACCAATGGAAACTTCCAGAAGGCCTTCTAATTTGGTTTCAAAAGAAAAAGATTGAAGTAAGATCGTTAGACGATGCGAGGGAGTTCCATAAATTCCTCAAAAAAGAACAAAGAAAAGAATATAATAAGTGGAATGCTAGCCCAAGTAAGAAGTCACATAAAAAAAAAAACCAAGACAAGATACAGATCCTCTAAGAAGTGAGGGAAAGGGTTTATTAGCACAGAAACAAGACTCTAATTGGCTAAAGGAAGGCGATATAGACTCGTCTAATCCCGATCGGGAAAGGAAGGTAACGGCTTCAACAACTATCATAGAGAATTTAAATTTAGAAGAGGAATTAGGGTCAGAGGGAGAAATTAATTCGGATTTAAGTGAGGAGGATTCAGACTCTGGTAAGGTACAAAAATGAGTAGCTTAAATATATTAACTTGGAATATAAAAGGATTAAATGGTCCCGATAAGAGGGGGAAGGTCTTTCATTATTTGAATAAATTAAGCTGCGACATCATTGCTTTGCAAGAAATTAGGATCAAAAAGGATGATGTTAAGTTATTAGAGAATCCTAAATTAGGGAATCTATTTGCCTCTACAATAAATAAAAAAAGAAAGGGGGTTGCGCTATATGTTAATGCTAAATATGCTGTGACAAAAACTATGATTGATTCTAATGGTCATTTCGTGGCCGTACAAGCTGATATGTTAGGAATGAAGGTTTTGATTCTGGGGGTATATGGTCCCCATGAAAGTAAGGGGAAATTTTTAAAATGTTTATTAAATAAAATAGAGGATTTTTCATTTGATGTATGGATTGCTTTGGGGGACTGGAATGGGGTCATTGACCCATATTACGATAGGAAATCCAAAAAGAAAATTAAAAGTAATCAAGGTAAACTCCCCAAGGAGTTCTTCGAACTCATTGAAAGATTAGAAATTAAAGATGTTTGGAGGGAGAAGCAAGGAAGTAAAAAGGAGTTTACCTTTTTCTCGAATAGCCATCAGTCATGGGCTCGTCTCGATATGGTATTGACATCAGATAATATGTTACCTAAGGTGTCGAAGATAAAAATTAGGCTCAGAATTCTATCTGACCATAACCCGGTATGGGTTAGTATAGCATTAGGAAGAAGACAAACCACTTGGAAATTGAGAACAGATATATTAGAAAAAGAGGAAGTAGTTAAAGATATACAAGTGGTAACTGGAAATTATTTTAAAGAAAACCTAAATAGAAATGTTGGTTATGAGTTTGTCTGGGACACAGCCAAAGCAGTTATTCGAGGTTCATTGATGAAGAAATCCTTTGAATTAAAGAAAAAATGTCAACAAAAATTAGGGGCCCTATATATACAGTTGAGGGATAAAGAAAGGGAATTAGAGAAAATGTCAAACAATAAAAAAGTGTTAACTGAATATAAAGCCCTACAACAGCAAATTGAGCTGTTGATAACAGAAGAGTTTGAAAAAAAGATTCTCTTTATGAAACGGAAAAAAATTGAAGACGCGAATAAGCCAGGAAAGTGGCTTGCCTTTTTAATGCGAAAAGAACAAGAGAAAAAACAGATAACTTTTCTGACTGATGAGGAAAAAATAATTACGGACCAGGACCAAATTAAGCAGGTTATATATAAATTTTATGCACAATTGTATAAACAAAGCCAAAAACCAGATCTGGATGAAATAAAGAAATATCTGAAAAATTCAAAAATAAAACCATTGAATGAAGAACAAATATTAAATGTAAACCGTAAAATTACAATCCAAGAAGTCATGAACGCGATTAAAATCACTAAATTAAACAAATCACCAGGTCCTGATGGATTCTCGGCCGAGTTCTATAAGAAATTTGCTAGTCAATTAAGTTTACCTCTTTGTGAAATGCTAAATGAAATAGCAGAGGGCAAGACAGTTATTACAAAATCGTAGTCTCAAGCTGAGATAGTTTTGATACCTAAAGGGGGGAAAGATAAAGGAGATATAAGAAACTATAGACCAATCTTCCTATTAAACAACGATTATAAGATCTTTGCCACGATTTTGGCCAAAAGACTTAAAAAAATTCTTAGTAGCTGGATCCACCAGGACCAAACAGGATTTTTGCCCTCAAGGAAGGTCAGTGAAAACATTAGAACAGTGCTGGATCTAATTGAACTCCATGAGAGGAAAATAGATAAAAAGCTTGCTATGATATTTTTAGATTTTGAAAAAGCATTCGATAACGTCAGCTGGCCATTTTTGTTTAATGTATTAGATAAGATAAACGTTGGCGATAAATTTAGTAATTGGATCAAAGCCATATATAACCAGCAGGAAGCGCAAATATGTGTTAACGGTGAGAGGACTGAGTACATTCAAATTGAAAAAGGAACTAGACGGGGGTGTCCTCTATCCCCTCTACTCTTTTTGATAGTAGTCAAAATTCTTAATAATAATCTAAGAGATGATGTTAACATAAAAGGAGTAAAATGTAAAGGTTTTGAATTTAAACTTAAATCGTATGCCGACGATTTATTAGTCACAATTTCAGATATTGAAGACAGTCTAAAAAGTTTAGTATTGCAGTTGGATAAGTTCACTAAAGTTTCGGGTCTCAAAATTAATAAAGATAAGACAATAGTTGTACCAAAGAACATAACCCCAAAAGAAAAGGATAGTATCAAAGAAATAACAGGTTTTCAAATTGGGAAGAAAGTAAAATATTTAGGTATTGAAATTACTGGCCAAAATGTGGATCTATATAAAAATAACTATGAAAAACTGTTTAAAGAAATTAAGAAGGATATGGAAACCTGTGGGAAGATAAATCTATTGTGGTCAGAAATAATTTCAGCCATAAAAATGAAGGTTCTGCCTAAAATTATGTACCTATTCCAAAATTTACCAATTATTACAAACAATAAACCATTTAAGAACTGGAACAAAATTCTTTCTAATTTTATCTGGCAAGGCAGACACCCCAGAGTGAGACTTAAAATTTTGCAAGACAGCAAGGAAAGAGGGGGGTTGGCCCTCCCCAATTTGCAACTTTATTATGAAGCAAACTGTCTCAATTGGATGTTAACATGGTTTAATCTCAAGGATAAAAAAAAATTGGCGTTAGAAGGGATCGACCAGAGATTTGGGCTGCACGCCTATCTCTTCTATCAGAAATACAAGGTACATAAAGACTTTATGAATCATTACATCAGGAAGGCCATGTTACAAGTGTGAATTAAATATAAAGATAGAATTTGCCCGAGTATATCAATCTGGGCTTCAGTTCATGAAGCCTTTCATAATAGAGAGACTATTAAACAAGAAGAATGGTTAACTTATCAGGATCTAATTAATTATGATTGCAGGGATGGTCAGATGGAATTTAAAAAATTTGAACAGCTGTCCAACAAAGGATGTACTTTAGGTTGGCTTCTATATCACCAACTCAGGGAAAGATATCTTTTAGATCACAAAACGTTAGGAATTAGAACTAATAAGACTGAATTTGAAGAGTGTATGGTTGTGGATAATCCAAAAAAAGTTGCTTTATTTTATAAATGTTTATTAAATATCAATTTAGAAGAAGAGGTTGTAAAAGAATATATGGTTAAATGGTCCCAAGATATTAATCAAGTTATAAGGTTAGAACATTGGGAAAAAGCTTGGACCCAAAACCAAAAATATACAATGTGTTTTGATTTGCGAGAAAACCTCTTTAAGATGCATCATAGGTGGTATTTGACCCCTGTGAAACTAGCCAAAATTTATAAAGGATTGTCATTTAATTGTTGGAAGTGTAAACGAGCTAAGGGGACATTATTCCACATATGGTGGAATTGTAAAAAGGTGAAAAAATATTGGTCAACTGTACACAGAATCATGGAAGAAATACTAGAAACTAAAATAAGTTTGGATCCCAAATTGTATTTACTGAATATTATTTTAGATAGTAACTTGGAGGTAACACATGGGAAACTCATATATTATATGATTACTAGTGCGAGAATGGTTTTTGCCCATAAATGGAAGAGTGAATTATTACCGCACCAACAGGACTGGTTAGAGAAACTATTAGATCTGATGCAATTGGATAGATTAACAAGGATGAGGGAGCAAAATTGGGAAAAGAATGAAGTAATCTGGCAACCGCTCCTTAATTATATTAGTAATAGATATAAGGTTAAATGATAAGTAAAATGGGGGTGAGAGGTCTGAGTATTGATATCAACGATATCAATTAGTATGGATAAAAGATTATTGGAAGTCATAATGATGTTAGGAAAATATTAGTAGATACTGGAAGCGAAAATATAAGTTGGTATATACATATAACGTAAATGGAAAAAAGGATGTTAGTAATTACTTAAACCTCAGACTTTCTATAACTAAGTAAGAAGGAGTATATAGAAGTGAAGGTTAATATGACTTGACGCAGGTTCCAGGAGGTCATAAGGGGTATTTAGTGTTCACCCCTTTTCTTTTTTCTTTTTTTTCCTGTTCTTTCCTTTCCTTTTCTCTTTTTTCCTTCTTCTTCTCTTGTTCTGCTTTTTTTTCTCTTTCTTTCTTTCTTTCTTTCTTTCTTTCTTTCTTTCTTTCTTTGTTGTTTGTCTTTATAATAGGCTTTGTATGTAAATATCTTGTATGTGTGATATATGTAATGTAATGTAATGTGTAATCTTTTTTTTAATCTAATAAAAAGTTAAAAAAAAGGCTTACTGAAACCAAGATATACTATATGCACAGCACTCACCTGATCTACCAAGCTTGTGAAGTCTGACATAGCTTCTTTTTTGAGAAACCCATGCTGACTCTTAGTAATCACAGTGTTTCTTTCTAAATGTGCACAGACAAATTGCAAAATGATCTACAGTCTGTCTTGGTGTCAATATAAAAATGACTGGTCAGTAGTACCCTAGGCCCTCTTCCAATCTGCTGGGTCCTCTGCTGTCCTCCAAGATTTCTAAGAGATTATTGGAAGTGGCTCTGAGATTACATCTACAAGTTCCCCTAGTACTTTTGAATGCAGTCCACCCAGCCATTAATAATTCATTTACAATAGCTAGGTATTCCTTTAATACCTCTTTAACTAGGCTGGATTGTAGTCTCCTTTCTGCATGATTTATACTATTTTTAACAGTTAGGGCTGTTGCAGACTCGTCCAAAGGACCGGCCTGGGGGTTGAGTTGGGGTGGAGCAGCCACACGCCAGCAGCCCCAACCCCACCCTGACGCCGTCCTGATGCCATGCAGCCATATGCATGGCACGTGGTGTCAGGACACCCTTCCGGCGGAGCGGGCAGACACACTGTGCTGAAAGGGCATGGAAGAGCCGCAGCACCGGCTCTTAGGGCGGCCTTTTGCTGACCCTAAAAGGAGCAGGATTGGGGCCATGGCATGGGGTTGCTGCAACCGTGATCCGCCACTTCCTGGATTGGCTCTGTGCCACCCCAAATGGCCAGTCTGCATCGGTCCTTAGAGCATTATTTTCCTTTTGGGAGAAGAGTCAGGCAAAGAAGGTATTACACAGTGTGGGCATCTTAGCATTTCGCCAGCTACTCTACACATTGGCCTTACCATTTCTTTGTTCTCCCTTTTGCTCTAAGCATAGCCAAAAATATCTTTTTTTATTATTTCTAACTGCTATAGCAAGCCTGAACTCATTCTGATCTTTAACATTTCTTATCTTCCCCCTACAAGTATTAGCTATTTGTTTTCATTTCTTGGGGTAGTTTCTCTTTTCTTCCATTTCCTAAATCTCAGCTCATCCAAAAGTTATTGTACATCCAAATAACCTCCCACTTTTCTTCCTCATTGAAATTGTTTGCAAATGTGTCTTCACCATATATCACCTTTGGACCATGAACTCCAGTCTCTCTTTGCTCTTCAGGCTATGGGTTCTCACTCCCAAAGCTTATTGAAATCAGCATTACTGAAGTCCAGAGTGTGTATCTGACTATGTTTGTCCATCTTTTGCACAATGACATTGTTTGCAAGGCTAGTGAATTATTTGTTGGGCCTTGTACTCTTGGCAGAGTGTAATTTCCAACAAATATCAGAGTGACTGAAGTCTCCCATTACTGCTTGCTCTCTCTCTCTCTCATATTTGGTAATTTGTTGTAGACAGGCATTGTCCAAATACTCAGTCTGTCTCAGGGACCTATAGTAGAAGCTCACAGTTAGATCATTGTTGTTTCTCTGCACTTTAATTTTTACCGAAAGGCTCTCAACTTGTTCTCCATGCTCTAAGTCATGAGTCTCCTCATAGATGTATACATCCTTGTTATATAATGTTCTTCTCCTGCTTTCCTATTTCATTTATTTGTCTGGAATAAGTTATACCCTTCCATCACTATGTTCCAATCATCCCACCATTTCAATAATACCTATTAAACCATATTTACCTTCCTGTATAATGATGTTCAAGTTCATCTTATTTCTCATGCTCTGTGCATCAATGTAGAGACATCTAAGGCCAAGGGTCATTCTTTCTAGCTAATTTTATGTCATTGTTTTTCTGCCTATTGTACTGTTAGCCAAATCACCTCTGTGTCACTGAGGCTCAGTGGTGTCCCTGCACCGGATGTCAGCTGGTGTGGGGGGCAGAGCTTCTGGGGCAGCACATGCTCCCTCCCACCATACCCCCTGTCTTTTTCCTGATGAGGAAAAGGATGGGACAGCATGGGGTGGGGATGGGAATTTGTGTAGGGGAGTGTGAGGACAGAATGGGGGGAGTAGGTGGAAGCATGTGTGAGGATGATGTGGGCGGAGCACAGGGGGAGGGCTTGACCATGTGTCACGCTCTTCTGGGGTGTCACCCAGTGCAAGCCACACCATTGCAGCCTCCCAAGTGATGCCACTGCTAAGGCTGTTGGACAGTGCCTTCCTTCCCCCCAGAATACTGTCCTCCTTTCTCATGTAACTCACTTTAAAGCCCATATGCCTGATCAGATTTGCAAGACTCCTAGCCAATACATTTTCCCAGTTGCTGTGAGGTGCAATCCATCTCTTGACAGAGGTTCTCCTTCATGAAAACAGGCTATGGTCCAAGAAGACATTTTTTTTTCTTGGTGACACCATCCGAGTAGCTACTTATTCATTTCTAGTATTCTCCTCCCTCTTTCTGGGCCATTCAACAAGAAGGAGCAATGAAATAACCTGAACCACAAAGTCCTATATTTTTCCTTCCTAGACCATCATATTACCTTGCAATATGTTGAAGGCAATACCTTACAGTGCTATTTGCAGTACTATTATATAGTTTATCTTTCCAAGTAGTTCCCAGTGTGGCTTACAATACAAAATTAAAGATACAATCAAAAGTATTTTAAAACATAAAAATCCTAGAGATTAAAGAAATAACATAAGAAGAACATGGAAGTAGAACAGTTCAATTCAAAGATGGTGTCAGGGAGAAGACATTATAGGTATCAAAATGATATTGCTGAAGGCATGGTTGGGGTAGAATCATCTACAGTACCTAAAGTCTGAAGAGAATTTACTTTTCATGGCAAATCCCATTGGAACAATTTAAATCCTTTAATTTATTGATAGAGAAATAAATTAGAAGATGGAGAAGCAGGATCAAGCCATAGTAGTGGAGAGGAGATGAGAAGAAGAGGAAAACAAAGCTTAAAGCAAGCTTTAAAGAGTAAGAACTACAAGACAGAAAGAGACTATAAATAAGCATTTTCAGATTTATTTAAACCTTTAGAATGTAATAGGTAAATAAACAAACTTACAACTTAAAGAGAAAATAAGGTGCTGTATCAGAGAAGCTGTACTTACATTCGGATGACATATGAGGAAGAAGAGGCCTCCCTGGGATAGACATAAGAATATGTGATGGGGAAAGGGACGCGGAAGATCAAGTTGCCTGTTAGCTTGCTAACACACATAGCCAATAATTGTAGAGGGGGTTGGAGAGAAGGCAGTAATGGACTGGATGAGGAAAAACAGATTGAGAGTGAATCCAGACAAAACAGAGGTGCTAACAGTAGTGGCCCCACGACCAGGAATTAGGTTGCAACCTCCAGTCCTGGATGGAGTCACACTCCCCATAAAGGACTCTGTTCACAGTCTGGGGGTGCTCCTTGTCTCATCGCTCCTGGTGACTAATCAGGTAAATGCAACGGTCAGGAGTGCCTGTTATCAGCTTTGGCTGATATGCCAGCTGCGCCCTTTCCTGGAAGTAAGGGACCTTGAGACTGTGGTGCATGCGCTGGTAACCTCATGTCTGGATTTCTGTAATGCGCTCTACAATGGGGCTACCCTCATGCTTGGTTCAGAAACTTCAATTAGTACAAAATATGGCAGCCAGAGTGGTTTCTGGAACATCTAGGAGGGACCACATAACTCCGGTGCTGAAGTCCCTCTACTGGCTGCCTATTAGTTTCTGGGCCCAGTATAAGGTGTTGGTTATCACCTTTAAAGCCCTAAATGGTTTGGGTCCATCCTATCTTTGGGACCACCTCCTCCCATATAATCCTCCCTGCGCAATCCAGTCCTCTGGGAGGAATTTGCTCCAGCCATTAAAGTCTAGGCTGTCTGCAACCTCCCAGAGGGCATTTTCAGTAACCACCCCCAGATTATGGAATGGCCTGCCAGACGAGATCCATCAGATTACAAACTTAAGCAGCTTTAAAAAAGCTGTGAAGATGGATCTCTTCTGGCAGGTCTTTCCTGATTAGCTTCTTAATTAGATCCCGGCCTCAGGAGCTGTGTCTCCTTACCTCTTTCTGCCTTTGCTTGTTCGCAGCTTGTATTGGTTTGTTTAATTGTTTTAATTATTTTATTTTATTTTGAGAGTTTATGTTAATTTTTAATATGTGTAGTTTAATACCTTTTTAATGGGGGGAGGGTAGAGTCCTGGGGTTGGTTTGTATTTGCTGTAATTTTAATTGTTGTAAGTCACCCCAATTGTTTTAACAGAGGGGCAGGGTATAAATAAATATTATTATTATTATTATTATTATTATTATTATTATTATTATTATTATTATTATTATTATTATTATCTATGCATAATTCACTGATTCAGTGTTATAGACATTGATTTCAATAGACACATACAGGAAAAGAATGGTTACAAGTAATTTAATAAATAACATAAGGACAAAAATGAACTGTCTTAATTAAAAAAAGAGGAAAAGAACTAGAATGGACTGATTAATCAAACAAAATACGACAAGATTGGACTGACTGACCTAATAAAATAAAATAAGAAAATATCTACCACAATGAAGCCATAATAGGGAAAAGTACAAAAAACAAAGACAAAAGTAACAATGAAAAGGACAGAGATAAGCACAAGGCATAGAAGAAATAAATATAAAAGCATAAATGATTCTATAGACAACGATGGGGTTAAGGTAATTAATTAAACAATATTCAATTAGTAGACTATGTATGTAAACATGTATAAAAGATTCTGTTAATTTAAAGGGGGAAATGTTCTAAGTGCCTATGCAATAAGAAATTAAGACAAGAAAATGTATATGAAAGATAAGAAAGTATATCTGTAAGAAAGTACAAAAATTAATTGAAATTCTGCCTTATAAATCAGTATAATTGATTAACTGGTTAATAGAAATTGCTCAAAAATAAGACAAAACTGGAGGTTTGGAATTTAAAATTGGATTATATTTGTATTTTCTTAATTAATTCATATAAGTGACAACATTTCGTTAAATTGATGATTGAATTGGCAATTGATTGTAAATCTATGCAAATTTCTGGTTGTTAAATTAGTTGATTGAAAATGAATGATTGATGATTAATTAATGTTTGATTGATATGAATTGTAACACACTATTACTATACAATAATAGTGTATGAAATATGTTGTGTTAATTGAAAAATTGATGAATGGCTGCTATAACAAGATTACAATTAGCAAAAATGCAAACCAAACACAAGCTCAACTTCAAAGACCATCTTTAGAATCTAATAAAATGTTAGAATCCAACATGCTGGTATTGGAAGAAATTTTAAAAATAAGACAAGAGATGAAAAAAGATAAGGCTGAATTAAAACAGGAAATGTAAGATATAAGAGAAGAATTTAAACAAGAAATAAAGTCAGAGGTAAAAGAAGTGGTAAATGTTGGAATTAACTCTGGCAAAACAAGAATTAGTGTGCTAGAAAAATATAATGATGAATTACAAGAAGAAATGAAGATGAAGAAAAATCAAATAAGAGAATCTGAGGAAAGAATAAGAACAGAACAAAAATTAAGAGAAATATGTCTAAAGATTAGAGGCTTAACAGACCAAAAGGTTAATATATATATGAAAGATTAACTCCAATTCTAGCAAATTTTACAGAGAGAGATGAATATGAATTCCACTTTGAAATTGACAAAATGTATAGAATTAACTCTTGGATGGCTAGACAGAAAAAAGTTAAGAGAGACATGGTAATATATTTCATAAGGATGCAAGTTAGAGATCAAATATTAAAATTACATTTAGATAAAAGGCTGGAAATTGAAGGATCAGACATTCAAATATTTAAAGATTTGCCTGGTAAGACTCTCAGAAAAAGAAAATATGACATCTTTTATAAGTGGGAATATCCTGAAGGATTATCATTCAACTATGGACAGAGAAGATATTAAATTTATTCAGTAATGAAAATAAGAGAAATGATAAAAAAATATTGGAGAAAGATCAGCAATGAGAAACAGGCAATGACAAGATGTTACAAAAGTAGATGAGATAACAGATCAGGAAGACAATAAAGAACATAACAAAGAGATAAAGATAAGTAAAATGACAGAGATAAATAGACATCCAAGAAGGAAAAGATTACAGAAGGAGAACGAGAAAGCAGAGTATAGAGAAAGAAGAGAAAGAGAAGAACTAACAGAAGAAGAGGATGTTTAAGAATACAAAACCTCTTACTTGGAATGCCAACTGTAATTTAATTCTCCTCAAAAAAGAAATAATGTTTATTATTATCTTGGAAACTTGAAACTTGAAATATCTGTCTACAAGAGACACATATTTGTAAAAAAGATATTAGACTATTAAAAAGCTATATGTTAGGTAATGTTTTTGTGTCGCCATCAGAAAAACAAAAAAGGGGGTTATTATATATGTAAAAGATACATTGATGCAAAAGAATTATTTTCTGTTAACAATGGTCATTATATTGGGTTAGAAATAAAATGAGAAAATATGGAAATTTTGTTAATAGGTGTGTATGTTCCATTAGATAATAACAGCAAATTTTATGATAAATTGTTGGACAAACTTACGGAATTCCCTTACAAATATATAATAATGATGGGGGAGTGGAATGGGGTGTTAAACCCCTCAGTTGATAGGAAAACAAAGGCAAACCCTAAAGCAAAACAAGGGAAATTTGCAAAATCCTTTTTGAATCTATTAGACATGCTTGAACTAGAGGACATGTGGTGATATAAATATGGTCAAACTTTTTAGTCTAACTCTCATGACTCATGGTCAATGTTACATATGCTTTTCACCTCTGATTTAATCAAGACCAAAACTGATGAGATTGAAAGATTACCAAAAATTTTATCAGACCACTGTCCAGTAAAAAAGACTTTGAAGAAAATGAAAAAGGGGTTTTGTTGGAGGTTGGACGATATATTGTTAACAGATGAAAAAATATTACAAAAAGAAAAAAAAAACTTTAAATTTTTTCTTTGAAGAAAGCATTACAGAAAATATGGACGTTAGCACAAACTGGGAGACAAGTAAAGTATTAATTAGGGTTTTTTATTAAACAAAATTATGAAAGAAGAATAAGGAAAGAGGAGAAGCTGATGAAATTGCAATTAGAATTAAAGCAAGCAGAAAGTCAACTGAAAAAGAAATTGGGACACAAAACATTACTATTGCAGTCTAAAATATTATAAAAGCAAATCTCACTAGCATTAGTAGAAGAAGTCAAGAAATAGATGACATTTATAAAACAGAAACAGTTTGAATTCTCAAACAAACCAAGTAGATTGCTGGCTTTAAGACTAAAAAAGAAAGAGAAAGAAAGAAAAGATTGATTTTAAAGATAAGAAATGAAGAAAAGATCCTTACCAAACAAAGAGAAATTTTAAAAATGTTTGGATGATTAGTTTAGTAAAATCTTTAAAGAAAATGTGATACTGGAGAATCAGCAGATAGAATATTTAAATAGACAGACACCCCTGGAATTTAAGAAGGAAGGATGAAATGATTTGAATCAATGAATAATAGTAATGGGGATATTAGAGACATAAAAGAAATGAAATTAGGTAAATCACCAGGACCTGATGGTCTGTTTATTACAAAAGCCTAACAGAGATTGTGACACCAAAAATACAGATATTGATGAATAAAGTCAAAGAGAGGAAAACACCACTCTTGGAAATCAGCTAACATCGCTTTAATTCTACAAGATGGAAATAATCAATTAGAGATGGGTAGTTTCAGACCCATCTCACTTCTGAATGCTGATTATAAAATCTTTGCTAGTATCTTAGCAAAAAGAATAAAAAATATATTTAAAACTTGGATCGATCCATCTCAAAGAGGTTTTCTGCCAAACAGGCATATTAAAATTTACGCTAGAAATTGAGTTGACATTATTGAATATTTTCAAAGAAAACCTGATAAGCAAGTTGAGCTGATTTTCCTTGATGCAGAGAAAGCTTTTGATAATTTAAGATGGAGATTTATGATGGAGGTCAACTTAAGATCAGCAGGAGGAGGAAGCTTCTATAATTGGGTTGCAGTGTTGTACAAAGAACAAAAAGCTCAAGTGATAATGGGGAATATATTGCAAAGTACAGAAAGGTACATGCCAAGGCTGCCCCTTGTCTCAGTTGCTGCTTATTTTAACTTTAGAAATCTTGTATAATACCATTAGGGAGGATAAAATAATTTCAGGAGTTTAAATAAAAGGTTTTGAAATGAAATTGAGAGCTTATGCAGATGATATAGTCAACTATCTGTCTGAACCTTTAGAAGGTATACAAAGAATATTAGATCTATTAAAGGAATATGGACTTTATTCAGGGTTCAAAATTAACAAGGACAAAACAAAAGTGTTGACCATGAATATGGTACACAAAGAAAAGGAACTATTTACTTCAAGGTCTGGACTTAAAACTGATAACAAAGTGAGATATCTTGGAGTGTCAGTTACTACAAAAAATTCAGACTTCTTTAAAAACAATTATGAAGAAACATGGGAAAAATTATGAACTTAGGGCCTCTGCAGACTGGCCCAAAGGGCCAGCCTGGAGGTAGAGTTAGGGTAGGGCAGCCGCATGTTGGCTGCCTCAACCCCATGTTGATGCCATCCTGATGCTGCACACCATTACGGATGGTGCGTGGTATCAGGACACCCTACTGGCAAAGCGTTCTGACACACTGCACCAAAAAGGGCGAGGAAGAGCCATGCACCAGCTCTTAGGGTGGCTTTTTGCCACCCCTAAAAGGAGCGGCATTTTGCTGCTCTTTTTGGGGCAGTAAAAGGGAGGATTGGGGCCATGGCATGGAGTTGCCATGGCCCCGATCTGCTGCTTCCCAGAGCCGCCCATCTCCAGAGGCCCTTAGAGAAGTGGAATAAGCTATATCTGTTTTTATTAAGATGTATATCGCTAATAAAAATGTATGTTTTCCTAAAGCTCTTATTTCTTTTCTGAGCTATATCTATAATACAAAATTACATTCCTTTCAAAAATTGGCAGCAAAACATCATGAATTTTATCTGGGCAGGACAAAAACCAAAGAATCAAAGCAAAAGTTCTCCAAGATGAAATAAACTGAGGTGGATTAGGTTTACCCAATTTAAAATTTTATTCCTATGCATGTGTTTTAGAATGGCTAAAAGAGTGGCTCAGGTTAGATAACAGAAGACTGTTACATCTGGAGGGGATAGATAATGTATATGGCTGGCATGCATATTTATATTATGACAAAGTAAAAGCAAATAGTGACTTCAAAAATCATTATATAACAAATGCATTGTGGAGAATTTGGAAGATATAAAAAAAATATATAGAATAAATAGAAATATACTGAAAAGCATGTCACCAAATGCAGCTCTATACCAGAATGATGAAATGCTGAAAAACAAATGGGTGACCTATAATGAGTTACTAATAGAAGAACATGGTAGATTGAGATTTAAATATTCAGAGGAATTTCAAAATGATGGCATAAAATGTAACTGGTTTCTCAATATGCAATTAAAAGAAAGGTGTATTTTGGATCAGAAATCATATGGGACAACATCTAATGAAATGGAAATAGAAAAGATATTGTTAAAACAATCAGACCATCTTGTCACCAAAATCTATAAGATTCTGCTAAACTGGGAAATGGAGGATGAGCAAGTCAAAGGATGCATGATCCATTGGGCCCAGGATGTAGGCAGCCCAATACATATGGAAGAGTGGAAGGAAATATGGAAAAAGAAACTAAAATACACACTATTCAACAATATGAAAGAAAACTTTTATATATTACAGTACAGGTGGTACCTCACTCCAGACAGATTGGAGAAAATGAAAAATAAAAATAACAACAGTTGCTGGAAGTGTAAAAAGGAGAAGGGATCACTCTTCCATATGAGGTGGGTCTGCCCTTTAGCAAAGAGATTTTGGTCTCAAATTCATACAGAAATACAGAGTATTTTAGAACTGAAATTCAAAAAAGGTCATAAAACATATCTATTATGTTTTAGAACAAATAAGAAAATGAAAAAGAAATATGGGACGATAATTTTTTACATGTTGATGACTGTGAGAATAATATATGCCAGTACTAGGAAAGAAGACAATACACTTTCAATAACTGAATGGCACTGGAAAGTACTGGACTATATTGAAATGGACAATTTGACATGTCTAATCAGAAACAAATCAGTAGAAAAAGTTAATGAGGAATGGATTATGGTAATGGATAAAATACAAGCTAGACTGTTATAATATAATTGAATTGGTATTAAAATAAGAATAATGAGATAATTAAGAGGAAAAATGACCACATATCAATGTCTAAGAAATACTGAAAAAATTTAATATGAAGGGTACAAAAGTAGAAGATATACTGTGTATATGAGGATGTGTGTAAATATATAAACATGTAGTGTAAGGAAGAAAATAGAAATGTATAGGGATATTTGAAAAGAAAAAATCAAAAGTCAACAATATGAATAAATACAATTCATGACTAGTTACTTGGAAGTCAGTTTTTAGTTATTTGTATTGTATTGTATTGTATTGTATTGTATTTTTCTGTTGTTTTCTGTTGATATGTTGTTTGTCTGTCTGTCTATTTGTTTGTTTTAATCTTCTATGAAACTAAATAATGATAATTCATTTAAAAAATGATTCCATTTGGGACTTTCTGCATGCAAAGCATGTGATCAAACTATATCTGGATGGTACCAGGCTGATGAAGGCTGTTGCAATGCGACAATGCAACACTGTAATAAATCTTTTCTGAGCTTAAGCTGTTATTGAAGTAAGTACAGGGTTTGTTTCAGTTAAGTTATTCACAATGCTCTCTACCCTTTCCCCATTTTGATAGCTGTCAGTTCTTTTCTGTTGTGACACTACTTATTCTGACATGCAACAACCCATTTGGGACTTACAAGAACCAGCAGAAAATGTAGTGTTTACTAACTATGGATAATCAAAATTCAGAAGAAAAATTTGATAGGCTTGTTTGGCTTAGGCTTAGATGATTTTAGGCTTAGACAGCTTACATTGACTCTGAAAGTGAGGATAGCAGACATGCTCTGCACAGCTGGAGTTTGCTTAGTGCTCTTAAATGTTCTTCAGTCTAAAGGCTGAAATAGTCTGAAGTATTCAGAACCTGAGCAATTCAAAGCCCTGTGTTAACTCTTCTTAAAATCTGCCAAATTTCCCTAAAGCAAAGCAGCTTCATTTATATATCGCTTCATACCGTGCTATGCAGTGTCTAAGCAGTTTACAACTGTAAGCTCATTGCCCCCGAACAGCTGGGTACACATTTTAGAGACCTCAGAAGGATGCAGGCCTGAGTCAAGCCTGAGCCCTGGCTAGTACTGAACTCACAACCTTGTGGTTTATGAGTGAGTGGCTGCAGTACACTTTCTGCAGCCTTTTTAAAAAAATAAAAAGTTGTGTTTTAAACTGGCAGAAAGATTTCTAAATGGTCTACCTGCCTGTCTGTCCCAATTCTTGAATGTTAACACATTCTAAAATCTAGTGCATGCAATTGACTTAAATCAGATATGTGCACAATTTTCACAAATACCAGTGTCTCCATTAGTGGACTTTTTGGAAGACCTAAAGATGGTAGTGCAAATGCTGATAAACTCAAAGCTGGACTTTAGCAATGTGTTGTACATTGGGCTACCTCTGTACCAAGTTTGGAAATTCAGCTAGTTCAAAACACGGCAGTCAGATTGATTACTGAGACATCCAGGAGTGATCATATTACACCAATATTAAAACCAATTAGTATATGTGCAAGGTACAAAGTGTTGATTATTACTTTTAAAGCCCTACATGGTTTAGTTCCAGGTTACCTACAGGATCGCCTCCTCCCATATAATCTGATTTGTACACTCAGGTGCTCTGGCATATATTTACTCCAGTCAGCCAAGACTTGGTTGGCAACTGTCAGCCAGAGAATTTTTTCTTTAGAGTGTGGAATGACCTGCCACAAGAGATCTGACAGGACCAATCTCTTCTGGTAGGTTTATCCAAATGATTTTTAAACTGTGAATTTTAAATGATGAATTTCAAATCTGGATTTTTAAAAATATGTAATTTTATTTGTCCTTTTAAACTGATGTGTATTTTAACTGATGTATTTTAACTGATGTTGTTTGTCTGTTGTTATTGTTCCCCACCTCAATCCATGGAGAGAGTTGATAAGAAATTGTTGTTGTTGTTGCTGTTGTTGTTGTTGTTGTTATTCTCCCATCCCACTTTTTTCAGCTCCCTTGGAGGGAAATTTCTTCATGTGAACTCATGCAAATTTTCACAAGAAGAAAAAAAAGTAGGCTTTTTGTTTGTTTGTTTTGTTTTGGGTTTGTTTTTGTTTTTGTTTTGTGTTTTTGTTTTGTTTGTTTTTTGCATCTCAAAGATTGAGGTGACATATATTAGTTGCAAAGTGTGGGCTTTAAATTGCTTCTTCAAAAATTTGGGATGTGCATATTCAACAAATATCACTGCAACACCCATCATCGACACACTGCAGAATATGCATATCCCAAATTTATTTTTTCAGATCAACATAGAACAAAAAAAAAAAAAAAAAAAAAAAAAACACCCAACCCAATTACAACATTTTAAAAAAAAAGAAAAGGAAGATATACAAAAAAGTTTGAAATTCAATTACACACCGGACATTTTCATGCATTATGCTCAATAAAGATGAATATTAGGCTTTGATATGTAAGACGGTAAAGCTGTCTGTTGCCAGAGTGTACATAAATTGTTAAGAAAACATAATAGACAGGCTAGTGCTGTGGTGGCCTGGACCCTATCCATCTTGGGTGGGAAGGGAGTCAAGCCCTATTCTAAACTGCGAACTGGAAATTCCCTCATCCTGCACCCTTCTGACAAGGAAATGGTTTCCTTGACGAGTAATCAGGGCTTAACTGTCTTGTATACCTCCATTGAATGGAAACCTTGCTAAACTGGCTCAGAGTGGTACACCCTGCATTATGAGGTATCATGGAGCTTTCAGAGACGTTGAGCCAACTTATCTGAATTTGAAAGAGGGTAAAAATCTATACTGATCGGCTTTGCTCTGTGTATGCAACCCCATTGTTCGATACTGCCCAGACCACTTATGAGCCATTATCAGTACCCAAAGAGTACTGTCTGCCCTTTGCAAGCACATTTTTGTTTTTTTGAGCAATCTTGAGGTCATATTTTGCCCCACCCAGAATTGTTCCCTTTATTCTTAGGAAGACTTTTAAATACAGAGAAAGACTTTTTCTTTTAGACTTGCTTCTCCCTCTCTCCAAGGCTTGCTTCCCTGCTCCAATCATCTTCTTCACATCACGTGTGTGTGTGTGTGTGTGTGTTAGCTTGTAGTTCCTTAAGCTTAACATTAGTTCAATTAGATCGGTTAGGAGAATGGATTTTAGCTTCCATGCTGTTTTCCCCCTCTAACTTGCATTGAGTATAGACTGTTCTGTAGGTTTCTACTGCCATCTTCTTCTGGCTTTGAATAAAGAAATAATTGTTTTGCTGCAAAATCATCTTTCCTTCTACTTCATTTTCACTTGGAGTCATTCTGGTTAACTGTTGATTTTTAAAACCTTCAGCCTGTAAGATCCTACAGAGAATTAATGACTGGAAGAGCTTTCCCCCCACAAACCAGTAAAACCAGTGCACTGTTCTTGACAGCATAAATACCAGACATTATGTACCTGTTAATAATTCAGCACATTATTGTTTCCCATTTAAATTCTGCTGTGGTTTCAATTTTTTTTCCATTCATTGCTTATTTCCCCCCCCCCCCCCCCCTTATGCAGTAATAATGATAGGGTTCTGGGAAACCATTGTTTCCTCCTCATTTTGCATCTCTGTTTTTCTGTGACCTTTGATTCTGTATGAAATTGCTGCCTAAATATTGTGTGTTAATGTTACAACAAAATCCAACCTTCCACTTTCCTCTTTTCTGGAAATATATTAGAACAGCCAGGCAGCTTTTGAAACCTATTTACATTTCTGTGTACATTCTAGGCTGACTCAGCCTCACAAAAACCATCTGGATGACCCAGGATATACCTGTGCTGCACAGTTATATCAATTTCATACCACTTTAACTGAAATGGCTCCAGTTTGAGAATGTTTGAGAGATTTTTAGTGCAATTTACACAAAAGAGAGGGACTAAGGATTAAATCAGTTTAATTCTATAGAATAGCACTAAAGGCATGTTAGGAATTGTAGTTGGGAAGGCAGACTAGACCTTTCAAAGAAGAAACTCTAGAGCAGCTCACCAAACTACACACCCTTGTTTCCATAAGATGAGGACATGACAGTTAAAGTAGTATGAAACAGTGTAGAATAGGTATAACCTAAGTAACTGTTAAGGAAAAAGCAACATGGGATATACAGTAATAGAAATAAAAATATGTATGTGAATGTCAAAGTGACTAAGCAGGAGCAATCAGGAAGATACACAGGTGAAAAAGATAATATAATTAAGAAGCCTTGAGAGCCAAGGACAAAGTTATAGAAGGTATATTGAGAACACCTTTGATAGATTGCAAACACCTGAGACTCATTAAGTGGTCAAGGTAAAGTGATGAAACACTTGGGTTGGTCTTAGGTATGGGATGATCTATGTGGACCAATCAAGATGTATGTGCACACCCACTGGGTGGAAACTGACTGGTGGGTGGTGTCTAACAATGGCTATAGATTGCAATGTTTGCTAATGTATATTGTGGAGTAGTGTGGAGTAGTGTGGAGATATTGTTAGAGTAGCGATTGTGATTTGTAGGGCATATAGTATTTATATATAGTAGAATAAAGTAGATCTTTTATATAAGACTACTGAGTTGTCTGGTGTCTTGAGGGAAGATACAAGAGCCAGAAGAATCCTGGAGAAGTTTGCAGACATCTCAGGAAGAAGAGAGAGAAGGCTTGGAGAGTTTGTCAGGGTCTTCAGCCTATTCTCTGAAACTCTGCTGCTTGGGAAAGAAGCATTAACCACTGATCAAAGCTGGTCAGCGCTGCTGCATAACAAGGTGGTGAGTTAGAGCCAGAGGTGAAGAGCTACAACTCCCATCATCCCTGACAGTAACACAAATATATTGATTTCTCAGTTTGAATTCCCCTCTTTGATGGAGCTCAGGAGGATGAAGCGGGCCGGATAATGACTAGAGTGCGAATGTTGGAGGACTCGTCTCTTATCTGACAGAACTCGCCTTAGGAATCATATTGATTCCTATAGGGAGGCTTTACGTGCAGTGCAGAAATCTTTCTGTTCTGCATGTATTGCGTCTGCAGAGTCCCGCCCGGCAGAGCTGTTTAGGGTGGTAGGGGAGCTGAGGAAGGTCGCTCCTGTGCCAAACCCCCTACTTAACCCTAAGACAGCCTGCTGAGAGGCATTTAACATCCACTTTGCAGATAAAATCTCTCGGATAAGAGCCGACTTGGACGCCAGTGTTTTGGCAGAATCCGTAGATGAGGCATTCAGCAACTCCGTTGATGGCACTTTACTAGATCAATTGCAATCTGTGAGTACTGATGACGTGGACAAGCTGCTTGGAAGGGTAAGGAAGACAACTTGCCCCCTCGATCCATGTCCATCATGGCTGGTCGTCTGGGTGGGGGATGCGTTGAAGGTGTTCCTTCGGGACACAATCAACGCGTCATTCAGGGAGGGTAGTATACCATCTTGCTTAAAGGAGGCGGCGGTTAGGCTACTCCTAAAAAAACCCTCCCTGGACCCCCTGGATAGAAACAACTACGGACGAGTCTCCTTGCTACCCTTTTTAAGCAAGGTGATTGAGAGCGCAGTTGCTTCCCAACTCCAAGTAGTCTTGGATGAAACTGATTATCTTGATCCATTTCAAACCGGCTTCAGGACAGGATATGGAGTTGAGACTGCCATGGTTGCTCTGACCGATGACCTCCGCTTGGGCATCGACAGGGGTAGTGTGACCCTGCTGGTGCTCTTGGATCTCTCAGTGGCCTTCGATACTATAGATCATGCCATCCTCTTGGATCACCTGAGAGAGTTAGGAATCGGAGGCACTGCCAGAGGGTAGATCCCAGAGGGTGAAGCTCAGGGACAGTTGCTCTTCTAAAATAGAGCTTAATTGTGGCATCCCTCAGGGTGCTATCCTGTCCCCAATGTTATTCAACATTTACATGAAGCCGCTGGGTGAGATCATTCGGAGGCATGGAGCACGGTGTCTTCAGTACGCTCTCCATGACTAGATCATCGACTCAGACTTCAGATGGCGTCTCCCCTCTTAATGACTGTCTGAGAATGGTGATGGATTGGATGAAGAAAAACAGATTGAAATTGAATCCAGACAAAACAGAGGTACTCACAGTCACAGGCCCAAAACCAGATCTGGGAATACAGTCTCCAGTCCTGGATGGAGTCACACTCTCCTCCAAGGACTGTGTTCGCAGTTTGGGGGTACTCAGTCAGGAGTGCCTGTTATCAGCTTCGGCTGATATGCCAACTGCACCCTTATCTGGATATGAGGGATTTGGAAACTGTGGTACATGATTTGGTAACCTCACGTCTGGATTACTGCAACACACTCTACATGAGGCTACCCTTGTGCCTAACCCGGAAACTTCAACTGGTGCAAAACATGGCAGCCAAGTTAATCACGGGAACATCTAGGAGGGAGCACATAACACCTGTGCTTAAATCCTAAAACTGGCTGCCGATTAGTTTCCAGGCACAGTACAAGGTGTTGGTTTTGACCTTGAAAGCCCTACATGGCTTGGGACCATCTTATCTTAGGGACCACATCTCCCCGTATGATCCCCCCTGCACCCTTTGGTCCTCTGGGAGGAACCTGTTACAGCCAATAAAAACTAGGCTGGCGCAGACCTCCCAGAAGACCTTCTCTGTGACTGCCCCCAGACTGTGGAATGGCCTGCCGGACGAGATCCAATTTATTACCACTCTTGTTGCTTTTAAAAAAGCAGTAAGGACGGATCTCTTCCAGCAGGCCTTCCCGGAATGACTTCCGCCTCGAGGGGAAATGAGTTCTTATTTTCATCCCTTTGGTTTCCGATTTACTGTTATTGTTTTATTGCATTGTGTATTTTGAGTCCTTAAAGTTTAATTCTGTTTTAAGGGGATGGGAGGGTTGGATTGTGGGATGAGGGAATGTTTTAATTCTGTTTGTTTTAATATGCTGTAACCCGCCCCGATTGCCACGCAGAGGGGCGGGCAATAAATAAAAATTATTATTATTATTATTATTATTATTATTATTATGTATACCTTTGGTTGTAAAATAAATGTCATTTGTTTTCACTGGGTGATAATCAAGATGTAAAATCAGCCCCCCCCCCACCCATCAAACTCTGGAGTGTCTAGAACTGTCTTTTCCTAAAAGCTGTTTCAGTGAGCTATTCCTAGATCCCAGATACATTTAGGGCCTTTACAGACTGCCAGAAATGATGCAGCTTGAGTCCACTTTAACTGTCCTGGCTCAGTGCTAAGGAACAATGGGAACTGTAGTTTATTGTGGCACCAGAGTTCTCTGACAGAGAAGGCTCAATGTCCCAGAAAAAATACAGTTCCCATGATTCCCTAGCACTGAGCCAGGACAGTTAAAGTGGACTGAAGCTGCATTATTTCTGGCAGTCTGTAAAGGCCCTTAATTAGTTAATGAAATGCTTATTTTAAAAGGAATTATTTGGATGGCTTCATGGGCTAACATCCAAATTCCCCATGATACCCATCTCTTTTTCTGCTGGAGGTACTCTTTTTAACTCGGACATAGGGCCATTGCATACCGGCACAAAGGGCCATCCTGGGGGTAGAGTTGGGGTGCAGCAGCCACATACCGGCCACCCCAACCGCACCCCGATGCCATCCTTTAAACATGCTGTGCCAAAAGGACGCTGAAGAGCTGCAGTGCCAGCTCTTAAGGCAACCTTTTCCTGCCCTTAAAAGGAGCAGCATTTTGCTACTCTTTTTGGGGTGGCAAAAGAGAGGATCGGGTGGCCCCGATCTGCCGCTTCCCAGGGCAGCTCTGTGCTACCCCAAGTGACTGGTCTGCATCAGCCCTTGGTTGTCTTTGCATTATACACTTCTAGAAAAATTGCAAAAGAATGTTCAGTAAGAAAGCCTCCTGCATTTCAGAGATTAGGTCCCTTCTTTAAAATCCATTTCTCCAATCAGTCTCTAGGCTGTTCCTCCTTAAACAGCCTGGCTGCTACTGGTGATATCACTTCCTTTGTTCCTTTCTCCATTTCTCCTACTTCTCCTTTCATTCTGGCTCTCCCTGTGGAGCCTTAGGGACTTCCTTGTTCCCTTTTTATCCACGGTTGGAGGTGAAACCTTTATCACCCTTTCACTGAGTGGATCCAATTATCTCTGCAGAAAATGACCTTCTAAGTTTGTCCCTCAGCTAGACCAGGCCCCAGAACTTTCACTAGGGAGCTGTTGGTACTGCACCCCACTGGAGTGACCTGGCTAAGTTCCTACCTTGTTTTTTTCCCCTTCCTACAGTCTTGCACAAGGACGTAAAGCCACAATAAGAGATCTTTTTCTGACTGTACCTCCCTGTGCCTGTCCAAGGCTTCTTCCACCCACTTTGCACAAGGACAAATGGCCACAGTTTGGAGATGTCTCCCAGCTGTACCTGCCTGTGCCCTTCCAAGGCAGTGCACTCTCACTCTCTCGACCTTACGCTAGGACTTAAAGCCACAGTAGGAAATGTCTTTCCTACTGTACCTGCCTGAGCTCATCCAAGGCCATGCCCACTCACACTAAATGCTGCATGAGGTTCGAGTTATGGATGGTCCAGAATGTGTGGTGTGGGATGAGGAAGGGAACGATGGAACCTAACACTGTTGCCCAACCCATAATAGATGAAAATAAAAATAGGGCATTGAGAAACTGCTCTAAGTCCATGCTCGATGACAGCTGGAAGTCCACAACTGGATGGCCCAATTTCCACAGCCAGAGCCAACCAACCAAAGAGATGAAATGGGTTCAGCCAACCCCAATAGCCCCAAGCCCTTGCAGACACACACACAGAACACCACTCACACAAAATTCCTGGCTTTTGTATCTATTCAATCTCAATCCATTTTAATCTCTATGTCTGGAGGGTACACAGTCTAACTGGCCAAATTGGAATGTCCACACTTCAGGGATTTGCACCAAATTCTTCACCAAAAATGTAAGAAGAACTTTAACCTGGGGAATTATTAAAGTCCAAGTCTTCAATGGGATCTTTTATCCTTGTTTATGGAGGGGGCTAGGGAATAGACTGATACAGACAAAGCTTTCAAATAAGTTTGTGATTTATTTGGGGATTCAAACATACAAAGACACTCTAATATTCACTCATACACACAAGAGCTCAGGAATAAAGTAGTTAGTATGAATAAAGGTTTAAAAAAAGGGGAGGAAGGGGAGGAAATAATAATAATAATAATAAAAGAGCAAAAATAAGCTAAAAAACAAAGATCTACAAAATACTTAAAATAACAAAACAATAACAACAGAAAAAGAAAACATGGATGTAAAAATAATATCTTGGAATGTTAAAGGACTGAATTCTAAACATAAACAGAGTATGATATTCCACTTCTTGGAAAAAACAAAAGGTGAGATAATATGTCTACAGGAGATAAAAATTAAAGAGAAAGAAGAAAGATTTATCAGGAACCCCAAACTAGGTCAATGTTACACCTCAATTCCAACCAAAAAGAAAAAAGGATTAGCGATTTATGTAAACAAAAAATATGAATCAAAAGTAATCTTCAAGGATGACAAGGGACATTATCTGGGAGTTGAAACAATATTGAGAAACAGGAAAATATTACTATTAGGAATCTATGCACCTGGGGAAAGAAGAGAGAAATATTACAGAAAAATCACAGAAGAATTAAGAAAATATACATACGAGAATATATTATTGTTGGGGGACTTTAATGCAGTTATAGACCCATGCATAGATAGAGCATCTAACAGGAAGAAAAAAATCAAAAAGAATCAAGGGAAACTTCCCAAGACTTTTTTCGACTTAATAGAAGAATTTGAAATGAAAGATGTATGGAGATCTAAGAGTGGATCTATGAAAGGCTTCACCTTTTATTCAGAAGCTCATGATTCTTTCTCCAGGATAGATATGTTTATAGCTACAAAATCACTGATACCCCAAATACAAAATATAGATGTATTACCGAAAAAAATATCAGATCATAACCCGATAGAAATTAAAATCAGAGACAAAAAATCTGATTTCTCATGGAGATTAAATGAAAACATATTAAAAGATGAAAATACAATTAAAAAAATAAAAGAAGAATTACAGATGTACTTTAAAGAAAACAAAACAACTGAAGTGAAAAATAAAATTATATGGGATGCCAGCAAGGCAGTGATCAGAGGTATAATATTGAAAGAACAAATAGAAAGTAATAAAAGAGAAAGAAAAAAGGAGAAAGAATTAGTTGAGGAATTACAGAGAACAGAAGAGGAATGGAAAAAGAAAGGAGACAAGAAGCTACATTTAAAAGTTAAAATCCTACAACAACAATTAAAATCCCTTGCTATAACAAAAATTGGAAAAAAAACAAAAAAACTAGACAAATGCATTTTGAATCAGGAAATAAAGCAGGAAAATTGTTAGCGAACAAATTAAGAAAAGAAAAAGAAACAAAGATTATAACAAAAATAAAGTACAAGGATGAAATAATAACAAATCAAGAAGACATTAAAAAAGCATTTAGAGACTTTTTTGAGTCTCTATGAAAGTAAGACAGAGACTACAGAAGAAAAAGAAGAAAGACAGTTTATTTAAAGAAACAAAAGTTAATCCGACTAAGCGAAGAACAGAAAAAAACACTAAATGAAAATATTACCACTAAAGAAATATCTGAAGCTATAAAAAAATGAAATTGGGGAAAGCTCCGGGTCCGGATGGTCTATCTACAATATACTATAAAAAAAATGGAAGATGTGTTGTTGACACCCTTGAGAGATATGTTAAATGACATCTGGAGAGAAGGAATTCCGGACTCATGGAAAGACGCCTATATATCACTAATACCTAAAACTAATAAGGAAAAACAGGAAATTGGTAATTATAGACCAATCTCACTAATAAATGTAGATTACAAAATATTTGCCTCTATCATAGCTGAAAGATTAAAGAAAATACTGAAAGATCTGATCCATACTGATCAAAATGGATTTCTTCCCAATATATATATATATATATATAAAAATTAGAACAGTATTGAACATTCTTGAATACTATGAAAAACACAACGAGAAAAAAATAGCAATGATCTTTTTTGATGCGGAAAAAGATTTCGATCGAGTAAAATGGCCATATATGTTAGACCTATTTGAAAGAATGCATATGGGTAAGAAATTTGAAAAATGGATGCAAGAAGTATATAAAGAGCAAAGAGCACAACTGTTGATAAATGGAGAAAAAACAAATTATATAAAAATTAACAAAGGAACGAGACAGGGATGTCCCATGTCGCCACTGCTATTTGTAATAGCATTGGAAGTTCTCTTGAATAAAATTAGAGAAGATAAAGAAATAAGAGGTACAAAACTAAAAGGCAATGTTTACAAGATAAAGGCGTACGCAGACGATTTAGTCTGCTTCTTAGAAGACCCAATACAGAATATTGAAAATTTGACCCAAATATTTCAAGAATATGGTAAATTTTCGGGATTTAAAATCAATGAGAAAAAAACAACGATCATCACGAAAAATATGTCAACTAAAGAAGAGGAAGAGTTAAAAAGATTATCCAATTTTAATATAGAAAAAAAAGTGAAATATCTTGGTATAAATTTAACCAAAAGAAATATAGATCTATTTCAAAACAATTATGGTAAAATTTGGAAAGAAATAAAACAAGATATGATGAAATGGACAAAACATAATATTACACTATTGGGTAGAATATCAGTTATTAAGATGAATATTTTACCGAAATTATTATTTCTGTTTCAAAATCTACCAATAATTTCAGAGGAAAAATGTTTCACTGAATGGCAGAAAGAAATGTCAAAATTTATATGGATGGGTAAAAAAGCAAGGATCAAATGGAAAATCTTAACTGACGATAAAGAAAGAGGTGGTTGTGCGCTGCCCAATTTCAAATTATACTATCAAGCTTGCATATTGGACTGGATCAGTGAATGGGTTCAACTTAATGATGAAAGTATAATAAATCTGGAAAGAGAAAATGTTATATATGGCTGGCATGGGTTCATGTGGTACGGAAAACTGAAACACAATAAAGACTTCAATCACCATATCATCAGAAGGGCATTGCTTAAAACCTGGCTAAATATAAAAGAAAAATTTTACAGACATATTCCAACTTGGGTATCTCCTCAAGAGGCCCTCTTCAGAAGAAGTAGAGAAAAAGAACCTTGGATAAAATACCAAGATATACTAATAAAAGATAGAGAAAAAAAATTTGTAATGAAAACAAGAGAACATCTGAGAGCAGAAAAGATAAATGATCAATGGTTTCTATATTTCCAACTAACAGAAAGATTCAAGGCAGATATGAGAATGGAGGGAATAACAGAAGAAAGTTCACAATTAGATAAAATTTTGTTAGAACCAGAAGGAGGAAAAATCTCGAAATTATATAAAATTCTAAAAAAAAGGGATTTAGAACAAGAAAAAGTAAAACACACTATGGTAAAATGGGCCCAGGATATTGGGGAGAACATACAATGGGATCACTGGGAAGAAGCCTGGAAAAAGACAAACAAATTTACCCTATGTCAAAATTATAAAGAGAATTTCATTAAGATGTTCCATCAATGGTACCTCTCTCCAGCCAAAATTAATCTTATATATAAAAACGGGAGATCAAACTGTTGGAAATGCCAAGAAATCAATGGGACATTTTACCACATATGGTGGAAGTGTGGAAAATCTAAAACCTATCGGAAGATGATCTGTGACGAGATAAGAAAAATATTGAAAATAGACCTACCATTCACTCCACAATTCTGTCTGCTAAATATGACTCATGAACTCAAGGAAAAGAAACATACGAAAGTAATATTATATATGCTAACAATAGCAAGAATTCTTTTTGCTAAACATTGGAAGAAAACTACAATACCAACAAGTGAAGACTGGTTAGTAAATTTAAGGGAAGCCATGAATATGGATATATTAACAGCAAAGCTGAAAGGGAAGAACAATAAAGAAACAGAGGAAGAATGGAAGGAAATGTTGGAATATATAAGAGAAAAAATAATGTAAAGAGGATATCTATGAAAAACCATAGGAAGAAACATAAGGAAAAACAGTCGAAAATTAACAATTGAAAATGATAAGATATAATAGTAAATTCATTAGATGGTTTTGAGTTAACCAAACTGATTTAATATTACTTTGATATTGAAATAAGAGATAATAAGAGATAATATTATTTTGTATGAATAAAAAGAAAGTTTAAGGTTATATATAGGTAGGTTATATTAAGAATTGTAAATCTGGTTATAATGAACAAATAAGAAAAGTTAAAATTGAAATAAATGGTTGTATAGGATTAAAGGTGAAAGGAAAAAGATAGAATAGTGGATTATATTTGTTTCAAAATTTAATCTTCTTACTTTTTTCTGTTCGCATATTGGTTAATGTTAAAGAACCTTGTTTAAGAGAAAAATTTTGAAGAAATAAATAAAGTGTATAAATATATAGATAGCTATAAGACATCAAGGAAGTTTGTAGATAGTGGTATAAGAAAAGCTGCGAATTTCAGATAAGACATGCCTTAAGAATGATCTGCATGTATACTTATCTGTATTTTTATGTATATGTGTTTATAGGTTATGTATGTTTATATAGTGATATGTTTTTGTACTATTTTGTTTTTGTGTATTTATGTATGTATTTATGTAGGTTTGTTTTTTGTATGTTTTTAATGCAATAAAATTTAAGAATTTAAAAATAAATAAATAAATAAAAGTGATAATTACCTGACAGAGGCTGCTCCAATGATGAACAAAGATGGATAGACTCAACTGTTATGAAAGAGAAAGGACAATGGGAAGAGCCAGGACCCAAGTAAGAGTTCACAGTGGCAAAACGTCACCATGAAATCTAACCAGACCCAATGTGCCTGAGATTTTGAGGATCTTCTATATGCTTAAACCTAGCCTGAGGCAAAAAGTTGCTATTGTATTGGAAAGGATTCTGGATTACTACTCTTTGAAGTAGACAATTTCCAAGGAGATGAAATGGGATGTTAATGTTATCTCATCTTCAGCTGGACACTTCCTGGCTGGTACTCATAAATCTCCTAGGTGCAAATGTCCTGCTTTGCAGCTCCTAAGCCTGGTCCTTTTGATCTGCAAATTATTGTAGATGCAAATGTGTCCTTTCAGGTGCCTATGTGAGGTCCTTGCTTTGGATCCATAGTTGTCGGGCTTGTCCTAGTCTAGGGCCATGGCAGGAGACCCACAAAGGGGCTTTTTATATTAAAACAATTATTGTAACACACACACACACACAGAAATTATCTACCTGTTTGAATGAAAATTGGACAGGTGATCATTTCCACATTGCCAAATTATCTTCACTATGAAAAATGTGTTTGCAATGAATTGGTTGTTGGCTTCACAAAAATGTATCAGACTCTCACCTGTTTTGTTGCTTTTGCCTAATCCAAATACCCTTTTCATTCTTCTTTGCTTCAAATTTTGGCCTATGATCAGCTTAATATCCCATGTTGGTGTGCTGTTAATTTCTTCCTGTACTTCCTCATAGAATCTTTCAATTTATTCCTGTTCTGTCTCTTTGGCCGGTGCTTATACTTGAATTATTCTTTCTGGATTTTTCTTTATTATTAAATAATGTCTTGTAGAAACACTTGTTTTAACTACCTACTCATTGTTCAGCTCCCATTATGACAACAGTATTTCTCCACTTCTTGGAGTTGCAATAGGAATTATGGACAAAACATACCTATGTAGCATTAGGCTGGAAATATAGTATAAGGATTATGTATAGCTCATAAAGAAAGATATAACTTCAGCAGCTTTTCCAAATATATCAGGAATTTGATCTGCTGTCCAGTTGGGATTTAAGCAGCTTAACTACCTACAGGATTTCTGCCTTCAGTATCGCTGTGTATTTGAAATGAATCCAAGAAGTATTATGACAGCAAGATAGATGGGATGGCCAAAATGCAAAGAAAGTCACCGCCCGTCAAGTCGGGAGGGGTTGCTTGTTGGTGCTGGCCATATAAGGACACTAGAGGCCTGATTGACCAAGCGTGCAGGGACCTTCTGGTTGGCTGTGCGCTTGGCTCAATCACAATGATCGCTTGAGCTTGGGAAGTCTCGTGATGTCTGTACTCTCGCGAGACTTCCCATGAGAGTTTGTTCTTTATAGCTCTACGCTGCCACATGGTGATAACCATTTTAGAGCTGGAACTGAGCGACCCAGCCCACCCACCCTTAATTAAGAATTATGTTTGGTTACTCTCAGGCTTAGGCTGGTCACCTTCGGGAGCCGGGAGGGATTTTTCCCCCAGGGTTATTATCCTTGTTTTTTCGCCCTCCCTGAGACTACTTTATTATCAGATGCTTGGCTATGGGTCATAGGTGTATAATAACTTGTTGTTATTTTAATGTTATTATTCGCTTTGTCACAACTTAGGGGTTTGGGTCTATAGCTACAAATTTGAAGGTATTTGTGATTGGGGCGGGTAATGACCCCCATCCCACAGGAAAATTAATCTGGCTAATTAAATTCAATGAGGGGTAAATTTGGCAAACATTAAATTAAAGGAGTGAGGTATGTAGATAAATACATGACATCATTGGTTAATTATGTCATATGAAGTAATATGATGTCATTTATGGCTGGGAGGGGTTTTCTAAATTGATATTGATATTGTTATTGATATTTGTTTACTTAATGTGTCACATGTGGTGAAGGACCACCCATCTGGGTGGGTTGCACCTTCACACACACATGTGAAAAAAGTGTTGAGAATTTAATTGTTAATATTGTAAATAGACCCTGTACAGCAAAAATAAAAGTTGTGGCCTGTTTAAACCCAAAAAGAGGCATCTTGTGTCTTATGTGCCTGTGCAAGAGAACACCTGCACCTTTAACAGAAAAGGGACTTTAATAGTATTAGAATTTTTTAAAGGTTCACATTATTCTATGAAAATATCTATTTTGGACCTCCCAGCAGGATGAAAGCTTTGGAAACTTGTATTTTCCTGAACCTTGAGATGCACTGCAGTGCACGCTATACATGATTGCAAAGTGCACAGAGGTTTGAAGTACATTGAGTTAAAGTAGGGCAGTGACTTTAAAAAAATAGTTCTTGATTGCAATTTTCACTGTGTTACTTTTGGTACCATATTGCAGTTTTTAAAGCTTAGAAAACTGAAAAATTCTTAATCTGTAAGATGTGAAGGACATTTTCATCCATCACTGAATCTCTTTGCTGTGCATACTGTATTTTTTCTATATATTTTTAAAAATATAACATGTTTTGTTTAATGTGGAATGCATGATTAGTTGTTATTTTCTATTCCTTTTTCTCATACATGGGAGTTGAGACCTAAGGACATTTTCTTCAATAAAATATTTATTGAATTTAAATATTCATCAAATAAATAATCAAAAAGATGAAAAGCAATTTACCCCCAAGCTCAATGGAAACAGAACAGAACTGTATCATCAGGGCAGGGAAAACTTGAATTTTATTCTCTCCCCCCCCCCCCCCCCCACAGATCACACAACTGGTGCTATAGAGAATAAACATGGGATATAGTTGAATTATGGTTAAGGACAACTTCTGGATAGCACCTGGGACATCAAGGGACCAACAACATCCCTTCCCCACCATTCCTAAATCATGTGGTTATAATGTTTGAAAATATAGTGTAGGGCACACGCTTTCCTGTTGTACAGATCCAGGACAGCAATATGCATATTCCTATATTTAACTTTGTACTAGAATAACTAAGAGAAATAGAGAGAAATAGATTTTCAATATTAAGCTTAATCAACCAAGAACCAGAAGAGCTATGGACATAGATACATAGTCAAAGAGAAATGTAAAAAGACAATACCAGTGGTCTAAAAGATGGAAAAGAATAATGAATGTCAGACAAAACACTTCAAGCAATTAAACAAAGGTGAGAAGCAAAAGGAAAAGGTGACAGAAACAATGCTACTATCCAACGTGCACAAGGATAAAGAGAATTACCATAACAATCAATGCAGATAAATAGAATTTGACAATAAAAAAGGAAGGACAAGAGACCTCTTCCAAAAAATCTGTAAATTCAAAGAGAACATCAGACCAAGAGTGGGGGTGCTCTACGATCAGAAGAGGAACATAATACATGGCCATAATGAAACAAGAAAAAAAAAAGATGGAAACAATTCAAAGAAGAGAGGTTGAGGACAGAGGGATTTGGAGAAGTCTCATCCATGCCATGAATAGAAGTTGATTTAAGGTCAGTTAACAACAACAACAACAACTACGGGCCTCGGCAGACGACTAATAGGGTCATCTCCGAGGCAAGGAAGAGGAAGGGCAGCCGCACGAGCGGCGCCCCTTCCTCCTCCCGAGGTTGCCCTCGGAACTGCCGGCCCTCCACACGGCTGGCGCTCTGGGGGCAACCTCCCACCGCAGCGTCCTCACATGCTGCGTTGGAAAAGTCAGGGAAAGTGCACCCGGCGCGTTTAGGGCGCACTTTCCCTGTCTTCTGAAAGGAGCGCCAATTTGGCGCTCCTTTCAGGGACACTGCCGGTGCGCAGCCGTGCGAGTGCCTCGCTCCAGCGGCGCACTGTCCCAGGGCGTCCCCAATGCCCTGGTCTGCATCCCCCCTATGATAACCTCTGAGTATTTCTTGCCTAAGAGAATCCTATAAAATTCAAGTCATCATAAGTTAAGAAGCAAATTAAGGATGCATACACACATGGGGGGGGGGGGGGGGGCAGAACCTATACTGAGTGAGTTATGGGATACTTTCAGACCCCAATGGTAATTCTAATGAACTGATATTTAGAGGCGGGGCTGTGGTTGTGGGTAGAATCAAGATAATGGCTTGATGCACATTTCTTGTATTTCTGACCCTAGTGAAAATTCCAATGTGCCATTGCATGGGACAAACCTATTGGCAACTTTGCTGCATCAAGTTTGTTTAAAAAAAATGTCAAGGGATTTTTTTATTTAATGGTCTCAATATGTTACACTGGTGAAACAATATGGATGACAGACAAAAGACTACAAACAATAAGGAAAGGAAGAAAACAAAATAAAACAAAAGATATAGGAATAAATTAAGAACCATGAATGCAACAGTACAATGTCTAGTGAGCAAAGATAAGGAAAATTACTACAATGATAAATGTAGAGAAATAGAAGACAACAACAAAAAGGGAAGAATGAGAGACCTATTCCACAAGATTTGAGAAATCAAGGGAAAGTTCAAACCAAGGACCGGGACACTCTATGACAATAAAAATAACATAATTCAAGACCAGGAAGGAATAAAAAGATGATTTATGTAATACACTGAAGAGTTATATGAAAGAGATGACAACATGACGGATACATGGAATGAAGAACCATATGAAGATAAGCCCCAAATTCTAAAAAGCAAGGTGGAAACTGCAATAAGAGAGAAATAGTGAAAAACAAATCACCAGGAACAGATGATATTCCAGTTGAACTGCTGCAATCCACATAGACAGAGTCAGCTCTAGTGCTAATCAACAAATGTCAACAGATATGGAAAACAAAAGGATGGCCAACAGATTGGAAGTGATCAATATACATCCCCATCCACAAAAAAGGAGACACAAGAGACTGCAGCAACTATAGAACCATAGCACTAATTTCCCATGCAAGCAAAATCATGCTCAAAATTCTGCAACATAGGCTCCAACCATATATGGAGAGAGAAATCCCTGAGGTTCAAGCAGGGTCCAGGAAAGGAAGATGAACCAGGGATCACATTGCAAATATACGATGGCTAATGGAGTGTAGCAGGGAATTCCAAAAGAAAATCAGCATGTGCTTTATAGACTACAGCAAAGCCTTTGGCTGCATAGATCACGAAAGGGTATAGAATGTCTTTAAAGACATGGGAGTGCCAACACATCTGAGAATTCTGTAATAAACCTGACTCGGGGGAACTAAAATGACCAGTCCCAGTGCAGTAGGGATACATCAAATAATAAGCACAGTTGTAGAAGTACTATAATGAGTAAACAGTGTGTTTATTCTCCACAGCAATGTTTCACTATTGTCAAGACATGAACTGGGAATCTTTTAGTTGGCATGCTAGTATCCACCAAGATTATAAAATGGATTCTAGGGGAGCAGGTTATTGCATTGATTGAAGCCCTTCTGTATTGACTAAAATGCCCTCTTCTTTTTAGAGCAGGGATGGGTATTGTGTGGTCTGTGGGCTGTCGGTCTCCCCACGTTCTCTCAGAGCCCCTGCACTGCTGAAGAGTGTTGACCGAAAATGATTAGACATAGCCTCAGATGTTTTCAAGGGGCAAATAATTTCTTTTGAGGTTATCCCCCATCCTCAAAATATATTTGAACCTCAAATAGTTTTTAAAGGTAGCAGAGGGGAAAAGAAAGGGTAGGTGATGCATTTTTAAAAGTACTGAATCCTTTGTGAAACCATGTGCTATAGATAAATATATGCCTTGTTAAACTGAAGGGTTAGTAAGTAGTACAGACTATGGAAGAGCATTTTCACTATTTATTGTAATACTTTTATTCTTTTAATAAGATTTGCTAGCAATTATTTTCTGATAGATAAATTTAATGAAACCTTGTAGGATGAAGATCTTTCTGTATAAAATGCAGAGCTGAGAGATGTAGCCAACTGGAAGTGCAGGACAGTTCCAGGAATGATGATGCTCAGGAGTTTTGTTTCATTTCTGCAGCTGCAAAATATCTGAGCTCATGTGACTAGGTGGAAGACCAGCTTTGAAATGGGAAAGCATATAGAATGCAGTTTTAAAACATTTCAGCTATATAAATTATATGAAAGTATGAAGTATGAAATATACTAAGAACAAATGCAGCTGGTGAGTGCTGCTAGGACTGAAGCTAAACTGGACTCTGAGGAACAAGTGTAACACTTCAGGATCCTTAGGGTTTGCAGTAGTATGAAAAACATTTAGGAAAATTCTCCTGCATCCTCTAAAGGTCATCCAAAGCCTTTTTTTTCTGGTCAGCACAAGGGTCTGAGTAAATTTATGATCTCCAGGAGCAGGACCTTCTTTTCTTTCTTCAGTACTGATAGAGACCCAAGCAAACAGTATTCTAAGATACACAAATGAAACCTCCTAGATTGCCAAATGCCTTTTGAGCTGGATTCCAGGGTGGAAAGAGGACACCCAAAGGAGTATTTAGGGGTTCCTTCAGCTGACTAGAAGCACCCTTCCCTCCAAGAATGGTTTCATACTCTGCCTACTAGGATGCTCTGTCATGATGTTGGTGAATAATAACACTACATCCTCAACATTAGTGGACCCCCCCCCCAGCCAAGTATGCTATTCCTTGTGCCCTATTTCCTGGTTTTATAGATAGACTTAGAGGTTATAGGGGACTCACTTAACAAGGGTTCTTTTTGAGTGGCCAAAAATTGATTGGCTTGTCTTCTTCTGGACAGTTAAGCTGATAACACTGGAGGGGGCTCCAATGACCTTCTAAAAACTACATGGATTATCTTGATGTGGCTGATAATTTTCTGTTAATCAAGATTTCATATTTATCTATCATTAAATTCATTTTTGGTTCCTAGATCACTGCAACCTTAACACAACCCTTCTTCACCAAACAGTTTGCTGCTATAATAATAGAAATCTATGCATTATACAATGAAAAGAATCTTTCAGTAATTCACTGTTGACCAGTATATGTGGAATTAAAAGTCTGAAAAATATTTCAGTGATCTCCAAACTATCTTTAAAAAAATCTACTGGTAATGATATTTTCCTGAGCAGCAAACAGCTTATTTCCCACAGAAAATAATATTTCTGAGAAGTATTATTTTCTACAAAGAAAATGCTGTTTTCTGTGCAAATCACCCATGTGTGAATTTTGCATAGAAGTACAGTTACAGAATCATTACAGCATTCTCTGTGTAGAAAATATTTTCTGTGCAAAACAACTATGAGCAAATTTTATAAGAATAAACTCCAAGAATACAAATTTTACAAGAATAAATTCATCATGAAAAGAGTCTACATGTCAAAATTTCTCCACTCTCAAAAAATATTTTCTAGTACTTTTCCCATCTCTAACATGTACAGTTGTCCCTCCATATCCACAAATTCCTTATCCATGGATTCAACCACGGATTGAACATATTTTAAAAAAATACATATAAATTCCAGAAAGGAAACCTTAATTTTGCCATTTTATATAAGAGACACCATTTTACATCACCACTGTATTTACTGAGACTTTAGCAACCATGGATTTTGGTATCCAGGAGGATCCAGCATTGAACAGCTCTTACTGTCAGGAAGGTTTTCCTAATGTTGAAGTGGAATATCTTTTCCTGTAGTTTGAATCCATTGCTCCAGGTCCTTTTCTCTGGACTAGCAGAAAACAAGTTTGGTCCAGACTCAATATGATACCCCTTCAAATATTTAAACAGGGCTATCATATCATCTCTTAATCTTCTCTTTCACAGACTAAACAAACCCAGCTCCCCGTGTTTCTTCTCATATGGTAGGGGTTGGAATCTATACTGCAGAATTTTGAGCATAATTTTGTTAGCATGGGAAATTAATGCTATGATTCTATAGTTGCTGCAGTCTTTTGTTTCTCCTTTTTTGTGGATGGGAATGTATATTGATCATTTTCAGTCTTTTGGCCATCTTTTTGTTTTACATATTTACATATTTGTTGACATGTTAACTAGAGTTGATTCTGTGTGTGTTGCTAGTAGTAATTCAATTGGAATATCATCTGTTCCTGGTAGTTTATTCTTTGCAATTTCTCTAACTGCAGCTTCTATCTCTCTTTCTGAATTTGGGTCTCATCCTTATATGGTTCATCATTCCATGTGTCTTTCATTTTATATCACTCTTCTGTGTATTGCTTTCACCATCTTTTTATATCTTCTTGGATGTGTAGTATGTTCTTCGTCTGCTCATAGAGCATCCCAGCTCTTGGTTTAAACTTCCCTTTTAGTTCCTGGATCATGTGGAAAAGGTCTCTTGTTCTTCCTTTTTTGTTGTTGTCTTCTACTGATCATTATAGCAATTATCTTTATCCTTTCGCATTGGTCATTAGGCAGATGCATTCTTCATTCTACATTCATTCCTATCTTCCTTTTCATTTGGTTCTTGTCTTTCTTTTACTTTACTTCTTGAAGCATTTTATTCTTTTCCATTGTTTCTTCTCTTTCTTTTTGGCCACCATTAGTGTTTTACTACATTCTTCCTTGACTATATCCTTGGCTTCTGACCATAGTTCTTCTGGTTCTTGATCACCTATGCATAATTGTGCAAATCTATTTTTTATATTTTCTGTGAATTTTATTGAGATGTTGTTATAATCATATTTTGGTTTTATGACTGGTTTTGTGTTCTTCTTCAGCTTTAATCTAATTTTTGATATAACTAGGTCATGATCTGTTCCACTATCAGCACCTGGTCTAGTTTTGGCTGCGAGGATAGAGTTGCTCCATCTCCTACTTCCAGTTATGTAGACGATCTGATTCCTGTATTGGCCATCTCATGATGTTCATGTATATAGTCTCCTCTATGGTTGCATGAAGAAGTTATTTGTGTTGACTATATTGTTGCTCTCACAGAATTCTATTAATTACTCTCCTGCTTCATTTCTTCCACCTAGTCTGAATCTTTCTATAGTTTGTGATCCTTCTTCACTTTATATCTTTACTTTGCTCCAACTTTACTTCTTTACAATTTGTCTATCTGTACCTCAAATCCAACAGGTACTCATAATTGTCCCTCACTTGTGTTGATGATAAATAGTTCAAATAGATTTTATCAAGATCAGCACTGGCTGCCTGTCTCTCCCACCACCACCTATCATACACACAGTGATACAATTAAGACTTTCTAGTGTTGAATTTTATTGGTGTGGTGTGCTTGAAAATCCAGCAGAGCCAGGGAAAATCCAAACTTCTAAAAGTAGAGCTTTATTGTTTCAAAAGGTAAAAATAAGCAAAGAAAAATACAGTTCATCATAGGACCACATCATATCTGTTCTTTGCTGCCTTTCACAGCTAGGAACTTCTGATGTTATGACTCTCTGGCCACCTGGACTGGGCTGTCTTTGTTTGCCTAGATGTTGTTCTCATGAGGAAAATTCCAGGCACACATCTCTACATTTTACCTTTGACTGTATAACCCATGTATATTCTAACAACTTTAGTAGAGAAGATGAAATTGGCATGGATCTTTCACTGTGCTAATGCCTTTTGGAGCACACGGTTTTCTTAAGTCAAAACCACTTCTGCTGATACAAGGCCATTTGGATGCATAGTGAAGGTTTATGAGGATCAGTCAAGAGTCCTTTCTTTAAAATTTAACTGTCCAGGCACCAGATACTTTTTTTGAATTGAGGCCTTTATTGACAATTACATTAGGTGGTGAAAGTTCTTGGCAGATTAGAATGTATTATAAATTCTGCCATCTTCCATGTTGTAGAGGCAGTAAAAGTAGGAATAGCAAGCATTTACTAATATAAATAGCTATGAACTGTTTCTGTCACAGGTGAGCTAAAAATATAGTTATGATGTAATAGAGATTTCTGTAAGTAAGCAATCTTTGGCTTCATACATCTTTGTTGCAGCAGTGAGTTAGATCTAGATTTAGCCTCTACAGACTGACCCAAAGGAGGTAGAGATGGGGAGGGGCAGCCACATGCCAGGCAGCCCAACCCCAGCCTGATGCCGTCCTGATGATGTGCACCATTACGCACGGCGCACAGCATCAGGACGTCCTCCTGATGCAGCATTTTTACACATTTTGTTGGAAGGGGTGCTAAAGAGCCACACCCCAACTCTTAGGGTGGCCTTTTGCTCCCCTGAAAGGAGCAGCATTTTGCCACTCTTTCAGGGGCAGCAAAAGGAAGGATTGGGGCCACAGCACGCAGTTGCCATGGCCCTGATCCACAGGTAGCAGGGGCAGCACAGAGCTGCCCGTCTGCATAGCTCCTTAGTTGTGTACCCTTGACCTGATGTAAGCCGAGTTCCCTGTCTCATCTTCCCTATGGTAGCTTCTCCAATATTCTGAAGTTCCTGTGCAAGATAGAGGACTCGGCTGAATGGGATGAGCTGTAATGCAGGGCTAAAAATCAGGCAGAGGCTCCACCAATGCATGGAGCCCTTCTCTCCACAGTAGGCAGATTCTGTATGAAATCCACCAAATTCTGTCCTGGTGGTGGTGGTGGAAGATAGTAGCAGTAGTAGTAGAAATGTTTTTCTTTATTCTTTGTAGTATAAACAAATGCTTGCCCATTCTGATCTCATCTGAAAAGAAAATACATTCTCAGTGTGGAAATGCACTTGACACCCCTTCTCACAAAATGGGTTGCTAGACCTGACTTCTAGGAAACTCCTGAAGGAGAAACAGGTTTTGCAATTAGGAGGAAATCCCTTAGCAGGAAAAAAAATGCTTCTCTGTTATGTCAGTAGGAGAAAGAACATTTTAATTGGACAGGTACATTTTCAAGGGATTTGCAGTCAGAGAAGATGCACACCTAACAGGTGAGATTTGAAGGTTAATTAACTTTAAATAGCAATAGTTAATTTTTTTAACCCAGGGAATAGAGTAAAATGAAAGGCTGCAATACCAGTTAATGTCCCTCTTACAGCAAAGTATCTGTGATGTCCAGAAAGTTTGCAAACACGTTACCCACAGAAGGGCAAGGCTAAAAGACAGAAATGAAAAGTTGGGAACCACAGGCTCTATAAGGCAAGTGAAAGGTCAGTCATGCCTATATAGGTTACTACTGGTGATGTACTGTGCTAAATTATTCATTCCCATGAGAGAGAACAAAAAAACAAAAACAAAAAAAATCTAATCATTTTTCTCCCCAATGCCAGATGTCTTAGAAAACTGCAGTTTTCAAAGGGGTTTCAAGAGTGAGGAAAGTTTCTGGCAATAGATGAGGGGTTCCCCCAGTTCATCCCTTCATGACATTGGGAGGGTGAGGATGGACAGGCTATAGTCTTTTAAGATCATGATATCATGATGGTGGGGAAGCCAGGTGAGATGGGAAGGCTATTGCCTTCCAGGATCCTCTGCTAGCTCCCCCTTGCCTGCCCTTCATGTGTGATGAAGATATGTGGGGAGAAACCAGGTGAGTATCAGAAACTCATAGCATCCCAGGATTCTCAACTGGATCCATCTCTGTGTTACATTGAAGAGTGATTGGGAAGCCCGGCAAGGATTGGGAAAGTTATAACCTTCCAGAATCTTCACCTGGTTCCCCTGTCTACTTGGTCTCCTGGTTCCTCTCCCATGTGAAAACAGGAGGGAAAAATAGGGGAGGGTCAAGTGGTTATAGTCTCACCATGTGATTGCTAGTTCTTGAGACAGATGTCATCTTTATGCCTAGGTTATTTGAACACAGCCTGTGACAATGAGTTGCCTCCTATCCTCTTGAGTTGGAGGAACAGAAAATAGGGGGAAATAGGGGAATGGGATTAGTTCTCAAGTCTGTTTGAGGACTGTGAAAATAAAACGAGAAAGCACCTTGAGGAAGATTCTTGTCATGGGGGCTTGGAGACACGAAAACACATTTCTCATTTTCCCCCTCAAGCAATTGAATATTCATTCTGCTCCTACTGTAACCAATTTGACTGAATGGTTGTGAGAGCAAATGAAAATCAGAACAGTGGGAAGGAAAAAAAAGAAAAGTAGCAGCTACAAATGCTATGAAAGTGTGCCGTATATTATCAAAACTTGTTTGGCAAGGCATATATTCTTCAGTAAATTTTATTGGTACATCAGATGTGCACATTTCAAAATTAGAAAATATTAATTGCACTCCTGCATCAGTTGAATCTCTAACGTCATAAGATTATTTAAGGCTAGTGGAAATCGGAAACTTGAGTCCTGGCAGTCCTGGCATGACACTGGCAGAAGCATAGCCTGATCCATCCTAAGTAACACCTGCACATCTGAAGGATACAGAGGCACTTCACCATGCGGAGCATTGTAAATTAAAATGCTGGAAGCAAAGAGTAAAAAAATACCTTCTTTCTCTTCAAAATGGAAGACATTTACCTAATGAGGCCAGTTAAGTTGATTCATTGCTGGTTATATAAATTAGCTCAACTAAGGGACTGCTTTGAGGGTGACTGGAAGGTGTGATCTTTAGACGATACATGCCTAAAGGTCAACAGAAAGCGTCTTCTACCTGTCCTATGCTGGGAAAGGCCGCTCCAAAAAGGAGCTACTTTTTTCCACTTCCTGGAAATTGCACACCTTCACACGTGCATCTATATGCAGCGACAGAGGGGTGATGGGAAAAGGCCACTCAAGAGTTAAAATGCCCATGTAAATGCACCTGCACACGTGCAGTGCATTCTGAGTTGCCAATTGACAGCATGCACCGTATGAAAAAAGGTTCAATTTAAAGCGTCGTAATGGCCCAGGTGTGTGGGTGCACTGCCACAGGTGGGCCTGCATAAAAACCCTAGCCCTACTCCTAATATTCACAGTACCCATGCACCTGAGCAGGAAGCTGAAAGTGTTGCTGCTGGACGTTTCACTGTGAGAAAGTGATAAAGGGGAAATTTCACTTTTAAACTGGACCCACACACACATTCCAGTGCCATATTCACAGCAGATGTTTGCAGCTGCAAAGCTCCATAAGTGTGCACTTTCAGCACTCATCTTATACAGTGTCCAGAATGGCACAGCCATCGACAAGCGGTGAGCCAAAAAGGGGGAGAGGGAAATTGTGGACCCATGTGCAGATGGCTGACCTCATAGCTGTGTGGTCACAGCCACATATTCTGGAGAAATTGAGAAATTCCTTTTTGAGTTCTGAAACATTTAAGGAGTTGGAAGAAGGCATGAGGGCTAAGGGCCACCAACGCACTTGGGAGAAGTGCCACTGGAAGAACAAAAACCTCAGGGTAAATTGAAAGAAGTTTAGGGATCAGAAGGTCAAAAGAGGATGGGGTACCTCCCCCATGCCCTTCTACAAGGAACTCCATGCCTTCCTCGCCAAGCATGGTAGCATACAGCCCAGCAGAATATGTTCAAGTAGTGAGTTGAGAGGGTCCAAGTTGGCCAGCCAGCCAGAGCAGAAACTGTGGAGGACATTTCCGAGGGAGAATGAGCCCAGGAACTTTTGATGCCCTCTCAAGGTAAGATGTACCAGGGCCACTGGGAAGGGATGCAGGAGACAGCACTAGGGTGGGCAGATGACCCCATCCCTCATCATTTAGATAACCAGGATGAACACCCTGACTCATATGAGACATTTTGCAGTCAGAGGGCTGTGGACATCTCCACAATGTGACCACTGTCTCATGACTCTACCTCTTCCACGAGCAGACCACCATCTTATGCTACAGAGGGGAGCACTACATCTTCCAGAATCAGTAGCTACCGTGACCGTTCACCTGTCTCACGAATCAGTACAGCAGCAAGCGAGGATGACAGTGAGGGTGAGGAGAGGACAGGTCCTGGACAATTCACCCAGCTAATCCATCAGGTCCAGGCTGCACATGGTAAAGTCATTCCCAGTTATTACAATAAATGCATTCTATCGCATGTATGTCTGCACTCAAAAAGCATAGCAGTTTGTATGCCTTTTGTGATGTTTTTTGCATAGGTGCACAGGTGTTCAGAAGACCTGTACACCACTTTTGCACCCTGCCATGCTTGGGAGGGGGATCATGGAGGAACGTTTGTCTGTGTATCCTATTGACCATGTCCCTCGCATGACCACCAGCTGCATTTATCCAGTCTGTCCACACAAACCTCCCTGGCATGTACCACTCCCCTTCACCTCCAATCTCTGCGGGACATGTTTTGTGTGTAAATTTTGCCCTGTGCCATATATGTCCCATAGAATGAGAAGTAGGACAAGAGAGAGAAGGTGAAATAGCTAATCCCAGAGCTGCAATGACACCAGCAGCCCGCCTGGCTGAGATCAAATAGAAGAGGGTGCATCGCTCAACAGCCACAGCAACTACTACTGTCCTGCATCGGTTCATGGAACGCAGCGCAGACCAAATGGACGGACTGCTGGAATGGGGGAACAACTCAGGGAACATTCCTATTACCTCAGGCAGAGTGAGGAAAAGCACTGGAGGGAGTTCTAACAGAGATCTGTCCAGCAGCAGGAGCTCCTTGCTATCTCACTGGAAGTGCAGACCTGTCTGCTGGGCCGGCTTGTGGAAGCTATAATGGGGGTCCCGAGCGGCATTGGTTGCAGAGGGGACCATGTGGAAGAGGGTGGAAGAGGGAGGGGCATCTCCCTGGCCCTGGAGGAGGGGGCTGCTGTGGTAGTGGGCAGAGAGAGGAGGGGTTGCTCTCCACCCATTGAGATGGAGGCTGCTGTGGGCCTGGGCAGACGGAGGAGGGAGAGCTCTCTCCACCTGTGGAGGCGGAGGCTGCTGTGGGCCTCGGTAGAGGGAGAAGGGAGAGCTCTCCATCCATGGAGGAGGGGGTTGCTATGGAGGTGGAGATCATTCGGCAATGCTTCATAGATGAGTCTGCCAGCCTTTTTAGCAGTGATGTGGCAGTGCCACAGCCCTCTCACTGCCCCCAAGGAGGAGATCAAGTAGAGGGGGAAGGGGATGCTGCGACGATTGCCACTAAGTAACAAGTCAGACACCACCAACTACCCCCCAGTATGCCCACCTCACTGATTCCTATTCCACACTATGCCCACCTCACTGATGCTCCTCACTGGTTCCCTGTGGAGATCATGCATTGAACATACACACCTGCACACAAAATGTCACAAGGTTTAGAAATAGAAAGTTTATTCATAAAAAGAAAGCATATGCCAGACGTGCATAGGTGTGCAGATTGCGGCATAAATTTTTTAAAATAAAAGACAAAGTTTAAACTATTTACAGCTATTTACAAATAGGGGTAGTGGAGGGGACTATTTACAAATGGGGGAGTATGTATAACTGGGGGGAAGAATCGGAGGGGGAAGAGGGAAGTACGTACAAGGGGAAGGGGAGGAGAAGGTGCTTCTGGGATGTGGAGGGGTGGGTGAGGGTGGGGATGGACCAAGCCGGTCCAGAATGGCTGCCACCGTTTCCACAAGCTGCCAGACTTGGGCCTCTATGGCAGCCATCCTGTCCACTAGGTGTCAATCTGCAAGGGGAAAGAAAAGAGAAAAGTGTGGTTAGGAGGTTGCTCTGCACCCCATCATCCAATGCCATAGCTAGGGTTCCCGGGTGCCTCCCCACTCCCTCTCCCCATTTCCCTGCCACTCTTACCTCACTGATGGTCCTGATCCCAGGTTCCCTGCAGGCGGGCCTGGGCAAAGTACCCCTGGTTTGGCCTGTTGGTGCTGGCCATCACCCTTCTCGTGGCTGCCTTGGGGGTGAGGGCATGAAAGAGAATGCCCAGCTCCTCGTCCTTCCAGTATGCGATGCAGACAGGCACTCTCATCCTGGCTGCCATCGTCATCCTGGGGACCTGTGGAGATCCACAGGAGCATTTATGGGCAATTGTTGCTGGGGCAGATGGCCTTACCTGGCCCCTAGCCAACGAAGACCCTCAGAAGAGAAGTTTTTGTCTATCCCCCAATGGTTGCCCTCTGTTACAATCAAATGGGCCATTAAGAAGGCTGTGTTATAGCAAATTGAGTGCGCAGATCAATCACCTGGAAGCCTGCCCTTCTGCTCCAGAGAATCTCCAAGCTGTCTATCCTTGAAGCTGTTTCTTGCTATGGACTGTAATCACCCAGCTCCCCAGAAACAAGCCTTAGACAGGAACTAACTCCAAAGAGGCATTTATTCTTCAGTTGCAGTATTAACAAAGAAGAAAAAACTATTTACACTCTCATGTAGATGTGGAACAAAGAACAAAGAGAGAGAAGAACAGAACAGAGCAGAGAACACATGCTGTGTGCTCAGGTTATTTATAGATACTTTCCATGCCGTCTCAAAACTCAGCCCCTTCCTGTGATTCCTTCCTGTGTCCTGTGTCACATGAACAGTAGTTCCCACCAAACATGATGATCTAATATGTTTACATCTTGCCTTTGTGTTCCCAGACACACTATGACCTTGACTACCTCCTGCTTTGTTATTTTGTATTCCAGTTCCATGTAACTTTCCCAGCTATCTGTAGAAGTGAATTGTAGTTCCCATATTGTCGCTTTCCCACATCTGTACATTTTCACACAAGTTACGTATTCCAACAGGCTGACTGTTGGGAAATTGATACATTGTCAGAGATTACAGTTTGTGGTTTATGCACATTGTATCTTTCTATTTCCAGGAAATCTGGCACCTGGTGACCCCCCCATGACCAGTGTGTGTGTGTGTATGTCTGTGTGTGTCTCCTTTAGGCTCATGGTTAAACACGGGTGCATAAGAGCATGAATGCTGGCCAGACAAAGAGTGTGGATGATAGGATATGTTTATTGAGGTGCTTATCTTGGTATAGTACAGTAGTGCCCTAGGATCACAGATGGAGGAGAGGGGATACTTCAGATCCTCCTGATCTCAAAGAACACTGCCGGGGCCTCCCTCACAGTGTCCCCTTCTCTCTGCTTCACAAGGTCATTGTTCTCCATGGGTGCTCCATGTAGCATGCTCCCTCATCCAACATCTTTCCCTTCATTTTGCAGATGTTGTGGAGGATAACACATGAGGTGAAGATGGGAACAAAATTCTCCTCTGCCACAAGGAGTGTGCCAGTGAGGCACCTCCACCGAGCCTTCAACCACCCAAAGGTCTTTTCCACCACATTTCTGGCATGATTCAGCTTCTTGTTGAATCCTTTCTGTCTGGCATTGTTGGAGCCCTGGTAGGGCTTCATGAGCCACTTCTGAATGGGGTAGGTGCTTTCAGTGAGCAGGAGGGGGCTGCTTTGCTGGCCCCTCAGAGTGACGGTGGGGTTCCCTGGCACGTAGATGCCAGCCTCCATGGCCTGAAAGACGATGGAGCTCCTTGCCAACCTCGCATTGTGAGTCGCAGCAGATCAGACCAATCCCAAATCCACAAACCATCCTCTATGATCCAATGTCCCCTGGAAGACAACTGAGCAGCTGTCTTTTCGGTTGAAGAACTTGTTCCTCCGCCCCAAGAGTGGCACGATCAGGCAGTGGCACCTGTCTACGGCACCCACTATTTGGGGGAAGCCAAGGTCAGTGAATCTTTGCATGATCTGTGGGTGACAAGAAGGGGGAGCAGCAGAGGATTAAGGAAAAAAGTCAGGGCCCTTAACAACTCATGTCCCTTATGTTTTTTGCATATGTGTGCAGGTACAGCGACCCCAACAGCCCATCCTATACAGTGAATGCTAAAACAATTTAGAGGCTATGCAGATGGGCAGGAAAAAGTAACCTGAAGTTGCCTTTTCCTTAAACTGCAGCAACTGCATGACCTGCCCTAATAATGCCCTAAATGGGGATGGAGCAACCTCACTGGAGGGCAGTTAATGCAGCTTTTCTGAGGCAGCATTGAAGTCCCACCAACCCCACTGCCAGACCCGAGGTTTCCCTAAATGGGGATGGAACAATTGCATGGGCCAGCAACAGCTGCTTAAATTTTTTTCATGGTCTCTCAGATGCATGTGTACTTGCACCAGAACAACACGGACCCTTTAACAGCAATGTTGGCATTGCTGTGCACCTGCACACTGTGCAAAGCAGAGAGATCATGGATGCCATGTCGACCAAGTGGCTCGCACTGGTAGTCAGTCTGGAATGCTCAGCCACATGAGCCGCTACCATGACTGCTGCAACAGCTGCATGCATACAAGACTACAGTGATGACTTGGAGGACACAGAAGGGACAACTGGTAGAGTGGGTGCCACAACAAACATTGCACAGTGTACTGCTGCTGCCGCCGCTCTGATGCCACCCAAGAGAGCCCCACATCACTGGTGGATGTTCCCCAGAAGTACTGACTGGCAGGACAGTGTAATGAGAAGACTCTGAACCTGGGGAATTACTAAAGTCCAAGTCTTCTATGGGATCTTTTATCCTATGTTTACAGAGGTGGCTAGAGAAGAGACTGATATCGAAACAAAGCTTTATTTGAGGATTCAAGCATACAAAGACACCCTAACATACATGCACACACACAAGAACTGAGGAGTAAAGTAGTTAGCTTGGATAGGAACACAAGGCTTTCTAATGGTGATAATTACCTGCAAAGATGTTGCTCCAACGATGAATAGACTCAACCGAAAAGAACAGTAGGTAGAGCCGGAGACTCTAGCTAGAGATCATGGATGGTACAGTACCATCATGAAATCTATCCAGACCCCCCCCCCTTTCCCTGAGATTTTGGGGAGTTTTTTAACCCTAGAAGTGGTGAGTTGCTATTGAACATCAAAGGATTCCGATTGCTATGCTTTGAAGTGGACAATTTCCAGAAGAGGGGAGATGGGATGTAGGTTTTTTTACTTTTCCTCACCTTAAGAACACATCCTGACTGGCTCATAAATCTTTTCAGGTGTGAATGTCCTGCATTGCAGCTCCTAAGCCTGGCCTTTTGATCTGCAAATGGCTTGTAAATGCAGATTCGCCTTGGTGCCTACGTGATGTGCTCGCCTTGAGGCCATGGCGATGAAGGCCCTTTCCAGCCTAGGGCTTCTGATAGAGATCCAAAGGGATTGATATCAAAACCCAATCAAAACCACTTATCGTAACAACAGGTTCATCACATACATCTGGTCTGATGAGCAATGGAGGACATTCTTCTAAGTGCCCTGTGCCCTCTTCCAGAGGATAGTGAAAATACTGCATCCAAAAATGGAGTGGTCGACACTATGATGAGGAAAGCCATCCCGGTGGAGAAGAGGGTCATCATGTCCATCTGGGTACTCACCCACAAAGCCAGCTACAAGCAGATGTCAGAGCAGTTTGGGGTTGGACTTACAACAGTGGGCGAAGTGTTGGTGGAGTTTGTCCTCAGCATGGAGAAGCTGCTGCTGCCACAGACAGTGTACCTGGGGGACGCTGCTCAGGTAAGCAATATCTCACACACTTGTCCCTTTCCCCTCCTGCATAAAAAAACCCTCATGGGTTAGCATACAATATAGTATTTACTGTATAGGATAAGCTGTCAAGATTGCTATACTTGGGCACGTACACGAAAAAGTCATGATTTGGCATACAGCATGATATTTACTGTATAGGTGAGGCTGTTGAGGTCACTCCACCTGAGCACATACACGAAAAACATCATGACTTGGCATACAGTATGGCATTTACTGTATAGTAGGGGTAGGCAACCTTTCCCCTTTAAGGGCCGAGGGACTTCAGCTCCCAAAAGCCTCAGCCATGTTGGCCAATAGCTCCTGGGATTCTGGGAGCTGAAGTCCCTCGGCCCTTAAAGGGGAAAGGTTGCCTACCCCTGCTGAATAGGATAGGCTGTTGAGGTCACATTTCCAGGGAGGTAGCAAGGCGCTCCTGCTGCTGGATGAATCTCTGTTGGAACTCCCTCTGGTGATCTGCCTCATTCTGCCTGAGGTGATAGGAATGTTCAGGGAGATGATAAGAAAGTTCTCCAAGCCGTTCCCCCTGTTCCAGGAGTCTGTCCATTTGGTCTGCAAGGCATTCCATAAACCGATACAGAGCAGTAGTAGTTGCTGTGGCTACTGATGCATCCTCTTCTCTTTGATCTCTTTGATCTCTTTGATCTCAGCCAGATGGGCTGCCGGTGGCATTGCAGCTCTGGGATGAGCTGTTTTACCTTCTCTCTCTCGTCCTACTTCTCATTCTATGGGACATATATGGCACAGGGCAAAGTTTACACAGAAAACATGTCCTGCAGAGATCAGGGGTGGAGGGGAGAGGTACATCCTAGGGAGGTTTGTGAGGACAGGCTAGATACATCTAAATGAAAAGGGATGGGGTCATCTCTGCCCTCTGCCCTTCGTAGTGCTGTCTCCTGCATCCCTTCCCAGGGTCCCTGGTGCATCTTACCTTGAGAGGACATCAAAAAATCCTGGGCTCATTCTCCCTCGGAGATGTCCTCCACAGATTCTGCTCTGGCTAGCTGGCTGACTGGGACCCTCACAACCTCACTGCTGGTACATATTCTGTTGGGCCATATGCTACCATCCTTGGCGAGGAAGGCATGGAGTTCCTTGTAGAAGGGCATGGGGGAGGGACCCCATCTGCTTTTGGCTTGTGATCCCTAAACTTCTTGTAATCAGATCAGAGGTTTTTGGTCTTCCAATGGCACTCCTCCCAAATGCGTTGGTGGCCCTTAGCCCTCATGCCTTCTTCCATCGTCTTAAATGTTTTGGAATTCAAAAAGGAATTTCACAATTTCTCCAGACTATGTGGCTATGACTACATAGCCACGACATCCCTCTCCCTCTTTTTGGCTCACCACTTGTTGATGGCTGTGCCATTCTGGATGCTGTATAAGACGAGCACTGAAGGTGCACAGCTATGGAGCTCCACAGCTACAAAGGTCCGCTGCGAAAATGACACTGGACTGTGTGTGTGGGTCCAGCTTAAAAGTGAAACTTTCCCTTTATCACTTTCACAGTGATACATTCAGCTGTAACAGTTTCACCTTCCTGCTCAGGCACATGTGAACTGTAAAATTAGGGTTAGGGCTAGGGTTCTTATGCAGGTGCACCTGCAGCAGTTCACCCACACCTGGGCCATTAGGACACTTTAAATTGAATCTTTTTTCACAGGGTTCATGCACTCAATGGGCAACTCAAAATGCGGCACATGTGTGCTGCTGTATTTACAATGGTGTTTTAATTCTTGCATGCCCTTTTTTCCACTGCCCTCCATCGCTGCATACAGATGCACCTTTCTTCCAGGAAGAAGCAAAAAAAAGCAGTTCCTTTTTGGAGCAGCCTTTCTCGGGAAAAGGTAGGTAGAGGGCGCTTTCCTGTCGACCTTTAGGCGTGTGTCATCTAAAGACCATGCCTTTCAGTTGCCCTCAAAGCTCCATTTTATTCCTGTCTGCATAGCCCCTTAGTTGCTGCAGACAAACAGCTCCAACACTGGTGGACCTGGCTAAACTGTCTGGCTTTGTTGATCTCTCACCTTCAATATACCTTGGGCTAATCTTTCTGCCCATTCCCTTCTTCTCTTTGCAATCTGTTCATGACTGCTTTTCTCATTTGTACCTCAGACTTCCTGGACTATGCCTCTATTTCCAACTGTAAGCCCTGGGAGTTTTCTGCCCACCCCATCAGTTCCTGTGGACTACATTTAACTGGGCACATGCCAACCTTAAACAAGCCAGATCTGTACTTTTGACCCTGTAAACTAGCACATGCTGCAGCCTGCCAGGAACATTTTGTCTTTACTCATCAAAGATAGGTTGCTACTAGTCTCATGTTCTGAATATGTGAGAAAGCAGGTTTTGTGTGTGTAGAAAAAAGACTCCTTTAAATTCCTTACCAGCCAGGTTAGCATAGTCAGCATGTGTCTGAAGCCACCTATGACATACCCCCTTTCTGGATTGGCCCCACAGTTCCAGTCTCTGTGTTTCTGTCTTGTATTTATCTGACCATTTAACAACCAGCCTCTAGTTTTTAAATCTCCCCCTCACTCCCTTTGAGAATTCCAGGAGCCATGATTGTCTGATTCTTCTCAGCCTGGGCAAGCTCCTTTATTCGGATCAGCCCTAATACTAGGTAAGATAGTAAATCTGGTTCTAGTCTAATACATATATAAAAGAGAAGCAGATGAGCAGACACTTTTTTTTAAGACAAGGAGAGAGAGGTTCAGATCTAGTAACATAAGTGAGGGGAAAAGTAATGGAAAATTCAGTGGTAATCCACAACAGCCACACAGCCATCCAAAGGGCAAAAAAAGTAGAAAAAGAAAATGCCTCTTTGTGTGGCCACATTGAGATTTTGGAAAGACAGACCAAGCAAAGCAAGCTGCAGAATTCTTTCTGTCCAAAAGCACAAAGGCAGTAATACAGGCTTATCACACCACCTGTGAAAAGCGAATTAGGGAGTTGGAGGCTAAGGCTGACCTAAATACTGCTACACCCAGAGATTCTTGAGTTGGCAGCCCAAGCCAGGGTTCTTCAGGAGCCTTTGTCAGAAGATGTCAGGGCCACCCACCCCATAATCCACTATGGGATACCAGAAAAGGAACAACACAAGTACCAACCCTACATCCACCTCTCCCAGTTGATCCTGTGCAAACTAGAAGCATGGTAGAGACTAAGAAGACAGACAAAGATGGTACCATCACTAAGACTCTAGTTGAGACAGCCCAATGGACTCTGACCAATGTTAAAGCTGTAGTGGACCAGCTAGGAAGGCTTAATGCTCAAACTGGAGTAACATGGATTTCCACCATGCTCCTGGCATATCCAAAAGCCAAAGGACATGATTTAACCCAAGTGGCTAGGCTATGCATAGATCCAGCCTACTCGGGGGCATTTGAAGCGACTGTGTCGAACCACAACTTAGCTGCAGTAGAACTAAAGGAATGGTCAGCCAGGATTGTGCAAATTTTATGGCCATGAATTATATTAGGAGGAAAATATCAGAATGAAGTACAAGGTCCAGATGGTTCTCCAGATCCCTATGTAGTGAGGGAAAAAATGCTAGGCAACTTGTCCAGATGCATTCCACTCAATGGAGAGGAACAACCATTGCTAAATGACACAGAAATAATCATGGAAGCCTACCATGGACATAATGAGTCAACCAAGACTTACCTGGGTTCAGAAGCCAGAAGGCTCTTGACCCTAGATTGGAACAGATTCATGGAGTATATTCTACAAGCCTCTGATGTTTACTGAATGTGAGAAGCTAAAAAGGAAGTGCCTACAACCTCATCCAGCAGAACTGTAAAAGCAGGAGAAAAAAGGGGTGATAAGGAAGGGGATCCAGTGTACCCAGTAACATATAGGAACAATGGTCCCCATTCCAAACCATTTAATGAAGATCAAGGAAGAAGTGGATATAGACCCAATACTCTTGTAAATGTGCCACAAAAGGAAGATGAAGTTGGGGCCTTTGCAGACTGCCAGAAATAATGCAGATTGAGGCCACTTTAACTGCCCTGGCTCAGTGCTAAGGAATCATGGGAACTGTAGTTTATTGTGGCACCAGAGCTCTCTGACAGAGAAGACTCAATGTTTCAGAAAAAAAAATACAGTTTCCATGATTCCCTAGCACTGAGCCAGGGCAAACAGCTTCATCTGGTAGCTGGTGGAGGGTCCTTTACAAATCTCAGCCATACACAGGTGTCCTGCTTTAAAAGACCCTATGCCGCTCTTCCTCCTGACCACAGACTCATGGGTGATGGACTTTCCTGAAGTCTGGATCAAGGACAAAATTGAGTGTGGCACAGTAAAGGATGCAAGTGTCTTGATAGAGGGAAAAGATCCCCCCCCCCCCCACAAAAACAGTATAGATACCCCAGGGAAGCTGAGGAAGGAATTGCCAAAACCAGAGGGATTGTTGAAATGGGATGTGATTCTTCTGATACAATCCATTTGCAACTCTACCCTATAGCTCATTTTGAAGGTAGATGGTGTGACTTGGAGAATGACTGTAGATTTCAGAGCCATAAATGCTGTCACTCCAGCAGTAGCTCCTGCAGTGGCTAAATACAATGAAATATTGGCTGCAATTGCATCAGGTGCCAAGTATTATGGTGTCATAGACTTGGCAAACACATTTCATTCCATCCCACTAGATGAGAGCTGCTTGTACAAATTCACCTTTGAATTTAGAGGAACACAATACTATTAAAAAAAAAACACCTCAGAGATTTCACTCTAATCCCAGTATATGCAACGCACATGTGGTTAAAATGTGGACTAAGTTGTGCCCCACTTAATGCTCCCACATTTTGTCCTATGTGGATTACATACTGGTGCTTTCAGACTCCAAAGAAAAGACCACGGACATTACCTGAGAATTTTTGGACCTAATTAGAGACACTGGTTTCAAGGCAAACCTAGACAAGGTGCAGCTAGTCCAAACACAATTGAAGTATCTGGTATTGAACTTCCAAATGGACTGCAGAACCCTAGATCTACAGAGAGTTGAAACTATTGGAAAATTCCCAGCCTCCACTGATGTGGCCTCTTTAAGAGCATTGTTGGGCACTTTTAACTTCTCCCAGGAGTTCATAGAATCATTTGCCGGTAAAGCCAAGCCACTGTATGATTTGTTAAAGAAAAGAGTTATTTGGGAATGGGGATCAAAGCAGCAGGAAGCGTTTGCTACTTTAAAGCAAGATTTATCACAAGCACCTGCACTGGTTCACCCAGACATCCAGAAGCCCTTTTACATCCAGTTTGCTATTTCAGATGGCCATTTAGGAGCAGTCCTTTCTCACATCAGAAATGAAACACAATGAGTAGTAGCCTATGCATCCAAGTACCACTCCCCTACAGAAATCAAGTACAGTCCCTGTGAGAAAAATTGCCTTGCTTTGGTTTGGGCATTGACTAGATGGGAATTCATCATCAGAACAGCAAATGTTATTGGGCAAACACTCCACGTGCCTTTGAAGTTTATTCTTTCAGGAAAAATACAAGATGGACAAGTCCACAATACGAGGATAGCAAAATGGATGTTAGAACTAAGGGGGTTGCAGACTGCCAGAAATAGTGCAAACTGAGTCCACTTTTAGGGTTAAGGTTAGGATTAGGGAATCATGGGAACTGTAATTTATTGTGGCACCAGAGCTCTCTGACAGAGAAGGCTCAATGTCCCAGAAAAAAATACAATTCCCATGACTCCCTAGCACTAAACCAGGGCAGTGCCTCAATTTAATGTGCACTGTTTCTGGCAGTCTTCAAAGGCCCAATGAGAGATGTAGGCTATCAGAGACAGCCCAATGAGCCAGTGGCTCCTTATGGCTTAATTGTCACCAGATCTGCTCTTGAGTGTTTCCTCTCCCCCTCCCCCATCAAGAAAGATAAATGGCCAGTCAAAGCAGGAGAGTCACTGGAGGAAGCACTTTTACAAGTCTTTGCATGCTGTCATGTCCTGAAGGGACCCATTTAACAGGATATGGAGCCATCCAGGTGAATGATGGCCAGTCATTGCAAGGAGTTGTTTGGCTGCACTCTAGTCAAGCCACCGAGGTGGAAGCCCTCTGCACTGTGTTAGAGTTTGAGATCCCTGACATGCCTCTAGCCATTTATACAGATTCACAATGGACAGTCAATGCAGCTACAGATTAGCTCCCAATTTGGTTAGAAAGGAATGGAAGGCAAGTGGTGGCAAAGAGGTAGCTCATGCAGACAAATGGAAAATAGTGGCTCAATTGCTGCAGGAAATAACAGCCACTACTTGGGTTTCATATGTCAAGGGACATCAAAAGGGAAATAGCAAAGAAGCTCATTGGAACAACTGTGCAGAGTGGCCAGGAAGCTGCATCCCAGATGCTCCTCTAGAGCCTATAAATGTGAAGCCCAAAGAACCCCTTATGCCAAGTACCTCTCCCCTTAGACCTATAGAAAGGAGACACAGAGATCAAAGAGCTCACTGTGGCTGGGAAGGACCATACTGGAAGGAATTTGGTGAACTGTAGATGATGATGAAAACTACAGCTGGATTGTTTCCACAGATATCCAAGGTGATTTAATCTAGTTCATCCATGAGAGTGGACACCGGGGATGTCAATCTACCTATGAGAGGTTGAGAGAGACAGGTTGATGGCCACAAATGAGACAGGATGTAGAGCAATGGGTAGACAACTGTTTAGCCTGTGCAATGGTCAATGCGGATCAAAGTGGCTGAAAGGCTCAGATCCAACACCAGCGTATTGAAGGTCCAAGGGCCCACCTGCAAATAGATTTCATTGGCCCTCTCTCCACCACTTGACAAAACAAATATTGCCTCACTATCATTGATCCATTTAGCAAATGAGTGGAGGCTTTTACAATGAAGGACAACACAGCAATTACCACAGCACAGGTTTTATTTAATCACATTACTTGATGGGGAATTCCATGCACAACCCATTTTAACCACCCTTGTCCTCAATTTAACTGCTGTTAATGTGGCCAGAGCCATCTCTGCCTGTAGCCCATATTTAAAAACTGCCTGGGCACAATGGGAACAAAGAGAGAAAAAGTGGCAAGCCATCATTCATTCTTTGTTTAGAGAGAACTTGTAAACACAGTACATGAAACCCTGGGAACAGGAGGTGCAATATTAAATGCCATTGATACAGAAGTGATTTCGAATAAATTGGGTTGATTGGGTCTAGAACACAAGATTTAGGAGTTTCCATAGGTTCTGGTCTGGCAAATATAACTCAAGGAGTTGATTTAATTGGACACATTTTACCTCAATGGGTGGGAGTGGAAAAGGAAACCATTATAGATATAGGACATTATTTACAAAACAGTGTATATAACCTGTCAATTGCTATACAATGCACTCAGATACAAAGCTCCCTCACCATATTTGCTTCACCTTTAATGAAATTGGTACACCCTCAAACCTTAAGTCTATTTCAGGAATGGTACCCTGATTCCCTAGAATATTCTGGTCATTTTATAAGAATGACTAGAGCTCAATGGAAACATATGATTTTAAGAATTGGTATTTATCATGAAAAGATATGGGACCCCATACTCCTATATCCTGTATCCCACCTAGGGCTCCCTTTATCCAAGAGCAACACTACAATTTTACCAGGAAATATATTGCATTGGTCAAAATGGAACCCACCTGTATGATTTAAGTGGCTGCGCTAAAATACATCAATGGATTCACTATTATGGCACATTACAAGGCATTCCATTTCAGGATGCTAGTGAACAAACTATAATTTCTGTGCACTACACCATTTGGGTACAAATGTCTCATGATTGTTTTTACTCAAGGACCCCGTGTGACACTCTCATCACTTTACCTTTGGAATACTCTTTAAAAGTCAATTGAACCTTAGGAAATCTGTGTTTTTGCAGGATTTATTTAATAGATTACTTTGACAAAGAATTTTACTTGCATGAACAAGTGCAAGATTATGTCACCAAGACATCTTACCAAATTGATTCCACTGCAATACAGGGTTTTCACCTGGAAGATGAGCTCCCCATCTCGAAGTGGCTGTAATTGCTAACCAATTTGAGGGACATTGCCAGGAAAATTGAAAAGACAGAGGAAAAGATTAAGATGGTAGTAGATATGAAAACCAGACAAATCATTAAGGTCACACAGGAGATCAAGCATGCTATGGAGACCTTGTGGTGGGGAAAATTTGACTAGAGCTGAGGCCCTGCTCCACACCCTGACTAACCCCATAGTCATCATTTTATGTTTACAGGTTGCTACTGTCATCAGAACTATCAGCATTGTAATTTAGATAAGGAAAAGGGTGGCAGAATTTGATGCCATCTACAGAGAAGCAAATATTTTACAAAGATAGACAGAATATTAGACACTTGTCTTGAATAATCACACTATACAGACCAACAAAGTGCTTCACCAACCACCAACCAAAACTAACCAACAATGGAGATTCTGACTCCCTCTCAAAGGACATTATCACACGGGGAGTTACGGGGAGAAAGTGGAAATAAACGGGCACGAGCGGAAGTCTTTAATATACGGGATTTGTCCCGTTCCGCCTCGTCTGATAACTAAATTTGAATTTAAAAGGGGGTTAATTCGAACAAAAACCTGACCTTTCATTTTCGGGATTTTTGAGGATTTGAAAAGATCAGGTTTTTGTTCGAATTAACCGCCTTTTAAATTCGAATTTAGTTATCAGACGAGGCGGAACGGGACAAATCCAGTAAATTAAAGTCTTCCGCTCGTCCGGTTTATTTCCACTTTCTTCCCGCCACTCCCCGTGTGATAACGTCCATATATAGGTGGTCTTCTTGGTAACATGTGACATGCACTAATGAAACCTGGCTGATTTCATCCCCAGTGCCTATTGCATTAGACCTCCCATGATGCATACCTGGCTTGTCTCATCCACTGTGTATGTTGCATCAGGCTTCCCATGATGCACAACTTTCTAATTGCTGATTCATGCTCCTGCTACTCGAACTGTAATAACCCTATTACCATTGCTCCAGTTTCTTTCAGTGGCCACATCCGTGTCATTTTCCAGACCAGGGTGCCACATGGTCTTGACAATCCCCTCCAAATGATATGTGATGCGTTCCATGTGTCATTGCATTTGTCCCATGTGTAATGTAGACCTCAATCACTGATACCCAGCCTGCTAGCCAACCTCTTGTGGTATTCCACAGGTAGAGGCTTTATGAAAATGTCAGCTATGTTGTCCTCTGTACCACCATACAGCAGCTTCAGCATCCCATTTTGCACAAGCTCTCTCACATTTTAGTATCTCACTGTGATGTACTTGGTCCTACAGTTCAGAATTTTTGACTCTGCCATGCCAATGCATGCCTCTGAGTCCTCATTCACCACAGTTGCTCTACCACAGGTCTCACCTAGGTCTTTCAGCAACTGCCTAACCCACTGTACCTCATTTGCAATCTCCGACAATATGGCAAACTGTGCCTCTGTTGTGCTGAATGCAATGCCGCTTTGCTTCCTGGACCTCTAGATGACAGGGCTATCTGCATAATTGATTATCAGTCCAGTTACTGACTTCTTATCAGCAGCCTCAGATGCAAAGGAACTGTCAGCAAAACCTTCCAGCTTTGACATCACTCCTGTTATTAGCAAGCACCTGTCCTTTGTGCCTTTCAAATACTGCACAATGTGCTTCACTGCCATCCAGTCCACCCATCTAGACTTTGCAGCTCTCCTGCTCAGTACCCGTATTGCAAAGCTCATATCTGGCTTGATGCTGTTTGCCAAAAACAACAGATTCCCTATCACCAAGTGATACAAGTCAGGCCTCTCAAACAATTCTTCTGACTCCAGGTTCTGATAGGCATTATTGGGCTCTTGACAACCTTGGCTTCATTCAAGACAATCCTCTCTACCAGCTTTTCTATCTTCCTCTTCTGGCACAACCTGAAATCGCCACTCTGGTCCCTTTCTACCTCTATCCCTGGGTTGTTCCTCAGGTGTCCAAGGTCCTTGATCTTAAATTTTCATGCCAGCTCACATTGCACCAGTCTGATCTCCTCTTGATCTCTGGCTGCAACACACAAGTCATCTACATAAATGACTAGGATTATGCTGCCCTTCATGTACACACATGCATTGGCCACACTGCACCGATAACTCAGCCTCAATAGCTCCTCGTGTATGCAAAGGTTCCATCACCTGGAACTTTGCTTGAGTCCATACAAGGCCTTCCTCAGCCTGAAGACCTTGTCACTGCCTTCACACTCATACCCAGGAGCTTGCTCCATGAACACAGTCTCCTCTAGGTTGTCATTGAGGTACGCTGTCTCAAAGTGAAAATGATTGACAACTAACCTCCTTTTGGCAGCAACAGCAAGCACCATCCTGAGAGTCTCTGCCTTAGCTGTGGGTGAGAATGTCCAGCCATATTTCTCAAACCACTCCTGTGAGTACCCTTTGGCTACCAACCTGGCTTTGTACTTCACAGTTCCATCAGGCATGTCTTTCTTCCTGTAAATCCACCTACAACCAATCATTTTCTGCCCTGCAGGCCTGTCAAACATTCTCCTGTCCACCAATGCACTAAGGGCCTCTGCAGACGGGCCCTTTGCGGCATGTTGGAGGCAGGGAAGGTGAGGGGCAGCCACATGCTGGCCGCCCCAACCCCTCCCTGAAGATGTCCTTATGCCACGTGACCTTACGCATGGCGCGTGGCATCAGGATGTCCTCCCGGTGTAGCGTCCTCATGTGCTATGCCAGAAGAGGCAGAGAAGAGCCGCGCGGAGGCTCTTGGGGTGGCCATTTGCCTCCTCTAATAGGAGAAGCATTTCGCCGCTCTTTTAAGAGGTGGCAAACAGGAAAATCAGGGCCGCTGTGTGTGGTAGCAGTGGCCCCGATCCTCTGCTTCCCAGGGCAGCCCATGGCCACCCACCTGCATTCCCCCTAAGTTCCTGGTCCATGGCAATGTTCCACTTCTCTTGCTCACTAACTGGGTATCTGAGCAAATCCTCATAATCATCAGGCTCCTCAATCAGAAAAGTACACGTGCATGCATCCTGCACAACAAATCTGTCTGGTGGTCTCCTGACTTGGTGTGTCCTGAGTGGAATGATGACCTTAGTCCTGCCATGCTCATCCTCAGTGTTACTACTGCTTTCCTGGATGTCTTGTTCCTGCTTTGGTGTTTGTGTTTGTGTATGTGTGTCCACAGAAGTGCTAGGCTGTTCTTCATATCTCTGAATGCATCCACCCCTCCATTTCTGATGTTTCTACCTGTGTTGCCAAACTTTATAAAAACATTGTGGTTGCTGTGGATCTATCCCCTTCCGGGATGTGTTTTGAACCTTGCACTCCTTCAGTACAGGACACTGCTGCCACCCAATAGGAATCTATAGCTATTCGCCTCATAGCCCATGAACCTTAACCTCTGGCTCTTTGGTTCATTTATCTCTGGAATTGCGGAGGAATAAGTACTGAGGAAACTAGCCAAAAACCCTCAAATACTTGAGATTGGGTGCACTTCAGTCCTCCGGGAGGAATCTGCTGTAGCTTATTAAGACCAGGCTCTCTCAGACTTCCCAGAGGACCTTCTCTGCAACTGCTCCCAGGCTGTGGAATGGCCTGCCGGACGAGATCTGTCTTATTACTACTCTTGCTGCATTTAAGAAAGCAGTAAAGATGGATCTCTTCCAGCGGGCCTATCCAGAATAGCCTCCCAGTGAGAGGAGTCCATCTACCTGTCCTTACCCCCCCCCATGACTGACGTATGCTGCCCACAACTGATTGATTTTAATTTTAATTATTCATTGGTTTAATTTAGCTTTAAGTTGTGGGAGGGTTAGGGATTGGGATGTAAGATGTTTTAACCTTTGTGTTTTAATTATGTTGTAACCCGCCTCGATTGCTGAGCAGAGGGGCGGGCTAGAAATAAAAATTATTATTTATTATTATTATTATTATTATTACCATGTAACAGGAAATATGGTTTCTGATTGATTGCACTGCATGACATCCTGTTAATGGTATGGCATTCAACCTTTGTGGCTTCTGCCCACAAATTTGGTGGTGCCCCAGAATCTTCCAGCATGCAATCCTTCATCTGATTGATCATGCCAATATGCCTCTCAGCCAAACCATCCTTGGCTGGGCAAGCCAGATTGGTAGTTTTGTGCTGAATTCCCTTCTGCCTAAACCACTGCTGCAGGCTTTCAGCAAGGAACTCCCTGCCCCTATAGGTCACAAAAGTGCCCACCTTGTAGTGAAATTCCCTTTCAATGGTACTAACCCAGTTTTTGACTTCATCAGCAGCTTCACCCTTGGTTTTTAACAAGGCAACATAGGAATACTGGGTGTGTTGGTCCACTATGAGCAGGGTAAATCTCTTTCCTCCCACACTCTTAACTTCGTGCGATCCTAACAAGTCTGCATACACCACCTGAAAAGGCCTCTGGGTGGCACACTTGCTTACTTTGGCAACCGGGTAAATATTGATTTTTACCCTTTTGCACAGAGCACAATCAAGATAGCTGCTGCATTGCTCCACCTTGAAATATGGGCAAACTTTCTCTAGGTTTCTCAAACCTTTAAAACTTGTGTGCCCCATTACCCTATGAAAATAATTTGCACAATTTTCATGTAATGGTTTGTTAGCAACACTGCAGTATTTTACCTGTGCCACCATGTGGTATACCTGATTTTTCTTTGCAGCTTCACCACACACTGCCCCCTCCTTGGAGATTACTCCCTCAACCCCGTTAAAATGGACTTCAAACCCATCATTGGTTAGCGATGACACACTCACAAGGGAATTCTGCAGTTGAGGTGCACAGAAAACATTATCAAATGTTTTCCCCAGCCCTGGAATGAATACAGATCCTATTAACTCCACTCTACCAAATTTACCATCAGCAAACACCACTGTGTCTACTGATGCTGGTTTTGGGTTCTGTAATCTCCCCTTATCTGGTACCATGTGATGAGAACAACCACTGTCCAAAATCCAGACAGGTTCTCTTTTTTTCCCACTCACAACACCCTCCACAGCAGAAACAAACCCCCTCCCTTCCTGAGGCTTTTTGTTTTGTGAAGACCATCTCTTATTTGCTACAGAGACTCTCAGACAGTCCTTCCAGAAGTGTTTAGTCTCCCCACAGGAAAAACACCACTTAGTCCTGCAGATGGAAGCACTCCCCTCCTGGGATGTCTTGGTGGTTGGTTGCCTCCAGTTTATTTTTCCAGCTTCCCTGGATCTCGCCTTGAAGTCTTGTCTCTGGATCTCCTCCAGGATCCTTGAATCCATAAACTCAGTCCTCAGATCTGCCTCGGTGACTCCCTGTTGGCCGTATATCAAAAAGTCCCACTTACTGGTCAAGCTGCTCAGGAGTATGAAGACTTTTTGAGACTCCTCCATCTGGATCTCTTTGTTGATAAACTCTGCAAACAAACTTTGCATTTTCTCCAGATGAGTAGTTACAGAAGTACCCTCCTACAACTTACAGCCATACAGTTTTCTACAACAAAGCATCTTAGATAAGGCTCTGTTGGGCTGATGAAATCATTCGTAGGCACACCACACATCAAAAGCTGTTTGCTTTTCCCTGATGTGATTCAGCTGGTTTTCTTCTAGGGCTAGAGGCCTCTGCCTTGTGATTCTCATCAATCTGAGATTCGTCTGTTGGATCTAGTTAGTTTTGCACAATGTCCCATAAGTCCTGTTTTATCAGTAAAGCTTGCATATAGATTTTCCAAGAAGCATAATTTGATTCACTCAGCTTCTGAAACCTAATAGCTGTTTCCATTTTTCCTGTTCTGTCTCAGCAATAAACAGATGTAGATGGACCTCTGGGCAAACTGCCAACAGCCCAAGCAAGCAGCCAACACACATGGAAGCTGGATAAGCCTTCCCAGGCACACTGATAACTGTACTGACAGTGAGAAACACACTTTAACTCACTCAGTTTCAGGACTTGGTTTTCGCCCTCTGTGGATTCAACAGCAAACCACTGGCAATTCTGGAACTGTCATAACCACTCAGGCATTGTCTGCATGCACACTGGGCCCATAACCCATGTTGGGGTATGCAGACAGGTAGAATCTAGCATACACACATAAAGAGTTGAAGCACGTAGGAAGAAACAGCCAGAAGATGATCTTCTGTGAAGAATCTTGCTCCAGACAGCACAGGAAAAACCCTCCCGCACACAGCTGCTGCTATCAGCTTGGAGAAATGAATTGCTGAACAGTAAGACTTCACTCAATGAGGGCTTTAAACTTTGTTGCAAATATTTACAAAGATACACAGAGTATCAGACATTCATTTTGGATACTCATAGCTATACAGACCAACAAAGTGCTTAACCAACCATCAACCACAACTAACCAACAATGGAGATTCTGACTCCCTCCCATATATGAGTGGTCTTCTTAGTAACATGTGACAGCCATGCACTAATGAAACCTGGCTGGTTTCATTCGCTGTGCCCATTGCATCAGATCTCCCATGACGCATACCTGGCTTGTCTCATCCACTGTACATGTTGCATCAGGCTTCCCATGATGCACAGCTTTCCAAACGCTGACTCATGCTCCTGCCACTTGAACTGTAGTAACCCTGTTACCATTGTTTAAGTTCCTTTCAGTGGCCACATCCATGTCATTTTCCAGACCAGGGTGACACATGGTCTTGACATTCTAAATTCTCCATTTTGCTGCCGATGCCTCCTCCAGACCTGTGCAGTTCCTGAAATGTCCTTCAAGATGCTCCCTGCATGGTTCCTGTTCCTCATTAATGGTTCCTGCTGCCTTTCTGCTCTTTTCCTGCACAGCACTTGCTTGTTAACTATGCTTTAGTACAGTATCATAGAGATTGATCTAAACAATACATTTGAATTTATTGACAATGACGAGAACAGATTGGCACTACTAAGCATAACAGACTGAGAACCAGAAGAACTATGGTCTGAAGCCAGGGACTTAATAAAAGAAGAATGAAGACAGACACTCTCAGGAGACAAAAAGAGAGAGAGAGAGAGAAGAGACCATGGATGACAGATAAAATGCTACAAGCAATAAAGAAAAGAAGAGAAGTAAAACAAAAGGGAGATAGGAACAAACTAAGAACAGAACAAAAAAACTGGAAAGCACATATTCACATTAGAAGAATAAAAGGAGACAAAGTCCCATGTGCTGTATAATGGTTCATTTTTTAACATTAAAAAGCCCAATGTCTTTTGGCCTTGTCACCAATTGATCTTCTTCAGGGACTATTGGAAATGAAATAAAAATACATTTATCATAGTTGTGGTATTGGGACAACACATAAATCACCTCTAAAAACATACTGTCTTGAAAAATAAAATACTAACTGTCCAGCTCTCTTAACTGTCCAGCTCTCACATCCATACATGGTTATAGGGAATATGATGGCTTGTATGATTCTAACTTTTGTGCTGAGTTGTATGTCTTTGTATTTTAGAATCTTTTCTAGTTCTTTCATAGCCACCCTCCCATTCTTAGTCTCCTGTTTTTCCGCCTGTAGTCCCTATTTCTATCAATGTTTGATCCCAGATATGGGAATTCTTTTAGTATTTCTATTTCTTCATTGTCTAGGTTGAACTTGTGAAGGTCCTCAGTGGTCATTATTTTTGTTTTCTTTATGTTCAACATTAAGCCTGCCTTTGCATTTTCTTCTATGAACTTCCTTAGTAGATGTTCCAGTTCTGTGAGATTTTCTGCTAGTACTATGGTGTCATCTGCATAGCTTAGATTGTTGATATTCCTTCCACCTATTTTCACTCCTCCTTCTTCTGTGTCCAATCCTGCTTTTCTTATAATATGTTCTGCATACAAGTTGGCATCTGGAAATATTGTCTATTAAATATCAATCTTTATTTATAAATTGTTGTATATTGTTTTTGACATGGTTAAATGTCAAAAACAATGTGTATGATTACTGTGGGGTCTATCTTCTTTTTTCAAAAGTTCTGAGTGAGATCTACATGCTGCTTTATGATATCTGTTATCCATTATCTATTACATGTTGTGGATAACCTTTATCCCTTAACTGTTTACTTAATAAATCTGATTCCATCATAAATTGTTCCTCCCTTGAACAGTTGTATTTCAGTCTAAGAAAATGTTCATATGGGAGGTTGTGTTTCAAAGAAAGAGGTTGGCAGCATGAGCTTTTGTAGTTTACTTCCTCAGATGTATTTGATGGAATAGAAAGCCAGGAACAGACTTATATATGCCATTAGTGTGTGAGAATGTAAATTCAAATTCAAAATCCTTTGAGTATGGAAGTGAAATGATAAGTCCAGTTTTAACAATGGCCATTAGTGGACAAAGACAGAGAAAACTAGCCTGAGGTGAGGAGAATAAATTAGTGTGGTGAACAGAGAATCATGTGATAAACAGGTTAAGGGCACCCTCATGATGATGGGGGTTAAATAGTGTTGAAATGTGTGTAGTGTGCCAGGAAACTATTATCTTTATTCAACCCATTACTGATGGACTGTAGTTTGTGGATGAATTCCAATTCTTCTTATTGGACATAGAAGAAAGAGGAATGAAAATAGGAGGAAGGAATATCAACAATCTATAATATTACAGACAACACATGAATACTAGCAGAAAACCCCACAGACCTGGAACAACTACTAAGGAAGATCAAGGAAGAAAATGCAAAGGCAGGTTTAATGTTGAAGATTAAGAAAACAAAAATAATGACCCCAGAGAATCTACATAAATTCAGCCTAGGCAATGAAGAAATAGAAATAGCAAAAAAGTTCTCATACCTAGGATCAAAGATTGATAGGATATTGATAGGAATGGGGACTGCAGCCAGGAAATCAGAAAATTAAGAACAGGGAGAGCAGCTTTGAACGAATTAGAAAAGATCCTAAAATGCAAAGATATAAAACTGAGCACAAAATTAGAACCATACAAGTCATTGTATTCCCTATTACCATGCATGGATGTGAGAGTTGGACAGTTAAGAAAGAAGATAGGAAGAAAATCAACTCATTTGAGATAATAATAATAATAATAATAATAATAATAATAAGTTTTATTTATATCCCGCCCCTCTGTCACGCAATCGAGGCAGCTCACAACAATTTAAAAACATCATACAATATTAAAATACCATCCAAATCCCCCCAACCCCCCACCTTAAAAAAGAATTAAACAATTTTTACATTAAAACAAATAAATCAAACACATAATTAAAAACAAGCCAGAGCCAGACAAACAAATAATAGGGGGCAGCATTTAAACCAAATGTAGGAGGGAGAAGAGTGCTGAGGATCCCATGGACAGCTAAAAGGACAAACAAGTGGATCCTAGAGTAGATCAAGCCAGAAACCTCCCTGGAAGCCAAGGTGACCAAACTGAGACTGTTGTACTTCAGACACATCATGAGAAGGAAGGACTCTTTGGAAAAAACAATAATGCTGGGGAAGGTGGAGGGAAGTAGGAAGAGAGGAAGGCCACAAACTAGGTAGATGGACTCTATTAGGGATATGGAGTTGTAAGAATTAAGCAGACCAGTGGAAGACTTGGAGTCTTTTAGATGTCTCATCTACAGGGTTGCAACACGTCAAGATCAACTTGAGGACAGTTAACAACAACAAGGACTATGTAGATCGCAAGCCCGTGGCCATCCTGATGATGCTGTATAACAACCCCCAACGTACATCACCATTAATCTGGTTGGCTGGGGCTGATGGCTGTATATTGGGCCACAGATGAGAGAAGGTGTAAGCAGCTCTCCTCTCATGAAATTAGTTAGCCCATCATCCACTCATAGAGATCAAGAAAATGAACTCAAGTTTTGGTGTGGGTGTTTTGGTGGTGGGGTCAATGCACAGAGATTCTGGACCCTTGGGTCCTTCAAGACTCAGAACTATGTCTCAGCATAGCAATGGTTCCTTTCACTGCTTTCCAAATAATGCACAAGATACTAATAAACTATTTGGAAGGTCTCGGAACTTCAGGTTCTTCAAGCTGGTTGCTTTCCGCTTTAACCACCAGACATTTGACTCAGGAGCTGAAATTATCTATTACAATGGTTACTACAGATTGACCAGGGGAACATTTCAGCTCAATAAACACTTTGTCAAACAAGGGAACACTCCTATTCCTGCTAGCGAACAAAGATACATTTTGTAATTCCATGCATGTTGCTTGCCCCTGTGGAAAGAGAGCCGTTTGTTTTTTGCTCTCTACACTCAAGTATTGATTAGCTTAACAGCAGCTGTCTCTGATTGCTTTGAAGAGGCAAGTAGCTGTAAACACTGAGTGATGTGTTCATGTTCAGCCACCTGGAGGAGATTAACCTAGGTCTACCCCAGGTAGACTACCTGCCTCAGGAATCAACTTCAAATGTTTCAAATGAATCTTTTGAGCATAGAAGATAGCTTACCCTTTCCATGAGTTGTCAGCTTTGGCCACCTTGAATGACATTTACAGTCAGACTGTATTACACCAACTTTAATCTGAAACAGGTAGCCACTGTGTTGTGTATTCTGTCACCCCACTGTGATGTTTATTGGGGCATGGAAAAACTTTTGTTTGTTAACTGCCTTCAAGTCTCCCCTGACTCATAGTGACCCCATGGATGAGACACATCCAAGACACTATGTCCTCCATTGCTCAGCTTAGGTCTTGTAAATTCAGAGCCATGGCCTCCCTAATTGAGTCCATCCATCTGGCAGTGTGCTCTTCTCCTCTTTCTAATATTGTCTACCTTTCCTTGCATTATTGTCTTTTCTAATGAGTAATGCCTTCTCATGATGTAGCCAAAGTATGACATCTTCAATTTGATCATCTTCATTTCCAAGGAGATTTCAGGTTTGATTTGTTCAAAGTCCCATTGGTTTTTCTATCCTCAGCACTCTTCTTCAGCACTCCATCTCAAATGAATTGATTTTCCCCATATTCTCTTGTCCAGCTTTCATATCCATACATGGTGATGGAGAATACAATGGCTTGGACAATTCTAACTTTAGTATTCAGTTATTTATCTTTGCACTTTAGAATTTTATCTAGGGGCTATGCAGATGGGTGGCTCTAGGCTGCCCCTGCTAGCTGCAGATCAGGACTATGGCAACTGCACGCCACAGCCCCAATCCTCCTTTTTGCCACCCTTGAAAGAGCGGCAAAAGCTCATTCCTTTCATGGCTCTTCAGTGCCCTTTCCAGCACAGCATGTTTGAATGCTGTGCTGGAAGGGCGTCCTGAAGCCATGCGCCATGCGAATGGCACATGGCATAAGGACGGTGTCGGTGTGGAGTTGGGGCAGCTGGAATGTGGTTGCCCCACCCCATCTCTGCCTCTAGACTGGCACTTTGGGCCGGTCTGCAGAGGCCCCTAGTTCCTTCATATGTGCCCTTCTCATTCCTAGTCTTCTGATTTCTTTTTTTATTTTTATTTTTTTATTATTACAGCGTTTGTTGCTGCTTCGCTGCTCCTCCTCCCTCTCCTGGCTGCTGGGGGCTTCTCCAGGCGGGCGGGGTGGTTTTTAAGGCCGTTGCCGCCTTTGCTGCTGTTCCGCCACTCCTCCTCCCTCTCCTGGCTGCCGGGGGCTTCTCCAGGTGGGTGGGACAGTTTTGAAGGCTGCTGCCGCCACCTTTACTCCTCCCTCCTAGTCTTCTGATTTCTTGACTGCAGTTTCCATTCTGATCAATGTTTGATCCAAGGTATGTGAACTCTTGCACTATTTTGATTTCTTCATTCTCTAGCTGAAGTTATGTAGATGCTTAGTGAATACAGTGACACTTGGATAATTCGAACCCCAAGGGACTAGTAAAAAAATTTGAATTATCCAAAATTCAAATTATCCAAAACTTCGAATTATCCAAAAATTATCCAAAAAATTCAAATTATCCAAAACTTCCGCTTCTTCCTCCTCCTCCTCCTCCTCCAGGTGCTGGGGGGGGGGGAGTGCTTTGGGCTGCGGTGTTTTTCCCCCCCTCCCTGTCTCTCCCCCAACTTCTGCCTGAAGGGAACCAGCCTTGGCGGCGACAGAGACTGCCATCCTGGCTGCTCCCGGGCGCCTTTTCATCACTGCTGGCCACACTGTCGCTTGAAGCCACCGCCGCGCCTCCTCCTGCCTCCAGCTTCCCTCCCTCCTCACTCTCCACTGAGCTCTTTCCCAGCATGGAGCCCAACACTTATCAGTGATGAATGGGGATGGGGGGAGGAAAAGAATGATCCAAAGGGAAAGGGAAGAAGGAGGTGTATCTGCCCCCACCTGGCTCGTGGTGAAATGGTTATATTCTGGGAAGGAGAGGGATTGGGGGCTTAATCAGGCTTTCAAGGTTCCTAAGTAGCTTTCTGATAAATATCCCAGTAACCTGAGAGTCCTTAAAGCGGTGTCTGTGGTTGCTGTAATCATGACGGTGGTACATGGGTCCGGAGGTGGGGCTGTGGATGATGGGCTGACTTTCACGTGGCGGCCCTTTCCTCCGCCTGAGGCAAATCCCCAAGAACTGCCTTCCGCACAAGGGAAAAGGGGAGAAAAGGGGAGAAAATATTGCCCTGGCAGCAACCCTCGAGACAAGGGCCTTGGAAAAACTTCGAATTATCCAATATTTTTAACATTGTTTTAGATACAACATTCTAGGGACCAGGGAAAAGGCCACCCTGAGAGCTAGTGTATGGCTCTTCCTTGCCCTTTTCAGTGCAGCGTGTCAGAACGCTGCACCAGAAGGGCATCCTGATGCCAAACACCATGCATAATGGCACGCGGCATCAGGACGGCATCGGCATGAGGTTGGGGTGGCTGGCTTGTGGTTGCCCCACCTCAACTCTGTCTCCAAGCCTGCCCTTTTGGCTGGTCTGCAGAGGTCCTAAATCTGCTCTTCATATGATATTTTCTGCATCAAAGTTGAACAAGCAGGCTGATAAAATGCAGCTTAGTCTGGCCCCTCTGCCAATTTGGAGCCATTCTGTTTCTCCATATTCTGTTCCAATAGTCTCTTGGCCTAAGTACAGATTTCTCATCAGGACTATGAGATGTGGTTCCACTCCCATATCTTTAAGAACATTCCATAGCTTTATCTATGTAATCAAAGGCTTTGCTATAATCTAAAAAGTACATGCTGAATATCTTCTGGAATTCCTTGGTATGCTCCATTATCCATCATATGTTTGCAATATGGTAACTGGTGCCTCTTCCTTTCCTGAACCCCACTTAGATCTCTGGGATTTGTCTCTACATGTATTATTGAAGTCTTTGCTACAGAATTCTGAGCATCATTTTGTTTTTGTGGGAAATTAATGCTTTGCTCCTATAGTTGCTGCAGTCTTTTGGGTCTTCTATTTTGTGGATGAGTATGTATATTGATCATTTCTAGTTTGCTGGCTACAATTTTGTTTTCCACATTTGTTGACATATTAGTAGTAAAACTGATTCTGTCTCTGCAAATTGTAACAGTTCAATTGGAATAATATCAGTTCCTGGTGATTTATTTTCCCCAATTTCTCTTAGTGCAGCTTCCACTTTGCCTTTTAGAATTTGCAGTTCATATTCATATTGGTTGTCATTTCATGTGCTGTCCATTTTTTCATAAATTTTATATAGCTATTCTGTTTGCTTCAACCAATGTCTTTTTATTTCTTCTTGTTCTTGTAGTATATTCTTTGTGTTGTCGTACAGTATTCCAGCCCTTGGTTTGAACTTCCCTTTGCATTCCTGGATCTTGTGGAATAGGTCTCTCATTCTTCCTTTTCTGTTCCTTTTATTTCTTTGCTTTAATCATTGTAATAGTTCTCTTCATCTTTGTGCACTAGTCATTGTACAGTTTCATTCATGTTCTGGTTTTGTTCTTATCTCCCTTTACTTTTACCTTTATTACTGCTTTTCATCCATCCTTTACTACTTGAAGCATTTCATCTTTCTTTTTGGCCACCAATAGTATCTTTCTGCATTTTTCCCTAATTATTTCCTTGGGTTCTGCCCATAGTTCTTCTGGCTGTTCATCAATTATGCCTAATAGTACAAATCTATTTCTTAGGTTGTCAGTAAAGTCTTAGGTTGTCCAAAAATAAATAAATAAATAAATAAAAAAAGATCATATTTTGGTGTAATACATTTTTGACACAAGTGATTTGTGATCTGTACCACAGTCAGTACTTGATCTAGTTTTGGCCACCAGAATAGAACTTCTCTGTCTTCTGCTTCCAATTATATAGTTTATCTGATTTTTGTATTGCCCATCTGACAATGTCCATGTATATAGTCTTCTCTCTTGTATGGAAAAGGTGTTTGCAATGAATAGGTTGTTGGCCTCAAAAAATTCTATCAGATGCTCATCTGCTTTATTTCTTATTCCTAGTCCAAATATTCCTACTGTTTTTTATTCTTTTTTGCTCCCTGGTTTAGCATCCGAGATGCCAATGATCAGTTGAAATCCTGTGTTGGTGTGTTGTAATTTCTTCCTGTATTGCTTCTTAGACTCTCTCAATGTGTTCTTCCTCTGCCTGTGTGGTCAGAGCATATACTTGGATTATGTTTATATTTTTAGGTTTCCTATGAAACCTTATTGACATGATTTGGTCCAACTTTGCATTATATCCTTTAACTGCTTTTGCCACATATCTCCTTAGTATGAAGGCCATTTATTCATGTCTTTTCATTTCCGAGTAGAACACTATTTAGTTATCTTAGGTGATCTGCAGACGACACAAAGTGCTGTCTTGGAGCCAGGGAAGGGGAGAAGCAGCCAGACACTGGACGCCCCAACCGCTTCCTGAGGACATCATCAGAGCACACACCATTGCACATGGCAAGCGCTCTGATGACATCCTCCCAGTGCAGCATCCAGACACTCTGTGCTGGAAGAGGCGCAAAAGAGCTGCATGGCAGCTCTTCGGGTGCCCTTTTCACCGCCTGGGAAAGGAGCGCTATTTTGGCACTCCTTTCCCATGCACCAAAAGGGAGGATTGGGGCTGAGGCATGGGGCAGCCTCAGCCCCATCCTCCACTTCCCAGGGCAGCCCATGGCCGCCCGTCTGCATCCCCCCCCTTAATCAAAGTGTCCCATTCCTATCCATTTTAGCTCATTCACCCCTAGTATTGCTATGCTTATGCGTTCCATTTCCTTTTTTTTAATTATGTCTAGCTTCCCCTGGTTCATGCTTCTCACATTTCATGGTCCTATAATATCTGAAGAGCTACATTGGACAGTGTTTGCATTGTTGTACCTGTCTGCTGCTTGTCTTTCCATTTTTTTCTGTGTCCTTGCTCATCTGTCTATTATGATTTCCCACTGTTATTCCCTACTATGTTTCAGTTTGTTTTCTAGTCCTTCTTTTTGTTTGTTTGGGGCTGTCTCATCACAGGGTTTTCTTGATGAGATAGTCTTGCAAGGAGTTCACCTTTCCCTCTCTGCACTCAGTGCTAACATGTTAGCTATGATGTCACTGCTGTTCTCTCTACATCAGTGGCTCCCACTACCACTGTTACTGCCAGTAGCTGCTTTTCACTATATTTCCTACACTCCCCCCCCCTTTTTTTTTTTTTTTTTTTGCTGAGTGTAGCAAAAACTAGACTTGTAAAAATCATTTTATCATGGAGATCTTCATGAGTCATTGCAATTTGAAGCAGACAATAATGACCTAGATGAACAAATACATAGTCTCATAGTGAGGCTGATTCATATGTTATTTTAATAAATGTCCATAAGAAAGGCTGGGACACTGTGACAGGTCCCATATCTAGGGTGGTCCCACAGTTCAAACCCATGTGTTCTTGTCACTCACCTTGCCCCTTTTCCTCTCTGGATTCCCCCCCCCCCCGGATTGGGTTGTTAGCCCTCAAGGTGATCCCTATGTAAAGCAGTGGATGTGTTGTTCTGTGGGTTCTCTGGAGTAAGCATGACCAGACTGTCCATCAAACTTAATAGGAATAGTCAGACACCATTGTAAAAAAGAAAAGAAAAGAAAGCAGAAGTTTATTAAGGCACATCTGGATAACACATTAACCCTTGAACTATTTAATCATTTTCAGCTCTCCAAAACCCTATTCAGTTCTTCACTTTGGCTGGCTGTCCTATTTCCATTACAGCTTTTTCCTATCTCTATGTCATTGTTTCCCTGTCTTCCTTCAGTCTTATTACTATATATCTTCTGTCAGAGATGAGCCTCAGTCTTGTATTCTTCCCCCCCACACACACACACACAGACCCCACTTCACAGCATTCTCTGAGCTATGATTAGCCAACACCAGCCAGACTAGCCCAGCTCCTATCTTCACAGACACTGGATCAATTCATAAATAGAATGGCACCCAAATGGTTTCCAAATGATGAGTGAGTCCCATCCAAGCCAGTCATAAAATATTGAATTAACATAGAGATTACTGCCATCATGGTATGGATCTCTTTGTCTATATTCCACATCCTTGGCACCTACCAGATGTGGAAATTCACAAGTTGTTGGTGGCAACATTGTACATTTTAATTTTACAGAAAACTGTGGTTAATGAAGGCAACTCAGCATGGGGATACTGTTTGTAGTGGTATAGTGGGATTAATGCAACCCCATCATACCACTATCCTTCTCTGCAATATCTCAGAGCAAAAGTGTAGAGACCATGACCATAACAGCATCACTCTCCTTCCCCTGAATGAAGATGGCTGTGGTCTTGGAAAGCTGGTATGAAATAATTTCTTCTTTTTCAGTTAGCCTATCACCACAATGTGGACTTAGGAGTACTTTCTAAAGCATTAATTTAGATAGGCTGCCCAACATGCTGGGTTCATTTGATTTTCCCAGGAACCACATCTCTTTTGGGTAAGGTAAAACAGCCATTTTTATCTACATTATGGGCCTCACATAGCTTCTTGTATCCATATGCTGAGCACAGACATCTTCAGAGATGCATGTGATCATGAACATAAGCACTTCACAGAATATACAGTCCTGTCCTCATAGAGTAGCTATGCAAAAATATCTGCTCATTTGTAGGTGATCCTTGCAAGTGTCCATGCATAATGAATAGATGCTAGAGTGGGCAGACTGCACAATGTCGTATGTGGAATTTATAGAAGATATGGTACTACTCTACCTCCATGTGTTAGGCCTAAGTGAGTAGGCACATCTGTGAATAGAGTCTTAGATATATTGGAAATCTAGAAGAATGCAATGAAGAGTTCTCATTCCTGCATATAGAGTAGGGGTGGAGAACATGTGGCCTGTTGGCCACATATGACCCTGGGGATGTATGAAACCCTCCTGGAGACTCACAAAGCCTCTGCCCCAGCTGATAATCTTTAAAAATCCAAAACACTCAAACTAGCACAAAACTATGGTGGATTGACTTTTCTTGTCTTTCCTCCTCCCCCCAAACCCCACAGGAATCAGCCATATTTGAGGCAATTCTCAGAACTGGAAGTGACACTTCCAGTCATACAAGGAACAGGTACACATCCCAGTGGGTTTGGGGGTAAATGGGTCCCTTCTTCCCTCACTAAGGTTGCCCACTCCTGTTCCTTTTCCATTAAAGGTGGGACATATCTTTAGTGCTATCAGCACAGCACACTTCAAGCTAAAGGATGAGAGTTGTAGGGCCACACCAGTTTATGAAGATCCACTTTAAATTGCCTAGAGACAGAGAGAGAAACTTGACCACAAGTTGGGAAGTGCTACATCATCCTCCAGGGGTCCTCAATCAAACAGGGAGACATATGGCTATTCCTGGGAGCCTAATTAGAAGGAAGGGGCAGGTTATTACTCTCTTGCTGAACTAATGTTTTCTATCCAGAACTACATATTATTTATTTATTTATTTATTTATACTAGAAGATTTCTGTTTTTGTCCTTGTTCTTTCACACAAGATTTTATTAAAAGATTGTAAGAGACAAAGCAATATGGAAGATTCTAAATGGTGCACCATGGTTATATATTTTCACTCTTATCTTCTCACCCATTAAGTCCCCATCCATGGGTAAGAATCATATATTCTCTCTAACAATGAAAGATACTGTTTGCCTTACATTGCTTCTGTCACTTTCTAGATCGATTACTCTCCTGGTTGCTACAATTAATACAGTGAATATGAACTTTTATTATTTGCAGGGCCATTCAGTTGCATGTATACATGTATTGTAAAGATTATGGTTATGCAGTGTTCTGTAACCTTAGCACCAGTCAATAGAATGTTATTAAACAAAAGAGGAGACTTGTGCACTCTTTTATATAAAGATATAGTGAAAACAGAAAAATCAATGCATTCTAATAGTTCCATCCACTGTAATTTTCAAGGCTGTATAGAAAAATACAGGCATCCTCAGGGAGAAAAAAAAAATGCATCCCAAAGGAATCACATGTTAAAAGCCACACCAGTCATTGCTTATCTCAAAAATTTTGGCCAGAATTCACTAAAGCAGTTAGTGTATCTATGTGTTTGTGACTGTTTCATATTCACAATTTTTATGTAGTAGTTGCTTTAGGGAATACATAGGGACTGTGAAAGCCCCCAGTTCTCTGGCCAAAAGGTTCTGTGAGTGTCAGTAGGAGGTATGTTGCCATTGATCAGAGAACAGCTAACTGACTTTCCCACTGACCCCTCTACACAAGTGATGTCTGGTGCAAGGGGAAATTGCAACAGGGACCCTGTTTCTGACTGTCACAAAGGAGATTTCTTATGGGAAATGTGGATTTTAAAAATTTAATTTATTAGGGAAATACTCCTCAAATCCATTTACAATAATTAGTGATTATTGAAAAGTAAGTGTTTTGTCTAATAAAAACTGTTGCGATAAATCAGAAGAAAACTAATTTAACTAAACATTGTGTCTCCAACAGTAACCATACAGATGCTCAATGTAAGGGTGATAGCTTTCTTTCTTTATTTGCCTGATACACAGAGATATACTGCCTTTGAACATGGAGGATACATTTACCTGTCATTTCTATTAGACACAAATAGACCCATCCGCTAATGTCTTATCTACACTGCATAAATAAGGCAGACACCACTTTAACTGCCATGGCCAGTGATATGGAACCTTGGGATATGCAGCCCCCCAACTCACTGGGCTGGCCCAGTTGCTGGGAGGGGGGACCTGTCAGTCAGCGGGGCTCTCTTGATCCAGTTGAGGCCTTGCCTTCAATGTTCTGGGAGTGATTCCCAGGCCCGGATTGGTGGCCTGGGACCACTGGGGGGTGGGGCATCTGACAGTCACTGGGGACTACAAGTCCCAGTGGCCTTTGTGGCCAGAAGCCAGCCCCCTTGGTCATGGTGGTGGCCTCCCTTACTTTTTGGGAGTCTGGGTAAGGGAGGGATGTCTGCCTGGTGCCAGCCTGGATTGGTTAAGGGGCCTACTTAAGACCACATGGCTGGGATGGTCAGTGCCATTCCAGCCTGACTCTCCCCACCCTCCTTCCCTCTAGTTGGGTTATGGGTTTTTGTGGTGCTGTTTGGGGCAGTAGCATGGGCCATGGATCTGGTGGGCATGGTTTCCTGTACTCTGGAGCACAGGATCGGGAGTCCCACAGGGACCCGGGATGCTGGGAGTGGTGAGGTGTAGCCATTGTGGGGGCAACTCCTGAACAGCATCCCTTGGTGACAAAGGGGCAAAGATGCCAACATCTGATCAGTTGGTTACCCCTTAAGTCATCCTGATGTCCAGCTGTGACCAGGCTGTTGGTTCATTGATCAACAGGTGGGTTGGTCGATGACAGATCCAGGCACATGCATTTGGGCCAGCCCTACCTGTCAGCTGTATTCAATAAAGTTGTGGCCTTTTCCCTGCCAATTTTGTGTCCTGTTGTTACTTTCTGTGATGCCTCACCTTCACCTGCAATTATATTTTCGTGAAGTACCAGAGCTCTGTGACTGAGGAGCCTAAATGTCTCACAAATTCCATAGCATTGAGCCATGGCAGTTAAAACAATGTCAAACTGTATTATTTATGCAGTGCAGGTTAGACCTATGAAACATTTAAGCTATTTATAGTATTAATCACCATTAGTGATGTGATGATTATTTGTCATGTTTTGCTAAAGAGACGAATTGCTTATTTCTTGGCCCCTTTAATTGATTTCTGTACAAGCTGAAAAATTTGCCGCATGATCACATAGGTGTACGAATTTTCACATGGCTCAATTGCAAATGAAATAAAGGGATGGGAAATGTCTTTTGAAGCTCATTGTTCCAAATTTGTTACTGTTTTATGGCATCATTGTTATTAAAATGCAGGAGTGCAAGAGTGTGTTAATTTTCACACTCAAGTCACATACAAAGCTGTCTTGCTAATGAAATGTTTTTGCAATGACTGGATTCCCATTTGTCAAAGCTCAAACAGAAAATGTCACACAAAGGAGGATGCAAATGAGGGAGATAGCTTGTTCTGATTTCTGAAGGAGATAAAGTAAAGAAGATGCTGAGATCAGTTTTGACAACCAGTCCTATAGCTGAAAGGGATAATAATAATAATAATAATAATAATAATAATAATAATAATAATTTATTTGTATCCCACCCCTCTGTGTAACAGAATCGGGGCAGCTTACATGCTAAAACATATATTCCAGTGGTTCTTAGTTCAGCCTTGATCAGGAAATCATCCATCCATGACAATGCAGAGGTTTTTGTTACCTCCGCCCATGGATATTCCTGTTCCATACTGAGGACTGCATTGAGGGTATGACCTGCACAATGCGTGTGTCTGACGACCAATTGGGATAGGCCCATGTTTGTCATGGACTCCATTAACTCCCAAGCTGCACCTGTTGATTTGACAAACTGGTCTCAAGTGGGATGTTGAAGTCACCCAAGACTGAATCTGGGTGACTCCAACAGCAACTCTGAGATGAGTTGTGTCAGCTCAGTTAGGGAGTCTGTTAGACAACAGGGTGAACAGTATACTAACAGAATCTCCAAACTATCCTTTGTCCTCAGGCTCAGGTACATACATTCAAAGTGGGCTGTTTTCCAGACAGGTATCCTGGTCAAGGTAAGGTTATTCTTATGGACCAGAGTCACTCCGTCCCCTCGCCCACTTCCTTTTACCTGCTCACTGATAGAGTACCCAGTTGGGAGGGCCTTTTCCCAAGTTATAATGCTGTCTTCTCCCAGCCAGGTCTCTGTAAGGCAAGCCAGGTCAGCATCTTCATCTAGAAGAAGATCATAGATGATATGAGACTTGTTTTTGACTGACCTGGCATTGCAAAGGAGCAAGGCATGGTTGATGCGCTCTCCAATCCATTCCGGGAAACAGGGTGAACTGAAGGCAGGATAGCTTTCAAACATCGGTCCCACCTTCCTTTGTAACAAATCTTCCTCCTGTTCCCACCATACCTTCCTTTTCCCCACACAACCTCAATTTCCGCTCCCAGAGGAGGCACACCTCCTCTCAGCCACTGCAGTTGTAGGTGCTCCATGGATTCAGGGGTATAATTCTGCAAACAAAGACTCTAAGCTTCAGCTGAACAGGAGCAAGGGAACTTTGGCAGATCAGTCCCACCAAACCCCAAAATGGAAATTAATTCCAAGATGGCTTTTGGGAGATACAAGGAGGTGCAAACTATCTTGTTGTAAAATGTTGAAGGCAGCTTTCTATGAGAGAAGTCTCAGAGCAGATAATGTGTATTTGGACCTGATGGGGAGGTCATATGAGCAGAGTCATATGATTTGATTAGAACTGTAATTATCCTAGAAAGATATGGTAGTTTACCATGGTTCAATGTAATAAATTTACCAAATCAAAAACCAAACTGTACATTAAAATATGGGCAGGTGGATTTTAAACCGCTACGGTCCAGTTCTCTCTCTCTCCTCTCCTCCTCCACTGCTGCCAGGAGGGTGCTGGGTGGGTAGATGGATTTTAAAACTGCCGCTGCCCCAATTATGGAAGCTGTAGTCCAAAACTTTTTGAAGGTCTAATTTTCTTTCTTTGTCTACTTTGCTCTGTCCAGCACATACTATAATGCACTGAATTCAAGAGAGTTAAGGAGTCTTCCTATTGTTGGAGTACAAGTTCCAGCAGCCCCTAGCTGGGGTAGCCAATGCTGAGGAATGCTGGGAGCTGCAGTCCAACAACATCCTGATTTTGGAAGCTATGCAGAGTCAGTCTGCCCTGGTAAGTACTTGGGTGGGAGACCACCCTGGAATAATACTAGGTGCTGTAGGCTAGCTTTCAGAGGAAGGAATTGGCAAAATCATCTTGGAGGATTCTTCGCTTAAGAAAACCCTAGGAAGTTCACAGGCTCCCCATACATTTGTGGGCTTCTTGAAGGTGTATGTGTGTGCACGCGCACACACACACACACACATGCACACACTTACTTTATTATCTCTGCAGCCTCTGTAGCCAGATATCTAGCTCTGTAGCACCAGAGGGGCAAAGAGATAAATCCTAGGAAGCACTGCTCATGTTTACATAGAATCGTAGAGTTGGAAGAAACCTCCAGGGGGTATCTAGTCCATCCCCTTCTACCATGTAGGAATACATAGAATGCTAGTGTTGCAAGAGACCCCCAAGGGCATCCAGCCTAACCTCCTTTGGTCATGCAGGAATACATAGAATCCTAGAGTTGGAAGGAACCTCCAGGGGCCATCCAATGCAACCCTCTTCTGCCATGTGGGAATACACAGTATCCTAGATTTGGAAGGGTACCCCTAAGGACCATCCAGCCCAACCTCTTTGACCATGCAAGAATACATAGAATCCTAATTGGAAGGGACTCCCAATGCCATCCACTCCAACCCCCTTCTGCCATGCAGGAATACACAGAATCCTAGAGTTGGAAGGGACACCCAAAGGTCATCCAGCATATGTGTGTGTGGTATTGGTGCACACACCTTCAACTAGCACAGCTTCCTTGATCTAGATTTTGTTGGACTGTAGCTTCCAGCATTTTTCAGCATTGGCTACACCAGCTAGAAAATGCTGGTACTTGAAATCTAACAATACCTGGTGACCCACCTGTTACAGTGAGGCCTGTAGCTTCTATCTCCAGCCTGTAGCTTCTATCTCCACCCAAAATGATACCCATGACCCCTTCCCGAGATTTCTGGTTGAAGTGGCTGCAAATCTGCAACTGCAGAACTTCATCTTTAATGAGAACAATGGCATCATTGCCCTCTACATTTCCTCTGAAGATAGCTATGGGAAAATAAATTATTCCAGCACCAGTATATTTCTGTGAGGTCTACCAGTTCTAATATAACTTTGAAATGTAAAGTTTGGTTGAATTACCTTGGTCTCTGATGGGCAATCAAGGGTGATAAACACTACAAAAGACATGCTCACATGAATGCCCATTTGAGACCAAGTTAGTTTGGTTAGAAGGGATACTGAAGAGGGCACAGAGACCTCCTGGGGGAGGACAAAAAAAGTCATATATTGAGGACAGATTAGGCATTACTATCTCCTTGAAGCCTGCTAAACCAACATGCTAGATGACTGAGGGAAGCCAAAAGAGAAGTGTGTGAGAGAAAGAATGGCTGATACCTCTACTAGCTGCAGTTTTATGTATTCCTATTCATCTATTCTACCACCGTGCTCCCCCATATTAATATTTTGGTAGTACAGGGAGTGGGCTGCATGTGGCCGACTGCCAAACTACCTGGGGACACATGTGTCCTACTAAGTCTATTTTTGCAGCCCCTAACTTCTCCAGTCTCTCCTGGCTACACCTTTGTGACCACAAGAAAGGGTGAGCTGCCTCTCTTGAAAGGTTCCAAGAGAAAAACTTTGGCTTTTAAATAGCTTACATCTCCTCTGCACTATTTTTTCATTTTTTATTATAAATGTTATTATGTTAAAATATATAAAACATACATAACATATACAACACATCATATACACATACATATAATATATACACATATACCCATAAACATAACATATAACACTTTATACATTACATAAACAACTACATTCTACCAACATATACAAACATACATTCTATCTTTGTGAACTGAATATTATAACTCTATATGTTCAGGTTTTAAGTAACCTCCCTGATGCATTATAATTTTCTTTTTTCTACCTAGATTTCACTATTTCCTCTAAATATATAAATCATAACTAGTGGATCTCTAAGATCATTCAGTTTGAAAATTGAAAGCTTAAATATAGTTATTCTCATTGCTTTAAATTCTTCCTCCTTTTGCTATCTTTCTGTTTCATGCTAATCCCCATCCACTCTGTTCCATTATTTAAAAATAAATCGTGAATATGATTTCTAAACCAATCTGCTAGTCCTTTTCTCCCCTGCACTATTTAATGTTCCTCCCAAAAACCGCATCCCCCTTTGTGTGACATTTTCTGTTTGAGCTTTGACGAATGGGAATCTAGTCATTCAAAAAACAACATCTCACTGGCAAGACAGTTTTGTATGTGACTTGAGTGTGAAAATTAGCACACTCCTGAATTTATATCAATGATGCTATAAAACAACAAAACAATTTGGAACAACTAACTTCAAAAGAATTTTCCTGTCCCTGATTGGAATGGGTGATGGCTGCCCTTTGTGAGGGAAAGAGACACTGTAATTATTTCACACTTGTCTTGTGGGGAGAAAACTAATTTTATTGCCCACTATTCATTAGGCATGAGAAGAATTATTATGTCATTTTACAACACTAGTCATCATCACCACAACTTCTGAATCCCTCCCCTTAGCCAATTAAGTTTTGATTATATGACAAAGTTCTTCTGCATTCCACCCAGCCACTTCTTATCTCCAAATAAAGAAACTTCACTGTGATCCAGGACATTGTTGTGTATGGCCACATGTTACAAGTATTTATTTTGTTTATTTTTATCTACTAAATTATTTATATCCCACCTTATATCATGAAATCTCAGGGTGGTGTACAAGGGAAACAAACATTTTAAAAGTTAAAACAATTCAAACAAAAATAATTGAAAGAGACTAATGCATATTTCACAAGTTGTCAAGTTAAAAACAGGTCAAAACATTTGGAGTAAATCAGTTAGGCCCCAAAGACTATATTTTTTGTTTTGTTTTGTTTTTTAGTTGAAGCCTAATTGAAGCTAGCATTGGCACCTGTAGAGATCTCTAAGTGGCAAGTGTTCCAAAACTGGGGTGTCATTGTTGAGAAAATCTTCCCCCATGTCTTCACAAATAACACAAATAGACAAATAGCCAATTGCTGGCAGTAGCCAGGGAAAATGCATAATCCTTTGGTGGCTGTTGGTTGCTACAGGCTGACTATGGGTACAGCCTGTCCATACTGAACTTTCTCTGTTTCAGGTCTGGATAGCATTCATCCTCCCCTCCCCCACTATTTTTGCATTACCTCCTCCATTGCCCCCTTTGGTGCTTCTGCTGACAAGATATAACGCTGAAAATGGGCAGTGGTGCTGTTACACTGGGGGGGGGGGCAGAACTCTATCTCCACCCCATATCTTCCAGAAGAGGAGATTTTCTGGCCTGAACAATGGCAGGTCTCTAATATTCAGGACATTGTTCTGGTGAAGATGATGATGCAGTTGGTGCCAAATTTTAGTGGCAGTGGTAGAAACCAAATCTGCAATCACTATTGAATGCCAGTAGCAGCAGTGAAGCTCCTGGTGGGTTCCTGCCCACTCCTGCAAGTTGTTATGTTTGGTAGAAAGAAACTTGAAGAACCAGGAAAACATCTTTAAGTGTAAATTCACCATAGTTTTATTCCGGAATCAAGATACTTTTCCACAGAAATCCTTTTAGAAACAACTCTAAGGATCTCCCACCAAACCAGTACTTTAATGGCCTCTGGCCAACCCCCACTTTCCCCCTCCCCAGTAGTCTGGTTGTTCATATCAAAGGATCTTTGAAGTTTAGTTCTTCCAGGTCCATCTCCTTTCATCTCCTGGGACTGGAAGGCAAACTCTCTCCCAGTCATAAACCTGCCTCAGTATTCCAGCTACTATTTACAATGCCCATCTGCCATTCCCTTTGATTCTTCCCCCGATATGCATCACCCTTTGGTGGTCATAGAATCCTGACACAAGTTGCCTACCCCCACTATACATGATATGGAACAGGGGTAGGCAACCTTTCCCCTTTAAGGGCCTAAGGACTTCTGCTCCCAGAATCCCAGGAGCTATTGGCCAACATGGCTGAGGCTTCTGGGGGCTGAAGTCCCTCGGCCCTTAAAGGGGAAAGGTTGCCTACCTCTGATATGGCACATAGGAGTAGGATTGCAAGACCTCATGTTGTGAATTCAAATGTGAGGGAATTGCTCTGCTTCTCTGGGTCTCTCTGTGGAAAGAAAAATTGAAGAGTGAGTGGTACTATAGGAGGAGAAGATTTGTTTTGTTTTATGTGAGGTGGTTTTAAACCATAGTACTTCTTGATGTGTAAGCCCTGGCAGTAGCACTACATGGCCTGGGGGAAATGGCCCAAGAGCTTGCTGTGAACATTTCACAAGCCCCCATATCAGGAGCCTGGAAAAGCTACTCACATGTCATTTGTGTTATTGGGAAAGCCACAGGGTATACAAGTCATGGTGGGACCTGCCAACTGTTGGACTTACTTGACATATTTTGCCACCTTGCTATATTATCTAGTTAACTGGGTTTTATCCAAATTCTGTGCACAGCTTCATTTCATTTTTTATATACCACATCATATCGTGCTATGCAGTGTCTAAGCAGTTTACAACTGTAAGCTCTTTGCCCCCCAACAGCTGGGTACTCATTTTAGCGACCTTGGAAAGATGCAGGCCTGAATCAAGCCTGAGCCCTGGCTGGTATTGAACTTGTAACCTTGTGGTTTATGAGTGAGTGGCTGCAGTACAGGCATTTAACCACTGCACCACCAATGCTGAATTCTACCATCAACTGAACCAAAAGCAGTTCTGGCCTCCCTATGTGACATTACAAAGACTTTACACCTAAGACATAGCAAGAACCTGACCTTGTGACATCACAAAAACTAACCACCTGGTCTCAGGTTTGACATCTGTTATCTCAAGTTATAGGATCTTTCTGACCTTGCAGGTCTATACAGTAAAGATAGTATGAATCAAAGAAGTGAACTAGCTTTCCCATATGACTGAAAGAGAGAGGCAGGAGCTCTGTCAAGGCCAAATAGGAGCAGAGAAACATGGGGAATGATACATAATGCCATATCTTTTGTATGGAGAAAGAGAATCTGAGCAATAGCAGTGTCCTCCCCTCTACACAGTAGCAGACATCTACTTTTGACATTAATAGATTGGCACATTAAGGAATACAGTTTAAGTTGCCTTAAACTGGTTCAAACTTATGACCCATCTTACCCAGTATTGCCTACAATGACTAGCAGCAACAGGGTTTCAAATAAAGACCTGCTGCATAGCATATGCTCTGCATGTGCAGCTATGATCCATCCTGAATAGAATTTTTGTTTTCATTTGGTCTTAGCTTTTTGTCATGCTATCACTAAGATTCAAACTTGTCTTGTTGTTCACTGTATCCTCAGGCTGTTATGAAACACAATGCATTTTAGCATTCAAGTCTAAATATTTTTCAATGATAGACCTATAAGTCCATCATTTTCTACTATAATGTTTTGCTGCTGAATCTCAAGTTTACTTTAATTCATGCCAATGTTTATTTCAGACAAGAATTTTAGCATTTTTGATTTTTATTATCGTTTTAATGGTGTTATTCTACCTTGCTCTTTTCTGAACCACAATGCTTTTCTAAATGAGGCAGAGACATGTTGGCATTTTATATATTTTTTTTATTGCAATGATTGATAGATTTCAATCAAGGAAGCATAATTGTTAGAGGAGAGCTACTCTTTACAATCTTAGAGGCTGAGGTTATTCCAGCTTTCCTGTCATGACTAATTCATTTATAGGGGTTTAAATCTGGATCCTTTAGGTCTGCCCCAGGCTAAGACTAACTGGTTTTCAGCAGGCTCTTCAAAGAACTCATAGATTTTTTTTTTTAATGGAATGTGAACTGAATTGAGAAAACAGCTTGAAATGTAAAACTGCAAAGCAAAACCTAGCTGGTTGTAAAGAGTGAAAACACCATCGAAATGATTGGATGAACCAGGATTTCATTTTTCTAGAGGATCTAAACTAGCAACTATGTAAAATATACTGCTAGCTAATGTTAATGGATCTAGAACAGGTTCATTCATAAAGAATTACTGTAGTAAAAAGAAATAAACCTTTGGACCCTTTCACGGTCTGATGCAGCCTGTGGTGTATACCACGGGGAAAAATATGGCCTCCAGACCTGCCAAGGTTGCCCACTAGCTCTGGTAAAAACGGATTTACAAGGAGCACCAGTTTTCAAGTTTTCTCCCTCCAGGAAATTCTCTTCCTATGGATGGATCAGCTAAAAAAAAATTACTGCATTTAGCTCATTACATCTAATAATAATAATAATAATAATAATAATTTTTATTTATATTTCCCACCTTTCCTTATGGATTGAGGTGGGATTACACAATAAAATATGCAATAGTGTACAAAATACAATCAGTAAAATCAGTACAATCAGAGCATAGATAAAATCAATGAAATAAGATAAATAAAATAAAATAAACAAGAATAAACTAAAATAAAGCAAATCTATGTTCCACTTTGTCTTCAAGGAGCTGAAGGTAGCATGCATGCACCCTCCCCCTTTTATCAACATAACATCCTTGTGAGTGGAGTGTAGTTAAGGAAGAATGTTTGCCCAAGATCACCAGATACCAGTGAGTATCTGAACCGACATTTCCCCAGTCCTAATCTGATGCTCTACATTGCTCTTATTATTACACTGCTCTAATTATTTTGTAAAGGATAGTGGGATCATATCTGAGGAATCATCAATGCACATGGAGACCTGCTTAGTCCTTTGGGGTACCATTATCTTGCCAGAAAAGACTCCAAATGGCCATAAATATCCTCCTGGCTGATTTTTTTTTAAAAGCTTCTAGGCATGTGGCAGATTTGGAGTGTGAAACCAGAACCCACAAGTGAAATGTTCATTGAATCCCAAAATGGGAAACATCATAAAAATGCTTGAAATTCTTGCCCTATCAGAAAATAAAAATATTTTGTTCTTACACTTGAGAATGAAATGAAAAAGATTTACATTCCTAGCAAAATCTTCTACAAGAAGAGGACTATGACTATGAAACGCTTGTTTATGCAACTGGCATGAGCCTAGCATAATTGTTTGCAGTGAATATCAGTGAAGGGGAATGTTTTTAATACTTTAAGTTTCATGAATGAAATCTGATAGTAGATTGAACTAAGCAGCTTATTTAATGGCACAGTGTTGGGTACACTCTGGCTTGATAGCCAAGAGTAGCAGTAGTTGTAGTAGTAGTAGTAGTAGTAGTAGTTATATTTATTTGTATCCTGATTTTTCCCACAATTGGGACTCAAAGCAGTTTACAGTCTAAAAAAAACCCAGTAGAATTAAAAACTTACAAAAGTGACAATTAAAATGGAATTAAACAATTACAATATTAAAACAGATAATTTGTTTAAAAATAGAATACAATTTAAAAAGGTAAAGCACTTAAAATGATAACTTTAAAACAATGCAACACCCCCAGGATATTCTTTAGAGTTCAACCCTGAACAAGCAATTAAGCCAACTTTACATAGAATTCTTTTTTAAAAAAAATGCAGTGGCAGCAACTGAGCAATATTAAACAAAAAGCTGTGACATACCTACAAACTCACTGAAAAGAAGCAAGCATTGTTCTCAAATTATATATATCAAACTTGTTCTTTGCATCTTAATGTAGTGTTCTGAGTCTTACTAACTATATCAGGAGAACATTTCGTGATGGCTTAGAACATGGCTCAGCGTATGTTTTGCATATGTTGGAAACACTGGAAACTTACAACATTTGCTATGTCCAAGCAAACTGTTTCCTTCAACATGGCCCTGCCTCACTAAGGCCTTATTCACTTTCTGACTTTGCTAATGGTAATCGGACTTTTGGATGATGGGGCCTCCAAGATACCCAGGGTCTAATACAGGGGTTGGCAACCTACGGCCTGCAGGCCGGGTCCGGCCTGCCGAGGCCTTGGGACCGGACCATGGCCAGTCCTGCCACCACCGCCGTGCGCGTGCCGCCGCCGTGCCGCACGTGAGCGTGGGCACCATTTTGGAGTCCAAAATGGCACCCGCCATCATGCGCATGAGTGCGCAAGCGCGGGTGCCATTTTGGACTCCAAAATGGTGCCCACGCTCACGTGCGGCACGGCGGGTGCCATTTTGGAATGTCCAATGGCGCCGGTGTCATGCGTGCACGACATCGGCACCATTGGCTGTTCCAAAATTTTGCCCGCCATCGTGCGCATGCTGTGCAAGCGCGGGCGCCATCTTGGATGCTAATTTGCCCAGCTGCAGCGGTCACCGGACTCTCCATCTGGGCCCTCCCTGGCCCCAATATGCCCAGGCCTCGTGGCCGGCGTCCCGGTGTCTCCGGCAGCGTGGAGGAAGAGGAGAAGGAGGGCGGGACCATCTTCAGGCCTATAAAGGCTGCAGTGAGCCTTCTCTTCCCCCCCCCAGCGGCAGCGGTCATCGGACTCTCCATCTGGGCCCTCCCTGGCCCCAATACGCCCAGGCCTCGTGGCCAGCTTTCCGGCGTCTCCGGCAACGCGGAGGAGGAGGAGAAGGAGGGTGGGACCATCTTCAGGCCTATAAAGGCCGCAGTGAGCCTTCCCTTCCCCCCCCAGCGGCAGCGGTCACCGGACTCTCCATCTGGGCCCTCCCTGGCCCCAATATGCCCAGGCCTCGTGGCCGGCTTCCCAGAGTTTCTGGCAGCGCGGAGGAGGAGGAGAAGGAGGGCGGGACCATCTTCAGGCCTATAAAGGCCGCAGTGAGCCTTCCCCTCCCCCCCCAGCGGCAGCGGTCACCGGACTCTCCATCTGGGCCCTCCCTGGCCCCAATACGCCCAGGCCTCGTGGCCGGCTTCCCGGCATCTCCGGCAGCGCGGAGGAAGAGGAGAAGGAGGGCGGGACCATCTTCAGGCCTATAAAGGCTGCAATGAGCCTTCCCTTCCCCCCCCCCCAGCGGCAGCGGTCACCGGACTCTCCATCTGGGCCCTCCCTGGCCTCAATACGCCCAGGCCTCGTGGCCGGCTTCCCGGCGTCTCTGGCAGCGCGGAGGAGGAGGAGAAGGAAGGCGGGACCATCTTCAGGCCTATAAAGGCTGCAGTGAGCCTTCCCTTCCCCCCCCCCCCCAGTGGCAGCGGCCACCGGACTCTCCATCTGGGCCCTCCCTGGCCCCAATACGCCCAGGCCTCGTGGCCGGCTTCCCGGCGTCTCCGGCAGCGCGGAAGAGGAGGAGAAGGAGGGCGGGACCATCTTCAGGCCTATAAAGGCCACAGTGAGCCTTCCCTCCCCCCCCCCAGCGGCAGCGGTCACCGGACTCTCCATCTGGGCCCTCCCTGACCCCAATACGCCCAGGCCTTGTGGAGGAGAAGGAGGGCGGGACCATCTCTAGGCCTATAAAGGCCCCATTGAGCCTTTCCTTCCCCCTCCCCTCAGCAGCAGCTGGACTGTATATCTGGGACTGTCTTTGGCCTCCTTTGCTGCTGACCTCACCCTAGCTACCGGATGGCCTTGGGGAACTATCTACCATCTATAATTGTGAGGGCCCGCATGCAGCTGCGGCTGAAACAAAGGACTGGAGCCAGCTGGGTGCTTATCCCCTCTTTTACATACTGGAGCTGACCATAGTCTGGGAGCGGGCATTCAGGTGGTGTGGGGGAGGGGGAGATATGGCGGCAGTAGATCCAACAGATGTTACAAAAGAAGGAGGGATCAATGCTTGATATCTATCCCGCCTTGGCTCTACTTCCCAAGATAACTTGGGGAATGTGCCAGCCATTCCACTGACCCTTAATCTGCTCCTCTGCAATGCCAGGTCGGTCAAAAATAAAACCCACATCATCCACGACCTCTTGGTGGATGAGGCTGCTGACCTGGCATGCTTCACTGAGACCTGACTGGGGGATGCCAGCTCTGCGACTTGGGCGCAGGCTCTCCCAGCTGGGTACTCAGTTAGTGAGCAGGTGAGGGAAAGTGGACGGGGGGGGGGGGGTGGTATAGCCTTGGTCCATAGGAACACCTTGGCCTTGATCAGCAAACCTATCCGGAAAATGACTCACATCGAGTGTATGTACCTTAGCCTGAAGACCAGGGATAGCTTGGGGATTCTGTTAGTATACCGGCCACCCCATTGCTTAACAGACTCCCTGACCGAGCTGACTGCCCTGGTTTCCAAGTTGCTGCTGTAATCGCCCAGACTTTTGGTTCTGGGCGATTTCAACATCCCACTCGAAACCAGTTTACAGGATCTAACTGGCACGGCTCGGGAGTTCATGGAGACCATGACTAACATGGGCCTATCCCAGTTGGTTGACGGGCCCACGCATTGTGCTGGTCATACCCTCGATGCGGTCTTTAGTACGGAGCAGGAATATCCGTGGGCAGAGATCAAAACCACCTCCGCCCAGTCATGGACGGATCATTTTCTGATCAAGGCGGAACTAAAGGCTACTATCCACCCTCCTGGGGGTGGCGGACCTATTAGAACAGTCCGCCCTCGGAGGCTAATGGAACCAATCGGTTTCCAGAAAGCCTTAGAGGGTTTAATGGTTGGTAACGCCGGTGATTCTGTCGAGGCCTTGGTGGACACTTGGAACATCGATCTCACCAGGGCTATTGACACAATCGCTCCCAAGCGTCCTTTCCAGCCCGCTTCAAATCGTAAGCCCTGGTATACCGAGGAGCTTAGGAGGATGAAGCGAGCTGGACAACGACTAGAGTGTGAATGGCGGAAGACTCGTCTCTCATCCGACAGAACTCGCCTTAGGAAACACCTTGATTCCTATAGGGAGGCTTTGCGTGCAGCGCGGAAATCTTTCTGTTCTGCACGCATTGCGTCTGCAGAGTCTCACCCAGCAGAGCTGTTTAGGGTGGTGGGGGAGTTGACGAAGGTTCCTCCTGCGCCAAATCCCCTACTTAACCCAACGACAGCCTGCTGTGAGGCTTTTAATATTCACTTTGCAGATAAAATCTCTCGGATAAGAGCCGACTTAGACTCCATTGTTTTGGCAGAATCCGTAGATGAGGTATCCAGGAACTCCGTTGATGGCACTTTATTGGATCAATTACAATCTGTGAGTACCGATGACGTGGACAAGCTGCTTGGAAGTGTGAGAAAGATGACTTGCCCCCTCGATCCTTGTCCATCATGGCTGGTCGTCCAGGGGGGGACACGCGTTGAGGGTGTTCCTTTGGGACACAATCAACGCGTCATTCAGGGAAGGCAAGGTACCATCTTGTTTAAAGGAGGCGGCGGTTAAGCCACTCCTGAAAAAGCCTTCCCTGGATCCCCTGGATAGAAAAAACTACAGACCAGTCTCCTTGCTCCCCTTTTTGAGCAAGGTGATCGAGAGGGCGGTCGCTTCCCAACTCCAAGCAGTCTTGGATGAAACTGATTATCTTGACCCATTTCAAACCGGCTTCAGGACAGGATATGCAGTGGAGACTGCCATGGTTGCTCTGACCGATGACCTCCGCCTGAGTATCGACAGGGGTAGTGTGACCTTGTTGGTGCTCTTGGATCTCTCAGCGGCCTTTGACACCATAGATCATGCCATCCTCTTAGATCACCTGAGGGAGTTAGGAATTGGAGGTACTGCTCTGCAGTGGTTCCGTTCCTTCCTCTCGGGCAGATCTCAGAGGGTGAGGCTCGGGGACAGTTGCTCATCCAAAATTGAGCTTAATTGTGGCGTCCCTCAGGGTGCCATCCTGTCCCCGATGCTATTCAATATTTACATGAAGCCGCTTGGTGAGATCATTCGGAGGCATGGAGCTCGGTGTCTTCAGTATGGTGATGACACCCAGATTTACCTCTCCATGACCAGATCATCGACTCGGACTTCAGATGGCGTCTCTCCTCTTGATGACTGTCTTAGAGCGGTAATGGGTTGGATGAGGAAAAACAGATTGAAGTTGAATCCAGACAAAACGGAGGTACTTGCAGTCACAGGCCTGAAACCAGATTTGGGAATACAGTCTCCAGTCCTGGATGGAGTCACACTCTCCTCTAAGGACTGTGTTCGCAGTCTGGGGGTGCTTCTAGATTCATCGCTTCACATGACTAGTCAGGTGAATGCGGTGGTCAGGGGCGCCTGTTATCAGCTTTGGCTGATACGCCAACTGCGCCCTTATCTGGACAGAAGGGACCTGGAAGCTGTGGTACACGCCCTGGTAACCTCACGTCTGGATTTCTGCAATGCACTCTACATGGGGCTACCCTTGTGCCTAACCCGGAAACTTCAACTGGTACAGAATATGGCAGCCAGGTTAATTACGGGAACTTCAAGGAGGGAGCACATAACACCAGTGCTTAAATCCCTCCACTGGCTGCCAATTAGTTTCCGGGCGCAGTACAAGGTGTTGGTTTTGACCTTTAAAGCCCTACATGGCCTGGGTCCATCTTATCTTAGGGACCGCCTCTCCCCATATGATCCCCCCGCGCCCTGCGGTCCTCTGGGAGGAATCTGTTACAGCCAATAAAAACTAGGCTGTCCCAGACCTCACAGAGGGCCTTCTCTGCAACCGCTCCCAGACTCTGGAATGGCCTGCCGGATGAGATCCATCTTATTACCACTCTTGCTGCTTTCAAGAAAGCAGTAAAGACGGATCTCTTTCGGCAGGCCTTTCCGGAATAACTGTTGGCCCATAAAGGGGCCCCCATTTGTCTGACTCCTCTGTTAAAAATTTTGTTTTTAATTTATTAATTTAATTAATATTGTATTTTAATTATTCTTGGTTTAATTTCTATTTTAAGGGGATGGGGTGGGGGGAGGAAGGGATTATGGGGAGAGGGAATGTTTTAATGTTGTTTTGTTTTAAATGCTGCTGTCCCCCACCCCGATTGCTTAGCAGAGGGGCGGGCTACAAATAAAAATGTATTATTATTATTATTATTATTAAATGTATTATTATGTGCACAGTGGTGGGCGCCATTTTGGAATGCCCAATGGCACTGGCGTTGTGCGCATTCACACGGCGCCGGGACTGTTGGGCCTTCCAAAATGGTGCCCCGCATCATGCGCTTGTGCACGCAATGCAGAGCACCATTTCAGAAGGCCCAACGTCACTGGCACCATGCACATGCACATGGCACCATTGCCATTGGGCATTCCAAAATGGTGCCCCACATGGTGCTCATACGTGCATTACACAGAGCACCATTTCGGAAGGTCCAGCATTCCAAAGTGGTGCCCCCAACACGTGCACGCATGCGCATAACGGTGGGCATCATGCATATGTGCGTGCGCACCAGCAATGTGCACGCTGGCCCCCAGCGCCATTCCCCCCCCAGGCCCGTGGCAAAAAAAAGTTGCCAACCCCTGGTCTAATACGTGTTTTTAACAAAACTAAAACTAAAACACAGCTATTAACAAAAATGTATTTCAAGTGTTATAGAATTTTAATCTGGTATACAGTTCATCCGATAATCTGTATTATATCTCCCTAGGATAAACCTAAATAAATTAAATCCATTTTTTTTATGTTTTTGTTTTATTTTGTTCCCCCTTCCATCATTCTAATACAGGGATAGGCAACCTTTCCCCTTTAAGGGCCGAAGGACTTCAGCTCCCAGAAGCCTCAGCCATGTTGGCCAATAGTTCCATGTTGGCCAATAGCTCCTGGGATTCTGGGAGCTGAAGTCCCTCGGCCCTTAAAGGGGAAAGGTTGCCTACCCCTGGTCTAATATATAATGTACTTTTAAAGCCAATACCAATATATCCCCTATCTTATTCATCAACTGAAAACATTTGATATTTAGATTTTCAATGCTTCACATTACTAGATGTCTCTCCCTCCCTTGTTTAAACTTTGTAGTTGTCCCCATCACAAGCAACAATGAATAAAAGAGTTATTACAGCCCAGGATTATGGGTGTGATTCCTATGATCTTCGTAAAAACAAAATGTACTAAGATTTTCCTCACAAATAAGAGAAAATGGCATCATTTCTTCAATGTGTTCTATTTCCTCCCACCCCCATAATCATGATGGCATCAGATACTACTTAAACTGTCTTCTACTTATTTTCAACCTGACAATACTGATGATATTGACAATCTGACCAGTTGCCCTTCACAGCAATAGAAGTTTCCAAGAGTCCTCAACTTGCTTTCGGTTCCACTGATGGATATTCCCCTGTCATCTCTTGAAATGGTCTTGAAACTTTGTGGTGAAATACCCAATATATTTATTACGATGTTGTTGTTTTGAACAGGTGTTCCTTCTTCTTTTTTTAAAAAATAAGTTGATTGGTTTAAAAATACAGACATGTAAAGATAAAATAACTAACACCCCAGAAAAAGAAAATACACACAAAAAAATGAAATGAAAAAACATATCACATACAAAAACATACAATTATAAAAAGACAACATAAATTAACTTCCGTCACTTATCACTTGATTCAGGCTGTTATTCATGTATATTTTCCTCTTGATTTCCTTTTCTTCCTTCCCCCCCTTCTCCTCTTGCATATCTCTAATACAGTTCAAAATTCACAAATATAACTATGCAATTTATTCTACAGCCTATAATCTATAATGTTGTTTCACCTTATAGTTATAACATAACCAGCAGGGATTCCTGCTGAAAAGAAAGACCCCCCCCCCCGACACGTCAGGAGGGACCTTCTGTTGCACTGGCCATGTTAAGAAGGCTGACGCCGTGATTGGCTGGGAGGGCAGGAAATCCCACCCTTCCTGCAGCTCCCACCCAATCAGGGGGGGATCTCACCAGATCCCCCATCAACCCATGAAATCTCACGAGACTTCATAGTCTCGTGAGATTTTGGGTGAGAATTGGGGCCTACATAAGGGCCTTCAGCCACGTGGTGGTAGCCATTTCTGGACAGGCAGCCGAGAGACCCAACCCACCCACCCTCGCTTTGTACATGGCTTTACCATACCCTCAGGCTTTTGCTGGTTGGCTTAGGGGGCCGGGAGGGAATTTTCCCATAGCTATTGTAGCATGGGCTTTTTGCCCTCCCTGAGGTTGCTGCAGTTTCAGTTAGGATGTTGTGATAATTAGTAATGTTATTCATGTGTTAACTATCCAAGCATGACTGTTTGTTGTAAGTTAATTGATTCCTGATTTTGTCATAATTTGGGACAGGGTCTTCTAGTCATCTATTGTAATGATTAGCCTGTCTTCGCTTGGGCGGGGCAGGGACCCCCCCCCCCGGATAATTGGATAACTGATTTGTCAATATTTGTAATTTACAATGGATGATTGGTTTACATTGACAGCTTAAAATCTCTGACCTCATCAATCTTAAGGATGATGTCAGGATTAGATGGGGGGAAGATTTGATTACATGTTTGACAACTTATGTATGACCCTTGTTGACATATGTTTGGATTAGAGCATGACTTATCCCTGATGGCTTGACATGATTTAGGGTCAAGATTACATCAGGAATTAAGGCATGCACACATACACATGTGTCAAGAAGGAAGTTAAACAATGTGAAGATTTTTGGCTGTCAAATCATTGTATAAGACCCTGAACAGATGAATAAAGTCGTGGCCATTTGTTATCCACAAACAGCGTTCAGACTTCTTTGTGCCGGTGCAATAAAGAACTGATTTTTTGGAATTAAAGTTCATTCCTTAGTATTTCCTACTAGCTATGTTGTTTCCAGACCTAAAACCCATTCTTGACCCCACTCCCATTTCAAGTATTCAGTTAAGGGGTTCCAAACCTTCTCAAATTCCTTGTTTGTTTTTTCCTTTATGAGTTATGTTAATCTATCACTTTCCATTACATCATATAATTTCATAATCCAATCATCTACTCTAGGTATTGTTTTTTGTTTCCACATTGCAGCATATACTATTCTGGCAGTTATTGTCATATAAAAGATGAATTTGCCATGTTTACTTTCTAGATCTTCTTCATGATTCATACTTAATAAAAGTCTCATCGGGTTTTTCTTATTTTAATTTTTAATATTTTTTCTATTGTACTATGAATTTTGTCCCAGAGGTTTTTTGCAAGATTACATTTCCACCACATTTAATAATATGTACCCATTTCTTTCTCGCATTTCCAGCATTTATTATTTTCACTTTTGTAGATTTTAGCCAATTTAAAAGGTGTAATTGCATTTTGCATTTTGTAAAAATTTTCTCTCAAATCATTACTTAAAATATATTTCAATCTTTTATTCCATGATTTTCCCCACTGATCTAACCTTATATGGTGGCCAAAGTTTTGTGCCCATTTTATCATTTGGGATTTAATTAATTCTTCCTCAGTATCAAAAGTCAAAAATAATTTATAGTATTTCTTAATTCTATGGTTATCTTCTGATTTCATGATTTTTTCAAATTCTGGGTCTGCTTCTTGTATATTATTTGATTTCAAATCTTGAATGAATCTTTCATATAACTGATGATACGTAAACCATGTACTTTTATAACCTTCATTTTTTAGCTGTTCTAAGGATTTTAATTCCACCTTTTTCCCGCTAAGCAAATCCTTGTATGTAAATCGTCTAATTTAATTATGTAAATAAAAAGGCTTCATTTGTTGAAACCCACTTAGGCAGTCCTCTACAAATTTTGGGTTTTAATTTTAACCAAATTCAAATTAAAGATTTCCTAATATAATGGTCATTAAAGTCTTTATTAGCTTTTATAATAATTGTCATAATTATTGATAATTAATTATTGTCATAATTAAGTATGTGTGCCATCCAAATCTGTTATCTATGCCTTCCAATTGCAACAATCTATTATTTTCTAATTTTATCCAATCTGTAATCCAATCTATCATGCATGCATAATAATAGAGTTTAAGGTTGGGAAGTGCTATACCTCCCCTTTTAATATCATCTTGCATTAATTTAAATTTCACCCTTGGTTTTCTCCCAGCCCACAGAAATTTTGATATGTCTTTGTGCCAACTTTTGAAGGACCATCATTTGTAATAATTGGTAAATTTTTGGAATAAGAAGATCATTTTGGGTAAAATAGACATCTTGACTGCTGCAATTTTCCTCATCCATGATAGCCCTAATTTTTCCCATTTTCTTAAGTCATTCTTTATTTTTTTCCATTTTTTTCTTGTAGTTATTTTTGAATAAATCTGAATTTTTTTGTAGTAATATCCACCCCAAGATATCTATTTTTGTTAATCATCTGGAAATTGTTTTTTTCTTTCAATTTTTGTTTCTCCTCTTCAAATATATTCATTAACATCATAGCTGTTTTTTCCTTGTTTATTGACAGGCCAGATACTGCACAGTATTTTTGAGTTGTTACTAAAAGTTCCTCTATATTATCATTTGGGTTTGCTAATGAGATCAGTAAAACATCAGCAAAGGCGTGCATTTTAAATTCAGCTTTCTTTATTTTTACTCCTTCAATTTTAGCGTTCTCTCTAATTGCATTGATTAAAATTTCCAAAGTAGTTATAAAAAGCAGGAGTGACAATGGGCAACCTTGTTTGACCCCCTTTTGAACTTTATATTTTTTGTGGTCTCACCATTAATTACTAAGGCTGCTTCTTGATTGTTATAAATATTTTTTAACCATCCTATGTAATTTATTCCTATATTCATTCTTTCGAGAACCTTGAACATAAAATTCCAATTTATTTTATTAAATGTTTTTTCAGAATCCAGAAAGATAAGTGCTAGTTTTTTGTCTATATTTTTTGCATGATATTCTGTCAGGTTAAGTATATTCTTTATGTTTTCTTTATGTATCTCTTCGGGAGGAATCCTGTCTGGTCGTCCTGAATCCAAGTAGATAGTATTGTTTTTAGGCGATCCGACAATATATTTGCAAGTATTTTGTAATCAGTAGTCAATAACGTAAAGGGTCTATAATTTTTAGGATCTAGGGGGTCTTTATTTTTATTTGGTATTAAAACTACATTACCTAGTGACCAGAAATTTGGAGCTTTATCTCTGAGTATACCATTAAATACCTTTTGAAGGGGCACTATAATTTGGTCCCTAATTTTTTTGTAGAATTCTATTCCTAATCCATCTGGACCAGGAGTTTTACCTGATTTACCTTTCTGTATACTATTAATAATTTCTTCTATTATTATTTCTTTATCTAAAAATTCTTTTTGTTGCTCCATTAATTTCTTAATGTTTTGGTCCTTTAAGTAGTTATTGATTAAATCTTCGTTAATTCCTTTTTCTTTTGCCAAACTTGAAAAGAAATTGGAAAAAAATATTTTATTTTCTTAGGATCTGTAATTATTTCTTCTTCTTTTAGTTGAGTAATAATTTTCTTCTCTTTTTCTTTCTTTAATTTGTATGCTAGAAATTTCCCTGGCTTATTTGAGTGTTCAAATGTTCTTTGTTTTATTCATCTCATTTTTTTCTCAAGTTCATCTGTTGTAATTATTAATATTTGTTTTTTTTTTTTAATCCTGTTATTTCTTTGCAGCATTCTTCATCCTTAGGATTTCTTTTCAAGTAATTTTCCTTCTTCAAAATTTTATCCTCTAGCTTTTTTAACTTCTCCTGTTTCATCCTATTTAATTTTTATTTTATTTTATTTTATTTGGTATAAAAAAGCCTCTTATAAACGCTTTAGCAGTGTCCCATACTATGTGGGTGGCTACTTCTCTATTTAAATTTTCTTTAAAAAACAATTTTAGTTGATTTTTTTCCTACTATTTTCTCATTGCATAGGAGATTTCCATTTACTTGCCACCTATATGATTTTGTGTTAATGTGTAATGTCATTAGGACCGGATTATGGTTGGACCAGATTATTGGGTAATTTTCAATTTTTTCTACTGTTTATCACCTTTGTTGAAATAAAAGACATGTCTAACCTTGCCCAAGATTTATGTGGGTTCAAATAAACATATATCTTTGCACTCTTCATTTTTGATTCTCCAGACATCTTTTAGTCTTAAATTCTGTAACATTTCAAAAAAGGTTTTTGGTAATTTCCCTTGATTTATTTTTTATCTTTTTTTCTGATTTTCTATCTAATTCAGGGTTAATAACTCCGTTCCAATCTCCCATAGCCACAATATTATCATAATTTAAATCTTCTACTTGTTGTAGCATTTTTCTGTAGAATTTGTCCTTTTGTCCACTTGGGGCATAATTTCCCATCAGAAGTATTTTCCCTATATGGCAAATTATTTCAACTAGAATGGATCTGCCATCCAGGTCACTGAATATTTCTTTCGCTTTTAGTCTGTAATTTACATATATTACTACTCCCTTTTTTTAAATCTTTAGTCGCTGCTATAAATTCTTTCCCTATTTTTTATTTTTTAAATATTTCCCACCTTTCTCCTTGATGTGTGTTTCTTGAAGACAAATTACATCATTTTTTCTGTAAATAATGGAAGATTTGTTTCCTTTTTTGGGGTGAGCAAAGGCCCTTCACATTCCATGTTAAAAAAATTGATGTATTTAGTCACTTCTCTAATTATATTTCAATCTAGTTAGAACTTTTTCAATTTATAACATTCTGGGTCCCACTCTAGTTCCAATTCCTCTTCTATCTTCTTCTTCTTCCTCTTTTTCATTTGTTCTTACTAAACAGATCAAGTCTTCTTTGATTTCAAGTTTCTGTTGTACCTCAAAATGTTTAAATTCTCCTGGTGTTTGAGATCTAAGTTTTTCCATTTCTTCCTGATCCATCAAGTTCTCCCTATGTGGCTGTTGATTATTTGGCTTTGGTGTGCTTGAAATACAGCAGAGCTTAGGAAACCAGCTTCCTTCATCAGCCATCCCATGCTGAAAGCATGTAGGTCTAAAGTAGAGCTTTATTGTTCCATAAAATAAAAATAAGCAAAGAAAAACATACAGTCCACCATAGGATCACATCTTGCTGATGTGGTAGAAAAGAAAAGTTACAGAACCATGTTTCCATATCCAGGAGTTACATTGTAAAAACAATTATAATCCAGAAATTAACTCCATGGTTAAAACCATTGCGAACATGAACACACACACACAATGCATGAAAATATAAACATTCTAGACAAAGGGATCTCTTGGCCCTTCCCCTACTCCATCTTCTGGGTGTTAACCTTATGCTGATTGGATGATGCCTGTATGATGTTTTTTAACCCAGCCCCTTGCTATCCATCATCCACCCATGTGACTCTTTTCCCATGATCTAATATTGTTTGAATTTCATTTTCTGTTTCCCAGCTAAAATCTGTTCATGTTATGACTTCCCTGACCATCTGGGCCAAGTTCTCTTTGTTGCTCTAGATGCTGTTCTCATGAGAAAAATTGCACACACACATCTTTACATTTCACCTTTGACCCATCCATATTCCAACAGTGGTACTGTTGATTTATCTCTTTCTTTTTCTGCCTCTTTCCTTGTCTGTAAGACCTCCTCTCTTCTATCTTCCCTCTCTTTTTTCCTCTTCTTCTCAAGATACTCCCAGAACCTTTTGGCCTCTTCTAGTGATTTAATTGTAATTCTTTTCCTGCTAAACCAAAAGCATAAACCTTCTGGCTGAATCCATCTATATGGGATATCACAGTCCCTTAAGGAAGCAGTAAAAAATGTATAATCTTTTTGTATACAGAGAATTCTTGTTGGCACATCTTTGAAAATTTGAAGTTCTCTTCCTTCTACTTTTAATGGAGTTTCATTATGTAATCTTAATAGGTTGTGTCTGGTTTGTTTCCTTACAAAGTTGATAACAATATCTCGCAGGAGATTTTTTCCCCTTGCAATTATCGAATTCAATCTGAAAATTCTATCAATGTCAATTTCAATTTTCTTCTTCTTTTTCTAGAAACCTTGCCCGTTTTGGGAGAAAAATATTAATCAAGTTTTCTTCCTTAGATTCCAAAAATCCTCAAATTTTTATGCATCTCTTAACTTTTGCTCCCACATCGCTTTTTCATCCAAATCTTCTCTTCTTATTTTAATGGCTTCAAATTCTTCCTCTACTATTTCTGCTTTTTCTTCCAAAAACCTAATTTTTTGATTTGCTAAAGACATTTCATTTGTAAGTTTTTCTACCATCTGGTTAATTTCTTTTAGTTTGGTCCTAATTTCCTGATGGATTTCAGATTTAAAATCTTTCATTTCTTATCTTAACTTGGACCTAAATTTCCTAATTTCCTCCAAAAGAATTTGATTTGAAGGTTCCATTTTTGCTGTTCCAATGATGGTCTTCTCATAAATTGCAATTGGGTTTGTGATTTGCTGGAACTGTTTTTTGCAGTTTGGCTTCTTAGACTCATTGTCATTTCAATTTCTTGCTTCTCCAATTGGAAATTCAGGTTGGATTCTCGAAGGTATCAGTTAAGTGGATATATTAACTTTTGGATTAAGTGGTAGGAAGAATCGATAATCTAACATAGATAACACACAGGTGCTCCTTTTAAATGATGAAAGGCACTTATTAGCCATGCATATGATTAAGGAGCTCTGATAGCGCAATGGTTAAATGCTGGTACTGCAGCCACAATATTGTAAGTTTGATTCTAGAGAAGAGCTCCAAGGTCCAGTCAGCCTTCCATCCTTCTGTAGGTCAGTAAAATGAGTACTCATCTTGTTGGGGGCAATTGGCTAGTTCACTGATAAGTGGTATAGAAATTGCTATTGCTATATTTTTCCTGACCTCAGTACCTTGAATTTAGCATGCATCGTTTTGTCATTAGTCATTAGAAAGTAAACATGGGCTTAATGTACAAGTCTGTTTGCTCAGGCATGTATCCCTGAATTGGGAGGGACACTTAGTTAATTGTAGGTAATTTTTAAATGCCTAAATGTCTAATTTGACTAAGTCTGAAATCTCTTTCACAATCATTTAGTCCAGGGGTAGGCAACCTGTCCCCTTTAAGGGCCGAGGGACTTCAGCTCCCGGAAGCCTCAGCCATCTTGGCCAATAGTCCCATGTTGGCCAATAGCTCCTGGGATTCTGGGAGCTGAAGTCCCTTGGCCCTTAAAGGGGACAGGTTGCCTACCGCTGATTTAGTCAAAGCACTCTCAGGGTCAATATAGACAGCCTGAAAGTGGCAGCACAGAGCCATCTCTGGAAGGGGAGGATTGGGACCACGGCATCCACACGCTGTGGACCCAATCCTCCTTTTTGCCACCACCAAAATAACAGCAAAAGGCCACCCTTTCAGCTGCCACTGTGGCTTTTTTGTGCCCTTTTGGCGCAGTGGACAGGCATGCAACATAAGGACGACGTCAGTGTGGCATTGGTGTGCAGCTGTCTTGCACCAACTCCACCCAAGGCTGGCCCTTTATGCCAGTCTGCATTGGCTCTCACTCCACTAATCTCCTTTAACTGGAAAGACTATATATATATATATATATATATATATATATATATATATATACCATATGCTTCATATGCTTTTTCAAAGTAGCTTATGTGTTTATTGAAATATTATCTGAGTTTTATTAGCAGAATTTTTATATCCTGCTCTTCTGCCAGAGCGGCTTCCAAATTTTTAATTACACAGTTCTCTGCCCTTGGGCTTACAATCTAAGGAGCTCTGGTGGCACAGTGGTTAAATGCCTGTACTGCAGCCACTCACTCATAGACCACAAGGTTGCGAGTTCAATTCTAGCCAGGGCTCAGGCTAGACTCAGGCCTGCATCCTTCTGAGGTCACTAAAATGAGTACCCAACTGTTGGGGGGCAATGAGCTTACAGTTGTAAACCACTTAGATATCCCATAGCGCGATATGAAGCGGTATATAAATGAAGCTGCTTTATTGCTTTAAAAAAAGATGTTTAAAAAAAGGAAAAGAGAATGACAGTGGAGAAGGTGATCAAGTCCAGTAGTTCTTCTCTTCTTCTGAGGCCAGGACAATTGCAGTTGGAATGAGGGAGGGCCCTTCTTTTGTCTCTGGGCAAGGCATGATGGAGCTTTGCCTGCCTCTTCTCTCCCTCTTTGGCCAGCTGGAATAGAGGAAGGGCTTTCTTCTGTCTCTGGGCTAGGCATGGTGGAGCTTTATCTGCCCCTTTTCTTCCTCTGTGGCCAGCTGGAATGGAAGGATGGCCCTTCTTCTGTCTCTGGGCTAGGCATGGTGGAGCTTTGCCTGCCCCTTCTCACCCTCTGTGGCCAGGAGTATGGCAGTTGGAATGGACAGAAGGCCCTTTGTCCAGGAGGAGCTTTGTCCAGGTTCATACTCAAATACCCCAAAAGTAGGACTACCTGTTTTTCTGCTCCCTGTTTTTAAATTTTCCCTTCTAAATGACTTGTTTGGAATTTCAACTTGGAACTGGCCACTGGAAGTTGATTGACAACCAAAAATACCCAGCCACCTGGGTATCTATCACAATTTCCTGATGAGATTTTTTTCTTTGTTGTTTTGCCTTTTTTGTTAATTTTAGAAAGGAAATGGAAGATTGAGGCAGAGGCTGCTGGATGCATCAGCCCCGATTCTCCCATTTGCCGCCTTGGAAAGGAGCGCAAAAATGGCTCTCCTTTCAGAAGTGGCAAATAGGCCTCCCCAAGAGCCAACACATGGCTCTTCTGCATCCCTTCCAGAGCAGCGTGTCAAGATGCTGTGCCGGGAGGATGTTCTGATGGTGCTTGCCATGCATAACAGCGTGTGCCATCAGAACATCCTCAGGGAGGGGTTGGGGCAGCCGGCGAGCGGCTGCCCCTCCCCTTCCCTGCCTCCGAGACAACACAAAGCACCATCTGTAGAGGCCCTTAGATGACAACCAAGAATCATTCCCAAAGTTTATGCTGTCTACCTGTTTCTCAATGTGTTGAGGCTACTGCAGACAGACACACAAGTACACACACAAGCGTATATATATTCTTTTTTAATGCTATAATTTTATAGTCTTGGCCATTTTTCATTCTAATACTAGTTGTTCATCCTTCAGGATTCCTTACATATGAAGTACTCTGTATTCTTCATTTTCATTTTTCCTTTCATCATTAGTAGGAAATGAAATGCTTGTCTTTAAAATATTCCTTAAAAGGGGTATGTGTCCTAAATATTATCTCACACTGTGAAAACATTTTAGATCACATTCCCCTTGCTATTCCTTTTTATACAAACACAAACTTTGTACAGAAGCACTTCCCCCATGCTTTGGTCTGTGGGTAGGACTGTTATTGCCATTGATGATTCTGTTAGAAGTTTTTTCTTCATTCTCCCCCAGTTTTGTGAACATAGATAGGGAAAAGTACTGAAGAGTTAACTTGTTTTCATACTCTTTGTGTCTTCACAAATGTGTATACTAGAAATGAGGAAGCAGACATGCACCCAAGAAAAAAAGTGAAGACCTGTATCTGTCTTCCCAGCTAGAAGAGGCATAGTCTTGCAGCTTCCTCTGAAGCTGTTCCTTTGCAAAATACAATTTGGTTTTATAGCTATCTCTTTCACTGAATGACTTTTAACTACCTCTGTCATCTCCCTAGTCATCCCACAAATAGGAAGGGGATATCCAGTAGCTAGAAGTGAATCATCATTAAAATAATAAATGCCATTTAAAAAAAATACTAACCCATACATGATTTCCCAAATGGTGGGAGGCACCAGTTGTTTTTAAACTGCAACTCCCATCTTCTCCAGAAAGCATTATCAATGTTTGTAGAAGATGACTCTTTTAATCCTACACTTGGAGAAACACTTCCCTATAAAATAAGCAAGTCTACAGTGAAACTCATGTTACTTTTTAGCTTTGCTGGAAGTGACGCTATTCGTACCTTCTGCCTTATTATTTTATTTATAACCTTTATAACATATAAATAAATCATAGCTAATGGTATTATTTACATACTAGTCATTTCTACTAATTAGTTATATCTGTGAGAATAAAAATCTTCTACATTCATAATGGTTGAGAACCAATTACTCCCTTTTAACTCTTAACTTTGTTATTTTCTTTTTACCTTACGTAGTATTTAAATCACACTATCAACAGCAATCTTTACTTTTTCAATAAGTTTTTTGTGGATCTGCTCCTTACAAATTTACTAAAGTCACTCAAAGTTACTCTTACAGAGTTACTTAAATTTCAAAATAAAATATAACAGTCAAAGAGAGTTGTTAAAAAAACCAAACTCGATATGCTTATATCGAGTTTACAGTCTTCTTGTAAATGTTCATTCCCCATTCATTGCGAGACACTATATCAGGGATCGGCAACCTACGGCCTGTGGGCAGCACCCGGCCCACTGACCCCTGCCAACCAGCCCCTGCCAACCCCTGCCGCCGCCTCCACGTGATCCTGCCGCCGCTGCTGCTGCCACGCGCTCCCAACGCCATGCTGCTGCATGCATCACGGCCGCCATTTTGTTTGTCTACATGGCGGCCACGATTCATTTGTGCATGCGCAGTACTCCTGCGCATGCGCAAACGAATCGCAGCTGCCATTTTGACAAACAAAATGGCAGCAGCGCATGTGGCAGTGGCAGTGGCATTCCCCCTGGCCCGCCGGAAGACCTGGGGACCAGCGACCAGCCCCAGGTAGGTTAATGTTGCCGACCCCTGCACTATGTAGTCAAACCCTGCCCATCTTTTCTCCAATATTTTATCACTGGTATCCAAACTTTTTCTACTTCTTTTAATGACTTATTATTCAGTCTGCATGTAAGTTTATCTAGTTCAATCATATCCAGTAGTTTTATTAGCCACTCTTCAATTGATGGTATTGCTATCCCTTTCCAATATTTAGCTAAGAGAATGCATGCAGATGTCACCATATATAAAATTAATTTCCAATTTTCTTTTTGAGTTTCTTTGTCTAATACTGATGTCATGTTAAGCAAAAATAATTCAAGTCTCATAGGGATACATTTCCCTATAATTTGTGATACTTTATAGTGTATTGATTTCCAGTATTTTTAAAATAATGGGACAGCTCCACCATAAATGAAAAAGGATCCTTGTGTTACTTTGTGCTTCCAACATGTTGAGTCAACTTCTTTATACATTTAATTTAATTTATCTGGATTAAGATACCATCTGTGGAATATCTTGATATAATTTTCTTTAAGGTCCTGAGATTTAGTAAATCTTTGAGTCTTTCTCCAAGAAATTTTCCAGTGTTCTAATGTTACTGTATTTTGAATATTTTGAGCCCATTTAACCATGTTGTTAGCTACTTGTTCTTTCTCTAATTGTAATCTTAATAGTGTGTCATAGATTTTGGATATAATTTCCCCCTTTTCCTTGATTAAAGTGTCTACTAATTTGTCATCTTCCAGGTCAAAATCCTCCAATATTTTTTATCTTTCACAAATCTTTCTTGAAGTTGTCGATAAGTAAATCAATGACAATCAAGTCCTTGCTTCTCCATTTCAACTCTTGATCTTAATTCTAAACTGAAGTCAAAATTTGTTTTCACTATATCTTTATATATAATGCAATTATACTTTTTATCCTTCTAGTGTCCCATGAAGGCTTCTTCCAGGGAGATCAAAAGTGAGATTTTTCTATATATTTTTTGTTTGTATTTTGTCCATGTCGTCAGTAGAAATTTTCTAATTATACGGTCTACAAATTCTCTGTTAGCCTTTACTTTATCATACCAAATGTATGCATGCCAACCATTTTTTTTGTTAAAACTTTCCAAATTCAGTCATTCTTCATTGTTTAATTTCATCTATGAGATCCATTTTAAGCTACATGCTTCATAATACAGTTGTAGATCTGGTAATCCCAGTCCTCCCTTCCATTTCCATTCCACTAATAATAGATGTCTTATTGTTGACATTTTGCCATTCCATATAAATGTTGAAATGTCTTGTTGCCAAATTTTGAAGATTTTTGGTTGTACTATTATGGGAATATTCTGAAACAAATACATCATTTTGGGCAAGAAGCTCATAGAGATTGCCGATATTCTCCCTGTGAGAGATAATTGTAGTTTAGACCAGTTGTACAAATCTTTTTTGATTTCTTCCCAGGTTTATTTATAATTGTTTTCATACAGGTTCGTATTCCTTTTTTTGAGCCAAATTCCTAAGTATTTTATTTTTTTCTCATACCTGATATCTCATAAATTTGTTTTCTTCATTCCTTGTTATATTCTTTGTAATAATTTTTGTTTTTTCTTTATTCAGTTTAACTCCCCATAATTCACCAAATTCTTTTAAGACTTTATGCCTTCTATTGGATCTTCCAGAAAAATCATGAGGTCATCTGCATATACTTTCAATTTGTATGAGTGTCCTTTAATTCTTGGGCCTTTAATTGATGGGTTATTCCTGATATTATTGTTCAATATCTCCATCACAGTAATAAATAAAAGTGGGGATGGTGGGCAGCCTTGTCTCATGCCCTTACTGATGGTGATTGTTTTGGATTTCTCACCATTAACTATTAATTGTGCCTTTTGGATTTTGTAAATTGTATGTATTCCTTCTATAAATTTGACTCCCAGATCTATCTTTTCCAAAACTTCAAACATAAATCTTCAATCCACTGAGTCAAAAGCTTTACTGCTATCATTGCTAGTTTTTTACCAGGATTTTTCCAACATAATACTCCAGTATATCAATTGCTGTTCTTATGTTGTTTTTAATTTGTCTGGGAGAAAACCATTTCGGTCTTTTTGGATTATCCTTTTAAGAACTTCTTTTAATCTCTCCACTAATATATTTGTGAAAATTTTATAATCTGAATTGAGTAGTGAGATCGGGCGATAATTCTTTGGGTCTTTATGATTTTTTTGTTCTTTCAGATTTAAGCATGTATCCAAATTCTTCCATGTCTCTGGGATTTTCCCTATGCATGCTTCATTCAATATTTCATGTAGTAATGGAATTAGTTCATCTTGTAAATTTTTGTAGAAAGATGCTGTTAGAGCATCTGGGCCAGGAGATTTTCACTGTTTTAGGTTCTTAATTGTGTATTTAATTTCTTCTATTGTAATTGGTGCATTTAATTTATCTTGTGTTTTAGTTATTTTAATAATTTGTTGTTTGTTTAGATATTCCTCAATCTTTTCCATTTTGCTTTCTTTCTCTTTCTTTTCTGTAAATCAGTCTCTATAAAAATCTTGAAATATCTTCTTTATTGTCTCTTGGTCTGAGAAAATCTGTTTCCCTTTATTTTTGAAATATGTTTTTTCTTTTCTTTTTCTTGCATGCTCAAAAAAAATTTGGCAAATATATTTCAACTTCTTTTCTACTTCTTAAGTGATTTCTGCATCTAGGATTTTGATTTCTCTCTTTATTTTCTGTTTTGAAGCTTCTTTTTGTATATCATATAAAGTCTCTTCTCTCTTTTGTATTTCTGCCATTAACATTTGATTTTTTTTCTGTTTTTTTCTGACTTCAGCATCTTGTTTTAAAATATGACCCCTCATTAAGGCCTTTATAGCATCCCAAAGTAGTTGTGTTGAGACTCCTGGTGTCTTATTTTCTTTTAAATAGTATGAAAGCATTTCTTTTGTTTTTTTGTAAACACTCCTCACCTTTCAATAAATATTCTTTCAGTCTCCAAACATAATTTTTCCTCTGTTTATACAATGTGAGTAAAATTGGGTGATGGTCAGAAAGAATACTTGGAAGAACTTCCTTATCTTTTATTTTATTACTCAAGGTTTTGGATTGGGCAAAAATGTCGATTCTAGAAGTAGAACAAAATCATTTTAAAGAATAATTAGAATAAATTGGGATAGACTTCTTAAGTGCAATTTATAGACTATGTAAGGTTTAATTGAATATTGGAAAGATCAAATAGAGAAGGAAGGATTTTAAGACGGCAACAATAAAGAAAATGGCATCACAGACAGCAACTATAACTCAAAGAAGACCACCATTAGAACCTCTAGGGAGAATATCTAAACAAAATAAAATCATGCTAGAGGAGATAAGGAGGATTTGTGATAAGATAAAAAAGATAACATGCAAACAAAAGCAGAGATGAAACAAGAGGTCAAACAAGAAATAAAAAATAAAATGAGGGAAATAAAATCTTCCCTAGAAAAAATAACAAGAGATATGGGGAAAATAACTGAAAAAGTTGACAAACTTGAAACTAATGTTAAACAGATAGGAAACAAACTGGAAAAGACAATTAACAAAAAGAATGAGGATCACAAGGCACTAATGAAAATGAAGATCAAACAGAGACAAAACTGCATTAAATTATGAGGAATACTGGAACATGACAATGAAATCTTCATAAATTTTTGATTCCGATTTTGGCAGATTACACTGACAAGCCAGCAGAACAATTCCTTTAGGAAGTGGATACAATGTACAAGATCAAGTCAAAACTGGTGGGACAGGAAGGACTACAGAGAGACATTGTGGTTTATTGTGTAAGGAAACAAACTAGAGACTTTTTGATTCAACAAAGCTAGAGAAAAGAACTGATTATAGAAAGGAAGATAATACAAATATTTAAAGACATCCCTTCTGAGATTTTGAGAGCAAGGAGAGACTGTAGCTTTTCATCAGATCAGCAAAAGTCAACAGGATCCCCTTCTGTTGAGAAGAAGTAGAAGGACTGAGACTGACATGGAAGCAAAAGAGATACCCTTTGAATTATATTGAAAAAGGGAAAGATTTCTTGACTAAAAACAGGAAAGAGCTTGAGAAACCATGAGATTAGCCCATCTGATGTTAGATATGGAAAATGGATGATGACAATGACTACAAGGGTACAGGAAAGATACCAGAAAGAGAAAGAAAAAGAGAGTGCAAGTTAACTAGGAGGATGAGGAGGACAAGAATAAGATACTGATTTTGTAATTGTATCTGTACTGCTTCAGTTGTAGAGCATATAAGAATAAGGGGATTTTCACACTATTATACCTCATTGAATTTCTGTTTCAGATTAAATACATATAAAGAACTAATTTTTCTTCTTTTCCACCATTATCAAAAATCTCAAACAACATGGAATGTTAAAGAGTTGAACCCCTTACAGAAAATTAAAAAGTCTTTCATTTCTTAGAAAAAAACAAAATGTGACATAATTTGTATTCAAGAATTGCATATTAAAATTAAAAAATAGTAGATTAATTAAAAATAAAAAAACTGAGTAAAAAATATTTATCTTCCCAAGAGAAAAGGAAAAAAGGTGTGGTCATATATATAAACAACCAAATAGATTCTAAAGAAATCTTTAAAGCTAAAAAGGGACACATGTTGGGGATGGAAATTAATTGGCAAACAAAACAAATTTTGATAGTTGGTATATACTCCCCATTAGATAATAAGGGTAACTTTTACACTGAATTACCAAAAAAAAAAAAAAAGATGATAGAATATGACTATGGGGATGTAATAATTTTGGGTAATTTTAATGGTGTAGTTGAACCTAAATTAGACAGAGTATCAAACAAAAATAATTAAGAGAATCAGGATAAACTTCCAAATCATATTTTAATATGATAGAAAATGTGGCCTTAATGGATTCATGAAGGTACTTATATCATCAATCTAGAAATTGTAGATTTTTTCCTGATAGACACAAATCTCTAGTTTAATTTAATCTTAATATCAAAGTCACTAGTGAAAGAGGTAAAAGAAATAGAATTGTGCCGAGGGTTTTTTTAGAAAACAATCCACAGGCATTGCTGTTAAAAGAATACAAAAGCTCCTTTAAATAGAGATTAGAACTATTGAATGATCCAAATAAGGACACAATTAATGAGATACATATACTTAAAAAGCAAATATAATTGGAATTAGTAAAAGACTTAGAGAAGAAATTAAAAGCAATTAGGCATAACAATTTTGAAAATGCTAATAAACTGGGCAGGTGGTTATCATATTAATGGAAGAAAATGAAAGAGAAGAAACAATTTAAAAAATAAAGAAAAATAAAAAATATTTAGTCAACAGGATAAGATTAAAGAAGTATTTTATGAGTGTTATAGAACATTATATACAAAGGAGTGGACAGGAGATAAAAATATAAAGTATTATCAGAAGGAAATAAAAATTTAGAATTTAGAAACAGAGATAACAAAAGATGAATTAATTGAGGCAATTGATAGAGTTAAAGTGGGCAAATCACCTGGCCCAGATGGATTTACAATATTATATTACAAAACATTTATAGAAATACTATGTATCCCCCTGCAAAAAACAATGAATATAGCTTTGAGTGAAAATTTGCCAGACACATGGAAAACTGCAGTGATAGTGTTAATTCCCAAGGGAAAAAAAGATATATTGATTCTGGCAAATTTCAGACCGATGTCCTCACTAAATAGTGATTATAAATTGTTTGCATCAATTCTGGTGGTGAGATTAAAAAAAAATTAGATAACATAGTAGATGGAGATCAGAGAGGTTTTCTTTCAGGAAGACAGATGAAAGACAACTTAAGATATGTTCTGAATGTAATATAATATAATGAAAAACATAATGACAGGAAATTAGGGTTAGTATTCTTGGACATTGAAAATGCCTTTGATTCAGTTAAATGGGAAGTAATATTTGAGATTTTAAATCAGATTAATATTGGACCAAATTTTAGAAAAGGGATACAAAGAATCTATGAAAATCAAAGTGCATGTATTAACATTAATAGTGACATGACAAAAACCCTACTAATTGATAGAGCTACAAGGTAAGGTTGCCCATTGTCCCCATTATGATTTTTATTAGTAATAGAAATATTAATCAAGAAAGTAAAAACAGAAGAGAAGCTGAAAGGAATAAAAATAACACAATTCAAATACAAAATTAATGCATTTGCTGATGATATTTTGATAAATTTGGAAGACCTATTAAATAATATAGACCTATTAATGGGAATATTGGATGAATTTGGAACAATTACAGGCTATAAAATAAATAAAAAGAAGTCAGTGATTATTACTAAAATATACAAAAGAAAGAGGAAGAAGAATTGAAAGAAAAAGTAGGAATTGAGGCAAAAAAAAGGGTTAAATACCTAGGTATACAGATTACAAAGAAATCAAATGAATTGGTCAAAAATAATTATCAAAAATTGAGGAAAGAGGTTAAAACAGACCTGATAAATTGGAATAAAATGCATCTGTCTCTTCTGGGAAGAATATCTATGATCAAAATATCTGTCTTGCCTAAAAAATTGTTTCTATTCCAAATTATTCCAATTATAAATACAAAGGTATTTTTAAAATTTGGAATAGAGATATTTTGAAATTTATCTGGCAAGACAAACATCCAAGAATCAGATAAAATTTTTTACAAAATGCCAAAGTGTGTGGCAGTCTCACAGTATAAATTCCCAGTTATACTTTGAGGCATGTTGCCTCACATGGGTTAAAGTTTGTGTTTGAGAAATGAGATAGACTGAGGAAGAGAACAGAATTAGGTGGGAGGGTGATGGAGAAAGTATAGAAGAGAAAATAGGTAGAGAAAAAGAGTGGATGTTGATTAAGGAAATATATAATCATTTAGATTTATAGTCATTTAGATTTTAGTTAGGTAGACTTATAATTATTATATTTAGCTGACTCAGGACCTTTGCAGACTGCCAGAAATAGTGCACATTAAATTGAGGCACTGCCCTGGCTCAGTGCTAGGGAGTCATGGGAATTGTATTTTTTTCTGGGACATTGAGCCTTCTCTGTCAGAGAGCTCTGGTGCCACAATAAATTACAGTTCCCATGATTCCCTAGCACTGAGCCAGGGCAGTACCTCAATTTAATGTGCACTATTTCTGGCAGTCTGCAAAGGCCCATAGTTAATTTTGGTTATAGAGTTAAGGTAAGTAGTGATGATTAGTGAGGAGATAGAGGTAGTATAATTTTAGATTGCTTGATGTATTTTTTTTAATTGCACAATAAAAATTATTTCAAAAAAGAAAAGAAATGGGGGTACCACTACATTTGATGTTCCTGTTGCATAACCTATATTTAGGACAAGAGGCTGCCATCAGAAATGAGTATGGAGAAACAGAATGGTTCCCAATTGACAAAGGGGTTAGGCAAAGATGCATACTATCACCCTATTTATTTAACCTATATACAGAAAACATTGTACACAGAGCAGGCTTAGAGTCAGAGGCAGGAGGAGTGAAGATCAGAGGAAGGAACATTAACAACCTAAGATATGCAGATGACACAATATGACTATCAGAAACCAACAAAGATCTGCTACAATTCTGAAAAGGGTCAAGGAGGAAAGTGCCGGTAGGTTTGATGTTGAATATCCAAAGAACAAGAATAATGACCATGGAAGAGCTACAAGAATTCATCCTAGATAATGAAAACATTGAAATAGTCAAGGAGTTCCCAATACCTTGGATCAAACATTGAGCAGAATGAAGACTGCAATCAATAAATTAGATTAAGTCTAGGACTGAGAAGGGCTTCTATGAAAGAAATGGACAAGATCCTAGTGTTAAGATATAACTTTGAACACTAAAGTGAGGTTCATCCAAGCCATCATATTCCCTAGTACCATGTACAGATGTGAGAGCTGCATAGTGAAGAAAGCAGACAGAAAGGAAATAAATTTATCAGATGTGTCGTGCTGGAGAAAAGTTCTGAGGATACCATGGATGACCAAGAAGACAAAGAAATGGGTTCTAGAACAGATAAAGCCTGGATTTCCCTTGGAATTCCTCCTAAATTGAGGCTGTCATGGTTCATCTTTGTGTAAGGAAAATTTGGAAAGAGGAGTAACACTGTGGAGTGAGGCAATGAAGCAACAGAACCTACTCTGATTGGGCTCCAAGTTTAAACAAATTTATTAGTGTCCAATTTGACTTTTAACTGGGACCAAATTAATGCAGGCCCACATCAAAGATGACAAAGGAAACTTTCCTTCACTACAAGTACTTTCACTAGAAATACTTTCCAAAAATGAACATTCATAGACTTTAGGGGCATTCTAAGAGATTTAGCCCATGGAAATATTGCTTAAAAAAGAAAGACTAGATGTCTTATTTTGTATTTTCATTGTAGTTGCTGTATTCCCAATGGATGTGTGGCCCTTTTCAGCTATGAAATCCCTTGACATGTTGTGAATTACTGGCATTCATTTTTTTTCTGCTTTCTCAAGCTCTAGAAGGATACTATAGGTAAAATTGGTAATACACACAACTGTTTGAACGAACCAGTTATTTTTGAGTTAGATTAAGCTCAGATGAATTTAAAACCCCAAAGTGATTTACATATGATGTTGGTGAAAGCAAACTGATGTACATCAGAAGAATAATTCATATCTGCCGTGGAGCTATAAAGCTGCTTGAAAATGTTCAAAAAGGAGGAAGAGTTAAGAAAAAAACTACTATTCATTAACATAAAGGAGTCAATGACTATTTTCTCTACACTAATGAAAAGCCACTTCTAGTTGGGAAGTAATATTTTGACTGAGGCTTGGGCTAAAAAAATACCAACTTGCTTCAATAATAGAATGAAACAATACTAATGAAAATCCTTTCTTATAGAAAGATATACTAATCCAGACATTAGGAGGGCTGAAGAAAAGATTGTACTGTGACTATAAAATTTGAATAGCAAACATATTGAGCTATGATTTCAAAAGGTGGGGAATATGTGTTCCACCAGCATCCAGAGGTTTCTGAACTACCATTGACTGTTTGGCAGGGGATAATGAGAGTTGGAGTCCAACAACATTTGAAGGGCCACAGGTTCTGTATTTCCAATTTTAAAAAGTATTGAGTGCTATATTAGACCACTATATATTCTGGTGGCTACCTCTTTGCATGATGTTTAATCTGCTTCAGTGGAACCATATATTGCTGTCCAGATATTTTGGGGATAAAGCTTTCACCCTTGGCTATCTTCACTCCAAATAAATAAATAAAATAAAATGCATTTGGAAACTAATATCACAGAAGAAAATGTTTGAGAAGATCAGATGACAGAATTTGAAGAAGACTATTTGGTTCAAATACTATTTGGTCTGGATTGAAACTTAAACTATTTTAAGGGTATTAGAAATATGAAATGTCTATCTTGGAATGTAAAAGAAGTAAATTCAGCATATAAAAGAAAGCAAATTTTTCATATCTTGGAGAAAGAGAAAGTTGACATAATTGGCATTCAAGAAACTAGAATAAGGAAAAAAGAAGGAAAATATTTAAAAATCCTAAACTGGGAAAAACATATATAAGCACAGGCGAAAGAAAAGAGGTGGTGTGGCAATATTTTTGAAAAATTAAATCAAGACAAAGGAGAAAATAAATAATAAGGAAGGGAGATTTGTTGGTATAGAAATTAAGTTAAATGTAGTAGTAAGTTTATATGGCCCTACTGAGAGGAAAGGGAAATTCTATGAAAAAATTATTGACTCAAATAAAAGATCTGAAATATGATTATAATGTATTCATGGGGGATTGGAATGGGGTCATTGCCCCAAGGTAGATAGATGGTCCAGGAAAGGAATAATAATAATAAAATAAAACAAGGGAAACTACCAACCTCATTTTTTGAATTTCAAGAGTTTTATTCATTATTGGACCCATGGAGACAGAAACACAAGGATTTAAGAGATTATACATTTTACTCAACCCCTCACAATTCAGCATCGAGAATTGATATGTTTTTGTTATCAAATGACTTGTTTAAATAAATTAAAGATGTGGAAATAAAAATAAACAAAATTTCAGATCACAATCAAATTGCCTTGGAGATAAAACACGCAAAACAAGATTTTTATTGGAGACTCAATGAGAATCTTCTTAATGATGAAAATATAAAAAAATAGCTCAACAAAGAATTAAAATGGTATTTCAAAGAGAATATCAGTGATGAATTAGAAATGAAAACAATTTGGGATGCATCGAAGGCATATATATGGGGATTTCTGATTAAGAACAATTCAGAAAAGAATAAAGCAAGGAAAAAAGAAATTGAAAAAATTTCAGAGAAAATACACAAACAGGAGGAGAGATTGATGAAAAACCCGAATAATAGGAAAATTAAAAATGGGCTACATTTCTTGAAAAAACAATTAGAAAATAAAATGAATGAAGAATTAAGCAAAAAATAATAAAATATATTAAATAAAAACAACTTGAGGGGGGAAATAAAGCTGGGAAATATTTAGCATTCAAAGTTAGAAAGAAAAAAAGAAAAAAGGTTAATAATGGAAATACAAGAAGGGGATATCAAATATACAGAACAAAATGACACAATGGAGATATTTCTTAAATATTATGAAGATTTGTATAGAGAAACTAATGATAAAACTCATCATAAGGGTAAGATAATAGAGTATGTAAAAATGTAAGGGAGTTGGAAAAACATAAAGAGTTAGAAGAAACATTGAACAAGGATATTTCTATAGAAGAAATTAGGGAAGCTATAGATGAGGCAAAAAGTGGGAAAGTCCCAGGTCCTGATGGTTTTTCGATGTGCTACTATAAAACATTTAAAAAGAACTAGTAGAACCATTACAGAGAACTTTTAAGGACATAAATAAAAACAGAATACCACAGACATAGAAAGAGACAAACATAGTACTATTACCAAAGGAAGATAAAGACTGGACATCTGTAAAAAATTACAAACCAGTCACCCTATTAAATTCAGATTATAAAATATTGACTAGTATAATTGCAAAAAGGATAAAAAAGATTTTACAAAATTGGATACATCACGATCAGTGTGGCTTCCTCCCTCAAAGGCATATAAAACAAAATACAAGCATTATAATTGATTTAATTGAATATTATGATAAAAACCCTGGGATAGATGCGGCAATGCTTTTCCTGGATGCAGAAAAAGCATTCAATAATCTGAATTGGCAGTTTATGATATACCTATTGGAAAAACTAAATTTTGGAGGGAATATTACAAATTGGATTAAAAAGATATATGATCATCAAGAGGAAAAGCTAATTATAAATGGAAATAAAACGAAAACCTGCAAAATTAGTAAGTGACAAGACAGGGATGTCCCCTTTCCCCTCTCCTCTTTGTTATGTGTTTAGAAATTTTGTGTAATAACATAAGAGGAAATTTACAAACAAAGGAAACTAGGATAAAAGGGAAAGAATTTAAAATCCGGGCTTATGCAGATGACATAGTCTTAATCATGGAAGAACCAGTGAAAAGAATATCAAGAACACTTGAAATTATAAGCGAATTTGGACAATGTGTGGGTTTGAAGATAAATAAAAATAAATTAGTGCTATTAACATTTAATATGACAAAAGAAGAGCAAGGAAAACTTTAGGAAATAACAGGAATACAAGTTAAGAAGAAAATAAAATATCTTGGCATAAAGCTAACAAACAAAAATTCTGACCTCTTTGACAACAATTATAAACCAATTTGGCAAGAAGTAAAAAAGAAATTAGAAAAATGGTCAAAATTATGTCTATCACTAATGGGAAAAATTGCACTCACAAAAATGAGTATTTTACCAAAACTACTTATCTATTTCAAAATTTGCCAGTTATACTAAATGATTCTATATTAACTAAATGGAAACAAGATTTGACCAAATTTATATGGGCAGGGAGGAAAGCCAGGATAAAATGAAATTCAATAATTGACACTAGAGAGAATGGTGGTCTATCAATGCCAGATTTGAAAACGTACTATCATGCGTGTTGTCTAGAGTTGGTACAAGAATGGATATATCTAAGGAATGAAAATTTATTAGACCTAGAAGGCTTTAATACAACATTTGGATGGCATGCATTTCTTTGGAAATTGGAGCAGAATAAACAATTTAACGACCATGTTATTAGAAGGGCATTATTGAGAATATGGGAAATACATAAAAGGAAAATCTATAGAAAAATCCCAGACTGGGTCTCTTCACAAGAGGCTTTTTTGAGGAGGGGAAAATCATCAAATAAAGACTGGTTTTTGATAGATACTAAACAAAGGGGCATAACAAATTTGAAAATAGAATTGGATGAAATTATAAACGGGGAAGACAAAGGGATAATATCAAAGCTATATAAATTATGTTTAAAACTACAATTGGAAGCAACTGAAACAATTAAAACAAATATGGTGGAATGGGCAAAAAATGCTATGCATAATATACCACTTGACAATTGGGAAAGGGCATGGAGGAAAGATTTGAAATTCACAGTGTGTATAGATACCAAAGAAAACTGTATTAAAATGTTGTATAGGTGGCATTTGTCCCTCACAAGATTGGCTAAAATATATAAAAAGCAAGAAAATTTGTGTTGGAGATGTCAGAAGCAACCAGGTACATTCTATCAAATGTGGTGGACATGCCCCCAAATTAAAAAATATTGGATTGACATACATAGAATCATTCAAAAGATACTTCAAATTAGGATCGAATTAAGACCAGAGACATGCCTATTAAATATGATAGATTATGTGAATGCAAGGAAAATATCGAAGCAACTACTATATTTAGTTACCACAGCAAGGATAGTAATTGCAACGAGGTGGAAAGAAAATAAAGCCCCAGAAATTGATGAATGGCTGATCAAAACTCTTGAAGTTATAGAAATGGATAATTTGACAAAACTACTGAAAGAGGAAGAAATTAGGGAAGGAGAATTAGGATGGGAACCCTTTATTAAATACTGTAAAGAACGATGGATGGATAATGGATAACATAGAAATACCAACTATATTTGAGGGGAAAGAAAGTAAGTAATAAAGAAATATTAGAGTTCACTATCTAGCAAGGTAATATCTGGTTTCAAGAAATTAAGGAAATATAAGTAATCTACAATAATATATAGATTAATAATGGAAGAAGTATTTGGAGAAATGTATAAAGATGATTATGCATCCTTCGAAAAATGTAATAAAATAAGAGATAGAGAGATAGAGGAAAGAGGAAGAAATTAAAAAGGCTGTATAAATGTATTTGAGATTAGAGGATATATATTAAGGGGTGGAGTGGGGTAGGGGAGGGAAAGGGAAGCTAAAATGTAAGCCTTACAAGCATGTTTTTGTAATTTAAATATAGCTTTTTTAATAATAATAATAAAAAAATAAAGCTCTAAATGGCTTGGGTCCATCTTACCTTTGGGACTGCCTCCTTCCATATAACCCAACCCACACACTTCGGTCCTCTGGGAGGAATTTGCTTCAGCCTATTAAAACTAGGCTATACGCAACCTCCCAGAGGGCCTTCTTGGCAACCACTCTCAGATTATGGAACGGCCTGCCAGATGAGATCCGTCAGATTACCATCTTAAATAGCTTTAAAAAGGCTGTAAAGATGGATCTCTTCCAGCAGGCCTTTCCTCACTAGTTTCTTCCTGGCATAATGAACAAGCCCTACCCTCTACCACATCATAGCTGCTGCCTGCCTGCTATCATGACTCTGTAGTTATTATGGTTGACTGTTTTTTTATTGTTTTAAAATGTTTGATGTTTAATTCTATTTTAAGAGTTGGGTGGGTTTTTTGGAATTGTGTACTGTGGTATTTTATTCTTGTAAGCTGCCCTGATTGCTTTGGCAGAGGGGCGGGTTAGAAATAAATTATTATTATTATTATTATTATTATTATTATTATTATTATTATTATTGCCATATGCAAACTAATGACATCATCATCTGAGGTTTGTGAGAAATTTCAAATTGGCTGGGAAGCCAAGTAGACATAAGGCCCTTAGGAGCAGCACTTCTTAAAACATCATTTTGTTCTGTAACAAGCTTCATTAGCTGCTGATTTATTTCATACTGTCCTGAGCTGATAGATGCTTAAGGATATGGACTTCCAATGCATATTTTCAGTATTTTCATTCATCATAGGTAAATGAGTTTCTGAAAGCTCTAATGCAAGAAAAATAAAGCATCTTCTTCCTATTGTTTATTTTGAACTCCCCCTTTCCTGAAATTTCAATTCCTGCACAAATTGTATTAATATTGACTCAAAGAAAAAGACTGCCAGTTTATAATCAGCTTTAAGGTTATTCATGTTGACTCATGCACTATGAAGCCTGGAAACTGTAGCTTTAGCATATGTTGCTATGATGTTGTGCAATGTCAGAAACTGTGCTAGCTTGCAGTGTAACCATCACACTATGTATGAAACCCCAGATCCAGCTGAAATATGTCTAGAACCATCAGAAATGTCCTGTCTGTACTGATCTTACTTTATGATGTGTTACTGGATGCTAGATGATGTTCAATGAATGGATTTATGTTATTCATTTACTAACCAATCATTAAAAAAATATAAACCATGAAAGATGATACCAGTATGAAATAAAACAGCAACATCTTTCAATATTTGATATCTTGTGAAATACTGAAGCTGATTAGATCATTAGGTGAGCCACACAGTGTACAACTTTGAATATTACTGTGACTTGAAACACGGCTTGGTGAGATCAATAGGTGAATCACATATCTGTCCATTGTGAAAATGATTTTGAATTGGCTGTGAAACACTAGGATTGGTAAAATCAGTACAGGAGCCAAATGGCTGACAACTTTGAAATGCATATGGACTTGGTGGTGAAAGACAGGGATTGGTAAAATCCACAAGGCGAGCAACTTTGAAAGTAACATTTTCTTGGTAAAGAAACACTGAGTTTTCTGAAATCAATAGGTGAGCTAAATTTCAATCCACAGAAGTTTCAACAAGTAGTGCTAGTAAGCTAAGACCATCTTAGACAAATGGCCCCATATCCTAGCTTGACTTTATATAGTAGAAAGCTTTTGATAGTTAAAAGTAAGTTACATTTATATTCTGCCTTTCCTCCAGTGAGCTGTATGTTATGTGTATAGCTCTCCTTTTCTCCACTCTATTCTCAAAACAACCCTAGCATGAGAGACAGAGAGAATGGCCCAATGTCATCCAGTGACAACTAGTGCTCAGAACTGCAGTTCACCATCCTCTGAAGGATTATAAATTACACCTGCGTATTGTTTCATGGTCACTCTAAGAAATAGACATCCGTAGATCAATGGTGTTGAGTGAGATCTGTTGACAGTAGTTTTTTTTCTCCTACTACTTATACTTTTAATCTCAGTCATGGCTCCCTTAATGTAAAATAAAGGTTCCTTTAAAGCACTTGCTTATTTGCTCTCCACATATTGCTGTCCAGATATTTTTGGGATGCAGCTCCCATCAGCTTTCACCTTTGGCTATGTTGGCTAGGGCTGATGAGAGGTGTAGTCCAACAACATCTGGGGATTTACAAGTTGTTTGCCTATGCTATAATTGTACATCTACACATTTAGCTAAATCCTATTATCTTACCTACCCTTTCCCACCATAGCACAAGATCTCAGAGAAAGAAAAATTGGATTACAGTACATAGACCCCTCCCAGGCAACATGGTCATGTCTATGATGATTCTGGGAGTTCTTGTTTTTAAAAAAATATCCTAAGATCTCTGTAGAACATTGTAAATGAGTAGCAATGACAAAATATTCTTAATTTGATGGTCAATAACTCATTTCTGGGGTATTTTCTTTTGATAGCTAGATTATCTGCCTTATGTTTATTTCTTCTCAAATTTTATACTGCATTTAACCTGCCCAATCATACTTCCTGTCTTCTTTGTCAGAATTTTGATTTTGTGAAATTACAGAGCAAAATTACACCCCAGCCTCTTTACCAATATTATGCCATTATGAACTTGGATCTTTTCTTTTGTTGAGTCCAGATGCTGTTAGAGTGCAATACGCACCCTGGTCCTAAGTGTGGTGCTTGGAGGTTTTTGTTTTTGTTTTTTTCTCTCTCTCTATGATTGACAAAAATATGAGGAATTAGAAAAACTATCCCAAATTACACTGAAAACATATCCCTAGAAAGGAGAACTTGTGTTCCAGATAGAATTGAAAATCAGCAGCCACCATTTTATTGTATTCTGCTGTTAAAATCACTCTTTATACACAGTCCTTCATGGTATGAGTCCTATCCTTTCTTGAAGCTTGCCCCAACAAATTAGCAGGGGAGTCATTAAAGGGTTAAATCAGTTTAAAGCCAAATTCTTAGGTCCTCTGAAATGAGGATTGGTAAGGAAGGAAGGAAGAAGAGAATGTGGAAGAAGAAAACCCAATAAATGCACAATTTTAGGTCAATATAAATGACATGTTTAGCAAATTTTTAAAAAGTGTGCTTCCTCAAGTAGTAAAGGACATGTGATCTTCATAAGACTGCCCTTTTCTTCTAGGTCATTCTGATCTCACCATGGTGAGTTTGGCATTATTGAAGTAGATATGGACCAAGAAACTGTGCTGCATATATGGATGAATATGGAGTTTCCCACGGGTGTAGACAACTCCACCCTCCAGGTTTTGCATTTAGCATGCTTTGACTTGTAATTGCTAATTTGAATAGAAACACACATTCTTTGCAGGTCAGACACAAGCACCTCTGAGGAAATCTCGCCACTGAAGAAAAATACACATTCCTTTTAATGTCTGGTTTTTCTCATGGAGAATTTGAGTTTGATGCTAAATTGTCAATACAGATTTAAAAGAATCCAGGACACAGAAGCTCTATTAACTTCAATAAACTAAAGTTCTGATGACTTCATGTCTAAATTTACTGCTTGCATCTTTTAATTCCTTTTTACTTCATATTCATCTGCACGTCACAGATTAAAGTAGGGCAATGTGTGTTTAAAGCATTTATTTTTATTCTAAGGAGCTCTTCCTCTCATCAGATATTACTAAACTCTCTGCTTGGTGTATGCTGTATCCGTAACCCACTTTGCACTGAGTTTCAAAGCAGGGTGTATTAATAAATTAATCCTAACAATTGGTCGGCTCATTTTTAACTTCACCATGTTTAATTTAGCAATGGACTTGGTTATCCTTAATGTAGAATGGCTGCAGCTCATTCAGTAGCACTTCCTATCTGAAAGGTTGATTATGGGTAGTGGGGTGGGAAGAATGGAAGGGAAATTATGCACTGACATCTTGTGTCTATATGGATGCAGTTATGCCTATAGAAAAAGGCTCTTCCCCTAACACACACACATGCACACACACACACATTTAACTCATAGAAATGTATCTGAGAAACTTTAACACACAGGCACATGTGAATAATGTTTTTAAAGACCATCCTTACTATCACACCAAAATGGCAAAACAAAGACACACTGGTAATGTCTTAACAGGGATAGACGTGACCTAAGAAACAAGAAAAGTCCTTGATAAGAAGAAACCATTGGAGTTACTGTAGCTTCTCTTCATAGAATTTTCCTCCTTTGAGAATACAACCCACTGCACATTGCCACAGGCAGCTGGCTAATTTCACATGCTGTTTGTAATATCTTATGAAATAGATTTTTCTGTATGTTATACCCAACTATGCCAGAGTCTCAGTACTTAATCCCATAACAATTTCATTGGCATATCTAATTGAGTTACATAAAGATTTAAGTCATTTGGGGAACTGAGGTGTCTCGTCTGCAGCTTTACAGCAAATGGTAATTCCATTTATTGAGAGCTTGAAAGTATTTAGGTTTCAAATGCAAAAGAGATGAAATGATTAAAGGTTCTATGAGAACACATCTTATAAACTAGTAAAGTGAACATCTAGGGCACAGAGATGGGTGATGGGTGAGCAGTTGCATATTGCTGACAGCTGTTCAGCACAGGGGAAAAGAGTAATACTGAAAAAAAAATGCCACACAGCTGACTTGGGGGTGCTGAATGCTGAGAAACTATAAAACTCTGCAAAAAAAGTGAATGGCAAGGGAGAAGGCATAAATGAAAGAAAAATATTATTTTCTTATTAAGACTTGCATTGGTTTGTTAATAAAAAATACACAAGAGTCAAATAACAAGAGAGACAGACAATATTCCACTCAGGGAGGGGAAATGCAGCTCTAGAGCTGCATGCAGACCCTAACACTGGTTTGACAGCCCCTGGCCACTCTACCAAATCCTTCAAACCTATACCAAAAAAGTACATATAAAATAATTGGGGGGGGGGGAGGAGGAGGAATGTCAGTATCAGGAAAATCTCATGTGGCTTTCTGAGAAGGACCAGGCTCCCCCTGGGAAAAATGAAAATGGGATCCCTTTTGTTATCCAAGTCAAAACCATGCACATTAGAGAAATACCTAGAGAAATGTGTAACCCAGGAGCATGTGTACTATGGACTGGCCTTACCCAGAACTATTTTCATTTATTGATTGCACATAATAGAATCATGTCACACAGAATAGCTATTATACTTCTCCATCTGAGATCATTCCCCAGGAATAAATAACCTTTATTTCTTTTAAAAAAAACAACTTTATTTCCCCACACCCCTTCAAAGCCTGTTTGGAGAACAATATCTTTGCCTCTCATACTTCCATACCATGTATGACTGGACAAATTTGAAAACCTCAACTTCTATCCCTTTGATTCTTAATAAGGATATATAGTTTTTTAAAAAAAAATTTGAAAAAAATGTTGAAAAATATGTTTCTAAAGTGTTGAGAAATCCTGACAAAAAGAATCCAGGACTAATGAGAATCTTCACAGACCTGCACAAAATTCACAAGGGTGTCTGTGCTGTTTCCTGAACTGAAAATGGTGCAATTGGGGACCCATTTTGTGCCAAATTTACATTTGGTTGTTTTGTCTAGAAACTAGCAATTTATGCATGAGAAAAAAACATTTTTCTATACAGAAATATTATCTTTCTGCAGAAAATGTTACTTTTTACAGAAAATATTGTTGTCTGTGCAAAACAACCATGTGTGAATATTGCATAGAATAAGTCTCACAGTGTGACTTGTCTGCAGGTAATTTTTAAAGAAATTCTCACAGCAGGAGGAAAATTACTAAAATTACTCTTTGCTTCCTTTGCATAGAAATTTAGCAAATTTGCTAAAATCATTAGCTATGTGTTTAACTTTTTGCATTTGCAATATCCCCTCTAATTGGTACTCAACTGCTACCAAAATTCAAAATATTTCCTTCTTATTACTTTTTCAATGTGATAACTTAGCCAAATAATCAAGCATGGTGGAACAAACAATATTTATTAATTAAACATTATGGAACAAATAAACAATTAGAAAAAATTATGGAACTGTTTACTTTTGCTTATATCACAACTTTCAACAAATTGCTCTTTCTCTCTCTCCCTCCCTCCTTCTTTCTCTGTGCATATATATAATTCCAGCTCTGTCTACACATTCCTCCCCAAACCCCAAAAGAATCACCTTCTGCCTTTCAATGCAAACCTTGCACTCACTATTCATTTATTCCCCTTCTTCATCCCTCACATATTTCTACCCTGAAACACGTTTCTTATCTTTTAATAGCTACATGACAGGGTGATAAAATATGATTCTCTCCATACTAGAAGTACCTGAATCAATTGAAGCAGTTCAGTACAGATGACTGAGAACTTTGTTGGGTTACTTTTCAGTAAGAACTTAACAAAATTTAATGATTTCTTCATAAATCTTGGAAAGATCATGAGACTTTTAAATATTAATATATGAAAATATATTGATATATTAAAACTATCCCTAAATCAGTATGTTTACATTTCCTACATGAATATGATTATTGCATCTTAGCAGTCTGGTGTGATAAAATATTAAAACATTCCTTTTGAGGAAGCAGGATGATTGCAAAAGCTCTTGAAGATATTTTAGCAAAAAGTACTCAGAATCTGAGTTTAATTCTTGATGCCAAAAAGAACAAAGATTATTCTTTGGTCATGTTCAACAATATTCTGATCAGCATAGCAGCAGTCAGAAAACTGCCATAGAACTGTTTTGATGGATGCAACACATCTAGCATTAAAAGGCATGGAGTATCATCATCATGTAAAACAGTACAGACTTTGGCAAAATATCAACAGTGACCTTTTCTTTCAAACAAGAAAAAGAAAGAGAACTTTACTTTTTATTATTATATATTTATTTGACATGAACACAAGACAATACAGACCTTGATATAATACCAACATCAACAATTCAGTATTATAAAACAACATCAAATATATACAATGACTTCCTCTTCTCATCTCTCTGTTTTTTCTTCCTATTATTATATTTTCTTTCTTTTATATCATTATTGCTTACGTATGTTCTCTATTTCCTTTCCCTCCCTCTTCTTTGTATTCAGTACTTTGTTTAGCCCATTATTCCATTACTCCATAAATAATTGTTTATTATAATTTCTTAATTCAGTTCTCCCAAAATATAATAGCAGTCTTACCTCAATTATCTTTCCCAAATTTTATCAGATCCTGCCACTCTTTTTCCAGTTTGGAAATCTTGTCCTTCTTAATCATTATTGTTTATTTATCCCAGTTTATCATATCATATAACTTTATCAGCCAATCCTCCACCATAGGTATGTCAAATTTTTTAAATAATAAATAAATAAATAAAATTTATTTATATACCGCCCAATGGTTGCCCAATCTGGGCGGTTTCCAGTTATAAGCATGGACTAACCTAGTGGTAGTAACCATATATAGTAAAAAAAAAAAAAAAAAGAGTATTTTTTTCTTTATCTTAGCATCAAACATATGCAACATATGTATATTTCAGGATACATAGGTATGTTTATGTTCAGTATTTTTAAAATCATATTATGGATCAGTAACCAGCTTTTTCTTTTCTTTTTTTCTTTTTTCTCTTTGGGGCACAGCCACCACATGTGATAATAAGTACCTGCAGTTTCCTTACATTTCCAGAACTTTGGATCTACCATGTTATATATTTTCACCAGCCTTGTCAGAGAAAGATGCCACCTAAATAACATTTTATAAAATAACTTTATAAAGACTTTTGGAAGATCCATAAAAAAATAAAGAAATATAGAAGACAATGTCAAGTCCTTGTGAGAACACTATAGATGCTGCTGAGAGGAAATGTGTGATTATTACTTATATGGATATATTCTTCCATCTTCCGCATCTTGGGGAAAAAATATCATGTAGTCATTAAAAGAGAGAAAGGGGGGAAAGAATGATCAGAAATCACAATTTGGACAACAATAAGAAGTCAAAAACAACAACTGACTGAGCTAGTGTAGAAAGTGATGTTATCACTAACTGATGGAAATTAATTAAATTCAGATTCCAATAAAATTCTGTTACAGACTGTATACAGTCATCCCTCCATATTCACGGGTTTGAAATTTGTGGTTTTGGTTATTTGTGAATGTTAAACCTGGACCGCTCCTTTCCCTGAAAGGCCTTGGACCAGCCTTTCAGGGATGGGAGGGGTCAGAGGAAGGCAAGTGCTCCTTTCTCTGGACCCTTTCTATTCCTGAAAGGGCTGGGAGAAGCATCTTCCCAACCTTTCAGGGATAGGAGGGGTCAGGGAATTGAGTGCTCCATTCCCCTGAGTCCCTGCTTTCTGAAAGGCTTGATGGATGCTTTCCAGGGTGGGAGGGGTGAGGAAAAAGAGCACCCCCACCTCTCCCATCCTGGACATGGCTATCACAATGGGGGGGAGGAACTACTGTTTTAAGAAATCTTCCATAATGAAGAAGGAGCTCAACACTGCATGACACCCTCTCAAGTATCAGTGTTGCTAATTAGGGTCTACATAAGATTGGCTTCCAGTTTTTGGTATGAAAAACACTTTGGCTGTGTTTACACTGCAGAATTAATGCAGTTTGACACCACTTTAACTACTATGCTTCAATGCTATGGAATTCTGGGATTTGTAGTTTTGTGAGATATTTAGCCTCCCCTGTCAGAGAGCTCTAGTCCACAACTACAAATCTCAGGATTCCATAAGATGGAACCATGACAGTTAAAGTGTTGTCAAACTGTGCTAATTCTGCAGTGTGGTAGAAGCTTTAGAGTTTGCAGTGGATTTCTAAAACAATGGGGGTAACAACATTTATATGGATATCTTCATCCAATAGCCAAATACACACACACACACACACACACACACACACACACACACAAAGCCAACATAGAGAAATTACTGAAGACAATTTGCTGCACCTGTCAGATCAAAGTCAATGAACTATGCAGTTGATTATGAACATGCTGACTTTGGGCTTTTGCAGACTGCCAGAAATAGTGAAATTGAGTCCACTTTAACTGCCCTGACTCAGTGCTAGGGAATCATGGGAACTGTAGTTTATTGTGGCACCAGAGCTCTCTGACAGAGAAGGCTCAATGTCTCAGAAAAAAAAATACAGTTCCCAATTTGAGTGTTGGACTATGACTTTGGAGACCAGGGATTGATTCCCAGCTTGGCCATCAAACCCTCTGGTGGCCTTGGGCAAGTCGCATGCTCTTAGCTCAAGGGAAGGCAATGGCAAACCTCCTCTGAACAAATCGGGCCAAGAAAACCCCATGATAGCTTTGCCTTAAGATCACCAAAAATTGGAAACTTATGGAGAAACTTAAGAAACTTAGGAAAAGAGAAAATAAAATATTGAGTAGACATAGGTATTAACGCATTGGGGTTCAGAACTCATTTCAGCATCTAGAAAGCATCTTACTTTAGCCCAGCCCAGTTCAGAACCCAATTCAACTTGAGCAGTGAACTACAACTACAGCTGCATCTGTGCTGCAGAAATAATGCAGTTTGACACAGCTTTAACTGCCATGGCTCAATGCTATGGAATTCTGGGATTTGTAGTATTTTGAAATATTTAACCTCCTCTTTCAGAGAAGTCTGGTGCCACAACAAACTACAAATCCCATGTTTCCATAGCATACAGTCATGGCAATTAAAGAGGTATCAAACTGTATTATTTCTGCAGTGCAGAGACAAATTAAGGGTGCATCTACTTTGTAAAAATAATGCAGTTTAAGACCACTTTAACTGCCATGGCTCCATCCTACAGAATCCTGGGATTTCCAGTTTTGTGAGGCACCCTCACACTTTGGCAAAGAAAAGGCTAAAAACCTTGTAAAGCTACAAATTCCAGGATTCCATAGGGTGGAGCTACATCACCTAAAGTGGTATCAAAACTGCATTAATTCTACAGTGTAGACTCACCATAAGATTCTGAAATTCAAGATAATGCTTTTTATTAGCAATCACTGGAAATGCAAAAAGGGTCATAACTTTGTTTATGTTTCACAGAATAAGATGAACTTTGCCACCATAATAGCTCCTGAGGAGAGGATTATGTGTGCCAAATTTCAGATAAATAGATGTAGAGATTTTGCATTCTCTTCCATTAACTTTTGTGGTTTTTTAATTAAAAAAAAACCTGTAATTATGTTTTCTATTAACCTAATTTAAAGGAATTTGCAGGCAGAGTTGCCTTTTCTGAGGGAATCAAGCCTGGCACATACAAAATGGGTAGGTGCAGGGAGCTTTGGGCAAGGACAAACATTCTATTTGAACATGTGCGTGTGTGTGTTGAAGTTGTTTCTGACTTATGGCAGCTCTAAGGTTTGCCATTGCCTTCTCCTGAGGTTAAGAGAGTGTGACTTGCCCAAGATTACCCATTGAGTTTCATGGCTGAACTGGGAATTGAACCCTGATCTCCACAGTTCCATCCTAATATCCAAACCACTATGCTACAGTGGCTTTTTACCCCCACCGCCCCCTCCCCCAAAGGTTTCCCAGTAGTGGGTGGGACTTGGTTAGTCTCCTAGGTTTCATATGGAAGATTCCTATGAAAGTGACATGTAATAAAGAGATAGCACTAAATTATAAACCTGAAAAGTACCAGAGAGATTCCACAGCACTGGGCCATAGCAGTTAAAATGGTGTTAAACTGCATATAGGAGTTTATATGGAATTGGTGTTCTAAACATTCAGGAAGGAGAGCAATCCACTCCATTTCTGCCATTCTGTCTAAGTGTGGTAGTGTTAGAAAAATGGTGAGAAAGCTACAGAATTCCAGGAGGACAGTTTCATGATCTAGGAAGTTAGAATACTTGAAAACTGACTGAAGGCTTTTAAGATAGTGAACCATGATAATGGCCATCTCATGTTCTCCTTTGGCCACACTCCATCTCACCAGTACTTGCCTGTCATACCTTTGCTTATAATTTTACAGCAACATCAGTTGGAGAGAAGGGGAGAATTAATAATAATATTTCTCATCTGGCTTCTCTCTCACATGTTTCACATGCTTTCTCAACCCAATCAAAAAAAGAAAATGAAAAAAGAAGTAGACACTTTATTCAAGTCTTTCTCTGCTTCAGTTCATGTTGGTTCACATTAAATGTGCAATTAAAAAACACTTTGAAAGAGCACTAAACCACCACAGTGCAGGAGAGGAAAAGGGGGCACACATCCCCATGGCAACTGGGCACGTTTGTCCTCTCTTCCAACACTATGGTTGTTTCATCATCCACCCTTGCAACACAACACCAGAAGGGGGTGAACATGGTGGCAAAGTCAGGGTGTATTGCAGTACAGCCCTACATTTTCCATCGCCTGGCTCCCTTCAAGAATGAATTGTTTTTTGCACACTGTTCTTCAGGTTTGCCTTTCCAGCTGCAGGTTACTGCCTTCTTTTATATAACATCTTTGGGATAAATGAAAGAGACTGACTATTCTAAAGACATGCCAATGAATGTCTCTCAGTGTTATGCCGCATGTAGAACTATCTTTTTGTTGTGTTTCAATGCTCCTGCCTTCTTGCTTTTTATTGAATCTTTTCATATTTAGTTTCCCACTAAATTAATAAGCAAGCATGAAGGGAAACACAATCTGTGGCAAAGATATCACATTGAGGGCTCTTGTTTGTTTACTTCTCCTTTGGTGTACAGAAAACAAGAAAAAGCATTAGACAGCCCAGAGTGAATAGCGTAATGAATGTTTCTATGGCTACAAGACGAGTTGCTGTGCAGCCAGCAGTTTTATATGAAGACATTAAGACAGTTTGACAAACTACCGGTAAAGAGTAGAGAAAGAAAAGCTGAAGGAATTGGGAAAGGTCAAACATTGACTAGACACTTATACAAAGCATGTCACTTTTATTTGATTATGAGGAGGGCTACAAATTAATATGTCATTTGGAGAGCAGGAATATTTCCAGTTTAAATACCATTATTTCTCTAAGGAAGTCATGCTTAAGAAAACCATGGAAATTTAAGCCTTTTCTTTCTATGATCTTGTACAGGAGGTCCCTTAAGATAATTGTTACTAACAGAGAAAATCTTCAGCAAAAATCCCCCAAGGAAACCCAGGACTAGTCTAATCTACAGATTTGCTTTTATTCTACTAGTCTTACTTCTACCAATAGATAGGGAAATGAGGAAAAAATTCTAATTTGGTACGTTCTTATAAAAAAAAAAGTGAAAAATAACATTGACAAAAGATCACTAAGCTACATCAACCAAACTCAGTAGCTGCATCTGGGTTAGATCAGCACCTCATTTAGGGCCATTGCAGACCGGCCCAAAGGGACGGCCTGGGGGTGAAGTTGGGGTGAAGCAGCTACAAACTGGCCACCCCAACCCCACTCCAATGCCATCCTGATGCTGCGCAGCCATACACATGGTGCACGGTGTCAGGATGCCCTCCCAGCGCAGCGTTCAAACACGCTGCACTGACAGGTTGCTGAAGAGATGTGGCGTCAGTTCTTAGGGCAGCCTTTTGCCACCCCTAAAAGAAGCAGAATTTTGCCACTCTTTTGGGGGCAGCAAAAGGGAAGATCAGGGCCATAGTGTGGGGTTGCCACAGCCCCGATCCGCCACTTCCCAGGGAGGCTTTGTATCACCCCAAATGGCCAGTCTGCATCAGCCCTTAGTTTATTTTTAATGTGAATTTAATATTCACAGTTTTCTTCATAATGGGCAACTTATGACTCTTCCATTATTGGACTACAACTCTCATCTATTCTCACACTGACTGTGTCCCCTAGGACTGATTAGAGTTGCAGTCCAGCAACATCTGGAGAGCCACAATTTAACTTTCCCAGCAATAGGATCAGGGAGCTGCTAAGAAAAGGAAAGGAAAGGAAAGGAAAGGAAAGGAAAGGAAAGGAAAGGAAGGCTTACAAAGCTTTTGTAACTTGATCAGAGCAGAAAGTACTGCTAGTGAACAGCTTCAGGGACTTCAAGGCCAGGGGAGTCTAGCAGAACACATGGCTGATCACAACCTTGGGCTGTGAAAGTATGAAAGCATTTTCTGCACCTAGTGGGAATTGTGCTTTCCTCCAGCTATTATTAAACTGCATCTTGCAGCATTCTTCACATTTGGTTATGGCCATTGGAAGCTGCAGTTCAACAGCATCTAAAGGGCCATACTATTCCCACCTCTGTTCTGAACACACATGGGTGAGTTGAATAAATACCTTCCCTAGGCAGGGCACTTACATTTTTAGCCACCAGAGTGTTACCCTAGATGTGGATATGTCCTGGGGAGGACAGTCCAAAACAATATGCTTACTTAGGGGAATTATATTAGCTCAAATGTAGAAATATTTAGTGGCTGGGTAACTTAGCCTAGAGGACCAATCCCCTATGTATACCAAGTCCAGAAGTATATAGAGCTCCAGATACAGGTTTCCAATGATAATGAGTTTTATTTAAAAGGAGAGATCAACACACACACATAAGCAAACAACTATGCACACACAAGGACTAGACAAATCAAGGTGTTAAGTTGGAATAGAAGTAAGGCATCACTATTGTAGATACTGCATCTGAACGGATCTTGCCTTCAGTTGCTGGGGGTCCTGGATAAAATGGAGGACTCAAACAGTTCCCGCTGCACAGGGGATGGGTGAGCTGTTGAGGTGTCAGGCTGGCAAACCAACAGAGATTCTGCCTGCTTTCTAGACTAAGCCAAAGACTGGCTAAAAATTCCTGATATTTATACCAAATAGATGCCTTGGGGGCAGACTCCATGGGTTGAAAGACCAAATATTCTTGAAGTTCTTTGAACTGGGTTTGAAGTACTTGGGAAATACCTTGAGATAGTTTTCCAAGGTGGTAACACTAAGTTAGAGTGAGACGCACATTTCCAGGCAGAGAGGATTAGCGCACAAGATTGCCAGTGCTTTGTTTATATTAAATCTGCAGCCCACTGATCTGTAGTCTTGGATTCCTTCACCTCCTCCAAATGTCCAGAATTAATCAAACAAAGCTGGGGACTTTCATGCGACTTCTTATGCTAACTTACATGCTGAGGATGCTTTATAGTAATTATGTCCATATCAGGGTCATGGAAGGGTCACCCAGCCTATGCTTTATTGAACTTCTGATATCAAAAGAGGAGGGGTGATTGGAAATCCCTCCCCATGGGCCAGACACCCACCCTTCCTTCCTTCCTTCCTTCCTTCCTTCCTTCCTTCCTTCCTTCCTTCCTTCCCTCACATTGCCATTTTCCTGCACAATTCTTAGTGGTGGAGTGGGGTTACAACATTAGCAGTCTATGACATTATCACAGGCAATGGCTGCTGTTTCTTTTGTTTCTTTTCAACGTTTTAGAAATAATTTAAAGAGCAATTCAATGCACATCTATTCAGATGTAGGTCCCATCAGCTTACTCCCAGTTTGGTGTGTACTGCATCATGGCCACAGTCATGCTTTTGACAACCATAATGCTACATTGTGCCATTTGCCAGCTGGGGTGCCCAAACTCATTTATGACAGATATTGTGTGAAACAAGAATAGACCAACATTTTTACAATCTTGTGGTTTGAGATGTGGACACCCCCACCCCCCACCCACCCACCCCCACATATAATGTTTTCAGGGCTTTCTTGAGTTGCCATCTGGCTTTACTAGAAATGAAATTCTTTCTTAATTTCTTTTTGAAGGGAGCAACAAGTAATTCTAGCAATTTTCTTACTGATTACAGAAAATCTTCAAAAATTGCAAAGTTTTCAGGGACTATTCAGTTTGGAACTTGCTATGCACAAAATTCACATGATGGTATTTTTGGAGAGAAAATAGCATTTTCTGTGTAGGGGCCAGCATTTTCTGCATAGAAAATAATATTTCTGAGCAAAAATATTATAGTCTGCACAGAAAATGAAGTTTCTTGCACAGAGACTTGTTTCCTGCATCAAATAATAATAATAACAATAATAACAACATGTGTATTTTTTTTTTCTTTTTGCAAAATAAATCCCCAATATTGATGATTTTCATCAGTCCAGGATTCTGCTCAACTGAGTTTCCTGAGACCCAAGAAATACATTATCCAACCAGTTTATGACTATTTCCTAATATTCTTTCAATCTCTCCTTTTTACTGGTCAAATATGATTATTCTGGTGTTGCAGCTATAATGAGATAGTGTCACAATGGACAATGGCATGCAGCTTTTAAACCACAATTATAGTAATCAGATAGGACCTTTGCTATTCTGAAGCAGCTTAATTCATTTTTAAAAATCATTTTCTTTCTTTTTTTCTTTTTTTAAAAACTTAAATTGCATTACCAGAACTGTGGAATTGTATTAAAAATAAAATAAAATAAAGCAAAATGAAAGGCATACTGGGTGGTGCATAGGGCAGAGAGATAGGATTATATGGAGTGTGAAAGAGAATTTGGTGGAGGCAGCAGCCTCAACTGTTCAATTGCAAAGATGTGTGGTAATGACTGTTCACGAAATCAGTATGTTTGCATTTTCATTTATTTGTGTAATGGTGGCAAGAATGGGGTTCATGTGATAATCTGAAGTCTAAAGTCTAAAGACATAGAGTCTTCCTATTGCAGAAAGAAATAATAATAATAATAATAATAATAATAAATTTATAATGCTGTTTTTACCAAAGGGTGGAACATTGGACATATATAAGGATGAAATAACAAAACTTAATACTATGATATACTAAAAACAAAATTCCCTCCACTCACTACTCATCTTGGTAACCTTAGGCTCACCCAGCAGCTTAATCCAGCAAGTAAAAGAGGAAGATGTTAGACCCTTTAGAAATATGGGTAAGAGTCTCTTCCAGCCAGAGATACAAGAATGACTACCACAAATGGAGAACCAGATCCTGAAAGACGCACAGCATTGTACCTGCCCTTTCTGTCTCATCAAACAGAGGGCTAAAACACACTGCAGAAATAATCTGCTTTAACTGCCCTGGCTCAATGCTAGGGAATTCTGGGAACTGTAGTTTTGTGAGACATTTAGCCTTCTCTGTCAGAGAGCTCTGATGCCACAATAAACTACAATTCCCAGGTTTCCCTTGCACTCAGCCAGGACAGTTAAAGCGGTCTCAAATTAGATTATTTCTGCAGTGTGTTTTGTTCCAGAATGGATGTCTCAAGCAGAAACATATTTATATGTCCTTGCATTAGTTCTGAAGATTTTTACAACTATAGGACTGTCTCACTGAAGGACATCCAAAATCCCGCCAGCTACATGAGTGGGAGGTGTTTTCACAATTTTTAAATTAAAAACTTCCAGAAGGGAGAAAATGTTCTAAGAAAATGGAGAAGTATCTCTATGGATGTTAAAGTCCCCACAAATAATATGAACAGGATTTAAAGACATAAATATAGATAGTCCCTCTGGAAATTTTTCCAGAGAGGCTCCATTTGCACCAGGGGAGCAATAAATCCAGGCTAGTGCCACTAGTGGATGACTTATTTGCAGGGTTGCCACTTCAATGGATGTTAATGAGGATTCACTATTTGACTTAGGGCCTTTACAGACTGCCAGAAATAATGCAGCTTGAGGCCACTTTAACTGTCCCACCTCAGTGCTAAGGAATCATGGGAACTGTAGTTTATTGTGGCACCAGAGGTCTCTGACAGAGAAGGCTCAATGTCCCAGAAGAAAATACAGTTTTCATGATTACCTAGCACTGATCCAGGACAGTTGAAGTGGCCTCAAGCTGCATTATTTCTGGCAGTCTGTAAAGGCCCTTAGTGGGCAATGACACCTTATAAATTATTGCAGTCTCTCCTCCCCAATAGTGTTGTGAGATGACAGAATAATTATTATAGAGCACAGTAGAGAAAGAAAGAGAATTAGAATTTGGAAAAGTTTTGGACTACAGCTTCCATAATTTCCTTCCAGCTATAAGACTTATTGTCAAAAGTGATCCCAGTTCAACTTCATTACTCTGTATCCTTCAGAAACTAGATCAAGCTACCTACCCTCACTCCCACCTTCCCTTGTGTGACATTATCTGTTTGAGCTTTGGAAAATGGGAATCCAGTCATTGCAAAAACAACAGCAACACACAATTTCAACATCACGTTGGCAAGCCAGCTTAGTATGTGACTGGAGTGTGAAACACACTCTTGCACTCCTGCAGTTTTATAGCAATGATGCTGTAAAGCAATAAAACAGTTTGAAACAATGAACTTCAAAAGGATTTCCCATCTCTTTACTTCATTTGCAATTGAACCATGTGAAAATTCTCACATCTATGTGATCATGTGGCCAATTTATTGGTTCGTACATAAAACAATTAAAGGGGCTGAGAAATCACCAATTTGTGTCTTTAGTGAAACATGATGAATAACCATCACATCACTACTCCCCAACTTAATGTTTGAAGAGAATGCACACAAGAAAAAACATGTGCTTTAAGGATAGCCAAAGGAACAGGGTCATCTGTTGATAGCCAGGTCTCAGTGATCATAACTAAAGGCATTCTATGATCTAACAAGTAACTGACCAAAAATCCTGGTTTTGAAACCCATGATTGAGTGTTCTACAATAACTCCAATGTTCTTTTTCAATAGTTTTGAAAAGTTGTCAGAAAAGTTAAGCATAGATCATGAGAAAAACAAATCAACATAAGCTGAGAAAAATTCAAGAAGACATTTTCAAGGATACCATCTATTTAAACATGTGTACAGAAGCTTTGAAATATGAATATTGTGGGCAAGGTAAAAAGGGGGCAACCTAGTTGTTTTTTTTTTAAAGCCAACTTGGACTCCCATCAACTAGCATCAACTAGCATCAGTCAAAGGATTGGATGAAGGCTCATGTCTTATAAATACCTTAGGCCAGTGGAAAGAAATGTGGAAGAGTTGGGATTTTGAATGCCTCCCCCTTTGGATCTTTTTGTTCCTCTTAAGAATGATGCTGTAGTTATCTGTATTTATCTGTGCATTGTTCTCAGCCTGCCCTATGAAGATTTTGTGTGTGTGTGTGTGTGTGTGTGCCCTGCATCCTTCTGCCAAATAAAACATGGGGAACTTTGGTCTAATGGACAGGCAAGACCCTGTTGTGCTGAGAAACAAGAAACACAGGCCAACTTTGTGAATTTTAAATTCTGGACTTTGTTTAACTATTGAGCAGAAGTCTATATAACCTGTCACCATCTCAACCAAATATAATCTCTGTGTGTCTTCTGTCACCTTTCTACTACTCAAAGAACAATGCTGCTGTTCTATTGCCATGGATGGTGGACCGCATTTGGCTTTCTATAGGTCTGACTGACTTCTAGACTGACCTCATTCTATTCAGTGCCCTCTGGGGGGAAATGATCCCGTAACATGTAAAGACAATCCACCTTTCAGTCTGCACAAAATAGAATCTTGCCCTGAATGGATTACTTGAGGCTTTGATGTACCGTTTTGGTGTATATGACGACTTTTAAACCCCGAGAAATCTTCTCCAAAGTTGGGGGTCATCTTATACACCAGATATAAGGAGGAGGAGGAGGAACAAGGGGTGGTCGGCGCGAGGGGGGGAGGAGGAAGAAGAGAGAAAGGCCAGGCAAGAGGAGGAGGAGGAGGACCCGTTTGGAATGCCTTAGGGGGGGGCAGCACAACACACACACAACACACACACCAAGAGAGGGAGGAAGAGGAGGAGGAGGAGGAGGAGGAGGCTTTGCTGCTGCTGCTCTTGGATCCTTTCACTCTGGAGCAAAAGGAGCCTCCGGAGAAGGAGAAGGAGAAGGAGGAAAAGGATCTAAGGGCTGAGGCTTCAAGTTGGGGGCCTCTCCAAGCCCCTCCAGCCTGGCCGCCACCACCACTTTCCTTTTTCTTCCTTGCAAGGAGCCCTTTGGCTTCTCCTGCTGCCTCAGAGCACTTCCACCCTCCTCCTCCTCCTCCTCCTCCTTCTCCTCCTTCTTTTTGCTGGGATTTCCTTTCACCAGTTCCCTTTCAGGGTGAGGCTATCGCCATGTGGCTGACCATTGGGGCTGAGAGGGCTCCGGCTCTGGGGCTCCTTCTCTCCCGCTCCCCATTGCTTCTCCTCTGGTAAAAGGACCAGGAGACCGAGATGCCCCCCAAAAGGCCTCACTGGAGCTTGCCTTCTCTCTCCCTTTCCCTTCCTCCTCCTCAGGATTGGGCTCTCTGCTCTTCCCCTTTTTGGGGTGAGTGTCTTCTTTCGGGAAGGGGAGCAGGGACAGAGAAGGCGAGAAGTGGAAATATATACACATATATACACACAGACACATGGCTTTGCCCCCCCTCTTTTCCCCCTCCCTCCTTCTTTTGGGTTGTGTATATTTTTCTTTTTTCTTTCTTTTCTTTTTTTTAAGAGAAGAACCATCAAGGAGAAGTAAAAGAGGAGCCTCAACAGTGCTTTGGGTCCAGAAGGGGATATAGATAGATAGATAGACATAGACACAGACACAGACACAGACACAGACACAGACACAGACACAGACATAGACATAGACATACACATACATACACATACACGAGGCTTGTCCCCATTTTTGCTTCCCTTCTTTGTTTTTTTTCCTTTTTTTTTTTCTTTTTGGGAGGGAAGAACCATCAAGGACGTTTGGGAATTCCTCCTGGAGAGAGGATTGACATGGAGGGCATGTTCTAGAAAAGAGAAGGCTAAGTAGCTCATTGAACTACAAATCCAGGAGCTCTCATAATATGGAGCCATGGCAGTTAAAGTGGTGTCAAACTACATCAGTTCTAGAGTATGGATGTAGCCTGAATCTGCACTGCAGAAATAATGCAGTTTGACACCACTTTAACTGCCATGCCTCCATCCTATGGATGCCTAGGATCTGCAGTTTGCTTTATAGTACCAGTGCTTTCTGACAGAAAAGGCTAAATATCTCACAAAACTGAAAATTCCAGAATTCCATAGCCTTGAGCCAGGGCAGTTAAAGCGATGTCGAACTGCTTTAATAATTTTCTGCAATGCAGATGCAGCCAAAGTTGATGTGTTGCTTGGGCATGGCTTCTTTAACAAATAATTCTGCACAATGTGAGAGAGAGAGAGAGAGAGAGAGAGTACCCTTGAAGATTTATCTAAAGGAGAAACAAGTTCCTTAACTTGGAGGTTATATGTATATGTTGTGTGCCTTCAAATTCTTCCTCACTTATGGTGATCATGGGGTTTTCTTGGCAAGATTCGGTCAGAGGAGTTTTGCCATTGTCTTCCCCTGAGGCTGAGAGAGTATGACTTGTCCAAGTTCATCCAGTGGATTTCATGGCAGAGTGGGGAATCAAACCCAGGTCTCCAGAGTGGTAGTCCAACACTCAAACAACTACACCATGCTGGCTCCTATTCCCATGTACTACCTATGAAAAAATTGTAGACTTTTTTGTTGTTCTTATGTGTCTTCAAGTCCTTTCCGACTTATGATGACCCTAAGGCAACTTTATCATGGGGTTTTCATGGCATGTTTCTTCAAATGGGGGTTGCCATTACCATCCTCTGAGGCTGAGAGTGTGTGACATGCCCAGGGTCACTTACTTGGCCGCAGATTGCAACCCTGTTAGTGTTTGTAATTTGGTAGTCAACTGGTGAATGGAACAATATGAACCTGCATGAACTTCTTCACTATAACACAATTTGAAAATATCTCACAACATTAGTCCATGTATATCAACATGCACATCAAAGGACAATATTATTTTCTCTTTCTGTGCATCATAACATTGTTAGATCCTGTGCTGGGAGAAAGGTGGGATATAAATGAAATAAATATATATTCAGACTTAGGAAAAGACACATTTGTGGAACTGGGAGAAGGGTAGAGGCAGCAAAGAAGAATTATTGAACTGTAATAATTGAAAGTTTGACTGGCCTAAATTTCCATCTTCCCAAATCATCTGGTAGACCTCTGTCAATCCTCCTTTATGCAGATGACCTAGTACTCCTCTCTTTAATTCCTATTGGGTTACGCTGACTCTTAAAAGCTTTGGGCGAATATTGCCAAAACGAAGAGTTGTTGATCAATTATAATAAATCTAAAGTTGTAGTATTCACTAGGAAATGGAGTATTCACAAATGGCAAATAAATGATCATCCAATTGAGCAAGTTAAATTTTATAAGTACCTAGGTGTGACTTTTCAATCTTCAGGCTCTTGTAAGGCCCAGTCTGAAAATACCATAGCAAATGCACAGAGAAGTATTAAGTCACTTACATTTTTTTTCTTTTCGAAAGGAGGCCAATACATTCCTTCAACAATTAAGGCAGGGGTAGGCAACCTTTCCCCTTTAAGGGCCGAGGGACTTCAGCTCCCAGAATCCCAGGAGCTATTGGCCAACATGGGACTATTGGCCAACATGGCTGAGACTTCTGGGAGCTGAAGTCCCTCGGCCCTTAAAGGGGAAAGGTTGCCTACCCCTGAATTAAGGTATTCAATGCCAAGCCTCTGGCACAGATGTTATATGGGGTGTAGTAGTGCTCCTACGTTAACTTTGATTCTATGGAATCTACGCAGACAAAATTTTTGAGATCTATTCTTGCCCTGCCGAGATGTGTACCTAATGCAATTTTATATTTAGAAACTGGACAAATAACAGTTGAAGCACGGGCATGGATACTTAAGTTTAATTTTTGGCTCAGAATGTTGTTTACCCCAATAGGGTTAGCCCCCTTAATATTGTCTGATAAGTTTTCTTCTAGATGGAATAAGACCTTAAACAAGAAGCTGGCCAAACTGGGATTTTCGAAAACTATTATTTTGGCAATGGGTTATGAGAAAGCTAAACAAGCAATATACCAACGAATTATAGATAATGAGCTACAACAACATCTAAAAGTAGCTTCTATGTTTCCTGACTTTAGAGATAATGGAAATGCCCTCATGATAGCTAATCATCTGAGCCTTCTAACCCTTCCAAAATATAGAATAGCATTTACACTAGCAAAATATGTTTTGCCTTCAGCTTTACTGGAAGGGAGATACAATAACATTCCTTATGCAGCACGCATTTGCCCATATGGAGCTGGTATGGTTGAGACTATAGGCCATGTATTGTTATACTGTCTTTTTTATTATGGTTACCGACAAATTTTTATTTATCCAATACTCAAACGTTTCCTGGGAAGAACAGAGGGATTTTATATATCTTATCTGTTAGCTGACCGCTGCCCCTTCATAACAACAAAGGTAGCTAGTTTTTGTGCAGCAGCAATGGCCTGCCGCCATAAGATGCTATTTTAAGTCTTACTAATTATTAATTATACATTTATTAATGTTTAGATTAAAATCACAATATAATTTATATTTTACAAGGAATGTATATTGATAATTTTTTTAATAATATAATTTATTATACAATTTCTAATTTTAACTGAATTTTAATTGAATATTAATCTTAATTAATATTATGCATTATATAATTTGGCAGTTCATTTTAATGTTTATTTGTGTCTATTATGATGACAATTGTTGTTGGTTTGTCTGCTATTATTTGATCAATTGATCATAAATAAAATTGATTGATTGATTGATTGAACTGTAATTGTATGCCAGGCATTTTGTTTTCAAAGATCTAATCTGAACTGCAGAAATAATGCCGTTTGACGCCATTTAATTGCCATGGCTCAATGCTTTGGAATCATGGGATTTGTAGTTTGTTGTGGCACCAGAGGTCTCTGACAGATAAGGCTAAATTGCTTTAAAAGTGCAAATTCCAGAATTCAAAAACATTGGACCATGGCAGTTAAAGCGGTGACAAACTGCATTAATTCTGCAGTGCAGATTAGATCCAGACAAAATGGCTTCTGTTAGATTGATTCTGCCAAATTGATTGTTCCCTAACAAAAACTATAGCTGCATCAGGACTGTAGAAATTATCCATTTTGACACCACTTTAACTGCCATGGCTCAATAGTATGGAATTCTGGGAAATGTAGTTTGTTGTGGCACCCAAACTCAGTGACAGAGAAGGCTAAATGTCTCATAAAACTACAATTCCCAGAATTCCCATACCATGACAGTAAAAGAGGTGTCAAACTGGATTATTTCTGCAGTGTGGATACAGCCTTTGGTTCGGTTCAGTCTAAGCAATTGCATGCATACTCCATACAGGACATCTTCATTTGCTTGACAAACTAAAACATTAAAGAAAGTAGCATATGGGCATCTACAAAAACAATTAATTTTTCCTGCTTGGTCATGCCGACCACACGGACCATGCAGGTGCAGAAGGTAAAAAGTAATTCATAATTAATCCAGGTTTGAGTTATAAAAATGATAAAATTGGTGGCATGGAAGCCCAAGTTCAGTGTACATTCAGGAAAGGCAAACATGATAGACGTTACCTGCAGTTCAACTAATTAGATGGCAATATCATTATTTGGAATCAAATTCCCATTCTCCCAGCACCCCTACTATTCTACAGTTATTAGACAGATAAAAAAGGTAAAGGTAGTCCCTTGACATGAATGTCTAGTTGTAACTGACTGTGGGAGCAATGCTCATCTCCGTTACTAATCCAAAGAGCCAGTGGTGTCAGAAACTGTGTTGCCTGTGATCATGTGGCCAGCATGACTGCATCTAAGGCTGTTCCCTTCCCACTGAAGTGGTACCTATCTATCTACTTGCATTTGCATGCTTTAGAACTGCTAGGTTGGCAGAAGCTGGGACTAGTGACAGGAGCTCACCCCATCATGTAGCACTTAGGCCTCAAACTGCCAACTTTCTGATCTTCCTATCATCAGAATTGGCATCTTAACCACTAAAGAGATTATAGCATATATATAACTGCTCTGGCTGCCTCCTGTTGCATTCTGGGATTTGCAGTTTAGGGAGGGGCATTTAGAATATTCAGCCAGGGATGTCCTAGCCTTCACTGAACTACAAACTCCAGAATGTAACAGGAAGCAGTCAGAGCAGTTAAAAGTGGAATAACAACACTTTAAGAATGTATCCCTTAGCCAGATAAGTAATACAAAATTGAGGGTCTAACTAGATATTGGCTGGAATTCTGTTGGGACATTACACTAGTGTAAAAAGTTACACAAGCAGTTGCAAATTCTCAGAGATTGAATTCAAAGATACAGCCATGTTAGTCTGTAGAATCAGTATGTAGAGAGATCTTTAGCACCTTTGAGAAAGAAAATGTCTGTCTGTACCTGGGGAAGTTTCTTGAAGAGGTTGATGGATTTTCACTCCATTTGGCTAAATTTGGTGCTTTTCATAGTAGTAAAATTCAAATATATAGCCAAGTTAGGGCCTTTGCAGACTGCCAGAAATAGTGCAAATTGAGGCCACTTTAAGGGTTAGGGTTAGTGCTAGGGAATCATGGGAATTTTTTTTTTCTGAGACATTGAGCCTTCTCTGTCAGAGAGCTCACAGTTCCCATGATTCCCTAACCCTAACCCTTAAAGTGGACTCAATTTGAACTATTTCTAGCAGACTGCATCTGTAGAATCAATATGTAGAGAGATCTTGTAGCACCTTTGAGACTAATTCCTTTTTTTTTTTTTCAGTTAGGGTCGATGCAGACCTGAAAGGGGCAGCAGATCAGGGCCACAGCAACCACATGCCATGGTCCTGATCCTCCTTTTTGCTGCAGCAAAAGGCCACTTTTAGAGCTGCGGCGGCAGCTCTTTTGCACCCTTTTGGTGCAGCATGTGTGCACGCTGCGCCAAGAGGGCGTCCTGACACCGCGCACCATGCAGATAGGCACGTGGCATCAGGAGGAAGTTGGGGTGGAGTCAGGGCAGCCAGTGTGCAGCTGCTCCACCCCACCCCCACCCCCAGGCCAGCCCTTTGTGCCGGTCTGCATCGGCCCTTAGTCTCATAGACTCTCAGAGGTTGCATAGGTACAGATGCAAGTGGATAGAATCATTCTATAAACTGACACATAACACTCTCTCATTTTTGACTTAACACAACTGTGAAATCCAACATAAGTATATTGATGCATATTTATGTTACTCTAAAAGTATATAGGATCTTGTTTAGCATGCTTTTAGAAAAGAAGCCTTCTCAAATGGTGAGAGACATCTATTTATCACAGCATACTATTATTCCCACCTATGTATTTTGCATCCAGCATGCTTTGTTTGTGATTGGTCATTACAAGGTAAACACTGGTTTCATTCAGAAAACTGATTACTGAGGAAATCCTATTGTGTGTGGGGAAAATAGACTTATTGCAGGGTATACACATTCTGCTTAATTTCTAGCCTGACATTTAGATAAGCATCTTTTTTTTTTTATTTACCACAGACTGCTGTACTACACCTCTTTCCTGAATGGTTTGCATACTATATTAATAGGAAAGGAAAAACCTCAAATACAGCATTCATTCCCCTTGATGAATAACTGGAAGTGTTCTTGCATTGAATTTTTAAAAAAATAATGTAAATTTGACATCACTTTGTGACAACTTACATATAATTGCAAGGCACAATTAGATCTGCAGTATTTTTAGCATGTACTGACACAAAAGAAAGAGACAGTATAGTGTAGTGGTTTGGGTGTTGAACTAGGACTCCAGGACCAGGGTTTGACTCTCTGCTCAGCCATGAAAACCCACTGGCTGACCTAAGGCAAGTCACACTTTCTCAGCTTCAGAGAAGGCAACTGTAAAACTGCTCTGAACAAATCTTGCCAAGAAATCTCTCCAGTAGGTTTGCCTTAGGGTCTTCATATATTGGAAACAAATTGAAGACACATAACTACAACTGCTGCTAGCCCAGGACAGCTCTGTTTTGGTTTTTGCTTTAAATCATCCTCCTTCAATTTCACATAGCCTTTGAATGTGAACAACATTGAAAGCTTCATCTCCATTGCTACAATTAGGGATGGGAGGACCACATTTTCTTACAAAATAATGGCCTATCCATCATCCACAGATTAGATTTGTAAGGCTTAATAAAATCTTACAACCAACTAAAGCCATTAGTTTTATCCAAAAACATCAATAATTTGAAAGTGGATAATATGAAATGAAATGACTTGGTCATTAAGTCCATCTACAGAAATGCATAAACCATCAAATATGTTATTTCATGAGCAATGAAACAAATGGAAAAATCCAAATGTTTAAAGTAAAATAGATTTGAACCCTTAAATGTGCTTCTGATATCTGAAAAGTGACTTACAAGAAGTGGCACCATGTTGTTAATGGAGTCTTTCACATTACCAAATCCATCTACAAATGAATAGGTTTCTGTTTGCACACTCACCAGGAGTTCCAAATGATGACGTGTGATTTTCCTGAGTTAATCTTTCAGTCTCATTTTCATTCCCTTATTCATGAGTTTCAAAATCCATTACCTTAATGGGGTTTTAATGCCCCCAAATTTGTCTTAAATAATACTGCAAGGTAAAACCAGTCAAGTCATGTGTGAAAAACTAGCTGAATGCTATCCTAAATAACTCGATAAAATATTTTTTTCTTCAGAGGGCAAGCTGAAATATTTTTGACTCAAAATAGGGAACCTTGGGGTAGGGACAGCATGGGCAGGATAGCAGAGAAGAATTCTCTGAACATATAACATGAACCTCCATGACTTGAGACACGCATGTGCACACCCCAACCCAAAACACACCACCCACAATAATACACAGATGTGTATTGTTGGGAAATGGTGCCTGTATGGAATGTGCAAGGCCATCCATAAAAGTGTATAATCTTTAAATCAATAAGTAAGGAAATAAAAGATAGTTTTTCCCTAAAAATAATAATTATAGTGATGTTGGGAAATATGGGAAACAAAATGCTGGCCAACAGACTGGAAATGCTCAATATACATCCCCACCCACAAAAAAGGAGACACAAGAGACTGTAGCAGCTATGGGACCATAGCACTAATCTCCCACACAAGCAAAATACTACAATACAGACTCCAGCCACATATAGAGATAGAAATCCCAGAGGTACAAGCAGGGGTCAGGAGAGGAAGAGGCACCAGGGAGAACATTGCAAACATACAATGTCTAATAGAATGCACCAAGGTATTCTGAAAGAAATTCATCATATGATTTATAGACTATAGCAAAATCTTTGACTGCATTGATCATTAAAATCTATGGAATGCTCTGAAAGACATGGGAGTGCCAATACACTTGAGAGATCTGCTGGGAAATATATACTCAGGACAAGAGGTCACTGTCATGACAGAATATAGAGAAATAGAATGGTTCCCAATAAGCAAAGGAGTCAGACAAGCCTGCATATTATCACCATAGTTGTTCAACTGCATACAAAAATAATCAAATGAAGAGCAGGGTTAGACTCAGAAGAAGGAGGATTAAAGATAGGAGGAAGGAACATCAACAATCTAGTATATGCAGATGACACCATATTAATAGCAGAAAACATCAATGACTTAGAACAATTACTAAAGAAGGTCAAGGAAGAAAGCATAAAGGCAGGCCTGATGCTGAACATTAAAAAAAAATAATCACTGAGGATCTACATAAATTCAAATTAGACAATGAGGAAATTGAAATAGTCAAAGATTTCTTGTACCTTGATTAAACATCACCCAGAATGGAGACTGCAGACAAGAGATAGGAAGAAGACTAGGAATGGGAAGGACAGCCATTAAAGAGCTAGAGAAGACCCTAAAGAGTAAAGATATACACCTGAGCACTAAAGTTAGAATTGTCCAACCCATTGTATTCCCCATCACTGTGTATGGATGTGAGAGCTGGACTGTGAAAAAAGCAGATAAAAAGAAAATCAATTCATTTGAGATGTAGTGTTGGAATACATGACTGAGGATACTGTGGAGACCCAGAAAGACAAACAAGTGAATCAGGCCAGAAATACTGCTGAAAGGCAAGATGATTAAATTGAGGCTGTCATACTTTGGCCACATCATGAGAGGGTGTGAAGTCAATATAGCTGGGAAAGGTTGAGGGCAGAAGAAGAAAAGATAGACCATACACTATATGGCTAGACTCAATTATGGAGGACACAGGCATGAATCTGCAGGAAACGAGTAGAGCAGTGGGAGGACAGAAATAATAATAATAATAATAATAACAACAACAACAACAACAACAACAACAACAACATATTTATTTATTTATTTGTATCCCGCTTCTCCCTGTTCAGGATCGAGGCAGGTAACAGCAAAAATTAAAACAAATACAGAAATAAATAACACGAAACAATCCCCGAACCCCCGAACCCCTTCAACCCACCTGCCCTTCGATATAAAATTACAAAAATAAAATCCCTATAACTTAAAAAACAATTTAAAAACAGTTAATAACAATGGCAATGTCTAGAGAAGGTAGATCAAATGGGCAGTTAGCTCTGTCCAGGGCAGAGGTCAGTCTGGAAAGGCCCACTGGAAGAGAATCATTTTTATCGCTTTTTAAAAAATGTCAAAAGATGTAATCTGGCAAGTCTCCTCTGGCAGGTCATTCCAAATTTTAGGAGCAGCAACTGAAAAGGTCTTCTGGGAAGTCACCATCAGTCTAGTTTTCCTTGACTGTAGTAAATTCTTCCCAGAGGACCTGAGAGTGTGGGAAGGATTATATGGGAGGAGGCGTTCCTTCAAGTAAGCTGGACCCAAGCCATATAGGTCTTTATAGGTAATAACCAACACCTTGTACTGAAGTTAACAGGCAGCCAGTGTAAAGATTTCAAAATAGGTGTTATCTGGTCTAAGGGGGGTTGCAGACTGCCAGAAATAGTGCGAATTGAGTCCACTTTTAGGGTTAGGGTTAGTGCTAAGGAATCATGGGAATTGTTTTTTTTCTGAGACATTGAGCCTTCTCTGTCAGAGAGCTCTGGTGCCACAATAAAATACAGTTCCCATGATTCCCTAACCCTAACCCTAACCCTAAAAGTGGACTCAATTTGCACTATTTCTGGCAGTCTGCAACCCCTAAAACCTAGATTTTCCTATGACGAGTCTAGCTGCCATGTTTTGTACCAGTTGAAGCTTCCGAACATGGCACAAGGATTGCCCCATGTAGAGTGCATTACAGAAATCAAGACAAGAGGTTAGCAGTGCATGTACAACCATTTCTAGGTCCCGTGGCTCCAGGTAAGTGTCGCAGCTGGTGTATCAACCGAAGCTGATAACAGACATTCTTAGCTGTCGCATCAGTCTGAAATGACAATTGAAGCGACGAGTCCAAGAGCACCCCCACACTGTGAACACAGTGCTTTAGGGGAAGTGTGACTCCATCCAGGACTGGTGAACTTATCTCCATACCCGGGTTAGGGTTACCTATCTCTAGTACCTCCGTTTTGTTTGGATTCAGCTTCAGTCTATTTACCCTCATCCGATTCATTACTGACCTCAGGTAGTCATTCAGAGGGGAGATGATCTCCTTGATCACTGAAACATTCTGAGACATAGAGAAGTAAATTTGGGTGTCATCAGTGTACTGATAACACCCCGCCCCATGTCTCCAGATGATTTCACCCAGCGGCTTCATGTAAATGTTGAAGAGCATGGGGGACAGGATGGCACCCCGAGGGATGCCAGATGTCAGCTCTGTTTTAGAAGAGCATCTGTCCCCCAGCATCACCATCTGGAATCTCCCCGAGAGGTAGGAACAGAGCCACAGCAAAGCAGAGCCCCGAATTCCTAACTCTCTCAGGCATTCCAGAAGGATACCATGGTCTATGGTATCGAAGGCCGCTGAGAGGTCCAAGAGCACCAACAGGGCCACACTTCCCCTGTTGATGCACAGACAGAGATCATTGACCAAGATGACCAGAGCAGTCTCCACTCCGTATTCTGACCTGAAGCCAGTTTGGAATAGATCAAGATAATCGGTTTCATCTAAGACTGCTTGGAGTTGGTTTGCAATTGCCCTCTCGATCACCTTGCCCAAATAAGGAAGAAGAGATACTTGTGCCATGTTCAGAAGCTTCAACCGGTAATTATTTTTATCTAGGGGATCAAGGGAAGGCTTCTTTAATATTGGTGTTACTACTGCTACTTTTAAACTAGTTGGGAAACAGCCTTCCCTGAAGGAGGCATTAATTATAGATTTTAACAGATTCATAGTTGCCTCACCTCCCAGGATGACCATCCAAGACGGACAGGGATCAAGAGGGCAAGTGGTCTTTTTTACCTTGCCAAGCAGCTTGTCTACGTCATCAGTCCTCATAGACTAAAATTTATCCAAAATAACCTCATTAATGGAGCCACTGGACACTTCTCTTATCGTTTCTGTACTAATGCCAGCGTGTCAGTCGGCCCTTATCTGAGAGATTTTATCTGCAAAGTTTTTATTAAAAGTGTCACAGCAGGCTCTCATAGGTCGTAACAGAGGATTCAGGGTGGAAGGAGTTTGGGTTAACTCCTAACCACCCTGAAGAACTCTGCTGGATGAAACTTTGCAGATGTAATAGATGAAGAGTAGAAAGATTTCTTTGTGACTGCTATTGCCACTCAATAGGCTTTAAGAAAAGTCCTATGACGTGTCTTGTCAGATAAACGTCGAGTTTTTTGCCAGAGGCACTCTGATCATTGTCCAGCCCACTTCATCCTTCTAAGATCTTCAGTGTACCAAGGATTATGATTTTGGGGTGGGCTGGAAAGGACGCTTGCGAGTGATTGTGTCAATAGCCTTGGTGAAATCACTGTTCCAGGTAGTGACCAAGACTTCGACAGTCACTGTCGTTGCCACCCATAGAATCCTCTAGGGCTTCTTGAAACCTTTTGGGTTCCATCACCCTTTGAGGGTGGACCATTCTGATAGGTCCACCCCCCCCCCCGAGGGGGTTATGGGTAGCAGCCTTCAGTCCAACCTTGACAAGGAAATGGTCCATCCATGACAGGGCGGAAGTGGAAGACACTTCCGCCCATGGAAGTTCCTGTTCCATGCAAAAGACCGCATCAAGGGTATGTAGGCCCAGAGACTATCTGAGACAGGCTCATGTTAGTCATGGCAGACATGAATTCCTGAGCTGCTCTTGTGAGATTTGAAGATCTGATCTCAAGGGGGATGTTGAAGTCTCCCAAATCAAGGAAGCTGGGAGTCTCCAGCATCAGCTCTGAGACAAGTTGTGTCAGTTTGGCCAGGGAGTCTGTTAGGCATGTCAGGGATGATGGGAGTTGTAGCTCTTCACCTCTGGCTCTAACTCACCACCTTGTTATGCAGCAGAGCTGACCAGCTTTGATCAGTGGTTGATGCTTCTTTCCCAAGCAGCAGAGTTTCAGAGAATAGGCTGAAGACCCTGACAAACTCTCCAAGCCTTCTCACCCTTCTTCCTGAGATATCTCCAAACCTCTCCAGGATTCTTCTGGTTCTTGTATCTTCCCTCAAGACACCAGACAACTCAGTAGTCTTATATAAAAGATCTACTTTATTCTACTATATATAAATACTATATGCCCTACAAATCACAATCTCTACACTACTCCACAATATCTCTAAAACTACTCCACACTACTCCACAATATGCATTGGCAAACATTGCACTTATAGCCATTGTTAGTCACCACCCACTAGTCAGTTCCCACCCAGTGGGTGTGTACATTCATTTTGACTGGTTTACATGGATCATCCCATACTTAAGACCAACCCAAGTATTTTATCATTTTACCTTGACTACTTAATGAATCTCAGGTGTTTGCAATCTACAACAGGTGTTTTCAATATACAATCTATAACTTTGTCCTTGGCTCTCAAGGCTTCCAAATTACATTATCCTTTTCACCTGTGTAGCTTCATGATTGTTCCTGCTTAATCACTGTGACTTTCACATACACATTTTATTTCTATTACTGTAAGTCCCATGTTGCATTTTCCTTAACAATCCCCTCCGAAATAAAATATTGTATGTGTCTTATAGTGTCATTCCAACCATTTGTGTCAGTCTTTCATGTTTTTCCGCCGTCAATGCTTTTGTGAACAAATCTGCTATGTTGTGTTGTGTTTCTATATATCTCAGTTCTATTTCACCCTTCTGAACCATGTCTCGCACATTTTGATATCTTATTCCAACATATTTTGTTTTGTTCTTCAAATTTTCAGCTTCAGCCATTGCTATGCATGACTGTGAATCTTCCAGAATTTCTACTGGTATCTTGTAACTTTCATTTAAATCATTTAACAATTGCTCAACCCACTGTACCTCATTCACTATCTCATTTAAAGCTGCGAATTCTGCTTCTGTCGTACTTATCACTACATTTGTTTGTTTCCTACTTCTCCAGACTATTGGACTTTTACCGTACTTAATTATCATTCTTGTAACTGACTTCTTATCTCCTAATTCTGATGCAAAAGAACTATCCACATAACAATCTAAATCTGAACTACTGTTTCTAATTACCAATTTCTTATCTAAAGTTCCTTTCAAATATCTTAATAAGTGTTTTATTGCTGTCCAGTCTTCAATTTTTGGATCATTATCTCTTCTGGACAATACATTTACAGCATATGAAATGTCTGGTCTGGTGTGGCAAGATATGAATTGTAAAGATCCTATTATGCTCCTGAATAAAGTCTTGTCTTCAAAATCTCTAGTTGTTTTTTCTGATACGAAACCAATTGTCATTGGAGCTCTTACTATTTTAGCATTTTGTAATCCACACTTTTCAATCAAATTTTCAATTTTCTTTCTCTGGCTTAACAAACAATGTCCTTTTTCTGTCCATTCAACACTAATACCTAAATAAGACTTCAATAAACCTAGATCTTTTAAAACAAACTTTTCAGACAATTCTCTTTTTACTGATTCAATTTCCTGTTTTGACTTTGCTGCCACGCACAAATCATCTACATAAATTACTAACACTATGTCTCCTTTTGTATAGACACAAGCATCTGCAATGCTCCTTTTGTATCCTAGCTTAACTAACTCATCATTAATGCACAAATTTCATGCTCTGGCACTTTGTTTTAATCCATATAATGCTTTTTTCAATTTATAAACTTTCTGACTACTATTTTCTTCAAAACCTTGTGGCTGCTCCATAAAGATCTCTTCATCTAAACTAGTATTCAAGTAGGCTGTTTCAAAGTCAAAATGCTCTACAACTAAACTTCTTTTTGCTGCTACAGCCAGAACCATTCTCAGACTTTCTGGCTTTGCAGTTGGAGAATATGTCTTATCATAGTTCTCATACTGCTGTTGTGCAAAACCCTTAGCTACTAACCTAGCTTTATACTTAATACTTTTATCTGGCATTTTTTTCTTTTTGTACACCCACTTACAACCAATTACTTTCTTGTCCTTGGGTCTATCAACAACTTCAAAAACATTTTTATTTACCAGACAATCAAACTCATCATCCATTGCATCAATCCATCTTTTCTGTTCTTCTCTAGACAAACTTTCCAACTCTTCAAAACTTTCAGGCTCTTTCACTGCTAAACAAGCTCTTGCATTTGTCACAACAAACCTATCTGGTGGCTTCCTAACTCTGTGACTATGTCTGGGAATAAACTCTGTTGATCTGCCTCTTTCATCCTCACTTTCTGTACTGGAAGTTGTAGTTCTATGACTAAATCTCTTGTCTTCAGTCATTCTAGTAGTAATAGGTCTAGATTGTGTCTCATTATCAGAAGAACTATCACTGCTACTAGTGGATGCTTCTGGCTTAACTGAAACCCCTCTGTTTCCTGAAGTTGGTTCAATTTGTGTTTCTGGCTCATTTGAACTTTCTAACCTCAAGAAAACTTCTTTATTTGCTTGCAGTTTGTCCCAACCGGCATGTCTCTCGAAATTTGCCGACCTAGAATACTGCACTTCTTTTCCACCCAAATGAAACTTGTAGCTATTTCCAGAATAACCCAAAAACCTAAGCCTTCTACTTTTGGGTTCTCCTTTCTTCCTGAAACAAGCTGGAATGTAAACATAGGCAAACTGTCCAAAGACCCTCAAATACTTGTAATTCGGCACTCTCCCATACAATACCCTGTAGGGAATGTCTTCAATTTCTGAATGATACAGTCTGTTACTAATATGTACTGCTGTCAAAGTTGCTTCTGCCCAGAAACTATCTTTTACCTCTGCATCTGCCATCAAACAAGCAGTCATCCTTTTTATATCTTGTATTTTTTTCTCCGCTAAACCATCTTCGTTAGGACAAGCGGGATTAGTAGTTTCATGCCTTATTTCTACCTTTTGAAACCAATTAAACAATTGATTACTTAGAAACTCTCCTCCCCGGTCAGTAACAATGGTGCCTACTCTAATATCAAATTGTCTTTCCACCATTCTCACCCATGCTTTTAAACTTTGCCCAGCGTCAGATTTGTTTTTCGATATTCTTACAAATGCAAACCTTGTATACCTATCAACAATTACCAGAAAATATTTGCTTCCCCCTAAAGATAAACAATTAGCTTGGGCAACATCTGCATGTACAAACTGAAATGGTCTTTGAGCAATTCTTTTGGTTTTCTTGGCTACTGGAAAAGCTCTGACCTTTACCTGATTACATACAGTACAATCTAAGTGATTTTTGCATTCAGCAACTTTTAAATCTGGACACATACTGATTAACTTCTTTAAACATTTGAAACTAGCATGGCCAAATTTCCTGTGTAGTTCATGTATGCAGTCTTTGTGAATTGGACTATTGTCTATGTTATTAGCATTTTCAACCCTGTAGCTATCAATATTGTCCTCCAAAAAAATAAAGTTTATCCTTTTTCAAGCCTATGCCTCGCAATTCCCCATTCAGTTTTATCTTACACATGTTCTTTTCAAAAATGACTGTGTAGTCTCTGTCTGTTAATCTGCTTACTGATAACAAATTATTTTCTAACTCCTTTACATGTGACACATCATTAAAGTTTTCCTTTAGCCCTGGAATGAAAACTGTACCCATTTGATTTACAGTACTGAGCTCTTTCCCATCAGCTAAAACTACAGCATTTACATTAGCTGATTTTCTATTACTTATCAAATTAATATTGTTACACATTGAAGATGATGCTCCTGAGTCAATTAACCATTTACAATTAGCATTTTGTTTTTCCTTAATCATGGTTGCAAACCCCTTTTTGTTACCACTGTCCTTCAAAAATGGAGATTTGGACTGCTTTTGATACTGCCGTGGCTGCCATCTGCTCTCTCCTTGCTTGCTTCTCTCAGCAGCAAATTGTTTACAATGTCTCTGCAGATGACCAATCTTTTTACAATAAAAACACCTCCGTTGCTCCCTTGTAGAAGCTGCTTCTTCCTGCTTTCGTAGATCAGGCGTTGTTTGTTGTTTTGGCACAGTCCTTAAACTTGCTGAGTCACCCTGCTCAGACTTTCTTCTCAAGTTCTCTTCTAATATTCTGGTAACAATTAAGTCTCTGTTCAGCTCAGCTTCTGGCAAATTTTGCAAGCTATTTGTAATGTTGTCCCAAGAAGAGTCTAGCGATTCCAGTAAAATGTAACACTGCTGCTCTTTGCTAATTTCCACTCCTCTCAGTTCAGCTTGCACAAATAAATCTTGCATTGTTTTTAAGTGTTCTATCACACACTGTCCTTTCGTCATCTTTTGTCTGTAAATTCTTTTAGACCAAAGCATTTTTGCAAACGCAGTTGAAGGTGTGTGTAATCTCTGCAAAGTATCCCACACATCCTTGGCGGACACTTTATCTCTTACGTCGTTAATCAAGTCTTCTTCTAGCATGAGATAAAGACATGCTTTTGCTTTAGCGTCTCTTTCTCGAGTGGCTGCATCAGCATCAGCTGCCAGCCCTGTTTCAACTGTCAACCACAGAGACTCCTTTATGAGTAGAGATTGGGCATATATTTTCCAGGTAGAGTAGTTGTTTCTATTTAATTTACTAAACTTTAGGATCTCCATCTTAATTTGTGCAGTGACTCAATTTGACACAGTCCCTCTGAGTATGCACAGCAGACAAAACACAAAATGATTTACTCACAATGTTCCACAAAACTTTCTTCCACACTCTGGAATTTTCAGCTTCTGTGGATGCTGGTTGCTCTAGTATCTGGGCCCATAACCCTTGTCAGGGATGATGGGAGTTGTAGCTCTTCACCTCTGGCTCTAACTCACCACCTTGTTATGCAGCAGAGCTGACCAGCTTTGATCAGTGGTTGATGCTTCTTTCCCAAGCAGCAGAGTTTCAGAGAATAGGCTGAAGACCCTGACAAACTCTCCAAGCCTTCTCACCCTTCTTCCTGAGATGTCTCCAAACCTCTCCAGGATTCTTCTGGTTCTTGTATCTTCCCTCAAGACACCAGACAACTCAGTAGTCTTATATAAAAGATCTACTTTATTCTACTATATATAAATACTATATGCCCTACAAATCACAATCTCTACACTACTCCACAATATCTCTCACACTACTCCACAATATGCATTGGCAAACATTGCACTTATAGCCATTGTTAGTCACCACCCACTAGTCAGTTCCCACCCAGTGGGTGTGTACATTCATTTTGATTGGTTTACATGGATCATCCCATACTTAAGACCAACCCAAGTATTTTATCATTTTACCTTGACTACTTAATGAATCTCAGGTGTTTGCAATCTACAACAGGTGTTTTCAATATACACTCTATAACTTTGTCCTTGGCTCTCAAGGCTTCCAAATTACATTATCCTTTTCACCTGTGTAGCTTCATGATTGTTCCTGCTTAATCACTGTGACTTTCACATACACATTTTATTTCTATTACTGTAAGTCCCATGTTGCATTTTCCTTAACAAGGCAATGGGATGGTCAGTAAACCAACAGAATCCCCAGACTGTCCCTAGCCTTCAGGCAAAGGTAAATACCCTCGATGTGGTCCAATTGTTGGAGAGGTGTCCTGGTCAGGGTAAGGTTGTTCTTATGGACTACAACCACTCCCCCCTCATCCACTTCCCGTTACCTGCTCACTAATGGCATATCCAGCTGGGAGAGATTGAGTCCAAGTTACAGTGCTGTCATCCCTCAGCCAGGTTTTCATAATGCAAGCCAGGTCTGGATCTTCCTGTAAAAGTAGATCATATAATATATGGGATTTATTCTTAATTGACCTGGCATTGCAGAGGAGCAGAGAAAGGTTCTGTGGTTGGGTTGGCACGCTCTTCAGTACTGTAGGGTTAACAGGGTGACAGGACGTTAAGATGGATTTTAAGCATCTATCTCACCTTCCTCTATGACAGAATCTCACCCTGTTAATGCCGTACCTCCCATTTCCTTGCACAACTCTAATAGCCGCTCCATAGTTGTTATTGACTGCCTCCTTTACATTGTCCATGACATCATACATTGCCCTCCCCCCCCACACACTGTCATCTCCATCCATAAATCACCCTTAAGACTAATAATAAGATCAGCAGGTCTCGGTGTAGGACTCAAAGGCCTGGAAGAAAGACGGGGTATTATTAAGCGGCTGCTTATTGGCTCGCCTCGCTACTCCTCCCATATCATGCAGCTGACCCAGATAGAATTTGGCATTGTCCAGCTGCCTTGCCAAACACTGTCCTCTAAGTCCCAATGGTGAGGGGAAATGAATAGGCACAGCTCCTGGCTTGCAGCTTGGCTTCCTTGATGGTGCATGATCTTCCATAGGGGAGGGGAGGCTGCACCTTAAGTCTGCCACCTAAGTCACACCCCCTTTGCCCAGCTGCTTGCCAAACACAGTTCTCCAAGTCCCAATGGTGAGGGGAAATGGATAGGCACAGCTCCTGGCTTGCAGCTTGGCTTCCTTGCTGGTGAGCCGCTGCCCCAACCCCATGCCGATGCCCTACACTGTTACGCATGGTGCGTGGCATCAGGATGCCCTCCTGGCACAGCATTCTGATGTGCTGCACCAGAAAGGGTGAAGTAGAACCATGCACCAGTTCTTAGGGCAGCCTTTTGCCGCCCTTGAAAGGAGTGGCATTTTGCCGCTCTTTTCAGGGCAACAAAAGGGAGGATTGGGGCCACAGCGTGGGGTAGCCGCAGCCCCAATCCGCCACTTCCCGGGGAGGCCCAGAGCCACCCATTTCTACCCCACCTTGGAGATGTCTCATCTGCAGGGTTGCCATGAATCAATCAACTCAAGGGCAGCTAACAACAACAAAGTGATGCAATCATGATAATGATAACTACTACTAATAAACCATACTTCCTTCCATTAGCCAAGATAACAAACTATAAGGCAATAGTATTAATTGGGGAAAAAATCACCCTTAAAACCAACAGAAGGTGTGGGGAGGCATAGCACAATTAAAGTGATACTATAAATGGGTACTAAGAGTTTACCATACCAGGAGGGGAAAAAACCTTTCTATAAAACCCGTAATCTCTCTATAGGTTTATAGAATGGCAGAAAAAGTAGAGGCTGCTTCCCTCACCTGTCTTTTGTCAAACAGGCAACTTGCTCCAGCTGTGGTTATAGTTTTATAATCCAGCCTAGAACCTGATCACAAGGTGTTGATGATATACTTTTTCCATATGCTTGAGGGAGGCAAGGAGCACATTCATTTGGCCTGATGTTCCAAGCAGGTAGGTCTTCACAACATCACTGGTCTTCTAAGGGGCAACTGAAGAGAGAGCAGCTGGTCAAGTGGCAAAGATCCCCTCTCTGCTCTCAGCTACCACTATTGAGGCTACCCCTAAACTGACACTGTATGTTTTAAAATCTGAATCTAAAAATAAAGAATTGGATGCCATTTTGAATATTCCATCTCCAATGCTTAATAAGAGCACAAGAGGCATACCTTTCCTAATAGGGAATGGATAATAACTGAAAGTTCTCTGATGTTGTAGATCAGGGGTAGGCAACCTTTCCCCTTTAAGGGCCAAGGGACTTCAGCTCCCAGAAACCTCAGCCATGTTGGCCAATATTCCCATGTTGGCCAATAGCTCCTGGGATTCTGGGAGCTGAAGTCCCTCGGCCCTTAAAGGGGAAAGGTTGCCTACCCCTGTTGTAGATTATGTCATTGCTTTATTTATGTGTATTGTATAAAAGAAGTATTCAACTGCCTGCAGTTACTGTTATGATTGCAAGCAAAAGTACAATCTTTTTACTCTGGATCCATATACTTAGCAAAGTTCTCACTCTTGGTGCTATACTTCAGAGTTGTTGTGTGAATCCAAATCATTTCTGACCTATGGCAACCCTAAGGCTGGGGTGGTATCATGGGGGTTTCTTGGCATGTTTCTTCAGAGGGGCTTTGTTACTGCCATCCTCTGAGGCTGAGAGTGTGTGACTTGCCCATGGTCACCAAGGCTGAGAGAGGTGACTTGCCCAAGGGTTTCCATGGCTGAGCCAGGATTCGAACCCAGGCCTCTCCAGGATCATAGTCCAACACTCAATCACTACACCTCACCAAAAATATATCACTTGTGTTGTGTTTGCTCTGGGAATAATTTTCTAAGGTAAAGTGATAACAGGTAAAGTTTATCAGCATTCTAACTTGCCAAGAAACAAAGCTACTGAATTGCACTTCAGCTTCTATGAGGGAAGGGAAAGCTGACAGGGCACCTGGAATAAGAAAAAAAACCTTTCATACACCCTAGAGATAGGGAGGACAGGCAGGAAAGAGAAAATCTTGAAGAATTTGTTACAAAAAGATCTGAACAGATAGCACCTTGTTCTGCTTCAACAGAGGCTGTTTAGGGGTTAAGGAGATAATAGCCCTGCCAAGCTGGCCCAGATAGAGAGTAATGAAAGAAAACAAGAAAAGTTGATCAAATGCCAAAAAGAGAGGCCCAAGGAAATAAAACACCATGAACTGCAGGGATGGGCCTGTGCCTATTGTCACAAAAAAAGTAAACTGGAATTATTTTACAAGACTGATGGTCTAGAAGCATAGGGTTGCTTAGTCTGACTCCCAATCTCAATAGGCCTCCTACACCTTAACAACTTCTAAAGCAACTTCATTTGTTGCACCATTTTAACCTGGCAAGCTCATAAATAAGGGAGAAGGAAAGTGAAGAAACCCCCAAATTGGTTACAGACTACTTATATAGTCATAAAAAAGAACTAGTTGTACAGTAAAACCTCATGCTCAAATCAAATATTAACTCTGATATTTTTAAAATCAGCCCAAATGAGGATAAAGGGTCTGTCAGTGCTTCCAGAACTGATGCGTCAAGTCTTTGTAAGAACCTAAGAAGAACTATGCTCTCTCAGAGCAAAGGTCTGGCTTATCATTCTTTTCAGACAGAGACCATCTGAATGCCTATAGAAAGCCCACAAGCAGGACACATACTTGCTTATTTTCTCCAACTTCTGTTGTTGTTACCTGCCCTCAAATTGACCTTTATTCATGATGACCATGTGGATGAAATCTCTCCAAGACCCCCTGTCCTCTTCTGTTCTACTCAGTACCTGCAAGCTCAGATTCATGGCTTCTCTGATTGAATCCATCCATCTGGCATGTAGTCTTACTTTTTTTTTCCCTAATGAGTAATGCCTTCTCATGATGTGGCCAAAGTATGATAGCCTCAGTTTAGACATCCTGGCTTGCAGGGGGAATTTGGGCTTGATCTGTTCTATGACCCATTTGTTTGTATTCTTGGCCATCTATGGAATCCTCAACAATCTTCTCCAGCACCACATCTCAATTCATCTTGTTTTCTTCCTATCCACTTTCTTCACTGTCTGGTTCTCACATCTGTACATGATGATGGAGAATATGATGGCTTGAACAATCCTCACTTTGGTGTTCAGAGTTATATCTTTAGGATTTTATCAAATTCTTTAATAGTTACTTTTCCCAATCCTCACTTTCATCTAATTTCTTGACAGCAGTCTCCATTCTGATTAATGTTTGATCCAAGAAATGGGAACTGTTTTACTATTTCACTTTTCTCATTATCTAAGAAGAATTCTTGTAGATCTTCCATGGTCATTATTTTTGTTTTCTTGATGTTCAGCATCAAGCCTACCTTGGCACTTTCCTTCTTGACTCTCTTCAATACTTGATTCAGGTCTTGGTTGGTTTCTGCTAATAATATTGTGTCATCTGCGTATCTTAGGTCGATAATGCTCATACTGCCGATCTTCACCCCTTCTGCCTCTGAGTTCCAGAAACCACTCTAGCTGCCATGTTTTGTACTAACTGAAGTTTCCAGACCAAGCACAAGGGTAGCCCCATGTAGAGTGCATTACAGAAATCCAGATGAGAGGTTACCAGTGCGTGCACAACAGTCTCAAGTCTCTTACTTCCAGAAAAGGGAGCAGCTGGCGTATCAACCGAAGCTAATAACAGGCACTCCTGACTGTCACATTTATCTGATTTGTCATCAGGAGCAATGAGTCAAGGAGCACTCCCAGGATGCAAAACAGTCCTTTACAGAGAGTGACCCCATCCAGGACCGGAGGTTGCAACTCAATTCTTGGTTTTGGGGCTGCGACTGTGAGCACCTCAGTTTTTTCTGGATTCACTCTCAGTCTGTTTTTCCTCATTCAGCCCATTACTGCCTTAAGACATTAATTGAGGGGGGAGACGCCATCGGGATTCGAGGCTGATGATCAGCTTACTGATAACACCTAGCTCCATGACCCCGAATGATCTCACCCAGCGGCTTCATATAGATGTTAAACAGCATTGGGGACAGAATGGCACCCTGAGGGACGCTGCAAGTAAGCTCCTTTTTACTGGAGCAATTGTTCCTGAGCAGCACCCTCGGGGATCTGCCCGATAGGAAGGAACGGAACCACTGCAATGCAGTGCCTCCAATTCCTAACCCACTCAGGCGATCCAAGAGGATGCCATGATCTATCATATCAAAAGCCGCTGAGAGGTCTAAAAGCACCAACAGGATCACAGTACCCCTGTCGATGCTCAGACGCAGGTCATTGGCAAAGGCAACCATGGCAGTCTCAACTCCAAATCCTGTCCTAAAGCCAGTTTGAAATAGGTCTAGATAATCGGTTTCATCCAAGACAGCTTGGAGTTGAAGAGCAACCGCCCTCTCAATTACCTTGCTCAGAAATGGTAGCAAAGAGACTGGCCTATAGTTGTTCATATCCAGGGGGTCCAGGGAAGGTTTTTTCAGAAGCAGCCTAACAGCTGCTTCCTTCAAACAGGATGGAATATGACCTTCCCCAAGCGATGCATTGATGATGTCCGTAAGGAACATCCTGAATGCATCTCCCTCCGGATGGCCAGCCATAATGGGCAAGAATCAAGAGGGAAGGTCGTTTTCCTCACTCTACCAAGGAGCTTGTCCATGTCATCGGTACTCACAGATTGAAACTGATCCAGGATAATTTCATTAATGGAGTCGCTGGGCACCTCACCAGTTGTTTCTGTTAAAACACTAACGTCTAAATCAGCTGTTATCTGAGAGATTTTATCTGCAAAAAAGTTGTTAAATGCATCACAACAAGCAGTTGTCGGGTTAAGTAGCGGGTTCTGTGCAGGAGGTACCTGCGTCAGCTCCACTACCACCCTAAACAGCTCTGCTGGGTGGGACTCTGCAGACGCAATACGTACAGAGCAGAAGGATTTCTGTGCTGCACGTATTGCCTCTCAATATGACCAAAGAAAGTTCCTATGATGAGTCTTGTCAGATAAGAGTTGAGTTTTCTGCCAGGAGCACTCTAGTCGTTGTCCAACCTGCTTCATTTTCCTAAGCTCTGGTGTATACCATTGCTTCCGATTTGGAGTGGGTTGAAAAGGATGCTTGGGAGCGATCATGTTGATAGCCTTGGTAACGTTGGTGTTCCAGGTATTAACCAATACCTTTGACGGGGTCACCGGCATTACCAACCAACCATTAAACCCTCCAATTGGTTCCATTAGCCTTTGAGGGCAGACCATTCTAATGGGTCCACCACCCCCAGAGGGGCAGATAGTGGCTCTTAGTTCAATCTTGACCAGGAAATGATCCATCCATGGCAACGCAGTGGTTTTAATAACCTCTGCCCACAGATATTCCTGTTCCATACTAAAGACTGCATCGAGGGTATGACCTGCACAATGTGTGGGCACAGCGACCAGTTGGGATAGGACCATGTTTGTCATGATTTCCATGAAGTCCCGAGCTGCACCTGTCAGATTTGTCAAAATGGTCTGGAGTGGAATGTTGAAGTCACCCAGAACTAAAAGTCTGGGTGACTGCAACAGCAACTCTGAGACCAGCTGTGTCAGCACAGTTAGGGAGTCTGCTAGACAATGGGGTGGCTGGTATACTAGCAGAATCTCCAAACTATCCCTGGTCCTCAGGCTCAGGTACATACACTCGAAGTGGACTGTGTTCCGGACAGGTATCCTTGTCAAAATCAGGTTATTCTTATAAACCAGAGCCACTCCGCCCCCTCCCCCACTTCCCCTTACCTGTTCCCCCACAGAATATCCAGCTAGGAGGGCCTGCATCCAATAGTGGCATTATCCTCTCCCAACCATGTCTCTGTAAAGCAAGCCAGGTTGGCATCCTCATCAAAAAGAAGATCGTAAATGATATGAATTTTATTTTTAACTGACCTGGCATTGCAGAGGAGCAAAGTAAGATTCTATGGAATGGTTGGTACACTCTCCAATCCATTCCGGGGAACAAAGTGAACTGAAGGTGGGATAGCTTTCAAACAGCGATCCTGCCTTCTTTTGTAACATTTATTCACTCCATTCCCACCATACCTCCCTTTCCCCAGCACAACTCTGATTTCTGCCCCCACACCATTCCTGGCCTCAATGAATAGAGGGGACAATAGGGCCATGTAACCCTCACAGCCGCCGCTGGTGGAGAGGAAGGTTTGGGGTAGCTAATACCCTCAGTCTCAACACTCTCAGCCCAGCTCCCATGGTGACCCAGGTAGTAAGAGAGCTGGGTAGCTCGATGGAAAAGCCCCAGCCCAGCTCTTGGCTTGCCGCTCTCACCACTGGAAAGGTGGCTTTAAGTCCTCCGCTGGCTCCTCCCAGCATGCCACTTATGTTGTTGCTGCTGCTAGGGGATGATACACCCCAACTCAACTCCCAGCCTCTCCGCCATGATTCCAGGTGATGGTGGTGGCGGTGAAAGGGCTGGGCGGGCTAGATGATGGTCCCACGCCTAGCCCGGCTCTTGACCTTGCCACCGCAGGTGGTGGTGGTGGTGGTGTCAGCTCTGGGCTCTGGGCCTCCCACGGCCCTGCTGTTACTGCCACAGCCACGCTGCTGGAAGAGATGGCACTGGGTGGGATTTATAGTCCCCACCCGGCCTCTCAGCAGCCTCGGCACTGCTCTCCCTGCCACAGGTAGTGGTGGTGGTGTCGGTTCTGGGCTCTGAGCCTCCCGCTGTTACTGTTGCTGCTGCACTGCTGGAGGAGATGGTACTGGGTGGGATTTATAGTCCCTGCCTGGCCTCTCAGCAGCCTTAGCACTGCTCTCCCTGCCACAGGTAGTGGTGGTGGTGTCAGTTCTGGGTTCTGAGCCTCCCGCTGTTACTGTTGCCACTGCACTGCTGGAGGAGATGGTACTGGGTGGGATTTATAGTCCCCACCTGGCCTCTCAGCAGCCTTGGCACTGCTCTCCCTGCTGCAGGTGGTGATTGTGGTGGTGGTGTCGGCTCTGGGCTCTGGGCCTCCTGCAGCCCTGCTGTTATGCCACCGCCGCGTTGCTTAATTTTAGTTAGGATTGAACTTGATTCTGTGGACTGTAGCAGTTCTATTTGTATGTCACCTGTTTCTGGTGATATATTTTTCTCAGTTGCTTTGAGTGTGGCTTTCACTTCAGTTCCAAAAATTTGGGTTTCATTTTCATATGTTTTGTCTTCCCATGTGTCATTTATTCTTTTCCATTTGTATATAGCTCTTCTGTGTATTGTTTCCATTTTTTAAAAAATTTCATCTTGGTCATATATTATGTCCCTTTTCTGATCATAAGAGTATCGCTTGGCTCAAATTTCTCTTTGATTTTCTGAATCTTGTGAAATATATCTTTTGTTCTTCTTTTCTTCTTTTCAGCTTCTGATTCTCTGATCTGTAGGGAGAGGTGGGAAATATAAATAAAAAATATTATTATTTATTATTCTCTGCACTGATTATTGTAGAAATTTTGCTTGTCCTTGCAGATCATTAGACAGTACCATTACTGGTTTAATTTTGTTCCTGTCCCCTTTTGTCTTTGCTTTTCATCTTTCCTTGACTGCTTGAAGTGTTTCATCTGTCATCCATTGTTTCTTCTCCTTCTTTTTGGCCACATGTATCATCTTTTTGCATTCCTCTTCAATTGTGTCCCTGATGTCTGTCCATAGTTTTTCTGGTTCCTGATTGATGTGGTATTCTTCTTCAACCTTATTCTCATTTTTGGATCTTAGTAGTTCATGGTCTATGCAGCAGTCTGTGCCTGCTCTCATGTATGCCACAGGAATGAAACATCTCCCTTTTGTTCCCGTTTATGTAATCTATTTGGTTTTTGTGTAGACCATCTGATGATGTCCTTGCATACAGTCTCCTCTCTGGCTGTATGAAGAATGTATTTGCTATGAATGGATTGCTGGCCTCACAGAAATCTATCAGGCCACTCTCCCACTTTGTTTCTTGAACCTAGTCCAGATCTCCCTACTGTATTTGATTGTTCTCTGCTTGCTGCTTTGACATTCCCCCAACTTCTACTCCAATAGAAAGAAGTTCTTAAAAGAAGTAATGGGGTGGTCACTAAGATCATCTGGCTTTCTTGACCTTGTAAATAGAGATGAATTGGCCAAAAAGAGAAGTCAGGAGATCATCCAATTAATCCATTTCTTACCTCTTGAACTGACAACAACTGATGACAAATTGTGCTACAATGAGAGGTAGTAGATGTGCCAAATAATCTATATAAACTGAGAAATAAGTTACCAACCCTCCTAAATCAGCAAATAATATTATTTTACACAATCCAATTGAAAGTTGTGGGTGACGGTGGTGGTGGTGGTGGTGGAAACAAATATTTAACAATTTTGAGCAGAATGGAGATTGGAGTTTTACCATAAGGTAAAGTTAAGGATATTGTCTGATTTATAAAAGCACAGAAATTATTTAGGAGAAAGATGCTGACTTACTGATTTATAGTTTTTAAACTGTTAGTGGTAAACTATAGTGTTGATCCCTCATCTATCTGTCCTAGCCTTCTTATCATTCAGTCTATTTATCATTGAATAGATTTTTATCCACTAATTTTGTTATTTCATAAACACACAGTCATATAGGTATTTGATTACTGACAGAACACACTGATGAGCTGGTTTCCAAATGGGATCAAATTCTTAAAATAAGAACTCAAACATAGAGGATGTTTCCATAATGCTGTTCCTAAAGCAGCTGAAATTCATATTTGTGACCATAGTTCATCTAAATATTTCTGTCACATTACTCCCACACATCCCACAAGGTGTTCTAAGGATGTTTGTTTTCCTTTTCATGGTTGAAAGTTTCGGTTTATATTGGAATCTTATTATCTGAGCTATTGGTCAAAGAAAAATGGTCTGCATTTCCCATAGACAGAAAATATTTTGAAAGCTGCTATATTGTAGGAAAGGATTGCCTTTATTATTACAAAAGAAGTTATATATCTGGATCCTCTTCCCAAGGCACTGGCTGTAAGACTATTTTATCTCATAGTAAATCACCCTCCTTTGTGTTCAATAACAAGAGTTCAGGAGTGAATTCAAATGTCTATTAAAGAAATTAAGACTGCCATTTATGGAGATTAAAGACTGTTACAGTATTAAAGGCATTTCACCTCTGCACTGGTGCAAATATATTCTCTTGCATGATATCACAAGGGCTTACTCACTAGGGCTTAGTGAGTGGATAAGCAGGTAGAAGATGCAGCTGTATAATGAGACCCATTGTTATGTAGTGGTTTGAACATTAGACTATTAAGATTCTGGAGATAAGAGCCTTTACAGACTGCCAGAAATAGGGCAAATTGAGGCCACTTTAACTGTCCTGGCTCAGTGCTAGGTAATCATGGGAATTGTGTTTGTTTGTTTTTTTCTGGGACATTGAGCCTTCTCTGCCAGAGAGTTCTGATGCCACAATGAACTACAGTTCCCATGATTCCTTAGCACTGAGCCAGGACAATTAAAGTGGCCTCAATTTGCACTATTTCTGGCAGTCTGTAAAGGCCCTAAGGTTCAAATTCTGGAGTGGCCATGTAAACCCATTGGGTGATTTTGGGCAAGTCACACTCTCAAAGCCTCAGAGGATGGCAATGGCAAACCCCCACTGAACAAACTTGCCAAGAAAATCCCATAATAAGGGATTTCCATAAGTCAGAAACAACTTGAAGGCACACAACAACAAAATGTGTTTACCTAGCCAATAAGGTCCACTATATGTGATTATTCTAATGTGAGAGTACAATTGCTACCTAAAGTTCCATTTTGCTGCTCCATTTGTGTGGTGCTGCCTACTTAAGAGAGGACTAACTAGTATATGCTGCACCCAAGAAGGCCAGAGAAACAGCAAGCATCTTAACTTAAGAGTCAGACTTATTTTTCTCAGTTATCTAGTAAAAAGTATCACTTTACTATACTATGATTATAACCTTGGCCCACTCTATCTCTCATCCCTACCAAACTCACTGTCATATAAACTAGATATATCACCTGGTCCAAACATGGCTTTTTATTAAAGCCTTCAGTGCCCAATCAATTTTATCCTATTTGCACATGTGCTATGGTCAGGGTTATTTTATATTGCTTTAAATTGATGTAAATTGTCTTATTTTAAATGATAAATGACCACAGAGAGAGAGAGAGAGAGACAGACAGAGACAGACAGACAGACAGACATATATAATATTTTTAAAAGCTATGATTATTGATATAAATTGTCATAAGCTGATTTTATCGTACATTGCCCTGAGATTCCCAGATGTAGGACAAGACGCAAATATTTTAATAAAGGAATAAATGTAATAGTTACAGTACTATCTTGTTTAGCATAATTAGCTTACAGTTGTAAGCCACTTAGAGACTGCATAGAGACTGTATGAAGCAGTATATAAATGAAGCTGCTATTGCTATTGCTAGTAACATTATGCATATGGGTCTCAGAAATTTGCTGTAATATGTGAGTTTCCATTGGCCCAAAGATGCAAGATAATATTTTAAAGTGAGGTGGGAAATCTTTTTCTGGCTAGATTGTGAATACAAAATTGGGGGAAATATCAGGGATCACATTCTGATAGTGTACTGTGGCTCCAACCATAGGTCTATTTCACAGGGTATGGCTAAGGAGTTAAGGCCAAAGCAAATGGGTGGGCTAGCTATCACTTCCATGGAACAGGTTCTCCTTGTGTAGCACTGGTCAATCTATTGAAGAGAGTTAAAGTTGATCTCAAATCATTAGGGATGTAAATCAGCACTTGCTTCATTCTTTTTTTTAAATTAAATTTTATTATAGATACTGTCAAATTACCATACAATCAACAAATCAACAAATCAGTTATTAAAACATACCATCTTACATTCGTATACATTCTTTTCCCACCATATACATCTTTTACCCCCTTCTTTCCTTCATCCCCCCTCATTCCATCTTCTTCCATTTCATTCCCTCTCTCCTTCTCCTACTCCCTCTCCTCCCTCTCCTCTCCATCTCGCCCCTCTCCACACCTCTACCTCCTCTCTCCCACTCTTCTATTCACACAAACCTTCCATACTCAACATACTCATATCCTCATCTACTTTCTATATCTTCCTTACTCATCTCACTCCTTAACACTCACAACTTCCACACCTCTGATTTCTTTCTATTCTTTACACCATTCTGTGTCCTTCTTAGTAACAGTTTAGTAATCTTATTTGCTACTAATCTTTCTCCCTATTGTTTCTATAATATAATTAATTCTATTCTTTCTCTTGGATCCTCTATCTTACTTACCTATTCTCCATATCATTCTACTGTAACCTTCAGTATAATCTTATATTTCCCCCTCTTTATCATTCCTTTTTCCACTTCAACTATCTCATGTTATTTTTCATTATTTCTCATTATTTTCTTTTTCTAACAGACTTACAATTGCTAATTGCTAAATCAGCACTTGCTTCATTCTTGAATAAAAACACAAAATATTTCAAAAGTTTATCACTCCTGGTTGAGATTATGACAGGTTTTGTTTTTGTTTCATTGCCCACTTTCCTATGATACTTCTACATTTTAGCACAAAATCTCAAAAACTTTCCTTAGAGCAAGAGAAAGACTTGATTTTGGTTAAAAGACATTCCATAAAATTTCAAGATGTTATGCAAAGTTCAATATTTTTGTGCATAATACAACTTTCTGAAAAAAAATAATTTTTGCCCAAAAAATAAAGATTTATTGACAGAACGGCAAGAGATTTTTGTTTGTATTTTGGTAATTGGTGCTGCTGATCAAAACTCTGCAGCTCTTGTTTATGTGCAGGAGTGAAAAGTGTTTTACCAGTTGATGGATTGTTCAGCTGAGTACCTTGAGATACCCATTCTTATCAAAGATGAGAAAAACTGCAGATACACACACACACACACCTGTACTTATCACTCATTGAAAACAGGAGGAGAAGAAACTTATGGGCTACATTGGAAATCCCCATGATTGTTATTTGGCCCATAGCTTTTAGGTTCTCCCTCCATGTTGTTCTGCCATGTAACATTTCTCAAACAGATTGAGTAAAGTTTTTTTAAGTTACTATGCCAACATGTTCTTTAAAGTTTTCAAACATTTAACAGTAAACCTAGAAAATATAAGTTTTTTAAATGTCTCTTTTCACTTTGCCTGAAGATGCCATCAAAAAGATGAAATGTAGCATATTCATCTTGGTTCACATTACCAGCCCTTCAGAGCACATTATATCTCCAGCCTAAAAATCCTGTTATTAGCCCTTTTCTTTGAAGACTTCATTTCCTTGGCCCCAGGCTTTTTGAAAAACTACCCATTCATTTTCTGGTGACATGCATCATAAGAATCATTCTAACCTCCTAGTACAAAATTTTGATTACTGGTATTTATCACAAAAAATAAAGGAAGGAAGAAGTGTGATTTCTTTTTCTGAGATCAGTCCAGTCATCTTTTAAAATTTAAACCACAGAACAATAGGTTTTTTAAACTACATACTAATAATTTGGCATGGCACTTTAAAACAGTCAAATTTCTTCTCTTCTTGGTTCCTTGAATCAACACCACTGGTAATATCATGAATGCATTCTCTACTTCGAGCATTAGGGACTTCTCCACCTTCTCTTCAATATTATCTCTCAAGTGCATGCTTACTTTTTTCAATATGTGAACCAATGCCATCATTTTATTTATGTGGGAGGAAAAAAAACATACTTTGTGATTTCAGTTGATTAGGACCTAGAACTACACCTATCTTCTGTGCCCTTAGTGATAAGGGCATGGCTTAGCTTTAGCCTTTTCTCAGCAGCCCCTTGCTTCCACCTTGTACGTTGTGGGGCAAATTACAGAAGTATTCAGGCACACCTCAGTTAATGAAGCCTCTGACCAGGAAGTTCCGTTTTACAAAGCCTTTTTATTGCTGCCCAGCCTGCACTTTTTCTCCTTGCCCTCTATTTAGTTTGAAGTTTTATAAGAGTATCAGGATTGAAAAGATGTTTAGATGTAGGGTAAAAGTAGAAGATGTGGGAAAGCAAGAGAAAAAATGAGATTATGAAAGAGTGATAGAATGGTATTAGAATGTTATGATAATGGATGAAATATTATCATGATTTAAAAACAACAACACAAGACTCCAGGAACAGATGATATTCCAATAGAACTGTTGCAATCCACATTGACAGAGTCACCTCTAATGCTAAGCAACATATGTCAATAGATATGGAAAACAAAACAACAGCCAATATATTGGAAGTGATCAATATACATCCCAATCCACAAAAAAGGAGACGCAAAAGACTGCAGCAACTATAGAACTAATCTCCCATGCAAGCAAAATCATGCTCAAAATTCTGCAACATAGGTTCCAACCATACATGGAGAGAGAAATCCCAGCAGTTCAAGCATGGTTTAGGAAAGGAAGAGGTGACCAGGGATGACACTGCAAATATACGATGACTAATGGAGCATAGCAGGGAGTTACAAAATAAAATCAGTATGTGCTTTATAGACCACAGGAAAGCCTTTGGCTGTATAGATCATGAAAGGCTATGGAAGGCATTTAAAGACATGGGAGTGCCAACACATCTGATAGTCCTAATGAGGAATCTGTACTCAGGACAAGAGGCTACTGTCAGGACAAAACAGAGAAACAGAATGGTTCCCAATTGACACAGGAGTCAGACAAAGCTACATCCTATCACCCTTAACTATTCAAATTTTATGCAGAACATATTGCAAAGAAAGCAGGCTTGGACATGGAAGTGAAAATAGGAGGAAGAAATATCAACAATCTGAGATATGCTGATGAGACCCTAATACTAGCAGAGAACTTCAAAGACCTAGAACACCTACTAAAGAAGATTAAAGAAGAAAGTGCAAAGGCAGGCTTACTGTTGAACATAGAGAAAACAAAAATAATGACCACAGAGAACTTACACACATTCAAACTAAACAATGAGGAAATAGAAATAGTAAAAGAGTTCTCATATCTGGAATCAAACATTGATATAGATGGGGACTGCAGCCAGGAAATCAGAAGAAAATTAAGAATGGGGAATGAGGCTATGAAAGAACTAGAAAAAATCCTAAAATGCAAAGACATACAACTCAGCACAAAAGTCAGAAACATACAAGCCATTGTATTCCCTATTATCATGTATAGATGTGAGAGCTTGACAGTCAAGAAAGAAGATAAGAGGAAAATCAATACATTTGAGATGTGGTGCTGGAGAAGAGTTCTGAGGATTCTGTGGACAGACAAAAAGACAAACAAATGGGTCCTAGAACAGATCAAGACAGAGATATCCCTAGAGGCCAAGATGACAAGACTTGGGCGGGATGCAGACTGGCACTTTAGGCTGGCCTGGGGGTGGAGTAGGGGCAGGGAAACCACATGCCACCTGCCCTGACTCCACCCCAACACCGCGTGTCCAAGGGGGTGCAAAAGAACTGCCATGGTGGCTCAAAGGGTGGCTTTTTGCCACCCCCAAAAGGAGCAGCATTTGCCTGCTCTTTTGGGGGTGGCAAAAGAGAGGATTGGGGCTGCAGTGTGTAGTTGCCACAGCCCCGATCCACCACTCCCAGGGGTGGCCCAGAGCTACCGCTTATGGGCCGTCTGCATCGGCTCTTAGACTGTCATATTTTGGACACATCATGAGAAGGCATGAATCGCTGGAAAAGACAATAATGTTAGGAAAGGTGGAGGGAAGTAGAAAGAGAGAAAAGCCACATGCTAGATGGATGGACTTTATTAAAGAGACTATGGGCCTTTGCAGACTGCCAGAAGTAGTGCAAATTGAGTCCACTTTAACTGCCCTGACTCAGTGCTAGGGAATCATGGGAACTGTAGTTTATTGTGGCACCAGAGCTCTCTGACAGAGAAGGCTCAATGTCTCAGAAAAAAATACAAGTCCCATGATTTCCTAGCACTGAGCCAGGACAGTTAAAGTGGACTCAATTTGCACTATTTATGGCAGTCTGCAAAGGCCCTAAGAATATGAGTTTGCAGGAGCCATGGGTTGAGATCAAGGCGAAGGCAGCTGACAACAAATTATAATGATGTGAAAGGGCATGAGTGGGAGGATGAGAAGGTTTATTATTATACATTATTATTATTATACATCATCTGTTTGTAATTGTTGAATGATGGAGAAATGGAAAATGGAAATACCTGAGAATTTGTCCATGATGATGATGATGATGATGGATTGGTAAGATGTTCAGGGCTTTACTTGCATTTCTAATACCAACATCCTAATTGGATTACAAGTATGCCTGCAGTAAAACAATGTAATAAAACTTTAGCTGGGAAGGAATGGGATTCTACTCCAGCTGTGTATCAGTATGTACCAGCATACAACAGGCAAGGTAAACAGCAGTTGCCTTCAGAATCCCTTACTGAATATGCATGAATGGTAAAACAGAAATAAAAGAGGAAAGCAGATAAGCCTGCCTTACCAGCTGTCCCCAGCATATTTAAAAAAGCTATAGCTATAGCTATAGTTTTTTTTCCAAAAAACAGGAAGTGATTGGTAGTCACTTCCTGTTTTTTTAAAACTTTATTTTAAACAGATAAAATTGAGATAAAAACCAAATACTGCTAGGGAGGGATACATAAGGGTCTACTACAAACAGCCATATAAGTTTAAACCATCATTATCATTAGGCTTCCATAAAAGTCCCATTCCAGAAATTCAAGTGCTGATCTGGTGACTTTAGCTGATTTGAGTAATTGTTAATATACTCCAAAAGAGGACACCATCTCTCCTCAAAAGAAGCACGGTAGAGGTTATCCATCCTGTCTGACAATTTTTCCATTAGTAAACTGTCCCATAGTCTATGCCACCAGTTGTCCATTGTTAAACTGCCCATTTTCCAGTTCTTAGCAATTTCAGTTCTTGTGATGGCCAGGAGAAAACAAATCAATGGTTTATTTTCCAAGTCTTTGTTCCTTCCCAAAAATAAAGAAAGTAGTAAAAGACCTGGTCAGGAAGCTATCTCTTGAAGAGTGATCTCAGAAATAACAGATAAAACATTTGACCAGAACTGTATAGCTCTATCACAATATAACCACATATGGATACATGTTCCTTTGCATTTACATCCTCTCCAACATTGTTCAGTTGTTTGCTTAGAAAATCTAGCCAGTTACACAGGAGTGAGGTACCATTCATACAGTAATTTTAAGGAACACTCTCTAAGCTGGGTAGATCGTGATTTAAATGGGGGGAGGCCCCAAATCTTATTCCAAGCAGCCTCTGTAATTGATATATTTAGATCTATTTCCCATCTCCTTTTATATGCCAGCCCATCACCATATGTTTCCTCTATAAGACAACTATAGCGCTTTCCCGCAATACCTTTAGGGAGCTGGGTGGAGATCTTACAATAACTTTCAAACATTGTAAGGGGGCATAAAGTCTCTCCTTCTCTAACCAAATTTGCTGTAAGGAAGATAATTTGCTGTAGCTGGAGTCATGTGGGCTGAATGGGTGCTAAGGTCATAAATAGCTCATTTGCTGATTTGGGCTTACCCTTGAAAAAAAATATTGTATTGTATAAAGCCCTTTATTTTTACACACACCAAACTGGGAAATGTTGTCAGGACTTTTAAATTTAGGATGCAAAATCAAAGGCCTAATTGGAGAGGGATTGGGAGCTATCAAATAATTCCATTTTCTCCATATCACAAGAGAAGAATGGAAAAAAGGGTTTGTGATTTCTTTAACTGATTTTGTGGTGGAACCAAAAAATAATAAGTCTAATTCTGGAGAAAAATCATTTCCAATTTCCAGTTGAGTCCATTTATTAGAACCATCCCGTCTTATCAATTGAATAAGCTGACATATCTGGAAGGCAGCAAAATAAAATTCAACATGAGGAATAGCCAACCCTCCCTTCTTGGAATCAATAAATCTGAAATCTTTTGGAAATCAAGAATTCTGATTATTGAAGACAAATGTATTAATGGATACTTGCCAGTATTTAAAATAAGCGGTAGGGGGAGTTAATGGTATTGTCTGAAAAAGGAAAAGTAGTTTAGGGAGTAAGAACATTTTGATATGGAGAATGCATCCTAAAAGGGATAGCTGCAGGCTTTTCCATGTTTCCAGGTTCTCTTTCATCCACGTATTAATAGGCCCATAATTATTAGAGATCAGTTGGGAGACATCCTTTGTAATAACTACTCCGAGATACCTAATGCCTGAAAGCTGTACTTGAAAACCAGAGAGTCTTTACCATTTTTCTTGGGAGTGAACACAGGTATTAAGGCATAGCATACTAGATTTCTGGAAATTAATTCGTATTCCAGTAAATCTATCAAAAACTTCTAAAATTCTTATTAGGGGTAAGAGTGAAGAATCTGGATCTGACAAAAAAGCCAAAATATTGTCAGCATAAAGACTAATTTTTTACTCAGCTTTGTTAATCATAATGCCCTTTATCATCAAGTTATTTCTAATACTACAGGCTAATGGCTCAACTGCAATAGCAAACAAAAGGGGGGAGAGAGAGGACATTGTTTTGTGCCTCTTTGTAACTTGATTAATAGGGAATCTCTCCTGTTAATATGTATCATTGCCTGAAAAATTGTGTAGAGATTCCTAACCAGGGAGATAAATTTATTTCCAAAATTCATGCTGTCAAGAAGACTAAAAAGATACTCCCACTCCAACCTGTCAAAAGCCTTTAGGGCATCCAAAGATAATAAAGTGACAGGGGTCTTTGACAGGTTGGAGTAATGAACTATATTCAGCACTCTTCTAGCAGCATCTGTTAATGAACATGCATGAACAGTAAAACAGAAGTAAAAGACGAAAGCACATAAGCCTGCCTTACCAGCTATCCCCAGCATATTATAAAAAAGCATATAGCTATAATTATAGCCACCAAAATGGAAATGATAAGAAAAGCAGAGGCTGGTAAAGAAAAAAAAATCACTGGTTGCATTTTGGAAGATGCTTTTAAGATGTCTTTAGGAGGTTCAAAATGTTTTTGTTTGTTTATACAAGACTTACCTGACCTGTCTGTTTCATTTCATAAGGGCATTATGCTAATTTGGGATAAAAAGTTTGCTAAAACATGCTGAACTGCTCTTCTTTTTTTATGGTGTAGGAACCTATAAGTCTGTTCCTTTCATGTTATTTCTGCCTCTGGTACCAAATTTTCTGTTGAAGAGGTAATGCTCAGGGGCACATCTACTTTCTTAACTTGGGTATACGTGTATATTATAATTGCTCCCTTATGTTTATGTTCTTTTTTATGCTTAAACAAACTCCATCCTGGCACAAAATGAGAAAGAGATTCACTCTCTATAAAGAAAGGAAAAAAGGTCATTTTAACTGAATTGACCTAAATATTTAACCATGCTCCACTTAAAGATTATAAGGATTCAACTATTACTTACGTTATAAAAGAACAGTTTTACATTTCCACTTTTAAATCTCTCATAAGCTTCTTGCAGAGATCAAATGAAGTTTGTTTGCCAGATCTCTATGTATGAAAACCTGTTCTGCATTAGACATTTAAGGGGGGGGGGGGAGAGAGAGAGAGAGAGAGAGAGAAGGTGAAGAGATGTACTAAGCTCTGTAAATCCAGTTAGTGGGATAAACCTCTCTAAATCATTTTCCTCCTAGTCAGGATTCTAGCGGCAGCAGCACTTTTTCCTAAGCTGATTCTATTTTCTTTGTGGTATGGCTTGCAAGCCTTCAATTGAACTAAGCCCCATCAGTCCCATACAATCTGCCTGTAAGAACATGATGGGGAGGGCAGAGAAGACAGTGCAGTTCTAATAGCAACATCTTAGGAATGGGGCTGGACAAGGGGGTGAGCTGCAAACAGCATTCTGGTGTCAATCTGCAGCAGCTGCATCCCTGCACACTATAACATTGTTCAAATCCCACTGGTTTTAGTAGTATTTAAACAATTCATCTATGCCCTGGATTGCAAGCAGCATGGGAAAGCTGAATGCACAAAATGAAAACACCTTTAAAAATCCCCTGAATGTCTGGTCAGCATGGCCAAGTTTTCCTTCCCCACAAATGAAAACCAGAGGTGTACCTGCAATGGTAAATTCTTATTTGTTCCCCTTTGTTGCCACAGTTGAAAATATGGAACAACATAATTTGTCTTCATGCTTCCAAGAGAATGAAACATTACTTTTTGGGGGGAGACTGCTTGCATTTCTGAGAATGTTTTTTATGCAGGTTTTGCTATTATGAAAATAGCAACAAAACAACAACAACAAAAACTTGTGATAGCAGTGGTAAACTTTGATGCTTCTTGAATAGACTTCTTACAATTAGAAGTATAGGACAGGTGGTTTATGTCTTCTTCATTGATCAGCTGGTCTATCTGCTTGCTGTGTGGGTCTGCTTTGCTTCATATAGGGAAAAGGCTATAGTTTGTGGATAGTTTGTAGGTCTAGTGGTATGTGGCAGAAACAGGCAGAGCAAACTGACATAGGAAACAGATGATGAGCACTTGCACACACACACACACACACACACACACACACAGCCAAGACCACCTACTGAGTTAACAGTGATGGAATCCACATGAGTGTGAGTCACAGTATGGTATCCCTATCATTTGGAAGATCCAATGTCTCCCACACTGGGACTGACCCTGTACGTCCACACCCCAAAGAACCTTAAGGGAATTTATGAAGTGGGAATACAGATGACATACAAGCTCTATCTCCTCCAAAATGGAAGCTAGTCCTATTCCAAATTTTTAGTCATGAAAAATGTGAGAAATCAGCTAGCAAGGTAAAACTGTTTCAACACAAAATAGAGGGTAGGTAGGAAGATTCTTCCCAAATGCTAAAAGAGTTTTGTGGAAGTATATTTATGTTTCTTAGGTGGGCATAAGTCAAGACTCCTGTCTTCATATCCACCCAAGGAAAGGATTACCCATCATATTTACCAGATAACCTCTTGATTACCTGGAACCCACAAAAAGAAACATGGGCATCTGGAATTGAGTTTGATGTACCAAAGAGAAAGAATGGCCTCATTCCCACTTACAAATAAATCAGTTTGTGATCTGAATCGATGGATCAGTTCAACAATGGAGTGTGATTCACACTACATTTGCCCCGATAGATTTTTCTTGTCATTCACATTGACTAATGAATCGATTCAAAATGGACCCTCTTCAGCCAGCCAGCAAATTTAAAGGGCAAATTTAAATCACTTCCAATCCACATCTGTTCACACTTGCACTGAATCGATTTATTACAAAAGAAGTGGAAAAATGAGCATCAAAAAGACACATGCTAGATGGGTCTAGCATTGGGAGGGGCTCGCCAAACTGCTTCGGCGATCCAGCTCAAGTGTGAACCAGGGTCATTTAGACCACTTCAAACTGGTTAGTAAACCAATTTATAATGTAGTGGAAATGAGGCCATAGTGGTGCCCTGCCAGGCTGTTATACCTATAGACCCTGAGACAGGCCACAGAGTTAAGTCTGGGCCCCTCAGAATTTTTTGCACAAATTACATAAACCTTTATAGAAAACCCCCATTCTCATGCTGATGTCAAGTATTCTCATGGAGGTTGTCAATCTTTCTGCAGGCTACTTGAAGAGACAGTCTCTCCCATCAAGAATGAAGTATTTTGTGAATACCCTTCACATCTTTAGCTGCACTTCAATCCTACACATGAAAACCTATATTTGACACCTTATCTGTGTGTAAGAGTGAAGTGTGCTTCTCTGTCCTTTTTGGTTTTATAGGAATAAATAAAGGGGAAGCTAAATGTGATGCTGGATGTATCTCTTTAGGCTGTATAAGTCTTCTTTGAAATGCAAATAATAGCTGCACCAGGGCGAATGGAAGAAAGCAGGTTTGGGACTTTGTGTGCGTGAACCTACTACTCTGCTACAGTCTGAACACACAAACACACAAAAACAAAAAACAAAAATAGAAACAAAAAACCCTTCTCTGAAACTGTTATTTAGATCAAAAGGGGAGAGATCATTCTCAGAGGACATGAACCTTTATATTTCTGGATGAGTCACCACTTTAGATATTATTATTATTATTATTATTATTATTATTATTGATCAGAACAAGGGCACAGCATTTCCTCATTCAGAGTCTAAAAGGACGTCCTTTGCATTTGACTACCATTCTACAGAGAGCAATGTAAACTGCTAGTTAGAAGGTAGTGCTTAGAGAATAGGATTGGGGGACTTGGATGATGAACTAGAGGGCATGCTTATCAAATTTGCAGATGACATTAAGTTAAGAGAGGTAGCTAATACCACAGAGGACAGGATCAGAATTCAAAATGACCTTAGTAGATTAGAAAGCTGGGCCAAAACTAACAAAATGAATTTCGACTGGGAGAAATATAGTGTACTACACTTGGGCTGTAAACAGTGCACAGGATGAGTGACATGTAGCTTGATAGCAGTACATGCAAAAGGGATCTAGGAGTCTTAGGGGACCACAGGCTGAAGATAAGTCAGCAATGTAATGCAGGAGCTAAGAAAACCAAATGCAATTATATGCTGGCCATCAACAGAAATATAGGGATTGAGGGAAGCAGTACATGCAAAACAGCATTCAATACACACAGGTACTTTCTTCTCTATAAATAGTTTCTCTCCCACTCACTGACACCTTGTTTTAATGCATCATGTTAAAACACTGAATAGTTTTTGCTTGGAAAAGACTGAGGCTAGAGTAATGCATTACCAGGGACAGCTTGGATAGCTTTATATGTAGTAGTACAGTTAGGTAACTCTAGACCAGGGGTAGGCAGCCTTTTTGAGCCGGGGGCCGGGTTGCTGTCCCTCAGACAATTGGAGGACCGAAGCACCAAAAATAAATAAATAAATAAATAAAATTAAAATTAAAATTAAATAAAAATATTTTTTAAAAAATAAAAATAAAAATGTGGCGATTTTGCCAAGAAAATCCCAAGAAAAAGTAATAACAACAATAATCAATATCATAACCATAACCACAAGAAACAATAACGGAGACATAGGGCATCCTTGTCTGACTCATCTCTGAATGCTAAATTCTCTCGATTTTTCTCCATTGATTAACAACCTGGCTTTTTGATCTGTGTATATAGATTTAATCCAATTTATGAATTTATCCCCAAAGTTCAATTTCTCTAATATCAATAACATGGTTTCCCAGTTTACAGAATCAAACGCCTTTTCTGCATCGAATAATAAGATTGTAAGTTTTTTATCATTATTTTGTTCATAATATTCTATGATGTCAATAACAATTCTTATATTGTGCTTTATATACCAATAATAATAATAATAATAATAATAATAATAATAATAATTTGTACCCCGCCCCTTTGGGATCAATCGAGGTGGCTCACAATAAAATACAATACAATAGAAAAACAAATTACATCCCATTAAAAATTAAAATAATTAAAATTAAAACAACATTAAAACCCTGCTTGATCTTCATGTATTTTATTTTTTAGAACTTCCTTCAGTCTGGATGCCAATATAGTTGCAAAGATCTTACAGTCTACATTCGTTAGTGATATTGGCCTATAGTTTTCTATCTGCTTACAGTCTTTACCTTCCTTTGGAATCAGCAAAATATCCGCATGTTTCCAAGTATCTGGGATTCCATTTATTAGAATATCATCAAAAGTATCTTTCAAAGGTTCCACTAAAGATGTTAAGTTATTTATTGCTCTACCAATTTCTTCTAGAGTAATTTTAGCATTAAGTTCTTCTTTAAATTTATTTGAGATTTGTGGAATTTGTGGTGTGTGTTTTTTTCCCAAAAATTCTCTTATTTCCCTTTTCTTTTCCTGATTTCTTTTGTCTGTAGAGAATAAATTCTTGAAATAGCCTGCTATTATTTGTCTTAGTTGATTTTGGTGTATTAATTCCTTTCCTTCTACCTTTAATTTGATTATTGAGTTCTTTTCTTTTTCATTTTTAAGTTTCCTGGCTAATCATTTCCCTACTTTGTTCACATGTTCAAAATGATAGTGTTTAATATATTTTATCTTGTTAGATATTTCTAGTATTGAGATATGATTTATTTTATTCCTTAATGTTTGCCATTCTTAGTTTTTGTGGGGTTTTTCAGGCTGTGTGGCCATGTTCTAGAAGAGTTTCTTTCTGACATTTTGCCAGCATCTGTGGCTAGCATCTCTGAAGATGCTAGCCACAGATGCTGGCGAAAGGTCAGAAAGAAACTCTTCTAGAACATGGCCACACAGCCTGAAAAACCCCACAAAAACTATGGATGCCGGCCATGAAAGCCTACGACTTCACTTTGCCATTCTTGTTGGATCTTTTTATTTTTTGGTGATCTTTTAAGTTCTTGTTCTTTTTGTGCTAATTTTTCCATTAGTTCTTTCTCTATTTTACTCTTTTTTCTTTCTGGCTTCTTGTTGTATAAGCAGACCTCTTGCTACCGTCTTTCCTGCATCCCATGTTGTACTCATACTCAAATCTTCAGTTGCATTTTCTTGGAAGTAAAGTCTTAATTGTTATTTTATTTACAACTTCTTCATCAGCTAATAGGTGTTATTTTAATTTCCATGAATATTCTTTCTTATTTTGCATAATTTTTAATTCAACAGGGCAGTGGTCTGAGAGCGATCAAGGAAGAATTTCTATTTTTCAAATTTCTTTACAGATTAATCTTGAAACAAGAATTAAGTGAATCCTAGACCAGGACTTGTATCTATCAGAGAAGAAGGTGTAATTTTTAACTTCTGAATGTGTCATCCTCCAAATGTCTTCCATATTCAAGTCCTGTATGAGATCAAATGTGCTATGGGGGAATTTCCCTTGGTATTTCTTCCCCCCTTTATATGAAGATCTATCTTTTGGGGGGGGTCTAAAACTCCATTCCAGTCCCCTGCTATAATTATTCTTTCGTAATTAAGTTATGCCATTTTTGATTTAGTTTTTTGTAAAATTTCACTTTATTTTCCTGTGGTGTATAAGTGTTTAATATCAATGTTTTTCCCCCTTGTATTTCTACCTCTAGAACCAAATAATGTCCTTGTTTATCTGCAAATATCTCCTTTGTCTTATTATGATTTTTAACGTAGATTGCAACCCCTTTTTTTCTTGTGCTTTTCACTGGCTGCCATAAATTATCTACCCAATTTTTTTATTTTCTATTTTTTAAATTTTTTTCTTGATATGCATTTCTTGTAGACACACAATATCTCCTCTTTGTTTATGTAGAAATTTGCTTCTTTTAAATTTAGAATTTAAGCCATTAATGTTCCATGAAAATAATTTGAATATCATGTTATCTTATTGAAAACGTATTTTATTTAACAGATTTATATTAGTATCTTTTCCTCCTTCTTCTCTTTACTTTTGTTTCTTTATATTGTCTTTTTATTTTAGTCTTATCTTGTTTTCTTCTGTTTCGTACAGTTTTTTCTTCTAATTCTGAATCTGTGTCTTCCTTATCTAGTTCTCCCTCTTCTGTATCTTCTAATCTGCTATGGTAAATTAGTTCCATTTCCTTTGCCTCTTTATCTGCAATACTATATAGTTTGGTTCTTGTTTCTGTGTTTACATCCTGTTCTATTGTAGTTTTTTCTTCAGCTCTTGTTTTCATCTTCTGTTCCTTTCCTTTTTATTTTCTGTCTCTCTCTCCTGGGGAGGGATTTCTTTCTTCCATCATCTTGACTGCTCTCCCCTTTAGATTTTTAGTTAGAAAATCATTTGCCTTTTGTGGGGAGTTGATTATATAATTTTTTTGTCCTATGGAAAAAGAACACCTTCTGTTTTTCCCCATTTAAATTTTATATTTCTTTGTCTTAAATAGAAAGTTAGATTTGAATACTCTTTCCTTTTCCAAAGTAACTGTGGTGGAAGATCCTTAAAAATCTGCAATTCTTGTTCTTCTATATATAAACTTTTTTTTATAATTTGTTGCTAAAAATAGGTCTCGTACTCTTTCTCTTACAAAGTGTACTGTTATGTCCCTTGGTAGGTTGTTATTTGTAGCTATCCTGGAGTTTACTCTGTGGACTTTGTCAATTTCCAAATCCAGCTATTCAGTTGACCACTCGATGTATTGTGCCGGGGGAGAATGATTCTTGCACTCAGGTCTTCATTATATTTTTCACTCAAACCCCTGATTCTTAATGCTCTTCCTTTTAAATGTAATTTTAAAAATATCAGATGGTTTTCTTTTTGTTGTAATATTTTTTCTATAGTGCTTGTTTTCCCTTCTAGATTCTCTGTTTTTCTTTTTTTTTTTCCCCCAAATGCTTTATTGGAGAATTTAAATTATTATACATATCATCATTTGACTATGTACATATTGTAGTGCAAATAAAATTAAGATGTTGTTTCCCTTTGCATAGCCTTCATTACAAATGAAAGGGAAAAAAAAGATATCATTAACAATCTGAAAAATAAAAGTTGCTTAAATAAATAGACATCTATGTTTGTATATATCGATAAATCACCTTTGCAAATAAAATTTTCCTTCATATCCTATTATGAACCATATCCTCTAACATCCCCCTAAGATATGAGGAAACTTTCTATTTTTTTCCCATTTTAGGTTGAAATCTTTCTCTTGTTTGTTCTTGATTAACATTGTCAGTTTATCCATTTGCATTAAATCTCTTATTTTCTGTTTCCATTCCTCAAACATTTGCGTATTATTTCTTTTCCAATACTTAGATAGGATCAATCGTGCCCCAATAATCAAATACAGTATTACTCTTATTTCATCTTTTTTAAGTACCCTTTCAGATTGTCCGTTATGTTCAATAAATATAATTTGGGGTCCATTTTTATCCTAACATTAAATATTTCCATTATTTTGTTGTGAATAATATTCCAAAAATCATTCGCCATTCTGCACGTCCACCACATATGGAAGAGCTTAGCATCTTTTTGTTGACATTTCCAGCACCTGCCAATTTCTTCTTTATTTTGTTTGGCCAACCTTGCCAATTTCTGCAGATAAAGTTGACATCTATACAATACTTTATAATAATTCTCAATCAGGTAGGCACTTTTTGTAAACCTTACATTATTCATCCATGTCTTTTCCCAGATTTCTAAGTCGATATTTTCTTTTATGTCTTGCATCCATTTAATAATACATTCTTGAATGCAGTCCTCTTTTAACTCTATCTCTAGTAGGCATTGGTATAATCGTGTTATCATGTGTTTGTTCCCTTTTTCAAAGATTTTTTCTAGTTCTTTTTTCCTTGTTTTAAAACCAAGGGTTTGTATATCTTTTTTGTATCTCGTTCTAATCTGCATATAGGTATACCAATGGAATTCAAACCCTACCTTTTGTAGTTCTTTGTGAGATCTTAAATTTACATTTGGTCCAGAGCAATCCATTAAGTCTTTGTATGTAATATATTCACCCATATAGAAAGTATCTATTTTAAAAGCTTCCATAGGTGAGGTCCAGCATGGAATTTGGAAATAGAAGTTTTGCTTATATTTATTCCATATTATGAATAAGGCGTTTCTAATTATATGTTTATTAAACTCCTTTTCCACCTTTTTCTCGCAATAGCATAGATACCAATGCCAGCCTTTGTCTAAATCAGCACCTTCTAATATTAATGCTTTTGTGTGTGTTAAGGTTACCCAATCTTTTATCCATGTTAACGCTGCAGCGTCATAATAGATTTGCAAATTTTGGAGTTCTAAGCCTCCTCTTATCTTTTCATCTTGTAAAGTTCTCATTTTTATTCTGGATTTTTTCCTCTGCCAAATAAAATCCCTCAAATCTCTGTTCCAGGCTTTAAAACTGAATGAGGAGATATATATATAGGGATGGTTTGGAAAAGGAATAAAACTTTAGGTAGCACTTAGGATTGTATAACTGCTATTCGTCCAAGTATTGAGAGCTGTAACTTCTTCCAACTATTTAACTTTAATTTGTTTCCATGTTTGATGATAATTGTTCATTAAAAGAGTGGAGTTTTGATTTGTTAAGGTAATACTCAAATATTTTACTTTATTAATTATTTGAAGATCAGTTTTAGCCTTTAACTCTTTCTCATCTATTATAGTAAAGTTTTTAATCAATATACTGCTTTTCTGTTTATTGATCTTAATGCCTGTCATCGCACTGGTTGCTTCTAAAATTTCCCATAGTTTCTTAATACTCTTTTTTGGATCATCTAAAATTATAGCCACGTCATCCATGAAGGCTTTAACTTTATAATGTTGATTTCCTACAATTAAGCCCGATATGTGTTTGTCATTCCTGATTTTCCTATGGACATTTCAAGTATCATTATGAACAGCAAAGGGGAGAGCGGACAACCCTGTCTTGTCCCTTTGTTTATTTTACATTTTTCTGATTTTTTTCCCCATTAATGTCTATCTGCGCCTCTTGATAATTATAGATTTCTTCTAACCATTTTATCATTCTGTTACCTATTTTGGATTGTCTTAATGTTTCTTTCATATAAAACCAGTTAACATTATCAAATGCTTTCTCATAGTCAAGAAAGACAATGCCCAGTTTCTTATTTTTATGATGTTCATAGTATTCGATGATGACTACTAAAGTTCTTACATTGTTTTTTATATTTCTACCTGGTAGAAAACCAGATTGATCCTCATGTATCCATTTTGATTTAATTTTCTTTAGTCTTTCCGATAGTACTGTTGCAAAAAAATTATAATCAATATTTAACAGTGATATAGGTCTATAGTTTTGAATTTGGCTTAAATCTTTGTCAGCTTTTGGGATCAATATAATCACTGCCTCTCTCCACGTTTGCAGGCAATGACCTGTTTCTATTGCATTAACAGTTTCATGGAGTGGGGTAATTAATTCCTCTTTAAATATTTTGTAATATTTTGCTGTAAGACTGTCTGGGCCCGGGGCCTTGTTCTCTTTTAATTTCATAATAGCATTCATTAATTCCTCTTTGGATATTTTTTGGTTCAAAATTTCTTGTTGCTCTACTGAACATTTTGGTATGTTTTCCTGATTTATAAATTCTCAAATTTTTATTTTCTTTTCTTCTGTGGTTTGATACTCTCTAAATAATTTCTTAAAATATTCTGTCACAATTTGTTTAATTTTACATTGTTGGGTAAATTCTTTTCCTTCTTCTTTTAATTTAATAATCAATTTTTTCTCTTTGTTTTTTAATTCTATAAGATAACCATTTGCCAGTTTTATTCACATTTTCAAAGTAGTTTTGTTTTGAGTATTTTATTTTATTTGCTATCTGCATTGTAAACTTTTGATCTATTTTTTCCTTAATTAATGGATTTGTTCACACAATACTTTGTCACACGGTCTTTCTTTCAATTCTTTTTCTTTGTCCCTTATTTGCTCCATGATTTCTTTTTCTTTTTTCCCCTTTCCTTTCTTTCTCTACTTTCTTGTTCAAGAAAGTAACCTCTTATAACCACCTTCCCTGCATCCCATACAATTTGGGACGCAGTACCCTTGTTTGAATTTCCTTCGAAATAACATTTTAATTCCTTTTTTATCCTTTGTATGGTTTCTACATTTGTAAGCATGTAATCTTTCAATTTCCAATTGAATTTTCATTTAAATGTGGAGAGTTCTAAAGTCACCACACAATGGTCAGATAGTGTTCTGGGCAGTATTACTGTCTTCATAGTTTCCCTTACTAATTGTTTAGAAATACAAATTATATCAATTCTTGACCAACTCATATGTCTATTCGAGTAATAAGTATAATCTTTGCTTGTGTTGTGACTTAATCTGCAAATATCAATTAAGTTTAGTTTTTCCATAAGGGTAAATGCTTCCTGTGGTAGTTTACCCTGAATTTTTTTGTTCTACAATTAGATTTATCATTTGCTGGATCCCAGACCCCATTCCAGTTGCCTGTAATTATACATTTGTCATAATCTAGCTTAATCAACTCATAATGTAATTTCTTAAAGAATTTTTCTTTATTTTTTGAGGAGCACATAAATTAACTAATAATACTTTAACTACATTAATGAACAATTCTATTGCTATATACCACCCATTATCATCTTTCAAAATTTCTCTCGATTGATTTTTGGTACTAACATAAATGGCTACCCCTTTTTTTTATCGCACGCGGCATACAAATCACCCAATTTTTCCCTTTTCAGGATGTGAAGATCTTTTTCCCTAATATGAGTTTCTTGTAAGTATATCACCTCTGCTTTTTGTTTTTTTAATTGTAAAAAAACTTTGCTACGTTTGCATTTTGAATTTAGTCCATTAATATTCCACTATACTTTTTTTAAAGCATTATTTAATACTTAGGTGTACCTTCTCTCTTTTTAACGCTTATTTTTCTTAGACTTTTTTATTCTCTTTTTTCCTTTCTTCCCTTATGTTTGTGTTAAATGACTTCTTGTTTTCCTATTTCTTGTTTTTTCTGTGGTTATGGATTGGTTGGAATCTGAATCCTTCTCTGAATCTGATTCTTTTTCTTCATCTGAGGTCTCTTTTTCAGACTCAACTGAACTAATATTTTGATCACCTATTCCTTCTTTTTTATTTGATTTTTTTGATCTCGTTTCCATAGATGTTGACTTAGGGCCTAAGCAGACTGCCAGAAATAGTGCACATTAAATTGAGGCACTGCCCTGGCTCAGTGCTAGGGAATCATGGGAACTGTAATTTATTGTGGCACCAGAGCTCTCTGACAGAGAAGGCTCAATGTCTCAGAAAAAAATACAATTCCCATGACTCCCTAGCACTGAGCCAGGGCAGTGCCTCAATTTAATGTGCACTATTTCTGGCAGTCTGCTTAGGCCTTTACTGTGTTCCCCCTCCAACACCGTAACCTTCTCTTGTCTTTCTTGGGTTTCACCAATCGTTTTATTTTTGGTTAAGAAGTTTTTCATTTTTTCATCAGAATTTGTCGTATATCTCTCTTTTTTGTATGTAAATGATACACCTTCCATTTTTTCCCATTTATATTTCACGTTATTATGTCTAAGAAATTCTGTTAATAGTATGTATTCCTTTCTCTTCTTTAATATTTGATTTGGGATTGCTTTAAATATTTTAATTTCTTTATCATCAATTATTAATTTTTTGTTATAGCTTATTTCGAGGAACAGGTCTCTAACACGTTCCCTCACGAATAGCACCATAATATCTCTAGGTAACTTTTTGTTCCTTGCTATCCATGAATCCACCCTATATATATTATTGATCTCTAGATCTCATTGTTCGCCTGCCCACTCAACAAAGTAAGCAAACACAGGAGTGATTCTTGTGACGAGATTTTCATTTATTTGTTCGTCAACCCCTCTTAATTTTATAGCTTTCCTATTCATTCATATTTCTAAATTTGCTTTGTAATATTCCGCATTTAATTGCTTCTCTTCTAATTTTTCAGTTCTTTTCTCTACATTTTCTATTTTGTCTTTAACTTCTATAGTACTTTTTTTTTCAATGCTTTAATTTCCCCTGATGAGAGATTCTCTGTTTTTCTTGATATATCTAACATCTTCCCTTTGATACAATTGCTGGGCTATGGGACTTACCCAGAGCACAGCATAATGCTCCTCCGTTTACTACCAGCCAGACAGTTTGCAGCAGGGTAATTTTCAGCTCTGACAGCTTGCTCCTTGCACCTGCTCATGTCCACTGGAAATATGTTCTTTCTGTTGATGGGTAAAAGTTGTTTTCTTATGAACATCTTGCCCTGGTGATAACCACTTGAATGGGTACATTCTTTGGATTGACAGGAATGTTAGCACAGTTGTTCAAATATGCTTTGCAACTTCTTGAATGACATCTGTACAGCATTTCTAGATGAGGAATCTTCAAGTTATAAAATTCACTACTGGGGAAAACAACATTCTCCTAATTTTTCATGCAAATACAGCTAATGAACATAAAGTAGGCAGTAACACAAGACCAGGTGTGTTTCTTGGCTAACATATTCCCTAACTTTACTGAGCCAAGAAACAGGTTGGAGATGGATGAATGTTTTAATACACCCAAAGTGGTTATATATTAACTAATAAACATGAAACTACTGTCCATGTATAAGTCTATTGAAATATCAATTTTAAAAAGGCATTAGTATGAAAACTGATTTTCCAAGCCACATAGCACCTGCGGCGAACTTTTATTGTTCTTGTTCCATTAAAGATGAACTGGGCATTTATAGAAATGGGGACTGCAGTCAGGAAATCAGAAGAAGGTTAAGATTGGGAAGGGTGGCTATGAAAGAACTAGAAAAGATTCTAAAATGCAAAGATATACAACTTAGCACAAAAGTTAAAATCATACATGCCATTGTATTCCCTATTACTATATATGGATGTAAAAGCTGGACAGTTAAGAAAGATGATGGGAAGAAAATCAATGCATTTGAGATGTGTTGCTGAAGAAGAGTGCTGAGGATCCCATGGACAACCAAAAGGACAAACAAATGGGTCCTAAAGCAAATCCAGCTGCTCTAGGAAGCCAAGATGACCAAACTGAGGCTGTCGTACTTTGGACACATAATGCGAAGGGAGGACTCATTGGAAAAGACAATAATGCTGAGAAAAGTGGAGGGAAGTAGAAAGAGCGGAAGGCCATATGCCAGATGGATGGACTCTATTAAGGAGGTCACAGGTATGGGTTTGCAAGAATTAAGCAGAGCAGTGGAGGACAGAAGGTCTTGACGATGTCTCATCCATAAGGTCGCCATGAGTCAAGAGTGACTCAAGGGCAACAAACAAAAGGTAATTTTATATAGTAGTCCCTTGGTATCCACAGATTTGCCATCTACTGATTCAAGCATCTATGGATGGCAAGCCTGCATTGAGGAGGAGCAGGAGGAGGAAAAGAAGGAAGTGTTGGTGGATGAGGTGGCTCCCTGCTGCCCCCTGCCCACCACAGCAGTGAGGCATACTTAGCAAAGCTGGGGCAGCACTGGCTCAGCCAGCCAGGCTGAACAGGGGAAGGAAGGACAAGAAGGAGGGAGGAAGGTGAAGTTCTGTTGTCCCCAGTGGTGGCACAGCCCTGTGGCCACACTGCCATTGGGGACAATGAAACTCGAGCATCCATGGATTTTGGTATCTGTGGGAGGTGCGGTCTGGAACAGATCCCCTGCAGATACCGAGGCTTGATAGTATAACCATTGGAAAGGAAAGGTGTCACTATCTCAACCACCCATGATTTTTTTTGATTTTTTTAATTGGTTTTTGGAGTATTTTGGATTTTGGAATTTCAGATAAGGAAGACAACCTGTATGTGGAAGAAGGTAAACTAAAATGTTTTAGAGACATCACTATGGATAGGATAGGGTAACGTCCTGGTGATGTCATTGAGAATCCAGTTGGGATCCTTTCTGCATAGCTGCATTCTGTTTGATTTCTTTATCATGCTGAAGGGAAAGGCAATCTTGGGAACTAAGGGCCAAACTAGGCCTTATATAAATAATGTAGCTTGAGATATAAACCTTGTGGGGTGCAATTTTGAGTTTCCCAGGGTGTTACCTCTTTTAAAGGGAAACAAAAATATGCAGGTATGAAAGTTAAATTTGTTCTAACTTTCACTAGCAGTACAAGCAGAAATGTGGGTCAGACTATATTTTAAATATGCTTTCCTAAAGAATAAAGACTAACTCAAGGAAAACAACACATATGCAGTTTGTAGTTTAAAAAACAAATAATAATGACTTTTAATAAATAAATGCATAACAAACTAAATCCTATCCTAACTGGTGATGGTGTGGGTAAAGAAGGAAAAGACTGTTAACCTCACTCAGAGGAGGCTGTTACTCAGACTGAGAGGAGACTGATGAAGACATTTTTGAATTTTCAGAGAAAGACAGTCTTAAAGGGGGAGCAAACTAAGTAGGAATCCCTATCTATATAATGAGTGGAAAGAGAATGCATAGTTTTTTTCTAACAAAACTTCCTCTTGTTTTCCTATAAAAGAATGAGAGATCACATTTTTCTTCTCACCTAAAATATTTTTTGCCAGTATTGATCTTCTCACATTTGGGAGTTCTCACATTTGGGAAAAGAATTTTACACAAGTTGTACAAAGCTGTTTCATGGGCATTTAAAAACCAGAAGCATTGGATCTTTAAATTTTATTTTGTTTACATTTTTGCTTAGTCAGCCAGTCAGTCTGTGCTTGCTGTATGTGCATGTGTGTCTATTCTGTGTTTCAAAAAGTAAAAATACATTGCTATTGCTCAGAGACTTTGATATTGCAGAAACTTCAGTGGAAAAAAGATATTCTTCATCCTGGTATCACATTGGATGTGAGATTTCAGAATCCTCTTCCCCTTTTAAACTTCCATGGATGTTCAGTGAGAAGGGACAATTTAGAGGACAGGACCTGTAGAACAAGTAGCCTGAGAGTACAGTAGTCATTATTTGCATCAGGACCTTCATACATACATTAGGAAAAAGGAAGAACAAAAAACAGAGATGATAAGTAATTGAAAACAAGTGTAGTTTGACCAGATACATGCAGAATTCCAGGAAGGAATTCAAATGGGGGAGAAAACTGGAAACATCCCTGGTTCATGCAGCACAAGGTTATATAAATGCTTTATCCTTGAGGGTCCCATCCAGTGTTATTGGAAATCATGTATATGAATATACATGTACAGACATAAAAATACTTTATATAGCAACATTGGTGGAAGATGGGTTGGGGGGGGGGGTTGGGGAAACTATTTCAGAACTAATGAAGGAGGGGCAGCCTATCCAAACCTGCCCATCAATCCTGATGGACATCACCAATTCAGAATATTATTGGTGTAGAAGTAGCAAAATTGGTTGCTTCAGGGCAGCAAAACATCATTGATGGGCATCATTGCTTTTCAATATGTTGTTTCACACAAGGGCTTCAAAGCCCTGGCAGGAGGAGGAAGTCTTATCTTCTACTCACTTCCAGTGATTCCAATTGGCATAACTGCTTTGATACAGGTGCATAATAAGCTTTGTCCTCCTCCTTCAAGCATTTGGCAAAGATATGCATGCCACACAACACATGACACATTAGCACACCCTACAATTGCATGCTGAAACATCCAATGGTTAAATTCATATTTATCTCAGGACTGTATCACACAAAGCTGCCAAAGCAGCATTGCAGCAGGCAAGTAGCCTAGGTGGGCATACCTTATTACACGAAACCATGTTTGTCCTATAGCTGTTTTGTTTTCCCTCCATTCCTGGAGAGTTCCTTTTTATTGATGAACAAAACCATGAATGACTCCAATTGAGCTGCTTTTCTACTATTGATTGATGTGTGGTAAGTTTTTCTTGCTGTAGTTCCAATATGCAGGTAGTCATGTGGTGCAATGGGGTGTGGCTATGCCCTTCCCCCCCTTGCTATTTTCATACAGGCTGTTTTTCTTTTCTTTTTCCAATTTCTTTTCTTTTCTTTTTACTTAACTCAATTGCTGTGACTGCCAATTGAAAATACCCTTAAAAAAACAAAACAGACCAAAAGACATTCTGGGAGAGGCACAGGGTTATGAAGGCTGGTGTGCAGAAGACAGAGCCTGAAACTATAGCAGCTCCATGGCACCTTTGAAGAGCTGTGCAAAAATGACTGTCACCAAACCAGTATGTTTGCATTTCCTACACTAATGTGATTGTGGTATCTTAGCGGCCTGATGTGATAATGTCCTCAGTAATCATTACTGACCTTTTTGTCAGTTTTGAAAGGAGCAACATTTTGCTGCTCTTTTCTGGGCCAGCAAAAGGGAGGATTGGGGCCGAGGCGTGGGGCAGCCTTGGCCCCAATCCTCCGCTTCCCAGGGCAGCCCAGGGCCACCGGTCTGCATCTCCTCTGAGTCTTGAATTATAAATAGTATTCCAAATTCACAAAAAACCTTGTATTTTCATGATGTACAGAGAAAATTGTTGAAATTATTTTTTGTATGTACAAGCAAAATAAATAAAGATTTACATCCCTAGTAAGATTTGACTTCTCGTCTTGCTAGTCCTATGGAACTTTGTGATTTACATTGCAGACATATGGACTAGTAATTTATTTTCTGAGCTGGTATTTCAGGGGACATTGTTTCCAAGGCTGAACTAATTATCAGCCTCACACGTTTTTCTTGATATTTCTTTCAGGTTCTCTTAAACATCTTGTTTAAATTTTAATTTAAAAGGTCTACCATCAAGCAAATAACAATTTGGGGGATATGTGATGTTTCAGGGTGATGAATTACTTAAATGTATGGGGTTGCCTGCTTAGATCTGCTCATTATCACACTTTAAAAAAAAATCAGTCTGAAGGCAGATGTGTTTATATGGGATTTTGGAATGGTGCTGAAGTAAACTTGACTATACTCTGCTTTTTCATTTGCTTTGCTAGTCAGTCCAAGACCCAAAGTAGTGACAATAACATGAGAGAAGAAAGGAGAAGAAATCAAATTTAGAATAAAAGTTTCAGAGAGAAATCTATAGAGGGTTTCTCCCCTCCTCATGTCTGCATAAGTCTGATAATGAAATGGGGAAAGAAGCATTATGCTGTCTTTTGAATCCAGACTAACTCACTCACTCATCCTTTCTTATCTATATTCATGGATTTTCAGGGCCCAGCAGTTACATGTCAAAATGATGAGTCTCAGCTTTGTTTCAGGATAAAACATCAATCTGACAGGGCATGGTGTGTCTGACCTGATAGAATTTAAGAGGTACTATGTGCTTGACAATTCCTATACAAAATGTAATTTTTGAACTCAGTCCTCAGTGATGGACAAAATATTCTATCAAAGCTGCCTCTCTAAATTCAGGAAAGAGCTGTCTCAGGAGTATATCTTGACAGTTCTGCTAATCTGTGTTCACATAAATATTAACAACAGTCTTACAACCTAGTTTTTTCTACTTAATATGTACTTATGACACTTACCATATATACTCATCTATAAGTCTAAAAATTTATGCCCCAAAATTGACCCCAAAACCCCAGGTCGACTTATTTATGGGTCACTTTGGTAATGTGGTAGGAAGATAGTTTCATTTTCTCTTGAGCCAAGCAGAAAGAGTCCTGAGTGATTAATTGTTTTTAAACAAACAAACAGCGACCCTCTCCCACCCGCACTGGCTGTAGCTGTCTGGGTGAAGGCTAAAATCAAAGCTGAAATAAAAAGCCTCAATTAGAGCCTCTTTTGCTGTATGCACACATACACACACTGAAGGAGCTCGAAGTTTTGGCCTCAACTTATCCACAAGTCATGGCAAAATTCATAATTATGGGCTCAAAACCTACCCTTGACTTATGCATGAAGTCAACTTATAGTTGAGTATATACGGTACTGTTCCTCTCCATGCTTTAATTTTTTAAGGGGTGGGAGGGTTGGGGGGTATTTGGTGATGTGTTTTATCTTGTATTGTTTTAATTCATTGTACGCTGCCCCGATTGCTTTGCAGAGGGGCGGGTTAGAAATAAAATTTCTTCTTCTTCTTCTTCTTCTTCTTCTTCTTCTTCTTCTTCTTCTTCTTCATTTCCAGACTGAAGGATGTATATTGTTGGTTGGCTGCATGCATTAATTTTTCTAGGATTCTACACACACACACACACACACACACACACACACAGTGTGTCATTGTTCCTCCGTAAGCAAGTGTGGCAAACGAGAATATATCTGATGGAGCCAATCAGGGTAGAACCAGAGCCTAGAACATTATCTAACAGAATCAATTTGTTTCATTTTTGTTAGTAATCTCCCCAATTTATTTTTCTAAAAAATAAAAACACAAAACATAGCAAGGAACATCTTTATGACAGTTGCTATAAAAAAGATGATGTGGGGGAGGTACCTGTTGGAATATGGATGGGTTATACAGTCAAAGTTGAAATGTACAGATGTGTGTGTGGATTTTTCCTCATGAGAACACCATCTAGAGAAACTAGAGAACTTGGCCCAGATGGCCAAGAAGTCATAATATGGACAGATTTAGCTGGGAAAGAGATAACAAATACAAAACAACTTTAGATCATGAGGAAGTAGTTACATGAGTGGATGATGGACAGCAAGGGGCTGGGTTAAAACACATCATACAGGCATTATCCAATCAGCATAAGGTTAACACCCAGAAGGTGGAGTATGGGGCCAAGGGAACGCTTTTATGTAAGTTTGTTTATATTTGCAAACACAGTGTGTGCATGTGTGTTCAGCAGTGATTTTAACTATGGAGTTAAGTTTTGGCTTTTAGTTTTTGAGTATGCTTATACTGCTTTTACAATGTAACTTCTGGATCTGGAAACATGGATCTGTTCTTTCTTCTTAACTTTTAACAACAAGTTGGGATCCTATGCTTTTGGATCTGTTAAAGATGTAATCTCTCATGGCTGAACTGGATAAGTTCATCACAATGGATTTTACTTAGTTACCTTATTTTCTTTTATATGCATTAATAAAACTGTTCTTTTGGACTTTACAATATGTCTTCTTGACTGAGGAAGACAGGATTGCCTGGAGAAGAGAAGTTAAGTTAGTTGATGGTAAGAGATACAAAGTGGCTATTGATCACAGCAGCCAGCTAGTCCTGCAGATTCTGCTGGGTATCAAAGAGCATCACTGCAACACCCATCATCCACACACTGACAGTACCTGAATAGGGGTGATGGAACACTATCCATAGCTCTGGTTAGTCAAAGAAGTTATTGGACTCTCACATCAATTCTGTGTAGGACTCAAAGTAAACGGGGACATGACCCTATTGTTGGCCAGCCATGCAGGCTTTTATTGTAATTCTTTGGTTAAACATCATTAGCAGTAGTCTGGCTGTGCCAGTGGTTCCATATTATTTAGTTTTATCTCACACAGAGGTTGGGAACATTTGCTAAGGAACTAGCCAAAAATTAAGTCCCTTTCTTCCTCTCTCTTCTTGTATGTCCAATAGGTAAAGGTAAAGGTAAATTCACCATTGAGAAGGTTGTCAAGTAGTGTCCAACCATAGGGGGTGGCGCTCATCTCCGTTACTAATCTGAAAAGCCAGCCTTGTCAGAGACTACTCTGTGATAATGTGGCCAGGATGATTGCACAGAATGCTGTTACCTTCCCACTGAGAAGTGGTAACTATTTATATACTTGCATTTGCATGCTTTCAAACTGCTAGGTTGGCAGAAGCTAGGACTAGGGACAGGAACTCACCCCATCATGCAGCACCTGGGCCTCTAACTGCCAACCTGCTGATCTTGCAATCAACAGAGTCAGCATCTTAACCACTTGAGCCACTGCATGCCATGGAATAATTTCTGGTATCTGGGTTGAAAAGGAAAGAGACAAATAAAACCAAAATAAGGGCAGATTCTTTGGACTTCACTCCAACATAGAAAGTATGCACATGCCCTTCAGGGCAAAGTGGCTTTAGGGCATGCCTTTATAGCCTGTGAAGCCTGGATATGATGGCATGGGGCAGTGGGTTTTCTCTGGTACATTAATAAAACAGCAGTAAATCTACTTTTGTACCCATGGCTTTGTCTCATCATGATCGCCCTTGAAAGATAGCCCTAATTAGGCTCCAATCCAGGACACTTGCCTGGGGTTTGTAACTCATTTTAATTAGTGATGCCACAAAATAACAACACTGTTCATTATTCCAAAAAATGTATGGGTCTTGTTAAATTAAAAGCAATATATAAAATTGTTTTCTTGAATTATGCCAAAAACAACAACCCAGCTACAAATTGACATAGCCTCTATCAACTAACATACTTTTAGGTATACTTAGGGCCTCTACCAATGAGATGTCCTGGAGGCAGGGATGGGGAGGGGCAACTGCATGCTGGCCACCTCAACCCTTCCCTGAAGATGTCCTGATGCCATGCACTATTACTCACAGCACAGGGTGTCAGGACATTCTTCCGGTGCAGCTTTTGACATGTTGAGCTGGAAGGGGTGTCAAAGAGCCATGTGGCAGCTCTTAGGGCACCCTTTTGCCAGCTCAGAAAGGAGCGGCATTTTGCCACTCTATTCCAGGCTGGCAAAAGGGAGGATTGGGGCCAATGTGTCTGGCAGCCTCGGCTCCAATCCTCCATTTCCTGGGGCAGCCAAGAGCCATCCGTCTGCATCACCCCATAGATATGTAGCAGCATTACAAAGAAACTTTGTTAGTGAATTGCAAAGATGCATAACAGAACACTGACAAGAGTGTCCTGGGGCATATTGGGCTCTATTGATACACATCAGAATTATCTAGTTGGTGTTCTGATGTGTAATGGACCTGATACATATCAGTCCCAATGCACATCGATCCTGTTATACATTGGTCTCATTGTGCATCAGCCACTTTACTCACTTCCCTACATAGTAACATAAGAGCAGCCCCTTAATGAATGTGGAGTTTATGGAACTGCCCAATTCTAATTCCTGCAGATGCAAATCCACTTACAAAAATGTAAGTCCCAACTGGAATCTGGCCATAATTTGTTAATTTTACAGTGTTATTAACAATATCTTGGTAGAACTACATGTAGGGAACCATAAAAGAATATCATGAAGAATGAATGGCATTCTTGTTGTTGTTAACTGCTCTCAAGTCGTTCTTGACCCATGGCGACCCTATGATGAGACATCTCCAAGACCCTCTGTCCTCCACTACTCTGCTTAAATCCTGCAACCCGATACCCATGATCTCCTTAATAGAGTCCATCCATCTGGCATGTGGTCTTCCTCTCTTTCTACCTCCCTTTACCTTTCCCTGCATTATTGTTTTTTTCCAAAGAGTCCTCTCTTCTCATGATGTGTCCGAAGTACGACAGCCTCAGTTTGGTCATCTTGGCTTCCAGGGAGGCTTCCGACTTGATCTGCTCTATGGACGTTATCACACTTGCAGCAAGAGAGCGGCGAGAAAGCTGGTCGGAATCATTTGGGAACCATTTTGGGCTCATGCCGGAATGTGCCCGGCAAGCGGAAAACATTACCACACTAGAATGGAATCAGTGAGGAATGTGAGATGCCGGAATGGTTCCGCTATGGGCCCGTATATCCTGTTCACACACAAGTTGAAAGATCCCTACCTCGATCCGGCAAGGATGTTCATGCACATGCGCAGAAGCAGGAATGCTTGCCGAGTCGGTCGGATGAGATTTTCGTCACTTCCCCCTTCTCGTCATGTCGTCATTTCCGTCAGATCACCATTTCTTCTTCCGTGTGTGCCGCCGCTCTGACCATGGAGGGGTCTGGTGCAGTGATGCTTTCTGTGTTGCATGCGGAGCTGGAGAAGTTGGATCGGCAACAGGAGCGGAGGCACAGGGCTGTGCTGGCTGGCGTCCGTCGCTTTATGAGGCGGCGTGGCATCACTGGCTTCACAGCCCATGCCTTGTTATGGAGGTTTTTTGGTCGCCGCCACTGCGTTGGCCAGGGTTTCCATGCCGCCAGTGTTCCCCGGCCACGCCGTTGGTGGGTCAGGCCACAGGTTGTGAGGAACTGGTGGGCAGAGGAGGTGATCCCTCTTTGGGATGAAGACATGTGGATCCGGAACTTCCGGATGTCCAGGGCCACACTGTACGAGATAGATGAGGCTCTGCGCCCTCACATCCAGGCCAGGGACACCTTGCTGAGGAGGGCCATCTCCGTGGAAGAGAGGGTGGCAATCACCATATGGTGGCTTTCTGCCCCCCTCAATTACAGGAGAGTGGCACGGCACTTCCAGATTGGGGTGTCCACAGCAGCAAAAATCTGTACTGAGGTGATCCAGGCTATTGTGGATGTACTTCTCCCAAGAACAGTCTGCCTAGGAAACTATCGCCAGGTAGGTTCCTCTCTTGTGTTCTTGGCCTCTGCTTCATTTAAATTAATCTATGCTGTCAAATAATACTGTACAGTATTAGTTTGGAAAAAGTACTCCTGCTGTGCCACATAACAAGGGGGGGTCATGGCTTCGGGCTTCCTTTTGGACAATTCCTTAATTTGCTATTACCTCCCTTGACTACGTGACATTACCTCTTGTATGTGCGATTTGCAGAAATGCATGCCTACATATATAAGCAGATTACTGAAGGGGCTGGTGTGAGGGGTGCATTAATTTTGAAAGGGAGCTACAAGGAGAGCGGAAATGAGGGCTTCTTCTGTAGCAGTATATATGTGTGTATGTAGCTATGGATGGAGAAAACCATCTACAATTATGAGAACTTACCAGAGACCTAAGCATTGTGTTGCTCTTACCCTGCTCTTCAAGGCTTTTTCTCTTTTTTCCTTTTTCTTACCTTGCAGGTCATGGATGGATTTGAAGAGCTGGGCTTCCCCCACTGTGTCGGCGCGCTGGATGGATCACACATCCCTATACACCCTCCAAGAGCCAATGCCGAGGACTACTATAACAGGAAATATGGGTATTCAATAGTACTGCAGGCCTTGAGCTCGGCAAACGGTGTATTCCTTGACATCGAGGCTGGCTTCTCTGGCCGTAACCACGACGCATTCATCTTCCGGCATTCATCCCTGTGCCAGGCGATGGATGAGGGTGCTTTTGTCCCCGGAAATCCCACGGTCACAATCAGGGGGGTGCAGGTGCCTCCCTTGATAATTGCGGATGGGGCGTACCCCTTGTGGCGATGGCTAATGAAGCCTTACATTGGAGCTCTGCAGCCCAATCAATTGGCGTTTAACATTGCGCTTAGCAGGGCTCGCTGTGTTGTGGAGCGAGCTTTCGGCCGCTTAAAGGGAAGATGGGGGTGCCTAGGAGCTAGGCTAACTGTTGGGGAGGAGCACTTTGCAACTGTTGTCTCTGCATGTGTGGTCCTTCACAATATCTGTGAAACAAGGGGTCATGCATTGCATTTTGTGGAGTGCTCAGGTGAACTGCATCTCCCACCGATGATGCAGGATTGCCAATCGGCGAGAGAAAACCGTAGAAGGCAAGCTGAGGGGGAGCGGGTCCGTGGAGCTATAGCGGCCATGATTGCAGAGCGACAGTAAGGACTGTGTGCTATATTTACCTTTGCTGTTTTCAACTACATATGTGCTGTTAAAAAATAAACTACTTCTTTACTGTTATATTGGTTGCCTTTCTTAATATCCTGTTCAACTGTATTGTGACATTTGCTAGCTTTGCTTTTCTGTTCTACAGATGCATCCATGTATGTATATGTACATATGGATGGAGATAGTTAGAGAAAGACATGCACACACACGTACACGCACACACGTATGTATATATCTATCTATCTATATATATATATATATATATATGTTAATATATATATATATATATATATATATATATATATACATATGTTTACATATATAAATGTATCAGCACATATTTGTGGGTTTTAAATTATATTTAATATCTACATTTATCTATATAAATCTATATGTACATATATACATATGTATATATATATCTTTATAGATTTAGATCGATAGATATCGATTTAGATGTAACTTCTAAGGAGATATATTTATACTGCTGGTGGTAAAGAGATGAATCTACTGATGAAAACACACTAATGTCTTGATAAATAGATTTATTTACAATTAACAATATAAAAACAAACAGTGTATTGGTTTTTGTATATGTACTTGTGCATAGGTATGTGTGCAGGCACAGAAGAGACATGAACTTATACACATGTACATACACAAACTCCAACATATGAACCCTTATTAGTTTGTCTTACTGCAATAATAAATAAAAAAGGAAACACTGAACAGTATAAACATAACATCTAAACTAAGTAACCATATTTTAGAGGGAAAAAAAACCTCAGGAAGGAGAGTAAAATATTTTCTTCTTGATCTGCCTTTTGCCAGCGACCCTTTGGCTGGCTTCAAGAGGTGGTTGGGTAGGCTCCGTGGAAGGCACCAGGCAAGATGGGCCCTCATCGCCAGAGTCCTCAAAGAGGATTTGTGTCCCCCCAAGGACCTCCCGGGCTTCTGTTGCTGCCCTGCTGGATGCAAGCATCTGGATGGCCTTGGCCACAGAACGGACTGCCTCTGTTCTTTCCCGGGACACATTGATTATTTTGTCCATGTACCGGTATATGCGTTGCCGGTGACGTGCACCTGCCGTTAGGTCACGGCGGTAGGAGCGCGCAAGGCTCTCCAGTGCGGCAGAATCTCTCCTGGAGTTCCTTAGGAGAGACGAATGCTGGCGCCTTGCAAGCGTACGGTTCAGACGCCCCTCCTGTCTGGAGTCCTCTATCAGAGTCCTCGCAATTAGTTCCCCCCTCATGGCTCTCCTATCCGGTATTTCCTGTGCGGACCTGCGGCGGCAGCGCACGATGTGATGTGCTGGTGCTGCAGAAAAACAAAAATAATAATAATTTGCAACCATCAAAACTTTGCATGCGTGATGGTTAGTTCTAGTTGTACAGTAGATCTTACGTTGTTAAGCTCTAGAGATTGCTTTTTATACCAGCAAATGTACGCTCCCTTTGAAATTCTATTTGTGCGTATTTGTGTGTGTGTGTACATGTCTATACATAGAACCATATCATTATCTATATATCCGCTTTTGTATGTATGTATGTATGTATGTATGTGTCTACATGTGCATGTTCACACACTCGCACATACCTACCCATGCATGTTTAGTGTGCTATGTACAGATGCCTATCTTCTGGTGCAAAAACATACACACACACACTTACAATGTTATTTTTAATTGCTTGGCAAATGTTGAATGTACGATGGGTGTACCTGTCCTCGATGGTTCTTCTTCTATGGATCCAGGAGGGAACGTGGCCTGAGTCTCCTCCACAGGCATCCGTGTGGACTCCATCACAGGCCTTTCTTGACTTATAGTGGTATCTGGAGCCAAAACAAAAATGTTGCAAAGACACAGGGTTAGCAGTAATGTATGGGCTACTTTCAGAGCTTATGCACTGCAGCATTCCCCTTCCCATGCTTTCAACCAGCAGAGAACATCCTACCGTCACTGCCCGCAGGGGATGCCGGAAGATCTTGCTGCTCCATGCTCTCCTGCTGTTCCACTGGCCGCTCAGGTGGGTTTTCAACTGCCACCAGGTTGAGGACCACATCACCCTCCTCCTCTGGGACTTCTGGAGGAACTACGGGAACACAAAAAAAAAAAGGAAAAAAAGGTTGCAGCTACAGATCTCTCAAGATTGGTGATCACAGGCATTCAATTAAAACAATCTTTATATCTAACTATCTATCAATAATTATACACACACTTGTGGAGGGTAACCTTCGTACATGTACTGTGACTAACAAGACACCGAGAAGAATGCATACATGTGAAATAATCCATGTTAAGATCTCTAGATCTATCTCACTACGAATATCTATGTGTATAGCAATATTTCTCTCTCTCTCTCTCTCTCTCTCTCTCTATATATATATATATATGTATATATATATATATATATATACATGTATATATATGTATATATGTATATATATATATATACTACATACATATATACACACATATATATATGTATATATATATATATATATATATATATACATTCATACATACATATATGTGTATATATACACATATATATATGTGTATATATATATATATATATATATATATATATATATATATACACACACACACATATATATATATATATATATATATATATATATATATATAAACATATATACCTCTCTAGATGTTTCCCCATGGCTAGCTCCAAGAAACAAGGCAGGAGTGCACAGGGCTTTCTCAGGGGTGCACATATAACCCTAACCCCCCACCCCCTAAACTCTACAGCCATTAAAGAAAATTTACCCAGAATTCCATAGTAAAGATTTCAAATTTCCTTTTGGGGGGGGTTATACCGTGCAACAGCACACTATACATATGGATTAAATGCAACCCAGGGAAAAATATTAATCCCTCCCTTCTAACCAAACATCCCCCCCCCCAAAAAACCTCAAACACATGGTTTAAAAAATACCTACCTTGAACGTTACCCACGCCCGACGTTCCTTCCCCTGGTGATTCTGGGGCTGCCTGCGTGGAGGGCCCCTCCTGTGGTTCTTCCCCAAGAGCTCTCCTCACAACCTTAGTGCTTTTGCATAATTTTTTTGGAAAAATATCCCTGTCATTTCCTAAAAATCTCGCCATTTCCTCATAAAAAGGACAGAAAACTGGGGGATTTCCACTTATGTTGTTGTGGTTAGATACTCTCCTGAAGTCAGCCCGAAGTAGTTTGCATTTATTTCTTACTTCATCCAGTGTTCGGTTGATCCCCTTTTCTTGTAACTTTTGAGAAATGTCCAAATAAATTTCAGCATTGCGATGCTTAAGGAGTAAGCCCCTCTGGACTTTCTCCTCACCCCATAGAGGAATGAGCTCTGCGAGCTCCCTGTGGGACCAAGCGACCCCCCTTCCTGGCTTTTTCTGGGATCCGCCAGCATTTCCAGAGGAAGCCATTTCCATCTGTTTCTAAACAGAAGTAAATGAAAAAGCCAGCCGAAAAAGCGACAACCGCAATGATGATGATGGCGCCAAGGTATGTATCCAGCCAAGCTGCTACAAACAAACTGAGCGCCACGTGCAGCGGGCAATGGAGAATAACCAGGCGTCGGGGTGTCTACGCATGCGCGAAAATGCTGCTTCCGTCGTGGCGACACCTGTTGGTCCAGGAAGCACATTGCCCATAGAGATAGCCATGGAGATGGCAAGCAGGTGGCGAATGTGGCTGCCAGAGGAAGTTGAGGCCCTTCTGGACCTCATGGATGCTAATCGCAACCTCCCCCTGCTGATTGGGTCAAGCACACACCCAAATCACTCCATCTACAGGCGGCTGGCCAGACGACTGGCAAGAAGAGGATTTGAGCGAACCATTGGCCAAGTCAGGTCAAAAGTAAAAGTGTTAAGAAACGCTTTTTACAAATCTAGAAATTTGTTCCACGGGGACCCTCCTCCAGAAGCAAGGCCCGCCTTCTATAGGCGGCTTCGGCAGTTGTGGGAAAAGGCAGGATGCCCTGACGGCAGGCTTGCAAGGAGACCACAAAGTAAGTAATTCCCTCCACTGCAGCCCAACATGTATTAGCACCTATGGCGGGGGGGGGGGTATATCTGTACATTACTATTTCTGTTAATGTTAACCTATACTTACCTAATCTTTGCATTTATGTTTACATGTACTAACTTTAGTTATGGCAAAAAACCCAGCTCTGCAATGTTAATGCCCATAAGTCAGCCGTAATTAATCTACACTGTTCTATAATGTCTTTTTTTCCAGGACAAGTCGAGGCAAGAGCAGACGAGCCCCCGGAGCAAGCGCCACATAGGCCGGAGGGCAGAAACCCCCCCACGAAGAGGAGGACGAGGAAGAGGGAGTAGGGAGACCCAGTCCCCCCCCCCCCGGTGGAAGGCCAGGAAGACCCTGCCGAGGGGCAGGCTGTGGAGCAGCAGGCTGTTCCACAGCCAGCCGATGATGAGGATCACCCACCCGAGCCACTAGACGTTGCTGATGAACGTCCAGGTTTTCATGTGACATTCTAAAAAGAAAATAATACCACATGCGAACACATCAATTTAGCAAACAAACAATAATGTATTCTTTCTTCTTGTTTCCCCCTACACTCCAGTCCGAGAACTCCTTGCCAGTCTGGAAAACACTGTGGGGGCGATTCTTCAAAGAATTGGAGAACTGGAAAGAAAGGTGGACCAGCTGGACATGTGGTTCGACCATTTCCGTGTGCATCAGTCTCCACCTCAGGAGTGACTTTTATTTGATTTTTCCATCCCACCCCCCTCTGCCATGTGCGAGAACAGTCAGAGGTTTTTTATTTTTTATTAATTTCTCCATCCCTCTCTCCCCATTGTTTCTTTTAAAAATCATTAGTAATGAATGTGTATACATAAAAACAACAGGAATCATATTGTTAAAATAAATACTATATTTTTTGTCAAAAATACTGCATGGCATCTTTCTTTAATTATCTGAGGTGGGATGTTGGGAAAACATAGACTCTTCAACGCGCCCTTTTCACTCCTTTGCACCAGCATCTCGATATCTAGGACGCAGTGTATCTGAAAGAGAAAGCAGGGAAATCACTAGAACTAGAAGGGAATGGACCACGAGAATAGATTAACAATAGTGTCTCTCTTCTCTTACACACTGTAAGATATTAGAAGACAGAGCATTCCCTGGCGGGCCAAAAAGAAAGGGAGCTGAGGAAAAGTTCAATTGATCAGAGGAAAAGGTGAAACGATTACCATTTTTCAAATCGGCGAAGGGCACTACCTGATATGTCTCACTTATTAGCCAAGGGCCAAGAGCTGTGAAATGCATGCAAAAGAAAAAACCGCCCAAACAAACATTGTTAAAACTTCCCCTCACAACCGGGCGCCCAAGCAGGGAAACATGTGCTATGCCATTTGTGGAGCCATCTCCGCTGAAATGCACATCGAAGCACAGTCGGAAAGGGCCCCTTGGGGTGGTGCATAGAAATGGCATTCCTGCATGGCAGGAGGCAGAAGTGGATGGACGTACTGCTTTTCCCCCACCGTACAAAAGAAGAGCCCATTTCGGGGGTGCTTTGATAAGTCACCCATGCACGTCAGGTGTAATATGTAGATATATATTGAATGTAAATGTAAATATATAGTAAAAGTAGATAGATACATGGAAAAATGCGCATGTAACAAATACATACATATATATATATATATATATATATGCGTGTATATATATATATATATATATATATATACACATGTATGTATATATTGTATATATATAATGTATATATATGTATATATATATATATATATATATATATATATATATATTATATATATGCACACCTTTCCATCCCTCTATCCCTGTATGTACCTATCTATCTATGTATCTATCTATCCATCTATCTATCTTTCTATTTCTAATTTGTTTGTAATCCATGTCTGGTTTAAAAAATTTTATGGGGGGAGGTGGTAATCGCTCTTAGTTGTTATTGATTATGTTATGATGTAAGCCATTCCGATTGCTGTGCAGAGGGGCGAGTTATAAATAAAAATAACAATAACAACAATAACAACAATAACAGCAAGTATTACTGTTATTATTATTGTTTCTGTTGTTGTTGTTATTATCACTATTATGTCCATCTACCCATCACCCACAGTATTCTCCCACCCAAATTACCACCTCCACTGCCCCCCCCCCACTATATATACCAGGGGTAGGCAACCTTTCCCCTTTAAGGGCCGAGGGACTTCAGCTCCCAGAACCCCAAGAGCTACTGGCCAACATGGGGCTATTGGCCAACATGGCTGAGGCTTCTGGGAGATGAAGTCCCTCGGCCCTTAAAGGGGAAAGGTTGCCTACCCCTGATATATACAAACTGGACGCCCAAGGAATAGATGTAACACATTTATTCAAGATAACACTACTCACACACGACCAGGTACCACGGCCTCCGAGATGCTGGCAGCCAGGTATCCACACCTGAGGAAAGAGAAACATCAGAAAAGAAAGATAATTTTTATTATTATTGTTATTATTATTGTTATTATTATTATTATTATTATTGTTATTATTGTTGATATTATCACTATTATATCCATGTACCCATCACCCACGGGGAATTCTTCCAACCAAATTACTGCCTCCACTGCCCCCCCCAACTATATATACAGATATTCCCCCCCCCCCGAATTCTGGGCTACAAAGCCATCCATAATAATGATTCCCCCCCCCCCAAGCCCTGGTCGCGCGGCGGCACAAATCCCAATAGAAAGCTCTAGATTGCCTTAAAATAATAGAAGAGAGGACCATTGTTTACCCGTCCCGTTTGTTGCCTGCTCCAAACAGGAAGTACACGTCATAAGATGCTTCCTCAAATCCTTGGGGAATACTGCGAGGAACCATGGGCCATAAAAAGAGGAAATGCAGCATGACAAGGATCTCGTGTTCATACCTATGCCGAGATCAGCATCATTCCGGCATAGTGCCGACCGCTCGAGTGTATTCCTTAAAACTCTCGGAATTCAAAAGGACTGAAATGAGGCTGAAATGACGCTGAAATGAGGTAGGGAAGGGCGGGGTTTGCTGCAACGTCGTGTGAACACACGGGAAAAAAGTCTGAAATGAGGCTGTAATGAGGCTGAAATGAGGCTGAAATGACGCTGCTTTAGGGCCAGTGTGGTAACGTCCTATGACCCATTTGTTTGTCCTTTTGGCTGTCCATGAGATCCTCAGCACTCTTCTCCAGCACCACATCTCAAATTAATTTATTTTCTTCCTATTCTCTTTCTTAACTATCTAGCTCTAACATCCATTCATGGTAATAGGGAATACAATGGCTTGTATGATTCTAATTTTTGTGATGAGTTGTATATCTTTGCATTTTAGAGTCTTTTTGAGTTCTTTCATAGCCACCCTCTCCATTCTTAATCTTCTGATTTCCTGACTGCAGTCCCCATTTCTATCAATGTTTGATCCCAGGTGTGAGAATTCTTTTACTATTTCTATTTCTTCATTGTGTAGGTTGAACTTGTGCAATGAACAGTCAGCATCTTAACCACCAGTAGTCATTATTTTTGTTGTCTTTATGTTCAACATGAAGCCTGCCTTTGCATTTTGTTCTTTGATCTTCCTTAGTAGGTGTTCCAGGTCTGTGAAGTTTTCTGCTAATATTATGGTGTCATCTGCATGCCTGTGTGATATTTTAGCTCCATAAAATGGGATAAATTAAGTGCATATCAGACCATTGTTATTTTTTCATTTGTCCAATTACAGCAATCACAGCCAATGATGATAATGTGCCATACAACAAAAGGTAAATTACTGGTGTGCTGATTTTCATAGTGCCTGTTATGTTCCTCTTAACATGTAGTTCTGTCCTGCTTTTTCCCTTACTGTTCAAATTTTTGCATAATTAGATTACTTTGAATTAAATGTGCGAATTACCAAGGAAAACAATAGCCAGTCTCTGTGTGGGGGGATAGTCCAAAAAAATAAATAAAATAAATCACCCTTATACTGTTCCAGCTGAACTCAGGGTCAGTTTGCTTCTGGGCCCAATTCCATATATTGGTATTAATTTTTAAGATCCCCAGTCACCATGAGTGGTTATCTTAACAGTTGCTTCTTTCCATGTGCTTTGTTCTCTTTGCCCTCTTAGATTCAGCAGGTGGCACTGTGCATTGGGCCCTATTCAATGAAAGTATGGCAATATTCAAAGTTGGTCTACACTAATGTTCATTACACAGAGTGACTTTTTTTATAAACATGCAAAAATGGAATGGGTATAAAATGATACTCTAATTCCACAGAAAACACATAACCAACTTCCTTGGTTTTCAATATTTATTTATTTATTTAGTGGGACTAGTTCATGGCATTGGCATATTGCCAGTGATTCCAACAGATCCATTTATTTCATATGTGCCTTTATGTATGCAGGTCTGTTGAACATCTTTTAAGCCCTCAGAAGTGTGGGCAAGGATTTTCAGTTATGATAGATATGATCTTTTTAGTCCAAAAAAGCTGATTTCTTCTCATAAGCTGACTTCTCATAAGCAATGGAGACCTATCTTTTCAAACAAACTTTGGATGTGTATCAATTTCTGCAAGTTTCTACAATGTTTTTTGGCTGACATTATAAGACAAGCCAGATATTTTCATCTTTGGCACCCCTGTTCTGCAAGCCTCCTATGTCTTCTAGGTGCTGATCTTTCCCTGAGAAAAGGCCTGTTGTGGGGTGTTACCTGGTAGACACTTGGAATTCTTCTGGTCAATAGTATCCAAGAATACCCCTCCCCTGCCAGCCTGTCTCTCTTGATAGAAATCTAAGAAAATATGTTCACTTGGAAACCAAAGGCTGATCGCAGCTCTGATCTTTCTTTAGGGTAGGGTCAGCAGGAAGGAGGCCACATGGAAGAAGCAGCATCCAATCATGGAATAGAAACAGCTGGCAGGGGGCTTAATTAAAACAAACTGCACATTGCCTCAGTGTTTGAATGTAACAGCAATTAAGCATGTCCTTGGATCTCATGGCAGTGGAGCTGGCTACAGCTCTTTAAGCTTCAAATGACAAACAATGGCTCTAGGGACAGTGGTTCACAGAAGATCCATGCAGAATGGCACAAAACACAACTCCCTTCTCATTATATTCATAATTACAACCACCATTGTGACATTAAACCAAGCATTCCATAAAAAACAAAGCATTAAATAATCATGACGTGCAAAACCTCTTGGACCTCTGATATCTGTTCATAATCTGAACCATTCCATGCAGGGTACACAAAGTATATGACTGGCAAACATGTTGATTCAAATGCACTTTTTAAAAAGCAGAGAAAGTTGTCAGGGATATTTCACTTAAACACTTCCACTGATCATCATCAAGTATTCATGCTGCACATCATTCTCTCTTGACCCAGTCCATTAGCTGTGAAATTCACCATTTGCATACAGGAAGTCAAGACACTGACTTTTTTTATTCATAATACAAAGCTTAAAATGCACCATCCTTCCTATGATGACATGATACTCAGAAAATGAAGGACTATAAAGATTAAGGGGGACTTTGAAGAGAAGAATGGTTTCCTTACACCAGGGGTAGGCAACCTAAGGCCAGGAGGCTGGATGCGGCCCCCCCAAGGCCTTTGAACCGGCCCCAGGCTGGTCCTGCTGCTGCTGCCTGTCGCCGCCCGCTGCCTGCCATGATGATATTGATTATTGTTGTTATTACTTGTTCTTGGGGTTTTCTTGGCAAAATCTCTACAGGGGTTTTGCCATGGCTTTTCTGGGGCTGAGAGAGTGCACATTTTATTTATTTATTTATTTATTTATTGTGCGTCAGCCCCCAATTGTCTGAGGGACAGCAACCCGGCCCCCAGCTCAAAAAGGTTGCCTACCCCTGCGTTACACGGTGCACAACACCATTGTCCCCAATTATGCATCTCAGGGCTTTTGTTTTTGTGCACCTGAGGACAAAAGCTGAAGGACAATTTTAAATCAAAGACTCTTCTAAGATATGGGTGGGCAGAACGAGCAGGCCAAATTTCTCATTCACTGTGACATGTGAGCAGTGACAAAGAGAAAGACTGAACTTATGCCAATAAAGGAATGAGAAACCACAATAACCACCCAAAACAACAGTAGAAGAATGTAATGAAATGTAATACAGGGAGTACACTGCTATCCATTTCATGTAGTCGAACTTGATAACAAAATTCTTCACATAGGGAAAGATTGGGTTGGATCCAAACTTGTACTAAGTATGGGCTGGATAAATCTCTCAGTTTTGCTTTCTTCTACATTCAATGCTTTTAAAAATATTCTCATGTTATTTCATTTCTAAACAATGAAGAAATTGATGAATTTAGGTAATTTGTTATGAAAATGTGCTGAAGTGAAATTCTTACTCATCTTCACTAACCTGATGAAGAGGATCAGGTCATATTTGCCTGCCAAGTAAAGATAATATGCGGCACTTGTTCCCCTCCTCCCACAAAGGAGCTGGCAACCCTTATTCTGTATTAGCATAAGTGAATACATAGGAAATCAGACCCAGAATTTTAAGAACAAAGCACTCAAATCCTTGGAAAGATTGGATAAATCTGTCACTTTTTCTTCAATATCTGAATTTGTAAGTCCATCCTGAATATGAAGAAAATGTACCAATCTTGGTAAATTCTTATTTTAAATGAACTGATAAAAATGCCCACCTTGAATATATCTAAATATGGATCCAACACCTTGCTCCTATCATTTTGAAAATATCTATAGCCATTACCACCATATTTTGTATAAAGCAAACACTTTGTTCCAACTGACAAATGTTACATTATTTGTAGCTTTTTCAAAAAAAGAAAGAATGGAAGAGCATGTTTAAACTGACCACTTTTATTTTAAGGTTGTGCGGTTCTATTCAGGAACATGCTCCAAAGAACCTGTGGGATTTCCTGGCTGCCAGTTTGTTTCCGGGCAGAATTCAAAGTGCTAGTTATGAGTTATAAAGCCCTATATTGCTCAGGCCCATGCTATTTGGCAGACCGTGTCTCCCTGTATGAACCAGCCTCGGCTCTGAGATCCTCAGGACTGGCTCTTCTCTCTGTCCCACCACCATCACAAGCATGGTTGGTGAGGATATGAGAAAGGGCCTTCTCGGTGGCTGCTGCTAGATTCTGGAACTCCCTCCTTGTTGGCCTTTCGCAAGCTAGCTAAGACCTACCTGTTTAGACAGGCTTTTAAAACAGAATGTTTGTAAAGGACCAGCTTGGGATGTTGTTTCATTTTAAAGTGTTTTATACAGTTTTATATTTTAAAAATGTATTTTAGTTTTTTAATAGCTATCTATTTTAACATTGTAATAATTGAATTCCTTTTTAATGCACCTCTTTTCTATGTTTTTAACTGTATGGTTATTTTAATCTTGTGAAACTGCTCTGAATTCTAGTTCTGGGAAAAGAGCTGGATACTACTACTACTACTACTACCAGTAATTCTTGCTAAGGAGACATCCATGGCTGTTTGCTCAGGGTTGACTGAAAATAGCAGCCAGGTAAGCATGTTACATGTCTCCAATGAAGAATGAGACCACATTCTTGCTTAGACCTCTGCTGCTTTTCCTTCCAAATGGAAGTGCTCCATTCAAGTATATTTCATTGTCTACCTGAGTGGTACAATGTGGAGTCTAGTCCTTATTTGTGCTGAGGGGAGTCTTGAAAGAACTGCAGGGAAAACAAGATGACTTTTCTGTACATCCAGCATTATTTTCCATGGGGTGTGCTGAAATTAAACAAAATTCAAGATGATTTCAAAAGTATTTAATTGGACAAAAGAAGTTGTGATTATAGAATCTGAGCCATTATCCTGAACTTTATTTTGTTCTTAATGAAGTACAACCCAGGATATTGACTGAGAGGGTTCTACTGATTTTACCAATTTTTTAAACTGATTTTACCAAACTTTTTACTGATTTTAATTGTATAGATAATTTCATTTATTTTTAATAACTTTTTGTATGTTTTTATCCTATATTCTTATCTCTATATGTTTTAAATTTTGTTAAGTTGCACTAAATTCTAGATCTAGATGGGGTAAAGGTAAAAGTATTCCCCATTGTCAAGGTTTTCAAGTTGTGTCTGACTGTAGGGGGCGGTGCTCATCTCTGTTACTAAGTCAAAGAACGCTGTTTACCTTCCCACTGAAAAGTGGTACCTATTTATCTACTTGCATTTTCATGCTTTTGAACTGCTAGGTTGGCAGAAGCTGGGACTAGGGACAAGAACTCACCCTATCATGCAGCACCTGGGCCTCTAACTGCCAACCTGCTGATCTTGCAATCAACAGAGTCAGCATCTTAACCATCTGAGCCTCTGCATGCCATAGAGTAATTTCTGGTATCTGGGTTGGTATCTTCTCCATCTAGATAAATAGGTCCTCCAAGCTGCAATATGGGCTTTTGATATGTTCTGTTTAGCTGTTATTCTTGTCTTCTTCTTTCAGCTCATTCCTTGGTACATTAAGATAGTGTTCTCTTTGGCTCAATGCTCATCCAATGCTGGTCTTGCCAGAATGTTAGAATTCTTATTCTGCCCCGATTCTCCCAAATTTCTATTCATGCTCTCACATTAATACTGCAGCTAGTCATTTGGTCCTGCAGAGGCTTCCCCTGGCCAGTGTCTGGAAGGTGCTGAATAAAATTTAAGATGTAAAGGCAGTAATAATGAGGTTTTGACAGTGCTACTGATAGCAGCTAGGTTTAAGAAATGTTTTTAAACAGATTGCCCCTTGGAGGAATTAAAATTATTTTGCATTGGGTTGGATATGAGCAGTACTAAAAATAACTTCTATTAAATGTTCAATTTGAAGGAAAATGAATCAAGAAGTAATTATGCTACCTTAAGAAAAGAGTCAAGCATCTCCAGCAGTGGAGACATGGGAGACTATATTTCATTTATATTGCATTAAAGAGTAGCTGAGTTCCTTATGCAGTGTCCAAATTTCATCTGATGGCTATTGGGCTGTGTTAAACTTAAAACCTCTAAATACTCCATTGGTCAAATTTGTAAGACTTAAAGATCTAAACGTTACAATGGCTAGTGATAGAACAGGGGAGGAGAATAAGGGATAACCATAGCTTAATATTTATGAAAGCTCATGCTAAAATAAATCAGTCTCAAAGGTGCTGCTTGATTCTTTTGTATCCCTCCTTTCCACTTTATGCTGAAATGGACTAACATGGCTATCTCTTTGAAAATGTCTACTGAATGAAGGCAATAATAGAATGTCAAGTTCTGGAACAGAATGTCAAACAATGTTATCAGCTGCTTCTTTCAAAGATGATTTCCTCTGCAGAAGAATTCAATTTACTAGTGATGGGAATACGTTTGAGTGCCTTCAGATTCTAAGGGCATGCTTAACAGCTCCATCATTGTCTCAGCCTTCAGCTGCAGTGGGTCAAGGAGACTTCTGCTGCAATGATTCAGGTTTTCATCTTCACAAAAGAAGAGATGTTAAACCACATGGCTCTGCCATATTTCACATTTATAAGTTCTAAATATCTCTTACTATGGAATGTATACCTTCCAAAACTTGGACTTCATGGTTATTTTAATGGTCACACTCTCCAAAAAAAGATAAAGCTACCCAACTTTCATTTGAAGACTATTGGCATGGAAATGAGAAAAAAGCATAGAAGGGGTACAGTCAGAAAGAGGAAAGAACGTAAAGAATGCTCACAAAAGTTCTCATCCTTGAAAAAAACAGGTTGTTTTAACACATCAAGAAAATGGTCAATCACCATGAGGCTGTTCACATTTTGGGACTATTTATGAAACATTTATTCATATAGCATTTGCTTTTGTGCAAAAATAAAATCCTTGGTTTTGTGCCAACCCCCCCTCACCTTTTGCACAGAAAAGAGTGCATAAAATCAACTTTTTTACCAAATATATTTCTCACAACCTAGTTCTAAAGTAGAAAAACATAACTGAAAAATGTGCAAACAAAAAATTCTTTGTATGATGTTGCCATTGTTCAGAATTGGCTGGGTTGATCCTCAGTCATGTAATTGGGCAGCTAAATTTCACTGCCTATATCATCACGCTCAGGATCATTCACACTGATGGAATTACTACCTACTGACAACATGTGCCCTGAGAAGAAAAGAAAACTAAAGAAAAAGTGGTTCAAAAATATTCTGTGTACTTTCAGTAACACCATGTAGGTAAACACAAACATTCATGCTGATTACATGAGAATGTCACTGATGGCAAGTTCAATCAATATTTTTTTCCCAAAGAACTAGCATGGAACCTCTGGACAGAGTGGCTTTTTTCATCCTTTCAGATAACATTTGTCCCCCCCCCCACTCCCCCCAAAAATGTCTGTCAATCCCAGATTTGAATGGGATATTAAGGAGGTTCTGAATAGACTGAGGGGAAACCTTGTGAAATTTTCAGCAGCAATGGTCCCAGGACATCTATGAGGTTAAGAACAGGGTGATGCCATGCTATTTAAAGCAGCTGATTGGACTGTCCAATGAATCTTTTTCCAGCATTGGCAATGGGATAGCACCCACCACTCTACCTAAAGGCAACAGGTAAATTTAGAGGATAAAGATTCATGGTACATCAACCTCTCTTCCAGTACTCTGACCTCCTAGCATCTGTCACATGATACACCTGCCTATTCCTACCTACTTCAAGGGTATTAGGGCCATTTTCTACAAGTTGTTGGTGTGACTTTGTCAATAGAAACCTAGATGAAATACAGACCCATATATTTCCTTGTCTCTAGATAATTTTTTTAATTTTTTTTATTAAATCATAAAAAAGAACAATAACATTAAAACAATTATACAAACAATACACAATACATACCAAAATAAGCTAAAAAGACAATAACAAAAACATAAAAAATAAAACAAACAAGCAAACATATATACATAGAACAAAGCAAATCACTTCCTGAGCTGTATCAGAGAAGATTCTAATTAATTCATTTTTTGTTATAACTCCTTTCTATCTGTTATTAATACATCCAGAGTTTATGAAACATATAATTCTAAAGGGAATTCTTATCATATTCTTATTATATATATTATAACTTGTTATTTGAAACCTTAATATATCTATACAGGCATAAGAAAAAAATGCGAAATAATTACCTATACACACCTTCATACTTAGGCCTGCTTGCTAACTTATATACATATATTTTAATGCCATATCAAAATACAGATAAATCAACGGTTAAGACAAAACCGTTGTCTAAATTAGATATTTATCAGCTTCCACTCAGACAGTTAAATAGTTCCATAACAACTCCTACTAAATTACTCCTGTAGAGCCATATATAATAATAATAATAATAATAATAATAATAATAATAATAAAATGTATTTATACCCTGCCCAATGGATACCCAATCAGGGCGGCTTACAGATTTAAAATAACAATTCATATAAAGCATATAGTACAAAACCAATACTCAATACCACATTCCTGTATATATATGCCCCATTGCTCCCATTCTTTATAAAATCCAGCTAGTGTCTTATTTTTGCGTAGGTATGATAATTTATTCATCCCATAAATATCTAAAACCTTTATTCTCCACTCCTCAATTGAAGGAATTTCCTTCCTTTTCCACTATTTGGCATAGACCATCCTTGCCGCTATTACTACAAAACAAACAAGCTTCCCTCCTTCCTTTTCCAGTCTCAAATTTTCATTAATATTCAATTCCCTCTTGCTCTGGAGATTACTCAGGCAAGAGGGGGTGAGAAAATCAGTTGTTCTGTCATACACAGTGGTTGTGGCCCAATAAGTAGGGATCTGGGAATTTTTACAGTCCCTATGTATCCCCTAGGAGCCAGCATGGTGGAGTGGTTTGTGGTGCTTTATAGTGGTTTGAGCATTGGACTAGGAGTCTGGAAACCAGGGTTTGAATCCCGGCTTGGCCATGGAAACTCACTGGGTGAACTTGAGCAAATAACAGTCTCTCATTCTTAGAGGATGGAAATGGCATTCCCTCTGAAGAAACTTTCCAAGAAAACCCTGTGATAGGTTCACCTTGGGGTCACCATAAGTTGAAAATGACTTGAAGCCTGACAACAACAATATATCCCTAAACTAGAGACTACATAGAGATCATGAATATGAAAGCCATGGGTGCATAACTTTAGGTTATGCATGTCTAAGTGCCCAATGGGATTCCAACGTTTTCAAAGAATAAGCACAGTTTGGGACTTGTTCTGTACAAAACCTGCAAGTATGTTTCATGTGCAGAAATGCTATTTTTGTAACTTGTTTTATGTGGAGAAAATGGTTTTTCAACCATTTGGAGGGGGAATATTGTTGAATATTCTTTCTCTCCATAGCTGGAAGATTGATTTCCCTGCCACTGAGACTTTTGCAGAAGGTTACGTAATAGCTTCTGCACTATGTAATGAATAGTCACCCCTTTTCACTTGTATACAAGACCATAAAATACATCCTTTATAAGTATGCCATCATAAGTGTAAATACAAGAATATGTACAAGAAAGTGAAAACATCTGGGTTAATCCTGTGGCTGGGAAAAATTGAGCCAATAAGACTGCCTAGCAGAAGATAGAATGAAGGAGAGTATGCATCCATCCTAAGCTCCATGGCATGGACTAACATTGATTTATATATCCAAACTGTCTTTATCACATTATTCTTCATAAACCCTAACATAATTGCTCCTAAAATAGCAGAGAATTACACATAATAATCTGAATATTATTTACCACTTTCTCTATTTCACAGTGTGTCACCAAGTATGTGTATGCAGAGGAAATGGCATTATAAACCTTAAATATCTAGAAAATATTAGGAGTTGGATAAACAGAACTGATTTATAAAGCTACTTTCATAAGATTTTTCAAGGTTTTATAAATTTTTAGCAACTGAAATATAGCATCCTCTTTTGGATAAATAAGTCTGTAATTCAGTACATGCTTATTAGACTGTAAGCCACATCACACATATAGAAATTACTTGTGAGTAAATATAAATGGGGTTGTACTGAACAACCATTATAAATGATTTATTTCAGTTTTTGCTGTTTTATTTTAGCTTTTTCTTCTCCTAATTCATAAAAATCTTATATATTTTAGATGGTAACTTGAAGACATATCCACACAGACACACAGACACAGACACAGATAAACCAACATCAAGGCTAGGAGATATTCAGCTCTTCCAAATATGGTTAGATGTTAAATTGCCCTTGAGAGGTCTTACCACTAAAGAAGTATTCAGTGGGATAGTTCTGCACTGTGGTTCTCCTTATCAAAAGGAGTATATGTAATTATTTTTGTAATTCAAATGCTTTGATTTAGATAGTACAGCCATACAAAGTATACTGAAAAATTACATTTAAAAACAATAACAACCATAACAAAACACACTAGACTCAAAAGGATTTTTTTAAAAAAAACACATTAAAATGTGATTATGTCTTAAACCTTCCAATAACTACAACAAAAGTTGTCAACACATCTGAAATCATCCCTTTTACAAGTAAAAAATATATTTATACCACTATGCATGTGAATGCATAGATGCCTTTTATTATGTATTACCAACTATTGCTCAGTATGCAGGTGGCCACGAATATAGATCATCCTAAGATGTCATGTGTGTTCTGGAACACAGACAATGAGGCAAGAGTTCCCCTGCTTCCCAGTTGGTGACTTCAGATGACAACAGGCATCTTTACATTTTACCAGTCTCTTCACAGTGGACATTATCACACCAGCCTGCTCTCCCTCTTATCACACCTTCCCTCACAACAGAGCACAATTCTGGTCCTCTCCATTTTTTCATGCTCACAGGAATTACTCAGTCATGGAATAGCAGCAGCATTGAGGGCCTACTGATGTGTTTTTCCCATCAATGAAAAGATGCACAACAGTAATGAATTGAATGCAAGGCCAGCAGCAAGACAGGCACAATGTTGTGCAACAAGTATTGTCTCAAATACTTTTATTTTGTTAAAATGCTCCTCTTTAGCCTCATGTGATATTCTCGAGTGAAATCACATTGCTCATCTAGAACAATAGTTCTCAGTCTTTTTTCCTTTCCTTTTTTCCTTTCCTTTTTTCCTCCAGAAGTTTTGCACTTCAGGTCCCGTAATTCCCAACTGTTGGACAAATTGGCTGGAGCTTTTGGGATATGAAGTTCGAAATGAATGGAGGACCAAAGGTTGGGAAACACTGATCCAGGAGACTATTTTAAATCAGCCCACACATGAACACCTCAGTTAGCCAGAAGTGCCTAAGAGCATATGTATTTCTAAACAAAAGTGCCATTTTGTAATCTTCCTTCCATTTTGATTGTGGGATATCTATCATTCACAATTGTCTCAGAAACTCAGCAGGAAGATATATATCTCACAATCACATTCATCTTTGTAAACCCTGTCTTTGCAACCAGAGGTAAATTATGAAAATTAATCCATAGCAAGTGTTGGTTTTTGTTGCTCTTATTTGTTTTAGATACCTAGAAACTACTATTAATGAAGTAAGAATAAAGCTGGTGTTGAAAACATAAGCTGTCTCTAGCAGAGTTAGGGCCTTTGCAGACTGCCAGAAATAGTGCAAATTGAGTCCACTTTAAGGGTTAGGGTTAGGGTTAGGGAATGATGGGAACTGTATCTTATTTTGGCACCAGAGCACTCTGACAGAGAAGGCTCAATGTCTCAGGGGGAAAAAAATAATTCCCATGATTCCCTAGCACTAACCCTAACCCTTAAAGTGGACTCAATTTGCACTATTTCTGGCAGTCTGGAAAGGCCCTTAGTTTCAAGAAAAGGTAGCTTTAATGTAGATTTAATTGCATGAAAATACATTTATCAATTTTTCTATTTATGTATAATTTACTTTTATATTTTGTCATTCCACTAAAACGAGTAGTCAGGGCAGCTAACAATAATCCATTACAGATCCTTTCTGCAGTCCTTAGCTACTTATGCTCTCTCCAAGACCACACAAGCATATCCCAATAATTTCAGGCAAGAAAAGTCTCTCCCTGGTGGAAAAAAAAATCATCAGAGACCCCCAGGAGCAACAGATTTCCTAAAAAACAGTGCATTAGGGTTATCTAGAAGATGTTCTCCTTAAGATGAAACCCTAAAACATAAGAAGTCCTTTACTTATGAAGAGTATGACACTGCACCTAGGCAGTTCTTCTGAGCATGATGATTCTGAATTACTTCAGTGCTGATATTCTCTGAGTCTCTGTGGTAGTTCTAATTAAAGCTCTGGTGCAGCTTCTCCTGGAGGTAGTCAACTCTCAGAAATCTCTCCTGAAGGCTCAAGCATTGAGGAATTAGCTGAGGACCTAACTGCTGCAGACACCTTCACCAAGAGATGAAATATGACTTTTTAATCAGCTATGCAAGAACTAAACTGCCAGGTTAACAAGAATAACAAGTAGGCACTTGTTATAGAACAGGGGTAGGCAACCTTTCTCCTTTAAGGGCCGAGGGACTTCAACTCCCAGAATCCCAGGAACTATTGGCCAACATGGGACTATTGGCCAACATGGCTAAGGCTTCTGGGAGTTGAAGTCCCTCGGCTCTTAAAGGGGAAAGGTTGCCTACCCCTGTTATAGAATGATGTATATTAGAATGATGCCCAGAACAGACAAAGGGAACAGAGGGAAGTATAAAAAGAATAAATGACAGATCATCATCATCATCATCATCATCATCATCATTGTGCATCAATTTGCTGTTGGTTGGCTGTGGAAATTATCTGGCCCTTCAGATCCTGCTAGACCATGTCCCAGCATCCCTCTCATTGGTTATGCTAGCTAGGACTGCTGGTAGTTGGAGTCCAAAAACTTCTGAAGTGATGCATGTTTACTACCTCTGATATTTTGTTGTTAACTGCCATCAAGTTGACTTTGATGTATGGCAACTGTATGAATGGGAGACCTCCAAGTCACCCTATCATCAACAGCCCTGCTCATTTCTTGCAGACTCAGGGCCATGGTTTCCTTGATTGAGTCTATCCATCTGGAATGCAGCCTTCTACTTTGCTAAATGTTATTGTCTTTTCTAGCAAGGCATGTCTTGCCATGATACAGTTAAAGCATGACAGCCTCAGCCTCAGCCATCATGGCTTCTAGGGAGAGTTCAGGTCTGACTTGCTCTAAAACCCATTTATTTGATTTAATTTTTTTAGCAGTCCATGGTATCCATAAAACTCCTTTCCAGCACCACATCTCAAGTTGATTCTCTTCCAATCCACTTGCTTCACTTTTTTTGTTGTGGTTATTTCACAATCATACATAGAAATGGAAAATACAATGGCATGGCATGTAAATCTGCTTTTTTTTTTTTCCTTCCTTGACATTCAGCAATCATTTCAGGTTTTTGCTATTTTCTCCTAGTAGTATGGTATCATCTATATATCTTAAATTGTTGATGCTCCTACCTCCAATTTTCATACCTCCTTCCTTTGAGTCTAGTCCCTTTTTACATATGATATTTCCAGCATAGAGGTTAAACAGATAGGGTGAGAAGATGCAGCTTTGTCTACCCCTTGCCTATTGGTAATCATTCTGTTTCCCCATATTCTGCCCTAACAGTAGCCACTTGTCCTGAGTACAGGTTATGGTAGCAAAAAGTCTATTAAGGGGAATTTTATTTAGTTCAAATTGAGAGGGGGTCGGCTGGAAGGACCCTGCGAGACTGTCTCCCATATGTATACCAAGAGTCTACAGGATCTAAGAATTTATGCAGAGATAGAATTCTCCAATTAAAGTATTATTTCTTAAAGGGAAAATCACACAGCAATTTACATACATACATGCACTTATTCAAGGCTAAGGAAATCAGGAGTTAGCTTGGAAAAGTAATTGAGGCAGAACTACGGGTGATACTTACTACAGATGAGACTTTCTCCGGGATCCAATTGGGTGATGTGGGGTGAGACACAACCATTCCGAGAGCATGAGTTTGAACGGAGGTGCCAGTAACTAGACTAAAGAGAATAGTGACGTAGTATCCCCATGAACTCTAAACTAGCGACATCGAGGGGGAAAATCCAGGGGGTTTTAAGGATTAAAACTAGCTGCAGGGCAAAGTTGTGAGATTGCATGGGTGAGGTAATCCGGTCTGGCAATATTCAAGGTGAATGGGAAAGGATTAAGTCGTTAGCTGGCCCATCAGGTGAGACATCTAGGAACTTATCACCCATTCTTCTGATTATGGAGATGATGATGGTCCGTTTGCAACTCCCACACTATCTGCCTGGCTTTGTGAATGGGGTTTTCCCAGTCTTCCAAGTGACCTTGGTATGACCTGCCTGTCATTGCCTAGGTGGCACTTGGGGCCCATTGCAGTGTACAGCTGGGGTCATGTGGAATTCATAAACAGACCAAAATTCAGAAAAATGCACTTTGGGTAACATTATACATTAAAAAAAATTCAGTGTTGTGGCATGCCCATTCCTTTAAGCACAATTTATAATTTATCATGGTCTACACAAGCAAAGGCTTTGTAATAACCCATAAGGCACAGGGTAAATTATTTTGAATTTATTTATTTATTTCACTTCTATGCCACCTTTCTCCCAAAAAAGGAATCCAAGTGTTAGAAAATGTAACTTGTGTGTAAATGTACAGATGTGGGAAAGTGACATAGGGTACTACAGGTCACTTACAGTTTGGTAGCTGGAAAAGTTGTCTGCAGCTGGGATACAAAACAACACAGGAGATGTTCAAGATCAGGATCTGTCTGGGAACACGTAGACAAGGGGTAAACACATTAGGTCATCATGTTTGGTGGGAACTATTATTCACGTGACACAGGAAGGAGTCAGAGGAAGAGGCTGGGTTCTAAGGCCACACGGCAAGTGTCTATAAATAATCTGAGCCTTCAGCATGTGGTCTCTTTGTTCTTTGTTCTTTGCCTTTGTCTTTGTTACAGTTCCTGTTCTTGTGCTTGTGCTTGTATATAGTTTTTCTTTGTTCATATTGCAACTGAAGAATTAAAGTGCCTCTTTGGAGAAATCTGTCTCTAATCTGTTTCCTGGAAGGCTGGAAGGTTACATTCCAGAGCAGTGAAACAACTGGCTGGTGATTTTGTAGCGGAGGGGAGCAGGCTTCCAGAAGATTTATCTGCACACTCAAATTGCTACAATACCAAGGTAGCTCACAAGATAATTTTTTGTATACTTTATTTTCCAACATTTGTTTCTAATATGATCCCTAGTACCTCCTCCTTTCCTGAATATAGCTTGAACATTTGACATTTCTCACTTCATATATAGTAAAAGTTGTATAATTTTGAGCATCAATTTCCTTGCATGGGAGATTAATGCAATGTTCCTGTGTTTATTGCAATTCCTGGTATACCCTTTCTTGGGGATTGGATGTATATTGAGTGTTTCCAATCTGTGGATGATTGTTTTGTTTTTCATATTGGATTTTGTCTTAGTGGCCTAAAGTAGTTTCACTGGTATGCTATCTATTCTTGGTGATTTGTTTATCTCATGTGCTCTGAGTGCAGTGTCCACTTCACTTTTTAAAATTGGAGTTGTGTCTTCATATGGTTCTTACTCATATGAACAGGGGTTCTCCTTCTGCATGTCACACTGAAATCTCTCATGGAAAGTGAGGAGACCATCAATCAGTTTTTTTCCCAATTGACAAAGGCAAGACCCCCCCCCCCATCAACTGCATTGGCTGCTTCCCAGTAAGTGGGGACTGGGGGGTTAGGGGTTGGGACAGGATTCACCATACAGCATTTTAACTACCACGTTTTCACATACCATAAGCACTCAACTATAAGTTGACCTCTTGCATAAGTGGAAGTCAGGTTTTGGGACCAAAAATTATGGATTTTGATATGACCCATAGAAACATCGGGCCTTTGCAGACTGCTAGAAATAGTGCAAATTGATTCCACTTTAAGGGTTAGGGTTAGTGCTAGGGAATCATGGGAATTGTGTTTTTTTCTGAGACATTGAGCCTTCTCTGCCAGAGAGCTCTGGTGCCACAATAAAATACAGTTCCCATGATTCCCTAACCCTAACCCTAACCCTTAAAGTTGACTCAATTTGCACTATTTCTAGCAGTCTGCAAAGGCCCATCAAGAGTAAAACTGAGGGGCATGTAAAAAAGGATCTAAAGGAGGAAGCAAAGAAAAATAATGCCAAAGAACTTATAAAATTCCAGCAGATATAACTGCTTGTGCTCACACTAAAGACTGGATGGATGAGAGAGTAGAAAGGGGTCAGTGTTTACAGTACAGAATACAGCCTCGTCTTTCACCAGTGGATAGTTCCTTTGTTATATATGAATTAAAGTACAGGATTTACATTGACCCATGGATGACTCAATTTTTGGGGGTCAATATCTTGACTAAAATTGCTAGACTTATACTTGAATATATACAGTACATAAATCCTCAGTGGGATACCAGCCAATGTTCTCATGTTAGACCTTTGAAGTGGTTTGTTTTCTCTTATGTATTTATCATACGCATGCCCCTCTTACCCAAGGAGCTCATAGTTGTTCATTGTTGCTGTTAACTGCCCTTGAGTTGGCCCCAACTCATGGCAATCCTGTGGATGAGACATCTCAAAGCCCCCCTGTCCTCCACTGCTCTGATTAGGACCATAGATTCAGGCTCATGACCTCCCTGACATAAGGATTTAGGTCCATCCATCTAGCTTGCAGTCTTCCTCTCATTCTTCCACTTTCTCTAGCATTGTCACAGTTTCTAGTGAGTTATGACCTTTCGTGATGTGGGCAAAGTACAACAGCTTTAGTTTTGTCATTTTGGCTTCCAGGAAGAGTTCAGGTTTAATATTTTCAAGGACCCATTCATTTATCGTCTTAGCTGTCCACAGTATACTCAGCACTCTTCTCCAGCACTACATCACAAATGAATTGATTTTCCTGAATTAATAAGATTTAGGATTTTATCTAGTTCATACATGGCTGCCCTTCCCATATCTAGTCTTCTTCTAATTTTTTGATTGCAATTTCCATTCTGATCAATGTTTGATCCAAAGTATGGGAACTCTTTTAGTATTTTGATTTTTTCATTATCTAGGTTGAATTTATATAAATCTTTCATGGTCATTATTTTTTTCAGCAATAAGTCTGCCTTTGTGGTTTCTTAATTGATCTTCCTTAATAATTATTCCAAGACTGTGATGTTTTCCTCTAGTAGTATGGTGTCATTTGCATATCTTAGACTTTTATTGTTCCTTCTTCCTGTCTTCACTCCTCCTTCTTCTGAGTTCAGACCTGCCATTCATATGACATTTTCTGCATACATATTGAACATGTAAGTAATAGGATGCAGTCTTGTCTGACCCTTTTTCCAATTGGGAACCATTCTGTTTCTCCATATACTGTTCTAACCTCTTGTCCTAAGTTAATTAACCCTGACTGAATCTTGTCCTAAGTACAGATTTCTCATCATGACATGTAATGGCACACCCATGTTTTTAAGAGTGTTCCATAGCTTTTCATTATCTGTTCTGTTGAAAGCTTTGCTGTAGTTTTTGAAGCACATGCTAATTTTCTTCTGGAATTCCTTACGATAATTTTTTATTCCTTACTCCTACATCACAGTTCCTCACCATTATTTTTATTTCTACAACACTCCTGTAAAGTAGACTAGGCTGAAAAGCAGCAACATAGCCAAAGTCACCCAGTGAGATTCATGGCTGAATTGCAATTAGAACCTGGAGCTTCCCAGGTCTATTCTACCAATCTGACCATTACATGAAACCAGCTTACTCATACCTTTTCTGGATATATCCTCCATGAGTCATAAGGGTAGCCATTTGCTATGTCCTTTACAAGAGAGTGTACCAGTAGCAGCTTCCTCTGCCTGGTCAACACCATTCCCTTACATTGTAAAGTGCAATTGCAGTTATGAAAACAGTTTCTCATCACTATTAAAAGTGTCCCCTAACAACATCATGCATTCTGCTTCTATGTTATCTGGAAGCTCCTAACAGTGGTGCCTCCAGATGTGAAAAAAATGCATCTGGGATTTCCAGTTTTTATTCCTGTACAAATCAATTTTATGTTGGAGATCCATGATATTTTTCTCATTCCTAAGCACTTCATGGGAGTGCCCAGCTTTACCAAAGACGTTCATTCTTGCTCCCCAGTTCAGTTTAAATCAACCCAGTACTTTCTGAAATGAAAGCTATCTGTACTTGCATGTGTGTTTCTTCTGTTGCAGAAGTAGTAAAAGTGACTGTCAAAAGAAAATACAGAAGATGTGAGGGGGAAGGAGAGAAATAAACCTAGTATATATTCAAGAAAGAGACTGGATGAAAACCCATGACTATGCAGGTACAATCAAAACAAAAATAATTGGTAAGTCTTACTATTTCCTGAGTTGTTGTTTTGCCCATCTGGAGGCACCCAGATGTTACCTGGAGTATCACTGACACTGACCAGCAACCAGGCTGAATGCTAATAAAGTATTTAATTCTGATTAAGATGAAAGAAGTCACCATGTAAAGCAGCTTCTTTATTGTTTTGATTTCTGCTTACTTCCCATGTGAAAGCAATCCTTACCCAAAAGATTTGTAAAAGTGGCAGCTTCCCATCCCATCAAAAAGAACTACATCCCCAAATACCTAACAATCTAGGATAGCAGAAAGAAACATTCTGTTGAGATGGTTGCAGAGAATCAGGTACTGAATAGCTTCTTTTGTTTTCACTGGTAACCCCACCCAGAAATTCCCTAGGAGTCCCAGCAGCCATATTTTGGAAATCTTTCGAAATTATTTATTTAGCTACCTGTTGATGTTTACAGAATTTTAACCCTACCGGTTAGTAGATAATCTATGTGTAATAAAAACTGGTAGATAAGTTTCTGTGTGTATCTGTTAGTAAATGTTAGGAAATATTACATGGTCTCAGAACTGTTCATGCAATGAGAATGGATACAAAGCTTGAAAGCTTACTTTGGAGCTCTTATTGAAGCAGTAGACCAATCTGGGTTTCAGTAAAATGTAAAACACTTTTAGGCAATTATTGAAAAACTATCCAATGTGATGAAATGATTTGGGACAGAATTCAGAAACTTGGATGGTTGTTTTAAATTTCAGTCTGGAATGGATTTAGCATGGCACTGGCATGGTAGACAATCAGTCACCACTCATTCCATGCCAAAAATATTGAAAGAAATACACACACATACAAATAGAAACAATTCCAGTCACCACTATCAGTAGCCTCATAACCCAGAAGCATAAACATGAACAGAGGCTGACAGTGTTAGGCTTATAGTCATAAGGTGTCATGGATTCCAATTGCAATACATTGTGGAGATGTCACAGCATCCTCCTTGTAGCCACCAACCAGAGTAAGGCAAGTGAGAAGAACTTCTGTTGCTGATCTCAAAGTACAACCAGGACTGGCAGCTGTTTTGGTGATATAGAAGAGAATTCAGTTCTGTGATTCTTCCCTGAGGTAGATGGTATAGCCCAAACATAGCTTTGCTACCTCGTGGGAACTTAAGCCTCACAAATCAGTCCTAAGTGGAGAGAGGGTGCAACTCATGATCTTTCATCACCAGTACCCCCTATTTAAAATAGGAAGAATTACACAAAATAGTTTCAGATGGACAATCTGAATGAGGAATAAAGAAAAGAAGGCTCTTTAAAAAATGCATCTGAGCCTGTTCCTGCTCCAAACTCAAATTTAGACAAATCTGCCATAAAAAGAGTGCCATACTGTCAAGGCAGATTACTACCAAGCACAACAAGGTGAGGGGAACTTTGTCTATAAAGATACATCATTCATAACGATGCTGAGGGGCCTTTGTACAGTGGCAATCTGTCTTACTGCAGCGGATATATCTTCATTACATATAATGGGACTGTAGCCTCACAACTAAACGGGGAAAGTATTGATCCTGTTTCACAGATGATAGATCAAGGTCCAGAAAGATGAACTCCTCTCCTCCACATAGTGATTTTCTTACAAGAAGTCACATTTGCTTCCATGAATATTAATGTTATAACAATAATAATCACAAGAGAGCCAAGAGATGGGTCATTATGTTCCTGTTATCATATAGTAATATCCATGTTTATTTTGTATAAGAACATTTGTTCATCTTCCTGAACATAGTTGGCCCTGTTTATGAATGTCCTCCCGACAGGCACTCAGCTGTACACAGATGTTTGTTTGCAGCACGTGAAAGTGATGTTCAAAATAGCTGGCAATTATTTAGAAGATATCCACGTTTAAAAAATTGAAAGAATGCCATATTAAAGAAGGAGCAAGCTTGTTTTCTGCTGCTCCAGAGTCTAGAACATGGAGCAATGGATTCAAACTACAGGAAAAGAGATTTCACCTCAACATTAGGAAGAATATCCTGATGGAAAGAGCTGTCCAACAATGAAATATGCTACCTTGGAGTGTGATGGAGTCTTCTTCTTTGGAGGTTTTTAAACAGAGGCTTGATGGACATCTGTTGGGAGTGCTCTGTGTGTTCCTGCATGGCAGAAGGTTGGACTGTATGACCCTTTTGGTCTTGTCCAATTCTATAATTCAATAATTCTGTGATTCTAAGATGCCACAAATGCTAAATTCTTCATCCTAATTGTCCTCTCTTCCCAACAGTCTTAATCCTATGGAATACATTGCATATCATTCCCTTCTCCCCTCACTACATGAGAAAAGAATTAGCTCCCTGATGAAAGTGGAATCTAAGGGCTCTTCCAGACACCCAACAGTCCTTGTAAATTGACTATTCATTTCCTGCCTCATAAACTTGTTCCTTCCACTTTGTTCAGTCACACCTCAAATACATCAGGATTGTGTCTGAATCTGAATCTGATATCTGACAAAATGGAGAAAATAGATCCTACCCTGTACCTTCTAATATCAATCATCCCATTGAAATACACCCTTTGATATTTTTTAGATATTCCCCTGGAGGATGAAGGGAGGAAAACCCACCACATTTCCATGGGATCTTGTTTTAACAGATCCTTCAGAATCAATTCTATATGCAACATTTCTTTGTTAGTATCCATGTTATATTAAATGTGTCTGCTATGGGAGAAAAATGCAACATCTCCTCCCCTGCTTCAAGTGATGGAGAACCTGAGCTAGTATTATAAAACTAATTACAATTATCTCCAATGATTGGCTATACTAATTGGGCCTATGGAAACTGGGATCCAACAATGTCAGGAAGGCTAAAGATTCCTCACTTCTTAACCAGGGTATGAAGCTCCTTCACACAGAAAAAGACCAATGATATATCATTCCTGTACTGTCTATTCAGCATGGCACTACACATGTTAGCAATAGAATGCCTTCAGAAAATCCAAATCTGAACATTCTTGGTAAGGAACAAATACAGTTATATCTAAGGTAGTACAGGTTTCCCTGGGTGTCATTCCTCAATGCATTTGTGACCAGTGGTGTAGTGTAGTGGTTTCACTAGGGTTGCTGTTACCCAGTGCAATAACTCATGGTGTCACCCCCCCCCCCATTGACCTCCTCCATTATCACAGCATATAGAATCCTTAGGAATGTGTTTTATATTAATGTTATTCATAAATCATAATTCCTATATATCACTGAATCTAGTGGTAGTAGTTGTGACATAAACAACTAGCACAATTAAAATTGTACATTTAAATTACAATATCATATGCACATCCTAAATTTATTTACATATACATAGTTGCATGTGTTTACAGTTGGTAAAATGTGACATTTTTAAAGATTTTTTATTTTAAAAAATAAAAAAGAATTATTATTTTTTTTTATTTAAATGGGGCCTCTCTTTTCTCCTCCCACTGAGTCTCACCCTCCTCATCCCATCTTTCCAGCATTTTAATAGGACACAGGTGAATGCCAGAGCCTGTTTCTGCCCAAAGGCAGATGTTTGAAGAGCAGTTGTGTCACCCCTCTTAGGATGTCACTTGGTGTGGTCTGCCCCCCCCCCCCCCCCCAGTGATGCCATTGGTGTAGTGGCAAATTCTCAAGAGCAAGAACTCATCATGACAGTGGACACACACACACACACACACACACAAAAATGCTCACCACCACTTGTATATTTTTCTCATTCTCTGATCGCCTCTGTTTTAGTCTATCCCACACACAAACTCCTGAAAGCTTGTTATCACCTCACTCACTTGACAAAGCAAAGAGGATTCATCAATTATATCCTAGCACTCAGAAGGTTTACCTCACTGCACCTACTCTGGAAAAAAAATATCCTGAAATCCTCCTGTCTTCCACTTCTACAACATCACTGTTTGTGACATCTGCAGTTCTACAACCAATTCCTTTCTTCCTCTCAGATGTATGTTAAGCACTTCAAAAAAGCAATCTGCATATCTGTCACAAAGGCAAAGCATCCTCACTTAGTAGGAATAGCACATGAAACATGAATGTGGGTATCCAGATATGGTATCTACTGATCCATGTCTATTCAGAACTTGTCAAAATTATCTTTTGGACTACAGGTCTCCAGATCCTCCAGACAGTATGGCCAGTAGCCATGTTGGCTGTGAGATACTATGATGTACAGTCCAAAAAGTTAATATTTCCAAGCTCTCCTTCTTCCTGGAAAGACCACTGACAGTCTAAAGCAGGGTCGGCAACCTACGACCCGCAGGCTGCATCCGGCCTGCGGGCCCCCAACGACCAGCCCCCGCTGACCCCTGCCCGTGACGACCCCCACCCCTGCTGCCACGTGTTCCCACCGCCGCGCGCATTGCAGCTGCCATTTTGTTCTCCAAAATGGCAGCCACAACTCGTTTGCGCATGCGCAGTACTCCTGCGCATGCACAAACGAGTCGCAGCTGCCATTGTAGCAAACCAAATGGCGGCCGCGACATGTGCAGTGGTGGTAGTGCGCAGCGGTAGCGTGCACGGCAGTGGGGGCTGCAGGGGCCACACGAGAGAGAGCGCGTGAGTGCGCGCACTGGCATTCCCTCCCCCAGCCCGCCGGAAGACCTGGGGACCAGCGACCAGCCCCAGGTAAGGTAACATTGCCGACCCCTGGTCTAAAGTTTTTAGAAGGAGTCTGAAGAATCTAGTTGACATTTCATCAACAAAGCAGCTGCCTATAGCTAAAGAGGAAGATCAGAATGGGAAGGGGAGGAGAAAGGGAACTGAGAATGAGCACAAAATCAAGAGGCCTCAGGGGCCAATAGGGACAAAAAGGAGAGTAATGGAAAGAGAAGCTCAGATGGGGATGGCCATTTAGCATCTGATGAAGCAGAGTCATCCCTCAGATTGGGATATCCCAGCCATTCTCAATTGATATTCTTCCATATTCTTCCTTAAAACAAAAGCAAAATTAAACTTTAAGTCACCTAGAAAAACTAATCTGCTTTTAGAAGACAAACTGTTATCTGCTTATAGAGACATGTGGCTTGCTTTTCTGGCACCTGGCAGTTTCAAGACCAAGGGCAGCAAAGGCTTGTAAAAACAAATGACAAGGGGAGATTCTCCAGGCTAAGTATTATCTGATGGACAGCAATCAGCCAGAGTTGCCTATCAGACAGAAACATTTTGATCTTATGTGCCCAGTGTCACAGCAATACCAAACTAAGCTCCATACATTTCTTAACAAGGATGGTGAAATGAAATGAGGTAGTGGAGTTAGAAAAAAGCATTCTGTTTGGATGAAGCCTTGCAAAAGTTGCAGACAAAGAAATAGCTGGAACATGACATCTGACATCCTCCTTCAGCATAACATGAACAAACTGTCATCTGCTCTGCTGCCTGCCAACCGGCACTTATACTCCATTCTATCAAATACAAACCCATACTTGAGATGTTTTTGCCTCTGTCATTTAAGCTTCCTCTCCAGATTAATTAGACTAGGGAAGCAAATCTGAGCCCAAAATCAACAGCCATGCTGGGTCCTGGAGAGCAATTAAATGAAGCAATTTTCCTTCAAGATCCCAAGGCTGTAATTACATGTGATGACTAACTGGCTGATCAATACTTTGATGACTATCTGTTGTTCTTCTCATAGACTGCAGGAAGACTGTAATACATTGGCAAATAATCACCACTGATTTTTCAGGCAGATATCATTATTTAAAAATTTACTCTTTGTTTGCTCTTGGATAGGTTCATAAGGCTGTTGGATAACTTCTCATGTGCACGAGTGTTGCAAAGCACCATCATATGCAATCACACAAACGAGAAATTATATAACTAAATACTACTCCCATATAAAAATGAGTAGAAATACTGTGTTTGCCTCCACCAAACAAACTGCAAATATAAGACCTTGTTATGTAACTGGCCTCTGATGTTATTCTGATTTTTTTTAAAAGTTTATTTTTATAAAATTTTATCATACATACATAATCTTCAAAAACTGAACACATTACAAACATATACTATTCATTACTTCCATACATCCATGTCCTTCCACATCTTACATACACTCTAACTTCCACCTAATAATACTTGCTTTACAAAGAAAGTGATCATGTCATATCTGACATCTTATACTTAATCACTGATTCTGCCTTAAAGCTGATTTCCTCACTATACCTTTTAACATTCCTCTTAAATTATCAGCTTTAATCCCAAAATCCTATCATGGCTAAGTCATCCCATACATTACTGATAAATTTAATTATTATAACCCAATCTTTTAAAAGGTTCTTTACATTCCCATCTCTTAATAGATGGATCAATTTATCCATCTCAGCCATATCTAACAGTTTCAAAATCCTTCTTCCACCAAAGGGAGTGAGTCTTTTCTCCACACCTGTGCAAGTAACATTCTAAAAGCAGGTGACATGCAAAATATAATCCTGCCATGTTCTTTGTCTAACTTATTGTCTACAAGATTGAGAAAGTACATTACTGAGTCCCTTTTTAGTCTTTTATCAAGAATTTTCTCTAGAATTCAGTGTACCAAATTCCAAAATTTCTTCACTTTTTTGAATATCCACCATATGTGGAAGAAAGTCCCTACATTCTTCCCAGATTTCCAACATTTCTTATTACTACTCTTATACATTTTGGAGAGCTTATCAGGAATCAACTACCAATGGTAACACACCTTATATATATATATATATATATATATATATATATATATATATATATATTCTCTTATATTTTGGCAAGTTGTGTACTTCATCTTTTTAGTCCATAATTTCTCCCATTTTGATAGTTGGATTGGATGTCCCAAATTCTGTGACCATGTCTTCATCAGTTTTTGTTTGTTTGTTTGTTTATTTGTTTGTTATTTCCTCTTCTGCATCCCATTTTAACAATATATATTTTTAAAAATTGATAATTGTTTTCAGTTTTTAAAATAAGAATTTATTTAAATTCTGATTTCTTTTCATTAAAACTATGTAATTGAATTTCCATCTTAGTTTTCTCTCAGAATAATCTATATAAAAGCTAATGACAGGTTATACCATCTATTATTATTTCTGCCCTCAAGTTGATCTCGACTCATGGCAACCTTATGGATGAGACATCTACAAGACCTTCTGTCCTCCATTGCTCTGATTAATTCCTGCAGTCCCATACCTGTGTTCTCCTTGATAGAGTCCAGCCATCTGGCATGTGGTCTTCCTCTCTTCCTACCTACTTCCACCTTTCCCAGCATTATTATCTTTTCCAATGAGCCCTCCCTTCTCATTATGTGTCAGAAGCATGACGGCCTCAGTTTGGTCATCTTGGCTTCCAGGGAGATTTCTGGCTTAATCTGTTCTAGTACCCATTTGTTTGTCCTTTGGCTATCTGTGGGCTCCTCAGCACTCTTCTCCAGCACCACATCTCAAAGGAGTTGATTTTCTTCCTATCATCTTTCTTAACTGTCCAGCTCTAACATTCATACATGGTAATAGGGAATACGATGGCTTATATGATTCTAACTTTTGTGCTGAGTTGTATATGTTGCCATTTTAGGATTTTTTCTAGTTCTTTCATAGCCACCCTCCCCATTCTTAATCTTCTTCTGATTTTCTGATTGCAGTCCCCATTTCTATCAATGTTTGATCCCAGAAATGGGAATTTTTTTACTATTTCTATTTCTTCATTGCCTAGGTTGAACATGGGAAGTCCTTGGTGGTCATTATCTTTGTTTTAATTATGTTCAGTATTACGCCTGCCTTTGTAGTTTATTCTTTGATCACCTTAGTAGGTGTTTCAGGTCTGTGAGGTTTTCTGCTAGTACTTTTTTGTCATCTGCATATCTTAGATTGTTGATATTCCTTCCTTCTATTTTCACTCCCTCTGTGTCCAAGCCTGCTTTTCTTATAATATGTTCTGCACAAAAGTTGAACAGATAGGGTGAATGTATGCAGCCTTGTCTGACTCCTTTGCAATTTGGGAAACATTCTGTTTCTCCATGTTCTGTTCTGACAGTAGCCTCTTGTCCTTGGTATAGATTCCTCATCAGAACTATCAGATGTGTCAGCACTCGCATTTCTTTAAGGGCATTCCATAACTTTTCATGATCTATGCAGTCAAAGTCTTTGCTATATACTCTATAAAGCACATACTGATTTTCTTTTGAAATTCCCTGGATCATTCCATTAACCATCATATGTTTGCAATGTGGTCCTCATGCCTCTTCCTTTTCTGAACCCCACTTGAACTTCTGAGATTTCTCTTTCCATGTATGGTTGGAGTCTATGTCACAGAATTTTGAGCATGATTTTGCTTGCATGGGAGATTAGTGCTATGGTCCTATAGTTGCTGCAGTCTCTTGTGTCTCCCTTTTTTGGATGGAGATGTATATTAATTGCTTCCAATTTGTTGACAATCATTTTGTTTTCCATATCAGTTGACATATGTTGGTCAGCACTAGAGTTAACTCTGTCAATGTGGATTACAGCAGTTCAATTGGAATATCATCTGTTCCTAGTGATTTCTTTTTCACTATTTCTCTTATTGAAGTTTCCACCTTGCTTTTTAGAATTTGGGGTTAATTTTCATATGGGTCTTCATTCCATGTGTCCTTCATTTTATCATCTCTTTTGTATAATTCTTCTGTGTATTGCATCCAATGTCTTTTTATTCCTTCCTGGTCTTGAAATGTGTTATTTTTATTGTCATAGATCGTCCCAGTCCTTGGTTTGAATTTTCCTTTGATTTCCCAGATCTTATGAAATAGATCTCTTGTTCTTCCCTTTTTCTTGTTGTCTTCTATTTCTCTGTGTTGGTCATTGTAGTAATTTTCTTTATCCTTCCACACAAGCTGTTGTACTGTTGCATTCATTATTCATAGTTTATTCCTATCTCCTTTTCATTTTTCTTCTCCTCTTTTCTTTATTGCTTGTGATGTTTTTTCTGTCATCCATGATTTTTTTCTCTTTCTTTTTGTTTATTGAAAGTGTCTGTCTGCATTCTTCTTTTATTATGTCCCTGGCTTCAGTCCATAGTTTGATTTTTGTGTTGACCATCTGGTGATGTTCATGTGTATAGCTTTCTTTCTCTTACAATCTTAAAAGTTCCTTTTCCCCATTTTCTTATGTAGAGATTGTTAAATTGTTTAGCAACATTCTCTTTATCAGACCATAATAGGTGTGCCACCTATATCTCAAACCCTCTCCTTCCAAACTTAAAAATGTTTTATTCTGTAAATTAATCCACTCTTTTACCATACTAGACAGCTTGCATATACCTTAAAATTTGGCAGCTCCAATCCTCCTCTCAGTTTGGCATGTTACAGAATTATAGAATCATAGAGTTGGAAGAGACCACAAGGGCCATCCAGTCCAGCCCCCATGCCATGCAGGAACTCCCATTTATAGCATAACCGACAGATAGCCATCCAGCCTCTGCTTAAAGACCTCCAAGGAAGGAGACTCCACCACAGTCCGAGGGAGTGTGTTCCACTGTCAAACAGCTCTCACTGTCAGGAAGTTGAGGTGCAATCTCCTTTCCTGTAGCTTGCATCCATTGTTCTGAGTCCTATTCTCTGGAGCAGCAGAAAACAAGCTAGCACTCTCCTCAATATGACATCCCTTCAAATATTTAAAGAGGGCTATCATATCCCCTCTTAACCATCTCTTCTCCAGGCTAAACATACCCAGTTCCCTAAGTCGTTCCTCATGGGACATAGTTTCCAGACCCTTCACCATATTAGTCACCCTCCTCTGGACACGCTCCAGTTTTTCAACAACTTTTTTGAATTGTGGTGCCCAGAACTGTACACAGTATTCCAGGTGGGGCCTGACCAAAGCAGAATACAGTGGCACTATTGCTTCCCTTGATCTAGATACTATACTTCTATTAATGCAGTCTAAAATTGCATTGGCCTCTTTAGCTGCGGCATCACACTGTTGACTCATGTTCAACTTGTGGTCTACTAGGACTCCTAGATCCTTTTCACACGTAGTCTCGTTAAGCCAGGTGTCCCCCATCTTATATCTATGCATTTAATTTTTTTTTCCCTAAGTGCAGTACTTTACATTTCTCTGTGATGAAATTCATTTTGTTAGCTTTGGTCCAGCTTTCTAATCTATTAGGTCATTTTGAATTTTCATCCTGTCTTCTGGGGTATTAGCTATTCCTCCTAATTTGGTGTCATCTGCAAATTTGAGAAACACGCCCCCATGCCTTCATCCAAATCATTGATAAAGATGTTGAATAGCCCTAGGCCCAGGACAGAACCCTGTGGCACCCCACTGGGCACTTCTCTCTAAGATGAAGAGGAGCCATTGCTGAGCACCCTTAGGGTTTGGTCAGTCAGCCAATTACTAATCCACCTAACAGTTGCATTGTCTAGCCTACCTTTTACTATCTTGTTTGCAAGGATGTCACGGGGAACCGTGTCAAAAGCCTTACTGAAATCAAGATATGCTATGTTTACTGCATTCCCTTCATCTACCAAGCTGGTAATTTTATCAAAGATCAGATCAGTCTGGCATAACTTGTTTCTCCGAAACCCATGTTGACTTTTTGTGATTATGGCATTCCCTTCTAAATGTTCACAGACTCTCTGTTTAATGATCTACTCTAGAATCTTTACTGGTATTGATGTCAGATTAACTGGGCGATAGTTGTTGGGATCCTCTTTTTTTCCCCTTTTGAAGATGGGGACAATGTTTGCCCTCCTCCAGTCTGCTGGGACTTCTCCTGTTCTCCAGGAGTTCTTAAAGATTATTGCCAGTGGCTCTGAGATTATATTTTCCAGTTCTTTTAATATCCTTGGATGTAGTTCATCTGGTCCTGGAGACTTAAATTCATTTAGGTTTACCAGGTATTCCTGTACTTCCTCTTTACTTATTCTGTGCTGAATTTCCCCTGTTGTGTCCTCTGCTCCCTTTTCCTCAGATTGAACATCCTTTTCCTTTTGTGAGAAGACTGAGGCAAAGAAAATGTTAAGTAGTTCCACCTTTTTTCTGTCCCCTGTTAGAATTTCTCCATCTTCTCTGCACAGTGGCCCTAGCATTTCCTTCGTCTTTCTTTTGCTATGGACATATCAAAAAATGCCCTTTTTATTGTCCTTAACCCCTCTAGGAAGCCTGAGCTCATTCTGTGCTTTGGATTTCCTGACTTTACCACTACATGTGGTAGCTATTTGTTTGTATTCCTCTTTGGTGATTTTGCCCTTTTTCCATTTCATATACATCTCCCCTTTAAAACTTAGTTCAGTTGAAAGTTCTTTTGTCATCCAACCCAGTTTCTTGAGACATCTCCCATTTTTTCTTCTCATTGGAACAGTTTGAGATCGTGCCTTCAGTATCTCCCTTTTGAGAAATATCTCCCTTTTGAGAAACTCCCATCCATCCTGGACTCCCTTCTCATTTAATATTCCTGACCACGGGATTACTCCCAATGTTTCCCTAAGTTTGTTGAAATCAGCTCTCCTAAACTGTAGAATGAGTGATGGACTATCCCTAGCTTCTCCTTTCCACTGTATAAGAAACTCCAGGAAACATGATCACTCCCACCTAAGGATCCCACCATTTGCACCCCATTTACCAGGTCATCCCTATTGGTTAGGATCAGATCTAAAATAGCTGATCCCCTTGTTGCCTCATCCACCTTTTGGATAAAGAAATTGTCTTCGAGGCAAATAAGGAATTTGCTAGACCTTGAAGTATTGGCTGAGTTTGACTTCCAGCAAATATCAGGATAGTTGAAGTCACCCATCACTACTACATATCTCCTTTCTGAGTGTGTGGTCATCTGTTCTAGAAGGCATCATCCAATTCCTCAGTCTGACTTGGGGGTCTGTAGTAGACTCCCACAATAACATCCCTGTTGTTTCTTTCCCCTTTAATTTTTATCCAGATGCTCTCCACCTGATTTTCAGGATTTAAGTCCTGGATCTCTTCATAGGTGTAAACATCCCTGACATATAATGGTATTCCTCCTCCTTTCCTGTTTGGCCCATTTCTCTTAAAAAGGTTATACCCCTCTATGCCTACATTCCAATCGTGAGACTCATCCCACCAGGTTATAGTGATGCCTATTATATCTTATTTGCTTTGTTGTGCTAGGAGTTCAAGTTCATCTTATTTCCCATGCTCTGTGCATTAGTGTAGAGCAGGGGTAGGCAACCTTTCCCCTTTAAGGGCCAAGGGACTTTAGCTTCCAGAAGCCTCAGCCATGTTGGCCAATAGTCCCATGTTGGCCAACAGCTCCTGGGATTCTGGGAGCTGAAGTCCCTCGGCCCTTAAAGGGGAAAGGTTGCCTACCTCTGGTGTAGAGACATCTAAGATCATGTGCATTCCCCACTTGCTGCTTGTGTGAGGTTTTATTCCTCTCACTGTTGGGCCCTTGCATCATTTGCCTTGTTCCCTCTATAACACTTTGACTATTATTTCCAGCCAATGATGTATTCCTGCCTTCCAAGATACCTTCCAAGATACTGTTTCCCTCCCCAACATGACTCAGTTTAAAGCCCTCCTGATCAAATGCTTGACACTATTGGCAAAAATGCTTCTGCCAACTGGTGTGAGATGCAGCCCATCTCTTGCTAGAAGTCTACGCTCATGGAACCACAGCCCGTGATCTAAGAATCTGAATCGTTCTTGGTGGCACCATCTACGGAGCCAGTTATTCATGTCTGCTATCTTCCTCCCCCTTCCTGGACCATGCCCTTCAACTGGGAGAAGAGATGAGATAACAACCTGTGCATACAGCTCTTTCAGCTTCCTACCGAAAGCCTCATGATCCCTTCTGATATTCTGAATACTATGCCTTGCAGCAGGGGTAGGCAACCTTTCCCCTTTAAGGGCCGAGGGACTTCAGCTCCCAGAAGCCTCAGCCATATTGGCCAATAGTCCCATGTTGGCCAATAGCTCCTGGGATTCTGGGAGCTGAAGTCCCTCGGACCTTAAAAGGGGAAAGGTTGCCTACCCCTGCCTTGCAGTATCATTGGTTCCCACATGGACCAAGAGGAAGGTGTAATGGTCAGTAGGTTGACAACTCTTGTCAGCCTCGCTGTCACATTACTGATTTTTGCCCCAGGGAGACAACACACTTCTTGGGACATCTTGTCAGGCCCACAAACCACTGCTTCTGTACCCATCAACAAGGAGTCCCCAACTACCACCACATGCCTCTTCCAAGGCTTAGCAGTGGCTGTTCCCTACAGTGGTGCTCTTAGGTTCCGCTGCACTGTCCCCGAGGACTGTTCCTGCTGCTCTTCCTCTTCATCCTTGATATGTAGAGAGCTTCAAATTGATTCTGTAGCTGCAAGAAAGATCCCTGGTTTCCCTACCTCTGAGTGTGACATTCCTCCAGGCATCCAACTCTTGTGTGCATGAAATGACCTCCTCCTCAATAACTTCCTCTGTATGGTCCCCGTCCAAGACCATTCGTTCCACTCTGTCCAGGAAAATCTCTTGCTCCCTAATATGCTGAAGTTTAGCTATCCAGGCCTCCAGTTGCTATACGTTCTCTTCCAGGAGGGCTACAAACTTGCACTTGGTGCAGGTGAAGTTCCCCACATCTCTTGGCAAGAAGACAAATATCCCACAAGTGTTGCAGGTGACTGCAGCAACTCCTTCAGTGTCCATATTGAGAAATCTTAAGTAAGCACTGAAACAGGACTGTGGGCTTCTCCCTTAAATAGTTCCCTGGTAAAGACTCACGTAAAGGGCCCCTGTTCTCTTGGTCTTTTCATGACGCTCTGTCAGTAAGCTCAACCAACTGGGTTTCTCACTCTACAAAGAGTTCCTGGATGCTACCTTATTCTGGAGACAAGTCTCTGTCTCTCTTCCTCTGAGCAAAAAGCAATACCTCCCACTCAAAGCAGCTGCCCAGAAACTGCTTTTCTTCTCCTTCCTTGCAGAAAGTATTCATCAGCTATTCATGTTGAAGTATTCATCAGCTATTCTAACTAATAAAGATTTAACCAGTTTTTCAAATCTTTTTTAAAATATCAGCCCAGATTCTATCATAATTATTTTTGAAAAGATCTGAATTTCTTTTAGTAATGTTTATGCCCAAATATTTGACCTTCTAATCATATCACCATATTTCTTACTTAATTTGGCTTCTTCCTCCTTTTTTATATTGAATTAATATAGATGTCTTATTTTTATTTATCTCAAGCCCAGAAATCTTGCTGTATTCATTTATCCAGTCTCTTAACTCTTCTATACTTTCTATCAGGTCTTCTAATACTAACACTGAGGCTAAAGCCACACTGCAGAAATAATCCAGTTTAACATCACTTTAACTGCCATTTAGAAATCTTAGATTTGTAATTTTATGAGACATTTAGCCTTCTCTGTCAGAGACAGCTGGTGCCACAACAAACTACAAATCCCAGGATTCCATAGCATTGAGCCTTAGCTGTTAAAGTGGTGTCAAACTGGATTATTTCTGCAATGCATAGGCCACATCATCTTCAAAGACACACAATTTGTACTCCTGTTTTCCTATTTTGACTTCTTTTGATTATTGACTTATTAATATTCTGTTGAAAATTACAATATTTATCAAAAATATGAGAGGAGACAAAGGGCAGTCTTGTCTTATTCCTTTTAAAACATTAAATGGTTTTGTTCTTTCTCTATTTATGGTCAGTTGAGCTTTCTGTTCTGTATAAATTGCTTCTATCCATCTTATTTAAAAAATTCTATTTTCATTCTATCCATAATTTCAGACATTATCCAGTTAACAATGTCAACAGCTTTTTCAATGTCAAGAAAGATTAAAATATTTTTCTCCCTCTGGATAGCATTCAAAATCTTGTATTATCCTTCAGGTGTCTGCCTAGCAAAAATCCACTTTGATCTTAATGGATCCATTCCTAAAGTACTCCCTTTAATCTATTAGAAATAATTGATTTAAAAAAATCTATATTCAAAAGGACATAGGTCGGTAATTTCTGTGATTAGATGGATCATAGTCACCCTTCTGTATTAATATTATATCAGCTTTACTCCAGGAATTGGAGATATTTCCACCTATCATCCCATTTATGATTTGTTGAAGGGGTGATACAACATGGTCCATAAATGTCTTATAATATGTGCCTGTAAATGTATCGGGTCCTGGTGCTTTGCCTTTTTTACGTTCCTTTATTGCCTTCACCAATTCCATAATGAACACTGGAAGATTCAATTTTTTTCTGCTGCCCTTCCAGGCTTTCTGGAATTGATAATATAAAAAAAATGTGTTTTTGTTTTCTCTTCATGAGATTTAGGTTCTTCAAATAACTCTGTATAATATCTGTGAAATGGCTTGATCCACATATTTTATTTCACCAACTTTAATTTTTTTAAAAATATGTTCTTTTCTTTCCTTTTTCTTAATCTATAGGCAAGCCATTTCCCCCTTTAATTAGCATATTAAAATTGTTTTGCAAAGGTTAATTTATTTTCTGCTTCTATTGTCATATCATAATCAATTTTTAAAGAACCTTAATTTTCTTTTGGATTTTTTCTTGAGGGTTCTTATTTTAATTCTTCTTCTTCTTCTTCTTTTTGTTTTAATTTCATAATGTATACTCTGCATTTTGTTTTCTTTCTGCTCCCCCATTCTGCACCCTGCTGAATGAAGAGTCCCCTCATTATAGCCTAATTGGTTTCCCAAGCTGTTGGTTTTTGTCCCTTTCTGCATATTTTCACTAAAGTATAGTTTTAGGACCTCCTTAGCTTTTTCTATAGTCTTCTTATCTTGTAATAATCTATCATTTAGTTGCCCTTTTCCCATTTCATATATATCTCCCATTTAAAACTTTGTTCAGTTTTCTTCAATATTAATCTAATTGGACTGATCTGATAAACCTTGGGAGAATTGCTACCTTTACTATACTCTTGTCAATTGTTTGGAAACAAGAAACATCAATGTTCAAAAGTCAGTCTCAGAGCAAAATGTATAATCCAAGGCTGTCCTATACTTGTACCTCCAAACATCTGTTAGAGATAAGGGCAAGCAGACAGGCAGCTTGGAATTACCTCTGGCCACTACAGCCAGGATCAGCCCTCAATTCACCTGGGAATGCAGCAACTGGACAGCCCATTTCCAAAGTGGGCTGCTGCCTCTGTCTCAAACAAGTCACCAGAAAGGAGCAGTTTTTTGCCAATCCTTTTGCCAGCTGCTTCAGGCTGCCTTCGTCAGCCTCAGAGCAGCTTCTGGCTGCATCAGGGGCATATGTCATCTGTACACCATGCCCCCAAAACCACTCCTTTTGAACCATCTGTTTCAGGCCATAGATTTTGAATTTATACTCCATATTCTTTTGTATATCATATCTCTAACTTTTTTCCTTACAAAATATATTACTATATCTCAAATGAGATACCTTTCCTTAACAATCTTGAAATTCACTCTGAAAATCATATCTGTTTCCCATTCTATCTATCAGTTGTCTTCCTTGTAAATTCCACCAACACAGGGATCAATTTACCATAAAAATCTTCAATAGACTCTACTTTAAGACTTTAAGTCTTTTTAACTTAATGCAGTTTTCTCTCAACTTTAACTCCATTAAAGCTCTTTCATCAGCTTCTTCCTGTATTTACTCTATTTTTGACAAATTGTCCTTCTATGCTCTCACATTTTTCTTCCAACTCTTTTATTCTCATATTTGTTTTTCTCAAGTCTTCTATTTGTTCTATATTTTAATTCAAGTCATTTATATCTTTTTTATTTATGCTGTCATATCCTTTATTTCCTGTCTCATCTGTTGAAACATTCTTTATAACAATGGGCTGGAGGAGACAGGCAAGAAATGGTTGCTTGATACTGCTTTTCACAAAAGTGGATTGAAACCCTGCTATCTGCACGGCCTGCTCCAAAAGCAGACTGAATATCCATGGGCAGACTGCATTGTGTGGCATCAAGCCACACTGCTGGGTAACATTTTTTTTGTCACCTTCCCACCATGCATGTGCACCATCACACAAGCACATCACCTGTGACCTCCAATTACCTCCCACATTCCACCCAGATTCCATTCCATTGCATGGCCACTGCTTTGATCAGTCAAACAGTTACATGTGTGATTCTCTGTCTGTACAGAGGATCAGTGAATTGGTGTGTAAGTGATACACTGGCAAAGCACAATCACAGAGTCCGCACCCCCATACATGCCCCCTTCACCCTATGGCTCCTGTTGGACTGTTTGGTTTGTGTATGTTGTAATTACATCCATTGGAGTTGTTGCACTTTCATTTTTTGTTTCACTGCAGGCTTGCACTCATGCCAGATTGTTTATATGCAGGTATGAAGAAGTGCATTTTCTCCACTAAGCTCGTGTCTCCTGGCTTCTTTTTGCTCTGGTTTTTAGCCCCAGAGCACAGCTTCTTTTCAGATTCCACCCTCTTTAGAGGCATGCGTCATGCAAATGCCCTACCTTCAAAGCAGCTGGAAACTACTTTATTTTGTCCATCTGTTTCACCCTATGTTACACACTCTTATATTTCCAAATTAATGTGACCTTCAACAGCCCAGATAGAATTTTGTTCCTCAAGCCAGTTGGCCTGGATTAATTGCATCTTTTTTTTCTTTACTTTTTCTTTACTTAATCCAGGGTCACACTCCTAGACCCCTTAATCTAAATTTTACTATAATCTATCTATCTATACAGTCTCCAATCAATCTGTATATTCAAGATCTATCAGTTTTACAAAGGATTTCTTTAAAAGTTAAATCTCCTAAACTCCCACAAACAAAACAACTGAATTTTCTAGTTCAGTCAATCAATCCTCTCTCTCATTCTCCCTCTCTCCCCCTCTCTCTAATTACAGTATTATCTACACATCAATAAGTTTCAATAAATATAAACTTTAATACTTCTATAATCAACTATGATTTATAAGTCAAATTCATTAAAGTTCATAGACCTGATGTTTTTCCATTCATTCATTCATTCATTAAATACTTAGATTCTTATTTTAATCTCTAATTATGTACAATTATTTAAATCTATAATTGAGTAATTAATTCTTTTCAATAATCAATTCAATTAATTCAATTTAATTAATAGTCAAAGGTCTGCAATGACCCAATATCAGAATATTGTTCTGTATTGAGTTATTGTCATTTTCTTTCAATAAATATACTTTATGTTTTAAATTTATGAATGGATTCCAGTTTGGGGGATTCTAAGCTAAACATATCTCATTCCACCTTCTGGATTGAAAGGAGAGAACTAGGAATGAAACAATGCAGTAGAGTTTGTAAGCTGTTTGCTTCCAATTTGTCAAGTCTGAATCTCCCTTCTGATATTTGCCTGCAGTGTCCTGCATGGTACAAAACCAAATACCAACAACATCTGGAGATCCACATTTTGCTTACCATTGTGTTAAAGGAAATATAACATTCCAGGCATACTGCATTTTAGAGAGGAGATAAGCAACAGACATAATAGAACTTAGTTCTGAAAGTAAAGCAATTTCTGTTTTAAAAAATTATGCTGTCACAGAAATCCTCCTGTGATAAGAGGAAGTAAGGAATATGGTAGTCTGGGAAATACCTGCAGGGAAATAGCAATGATGAAGGAACTGGCTGTGAATAAAATAGATGTCAGCATATGTGAAAAACATCAAGCACACCTCCAACTCCAGCCATGATTCAGAATTTTCTGGTTGAGGAGAACAGTGGGCATTTTTATGAGGAAAATGTGCAGCATGGGATATTAAATGTGAAAGAACTAGAGAGTGTGGGTGAGGAAGAAGACGGAAAGTGGAGCATGAATGGAAGAGATGAGGACACGTTTGGAAGAGAATCTCCAGCAGTGGATAAGCCCATTAGATCCTTGGAATGATGTCTCAAGCAGTTGAAGCATTCCCAGATGGCAAGATGACACAGCAAGGAAAGTACGAAGAGGCACTAGAGATATCAGGCACAGAAAGGACAGAGCCAACTTAGCAGGACAGATGGAAAGCAGAAACAAGAGAGGAAGCAGGACATAATGGCTCTTGAGAGAGTCCTCCAGACTTTGTAGCCTGCTGGGCTAGTTGTTCATTTTATATGACCTCTGAGTAAGCTTTCAAAAGAGGTGTGACTTAAGAAGAGAGATAGAAAAGCCTGAATGAGGAGCTGGAGAGATGAGAACAGCTTACTTGTGGATTATACCTGTGGACTTTATTGTCTGGATTTACTTCTTGAACTGTTGGGGCATAATGGGACTAGAAGACCATAAAGTAAATGTGTCTCAGTTAAATAAACTCCTATACTCTGCAAACCCACTTTTGATTGAAAAGAGTCTGTTAGCTTATGGAGGCATGAGTTGCAGTGACAGGGATCCCAGGGTGGGGCTCCACCCTGCCATATTTCCCACTGAGGTGCAACATCTTCAGTCAACTGCTGGGGCAGATGTCCTAACTATTGAGGCTTATCCCAAATTGATGAATTGCCTATATTTTCCACAGATATTAGTAACATTTGTACAGCATTATAATAATGGCTGGAATCTTGTTGGCTAATCCCAACTAGATAGACCCTAGAATGAATTGTTAAATGGTAAGTCTACCCATAGGTACATACCGCTGAGTCAATGGGCCTACTTTAAGTAGAACTAGCAACAGAATTCAAGATAATTATATGGTACCACAGATCATTTCAATCCAAAGAAATAACAACAAAGATATGAAACAATAACCTCTCAGAATATACAAATAAACAAAGGGGATGAAACAAATTAGACCTCTATGTAACACAGTAAAAAAAAAAAAAAGCCTTCACAAGAACAGTTAAATCTTGTAATCTATATAAGTGTTTAAAGTGAACAGTTTAAAAAGCGGATGCTCAGGTATTGAAAAGTGTAATAAAATGTAAGGTATTTCATTGTTGCTTTGAAACTAGAGAAGTAAAAATACTTTTGTTATTGTCAGCACTTTATTGTGACACTCAAGATTCTACTATCTGTGCATCAAGTAAGTTAAAGGAAATATTTATATTTAGAATGAGAGAAAAGGAATCTAAATCTCAAGGAAAGGTGGGTGTAACAACAGATCAACAATTATTCCAAATGGAAGTTGATCTTCCTGTACTGGAAGGTAATGAATACTTAATAGAAAAAATATTGAAGAGGTCATAAAGAAAAATGAACTGAAAGAAAACAAAAACTTGTTCCTATGGCCCCAAGGAATTTAAGAGAAACATAGCATTTAGGAATACATGAATAGGCAGGAAAGGCTGGTAAATAATCCCTCAATAGCACAAATGCTACATAATACGTACATTTCTACACATTTGTGATGGAAATTAATTCACAGACAAGGGCTGTTTACGGATGCTGTTTAACAGGGGGCCCATTCCCACTTACATTTAAATCAGTTTACGATTCTCATTGACACCGGGTCTCATGTTCAATTCAGGCTGATGTGTAGTTCCCACTATGGAAGTGAATTATTTCTTTATTCCATGACATTTCCACTAGTCAGAAAAACTCACTAGTGGGAATAAGCCCCAAAGTTGCCTTTGTGCCCCAGCCCCAGCAGAACAGGGAGGAGGAGCCCAGCAGAACCGGAAAAGGCAGGCATCTTGCAGGAGGAAGAAGGTCCAAGGGGCAGCAGTAGCAGCAGCAGCAGGAGAAAAGGACACCTGGGGCCCTCCTCCTTTGCCAGGTTGCTTTCCCTGCATCACAAGCACTTGGAAAGGAAGGGTGAAGAAGGGAGGGAAGCCAAAAGAAGCAGCACCAGCCAAACATCACATCAAGAAGAAGAAGCTTATTCTGTAAAAAACAATCTTAGGGGGGAAGCAGACGAGTGGCCATGGACCACTCTGGGAAGCTGCGCCACGGGACCGAGGCATCCCCACGCCTCGGTCCCGTGGCACAGCTTCGCCGCCCCTGAAAGGAGCGCTAAATCAGCGCTCCTTTCACAAGTCGCCGAAGGTGCGTTGCAAAAGGCTGTGGCGCACCTTCGTCAACTTTTCCGCCGCAGCATGTGCGAACGCTGCGGCGGGAGGTCCTCCTCAGAGCGCCAGCTGTGCAGAGGGCCGGCTGCTCCGAGGACAACCTCGGGAAGGGGTTGGGGCGCCGATCGTGCGGCTGCCCCTCCCCTTCCCTGCCCCCAAGACGGCCCAATAAGCCGTCTGCTTAGGCCCTTAATTCAATTAAGGATATGGAGTAGGAAAAGAAAATGAAGGAAGAAAAAATATTTCTCCTTCTCCTATGGGCTGTCTGTGTTGGGAGACATTTAAAGTTCCCTTGCTGACTCACTGTAGCACAAAGGGGGAATTGGATGGGGGAGCCATTCAATGAGAGTGCAGGTTGAGTGGTAATACTGACAAAAGAAGAAGAATAAAAGTTATTAACTGATAGGTTTATGTGTGCTGGGAAAGAAAATCACACATAAAAAGAAACACCCATTTGTACTAATTTGAATTTGGTCACAGAAATGTGTGGCCATCAATATGAGTCTGGCTTTTTACATGTTAATGAGATGTAAAAGGGTGAAATCTGGGCAAAATACTGCACATTGGATCTGGATTATTTTGCCAGTGTGGATTAAGCCTCAGAAATAGATTTGAGGCTTGTAGACCCAAAATTAACTGTAAGAGGTTCCCTGAATCTCTTTCATGCCCTCTCCCCAATTAAGATAATATTTCAGATGCTTTAGATTTTCCATATAGGAAAGGAGCTTCACCCTTCCCAAATCATGTTGGTAATGGCTGCTGGGGCCCTTTCATACTATCCAATTATAGTAATTTAACTCTCATGGCTATATCCTATGAAAGCTTGGAATTTGTAGTATAGGGAAAAAGTAGAGCTCTCTGGCAGAGAATTTTAAATACCCCAGTAATTTATTTATATATTTATTGCTATTTATATCATGTAGCCCAAGATCCAGCTCTCAACTACTCCTCTGTGACCTTTGATATCAATTCTATATCAAAAAGGGATGTTTAGGCAAGTAGCCCAAAAGGGGGCTCCCCACCACTGGAAACCCGCTATACCACATTGATCCGAATGGCTCATCATGGGAGAATCCCAAGGAATTTAGCCATGATGGGATCTCTCAAGATCAGCATCAGCATAATCCCTTCTCTATGAGAAGGGTTGTAGTGAGTTGGACTGGGAGATTGCATATGGCAGACAAAGGGAGTTTCCTTCTGAGAATGAAACTTTTTTTATCTGAGAACATGCATGCTGATTGTCCAGTCATTACTACACATTGCATCCCATTCTTCTCCCCATCAAAGTCTCCTAAACCTATAAACTTCTGAAATACTGCCATTAGGACCCATTTCTGGGTATAAATGCATATGCCCAGGCAATAGTAAATTTGTCTAGTCTGAAACCAGGCAGAACCTCTGTTCAATTTCAACTCAGTAGCTGGCCACCCCACATTCCACAGGAAGCCTCTGAGCCACTTTCAATCCAGCTGCCATAAAATTGGAGCTACGCTTCAGGATCAGTAGAGTATTACCGATCTTAGCAGTCCTGCAACTCAGTATTACCTACCACCTTTGTTTCATTAATTCTTGCATGCATATGTGTGTGTGTGTGTCTAAGAGCATGCTTGTGTGTGAATTTCCCTTTTTAAATAAACTTACTTAATTTGGAAATTGTGTCTGGAGTTCTCTGGGTTTGGAACTGTTATGCACAAGTCAGAGCCTAGCTGTACATTACTGAAGCCTTCTTGTCACCTCTATTGAGCTAAATTAATATCCCCATTAAATGCAATTTATGGGTGCCCCACGGCTACACCCTCCTCCCACAATTTACATAACAATCCCACTTTTATATCCTACCTTTCTCCCAACACAAGATCCAAGGCAGTGTACAATATTAAGTTTTCTTAAATAAAAGTCTTTACATACTGGCAGAAAGACAGCAGGGAGGGACCAACTAAACTTACTGGAGAAGGATATTCCAGGGGGTGGAAGCTGGCACTGAGTAAGTTCTCTCTTGTGTTGTCAATGGATGTTGGTGGGACCAAGAGAAAATCTTCCCCTGCAAATCTTAGAGCATAGAGAAGATTATATAACTGGAAAACCCAATTCCACAAGATGGAACTGTGGCTGCTAAAGTGGAATCAAAGTGCAACAACAGCCAACAACAACAATTTATTTCTTACTCAACTCTTCCCATGGAGCAACAACAGATCAATAATTAACATCATTGTGGAGAGAAGGCAGGTTAGAGCCAGCCCTGGTGACAACCAATCAGGACTGAGCTGGCAACAGCCAATAGAATGTTGGGCTGTAAGGGGAAAATTCCGTTAGGAACAGCTTCAAGTCAGATAGGGTTTGGATTCCAGACAGTGAGGGTCTGGTGGTGAAGGTTCCAGAGTTGAAAAGGGTTAAGGTCCAGAAGAGGGGGCCTAATACCCATACTAAACTCCAAGTGAGAGAGCAAATAAAGAGAATATCCTGAGGGGTATTGATAGCCTTAGAGGCTGGTTAAGAAATAGTGATAAAAGTACCCAACGAAGGGATAAGGGTGTCCTGTGGGGTAATTGAAAGCGTTCCAAGGAAAGGAGTGTTTTAGAGTATTATTATTATTTGTCACTGTAACCAATTATAACAATTGCAGCAAGACCAAGTGAATCATTGTTACTTGTATTATAAAGTTTTGTTGTTACTCTATGAAACAATTGTCTACAGTGTGAATGAAAATCCATGCTACCAAACCTTATACAAGATAGGTTATACCAAAGAGTTTTAGAAGAGAGGGTTAGTGAAGGAGTGGCTCTTTGCATAGGGTGGTGGCAGCTGTGGGACGAAAAGGGCCCATGGTGTGGCCACAAATGAAAGAAAAGGAAAAATGTGCATGACAATCATTAATGCAATAATGTGTTAATTAAATTAATGCACTTTAATTAACACATTAATTGAAAAATACAACAGTTCGAAAGTGTCAGAGTATAGATGGGCTATGCAGGCAAAGATGAAATGTAAAGATGTGTGTGTCTGTATTTTTCCATTTGAGAACATGCTTCTAGGCCGAACTCAACAACTCAGTCCAGGTGGCTAGAAAGACAAAATAATGGGAAACCACTAGATGGGAAAGTGTCCTTGTTTACATAAGGAAACAATAATAAAAGTTGTTATGGGAAAGTAGATCACATGATGGAAGATGAACAACAAGAGGTTGGGTTAGCATACGTCACATACAGATCATCCAATCAACCTGAAGGTTAACACCCAAAATGTGGAGAGGGGCTGGGCTGAGAAACTTTGTGTTAGCACTGATGTTATTATACTTATTTGCTTCCATTGGAATGGATTAGTTTTTTTCTCTGTACTTTGCAATGGATCTATAGTATGTTTTTACTGCTTCACAATGTAGCCTTAAGATCTGCAAACATGGATCTGTAGTTTTGTTCCTGTTTAGCCACATCTGCAAGATGTGATGCTTTAGTGGACTATATGTTTTTACTCTGCATGCTATTCTTCCTACAATAAAGCTCAACTTTTAGAAGCTTGGATGTTTTGCTTCCTGACTCTGCTGGACTTACAAACACCCTACTCCACCAAAACCGAACAGAAAGGACATATAAGAGATACATATTTTAAAACACATTTAAAATCCACATTTAAAATGCAGCATCTAAATTCTCAATTTAAAAATCATCTGCATAAGCTTGCCAGAACAACTGGTTAGTGTAAAAGGGACCCTTTTGTGAATTGTGAAGATGAAAAGGCACACACACACACACTACAACAGACACACTTGGCATCATGCTTAAATGAATTAGGTAATGATGTTGACAGGTTCTGAGATCATGATTCAAGCCCAGATATCCTGGAATTCTGGCTACACTCATAGGTATATTTGTTTACTGCTTTTTTAACCTCCATTACTTTAAAGTAGCAATATATGTGGCTTAGGACGTTTTCACACGGGGCTCCCTAAAGCCAGCTGGAGCCCTTCCCCTAAAGCCGGCTGGACCCCGTGCCGCTGACACCGGAATGACTCCGGCGGCGGCAGGCTAATTCCTTTTGCCACCCGGAATTACCTGAGGCCGGAGTTAGCCAGGAATTAGCTTGCCGCTGCCAGAGTGAGGCCGGACTTAGGCTCCGTGTGTTTGAACACACGGAGCGAAAAGCCGGCCGGACGCAGGGATGACACAGGAAGGGGCGGGGTTTGCTGCCGCGCGTGTGTGAACACACAGGAAATGGAGCCAGAGTGAGGCCGGCGGGAGGCCGGCTAGCGTCCTCCTTTTGCCCCGTGTGAAAACATCCTTAGGCTGTGTGCAGAACAAGGATATCAGCAGCTTCCTGGAGTCTGAGGTCTTTACCAGAAGGATGTCCTCAGCTCATAGATCACCCCAACCTGTAACTTCCCAGGCCATCTGAATCTTTAGGCAGAAATCCCAGCAAATTCCAAAAGAATGTTGCGCTGCAAACTTCTTGTTCTTGAGGCTTTGTGGCCTAATAATCACTTAAGGAACAGCCCTCCCATAATTATTCTTAACTGCAAGTTAAACTAGGAAGGCAAAAGGAAGGCAATATGGGTTTCAAGTCATTTTTGCAACAAAATATATATCTGACATGAGTTATATGAACTAAGTTCCTTATTTAAAAAAATACTGCTTCAAGTGCCTCAGTCTGTTTCACTCCTATTCCACCATCTGTATTGTTTACAAAGTAATTTTCCCATGGATGTTCCCTCAATCTCTTTCTTCCCTTGTCTTCTAGTCACTCTCCTTATCATTTGGCCTCTCTGACCACATCACATTCTGCAACTTTTCCAGTTTTGTTGGAATGGCTACAATTAACCCATCTTTCTACTTTTTTAGATTATGTAAAATGTCCTAGTTTCTCTTTACTTCTTCCAGTTTCTTCCTTTGTCCTCAGCATGCATCACTTGCTTCAAACTTAGTTCAGACTAAACTGCAGAGGGTTTTTTGCAATCACATGTACAAATCAGTGTTTCATAATTCATCTATTATGTGTGATCCTTCCTACCCTCCAAAGCATCATGCATATTACATCAAGTGTACAACTATGTGAATATATGTACAATTTCACAATAAATGCAGATGCTTACCTTTACTCACATGAAATGTCTCATGGCTCTTCTAGACAGCCAACAATCCCAGTATAGTTTGGACTATTAGGTTACTGAGTCACATTGCCTCATAGCAATTGTTCCCACTCCTGAATCCAAACATCACAAAATATACTGGAGTTATGTCCCTATATTTCCCTTCTTGAAGTATGGTAAGAACTGGGTTTCCTCTCCTTCTCTGAAATGTAATGACAAAAGGGAGATCAGAGGGGAAAAGGGGTGGTCATACCTCCATTCAACATCATCAGTGGGACTGCCCAGGAACTACAGAAGGAGCTCAGACAATGGAGACTGAAGTTGGACTTTACCACCTTCTGCCATGGGTTTAAAACATCATTTGGATATTGAAATAAAATCCTGATATCTATAGTTATAACCCAATCAAATCCCAATGATTTTGCCCACTTTGGATAAGTTTTCTATATTTCACACATGAAATTCATTACTACTGGCTTGACTGCCTGAGACACATTATAGATTTCAAGTGTATCTTCACGTCACTTGCCGACTTATGGTGACCCCATATATTTCATAGGGTTTTCTTAGGCAAGGAATACTCAGAGGTGGTTTTGCCAGTTCCTTCCTCTCAAATATAGCCTATAGCATCTGGTATTTTTGGCAGTCTTCCAACCAAGTACTAACCAGGGCTGGCCCTGCTTAGCTTCCAAGGTCAGATGGGATCTAGTGCCTTTAGTTTATAAAGGCTTTTTTATATATATAGAGTTCAAACCCAAGTCTAAAGAAAGCACATTTAAAAAGTAGAAGATTCTAGTAAGAGCAGCATGGATAGAATCCTGCTGTTGTGCACTATAGCCAAGCACCCTTTCAGCCAATTTACAATCATTCCTGCTGGCAAGAGGCGTTCAAGAAAAATCAATAGTGAATTTAATTTTCATCTGCATTTATTTAAATGATTTATTCAGTTGTTTATCAAAAACCCATCTATAGCATAGTGACTGCAGACGGCAATATCATTTTCCAAAAGGGAAGCTCACCAAATGATTTTTGCAAGAAATAAAAAAATAATAATTCCAGATTGATCTACATAGGTATAAATTGGCTGTCTTTCTTTTAGATTTCCTATACACCATATTGCAAATCTGCTTATATAAAAACCCAGACAATTAACTGAGTGCCAGATTCACAGTGATACAGAACACCAGTTTTTGCCTTTCTGGAAATAATATCTATACAGAAATAGCATGTAGAAATTAACTCCCCTTTATCATTTGTTGTGACATTTCCTTATTTATAGTAGAAAGCATATATATCCAACCAATGAACATTTGTAACTTCATCCTTCACAGTGTGCTGTGGCAAAGATTGGCCCACTGCAAGATGTTTCTGATATCATGGGGTCGGGAGAAATAAAGCGGCCTGAAATGTTGTGCTTGGGCACGCCTTGGCCAGAAACAGAAACAGGCACAATACTGGTGCACACCCACAATCTCTAAAATGGAATTATTTACTCATGCTTAACAGGCAGAAGTCAGGTAACAACACAAAACAACAACAACAACAACAAAACAATAGCAACCCAGTTTTCAGAAAGAGGCAATAAATAAAAATGACCCTAAGATGAAAGAAAACTCACAGAAAATCTTGAAGCTGCAATATATGCCTGATCATACTCAATTGTGCATTTTAAATAACACATGTTTGTGCCATTCCTCATCAGTGGGGTAGGCTGTTTCCATGCTAACATGCTGGTAAGCAGAATGTAGCAGGGGATCCTATAGGGGATCCTATAGTTCACAAGTAGTTTTCCTTTTGGAGAGCAGAGCATCAAAAGGTATTTTGAAACATCATTAATGCCAGCTATAATCCTGAATCCTAAACAGTGGTTACAGTTATAGTAACAATGTTAAGTTAATTTATTTTTCTCAAAAGTAATGAAAATAATATTTTTAGGTTTTTAGAAAATCTGAATATGGTATACAAGGCACAGCACAAACAGTAGTTAGATATTCCTTCACCGCTATTTAGTGAGGCTACATTCCCATAACATAAAAGTACCTAGAAAGCTAAGAATTATGATAAAAAGGAGAATCTTCCCTTACTGAATTACTAGAAGAACATAACATGCTTATACATGCATTATTGAGGGTGGGAAAATTACAAGTAAATTCATTATTTTTAACTAGCTACTTCTAAGCTCTGTTGGAAGTGATTGAAATGCATGACCGACAGCCAAAAATTGCACAGGAAAAGCTTTACCACTTAATTTTTCTGAACGTATAGGCTGGTCCTAGACTTTAGATCAAAAAGGCTGCAGCATGCCATTTTGGGTCCATTTTCTTTATGTTTGTCTGCCTTATGGCTAGTGTCTTATCACTAACAATTTTTGAAATGCCATCAATAGTAGATAATGTCATGGGTTGATGTTGTTTGGCCAAAAGGAGGGATGTAGGAAAGAAGAAAGAAGATAAAGCAAGAATGGGGAATGTGTGGCACGCCACATTTTGTTGAACTACATGCACCATTAGCCTCATCCAACATATTAAATTAAATAGTGATGACTCATGGGAGCAACAATCCCATGACATCTAGAAGTCTACTACTCTGAACTAGAGCTTGCCTGAATTCATAGAATTACAGATCTTTGGAGCTACTTGCAAAGCATGGATCATTCAAAAGAAGGTGCATACAATTTTGTAAGATAACTCAAGAGAAATGTTCTTGTTAAACTAAGTAATACTTATATCTTGTTTTTGAAGAATGATCACACTGTTCTGAAAAACTGCCATATTTTGAAAATTTTGTAGTTAATTACACTTGCTAGAAGCAAACTGTGACCTTTAGCTGACAAATTAATACTCTCAGTAATCAGCTAAAGGTCACATCTTGCTTAGAATCTGCACTTTTTCCTTGCCACATAGTCTGAACACCAGAAAACTGTCTTGTGTGCCAATTAGAGGTGTTAATGTGGCAGCCAAAGATCATCAACTCTTCACTGGATAAACTGGTTTTGTGGCTTAATTCTGGCAATACAGATTGCTATAATGAAACTCTAATCCTTGAACAGCCTGGCTCAAAAGTGCTAATAAGAATTTTGGCTGATGTAAATTGTTAACAACTGGCCAAAGTTTTAATCAGATCTTTCTAGTGTCAACTCTACTTCTTACAGGAGCATTTACTTTGATGTAGCAGGCTACCAACAAATTAAAGAAGGACACAAATGTATTACTGTTAAGTTATTGAAGTTTGTGTTTCTAAAAAAACTGAGTTCCTAGAATTTAACAGACTCACATTAAATTTGGCAAATTGCATTGTACCAGTTAGTTCTACATGTTGCTTTACCAGGCATATACTGATTCACAAAATTATGAAAGCAGAACATACCATGTGGAAAACCTAATGCATAAAATGATTTGGGCCATATGAGAAATTTATACAAACAAGCCCAATTAGCATCCAGAGCAGCATCTTTTGTGGCAACCACAATATACAGTGGGCCCTTGCTATCCACTGGACTTGGTTCCAGGACCCCCTATGGATACCAAAATCTGGGGGTGCTCAAGTTCCATTATATGTAATGGGGTGTTAAAAGGTATTCTTTATATATAGTGGAAAGATCAAGGTTTGTGTTTTAGAATTTTTTGGTGGGGGCAGGGCTTATTTTCAAGCTATGGATGGTTGAATTTGTGTATGCAGAATCTGTGGATATGGAGGACTTGCCGGTATGTGGCAACAAACATACAATAAGAAACAAAGATTTTTCTCTCCCCACTCCCTCATTCTCTCTTACATACATACAGGCATGTGCATGTGCACACAAGGAGACCCCTTTTCTATAGCTTGTCACTTCCTGTGTGATGGCTCATGGCTTTCTGCTGTTTCTCAGATGGGGTATGGACTGAGGAAAATGGTGTGACTATTTGAATGTAGCAATCAATGGATTAGAAACCCAAGTTTCTTGACAGGCTAGCATGAGTGAAGTCTGGGGAAGTGTCAACATTTTAAGAATTGTTTAGTTGTGTATACAAACACACATTATATTGAGTGGGTTTAAGCCTAGGGATATAAAACTCCAATTTTTTCAATCTGACACATAAGAATTTAAAATTTCAGATGTTTTCTTCTCAGTGAGAGATAGTAGATAGAATTCCATTTTGCATAACTTTCTACAATTTTCACACTTTGGTATTGTCTTGTAAACAGATTATACCAGGGGTAGGCAACCTTTCCCCTTTAAGGGCCGAGGGACTTCAGCACCCAGAAGCCTCAGCCATGTTGGCCAATAGTCCCATGTTAGCCAATAGCTCCTGGGATTCTGGGAGCTGAAGTCCCTTGGCCCTTAAAGGGGAAAGGTTGCCTACCCCTGGATTATACTGTCTAATACAGGGGTTGACAACATTTGTTGCCGGGGGGCTAGGAGGGGGGGAAATGGCACGGGGGCTGGGTGGGCACACACATGCTTGCGCGCGCATGAACTTCCCCCTGCATGAGCATGCACATGTGTACAACGCCTGCCATCATGGGCAAGCGTGCGCGCATGGGGCGCCATTTTGGAAGACCCAATGGTGCTGTGCACATGTTGGGCCTTCCAAAATAGCAGCTGCACTTGCACATGCATGTGTGTGAGCGTGGGCACCATTTTGGAAGGCCGCAGCGTGTGTTCACCCGGCGCACGCATGCTGGATCCTTGCTAGGGCCGAGGGAAGGCCCCAGCATGCCTGCTCCAGGCGAATTTGCTTTCCAAAATGGCACCCGCACTCACATGCATGCGTGCATGAGCACGGCGGGGCGGCAGCAGTACCGGCCACGGGCCGGTCCCAAGGCCTTCGTGGGCTGCACATGGCCTGCGGGCCATAAGTTGCCAACCCCTGGTCTAATAACTAGTAGTGGTGAGACATCATTCAGCAAGCAATGCAGAACAGTGCTTTGTGTGCAAACACAACCACCACCCTCAGTCTCCAAACCATAGTTAACTGGGCATTTGCACCCAAAGCTGTTTTGTGCTCTAATGAAAATTTTACAAAAAGTCCCCAAAGTTTTTATTTAAATCTTGTGTGGGTTGAGCATTTTCTCTATGGTATTTCTCAAGGTGCCATAGTCTCCCTACTTGTTGAAAATGAGCAACTTTGCATGTATACTTTACAACCCTATTTGTGTCTACATTCAAGTTATAATGCCACTGCAAGTCCCTAGGCTAGTCACTCAAATTTACATACTTACCAGGGTTGTTATGAGGAAATATATGCTGCCTCAGGCTTCTTGGATAGAAGGTGGAACAATGTAATAAATATGCAAGCAGTAAACTACTTGCAAAATGTGTATGGGTGTACATTTTTAGTCTTGCCTTCAAGAGACTATAAAATTTGCCATTTTGACAATTAAAAGGGCTATGAAAGTAAATATGTTTCAGGATCATACATGTAAATATTGCATTATATGGAAGATCCATACATTCAATTCAGAGTGCTATTATTTGGACAGAAAGAGGCAGAGACATTTGAAATAGGATTTGTGGTGGTAATAGAAATGCTTATGACCTTTTGTTCATAACTTTACACAGTTCTATTATTGGTGTATGGGCTGAAGAATGAGATCTCAGAAAATTGTTTTCATTAAAATCTATTTTCAAGAACTGAACATTTAATAACACAAGCAATGAGAAATTTGGAAAGCGGTTTGCACATTAAAATAAATCCGAGGTTTAAGAGCCTGTAAAATTTGCAATAAATTCTTATAGAGATAATGGTAAAAGGCAATTTTGTGCAGTAATAAACTACTTGAAATATATGATGATTAAGCAACTTTAAATAACTATACTTCGTATTTCGCTTTTACTTTACCCACATATATTTTACATTCTCGTGTATTTATCTGAATGTTTATGGCAATACATAATCATGCATAAGAAATTAAACTATTACTATACATGGGGGACACATACTTATCACTAAGTTTTTAAAAAGTTGAAATTACATGGGCACCATCTTCATAGGAAATACTATAAATGGTAATTGTATTTTATTTACTCACTCAAAAAAATCTAATCCAGATTTTTTTATTTTATTTTTGTCAAAATGCTTTTTCAGATAATTGTCAAAATACTTACATTCATAGTTTTCCCATTGATCCAATAGGTCTATTCAAGGAGTATTAGATTTAGGCCAGGGTTGGGAATCATGCAGCCATTCAACTGCAACTCTCAACATTCCTAAATAATGGCTTTGTTAACTAGGGCAACTGGGACACTTATTTCAGCTTTTGGCCTTTTTCATGCCCCTACTCAAAGCTGCTAGAAGAGATTATAGAGAAATGTAATCTTGCCTTTCTATATGTTATGAGTTACCATTCTTGTTATCCCTTACCAATATCCACGCTAGCTGATCCTCTGGGAACTGAAGTCCAAAACATCTGGAGGGCTAGAAGTTTTGTACCATATGGAAGTTTATCACATTGGCTTTGCTCCTGCGATAGATGTGGGATGTAACTTTAAGAATGCTGATCTTATCATATTTCCTTGTCACCAGGGAGTACACAGCCCACTGTCATGGGCCAGGAGCTGCAGAACTGAGACTTGGAGGAAGAGTCCAATGAGGAGGCTGAGGAAGGGACCCAGGCATGTCTTCCAGACAGGGAACAGTCTGCAGCTCTCCCTGTTGCAGATCAGCCAGCCCTCCCTGCTGAAGAGCTTCAGCCAGCTCATCCTGTGGAATTGCAGCCTCAGTCAGCAGGACAAGGGCAAGACTCAGGGCCTTTGCAGACTGCTAGAAATAGTGCAAATTGAGTCCACTTTAAAGGTTAGGGTTAGTGCTAGGGAATCATGGGAATTGGTTTTTTTTCTGAGACATTGAGCCTTCTCTGTCAGAGAGCTCTGGTGCCACAATAAAATACAGTTCCTATGATTCCCTAACCCTAACCCTTAAAGTGAACTCAATTTGCACTATTTCTAGCAGTCTGCAAAGGCCCTCACCTGCTGATGAGACAGAGGACACAGCTGGGGTCTTAAGTCCTCTAAGTCCTCAATCAAGGAGGAGGAACAAAAGGATCCAACAAAAGATAGAGCTAAGATGCAGGGTGCAGGCTAAGCAGCAAGCAAGCAAGCTCTGATTACAACCATCTGGTGTCAGGCTATTTAAGAGCTGACTTTGCCTAAGGAGTTGCTGGAAGCAACTTGTCTGTTTCCTGGGCAGCATTCCTGTTTCTAGACTCCTGCATTCCTACTTCAGACTTCCTGGCTTCTTCGACCTTTGGACCATGTTGACATTGATTCCTGTTATCTCCCTTGACTCAGACTGCTTGACCAATGCCTTTCTCTTGATAGACTCTCACAAGCAAGAACACTTTTGAGCTGTTTATAATTCACTGCCTCTGCCTGCATTATCAGTTGGTACTTCCTTCCCAGCTAGCTGGTGTGGGTGTTTGATGAATCAGGGCACCCATTTGTCACCTGGGCTTCTCTGGGCTCCTCCTGCATCTTTTCCAGAATGAGGTTTTTCTGATCTTGAAAAGATGTGGCAGAAGCCCTGGTTGCAAATGGGCTACATACTCCCCAGTGATGGGGAAATGTGATAAGATCTGCTTTCTTAAAGTTACATCCTGCATTTACCACGGAGCAAAGCTAATGCAATAAACTCCATAGTTATGGTTTAAACAGTATTCAGATGACACCCAGCAATTTCTACCACATATCCAGGTTTTATTCCCATTAAATCTGCTGAAGTTCTCAACTGATGGCTGATCAAATGTTTGAAAGTAAGCCACCAAAGTGAGGGAATACCACCAAGACCACAGGTGGGTGCAACTTTAATGGCATTTTAAGGCTCTTGAGTGACTCCAGAAACCATAGAGGAAACAAACTCAGCAATATCCAGAAGACCAAGAACAGTAACAGCAGTCAAGATATCAGAGGAATCTTGTGACAGGCATAGTTATCAAATTTGCAGATGACACCAAATTAGGAGAAGTAGCTAATACCCCAGAAGACAGGATCAAAATTCAAAATGACTTGAACAGACTTGAACAGACTATCCTTACACAGATGAGCCAATTAACACAGGTATGATGACTATCCCCCTTTGCAGACGGTGCTTTGCACCGTCTTGGAGGTAAGGAAGGGGAGGGGCAGCCTCACGCTATGCGTCCCAACCCCTTCCTGAACATGTCATCGGATTGCCTGTCACTCCACATGACAGGGACTCCGATGACGTCCTTCTGCCGCAGTGTCCTGACACGCTGTGATGGAAGAGACGCCGAAGAAGCACCCAACGCCTCTTCCGGTGCACCTTCTGTGCCTTGCGGAAGGAGTGCTATTTTAGCTCTCCTTCCAGGGCCCTAAAAGAAGTGGATCGGGGCCAAGGAGTGCGGCTACCTCAGCCCCAATCCACGGCTTCTCGGGGCAGCCCACAGCTGCCCGTCTGCTTAGAGCCTAAAAGCCTTTGTCCAAGGCCAGTTTAAGAGAAGGATGAATTCTTGTGGGTAAAAAAAATTATAATCCCAGGAGCCAAAGGGAATAGAAAGGTAAAAATCAGACAGTGAAAACTGCCTGGTCTTTGTAGCAAACTCATCTGAGGTCGTAATCTAGGCATCCTTCACTTAAAATTTCAATTCTGCCTTATGTGGCATGAATGTGGGGGGGGGGGGGGACAATTTCTGTCACTACATGTGTTAACCAGTTCCCCTGGGTGGGAGTCTACACCGAATAAAACTTGATATTTTTGAAAGGTTCACTTAACTTAGGCCCTCTGCAGATGGGTGGCACAGAGTCACCCTGAGAAGCAGTGGATCGGGGCCGTGGCAACCCCATACCGCTGCCCCCAAAAGAGTGGTAAAATGCCGGTCCTTTTAGAAGTGGCAAAAGGCTGGCCTAAGAGCCGGTGCTGTGGCTCTTCCTCACCCTTTCAGCGCAGTGTGTTTAAACGCTGTGCCAGGAGGGTGTCCTGATACCGCATGCCATGCGTAACAGCATGCGGCATTAGGAAGCGGTAGGCATGGGGTTTTGGTGGCCAGCATGTGGCTGCCCTGCCCCAACTCTATACCCAGGCCAGCTCTTAGTTGATGTTTTCTTTCTTATATTATGTGTGTGTGTGTGTGTGTGCACGTGTGCACCTTCAAGTCACGTATCAACTTATGGTGACCCCATGAATTTCCTAGGAATACCCTCTAGAATATATACTACATTCCTCTCTGGCTACTTACTAAACAAGAACATCAAAAATCAGTCATGGCCAAAATGTCTTCGGGCAACTTGTCTATCATTAATTATTTCTCACTGGCAAATACTCGGAAAGATTCTGAGAAATCCTTAGGTTCCCAGATTGCATTTTTAAAACCACTGCTCCTTAGAATGAGTCAGTATCAGAGTAAAACAAGTGTACTCTTGAAATATATTGTAGCATAAGGTAAGAGGCTATAAACAAAGGGTAAAGGTATTCATCATATGGAAAGACTTGTTCTCAGACATTGCAACTCACTTTCAGAAGATTACAAGAGAAAGCCAATGAAAGACAGAATTAAACCAATATCACTGTTTCTGTGTTTTGAAAGGATTTTTTATTGCTACTCTTAAAAATCAGTTTAAATTCAGATTAATTATACACATCTTATCTAGGTAGTGTTTTCTGTCTACATTGATATGAATACTTTCTTTGTTTTTCTTCAAACCTACACATTGATGTTTTTCTAATGTATGTCAAGTTAATATTTCATTAGGCAAGTTGGATAACTTTTTGAAACCTTGCTGATAAACACTGAAATGAAAAATTCAGCATCTCCCAATGAATTCAAAAATGCCTTTAAATTCTTCACAAGAGCTGCTTTTCTTTTTCTTTTGGGATTTACATAACCATTTGCTATAATTATCTCCTCTCTTTTTATGAGTTTCTATAAAGGAAATAAAGCATCTTTTATCTTAGCAGTTAAAGAACAAGTAGACAAGGCATTTTTTCATTCTTTTCGAATTCCAGGGGTGATGATAAGGAGCCATTAGATAACATTGTAATCAATTGTCACATTTTATAATTGAAAAATGAAGATGTAGAGCGTGTTCCCATAATATATATCACTTGCAGTATATTTCTCTGTTTTGTCTTATCAGGTTTTCAGTCATGAATGCACATTTCTATTTTATGATTTACCCTGCCACTTTGCAATTACCCCATCTCATTTAATGCAATTGGAAAATAAATTAAGAGCTCCCCCTTGGCCTACCATGTCTGCAAATATTAGTTGGTATTCATAGCAATAGTTCTAGCAGAACTGGTACAGAGAAGTGGGAATATAAAGCAGAAAAGCAAATTTTGTGATATCTATTCCATAACTATCTATTTGGTTTCTTGTGAAAACCAAAGAAGTCACCAACCTTCACCCCACCCCATGTAAGACTAACAACCAACCTTCAAAGGTAGAGATATGAACATTTAAGCCAAAACTCTGATGCTGTGAATGAAGGCATGCAAGAACATTTGGATCTCAATTAAAATGGAACATAATAATAATAAAAGAAAACCAGTTCCTCATGATCTCAAACTTGCATTAATTAAAATGTAGATAACCAAGTAATCATCTGGACCTTTCCATACATGAAACCTCAACTATTTGGATGGATATGATCTGCAAGAGTCACATTTTGTTTCAAAATTCACTCAGAGCTAGATGTAAGCTTTTTATGACATTGTCACCTGAACAATTTGTGGAAAATGTACCCTCAAAACATTAGTCAAAGCGTATGAACACAGTTGGGAAACAATCTCTAAAATGCCTTCAGGTATATATAGAAAATGTGGGTCAGATGTCCATGGTTGTCCAAGAGGAAGGAGAGCTAAGATGGAAATGCAACTAATACATATTCAGTTGTGTGATGCTGTCAAGGAAGGACTAAGTGCAGCCACTGATGTCATAAGAGGCAGGGATGGAAGAGCCTGGTGCAGACAACCGTAGACAGTTCATAGAGGAGCAACTGGAAATATCATTTGGGAATGCCCAAAGTTAAAGAAAGCTGAAAATAAAGTAACAGTGCTAGAAAAGTTTAGATCTTTTCCTTCCATAAAGCATTCCTCTCCATAAAATCCATGAAAGAACTAGAGAGGCATTCAATGTTTTCAGGGCATGAAGTGAAAATCAAAAGTATAGAAGCTTATTGACATCATCAAGCTGAATATATATATGTGGTAAATATGTTTGCAAAGCCCACTGCAATATCAAAGTGAAATGCTCTAATAAAGAATGGTCCTTTATTGTAAGAGAAGTCACTATTTTATTATTTGGGTAGAAAATTGTTCCATTTTATCAGTGACATCTTTCTGCAGATGTATGACAATGACTGCATTCACACTACAAAAAAAAAAAAATCCAATTTGACACCACTTTAGCTGCCATGGCCCCATACTATGACATCCTAGGAATTGTAGTTTACTGTGGCACCAGAGCTTTGCTTTGATATGGTGCCATCACAAATGACATCTCCCAGAATTCCATAGCATAGAGCCATGGCAGTTAACGAAATGTCAAGACAGGTTATTAATGCAGTGTGGATACAATAAATATCTGGGGGTTTTCCCCAGGATTTCTAACTTGGGGAGTTCAAAACAAGATTTTTGTTGTTTGGAGGAAATAATAGTAGTGGTCTATTTCAGTACTAGCATATTTCCGTATTAGTAACATGGGAGGAATAGAAAGGAGGGCTCAAAATAAACAAACGTTTCTCCTGATATAAATATGTGTTTTCTAGCTTTGGGTGTTTGGCTACTGTGGAATGTCCTTGATTCTTCACACATAAACATGCTTTCAGAAATGGAAAAAATATGTCCTGCATTACATTGGAATCGTTATGGAGTTAGCAAATATCCCAGAAATCATTGAGTGAAGGATTTTTTTAAAAAAAAAATAATCTGTTTTGGTGGCAATTAATAGCAAAGATAGATAATTTTACATCAATCCAGATGTTGTTGAATTGCCATGCTCATCATTCTGCATTGGCTATGCTGGCTAGGACAGATGAGAGTTGCAATCTAACATCCTCTGGTGGTCCATCAGTCCTCCAACTCAGATTCTGACTAGAGTTATGCCCTGGGTACATCCAGTTTTAACTACTGCCTAAAGTCCAATGGCTAAGATGAGCAAACAAGGGTCTTGGATGAAGACAATGGGCTTGGACATTAATATACAGGACCCATGCTATTTAGGCATTCATTAGTAAAGACCATTACTTGTAATTATGCCTGAAAATGGACTGACAATCATTGCTGTTGTCAGCACTGGCATGAAATATGTTAACCATAGACAATCATCTGGTCAGGTAAAAAATCTAGGATAAAGTGGAAGACACTGATTGATAAGAAGAAAAATGGTGGTTGTAACTTACCAGATCTAAAGACTTATTATTATGCAAATGCATTAACTTGGATCACGGATTGGGTAAAACTAGAAAATGATAGAACACTTGCCTTAGAAGGATTTAATCTGAAATTTGGTTGGCACGCATACATGTGGTATAATAAGACAAAAGTGCATAAAGAATTTGAGCATCATTATGTCAGAAGATCATTGATAAGGATTTGGTTATATTGTAAGGAAAAATTCTACAGAAAACTACCTTTATGGGTGTCACCACAAGAAGCCTTTTTTGGAAGATGGCGAGAAGTATCTAAATGGTTGAGATATCGAGATATTTTGAGCAAAACAAGGAGTGGAAGCTATGAATTAAAGCCTTTAGAGAATTTGAAAGAATTGGATAAAAATTTACATTGGTTTCCATATAAACAGCTAATGGACAGATTCAAAGCAGATGATAAGAAACTGGGATTTGAAGAGGCAGACACCGAATTGGACAAAGTGATTAAGCAAAATGGAAAAAAACTAACTTCCAAATATTATGAGACTTTACAAGCAATAGATTTGGAACAAGACTTAGTAAAAGATACGATGATTAGATGGGCCAAGGATATTGGTAGGGACATTGATTTGGAAAGTTGGGAGTGGGTAAGAATGAAGACACAAAAATTTACTAAATGTCAAGACTTGAAAGAAAACTATTTAAAAATGGAGCAACGTTGGTATCTCACCCCAGCGAAATTAGCAAAAATTTGCAGGAATGGTAATAACAGATGTTGGAAGTGTAAGCAAACTACAGGGTGTTGGCTACATGTATGGTGGAATTGTGACAAAGTCAGGAAGTATTGGACAACTATTCATAAGGTAATTTGTGAAATATTTAAAATAAGATATGACATGTTACCAGAAATATATTTGTTGAATAGACTTTTTTTCAAAATGATTAAGAACTACAATTTCTAAGGACTTTCCTTTTAATTTGGCAATCATAAAGATAACTGCTTGTGACTGAGGTGCCAAGCAGCAGAATAGGTGTCTATGGGAGATTTAAAAATCTTGGACATAGTTGTGGATATGACTTTATAAACGAAAGTGCATATCCAAATAGACAAAAAGATCTGGAAAAAGAGAGAAAAAGAAAATGCCTTACTGAGACCTAAGGACTTTAATGACTGGAGACTTTCAAAAAGGAAGAGATCAGATCATATTAAACCATTCGGACCTGGGACTAAATACAATCAAAACACCATATAAACTTGAATTAGAGAGGTAAAACCAGACAGACACCCAGAACTGCACAGAAAGAGTAAAACTCTAGCGACTCCAAATAAACACATTGGAACTGGTAATACACGTTACTGAACAGACCACAATAAAAGTGAAGTCCAGCAAACAGACCAGGCTGCTGTGGGGATCCTCTGAGAAGGACGACAGCATTTAGATCGGTGGTGGTAATCCTCTTCCCCCTTCTGAAGCTTTGCACAGAGAGATAATTTTGCTCATTGGGGAAAGATTTGACTTAGCAGGCAGAGTCAGCAGCAGAAGCAGAGGCACGGTTGTGGGGATAATGGACTGAACGGGGACCAAAAAGAGGATTTGAGGGAGAATCTAGAGTTCTACCAGAACGGACTTATCTACCCTTCCCTGTACAATTTTTGGTGATCGTGGTCTCTAAGGGGAGATGTAAACAACTGATGTGAGTCAGAAAGAGCTAGGAATTGGGTTGAAAAGACATTGACAAATTTGGTTAAAAATCTTTCCCCTTATATTCCTTTATTGTTAATAATAATAATAATAATAATAATAATAATAATATTTATTTGTACCCCGCCCCTCTGCCTAGCAATCGGGGCAGCTATCAACATAAAAATACAATACAATAAACAGTATCAAAGTTAAAACAGTTTAAAAAAAATTACAAAAAATTACCAATTACAAAATTAGAGCAGCAGAGGGTATCATAGCAGATGGGATGGGAGAAAAGAGGTAGAGAGGACAGGTTCTATGACTGGGAAGACTAATCAGGAAAGGCCTTCTTGAAGTGATCCATCTTGACAGCTGTTTCAAAGCTGTCTAAGGTTGCTAAGTGACGGATCTCGTCCGACAGGCCGTTCCTTCACTTGATGTGTCGTGACATATCTAGTGTGCTTTGAAGTGCTTATTTCATAAAATGTTCTAACCCTCCTTCTCTAGAGACTTCTTAATAGAGGTTTGAAACATTGGAAAAGCTTAGAAAATCTGATAAGTTGGGGAGGGTAGCGGAGATGGAAGAACAGGACAATTTAAACAAGGGTTAATGGGGAAGTTATGGGGAGTGTAACTATTACTGCTGGGCAAGCCTCTTCATATTCTATTTGAGACACATTGTTGTTTTTCTTTTTGTATTTTCCTCTTATCTCTTTGTTCCTTAGTACTCAGTCTTCTCAAGGTCAGATATCCTGGAGGAGAAGGCACAGGCAAGTGACCTTCTCAGAATTGAAAAAACAGATTGGAGAGCCAGAAAAAAATTGTGGGAAGGTGGGAAGGAAAAAGTTTATAGAAATTTGAAAACTCAAAAGGGAAAAAAAATAGAGAGAAAGAAAGAAAGAAAGAAAGTTGAGAAGACAAATAAATGAACAACTCATTGGGTCCAGTAAGAAAGGAATTTTTACTGCAGGGACAAAAGATTGTGTAAGGATACTAATACATAAAGAAAGAGAACCACATTTAAATAATAAAGTAATCCAAACAAAAGGAAAAAAAAATATAAAATTCCAAAATATTAGACAGAAATAAGTAAAAGGTCAAATAAGCAAGATTTTGAAAAACGTAACCAAACCAAATAAATCAAATTAAGACCAAAGGATAAAGCTAAAATATATAAATTATAAAATACAAAACAATTCAAAAAATCCAAAAATAAAAATGTAAACTATTAGTTACAGTGAGATAGACCAGAATTTCATGCTTACACTTAAATATACTTAAATATAGAAACTAAGAGAAATGGCAGAAGGAAGAAGAAGTATTGAACAATTGCCACAGAGGAGAAACTCTTCAGATCAACAAATTAAATTTGCAGACTCCAATATGGCATTACTAGAAGAAATGAAACACATGACATATGAGATTCACAGGGAGAAGAGAGAGATGAAAGAAGAAATTAAGGTGGAAATAAAGAAAGACTTGGAAGCTATTAACCAAAAATTGGACCAGGTAATGTTATTCAAATTAAAACGTCAATTCAAGACCTATCCAAAAAAGTGGGTTAGAAAATAGAACAAGGAAATTAGAGCAAGCAATGGAAAAAGGAACATTAATGAACACTTTAACAGAAATTAAAAGCCATGCAAAATGTTTAAAGATAAGAGGCCTTAGTGAGATGAAAGAAGAGAATCTTTATAACAAATTAATCCCAGCCTTGGCAGAATTTATTGGATGGCTTCCAGAACAACTAGACCTCGAGATTGATAAAATTTTCAGGATCAGCTTTAGAACTGCACAGGAAAAGAAATTACCACGTGACATTGTTTTCTACCTGGTTTGCAAGAGAGTTAAAATAATTATTCTTCAACAGAATCAAAAAACTAAACTAACAATTGAAGGAGAGGAATTAAGAATTTTCAGAGATATTCCTCAAGAAGTTTTGAACAAAAGAAAAGAATACCAATTTATAACTCAAATTCTAAGAAGGAAAGGAATTTTGTATAAATGGGAAAAATAGAAGGGATTTCCTTGTCTTTCCACCAACAAAGATATACCATAAACTCAAGCCCCAAAGCAAAATATTTTATATTAAGATTTAAAAGAGAACTAGAATTGACCTCACCAGAAAAGGATAAAGAAGAAAGAAAACAACTAAACCGTAATGAGAAAAAAGCAGAAAGGGAAACACTTAAACCTAGAAAAGAAAAAAGATGTGAAGTAGCAGACCAAAGAGAGGAAAAAGAAGAAAATAGGCAGCCAGAGCTCGAAGAAAAAGAGGAAGTGAGTGGAGATCTCAGATAAAGAAGAAGACTTTATAGAGGCCACAAAACTACACTAAAGAAACTAAATCCAAACCTGAACATATGACTCATCGATCTTCTAGTGAAAGAAGAACCAAGTGTTTAAATGAATGAAAATGTTCTTACATGGAATGTAAAAGGATTGAACTCTATCCACAAGAGGAGGAAAGACTTTCACTATTTAGAGAAACAAAAATTAGATATAATTTATTTAGAAGAGACACCTATTAGAAATAAAGATATCAAATTTCTAGAAAAAACCTAAATTGGGCAATGTCTTCACCTCCAGCAATGAGGGGGGAAAAAGAGTAGTAATTTACATAAACAAAAAATTCCAAGCAATAGAACTCTTTAAGGACAAAGAAGGACATATTGAGAATATATGTCAAGATGCAAGAAATTAATATCTTAGTGGTGGGAATGTATGCCCCCTTAGAAAACCAACACAATTTTTTAAAGAAACTTTGAGAACAAATTTTAGAACAAGAATTTGACAACCTAATGCTTTTAGGAGACTGGAATGGGGTAACAGACCGAAACTCAGAGAGGAATTCTAAGGAAAGCTACTCAAAATCTTTTGGATTTTTTGGAAAACCTTACTTTAGGAGATATATGGAGAATAAGGCAACCAACAGAAAGAGATTTTATATTTTGCTCAGATAGGCACCAGTCATGGTCAAGACTGGATATGATTTTTGTCTCTAAAATACTAAATAGGAGAATAAAAAAAGTAGAAATATTTCCAAAAACTATTTCAGACCATAATAATAATAACAAAATTTATTTGTATCCTGTCCCTCTGAGGACAAGCGGGGCAGCTAACAGTATAAAATACACAATACAATCAACCTCAATAATCTCCCCCCCTTAAAAAAAGCATTAAATCCAATAAATATTAAAACCATACAGATTAAAACTGACCAAATGGCCAACAACATTATACAATTATACAAACCACATTATGCAGGCAGCGTTAATCAATGGCAAATGGCAGTATCTTGTATGTAGCAACTAAAGAGGTTCCTGGAGGATTCTCCTAAAAGGATTTCCAAGGCCAGAATATCTATTCTAGGAAGGCCTGCTGGAAGAGATCCATCTTGACAGCCTTTTTAAAGTTGTCTAAGGATGTGAGCAGATAGATCTCATCTGGCAGGCCATTCCATAATCTAGAGGCGATGATGGAAAATGCCCTCTGGGAGATAGTCGAAAGCCTAGTTTTTTGTGGGTGGAGTAGAGGCTGGAGCCTCTAAAGCATTTTAGAGGATTTTTTAATACAAAAAGAAATAGAGAAAAGGAAGATAAAGAAGGAAAAGTAAAAAAAAACAACTCCTAGATGCAATCAGCAAAAAGAAAAAGAATTGAAAACCTATCTCTCTGATAAAAAGATAAAGCAAGAACTAAAAATGATTAAAAAAACAATTAGATATAGAAATGTCACTAGAAAATGAGAAAAAAATTAAAATTTGCTAAACAAAAAAATTTTGAACACTCAAACAGACCTGGAAAATGGTTAGCTTATAAAATGAGAAAAGAACAGGAGAAAAATTGATATTATATATAAAAGGGAAAGGAGAAATTACAATCAATCAAAATAAAATTAAACACATGTTCTTTAACTTCTATTCAGAACTATTCAGGAGAGAAAATATGACAAAAGAACAAAAAGAAGGAATGCTAAAATATTTAGAGAAAGAGAAAATATCTCAGATTACAGGTGACCAAAAACAAAACAAAATAAAACAAAACAAACAACAACAACAAAACCTAGAGGCTTCAATCTCAATAATGGAAGTAACCGAAGCTATAAAAAAAAATTAGGAAAAGTTCCTGGGCCAGATGGCTTTACGGCTTGTTACTATAGATCCCTGGAAGATAGTCTATTACTATCCTTACATATAGTTATATCCAACCTAGGTGTAAACACGAAACCCAAGTCATGGGGGGGAAGCTTTAATAACAATGCTCCCAAAAGAAGACAAAGATAACTTAGAAATTAAGAATTATAGACCAATTTCTTTACTAAATTTGGATTATAAAATATTTATGGCAATCTTATCCGAAAGACTTAAAAGAATTCTAAAAGAATGGATCCAAGAAGACCAGGTTTTTTGTTGGTTTTTTTTGCCAGGGAGACAAACCAAAGATAATCTAAGAATAGTCTTAAACTTACTAGAATTTTATGAAAAACATAAGGAAAAAAACTTGTGTGCTAGAGAAGCACCTCTCCCCTTTCAGATAGAGTACAGAGACACTTCAGACAGGCGACTCTCAAATGAGGCTTTTAATCTTGGTTCCTCTATGTACAAGACTATAATACAAATGTACATCAATCATGATCCACCAACACAGCAACAACTCCCAACTACAACAACCACACCCACAACAACAACCCACACATGTGTCCAGAGGCAACTCCCTGATATACCCAGGGTTCCATGTGGTCTTCTGGCCTTGCCTCTTCCTTTGGACACCTGTCACTCAACCTGGGTGACTTTGCAGTTTTGCAGCCATTTCAGCGCTTTCTAGCACCTTGTGACCATCAGCTGATGTCACTTCCTATTACACAGCACCTAGTGGAAAGTGCTGTGTCATTATGGCTGCCAGTGACCCTTTCATGCCCGGTCACTTGTGTACAAACCCACTTTGGACATTTTCCTTGAGATACTATCTCCACAATCCACTCCAAAATATCCAATGTGTGCACAAAGCTTGGTTTGTTACTCATGGAGTGTGTGCACCTATGGACCTTCCCTGTGCCATATCCCACCAGCCTGACATCGTCTGATGTCCTCCCATCAGTGCCCTGGTATCCCGTCTGCCACACTGTCTACCTAACCCATGCATCCCAGACCTAGAATATCATTCTGTTTCCCCAGCAGCACCTTCGTTGATATAGACACACTGCCAGGAAACCTGTACATTACTCCAGGCACTTATCACCTCCAGTGCTTCTGCACTCTGGCCCAGATCTTTTGCCACTCTGCTCACATCCTCAAGCTAGATCTTCCATCCTCTCAGGACCTTGGGCTTTGAGTTTAATCTCCCGGTGCTATGCCCAACTGCACTGACATTCGCTCATGTCTCTCTACCAGCAGGGCTTTCGTGAGAATGTCTGCCACATTGTCCTCTGAACTAATGTAGGACAGACACAGAACACCATTCTGGACTAACTCTCTCACATTCTGATATCAAACCCCTATGTATTTTGTCCTGTTCCTGAGGTTCTCAGCCTCTGCCATGGCAATACAAGCTTGTGAATCCTCATGCACAACTGATGGGACTGTGCACTCCTCACCAAGGTCCAACAACAGCTTCCTCACCCACTGCCCTTCTCCTGCCATCTCCGACAGTGGAACAAACTCTGCTTCTGAAGTGCTTAGTGCCACACAGCTCTGTTTCCTACTCCCCCACACTACAGGGCTGTCAGCATACCTGATAAGCAAGCCAGTCACCTACTTCCTATCATGTATCTCTGAGGTAAAGGAGCTGGCAGATTTCCCTGCTCTCACTATCTGCGGGAGATAAGGAGCACAGCAAGCAGCTCGGCTTCTTAACTCTGCCTTCCAGCACTCAGACAGCAAAAACTACTCTTCTGGAGAACTGCACACACACAGTTACTCACACAATCACTTAGGTGGATCCTCTGGTGCAGACTGGGCCCATTACTTTTGTTAGCGTGGGTTACGCAGCATGTGATGTTCCACGTCAATATGTGGCACCAGAGTCACCACCTTCTGGGATGCAGGCAGCTGCTTGTATGCTAGAGAAGCACCTCTCCCCTTCCAGATAGAGTACAGAAACATTTCAGACAGGCATCTTTCAGGTGAGGCTTTTAATCTTGGTTCCTCTAGGTACAAGGCTATAATACAAATGTACATCAACCACGATCCATCAACACAGCAACAACTCCCAACTACAACAACCACCAACCCACAACAACCCACATGTGTCCAGAGGCAACTCCCTTATATACCCAGGGTTCCATGTGGCCTTCTGGCCCTGCCTCTTCCTTTGGACACCTGTCACTTAACCTGGGTGACTTTGCAGTTTTGCAGCCATTTCGGTGCTTTCCAGCACCTTATGACCACCAGCTGATGTCGCTTTCTATGACACAGCACCTGGTGGAAAGTGCTGTGTCATTATGGCTGCCAGTGACCCTTTCATGCCCAGTCACTTGTGTATCAACCGACATTGGACATTTTCCTTGAGACACTGTCTCCACAAACACAATTCATCTAGAAGACTGGGAATAAGTATGGTCAAAGTATCTAAAATTCTCTAATAGTAATATATTGAAGGAAAACTACTATAAAATCTATTTAAAGTGGTATTTAAAACTAGAAAGGATTGTGAAAATTTCTAAGAAGATATCCAGAAAATGTTGGCAATGTAAACAAAACAAAGGTACGCTATTTCACATGTGGTGGCAATGTAAAGCAATTCAAAAGTTTTGGAAAAGAATACATCAACTAATAACACAAACATTAAATATTAATTATCCTACGGAACTGGAAATATATTTATAAAATATTATTAGCAGTTTAGATGCCCCAATGGAAACCAAAAATTGGAAGATATTATTAAATATGATAACAGCAGCAAGACTAGTTGTAACTAAAAACTGGAAATCAACCTCAGATTTAGAGATTGAAGATTGGCTACTAAAACTATATGAAATATATGAAATGGATATCCTTACACATGTTGTAAATAGAAAATCAATAAGAGAAAGAAAAGATGATTTGAAAAGATTAAACCCACTTTGGAAAAACAGTTGGGGAAATAAAGCAATACAACTTAGGAGCTGATGTTAGAAAATAGAAATATATATACATATATACATATAGAGAATTTAAGACAATAGCGAATACAAAGAAATACCATATTTTCCGGCGTATAAAACGATTGGGCATATAAGACAACCCCACCTTTTCCAGTTAAAATATAGTATTTGGATATACTTGCAATTTAAGACAACCCCTCTTCCAAAGCACACCAAATAAAAATTAAAAACATCAGATTTGATTTCAATATGGTAATTTTAATTCAAATGCTTATGACATGCAGGTACTTAGCAAGGAAAACTGTCACTTATAAACACAACAAACTACAGCTCCCATGTTCCCTAGCATTTATTTCTGCAGTGTGTTTTGGACCTTACTTTTTAAAAAATAGTCCAGATTTAAATGCTGCTTTAAAATTATTTCCATCTCTCAGTTATGAGATGGTTGGGGGGGGGGGAATGAGAAAGTGTTGGGGGGAAGGACTGCCAATATACTAGGTGATGCATTCTGGGGTATGTACAATTTGTGGCCAAGTAAGTGACCCTGGGCATGTCACACACTTTCAGCCTCAGAGGATGGTAATGGCAACCCCCATTTGAAGAAACATGCCAAGAAAACCCCATGATAAGGTTGCCTTAGGGTTGCCATAAGACGGAAAGTGTGAAGACACACAAGAACAACAAGAACAACAAAAAAGTCTCCAATTGTTTCATAGGTGGTATGTGGGAATAGGAGGCAGCATGATGTAGTGGCTTGAGTGTTGGACTACCACTCTGGAGACCTGGGTTTGATTCCCCACTCTGCCATGAAACCCACTGGGTAAACTTGGACAAGTCACACACTCTCAGCCTCAGGGGAAGGCAATGGCAAACCTCCTCTGAACCAGTCTTGCCAAGAAAACCCCAGGAAAGGATCGCCTTAGAGTTCTCTTTTCCTCCCGCCTTGCCACCCCTGTCCTCCTCCTCATCGTCCTCTCTCCTAGCTTCATCCTGCCTTGCCACCCCCATCCTCCTTGTCCTCCATGTGCTCTTGCCTGGCTTCTTCCCTCCTTTCTCCTGGCTTCTTCCTGCCTCACCACCCCCGTCCTCCTTGTCCTCCACATGCTCTTTCCTGGATTCTCCCTTCTTTCTCCTGGCTTCTTCCTGCCTCACCCTCCCCATCCTCCTTGTCCTCCATGTGCTCTTGCCTGGCTTCTCCCTCCTTTATCCTGGCTTCTTCCCTCTTCTCTCCTGGCTTCTTTCTGCCTCACCACCCCCGTCCTCCTTGTCCTCCATGTGCTCTTGCCTGGCTTCTCCCTCCTTTCTCCTGGCTTCTTCCCTCTTCTCTCCTGGCTTCTTCCTGCCTCACCACCCCAGTCCTCCTCGTTGTCCCCATCCTCCTCCTCTTGCCTGGCTTCTTCCCTCCTTTCGCCTCTGTCCTCCTCCTCGTCTTTATACCCGGTGTATAAGACAACCCCCGACTTTAATGGGTTTAAAGGTCATCTTATACACCAGAAAATACAGTATTAGATAATTAGACTGGTAGAAAATAAATGTAGCTAAGAAAGGGAAGAGTGAGCACAAAGAAATAAAGAGAAGTAGATAAGATAAAGCTGTTAACAGTTGATATCTCCAGTGGGGAAGTCTTGTTTCACATTTTCATCTAGGATTATTAAACTTATGATATAAAAATAGGGAAGGGACAGAATGTGAAAGAAGGGAATGGGAAATGAAAAAGATACAGAAAATGATTTTATAGTATGGAGAGTCTTTATTGATCATATCTATAATATATATATCTATAATAATTGGAAAATGAAAAGACTTTCTATCTTGCCAGTTTATATGTATATATGTTTATACACACACACACACACACACACATATATATATATATATATATATACACATATACACATATATATATGTGTGTGTGTGTGTGTGTATATATATATATATATATATATATATATATATATATATATTTACACACACAGACACACACAGACACACAGACACACAGACACACAGACACACACACATTTCCGTATTTTCCGGCGTATAAGACGACCCACGTATAAGACAACCCCCCATTTTTCCAGTCAAAATATAGAGTTTTAGCACCTCTATCCTCATTATCCTTATATCCTGCATATTAGACAACCCCCCCCCCACTTTAGCCACAGAATTTGCAGGTAAAAAAGTCGTCTTATACGCCGGATAATATGATATATATTTGTAATATTGAAGTTTCCAAGAAATCATGAAAGACAGCTCCATGTAGAAAGTATAGCAATAATCAGTTTAGGGGCTAACAGAGCATAGATAACTATGGTCACATTCCTACTACATAATAAATCAGTTTTCAAACTGATATGAACTGGTTTAAATGGCCCTTGTTCACACTTACACCAAATTGCTGGCATGGTTTGCCAAGGGGGGCGCAGAGCTAAACCTATTTAAACCAGTTCTTCTGGATGCTCAGCATTCCCCACTTCTTTTGAAATGAATTTATTCAGTGCAAGTGTGAATACAGTGTCTATTTGATTCAGTTCCTGTGGCGCAGTCACCCCTGTGAGGTGATGCTATGTTGAATAAATTCATTGCTGAATGTGAACACAAAGTGGATTAAATTGGGTAGTGTGATCATCATGCCTCGAATAGCGTGATCATCTATTCTGTTCCTGGTGATTTCTTTCTCAAGCTTGCTGAGTGCAGCTTCCACCATTTTCCAGGAATGTAGATTTTTAGAATGGGTCCTCCTTGAATGAATCTGTCATCTTTTCATCTCTTTTATATAGTTCTTCAGTGTATTATTTCCACCATCTTTTTTTCTTCCCTGTGCACAAGTTACTGAACAGTTGTACTCAGAGTATTTCTGTCATCTTTTGCTTTTGCTTCTCATCTGCCCTTGAAGAGTTTAATCTGTCATCCATACTCACAGTAGGGGCTCCCAAACCAGGCATTGGATTACAATCTCCAGTCCTGAATGGGATCATGCTCTCTGCTAAGGACTGTGTTCGCAGTCTTGGGGTGCTCCTACACTCCGCTTCGCATGATAGATCAGGTGAATGTGACAGTCAAGAGCGCCTGTTATCAGCTTCAGCTGATATGCCAGTTGTGCCCTTTCCTGGAAGTAAAGGACCTAGAAACTGTAGTGCATGCACTGGTAACCTCACGACTTGATTTCTGCAATGCACTCTACATGGGGCTACCCTTATACCTAGTCCGGAAACTACAATTAGTACAAAATACGGCAGCCAGGCTGATTACTGGTAAATCTAAGAGTGATCACATTACACCAATTCTGAAATCTCTCCACTGGCTCTTATCAGTTTCAGAGCATACTATAAGGTGTTGATTACCTTTAAAGCCCTACATGGCCTGGGTCCAACCTATCTAAGGGATCGCCTTCTTCCATACAATCCGCCCCACACCCTCAGGTCCTCTGGGAGGAATTTGCTGCAACTGATAAAACCTAGATTGGTGGTAACCTCCCAGATGACGTTTTCTGCCGCCGCCCCCAGATTGTGGAATGCCTTGCCGGAGGAGATACGTCAAATAACCAACTTGGACAGCTTTAAAAAAGCTGTCAAGATGGATCTCTTCCAGCAGGCCTTCCCAGAATAGGTCGGTCCACCTTAATCTTTGTTCTTCCTTCATTATACATCCTCTCCATACACCTATTGGTGCTCCAGAATGCATGCTGTTTTTATTTCTCATGTTCTATTTTAATATTGTATTTATTTTTAATGGGGGGATTAATTGTTATTATTGTTTTATCATTTAATGTAAGGTATGTTTTATTTAAACTGTTTCTTATATTTGTAAGCCACCTTGATTGCTTTGGCAAAAGACGGGATATAAGAACAAATTATTATTATTATTATTATTGTTATTGTCCATTGAGGCTTGTCTTTCTTTTTGGCTGCAGATAGTATTTTTGCATTTCTCCCTGATAATGTCTCTGGCTTCATTGCAGAATTCTTCTCGGTTCTACTCAATTAGGTACAATAGCAGAAATCTTTTTTACACAAGCTTTAAATTCTTTAGAATATTTTTTTTCAGATTGTATTTTGAAACAATGGTTGGTTAAGTATTTTTCTTTAGCCTTACTCTAATTGTTGATATTAGCAGTTCACAATCTATGCCATCATCTGCTCCCAGTCTTGTTTTTGCAGAAAGACTGGATCTTCTCTATATTTTGCTTCCAATTATGTATTTTATTTGGATTTCTTTATTGTCCATCAGGTGATGTCGATGCATACAGTTGCTTCTTTGGTTGCTTGAAGAATGTGTTTATGATGAACATAGTTTTGGCCTTGCAAAATTGAATTTCACAAGGCCAGCATTATGTTCATCACAAACACATTCTATAAGCAACCAAAGAGGTGACTGTATACTCTCTTATACCAGATATCAGATACTAAAACCAGAATCATCCATGCCATAGTATTTCTGAATTCAATACATAGGTAGGAAAGCTGGGCAGTGAAGAAAGCTGAAAAGAATTTGAAATGTGATGCTAGAGAACAGATTGATGAATACCACAGATTGCTAAAGCAATAAATGAATGGGTTTTAAAATTAAATCAAGCCTGAATTTTCAATAGAACCAAACATAACCAACTCAAGGCTCTCATGCTCTGTTTGGTAAAGTAGGAGGCATTAGGAGAAAAGGAAGACCACACTACAGGTGGATTGGTTCAATCAAGAAAGCCCTGTCCCTCAGTTTGCAAGACCAAAGCAGAGATTCGATAACTGGGAATCTTAGAGGTATCTCATTCATAAGGTTGGCATAAATTGAATTTGATGGCAAATAACAATGAAAAGATAGTTGCTATCATCAGCATATTGATGGCAGGTTACTGTAAATTTTAGATAATAATAATAATAATAATAATAATAATAATAAATTTATAGCCCGCCCTTCTTCTAGGCAACCGGGGCAGGGTACAACATATTAAAACATGCAACAGTTAAAAACATTCCCTCAACCCTCTGCCCGGCCCACTCCCCCTTAAAACTGAATTAAACAAGCAAAGATTAAAATACAATAGTACAATAAAATATAAAAATAGAATAAAAACAGAAAGCAGCAACAATACAAGGCTGAGAGGTGGCAGTCGCTTCCGATTGGGCCGGGAGGTTATTCTGGGAAGGCCTGCCAGAAGAGATCCATCTTTACTGCTTTCTTAAAGGCAGCAAGGGTGGTAATAAGATGGATCTCGTCCAGCAGGCCATTCCATAGCCTGGGAGCTGTTGCAGAAAAGGTCCTCTGGAAGGTCTTTGCCAGCCTGGTCTTCATAGGCTGCAGCAGATTCCTCCCAGAGGACCGAAGGGCACAGGAGGGTCATACGGGGAGAGGGGGTGTGTGGCCCTGGTTTATAGAAACAACCTGACCCTGACCAGGAAGCCTATCCAGAAAACAACCTGCATCGAGTGTATGTACCTCAGCCTGAAAACCAGGGATAGTTTGGGGATTCTTTGGTTTACCAGTCACCCCATAACCTAACAGATTCCCTAACTGAGCTGTCTGCCCTGGTCTCTGAATTGTTGCTGGAGTCGCCCAGACTTTTGGTTCTGGGCGACTTCAACATCTCACTCGAGACCAGTTTGCAAAACCTAACTGGTGCAGCTCGGGAGTTCATGGAGACCATGACAAACATGGGCCTATCCCAACTGGTTGACGGGCCCACACATTGCGCCAGTCATACCCTCGATGCAGTTTTTAGAACGGAACAGGAATATCCGTGGGCGGAGGTTACAAAAACCTCCGCATTGTCATGGACGGATCATTTCCTGGTCAAGGTGGAACTAAGAACCACTGTATGTCCCCCCGGAGGTGGTGGACCCATTAGAATGGTCCACCCTTGGAGGCTAATGGAACCAATTGGTTTCCAAAAGGCCTTAGATGGTCTAATGGTTGGTAATGGCGGTGATTCTGTCTAAGCCTTGGTGAATACCTGGAACATCGATCTCACTAAGTCTATTGACACAATCGCTCCCAAGCGTCCCTTCCAGCCTGCTCCTAACCGCAAGCCCTGGTACACAGAGGAGCTTAGAGGACTTCACTCAGTAAATTCATATAGTTCTTGAAATGTGAAGGAGAGAAGATGCAACCACATAGAGCCTTATACACAAGTGCTACAGAGATGAGCAGTATCCACTGCTAGTATATCCTGCATAACCCACATTGTATTTGGAGTCTCCATATTTTCTTATTTTCATATCTGGAGCCAGCCAATTCTTCAGCAGTCATGATGACCTTTGGAATACAGGTGGATTTCCCATGAGAAAGAAGAGAGGACTTCAGGATGTGTAAGACTCGGGTAATGCTGCAATCAAAGATAAATGGATGTGCCAATTACTCCTTACTTCCTCAGGCCCTGTACATTTCCTCTTGCACTGAGAGACAAAGGAGGTCTCATTTCAACAAAGAAGCAAGCCAGCACTTCCCACCCTGCTGTATTCTTAGCCAACTTCCCCATCCCTTCACCCTGGGGTTGTCCTAATCCAATTGCTATTTTTGTTATCTTAAAGATGTCAACCATTCCAGAATCCCACCGTTTATTCCTGGGAAGAAATCAGGTCTTGCAAGATAGCACACTACTTGAGGCTAAGATATAAATATTGGACTCAAAACCTAGCCCTCTTGGGTGCACAGAGAGATTCTTCCAATCACTGTGTTTCCTTCAGACCCCAGTCTGAGCCACTCCAACCTTCTGTAGTCTACTCTTCACAGGTAATTCTCACCACCCCACCCACATCCCTAAACCTCTGCTATCCAATCTCCATATTTCCATTTCTGTTTGCTCTGAATGCTGTGCATGTCTGAATTACCATCGTGTGTTTGATTGCACTATTGCATATTTCCAAATAAAACCTTAATTCACCCAAACTTGGAGTCCTCCTCAGTGAGTACTGGTATGCGCAGGTGCCAAGAAGCCTAAAGTTACCATGGCCAAAAGGTGAAATGTAAAACAAAAGTAGAACACACTGGAGCACTTAAAACTACTCGCTCAGTGAAAAATAACACATTTTTCCCACATTGAAATGCATGGGGAGAAAGCAACAACAACAGCAATAATGCGGCAGGATCCTTTTCTAATAGCAAAAATAAAACAAAAGTAACAATAAACAACCCCAAAAATAAAACAACATTTTAAGTTAACAAAATGTTAAAAGGTTTTCAAAAACAGCAATAAGGAATGAATTTTGGAAGTTTTATCACTGGGAACAAGGGGAAAAACAAAAGAAAAAGGTTGTTATTATTCTTGACTTTGCAGCTGAAACTGGCTGAATGGGAGGGGTGATTAGCATTTGAAAAGAGTGTTCTTTTCTCCTGAAGTGTAGCCATTTGTGAAGAGGCTACTTGGGCCAGAAAGTGTGACTGAGTCACACTGTCTGGCATCTAACAAAAAGAAAATAGGAGATGTTTTTAACAGATAATTTTTGTATGCCACTCAGCCCTTTGTACATAGGCAGAGAGTGGGAGTGGCACCCAAACCAGTGGTTGGTATGAGACGGGGACACTGTGTGACACAGCAAAGGAAGAACAAAGAACTAAGCCACTATGGGATTTGAAGGTCTTAAAAAAACCTTAAACCAAAAAGCCAACCTAATTTAAATTAACCCAAATTATTCACATCTAAGAAGAGCCAAAAATTTTAAAGCGAGGATGAGAGGGAAGGGGGACATTGCATGGCAACAAGGGAACCTCCCCTCTTGATCCAAAAGGGGTTTAGATAGACTGTGCTTGATGAGGAGGCTCTTCTAAAAGGGAATCAACATGGAAAAATCAAACTTAATGTAATTCCATTTCATTGAAGGTCCGCAGCCAAGACATTTTCCACAGATAGACTTGCTGACCAAATGAGGTTTTACATAAAACTAGCAGGAGGGAAAATTACATATTTTACACAAAGGACTAAAAAAAAAAAAAGGAAAAGGGTGGGCTCTCCCCCCCCCCCCCCCTTCAGATCTATCTTTAAAACAAGTAGATCAAGAAGAGGGAGCTGTCTTTCAGGGTCCTCAAAACACAAACATGAACAAACAACGTCTAGGTTTAAACTTACTCTATAATGAAGGAAGATGGAACATGCAATCCTTCTACCATACTGTATAGAGTTTTAGTAGGCAAGCCTCTCTTATGCAAATCAGACTCATCAAGGGAGACAAAGGATCTTTCTTTTCCTGTTCAGGCAAGCAAGGCTAGCCAGCCACATGGAAGAGATCTAGCTGTTTTGGAAACTTAGGGCCTCTGCTGATGGGCCTTTTGTGGCGTGTTGGAGGCAGGGAAGGGGAGGGGCAGCTACACGCTGGCTGCCCCAACCCCTGCCTGAAGACGCCCTGACGCCACGTGCCCTTACGCATGGCATGTGGCATCAGGACGTCCTCTCGGCGTAGCATCCTGATGCGCTATGCTGGAAGAGGCAGAGAAGAGCTGAGTGGCGGCTCTTGGGGCAGCCTTTTGCTGCCTCTAATAGGAGTGGCATTTTACCGCTCTTTTAAGAGGTGGCAAACAGGGGAATCGGGCCCGCTGTGTGTGGTAGTGAGGAGGAGAATTTCTTTAATTAATGTTTTATATGCCTAAATTAGAAATGTGTAATATTATAAGTGTAAAATAATGGTCAAGGAGCCATGAGAAGGGAATGCTGGGAAGTGGGCCTCTAAGGAAGATGCTGGAAGGTTTAAACTCAAAGAATGCTAAAGGGTTATTTAGACAGGATGACCCGAGATCTGGTAACCTGATGCATTAAAGACCTTCATTAGGAGCCAGCGTGGGCCAGAGAGCCATAATAATCATTGGCAGCTACCCTTGCTTGGGCAAAAGGACCTTCTGCCTAGTACACACAGTTTGTTTACTGATAAGAGATTTTGGTATGTGGTTGGCATGGCAACATGGTAACTTAAGCATATTATAATGTATTCTGTAATCTGCATTCTCATTGCTCAGGATTTTGTGTGTTTAAAGTTTAGAGCATCCAATTAAATGTCAGCTTTGAATTTCTTTGTCTGTGAGTGCATAAAACTACGGCCATCTTGGCTTCTTCTTTGCCCCAATGATCTGAAATGCTAATTCCGTTGGGGACTTGCTGGCAATAAGTAAATAAACCTATGCTTTCAATCTTTTTTTGGTCCCCTGTTTCTGCGTTTTTCTGCAAAGAACCATGGATACTGGGAGTTCATTTGCAACAGTTGGTTTTTCCACTACAGTAGCAGCGGCCCCGATTCTCTGCTTCCCGGGGTGGCCCAGGGCCGCCCATCTGCATCCCCCCTTAGTTTTTCCAAGTTCCACACTAAATACCAATTTTTAAATTAAAATGGTAGACTCTCTTTATATTCATGATTTACACACTTATAAGACACCAGACTGATGTTTTGCTATGGCCAAAATCACAAAATAACAAGACTATTTGGGTCAGAAAGAATATTATAACTCCTGTCTCTCAAGGTACAAAACTACAAAGTCTGCAGGAACTTTCCTTTTTAAGGGGAAACAAAGGCTCTCTTTCATCTAGGCAATATTATCAAGCTTTCCAAAGAGTGTTTTAAACAATTCAGCCTTTTGAAGCCTTCATCATGGCCATGCTCTGGCCCATCCCAAATTTACAAGGCAGCCCACATCTGCCTTTTCCCCCATCATTATCATCACCACTCACTATCCCAACCTTTTGTACTCTCTCAATCCCTCTTTTAACTATTGTTTTTACAGGGCTCTGTGTGAACAGAGAGATGTATAATTTAACTTTTAACATGTTTCATGTAAAATTTGCATACAGAAAGGAATTATACAAATGTTGTTTAACATCATAAAACAGCCCTGGGAGCGGCAGATTGGGGCTGCGGCGACCACATGCCGTGGCCTGGATCCTCCTTTTTGCCACCCCCCAAAAAGCAGCAAAATGCCACCCTAAGAGCCAGTGCCGTGGGTCTTTTGTGCCCTTTTGATGCAACATGTGTACACGTGCATCAGGAGGACATCCTGATGCCGCGTGCCATGTAGACGGGTGCATGGCATCAGGGTGGCATCAGGATGGAGTCATGGTGGTCAAGCATGCGGCTGCCCCACCCCAACTCTACCCCCAGGCCGGCCCTTTCTGCTGGTCTGCATAAGCCCTAAGTTTTACTTAAGAGACCATCTCTTGGTCTCTCTCCCAAGACTTGAGGGCTGGGGGGTGGGGGTGGGGGCTGAGGCTGAGGCATAGTTCCCTCTCCACTGTCTTTCACAAAGAATCTCTGAAAGCAGCCCATTCTCAAACAACAGAAAGCTTCTAATACCTTATCTCTATCTCTCTCTTTCCATTACTCCAACCAGCATTTTTTAAAACATACTATCACATCTTTTCCACCTGGAGGATCATCCTCTAACCTTTATCAACAGTTATCAAAATCCAATCTGTGGAGCTAAAATGTTCTCTGCAGGTCTTTTTTGACACACCTGCAGGGTTTTCTACTTCTAAAGATCTGTTTCTTCATTTTTCTTTAAACCAACACAACCTCCTGTCAAAACTTTGGGCTGTTGCAGGCATGCAGCAGGGCTTCCAACAATACACTGGAGGGCTTTCCATCAAATTGGGCCACATCAAATCCACGAGTGCGGAGGGTTTTCCAAATTCACTTTCATTCCTCACTATACTGGGGTTAGCCAGCCTGATGTCTATTGGAAGAGGCCCTGGTGTTAGCAACAGTGCATTTTTCTGAATTTTGGCATGTGTATGAATTCTACATGGCCCCAGATGCACTCTGCAGTGAACCCCAAATGCTACCATAGCAAGGCAAATAGGTCATGTCTAGGTCACTTGGAAGACTGGAAAATCCCCAATCTCCAGAGCCAGGCAGATAGTGTGGGAGTTGCAAATGGACCATCATCACCTCCATAATCAGAAGGATGGGCAATAATGGCTTAGATGTCTCACCTGATAGGTCAGTTGACGACTTAATCCTCTCCCATTTCCCTTTGAATATTGCCAGACTGGATTATCTTGCCCAAACAATCAAACACCTTTGTCCAGTCTTCAGACAAGCAATTAAGCACCTTTCCAGGGGCTAGGTTGATCCCTTAAAACTCCCTGGAATTCTCCCCTCAGTGTCATTAGTCTGAGTTCAGGGGGACCCTGTGTCACTTTGTACTCTGATCTAGTTACCGGCACCTCCGTTCAACCCATGTTCTCAGAACAGTTGCATCCCACATCATTTCATCCAATTGGATCCCGGAGAAGGCTCCATCTGTAGTAAGTATCACTTGTAGTGTTGTCTCTGAATCTTTTCCAAGCTAATCCATGATTTCCTGAGCCTTGCATGAGTGTGTGTATGTGAATTGCTGTGTGATTTTTCCCCTTTAATAAATAATAATTTAATTGGAGAATCCTGTCTCTGCATCAATTCTTAGATCCACCGGACTCTTGGTATACAGGTGGGAGACAGTCTCGCAGGGTCCTTGTAGCTGACCCCCTCTCGATTTGAGCTGAATAAAAATCCCCTTCATAGACTTTTGGCTACATTTTGGTGGAGAAAGTGGGGACAATTAATTGGCCTTTCCCCCAGAACAAAATTAATCTCCACCGAGGTCTGTGCACTCCAAACATGCAATCAAACTGTTCAGATCCTGGACAAAGAGATCATGGGGATTGGGAGAAATTGTGGCAGACACAGGGATAAATAGGAAGGTGTATGAGTGTGATTCTTGTGCAGTTGACCATAAGGGCAAAGGGCTATCATGGGTTGGCTAAACCCCTTTCCATTTTTGGTTATACATTTGTCGGCTGGCTAGGCATGAGTAATCCATGGGCCAGCATATAATCACTCTCGGGCGTGATGTCAGAGCAGAACCTGATGCCCTATTTTTCTTTTCCCTATTGTGGGTCAGGAAAAAAGCAGCCCCATTTCCACTTAGGATTCCCAAAACCCATAACCCACAAAAGGACAGTCACAAACCCACCTTGGTTGGGCAGAGGTAGGCAAAGGTGGAAAGATGCCTCCGCTGAAGGCCATAAAACCCAAGGCATAAGGCTGGGTCACTGGAGTGATGAGGTGGTCACACTCAAATCCAACAGGGAAGAGGTGCTCCCAAACCTAGGAAAACTCAAGGGCGAGGATATAACTTTGGGTTCAAGTCCTGGTGTCTGCTAGGAACCTACTGAGGGAGGTCAACCGAGAAGGACGGCCAGACCGGGGCTTCCCAGGACAAGGCTAGGAAGGGGAACTAGCCAATCTTTGGACCTGGGTCTAGCAGTGGCTATACACAGCACCAACTGCAGTGGTGACCCTATACCCGCTGTGATAGTGAGCAGTGAGGACCGGTTCTGACCCACAAGTTAGCTAGTGGTGCAAGGTGGTCCCAATTAGGCTAGCAGGGGTGAGGTGTCCCAAAAACAGGAGCTAGCAAGGCGAGGTGGTACCAATTAGGCTAACAGGGATGAGGTGGTCCCAAAAACAGGAGCTAGCGGGGTGAAGAGGTCCCAATTAGGCTAGCAGGGGTGAGGTGGTCCCAAAAACAGGAGCTAGCGGGGCGAGGTAGTCCCAAAAACAGGAGCTAGTGGGGCAAGGTGGTCCCAATTAGGCTAGCAGGGGTGAGGTGGTCCCAAAAACAGGAGCTAGTGGGGTGAGGTGGTCCCAATTAGGCTAACAGGGGTGAGGTGTTCTCAAAAACAGGAGCTAGGAAAGGGAGAATGGAAAGATAGATACTCCCAATCAGAGGAATATGGAAGGAGCCAAACTTTTCAAAGAGGAACAGACCTGGGACAGGTTGCAGAAATGGATCCTAAAGAAGGGAATAAATCCGTGGGTGCCTGGAGGGTTCCTTACTGAGGACCCGTTCGCAACTCTTCTGGAGGCCTACAACCTCAAAACAGCTAAAAAGGATATAAAAGGTTTGGAAGAAGTTTACATTGGAAGTGGAGGTTTCAAAAAGGCAGATAGGTGATCTAGTCACCCAGATTAGGGAGAAGGTGACTGAGAATACCCTATTGGCTCAAATAGCTAATGAAGCCAATCAGAGAGCTGATAGAGCTGAATCAGAAAATTTGGCCCTAAAAACAAATATCTGAGAATTAGAGGCTAGACTACCCAGGCCAAGCATGCCGCAGACTTCATCCTGGCACAAGAGGTGGAGGAGGCTGCACAGGCTGAGCACACCATGTGCAAGGCCTAAATTAGGGATTTAGAAGAAAAGGTTAACATGAAAAGCACCATAGTGGCTACCGTACAACCTAACATCCTAGAGTTAGCCACACAGATGAAAGTCCGAAGGGCAGATGAGAAGCAAAAGTCCTAAAAGATAGTCCACTGCCACAAGAGGCTTGGACACCCCTCCCTACAACCCTCAATGGAGCCCACCCCCCAAAGGGAATGAACTCACTGAGGGATGCGCTCCCGATGTTCCATTGAATCCTGTAAAAACCCAGAGCACAGTAAAAACTAAAAAGACCTCCGAGGATGGCACGATCGCCAGAACCTTGATAGAAACTGTTTATTGGATCCTAGCTGAAATCAAAACTGTAGCAGACCAACTCAGGAAGTTAAATCCACAAATGGGCATCCAATGGATGTCTACAGTCATACTTCCATATCCCAAGGCTAAGGGGCAGGAACTAACACAAGTGGCGAGATTATGCATAGACCCCAGTTATTCAGGCCCATTTGAAGTGGCCGTTTCTAACTATGACTTAGACAACCTGGAACTGCATGACTGGGTGACCCAAATGGTACAGATTCTATGGCCAGGGACCATCCTCAGAGCAAAATACCAGAACAAGCTACAGCTCGCAGATGAGTCCCCAGACACTTGCATGGCCCACAAGAAGATGCTAGACATTTTGTCCAGAGTGATAAGCTTAAACGCTGAAGGGCAGCCACTCCTCAATGACCCAGATATAATCTGGGAGGTGTACCAAGGGCTAAGCGAAGCTGCTAAGAGATATCTAGGGCCCACTTCCTAAGACTCCACACCATAGACTGGCAGGGGTTCATGCAGCATGTACATGAGGCATCCCAGATATACTGGACTAGGGAAGCTCAGAAAGAAATGGGCAAGTACATGCTGGCAGCAGCAACTGGGAAGAGCACCCAACTGGAAGGAAGGCAGATAAGAAGGGAGACCCCGTTTCCATTGTCACATATCAAAACACTGGGCCTCACACCCAACCAACCCAAAGGAGCCAGGGAGCTTTGGGATTAACAACCCTTTCCAGAGGAGTGCTAAGGCCAACCTCCAAGGCCCCTCGGATAAGGTAGAGGCCCCCAAGCAGACCATCCCTGAAATCCAAAATAACATTTGGAGGCAACTCAAGGAGATAGGCTTTTCAACAGAGGAGCTGCATGGAAATCCCACTACAGAGCTCATAGACCTCCTGGACCGAGCCTTAAGCAGACAGTACATGGGAGGGCCTAACCCTGCAGAGGCTGCCCCCAACATACAGGACTCAGGGTCAAAAGGCTAGGGACGCCCAGGATCCCCTTGATTGCAGAGAGCACAGGCAGACCTCCAGATTCCTTGGGCCAAAATCCTTCCTGCACGAACTTATGTCAGATCACCAACCCCCCCCCCCCCCCGAGAACTGGAATCATTAAAGACCCCCCAAAGCTGATGTCCATTATAAGCACTCAACAAACTCCTCAAGTAACTCTCCTCACAACCAAACCACCTTGCCAGCAGGTAGTAGTTACCCTCAAGCCAGACACATGGGGACACAAATCAGGCCCTAAGCCAAACCAAAACCAGTGTGGTTGCTGGTAGACTCAGGCGCTGTGGTTAACACTTTAAACCTGGGATTAGCCACCCTGGGGAATAGAACGCACAACCACATGGGGTTGGTAGGGTTTGGAAAAGGGAAGCACCAAGCTGCCATTTGGGAAAACGTGCCACTACAACTTGGCTCCATTGTAGATCTCATACAGACCTGTGAGAACCAGGGAGAAGATTATGGAATCCTAGGAGTGGGATATCTAAGAAAGAATAGGTTGATCCTGGATTTGGCTAATGGCCTCCTATAGCAGCTAGAAGAGGGTTCCCTGGTCATATCAGCCATTCACTGCTGCACTGCCTTAAAGGCTCTGGCACCACTTTTTCCCATCAGCAATGACCCTTGGACAGCAGACTTCCCCAAAGTATGGATTAAGGATAAGATCAAGTGTGGAAAAGTTAAGGGAGCTTGTGTGCTTATAGAAGGAAAGGATCCCCCACCACAGAAGCAGTACAGATACTCCCGAGAAGCCGAAGAAGGAATAGCAAAGACTATCGAAGGCCTGTTGAACTGGGATGTTATCCTACCCATGCAATCCATATGTAACGCACCTCTCTAGCCTGTGCTAAAAGCCGATGGCATGACATGGAGGATGACAGTGGACTTTAGAGCCCTCAATGCAGTCACTTCCCAGGTGGCCCCCATCGTAGCCATGTATAACGAGATTCTGGCAGCCATAGATGCCAGGACAAAGTTCTATAATGTGATAGATCTAGCCAATGCCTTCCACTCCATCCCATCCACGAGAGCTGTTTCTATAAATTCGTCTTTGAGTTCCATGGAAACCAAATTACATTCAAAAGGGTCTCCCAGGGCTTTCACTTGAGCCCCAGTATCTGCCACTCCCATGTGGTCAAAATGTGGACCAAGTTGCACCCACACTTCACACACCCACATTTTGTCTTATGTGGATGATATACTGATCCACTCAGACTCCCAGGAAAAGACAGCAGACATGACTAGGGAAGTACTAGAACTTATCAGGGACACTGGGTTCAAAGCCAGTAGGGAAAAGGTGCAGCTGGTCCAGACTCAGGTCAAGTAAAAATAATAATAATAATAAAATTTATTTTTATCCCACCCTTTGGGAACCCAATCAGGGCAGCTTACAACAATTAAAAATACATAATATCCAAAACAATCCCTCCACCCCTTAAAATAGCATTAAATCAAAAAAGATTAAAGTATTTAGGGCTAAACCTCCAGATGGACTGTAGGACCCCAGATTTACAGGTCAAGTACTTAGGTCTAAACCTCCAGATGGACTGTAGGACCCCAGATTTACAGAGGGTGGAAACCATCAGAAATCTTCCTGCTCCCACTGACATAGCCTCTCTAAGAGTACTCCTGGGCACCTTTAATTTCTCGAGGAGATCATAGAAGCCTTTGCCATAAAGGCCAAACTCCTCTACTCACTGTTAAAGAAAGGGGGCATTTAGAAATGGGGATCTGAGCAGCAGGAGGAGGCTTTCACCACATTAAAAACAGATCTGGCCAAAGCCCCAACCCTGGTCCTTCCCAATGTCAGTCAACATTCAGCTAGCTGTAGCCAACAGTCACGTTGGGGCTGTCCTCACTCAGTTAAGAAACAATGTCCACAGAGTAGTGGTCTATGCCTCAAAGAAACTAACACCAATGGAAGTAAAGTTCAGCCCATGCAAGAAGAACTGTTTGGCCTTGGTATGGGCTCTCACACACTGGGAGTTCATTATAGGGGGAGCACGTGTCATCATACAAACCCCACACTCACCCTTAAAGCTCATACTATCTGGCAGGGTCTAGGATGGCCAAGTGCACAGTGCTAGAATAGCCAAATGGACTTTAGAGTTGCTGAAACATGGGATAGAATACCACCAGCAGGCCAGCAAACCCTCTGCCCCCTATGTGCTCGTCATTACCAGATCAGTGCATGAGTGCCTACTCCCAGCCATCCCCCAGCACAATTGGAAGGTACAGGCAGGAAAACCACTGGCAGAGGCCCTCAAAGCTGGATTCATATGTTGGTTCTGTGACAGTTCGTCATCATGCCCAGAAGGTACCTGCTTAATGGGATTCGGGGCGATCAGAGTCAATGAGGGCCACACACTGCAAGGGACAGTTAAACCCCACTCCAGCCAGGCTGCTGAGGTAGAAGTCCTCCATGCCATCCTAGAATTTGAGGACACCCACACCTCGGTAGCAATCTACACTGACTCCCAGTAGACTGTAAATGCTGCCATAGATTGGCTCCTTATATGGATGTCCCGGGAGTGGAAAACCAATGATGACAAGCTGGTCACCCACTCAGAGACACATAGAGCACATCAACCGAACCCTTAAGGAGTTCATGAGGAAAGTAGTCAGAGCCTCCGGTAAGGATTGGGATGCTAAACTCCCTATAATTCTGATGGCCCTTAGGGGAAATACAGCTTCCTATGGCTTCACACCCCACCAGGTGATGACCGGGTGCAAAATGATCATGCCCAAACCATTCTGGATAAACACTGCCATCCCCCAGACCTTGAACTGGTAATTCTAAACCACGAGTGGATCAAGACTCTCATACAGAGTGTCTCTCAGATCCATAGGTTGGTGGCTGAGAAATTGGGACAAAACATGCAAGCTATGGACAGGAAGTTAGGGTAGGTGCGAAATCCCCAACAATGGGACCCAGGCCAGCAAGTCATGTATAGGAACTTCTTTAAACAGAGACATAACCTAGCCACCAAGTGGTTGGGACCCGTAGAGATTACTGAGTGAGCATCCCCAATGGTCTACCAAGTACGCATACCTAGCTGGCAAGAGGCACCCACCTATATAACTTGTCAGGGTGTGTTAAAACCCAACAATGGATGCATTGTTACAGTGACCTAGAAGAAGCCCCCATGCAAGACATCTAAGAACATGTTATAGTTCCGGTCAGACACTCACTAATGGTCCAAATAACCCACAACTGTTTTTGCCTTTGCACCCCCTGTAGTGAACTCACCCTCATGTCCTTTGAGTGTGTTTTAGACATAGACAGATCCAAAGGAAACTCCTGCTTTTGCCGAGTCCACATGAATGACTGCTTTAACAGAGATTTTTATCTGCACGAAATGGTCAGAGAATACACCAGTGAGACCATACACCATATAAAAAGGAGGTGCTAAAAGGATTTCACATAGAGGAGGAATTACAGGTGTCTAGATGGTTGCACCTTTTAAGCAACTTAAGCAAAGCCAAATAAATTGAGCAGATCAAGGCACAGATCAAATTGACAGTAAACCTCAAGGCAGAACAGATCATTAAAGTCACTCAGGAGATCAAGGAAACAGCCAAACACTATTGGTGGGGGTTGTGGAATTGGTCTTCTAGAAGACATGCGATCTTAAGCTTGGTCACAAATCCCATAGCTATCATTTTGGGCGTCCAAATGTAGTGGGCTCTGCTAGCTTAATTTGTTGGGTTAAAAGACAACTGGCAGAGTTCAATGTCCTCTGTCAGGAGCTAGATTTCTCCCACCAATGGACACCCCACTTGTCCTCCAGCCAGAGTCACAACCAAGAGTCTAGGGAAGAGATGCCATTTCTATTTATGAACTAAAAAGAGGAAGGCGGAGGAACTTTGTTTTCCACCTTGTTTTTCTTGCTTGGGAGAAGTTGGGCCATCCTCGGTGCCCCTCTTATGGGCAGTCTGAAAACAGGGTGAGGGGTTACCTCACTTTGTTTTTGGTGCCTTTTCTGAGCTTATGGATAAGCCCTAGCATGATGGACCCCTCTCTAGAAAGTGTCCACCATGCTGTACAGGCTTCCATGGGCATGCAGGGACCCCTAAATAACCAGGGGTCTGCCCATCACAGCTGCTTCGAGGATAAGCTTTTCCCACCCAGTCAGGCAGGCTCCTTTTACCAGAGCTCTGCAGGGCGATTTCCCCAAATTTCTTTGAGCCCTTCCCACATATACTAGTACTTTCTGAGGTTATAATGACCCCTAAAAACAAAGTGCATAGCTAAAATCGCCGAAATGTGTCGATTAAATGTATATGTTTTTTGGGGCTCCAAAATCAGTAATTTGGTCATTTTTGGGAGGTTTTTGCCAAAATTAAGGTTAATTTGCATATTCTTCCCAGCAGCCCCAACCCTATTCAGGAAGTGACCACAACTGAAATGGACATCACTGCCTCCTAAAGGCCAGGCGCCCTTAGCTCTTTTAACCTTCCATCTTGCATGACCAAGCCAGGCCCTATCCCTGGCCTTTCTACCTTAGACCCAGGCACCTTTCAAAATGCCAGATGGCTGCTCCAATTACTTTACTGGGCAAAAAGGCCTCTCCCAAGACGCCGGTGTTAGGGGACCAAAACCCTTTCCTTTTTTCCTTTCTAAAGGTCCCCACAGCTTGTAAAAACTTATTTAGAGGTCTAATCCACAGTTGAAACTTTTCTACACCAGCCTGGCCCTATCAGGAACAAGGAAGGGAGGAAGAGACTGCCCTCTTTCGTCCCCCAGATCATGTATCATGGGCTGCGGTTCCATGAGGGTGGACTCCTGGCAAGGGATGGGCTGCATCTCACACCAGTTGGAAGAAACATTTTTGCCAACAGTCTGAAGAATTTGATCAGGAGGGCTTTAAACTGAGTTATGTGGGGAAGGGAGACAGCACCCTGGAAGACAAAAGGACTGGAAAAAATAGTCAAACTGTCATAGAGGAAACAAAGCAAACAGTAGAGGGACCCAACAGTGGGAGGCAAAAAAACGTGCTAAGGCAGCAAGTAAAGGAGACATATGGTCTTAGATGTCTCTACACTAATGCACAGAGCATGGGAAATAAGCAAGATGAACTTGAACTCCTAGCGCAACAAAGCAAATATGATATAATAGGCATCACTGAAACCTGGTGGGATGAGTCTCATGATTGGAATGTAAAAATACAGGGGTATAACCTCTTCAAGAGAAACAGGCCAAACAGGAGAGGAGGAGGAATAGCATTATATGTCAGGGATATTTACACCAGTGAAGAAATCCAGGACAACAATCCTGGAAGCCAGGTGGAGAGCATTTGGATAAAAATTAAAGGGGAAAGAAACAACAGGGATGTTATTGTGGGAGTCTACTACAGACCCCCGACTCAGGCAGAAGAACTGGATGATGCCTTTCTAGAACAGATGACCACACACTCAGAAAGGAGAAATATAGTAGTGATGGGTGACTTCAACTATCCAGATATTTGCTGGAAGTCAAACTCGGCAAAATCCTTGAGGTCTAGCAAATTCCTCACTTGCCTCGAAGACAATTTCATTGTTCAAAAGGTGGAAGAGGCAACGAGGGAGTCAGCTATTTTGGATCTGATCCTAACTAACAGGGAAGACCTAGTTAATGGGGTGCAAGTGGTTGGATCCTTAGGCGGGAGTGATCATGTCCTCCTGGAGTTTATTATACAGTGGAAAGGAGAAGCCAGGCATAGTCAGACACGCATTCTAGACTTTAGGAAAGCTGATTTTACTAAACTTAGAGAAATACTGAGGGTGATCCCATGGACAGGAATACTAAAAGAGAAGGGAGTTCAAGACGGATGGGAGTTTCTCAAAAGGGAGATACTGAAGGCACAATTTCAAACCGTGCCAATGAGGAGGAAGAATGGGAGGTGTCTCAAGAAACCAGGATGGATGACTAAGGAACTTGCAACTGAACTATGTTTTAAACGGAACATGTATAAGAAATGGAAAAATGGGGAAATCACAAAAGAGGAATTCAAACAAATAGCTAGCACGTGTAGGGTTAAAGTCAGAAAAGCTAAAGCGCAGAATGAAATCAGGCTTGCTGGAGCGGTTAAGAACAATAAAAAGGGCTTTTGGGGGTATGTCAGTAGCAAAAGGAAAAAGAAGGAAATGGTAGGGCCACTGTGTGGAGAAGATGGCAAAAAGTTAACAGGGGACAGAGAAAAGGCAGAATTACTCAACACCTTCTTTGCTTCAGTCTTCTCAGAAAAGGCAAAGGGTGCTCAACTTGAGGATAATGGAGCAGAGGACAGAATAGGAGAATTTCATCACAGAATAAGTAAAGAGATAGTACAGAAACATCTGGTTAATCTAGATGAATATAAGTCTCCAGGACCAGATGAATTACATCCAAGGGTATTAAAAGAACTGGCAAATGTAATATCAGAACCATTGGCAGTAATCTTTGAGAATTCCTGGAAAACAGGAGAGGTCCCAGCGGACTGGAGGAGGGCAAATGTTGTCCCCATCTTCAAAAAGGGGAAAAAAGAGGATCCCAACAATTATCGTCCAGTTAGTCTGACATCAATACCCGGAAAGATTCTGGAGCAGATCATTAAACAGAGAGTCTGTGAACATCTGGAAGATAATTTCATAATCACAAAAAGTCAACATGGGTTTCAGAGAAACAGGTCATGCCAGACAAATCTGATCTCTTTTTTTGATAAAATTACCAGCTTGGTAGATGAAGGGAATGCTGTGGATATAGTATATCTTGATTTCAGTAAGGCCTTTGACAAGGTTCCCCATGACATTCTTGCAAGCAAGTTGGTAAAATGTGGGCTAGACAAAGTAACTGTTACATGGATTTGTAATTGGTTATCTGGTCGAACACAAAGGGTGCTCAGCAATGGCTCCTTTTCAACCTGGAAAGAAGTGACCAGTGGGGTGCCACAGGGCTCTGTCCTGGGCCCAGTGCTATTCAATATCTTTATTAATGACTTGGATGACGGTATTGGGGGCATAGTTATCAAATTTGCAGATGACACCAAATTAGGAGGAGTAGCTAATACCCCAGAGGACAGGATCAAAATTCAAAATGACTTGAGCAGACTAGAAAGTTGGGCCAAAGCTAACAAAATGAAATTCAACACAGAGAAATGTAAGGTACTGCACTTAGGGCGGAAAAACGAAAAGTACAGATATACAATGGGGGACACTTGGCTGAATGAGACTACGTGTGAAAGGGATCTAGGAATCCAGGTGGACCACAAGTTGAACATGAGTCAACAGTGCGATGCAGCAGCTAAAAAGGCCAATGCAATTTTAGGCTGCATCAGTAGAAGTATAGTGTCTAGATCAAGAGAAGTAATAGTGCCACTATATTCTGCTTTGGTCCGGCCTCACCTGGAATACTGTGTCCAGTTCTGGGCACCACAATTCAAAAAGGATGTGGAGAAATTGGAGCGTGTCCAAAGGAGGGCAACTGAAATGGTGAAGGGTCTGGAAACCAAGCCCTATGAGGAACGACTTAGGGAGCTGGGGATGTTTAGCCTGGAGAAGAGAAGGCTGAGAGGTGATATGATAGCTGTGTTTAAATATTTGAAGGGATGTCATATCGAGGAGGGAACAAGCTTGTTTTCTGCTGCTCCAGAGACTAGGACCCGAAACAATGGATGCAAGCTGCAAGAAAAGAGATTCCACCTCAACATTAGGAGGAACTTCCTGACAGTAGGGGCGGTTCGACAGTGGAACACACTCCCTCGGAGAGTAGTGGAGTCTCCTTCCTTGGAGGTCTTTAAGCAGAGGCTGGATGGCCATCTGTCGAGGATGCTTTGATTGGGAGTTCCTGCATGGCAGGGGGTTGGACTGGATGGCCCTTGTGGTCTCTTCCAACTCTATGATTCTATGATTCTATGATTCTATGATTCTATGTAAATAGTTACTGATCTATACTCTAGTCTTCCTGCTTTCTCTGAATGTTCATGGAGAGGTAAGCCCAAGAACCTCTGCTCCTGAACTGGACCCGACCCCACAGACACCATGGATCGATGTTTCTGCTGCCGCGCAACCATGTGTCCAGAACTGAAGGTCCTCCAAGATGTCCTCCATCCACCCCAGATGACCCCATGCAAGCTTCTGCTGCCATATGAATTTTGTTTGTGCATCTCAGATGGCACAAATACTCCATCCTGCTGTCAGCATACCAAGACGCCTTCCTCGACATCCACTCCAGACAGTGGTCTGAACTGTATCCAAGTTTTCTGCAAACCTGCCCTAAGTCGCTGCATGGGCTGATATGGACTCTTGCTTGCCAAAACACAGCAACTGCCTGCTGACATTGGTTCAGACCTGGACATTGCTAACTTTGGCTATTGTAGCCAACCAGAACCACACTTTATGGACTCCAGAGAACTTTCAGTCATACCCAAGGACTTAATTTCACCATTCCCATTACCACCCTGCTTATTGAATGTTTTAGACTCTTGCTAATTGCTTTACTGTCATTGATTATTGATTGCTTTAATTGCTTTATTGATTGCTTTTGTCATTAAAAGATGTATGAATGGGTTCCTAATCAATGACTGCCCATCCCCTTCCCACAACCCCAGAGGCACTACTATGATAGTTCCTGTAGAATAGCCTTTTCCCCTATTGACACCCCAAAATTCTTTCATGGCAAAGGTTAATTCAAAAAATATTCATCCCCACACAGATATGGATGGACAATTTTTGAGGGGTGGGGGGGGAGACTGTTAGCAACAGTGTGTTTTTCTGAATTGTGGTATGTGTATGAATTCCACATGGCCCCAGATGCACTCTGCAGTGAACCCCAAATGCTACCATAGCTAGGCAAATAAGTCATGTCTATGTCACTTGGAAGACTGGAAAATCCCCAATTCCCAGAGCCAGGCAGATAGTGTGGGAGTTGCAAATGGACCATCGTCATCTCCATAACCAGAAGGATGGGAGATAATGGCTTAGATGTCTCATCTGATAATAATAATAATAATAATTTTTATTTATAACCCGCCCCTCTGCGTGGCAATCGGGGCGGGGTACAACAAGATTAAAAACAAAACACAGTTAAAAATCATTCTCCCGTCCCATAATCCCACCCTCCCATCCCCTTAAAATAGGATTAAATTGCATTCAAATTAAAAATGCCACATAGTTAAGAAATAATAAAAAAGTAAACATACACATACACAGAATCAGTGGAGCAATTCTAAAAACTCATCTCCCAGCTAAATGCTATTCCGGGAAGGCCTGCCGAAAGAGATCCGTCTTTACTGCTTTCTTGAAAGCAGCAAGAGTAGTAATAAGACGGATCTCATCCGGCAGGCCATTCCAGAGTCTGGGAGCGGTTACGGAGAAGGCCCTCTGGGAGGTCTGAGACAGCCTAGTTCTTATTGACTGTAACAGATTCCTCCCAGAGGACCGCAGGGCACGGGGGGGATCATACAGGGAGAGGCGGTCCCTAAGATAGGATGGACCCAAGCCATGTAGGGCCTTAAAGGTCAAAACCAACACCTTGTACTGCGCCCGGAAACTAATCGGCAGCCAGTGGAGGGATTTAAGCACCGGTGTTATGTGCTCCCTCCTGGATGTTCCCGTAATTAGTCTGGCTGCCATGTTTTGTACTAATTGAAGTTTCCGGGTTAGGCACAAGGGTAGCCCCATGTAGAGAGCATTGCAGTAATCCAAACGTGAGGTTACCAGGGCGTGCACTACAGTTTCCAGATCCCTCATATCCAGATAAGGGCGCAGTTGGCGTATCAGCCGAAGCTGATAACAGGCGCTCCTGGCCACCGCATTCACCTGACTAGTCATGTGAAGCGATGAATCTAAGAGCACCCCCAGACTGCGAACACAGTCCTTAGGGGAGAGTGTGACTCCATCCAGGACTGGAGACTGTATTCCCAGATCTGGCTTCGGGCCTGTGACTGTGAGTACCTCCGTTTTGTCTGGATTCAACTTCAACCTGTTTTCCCTCATCCAACCCATTACCGCTCTAAGACAGTCATTAAGAGGTGAGACGCCATCTGAAGTCTGAGACGATGATCTGGACATGGAGAGGTATATCTGGGTGTCGTCAGCGTACTGAAGACACCGAGCTCCATGCCTCCGAATGATCTCCCCCAGCGGTTTCATGTAAATATTAAACAACATCGGGGACAGGATGGCGCCCTGAGGAACACCACAATTTAGCTCGATTTTAGATGAGCAACTGTCCCCGAGCCTCACCCTCTGAGATCTGCCTGAGAGGAAGGAATGGAACCATTGCAAAGCAGTGCCTCCAATTCCTAACTCTCTCAGGCGATCTAAGAGGATGGCATGATCTATGGTGTCAAAGGCTGCTGAGAGATCCAAGAGCACCAACAGGGTCACACTACCCCTGTCGATACTCAGGTGGAGGTCATCGGTCAGAGCAACCATGGCAGTCTCAACCCCAAATCCTGTCCTGAAGCCAGTTTGAAATGGGTCGAGATAATCGGTTTCATCCAAGACTGCTTGGAGTTGGGAAGCAACTGCCCTCTCGATGACCTTGCTCAAAAACGGGAGCAAGGAGACTGGTCTATAGTTGTTTCTATCCAGGGGATCCAGGGAAGGCTTCTTCAGGAGTGGCCTAACCGCCGCCTCATTTAAACAAGATGGTACCTTGCCTTCCCTGAATGACGCGTTGATTGTGTCCCGAAGGAACACCCTCAACGCATCCCCCCCCTGGACGACCAGCCAAGATGGACAGGGATCGAGGGGGCAAGTCGTCTTCCTCACCATTCCAAGTAGCTTGTCCACGTAGCTTGTCCTCACCATTCCAAGTAGCTTGATAGGCCAGCTAATGACTTAATTCTCTCCTATTTACCCTTGAATATTGCCAGACCGGATTACCTCACCCAAACAATCAAACACCTTTGTCCACTCTTCAGCCAAGCAGTTAAGCACCTTGCCAGGGGCTAGGTTGACCCCTTAAAAACCCCTAGAATTCTCCCCTCAGTGTCGCTAGTCTGAGTTCAGGGGGACCCTGTGTCACTTTGTACTCTGATCTAGTTACCGGCACCTCCGTTCAACCCACGCTTATGGAACGGTGCGTCCCACATCACTTCACCCAATTGGATCCTGGAGAAGGCGTGTTTCCTCTGAATCTTTTCCAAGCTAACCCCTGATTTCCTGAGCCTTGCATGAGTGTGTGTGTATGTGAATTGCTGTGTGATTTTCCCCCTTTAATAAATAATACTTTAATTGGAGAATTCTGTCTCTGCATCAATTCTTAGATCCACTGGACTCTTGGTATACAGGTGGGAGACGGTCTCACAGGGTCCTTGTAGCTGACCCACTCTTGATTTGAGCTAAATAAAATTCCCCTTCATAGACTTTTGGCTACACTGGGGGAAGTACGGTTGTATGCTTTCCTCCTGGTGCCCTGACTATTTTCTGGATCATGGTTTCTACCATTCCAGGGTTGAGATGGATTACCTCTATGGATTCCCTTGTTGTCCTAGAGTTTGTGATTGAATCACTGATTCCAAAACCATGGTCCAGGAAGCAAAGTTCTCTACCACAACCTGATCTTCACCCACTTCACACTTTCCCCCCTCTCTGTCCCTGGGTGGTAGTCCAAACTGCAGCCTCAACACTCTCTGGTAAATTCCCTATCTTGGGGCTCAGTGCCCGGGGTGTTGACATATCTGGTTCCCAGCCAGTCTCCTGATGTTGGTTAGCAGAGGGTGGCTAGTCTGCCCCAGTTCAGAGAGAATTTCATGGGTAGCAGAATCTGACACTGCATGTGGTGCTTTAGTAAGTTTTTGCTGAAACTCAGCCAATTCATGCTGCAAGTCCAGTTTCTGTGAAGAGGCTTCCTCTGATTTAATTTGAGCCTCTTGGATCGCGGTGGATAGTGATTTATTTTCTGCCACCAACATTTTGTATTCTCAGGGATTCTAATTCTGAGACTTGTCTTTCAATCACACCACTGAATTTTTAGAAGACACTTAGGCTTCCTGAAGGGCAGACCAACCCCCACCCAGTGCATCTTTAGAGGGACTAAACAATTACCTTTCTTTGCATTGCATGTGAAATTCAGTCTAGAGGGTCTCTAGTGGGTTGGGAGTATGGAAGATCTCCATTCTCCATGGGTTCCTTCTCTTACTAGCAAGCCATTTCTCTAATTTCTTCTTCTTCCTGAGGTGAGACACCTTACAAAAGCTATCTATAATGTCCTCTTGGCTCATCAGCCCTAACAACCTCTTTTCTTAGAGGACTGTCTTTCAACTTGCTTTCTGGGGCAGGGTTCCTGCAAAAGCCACCTATCTACTGCCCACAATGTACACACATACCCCTGCAATGGGTCCTCAGAACTTAAAAGACTGGCTAGAATGACTAAGGGCCTTTACAGAATGCCAGAAATAGTGCAGCTTGAGGCCACTTTAACTGTCCTGGCTCAGGGCTAAGGAATTGTGGGAACTGTAGATTATTATTATTATTGTTATTATTATATCCCGCCCCTCTGCAGAGCAATCGGGGCGGCTTACAACATTAAAATGATCATAAATACAATCCCCATCCCGCCCCGAAGAACCCCAAAACCCACCCACCAATTGTGGCACCAGAGCTCTCTGACAGGGAAGGCTCAATGTCCCAGAAAAAAATACAATTCCCATGATTCCCTAGCACTGAGCCAGGACAATTAAAGTGGCCTCAAGCTGCACTATTTCTGCAGTCTGTAAAGGCCCTAAGAAAGAAAAGGAAGGGGGGGTTGCAAAGGAAAAAGATTTTAAGGTGCAACAGCCCTTAAGGTGAGTGGATGGGCAGACTCACACCAAGAGTCCCAGGGATGGAGAGAAGAGGGAGAGGGATGAGTGGGGGCACACTTCCTTTTCTAGGAGGATCATTCTCAAAACTACCTGCAGAAAGCCACTCCAGCTGTCTCACAATGTAAAAGCCCTTAATCCTCAAGCAGCTTTTCTCTGCAATCCTGATTTCAATTCTAAATCATGGTCTGACAAATAGAGCAACCTTTCTCAAGGGTTTAAAACAAAGGCCAGTAGTCACAAACCTCACACTGCTTTTTTCTAAGGGAAGCAAAGCAAATTTTGCCCCTTTTAACAATCTCCAGTGAATCTTTTCGCCCCCAAATTCCAATTTGAGGCAGCTTTTCTCTCACAGGCAAAGACCTGCTGGGTCTTTAGGGAAACTGGGGATTTGAATTGAATTTGCTACCTTCTCAAAGGATTCCACCCAGCAGCAGCTAAGCTCTGGGTTCTTTTAAAGGTGCAGCATTTCTAAATGTATCTCTTTGCCCAGCGAGACACCTGGCTGGGAGGAAAGGGTTAACTTCTCCAAATGCCAAGGGGAGGGAGGCAAACCAGTCTTTCCTCCACTTTTTGCAAGTCCTGCAAAGAAGACAATTGCCAAAATGGCTCTTAAATTGCTTTCTGAGACAGAAATCTTTTCCCAGAGTTGCAAAAGGGTTCTGACTCTCACATGCACCTTTCCTTTTCCTGAATAAATCTCTTTTCCTTTGAACTTGGTCCAAAATCAGGGTTTAGGAGGACTCGCTGAGAGTCTGTAGGGGAGGAAGACGAATGCAAAGGAACTTTTTTGAGGGAAGAGGAAATAGGGTCTTAACTGATTTCTACCAGTTCAAAAGGGTCCTCTAAAAGGCAGGACAGATGTGCTGCCCAATTCTAGAGACCCAGGTCCTGGCCCTGTATACCACACTTCCAACACCACCTCCAATTAAATGAACAATCAGCCTTTACCATCTTGTGGGGTGCCTTCTCCAGCTATCACTCTTTTATCCTCATGGGATATCTTTCCCTGGTATCACTACAAATCTCTCACCACTCTATGGGGTGTCCTTCTCTGTATATCCTTAGGATCTCTCTCTTGATCTCTCTCTCTTCTCTCTCTCTCGCAGGTCACCTTCCCCATGTATTCAAGTCAGATCAATAGGATATCTCTCTCAGACACAGGGACACCTTCCCCATGTTTTCAAGTCAGATCAATAGGATATCTCATGTGCGGGGACACTTTCCCTGTGTTTCCAACTCAGACCAGGGGCAAAATTGCTTGCCTGCTCATGTTGGAGGGTCCTGTCATACTGCAGCTGTGACCCTATGAATTATCCCCAGCTATGTCTGACCAAAAGTGACTGGATCCACTGATCCTTGTCACTAGGGAGTTCTAGCATTAACAGTCCCACTGGCGCTCAGAGTGGACAGCTGAATCAATGCAGAACTTTGGGCCTTTGCAGACTGCCAGAAATAGTGCAAATTGAGTCCACTTTAAGGGTTAGGGTTAGTACTAGTGAATCATGGGAATTGTTGTTGTTTTTTCTGAGACATTGAGCCTTCTCTGTCAGAGAGCTCTGGTGCCACAATAAAATACAGTCCCCATGATTCCTTAACCCTAACCCTAGCCCTTAAAGTGGACTCAATTTGCACTATTTCTGGCAGTCTGCAAAGGCCTTATGTTCCCTAGCTAGGCCAAACAATGATCCCAGAGCCCAAAAATCAGGGCTACTGCCTCCCTTATCAAAGCTTTGTCAGAGTAATCTCAACAACACTGCTTGCACTTGGAAAGACAGTCAGGGCTTCTTCAATTCCTTGCACGGGTCTTACAATCAGGAGAGATAGGGCCCTATTCACTGCACTATGGCTTTACCACAACCCAGCAACCAAGAATTACTCCATCTTGAAAAGGGGTGCCCTTCAACCATAATTAAAATCATTGTTATGTCTCAAAGGCAGTATGTAAATTGTGAAATGTATTATTATTCTATGATCTACATTACTGGACACAGAACTATGAATGGATTTGCAAAGTGGGGAGTCTAAAAAAGAAAATAAAGTTGTACTAAGAAAAATGTTATCGGTACTTGACATATTGCTTGTTAACTCTGTAGAACCACTCATGATAGATAAAGTGTTTCATTAATGTTATCCCTTATCCTATGAAGATTGCTCTGATAAATTTGATAGTGGCAATATATATGCAATCATAGTAGTTACTGAAGACCAGAAATTATTATTCCTTCTCCATTTCTACAAGAGAAGTGCATATCACTCATACAAAGCCATTGCCTCATAAAATCTCTTCTTTTCCTAATTGCAATTACAGTAAATTGTTCCTTAAGAACAAAAAGACAAGAGCTACACAACAGGCATAGTTTCCAAAGTGTCCTGTTGAAACTCTTCGTCAAAGGAAATTAAGCTCACTTCATGAAGGAGGAAAGACATTACTAATTTTATACAGATTGAAATTTGAGCAAAGTATATTTGTGCAAATCATGGAAAACACAACAACCTCTTCTCCTCCTCCATGATTATGTTGTCTCACTCTTGAGCTGAAGGTGAGACTCCTTGGGATTGGAAAAACCTTAAGATGCCATGTTGTTGTACTGACATGGCCAAACCTTACCTAGAATCTTACTAATGGTGAGATTTTTTCACAACTTTGGATGTAGTAGAAAGATTCTGCCAAACAGCTTCAGATTAACATTAAGCATTTCTGTCAAAATGGTTGGGATCCTTATCTATGCTATAGGTATCCTGTTTGTTGTTGCTGTTACTGCATTTTTTTATGACTGCGATCAATCAACCCTGCTTGTGATTCTCAGGCCTGGATCCAATGTCTTCATTCATTCATGATGCATGACTTTCACCTGACCTTTTCAGCACTGAAGATTTCTTCTGAAGACCTCACAACAGGGAGAACTAATATTTACACACCATGGACACTTGCTGAAAGTGAATCCTGGATTATATTTTTCCCCATCTGGCCCAAACTGTACATCCCATTATTAACTATACTCCTGTTTAATCTGAATACCTCTTCCCACTTTTCACCAGTGCACAGTGCTCCATGCAGGTGTATGGATCCTTTTTTACAGCAACATTATTTTCCCACACTGTTATGTTGCAAAGGCCAGCATGTTGTAGTGATGTGAATATTGGACCAAGACTCAGAAATCAGATTTTGAATCAGCTTCAGAAACCCCATGAGTGACCTTGAGCAAGTCATACTCTTCCAGACTAAGAGGAATACAGTGGAAAACCTCTTCTGAATAATTCTTGTTAAGAAAACCTATGATAGAGTTGTCATTAGTTGATGGCACATAATAATGATTATGATGCACTGAAATGGTGTACACATACGTGTGTGAAAGCTATAACTCTCATCATAGCAAGCTGAACCACAGACCTAGCTGGCCATTCAGTCATCGTTTAACAGGTAGAGACCAAGTAGTCTGCACATGGATAGTTTGCACATTCAGCTGTTCCACTGAATACCTGGGAAGTATCTGGTTATACCTGTTTAGTGGATGGTACATTTGTCTATATGTCTTGAGTTTGAATGGAGTTTATATCTCAGATATAGCTTTTCCATCTTTAAAACTGTTACCAAAAATTTGATGATGCTTCAGCTATTAGCATGCTGGAATGCTAGCATGCTAAGATTGTTATAATACATATCAAAAAAATTGACCCAACCATATTTTTTGTTGTTGAAATGGCACAACTTCCTGTCCTTTTTTTACTATTACATATCAACACCGCTATTGTCATGAAATCTTTTACACACTTCTTTTAAAAAAGAGGCTGGTTTCTTTAAGAAACAAGGGGGAAATACCTTGTATGTGCTCAGTTGTTTTAAAAAATCAAATTTCGCTCAGGTGAATGGCTAGCCAATATTTGTTCAGTTTGTATGCTGAAAATGTTTGTATGCTGAACCATATTTGTTCAGTTTGTATTCTGAAAATATCATATATAAAGCAGGATTGGACTTGGAGGAGGGAGGTGTGGAAACTAGAAGAAGGAACCTCAACAATTTAAAATATGCAGATGACACCATGTTAGCATAAATACCTGGAACAATTGCTGAAGAAATAAAAGAAAGTGCTAAAATAGGTTTGACAGTGAACTTTAAAAAAATAATCATGGAAGATTAACACAACTTTAATATCAACAATTAAAAAAATTGGAAGAAAGATGTTTTATACCTTGGATCAGAAGGGAGACTGCAGTCAAGAAACCAGAAAGAGCCTGGGAAGGGCATCTATGAAAGAACTGGCACCCTGGTCTGGAAAATGACATGGTTGTGGCCATTGAAAGGAACTGAAGCAATGGTAACATTGTTATGACAGTTCAAGTGGCAGGTGCATGAGTCAGCATTTGGCAAGCTGGGCATCATGGGAAGTCTGATGCAACATGCACAGTAGGTGAGAACAGCCAGGTATGTATCATGGGAGGCCTGATGCAACAGGCACTGGGGATGAAACCATCCAGGTTTCATTAGTGCATGGCTGTCACATGTCCTTAAGAAGACCACCTATATATGTTGGTTAGTTGTGGTTGGTGAAGCACTTTGTTGGTCTGTATAGCTGTGAGTATTCAAGACAGATGTCTGGTACTCTTTGTATCTTTGTAAATACTTGCAACAAAGATTAAAGCCCTCACTGAGTGAAGTCTCACTGTCCAGTGATTCATTTCTCCAAGGTGAAAGCAGCAGCTTATGTGTGGGAGGATTTTTCCTGTGCCGTCTGGAGCAAGACTCTTCACAGAGACCATCTTCTTGGCATTCCTGCCTAGGTGCATCAACTCTCTCTGTGTGTATCTTAGATCCAGCTTGTCTGCATACCTCAACAAAAACTAGACAAGATCTTCAAATACAAAGACATCTCACTGAACACTAAAGTTAGGATTGTCCATGCCATTGTATTTTTCATTACTGTGTATGGATGTGAAAGCTAGATGGAAAAGAAAGCTGATAGGAAGAAAATCAACTCATTTGCAAAGTGGTGATGGAGAAGAGTTTTGCAGATACTGTGGACTTCCAAACAACAACAAATGGGTCCTAGAGCAAAGTATGACTACATTGAGGCTGTCATATTTTGGACACATCATGAGATGGCATAACCTACTAGAAAATACAATAATGCTAGGCAAGGCAGGGGGCAGTAGGAAAAGAGGATGCCAACATCCAAGGTGGATAGGCTCAATTAAGGAAGCAAGACCTGAAAAGGGCTGTTGATGATAGGATGTTTTGGATATGTCTCATACAGTTCCCCATAAGATGAGGTTGACTTGAAGGCAGTTAACACACTCTCTCACACACGGACACACAAATGTCACTCTACTAAGGATGCCAGGAATTTGGAAATCAAAGTAGGCAACTTTATGGATAAATAATAGACAGAAGTGATAGTAAAATCTTTCATACCATTACATTTTCAGGAAATATTTATGTACTCATTGTGATAGATTAGAAATTCTGTATGTTGATGTTTTTTTCTGTACAATATTCCAAGGGCATTGCTCAGAAATAATGAAACTGAGATTCATGAATTTCCAGTGTCTTTTATCAAATCTGTTTAGACACTAGTTCTGTTAATAAAAACTAAATGTAAAACAGAACTGCAGTTCTTACTTTGTATTTATTATTGACAATTCTATTATAGCAAGTGATTTATCCCATTGCTCTTTGATTATTGATTGCTTTAAGTCTTTTTGTTGTTTACTTATTAAATTCTTTTTGCCATTCCTGTGGGGGTTCATTTTATTCATAATATTATAAATCCAGGGAATAAGCATACACACATGCATTTGCATGCAGCAGGTAAAGATTCTCTCTTTCACCACCACTGTTAATATCTACTGGTGATTTCCTTTTTATTTCATACATTATTTACAACTCGCTGCAATGAATCTCTAAGGGATGAAAGAATTGGCTTTAAAGTCAGTGTGATGTATAAATTCTCTGTTAGGTTTGGGACATCATGCTTTGCCTAGCACAACAATATTCATCTGAAACCTGAATAAGCACAGAAGGCAGGTGTCATTTTTCAATAGTGTGTTACCTGGTGCCAGGGAGGGAGGGGTTGGAATATGAACTTGACCTTGGGGAATTTTTAATATTAGCTCAAATAGCTAGCAGGAGACAAAACCAGTGTTTACAAAGGTGGCTAAGGGAATAGCTGTATAGAGACAATTTGTATATTTATTAAAGGATCAAGTATACAAAGACATACATTCACCCACACATTCACACAAGACCTCAGGAATACAGCAGGATAGTGTAGAATAGACATGAGGATTTCTAAGAGTGATATTACCTGTCTGGAGTGCTCCAGATGGATGAATGTGAAGTTGGACAGGATCAGGAGAAAGGCTGGGGGCACGGAACGAGTTGGAGCTGAATCAGAATTCTGAGTGATGCAATGTCACAAGGAATTCTAATCAGATACACTTAAATAGAATTTTGGTAGACCTTTTATAGGCTGAAAATAGCCCTGGGCAAAGATTGATATCAAAGAGCCAAACAAATATCTAAGGATTTTCTTGAAGGAGATAGTTTCCAGCCAGAGGTAGTGTGGCTTATCTATCTTGGAGCCAGAACTCATCCAGGTTGTAAATTTCCTGGCTTCCCTGTCTCTTAAGGTGTGAATTTTTCTTTTTTGCAATTCCTGAAACTAAGGGCCTTTACAGACTGCCAGAAATAATGCAGATGGAGGCCACTTTAACTGCCCTGGCTCAATGCTAAGGAATCATGGGAACTGCAGTTTATTGTGGCACCAGAGCTCTCTGACAGAGAAGACTCAATGTCCTAGAAAAAAAATACAATTCCCATGATTCCCTAACACTGAGCCAGGACAGTTAAAGTGACCTCAGTCTGCATTATTTCTGGCAGTCTGTAAAGTCCCTAAGTGTTTGATCTGTAAATTAAGGCTGAAGTCTATGTCACCACCTGGCTTCAATGGTGTACATGGCTATCTCACTTTTGGGTTAATAGCGGACTAGAGGTTTCAGGGTCATGTCAGAACTATGCACACAGAGAAGGGAATGGAAAAAAAATGCTCCATTTCTGGTAACAGGGTTGTCTCAGTGATATGGAGAAACATACAAAAAAGCAAAGCCACCAGACTGAGTTGGTGGTCCCTAATGGGGGGGGGGGGGGACTGTCATTTTACCAACCATAGTATTGCCAGCCAGGCAATATTTCACAGGGCCAAACAGTGAAAGCAGGTTCATCATGTTTTACATTCCTATAAATAAGCAGTTTCATGCCTCAAAATTGACACAGACCATACTCACACTGATAAACTGCCAAGCTTTTTTCCAAGGATAAGACAAATGGCTACTCTGCTTCCCTCCCATTATGGTTATAATGACAGAAAGCAGTTTATTTAACTCAACCATAACACAAGGCCATAACTATGTCACTATAATACCTTGGCCTCTGAAATAAATATGCCCAAACAATGGTTGTTTTATTAGTAAAGTGGCATGGTTTTCACTTGTCCAAAAGGTATGAGAGTTACTGGTCCAGAAATTTCTGAATTTTGATTCTGAATACCTGTGAAGAAGGCCTTAAGAGTACACACACTGGTTATTTTTTAATTAATAACACAACCATTGTCAGATGTGTCTCCAGTTTCTTCTGTCTGGGTTCCATTGGATGCTTCCCTGTTTCTGCTTTTCCTAGAATAAATAAAAGCCATTAAGCCATAATGGGACAAAAAAGAAGGCCATGAACTGCTCATAACAAAAATCAGAGTTAAACTGAACAAGAAAGCAAAAACTATCATTATATCAAAATATGACCTGAATAACATTTCAGATGAATTCAAGGACAATGTGAGAAACAGATTTGAACTATTGAGTATAATTAACCAGGAACCTGAAGCATTGAGTATAATCAACCAGGAACCTGAAGCAAAAGGTAGACAGAAGTCAAAGACATAATTAAGTACGAATGCAAGAAAGACAAAAAGAAAGATAAGAAACAATGGACAGATGAAACACTTCATGCAATAAAAGAAACAAGAAAAACAAAACCAGAAGTATGAATACAACTGTCCAACATCTGACACAGGGATAAAGAGAAATACTACAATGACCAATGCAGAGAAATAAGACAACAACAAAAAGAGAAGAATGAGAGACCTCTATCAAAACATCCAAGAAATTAAAGCCAAGTTCAAACCAAGGGCAGGGATGCTCTATGGAGAAAAAAGAACATAATACAGGAACAAAAAGAAATAAAAAGATCCTGGAGGCAATACACAGAAGAGTTATACAAAAGAGATGAAGGAATTAATAATATTTGGAATGAGTAGCTGTATGAAGACAAACCCCAAATTCTAAGAAATGAAGTGAAATCTGCAATAAAGGAAATGGGAAAAAATAAATCACCAGGAAAGATGATATCCCAATTGAACTGCTACATTGCCTACAGGCAGATGCAACTTTAGTGCTAACTGAAATATGCCAAGAAATATGGAAAACAAAGCAATGGCCAACCGACTGGAAATACCCGATTTACATACAAATCCACAAGAAAGGAGATACAGAAGACTGCAGCAACTATAGGACAATAGCACTAATCTCCCATGCGAGCAAAATAATGCTCAAAATTCTGCAGCATAGACTCCAACCATACATGGAGAGAGAAATTCAGGAGGTTCAAGCAGGATTCAGATGTTGAAAATAATTGATGGGTTGTGATGAGTTCCATGCAGGATGCAGATCATATAGCAAGGCTGTTTGCCCTGCAAAATCACCAACACACAGGCAGTTCCTGCAAGCCTTCTAGTCTTTATTGAAAAATAGCATAGGCAAAGTAAAAAACTACAAAGTTCAATAAAACATCACTGTAGCCAGGTTGGCTAACAGGAACAAAACTATAAATCCTTAATGCTACATTGTGAAAATTTGTCAAGCTACAGCATCTGCAAAAAATATTAGAAAACTAATCCATGCTGTTGAAAAGTTAAAAACAGACTGTCTTCTTTGTCTAAGGCACAGCTCCCAGCCGAACTTTTCCCCACCTCTTTTGGGTGTCACCTTGCAGGCTAATTGGTTGGTTAGTACATGACGTATATTAACCAAACCCCTTGTTATTCATCTTCTACCATGTGACTTACTTTCTCAAAACAACTTGTGTTATTAAATCCTCTCTGTAAACATGAACCTCTTTCTCACGTATTTCAGCTTGTTAACGTGCCTTGTTATGACTCCAAAAAAACACCTGGTCTGGGATTGTTGTGCCTTAGGCCCTAGAAGCAGTTTTCTGATCATGGAAAAAATACAGACATACATCTTTACATTTCAACACTGACTATATATCCCATCAAAACCTAACATCAGAAAAGGAAGGGGCACTAGGGACCACATTGCAAACATACGATGGCTAATGGAGTGCACCAAAAATTTCCAAAAAATATTCAGCATATATTTCATAGTCTACAGCAAAGTATTTGATTGTATAGATCACAAAAAATTATGGAATGCACTCAAAGACATGGGGGTGCCACTACATCTGATAGTCCTGATGAAGAATCAGTACCAAGGACAAGAGGCCACTGTCAGAACAGAATTCAAGGAAACAGAGTGGTTCCAAATAGGCAGGCATCCTATCACCCTACTTGTTTAACTTATATGCTGAAAAAATCATAAGAAAAGCAGAACTAGAATCAGAAAAAGAAGGAGTTAAGATAGGAGGAAGCAAAATTAGCAACCTAAGATATGCAGACAACACCATAATATTAGCAGAAGACGCTCAGGAATTGAAACAATTAATAATAAAGGTCAAAGATAAAAGTGCAAAATTAGGTCTGATGCTGAACATAAAAAACAAAACAAAAATAATGACCATAGAAGAAATACACAAATTCAATATAGACAATGAGGAAATTGAAATAGTTAAAGAATTCCCATATCTAGGATCGAACATTAACCAAAATTGAGACTGCAGTCAAGAAATAAGAAGATTAGGAATGGGAAGGGCAGCTATGAAAGAACTGGAAAAGATACTGAATCATAGAATCATAGAATCAAAGAGTTGGAAGAGACCACAAGGGCCATCCAGTCCAATCCCCTGCCATGCAAGAATTCAAAATCAAACCATCCCCAACAGATGGCTATCCAGCCCTTGTTTAAAGACCTCCAAAGAAGGAGACTCCACCACACTCTGAGGGAGTGTGTTTCACTGTTGAACAGCTCTCACTGTCAAGAAGTTCCTCCTAATGTTGAGGTGCAATCTCTTTTCTTGTCACTTGCATCTGTTGTTCTGAGTCCTATTCTCTGGAGCAGCAGAAAACAAGCTAGCAGCCTCCTCAATATGACACCCCTTCAAATATTTAAACAGGGCTATCATATCCCCTCTTAACCATCTCTTCTCCAGGCTAAACATACCCAGTCCCCTGAGTCATTCCTCATAGGACATGGTTTCCAGACCCTTCACCATTTTAGTCACCCTCCTCTGAACACGCTCCAGTTTTTCAACATCCTTTTTGAATGCCCTTGTGGTGCCCAAAAATGGACACAGTATTCCAGATGAGGCCTGACCAAAGCAGAATACAGTGGCACTATTACTTCCCTTGATCTAGATACTATACTTCTATTAATGCAGCCTAAAATTGCATTGGCCTTTTTAACTGCAGCATCACACTGTTGACTCATGTTCAACTTGTGGTCTACTAGGACTCCTAGATCTCTTTCACATGTAGTCTCGTTAAGCCAGGTGTCCCCTATCTTATATCTATGCATATCAATTTTTTGCCCTAAGTGCAGTACCTTACATTTCTCTGTGATGAAATTCATTTTGTTAGCTTTGATCCAGCTTTCTAATCTATTAAGGTCATTTTGAATTTTATCCTGTCTTCTGGGGTATTAGCTATTCCTCCTAACTTGGTCTCATCTGTAAATTTGAGAAGCATGCCCCCTATTCCTTCATCCAAATCATTGATAAAGATGTTGAATAGCACTGGGTCCAGGGAAAGATCCCTATGGCACCCCACTGGTCACTTCTCTCCAGTAAGAAGAGGAGCCATTGCTTAGCACCCTTTGGGTTTGGTCAATCAACCAGTTACTAATCCACCTAACAGTTGAATTGTCTAGCCCACATTTTACTATCTTGTTTGCAAGAATATCATGGGGGACCTTGTCAAAAGCCTTACTGAAATCAAAATATGCTATATCTACTGCATTCCATTCATCTACCAAGCTGGTAATTTTATCAAAAATAGAGATCAGATTAGTCTGGCATGACTTGTTTTTGAGAAACCCATTTTGACTTTTAGTGATTATGACATTCACTTCTAAATGTTCACAGACTCTCTGTTTAATGAACTGTTCTAGAATCTTTCTCGGTATTGATGTCAGAGTAACTGGGCGATAGTTGTTGGGATCCTCTTTTTTCCCCCTTTTTGCAGATGGGGACAATGTTTGCCCTCCTCCAGTCTCCTGGGACTTCTCCTGTTCTCCAGGAGTTCTCAAAGATTATTGCCAGTGGCTCTGAGATTACATTTGCCAGTTCTTTTAATATCCTTGGATGTAGTTCATCTGGTCCTGAAGACTTAAATTCATTTAGGTTAACCAGGTATTCCTGTACTTCCTTGTTACTTATTCTGTGCTGCATATCCCCATTGTGTCCTCTGCTCCATTTTCCTCAGGTTGAACACCCTTTTCCTTTTGTGAGAAGACTGAGGCAAAGAAGGTTTTGAGTAGTTCTGCCTTTTTTCTGTCCCCTGTTAGAATTTCTCCATCTTCTCTGCGCAGTGGCCCTAGCATTTCCTTCTTCTTTCTTTTGCTACGGACATACCCCCAAAAGCCCTTTTTATTGTCCTTAACCCCTCTAGCAAGCCTGAGCTCATTCTGTGCTTTGGCTTTCCTGACTTTACCCCTACATGTGCTAGCTATTTGTTTGAATTCCTCTTTAATGATTTTGCCCTTTTTCCATTTCTTATACATCTCCCATTTAAAACTTAGTTCAGTTGAAAGTTCTTTTGTCTTCCAACCCGGTTTCTTGAGATATCTACCATTTTTCCTTCTCAATGGAACAGTTTGAGATTGTGCCTTCAGTATCTCCCTTTTGAGAAACTCTCATCCATCCTGAACTCCCTTCTCCTTTAGTATTCCCGACCACTGGATCACTCCCAATGTTTCCCTAGGTTTGTTGAAAACAGCAATCCTAAAGTCTTGAATAAGTGTTTGACTATGCCTTGCTTCTCCTTTCCACTGTATAAGAAATTCCATGAGAACATGATCACTCCCACCTAAGTAGTCATTAATCTAAATTGCTAACCAATGTTAAGAAATGTTAAAGAATCCAATTTTGTTCACATTAGAGAAAAATGTTTTTACTTCAAACATCTCCCAAATGTGTCCAAACCATTTCATTCAATTCAGAATTCATATGACCCTGAAACTTGCTCCTATTGAAATACAAATTAGTAAATGCATAATAAAGTTTCCTGTCTCTTATATATTAAATAGAGAACTGTCACTGCATTTAACAAGAATCTAAAAAATAAAAATCCGTTTTCTTCTTATCTTTATTAGCAGTTATTCTTATATTAAAAGGCAGCATAATCAATTATATGACTTGCTACTGTGATAATAAAAGTGAAATGGACCAATCAAAAGTATTGCTATGAACAGCTATAATCAAGGGTAAATACTTTTTTTGGGGGGGGGGGCACACATTTCAAATGACATGCCCCAAAATCCTTTGAGCTACTGTTTTCCATTATTTTGGAAATTTGTTTAAGGAAACACACAATGTTCCAATTATTCATTGATATGACTATAAAAATTGCTGCAGAATTCAACTTAAAACAAGATTTATTGTAGCTCATCCTGTTTCATCAAAAGGTAGCTATTCTTTTAACTATACTGTACAATTATTTTTATTTTATTAGTGAATTTGGTTTTGCAAGTAACATTGATAGGAATGTCTTAGGCTGCATCTGCACTGCAGAAATAATGCATTTTGACACTGCTTTAACAGCCATGGCTCCATGCTTTCAAATCCTGGGATTTGTAGTTTGTCATGGCACAAGAGCTGTCTGAAAGAGAAGAGTAAATATCATGCAAAACTACAAATACCCAAAGTTCAAGGCATTGAGTCATGGCAGCTAAAGTAGTATCAAACTTCATTGTTTCTGCAGTGTAGATGCAGCCTTAGTGAAAAACAAGGATAATTGCTATTTGAACATCCCATATTATTATAGTGCTTAGCTTCACATTGGTCAGATCTTTGTTTGAGGGGAAAAAGTGATGTTGGGAGAGTAGTGGGAAGTAAAATAATTTCTCTTGATTGTTCTTGGAATAAAATTAAAGTATGGTGAAATGCCAGAGGAGAAGAGCCTGCAGTCAGCTTCCTCTGGCTGATATACTTGAAAGGAATATATTAGTCCTCATCTGTTTTGTTCAGGATGATTCCAATCATGTATTGATTTTGAAAAGAGAATTGTGTAGCAGATAGCAGAAGGAAGTCTATAAGAGAGAATGTATGAATAGGAGAAAATACCTCTTAACCAAGAGAAAAGGGCATATGTCAGTGCAGATCACAGAGGCCCAGATCCTAGACAACTGAAGTCTTGTGAACATTGCCCAGTAGTTTAGTCTCATTTATGTCTCAATGAAAAAATAGGATATTCATTATCAAAGGAGAAGATAAAGAACCACAGAGGTTAACATAAAATGTGCATAAGCTGATTTACAGGTGTGAGTAGAAATTCAAAATTGCCTATTATGATCCAAAACTTAATTTCAGCAGAACGAGGGAGACTTTGATCAGAGGACCAGCATGCCTGCTCAGTGTGCTGCCCAGGTACTACTAACAATTGATGGGCAATTTCAAGACCCCTCCTCACCTATCTTACTGTTCTTTATCATTTAGCTGGCATTGGACTGGGTATCCCTACAAACAGAGACATGTACACATTACATATAGTAGGATAACATACTATCTTGAAGCTTTCAAAGAAATCTCAACCACCATAAGAAGTAGAAATTTGCTTACTTGTTAAAGAAAGAAAGCTGCTTGGAATCAGGTTAGTGATATAAACAACAGTGACAATTTGTTTCATCCTCAATGAAAAATGTTTGCAACATGTCAAGCATCCCTGTTGAAGAAATGTCAACTGCTGCAAGAATGAAAAAAAAAAATCAGCACTCTCACTTTTTGTTTTAGTCGTATTTATATCACACATACAGCCCCCCCCCACACACACACACTTGGATTTGGTGCTAACAACCAATGTTTTTTTGTTCAAAAAGTCATATTTTGTGCACAAAAGATTTGGCTTTTTGTGCAAACACATTTTTGTGCAAATGAAATTATTGCAAAAAAAAGTCTCAGAATGTCAAAAAAATCATACAGGAATATGTAAAACCTCTTGTAATCTCACATAATAGGTTTACAACTTTTGATTTTTTTCATTTTCACAAGAAGAAATAAAAAAGTGAAGTTTTGCTTCTAAAATTAGTGTAGAAGTTGCAGGTGGGGAGCTAGCCATGGTCTTTCATTTTCTAGGGAAGAGTAAAAACTTGGAAGCAATGTATTACAAGTAACAGTATTACTTGTGCTTTTTAAAAAAAGGATGTAAATGTAACAACCTTCAAAGTTACTACTTTTCTTTAATGTAATGAGCAATTTATTTGTTGCTTCTGAAATGTTTTGAAGGTCATTTGGGGATTCCCCCCCCCTTATTGTTAAAAAATTGATTAAAAAATAATGGAAAAATAGAAAATATGTGTTTCTCTTATGAACTAACAACTAAAACTAACACAACATATTAAGAAAAAAATCCCAAGCTTTTCAACAGTCTACACAACATATAAATTACACTTTATAGTATAATTACCCATTAAAGCTACTCTCTTATCCCCAGAGTTTGGCACCAATGAGAACTTCCATTTCTGCCACAAGTTGGGATAATTTGCTCTCTTCCTTTCTCTCGGTGATTCTGTTTGTGCAGCCCTTTATTCACCCCAGTCACAGTTCTTCTTCCATTATTTAGCAAAATATGCCCATTATCTAGAGTTGCCAGACTGTATATGGAACAGGATTTCTGTATTTTTCATAGTAAACAGATCATAGTTTGCATCTCTCTGCCACTAGCCCACTCACAGCTGGTGAGCAGGTGGTCATATTAGGGGGTAGGAATGAAAGGGTTAAAAGGTGAGTTAGGGGTATGATGAAGGAGGGGTTCCTCTGCACTGGCCAGAATAATCTTGGCTGCTCCCAGTGTTGACTCCCAGTGTTGACCTGGAGAAGAGAAGGTTAAGAGGTGATATGATAGCCCTGTTTAAAATTTGAAATGGTGTCCAATTGAAGATGGAGCAAGCTTGTTTTCTGCTGCTCCAGAGAATAAGACCCAGAGCAATGGATTCAAACTACAGGAAAAGAGATTCCACCTCAATATTAGGAGGAACTTCCTGACAGTAAGAGCTGTTCGACAATGGAGAGTGGTGGAGTCTCCTTCTTTGGAGGTTTTTAAACAGATGCTGGATGGCCATCTGTTGGGGGTGCTTTGATTGTGTGTTCCTGCATGGCAGGGGTTGGACTGGATGGCCCTTGGGGTCTCTTCCAACTCTATGATTATGATTCAATAACTCCTAGATCAAGAATAGTCTGGGCTGCTCCTAAAGTATTCTGGCTCCACAGCTGCCCCAGAATCTCCTCATTACCTCTGGCTCCACAGCTGCCCCAGAACCCCCTCATTACTCCATACCAGCACTGGATGGCTGTATATATGCACACCCCTACTGTATGGTCTGTTACTACCACTGCTGATATGAGTTACTCCCTCAGAAATGAGGTGCACAGAATTGCTACAAAATGCTCTGGGTTTTCCAGTAACACCCAGAGCAAAATGTAAGTTTTCTAAACAGTTTAAGGATAGGATAGGGCAGATTTGATGCAGAACTAGTCTTGCATCATGAAGAGAACATTCAAATTGAGGATTTGCCCTGTATTGTATAGACTGGTCATTGTGAGAACAGGGTGAGAGAATTTTAGTTGACCCATGTAGACAAGCCTGTGTCATGTAGGTCCTTCTAGTAGAACTGCACCTTCCTCCTCCATCATCTGTTAACTAAGGGAGGGGCTGCAGACAGGCGGCTCTGGGCCACCCCTGCTAGCCCCTATCCTCCCTTTTGCCACCTCTGAAAGAATGGCAAAATGTTGCTCCTTTCAGGGGCAGCAAAAGGGCACCCTAAGAGCCAGTGCACAGCTCTTTAGCACCCCTTCCAGCTCAGTGTGTAAAAAAGCTGTGCCGGGAGGACACCCTGACACTGCATGCCATGCATAACAGTATGTGGCATCAGGACATCATCAGGTTGGGGTTGGGGCAGCTGGTGTGCAGCTCCCCCTCCCCATCTCTGCCTCTAGGCCGGCCCTTTGGACCTGTCTGCAGAGGCCCTAAGAAAGACACTGGAGGCTTTTCCTGTATTCAACCTGGAATCCCTACCACTAACCCAGAAAACATTTGCTTCTGTTCTGAAATGTTCCTGCAACATATAAGGCAAAATGTTGACACTAAAAATGATATAGTGAAATCTTTAATTATTCCAAACTTACCATGAGGAAAGTATCTGGACCAATCTCTTCTTTTAAAAACAATGAGATTTGAAAGTGCCTAACTTTGGCTCAGTCATGCCCTTTGATCCAGGGGGTGTGACTGAAACAAATCAGATGAAAATATGCTACAGTTAAACAAATTCTAAGAGAGTAGAAAGGATTAATATTAAAACATGAGCAGTCCTGGAGTCACCAAAAGCAGGCATAATTAGTCCAACCTTTAAGTTATCTTCTCTTCATGATGTCTAAATCCAATCCATAATAATCAACTGCAAGATAAACACCTCATGTTTCACATCATTAACACATAGTATGATGAGGTACATCTTATCAACTGAGCAAATAAAGCTATTACAGTCATCAATGCACATCTTATAAAGTGTTTTTTTAATGAATGCTCTACTGCAGCTGAAATAATGGAGATGAAAAATGAGAAGCCATGACTTTATTGCAAGGTTAAAGAATAAGAGAGAGAGAGTGACTGAAATAGAGAGAGGAGGCAATATTATTGTGGATTTTCTAAAAGGAATGTCATAAATGGTTTCCTCTGACTGACCATGAAAACACAGAATTTTTGAATGATCAGAGAAATGTATTTTAACCAGCAGTGATCAGTTGCTAATTTTCTAAAGATCACTGACCAGCATCTCAGTTTATCCTAATTCAGACTGCCAGAAATAGTGCACATTAAATTGAGGCACTGCCCTGGCTCAGTGCTAGGGAATCATGGGAACTGTAATTTATTGTGGCACCAGAGCTCTCTAACAGAGAAGGCTCAATGTCCCAGAAAAAAATACAGTTCCCATGAGTCCCAAGCACTGAGCCAGGGCAGTGCCTCAATTTAACGTGCACTATTTCTGGCAGTCTGCTTAGTCCTATAGTCTTTATTGGCTATTTAGAAAGATAACTTATTTTCTTTTGGTTATTTGGCAATGGTTCCCAAAGAACACCATTTAAGCATCCTCTGTGGAATATGGATGGGATATACAGTCAGAGTAGAAATGTAGAGATGTGTGTGTGTGAAAATTTCCTATGGGAACAGTGTCTACTAAAAACAAAGAGGACTCGGCTAAGCAGGTGGTTTGGAGTCAAAACATGTGCTCGCAGGGCAGAATAACAAAAATATGTTTGAGCCTGGGAATAGATAGTTAACACATAAACATATGAGCTCATGGTAGTCACATGGGGGGATGGCATACAGCTAGAGACTGGGTTAAAACACATCATCCAATCATCATAAGATTAACACCCAGAAGGTGGAGTAAGGGAAGGGCCAAGAGTTTTCTTTGTTCTCCTTGTTTATATATGCATACAATGTGTTCGTGTGTATCATCAACTCAACTATCCTCACCTACACCTGGATCTGTAAACATGGATCTGTAACTTTTTCTATTGCTGTACTTCTACAACATCTAGCTATAGTGTTTAGCCATCAGCAAGATGGACTGTATATTTTGTTTTCTTGTTTTCTTTATGGAACAATAAAGCTTTACTTTAGATCTACAAAATGTGTCTTCATGCAAGTAGCATGGGAGAGGCTGATGAAGGAAGCTGGTTCCTGAGCTCTGCTGCATTTCACATCACATCCAAATTCAACAAAACCATCCATTTATTTATTGTTTATTTGGAAAGTCATTATATCTCCTGCTATTCCAAAGCAACCAATCCATTCCAAATATCATTTGGATTCATTTTAGATCATGGCATTGCAGGATTTAGGGGGGTTGCAGACTGCCAGAAATAGTGTGAATTCAGTCCACTTTTAGGGTTAGGGTTAGAGTTAGGGAACCATGGGAACTGTATTTTATTGTGGCATCAGAGTTGTCTGACAGAGAAGGCTCAATGTCTCAGAAAAATAACAGTTCCCATGATTCCCTAGCACTAACCCTAACCCTAAAAGTGGACTGAATTCACACTATTTCTGGCAGTCTGCAACCCCCCATAGTCTTCCTGTGATGATCCTATTCTCTTAAGGAAGCCTCCCATCCATTCATGTTATTGGGTTGATGACAGAAATCCTACCTAATTTTTGTGAAAGCAACCACATTCTCTTCTATTAAATAGCTTTTCTACTTACCTGAAAATGTTTCCCCATGAGCAGTCAATATTTCATTTCACATTGAAAATATGGCCGGTGGCTTGGTGGTTGTCCTTTTGTGTTACAATGTCATGATTCTGGTCTCCATAGGGACCGGCAGCTATAAAGCATCTGTTAGAAATTGCTTAAACCTTTAGTGGTAATCAGAAGGACTTAATTTGGGCTAGACTCCAAGGTATCTACTGGGTTACCTCTAGCTGCCTAAAAATATGGAAAGAGAAATTGTACTTAACATCTAATAAAGATTAGAAGCAGCTGGAGCTATGAGATCAAGTGAGCAAAAACAATCATAAAATAAGGGAGTCCTGAAATGAGACTTGGGGGAAAAGTAATGAGAAAGAGAGACAGTGGATGAGGACAGCTGTAACAGAATGAACTTTGAAAAACATGAAATAACACCTTTTATGTATCTATATATTAAAATATTTATATACCACTACATATCCAAGGAAACCCCAGGCAGTGCACAGTAATAAGAATACTTTCAGCAAGCTCATACTAAAACTGTATCCCTTAAAACAAGCCAGTTTCAAACTAGTTAATTTTAAAACACACAGAGACAGATTTGGGCAAAAACAAATTAGGTCTCATAAGTGTGGTAAAAATCTATACTTCTGATAATGTAATAATACTAATGTTGGTGCTAGTTGGACTTATAAGGAGTGAGTATTCCACAAGTGGGGCACCACAGAAAAGAACCTTCTTTCATGTCCTCTCAAAGTGTGCTGTCACTACTGATGGGACACCAAATAGGTCTTCTTAAGAAGACTTCAATCTTTGGCAATTGTCTATAGGAAGAGGTGCTCCTTCATATAGGAAGATCCCAAGCTATTTAGGGGATTTAAAGTCATAAGTAGTGCCTTGAATTCATACCAGAAACATATTGTTAACCAGTGCAGCTCCTTGAAGGCCAGTATTATACATTGTCTATATAATACTCTGGTCAACAATCTAGCAGCTGTATTCTGCAGTAGCTGCAGTTTCTGAATTGTATTCAACGGTAGCTCCATGTAGAATATGTTGCAATAGTCCATTAGGGAAGCTAGCTGGAGAAGGAGGAGGAGGAGGAGGAGGAGCTTCTGGATGGGCAAGAGAGGGAGGAGACTCACTTTACTGTCCTACCAGCAAAGCTGTAAGACCTGGAACTTCGGCACCCACTCCTGCTGCCCCACAGTCTTTCTAGGTCTGATGGAGCTGCTGACTAGATGGGAGGGTGGAAACTCCCTTTCCCACCCAGCCATTAAAGTCACCACACCCAGAGCTTCGGGACCCCTTTCTACCAATGCAATAGGTGGCACCCACCTCTGAGTGACACAACCAGTGTGGTTCACACACCATGCCCCCCCAAATGATGCCCTTGGAAGTATATCAGTAATTAGTTTTCTATGGGCTTTCCAGGCTATGGGGCCATGTTCTGGAATAATTTATTCCTGATGTTTCACCTGCATCTGTGGCTGGCATCTTCAGAGGGTATTATATCAATAATTAGTTATTAGACACTAAATTTGATATATCATGCAGTTCTAAGCTTGCATGGGAAGATTTGGTCATTGAAATTTCAAAAGAAAATCAAGAAAATATGGGCCTCTTTTCCATATACATCTATTTCAGCTTTGGCAAAAGAAAATATATTGAAAGTTACACACCAGTGGCATTTACATCTTGTCCAACATCTGTAGAAATATGCCCACAGCTTTCTAGAGAGGATATGGCAAAAGTGGGTCTTTGAAATATATCTGGTTAAAATGCCCAACTGATATATTTTTGTGCTTCTTTTCTTTGATGGATGATAAAGGCAGTTATAAATCCCCAATGAGAATTACTGTTGGTGAAAACATTTACTGGACAGAACAGGCAATTTGAACATAACTAAGGGGGGTTGCAGACTGCCAGAAATAGTGCAAATTGAGTCCACTTTTAGGGTTAGGGTTCTTGCTAGGGAATCATGGGAATTGGTTTTTTTTCTGAGACATTGAGTCTTCTCTGTCAGTGAGCTCTGGTGCCACAATAAAATACAGTTCCCATGATTCCCTATCACTAACCCTAACCCTAAATGTGGACTCAATTTGCACTATTTCTGGCAGTCTGCAACCCCCTAACTGACTGGACTTCTACTTGATGCAGTTAGGACTGAAATTTCCCAATGATGGAAAAATTTAAATGGTGTCGCACAATGTAATTAGTTAAATAAAAATTGGGCAACAGTTCTATTAGTAAAATTGACAATCAAAATATGTGAAATAGAAATATATGGACAATTTTAATGAGAATTGCTTCCCATTCATTTCATTTGAAAATAAATACAATAAATAAAAAAGATTCATTATATCATCTACCAAAACATCATCTAAAATTCTGGAAAGATATTTTATGATCTGCAATCAAAAAGAGATAAGGAGGAAGTAATTATAATATATGTAAACCCTAAGACCTGTTATTTGTACCATTTAAACTGAGATCAGATTGGAGATTTTTTATGTAGCAGTAAATTTTCCCTTAGTAGCATATTGGATTACATGAGTTCTCTTACTGCATTTACAGAAAAAGATTTTCCACTACAAAAGAACTGTTTGGTAGTGAGCACATGATTCTCCCTCCCTTCCTTCTATCCACTATTTTTCTGACAAGCCCAGTTTAGACATTCTACTTAATGTTAGCTAACTGTGCAAAGAGAGAGAGTTTCTGCTGGCTATTCACCATTGTCATGTACTTTTTTTCATTTGTCTAGATGTAGAAAGTGGGTTTTTGAACAAGAAAGTCACCTCTATCCATGAAGGTTATCTCCATGAATTAGAACTCTGAAGTACCTTTGATAGTTGTGTAGCAATGAAAATTTTAGCATGTGCAGCTGATCTTGATCCCACTCTGGAGAAAAGTGGCACTGAAACAAAATAAAATAAAATAAAATTGTGAAGTCGAAGGCTTTCACTGCTGGCATCCATAGGTTTTGTGGGGGTTTTGGGCTGTGAGGCTGTGTTTTAGAAAAATGTATTCCTGACATTTCCCCTGCATCTGTGGCTGGCATCTTCAGAGAATGTTGACATAGAGGTGTGTGGGTATACATACTGTGTGACCCTTGGTTGAAAGCATTAGCATGTAAAGCTGTGTAATTGTTCTGTGGAGGCAAGGCCTCTAGGTGGGAGGATATGTGAAGAGGATTAGTATCTATTTAATTAATGGACCATTGTTTTCTGGGAAACCCCCTGACCCTGGGTGAAATTTGTTTGTATTTGCTGAGTCCTGACTTTGGTGTTTTTCAGAACTGGTAGCCAAACTTGGGGCCTTTACAGAGTGCCAGAAATAATTCAGATTGAGGTCACTTTAACTGTCCTGGCTCAGTGTTAGGAAATCATAGGAATCATATTTTTTTCTGGGACATTGAGCCTTCTCTGGTTCCACAATAAACTACAGTTTCCATGATTCTTTAGCACTGAGCCAGGGCAGTTAAAGTGGCCTCAATCTGCATTATTTCTGGCAGTCTGTAAAGGCCCCTGGTTTACTTTCAAGGTTCTTCTTTCCTGTTCAAATCATTCAGATGTTTGTGGATTTCAATGGCTTCCCTGTCTATTCTGACCCAATAGTTGTTGGCATAGTCCAGAATTGCAGTGTTTTCAAATAGCATTTTGTTCCCAGAGTGGTTTATAACGTGTTCTGCTACTGCTGATTTTTCAGGCTGGCTCAGTCTGCAGTGTTTCTTGTGTTCCTTGATTCTCATTTTCTGGGTCTCTAGGACATCAGAAGAGCAGCCAGACCCAGAAAAAAACAGCAGCAAAGAGAAACAACCACTCAAAGGAAAGGTATTTTTACCATAAATCAAAAGAGTCACAGACAGAATAGGGAAACTGATGAGGAAACATAACCTCCAAATTATCTACAGACCAACCAAGAAAATACAGGAAATGCTACACTCAGTGAAGGAGAGGAGAGACCCTCTTACGGCTGCAGGAGTTTGCCGCATACCATGCAGCTGTGGACAAGCCTACATGGGGACCACAAAATTCAGTGTTCAAATGAGAATCCAGGAACATGAGAGACACTGCAGACTGGGCTAACCTGAAAAATCAGCAGTAGCAGAACACGTTATAAACCACTCTGGGAACAAAATGCTATTTGAAAACACTGAAATTGGACAATGGACCATTAAATAAATAGACACTACTCCTCCTTGCATATCCTCTCACCCAGAGGCCTTGCCTCAACAGATTTATTTGCTAATCCTCTCAACCAAGGATCACACAGTATATATACCCCACACACCTCCATGTCAGCATTCTCTGAAGATGCCAGCCACAGATGCAGGTGAAACGTCAGGAATACATGCTTCTAGAACATGGCCTCACAGCCTGAAAATCCCCAACAAACCTAACATAAAATTCATTTAGAAATTTCCTCTTCTGCACTACTATTAAAGGTACAGGAACCCTGCTTTCTTTTCCATGTGGCCATTTTACTCTTCTGTAATTGCAGTTTATCTTCTGGATTTTATCAGTGTTCCTACTATTCCATTTCCTGACTCTTATTAATCAGCCCCAGTAAAATTTCATGTGGTAAGGGCTGCATCAGCACTGCAGAATTAATCCAGTTTGACACCACTTTAACTGCCACAGTTCAATGCTATGGAATTCTGGGATTGTGCTGTGGCAGCCAAACAGCATTGAGCCATGATAGTTAAAGTGGCCTCAAACTGGATTATTTTTACAATGTGGATGCAACAAAGGGGAGCTGTCTGCTACTTTGAAGGAGGCTGTATTGCATCGAAAGCTGATGGAACCCATTAGGTTCCAGGAAGCCCTAGAGGGTTTAATGGTTGGTAATGCCAGCAATTCTGTCGAAACCTTGGTTAATACCTGGAAAAATGATCTTACCAGGGCTATTGACACTATCGCTCGAAAGTGTCCTTTCCAATCCACTTCAAACTGTAAGCTTTGGTATACAGAAGATCTTAGGAGAATGAAGCAGGCTGGACAATGACTAGAGCACCGCTGGTGAAAAACTCGACTCTTATCTGGCAAGACATGTCATAGGGATTTTCTTGATTCCTATAGAGTGGCAATGGATGCAGCTAAGAAGTCTTTCTATTCTGCATGTATTGCGGCTGCGAAGTCTCATCCAGCAGAGTTGTTCAGGGTGGTAAGGGATCTAACGCAAATGCCCCCCACCCAGAACCCTTTACTACAACCAACTAAAGCCTGTTGTGATGCTTTAAATAACCACTTCACAGATCAAGGGCCTTTACAGATTGCCAGAAATAGTGCAATGTGAGGCCACTTTAACTGTCCTGATTCAGTGCTAGGGAATCGTGGGAACTATATTTTTTTCTTGGACATTGAGCCTTCTCTGACAGAGAGCTCTGGTGCCACAATAAACTACAGTTCCCATGATTCCTTAGCACTGAGGCAGGACAGTTAAAGTGGCCTCAAGCTGCACTATTTCTGGCAGTCTCTAAAGGCCCCAAATCTCTCAGATAAGAGCTGAGTACTGAGGATATGGACAAGCTCCTTGGTAGTCTGAAAAAGACAACCTGCTCTCAATCCCTGCCTGTCTTGGCTGGATGTCCGGGGGGGCGGGGGAATGTAAATAAGGTGCTGTTAAGGCACATAATCAATGCATCTTTTAGGGAAGGCCGATTTCTATCTAATTTAAAAGAGTCTGTGGTTAAACCACTTTTAAAAATGCCTTCCCTAGACCCCCTGGACAAAAACAACTACAGACCATTCTCACTTTTGTGCAAGGTGATTGAGAGAGCAGTTGCCATTCAACTCCAAGCAGTATTGGGGGAAACTGATTATCTAGAGCCATTTCAATCCAGATTTAGGACAGGATATGGAGCTGAGACTGCCATGGTCGCCTTAATCGATGATCTCCATCTGGGCATTGACATGCATTGTGACCCTGATGGTGTTCTTGGACCTCTCAGCAGCCTTCGATACCATCGACCATGATATCCTTCTGAAACACTTGGGAGAGTCCAGAATTGGGGGCACTGCACTGCAATGGTTCCGTTCCTATCTCTCAGGCAGACTCCAGATAGTGAAGTTGGGAGACAGTTGCTCTTCTAAAAGAAACTAAAATCTGGCATCCCTGAGGGTGCCATCCTGTCTCCTATGCTATTTAAATTTACATGAAGCCACTGGATGAGGTCATCCAGAGATATGGGGTGGGGTGTTATCAGTATGCTGATACTTATATCAATGCAGCTTTCTTTTTGTTATGACATTCATAATACTCAAGCACATCTAAAAATGTCTTTTAAATAAATTAAAATTAAATTATACTAAAAAGACAATTATCTTTTAATTGTCTATATGGCAGAAAACCATTTTTGTCTTTATGAATCATTTTTAATCTTTCTGCTAAAATTGATTTTAATATTTTATCATCATTATTTAATAATGCAATTGGTCTATAATTGTTTGGCTCACTCACATCTTCCCCCTATTTTGGGATTAGAGAAATGTTTGAATCATTCCATGACATCACATTAGGAGGAGTAGCTAATATCCCAGAGGACAGGATAAAAATTCAAGAAGACATTAATAGATTAGAAAGCTGGGCCAAAGCTAACAAAATGAATTTCAACATGGAGAAATGTAAAGTACTGCACTTGAGGTGGAAAAATGAAATGCATAGATATAGAATGGGTGACACCTGGCTTAACAAGACTATGTGTAAAAGGGATCTAGGAGTTCTAGTAGACCACAAATTGAACATGAGTCAATGGTGTGATGCAGCAGCTAAAAAAGGCAATGCGATTTTAGGTTGCATCAATAGACGTATAGTGTCTCCATGAATGGAAGTAATAGTGCCACTCTGTTCTGCTTTGGTCAGGCCTCATCTGGAATACTGTGTCCAGTTCTGGGCATCACAATTCAAAAAGGATGTTGACAAATTAGAGCATGTCCAGAGGAGGGTGACCAAAATGGTGAATGGTCTGGAAACCATGCCTTATGAGGTAAGACTTAGGGAGCTGGGTATGTTTAGCTTGGAGAAGAGAAGGATAAGAGGTGAAGTATTTGAAGGGGTGTCACATTGAGGATGGAGCAAGCTTGTTTTCTGCTGCTCCAGAGACTAGAACACAGAACAATGGATGCAAGCTAATGGAAAAGAGATTCCACCTCAACATTAGGAGGAACTTCTTGACAGTAAGAGCTGTTTGACAGTGGAACACATTCCCTCGGAGTGTGCTGGAGTCTCCTTCCTTGGAGGTCTTTAAACAAAGGCTGAAAGGCCATTTGTTGAGGATGCTTTGATTGTGATTTCCTGCATGGCATGGAGTTGGACTGGATGGCCCTTGTAGTCTCTTCCAACTCTATGATTCTATGAGTCTGGCTTATGGTATTCCAAAATGCTATTATAAATGTTATTTAAATGTTGAACTAGTTCTCTTTCTAATTCCTTATAATAAATTGCAGATAAAACGCTGGCCCTGATGTTTCATTCTTTTTTTTGCTCTCTCCCATCTCTGATATTATTATTGGAGCATTCAATATTTCCTGCTATACCTCTGTTAGTGATGTTAATTTTTGTTTTTTCAATTATTCTCTTATTTTTTTCTTGATGTTTTTTACCTGTTTTTTCCTCATTGCATAAGTCTTGTAATATTCATGGAATATGTTTTTTACTGAATCCTGATCTTTATAATTTTTTTCCTTTATATCTTATTTTTGTTATCAATCTTTTTTCTCTTTCTCTCTTTAGTCTTTGAGCCAACCACTTACCTGGTTTATATGCTTCTTCAAAAAAATCTTTGTCTACAAAATTTAAGGTTTTCCTCTATTTTTTTAGTTATTTCTTAATTTAATTCATTTTGTAATAATCCAATTTCCATCACTATTTTATTTGATGTTTTACTTTTTTGTTTGTCTTTCTTTTTCCTGAATTTTCTTCATTATTTCTTGTATTTTTATCTCCCTTACTCTCTTGCTTTCTGCTCCTAATTTTATAAATAATTTTACAAATAAATCACTGCTTTACTCATGTCACATATCACTTTTGTTGCTGCCTCATCATTTTCATTTTTCCTTAAGTTTTCTTGTTTAATTTCTTTCTTTTTTCTTTTTAAATCTTCCATTTGTTTTCCATATCTCTGTTTCTTCATTTCCTTTCTCTTCTTCTGTGTCTCTCCTAATTTTCTCATAACTTCTTTAGCCTTATCAATCATATTCACTCTACATCTCCTTTGTTTATAATTAAAGGATATATCTTCTATCCTTGCCCATTTATATTCCACTTTTCACCTTGTCAGCAGTCTTGTTAGAAATTTATATTCCTGTCTTTTTTTTTTTTTTTCAAAATTTGCCCTGGTATGTCTAATATGCTAATTTCTTTTCCTTCTATTATTAATTTCACACTATACCTCTTTTGAATAATTAAGGGGGGTTGCAGACTGCCAGAAATAGTGAAAATTGAGTCCACTTTAAGGGTTAGGGTTAGTGCTAGGGAATCATGGGAATTGTTTTTTTTTCTGAGACATTGAGCCTTCTCTGTCAGCGAGCTCTGGTGCCACAATAAAATACAGCTCCCATGATTCCCTAACCCTAACCCTAAAAGTGAACTCAATTTGCACTATTTCTGGCAGTCTGCAACCCCCCTTAGTCTTTTATTTTTGTTCTTATTAGGTAAACCACAATATTTCTGGTTAGTTTTCTTTCCCTTGCTACTATGAGTTAACCATGATTATTCTATCAACCTCCATCTCCAATCTGTTCTCCTCCATTTCCAAAAATCTTGCCAAATCCGGTATCACTAAGTCATACAAATCTTAATTTGCTTTCTCTGACACTTCTCTTAGTTTTATGCATTTCTCTCTATATTTTAAATCTAATTTAGTAACACTTTGTTCCTCTTGCTGTTGTGTCTCCATCACTAATTTGGATACTTTTTCCAAATCTTGCATCTTATTTTTCCAAATATTTTACATCTTTTTTTAACTTGTATAACTTCCACTGACAATTCCTCCATTTTTTCTTCTGACCTATCTATCTCTTTCCTTGCATCCTCTTTTATCTCTTCCCTTGTGTCTTTCAATTCTTGTCTCATTTCCATTTTGAATTTTCTAAACTCTTTTAGTAGCTGTCCTATCTATGATCCCATTTCTGTTTGTTTTTTCTAATGGTTCTAATGATGGCCTTCTTGTACCTGTGCCATAGCTTGTATTTGAGCACTTACTTTCTAGTAATAGATCTTCTATTCATTCTATTCTTTACCTATCCCCCCCTTCTCATGCTCTCACTCTTTTCTGTAACCCTTTCTTATATATTCTTTAAACCAGGGGTAGGCAACCTTTCCCCTTTAAGGGCCGAGGGACTTCAGCTCCCAGAATCCCAGGAGCTATTGGACAACATGGGACTATTGGCCAACATGGCTGAGGTTTCTGGGAGCTGAAGTCTCTCGGCACTTAAAGGGGAAGGTTGCCTACCCCTGCTTTAAACAAACAAATCAATCATAACAGAAATTGAGAAGAACTCTCTCTTTTTTCCTTCCTTTGATCTTTTTTAGTTCCTTCTTCCCTTCTTCTTTCCAGTCCTTAATTCTTCTTTCCCATCCCAGATTTTATTTATTTATATCTTTTGTATCTTTTAGTCCTCTTTATTCAGGCTTTTACTCAAGGCTTTACTCAGTTATTTACCTTTAATTTTATCCAGTCTTTTCCAGTCTTTATATTTGACTTTTTTTACCTCTTTTATTCTTATTTCTCTTAGTCTTTCCCCTTCAAAAAGGATAAAGATCTTGTCCAATGCCTTTGTCAAAAACTCTCTAATCCTTGAAATAATTAGTCCTTGAAATAATTAGTGTAAAGATTTTTTGTACCTTGTCTCAAACATTAAACAGTCAGGTCAAAAACTCTCTAGGCAAGTCTAAGAGAGGAGAAAGTCAGAGAGAGAGATTCTGTCTGTGTTTTAGTCTTTTAATCTTTTCCTAACTGGAGGGGACCTTCTAAGAGAAGGGAACACCTCTGGGTGGGACAAAACTTAACCTAAAATATGCTTAGGAAAGGGCAAAGATGAAGTGACCTTAAGCAGTCTGAGCAGGGCTGAGCAAAGGAGTTACATACACTAGACAAAAAGCCAATCAGGTATAGATATTTAATAGGTAAAGGTTTCCCCTTTGACATGATCATCTAGTCAGGCTGACTGTATGGGGCAGTGCTCATCTCCATTACTAAGAAAAGGGAGCTAGCATTGTCATAAATGACTCTTTGAGTCATGTGGCCAGGATGAATTTATGGAACATTGTTACCTTCCCACCAAAGTGGTACCTGTTTACCTACTTGCACTTTTACATGCTTTTGGATTGCTAGGTTGAGAGAAGCTGAGACTAGTGATGGGAGCTCACTCCATCATGTGGCACTTGGGTCTTGAACTGTCATTCTGCTGACCCAGGGGTAGGCAACCTTTCCCCTTTAAGGGCCGAGGGACTTCAGCTCCCAGAATCCCAGGAGCTATTGGCCAACATGGGACTATTGGCCAACATGGCTGAGGCTTCTGGGAGTTGAAGTCCCTCGGCCCTTAAAGGGGAAAGGTTGCCTACCCCTGTGCTGACCTTACCCTCTCTGAATGCTGCAGGTGTACTAGTCTGAGCCAGTTTGGCAGGTGTCCTTTCCATAGAGTTAAATGAAACAGTTAAGCACTAATTGCTCTCAATCAATGAAACCATTTCCTTGTCAGCAGGAAACAGGGAGTTTGGAGCACAATTTCCAATAGAATAAAGTTTGTCGTCCCCCCCCCCCCCCCCAGGATGGACAAAGTATTCAGACCACATCTCTAACTTGTCCAGTATGGATTCTTAACAATTTGTGCAGACTTTGGCAACAGACAGCTTTTCAGTTTCATACATCCTACTCTAATATTTATATTTAAGAGCATAAAGTGTAATATGTTGGGATGAGATGATGACTGATAAAAACACCTTATGTTATTGATGTGCAATCCAAATGTCTGAATGATAGTTATCACTCCTTTATTCTTGATAGAGGCACTTCTTCCAAAAAGCAGTTAACAGAGACTTCTCAAGACAGACAGATAATGTCTTGACAAGTGTTTCTAACTTGTGTTTCTTTACATCATTCTACCTTTCCTGAATTTTCAGCAAGTGTTGTTTGTTTTGGTGATTTCTCACAAGCCATTAACCTCTTAGTATTAATTATCTGAGCTGTGATAAATCAAATAAATCTATGTTTTAGGTTCAACTTGGAACCTCTACACACTCATAACTTCTTCAAATTAGAAATGTCAAAACCTGTTATTGCATTGTAGAATTACACTGTTAACCAGCCCAGGTATTTTCCATTTAGCTTCAGTATATGTTAAGCATCATCAATGTTACAAGAGAAAATTTAATTATGTTAACTTATTTCATCTCAGCTTCTAATTGCATATTTCTTGAGGATATTTGCATATTTCTTGAGGATCAGCTGGGCTATTAGCATTTTGAATCCATATTGGCAGCTCACAAGAAAGAAGTAGGTTTTTTTGTTGACATAAGGTTACTGCAGAAGGCCACAATGTCACTTTGATATGATCACAAGTATTATGAACAAACAGTATGAAACATATTCAATAGCTGATTGTAGCAAGGTTCAAATTCAGATTAATCATATATCATCATATGTAATTATTCCTTCTACTTTCCTCCTGAGTTTCCCCACATTATTATGCTGGCACTGTGACTCAAAAAGAAAGAAAAGAAAAGAAAAGATGAAAGAAAGAAAGAAAGAAAGAAAGAAAGAAAGAAAGAAAGAAAGAAAGAAAATAAGCATGACAAAAAAAAATAGCAAATTGGTAATGTTATTGACTGAAATACAAACTTACTAGTTGTGTAATGCATACCTTAATGGTTAGAAGAACCAATTAAAACAAGAATTCAGTTGCATATGCATTATTTATCTAGAAAAAATTCCATCCAAGAAACTGAGGGTTCAGCAGGTGCTAATTTTGCCAGTCTAGTGCCTAAGAAATTATGCAGAAATGAGGGTATCCCCTGGTATTATAGACTCCATAAGCAATGTTGAGGATTCCAGTGCAATATCTATATTTCTGGCCAGCTCACAGGACCTGCAAATAGGGTTGCAATATCCCGGTTTTGGCTGAGATATTCTCAATTTTTCAGCCTTTGGGAATATCCCGGCTCAGTTTTAGAGGGACATCCCGCTGCTGCCTCACTTGGGGCTGGGTGGGATGGGGCCTCTGGCTTCCTTAGCTATCCCTTCCTTTCCTGTCACTTTGGCATGGCAGTGGGAGCCTGCAAGGCCTAGGAAGGCTACCAGGACTTGCTTGGAACTGGGTGGGAGGGATTGGGGCCTCCTCAGCTGCCGCTGCCTCTCTTCCAGGCTTTCAGCATGGTTGCAGTGGTGGGAAGCAGTGAGGCCTAGGCCTTGGAAGGCTGCCAGACCTTGCTTGGGGCTGGGTTGGGGGGTTGGACGCTCCTCGGCCACTGCTGCCTGTCTTCTGTGCCTTTGGCATGGTGGTGGCAGCAGGGAGCAGTTAGGCCTGGCTAGGCCTCGGAAGGCTTGAGACTCACTTGAGACTGGGTGGAGGGTTTGGGGCCTCCTCAGCCTCTGCCACCTCTCTTCCACACTTTTGGCATGGCAGTGGCAGCAGCAGGTGGGGAGAACAGTGAGGCATAGACCTCAGAAGGCCGCCAGGCCTTCCCTGGGGCTGGGTGGGGGTTTGGGGCTTTATCAGCTGCCACCGCCGCCACCACCTCCCTATCCTGATCTGATAGCGTGACAAGGCCAGGGAGGCCTTCCTGGGCCTGAAGCATGGGCAGCATGGCAAAGCCTCCCCGGGGTTGGAGGTGAGGTGCAACATGCATTTATACTAATGTTTTTTTTAAAAAAATTATTAATGTTTTTGGGTTAGTTGATTGTGTCCTCCATTTTTATTGCATGTCCTACAGTTTATCCTACATTTTCCCAGTTTTGTGGTAGATAATTATGGCCACCCTACCTGTAAACTAAACAACTATTATTATAAATAATTTTGGCACACAAATATGCATGCTATGCATGCAATATCTTTACTTTAACAATTGCCTTAGGACAATAAGGGCCTTTACAGACTGCCAGAAATAATGCAGCTTGAGCCCATTTTAACTGTCCTGGTGCAGTGCTAGGGAATCATGGGAACTGTAGCTTTTTTTCTGAGACATTGAGCCTTCCCTGTCAGAGAGCCCTGGTGCCACAATAAATTATAGTTCCCATGATTCCCTAGCACTGAGTCAGGACAGTTAAAGTGGACTCAAGTTGAATTATTTTTGGCAGTCTATAAATACAGTAAATTACAATTAGATAGGGAAATGGGATCAAAGATACATCCCAACCCTTTTAAAGCAATACCTAACTACCAGACACATTGCACCTAGACTATTATTTGGACTGTTCTGAAGTTGAAATAACTGGTAGAACACTGGTGATATTCATATAATTAAAAAAGAATCAGAACTGGTAAAAGGTGTTCTATGGAACACCTTTTTAAAATGCTGCAGGGAGACTAATCATAAATATCATTCTGATTGTTATACAGCTGTATCAAATAACCCCAAGAACCACTTAATAAAAACAAAGACTGTTGAGTCAAGTCTCATCTGTAGGGTAGCTCAGGAAAGAATCATTTGAGGGGAAGGTAATATTTTTTAAAAAGTGAAGGATAAAATCAGAGAAAAACAGCAAGACAAGAAGGAAAAAAAGAAAGAGAAGAGAAATATTAACATGTACAGTAAAGAAATAAAACAAAGAGCAAAAAAATCAATGCTGTCTGTGGAACTGAAAGTGGTTCTTAGGTTGAAAAAAGGTGAATACTGAGCTAAACTGACCTATATTATTGCACTGATTATTGCATGATAAACCTGTTTCTGTTGTTTCCAAGTGGATCTATCATATCAAGTAATTTTCATTTGAATGCCCAAACAACCCTTTAAAGCTATTTTGGATTTATCTCTCAACATTTCCTGCATCTGTAATGCTTTACCTCAGGAATCTCTTCTCACACTTGTCACAGTGAGTGCAAGCTGGAAAAGGGAGGAAGAACTGCAGAGGTGGATGTGACAAAGGACAGAGGAAGGGGAAGTACAGGTCAGGGACAGAGTGAGAAGATGGGACAATGAGTGAGGAGTAAGCAAGAACAAAACAGAGAGAATAGAGGAGGAAGATACAGAGAATAAAGGTAAAAGGGAAGATTGAAGGGTTTTGATAACTGAATGAAAGGAGAGTGTCACTCAAAAAAAAGGGGGGGTGGAGTCCCCACCAGCAGTGTCAGCATCTCCTTTGAATTCTGGGGAATTCATTATGCAAAAGGAGACATGTGAAAGGTGGGTAACGTGGGAGTTTTTTGTACCTATTTATACCAGTACTAACTATGGGGACAAACAGACCACCCCAAAGGAGCAGCCCTATGCTGTCCCTTTCGGTGCTGTATCAGGGCTGCAGCAACCACATGCTGTGGCCCTGATGTGGCACTTTTCTGGCTCTAAAAGAAGCAGCAAAATGCCGCTCCTTTTCAAAACAGCAAAAAGCCGCCCTTGCTGTCTGGTTGGGCAGGTGGTGTGATGCTGGCGTGGAGGTGGAGTCAGGATGGCCAGCATGTTGTCACCATGCCCCCACTCCAGCCCCAGGCTGGCATTTATTGCCAGTCTTTACAGCCCCTATGACTCTGAAGAACAGGGTTTGAATCCCGGCTTGGCCATGAAACCCACTGAATGACCTTGGACAAGTCGTTCTCTTTCAGCCTCAAGGGAAGGTGATGGCAAACCTCCTCTGAACAATCTTGAATGAGAAAACCTCACCTTAGGGTTGCCATAAGTTGGGACCAACTTGAAGGCACAGAGCAAGAAAAACAAGAGACTCAAGTTCTGAGGAAAAAATGAGTTTTTATTTAGAAATGTGCAAGGAAGCACTCAAACTTGTCTTCACTGAGGGGGTTATACATTTTTTTACACCTGGGGCATGTTCTATGTATCCAAAGGGTGTGACAAATCTTTGATGGTTTCCCTCAAGGAATGAACAAAATGGTCTGGAAAATGTAAGTATATATAGCACCAAGATATTAAGGCATCAATGTGATCTGAAACAAACCTTTCATTATTGACAGGCAGAGGAAGTGGAGGGGAACTTTAAAGTAGGAGAACAGTGTACGGTCTCTGTCATTTTGACAAATACCTCCCTTTGTTCCCATGGGAAGTGCAAAATCAGCAAGTAGGAGGAATGTGCCTTGTTTGCATTACCCATGGTGCTGGTCTTTGTTCTCATCTAAGCTGGGCATGCTGTTGGGCAAGCAACCCCAACACTGGTGCTTTTTCACTTCCTTAGGTCATTTTGATTCCTAACTCATCATGACTTCCAATCTTGCTACACATAACAAATATGAAACCCTTATATTTAACTGGATGGGTTATAGGGTATGCTAACAAGGACAGCCAAGGTGAATGCAGGGATATGTATAGTTGTGATGTAGAAACAGAAACACCAGAAGTGATTGGGTGAAGAGAGGAGGAAGGGAGTTGTAAGGAGAAAGGCCAACAGAGGTTGGTAATGGTGGGCACAGCAAGTTATAGGTGAGATGGTGGCTGTGTGGACAGGGTTACCAGGGAAACAAAAAGTTTGAGTGGGATGCCTAGGAGAAACTAGGAGTTAATTGTTAGTGAAATGAAGGGATAGAAAGACATCTTTGGTCAAGTTTCTCAGAGTTTATTACCTATATATTTTTTCCATATTGGGAAACATTTTTGTTCTATATTGCTAATTACCCCTCTATGTATTGGGTGGGAGACTTGTGAACAGTTGTCACAACTGAACCCAGAGAATAAAGCTCCTTAAGTACACCTGAAGTTGTCAATTCTCATGGATTCCCAACTTCAGACTAGCCCCTGCCTAGGAGGGGGTGGAATCACAACCCTATACACTTTTTTTTAGCCTGGCAGCTCACAGCTAAAGGTTAGTGACAAACTTGTGTATGTGCCTGGGTTCATGCAGATAGACACATCATCACTATCTTTCAAAGTACCACCACAGCCATGCTGAAACCCTGTGTGGGCAGAATGTTGTTAAAGTCATCTGCCTTCTGTCTCAGCAAACACAGAAGGTTGACTTAGGAAACCATAGACACAACTCTATTATGGTAAATTGGACAGAAATCAATTGAATGAGGAGCATGAATAAGAAATTCAATAACATAATTAAAAACCAATTTGCAGAGGAAATTGTTAATGAAAAAATTGGCTCCTATGAAAACATTTACATGCATTCACAGTGGTAATCCTTCCTCTGAGGGAAAGATGTGATTACAATTAATTCATTCACTTCTGGATAATTTTTCTATAAAAGCAAGTTTTAACACTAGTATTTGAAACTGAAACAGAAATTGAAGGAGTAATGCCATTTAACAATAGCAAGTAAAGCTCTGTTGTTTTGTTTGTTAAATTTATACCATGCCTTTCTGTCAACTAATAGCACTTAGGGCAGCTGGTTGTCTAGTAGGGAAAAGCTATTTTATGTTGTTGCTGTTGTTGTTTTTTACCCACCTCACCCCATGGATAGAGGTGGGGGACAACAACAATTGACAAACAAACAACATCAGTTAAAACACACATCAATTTAAAAAGATGAATAAGATGAGCACATATTAAAACAATCATATCTAAAATTCAAAATTTAAAATTTACAATTTAAAAATCTTCTGGATGAGCCTACAAAAAGAGATTGGCCTTCAATGCTCTTTTAAATTCAGTATATTCAGCTATTGAATCTCTTCTGCCAGGTTATTCCACAGTCTAGGGGTAACTGAAGAGAGAGTCCTCTGGCTGACAGTAGTAGTAGTAATAGAGGCCTCAAAAAGATGGCCCAAAGGGGCCTCCATTGGCCCATGTTGGGGGCATGGCATTCAAATCACACATCCCCCAAACGTTGTTCGAAGCTGCTCTGGGTGAGGCTGTTTCTCAAAGAACTGGCCCAAAAAGGAGCAGTAAAATCCTACTCCTTTTTGGCACCTGGTTCAGGACTATGGCAGCGGCTCAGATCAAGGCTGGGTACATGCAGCCTCTACAGTCGTGGGATGAATGGTGGTGGCACAGTCCTGGTGCAGAGACCTTTTGCACCATCTGCTTTGTCTCAGAATTAACTAATCTAAAGAAACAAGTACATGAAAACAGAGAAAGAAAAGTTGGCCAAATATTGGATGGAAAAATGATAAAATAAGAGAGACAAATATATCTTTCACATATGTATACCCAATTACAGGTAACCTGCTTCCCCACAGTATGATCCCATACTCCTGTGTATGTATGATTATTCCTAATGCAGTGTGTAGAAGTCATCACTAAAGGGAAAAGAATTTGTCCATCAATGGGAAAGACATAGGGCCTCTGCAGATGGGCGACTCTGGGCCATCCTGGAAAGTGGCGGATCCCCAATCCTCCCTTTTGCTGCCCTGAAAAGAATGGCAAAATGTCGCTCCTTTTAGGGGTGGCAAAATGCCACCCTAACAGCCAGCGTTCAGCTCTTCCTCGCTCTTTTCAGGGCAGTGTGTCAGAACACTGAGCTGGGAGGGCATCCTGATGCTGCGTGCCATGTGTAAGGGCACACGGCATCAGGATGGCATCAGCGTGGGGTTGGGTGGCCAGCATGTGGCTGCCCTGCCCCAACTCTACCTTCAGGCTGGCCCTTTGGGCCGGCCTGCAGAGGCTCTAAGACTAATTGGGCCTACTCATGCAATCCTAATATTTACACATTCAACAGTGGAGCAGAATTGGACCAGGGAGAAATTGTCCTTACCTGTTCATTATATGTGTGAAGGGAACTGCAAAGAATCCTTTGCTGTCCCCAAGCAGAATAAAAAACTCATATATTGATGGAAAGCAGATAATATTGTATTTAAAAGTTTTATGTATGTCAATAATTTATCCCAATATTATGGATATTTCAGTTAAAATGTAATTAAAACACCACTGGACATTTACGCTCTACCACCCTTAGCTCCTTTACTGGAAGGTGGTCATGGGCTCAATTTTTACATGATTTCTTTAATTGTGGGTGAAGTGGAATTTAAAAACCCCAAAAGAAGGGAAGGATGCTGAACCCTCCAGTTTCCACTCCCTGTCTTTCCTTAGTATGTGTTGTTATTGGCTGAACACTAATTTTATATATATTTTGCCAGATTCAAGCCCCTGAACCTGAATATTATTGAAATAACTGTGTGTCTGTAGAGTAAAAAGTAAGATGTTTGTCAGACAGCATAATATTTAGAAGACAGACATCCAGTTTTCTCCCAATATAGGGCCTGAAGGTGGTGAACTGCAAATTTGAAACATTCTATATGTGATATTCCATAGGTGATCCCACATACTCAGGCTTTGCCTGTCTACTCCCTGATTGCTTCCACCCCACCAAAATAAATAAATAAAATAAAAAATACCAAGAATAAAGAAGCATACCCTATTATATCTTCTGAGGGAAAAAAAAAACAAATCAGGAAAGGTGTTTCAGGACCAGCTCTGTAATTAGGCAGATGGGGAAGTGATCCCAGGAGGTAGATGTTGGGGGTCAGGGAAAGATGTTGGGAATAGGTGCGTGTGTCTGTGTGATGTGCCTGCCTTCCACTTCCTCAGTAGCATGGTGCCTATTGTCAGTTTAGGTTCTAAATATGGAATGTGAGTGGGCACCTTCTTGTCAGACAGCAAAATGGCTTGGGCTACCTCTGTGCAGAATGTGAGTGTGGATTACCCAAGGGAGAAAGTGTCTAGTGGTGAGGGATCTCAGAGGTGGCCATGCCTTTTCCCAGGGTGGCACTTACCCCCCCAACCCTAGGGGCCCAAGGGATTTGAACTGAATCAGTCAGACAGAATAAATCAATGCACAACTTGTACGTAAACCAATGCAATAGAAGTGATGAAACATCAGAAATGTACTCTACCTCCATCTCCATTGGGAGGTACCAGTCCAGTGCCAATGCTGGGGCAGAACCACCCCTTCTGAAGAATGTACCTTTCTATGCTTATGTATTCTGAATTGCAAGGTATCACAAAGCAGGAGGGGCATTCATTTTAGCTGAAGGATTCTGGGAGTTGTAGTTTAAAAAAGTAACTATTCTAAGTTCTGACTATTTCCAAAAGTAGAACTTTATAAATGAGCCAAGTAAAGAGAATTTGGAATCCTACCAAAGGGATGGAAAAATCGACCAGCTTCTCTTAATTGCATTTAAAAATAATAATTTGAGGGGGGGATTCCCTCCATCCCATTTATGAAGAAATATGTGGATTTCAGAAAGTTCTTATAAACACAATCTGAATTTAATTGAAAGCCAATTTTATCAACCATATTCACCAGCTACAGCTATTCCCAGGCTGGTGGGAACCATGTTTTGCCTGTAGACCATCTAGTTGTTAAAAGATAAAGAGAACAACAAAGTTATTGGGAAAACAAAGAAGTGACAACCCTAATTCTGCACCACAACTATGGGCAGGGGTTCAAAATGAGAGTTTTAAGAGCCAGGCATGAACATTCCTCTCCCTGGAATGGATAAACTAGAACGGTAAATTGGCCAGGTTTACTTTCTTCCAGATTTTAATTGTTTTTAAAATCTCATTTTTCTTGTCACAATTGGGGGAGGGGGTTGCAAAATTTTCAACATTCTTTTTAAAATGTGCAAATCTCCAAACATCCTTAAGAGAATAAGAGTTGTTCCTTGAGGGAAAGGTTCCATTGTTTTCTTTTAGGCATTTTCAATATGCTCAGTTGTGCCTTTCCTAACAAGGATGATGGGAAGACTTTGTTCTGTGAAGATGCTTCATAGAACTCCCAATCCTCATTCCTCATTGCTCTGAGGCAAAAGAAACAAAATAATGGCCCCTTCACAACTGTCTTTCTATTCGGAAACATATTTCAATATTTTAAAAATAATCCTTGTGTAATCTCTTCATAGCTTTTAGCTATCTTATATTTGAATTCCCTTTTGTTCTCTGGAATACATACATTTTTATTAAGTATAGTGATATATTCAGGCCTTAGCACAATATGAATTTGAAATTCCCTCTCAATGACATGGAGAGCTACTAAGGGATTTGTTTAGTGATGCCACTTGAGCACAGACTTTGTCTAGAGCAATTTATTAGCATTAGCAGAATTCAATTACAGATGACACATAACAATAAGCAGACATTAATTAACACTAAATACCCAAATTACTATGCAGTGTTACTTCAATACTAATTTGTCCATTTATTAGTTCTGTGTTGCCACTTAAGAAATTAAATGACAGATATACGCATTGCTACATTTCCATATTAACTTGTAGATAGCATTGCAAGATTCATTCCTATATTTTACTTCATGGTCTTTCTGTTGCATGGTTTGAGAGAGAGAGAGATTCTGGCCCCAAGATTATAGGGGGGAGCAGCTGGCTCTATGCCTGAATTTCTGGAAGCAGTAAACCTCCAACACTGAAATGAACTTGATGCATTTAGTTATATGTAGATCCTGCAAATGCTGAGTACATGTAAAGCATAAGGATTTAGTGAGGGCTGTAATTTCATCTCAGAGATTCACTGCCATTCAAAGCAACTTTCAGCATCTGAATAAATTGCTTGGACAACAGAACCAATACTCATGCATGAAGTTATCTTGCCAAAATATTGGGAGGGGAGCCAAATGTCATATTTCATTTAAATTAAATATTTTATTGCTATATTATTCAAACATGGGAGAAGGAGTGAATAATGCAAACCTCATTTAAGCAGAATTCACACCATTGCCAATTTAGGATATTCAGGATGATAAGTCATAATATAAATATGCCTCTTTTCCCTCCCCCAACTATCTACAGACTCTCTTCCATGATATACTAGGCTCCTGGTTCTTAAAAAGAGTTTCTTTTTTTATCATAAGGTTAGTCCACTAATTCTTAATTAACAATTCTAGAGCTTTTGTTAATATTTCAGTGTATATAGCCCAAAATGAAACATGCACTGAATGTAAGGATGTGAAAAATGCTCACAGTTTTTCTCATCATCATTGAGAAAGAGTGTCTTAACACATGGAAATACCCTGATGTAAAATTTCCAAGTGCCACAAGATGTGTATATAATGTATAAATGGGACAGTGGCAGAAAACAGGATTGTTGTTTTTGTGGAAAGTACTGTGTTTTCTGTTCAAACCATTGTTGAGTATGTTAAGGATGTCTAAGTTCTATGTTCTACTGATTTCTCTCTGAGAAAGCTATAGTCATGGTTGATTCTCCTATTTAATAAGTAAATAGGATTTATAAATGGATAATATTAATGTTTGTTAACACAGAAAAAGAATGGATAACCTCATGTACAGCAATTTCAGTGGCCTATATATATAAATATCCCTTGGTGAAACCCACCAAGAGTAGAACCATTGAGTCAGCTGCTGAATGGTAAGTCAACACTTATGTAATTCTCAGAGATGCAGTGAGCTAACTCAAACTGGAAACAGCAATTTATTTTTTGCGATTATTCTTCAATATATATTTGGAAGAAATTTATTATCACTCTTTGGATTGAGTCTGATCAACAACAGAGAGTGAGATAATGAAATGTAGACTTTAAAAAAAACTGTTTTGATCTGGGGTTTTAAAAAAATGTTAAGAGCTATTTTGTGCATCATTTCGGTATTCCTGTGGGTGGAGAGATGGTAAAGAAATACTTTCAATTAATAATAAATAATAAATAAGTTCAACTATTATGGTAAGACTATAGACAAGTTCTGACATGTGGTTACTGTGGTCCTGAGGTGTCTTGGCCTGATTCAAAAGTTGGCCTTTGTGCCAGTCTATTTCCCCTCCATTGACACTCATTCCTATCCACTTTTGAATCAACCAGGTCAAGTGATGTTGATACAGTCTTGCTTTTTCTTCTCTGGCAGTTCCTTTATTTCCCCTTATCTGTTGTTTTTCATGGGAGACAAAAAAGATATGGCAGGCTTGCCTCAAGAGAAGGCCAGTTTTGGAGCTTCTGCAGAGAGAAAAGAGGCTTGTATCCAGTGGAGACAGATCTGTGTGTGACCCACTACAGTCCCAAAGGCATGTTCCCCCCCCCCCCCCGCCGCCAAAAAAAAAAAAGACTGAGGTAGAAAGATGGCATAGGAACCGGACAAATAAATAAGCAAGCAAGCCATTCAGCCTGAGAAAGGTGGGTGTACAAGGCTGAATGTGCCCCCTGATGGTGGAAATTCTGAAAAAGGAATACCTCTGTTTCATTCTGAATTCCTCAAAGCATTCATGTGTTAGGACTGTTCTGACAGTAAAGCCTCTGGCTGAGAGTTACTGAGATATGAAATCTCCACATGACGACTGAATGCAGAATGAAAAGGGAAAATAGAAGACAATGGAAGAAGAAATTGGCTTGCATAGGCCCACAATACTTTATAGTAAATATTCTGAAAAGAGAGTGGGGTTAGGATTTGGGAATATGTACTATCAGGATACCCCAGTAGAAACAAACACAGAGAGAGAGAGAGAGAAAGAGAAATTTCAGGAAAGATGAAAAATATCTCTGTTCTCCTCCTTTACCTTACAAAAATGCCACTTTTATCCTCCATGTAGCCATAAATTTGGGGCTTTTGGCCCTCCAGATGCTATATATCATAACAAATGAAGTCCTTGAAAGAAAATAGATGTTGAGTTCTTTCCTTATTTTTGAAATTCCTCCAACAATTATCTTGTTCTTCAAACCCTGCATATGAGTGCTTCTCTAAGGGAATGGAACTATACAACTGCATCATGTTACTGTGTCATTTGTTACAGAAGAATTGTCACAGAAAGTCTATGCAATGGATTCAGTTTTGTCTGTTACGGTCTCATGGCTAGAAGATTAGGTAGTCCAACCTCCTCTTGTCTCCCCTTTAGAGTTTCAAAAACTGCTTTGATTTTGCCCAATACTTTTCTAGCTTGCAAGACTCAGATCTCAATATACTAGTAGATTAATATTAATCACAATATCTTTAAAACTATGCAACAGATGTAGCTTTTCCCCCAGCTTCTGCAGTTGCCCAATGTTAAAGATTAGGAAGGGAGGAAGTTGACTAAGCTCTGCCTATCTATTTGAACTTCAGCTGTTTCTCCAACATTTCCATCATCTCACCCAGACAGCACAGCATGCATCTTAACCAATTGCGGATTGGTAAAATTGCTATTTTGATTATTTCCCAGAATCTCCTAGCCAGCATGGCAAAGATGGCTGTGGTACTCAGAGAAATGTAGTCCAAGAAGTAATTTTTTCCAAGCTTTGCCAACAAGTACCTCTAGGCATCTGTCTTTTAAAGGTATGAAAACTGCAGTGGCACAAAAAGACAGTGTTAACAGATGACTTTGAAAGTGACAGCATTCATTATAGCAGAATGAATCTAACATTTAATTGACATATCTGGATTATGCAGCAAAATTTATAACAAATTGTTTCAAATGTCAGCAAGAGGAATAAAGCACATAAATATACTCTGTGTGTGTGTGTGTGTGTGTGTGAGAGAGAGAGAGAGAGAGAATTTGATTCCACTGTAATCTCTAGATTTATTCCAGAGATTATTGTACAAGTAGATCTCTGCTCAAAGAATAGATTTCCTCTCTGCCACCTTGCAGTATCACTCACAACCCTAAATTGAGGGCACATGGGGGGGGGGGGTAAGTATGTATTGGTCCCATTGAAAGATACCATTCAGTCAGTAGAAGATTCTTAGTGAATATAAACCTTCGGGTTTGTTTGTTTTTTTTTAAAAAAATCTTCATCTAGCTTGCAATAAATCACATGAGATATTGTAATAAAATCTATGATTCTTGGAGGAATCAAATTACACTGCAATCCTATATATGTCTACTGGCAAACCCTACTGAATGCAAGAGAGCTTCAACTTATTCCAGCTGAATTGTACATATTATTGCAATCTGTGTAAATAACTATCCATTAGGAAGAAGGGACTTAAACAACAATGAATTATTCTCATAACAAACAATCTGCTATGCTGTTCATAACAATGTTAATCAAGCTTTTTGTTTCTTTAATAATATTATATTATACTCTCTAAGAAATATTATTAAAATGATGAAATATAAATTATAAATTATATGGAATGAAATAAATGAATCTCCTCTCCTATGGCGATGCATCAGGAAAAGGTTCCTAATTAAAATAAAAGAAATTAAAATTAAACTATTACGTGCAGTATAGAATAGAATTTCTGAGAAACAAAAAATAAATATATTTTGATTAACTGATAAATTTTGATAAAATAGATCCTGTGCATGACTTTCAAGCATTATCACTTGTCCATTGCACAGAAATTGTGTTAGCTAGAACATTAGTTCTATTGCTGCTCCTGCTATTCCTACTATTAATATTATAGATATATTGTCACAACAGAAGACACAGTAGTCAAAACCCAGATTAGAAGGCTTGGAAGTCAGAAAGCTTAATATCAATGAGCTATGGATGGAATCATTTGTATTAGAATTCACAACTGGACCGTTTCTTTTTTTTAATCAGCAGGTTTTAGAAACAAACTGTGCATTTTTATAGTCAATCAAGCTGTCCCAGTATTCTGGGTACACTATGTGTCCTCAACCTTAATCATATTTAGGCTTAGGATGCCTCATCCTTCATTGGAGGTGTGATGCCTAAGGCTTCCAGGTTGTCTAGGCTGATCTAGACATGGTTTAGGCTTCTGTCTTATTTATTAATGAAGAGACAGTGATATATTCAGCTCACTTTTTAAATAAGAACATGCCTAATTCCCACACCCATAATTAAACAAACAAACAGTTGCCATTTGGTATTTGCAAGATTCTGGATTTTACCATGTACTTATCTGAAAATTAGTATTGAAAATGATTGAAGACACAGTTTGGAACTGGAAGTTGTTAACACATCTATTTACAAAATGTTATTAAAGCTGGAGTGCCACAAAGCAAATGATATGCACAAGAAGCACCCGTGAACTTGGCTCTGCTTCCAATTTACTATATGCTGCACAAAATTCGAGCATTGGAAATGAGAGCCATTTCTACAATGGTCACCATTTTGATTTCTTATTGCTCATAACAAGTTGGTCATAAGCAAAGTGCTGATATGCACAACCCTTTCAAACAGTCACTGGGAGCCCAAAGGGCTCTTTCATCTGCATTGAAGTAAAACTTTATTTTTAATATTTTAGCTATTTGAGTATAAGATATATTTTCATCTAGATCTGTATAATCTCTGTTTTGTTATTTCAACCATTGAATAAAGGAAATATTGATTTCTGAACACCAAGGGCAGAGGATTTCATTACATGGCATCACACATGCAGCAATTGCTTCCAGCAGATATTCACTGGGTTGATTCTCAATGCTTTATACAAGGAAATGAAATGTCTTTTCAAAATGGAATTTTAGATGGATTGTCCAGTCTCACTGGCAGCTCTGCTACGTGATTGGCCTGCAGAGTTCTCTTGGATATTCTTTAAAAGGCATTAGCAAAATACAAGGCATGTTTACATAATAGTATATATTATATATATTCCTTCTAGGATCCCCCCAACCCTTTACGATTCCCAATGCATATTGTAATCATCATCCTTATCAACATCTGCCTCATCATCATCAAATTATAAAAGAAGTACAATGTGTCCTTGGTATCCACTGGGGTTTGGTTCCAGGACTCCCTGTGATACCAAAATCCATAGATGCTCAAGTCCTGTTATATTCAATGACATAATAAAATGGTGTCCCTTATATAAAATGGCAAAATCAAAGTTTGCTTTTGGGATTTTTAAAAAATATTTTCAAGTTGTTGGAAATCTCTGAATCTCTGGATGAAGAATCTGTTGAAACATACAGTAACAAATTCCAATTCTATTTGTGTATTTTAATTTATAAGAATATATTCACAAACATTAGAGAGACTCTGCACACATTACATTTAAGGACTTTATTAGCAAACAATAAACAACAAATTTCCTAGACTATCCTTTTATCTTTCCTATTCCTCTACCATTATTCTTTACTCTAAGCTGTATTCCTCTTCAATGTGCAACCACAATCAATGTGCTGAAGAATAGTTGAGGATACCATGGACAGCTAAGAAGATAAACAAATAGGTCATAGAACAGATCTAACAGAGAAATCTCTCTGGAAGCCAAGCTGACTAAACAAAAGCTGTCATACTTTGGCCACATCAAGAGAAGGCATGGCTCATTGGAAAAAAAAATAATGCTAGGAAAGTTGAGGGGCGCAGAAAGAGAGGAAGGCCACATGCTAGATAGATGGACACTATAAAAGGTAACGAGTATGAATTTGCAGGAACTGAGCAGAGCAATGGAGGACAGGGAGTCTTGGAAAACTCATCTACAGGGTCACCATGGTTCAAGATCAACTCAAGCATGGATAACAACAACAACAGTAACAACAACAACAACACTTTCTTCCTTCACTCACTCCTGCATCTATTGCAGAATGGGAACTATCTGTTAGGATTAGTGTCATAGCTCTCCTTCATGTTCTCAAACTGCAACTCCCATTAGCCTTAGTCAGCATGATTAATTATGGGAGCTGAAGTCCAACAACATATAGGAGTCCATTCATTCTCCATTGATGGCCAAGGGTATTTTGGATTCAGAATGGATGTGATATAATGAGGGAGAAAAAGAAAGAGAAGCCATGTGTTTAGACAGGTAATTCCTACTTGATGTGGGACATTTTCTCTTGCCAATGTACCAATGGGGGAAAGGGGAAGGAAGCATGAGGTCTGAGTCCAGGACCTGTTTCTTTACTTTTTGACTAACTGTACAGTTGATTGAAGTATTCAGAGATATCCATCCCTGATAAGAGACATTTAACAACCTACAAAAATGGAAAACAAAAATGGAAAACTATATCCACACTCCCAGAATGACTGACAGTCTATCCTGGTTATATGATAGTCCACTATCTGTGCTGGTTCTTTGAGCAAAGATTATATGAAGATCTACTATCTGGTATGTTAGTGAGTAGATTACCCACTACTAATCATACTCCAAGTGGTGGTTTCAGTAGAAATATATGATCAAGGGTCAAAAGTCCACTGACCCTTGATGTGTGGTGCAGGACAGTAGGCATCACTTTCAAATTGACAACAGGAGAGAATGTCAATCTCTTAAAATAATTTGGTTACACTTCTAATAATCCTAGCACTTTTTGTCCAGTGCTGTAACTCTCTCAAAATACATCTTGTAGGTAACAGGCATGTACAGTAATTACTGTTCAGCTAGACCTCTATTAGAGTACTGGGAGCTACAGCCTGAAACAGTAATCCTGACTAAGGGCCTTTACAGACTGACAGAAATAATGTAGCTTGAGGCCACTTTAACTGTCCTGGCTCAGTGCTAGGGAATCATGGGAATTGTATTTTTTCTGGGACATTTAGCCTTCTCTGCCAGAGAACTCTGGTGCCACAATAAACTACAGTTCCCATGATTCCTTAGCTCTGAGCCAGGACAGTTAAAGTGGCCTCAAATGGCATTATTTCTGGCAGTCTGTAAAGGCCCTAAATTAGCTATAGCTGCAGCCTTCTCAGTCAATTATTTCAGCTAATAACAATGCATAGTCTGTTCTATTGGACACATACTGATAAATACTGCTAGAAGTGCATCTCTGACATCACAAAGCATTAAGTAAACTTCAGCCTGAATCCAACTTCTGCAGTAGTCATATTATCATAACACCTCAAATGCCTAACAATAAGGCTCCACAGGTGTGACTGTTCAGCTTAGCAGTTTATCCATCATCGGCCTATCTCTTGACCTTTAAGACTGTTAATTTCTGTTCAAAAGATAGTACACATGTGGCAGGGCAAGCTTTACAGTGATACCTTTTGTTCTGCACACCCAAATCATCTCTCTCTCTCTCTCTCTCTCTCTCACACACACACACACACACACACACACGGGTAGGAGCATATGGTACTGAACTCTTGGCCTAAATTCACATACTGTTTTTAAAAAGCCTGTTCTTTGGGAATGCCAGCCTTCCATGCTTTGCTCTCTCTCTCTCTCTCTCTCTCTTTCTCTCACTCACACACACACACACACACCCTTTGCCAGTTTGAGTTGCACCTTTTAATGGCTTGTTGAGTGGTGTGTCTTTCTTCCTTCTGTCGTACACTGAGTTTTAAGATGGTATGGATGAGGCACCCACATGGCATTTACATTATTAACAGGGAATAGAAAACTCTCAGGTGATGGAGGCAACAGCAGGTCTTCTGATTTTATAATCTCATTATTTTTCCTTTATTCAAAAATGGAGGGGGCAGAAATGAGAGAAATTATGTCAGTCTTCCAAAGATTCTCTTTCCTTACTCCAAATATTTGTTTGGTTTTTAATCTTATACTTCATTTCACTAAGTCATCAGAATACTTATATTAACAGTAGCAACAAAAAACAACACCTTTCACTTCAGCAAGTTTTTTACGTTGTGTTTACTTAAGCTCCACACTGACAGGAATTTATTTATTTTATTTATTTATTTGGAGTATTTATACTCCAAATTACATATAAATATAATATATATAAATATAATAAATGTTTGTATTTATATATAAATAATAAATATATAAATTATAAATAAATAAATAATAGGTGAGAAAAACTTCATCCAACCCCCTCCTACCATCTGAAGCTGCAAGGAGAAGTGAAAAAAGCCACATGAACCCATCTCAGCCCCCCGCCACACACACACACACCTGCCAGAGGGAGGACAGGAGAAAACAGAGAGGACAAGCAAGATAAACCAAAACTAGGGCCAGAAGACAGATGAGAGACTAAAATGAAGAAGGACATGAGGGCGAAGGGAAAAGGCGGGAGGAGAAGGATAGGGAAACAATCGATACAACAATAATGCGGGGAGGGAGAATGACATAGGGAAACAACTACTTGGCAGCAGCAATAGTGGTGGGTGTCAATGCACACCTTTTCTTTTCTTTTATTTGTGGCCACACCATGGACCCTTTTTGTCCCACACCTGCCACCACCATATGCAAAGAGCCACTCCTTCACCAACCTTCTCTTCTAAAACTCTTTGGCAAAACCTATTTTGTATAAGGTTTAGTAGCGTGGATATTCATTCACACTGTAGACAAGTGTTTCATAAAGTAACAACAAAACTTTATTTACAATACAAGTAACAATGTTTCACTTTGACTTGCTGCATTTGTTATAATTGATTACAGTGACAAATAATAATACTCTAAAACACTCCTTTCCTTGGAACATTTTCAATTACCCCCACAGGACACTCTTATCTCTTCTTTGGGTACCTTTACCACTATTTCTTAACCAGCCTCTAAGGCTATCAGTACCCCTCAGGATATTCTCTTTCTTAACTCCCTCACTTAGAGTTTAGTATGGGTATTAGGCCCCTCTCTTCTGAACCTTAACCCTGCTCCACTCTGGAACCTTCACCACCAGACCCTCACTGTCTGGAATCCAAACCCTATCTGACTTCCAACTGTTCCTAACGGAATTTTCCCCTTAAAGCTCAACATTCTATTGGCTGTTGACAGCTCAGTCCTGATTGATTGTCACCAGGGCTGGCTCTAACCTGCCTTCTCTCCACAGTGGGTGTCACTAAAGTGAAGAACAGCAGTGACATCACAGCTATATTTGTTAGCATTGCACACAGGGAGATGTAGGTGGTCCTCCTTGTGTAAATGCCCCCCCCCCCCAGAAAACCCTATGAGGAGACACAGAAAGTGTCACACAGGCAGAACAAGAGCACTAACAGAGAGAAAGACAAAAACTAAAGGAAAGCACTCTTGCAAGAGAAGCTAAGGGCAGTCAAAAATGATGAAGCAAGCAGGAAACTCAGAAAGAGAAATCCCATCAGAGGCAGCACCACACATAAAATAGGGTCATGGAATGTGAGAAGCATGAGCCAAGGGAAACTAGACATAGTGAAATTGGAAATGCAATGCATGAACATAGCAGTACTGAGGGTGAGTGAATTAAAATGGACAAGAATGGGCCACTTTGAATCAGACAGCCACACAGTGTTCTATTCATTGAATGAAAAGACAAGAAGAAATGGGGTGGCTTTCATACTAAGAAAAGATGTTGCAAAAGCAGTCAGAGGATACAATGCAAAATCAGACCAAATCATCTCAATAAGGCTCCACAGGAACCTATGAATATCACCATGATTCAAGTATATGCACCCACCATGGAGGCAGAACAAGAAGAAATTGATTTTACAAAGAAGTAAAGGACAAAATTGACAACATACCAACACAAAATGTCAAGCTGATAATTGGAGAATGAAAAGGTTGGAAGTAAAGAAGAATAAAAAATGGTAGGCAGATTTGGACTAGGCAAAAGGAATGAAGCAGGCGAGCATCTGATAGATTTTTGTAAAGACAACATTCATTGCAAATACATTTTTCATACAACCAGAGAAAAAGTTATACACATGGACATCACCAAATGGCCAAAAAAACAACAAAAAACCCCCACACAAATAGATTACATAATTGGAAGTAAAAGATGGCGAAGCTTCATATTAGTGGCCAAGGCCAGACCAGCTGCTGGTTGTGGCACAGATCACAAACTACTCATATCAAAATTAAAGTAAAACTCAAGAAGAGAACAAAACCAGTCATCACACCAAAATACGATATAAACATTTCCACAGAATTAATTGACAATATAAGGAACAGATTGGGAGTACTAAGTATAATTGATTGTGAACTGGAAGAGCTTTGGTCTGAAGCCTGGGACATAATAAAAGAAGAATGCATAAAGGCACTTCCAACAGAGAAAAGGAAAGTGAAGAAACAGAAAGTGAAGTGACAGATAAAATTCTACAAGCAATAAACAAAAAGGAGATAGGAATAAACTAAGAACGACGAATACAGCAGTGCAATGGTTAGTGAGCAAAGATAAGGAAAATTATTACAATGACAAATGTAGAGAAATATAGGACAACAAAAAGAAGAAGAAGAAGAAGAAGAGACCTATTACACAAGATTTGAGAAATCAAGGAAAAGTTCAAACTGAGGACTGGGACACTCTACGACCATAAAAATACCGTAATTCAAGACCAGGAAGGAATAAAAAGACATTGGATGCAATACATAGAAGAACTATACAAAAAAGATGACAAAATGAAGGACACATGAAGTGAAGAGCCATATGAAGATGGAAGCTGCAATAAACAAAACGGAAAAAACAAGACTCCAGGAACAGATAATATACCAATAAAACTGTTGCAATCCATGCTGACAGAGTCAATTCTAGTGCTAACCAACATATATCAATAGATATGGAAAACAAAACAATGGCCAACAGATTGGAAGTGATCAATATACATCCCCATCCACAAAAAAGGAGACACAAGAGACTGCAGCAACTATAGAACCAAAGCACTAATCTCCCATGCAAGCAAAATTATGCTCGAAATACTGCAACATAAACTCCAACCACACATGGAGAGAGAAATCCCAGAGGTCCAATCAGCATTCAGGAAAGGAAGAGGCATCAGGGATCACATTGCAACTATATGATGGCTAATGGAGCATAGCAGGGAGTTCCAAAAGAAAATCAACATGTGTTTTATACACTACAGCAAAACCTTTAACTGCATAGATCATGAAAGGCTATGGAACGCCCTTAAAGACATAGGAGTGCCAAAACATCTGATAGTCCTAATGAGGAATCTCTACTCAGGACATGAGGCTACTATCAGTACAGAACACAGAGAAACAGAATGGTTCCCAATTAGCAAAGGAGTCAGACAAGGCTGCATCCTATCACCTTACCTATTCAACTTATATGCAAAACATATTGTAAGGAAAGCAAGCTTGGACATGGAAGAGGAAGGAGTGAAAATAAGTGGAAGAATTTGGGTTATAAACAATCTTCCTCAGTTTGAACTTTTCCTTGATTTCTCAAATCTTGTGTAATAGGTCTCTTCTTCTTCTTCTTCTTCTTCTTCTTCTTCTTTTTGTTGTCCTCTATTTCTCTACATTTGTCATTGTAATAAATTTCCTTATCTTTTCATTACATGTCCAGATCTGTTTGGAATATAATCTTTGGCAGACTTTTGTCTATTCTCCATGGACTGATAGACTGAACTGATTATTTTCAAAATGGTAGACAAAATGCCAGACATTTTAAAGATTAGCTCACTTTCGTCATATCCTGATTACCTACTGACTGGGATAAGAAGAATTTGAGTTGTTAAACCCATCTGGTTTATTTAGACCTATTTAAGAGGAAGATTTGAAAGACTCCATAAGGAAGATTCTTGGGGAGAAGGAGAAAGAAACCATACCATATAAGAACTGAGTTCAACTTGAAATATTTACATATTTTATATACGTATATTTACATGTCTAAAGGACAAAGTGATATTTGGTAAATTCATCTTTAATAAATTGTTTTGCTATTTTTTTTCTTTCTTTTTTCTCTTCTTTAGCTTCTAAAATAAGGTTAAAAATTAATTTGCTAGATTGGCTTACATTCTAAATCTTATAGTTAAATCAATTAATTTAACCTTTCTAGGTGTTAGCAGAAGTTTAAAGATCAGGACCTTCCTGTTGATTCATAGCTTGTATGAAATGCAATAAGGTTAATGTAATTAATTATCTGAATTATGGTAGTTTGAGATAATTATTATTCGAACTGTTGAAGTCTGATATATTTCATCATTATGTTTTTGTCATTTCATGGGAATATATAATTAATTGCTTAATTAAGAAATTAGGACCAAAAATTACTAGATAAACCTTTATTATATATAGTTGGTTATATGATAAAGAGGATGTATGGTGGAATGAATTTTTGAAATGCTGATTGTTTTCTAAAAGTTTAATTAATTTAACTGATTGAGAATTTGGGGTGCTTGGAATACTGTTTACTGGATAAAAGGTGAAAGGTGTAAATTTACTGTTTGTAAGTAAACATTAAAGATAATCAATCAATCAATCAAAAAGGAGAAATAAGGAAAAGAGAGAAGAGAGTAAATAAGAAGTAAAATGAATTAAGACTTAAGAAATAGATGACTACATATTTAAAAAGTATCCAAAAATTGTTAATCTTTAGAAACTTATTTTAAAGAAAATCAATACAGATATTTTCATAAAAAGAAAAGAAAACCAATAAGCAAAAAGATTTAGTTTAACTTAAAGAAGAATTACCAGCAAGAATATATCTGAATTTAAATAACACTAACACCTAATTGATAATTCTACTTTAACTAAAGAGAAAATGTCAATGATATCATGCAAAACAGCACAGACACTGGCCCAGACCCAAAGTTTAACCCAAGCAAGAAGACCATCCACTGAAATGAGCACTAAAACAGCAATTCGAATTTAAAAAAAAAAAAAAAAAGCAATTGAGAAAATGGAAAGAAACTTCAGGCAAGAACCTAAAGACTCTAGACAAGAGATAAGAAGTGACTTCAAAAAGGAAATGGATGAACTAAAACCAACTATTAGAACATTAGCTGATGACATTAAAGTGATGCATACCAAAGTGGAGACACTACAAATCAAGACCGATGACTTGGAAAATAAAACTAAAGAAATAGAAGCAATACAAAACCAAGAATGTGATGCAAATTTGACAAAAGAAATCAAAAAAGGAGAAAATGCCCAAAAAGAAGAGGCTTAAGAGAAAGAGCCAATGAAAATTTATATGAAATCATAATTCCATTCTTGATAGAATTGATGGAGAGCCCCAATGGAATTCTTGATGCTGAGACCGACAAGGTCTTCCGGATTAACTCTATAATCGCAAAGAAGAGAGACCTCCCCCGAGATATTGTGGTTTATCTGACAAGAAAAAGAATGTGAGAGAAGATCATTCAAGAGAGTTAGGAAAAGAGTTAAAAATAAGAGATTCAGAGATTAAAATTTTCAAAGGCATTTCATCTGCCATTTTGAAGAAGAGAGGAGAGTATACGTTCCTAACCAGACAACTACAATTGAGAGATCTGCAATTCAGATGGGAAATGCTAGAAGGAATCTCTCTTACTTGGAGAGGGAAAGCATACAAAACAAATACTTTAGATAAAGCAAGAAAATTTCTAGAAAAACTTAAAATATCTGAAGAAACTTCTGAAGAAACTGATCAAGATAAAAAAGAAAGATATAACAATTGAAAACAAGATAGAAAGAAAGAACAAAATTTTCAACTGGATATCAGAAAAGAGACTCGAAACAGAATGTTACAGAAGAATTCTGAACTCCCATCAAAGAAAATAAATAATTTAAATAATAATAACAAGAACAACAAAACAGACAAGATTAAAATGATATCATGGAATGTACAGGGAATGAACTCTCTACACAAAAGAAAACAAGTCTCCCATCTCCTAGTAAAAGAACAAGATGAAATAGTCTGTTTACAAGAAACACATATCAGAAGTCAAGATACAAAATATTTGAAAAATTGTAAATTAGGCCAAAATTTTATTTCTGCCAGAAAAAGAAAAGAAGTGGAGTAGTTTTCTATATCTCCAGTCACATCTCTGTGAAATAAATAGTTAATGTTATTCAAGGAAGTTATATAGCAATGGAAACAAATTTGGAAGGTAAACGTGTATTGATACTAGGAGTCTACGACCCCTTGAAAAATAAATCTAAATTTTACAAAAAACTTACTAAGATGATATTAGATTTGGACTATGAACGTCTCAAATTAATGGGAGATTGGAATAGGGTAATAAATCTAGTAATTGACAGAGGCTCCTCTGGGTAAAAAAAATTAAAGAAAACCAAGGCAAACTTCCACAGTCTTTTTTTGAAATGTTAGATGTGCTATCATTAGTAGACCCCTGGTATCTCCAAAATAAGAACTCAAGAGAATACACATACTATCAACATGTTTTTAATTTCAACAGATTTATATAAGGAGGTTGTGGAAACTGATATATTGCCAAAAAATATCATATCATAACCCAATTTTGATACGATTCAAAAAAGAAAGAAAGAAATACCATGGAAGCTTAATGAATATCTATTGAAAGATGAAAGGATAATAAATCAAGACAAAGAATGTTTGAAATTTTATTTCAAAGAAAATTTGAACAAAGAAACTGATTCTAGAATTGTCTGGGATGTCAGTAAAGCAGTGATGCATGGTTACTTTATCCAGAAAAATGCAGAATGGAAAAAGCAAAGAAACCAAAGACTGGAATATATATCAGATGAAATAAAAATTAAAGAACATGAATAAATTCAAAACCCAAATAAAAAAGAAATTCATAATGGGATCAAACTGTTACAAAAATGACTTTCAATTTTAACATCAGATGAATTAGAAAGAAAGTTAAAATTCACAAGACAAAAACATTTTGAACATGGGACTAAAACTGGAAAGCTCCTAGCATATAAATTAAGGAACATAAAAGAAAAAAAACATGGTAACAGAAATAATAGATGAGAAAAAGAAAGTTACAAACCTGAAAGAAATTCAAAAAGTATTTGAGAAATATTACTCCAACTTGTTTAAAGAAAATCCAAAAGAATATAATTTCAAACAAGACTTTAAAAAACTATACTAAACAACAGAAGAAAATATTGAATTCAAATATTTCTATGATTTGAAATCTGGCAAAACTGCAGAACCAGATGGCTTTTCAGTAATATATTATAAAATTTTACAGGATGAATTTAGTCTCCCTCTTCATTCACTGTTTAATGAGATAAAACAAAAAGGCATACCAGATTCATGTCAAAAGCAAATATCACTTTTATATCTAAAGCAAAGTCTTTCCCCCAGAATTATAGACTTATCTCCCTGCTAAATTTGGTTTACAAATTATTCACTGCAATATTAGTTAAAGATTAAGGACAATACTTCAAGACACCATACAAGAAGATCAGTGTGGCTTTTTACCCCAGACATATGAAAATATATATATAAGAACAATGATTAATTTAATAGAATACTATGAAAAAAATCCAGTGGGAAAAAACAGCTTATTTTTAGATGCCAAAAAAGCCTTTGATGTGGTTAACTGTGACTTTATGATAGAGACAATGAAAATGATGTACTTTGGTGATATGTTTATAAATTGGATACAGGCTATATACAAGAACCAAATTATAATAAATGGTGAAAAAACTGAAAACTGTCAAATTATGAAGGGGACCAGACAGGGTTGCCCATTATCCCCTTTACTGTTTATTTTGACATTAGAAATTTTAATTAATCAAATAAGAAATGATAAATTCAAGGGACCCAAATTAAAGGCCACAAGTATAAAATAAGAGCTTATGCAGAGATCTGGCAATCAATTTAGAAGAGCCAACTGAAAATATCAACAATTTAATGGAGATAATCCAAAAATATGGAATCTGTACAGGACTTAAAATTAATAAGACCAAATTAACTATAATAACTCTGAATATGTCCAAAAAAGAAGATAACAAATTACAAAGGGAATCTGGATTCCAAATATGTAGAAAGGTGAAATATCATGGCATAACTTTGTCTATAAAGATCTGAACTTTTCAATAACAATTATGCAGTCTTGTGGAGAGAAATAAAAAAAGGATCTGGACAGGTGGACAACTTTACATTTATCACTTATGGGAAGAATTTCATTGGTCAAGATGAATATCTTGCCAAAATAATGTTTCTGTTTCTGTTTCAAAACCTGCCGATCCTAATTAATGACAAATCTTTTAAATCATGGGAGACTGCCATTTTGAAATTCATTTGGGCTGGAAAAAAGCTGTGAATAAGATGAAAAATAATGAAGGATACCAAAGAGCAAGATGATTTAGGAATTCGAGATCTGAAATTATACCATTACTCTTGTGTTATAGATTGGATTTAAGACTGGATAACACTGAAAGACAAAAAGACACTAAATCTGGAAGGATTTAATAAAAGATATGGTTGGCATGGATATTTATTCTACAATAAGGCAGAAGTCAACAAAGAATTTAATCATCATAATCAGAAGATTGCTGTTAAGAGTATGGTCTAAAATCAAACAAAAAATCTATAGAAAATTATCAAATTGGTTGTTCCCTCAAGAAGCACTGCAGTTTGGTCAAGCAACACCAAAAAAAAAAATGTTTACCATATTAACTGAAACAATAAAAACCATATAGAAGGTATTCCCAAATAATGGGAAAAGGCAGAAATAGTAATTGTACCTAAAGAGGGGAAAGATACAACTAACATTTCCAACTACAAACCGATATCAATGCTGAATAATGATAATAAGATCTACACAACAATGGGGATATGTTGTATGGGTTTTATTGTAAGCCGCTTAGATTGTTTGTCAATAAGCAGGATATAAATAAATTTTATTATTGTTATTATTATTATAATTTTAGCAAACAGACTTAAAAAGGTGTTAGAGTCTCTGGTCCATGAAGATTAAAGAGGTTTTATACCTGGGAGGCAGATTAGACATAACATAAGAACAGTTGTCAACGTAACTGAATAGTATGATTTACGAATTGAAAAAAAAAATTATGATGATTTTTGTTGATGCCCAGAAAGCTTTTGATAATCTTAAATGGGACTTTTTATTACCAGTATTAGAGAAAATGGAATTTGGTTTCAAATTCAAAGAGCGATTTAAACAAATCTACACAAACCAATCAGCACATTTAGGGCCTTTACAGACTGCCAGAAATAGTACAGCTTGAGTCCACTTTAACTGTCCTGGCTCAGTGCTAGGGAATCATGGGTAATTTATTGTGGCACCAGAGCTCTCTAACAGAGAAGGCTCAATGTCCCATAAAAAAAAAAAAATACAGTTCCATAGTTCAAAGTTCGAACTAAGAGTATGAATGCAGGAAGAGAGAAATGAAAGGGAAGGGAGTTAAAGAAAGGAGAAAGTAAGTTGTAAGAAGGTATGTGTATGTAGGAGTAGGAGGATGAGAGGGGATGATTGCAAGGGAAGTAAGATGTGGAGTGGGGAACGATTAAGAGAAGATGGAGTGTGGAAGGAAGAGTGAGGAGGGGAAGAGGGAAGCAAAGAAAAGAGGGTAAGAAGTAGGAAAGTAGGAGAGAAATAAAGGTAGAAGGAAAAGAAAGGATGGTGGAAATCAAGAAGGGAAAGATAAGGAACTTCCTGCAAAACACTTTTGGAAATTTAGAGCAATTTAGATGACTTGAGGAGATTTATTATGTAGATTGTTTTAATTGTTTTTGTTGAATATCAATTGTTATAAATTTTGAAGATATTAGGTAATGAATTGGATTTATGAGGGGGTTTTTTGTATTCTGTTTGGATTTTGACTAGGATTTATCTGTAATAGGTTTAGATCAATGTATGAGTGTATTTATATGTTTTAATAATAAAATTATATATTAAAAAAAATACAGTTCCCATGATTCCCTAGCACTGAGCCAGGACAGTTAAAGTGGACTCAAGCTGCACTATTTCTGGCAGTCTGTAAAGTCCCTTAGTTATAAATGGACAAAAAACAAAAGAACTACAAATTAATAAAGGCACCAGACAGGGATGCCCCATTTCTCCACTTTTATTTATCATAAGCTTAGAAATATTATTAACTTCCACAAGAGAAAATAATAAAATCAAAGGCACTAAAATTAAGGGCCAGGAAATAAAAGTTAGGCCTTTGTGGCCGACATTGAAGTTATTTTAGAAGATCCAGAAGAGAGCATCGAAGAAGTACTAGAGGAAATAAACAACTATGGTCAATATGCAGGCTTTAAACTGAACAAAGATAAGACCTGGCTTTTGACAAAAAAGATAAAAAAAGAGGAAGAGGTAAGATTTAAAACAAAATTGGACTGTAACATAAAGAAAGTAATTAAATATCTAGGAATTTGGATTTCTAAAAAAAAAAAAAAGAATAATAATTTATTCCAAAATAATTATGAAGAAGTATGGAGGACATCCAAAAAGTTCTGGAGAAGTGGAAGAAATTTAATTTGACTTTATCAGGCCAGATTGTGGCAGTTAAAATAAGCATTCTTCCCAAGTTAATGTTTTTGTTTATCAATCTACCTATTATTTTTAATGTAAAAATCTTTAAAAGATGGGATCAAGAAATAAAGAATTTCCTTTGGAAAAACAAGAGAGTAAGAATAAAACGGGAAGTATTAAAAGACACTAAAGAAAGAAGAGGAATGGCCTTCCAGGTTTTAAGCTTTATCATATGGCTGCAACACTTCTTTTGACTCAAGATTGGATCAAACTCAAGAACTCTTCAACCTTAAATTTAGAACACTACAACACCAGATTTGGCTTGCATGCATACATATGTTATGAGAAACACAAAGTAAATAAAGATTTTACAAACCATATAATAAGGAAAACTCTATTAGAGAATTGGTTAGAAATCAAACAAAAATTTTACATGAAAACTCCATTATGGATTTCTTTGCAAGAAGCCTTTTTTGGATGATGGACATCGGAACAAAAATGGTTGTCTTATAAAGATTTATTGTTCAAAGTAGATGAAAATAAATTTGAGTTTAAAACAAGAGAAGACCTTGAAAAACAAGATAAAACGATTTATTGGTTAAACTACGCACAACTAAAAGGGAAATTCAAAGAACATAATAAAACAACTGGCTTCACAAAGGAAGAAAATGAAATTGATAAAATAATTTGGGCTCCAGAAGGTAAAAAGATCAGTAAAATTTATAAGATCCTTCTAAAATGATAATTGGAAGAAAAGGAAATTAAAGAAAGTATAATAAAATGGGTAATAGAACTTGGTAAAAATATAGAACTAGAAAAATGGGAGTTAGCGAAGAAAAAAACCAGAAAAATTTACAGCCACACAAAACCTCAAAGAAAACTTTTATAAAATGGCCAATCATTGGTACCTTACACCACATAGGTTAAGTAAGATGTATAAGCTAAAAATAATTTATGTTGGAGGTGTAAAAAAGTGAAAGGCAACTTTATTCATATGTGGTGGGGATGCCCCCAAATCCTAACATTCTGGACAAAAGTGCACAAAAATATAAAAACTATGTTAAAATTGATTTCGAATTAGACTATTGTATTTATTGAACATAACAGTGGCTTTAGGGAAAACAAATGAAAACAAATTTTGGAAGATTATTTTATATTTGATAACAGCTGTGAGACTGCTAATTGCCCAAAATTGGAAATGCGAGAAAACTCCGAAAATAAAAGAATGGAAATGGAACGTATATGAAATGAAAGAAATGGATAGGGTAACAGCTATATTATATTTAAAAAATGGGGGGAAAATAGAATGGAATTTTTTTTTTAGAATAGAATGGAAAACAGTGACAGATATTGTTGAGGTAAAGAAATAGACAAGAAATAATAAAATTTAAAATAGAGAGAGAGAAAGTGAAAGGAAAGGAAATACAAACGATGAATGGTTAAAAGGAAAAAAACAGTGGGAAAATGAAATAACAAGACATCTTGAGTATTGTTTGAATTACATAAATATATTTGCATATAAAAACCGTATATCTGGATTGAAGAAGTTTTTTTTTTTCTGAGAACAGATATGGGTTATCGGAACTAGTCTAACTAGTTTCCGATTTGTAAAAACAATAATTTAACAAAGATGGAGAGAATAAAGAATTGCAATAAACCTTTTTTCTTTGGAGAAGAACTAGAAATCAAGGATAACCAACTAGTATTCATATATTTTTTGTAAAAAGTTGAATAATGGTAATTTTGTACTATAGAATATGCAGGAAAATAATGTTGTAAACAATGTAACATGATATAATTTTAATAAGTAAAATTAACAAAACAAAACAAAAATAAATATTAGAACCTTAACCCTAATTGTAACCCTATGCATGTGCCCTAGCAATTGTCCTCTGTTATGACAATAAATGCATTCTGTTGGGTGTACGCTTGCTGTCAGCATGCACAGCAGTTTGCATGAAAGAGGCTTTTGTGAACTCTTCTGTGCAGGTGTGCAGGTATGCATAAGACCTGCACACCATTTCCTGGCATGATTGGGGTGGGGGGCTCCTGGGGTAATATTTGCCTGTGTGTCCTGTTCACCATGTCCCTTGCATGACCACCAACTGCATGTATCAAGTCTGTCCACACAAACCCCCCTTGCATGTACCTCTCCCCTCCCCCCAATCTGTGTGGGCCTGCATAGCCCCATAGTCGAAGGGAGAGAAAAAAAGAAACACCTAAAACAGGGGTAGGCAACCTTTCCCCTTTAAGGGCCGAGGGACTTCAGCTCCCAGAATCCCAGGAGCTATTGGCCAACATGGGACTATTGGCCAACATGGCTGAGGCTTCTGGGAGCTGAAGTCCCTCGGCCCTTAAAGGGGAAAGGTTGCCTACCCCTGACCTAAAATATATTCTATACTCAGTTTCTGCTCCAAGATTGACTTATGCTCAAAAATGGAAGGAGAATGGAACACCAACAATTGGCGATTAGCTCAGGTAATGTCTAGACATGATGGAAATGGATAAGCTGACTGTATTTCTGAAGGACAAACCAAACCAGGGATGGGATGAAGATTGGCAGTTACTTTTAAATTTCTGTGAACTGAAATAGTCTTCAAAACAAACCTGAATTTAGGAGCTAACAATCAGCTGAAGATTGGACAAATTAAAACCTGAAATCAAAACAAACAATATTAAGAACCAAAATTTTCAGCACTCTGGAGAAGAACAGAAATATCTTTATTAATATCTGTTATGTCCAATTAAATTAATTAAGAAATATGTAGTCTAATATTAATTAATAAATATAGGAAAGGTAAAGCTTTTTCATTCTACTAGGAGGATGCAAAGTTATATAAAATTTATTTGAATATTACAGTCTATAAATATCTGAACAACAACATAAATATTTAAGAAGAATAATGTTTGTACTGATGTGCCTTATTATAATCTAATCTAAGAATACAATATATTATAAAAGGGAGATTTATTTTGCAGGGGAAATGGAAATAATGTTCCTGAAAAGAATTATGAACACACCTCAAGTTATATAACTGTCAGTAATGCTGTATGAGTTTATCCTCTTGTTTAAATATGTGTGTTTCTTTACTGCATTATGTATGGAATATTTTTTTTAAAAAAATCTGGATAATCTCTCCCAGCAATTTCATGTAGATGATAAATTGTTGTTTTGTTAACTGGCCTCAAGTTGTCCCCTACTCATGGTGACCCTCTGGATGAGATATCTCCAAGCCTTGCTGTCCTCCACTGTTCTGCTCAGGTCCTATAAATTCATATCTGTGCCCTCCCTAACTATCCATCTAGCATAGGGTCTACCTCTCTTCCTATTGCCCTCCACCTTTCCTAGCACTATTATCTTTTCCAATGAGTCATGCCTTCTCATGATGTGGCCAAACTATGACAGTCAGACAGATTACATCCCATTTGTATGTATAGCAGGAGTCAAAAATTAAGCTCCCATGGGCTCCACAGGCATGACCATGAAGCTGAACAGAAATCCACTAGAACTGTCCTCTGAGTTTGCCACTCCAGTAAGGATGCTGCAGGGAGCCATTCACTTGTTAACTATTCAACCACTCTTCTGGCTGCTTTTATAAGTCAAGAGAGGCAAGGGTTCAGTTCACATATGGTGGCTCTCACCTCTCCGAGGATACTGTCCACATCTTCAGGCTGCACAAATATAAACATATCCATTAACGTGGGACAGCAGGAGCCAAGATTATATCCACTGGACCTTTATCAATGATAGCATTCAAGCTAGAGTGAATCTGAGTGATTTTATCTGTAAAGTGCCATGCAAACTCTTCACAATGGGCTGCAAGGTGACCTACTCATGCAAGACAGAACAAAAAGACCACTGACCACTTGAGACATACCTGCTGGAAAATACTGTACAGATCCAATGGTGGCAGAGAAGAATGCTTTCTTTGCTGGCATTACTGTGATAGAACAGGCCTTCCAATGGGCTTTAGCCTGTGTTTGATTGGACTCACTCCATGTTTTCCACCATCAATGCTCTGGTCACCATTCCACTTGTTTCAGCACCACCAGTTCCCTAGTGAAACAGGGGGCCCACTGACTCCAGTCTGTAAGAGTGGATGCTTAGGAGCAATCGAGTTCCCTGCATTGGTCATTTCCTTATTCCAGAAATCAGACAGAGTTTCAACAGGATCACCTGCCAAGGCAAAAAGAAACTCCCTGAAAGCCATCAGGAATCCATTGGGATCCATAAGTCTCCTAGGGTGGACTACCTTAATTGCCACCCTTGTAGGGCTCTGGATCTTAGTAAGTCTAAACCCCATCAGGTAGTGATCTGTCAATGGAACTTTAGAAAGTTCCTACACACCCAGATTGCCACTATTCTGAAAAACCAGGTGCATAGTGGTTCTACATTGTGGGTGGCCCTAAATATCACTTTGGACAGACCTATGGTCATCATGTAGTCCTGAGCTGTTCCTGATAAAGTGGTTTCAGCATGGATGTTTCAGTGATCCAGCACAACAACCCTGTGGGATCCCATCACCACCATCAAAAACAGCTCAGCCAGCTCAGGAAGAGACTGTTGAGCAGTGCAATGAGTGATACCCCAATAAAATCCCTACTCTGTCCTAGCCATCCAACCTCAGATACAAACACTCAGACCCAGGAGGCTGTGGTACAGGACATTGGTGAAGGTGGTAGAATCCCAATAGACCACTGCAACTCTGTCTCCCTGCCCCCAGGATTCTCCACCACCACCTCTTCCTCCTCCTCCCCCCCCCCCATGCTGTATTGAGAACCATGGTTGACAAAGCCGGGAAAGGTTAGCCCTCCCGCTTCATCCAGTCAGGTGTCTGTAATGCAGACAAGGTTGCCATGCTCATCCAAGATCAACTCCTGCATTAGAGATGTTTTTCCATTCACCAACTTGGTATTAAGCAGCAGCATTTTCAGCTCAGAAGCCTGCTGCCAAGACTATCCAAACTCTTTGAAGTGGAGGATAGTTTGTAGGCATCCAACATCCTGTGACTCATTCTTCTCTCTTGGTAATATTACTTTCTCCCCACTCCATATCTCCCTCTACCCATTCCTATTGGAATAGTTGCTCCCTGGGCTGCTCACCTTCCCATGCTCTCCAAATTACTCCATTCTTCCTTTTGCTGGAAAGACAAAATTGTTTTAAAAGACATATATAACTGTGTCTATGTTTATTACTGTTGCAGTTAGATCTTAGATCGCCTGAGAGAGTTAGGAATTGGAGGCACTGCTTTGCAGTGGTTCCGTTCCTTCCTCTCGGGCAGATCTCAGAGGGTGAGGCTCGAGGACAGTTGCTCATCCAAAATTGAGCTTAATTGTGGCGTCCCTCAGGGTGCCATCCTGTCCCCGATGCTGTTTAATATTTATATGAAGCCGCTGGGGGAGATCATTCGGAGGCATGGAGCTCGGTGTCTTCAGTACGCTGATGACACCCAGATATATTTCTCCATGACCAGATCATCGTCTCAGACTTCAGATGGCGTCTCACCTCTTAATGACTGTCTCAGAGTGGTAATGGGTTGGATGAGGAAAAACAGATTGAAGTTGAATCCAGACAAAACGGAGGTACTCGCAGTCACAGGCCCAAAACTAGATTTGGGAATACAGTCTCCAGTCCTGGATGGAGTCACACTCTCCTCTAAGGACTGTGTTCGCAGTTTGGGGGTGCTCCTTGACTCATCGCTTCACATGACTAGTCAGGTGAATGCGGTAGTCAGGAGTGCCTGTTATCAGCTTCGGCTGATACGCCAACTGCGCCCTTATCTGGACATGAGGGATCTGGAAACTGTGGTACACGCCCTGGTAACCTCATGTCTGGATTACTGTAACGCACTCTACATGGGGCTACCCTTGTGCCTTGTGCCTACAATTGGTGCAGAACATGGCAGCCAGGGTAATTACGGGAACATCACGGAGGGAGCACATAACACCGGTGCTTAAATCCCTCCACTGGCTGCCGATTAGTTTCCGGGCGCAGTACAAGGTGTTGGTTTTGACCTTTAAAGCCCTACATGGCTTGGCTCCATCTTATCTTAGGGACCGCCTCTCCCCGTATGATCCCCCCCCGCGCTCTATGGTCCTCTGGGAGGAATCTGTTACAGCCGATTAGAACTAGGCTGTCCCAGACCTCCCAGAGGGCCTTCTCCGCAGCCGCTCCCAGACTTTGGAATGGCCTGCCAGATGAGATCTGTCTTATTACTAATAATAATAATAATAATAATAATAATAATAGTAATAATTTTTATTTAATACCCTGCCCCTCTGAGCACAATCGGGGCGGCTTACATCATAAAATTATCAACAACAGTTAAGAACAATTACCTCACCCCCCCCCTTAAAAAGTTATTAAACCCAATACAGTTTAAAAGAAACACAATATAAGGAGGTAAATTCCTCCATTAAAACAAGTAATACATAAAAAAACAAAAAGTGCCGGCGGATGTCGGATGCTGGCTTAAGAAGGAACCCCATCACAGAGGAGGGGGACATCTCGGAGGGAAAAAGATTCTGGAGCCAAGCTAGTGAATTAATCCGGGAAGGCCTGCTGGAAGAGATCCGTCTTGACAGCTTTCTTGAAGCTGTCAAGTGATGACAATTGGCGGATCTCCTCCGGCAGGCCATTCCACAGTTTGGGGGCAACTACAGAAAATGCCCTCTGGGAGGTTGTCACCAGCCTCGTTTTTTGAGGCTGTAACAGATTCCTCCCAGAGGACCGGAGGGCATGAGGAGGATTATACGGGAGGAGGCGGTCCTTAAGATAGTCTGGACCCAAGCCATTTAGGGCTTTAAAGGTAATTACCAACACCTTGTACTGGGTTCGGAAACTAATAGGCAGCCAGTGGAGGGACCTTAATACTGGGGTAATATTGTCCCCCTAGATGTTCCAGATATTAATCTGGCTGCCATATTTTGAACCAATTGCAGTTTCCGAATCAAGCACGAAGGTAGCCCCATGTAGAGCGCATTGCAGAAGTCGAGGTGTGAGGTTACCAACGCGTGCACAACAGTCTCAAGATCTCCTAATTCCAGAAAAGGGCGCAGCTGGCGTATCAGCCGAAGCTGATAACAGGCGCTCCTGACCGTCGCATTAACTTGATTTGTCATCAGAAGCGACGGATCAAGGAGCACCCCCAGACTGCGAACACAGTCACTGGAGGAGAGCGTGACCCCATCCAGGACTGGAGGTTGCAACCCAATTCCTGGTTTCGGAGCCTGTACCGTGAGCACCTCCGTCTTGTCTGGATTCAATTTCAATCTGTTTTTCCTCATCCAGCCCATTACCGCCTGAAGACATTCATTAAGAGAAGAGATGCCATTGGAATTCGAGGCTGATGAACGAGACACGGAGAAATAGATTTGGGTGTCATCAGCGTACTGATAACACCCAGCACCATAACTCCGTATTATCTCACCCAGCAGCTTCATATAGATGTTGAACAATGTCGGGGACAAAATAGCCCCCTGAGGGACCCCACAAGTGAGTTCCCTCTTACTGGAGCTACAGTCCCCGAGCAGCACCCTCTGGGATCAACCTGAGAGGAAGGACCGGAGCCACTGCAAAGCAGTGCCCCCGATACCAAGCCCCCTCAGGCGGCCCAGAAGGATGCTGTGATCTATCGTATCAAAAGCCGCTGAGAGGTCTAGGAGCACCAACAAGGTCACGCTACCCCTGTCGATGCTCAGACGCAGATCGTCGGTCAAGGCAACCATGGCCGTCTCAACCCCAAAGCCTGTCCTAAAGCCGGTTTGAAATGGGTCTAGATAATCGGTTTCATCCAAGACAGCTTGGAGCTGAAGAGCAACCGCCCTCTCGATCACCTTGCTCAAAAATGGCAATAAAGATACAGGCCTATAGTTCTTCATATCCAGGGGGTCCAGGGAAGGCTTTTTCAGAAGCGGCTTAACCGCCTCTTCCTTTAAACAAGATGGAACATGTCCTTCCCTGAAGGACGCATTGATGATATCCCTAAGGAATCTCACCAATGTGTCCCCCCCTGGACGGCCAGCCATGATGGGCAAGGGTCGAGAGGGCAGGTTGTCTTCCTCACCTTACCAAGCAGCTTGTCCACGTCCTCAGTATTCACAGATTGCCATTGATCCAGTATAACAACATCGTCGGAGTTGATGGACGCCTCGCCTATAGACTCTGAACTAATGGTGGCGTCTAAGTCGGCTCTGATCTGAGAGATTTTATCTGCAAAGAAGTTGTTAAATGCGTCACAGCAGGCCGTTGTTGGGTTAAGCAAGGGATTTGGCGCAGGGGGTACCTGCGTCATCTCCCTCACCACCTTAAACAGCTCTGCCGGACGAGACTCTGCAGACGCAATACGTGCAGAGGAGAAAGCTCTCTGCTCTGCACGTATTGCCTCCCGATAGGACCAAAGAAAGTTCCTATGGCGAGTTCTGTCAGATCGGAGTCGAGTTTTCTGCCACGTGCGCTCTAGTCGTTGTCCAAATCGCTTCATTTTCCTAAGCTCAGAGGTGTACCATGGCTTATGGTTTGAAGCAAAATGGCAAGGACGCTTGGGAGCGATCGTGTCAATAGCCCTGGTAAGATCACTATTCCATGTATTAACCAGGACTTCGACAGGCTCACCGGCATTACCAACCATTAAACCCTCCAAGACTTTCTGGAATCCCACTGGCTCCATTAGCCTTTGAGGGCGGACCATTCGAATAGGTCTGCCACCCCCGGGGGGGCAGATGTTGGCTCTGACTTCCATCTTGACCAGGAAATGATCCGTCCATGACAATGCTGAGGTACCAACCACCTCAGCCAATGGATATGCCTGTTCAGTACAGAACACCGCATTCAGTGTATGACCTGCACAATGCGTCGGCCCATTAACCAGCTGGGATAGGCCCATGTTTGTCATGGTATCCATGAACTCCCGAGCCGCACCTGTTAAGCTGGTCTCGAGCGGGATGTTGAAATCCCCCAGAACAAGAAGTCTGGGAGACTCCAGCAACAGCTCAGAGACCAGTTGTGTCAGCTCGGTCAGGGAGTCTGCTAGACAACGGGGTGGCCGGTAGACTAGCAGAATCCCCAAACTATCCCTGGCCTTCAGGCTGAGGTACATACACTCGATGTGGGTTGTGTGACGAATAGGTATCCTGGTCAAGGTCAAGATATTTTTATAAATCAGAGCCACTCCACCCCCTCGCCCACTTCCCCTCACCTGCTCACTAACAGAGTACCCGGCCGGGAGAGCCTGCGCCCATGTAACGGCTCTGTCCTCCCCCAGCCAGGTCTCTGTAAAGCAAGCCAGGTCGGTGTCCTCATCCAGGAGAAGATCCTGGATGATATGAGTCTTATTCTTCACCGACCTGGCGTTGCAAAGGAGCAAAGTAAGGTTCTGTGGAATGGTTGGTCTGCTCTCCAAACCATCCTTGGAAACAGAAGAAACCGAAGGTGGAATAGCTATTAAACAGCGATCCCGCCTTCTTTTGTAACATATGTTACTTCTGTTCCAGCCATACCTCCCATTCCCCTGCACCACTCCAATCGCTGCCCCCCCCCACATTTTCTGGCTCCAGATAGCTATAAACCTCAAGTTCCCTCCCCTCCCTCCGGGCCACGATGTTAAGCTAAAAAATATTTCTTTAGCGGGTCCACATCCCGCCTCTGCTAATGCCACAAGTGGGAACCACAAGCTAAAGAAACCGCCAAGAGGCCGATGACTGGGCTAATTCGGCCCTTGAAGGCCAGGGGGAGTCCTTGCCCCCTCTGCGCCACCGCTGCCACCAAGGAGAGGCTCTGGAGGGGCCGCTTTTAAGGCCCAGATGGTCCCACCTCCCTCCGGTGCTTGCGGCGCCAAGGCCCAGTAAGTTTGGGGCGTTTGGGGCCCTTGCAGGCCAGGTGGAGTCCTTGCCCCCTCTGCGCCACCGCTGCCGCCCCAAACTTACTGCCCTTGTTGCTTTTAAGAAAACAGTAAAGACGGATCTCTTCTGGCAGGCCTTCCCGGAACAACTTTCAGCTGGGAGATGAGTTTTTAAATTGACGCCGCTCATTCTATTTTTGTTATTATATGTTTACAATTGTTTTTTTTTTTTTTATTAATGTGGCATTTTTAATTCTTGTTGTTGTTTAATTCTATTTTAAGGGGATGGGAGGGTGGGATTATGAGATGAGGGTTTGATTTTTAACTTTGTTCTGTTTTTACACTGGTTGTTCCCCGCCCCGATTGCCACGCAGAGGGGCGGGTTATAAATAAAAATTATTATTATTATTATTATTATTATTAGTTATGAAATAGCCAGTGAGCAAGTGGGGAAATCTGAACACAGAGACAGTAGAAATATATATGACTAAAAAGGACTTGATCCAAGACACAATGGAGGGGTAAGCATGGAATTCTTTGAATGTTTACTACTTCAGTTGTTAGTAGTCCTCAATCTGCCAGTGTCCTGGTGTGTGGGACTACAAGTCCCATAATCTCCAACCATCATGACCATTAGAAATTATGGAAGCTCCAGATGTGCAGCTCTGGAATGGGTCTCATGGGAAATTTTGAAGAAGAAAATATTTTTAGGACCTTGATTTCTCTTACTTTTGCCATGCATCTATACACAGAAGGTATTATATCCTAATTTACATTAAATTTGAGGTGCATAGCACAATCATAAAAGGAATGTGTAGATCAGGGGTAGGCAACCTTTCCCCTTTAAGGGCCGAGGGACTTCAGCTCCCAGAATCCCAGGAGCTATTGGCCAACATGGGACTATTGGCCAACATGGCTGAGGCTTCTGGGAGCTGAAGTCCCTCGGCCCTTAAAGGGGAAAGGTTGCCTACCCCTGGTGTAGATACTGCACACACCTCCCAATGCAGGAGCCCCTAAGCCCATGATGGCAAAACTATGGCACATGAAACTATGGCACAGAGATGGCACATGAAGCCATTTTCTCCAGCACGTAGAGGGCAGGGAGAAGGGGGAAGAGGTGCACACCTGTTCTTCCTCCTTCCCAACTGTCCTAGGCCTTCCGCTGCCTCTCAAGAGACAGCTGTGGGCTGGTGATGGTGCGGGGGGGAGGGGGGAGGAAGAGGCGTGTGCCTGTTTCTCTTCCTCCCCCCCCCCCCCACCTCACACCTTCAGCTGTCTCTGGAGAGGCAGCTGAAGGCCCAGGAGGGCAAGGGGGGGGGGGACAAAATCCCACTTTGGAAGTCCTGCCCCTGGAGGGCAGAAGTCCCACCCCTGGCACTGGGTAACACCGAGTGACAGAAGGCCTTTTAGTGTGGGCATATGGCCCCTAAAAGGTTTGCCACCACTGCTCTAAACACTTACTGTTTGGAAACAATCAAAGAAGTAGTTCCATGTATGAAAATGACCTGCCTGTGGGACCGCCTCTTCCATTTTTCATGTGTGAGAGGCACAGATGTACCAGAATTTATAAAATGAGAGGCACTTTCCTTGTGTCTTGCCATTGCTATATAAACAATTGTGTGCATGGAACATTTTGACCCTCCAGATGCCAATGAATGACTACTCCCACCATACCTCACCACTAAGCAAGAAGGGGGGAGGGTGATGGGAACTGGACTTCAATGACATGTGAAGGGCCACAGGTTCCCTAGCCCTGCTATAACTGCAACAAATTCTGTCCATTACAATTAGATGGGATGCTTTGGAGTTAAATAATAAGTTTTGTTATGCTGTTTATTAGAAGTAAAGGGAAAGAAGAAAGATTTTCAATGGATACAGAAGTTGACATTTACAGACAAATCCCCATAATTATTATGCCAGAAACTTCATTACAATATATAACATAGAAACACAATTTCATTATTAAGCAAAACCACTTACTATCACACTGCCCTTTACTCAAAGGTATTTGCTTAGCTAAGTAAATCACCCTTGCTTCATTTAGCACAGCAGTCATCTCGAAGTGCCTTCTCTTTGGACCTTTATTGTCTATCAAATGGTTTTGGGTAATCATGACTTTTTGTGCATTTGTTCACAGGTGAATGCACTGGAGTCCTATAATAATGAAGCCTTCCACTTTTTCCTTTCCCATCCTTTTATTTTTGCAGAATCTTATCAGGTGATTGACAGGCAAGATGGCTATCAGTCAAGAAAGGTGGAAAAACATAAATGATGCATTACACCACATTGCAAACTTATGAGCAAAGTCAGACAGGGCACCAGAAATGAAAACAGTGCTGAATGAAAAACAGGCTACAGTGCATGGCAGCAAAGCAATTCCCCTTCATGAATTTATAAAAGAGCCAAATTGTTCTATAAACAAAAACAAAAAGGAAAGCAACTTTACAATTCCACAATTAACCATTCATGTAAGAGATCCTTTTTTAGGCATTGCCCTCCTCATCATTTTAGTTTTTCACTTGTCCTTGGAAATGCTCTCCCATCTTTCTCAGGCTACCTCCAATTTGTTGTAGTTTGATGCCATTGAGTCAGCTTATTTAGAAACTATGAATGAGAGAACTCACAGTGAAGTGTTTTGAATGGTGGACTAGGACTCTCAGAGACAAGGTTTTGAATCCTCACTCAGTTTTGGAAACCTTCTGAGTGGCCTTGAACAAGTCAGACTCTTTCAGCCTAAGAGGAATGTGATAGCAAGCCTCCTCTGAAGCACTCCTGCTGAGATAATCCTATCATAGGGTCCCCATCAGTCAGAATTGCCTTGAAAGCACATAACAACAAATGAATGAGAGACCTCCCAGAGATGTTGTTATCAACAGCTCTGCTCAGTTCTCTTACTTTCAAAAATGGCCTCTCCTGCCCTCTACTGCACTGGGGCCAGAGCCACCTGGCAGGCTAAATATGTGGTCTAGAGAAAAATTTCCTGAAAGTATTCTTTAAATTCCTGTTTTATTTCATTTTGATTAGTATTGTTCACCCCCTTTATTAATAATTGTTATTATTTTTCTTTTTCTTTCTTTAATTTGTATGCTAACAACTTTCCAGCTTTGTTGCCAAATTCAAATTGTTTTTGTCTAACTTTCTGTATTTTTCTTTGCATCTCCATTATTGTTAATGATTTTAAATGTTGTTGTATCATTAATACATCAATTTTTAATTTCTTATCACCTTTTTGTTTCCATTCTTCTTCTTTCTTCCTTAGTTGTTCTGTCAAAATCTTTTTTTCTTTTGTTCTTCTTTTCTCTTTTCAGTTTGTATTTTGATAATAATACCTCTAATCAACGCTTTACTGGCATCCCATACGGTGTTATATGATATCCCATCTGTATTGTTTTCTTTGAAGTAAAGTTTTAATTCTTTTTAAATTTTATTTACTGTTTCTTCTTCATTGAGTAATGTTTCAGGGAGCTTCCAAAAGTATTCCTTCTTCTTTTCTTTCATCTTTAATATTATCGGACTATGGTCTGATATGTATCTTGGTTCGATTTGCATTGATTGAATTAACGGTAATAACGTCCTAGATGTTAGAAATAGGTCTATCCTCAAAAAGGAGTTATGTGCTTCCGAAAAGAAGGTATATTCTTTAGCTTGGTTGTACTTGTACCTCCACATATCCGTTAGATCATATTCCTTTTGAAGCTTAAAGAAAGACTGTGCAAGTTTTCCCTGATTTTTCCTTATATTTTTCTTTAAGGATAATCTATCTATTTCGAGCTGGATTACTGCATTAAAATCGCCTACCAGGATTATATCATTATATTCCGTTGCTTTTATTTTTCCATAAACTTTGTCAAAAAATTGTTCTTTATTTTCTATAGATGCATAAATTCCCACAATCAGACAAGTCACATTTTTTTATTTAAATTCAATTGCTATTAAAGAGCCTTCTTTGCCTTTGAAGATTTCCTTTGCATTATATTTTTTCTTAACATAAATTACTATTCCTTTCTTCTTCTTTTCTATAGAGGAGTAAAAACATTCTCCTATTTTTGGATTTTTTAAATACTTAGCTTCATTTCTTTTAATGTTCATTTTCTTGCAGACATATGATATCTCCGTGGGTTTTTCCCATATGGTGAAATACCAGGCTCCTTTTATGTTTATTATTCATTCCTTTAATGTTCCATGATATTACCGTTAATGACATTTTACGTTCACTATTTCATTACTTTCTTATTATTTTTTATTATTGTTGTGCCACCCCAACCACCCGTGTATTCTTTTTCCCCCTTTCTTTATGTTTTATTATTATTTTTATTTTATTTTTGTTTTGCTTTTTTAAATTGTTGTAATATATTTTCATTTTTTATTTACCTCTTACAATATAAGTCTATTTTAAGTTTTTGCTCTATTAAACAATTGAATAAATAATTTAAAGAGCCTTTTTCTTGACCACTCAATTCTTCTGATTCTGATATGGAATTTTCTTGTTCGGAGATAGACTCTTTTTCTGTTTTTTCTTGATCTACTTCCTGTAATTCTCTTCTGTCATTTACATTGTTTTCTTTTTCTTTTTCTCTTTTCTGTGTTGAAATTTTATTTGCTTTTCTTTTTTCTTCTTTACTTCTTTTTGCTCTCCATTCTTTTCTCCAATGTGTTCTATCTATCTGTATTTTCTTCTTCTATACCTCTTCCTTTGTCTTTTTTTCTTTTAATAGTCTTTGTTCCATTTCTTTTGCTTTATCTATAGTGTCAATCTTGTACCTTTTCTGTTTATAAATCATCGACAGTCCTTCAGTTTGCTCCCATCTAAACTCTATTCTTAGTTCTTGGTGTAGTTGGCTTAAGAATTTGTATTTCTGTCTTTCCAGCATCAGCTGGGGTGGAATGTCCTTAAATATTTTGACGTCATTGTTTTCAATCTGTAATTTATTCTCATAACTTTTATTTATTATCTGGTCCCTTGTTGTAGATTTAATAAAGCAGACAACAATGTGTTTCTTTCCAGTCCAGGCTTCTCTTTCCTTTATTCTTTTTCTTTTTCTAAATTCACTGCTGTTTACATCAGTGAGTGTTTTTCTCTCTTTCTTCTTTCTTTCCCTTCACTCTTCTCACTTTTTCTATCACACTATGTTACTCTATGTTACAATGTTTTCTTTCATTTCATTACCATCCTCTTCTTCTCTCTGCTCAATTTTTTACTCTTTCTCTTTCCAAACACCTCTTTCTCTGCCTCTCAGCTTATATCACACCACGTCTCAATTTTCAGTCCTCTTTTTTCTTGCTTTACCTCAGTATGTAGCTTTGCTTCTGTATCAATCCGCAGTTCTTCCACTCTCTTTTCCTCCTTTCTCTTTCTTTGTCTCTGCTTCATACACACCTCTCTCTCTCTCTCTCTCAGTCTCTCTCCAGCTTTCTCCTTTTAGTTCTCTCTCTTTCCCTCCACTACCGCAGTGAGTTACCTCTGTTTTGAAGGCTTCTTCCTGGATTTTTATCTGTTTAAGTGAACTTTACAAATGCCTCCACGTGTTTTCTATAAGTTTAGATCTATGGTCTTTCCGTTTGCCTTCACTTACGACCTTTGTTGTTTATGACGCTGCCTTTCCTTCCTTACTGCTTTACTGCACCACACAGCGCTTTGCTCTTAGCCCCTTTCTTGGGGCTGGGCTTCTCTGAAGTGCTGGTGCTCCTTGGTTTACAGCCTTTCCTTATATATATTAAATAAGCTTCCAACGTAGCTTCAATTATACAGTGTGAGGCTCTTATGGACACCACAGGGTGCCTAAGAAAGCGGATGGTATCAGCTCTATACTTGCCCACCCCTCCAAATCCCAAGACGCCACTGGCATCTAGGGTAGGTAACAGCGTAGCTATCTCGGTTTCTTTAAACAAATGTCCAATTTTGCCCAAAATTGGGCCCAAAGAGCTGTCTTGATAGTTCTTCTACACAGAAGAACTAGGGATGGGTAAAAATTAGTCCCCCCCCAAATCCGCTAACTTGGTGGTGCAGTTACAAGCTCTTCATACTTGCGTCCTCCTCCAGAGACCCTAGCACCACAAGTCTCGTGGTCTAGAGAAATACAACACTGGGCAGGTTAGGGCAGAACCTAGAAAGCTAGAAACAAAGCCATTGTAATATATGAAATATATATTGACCTAGTGGTTAAAATGTTAGAAGGGGACTGGGGAGAGCCAGGTTCAAGTTCCCATTCAGCCATGAAGCTCTTTGGTGGCCTTTGGCCTGATACTATCTCAGAGTAACCTGTCTTTATAAATTGCTGAGGCGGGGAACCATCCATGGTTATTGTTGTTGTTATCTCACATCATGTAGACATTGATTTAATTACAATCCAATTAATGAGATCTCTCCAAGTCACCCTATCAACCAACAGCCCTGGTCAGGTCTTGCAGGCTTAGCCCTGTGGCTTGATTGAGTCTATCCATCTGGAATATGGTCTTGATCTTTTCCTATTTCCTTCTGTCTAATCAAACATTATTATCTTTTTTACTGAATCATGTCTTCTTGTGATATATCCAAAGTCATCTTGGCTTCTAGTGAGAGTTCAGGCTAGATTTGCTCTAGGATATTTATTTCCATTTTTTTTAAGAAGTCCACAATATCCACAGAACTCTTCTCCAGTACTACATTTCAAATGAGTTGATTTTCTTCCAGTCATGTTTCTTCACTGTCCAACTTTCACAACCATACACAGAAACTGGGAATATGATGGCATGGATAATCCTAATCTCAGTATTCAGTTCTATATCTTTACACTTCAGGCTCTTGTCAAGTTCCTTCAAAGCTGGCCTTCCAAGTCCTAGTCTTCGTTGGATTTTTTGACTGCAGTCTACATTCTGGTTAATGACTGGATCAAGGTATGGAAAATCTTGCAGACTGCTAGAAATAGTGCAAATTGAGTCCACTTTAACTGTCCTGGCTTAGTGCCAGGGAATCATGAGAATTGTATTTTTGTCTGGGACATTGAGACTTCTATGTTAGAGAGCTGTGGTGCCACAATAAACTACAGTTCCCATGATTCCCTAGCACTGAGTCAGGGCAGTTAAAGTGGCCTCAATTTGCACTATTTCTGGCAGTCTGAAAAGGGCATTGTCTTCTTTAAAGCTATATAAAACATATCTTGTCATTATTTTTGTTTCCTTAACTGAAAACCTGTCTTTGCACTTTCTTTCTTTCTTTCTTTCTTCAGTTATCGTTCCAAGTCTTTATAATTATCTGCTAGTAGTACGATGTCCTCAGCGTATCTCAAATTGTTGATGTTCCTTCCTGCAATTGTCACACTTCTTTACTCTGAGTCTAGAAGAAGGTGTGATTCTGAAAGTAAGAAAATATATCTACAACACATAGCTGTAGCAGTTTGATACAACTTAGAGTGGTATGGCTCTAAGTTATGAAACCCTGGAATTTGTAGTTTGCTTGAGAGATCCAGTGCTGTAGTTTGGGGGTGAACTAAATCTTGCTATCAGAGACATCTGATATCTCATCAAACTATAAGACACAAGATTCCATAGGATGGAGCCATGACAAATTAAAAGTGGTATGAATTGGCTACAGATATATAATATGAATACACACAGAGATCAGTGGAGCCAAAGCATTATACATGTGGCAATTTATTTATAATAATAATGGAGATGTACAGGTTTAAAGTGGCAATGAATTTGCACCGGGAATGTGGTTTCTTACTTAACTCTTACTTAACTCTTATTTTCCTTAATTAATAAAAGCTCTCTTCTTTCAACTACACTATGTAAAGCAGAAACTGAAGTGAGGCCTCATCAACTGAAGAGAGAAAACATTTAATTACACCTTACAGGAGGAGGTGATTAATGACAGCCGTTTCCCAAGTATCAACACCTTTCCTGGCTAGCCATTTCTAAGTCCCAATAATACACAGACCACCAAATCCACCAAGAATCACCAAGAGCCAGTTTCAGCTCCTTGCAACATCCTGCAAGCTGCTTATTCTGGAAATATCTCAAGTGTACTGTCTGAAGTCCTCAAGTACATGAAATCACATTTAAAATCCTCAGAATAATTACACTAAATCAAATTTGAATGTATTCAGTTACTGGTAATGAATCTTAAAATTAATTTCATTCATTTAATCATTAATGTTAAGTAATACTTAATCAATTTTTTTTTAAAAAATGAGTGACATAATTATATATTGACTGCATTTCATGTGTGGGCTGTACTTTTAATGTAAGCTGCCTTGATAGTTTCGGCTAAAGGCAGGGTATAAATAAAATTTTATTTATTTATTTATTTATTATCTTTAGAAAATTTCAGAAACACAAGTAAAGATAAATCCCAAAATAGCACAACCCCTGAGTTTACAGCCAATCTGGAAAATGGGACCATCCTCCTCCCCAGTTGCTCAGAAACAAAATAAACTGTGTTGTTGTTGTGTGTCTTCAAGCCATTTCTGATTTATGGTGACCCTAAGGTGAACCTATTATGGGTTTTTCTTACCAAGATTTGTTCAATGGGTTTTTTGCCTTCCTCTGAAGCTGAGAGAATGCGACTTGCCCAAGTATACCTGGTGGGTTTCCATGGTTGAGCAAGGATTTGAACCCTGTTCCCCAGAGTAGTAGTAGTCTAAAATTCAAACCACTGGACAATACCAGAATATAAATCTGGGCAATTTGTAATGATCACATATGAACTATGGGACACTTAATTAGAGATGGTTTGCATTTTAATATGAACCATCTTGAGATACATACCACCTCAATACATGAACTGGAACACAACTTTATTTGGCAGTTGAAAGACTTCTCTGGATCTTTGTAAAGTGGTTTTGGATCAAAAATGCATCCCAAAATGCATAAATTAGACCAATGATGGCGAACCTTTCAGGGGCCAAGTGCCCAAACTAATAGACCTTCCAGCACTGGGTGTTATCTGGTGCTCTGGATGGGACTTCTGCCCTCTGGGGTAGGACTTCTGGGGCAGGAATTCTCCCGCCCCCCATCCTCCTGGGCCTTCAGCTGGGCCTTCAGAGGGGGAAAGAAAAATGGGACACGCCTGTTCCTCCTCCTTCCCCTGAACCCTCTGGGCCTTCAGCTGCCTCTCCAGAAACAGCTGAAGGCCCAAGACTGGGGGGGGGGGGCAGAGGAGGAACAGGTGCATGTTATCCACCCTCCCATGCCTTTAAACATCTCTGGAGAGGCAGTTGAAGTGACAGGAGGGTGGAGGAAGAGCAGGAGCAGGCATATGACTGTTCCCCCCTCCCTCCTGTCACTCTACATGCCCTCTAAAATGACTTTACATGCCAGAGATGGCACACATGCCATAGGTTCACCAACATAGCATTAGACACATCCACCAGGGCAAACTGCATACAAAAGTGCATAGAGCTTGAAGAAAAATAATATAAATGTGCTTATTAGTAGAAATGTGTAGGCAAATGCTAACACAGGCTTTTGCAGTGGTTGAGAACCTTCCATTTTTGGACTATAGCTTCTAGAATTCCCCAGCCAATGTAGTTACTAACCAATCTATCATTCTGTGTGAACCAAAATGTAGAAATCAATAAAAATCAACCAGTTGGCACACATTTTTTTAAAAATGTTGCAGATAGTAAAAGAAAGATTTGTCTGTCCTTGTACCTAAATACTAATTAAAATAATATGGAACATTTTAGTATCAATTAACTGCTTAGTGTCCATATTTTATTTTAAATATGGTGTTACTTTCTGAAGATAAATGCTATAGTATCTAGCAAATAATACAATAGTTTGATACAAAATATTCTCTTTTCATTTTCATTTTCATCATCAGCACAATAGCTAATATATATATATGTTTCTAAAAGCCCACACAGTCTACTTTGAAAATTTTATGGAAACAGTAAATAATACAAAGTATGAGGTAAATAACAATAACAAAAATAATATAAGAACTGAAATAATTATAATATGGGTAGTAAAAATGCAGTAATAGAATGGCTAAAGGAGGACTCCTGAAACAATGGCAGTATAAGTAAAGAACAATAATATTAAGCAACTGGAAAAATGCAAGATGTCATTGAGCAAATGGTGAATACCTAAAAAACATCATTACACATCTTTCTACCTTTAAGAGTAAAAAGCTGTAGATACCTTTAAGAATTAAAAGCTGTAATAAAAAAGTTATTAAGGGCCTAAGCAGATGGCGCAAAGCACCATTTTCGAGGCCAGGAAGGGGAGGGACAGCCTCACGCTGGGCACCCCAACCCCTTCCCGAATATGTCAGCGCTCTGACGACACACTTCAGCTGCAGCATCCGCACACGCTGCAGCAGAAGAGGTGCCGAAGGTGCGCCGGAGGCCTTTTGCGACGCACCTTCGGCGTCTTGCAGAAGGAGTGCTATTTTAGTGCTCCTTCCTGGGCCTGGGATGCGGCGCATTGGGGCCGAGGAATGCAGATACCTCGGCCCCAATCCGCAGCTTCCCAGGGCGGCCCCATGCCGCCCGTCTACTTCCCCCCTAAATTGCTACAAATTAAATGCAGTGTGTTCAGGCAATATGCAAATTAATGGTAATACATTAGCCAAAATGAAAACCATACAAAACTAGATCAATTTCTAAAAACAAGCAGAATGCCATCAACAACAGAACAATACTTATTCAACACAGAATAATACACAGGTTACATGGGAATAGCAGACAATATCCTTGATTGACTACCCTGAAGCCATGCCATTAACAACAGAACAATCCCTATTCAACACAGAACAACACACAGTTCACCTGGGAACCACTCCTCCCTACTCAGGGTCTCACAGTATATATAGACCCATTCCCTTCCATTCCAGTTTTCTCTGAAGATGCTAGCCACAGATGCTGGCGAAACGTCAGAAAGAAACTCTTCTAGAACATGGCCACACAGTCCGAAAAACCCACAAAAAACTATAAGCAGAATCATTTGACAAAGCAATCCTTTCAGAAACTGGCCCAGTCTGATTGAATCCCCAATATCCCAGTTGATTTTGGGGTCAATTGGGCATAGGCTTAGCCAAAGACAAGCACATATAAGTTGAAAGTCAACAAGTAAATTAAATAAAATACAGATCATATATAATCTACCTATCTTTAGTTATAGTGTCTCTTGATGAAATTCAGCCACAGACTTTGGCAAACTGGAAGGAGGAATTCACACAAAGATAAAAAAGAGAAATCTATCAGCACCTTTGAGAATAACATTTTTTAAAAAATTTAACAAGAGCAAATCCACTTCTTCAGATGCAATACATAGTAATGTTAAAGCTTCAGGTTATTAATCATATTTATACAGTTGTGAGAGTAAGATAGAATGCAATAGGATCCAGAAAGATGCAAATTATGGCCTTTATCGGGGTTTACCGCAGGACTTTATCACATGAGGCTCATCTTACCACAATCACATTGTTTAAAGATAACTGAAACATAACAGCTTTGGAGCTTTATTATTATCAGATTAGTCTTCTTTAGCAAGACTGAGGGGCTGAGCAGGCCAGCATAAAGAGCCAACCTGGGAGCAGAGTGGGGGCGTGGCAACCACACACCAGCCTCCCCAATTCTGCCCTCATGCTGGCTTCAAGCCATGCACCCCACCACATGGCGGGAGGAGTCAGGGTGCCCCTTGGTGCAGCGTCCACACATGCTGTGCCAAAGTAGTGCCAAAAAGCCATCGCTGTGGCAAAGGTGTCTTTTTCCTGCTCTAAAAAGGAGCAGCATTTGCCAGATCTTTTTAGAGTGGCAAAACACCAGATCTGGGCCATAGTGTGTGGTTGTTGCAGGCCCAATCTGGTGAGCAAAGGGACAGCACAGAGCCACTCCTTTGTGGTGTTCTGTTCAGTCCCTGAATCTTTTGGTGCCATTGATGGTCCCATGCTCTCTTCTCTGCATTTCCCCTTAACTCCACCTTCCTGCCTTATGCTCTACCAAGCATGCCTTTTGTTTTTTTATATTTTTATTTTTATTTGTAATGCAATTCCAGAGTTATGGGAATCTGACTTAGGGTTTTGTTTTGTTTTTTTTGTTTTTTTAAAATAAAGGTGAAAAAGAAAAAGTGAAAAAAATGTATGTGTGTGGGGGAGAAAACAGGTTGCCTGGGAATAGCAAGGGGGGGAGGAGAGTGAGAAAGGAGGAGACTGACGCTATGTTATTGCTCAATATCAGGATCGCTCTGGATTGTCACTTATCACACCTGTGGAGTAATAGGGTGGCAGCATGATTGGCATCTCATTGATGGATTTTCTCATCAATTAAAAGATGCCCTCGGAGACACAGCAGTAACAGGCTAGTAGTGACTTCATGTGATAGGTATTGCCAAAGGTGCTATTCTCTTAGTAAAACTGTTGTTCGAAACCTGCATGTTGTTCGAAACCTGCAGGTCCTTAACCCACCACTTTTCCACCAGGTGTGAAATGCTGTCTAAACCTCCACTGCTACCAAATTTGAAGACTTCCACAAATCTCACTGTTATCACAGTGGTTTTCCCTTGTCCCTACCTCTGCCACCAATATAATTGTACTTCTTCCTGTCCTACTGCTGTGGCCACATCATGAGTACCACATAGATGCTCTCAAGGTACATGTGTGATATATTATCCAACTTATATCCCCATCAGATATCACCTCTCTTTCTTCACTGCTGCCACCAAAAATACTGTGCCTGAATTGAAGCTTTCTAACATATAGTGTTTCAAGGGGCCAAAAGCATATAAATAGAAAAATAATACTTTATTTACAAAAGTTGGACATATCAAAACAGTTTAATTATTTAGTGCATTTAGCATACAGCGCACACTGTCTCACACACTCTTAACCAATTCTGTCTCTTATACAGCACTCGTTACTTCCTAAACCTGACTGATTGACTCTCTTAACCCTAATCCTCCATTCACTCAGTCCTCCACCCTCTCTCCAACTACTCTAACTACTTTACCATATCCTGTCGTCCATCAATTCTCATTCATCATCCCTTTGGATATTCCACCAACTGCTACTCACTGCCAACATTCCATTCCCTCATCCCTTACTGACAGCTCCTTACCTCTATCACACAACACACACATAATCAAATGACTTTGATTTATCTATAGTAAATTAAATAACATTTTATACCAAAAGTCCAAGACCTTGCCCTAATTTTTTAAAGCACTGTATGAGGTAATACAGGTCTTTCAAGATCTTTACAGTGATCAGTTAGTTTTGATGTGTGAAAACAATAATTTTGCATATCAAAAGGAGCCCTGGTGGTGCAGTGATAAAATGCCAGTACTATTCATTGCAAACACATTCTTCATACAACCAGAAAGAAGGCTACACACATGGACATCACCAGATGGTAAACACAAAAATCAAACAGATTATATCATTGGAAAGTAAAAGATGGCAGAACTCTATACTGGTGGCCAAGACTAGACTAGGCACCGACTGCTACAGATCATGAATTACTCTTATCAAAAATAAGAGTAAGATTCCAAAAGAAAACAAAACTAGTGATTATACCAAAATATGATCTAAATAATATCTGAACAGAATTTATTAACAACATACAAAACAGATTTGCACTACTAAGCATAATAGACTGATAACCAGAGAAATTATGGTCTGAAACCAGGGACATCATAAAAGAAGAATGCAGACAGACACTTTCAATAAACAAAAAGAAAGAGAAAAACATGGATGATAGAAAAAAACACTACAAGCAATAAAGAAAAGAAGAAAACAAAACAAAAGGGAGACAGGAACAAACTAAGAATTATGAATGCAACAGTACAACAGCTTGTGTGGAAAGATAAAGAAAATTACTAAAATGACCAATACAGAGAAATAGAAGACAACAACAAAAAGGGAAGAACAAGAGATCTATTTCATAAAATCTGGAAAATTAAAGGAAAATTCAAACCAAAGACTTGGATGCTCTATGACAATAAAAATAACATAATTCAAGACCAGGAAAGAATAAAAAGACATCGGATACAATACACAGAAAAACTATACAAAAGAGATGACAAAATGAAGGACACATGGAATGAAGAGCCATATGAAGATGTACCCCAAATTCTAAAAAATTAGGTGGAAACTGCAATAAGAGAAATAGCGAAAAACAAATCACCAGGAAAAGACAATATTCCAATTGAACTGCTGCAATCCACTGACAGAGTCAACCAAGGGTAGGCAACCTTTCCCCTTTAAGGGCCGAGGGACTTCATCTCCCAAAATCCCAGGAGCTATTGGCCAACATGGGACTATTGGCCAACATGGCTGAGGCTTCTGGGAGCTGAAGTCCCTCGGCCCTTAAAGGGGAAAGGTTGCCTACCCCTGGGCAAAGTAGTCAGACAAGGCTGCATACATTCACCCTATCTGTTCAACTTGTATACAGAACATATTATAAGAAAAACAGGCTTGGACACAGAAGAAGGAGAAGTGAAAACAGGAGGAAGGAATATTGTGATGTCCAGCCTGGACTGTTTAAATTCTCCCCTGCATTTTCCCTCATTTTTAGTTCAGTCCTTAGATTGTTTGAGCATAGGAATGTTCCACTGTATTAGTTTGTGGGAGAAGCTGTAGAAATCCCCTGTATTTTTCTAGTTTTTGGTTTGCCCCTTCCCAGCAAGCTCTGCTTTAGCTTGGGATTTTTAGGGTTTTTTTAGGCAGGCTTGGCTTTATCTGTTTGGTGGCAAACAGGCACAGACAGAGGGAAAGGGCATTTCTTACACCATTTAGCCAATTTATTTACCATTTAGCCAATTTACTTACCATTTAACCAGATTAGTTATCAAAAGCAGTTAATTAAATTGAACATCAGCAACAAAGAAGTCAAGAGCACCAGAAGCTGAAAGACCCTGCACCAGCTTCATTGAGAAGGAGATCAATCCAAGATCAAACCCAGAGAGATGACAACCCTGAAGATTGCTGAAACCTAAACTGTAAAGTACCTTTTATTTTAAGCCTGTTAGAGCTGGGGAGGAGAAACCTTTTTCTTTTGTTCTTCAAAATAAATTTCCCCCTTTTGGACTTTACATTCAGCATTGGAGCCTTTTTGGGTAAAAGAGTTTGATCTCACCAGGGTACTGGCGTTGCACAACCATATTTGCCACCATCTTTAGTTGGGTGTGTCTTCACAGTGTAAGAAAGCCTGGCGGCCTTGCCGCTCCCGCCTGTTAAAAGAGAGCCCCAGTACACAGCCCTGCATTGAAGCTAGTTCCCAAGACTCACATAGAGAGAGAAGAGGCCTTCCTGTGGCTGGAAAAAGGGGGAGAAGGCAATAGTTGCTGTGTTAATTAACCTGTCTTGCTACAGCAGCCATTTTGAGTCTATTTCTTCCTGCAGAGTTCTGAGCACGTGGTCAGCAGCCATTTGAGTCTATTTCTTCCTGCAGAGTTCTGAGCACATGGTCAGCAGCCATTTTGAGTCTACTTCTTCCTGCAGAGTTCTGAGCACATGGTCGGCAGCCATTTTGAGTCTACTTCTTCCTGCAGAGTTCTGAGCACATGATCGGCGGCCATTTTGGAAGAACTTTTTCCATTCAAGTATATGGATAGAGCTTTATTAAGAGAGTAATGTGTGTTTTATGTTTGTTCATGTTGCAAATTTGAAGATAGGAGCTAGAAGACTCTTCAATTGACTCCAGGTCTGGCTGTGCTGAAGTAGCATATGAGTGGCAATAGCAGGAGAGTGAAGTAGTGGTTGGCTGTAAGTAAAATTCAGCACTACATCATTTAGTCCTCTTTATCCTTGCTAAGTTGTTGCTTTGGCAACTAGGACCAGCCAGAATGGATAGGCTTTCTGAAAAAGCAGCACATGGACACACACACGACACTCGCTCCCTCAGAGACAGACACCTGACCGAGAAGGCCCTAGAACTGCTGTTGGAGGAGGAAAGGCACTTAAGTGTGAAAGAAGAGGAAGCCTGGAAGAGTTTGCAACATGCCATGTCCTTGCTGTCAGCAGTCTGTAGCTTGGAAGACATGCAAAAAAGAGAGCTTGCCCAGCAATCCAGTTTTCTACAGTGGAAAGTAGTGGTGAATAAAAGGATCCACTTATAGGCCTAAGCAGACTGCCAGAAATAGTGCACATTAAATTGAGGCACTGCCCTGGCTCAGTGCTAGGGAATCATGAGAATTGTATTTTTTTCTGAGACATTGAGCCTTCTCTGTCAGAGAGCTCTGGTGCCACAATAAATTACAGTTCCCATGATTCCCTAGCACTGAGCCAGGGCAGTGCCTCAATTTAATGTGCACTATTTCTGGCAGTCTGCTTAGGCCCTTATCATACAAGCTATTGTATTCCCTATTACCATGTATGGATGTGAGAGCTGAATAGTTAAGAAAGATGATAGGAAGGAAATCAACTCCTTTGAGATGTGGTGATGGAAAAAAGTGTTGAGAATCCTGTGAACAGCCAAAAAGACAAATAAATGGGTCATAGAGCAGATCAATCCAGAAACTTCCCTGGAAGCCGAGATGAACAAACGGAGGCTCTCATGCTTTGGGCACATGAGAAGAGAAAAACAATAATTCTGGAAAAGGTAGAGGGAAGTAGGAAGAGAGGAAGGCCAAATGTCAGATGGATGTACTCTATAAAGAAAGGTATGGGTATGAGTTTGCAGGATTTAAGCAGAGCAGTGGAGGACAGGGGATCTTGGACATGTTTCATCCATTGGGTTGCCATGGTTGAGATCGACTCAAGGGCAGTTAACAACAACAACAACAACAACAACTGCAGCCACGCACTCACAAACCACAAGGTTGTGAGTTCAGTCCCAGCCAGGAGCTCAGGGTCGACAGCCTGGCATCCTTCTGAGGTCGCTAAAATGAATACCTAGCTTGTTGGGGGCAATTAGCTTACAGTTGTAAACCACTTAGATTGCTTAGTGCAGCATGAAGCAGTATATAAATGAGTTCCCTTGGGATCAAAACTTTCTCTTAGGAGACTTCTTTTGTTAAATGTGCTATAGTGACAAATTATGTACCTCTGCTAATGGATTGGAATTTATGAATATAATTCAATTGTTTCTAGTTTTCCTTTATAATTCCTTGCTTGAGGACTATAATGTGTAAATCCCATATTTTATATCCAAGAAGGCTGAAATGTTCTGCAACTGGTTTTTGAGAATTGCTATTTCTAATGTCAAATATGTATTCATTTATTATTTTGCATAGCGATTGTCCTGTTTGTACAGTGTAGAGTGTTGATGTCCATTGCTGACATAGGATGATGTATATCAGTTTGGAGAAAGAGCAAGGAAATGCACTTCTGATCATGTGAGTGACATTACTGACCCCTGTAATATTTCTCCCAGAGTAGATGTGGGGACAGTGTTGGCATCTGGATTTCTGGTGGGGTCCTGTCCCTGCATTACCATCCATGTCATGTATTCTGTTGTAAATGAGTAGTTGTTTAAGATTTCCTGTAGGAAAGGAAAGGTCTGTCTTCCAGAGCTTGTGAGAGGGCTCTATTATTCTCTAGAATTGGTTGTAGCTTGTTGATTATATGCTGATTATATAGGTCTCAACTGGGAACTGTAGGTGACAACTAGGGGATGCTATGTCATTTTCTGATTTGGGTCTGTCTTGTAGTAGATTGTTTTCTTTCAAGCTGCTGACTATAATTCATCCTCAAGGAAAACTGGCCTCACAACTGTAGGTTCAACAAAGCTTCAAAATGTTGGTGTGTGGATGATGAGTGTTGTAGTATGCCCTTTGGCACCCAGCAGAGTCTTCAGGACAAGCTGGCTGCTGTGATCCACAGCCACTGTGTAGATTTGCCATCAACTGGCTCAGCTTCCCTTCTCCAGCATCCTGTCTTCCTCAGTCAAGAAGACACATTGTAAAGTCCAAAAGCATAGCTTTATTAATGCATATAAAAAGTAAAAATAAGATAACTAAGTAAAATCCATTGTGATGAACTTGTCCAGTTCAGCCATACAAGATTACATCTTTAACAATCCAAAAAAACATTAGGATCTAACTTGTTGCAGCATCCAGCCACACACCCTCACATCTTGAACAATAAACAATTCTTAGACAAAGGATTTTCTAAGCCCATCCCATACTCCACCTTCTAGGTGTTAACTTTATGTTAATTGGATAATGACAATATGATGTATGTTAACCCAGCCTCTTGTTTGTCCATCATCCACCACGTGAGTAACTTTCCCAAGCCTAACGATGTTTAATATTTGATATCTCTTTGTTATCCATAACAAAGTCTGGTTCCATTAGTTCTACCTCTGGAAAAGTACATTGTTGATGTCTCTATTACCACCTGGCGTTGATTCACCCTGTTTCTCTAAATATTGTTTGTGCCTTGCTCAAAAACTGTTCCCAAGTGGAAAATTACAGACACACACACATCTTTACATTTCACCTTTGACTATATATCCCATTCATATCCTAACACAAAATTCTATCATGGAGTCTGTGAATTTAAGGGGGGGATGCAGACGGGTGGCCATGGGCCACCCTGAGAAGCAGAGGATTGGGGCTGAGGCTGCTCCATGTCTCTGCCCCAATTCTCCCTTTGGGCACCTGGGAAAAGAGTGCCAAAATAGCGCTCCTTTCCCAGACAGCGAAAAGGGCACCCAAAGAGCCGCCATGCAGCTCTTTTGCACCTCTTCTGGCGCAGCGTGTCCGGACACTGTGCCAGGAGGACATCATCAGAGCACTCACCATGTGCGACGGCATGCACTCTGATGATGTCCTTGGGAAGGGGTTGGGACATCTGGTGTCCGGCTGCTCCTCCCCTTCCCTGGCTTCAAGACGGTGCTTTGCGATGTCTACAGAGCTCCAAAGTTTCCCTGAACCAAATCTCTTTACCAGAAAGGACCAGCCTTTGGGCCTTAGTTCTCCTTCCCAGCATTTCAGAGCATAGAGAATGTAGCTGTGTTCACCTTTTTCTGGTGGTTTCTCATAGACAACTATCTGACCACAGTACAAACAGGAAATTAGAATTTAAAAAGTTTGTAGTCTAATCCAGCATTGTTCCTCATGGGCTCTTCCTCCTCCTCCTCCCCCTTCTTGTTGCAAATGACACCAAATGTAAATACTTCTTTAGATTTAATTGTATATCTGCTTCTAGCAAATTCCTGTAGCCATGGCTTCCACATGTTTACATGTTTTGTTGGAAGTATGCATATTTTTATACCCTTATTTATTACAAAATTAGGAGAGGAGATCAAATAAATAAAGCCACAAGGTGTGATTAATGAAATACTTTTGCAATATTATTTGTCCTTAGTTGAACATCATTTTTTTTAAAAAAAATTGAACTGTCACTATTTAAAATGAATTCTCAGCTACTGCCAATCCATATCTATGTCTACAAGAAGATGAGGAATTTACAGTACAAGTAATTCCCTTTAAAAAAAATATATCATTTTGCTTGCTACAGTTTTGTTTACAATCATGACCATAACTGCATCTCTGAATTTGCTCTTACTGTGGGGAATTCGCTGGCAAACCACGAGACCCTCACATTTCCCTCCCTCAAACACAGTGCGCCCTTTCCGCATGTACACAAGTCTAACAATTAACCTGGCTGATAATTACATACGTATACACAGCCTAATGAGTAAACACGCGTATACACATCCTAATTAATGACCTAGCTGGTCTACATCCTAATGAGTAACTTAGCTGGTTTCCGCGTCCTGTTTACATCCTCTGACCTTTGAGTCCAACACAGAAATAGCTTCTACTGCAAGTTAATGAATGATTGACAGCATGGAGCATACTGTAAAGAGATTGCTAATAAAAAGCGAGAGGGAACGACACACCCTCAAGCATTACACCCCCATTCTTGTCTCGGCATGTCATTCTTGCACGAAAACCCAACAGCTGGTGACCCCGACGTGATCCTGAATCTGAAGATCAGCAAAACCTACTCACTCGACTGGAGCAGTCTGCGCACACATCCTTTGGGATCCCGTGAGTATGGGGGGAACTTTGTCATCGGAACGAGGGTTACATAGTGAGGAACTTTGTCAGTCAGTCAGGTGGTTAGTTGGGGAGGGAATAATGACCAAAAGAGACATCGACAACCTGTTGTCGGAAATTTCATGCCAATGTCCTTGGTACCCAGAGAAAGGAAGAATCTCTGCGGAAGAATGGGAGAAGATAGGCCACCATTTAAAAACTGAACTCCGTGCTGCGGCACCTCATTTGATAGCCTGGCAGGCAGTTAACACAGCCATGGGGCACTTAAGTAAACCATCTGCCCCCCCCCCGGCGTCATTAATAGACCCCCCAGGAGACCCACCGAGTTACACCATGCCACTGGTGGCTCCGCCATTGCCCCCAATTCAACAACAACAAAAGAAGTTGGGTGCAGTGGAGGCAGGGATAGCAGAAGCCCGATGGAGGGGAGAGAACATGTGGGAAGAGGGGCTTTGGGAACCAGATATTCATCCTGCCATGTTCCCTGTAACTTTTACAACAGCAGAAAACAGAGATGTAACAGCCACTTGGAATGCCCTCCCTTATTCTGTGGTGAGGGAGTTGAGAAAGGCTGTGCAAGAAACTGGGATAAGATCATCGTTTGTGTTGGAAATGATAGAGGGCATAGCCAATGGGTATAGGATGTTACCAAAAGATTGGAAGGACCTTTTTCGAATGATTTTGTCCCCATCACAGTATACAGTGTGGGATAGTGAGTTTCGCCATGCTGCCACCACAGTAAACATTGCAGGAGTGGTCCCTGACCAGATCTACGGGACAGGACAGTTTGACAGTCTAGAGATGCAAGCCCAACAAGCAGATAAAGTCATTACAGCCACTAACACTTGCATACAGAAAGCTTTCCGCAGAGTTCCAGAAACAGGAAAGTCTATGAAATCCTTCGGCAATATCAAACAGGGACCCCAAGAACCTTATTCTCAATTTGTAGATAGATTGACAGAAGCATTGAAAAGACAGACAATGCTGTAGCCCAGGACGAGTTGCTGGTAAAACTGGCGGTGGAGAATGCTAATTCGGATTGTGAAAGGATCCTGCAAATTGTTATCCACCGCCCAGGGGTGACTCTGTCTGATTACATACAAGCTTGTGCCGAAGTGGGCAGCCAAAATTATGCCATGCAGCTCCTCGCAGGAGCAATCCAAAAAGGAAATAAGCCCACCGGGAATTGTTTTAATTGCAAAAAGCCAGGCCACTTTAAAGCTGAATGTAGAGCACCTGGCGGAGGGGCTGCAAAGGGCAGCAGAGGAAATGCAGCAAAACCATCTAAAAAATGCCCCCGTTGTGGTAAAGGTTATCACTGGGCAAACCAATGTCGCTCTAATCCTCCCCCAACACCCTCCCAACATCAGGGAAACTAGCTAGTGGGCAAGCCTCTAGCCCAAGACAAAAGGAGGCAACCACTGCAAACCAGGTCAAAATGGAATTAAAGATGGTAGAAGACAAGGAAGCAGTCCTACCAGGGGAGGTTTTGACAGTTAAGACTCAGCTTGCAGGACCCCTTCCAAAAGATACAATCGGCCTTGTCCTCTCGCGAGAGTCGGCCTCTCAACGAGGCCTACATGTCATCCCTGCGGTGCTGACAGAAATGCCAAAAGATAATCTTAAAATCCAAGTGTGGTCCCACCTGCCTTTTAAAACATGGGCTGGGGACTCTTGGGCACAGTTAATCCTCCTCCCCTCTGGGAGTCCTTTGGTAGGTGCAGTTATCGCTCCTTCTCCCCATAGTCGCCCTACACAAAAATTGCGGATCAATAATGTCTCTTTTCAGGGACTCTTGGACACAGGAGCTGACGTCTCTGTCATCAGCCAAGACCAGTGGCCTGCATCGTGGCCTTTAGAGGTCGCCCCCAGTGTCAAGGGAGTTGGAGGACAACAGATAGCACACCAAAGTGCCCAGTGGGTAACATTGGCTTTAGAATCAGATCCTACTAACATCCGAGTGTACGTTAAACCCTATGTCCTCCCCCTACACCTAAACTTGTGGGGAAGAGATGTGTTGGAACAATTACACTGTACTTTAAACATCCCTGAGTAACTTTGGCCCATCATGCCCACACATCCCATAGCTCTTACTTGGAAAACCGAAAAGCCCGTTTGGATTGACCAATGGCCATTGCCCACAGAAAAATTAGCGGCATTAGAACAATTAGTGCAAGAACAGCTGGCCGCTGACCATATTGTTCCAACCACAAGTCCATATAATACGCCATTGTTTGTTATAAAAAAGAAATCAGCCCCAGCCAATTGTTTGTATGTTTGCTTAAGTGATTTGGAAATACCCAAATATTGTTTGTTAGTCTGTCTGTCAATGTATCTTGGGTCTGTGACTTGTTTTTATACATGCTTATGCTGTTTTCACTACTGCCTTGTTTCCTAGAAGGAGACCCTCACTTACTAGCATAGTCTATCTGTTTTTAATGCTTCCTTTACTACCTTCTCACTTGCTGTGAGTGATACCATTTCACAGCACCCCCTGTATTTTCTAAGCTGCAGCTGCTTCTGCTTCTGCTTCCTGCACTCTCCACATGCCTAGAGACTATCTATGTTACAAGCTCCCCAGTCCTCAATGTAAAACAGGCTGTGCATTGCTGAGTGACCCTAGTTCTTTCTCAATGGTTTCTGCTCTGAAGCTGAAAGACACAGTGCTAACTTCTTTCTCTCAGCCCAGTCAGTTGGCAACCAAATCATCACCATCACTTCTCCTTCTTTTCCTTTCCTGTCTTCCACAGAAGGGGAAGGCATGTGAACCCTTTGTTCTTTCTGACTGAATGATAGACATGGTCAAGAGTGCTCCTCCTTTCTCTTCCACAACTTGTTTGTTCTTTCCCTTGCTTTGCAATGATGCCGCTTGGTGTCCCCTCTCAGTTTGTTTGGCTCTCTGTACATGTTCAGAGGAAGTAGGATCAAATCAGTTCTCTTGTTTTGTCTGTTTTAACTCTGTCTCAAATGTCTCTATTTTCTTTTGTTACCAGACAGTGTGACCAGTCACACACTCTCAGCCCAAGATCAGATTCAGCTTTGTGCCTTTCCAGATTCCTATCTTGCATCCCCCCCTCCTTCTCAGCTTTTAAAAGGAAGGAGGACATTGTTGTCGTTTTTGTTGCTGCTGCTGTTGTTTCAAGCAACCCAGCATTTTTATGTTGCAACTTTGCTCTTTGCATCCCTTTCTTTAAAAACGGACAATGGCCCTGCCTTTTGTTCATCTGTGTTTGCAGAATTTTTGGCGCGACATTCTATCAAGCACATATTTGGAATTTCCTATAACTCCACAGGCCATGCCATTGTGGAACGAGCCAATTCAACTCTAAAAACACATCTTGCAAAACAAAACAAAAAAGAGGGAATTCTCCCTCATTTGCCAGAAGTAGAGCAGTGCCTGGCTGCCGCTTTGTTTACGATTAACCATTTGAACTTATCTCTCAACACAGCTACTAATCACAGCTACTAATCAATATTTTCAATATTTTTCTTTACTTTCGCATTGATTTCTCCGTTCCTCTCACTCTCTTCCTTGCTCTGTCCCTGCTTTTCCCTTCTGTATTGTTCAAAATGGGGAAGGTGAGCCCCTTCTTGAATCAATGAATCCGGACCAGACCAGTGATGCAGACCTGAGCCTAAGATGCCCGATGGACCCAGGCGACCCCAACATCCAAGGCGGAGATGCCAGTTCCGCACAGCAGCCAGAGTGTCATCCCAAAGGGTCACCAAAACACCAGTGGTCCAGTGCCAGCACAGAGGCCCTGAATCCCGGCGCTCCCCTGCCCCAGACTAGCGCCATCCTCGCAACCTCACAGGCCCCTCGACCACCTAGGTTCCACTCGCAAGGAATTGCTCCCTGCAAGTCCCCACAGACAGTGCTAAGTCAACTAAGCAGCACACTATGCCCACATTTCCAGTCACACAATAAACCTCATGGCTCAAATCAGCTAACTCACCATGGACATCCCACATACCAACCACCAACTGTTTGGACTCATTGCCACGTCTAACTCTTGATGCTGTTTGAACACTGCCATTTGCATTGATATGGACACTGCTATAACATGCCCACATTTATAGCTCCTTGATATTGCTGTTTGTCAGCTGTATTCTCATTGACTACTCAAATTGCATTTTGGTTTTCATTGTGCTTGTTTCTCTGTGTTGCTTTATTCAATGTATTCCCAGTTTGTGTAACCTGTTTTCTCAGAAAGTGTTGACTCCCATGGAAAAGAGAAAGTTTGCAGGATACGTATACCAGCTCATAAAAAACAAAAAAGAGGGAGATGTGGGGAATTCGCTGGCAAACCACGAGACCCTCACATTTCCCTCCCTCAAACACAGTGCGCCCTTTCTGCATGTACACAAGTCTAACAATTAACCTGGCTGATAATTACATACGTAATGAGTAAACACGCCTATACACATCCTAATTAATGACCTAGCTGGTCTACATCCTAATGAGTAACATAGCTGGTTTCCGCGTCCTGTTTACATCCTCTGACCTTTGAGTCCAACACAGAAATAGCTTCTACTGCAAGTTAATGAATGATTGACAGCATCGAGCATACTGTAAAGAGATTGCTAATAAAAAGCAAGAGGGAACGACACACCCTCAAGCATTGCGCCCCCATTCTTGTCTCAGCGTGTCATTCCTGCACGAAACCCCAACATCTTACAAATAGAAGTGTCATATTTCCCAGTCTGAGGTATGCCCAAGAAAACAAGAATCCAGTCTGCAATGTGTTATTTTAAAAACCTCAGCAGACTGCATCACTTTTGAGAGATCTGTCAAACTGCTAGTACAAGGGTCTGACCATTAGGTTCAAAATAGGGTTGCATTTCTGGAAACGTTTTACAAATGTGGAGTTACCAAAATTTCACTCACTGAAAAAATAACACTGTTAATGACACTGGAAAACTAATTTTAAGAAATAGAATTGAGACCATAGAAGCTTGTACTACTATGATAAATCTGGTAGCAGTGAAAACTTATATATATCAACTCTTGAGTTTAGTAGGTTTCCCCACCCTCCCCCAACAGCCAAATATATAGGAATGCCGGTGCCACAAAAGCCTTTGTTGTTGTTGTTTTTACTGTGAAAATTAACCTATTTTCTTTTCCTTATTACGACATTTAAAATTGAAATGGATTTTAAATATATTTAAAATTAGCTGTCACCTGTTACTGAAATTATTAATTTTGGGAATGATTTGGTTTTTACTGTTGGGATTTGTAACTTGAGTTTAAATGTTCAGATGTGGGAAAGTGACAAAGGGTACTACAGGTCACTTTACAGCTTGCTAGCTGGGAAAGTTGTTCGCAGCTGGGACTCAAAACATCTTAGCAGTGTCCAAGGTCAGGATGTGCCAGAAAGCATGTAGACCAAGTGTAAACACATTATGTGATCATGTTTGGGGGACAACAATTCAAGTGAAACAGGAAGTCATAGGAAGAGGCTGGACTTAGAGGCCGCATAGCAAGTGTCTATAAAAAACTGAGACCACAGGTTGGTGTGGGTTGTCATTGGTGTGGGTGTATATAGTTTTGTACATACTGCAACTAAAGAATAAAAGTGCCTCTTTGGAGTTAAAACCTGGCTTCAGTTTGTTTCATTAGAAGCAGGGAGGAATGCATTCCAAAGCAGCCAGACATCTCCAAGGTCGCCGGGTGTTTTTCTCTGTGAAGTGAAGAAAGCTTCCGAAGATTTTGTCTGCACACTCAATTGCTTGACATTTACAACACAATCTAGTTCCTTTTCTCCAACAGTTAATTTTGGAAGGTTCTGTACAGAGGTTGCTGGTGGATGGTGTCGTAATGGGGCAGGAAATGTGATAGTATAAAAATCAAGAAAAAAATGTATTGGATAGGGATAGATCAGAGACAGGGAGTGGAATACAATAATATACTTGAAACTGGAAAGTAACATAACTTGGCAAGAGTATTTAAGTAAGTAAAAACTGAAGAAAATAATCATAAGAATCAGTAATAGAAAATATGCAACAGTGAGGAACACTTCACCAGTCTTTAGTTTGACTTTCACAGCCTCCTGATTCACTGTTAAGACAAAATAATAATAATAATAATGGTTTATAACAGGGCAGAAGGAGAAGAAACAGCAGCCAGAGGCTTTAAAAACTGCCTCCCCTCCCTTCCACCAGGGCAGAAGGAGAAGAAACAGCAGCCAGAGGCTTTAAAAACTGCCTCCCCTCCCTTCCACCAGGGTAGAAGGAGAAGAAACAGCTGCCAGAGGCTTTAAAAACTGCCTCCCCTCCCTTCCACCAGGGCAGAAGGAGAAGAAGCAGCAGCCAGAGGCTTTAAAAACTGCCTCCCCTCCCTTCCACCAGGGCAGAGGGAGAAGAAGCAGCTGCCAGAGGCTTTAAAAATTGCCTCCCCTCCCTTCCACCAGGGCAGAAGGAGAAGAAACAGCAGCCAGAGGCTTTAAAAACTGCCTCCCCTCCCTTCCACCAGGGCAGAAGGAGAAGAAGCAGCTGCCAGAGGCTTTAAAAACTGCCTCCCCTCCCTTCCACCAGGGCAGAAGGAGAAGAGACTGCTGGCGGCATGTGTCCAGGACCATCCTTCCCCGGCACCGGCAGTACTCTTGGAGGCTCAGGTCCCTGAAGGACTCTCTTGCCCCTTACCATCACCTGGGGGCCAGGAGCAGCTGCGGATGGTGTGGGGCCATGGAGAACGCCAGCAGGTTTTTAATACTATTGTTTAATTGTGTATTGTTTAACTGATTAATTGTTTAACTGTTTAATTGTTTAATTGCTTATTGTTATTTAATCTGGTTAGTTTGGTTTGTTTTCAGGGGTTGGGTGGGTGTGGGAAGGAGGGAGGGGATTTGAAGTGATTTTATTTGTCCTTATGTTTTGATATGTTGTACGCCGCCCCGATTGCTTGGCAGAGGGGCGGGATATAAATAAAAATTATTATTATTATTATTATTATTATTATTATTATTTATTACAAACTCTGGTCGAAATAAGCCAACTTCAGAATGTGGCTTGTGAAAATTGCTTGATCAGCTTGCCAGGGTTTGTTATATATTATGATTTTTTTATGGTGGCTCAGTGGTTAAGATGCTGCTTCTGATCATTGCAAGACTGACAGGCCAGCAGTTTGAGGCCCAAGTACTGCATGATGGAGTGAACTCCTGTCCCAAGTCCCAGCTTCTGCCAACCTAGCAGATCAAAAGCATATAAAAGTGCAAGTAGATAAATAGGCCCCCCTCCTGCAACTGAGGTTGTATATCTGATTTGTCGACTGTGAGGACTTGAGAATAAGCCACAGGAAAAAGCTATGAGGGGGTTAAAAAGAGTGTGAATTATAAGTTGGGAAAAAGAGTTACCTATCACACAAACCCTGCTTTCTTTTCCCCCAAATGCCTGTTACAGTCCTCCTTGACTCTTGGCCTTTACAGACTGCCAGAAATAATGCAGCTTGAGGCCACTTTAACTGTCCTGGCTTAGTGCTAAGGAATCATGGGAATTGTAGTTTATTGTGGCACCAGAGCTCTCTGACAGAGAAGGCTCAATGTCCCAGAAAAAAATACAATTCCCATGACAGTTAAAGCAGCCTCAAGCTTCATTATTTCTGGCAGTCTGTAAAGGCCCTCTGTAACCCATGGCAGCTGCCAGACCATCTGTCACCCTTAAAGATACACTCCTCTAATTCAGCTTTTCCAAAGACCTGCACTAGATAGCTTCCAAAGGCAATTGCTTCAGTCTGATTTGTTGCATGCAGTATACCCAATTAAAAGATGCAGGGTCCCTGACCTTTCCTGTGGCCCAAGAGTGAGGATCCATTTTCAGAGGCTTTGGGAGGTGCTCAGAGGTCTGGCAATCTTGTATAGAGGAGAATTCATTCCCTAGAAGGGGTGCCACCACATAGAAAGGTTATAGCTCTGTTGTAGCCCACTAGAAATCTATGAGATCACAATACAAAACAAAACAGTATCTCCCCTGAATAAAATAATGCTCTGTGAAGTTGATGAATAGAGAGATATTCTTTGACTTAACCTGGTCCTGTGTTGCATAGGGCTCTTAATTGTAAGTGGCTAGACACGGGTTGAGGCTATTATGTTCTGATCTGAATAGAGTAACATTTATAATATTAGGTCTTAGTATCACATCTCCAATCTATTAATGTAGAATTCCCCAAATGACTACAATATAGATAGAAGAACATCTAAAATCAGCATCATTAGAGATGTGAGAATCTGAGGAAAAAAATGGTTTTGGATAATTTTTTAAGCCTTTAGTCCTCAACAAAAAATCTGGAAGATGGATTACAATGTTGTTGTTTTTTAAGTATAATTAATTAAACAATTTACGACTAGATATTCACATATATACACATATATAATTATTTCTAAAAACCATATGACAGGGGGACTTTTATGTATGATTATGTACAGTATCAGATAATTTCAGTTCCTGGGCTTGGTTTCCTTTTCTCAGTTATTTTTATGGCAATATGTGTGATGGAAAATTAGAGGAGACCATAATTTTCTTTGTTTTTCTAATGTTGATTATTTCCATCTTTTTAATTATTATTAATTTTTGTCTGTTCCTCATAAAACTAAAGAGGATCCTTACAGACTATGTGAATGAATGAATGAATGAGTTTATTACAGTCAGTGACCAGCATAAACTATATATATATATATATATTAAAAATCAGCATAAAATATAACAATATTATACATGCTAAAAGAGAGAATTTGTACAAAATAGTGCAATACAATACAATAAAAATTAAGACACCATTTTACTTCGGCAAGCTATTGCAGCAACGCAGAAACTTGCCACCTTGGCTGTAATCTCTGGCTGTTGGTCAGCCAGAAGATAATCAGTATAAAATATATCAGTTTTGCCTGGTATTTTTTGTAAAATTGGAACTATGAAACAACGCTGCAGATCCCGATAGAAGGTACAATACAATAAGATGTGGTACACAGTTTCTACCTCCCCAGACCCACAAGGACATAACCGTTTGCAGAGAGGTTTTTTATTGTATCTTCTTGTAAATAAGGCTGATGGGAGTACATTAAATTTAGCCAAGGTGAAGGCATTCCTATACTTTGGATTTGTTAAGTTTTTCAGATATGCAGAAAGAACAAAACCTCTCCCACTCTCCTTGAAAGTTGGGTGTAAAGTTGCTACACATATATGATTTTGTAACTCTATGTCCTGTATATCTTGATGAATATTCTCTTTGGCTTTTGCATACCCCATGGCTAGAATAACAGATTGTGAGAAGCCCAAGAATTGCACTTTTTCCTTAATCGATTTTAACCAACTTGACTGAAATGTATCAGTGAGAGTCAAGGGGGTTAAACCTTTGGGAGTAAATAACATCTTTAACCAAAAGTCTAACTTATATATCCATACTTGTGCTTCAATAGAAATTAAACCAGTTTCCAATCTAAGTAAGACATTTGACACACAGTTTGGTAAACTAAGAATAGATCTCAAGAATTTTGTTTGAACAATTTCCATGGCTACAATATTTTTAAATGAACATATTTGTGCACCATATAACATTTGAGGAAGGATCTTTGTTTTGAACACCTGTATAGCTGAGGGGACATGTTGCCCACCTTTGCTATAAAAAAAGGAAATAAGTGACTTATAACTTCATTGTATATTTGCAACTGCATAAGAAATTTGAGCTCTCCAGGAACCTGTACAATGAAAAATTACTCCCAAATATTTGTAGGATTTAACCTGTTCAAGTTGATGGCCGTTCACTTGCCATCGATGTTAACATTTTTTTTTTTTTTTAGTAAAGATGAGAACTTTAGATTTTTCATAGTTAATTATTAATTTTTCTGTATTACAGTATGATCCCAATGATCTTAGAAGGTGTCTCAGTCCTAATGTTAAAGACAAGAGAATTGCATCATCAGCATAAAGAAGTATAGATATAGACCTCCCTGTCAATTTAGGTGGATGAAAATTTTCCCCAGACAATGTTCCAACTAATGAATCAATGTAGATATTAAACAGGGTAGTGGCCAGTACACAGCCTTGTTTTACCCCTTTATATGTAGGTATTACTTCTGTCAAATGCCCTTCTTGATCACATCTTACTCTCAAGGAGGTTTGGTCATAAAGACTTCTTATGAGAGTAAGTAGGCATCTGTCAATACTAGTGGCCTCCAGTTTTTGCCATAATCTGTCTCTTGAAATTGTGTCAAAAGCAGATTTAAAATCTTAGGAGATGAGTACTTATCTACTAGGTGTTGCAATATAAGACCCTGGTCCATTGATGAACATCCTTGCCTGAAGCCTGCTTGTTCTTCCCTCAAAAAATTGTCCTCTTCTATCCAACACAATAATTTCTCCAAAAGATGGCTCGCATACAGTTTACTAATTATGCTCAGTAAACTAATGGGTCTATTATTGGCCGGGTCAGACTCTTGCCCTTTTTAAAAGATTGGCACTATGATTGCTAGGCCCCAGTCAGGTGGTATTGAAGCTGTCTGGTTTATGTGTGTAAATAGGGCAGCTAAAACTGGTGACCACCATTCAACATTTGATTTTGATAACTCTGGAGGTATATAATCATATCCAGGAGCTTTGCCCGGTTTTAAATGTGCAATAAGGCTGGATATTTCCGATGTTGATACTGGAAGCCAAATAGGGAGATCTTCAAGATTCTGGGGGGTTGATATATTTCCTGTTTTTCTTCTGGCGTACATTGTGCTGAAATATGCTTCCCAAGTTTTTACTGGAATATGGGAATCTAGTCGATAGATATTATTTTGCCATCCCCTTGACACTAGTTTCCAAAAAGTGGCAGAATCACGTGTGTTTGATGCAACAATTAATCTTTGCCAATTAGTTCTTACCTCCTGATTCTTTTTTTTTCCTTAATTAATTTTTTATATTTCTTTTTTTAACACAAACCAGTCCTTTGGCAAAGATGTCATATCAGAGTTTCTATATTGCCTATATTTTTCCACTGGTGTTCTTTTTAGAGTTCTGCATTCTTTTTCAAACCAGAGGTTGGTCCTAGGACGTTATCCCACGGGGCCAAAAGCAGCAAGAATCGAAGAAGAACCGGGCGCTATAGCGCTAAAATCGTTCAGCTGATCCCACGACGTCGCCCAGAATCCACCAAGAACCAGGCGCTATAGCGCTAAATTTTTCCGACTGATCCCACGACGTCGCCAAGAACCCGGCAAGAGTCCGCTGCGAATGCAACATCATCCGCGTTCTTTTGAATGCCTGGTCTCACCAGGCATTGCAATAGCGCGAGCTGATTGTTAGCGCTATGAAAGCGCTCGCGATGTAGTATGCTCAGCAATTCCCTCCCGGGGAGCATTTTCGGTTCACCACCCATCGTTCCTAGCGCTATTTCCCATCGTTCTTGCTGGCAGCATCCTATATGACGTGTTTCCTTTATTCAGAGGAACACAAACACAGCCGGTGGACCTCCTCCTGTTTACAGTGTTGGGTTGTACGGTGCTGGCTTTTTGGGAGCAGGGTTGTGGGTGGAGGCAAACCATAAGGTCCAAATATAACCTGTGTACTTGTTAATTGTGGTTTTGGTGATGTGTTGTCGGCCAAGGTAAAAGTTTGGGTCTGCTAGTGGGTTGCAGTCTGGGGGGGGGGGGGGCTGTCTCCATTGGCTATTTCTCCAATAGTGTGCTGGCTTTTATGCATGCTTTCTGCAGCGGCCCTTTCATAACCCTGGAAAGGGTTTATGCAGGGTGCCATTTATTGGTGCAGAGGCACCATGGGAAGGGTTGTTCACCATGGCCGCACCATAGCTCTGTTCCCCAAGAGAGGAGCATTTGAAACATCCAAGGAATTATATGTGGTGCTGGTGCATTTCCCTATGCAAGGTTATCCTGGGGCAGCATTGCAAATCCTGGAACCCCCCACCCTCCCAATATGTGTTTCCCCTGCATTTTGCTTCTCTGCAGAACTGTTTGTACTTTCTGCAAAGACCAGGCATCTTACGCGCGGCCTTCTCTCTGGTGATGCCTACTTCCTTCTCTCACAGTCAGTGTGTTAGCTATTCATATTGTGCTGTTGCAACACTGTTTTTCTTTTCCGATGCAGGTTCCTGGGCGCCCCTGTGACTGCACCGTGCATGTTTTCAACATTGGTCCTATGGGGCAGCTGCAGCCTCTTTCCTCCTAAATCCACTACAGGGCGGGCTGCACAGCTAAGAACCAGGCCACTTCCGTAAATGTCCTCCCCCCCCCCCCGTTGACTAGCTTTGCATGCTTTTCTGAACGCTCCTGCATGTCTGCCGGTGCACTTGCGATTGAGGTTGCAGCTGCAGGACACCATCTTGTCAATTGCCAGAATGCTGCTTGCACTGCTTCCTGCTGCTGTGGTTTCTATGGGCAGGATTCTCTCCTGTCCACAACCCCTTCCTTGCCCAAAAAATGACAACACAGCTTTATTGCAAAATACATTTTTTATTTAACGTGTACAAACTTTGGTAAACAACAATAATTTAAAAAAAACTGTCTTGCCTATAAAAATGACAACATAAATGGGTGCTGTAATTCAGCCTGTTCCCTCACAGTGCTGGAGAAGTATTCCTCCCGGAAAGCGCACACACCCGCGCACACACACACACAGTTTCACGGGCACACCCGCACACACACACACACGCACACACACAGTGCTGTGATCATATTTGCATATGAGGTAGGATACCTCCACAAGTGCTTTGTGCGTGTACATATATATGTATGCATATATATCTATATATCTATCTATATATATATCTCTATGCACCTATACATTTTTATAGAGATATAGATAGAGGTATAGATATATATGCAGACATATCTGTACACTTTTTTGGCCTTTCCCCTCAATAGCCTAGATATTAAGATGTGCCTATCGAGGTGGAGCACTGCTGGCACTGAAGTTTTGCTGCCACGCCACCACCTGCTCCATGGCCCTCTCCAGCACTCCCTGCCTCCGAAGGATCTCCTGCACAGTTTGCAGGATGGCATCCAGCACTGTGGGGGGGAGAAATAAATTCGACGTTAGCATGTATTTCATCTTTACATTCCCTCCTGCTTCCGAACTCGCACAAAAGGTGTGGTGCGTGCGTACCTGTACCCTGGCCTTCTGTTGGGCCTTGGTGTGTGGTAGGACCTTCCTGGGCCACCTCCTCTTCCTGCCGGGCCGGCCGTACCCGGAGGTCGAGTGGGATGTCACCCTGCGGCCCTAGCCCGATCTCCAGGACCTGTTGCTGTGGCGTGTGGCCCTCTCGCGGCTCTGCCTCTTCTTCAGCCTCCCTCTCCTCCTCTTCCTGCTCCTCTTCATCCTCCTCCTCCTCCTCCTCCTCCTCCTCCTCCTCCTCCAGAGGTGCTGCAATGCAGAGATAGTGGAATTAGTTACAGACAGGAGCAGTACAGAGCTAGGCCTGGAAGGTACTGGTGTAAAAGAAAGGGCACCTGTCATGGCCACCCCGTGCATGGTTTACCACGGGTCACATTCACAACCACCACATTCTCCTAGGAACACCTAGTGGGTACAAGAGGGTGTGCAGCGCTTACCAGCAGCCATTCCAACCCCTCCCCGCTCGGGAGGTGTTTCCTCTGAGGGCCGAGGCATTCCCTCCTCCTCCTCCTCCTCCTCCTCCTCCTCCTGGTCGACAGGTGCTGCAACACAGAGATAATGTCATGCTTGCATCGTACTTAGGAGGCCCACAATGTGGGTTTAGGTGAAAGGAATGTTAATGCAGGGAACTGACTGCAGGCCTTCAACCACCCCTTGTGTTGCCACGAAATGAGTGGCAAGGGGCGCCTAGAGAAGGGGTGTGGTGTCAAAGGAATACCGACTTCCACCCCCTCCCTCCTTGTTTTACAACTGCTATTATTTCCAAATGCCACATCCTCCTGTCCCAGCCACATAGGTAACAGAGGTCAGTTGGGGCTTACAGGCATGCAGCTCCATCCCTTCCTGCTCGGGTGGTGTCCCCTCTGCAGGGCGAGGCATGCCCTCCTCCTCCTCCTCCTCCTCCTCCTCTTCCTCCTCTTCCTCCTCTTCCTCCTCTTCCAGCGCTGTAACAAAGAGATACAAGCACAAACACAAACCATTGATGCACAGAGATGAAAACATCTGGTGGTCCTCACATCCCCCTGCACACTTTCACATGGGTAATTAGTGCGCAGGGCAGCATGTGCCTTTTCTGTTTTAAATATACAAGAGTTGAGTATCCCGGTACCAGTAATCCTACCTTCGACCCTTCTTCTCCTCCGGTCCACTCGGCCTGCTGGTTGGCGAACCTCCTCCTCCTGCTCCTCCTCCTCCTCCTCCTCCTCCTCCTCTTCCTCCTCTTCCTCCTCTTCCTCCTCTTCCGGCGCTGTAACAAAGAGATACAAGCACAAACACAAACCATTGATGCACAGAGATGAAAACATCTGGTGGTCCTCACATCCCCCTGCACACTTTCACATGGGTAATTAGTGCGCAGGGCAGCATGTGCCTTTTCTGTTTTAAATATACAAGAGTTGAGTATCCCGGTACCAGTAATCCTACCTTCGACCCTTCTTCTCCTCCGGTCCACTCGGCCTGCTGGTTGGCGAACCTCCTCCTCCTGCTCCACCTCCTCCTCCTCCTGCTCCTCGTCCTCCTCGTCCTCCTCTGCCGCCTCCAGCTGCTCCCCCTCATCAGGCGCTGCACCAGAAATGAAAGGGGTCAAAATACTACCTTCGGTGGGGTGGGGGTATAAACCCACCATGGACATCTTGTTGACGTTTGCACACAGCTAAGAAGCGCACACGCCAACATGTTGTTCAAGGTGCACTTACAAACAAAAAATAACTGTGACAGCATTTTATCAGTGAATGAAACAGCAAGTCGCAAGCTTCGCAACAGCAACTGCGGCACCGCTTAAGGAGGCAATGCCAACAGGTTCTTGCAGGGGGGCACATGTCACAGCTTGTACAGCAATCTGTTGCCAGCTCAGAAAGTTACGCTTCAAGCAAGAGGATGTAAGGGCCTTACCTGTTGGTCGTCGTGCCCTCCTGGCGTTGGGCCTCCCTGCCCGCTCCCACAGCTCCAGGAGCCTGCGGTAGAAGGGTGGCCGGGCCTCAGGAGGAGGGTCTCCGTGAAAGGTGTAGCGCGCCCGGTAGAAGGCGTTGCGCATAACCTTCACCTTCGAGCGCACCTGCGCCATGGTTCGATTGAACCCCCTCCTCCTAAGGCGCTCAGCAATCCCTTCGTAGATCTCCCTGTTGGGGTGGCAGCTGGAGCCAATCAGGAGGTCAAGGTGGGGGCTACTGCCCATAATGGACAGTACCGCCTCCACCTCTTCCCTGATCCACATCTGCCAGCCACGGTTAGCCATAGCTGCTCCACAAAACAGGTTTGCCTTGCAATTCAGGGCTTCCTGCTTCCTGATTTACCGGGCTCCACCACCAGGGGTCGCACAGGCGCCAAAGGTCGCGCACCGGAAGTGCGTGCATGTCGCGCGCGCGACGAGGGGCGGCCCCTTATCGCCATTGCCATCTCCACGCCGCGGCCATCTCGCTGTGTGCGGCGCGACGCTGAGGATCGCGTTCAGGATTTTGCCGGTCACAACCCCGAACGTCCCGGTTTTCGGCGTGTTCCTCGCTGGGGCGGCAATCGCGCCAGAGTAGTTTTAGCGCGCTACTGAAAACAGCTTGATTTTGCGCGCCATGGCAAACGCTCCTACAGAACCATGCAGGAAGCAGGGGAGGGGAGTGGCTTGGAGCCACCATGAGATTACCGAGCTAATCCCTCTTTGGGGCGAAGAGAGGATCCAGCGAGAATTACACCTCAACCACCGAAACCATGATATCTACCTGGAGATATCAGAGAAGCTAAGGGAGAAGGGGGTCGATCGCACGGTAAAAGAAGTCCGCAACAAATGTAAGACCCTCAAGGCAGAATACCACAAGGTTGCCCGGCACAACAGCATAAGTGGTAACCCTCCAGTTTCGTGCCCTTATTTCAAAGAGATGGACCCTTTCCTGAGGGCCGACCGTTCGGTTTTCCCCATCAGGGTGTCCAAGAGCCTCGCCATTGTCCGCTCTGCTGAGGGGCCGGCCATGCCGGGACCATCTTCACAGCCGCCACTGCCTCAGGAGCAGGAGGAACCACCAACAGCCACCATAAATGTTGAAGGTTGGTATACAGCCCTTTCCCCTTTGGCTTTCCTGCATGTGCCTCCAACTGGGGAGGATGGGTGGATGCAGTGCTTGCATGTGCTCTCGGGGACCTTATACATACGCACACACACACATATATGTATTGATAGATAGATAGATAGATAGAGAGATATAGATATAGATATGTATATACACATATAAATGTATGTAGGTATGCCCGCCTACAGATTTACAGGCAAGTTTCCTAGGTGAGGCCCGGGCAAAGCAGAATAGAGAGATGTATATATGTATATATATATATATATATATATAGAGAGAGAGAGAGAGAGAGAGAGAGAGACATATGTATATATATGTATATATATATATATATATATATATATATATATATATGTACTAATATGTAAACATATATATAGAGAGAGATGTCCATATGTATTTCTGTATATATAGAACTATACACATACATACATATAGCTGGGGCAAGATTTATGTGTGCGTATATATATATATGTATGCATATACACATATATGTCTGTCTGAGTACATTTCATTAGACATATAGATGTATATATGTATATACAGTGATATATCCAAACACAAGCACGCGTACACAGACAAATATACACAAAAAAAAAGCACACAGGTCCGCCGGCGCGAGAGTAGGCATGCCAGCGCACGTACATATCCCAACATGTCCGCGGAAATCAGAACCCTTACCAACTCAAATGGCACGAGAAAATTTGGAACATACGTTTTGGGTGCACGTTTCTAGCAGATTAATTGTCCCTTTCCCACCCAAATGTCTTTCAGTGCCTGCTGCTGTCTGCGACCAGGGAAATGTGATCATACATCTCCTCCCGGTAGAACAGGCCGACGTGGTGGGAGACGAGGCCCCACAACAGCACCCGGATGTCCCCCCCGACTCACCGGCCGCAAGCGATGGTAGGAGAACAGCCCATTTGTCTAAAAAGGCATCCTAACCACAGGGACCAAGGCTAAACCACCCCCCACCCCTCCTTCTCGTTCTGTTAGATACAATCATAAACGGAGAGGAGCCAGTCCTACACAGCACGCAGCTGCCACTTGCGGACCACCACACAACCATGCCCAATGCAACAGCAGGGGGACAAACCGAACTTGCAGAAATCCGGGGTAAGTATGGAGTCACCTGCTGTGCATGTACACGTATCAGTGGGAAGACACCTGAATTAACGGCATGGGCGCAACGCGGGCGCACAAACATATAGATAGAGATGGCTCCGCAACGACCGATATATCAGGGGCCCAACAAAGATGTATTTCTCCGCTGTGCACGCATGGTGTGCCGATGAAGATGCATGCCTACTGATGGGAGGGGTGGGGCCTGGACGAAGTGGGGATAGCAATGCTTTCCTGGGGAGGATTATGGGGGCCCGGGGGGACCTGGACACTGAAACAGCGGGAAAGGTGAACCTCTACTCACATCTGCAGCTCTTCTTAATTATCCCACTTCTTTCCTTGCCTGCAGCACCACCTCCAAGGATTGTACGCCGCCTGCGCGGCGAGGAGGATATGCCGGACCGCAGGGCAAGGCGGGGCGAGCTTATTGCCAAAACTATAATAGAGGACTCTCGAAGGCAGGGCCGCCTGAACCGGCAGCTGGCACGGCGGCAGCACGGGTCACTCGTGCAATCTATGCAGGCGGAGGCACTATCAATAGACCGCCTTCTGAGATCGTACCGCAGAGACATTAATATGAGCTGCAGGTACAGGGAGCGTATGTCCCGCCACATGACGGCTCTACTTAGGGTTTGTGAGAGGTCAGTGGAGGAGCAGATGAAGAGGACATTGGAGGAGAGGAAAAGAACGGAGGTGATGGAGCGGGCTTTGAACATACTGCAGGCATCACGGGGTTCTGGGCGGGATGCCCCAGGAAGGTGTGGGGCAAGACCGCAGGCACGGCCGGTCTCCCCTACCGCCATGGTCTGCTCTCAAATCCTTTTTGGGGCGGTAGGCGATGAGGAGGGGACCGAACCAACGTGCCTTGCTCCCAGCACCCAGCCCAGTCAGACTGTCTTGCCGGAGGACACAACGCAGGGTAGTTGTCAGGTACCGCCAACCTTCCCTCTCCCAGCCTCGCAAACCCCGCTTTCCCAGAGTGGGCAGGGAAGAATGAGAAGGGCCATTAAAAAGAAAAAAATTTACTCCCCCTCCTGAGGGGAAAAAAGCTCCTTGTAAAAAGTTTGTTCCCAAGTTCTGTTTTGTGGGAGGCACTTACTTAAGGTTGTGGGTGGACCGTTTACAGATTGCACCAAGTTGACATGTGTTGTTGTGAAGTTGTGGTTGTTTTTGGTTTGCAAATATTTATTCTTAATAAATGCACTTGCTTTGTCTTTGGCGGTGTACGGTTATGTGCTAGGACAGCATTGTATATTGCTTTTAATGTCCCGGGGTTGGTGGGAGTGGAATGGTCCTGTTTGCCAGCACAAAGGAGAATGATGTGTGCCATACTCCCAAATACAGATGTGCTGGCGACAACGCATGTTCCGTATGTTACTGCAACCTACGGCCTCCAGGGTAGCTAAACGCCCCACTCCCATCCATGCATCCATGCGGGAGTCGGATGTTACCCCACCCCTTGGGATGTGTGATCATGTCCTAGCCGGTGGAAAGCCTTTACGGTATAACCACAGCTTTGAGGGACCTTGCTTTTTCTCCTTTGCCACCCCAATGTTCCAAGCAGGCTAGCGCAGGGACAGGGCCAAAGAGAAAATGCATTATTTGTGGGCCAGGAGGGTATACGTGCACATGTGATGGTATGTCGATGGAGAGAGCAGTATGTGCCTCGCTGCATGTGATGGTATACATACATGCATACACATATATATATATGTGTGTATATATGTACATGTATCTTGATATATCTGTATATATATATACACGCACAGACAGATATACATTTATATATATATATGTATATATATATATATATATATATATATATATGTGTGTGTGTGTGTGTGTGTGTATAAATAAGTACAGACATATATACACGTGTATCTATGTAGAGGGAGAACTACACCCACACAGAGATATATGTATGTATATGTGTGTATGTCTATATCCATATGCACCCACATACATATATATAGGCGCATACAAACACACATACATGTATATGTATGCATACAAACACAAACACATATGCACGTAAATATATACCCAAATATGCATATACACCTATACATCAATGTACACATATACATGGGCATAGGCACATAACTACGTATACACCGATACAGTACCATAGATCTATTCATCTATATGTATGCATATACCTACATATATACGTAAACAAACAGATACACATGTATATACATGCATACATAGATAGAATAGATAGATATAGGCAGAGAGAGAGCGGGAGAGAGAGAGATGTGTACATGCATGTATAGATATAGGAATGGAACAAGGCATCCATAGGGATGAGTACGCTTCTGGGGGGCCCCAGGAAAGTGCCACAGAATGTCCCGGGGACCCAAAGCAATGTATGCACCATACATAATTCCTGGAAGTAACCTACCCATACATAGATGTCATTTGAGAGTGTGCAGGTGCCAGCAAGCACACAAAGGAGGGAGAGGGCAATGCCAGGGGGGATAACAGGAATGCGAGCGCTATATGTGCATGCACACACAGCACACCAGGGACATGTAAATGCACGCCACCGGGTGTCTCTGTGTATGCATATCGTGCTATATATATATGCACAAAAAATAAGTGCATATATATATACACACTGCTTGCATATACCGCTATACCGGCAGACTAGCAATGCACAGTTATGTGGGGTGGGAGGGAACCAACCCGCCCGTAAACACACATACCGTTGGAAAGACAGGGAACCGGCGAAGGGCACATGTGCAAACACATCAAAGCATCACAGCACCTGCAATCTATCCAGCTTTTATTGAGCTAAAAGAGACAATCTGGCCATATGTTGGATTTTTCACCCCCGCTCTGCAATCATGGCCGCTATTGCAGCCCGCACCCGTTCCCCCTCCGTGTGGTGCCGCCGTTCTCTTTGAGGCTGGTGCTCCAGCGCCATTGGGGGAAGATGTAGCTCGGCGGGGGCCTCATGGGCGTTGAGGGCATGACCCTTAGTCTCACAAATGTTGTGGAGTACCACACAGGCCGACACCACGGTAGCGAAGTGCTCTTCCCCAACTGTCAACCTCGCACCCAGGCACCCCCACCTCCCTTTAAGGCGCCCAAAAGCACGCTCAACCACACTGCGAGCCCTGCTCAAGGCCATGTTGAAGTGCGGCTGGACGTCCCGCAGTGCTCCACCGTACGGCTTCATGAGCCACCGCCGCAAGGGGTATGCTCCATCCGCGATTATAAGGGGGGGGACCAGCACGCCTCTGATTGTGATTGTGGGATTCCCAGGGACAAATGCACCCTCTTCCATGGCCTGGTAAAGTGATGAGTGCCGGAAAATGAAGGCATCGTGGTTCCTGCCAGAATAGCCCGCCTCAATGTCCAAGAACAGTCCAGTAGCAGAAGTCAACCCTTGCAGGACTATGGAGTGGCCGTATTTCCGGTTGAAGTAATCTTCGGCCCTAGCCCTGGGGGGATGTATTGGGATGTGTGTCCCATCCAGAGCGCCGACGCAGTGAGGGAAGCCAAGCTGCTCGAAGCCTTGCATAACCTGAAAGGATGGCACCCAGAGGAAAGGGGATAAGAAGGAAAACACAAGTGTAAGCACATGGCATGGTTCTCACAGGCCATATTTCAACATTCCCAACCCCAAAGCAAAACCCACCTTCAAATGATTGCTTGCAGAAAGACCAAACCCTAAGGGCCCACCCCCCCCACAAAACAAAGGCATGGGGATCTGTGCAAACATGAGTGGTGCTGAAGTATGCGCCCCCAGTCCTTTGCTGCCCGCGCAGGCGTAGGGCCACCTGTCTGAAGAAAGGCAAACACATATACAGATCAAGCATACATGTCAACTGTCCTTTCACCCGAAGCCACCACGGAATAAGTTAAACTGCCACCAAGAAGTAGAAGTGCCAGCCAACACATCACGGCCTGAGCATGCGGCAGGGGCAGAGACAAAGGGGCAAGGGAAAGAAAAAGCGCAGCGGAATATAGAAGGGGGAATAACCTCCTGCTTAATGGTCCCATAAAGCAAAAATGCATGCAACGACGTGACAGCCTCATAAACAGGAAGGATATTCACCGAGCACACTCACCTCTTGGTAGTTGCACAGGCAGACCGTCTTAGGAAGTAACTCTATTTCTATGGCCTGTATGACTTGTATGCAGATTTTGGCTGCAGTCGACGCCCCAATCTGGAATTGCCGTGCCACGCGACGGTAATTTAGGGGTCCAGACAACCACCAGATTGTGATAGCCACCCTCTCTTGCACGGAGATGGCCCTCCTCATAATTGTGTCCTCTGCCTCGAGGTGGGGGCGCAGTGCATCAGCAATTTCGAAAAGGGTGGTTGAGGACATGCGAAAATTCCTTATCCACATGTCCTCATCCCACAGGGCCAAGACCTCCTCTGTCCACCAACTCCGGCAAGGCTGCGGCCTGACCCACCACCTGCGTGGGCGTGGGAGAATGGCTCCATGGAACCCCCTGCCAACAAGGTGTAGGGCACTCAGGATCCTCCATCGCAAGCCATGTGCAGAGAACCCTACCAGGCCACGCCGTTGCAGCCAACGACGGAGAACGCCAAGAACAGCCCTGCGCCTCTGCTCCTGTTCGCGCTCCACTCTCTCAAATTCCTCAAGCAACAGCAGGATATGCTGCACAACTATCTCCATCTCGAGAGCAGCGACGAGGATGCCCAGACGATGGCACAGATCGAAATGGCGGCCGCGGAACGATAGCGACGGAAACGCAATGACGACATCGCTCGCCGGAAGTGACGAAAAAGGCACCAGACAGTCATGAAGAGCTTGTGCGCATGTCCAGGAATGTTGTTATCGAAATCTTGCTGCTATAGTGTGCTCCTCGGTAGCGCTTTACGCGCGGGGGTATTATCGCGAAAGCGTCAATAGCGCTATGATGCCAGTTGCGTGTGCTGGCTGTTTCCACCCATGGGGAATGAAAGCGCTTTTTTAGTGGAATGATGCTTTAATCGGTTTCTTGCCACTTTTACAGCAGCGTGGGATAAGGTCACTAGAATATTGGGGGTTGTGTGTGTTGCTATTTTTTACAAGCAAGCATCCTTGAATGTGTGCTATTAACTTCAGATAGGAACTTAGGATCTGTTCTGGAGGACTTTTTAAGAGAAAAGTCTCTCTGAGTTTAAGTGAACTGTCTAGTTGAAGGAACTTACTTACAGTTTCATCTTGTTTAATGGTTCATTTTACTCAGGAAAAACTAGGGGCCATTTTTAAATCAAACCCTGGTACTAAATCAGCACGTATATTTTGTGCTCTCAAATTTAAAGAAACAAGTATAGGGAAGTGGTCACTTTCTGTTCGCATTATCACCTTAAATTTTAAGATCCCATTTAATAAGTTGTATGATACAATGAAATAGTCTATTGCTGAAGCTCTGTTTCCAGACACAAATGTGAACTCTCCTTGTTTATCTTCCTTAGTGCTTCCATTTAATATTACTAAATCTAAATGGTTTGTTAATTGCAGGAGGCAAAGACCAGAAAAATTACAAATCTTATCCTTAAACTGCCTGGCGGGTATCAGATGGTTATTTTCTATTTCAGGAGGATGTTCTCCAAAGTGGTTATAAATTGTCTCATCATTAGGTCCGCATTATAATCACCTGCCATTATTATAGGTATATCTGGATGTAATACTATTATACTATTGATAAAGTCCTGTAGTTTAAGCCACCTTCCTTAATTGTTTTTCTTTGGTGGAGAGGGGAAAGATAAACATTAACCAGTAACAAAGGAGTATGACCTAGATTAACAACCATGGCAACTGCAACATTTTGCAGTGAATTGATACTGATAACAGAAACATGCAGCTTGGTAGAAATCAAAATCCCAAGACCACCCATAGCCCAACCACCCCTTACACTGGGCTCTGCTTGTAGGGAATATGTCTCAAAACCGTCTGATTCTAAATTCTCATATTCCCAGGTTTCTTGTAAGAAAATGATGTCAAATTTTCTTATAAAATTATTGAAGGAGTGGTTGGTACACTTGCTGCGTCAGACAGCAATATTCCAGGATACAAGGGCTAATTAACTATTCTACTGAGCTGACTTGTGTCAATCTACAGGATATAAAAGTTTGCTGATGGAAGGTTCCACAGAGCTGTATTTTAAGGAGTGACCCTCTCTACGCCTCAAAGGACCTGTGGCTATTACTGAGGGACTATCAGTCTCTGATGACCTGTTGACTACCATGTTACTCTTTATTTGGGAGTGTAGATAACCCTCAGGTTGTTCTAAAGTGACGGGTTCTTCTGAATCATCTTCAATAATAATCAGAGGTATTTATTCTGCTTACATTTGATATATATGGCTTAATGATTTTACATGGTGGTATATCAGCTATTTTGGGCCGGATCCTAATTCCCATTCTCCAAGCTCCCTCATTGTAAGCCATGCAGATGTAGTATCCTTACCCAAATCTGTAGGTTGAGTTATAATTACAGGAGCTTCAATTTTGTATGCTTTTTCATAATTCTGTTGGAGAGGGTTTATTTCCACAGAAATAAATGGAGATGGGTGGATGGTTTCTCAGCCCACAATTTTAATTCATGACAGTACGCTAGCTCTATTAAGGGGGGAAGCAGACGGGAGCTTCCCGTGTGCCGCGGGACGGAGCGCCGCTGGACCGCGGCAGCCACACCGCGGCGCACCGTCGGCGACTCTAAAAGGAGCACCAAATTGGCGCTCCCTTTAGATTTCAGGGAAAGTGCGCCCTAAAAGCGGCGGGCGCACTTTCCCTGACTCAAACGCTGCGGCACGTGCGGTCGCCGTGGCGTGAGGTCATCCTCAGAGCGCCAGCTGTGCGGAGGGCCGCCGACTCCGAGGGCGACCTCAGGAAGAGGAAGGGCCGCCACTCGTGCGGCTGCCCCTCCTCTTCCCTGCCCAGAAGACGACTCTATTAGTCGTCTGCCGAGGCCCTAATTCTGGTGTCCAGAGCGGGTTTTGTCCATTTTGGGTCTTCATCCCTTTCATTATTTTTTGTAAGCAGGATCATAAACAATCTAATCTGAGTAAAATATCACTCTGAACCTCTACAGATAAGATGCTGAAAGAATGCAGCAGGTCTTTTTCGGTTTCATCAAAAAGATCCTTTCCCGGGATCATTGAAGGCAAGGGTTTAGAAGTCTCGAGACTATGATGTTCCTTAATATTTTCTTTGGCTACAACTGTGGAGTTATCATCAGAAATACCAATATCAATCAGCTTTTGACAAACTTTAACCTGTGGAATTTTTGAAATGTATGCAGCACGTGGCACCAATGATATTGGTGGTGCTACATTTTTGAAAAATCTTGTCACATATATGTCTCTCCGCCTCAACTTGTCTCTATGGTTATACACCCTTGCAGTAATTATTTGTTTTCGAAATGTAACCACTACTCTTACACAAGTGCTTTTTGAATATAGATACTCAATGTATGTTAGATCTACAATATTATTGAGGACACCAGGAATAAATTCCCCTAATACATTCCATAGATGGTTTTTACGTTCCTCATGGGATAGAATTCCTGTAGGCTTTGGGTAATTTAATAAGACTAATTTGGTTTCACTTAATTTTAATTTCCAATAACCATCTGTTGAAGGTCTCTCCTTAGGTACTTTGGTTATTCTATTTCTGTTTTCTAACAAGACATGTGCCCATGGATCTTGAACAGATGGATTCTGCAAAGAATCCATATGTAATGTAGAAGGTGAGTTTAGGGAGGCCAATATGGTATCAGGATTTTGCTTAGGTGATTTCTGCTTTTTCCTTATTTTTGTCTTTTTTGCTGTTGTTCCAGAATATATATATATATATATATATATATATATATATTGATATTAAACTACAGTTGTTGTCTAATAATTTGTAAAGATTTTTAAAATTTGTTCTTTTCTTTTTTTTTACTATTTTACAGAGTTTAACGTTTTTCTCTTTCTTAACTTCGATAGTGCTCTTTTTACTCTGTTTAGCCTTATCAATTTTATGTCTCTCATTTGGTGGACTCATCTCAAAGTTCAGAGTGGGGCCCTTGCAATCACTTACAAGTTTGCAGGTGTCTACTAGAAGTGTAATAACCTTATTACAGTCTCCCAGAAAACTTTTCATTTGTTTAATATCTTCTGTCAAAGCGATCAGCCACTCAATAATTGATAATTCATCTATATCCATTACATTATGGGATGCAGATGAAATTGGGCCAGTATTTTTTGTTGAAAATTCAGAGATTTGCCTTAACATTAACTCCTCTAGTTGGTCTTTCTGATTTCTCTCACATATTTCTATGCTTTGTGAGGAGGTCAGGTTGGAAACTGTACTATCTGTGTTACTATCTCCATTGTTAACATCAGTATGAGCATTATTGACAGGAGAGGTCCCTTTAGAATCAATATTAATTTCTGGAGGCTCTTGGTTTAGTGTCACATCTTCTCGTTCCTTATTTACATAAAATTGTGTAATTTTTGTCTGCATACTCGGCTTCCTTAAAGGAGATTTAATTATTAATGGGGTAATACCATGGAGTTTATAGTTGCTTCGAGTCATCACCATGGCTTTATTTTTGCTTGGGCATTTCTTTAGAACTTCTGCCTAGGGCTGCAAATAAAATTTGTTAAAGCCTTATTCTTATTTTAAAACTGCAGAACATTGAGCCTTTCTGCAAATTTTTGAAGGCCTTTCTTTGGGTCTTTCTAATTTACACATTTTTTTTTAAAAAAAATTATCACTTACAATTTTAAGACAGAGACCATAGCCATTCAAAATCCATTCAAAATCTAATTGCTTGCTTATCTTACAAAGTGTGTGGTGAAGGTAGATCTTTATTGGATTCACACCGCCAGCGCTGGACTTGCTGGGACCGCACCATCTCCTCTAGTTCCAAGTGTGGAATGGAGATGGTCCTGGGCGTACCTAGGGCCAAAACGCCCAGTCCCGCTGCTACCGCCACACTCCCGAAGGCAGGAGCTCTTCTGGGGTGTTTTATACTCCCAGCCTGAATGGCTGGAACCACGCCTCTGCTGCCTCTGGGGTCCTGGGTGGAGTGGGGGATGGTTTCCCTGGGTGGGCAAGCCCACGGCCAAAACGCCCAGTCCTGCTGCTACTGCCGCGCTCCCCAGTGTTGGAGTAAAATTCAGTAATGGGGCATATAATCAACAAAATAACCCTAGCCCTTAAACTTATAACCTAAATCCCCAGAAGCTCACAGGTGCCTTGGGAGCTGGCTCTGCTGCTGTGTTGCTGCTGGGCTTCCTCCTTTGCTGCCAGGGACTCTGGGGCAGGGCTGAGAGAGTGCTTTATGGCTCCAGAAGTTCACAGGTGCCTTGGGAGCTGCCTCTACTGCTGTGTTGCTGTTGTTGCTGCTGGGCTTCCTCCTCTGCTGCCAGGGACTCTGGGGCAGGGCTAAGAGAGTGTTTTATGGCTCTAGAAGCTCACAGGTGCCTTGGGAGCTGCCTCTGCTGCTGTGTTGCTGTTGTTCTTTGTGTTCTTTGTATGTCCATTTGTTCTATGTGTTCTTTGTATGTCCATTTGTAACACAAACAATTTAGAAAGTAAATTCAATTTGTAATTACTATCCGAATAAACTGTATTTTTAATATACCAAACATGATCATTTTATACCCAACCAAATTATACATAATATATAATATGCTTTAAAGTAGCGAAGTAACTTTCAATCTGTACATGTTGTCAATATCACATTTTCCCCATTTTTTACAAAAATATCCATCCCACTCCCACCCACCCCCAAGAAACCCAGTTCCAGGGGAATCCATCCTTCCTCCCATGGCTTTGTGATTTCTAAGTAGTATAGATGACACCTCTTTTACACATTACATTTCAGATTGGTCATGATATGTTTTGGATAATACACATTAAAGTTAAAAAAGCAAAACAAGAGGCTTCTGTATCATTTTAGTCTTTGGTTTCCCAGATGGCATCCTCATGTATTTCTAGCCTAGCAAAATGCCTGTTATGCATGTATTGCAAGGCCTCCAGAAGGGCTAAACTTTATAATTTCATCCCACTGCAAGTCTCTCTAGGAATGAGAGCCAGGCAACTCAATATCAGAAGTGGTTTGCAGGTTTCAATTCATTGCAGCAATATCCTCAATAGTAATCCCCATCTTGTTTTACTTTTCCCAGTATGAGTGAAGGGCAACTGTTCATTTGTATGAGAAAGAGTAAATTAGTGTGGTACACTCTTGAAAAAAAAAATACAGGTTGATATCCTGTATCTAAAATGCTTGGGATTAGAAGAGTTTTAGATTTTGGATTTTTGGGGGCTTTGGAATATTTGCATATACATAAAGAGATATCTTGGAGAAACCCATTTATGTTTCATATACATCTTATACTCATAGCGTGAAGATAATTTTATACATAGTATTTTTAATAATTTTGTGCATGAAACAAAGTTTGTGTGCATTGAACCATCAGAAAACAAAGATTCACTATCTCAGCCCATGTGGATGATTTTGGATTTTGGAGTATTTCGGATTTCAGAATTCTGAATAAGTGATACTCAACCTATAGGAGCTGAAGTAAAATCTACTTCCTACCTTAACCTCACTCCTGGTTTCTATTTCTCGGCTGTGGGACAGAATGCTGGAAGGAGGGTATGGAATGTGAAGAACTGATAAATATCTGTATGTATGTCCTTAATTTAAAACAAACAGCCCATTTGGCAAATTTCTAATGAATCCCAGATGAATGTAGCTGATCAATAATATATATATATATATTTGTTTAGTTTAGTTAATGAATAGAAATTAATAAATATATTAGCAAAACATTTTGGCTTATGCCTTCTTTGTTTTTACAGAAAACAAAAAGTAAGGTGCAAGGAATGTAACACAACAAAATTCAAAAGCAATTTAGAAGACTCTTGTTATGAACATTCTTAAGTGGTTAGCAGTGTTAAACTATTTGTGTGTGTGTGCGTGTTTGTAAAAGATCCTTATTTTCATAAGATCTTTATTTTCAATTCTCACTGTCTTTTTGAATTTCTGTTGATAACATTAGGACCACTCTGTGGACGTTATCACACTGGCCCTGAAGCAGAAAGAATGCTGCAGCATTCCTGCAGCATTCCGGTTCTTTTTTCCGTGTGTTCACACGACGTCGCACATAGCCCCGCCCTTCCCTGCATCATCCCTGCATCCTTACGGCATCATTTCAGTTCTTTTGAATTCTGGGCATCTTGAGGAATTACAATTGCGTGGCCGGAATGATGCCGCAATGATGCAGCTTTCGCCGTATGTATGATCACGAGATCCGAATGTGGAACATTTCCCCATCATGGCCCATGGTTCCCCGCGTTATTTCTCGTGGATCTGTGAGGAAGCATCTTATGACGTGTGCTTCCTGTTTGGATCGGGCAACAAACAGAACGGGTAAACATGGTCCTCTCTATTATATTTTAAGGCAATCTAGTTTTCTTTTGGGATATGTGCTGTCGCGCGACTAGTAGGGGTTGGGGGGAAGCAATTATTAGGGATGGTTTTGTTGCTCGGAATTCGGGGGGGTGGCGGGGGAAAAATATCTTTGTTTTCTGATGTTTCTCTTTTCTTAGGTGTGGATACCTTGCTGCCAGCAACATCCCTGAGGTCGTGGTGCCTGGTCTATTCATCCTGACGGTTATCTGATGTGTGAGTGTTATCTTGATTAAATGTATTTCTGGGGCGCCCTTGTTCTTGCACACTTCTTTGGGTTTCTGTATATATAAGGGGGGTGCAGACCAGTGGAGGCAGTTATTTGGGTAGAAGAATAGAGTGGGTGGTGGATAGATAGATAGATAGATATATGGATGGGTAGGTAGGTGGATGGATGGATGGATGGATGGATGGATGGATGGAAAGTTAGATATATGGGTGTATATGTGTATATATATATATATATATGTGTGTGTGTGTGTGTGTGTGTGTGTGTGTGTGTATATATATATATATGTTGATATATATTGATAGAGGGAGAAAGAAAGAGAGAGGGGAGAGAGAGGAAGGGAGAGAGAGCCCTTGACTTTGTGTAATTTGGCAAGGCACCAACACTATTTTGTCAGAGAAGGCAAAAGACCTTGTAAAAACTACACATCCCAAAATTTCATAGGCTAATACTATAGCATTTAAAAGTGGTGTCCATATGCATAATTTTGACAGTGCAGCTGCAAGAATTCATCTACTATACATTGTAGAAATAATGCATTTTAGCTGCCACAGCTCCATTGCTGCAGAATCCTGGGATTTGCAGTTTGGTGAGGCACCAGTACTCTTTTGTCGGCCTAGCAAAACTACAAATCCCAGGTTTCAACAGGACGGAGTTGCATCCCTTAAAAGTGGTATCAAACTGCAATATTTCTACAGTGTAGAGCACCCTGTGATGACTCTTGAGATATCTTGGAAGAGGAAGAGGTGGCACTGCTTTTCTCTCCCCCTCCAATAAAGGGGTACAGTAGTTTTTCGTGGGGGGGTAGAGAAACTAGTGTGTGCCAAACAAATCCTCCTTTTCCAGAGGAAATGTCCTCCATTTCATCTACCCTCCTTCTGCCCACAAGGACTTCCACAATGTCCTCCATTTTGAGCATGACTGAGAAGCATTTTCTGGGAAGGTGTTTGTCTCCCTTACCACCACCACCACCACCACCAATTAAAAATTTTTTAAAGGCCTTTAAATGGTGATCCGGGGGGGGGGGGGTTAAGAATAACTAGCACAATTTTTAGGCGTTATTTTTCCCTGCACACTTGAAAACCAAGGAAATTATGGCACTACACTATTATGGTGCTGCTATTCCACTTTATCTGCTCAGGCTGCCTCCTGTTGCATTCTGGGATTCACAGTTTAGGGAAAAGACAATTGGGATATTCAGCCGGAGTTCTTGGGCCTCACTGAACTACAAACCCCAGAATGCAACAGGAGGCAGCCAGAGCAATAAAATATATATGAATGTAGTGAGATGATGTCCCAGCACATACACACACGGCAATCCCTTCTCCAGGCACCTCAACTCCCCCTTTTAGGCAATCCCTCAGGATTTGTTTTATTTAAAACTTTATTTAGTGGTTCTCAAACTTTGGTCCTCCACGAGTTTTTTGGGGACTCCTAGAAGCCCCAGCCAACTTGGCCAATGCTAAGGAATTGTGGGAGGTGAAGTCCAAAACAACTGAAGGACCAAGGTTTGGGAACAATTGTTTAGTTATCTCCTTCCTGGCAGGAAAATTGACCATTTTGTAAACTCCACACTCACATCCCACAGTTAGTGGTTTCTCTGACTCCTTTGCCTCACAGAAATGTTTTCATCCCCTTTTCGATGGCTCAGAAACGTCATTTTCTTAGTGGGGGAAGTCACACTCTCTCAGCCTCTGAGAACGCCAACAGCAGACCTCCTCTGATCACAGGCTGACCAGTTGTCATAAAGACAAAGGTGGACAATGCACCTCGAAATGTAGGTCATTCAAGGAAAATGCAGGACACAACCAAATAAAAGCCAAAAACACTAGAATAAAAATAGGTTTGTTTTTCTCATGCTCAAAATGAAGGACATATAAATGTAGGACATGTCCAGGGAAAGGAGGTCTTTAGTCGCCCTGTCTGGACAGGGTGACCAGAGGTCCTAGCAACAAAAGAGGACAAGGCCCCCATGATAGTGTTGCCTTGGTTGTTTGTTGTTGTGTGCTTTCCAGTTGATTTCATCTCTTGGCAAGTTTCTTCAGAGGGGGTTTGCCATCTGAGGCTGAGAGAGTGTGACTTGTTCAAGGTCACCCGGTGGGTTTCCATGATGGAACCAGGATTTGAGTCCTGGTCTCTCGGTGTCCTAGTCCAATGCTCGAACCATTACACTACACTGCCCTTCTTAGGGTTGCCATAAATAAAATATGACTTGGGGGCACACAACAACAACAATCTTATGCATTGTTTTGGAAAATATTATATAAGTTCATTTTATGGTACATATCCCTTATCTGAAATGCATGGGACCAGAAGGATGGCTCCACAAATCTCCAAGCACATGTTTCCATGCTCGGACACCCTGTTGTGAGGGGGAGTTTTACAAATGTTTGTTTGTGCTGTTTTCCTTTTGCGTGCATTTCACTGCTCTAGGGCCTGGGCTAATAATATCTTGCACTGTTCTGAATGAGATATTACTGATTTATAATGTAACAGGGACACTATTAGTGTTAATCTATTCTCGTGGTCCATTCCCATTTGGTTCTAGTAATGTTCCTTCTCTCTCTTTCAGATACACCTTGTGACATCCTACATATCTAGATGCTGGTGGAAAGGAGTGAAAAGGGTGCTTCGAGTGTGTGTGTGTGTGTGTGTCTGTTTCCAACATCTCACCTCAGCAAATTAAAGAGCTATGCTGTGCAACCTTTTTAACAAAAAATAAATTATTTATTGTAATCACATAATTACTGTGTTTTTTTCTTTTTACACTTTCATGTTTTTTTAAAAAAATAAAAACAGGGGGAGGGAGGGAGAAATTAATAAAAACAAAAAAAACTCTGTCTGTTCACACACACGGCAGAGGGGGGTGGGATGGATAAAACAACAAAAAATCATTAAAAAAAACTCTGTCTATTCACAGACACGGCAGAGGGGGGTGGGATGGATAAAACAACAAAAAATCATTAAAAAAAACAACCTCTATCTGTTTTCACACACACGGCAGAGGGGGGTGGGATGGATAAAACCACAAAAAATCATTAATAAAAAAACCCTCTCTGTTCACGCAGACAGAGATAAAACAACAAAGAATCATTCCTGTTGTGGCGATCCGTGCACCCTCAAATGGTTGACCCACATATCGAGTTGATCCACCTTCCGTTCCAGGGCACCGATCCTCTCCATCATCTCCCCCACAGTGCGTGCCAGGCTGGTGATGAGTTCTCGAACTGTAGGTGTAGGGGGGGAAAAAGAGAAAGAAATCATTACTGCTTGTTTGCTCCATTGTTAGATGTTTGCCCGTGTTGCATTATTTACTTGTTTTCCCCTGGTAATGTCCCATACCTACCTGGGCGTTCTTCTGCCATGTCTTGTGGCTCGGGGGGGGGGGGGTGATCCTCGTTGGCTGGCTGTGGAACAGCCTGCTGCTCCACAGCGTTCCCCTCAGCAGGGTCTGCTTGCCCCTCCAATGGGGGAGGACTGGCTCTCCCTCCTCCCTCTTCTTCATCCTCCTCCTCTTGGGGTGGCGGGCTGCCCTCTGGCCTTTCTGGCACTTGCCCCTGGGGCTCCACGGCTTGTGCCTCAATTTCTCCTGCAACTAAGTCATAATAGAACAGGGTAGATTACTTGTGGCAGACATTATTGGCATTAACATTGCAGAGCTGATATTTTTGGCATAACTGTAAGGACATGTAAACATAGACATAAGTGCAAATGTACACATATGCACCCCTACATATATACATATATGACAGTAGTGGAGGGGGTTGCTTACCCAGTGATCTTCTGGCACTCCTGAAGTCGGGGCGGCCTGCCTGGTCCCAAAGTCTCAAAAGCTGGCTATAGAATGGAGGCCTGCCTTGTGGAGTAGAGTCCCCATGGAAGATTTGTCTGGCTCTAAAGAAGGCATTTCTGAGGACTTTTACTTTTGACCTCACCTGGGCCACAGTCCTCTGGAAACCTCTACGGGCCAGTTTTCTGGCCAGCCGCCTGTAGATGGCGTGATTTGGTTGTGAGCTTGACCCCATGAGCAGGGGGAGGTGTCTGCTCGCACCCATGATGTCCAGGAGGGCCTCAACTTCGGCAGGCAGCCACATTGGCCACCTGTTCGCCATCTCTGTGGTTTTCCCTATGGGCGATGTACTTCCTTCTCCAACAGGTGTCGCCAGAGCGGAAGCAGGATCATTGCGCATGCGCAAAAACCCGCTGCCTGAATATTCTCCATTGCCCGCTGCACGTGGCGCTCAGTAGTAGCTGGTCGCCTGGAAACATCGCGTCAGCGCTACAGTCGCCATCGCAATAGAATTACAAGTTGGATTTTCGGCTCTTGAAAATTGCGGTTACTGCTATTTATTGAAAGCTATTTCTAGCTTTTATTGATCTTTATTAACTTTTTTTGTCAAAAAAGGATCGAAATGGCTTCCTCTGCTCCAGCTGCCGAATCCCTGAGAAAGCAGGGAAGGGGTGTCGCCTGGACCCACAGGGAGCTCCAGAAGCTCATCCCTCTGTGGGGTGAGGAGAGAGTCCAGAGGTGCTTAACCCTCAACCATAGGAATAGAGAAATTTATTTTGAAATTTCGGAAAAGTTGAAAGAAAAGGGGATCAATTGAACATTGGATGAAGTAAGGAACAAGTGCAAAACCCTGAGGGCAGAGTATAGGCGTGTGTCTACTCATAACAGGATTAGTGGGAATGCCCCTGTTTCGTGTCCTTTTTATGAGGACTTGGAAAAGTTCTTAAAAAAGGGATAGGGCAATATTCCCAAAAAGAATATGTAAAAGTTTGAAAGTAGTGAGGACAGCAGGCAGAGAAGGAGAACAGGGAACCTCCTCGCAGGCAGCCCCTGAATCACCTGGGGAAGGAACATCAACCTTGGCGGAAAATGTGCAAGGTAGGTATTTTTAAAACCATGTGCTTCAAAGGGCCCTTTGGTTTTTTTGTGGGGGGGGAGGGTGGGTAGGTGAGTTGTATTTTGGTTTTTTCAAGGGTTGCTTATAATCCATATATAGCATGCAATTGACCAGTGTTCGCAAAAAAAAGGCTTTTCTTCTTTTCAATGGAATTCTGGGAAATTTTTTTTAAATTGCTTTTAGAGTTTGGGGGGGTGGGTGGGGGGTTGAGGAGGCCCCCCATAGAGAGCCCTGTGCATGCCTGCTTGGTTTCTTGGAGTTTGCCATGGGAAAACTTCTAGAAAGCGCAGCCATGGAATTCTGGGTAATTTTTTAAAATTGCTCTTAGAGTTTGGGGGTGGGTGGGGGGTTTAGGAGGTCCCCCATAGGTAGCCCTGTGCATGCCTGCTTGGTTTCTTGGAGTTTGCCATGGGAAAATTTCTAGAAAGCACAGCCATGGAATTCTGGGTAATTTTTTTAAAAATTGCTCTTAAAGTTTGGGGGGTGGGTGGGGGGTTTAGGAGGTCCCCCATAGGGAGCCCTGTGCATGCCTGCTTGGTTTCTTGGAGTTTGCCATGGGAAAACTTCTAGAAAGCGCAGCCATGGAATTCTGGGTAATTTTTTTAAAATTGCTCTTAGAGTTTGGGGGGTGGGACGTTTAGGAGGTCCCCCATAGGGAGCCCTGTGCATGCCTGCTTGGTTTCTTGGAGTTTGCCATGGGAAAACTTCTATAAAGTGCAGCCATGGAATTCTGGGTAATTTTTTAAAAATTGCTCTTAGAGTTTGGGGGGGTGGGTGGGGGGTTTAGGAGGTCCCCCATAGGGTGCCCTGTGCATGGCTGTTTGTTTTGTTTTGTATCTGGCTATGGGGAAACTTCTAGAAAGCGCTGCCATGGAATTCTGGGAAATTAGCAAAAAATATAGCTATATAGGTAGTTATAGATATATAGAAATACAGATAGATACAGAGAGAGAGAGAGAGAGAGAGATACAGATGTAGATATATAGATATATTATAGATAAATATATAATGTAGATATATATTACATTATAGAAAGATATAGACGAATCTACAACATAGCATAGAATAGTAGATAGATACCAGTATGTTATATATAGAATATAGATAGATCGATATAAAAGGTATACTTGACAGATAGATACAATAGGTATAATAGATATTATAGAGAACTGAAATAGATAGATATAATAGAATACTAGGGGTAAGAGCAGATAGGGGATCCCCCAGTGGAAAGGTCATAGCATCTTTCCTTATTATTTGTGAGACGGCTATGGAGAAATCTCCTGGCCCCACTGCTATGGAATTGTGGGAAATTAATTTCCTGCTAGCGATGGATCTGTATAGATACAGATCTGTGTTCACAAAATAAAATCGCCTCTTTATTCTACCTCCATAGCTGTGCATTGCTGTACCCATGGAATTGTGGGTAGACAGAAATTCTTTAGGATTAGTAATACTGGTATTTGAATGCCAAGCTGTCACATTACATGTATGTTTTCTGTTGTGGTGTCTTGTTGGTCGCAGTACATGTAAGAAAGAAACTCTCCAGTAGTCTCTCTCTCTCTCTCTCTCTCTCTCTCTCTCTCTATATATATACAGATGGACAATACCTGTAGTTTCCAATTTCGAGATAGCCGATGCAAGCTATTTCTTTCTCCTTTTTTGTTCCTATAGTTCTGCCGGAAGTCTCAGAGGGGGAGGGGAATGTCACCCTCCACCTGGTTGCAGTGGAGTCAGTGGAACACCCACCTGTTCGCCCAGTGGAACAGCCAGATTACATGGAGGCGCAAGATCTTCCGGCATCCCCTGCGGCCAATGATGGTAGGATTTTCTCGGATGGTGGGAAGCACGGGAAGAGAAATGCAGCAGCGCAACAGCTCTGAAAGTAGTCCAAACATTGCTAACCCTGTGTCTTTGAAAACTTTTTTTGTTTTTTTGTTCCAGATACAACAATAAGTCAAGAAAGGCCCGTGATGGAGTCCACATGGATGCCTGTAGAGGAGACTCAGGCCACAGTCCCTTCTGGATCCCCAGAACAAGCACCTGCGAGGACAGGCAAGTTCATCGTACATGCTACACGTGACAACCCAGAAAACATAAAAGTGTGTGTGTGTGTTGTGTGTGTGTGTGTTTGTGTGTGTGTGTGTGCACGTGAATATGGATATCAATACATAGTCAATTGAATATGCATGTGTAGGTATGTGCGTGTGGATGCACATGCGCATGTACATACATACATACATACATACCAAAGTGGATATATATATGCGTATGCTTATATGTACACACATGTACACACACGCACATACACACAAATAGAATTTCCAAGGGAGCGGACCTGTGGTTGTACTGCAAGGAATCTCTAGAGTTTAAGAACGTAAGATGTATTTGAGAACTAGAAATTGCGTGCATGCCAACTTAACGTTGTGTTTACATTTTGGATGGTTAGTAATGACATTTCTTTTGGTTTCCCGCAGCACTTGTACGTCACCTCATGCGCCGCACGAGGTCCACACAGCAAATCCCTGATAGGAGAGCCATGAGGGGGGAACTGATTGCCAGGACCCTCATCGAGGACTCCAGGAGGGAGGGCCGCCTCAACAGAGCGCTAGCAAGGTGCCAGCACAGGTCTCTCCTCAGGAACACCAGGAGAGATTCCGCAGCACTGGAAAGCCTTGCGCATTCCTACCGCCGGGACATAACGGCAAATGCACGTCACCGGCAACGCACGTACCGGTACATGGATGAACTTATCAACGTATACCGGGAAAGCGTGCAGGTGCAAAAAAATAGAATGAAGGAGCAACGGAACAGGACCGCAGCCATCCATTCTATGGCCAGGGCCATCCAGCACCTTGCATCCAACAGGCCAGCAACAGACACTCAAGAGGTCCTCGGGAGGACACAAATTCTCTTCAAGGACTCTGGAGATGAGGGGCCAGCTCCATCTTTCCTTGTCTCTTCCACAGAGCCTACCCAGCCACCTCAGGTAGCCAGTCAAAGGGTCTCTGGGAAAAGGCTAATTTAAAAAAAGAAACTCTACTCTCCTTCCTGAGGGTTGTTCTTTCTTTCCACAAAATAATGTTAAATTGTTTTCAGGTTATACATTGTTCTGTTTCGTTATTTATACTGTTGTGTGCTGTTGAAGTTCTTATTGCACTAAGCCAAACTAATAAGAGTTTATAAATGGGATTTTGTGTATGTACATGTGTATAAGTTCATGTTTCTGTGTCTGCACACACACTTATACACAAGTACATACACAAAATCCCATATTTTAGTTGTTTCTATATTGTTTAATATAAATAAATCTATTTATCAAGACATTTGTGTGTTTTTATCTGTAGATTCATTGCTTTATTGCCATCAGTATAAATATCTCTCTTTACATGTTATATCTAAATCTATATCTATCGATCTAAATGTATGTATGTATGTATGTATGTATGTATACATATCTATATAGATTTATATAAATAGATAGATAGATAGATATAGATATTTAATATATAGATATAGCTACAGATATGTGCAGCTACATTTCTATATCTATATATATCTATGTATCTATCTAACAATCTATACATATATGTATACACACATACGTGCATGTACCTGTAAAACAAAAAAGCCAACCAAGCAAGTGTCACAATACTGTGGCAGCGGATATCAAGGAAGCCACCCAAAATAACAGTAAAGAAATAGTTTATTTTTTAACAGCACATATGTAGGTGACAACAGCAAAGGTAAATATAGCACACAGCCCTCACTCCCGCTCTGCTATCATGGCCGCTATAGCTCCACGGACCCGCTCCCCCTCAGTTTGCCTTCGGCAGTTGTCTCTCGCCGACTGGTACTCCTGTGTCATTGGCGGGAGATGCAGTTCACCACTCCGTGCAATGCATGGCCTCTTGTTTCACAGATATTGTGAAGGGCCACACATGCCATCACAACAGTTGCAAAGTGCTCCTCCCCAACAGTCAGCCTAGCTCCCAGGCAGCCCCATCTTCCTTTTAAGCGGCCGAAAGCTCGCTCCACCACACAGCGAGCCCTGCTCAGTGCAATGTTAAATGCCAATTGATTTGGCTGCAGAGCTCCTGTGTATGGCTTCATTAGCCATCGCCGCAAGGGATATGCCCCATCTGCTATTATCAAGGGCAGCACCTGCACTCCCCTGATAGTGGTAGTAGGATTTCCAGGGACAAAAGCTCCCTCGTCCATCACCTGGCACAAGGATGAATGCCGGAAGATGAAGGCATCGTGGTTACGCCCCGAGAAGCCAGCCTCGTCGAGGAAGAGACCAGTGGCCGAGGTCAATCCCTGGAGTACTATTGAGTACCCATATTTCCTGTTATAGTAGTCCTCGGCATTAGCCCTGGGAGGGTGTATAGGGATGTATGACCCATCCAGAGCGCCAACACAGTGGGGGAAGCCCAGCTGATCAAAGCCGTCCATGACCTGCAAGGTAAGAAAAAGGAAAACAGAGAAAATGCCATGAAAAGCAGGGCAAGAGCCACATGTTGATGCTCCCCATCTATGAATTTCTCCCAGGAAAATCCCTTGCCAATTGCCCAGCCATGATTTAGGCCCCATAATTCTCTGGTAGCTATGCACCCCACTGCTTAGCTGTCTGTCGAGTTCTCTGAGCAGATGCTTGTGGCCATCTATAGCCATATACATATATACTACAGAAGAAGCCTACCTTTCAGCTATCCTTATAGCCCGCTTTCCAAATAAATGCACCCCTGACACCAGCCCTTTCAGTAATCTGCTTATATATGTAGGTATGCACACCTGCACATTGCCCACACAAGAGGTAATACCACAGAGGCAAGAGGAATATTAGCAAATTACTAAATTGTTCAAAAGGAAGCCCCAGACCATGCCCCCCATTTTTATGTGGCACAGCAAGATCATGTTACAACAGTAATATTTTACAGTATTATTCAACAGCATAGTTTAATTTAAAGGAAGCAGAGGCCAGGAACACAAGGAGAGGAACCTACCTGGCGATAGTTCCCAAGGCAGACTGTTTTTGGGAGAAGTACCTTCACTATAGCCTTGATGACCTCAATACAGATGATGGCTGCTGTGGACACCCCAATCTGGAAGTGCCGTGCCACTCTTCTGTAATTGAGGGGGGCAGAAAGCCACCATATGGTGATTGCCACCCTCTCTTCCACGGAGATGGCCCTCCTCATTAAGGTGTCCCTGGCCTGGAGCTCAGAGCGCAGAGCCTCGGCGATCTCATAGAGGGTGGATTTGGACATGCGGAAGTTCCTGATCCACATGTCCTCATCCCACAGTGGGATCACCTCCTCTGCCCACCAGTTCCTGACCACCTGTGGCCTGACCCACCACCGGCGTGGACGGGGGACACTGGCAGCATGGAAAGCCCGCCCAATGCGGTGGCGGCAACCAAAAATCTTCCAGAGCAAGGCATGGGCTGTGAAGGCCGTGATGGCATGGCGCCTCATCCAGCGACGGACACCAGCCAGCACAGCCCTCCGCCTTGCCTCATGTTCCCGCTCCACTTTCTCCAGCTCCGTCCACAACTCACAAATCTGTACAAGAACAGACTCCATGGTCACAGCGACGATGCAGGAGCTCAGGCGCAGGGAAGAAACGGCGACCGGACGGAAATGACGTTAGCAAAGCAATGACGACACGGCGAGACGGAAGTGACGAAAATCTTATCTGACGGATGCGGCAAGCATTCCTGTTTCCGCGCATGTGCAAGAACATCCTTGCCGGATTGCGGTAGGAATCTTTCCACCTGTGTGCGATCAGGAGATACGGACCCCAGGAGCAGAATCATCGCGGCATCGTCAATTCCGCAATGATTCCAGTCGCGTCTGGTAACAATTTCCGTCTTGCCGGGTCCATTCCGGTATGGTTCTTGATTGATTCCATCCATCTCTCTTGCCGATTTCTTGCCGCTTTTGAGACCCCAGTGTGATAACGTCCTGTGGCAGTCCTTATGGATTCAGTTGCCTGAGCAGTGGGAGCTGCAGACCAGTCTTCAGTGGGAGGCTGTGCACTCCAGTCTTCTGCTGGAAATGGCTATGTTGGCACAGAGGGCACTTCTACCCCTTCAAACCAATCAGCCACCCCTGGCTGTGGTGGTGCCATAAATTTAGGTGCAGGATCAGTCTATTCACTCTGGAATTCTTCCTTTATAACTGCCTTCTCAGCTGTAGCCTGCACTTCCTTCTCAATCTCTTCAGGATCAGAGTAGAAGTCGAGATCAGGCATGACCTCCCATGGATGCTCACAGGAAATAGTACCACACATATGTTTATGGATGCAGATATTCTCCTTTACATCCAAAATACTTGAAGAAGACAGCACCTCAGTTCCAAACACAGAAAACAGGGGAGGCTGTGGAGTTCTCCGAGTTAAAATGTCTAGCCACTGTTTGTTCAAGCTTTCTGGTCCGGATTGCAGAACTGGGATCCTTGAAGTGTGTACAAAGGGCTGTGACAGTCTTCCCCACATACTGGAGGTGGCATTCTGTATATCTCCATTTCATCATGTAAATAAGATTGCAGGAGTAGCAGGTGATTCTTTGTTTAATATAGCAAGTCCTGTCAGTCTGTGTGCTGCTAAAAGTGGCTGTCTTCTTAAGATACATACAAGTAATGCAGTGCTTGTAATCACAAGAGTGTAATCCACGATTACAGTTGCAGTTGTTGTTAACTGCCATCAACTCGACTTCAACTTATGTTGTGTTTTAAAGATAGCTTTTATGAGCAATATCTGTAGATTAGGTGGCTAGCAGAAAGTTATAAGGCGAGGCTTGGTGATTGCTAAGACATCCAGAATTTCTAACAATGGATAGCTTTCCCTGATTGCCTTATGATAGTCAGGAGATACTGAATGGAAATCTACCACAAATGGAATATATGCTTGATACATGTCTTTTGTGGAGAAGATTTTTCCTCAAAATGATGGTTGCTTTCTTTATGTGAACATGAAGAGGCTATTACCTTTAAAACAGCTATTGCTTGTCTGTTGCTCCATTTATGCTACTTTTCATGGGTGTTTCAGATGTATCTGATTCTTGGAGCAAGCTGTAGATAATATTACTTTTACATAAGAGGGTTGGGGCTGGATCTCTGGAGTTCCAAGTATCAGCATCAGTCGGCTCATTGTGAAGACCAAACATAAAGCCAGCTTGGTATAATGGTTTGAGTGCTTGAGAGATTTGAATCCCCACTCAGCTATGGAAATCCACAAGATGACCTTGAGCAAGTTACACACTCTCAGCCTCAGAGAAAGGCAGTAGCAAGCCTGCTCTGAAGAAATCCTGCCAAGAAAAAACAATAAGAGGGTCACCATAAGTTGGACTTGACTGGAAGGCACATAATAAGTGTGTGTGTGTGTGTCCTTCTAGATGTTGTTGGATTTCTGGTCCTATCATCCCTCATCATTGGCTGTTTTGGCTAGAACTGGTGGGAGCCAAAAACCAACAACATCTAGAGGACCACCTGTCTCCCACCCCTGCATTCAGCATTGTACAGAACACAGCAATAACTACCAGAAGCTTCAGACTTGAGAGTAACTCATTACAAATAACATGCTGCCTGCAATTAATTCCTTTTCAAATAAATGAGGCATAACTAAATTACACTATGGTCGCAATTTAACAAAGGATAACATCAGTCCTTTTGCAGTATAATTGTAACATTTACTTTTGTTGATATAGAGCAGGGGTAGGCAACCTTTCCCCTTTAAGGGCCGAGGGACTTCAGCTCCCAGAATCCCAGGAGCTTTTGGCCAACATGGGACTATTGGCCAACATGGCTGAGGCTTCTAGGAGCTGAAGTCCCTCGGCCCTTAAAGAGGAAAGGTTGCCTACCCCTGATATAGAGGATGTTACTTTTATAAGTACAAAGTATGTGTGGTGTTACCACTTAGATATGCTTTGAACCACAAGTAGTGACTTGTAGCAACCTGATGTGTGTTTTTGAAAAGGTAAAAATAGTTATTTTAATTCATCTTGAGATGTGCTTTAAGTAAAGGTTTACTTTTTTTTAAAGAATTTGGATCTATAACAGTAGCAAATTGCTTTTTACCTCCAAATGGTAAGAAGTTGTTTTTTGCAGTTACTTTGCAGTAACTTTCCATGCTCTGGTATCCATAAAATGCTATGTTCTGGTACTCACATGGCAATTCATACGGTCTGATTATAAAGGTTCTTTCTGGGCACAAGGTCACTCCATGCTTATGAAGACGTAGACTTAGGGCCTGTACTACATGCCATGGCCCCAATCTATCACTTTCCTGCCCCCAAAAGAGCTGGAAAATGCCATTCCTTTTTGGAGTGGCAAAAAGCCACCCTTTCTGCCATGGTGGTGGCTCTTCTGTGCTCCTTTGGTGCAGAATGTCTAAACACTGCACCAAGGGAGCACCCTGATCCCACCCGCCATCTGTTTGAGTGGGCAGTGTGAAGATGATGTGGGGACAGAGTTGGGGCAACCGCTGTGTGGTTGCCACAGACTGACTCCACCCCCAGGTCATCCCTTTTGGCCGGTCTATACTGGCCCTAAGTTTACAAAAGCTTATGCTACAACTTCTTTCACTACGGGTCAAAACACATGGGCAAAATAAAACAGTTTCCTTTCCTCAAAGCAGCTTTGAAGGCAGGGTGTTTAGAGTGACAATGCATGCATTGAAAGTGGCTGGAAACTGGACCAAAGCTGTATTCTAGGACTAAAAACCAAAGCAAAAGAAACCAGGATAGTCTGACTCAAGATGAAAAATGCACATCTTCAGACCTACATATAAACTTCCCAATGCAAGTGCAGGGCTGCAGCAAAGCAAAGAAATGAAAGTGCAACAACTGCAATAGATGTAATTACAATATACACAAATCAAACAGTTCAGCAGGAAGACATGGGGTGAAGGGAGGCTGAAGGGGACATGTAGTGAAGGGTTCCATGATTGTGCTTTGCCAATGTATCACTCACACACTGATGGACCGATGGCCTGTACTGGCAGAGCATCACACATGTGACTGTGCAGCTGATCAAAGAGGCATCCATGCAATGGGATGGCATCTGGTTAGATGTGGTAGGTACTTGGAAGTCGCAGGTAGTGTGTTTGTGCTCTGGTGCACATGTATGGTAAGGAGGTAACAAAAAAATTACCCAGTGGCATGCCTTGATGCTGTGCCATGCATTCGGGCCATGCATATTCAGCCTGCCTTGGAAGGGGGCTATGCGGGCAGCAGGGATTCTACCCTCTTTCAGAAAAAACAGGATCGGACCACTTTTTCCTATTTTTCTGCTTTGGCCCGCAGTTAGTTTCAAAAGTGTCACAAGATCCCTTTGCATATTATTTCATCAGATTCATGGAGCGTTTTTAAAAAGCTCAGCTATCTGTACAGTACAAATGGTTAGAAAGAACATGGAGTAGATGTGTGGGAGCAAAAATGGATCTGAGAAATGAAATTGTTACTCCTCAACTACAAAACATTAGGGTGATAAATTATTTTAGGGAAGAAATGAGGAACAGAGTACTTAACTTCTTAACTTCTAGGAAAAGACAAATCTATCTGTTCCATTTTTGTCTTATTCAATTTTCCCAAAACTCAAGCTCTTTTTATGGAATTTATGAAGAAATTGGAAACCAAGCACCAACAAAATGGAGTTTTCAATCTTCTTCACTTGCCAGATTCAGTAGGTACAGTTATTCACTAAATGAAGAGGACTGAGTCATGTCTACTTTCCTGACATATTACTGTTAAAAATTAAGAACCTGACTTAAAAAAAAAGTGGTGGCAAGAGAATACAGAGATTTGAACTCAGACCAAGAGGTAAGCAGAATAAGTTGGGCTCCAGGACCCCTTGTGGATACCAAAATCCATGGATGCTCAAGACCCATTATATACACTGGCAAATGGCATTTTTTTTTAAATATTTCAAGCTGTGGATGGTTGAATCCATGGATGCAGAATCTGTGAATATGGAGAGCCAACTGTATGATGGGCCAACTTGAATCCCATGGTGGAGAAAGGTGGTATATAAATCCTGGAAAGAATGAATGAATGAATGAATGAATAAACTGTACTCAAAGCTCTCTGCCTCGATATGTGAATGTGTTACTTTTTATTTCTCCCATTTCCCATATTTGATGTTTTCTTAAAAAAAAAATCTCAAGTTCTTTCTATTCAATTTACAAACAAATTTGCCAACTTTGAAAGCTCTTCTTGAAAAACTAGAACAAAATGACTTTCTTGCCTATCCATATTCCTTACTTTTCCTCTGCAAGTCACAGATGGACACTCAGCTTTTTAGATTAAATAATAATAATAATAATAATAATAATCCAAATTCCTGCACCCAGCTTGCCACTGTGACACCTAGTTTTACATTTACTCCTCTTTCACTCCTTTGGACATTTTTTAAACAATGGCATGAAAACCTGGATTTCTTTTTAAATCAATTCCTTATGCAAGAGTTAAACCTACTTGTCTTATGACATATACTTAGTTTCTCTTCCAAATTGCCTTCACTCTCAACAGCTTTTATTCAGAGCTTTAAAAAGTTATTTTTAGCTATATCTCCCAGAATCCCCAGCTAGCATTGACATTAGCCATGCTGGCTGGTAGAATGTAGTTGTTGTGATCCTAAGAGTAATTTGTAATGAGAAGCTCAAATGCCCTCTTATAATACTTGTATTCAGCACTTTCCCCAAGGAGCTCATAATGACATAGCATAATGACATACATAACAACTAGTGGCAGCAACAAGAAAACTGGCAATGAAGGCCTAGGAGTAGGAACACATTGAACACAGTACTTTTCTAGTTGGGGGACACATCAGATTTCTGAAAATGAAAGAATATATTTGATATTAATGTTCACATCCTGACCCCATTTTCTCTGAAATATATCCTATTGATTTTCATGATAGTAATTTACAGGGCAAAATTTAATTTTTTATATGGATAGTAATAGCCAACTAAATTCAATAGACTTTCAAACAAAGTTAGTGTCCCTACATAAAACCTTTCCTTGATGTCCAGACTAGGCAGACAGGACTCTGATGATTTTTTTTTCCAGGAAATACAATTACCTTTGAACTAGTGCAATCAAACCCAGAAATAAAGGCTCTGTTGGGAATTGGGAATTGTGAGTAGATTGCAACCAGACACCCTCTGGGCCCTGTAAAACTAAAAAAATAAAAGAAAAAAGAACAATATGGGTTCATGGATAGCTGAGTGGTCTTGCTGATCATGCTGGTAGTCCATAAGAGAGAAAGGAGGAAACTAAGGCACAGTGAACATACAAATAAAAAGTAGAAAACATCAGTTCTGATGTGATTCTGCAAACTAGTTAACATCCCAAAGGCTTGGGAATGTCTTGGGGGCACTGCCCTTTATATAACCCGAACATAATAAATAAAAGTGCTCAAGTTCATGAAAAGTGTATTTCCCTCAAATAACCATAGGGATCAGCAATAGTTATGTTTTCTTCCCCTTCCCTTTCCTGCACAGGGATCTCATGTTTTATATTCTTCAGGGAATATCATTAGAATGAAAGGAGAATTTGGAAAAACATCCAGTGAATATTACTGGTGAGAGGGAACCTCACTGATATGCCCAGAGAATTTATAGTCTAACCAAAGTCCAGCCTTTCCCATAAATGTTAACGGAAGAGAAATGAGCAAAACCTGAAATCAGAGTAGTGTCAGATTCCTGAAAGATGCAGTGGGGAGAGTGGTGCTAAGAAAGCAAACAAACCCAGCATTGTTGGGTGGTAATAATTTACCCTCAAGTATCAACCATCTTTCAGTGAGCAAGAGATGGGAAGAAACATCTACAATCTAGATCAAAATGTTAAGCAGCAGGCATATGTCATCAGCTCATGAAGCACACATGGCATGAATGAGGAGTTATTAATACCCTTTCTTGGACTTCATCAGTTTAAGAAAGCTCCTACACAGGTAGCTTAGGGAAACATGCCTGATTAATCAAAATCAACTATCTACCATTTTCTGGTTGCATGCAAGCAGTGTGTGTGTGTTCCAATTGCCTGACAACTTATGGCAACCCCATGAATTTCACAAGGTTTTTTAAGGCAAGGAATCCTAAAAGGTAGTTTTGCCAGTTCCTTCCTCTGAAATAGAGCCTATAGCTGCTGGTATTCATTGGCTGTCTCCCATCCAAGTATTAACCAAGGCTGACTCTGCTTAGCTTCCAAGATCAGAGGCAAGCAGAGTATAAATCCCCTATTCCTAAATCTGCATGACAGGTTGTTTCTGATTCCAAAAGGGAGACAGCATTCTGCAGGAAATGGAACTAAACACTCTCTAGGAAAGTCAAGGCCACAACAAACAAACCCTCCCCCCCCCCATAAGCTGGGTTACCTCCCATGAACAAATCTCAGCTACATATATAAAAGAGGTCTTCAATCCCTCACTTCCAGTGCCAACCCTAGATACAATTGGTCCTTCGTATCCACAAGATAACAAAAAATGCAGGGCCTCAAGTCCTGTTGTTTTCAATGGTAGTACAACTACACTGGTGCAGCCGGATGCACACACTGTCGTTGGGGTGTATAGGGTGAAGGACATCCACAGATGCTCAAATTCATAGATGACAAACCCATGGATGGCAAAAGCTAACTGTATTTTGATGTTTGAGGAGAATCCCAAATGGCACCACCATCACTAAAACCAATGCAAAAATATTTCTGTAACTTTCAGATACCCTAGTTCAGGCTTATATCCCATGGCCCCCTCATCAGGATACTTGACGTATGTTGCTTCACATTGATACATGGCAAGGCCTCCCCAGTTTTCTCCTTCATATGATCAATACCACATTCTTTGGCAGAGCCTTTTTGCTTTTGTACAACTCAGATGCTGTTGATTGTAAGCTAATACAAGCCAATAAACATGAGCAACTGATTGGAAATATGCTTCCAAAGGGAAAAATAATTTGGATGCTTCTGAAGGGAAGAATAAAAAAAAATATTACAGACTTGGGGATGATGCAAACCAGCAGGAAGGAGTGGCCAGAAGCGGCTCCCAGCCCAATTGCCCTGCCATTGTTCCAAAAGTAGCGGAAAAGATCCGTTCCTTCTAGGGACAGTTTTGGGCCACCCTAGGGGCATTGCATACTAGCCTAAAGAGCTGGCTTGGGGGTGGAGTTGGGGTGGGGCAGCTGCACACCAGCCACCCCAACCCCAACCTGACACCATTCTGATGCCACGCACCCGGAAGCATGGCACGTGGCATCAGGACACCCTCCTGGCGCAGTATGTAGACACACTGCACCAAAAAAGCATGGAAGAGCCACAGTGCCGGCTCTTAGGATGGCCTTTTGCCACCCCTAAAAGGAGTGGCATTTTGCCGCTCTTTTAGGGGCAGCAAAAGGAAGGATTGGGGCTGCAGCATGGGGTTGCCGCAGCTCCAATCTGCCGCTAGCAGGGGCATCCCAGAGCCGCCCATCTGCATAACCCCTTAGATCAGGGGTAGGCAAGCTAGGGCCCGGGAGCCGAATGTGGCCCCCCAAGGACTTTAGACCGGCCCAAGGCCGGTCCTGCTGCCGCTGCCACTGCTGCCCACCATTATGATATTGATTATTTTTGTTATTACTTGTTCTTGGGGTTTTTTGGCAAAATCTCCACAGGGGTTTTGCCGCCATGGCTTTTCTGGGGCTGAGAGAGTGTGCATGCATATATTTTTTTTTATTTTTTATTTTTTTTTTTAAAAAACCATTTATTTTTAATTTTATTTATTTATTTATTTATTTATGGTGCTTCGCGCCCCCCCCCCCCCCCCCATTGTCTGAGGGACAGCAACCCGGCATCATGTAAATGCCTCCACCTCAGAGTGGCTGGAAGCCAACCCCAAGCAGAAAGCTACAAGAATCATATTAAGCTCTCCAGGCTCCAAGTTTCTTATCCCTAAGAAAAAAAATAGATCTTTAAATTAACTGAAATCCCCTGATTAAGATTTTTTTGTAACCTACTGTGTTGAGGTGGGAAATATTTATCTGTTTCATCTTCTGCTGCTAAAAAAAAAATCCAGATTTTTTTTTAATCTGCAAGTTCTTTCCATACTGAACATGTGATTAGCAAATGTTGATAAATTCTTCACAAACAAAGGGCCTAAGCAGACTGTCAGAAATAGTGCACATTAAATTGAGGCACTGCCCTGGCTCAGTGCTAGGGAGTCATGGGAATTGTATTTTTTTCTGGGACATTGAGCCTTCTCTGTCAGAGAGCTCTGGTGCCACAATAAATTACAGTTCTCATGATTCCCTAGCACTGAGCCAGGGCAGTGCCTCAATTTAATGTGCACTATTTCTGGCAGTCTGCTTAGCCCCAAACTGAAAAGAATTCTTCACTTATCCCTTTGTTGTTAACTGCCCTCAAGTCGATCTCGACTCATGGCAACCCTATGGATGAGACATCTCCAAGACCCTCTATCCTCCACTGCTCTGCTTAATTCCTGCAACCCCATACCCATGATCTCCTTTATAGAGTCCATCAAAGGGTGCTCAGCAATGTCTCCTCTTCATCTTGGAGAGAAGTGACCAGTGGGGTGGCACAGGGCTCTTCCCTGGGCCCAGTGCTATTCAATATCTTTATTAATGATTTGGATGATGGTATTGGGGGCATAGTTATCAAATTTGCAGACGACACCAAATTAGGAGGAGTAGCTAATACCCCAGAGGACAGGATCAAAATTCAAAATGACTTGAACAGACTAGAAAGCTGGGCCAAAGCTAACAAAATGAAATTCAACATGGAGAAATGTTAGGGCGGAAAAACGAAAAGTACAGATATACGATGGGGGACACCTGGCTGAATGAGACTACGTGTGAAAGGGATCTAGGAATCCAGGTGGACCATAAGTTGAACATGAGTCAACAGTGAGTCAACAGTGTGATGCAGCAGCTAAACAGGCCAATGCAATTTTAGGCTGCATCAGTAGAAGTATAGTGTCTAGATCAAGAGAAGTAATAGTGCCACTCTATTCTGCTTTGGTCAGGCCTCACCTGGAATACTGTGTCCAGTCCAGTTCTGGGCACCACAATTCAAAAAGGATGTGGAGAAACTGGAACATGTCCAAAGGAGGGCAACTAAAATGGTGAAGGGTCTGGAAACTAAGGGCCTAAGCAGACTGCCAGAAATAGTGCACATTAAATTGAGGCACTGCCCTGGCTCAGTGCTAGGGAATCATGGGAACTGTAATTTATTGTGGCACCAGAGCTCTCTGACAGAGAAGGCTCAATGTCCCAGAAAAAAATACAGTTCCCATGATTCCCTAGCACTGAGCCAGGGCAGTGCCTCAATTTAATGTGCACTATTTCTGGAGTCTGCTTAGGCCTCAAGCCCTATGAGGAACAACTTAGGGAGCTGGGAATGTTTAGCCTGGAGAAGAGAAGGTTAAGAGGTGATATGATAGCCGTGTTTAAATATTTGAAGGGATGTCATATTGAGGAGGGAACAAGCTTGTTTTCTGCTGCTTCAGAGGCTAGGACCCAAAACAATGGATGCAAGCTGCAAGAAAAGAGATTCCACCTCAACATTAGGAGGAACTTCCTGACAGTAAGGGCGGTTCGACAGTGGAACACACTCCCTCGGAGAGTAGTGGAGTCTCCTTCCTTGGAGGTCTTTAAGCAGAGGCTGGATGGCCATATGTCGGGGATGCTTTGATTGGGAGTTCCTGCATGGCAGGGGGTTGGACTGGATGGCCCTTGTGGTCTCTTCCAACTCTATGATTCTATGATTCTATTAAATGCTATTTGAAAACACTGAAATTCTTGACCATGCCAAAACCTATCAGGTCAAAATGCACAGGGAAGCCATTGAAATGCACAAACACCTGGACAACTTCAACAGGAAGAGGAAACCCTGAAAATAAACCAAGCTTGGCTACCAGTCCAGAAAAACACAAAAATCAAGACTCAGCATATGGAATCATAGAATCATAGAATCATGCAAATGAACTTTACCCAGGGGCAGGGGGTTTCCCAGCAGGCAATGAACCACTAATTAAATATATCCTTCTTGCATATCTTCCCACCCTGAGGCCTTGCCATTCAACAACAGAACAATATACAGATTAACATGCAAATGCCACCATTCTGTGAAGATGCCAGCCTCAGATACAGTCAAAACATCAGGAAATTCTTCTAGAACATGGCTTCACAGCCTGAAAACCCCACAAAAACACATTTAAACCATTCTTATCAAAAATTAAGTGAAATAAAATTCTCAAATAATAATAATAATAATAATAATAATTTTTATTTATGTTCCCCCCCTCTGCCAAGCAATCAGGGCAGCGTACAACAATACAAAACTTCAAAACAATAAATCAGATTGAATCCCATCCCTCCTTCGCCAACCCGCCCTTCCCCCCAAAACATACAGAACAAATTAAATAACAATAATAAAAATGTACAATTTAAAATACATAATTTTCTTGTCATTGTGGTCCTCCAAGGGCTGCAAGATGGAAAAAACAAAAACAAAAAACAAAACAGTCCTTCGCGGCCATAGAGCGCTGCCGCATGCCATGTGGTGCCGGTGGGAGATGGAAATGGATGGGTTTTAAGTCCGCCGGTGCCCCTCCCGGCTGCCTCATAGGTGCGGCGGCTCAAGCCACTCAGATAGTGCTCCAAGGGTGCCGGTGTTGTGGGCTGGAGGACTCACAGCCGGTGTTGTGGGCTGGAGGGTGGGGTTTTTTGAAGGGGCTGCAGCGTTTCTCCTCCTCCACCTCTGCTTCTTCAACTCACAGCCAGTGTTGTGGGCTGGAGGGCGGGGTTTTTTGAAGGGGCTGCAGCGTCTCTCCTCCTCCACCTCTGCTTCTTCAACTCACAGCCAGTGTTGTGGGCTGGAGGGCAGGGTTTTTTGAAGGGGCTGCAGCGTCTCTCCTCCTCCACCTCTGCTTCTTCAACTCACAGCCAGTGTTGTGGGCTGGAGGGCGGGGTTTTTTGAAGGGGCTGCAGCGTCTCTCCTCCTCCACCTCTGCTTCTTCAACTCACAGCTGGTGTTGTGGGCTGGAGGGCGGGGGTTTTTGAAGGAGCTGCAGCATCTCTCCTCCTCCACCTCTACTTCTTCAACTCACAGCCGGTGATGTTCCTAACAATGTTCCTAACAATGAGATGTGATGGTTTATTTTTCATGTTCCTAACAATGAGATGTGGTGGTTTATTTTTGCAGCTGAAACTAATTTCTATTGCCTATTTTAATCACTCTGTGTCCTCAGACTTGACAGAGAGAAAAGATTTGAACAGAACCTGGCCAAAGTAAAATTGGCCTGGCACTTGTAAGCAAATATAAGTCCAAAATTATCAAACTGTTGGGAATTGGATGCAGAGAGCAGAAAGAGGTCATGTCATTCAAGTATTAGGAGATCTACAACAGATGTCACCTCAGCTAACACCTGAACTGAAACTGCAGCAAAGCAGGATTGCTAGATGACCAAACCTACTGTATATACTTGACTATAAGTCAACCTCATGCATAAGTGGAGGGCAGGTTTGAGAACCAAAATTATGGATTTTGATATGACCCATGGATAAGTCAAGGGAAAAACTTAGGGGCATGTAACAAATGATTTAAAAGGTGACATGAAAGAAAACAATGTCAAAGAGCTTACATGGTCCTAGCAGAAATAATTCTTTCTGCTCAATCTAAAGGATGGATGGATGAGAGAGTAAAAGGGGGGGGGGGTTTCCATGCTTCCATGGCAGATTACACTCTTGTCTTTCACCAGAGGTTGATTCCTTTTTAAAAAAAAGAGTTAAAATACAGTACTGATATTGACCCATGGATAGGTCAACTCAGGTTTTTGGGGTAAATTTTTGAACTAAAATTTCTAGATTTATACTTGAGTATATACAGCAACTATTAGCTGAGAATTTGCAGGGGGTTTGAAAAGCCAAAAGTGTCCTGAAGATGTCAGCATCCCTATGAGGCCTGCAGAGGTATTCCCCTGAACAGGAAAGTGAAAGTCTTTATGCAGATGTGAGATTACTGAGTTTTAGGTTCTGCTCCCTTGCCTGATGAATCTAAAATTCATTCTCAAGGAGCAACATCGGGTACCAAGCCTTCTTCCACTGGATGGCTGAAGAATTCTACCTCCTTCTATGTCTGAAATTCAGAACATTTAGTTCTATGGCATCCTAAAACAGGCTTCTGTTCAGTCTCAAAAACTCTTTACATCTAGAGAATGCGATATAAAATGGCTTTGAATTTGCAATACCATAAACATTCTCCTTTTCTATGGATGCCAACAGTAATATGTTGGGGTTTTTTCTTCTATACCAAAAACTTCAGAAACCTTTTCCAGTTTAGGAGCACATTCCAATATGGGAAGGGCCTTAGGTGGAGCTTAGCAATGGGAGGAGCTAAACACACAAGTGGAGTGAAAGCAAAACATACAGGGCCTAATGTAATTCTTACCACTGTGACATTTTCCTTTCAAGCAAGCAAAGCACAACTCAGTTCTATTTATGTATGCTCAGGATTAATCACCAATGCAAAAGTTTGCTGGTTAACAAAGCACAGCTCAATTCCATCCATTCAACAGTTCACTGGCTTGCAAAAACACAGCTTAGCATTATGCACGATATTTAATTTTTAAAATACTCTCTTATCTCCAATAACTGCTCTGCAGAAGGAGATTATAGATTAAATGTAGAGCCCCCATGCACCATATCAATGAGTCAGGAGATCCCATCTCTGTTTTCATATTAAGAATAGTGACATTGTCACTACAGTCACTAGCAGAACTTGTTAATCACCATGAAATGAGTCCTATAATAGAGGAAGGGAGTGTTGAAATGATTTAGAGTATGAAACAAAATAGATGTACAAGCGACCCTCTGTCTTCACCGGGGATCCATTCCAGACCCCTCGATGACAACGGAAATTCGCCAGTATTCAAGCCCTATAGGGTATTTCGCTATAGGCTTGAATGGTGGCACGTGCCCAGGGGTACATACCCTATTTAGTTCACCTCCATTTGTCCCTCATATATAAGTGAGGGACACAGATTTGAAGTCCACAAATATGGAGGGGCAACTGTATATCATGCCTATTGCCATGGCAAGTTCAATCAAATGAATAAATCTTTTTCTACAGTGGGCCTTTGGTATCTGCTGTAGTTTGGCTGTGGTACCCCTGGTGGATACCAAAATCTGTGGATGCTCGAGTCTCATTATATACACTGGCATAGTAAAATGGTGTTCCTTGTGATATATCAAATGGTAAAATCAAAGATATATAAAATTTGCTTTTTTCAAGCTGTGGATGGTTGAATCTATGCATAAAGAATCTGTGGATATGGAGGACCAACTGTACATAGAAATAAAACCATTTTTCTGGACTTCTCATAGTCAGAATACTTACGAATTCAAGCTATACTATTACTTAAAAGCAGAGTATCAGCTATTAACTATGCTCCATGCATTTTTCATGTTTCTAATGATCCACCTGTCAAGCCAGCTTAGCATCCCATTTCTTTTAAGCCTAGCATTTCATCATAATTGTTGCAAAGAGCCTTTTGTAACAAGATCTCAATGGTAGCAGTCAGCTCATCACCAGTAGTGGGTCAGGTACTAATGAAGAAAAATAAGAGGAAGGAGAGCTATGTGCAGCAAATCAATGCCCTACTGTGCAACGTGCATTGACCTTGAACATGGGGGATTATAGATGGGGAGAAGATGAATTAGGCTGGATTGCTATGGCAGTTTTCTGTGTCTAACAGGAAAAAAATATTCATAAAGAAATAATAGAATCACTATCTGGCCACAATATGAAGGAAAGGAACAATCTAGTGGTTTGGGTGAGTACAAAAGTACACTTATCCCTCAGTAAAACAACGGACAAAGTGTAGTCTGTTCCCTCATCACCAAAAGTTTTCAAGGCTGCTTAGCCAAAACAGCTTTGTAGTCACAGAACTTGAAAATGTTACTTCATTGGACAAGAAATCCCATTCCATATAATACTGCATGAGACTAGAAAGGGTAAACTTAGGGAAGATCTCCACTAATCAAGTGCAACCAGGAATTGGATGGCTAACAATCACATGATTTGGAGGAGAATTGTTTACACAACTATACAAAGAAAGAGATGGTTCAGCTGTTGTTCACTTAAGTCATGGAGATTCTCTAAGCTCAATACCACTTAGCTGTGGTATTAACACCTAGAGTAGAGAAATATATCCCTTACATCATCAGCAGGGTAGCCAGAGGATCCATTACTGGGGTGGTGTGGTGGTATGAGTGTTTTGATAGTGTTGGACCCTAGTTCAGCACTGGCAAAGCCTTTCTGTTCAGTTCAGAGCAGCTGTGGGAGAAGCAGCAGTGAAATCCAAAATGGATGTGTGCCCCCACAGGGGCAGATCTACTAACTACCCTGAATAATCACCACTGCCAAAAGTTATTTTCTTACATCATCAGATACTGCATATATGCCAAATTACTGAAAGAAAAAATTTGGACCCTTTACAGCAGGGGTAGGCAACCTAAGGCCAGGGGGCCGGATGCACCCCCCCAAGGCCTTTGGCCCACCCCCAGGCCTGTCCTGCAGCCCCCTGCCACCCCCCGCTGCCACCCCCACCCGCCATGATGATATTGATTATTGTCGTTATTACTTGTTCTTGGGGTTTTCTTGTCAAAATCTCCACAGGGGTTTTGCCATGGCTTTTTTGGGGCTGAGAGAGTGTGCATGCTTATTTTTTTTATTTTTTATTTTTTATTTTTATTTTTAATATTTATTTATTTATTTATGGTGCTTCGGGCCCCCAATTGTCTGAGGGACAACAACCCGGCCCCAGGCTCAAAAAGGTTGCCCACCCCTGCTTTACAGCCAAGAATGGAGTAGTTTATTTAGACAGACACAGCACCATGCAAAAACTGGCATGCATTCTCAGTTTCAACTAGCAAACAAATAGTTAATCCAGGCTTATATAGCATTCTTACAAAAACTATGTAGCATCAGCAACTGAGCAACAGAAAAGGCTATGGCAGTAATCCAAAATGAATAATAATGACCAAGCACCATTTTGTAACTGTGTATATCAAACTTTTCCTTGTAACATATTGTTGCGATGTCTTACCAGCAGGATATATCTCAAGATGTTTGAGGACATGACTCAAAAAGAACTTGCTTGTGTGTAATGTTCCACATCAGTTTTCTTATGATTGTCACAGGTAGTCATATAGAGTAGATTAGGTCTAATCTGCACTGTAGAAATGATGAGGTTTGGCACTACTTTAACAGTCATGCCTCAATTTTATGGAATTCTGGATTTTGTAGTTTGTTGTGGCAGCAGAGTTCTCTGAAAGAGGAGGCTAAATATCTCATAAAATTACAAATCCCAGACCATCCATAGCATTAAACCATGGCAATTAAAGTGATATCAAATTTCATTATTTCTGCAATGCAGACAAGATTGTTACTATTGTAGGCCTTCAAATCATTTCCCACTTATGGCAAATCCAAAGTGAATTTATCATGGGGTTTTCTTGTCATGATTTATTTGGGGAGGGGCTGCCATATTCCCTTCCTCCAAGGCTGAGAAAGTGAGACTTTCCCAAGGTCACTCAGTGGGTTTCTATGGCTAAGCAGGGATTTGAACCTTGCTTTCCAAAGTCATAGTGCAATGCTCAACCCACTACACCATGCTGGTTCTCAGTAGATGCAGTGCCCCATTTCCCAAGCCTTGAAAGGAACTGTTACAGCACAGAGATAAGAACACTTTCCCCTTGAACAATAATGTACTTTTCCCAGCATGGAACATATAGGGACATTGTTGTCATATGTAGCTATTCTTGGAAATGTCAAACAATTCTTCTACTTGAACACAGGAAGCCTAAATTAAATATGCAAGGCAGACAGGTAGCCTAGAACAAAGGTGGGCAACCCATAAGCCATTTGCTGTCCCAAAAATCAGGGAACCCCAGCCACTTCTAGGAGAAAAATGCTGTTCTGGTGCAGATATTAGGAAGATATTGACTATGACTGCTGGCTGGTGGGAGATCTAAAAGCCATTCTCATCCCACAGAGATACTATCCTACTGGGGTTAATCTCTCTCTACTGCTGGTAACAGTGGAAACCCAGGCATCTCAATTTGGTTTCCTTAAGGACAGTAGAGGTGAAAGCCTCTCAAAATCCCAAGAGTTACCTAGATCTCAGCGAGTGTGAGACTTCCCCTCCCTAAGGACTGAAATCCATATCTGGGGAGGAGGAAGTGTATGGACCCAGCCTCCATTTCATCTCATCTCATATGTAGCTGTCTATATATATTTATAAAAAGTTACCCATTCCTGCCTTAGCAACTCTGTGTATATACAACAATTTTGAGCCCAGATTCTCTCTCCCAGGACCACTCAACCCTTGTGAATAATAATAACAATAACAATAGCAATAACTTTTCTTACAGGAAAATAGGTTGGTCTTTAGCCATTAATACACGGCAGCTGGTGCTTTGTCTCTTTTTTAAAATTTTATTTTGCAATGTTGTGGTTGCTGTTGTTGTCATATCCCACTTTTTCCATACCTGGAACTTAAGGCAACTTACGAAAGTTAAAACAGATACAGTTAAAATACCTGTAGTCATCACACAAAAGTTAAAAATATAAATAAACTATCAATAAAAGGAAAAGCAATTAAAAAGAAAACCTTTAAAAAGAACACGCACACACACACACACACACATATATATATATATATATATACACACACACACACATCACACAGCCCTTAAGGGCCTGCTGAAACAAAATGGTTTTCATTTGTCAGTGAAAAGATAACAACAAGAGTGCTAGTCTAACCTCTCTAGGTAGGGAGGTCCAGAGCCTGGGAGCAACTACTGAGAAGGTATCTTCCATTTTGCCTCCAGGTGTTCCTGTGAGGATGGTGATTTCAAGTAAGGGTCTTATTGGGACATATGACACTTTGAACAACTTCATCTCTTATGATTGTCCAGAGCAAATGGGAGGCTCATGTCAGTTTGGGATATGAATTTTAGCTTCTTTCATTCTTGCATGCACTAACTAATATTCATATTTTTTTCACTGTTGGGTGAGATTTCAAAAGATTTTTGCACATATTTCTATTATTATTTTGTACTTTTGGACTTTTTTTCTGGAAAAAAATGTGAAAAAATGTTGTGCAAAACAGTGCTATCTGGTAATAACATAGTTTAATGTTAACATTGTACAATATACTATTATTTTAATATACAATTAACTTTTTTATTTTTTTTCACCCTTCAAAAGGGTCTTCAAAATAGTGCTCCTTCTGCAAGACACTGAAGGTGAGCCGCAAAAGGCCTCCGGCGCACCTTCGGCCCCTCTTATGCTGCAGCGTATGTGGATGCTGCAGTGGAAGTGCGTCGTCGGAGCGCCAGCCGTGTGGAGCGACGGGCGCTCCAATGACATATTTGGGAAGTGGTTGGGATGTCCAGCGTGAGGCTGCCCCTCCCCTTCCTGGCCTTGAAAACAACGCTTTGCACCGTCTGCTTAGGCCCAATGTGTGATTTTGCAAAAGAACAGCTTTCTGTATAAAAAATAAACCCAGTGTAGTTGCACAAAATACAATTTTGTGTGTAATAACATTGCATTTGTACAAAAGCTAAGACTGCACAATTATGGTTTATGCACAAATGAATTTTTAAAATAAAGTTGGAAACATTTGAAGAATCTCATAACCATTCACCATTTTCAAGATGCCCTTTCCCAAAAAGGGCAAGGAAATCCATAGGTATATTTTACATCCATAGGCAAAGTTTTCATGAGAAAGTTCACATGGACATTCTGAATAAGGACAATAAAGAAAATCACACTACTGAAACTTTGTAGAATGACAGGATGAATAAAAAAAGAATGGTGCAAAACTAAATAAGAACAGCTTTTTGAATCACCAGTTAATATTTCATTCATGAACTGTGAGATTATCATGGAAAGTCCACACATTTCTTTCAGTTTCCTATCATCTGAAGGAAAATGAAAACATTGTATTTTTTTTAATGATATGAATGTAGAGATAAACATCTAAAAACATATACACTTACCCCTCCACATTCACTGGGGTTGGGGCACAGGACCCCCATTAATGTGAGAAAACTGCAAATAACAAAACACTATGTTTTTACCTGAGAGAACACCTCTCTGGGAATCTCTAGGTCCTCCAGCGCAACTCTGTGGTCAACATCTGCCAGACATTGACCATAGAATTGCACAGAGGAGCTACAAATGCCTAGTGGAGTGTTCTCTCTAGGAATCTCTAGGTCTTTCAGTGTGACTTTTGGTTAATGTTAACCATAGAGTTGCTCTGGAGGACCTAGATATTCCTAGAGAGAACATATTAATACAATCCATAAATAATCAAATCCACAAAAGTCAAAGCCACAAATGTGGATGGACAGGCATATACGATTGTTCTTCTGTACGCACAGATTCTGTATGCATGGATCCAACCATTCTTGCTTGAAAATATCCTGAGCCCCCAAAAAATCCCCCCAAAAAACCTTTATTTTATCATTTTATAGAACAGACACCATTTTACTATGCCATTGTATATAATAGGACTTGAGCATGCACAGAGTTTGGTATCCATGGAGGAGGTGTCCTGGAACCAAACATCAGCAGGTACCAAGGGCCCAGTATTTGAAAAGCCCAGGGCATACTTTAGTGAATTGACTAATACAATCAAAATGCATATGTGCCAAAATAAGCATGAATATCCCTGTGGGAAGTTGGGGGGGGGGGGGGGAAACTTATGACACAATATGGGGAAAGAAAATGCTGGTAGTAGGGATGTAAATTGCTATCATATTTTTTCTAGTTCCTGAAGAAGGGCAGGAAACATATGTGCTGTTCTCCCAGCATGTAAACCAGGGGTAGGCAACCTTTCCCTTTAAGGGCCGAGGGACTTCAGCTCCCAGAATCCCAGGAGCTATTGGCCAATGTGGGACTATTGGCCAACATGACTGAGGCTTCTGGGAGCTGAAGCCCCTTGGCCCTTAAAGGGGAAAGGTTGCCTACCCCTGATGTAAACTATGAAATAATTAACATGTTTGGTCTCCCACACAGGGCACAGCTCATCCATTTAAACCAGAGATTGGAATTTTTATTTGAAACTTGGTGTTCTTGATGGTTTTGCTGTTTTATTGCTTCAGTATTAAGTTCAGCAGTTAAACAGCAGGTGCAATGTCTGTCTCTGACAAGGGTCTAGCTTTGGTGGTGGTGCATGACTTCAAATTATTTGTGATTTATGGTGACCTTAGTACAAACCTGTAACAGGGTGAGAGCCTGATTTGCACAAGGTCTCCAAGTGGGTGTCTGTGGTCTAGCTTGCCTGGTGCTTTTGAGAGCATCTTAGAACATAATAAAGGCACACTAGTACAAACATATTAACAATGAGATGTTGAATATCTAGGTTAATGCTGTTTTTGCAAATTACCAGATTCAAATTCATTAACAGAAAATTTCACACAGGAGAGAGGGAAGGGACCTTGGTATAGTTTATGAGGATACAATGAAGACAAGCTAGGATCAGTTTTCCAGTTCTGCACTTTGAGTGTTGCATTCAAACCAAAATGATCTGTTGAAGAAGCACTCTGTGTAGGTCAGGAAAATACAGACACTGTGTTCTGATACTAGTTCTCAGACTGAGCTCCCTGAAAAGACAACAAATACTTATACTGTTGTATTGATCTTCATCTATCAGAGCTGGAAACATTGCCCTTTTGGGACTACAGCTCCCATAACTGAATATGGTGGTTATAGGAGTTGTAGTCCAAAACTTTTCAATATCTAATTCTTTGCACCGGCACAAAAGAGTCTGAACGCCATCTTTTGGAGTAACAAAAGGCCACAACTTTATTAATTTGTACAGGGTCTGAACAATATCTTTTCATAACAATTCTTAACTTGACTATAACTTCATTCTTGACACGTGTCCATGCGCGTGTCCTGACACCCAATGTAATCAACAATTTTAATCAAGTCAATGTATCAGGTACAAGACATGCCTCTCACAAGCCTATGTCAAGAAGGTTCCCAATTAATTATTAAACATATAAACAAACCATCTCCCCCCATACAAATTGTGATGTCATCACTAAAAGGATGACGTAAGTGAGTTATGTCATTGTTAATTTTGATGATGTAAGAAAATTTTTCTATAGACTGATGATATAACCCTTCTTCCCCATTAACAAATCAAATATTGTGAATTCAAATATCCAAATTATCCCCTGGGGGGGGTCCCTGCCTGCCACAGGAGGGGGCCAGCCTAGCTTGGCATTCCCTCCCCCCCCCCCAGAAGAATCCATTTAATATGATACGTGATGGAATCGAGATATATATCACAGCCTACTGGGGAGAGATGAACCCCAACTCCCGGTACAAATGTGGCAAGTGAACTCTAATTCCATCATGTACAACAACATGAGCACCCATGTCTCCCAGTTTCCTGCTAATAGTTCTGTTCACCCAACGGCGAGCCACGTTGACAGCAGAGTCCTTTTTTGCACCCCACCAATTTTGACGTGGCAAGAGTTTGGTCCATAAATCCACAGTTTGCAGCAATCGTCATCGAACTTCCTCCAAGTCCCTTAGAATCCTTTTGACCCACTGCAAACTGGTGAGCTTCACCAAGTCATTCTCACCTAGGTGAATAAGGAGAATCCTAGGGGGTCGAAAAGTTGCAGTCAGTTCAATAATACGCGGGAGAAGGGCCCCCACAGCATGCCCTGACAGCCAAACCAGCAAATGGGCCCGATGTGTTCCAGCCCCAGGTTAGAATCACGACCCAACTGGATAATATGCTGTTTGGTCCAAAAGATAATGCTATACCTGACTATCCACACGTCACCCTGTTCTTGACCTACTCAACAGAAAAATATGTTAATTCATGAATATGTGATCCCCTCAACTCCTGATATCGAATTAGAACTAGCCCCAACTATGGATGAATATAAGCTTTAAATGCTCTAGAGCGCCAACGCCCAATACATCAGAGCGTAGCATCACTTAAACCGTGAGCTGCAGCAGCAGTCACCGCTCCAATCTGAAAAGAATGAGATGAAAATTGAGCTGCTGGCAAACCCGCATGTCTCAAAGTCTCCTGCAACACTGCACGAAATTGAAACTGCGTCAATGGCAGGCCCGAGACATGAAGAAACAAGTAACCAGGACCAGTTGGACGAAATCTGAGGTATTCAGACAATGCCGATACGGGACAAATCCGACTACCCTGAGTCCTGGATAGTGTTGTCGTCTGACCTCTAGCCAGCTGGTCTGTCTTTGAACGCCAAAAACACAGATGAATACCCTGCCCCTGAAATTGTACAACAGATAATAAAAGTGCCCTGCCTGATGTGTCAGAGCGGGAGCTAGGGACAAGTTCACTGATTCTAGTAGCCGCAAAAAAGGCCAAAGAAAAAGCCACCTGGAACAAAATAACCTCCTCTGGCGAAGAGCACACTGCTTGGAGAGAATGCCAAATCTGAATAAGAATTGTCTCTGTTACTGGCAAACGGCTATTGTGTGTCACAGGGAGCTCTCTAGACCATCCCTCCAAAGCCCTCCGAACCCTAAAATCAACCGTAGGATCAGTAAACCCCCCAGACCGAGAGTAAAATGCTAGGGCTGCCAATCTCCCCCTAACAGTCACTGGGGACAAACTAGACTGTCTAAGGTGAACTGCAAAATGAAGTATAAGCTCCACCCGCAGGGGCCAGACCTCAACTTCCCCCACACCTGCTAAGAACTGTCTAAAAGCTCGCATTGCAAGCTGGTAAGACTTGTGTGTGGAAGGAGCGATAGACTGAAGAATCGCCCTGTCGATCTCTACTCTCCAAGGCTCCATAGATGGGTTGGCACTTTCAACGGTTGTGCCACTGCTTCTGGAGCCAGTTGCTGGAACCTGCAAAACTGAAAATGCGAAAGGACATCTGCCAAAGGATTTAGTAAGCCAGGCACGTGGTGAGCCTGGAAGAAGACATTGTATTTTAAACATTGCAAAACCATAGACCTGACCAATGTCATCACCCTTGGGGATTTGGAGCTCTGTGAATTAACCACATGAACTACTGCTTGGTTGTCACACCAAAACCAAACAGATTTGTGTGCAAAATGCATTGGTCATAAGTGAACTGCCACCACAATAGGGAACAGCTCGAGAAAAGTAAGATCCTGGATCCAACCCTTACTCACCCAAGTCTGAGGCCAGCTCTCAGCCGTCCACTGCCCTTTCCAGTATAGCCCAAAACCGTGGGCACCAGAAGCATCAGAGTGAACCTGAAAGTCTGCTTTTAAAAGCATTACAGTCCTCCAAAATGAAACACCATTGAATTCTTCCAGGAATATTTCCCAAATCCTCAAATCCTCCCATATCCCACTCATGATTCAAATATGGTGATGCGGGGCAGAAACCCCCTTTGTGGCACTGTATAAACGGGTACAAAAAGCCCTTCCCGGAACTACAACCTTACAAGCAAAATTCAGCAAACCCATTAGAGACTGAAATTCGTGCAACGTGGCCTTATTCTTACCTCTCATTATCCTCACCTGATGCCTCATTAGATCCAATTTCTCACTTGGAAGGCGGGACAAACAATCAACTGTATCAATTTCAATACCCAAGAAAGTTAAACGAGTTGCAGGGCCCTCTGTTTTTTCCTCAGCTAATGGGACACCCATCTTTGCCATCAAGGTTTGAAAAGCCGACAAAGTACCCCAGCACCTTATTGTGCCAGGAGCTCCCGCAAACAAGAAGTTGTCCAAATAGTGTGTAATTGCCTGGTTGCCAGACCTCTTAACCACACACCAGTGTAAAAAAGTACTAAATTTTTCAAAAGCCGAGCAGGAGATGGAGCACCCCATTGGCATTGCCTTATCAAAATAGTACATTCCGTCAAAATGAAAGCCCAGCAAATCAAAATCCTCAGGATGTACTGGAAGCAGCCTGAAGACAGATTTTATGTCACATTTTGTCAATAGTGCTCCCCTGCCCAAAGCTTTAACCATTTGTACTGCCGAGTCAAATGAAGCATACTTCACAGATGTCAAAGCCGGGTCAATGGCATCATTAACAGACTCCCCTTTGGGATAGGATAAATTATGAATTAAACGATATTCACCTGGTGTCTTCTTGGGAACCACACCCAGAGGTGATAACTGTAAAGTCGGCATTGGCAGATGTTCATGGGGTCCAGATATCCTTCCTGCCGCTAATTCATTGGCCAGTTTATCTCTAACAATCCCCGGTAACTCCCTCACCGAACATGCATTAGGTGCAAAACAGTGAACTCTCAAACCAGAATAAGGTATGCAAAAAGCGTGTAAAAAACCATCCATTAAATACTGGGCAGAATCCGGTTTAGGGTGAATCCGCAGCAAAGCAGCCAAAAAGTCCAACTTAATTGGCATTGGTGCTTTTTCCTCCCACTGAGGATGGTTGAGAGGCAGCTCCAGCCCCGGCCCTCTTACCTCTGAAGCAGGAAGTGCCAGAGTGATTGCCTCCACAGGTGTTACATTGGTGTTCAAACCTGCAGGTCTGTCTCCTACACTTACTTGCGTTAAAGTCCCAACAAACTCCCGGTGCTTTTTTCTCCCCCATGCTAGGCCTCATATACTGCCCTCTCAGCTGCGTGACCATAGGCACAAAGCCATTGTCATACCTGCTTGAAGGGGAAGCCCCTACCATGACATCCGCCCACAACTCAGCTTGTACATGCCGTCATGACAAAAAATGGTCTAAGGCAGCCCACATCCTAAATTGCTCATCATACTGCAACCAAGCAGACCCTCTGGAATTAAAATGATAATTAGTGTATGCCTTAATCATAATCTCTTGATATTTAGAAAAATCAGGAGATTTGAAAGGCCCCTATTCCTCAATGACACCCGTGTAAATTGTAAAGCCCATCATCCAATTAATGAAATTCCTCTCTAATTCTGGGTGTTTATGAGCCTGGAATTCCTTAGGTAGGCTAAAAACAACTCCATCCTTTGTTTTGCGATCATGGAATGTCAAAGAGAACAAATCAATAAACTCGCCTTTCCAAATCCTCTCTTTCGTGGCAAGTGGGAGATGTGATCCTAAAGGGGTGGACATACCCACAAGGGGTTGCACTCAGCCATTCTTTCCACCTAAGCTATGACTAAAGCCCCCACTGTGACAACCCCCTGAGACTCACCTACCTTGCTCTCCAAGGTCTGCCCCACCTGAACCCTTGGTTTCTGAGCCTGACCCACCCCAGCTGTCACCGAGGGTGTACTCAGAGATACTGAGGTTGAGCGTTCAGCTCCACAGCTCTGAACAGCTTGTGCTCCTGGCGCCCATACTGAAGTAGGCCAAGAAGCCAATGAAACAGGTGAAGTAGACAAACCTGAGCCCACCGCCTGCTGTGAAGCATCCACCGATGCTTGAAGGGCTCCAGCCGAGTGTGATGCAACTGTCCCTTGGCTGTCCTGCTGTGGGGTGAAAGAAGCACCTCTCACCCCATTGTCCTGTATTTCCAAGGTTTCAGGAGTCAGCCCTCTGCTCTGGCCTGAAACCACTGCCCTCTGCACCAAGTTGAACAAATCCACCAGTGTAGGCTGTGCAGACACAGAGGCAGCTGCACCCTGAGATCCCACACCTGGAACCTTTTTAAGCAGCTCCATCACAGCAGCTACGGTTGGTTGCCCAACCTCCATAGCTGAGGTAACCAGGGGACCACGTGACATAGTATCCACAGACGTAGCAGGTGAGAGTACCTCCTGCACCTGCGTAATTTGAGACCCCTCCAGTTGGTCATCATTAGTAGCTAAAACAACTGGGGTTCCAGAAGTAGCATCCTGAACCCCCCGCTGAGCCAATTGTTCACAAACCGCTACACATGCTTGCATAGTACAACCCAACAGGGCCAGGTGTGCCACAATCTCATCCTCTCTTCCTTGGGGCTTAGAGGTTCAGCAGGTGCCACGCGCTGCTTGGACTGAGGCTTGCTTCGTGGCATAATGGCCAATTTTTTCAGAGTGAAATTACTAGGCCTTTAGGTTGTAGCGTTCCTAATAAGGGCTAAAACCCACCAGCCAGCAAACAATATATGTAAAAAAAACCTCTATTAATTAATAAGGTCAAAGATATAAAATGCCCCAAGTTGGTCAAACTTCATTAAGAGCCCCCCAGCAGGTACACACCAAATACAGTCATGGGTCCCTTTATTTAAAGCCTGTCCCAAAGAGGGACTAACAACAGGCCCCAATGGCCTGATCCTGTCCCAAGCAGAGACAATAAGCCAAGCCTGAGGGTCCCAAGCAGGGATACCACCTCAGTGTAATGGCTACCAGGCAAGGCACCATGCCTGCTGCCCCAGAGGCCAATCCCTTTCCACAGGTGCCCAGGGCAAATACACACTAGGCTCCCCTGGCCCCAAGGCCCGTCAACCTCTCCCCTCAGGGAGACCAGGCCACACTAAGCCCACTACCCACAACAATTGAGAGCCTCTCCTCCCCAGGAGACCAGGCCGCGCCTGGCCTAAAGGCCCCCAAGGCCTGTCAGCCTGCCTGGATGGGCTACCAGGCCGCAGTCCCCCGCACACGAGGCCTCCGCCCACCAGGAGGGAAAGTGAGGGACCAGGATGAAGCTGCTCCTCCGCAGTGCGACTGGCCGCTCAGCCTCCTCCTAGGCCCCTCCGCTGCAAAATCAGGCCACTCTGCCCACCAGGAGGCCTAGAATAGGCCGCAGACCCGCTCTGCTGTCCAAGTGCAGAATGACTGCTGCCACGTGGCAGCTGGGGATTAAATAATCCCCAAATCATACCCTAAATCTCGCAAGACTGTCTGGTCTCATGAGATTATACTAGCTGTGGGGGATCTCGAGAGATCCCCCTGATTGGCTGTGAGGCCCAGGAAGTGCGGGACTTCCTGCCCTCCCAGCCAATCACAGCGTCAGCCTCTCTAGGATGGCTGGCGCAACATAGAGCCCCTCCTGATGCGTCAGGAGGGTTCTTTCTCTCTCCTCCCCTCTCTATAATGCCCAACTATAATGCCCAATTTATTTTGGTCAGCTAGCATACAATGAAAATACAGTGCAGTATAGTGGTTAACATGTTGGACTTTAGGTGGAAAGACCTAGGTTCCCATCCTTAATACAACTTAAATTTACATTGTGGCTTTATAGCAGTCAGTGTTAGAATTTAAAGACTACCTTACAATATTATTATTAGCTAACATGTAGGTCTATTTGATTTAATCCAAGCACACATAAATGGATGATACAGATGTCACATTCAATTATGCAGCTATTCCTTTTTTAAAAGACAAATGGGACTCATTTTAAGCAACTTTTGGCCCATTGTGTTACTTTATGATAGCAGATGGCCTTCCAGATATTGTTGGACTACAAGTACCACAAATCCCTAGCTGGTGTAGCCAATTCTGAGAAAGACTAGGAGTTGCAGGCCAACAACATTCAAATCATGGAAGCTGTGATACTTGAAGGCTTTGTAATTTCTGCAGCCCCTATATCTCATGATCTAATATTGCCTTAAAAAGCACCAGGCAAACTAGACCACAGAAACCCACCGTGTGGCCTTGGGCAAGTCACACTAACACAACCTCAGAAGAAGGCAATGGAAAACCTCCTCTAACAGATCTTGCAAAGAAAACCCTGTGATAGGTTTACCTTAGGGTTGCCATAAGTCAGAAATGATTTGAAGGCACACACCAACAGCAACTCATGTAAGAGACAGACTCAACTGAACCTCTGCCATTTAACTGCTCAACTTACTACTGAAGTAATAAACAATAAAACCATCCAGAACATTGAATTTCAAATGATATTCCTGCCCCATTAGTTTATTTGCACCATCTGAAGATTCTCATACCTGGCCCGAGAAGATGATAGATTTCTGGAAGTAACTTGTCTGTTTTCTGGCCAGCATTCCTGTTCCTGATACCTGCTTCTAGATTCCTGCATTTCCTACTTCAGACTTGCTGGCTTCTTTGACCCTTGGGACCATGTTGACCTTGATTCCTGTTGCCTCCCTTGACTTGGACTACTTGACTAACGCCGTTCTCTTAATGGACTCTCACAGTCTCCCAGCAAGGTGAAAACCAAAGGCGACTGTACAGAGAATTACTGAAAAACTATAATCGTCTGGAACGGCCTGTCGTGAATGACTCACAACCTCTTGTAGTGGAGCTGCAACTATCATTGCTGCAGATAATTGATGTGTAACTGTGATGTAACCTTCTGATTTCTGCTTGGCAACTGTAGTAAAACTCCCAACTGTTCTTTGAAATCTGCATCAAAATTTAAAGGAGGAACTGAGGCGGTGACGGCGGTGGTTCTCCCCGGCGCCCCGCCTCCCTGCACCCACCAACACCTGGGACCCTCCGTGAGTCCTCAAAACCGCTTCGAGCGGCGGCAGCTCAGGAGGAACTGAGGCGGTGACGGCGGTGGTTCTCCCCGGCGCCCCGCCTCCCTGCACCCACCAACACCTGGGACCCTCCGTGAGTCCTCAAAACTGCTTTGAGCGGCGGCAGCTCAGGAGGAACTGAGGCGGTGACGGCGGTGGTTCTCCCCAGCACCCCGCCTCCCTGCACCCACCAACACCTGGGACCCTCCGTGAGTCCTCAAAACCGCTTCGAGCGGCGGCAGCTCAGGAGGAACTGAGGCGGTGACGGCGGTGGTTCTCCCCGGCGCCCCGCCTCCCTGCACCCACCAACACCTGGGACCCTCCGTGAGTCCTCAAAACTGCTTTGAGCGGCGGCAGCTCAGGAGGAACTGAGGCGGTGACGGCGGTGGTTCTCCCCGGCGCCCCGCCTCCCTGCACCCACCAATACCTGGGACCCTCCGTGAGTCCTCAAAACCGCTTCGAGCGGCGGCAGCTCAGGAGGAACTGAGGCGGTGCCGGCGGTGGTTCTCCCCAGCACCCTGCCTCCCTGCACCCACCAACACCTGGGACCCTCCGTGAGTCCTCAAAACCGCTTCGAGCGGCGGCAGCTCAGGAGGAACTGAGGCGGTGACGGCGGTGGTTCTCCCCGGCGCCCCGCCTCCCTGCACCCACCAACACCTGGGACCCTCCGTGAGTCCTCAAAACTGCTTCGAGCGGCGGCAGCTCAGGAGGAACTGAGGCGGTGACGGCGGTGGTTCTCCCCGGCGCCCCGCCTCCCTGCAACCACCAACACCTGGGACCCTCCGTGAGTCCTCAAAACCGCTTCGAGCGGCGGCAGCTCAGGAGGAACTGAGGCGGTGACGGCGGTGGTTCTCCCCGGCGCCCCGCCTCCCTGCACCCACCAACACCTGGGACCCTCCGTGAGTCCTCAAAACCGCTTCGAGCGGCGGCAGCTCAGGAGGAACTGAGGCGGTGACGGCGGTGGTTCTCCCCAGCGCCCGCCTCCCTGCATCCACCAACACCAGCAAAAGCGGCGAGAGACAGTGCTTGAGGCCGGCGTTTCCATCTGTGCCGGAGGCCAGCAGCTGTGGCGGGGCGGAGAGGAGCCTTGGAGAGCCCCTTTCGCCACCGCAAAAACTCTACCAGCTGCATTTTTGGGTTTGATCGTGTAGAGCCTTTTCAGAGGGAGGGGAGGGAACTGGGGATTTGTGGTTATCTGGAGCCGGAAAATGTAGAGGGGGCAGCGATTGGAGTGGTGCAGGGGAATGGGAGATATGGCTGGAACAGAAGTAACACATGTTACAAAAGAAGGCGGGATCGCTGCTTAATAGCTATTCCACCTTCTGTTTCTTCTGTTTCCAAGGATGGTTTGGAGAGCAAACCAACCATTCCACAGAACCTCACCTTGCTCCTCTGCAATGCCAGGTCGGTGAAGAATAAGACTCATATCATCCAGGATCTTCTCCTGGATGAGGACACCGACCTGGCTTGCTTTACAGAGACCTGGCTGGGGGAGGACAGCGCTGTTACATGGGCGCAGGCTCTCCCAGCCGGGTACTCTGTTAGTGAGCAGGTGAGGGAATGTGGGCGAGGGGGTGGAGTGGCTCTGATTTATAAAAACACCTTGACCTTGACCAGGATACCTATTCGACACACAACCCACATCGAGTGTGTGTACCTCAGCCTGAAGGCCAGGGATAGTTTGGGGATTCTGCTAGTCTACCGGCCACCCCGTTGTCTAGCAGACTCCCTGACCGAGCTGACGCAACTGGTCTCTGAGCTGCTGTTGGAGTCCCCCAGGCTTCTTGTCCTGGGGGACTTCAACATCCCGCTCGAGACCAGCTTAACAGGTGCGGCTCGGGAGTTCATGGATACCATGACAAACATGGGCCTATCCCAGTTGGTCAACGGGCCGACGCATTGTGCAGGTCATACACTTGATGCGGTGTTCTGTACTGAACAGGCATATCCGTGGGCTGAGGTGATTGATACCTCAGCATTGTCATGGATGGATCATTTCCTGGTCAAGATGGAAATCAGAGCCAACATCTGCCCCCTTGGGGGTGGCGGACCTATTCGAATGGTCCGCCCTCGAAGGCTAATGGAGCCCATTGGATTCCAGAGAGCCTTGGAGGGTTTAATGGTTGGGAATGCCGGTGATCCTGTCGAAGCCCTGGTTAATACATGGAATAACGATCTTACCAGGGCTATAGACACGATCGCTCCCAAGCGTCCTTGCCATTTCGCTTCAAACCATAAGCCTTGGTACACCTCGGAGCTTAGGAAAATGAAGCGATTTGGACAACGACTAGAGCGCAGGTGGCGAAAAACTCGACTCCGATCTGACAGAACTCGCCATAGGAACTTTCTTTGGTCCTATTGGGAGGCAATACGTGCAGCGAAGAGAGCTTTCTCCTCTGCACGTATTGCGTCTGCAGAGTCTCGTCCGGCAGAGCTGTTTAAGGTGGTGAGGGAGATGACGCAGGTACCCCCTGCGCCAAATCCCTTGCTTAACCCGACGACAGCCTGCTGTGACGCATTTAACAACTTCTTTGCAGATAAAATCTCTCAAATCAGAGCCGACTTAGACGCCACCATTAGTTCAGAGTCTACAAGCGAGGTGTCCATCAACTCCGCCGATGTTGTTATACTGGATCAATGGCAATTTGTGAGTACCGAGGACGTGGACAAGCTGCTTGGTAAGGTGAGGAAGACGACTTGCCCTCTCGACCCTTGCCCATCATGGTTGGCCATCCAGGGGGGGGACGCATCAATGAGACTCCTTCGGGATATCATCAATGCATCCTTCAGGGAAGGACATGTTCCATCTTGTTTAAAGGAAGCGGCGGTTAAGCCGCTTCTGAAAAAGCCTTCCCTGGACCCCCTGGATATGAAGAACTATAGGCCTGTTTCTTTACTCCCATTTTTGAGCAAGGTGATCGAGAGGGCGGTTGCTCTTCAGCTCCAAGCGGTCTTGGATGAAACCGATTATCTAGACCCATTTCAAACCGGCTTTAGGACAGGCTTTGGGGTTGAGACTGCCATGGTTGCCTTGACCGACGATCTGCGTCTGAGCATCGACAGGGGTAGCGTGACCCTGTTGGTGCTTTTAGACCTCTCAGCGGCTTTTGATACGATAGATCACGACATCCTCTTGGGCCGCCTGAAGGGGTTAGGTATCGGGGGCACTGCTTTGCAGTGGTTCCGGTCCTTCCTCTCGGGTCGGTCCCAGAGGGTGCTGCTCGGGGACTGTAGCTCCAGTAAGAGGGAACTCACTTGCGGGGTCCCTCAGGGGGCTATTTTGTCCCCGATGTTGTTCAACATCTATATGAAGCCGCTGGGTGAGATTATATGGAGTTATGGTGCTGGGTGTTATCAGTACGCTGATGACACCCAAATCTATTTCTCCGTGTCTCGTTCGTCGGCCTCGAATTCCAATGGCATCTCTTCTCTCAATGAATGTCTTCAAGCGGTAATGGGCTGGATGAGGAAAAACAAATTGAAATTGAATCCAGACAAGACGGAGGTGCTCACGGTACAGGCTCCGAAACCAAGAATTGGGTTGCAACCTCCAGTCCTGGATGGGGTCACGCTCTCCTCCAGTGACTGTGTTCGCAGTCTGGGGGTGCTCCTTGATCCGTCGCTTCTGATGATAAATCAGGTTAATGCGACGGTCAGGAGCGCCTGCTATCAGCTTCGGCTGATACGCCAGCTGCGCCCTTTTCTGGAAGTAGGAGACCTTGAGACTGTTGTGCACGCGTTGGTAACCTCACGCCTCGACTTCTGTAACACGCTCTACATGGGGCTACCCTCGTGCTTGATTCGGAAACTTCAATTGGTTCAAAATATGGCAGCCAGATTGATATCTGGAACATCCAGGGGGGACCATATTACCCCAGTATTAAGGTCCCTCCACTGGCTGCCTATTAGTTTCCGAACCCAGTACAAGGTGTTGGTAATTACCTTTAAAGCCCTAAATGGCTTGGGTCCAGGCTATCTGAAGGACCGCCTTCTCCCATATAATCCTCCCCGCGCCCTCTGGTCCTCTGGGAGGAATTTGTTACAGCCTCAAAGAACGAGGCTGGTTACAACCTCCCAGAGGGCTTTTTCTGTAGTTGCCCCCAAACTGTGGAATGGCCTGCCGGAGGAGATCCGCCAACTGTCATCACTTGACAGCTTCAAGAAAGCTGTCAAGACGGATCTCTTCCGGCAGGCCTTCCCGGATTAAATTCACTAGTTTGGTTCCGGAGTCCACTTCCTCCCGAGATGCTCTCCTCTTCAGGAATTTGGGTTCTTAATGAGTTTGCACACGATATCCACTGGCACTCCTGCTTTTTTTTTATGTTATGTATTGCTGTTTTTAATGTTTTATATATTTTTTTAAATTGTATTGAGTTTAATTACATTTTTAAGGGGGGAGGGGGAAGTACTTGTTCTTAACTATTGTTGAATTTTTATGATGTAAGCCGCCCCGATTGTACTCAGAGGGGCGGGGTATTAAATAAAAATTATTATTATTATTATTATTATTATTATTATTATTATTATTCTCAGATCATAAATAGAAATGTAAAGGGGCCAAGAAAACAAAAATCCATATGTTTAGCAAACTGCAAGAATAATAATCACATCCCTAGCTAGTAGGATTCTGAGAAATGCAACAAAAATAAAAATCTACAATTTTATGTCTTCAATTCCGGATTGCATGGGACAGGGAATTTAAACAGCCTGGGAGGTTCAGTTTGTCGTGTTCCTTGTATGGACAACTGTACAAGCCTCAGAATTCCTTTCTTACCCCCATCTACTAGAAGAATAAAGACAGAGAAAGACCTACGACCACCTTATGTTACTAAACCAAACCCCTCTATCAAAAACTTGTGGTGGATTTTAACTACTCCTTTTCTTTGTAGACTTTCTATTTACAGTTCTTTCCCACACATATGACTGGTAAATGAAAACCTCAGCTAAGCAAGAGAAGCAAGCTGTTAAAACAACACAGTCTTATGATTACAAGAAGTCCCTTTGTTTTTATTATACACCTAGATAAGAAAAAGACAGGATAGAATATATATATCAACACATAAATAAGCACCTAGAATCAATAGACATGGTACAACTTTTTAAAATAGGACATCAAATGTACAGTGCTCATCTTTATTATTACCCTACATCTAATCATATGAGTACAGATTTCTCCTTCTAGTATTGGATTGGATTTGGGTTGTAGTTGTTCACTTGTCCTGTGTCCTTTCAATGGGAAAATTTGTTCTGTGTCACAATGTCTTGCATCCCTGCACCTTCCCAAGTCTTATTTCACACTGTAACAACTGACTTTATCTTGGCTTACTTCATTCTTGATCACACAGTCTGCTGCTTGGCAAGAAACAACTAACAAGAAGGGTGACTAGAAGTGACAGGTTTGTCATAAGTACAGCACCTGATCATGGCTGCTCATCTCATTTTAATCCTGTTCTTAAATTTCTTGGCATTCGCTTATGTGCCTCTTGATTCTTCCACTAATTGCTCTGAGCCACAATACAGGTCAAAATAAAATGCTTTATAAAAGATAAGCAGTAGCTTAGCTGACCTGAAATACCAGAGGCATTAAAGTAATCACAGATACTCTTATATTTCAGCATTTTCCCCTTCAAAATGATAGAGGTTTACTGAAGTGGACCTTTTCTAAACTGCCAGAGCATCATGCTGTATAATGCAGATGAAGATTCCAACCTACATTGACCCAGTCTTCGCATCCATTAATACAGATGAGCCGTCTGTTGTGATACAAGACACAGTCACCTAAGCCTCCTGATTGAACTATATCTGTTGCATAGCACTGTCACAGACATCTAATAAGCCACCATCAATCTGGCATGTTAAGCTTTACTTCTTCCAATAGCATCCACTAAGACTAGAATGAACTACTCCAAAACTCTACATATCACTGTAACAGACTCATTGCTCTTGATGGGGTGGTTGGCTGCAACAATATCATATTTCAGTATCTCTATTACAAACCATAGCTAATCAGCTCATAATGGATAAATGTCATGGCTCTGATCTGGTTGTACATACATAGTAGGGAGGTAATTCTGCACCGATTTCATTCTTGAATGGAAAAAATAATAATTCTAGCAATTCTCTTTCTGCTGCAAGAAAATCTTCATAAATTGGTTTTCAATGAACATTTACACTTTGGAACTTATTCTGAGAAAAACTCACACATACTTTTCTGTGCAAAACCAGCATTTTCTGCACAGGCTACAGCATTGTCACACATTTCACAGCATTTCATTTTTCACCAAATGAGTACTGAAGTGCAAAGATTCTCATCATTCCATGATTCTCCTCATCAGGGTTTCTCAGCACTAGAGGAATATATTTTTAAATAATTTATTTGAAAAGTTTTGAATATTTTTTCCATCCAAGTCTGCCTTCTTGCTATTGAGCAGGCTTGGAAAGATATGCCATCATCCATGAATTCCTAGATAGATGAGAAACTAGTTTCTCTATCTAGTTTCTCATCTATCCATGTATTCATCCATGTATTCAACTATCCATGTATCTCATCTATCCATATATTCCTAGACAAAGGAGAAACTATCTTGTTTCTCATCTATCTAGAAATACATGGATGATGGTTTGTCTTTCCAATCCTGCCCAGTAGCTGCATCACAGCAATGTTTCAATGTTCAGTAAATGCATTTACATTTGTTCTACTAAATTTGTAAAGAGCTGCAGAGCTTGTAGAATTGTAGAAGTTTTCAAATTTATACAGGATTTTCCATTCTTTTCTCAAAATTTCCCTTTAAAGCTAAAATGGCAATTTCCTTTGGATAGCCCATTCATATAACAATAGCTAGGCCAGAAAATTACTCCAGATTAGCTTTTCTCATTCAGTGAGGGGTATAATACTGCTCTATCATTAGACACATTGATAAAACATTATACAAGTACTAAGTAGCATTGTTATTGCTTTATAAATGGCATTTGTTGACTTATGCTCTCTTTCATGAATGATTAAGGGGACAAGTTCCTATACTTGAGTTTAGTTGTATCCAATTTGTTGTTGTGCGCATTCAAGTCTTTTTGACTCACATTGACCCTACAACCAACCTATCAAAGGTTTTTTTTGGCAAGACCTGTTCGGAGGGGATTTGCTGTTGCCTTCCTTGGAGGCTGACAAAGTGTGCCTTGGCTTACCAGGACTTCAGACTCTGGTTTCCTGAAATCTTAATCCATCACACAAGCTACTACACCATGCTTGTTCTTATATCTAGATATGACACTTTATATTGTCTGATATTTCTTTAGAATAATCCATAGACTTCTTGCTATGATTAACAGACAACCCAGCTATTGCAAGATAATAAGACTAATAAGCCAAGGCCCTGCTACTGAATTCTCAATTGTTAAAAATGTCAGTATCCTAAAATTGCTTGTAGTGAAAGTTTCTGATTTATCAGTTCATTGGGCATTGCTGCCTAATGTACTATGAAAATATGTGTCCAAAATTCCATGGTCTGAGTCCTATTGGTTACTAGGGAATATCCACAGAGTCTCTGGATATGGAGAGCTGACTGTATCTTTATTGGTCAACCAAGATGCACAAAACACATCATGTAAGCTTTCCAAGCTCCATTGGCTTCTTCAACGGGAAAAAAAGATGTTTAAAAAGCAAACAGGATGGAAAGGATATTTTAAAACATTTGAAAAATGATAGAAAAACTATTTTTAAGTATCAAGAAACCCTGGTGAGAATCACAGAATCATAAAGTTGGAAGAGACCACCAGGGCCATCCAGTCCAACACCCTGCCATGCAGGAAATCACAATCAAAGCATCCCTGACAGATGGCCATCCAGCCTCTGTTTAAAGACCTCCAAAGAAGGAGACTCCACCATACTCTGAGGGAGTGTGTTCCACTGTCAAATGGCTTGCACTGTCAGGAAGTTCCTCCTAATGTTGAGGTGGAATACCTTTTCCTGTGGCTTACATCTGTTGTTCCAGCTCCTATTCTCTGGAGCAGCAGAAAACAAGCTAGCTTCCTCCTCAATGTGACATACCTTCTAACATTTAAACAGGGCTATCAGGTCACCTCTTAACCATCTCTTCTCCAGGCTAAACATATACAGTTCCCTAAGTCGTTCCTCATAGGGTATGGTTTCCAGACCCTTCACCATTTTAGTTGCCCTCCTCTGGACACGCTTCAGTTTTTCAACATCCTTTTTGAATTGTGGGGCCCAGAACTGGACACATTATTCCAGGTGGGGCCTGACCAAAGCAGAATGCAGTGGCACTATTACTTCCCTTGATCTAGATACTATACTCCTATTGATACAGTCTAAAATCGCATTGGCCTTTTTAGCTGCTGCATCATTCTATTGACTCATGTTCAACTTGTGGTCTACTAAGACTCCTAGATCCCTTTCACACATAGTCTCGTTAAGCCAGGTGTCCCCCATCTTATAGCCATGCATTTCATAGAGTCCTATTGGTTACATATCTTCAAATGTAAGAGCAGTACCTTACATTTCTCTGTGTTGGAATTCATTTTGTTAGCTTTGGTCCAGCTTTTTAATCTATTAAGGTCATTTTGAATTTTCATTCTGTCTTCTGGGGTATTAGCTATTCCTCCTAATTTGGTGTCATCTGCAAATTTGAGAAACATGCCCCCTATTCTTTCATCCAAGTCATTGATAAAGATGTTGAATAGCACTGGACCCAGGACAGAACCCTGTGCCATCCCACTGGTCACTTCTCTCCAAGATGAAGAGGAGACATTGCTGAGCACCCTTTGGGTTCGGTCAGTCAACCAATTACTAATCCACCTAAAAGTTGTATTGTCTAGCCTACCTTTTATCTTGTTTTCAAGGATATCATGGGGAACCTTGTCAAAAGCCTTACTGAAATCAAGATATGCTATGTCTACTGCATTCCCTTCATTTACCAAGCTGGTAATTTTTATCAAAGATCAGATCAGTCTGGCATGACTTGTTTCTCTGAAACCCATGTTGACTTTTTGTGATTATGGCATTCCCTTCTAAATGTTCACAGACTCTCTGTTTAATGATCTGCTCTAGAATCTTTCCTGGTATTGATGCCAGACTAACTGGATGATAGTTGTTGGGATCCTCTTTTTTCCCCTTTTTTGAATATGGGGACAATGTTTGCCCTCCTCCAATCTGCTGGGACTTCTCCTGTTCTCCAGGAGTTCTCAAAGATTATTGCCAGTGGCTCTGAGATTACATTTGCCAGTTCTTTTAATATCCTTGAATGTAGTTCATCTGGTTCTGGAGACTTAAATTCATTTAGGTTAACCAGGTACTCCTGTACTTCCTCTTTACTTATTCTGTGCTGCATTTCCCCTATTGTGTCCTCTGCTCCATTTTCCTCAGGTTGAACACCCTTTTCCTGTCGTGAGAAGACTGAGGCAAAGAAGGTGTTGAATAATTCTGCCTTTTCTCTGTCCCCTGTTAGAATTTCTCCATCTTCTCTGTGCAGTGGCCCTAGCATTTCCTTCTTCTTTCTTTTGCTACGGACATACCCAAAAAAGCCTTTTTTTATTGTCCTTAACCCCTCTAGCAAGCCTGAGCTCATTCTGTGCTTTGTCTTTCCTGACTTTACCCCTACATGTGCTAGCTATTTGTATGAATTCCTCTTTAGTGATTTTGCCCCTTTTCCATTTCTTATACATCTCCCATTTAAAACTTTGGGGGGATGCAGACTGCCTAAAGGGCTGGTCTGGGGATGGAGTTGGGGCGGTGCGATCGCACGCCGGTCGCCCTGACTCTGCCCTGACTCTGCCCCAACATCGCATGCCTGCCCACACAGTGCGTGGTGTCAGGGCACCCTCTTGGAGCAGCACGTGCACACACTGTGCCAAAAAGGTACAAAAGAGCTGCTGCCACTGTGGCAGCTCTAAGGGCAGCCTTTTGCCACCCCCAAAAGGTGTGGCATTTTGTCATTCTTTTGGGGGCAGCAAAAAAGACGATTGGGGCCGTGGTGTGTGGTTGCCATGACCTTGATCCACTGCTTCCAGGGACAGCTCTGTGCCACCCCTTTCAGGTCATCTGCATAGGCCCTTAGTTTGGTTGAAAGGTCTTTTGTCATCTAACCTGGCTTCTTGAGACACCTCCCATTTTTCCTTCTCATTGGAACAGTTTGAGATTGTGCCTTCAGTATCTCCCTTTTGAGAAACTCCCATCCATCTTGAACTCCCTTCTCCCTTAGTATTCCTGACCATGGGATCACTCCCAGTGTTTCCCCAAGTTTATTGAAATCAGCTCTCCTAAAGTCTAAAACAGGGGTAGGCAACCTTTCCCCTTTAAGGGCCGAAGGACTTCACCTCCCAGAATCCCAGGAGCTATTGGCCAACATGGGACTATTAGCCAATATGGCTGAGGCTTCTGGGAGCTGAAGTCACTTGGCCCTTAAAGGGGAAAGGTTGCCTACCCCTGGTCTAGAATGAGTATCTGACTAAGCTTAGCTTCTCCTTGACTGATGGGAATCTATCCAGTTCAGTACTTATTCTGTGCAAAATTCACATGTGGTTGTTTTGCATTGAAAACAGCTCTTTCTGCACAGGAAACTACTTTATCTGTACAGAAAACAATAATTCCACACAGAAATATGGTTTTCTGTGCAGAAAAAGCTGTTTTCTGAACAGAAAAGGATGTTTTCTGGGCAAAACAATCATACACAAATTTTGCTCATGATAAATTCCTAATTGTGAATGGACTTCAATAACTGCATGATTATTGAAGTTTTTCTCAAATTAGGAAGAAAATTGCTAATATTACTTCCTGCTTCCTTTCAGGAAAAAAAATAGTAATGAATTATATCCCCATTGGCTACCCTCAACTAAAGTAGGCCTACTGAATCAATTGTTGAACCATAAGTTACAGAATCCTAGAATCACAGAGTTGGAAGAGACTGCAAGGGCCATCCAGTCCAACCCCCTGCCATGAAGGAATACACAGTCAAAGCACTCCCAACAAATGATCATCCAGCCTTTGTTTAAAAACCTTTGAAGAAGGAGACTCCACCACACTTTGAGGCAGTATATTCCACTGCTGGGCAGCATATTCAACATGCAGTGTGATGTCCAGCCTGGACTGTTTAAATTCTCCCCTGCATTTTCCCTCATTTTTAATTCAGTCCTTAGATTGTTTGAGCATAGGAATGTTCCACTGTATTAGTTTGTGGGAGGAGCTGTAGGAACCCCCTGCATTTTTCTAGTTTTTTGGTTTGCCCCTTCCCAGCAAGCTCTGCTTCAGCTTGGGATTTTTAGTTTCTTAGGCAGGCTTGGCTTCATCTGTTTGGTGGCAAAACAAGCTCAGGCAGAGGGAAAGGGCATTTCTTACACCATTTAGCCTACTTATTTACCACTTCAGCCAACTTTTACCTGTAGCAGTTAATTTTAGTAAACATCAACATCACAGAAGACAATAGCACCAGAAGCTGAAAGACCCTGCACCATCTTAATTGAGAAGGAGATCAATCCAGGAACGAACCCAGAGAGATGACAACACTGAAGATTACTGACATCTGAACTGTAAAGTACCTTTTATTTTAAACCTATTAGAGCTTGGGAGGAGAAACCCTTTTTTTTGTTTTGTTTTTTCTTTAATAAATTTCCCTCTTTTTGGACTTTACACTCAGCTTTGGAGCCTTTTTTGGGTTAGAGATTGATCTCACCAGGGTACTGGCATTGCACACCCATATTTGCCACCACCTTTAGTTGGGTGTGTCTTCACATGCAGCAAAACTTATCAGGTCAATGGGCTATCCTCTCTCCCACAATGGTACTCAAAATGGCTTATAATATAAGTCAAATAAAATAGCTAAAATGATATATAAAGAAATTTTTAAAAATCATTAAGTAACTAAAGTCATTAAAACATGACTTTTAAGACATGAATTTTTTAAAAAAATAAAATCATAAAACATATATAACACATATGTAATATGTGAAAAACAGCATATCTATTACATTCCCCTCTACTCAATCAGTTAAGGCTGAAAGTCTGTTTAAATAGGGAGGTCTATCCTTGCTGATGAAAAGAGCACAGATAGCAGGACAGCCAAGCCCCCTCCCCTCAGAAGAGAGTTCCATAGCAAGGAGCAGCCGTGAGAAGGCTCTCTTCTGTGTCCTTACTGGAAAAGCTGAGAGGGTGGTGGGGCAGCAAGAAAGCATAACCTGAAGATCTTTAGATGGGCAGACTCATATGGAGAGATGCAGGCTTTCAGATAGTCTGGACCCAAGCCATATAGAGCTTTATAGATTATAACCAAATAAATGAAATCTACCTTGGGTCTCCCCTCACGACATAAGGAAAAAACACCAAAATATATTCCTTCATCTTCCATGAGCACATTACATAAGACCACAGCACATAGGCTTCATATGCCACCAGACATTTTTGTGCCCCCTCTCACTGCTCTCATTTTCTTATCAGTGAATATTCAATATTTTCATCACCATTTGTACATTTCAACGCTCGGTACATTGTTTCTATCACACCACCAGGAAATGAAGGGATAATTGGAACTTGTAGACAGCTAAACAGAGAGACAGACAGACAGAAAGACAGACAGAATGGCAGCACAGAAAAAGAAGGAACACTTTCCTTCCTTGTTTTCCCCATTCTTGAGATCTTAGGGTGGAAGTAGATGCTTTTCATCAAATTTCCCTCAATCTTTACAATTATTTTCTTTATGTGCACTGTAAAACCAGGAGAGGAGAGTGAGTTCAGATACAGACGTCACTATAATGCATCTTTAAGACATAACATATGTTCCAACTCTATTTAATTCTGTGTGCTCTTCTAGGCAAAACATAATGCATTGTAATTGGGTACTTTAAAACTTCTCTGCACAAACACAAAATTAGGCTGCCTTTTAAAGTATTCCCCTCATGTGTTGTCCCCTAAAAAAAAGCAGCGCTTAAAAAAAAAACCTCCATGTCTTATCAAGATTTCTGTGCTAAAGTAAATTACCTTCAGTCACTAAACAGTGTGCTGGTGAACAGACTAACATGTTCCTGTGATAAAATGGCTTTATTAAAGGACTTCAAAATCAACATGTATTTAAAGGAGGTGTGGTCAACCTCTGGGCCTCCAGATGTTGCCAGACTACAATCCCTTCATCCATCACCATTGGCTATGTTGGCTAGGGCTGATGGGCATTACAGTCCACCAACATCTGGGAAGCTGCAACCACCTTCCCCATTATATTTTCTTTCATTCTTTACTTTTTTAGCAGTGTCGTAACATAATACTTTAGTTTAACATCTAGAAACATAGTTTAAGCATCCAAAGAAAGGGGGTAAGCAAAGCTGCCAAGGGAAAGCAAACACAGCAAATATGAAAGTTCTAGGTGTGGACAATGTTCACTTTCTCACTATCTGTAATGCTGAGATCATAGAATGAGGAAAAATTTCACTAGGTGGGGTCAGAACTATTATTTGTGTGGCAATGCATTTATTTTGTCTCCTCTCTCTCTCTCTGGGCCTTTGCAGACTGCCAGAAAAAGTGCAAATTGAGTCCACTTTAACTGACCTGACTCAGTGCTAGGGAATCATGGGAACTGTAGTTTATTGTGGCACCAGACCTCTCTGACAGAGAGAGCTTAATGTCTCAGAAAAAATTACAATTTCCATGATTCCCTAGCACTGAGTGAGGGTACTTAAAGTGGACTCAGTTTGCACTATTTCTAGCAGTCTGCAAACCCCCCCCCCCTCACACACACAAATAGCTACACCCTTGAATAGTTACATAGGAAAATTGAAGGTGATGAAACAATTGGCTCAGTATTTAGAAAGCATATGTTGGGGAAAGCCATATATGTTCAAAAACATTAAGAACCCATCTTGTATCTTCCTCTGTGAGTGCAACAGTGACAAATGAATCTCACTTCTTAGCCATCTTTGCATCCACACAATCCTAGTCAGCAGTACTATAAGACTTTTTTTTCCACATAAATTCAGTGGCTCAGCCTCAAAGGCATTTTGCAGGGAACTTAATTTATATTCACACTAGGATGTAAATCTCTCTTTATTTAATACCTACATACAAGAACAAATCATTTCAAACATTTTCTACCCAGCAATGAAATACAAGAGTTTTGTGCATTTTTCACTCATTCCTTGTATGTTAAAATATTCTTCATTGACCAACCATGAAATAATGAGACCACACACAGTATTTGGAGTTAAACAAGGGCCATCTTTATTGATGTTTGAGGCCTGGGACTGAGCAAATGAAGGAGAAGGAAGCTGGTGTTGGTTTAGCTGAGCACAGCTACCCTTGGAAGAAAGACCAAATCACAAGGACAATTGAAAGAGACTGGTTGCCATCTTGGACGGTCATTTTGGAAGGCCAACATGGGGGACTCCCTCCCAAGCCCCATGATTCTATAAAATAGAATAAGCCCAGATCACCCCAAGGGAAGACTTCAAGCCCCCCTCCCCGACATCTTGTGTCTCATAGAAACAGTTCCAGAGCCCCACCCTTCATGACAAAGGGGATGCCAAAATGTACATCAGTCTCATATCTTCTCCCCCAATTATCTACCATGGACAAGGGATAAGTGTCTGCTTAGACTTTTTTTCCCACCAGGCCTGCAAAAGTGGTGCTCACCCCTTTTTGCAAATCCCCTAAGAAGATAGAATTACCTCCTTCCAATAAATAGACACTGTCTGTTGCAGAGCTCAGTCTGATGGAAAAGTATATCTAGATGTGGGAGAAAAAGCTTTAAAAGAAACTGAAAGACTTAGCCAAGCAACAGCTGATGTGTTGCCCATCACAGAGATCAAGCAGAAGAGGTATGTGAGGGGGTGATGGGCCCTTCAATATCCAGTCTCTCACCCTCCTGCACATGATCTCACTTTGCCCTATCAGCCAAGCTCAAAGCCCCCTGATCTCTTCTCCTCTCTTCTCATGGAGACCAACAAAGTGTCCCCTCCCCTGCAGTGCCATTCGCCATTTGACTCAGGAACCAAGTGTTTTAAGAATTGCTCTAAATACAGAGTTTTATGTGCAGACATGGTTTTTGTTAATGAAAAACATTTTTGTACAAATGTTCCATACAAAAAAAAAAATCAAATAAAAAAAAAGAGTATGTATGAGTACTTTTTACATCTGTTATTTTCTCTGAGTTAGATGTCATAATATATGGTCAGTGCTAAAACCAGCCAGAACACAGGCTTGCAAATTGTGATTGATATCTTTTGGCTTCTTCAACCAGAGAATGTGGACAAGCTGCATGGAATGTTGAAACTCATCACCTGTTATCAAGATTCTTGCCTATTACAGATAACACAATCATTCATGGTCATTTTGAGGACCTTGACTTCAGAGGTAGTAGTAGATCCCTCTCCAAAATAGATTTGCATTATTAAGTATAATTGACCGGAAACCAGAGAACTATGGTCATGAGCCAAGGACATGATCAGGGGGCTATGCAGAACTACACTTTGTTGCTGTTAACTGCCTTTGAGTCACCATTGTTACAATGGCCTTTTAGGTCCCTGCCATGGCCCTGGACTGGGATGAGCCCCTATCACCATGGACTCAAGGTGTGCATGTCATGTAGGCACATGAAAGATCACATTTGTACTTACATCAATTTACAGATCAAAAGAGGCAAATCTAGACGCTGCTTGGGCAGGACATTCACACCTAGAGAATGTATGAGTGCCAGCCAGGATGTGTCTGGCCGAAGATGAGATAACATTAACATCTTATCTCCTCTCCTTGGGATTTGTCTACTTTAAAAAGTAGGAATTGGAATCCTATGATATACAATAGCAACTCTTCACCTCAGGCTAGGTTTAAGGGTATAAATGATCCTCAAAATCTCAGGCACATTGGGGTCTAGCTAGATTCATGGTGACACTGCACCACTGTGAACTCTGACTAGAGTCCCGGCTCTTTCTGTTGTCCTTTCCTCTCATAACGGTTGAGTCTATCCATCTTTATTCATCATTGGAGCAGCCTCCTTCAGGTAATTATCACTATTAGAAAGCCTTGTGTTTCCTATCCAACTTAACTACTTTATTCCTGAGTTCTTGTGTGTGTGCATGTATGTTAGGGTGTCTTTGTATGTTTGAATCCCCAAATAAATTACAGTTCATTGGACAGCTTTGTCTTATCAGTCTATTCCCTAGCCACCTCCGTAAACATAGGATAAATGATCCCATAGAAGACTTGGACTTTAGTAATTCATCAAGTTCTTCATTACACCATCAACTCATGTCAACTCCTCAAGGAGACACCTCCAAGCCCCCCTGTCCTCACCTGTTCTGTCCAGGTCCTGCAGGCTCAGACCTGTGGTTTCTTTGATTGAGGGCAGGAACAGTCTGCCACAAAAGGGCAGATTGGGGCCACTCCAATCCCATTTGACCTGGTGCCTTGGCAACCACATGCCATGGCCCCAATCCACCTTGGAACTGCCTTAGGCAGTCTGGCTGCATCCCCAGGGTGGCTTCAAGAAGCTCTGGTGGTGTACGGCACATACACACTGCACCCCTGGAGTGCCTTGAAGACACCCATGTCCGGTCAGCTAAGGCAGCTTCTGGACATCTTGGGGGCATGTGGCATCTAAACACTATCCCACCAAACTTCATGTAAGTTGCCTTTACCAGCCGCTCTGTTCCAGCCCTCAGTCTATCCAATTAGTAAGCAGTTTTCTTCTCTTTCTGCTAACCTCCATCATTTGTAGCATTGTTGTCTTTTCTAGAGAGTTGTATCTTCTCATTATGTGGCTAAAGTACAACAGCCTCAGTTTGGTCATCGTGGTTTCCAGGGAATGTTCAGGCTTGATCTGCTCTAGGACTCATTTGTTTGACCTTTTGGTTGTCCACAGTATCCTCATAACTTTTCTCCAGCACCACATCTCAAATTGGTTTATTTTCTTTCTATCTGCTTTCTTCACTGTCCAGCTCTCACATTCATACATGATGATGGGGAATGCAGGGGAGCTTAGAGGTATCTCATTCACAGGTTTACTTTGAGTAAAAGTCAACTCAAGGGCAGTTAACAACAAATCCCTCCATCAGAGATGGCATGGTTTGTGGTGATCTTAGGGAAGCGGCATTGCTGATGTGACTAAAGAAATCAACTTTAGAGTATTATATTTTGCACAACTTCAGTCCAGTCCCTGGCCTTCCCTTCCTGCACTGTCATTACTGAAGAGGCAATGTAATTACTTAGATCTATTCCAAACTTGTCTATCATAGCTATCATAACTGTCATAGCTTTAGGATTCTGCTTACTCTGGTTGCCAGATTGTAGGGGTCTGCAAGGGAAAATCAAGGACCATATTAGAGAGATTAGGGTGAGGAAAATCATGTCAAATAGATCAAGCTCAGTCTGTTAGCTTATTCCAAGTCAGATAAAGTCACATATATCAGGTTAAGGTCAGTAAATAAGAAATGATCAAAGCAAACTACTTCACTGCTGGCTTGCTCTGAGCAAATTCAGGCAAGCAGTGATCAGAACTGCAGATAGTTCCCAGTGTGGTCAGTTTGCTGAAGAAAGGAAAGATGTTTCAACAAAGAATTGCAATCAGCAAAGGCCTCTGGGATTCACAGTGACTCTAGCTACTGTATAGTTATGACTAATGACAGGTTTCAATGCTAACTCCTCCACAGAAAAGAATGACAGACGTAATATTTGTTTTTTTCATTTTGGCCACATTTTTATTTACTGAATAAATAAATAAACACATTGTTCACTGAAGCTGCATTTCTATCTCTCACTATTTCCAATTTCTAAAAACTTGTATCTTCTTATGACTTCCATTAAAGTGTAATAAAAATGTCTAACCCTGCCTTTCAAGGCTGGACTAGTTTTTTACAGAACACCTGTGATCCTGGAATATGTATTGAAGGCATGGACTTTTAGCAGCGCACCAACACTGTGAGGGTTTTGTTTATGACTAACACTGTATAGGAGCTTGTCCAATTCAGAAACTGGCTTAAATTGTGATAGCAACTCCCTCTCCTTTGTGGTGTCTGCATAGGCCAAAATACTCCTGGCCCCAAAGCTACCCTGACTTCCCCTGTTACCTGGGACCCTACATTGAATTGCTGGGCAGCTGTTTACATGTATATCCTACTATGCCTCCCAGCCTGACTGCCTCTACTGTACATCACTCATTTTAAGAGCAGAACAAGATGGTCAACAATGATCACATGGTTGGGCACCCCATTCTGGCCTCAGACCAAGTGATGTGTCATGGCAGCAGCTGCTCCAGGTGGCACAGCAAGAGGCACATGCAAGTAACAGCCCAGTGTTACAATGGAGGGGTCCGGATCTTCTGGGAAGATCTGGAGCAAAAGTAGAGGTGTTTTTTTTTTAAATATATGTTATAATGGGTTTATACCCTGGTTCTGGTGCTGATGTCATCCTGACCATTCACACCAGAACCACAGTTTGGGCCATACATCATCTGGACTCCCCACCCAGCGGATGGGGTGAGGATGTTTCACTAGGCCCATGCAGATAGGGCTCATATTTCCTTAACAAAATAGCAAGAATTGGATGGATGAAATTTTGTTTAAAGCAAAAAACAAACAAAAACAAAACAAAAAATCATAAGGAGTATCTAGACCATCTGCAAGCAGGGCAAAGCATTTCAGAGCTTTCTTTTTCTTGCTACTCATTCTCAAGGGGGATCACCCTAAGGATGGAGTTAGAGGTGCTTGATACAACATTGCTGTAGAAAATAGTGCCTCCATGTCAGTTTCCCCCTGCCATAATGATATTTCATGCATCTCCATTCTGAAGGCTAGGAAGACTCACAATGCTATGACATCACAAAACACATAAGTCTGTCTAAACTTTACAGGAAGTGGCTGACAGATGACTATGGCCTAGGGCTGCCCTCTTTGGCATTCCTTGTGTGTCAAGTGTTATTCTTGTTCTGCCCTGAGCCTCTGCATAAATACTTGGCCAGAGTGATACAGAGCACAGAACAACATGGTAAATCCCTCAGACCTCTTCTCAACAATGCATTGTAGTCTTTCAGCTATCCGTATGCCCTTAGCCATCTGTCTTTTCTTGATGACTGGCACTTGTCTATGTACAATGAGTCTTAGGACCGATGCAGACAGTCTGTTTGGAGTGGCAGAGAGCCGCCCTGGGGAGCAGTGGATCAAGGCCACGGCAACCCCACACCGCGGCTCCAATCCTTCCTTTTGCTGCCCTAAGAGCCGGTACTGCGGCTCTTCTGTGCCCTTTCAGTGCAGCGTGTCTGCACGCTGCACCGGAAGGGCATCCTGACACCATGCATTGTGCGTACAGCTGCACGGCATCAGGACGGTGTTGAGCTGGGGGCTGGGTGGCCAGCATGCAGCTGCCCCACCCCAACTCTACCCCCAGGTTGGCTTTTGGGCCAGTCTGCAACAGCCCTTAGTCTTCAGAAATTGAGGGCATCAGAAAGAAGCAAGTCATGTGCCAATGGAGACATCAAGGAAGACTCCAATTAATTGGTGCCTTATTGTTATTCTGCCATCCATTAACTAACCATATCAATCAACAATTGTTAGGGTAAGCCTTAAAACAAATAGCTTATTATTTATGAAGAAAATACCATCCCAACAGGCATGCTATGCAAGAGACTCTCTAGGTGGGGATGCAGTATATCTCCATGCTTTGTGCATAAAGTATAATGAACACACACACATAGAATTAGTGAAGGCCAGACTTGGGTGAAGAATAGATTTTTTTTTTTCTGCCAGCAAGTTTAGCAGTTTACTTTTTTTTCCTGGAAGTGAAAAGCAATCATTTACTTATTTAGGCTGAAATAAAGGGATATCCTCAGGGAAATAACTAGGAAGGGATTGAGACAGGCATTTTGTTCTCGGAATTGAATCCCAGAATGTTTTTCCCCCTTTGAGCTTAGTTCTTGTTCTCTGAGGTGGTGTGGCTGAATTGTATCAAGTGTGATGGAATACTGCTCTATATTAATCTTTTTAATTTTAAAAAAAAGGTCAGGGAATAGAGGTCTAGCCTAAACCTAAACTTCATACTAACCTCCTATGTCTAATATATATATATATATATATAGGAAGAAACGTTCATGTGAGCCCTTAATTGAATCTGAAATAGAACTGCCTAGAAAAAAAGTTCATCACATTTGTGAGAAGGAAAGGCCATTTTGCACTACACAGTAATAACACTATGTTTCCTAGGATGTGCAGTTTTGGGAAAGGTACTTCAAATTCTCAGCCAGATAGCTCTAGCACCTCTCCTAACTACAAATCCCAGGATTCCATAGGATTTAGCCATGGCAATTAAAGTGGAATCATAGTATTATAACTGTGTATTGTGAAAGGGCCCCTGGTCAACATTTTGGCTGCAGCATTCTGGACTTGCTGCAGTTTCCAAACAATTTCCATCCCAGGATTCTATAGGATTTAGCCATGGCAATTAAAGTGGAATCATAGTATTATAACTGTGTATTGTGAAAGGGCCCCTGGTCAACATTTTGGCTGCAGCATTCTGGACTTGCTGCAGTTTCCAAACAATTTCCAAAGGCAGCCCCATGTAGAGTTCAAACAGAATGTAATCAAGTTATGCATCACTGTACCCAGATCTGACATCTCAAGGAATGGGCACAGCTAGTGCACAAGTTTTAACTGTGCAAATGCACTCCTGGCCACTGTTGAAACCTGGGCATCCAGGCTCAGGACTGAATCCAAGAAAATACCCAAGCTGTGTGCCTAAGATTTCAGGGTTAGTGTAACCCCATGCAGCACAGGCAGAATCCCCATTCCCTGATCTGCCTTTTGAGTGACCAGTAGCACCTTTTTCTTGTCTCAATTAAGTTTCAGTTTGTTTGCCCTCATCCAGTCCATCACTGACAACAGACATTGGTTCAGTATGGAGACAGATTCCTTGGACTCAGATGAGAAGGGCATATAGAATGTCATCAGCATACTGGTGACACTGAATTCCAAACTCCAGATGACCTCTCCCATTGGTTTTCAAATAGATGTTAAACATTATGAGGAACAACACAGGAGTCCTACAGCATTACCTTCTGACTTTTCCCTTCCAAGAAAGACCTGAACCACTGCAGCATTATTATTATTATTATTATTATTATTATTATTATTATTATTATTATTATTATATAACAGTGGCCTCAGAGAGGACTCCCAGAAAAATACCATGGTCAATGGTATTGAAAGCCAATGAGAGGTTCAGCAGAACCAACAAGGACACACTTCCCCTGACCAGTTCACTGTGTATGTCAGGGGTAGGCAACCTGTCCCCTTTAAGGGCCGAGGGACTTCAGCTCCCAGAAGCCTCAGCCATGTTGGTCAATAGTCCCATGTTGGCCAATAGCTCCTGGGATTCTGGGAGCTGAAGTCCCTCGGCCCTTAAAGGGGAAAGGTTGCCTACCCCTGGTGTATGTCTTCCTCCAAGGTGACCAACACTGACACCATCCCATAACCAGGGCTCAAGACACATTGAAATGGCTCTAGATAATCAATTTTATCCAGAAAGCTGGAACTAGAAGGCGACCACATACTCCAGAACCTTGCCCCAAAATGGTAGGTTAGATACTTGGTGATAATTATTCAAAATGGTGAGGTCTAGGGAGGACATTTTTAGTTCAGCACTCCCCTTACTCACTCAACCAGTCCCCCACTAGCTTCTTTCAGAAACCAGGAATGGAAAAGAACCAGTATACATGTTATGGCTCTCACCTCTCCAAGGATCCTGTTCACATCCTCAGGCTGCACAAACTGAAACTTATTCAATAGTTCAGAACAAACAAGAAGCAAGATTGCATCAACTGGACCTGTCTCAACTACAGCTTCCAAGTCAGAGTGGATCCAAGCAATTTCGTCTGCAAGGTGTCATGCAAATTCTTCAGTGGGTTGTCAAACAGTCTGTGTTCTCTTCTTGTAGGCCAGAGTGTAAAAGGCTCCTAACCACTCAAGACAGCTTCTCTGAATGATACTGTGCAGATGCAATGGTGGCAAAGAAGTATAGTTTCTTCACTGCCACAATTGCCATCGCATAGGCCCTCCAATGGGCTATAACCTGTATTTGTTCAGACTTGCTCCAAGTCTACTGCCATCATCACTCTAGTTTCCATCCTGCTCTTCATCACAGCCAGCTCCCTAATAAACTGAGGGGCTCACTTGGTTCCACTCTGTGAAGGGGGATACTTAGGGGCAATCGTGCCCACTGCCCTAGTCATTTCCCTATTCCAGATATCAGCTAGGGCTTTAATAGAATCATGTGCCAAGGCAACAGGAAGCTCCCTAAGAGCCATCAGGAAGAGCCATCTCCTGGGGTGGACCATCTTAATCAGTCCCCATCCTTGCAGAGGCTTTCAGTGAGTCTAAATCCCACCAGGTAGTAGTCAATCCATGACAACATTATTGCAGAATGTTCCTCCACATGCAGATTACCATCATCCTGCTCAGCATAGAAAACCAGGTCCAGAGTATATCCTGCTGTAGGGCACCAGATACTACTTGGGACAGAACCATGGTAGTCATGGCAGATAGGAAGTCCTGAGCTGCTCCTAACAGAGTAGTCTCCACATGGATCATAGAATCACAGAATCATAGAGTTGGAAGAGACCACAAGGGTCATCCAGTCCAACCCCCTGCCATGCAGCACAAGAAGCTGAGGAGACTCCAACACCACTGTTGAGACCAACTCAGCTAGCTCAGCAAGAGAGACTACTGAGTCGTGTAGTAGTTGGACTAGTGTGATGTAATCATAGTGCTATATTGTGTAATCATAGTGTGTTGTAAAAGGGGTCTGGGTCCAGTTGGACTAATGTAATGCAATAGGGAAATAGCTTGTACATACATGTGTGTGTGTGTGTGTGTGTGTGTGCGTGTGTGTGTGCATTTGCTTGTGGACATGCCGTGGCTGAAGAGGAGTAGGACAGTGATTTCAAAGGAAGTTGAATGGTTTCAAAGTAGCAGGGAGAAGAAAGTGGGATGGTTACATTGAGAAGGTTTACATCAAGAGAACAGGGAACTTGTAGGGCCATCTATTTAAAAAGTACCATCAAGGCCATACCAAGACATTCTGCCACAGAAGCAAGACAAGCAAGACTGCTGCAGAGTGCACTAGAAACTGCTTTCTTCTGGTGGCAAAAATACTATTTAAGAAGCTCACGGTTAAACATTTTTGTGACCTCAAGAAAGCAATAGAGGGCCTCTTATTCTGTCATCACTTCAGGCACCCCCACCCCCAGTCTTTTCTCTCTTGGCTGTTGTAGTGAATAACAAGGTAATAGGCACCCAAGCAGCAAAGGGCTGGGAGAGACCAATCTTCTACTGAATTACCTTGCCCCATGGGACAGGTGGCCCTGAGCAGGGTGGCACCCCATCCACTCCCATTTTGAGCACAGTGCATTTATGTGTATGGATGGATGGACATCTATATATGCTTGAAATTGCAATGAAGTAAATTTAAAGTCAATGTTGGTAAGAAAAATATTTGCCCCTCATCACATTGAGAAGCAGGCATTATTGACCAAGGCATAAAATATGGTGTATATGTCTTTAAGAGGTGGGTACTCTTCCCATCTGCCAACTTTCAAAGTATATAGAATAGTATTCCTTTCCTGTTAGGTCCAACTCGAATTTGTTTTGCAACTTCTATAACATGTTTTGTGTCCAAAATGAATAATCCTAAAACTTAATAAATATTGTGATTCACTTGGATGTTCCCATTGCTCTAGCTACCACTGGAGGAGAACTAAGGGTTTCAATCATCTGAGATCTAATAAATATTTTATCAGGTTTGCCCAATTCCAAGAATATACCTAAAATAATATTACACTTCCACAACTGAACAATGAATGACATTCTAAATCTAACAGCTTTGCACACAGGAGAAAATAGAAAATCCATCAGTGGAATAAACAAATGAGTTATTTCTTTTCCAAAATTGTCAACTCAGATCTATTTTTCTTCACTTCTTATTAGTTTATAGCAATGGATGGAAACACTCCACCCCTCAAATATATATCTATCATCCTAGATTGTTTTGGGAGTAGATTTCTATATATACAGCTGAACACATCAGTCGGAAGTTATTGCTTTCTTTTCATTCTGTACATTTCTTTTTAGGACAGAATAAAAAAATCAACAAGACACTCCAGCCATACATATGTATACACATTTACCTGGCAGTAAATTTCACTGATTTGAATGGGAATTCCTTCTGAGTAAGATTGCTCAGCATGAAAGCATACTTTTTTTCTTCTGAAAATGCCATCCTAATTTCTATTGTTAGACTCTAGAATGGACCCATTGAATCAGTGGGACTTATACAAGTGTTGAGTTACCAAATAATAACTGATTCAATGGGACTACTCTAGTTGGGATTACCAATAGCGTTCAGGCTACAGAATGCATGCTTACCCAAGAACAATGCATGACCCATTTTTCTACCCATGGAGTCATCCACCAACCCAGGCTTCTTTTCTGCTTTCATTATTTGAGAGGGCCAAAATTGTCCAACAGTGGGAAGACATGGAACAGTCTCTGTCTATGCAAACTCCTAGCTGCATTTCAAAGTTCCATGGAGCTATGTCTTTTGGAGAGGATTTGTTCTAATTTCTCTGTCAATGTGTGGCATAGTGATTTGAGTGTTGGACTACAACTTTGGAGACCAGGGTTCGAATCCCAGCTCAGCTATGAAACCCACTGGTTGACCCTGGGCAAGTCTCAGACTCAGGTGGATGCAATGACAAACCTCCTCTGAACAAATATTTCCAAGAAAACCCTGTGATAAATTAATCTTTGGGTCACCATAAGTCAGAAAGGACTAGAAGGCACACAACAAAAACAAAACAAAAAAAGCTTGCCTTCCAATGTAAATAGTCTGGAACTGCAGTGGGGACAAAGGATCAAATCCTCTTGGTTTCCCACACCAGAGTTCTAATCCAAATTGGGAATGGGGAACTGTAGATGCTATTTACTTTTTAAAAATCTATTTATGTAATTGCTGATCATCTGGCTGGGATCTCATATGGAAGGACCTTAAGTATCCAAACCCATCCCTTTGCATTTGCCTTCAAGTTACAATCACTTTTTCAGGGGGAAGATTTTCCTCTCACACACACCTTAGATAGGCACAAAATGTCCCTATTATTTCCAGAGATCATTCCACCCTGACAAAAATTGACACTCCATGCTCAGGCCACCTAGATGCATCAGCAGAGAGACAATTTTTGCATGTTAATTTGAAGGTTAGTTATAATGTGCATTATTTCCTATTTAAAGAGAGTTGTTGTGATTGGGTCAGTCTAAACCAGTTTTCTTCATGATTCACTCTAAAACAATTGCTAGCTACCGTGTGGATCCATCTAAATCATACCAGCAATAACTATGTCTCCCAGTCAAACCAAACTTTGTCTAGGTATTGTGCATTTAATTTCATTCTGTATAATTGGCTGAACAGTGGAACATCTTGTATAATTTTGACAATTTCTTTTATTTCATTTTTTAAGCACTGAAAAACAAAAGTATATATGATTAAAATGTGGAGAAGGCAGATATTTTGTTGGGGCTTTTTGTTCCACAGCATTTATCCATTTTTCAATCATTAATTTATTCCTATTCTCCAGTAGCTTGTTGCATTCCTGCTATGTAATACACAGAAACATTCACAGAAAAATACACAAAAGGGATTTGAGAGTAAAGCTCTTTCTATGTTATGCTACTTTTCAGTGTGCACATATTAACTGATTGGCTAATTGATTGATTGTATGGACTCTGCATAGTATCTTGGAATTCCCTAATAGCATGTTAATAATAATAATAATAATAATAATAATAATAAGTTTTATTTTTAACCCGCCCCTCTGCTCAGCAACCAGGGCGGGGTAGAGCATAATTAAAACAAGCAATAATTAAAACATACCATCAGCCCACTCTCTCCCCCTCCCACCCCTTAAAACTAAATTAAACTAGTTCAAGATTTAAAAACAATAATACATATAAATACAGTAAAAGCCAAGTAGGGCAACAGGCAATGACGGAAAGGTGCGGGTAGCAATCACCTCCAATTGAGCCGGGGTTATTCCGGGAAGGCCTGCTGGAAGAGATCTGTCTTTAATGCTTTTTTAAAGCTATCCAAAGAGGTGATAAGACAAATCTCGTCTGGCAGGCCATTCCATAGTCTCGGAGTGGTCACAGAAAAGGCCCTCTGGGAATTCTGAGACAGCCTAGTTTTCATAGGCTGCAACAGGTTCCTCCCCGAGGACTTAAGTGCATGGGAGGGATTATATGGGAAGAGGCAGTCCCGGAGATAAGATGGACCCACGCCATGTAGGGCTTTAAAGGTCAAAACCAACAGCTTGTACTGTGCCCGGAAACTAATTGGCAGCCAGTGGAGAGATTTCAGCACAGGTGTTATGTGCTCTCTCCTAGATGTCCCGGTAACTAACCTGACTGCCATATTTTGTACCAGTTGAAATTTCTGGGTTAAGCACAAGGGTAGCCCCATGTAGAGTGCATTGCAGTAATACAGATGTGAGGTTACCAGAGCATGTACCACAGTTTCCAGATCCCTTATATCCAGGTAAGGACGCAGTTGATGTATAAGCTGAAGCTGATAGCAGGCACTCCTGACCGTCACATTGACCTGACTAGTCATGTGAAGCAACGAATCTAGAAGTAGCCCCAAACTGCAAACACACTCCTTAGAAGAGAGTGTGACTCCGTCCAGGACTGGAAGCTGTATTCCCAAACCTAGTTTCGGGCCCATGACTGTCAGTACCTCCATTTTGTCTGGATTTAGTTTCAATCTGTTTTTCCTCATCCAATCCATTACCTCTCCAAGACAGTCATTGAGAGGAGAGCTGCCATCTGAAGTCTGAGCCGACAATCTGGTCATGGAGAGATATATCTGAGTGTCATCAGCGTAGATGGCACCGTGCTCCATGCCTCCAAATGATCTCACCCAGTGGCTTCATACAGATGTTAAATAGCATCGGGGACAGGATGGCGCTCTGAGGGATGCCACAATTAAGCTCAATTTTGGAAGAGCAACTGTCCCCGAACCTTACTCTCTGGAATCTGCCTGAGAGAAAGGAACGGAATCACTGCAAAGCAGTGCCTCCAATTCCTAACTCTCTCAGACGATCCAAGAGGATGGAATGGTCTATCGTATCAAAAGCCACTGAGAGATCCAAGAGCACCAACAGGGTCACACTACCCCTGTCAATGCCCAGGCGGAAGTCATCGGTTCAGAGCGACCATGGCAGTCTCCACTCCATATCCTGTCCTGAAGCCGGTTTGAAATGGATCATAATAATCAGTATCATCCAAGATGGCTTGGAGTTGGGAAACAACTGCCCTCTTGATCACCTTGCTTTAAAATGATAGCAAGGACACTGGTCTGTAATTGTTTCTATCCAGGGGTCCAGGGAAGGGTTTTTCAGGAGTGGCTTAACCACCGCCTCCTTCAGGCAAGATGGTACAATACCTTCCCTAAAGGACGCATTGATTGTATCCCATAGGAAAACTGTCAACGCCCCCCCCCCCACCCCCGGACGACCAGCCAAGATGGACATGGATCAAGAGGGCAAGTCATCTTCCTCACTATTCCAAGGAGCTTGTCCACATTATTGGTACTCACAGATTGAAACTGATCCAGTAAAATACCATCAACGGAGTTGCTGGAAGCCTCGTCTATAGATTCTGACACAACAATGGCATCTAAGTCGGCTCTTATCCAGGAGATTTTATCCACAAAGTAGATGTTAAAACACATCACAGCAGGCTGTCGTTGGGTTAAGTAGGGGATTTGGCCCGGGAGGAACCTGCGTCAGTTCCCCTACCACCCCACACAGCTCTGCCGGACGGGACTCTGCGGATGCAATACGAGCAGAACAGAAGGCTCTCTGTGCTGCACATAATGCCTCACGATAGGAATCAAGATGCTTCCTATGGCGAGTTCTATTGGATAAGAACTGAGTTTTCTGCCATGTTTTAATGGATTGAAATTCAAGCCAACACTGGTGTTAAAGCAATGTTCTACAGCATTGGTTTTATTCGCAGACTCGTGAGAGGTGCTGGAGAAGTAATAGCACTCTATAGAGTTGCATCCGCACTTCAGAAATAATCTAGTTTGATGCCACTTTAACTGTTATAGCTCAAGGCTATGGAATCCTGGTAATTGTAGTTTTGTGAGACTTTTAGCCTTCTCTACCAGAGAACTCTGGTGCCACAAAAAACTACAGTTCCCAGAATTTCACAGCATTGAGCCATTTCAGTTAAAGTGGTGTCAACCTGGATTATTTTGCAGTGTGGATTCAGCCTCGGACTCTTATCCACAACTGCAAATATGTGGAGGGAATACTTCAATAAATAAAAATAATCTTGGAGTTTTCATTTAACTGAATCCAGTTTCCAATAGGATGCATATATTCTAAGAACAGACTTTCTTGTCCTTTATTCTGTGCATAGCACAGGGGGAGGAATTGCCAGCTTTATCAAGCTCATGGATGTCCTGAATCTGGACCACAGCCAGTATAATGGAAGCCCCTGTTCCCTCTATCCCAATTCGAAAGTGGAGGGAGGCAGGAAAGAAATATCCGCATTATCTCCAGTCTGGAGGTGAAATGGGCCTGGCTATCAAATACAAATATTCTGAACAGCTTGTTCTTAACTTTTAAGGTTTTCTTTGAAGTGCCTATGGGGTTACTCATTAACGGGTAACCATCCTCTAATTTAATTATAAATTAGGCAGAATGTTGATGACAATGCCAAGTACAGGAAGCCCTCGCTTATCTGATGGGTTAAGGACTGGAGGACTGTCAAAAAATAGAATTGGTTGAAAAGCATAATAATAATAATAATAATAATAATAATAATAATAACAACAACAATAATTTATACCCTGCCCCTCTGTCAACAATCAGGGTGGCTAACAATTAAAAATTCCATACGGTATGTATAATACAAAACCCAAAACCCACCCACCCCTTAAAAAGTATTAAACTGATAATATGTTAAAACATCATAATAAACAATCTAAATTATATTCTAAATTAACAATAAACTAAAAAACAAGTCAATATGGATTATCACAAGCAGAGAAGCGGCTACATCCAAGGAGGGAGAAGGCAGAATGGGGGAAGTCCTGAGGCCAGGAAATCTAATCAGAAAAGGCCTGCCAGAAGAGAGCCATCTTAACAGCCTTTTTAAAGCTGCTCAAGGTCTTAATTTGACAGATCTCGTCCAGCAGGCCATTCCATAGTCTGGGAGCGGATGCTGGGAAGGCCCTCTGGGAGGTTGCAGAGAGCCTAGTTTTTATCGGCTGCAGCAAATTCCTCCCAGAGGACCTGAGTGGGGGGGATTATATGGGAGGAGGTGGTCCCAAAGATAGGTTGGACCCAAGCCATTTAGGGCTTTAAAGGTAATAATCCACACCTTATACTGGGCCCTTAAACTAATAGGCAGCCAGTGGAGAGACTTTAGTACAGGTGTTATGTGGTCTCTCCTTGATGTTCTCGAAACCACTCTGACTGCCATGTTTTGTACTAACTGCAGTTTCCAGACCAAGCACGAGGGTTGCCCCACGTAGAGCGCATTACAGTAATCTAGATGGGAGGTTACCAGCAGTTGGAGTATCAGCCGAAGCTGATAACAGGTGCTCCTGACCGTCGCATTTACCTGATTTGTCATCAGGAGTAATGAATCTAAAAGCACCCCCAGCCTGCGAACACAGTCCTTCACAGAGAGTGTGAGGCCATCCAGGACTGGCGGTGGCAACCCAATTCCTGGTTTTGGGGCTGCTACTGTGAGCACCTCCGTTTTGTCTGGATTTAATCTCAATCTGTTTTTCCTCATCCAGCCCATTACTGCCTTAAGACAGTCATTGAGATGAGAGACGCCATCGGAATTTGAGGCCGATGATCGAGACAGGGAGAAATAGATCTGGGTGTCATCAGCGTACTGATAACACCCAGCCCCACATCTCTGAATAATCTCACTCAGCGGCTTCATATAGATGTTAAACAGCATCGGGGACAGGATGGCACCCTGAGGGACACCACATGTAAGATCCTTTTTTGCCAAACAATTGTCCTCGAGCAGCACCCTCTGGGATCTGCCGAAAGGAAGGAACGGAACCACTCCAAAGCTCCACCTCCAATTCCTAACCCACTCAGGTGATCCAAGAGGATGCTATGATCTATCGTATCAAAAGCCACCGAGAGGTCTAAAAGCACCAGCAGGGTCACACTACCCCTGTTGATACTCAGACGCAGGTCGTCGGTCAAGGCAGCCATGGCAGTCTCAACTCCAAATCCTGTCCTAAAGCCAGTTTGAAATGGGTCTAGATAATTGGTTTCATCCAAGACTGCTTGGAGTTGAAGAGCAACCACCCTCTTGATTACTTTGCTCAAAAATGGTAACATAGACACCGGCCTATAGTTGTTCATATCCAGGGGGTCCAGGGAAGGTTTTTTCAGAAGCGGCCTAATTGCCGCTTCCTTTAAGCAAGATGGAACACATCTTTCCCTGAGGGATGCATTGATGATGTCCTTAAGGAACATCATCAAGGCACCCCCCCCCCCCAAAATGGCCAGCCATGAAGGGCAAGGATCGAGAGGGCAGGTTGTCTTCCTCACTCTACCAAGTAGCTTATCCACATCCTCGATACTCACAGATTGAAAATGATCCAGTAAAATTACATTAACAGAGCTGCTGGACACCTCGTCCGCCAGGTGTGCTTTCACTTTTTTAAGCTTGCGAATGCAAGACTGACTTTTTGACTGAGAGGGGAAAAACAGCATGTTGAGTAGACTAAAAGAAAACAAACAACCGGTGTGCCATGTTGAGAGATGTGGAGGGAAGCATTATGTGGTCAAAAGAGCAGACCAGGACTCCAAAGTGCAGATGAGAATTTAGATCTCTCAAAACAGTGAAACTTCAGGAAGTGATGCTTCAAAGGGTGGGGGATGCCTATACAGTTTTTCAGCACTGACATTAGACAAACTTCCCTCATTTTTGTAGTATTATTTTAAAAAAAACAACTGTGGAGGCTTTACAACAACTGATGTCTTCTATCAGTTAGCTTATTTGGAAATACATTAATGCTACCATAAGAGGGTTAAAATGCAAATGCCATTTTCATCTTTGTACCAAATCCTTAATTTTAATGTTGTTGTTTTTTCTTGGATCCCTGTTTTGAAAAGAGGATGGCTGTGCTTAGAAATCAATTATTTGTATATGCATGTTATAACATGAAAAGGGAGATTTATTTATTTTTCTGTAATTTGGACATGAAGAGAATTTTATCCATGCACACAACAGCTTAAATCATCCACATTCATGAACTGGAGCAATTAGATACAAAAATGCACTGGTTGTTATACGCTCAAATGAGAGAAAGATTCAAGATGGATATTAAAATAGAAGACTTTGAAGATGAATCTAAAGATTTAGATAACATTTTGATGAAATCTGAAAAAAACAGACAAGTAAACTTTATAAAATGTTGATGGATAGAAAACAAGAAAGAGATCTCAGATAACATGATTAAATGGGTGACAGATATAGGGAAAATAATTGATTTGGAAAGTTGGGAATACGACAGAAAGAAAACAGAGAAATTCACTAAATCACAAGACTTAAAAGAAAATTACTGGAAATGGAAGAAAGGTGGTATTTAACCCCAGCTAAGATTGCAAAAATTTACAATACAGACTTGAATAACTGTTGGAAATGTAAGCAAAATTTCAGATCATGGTTCCATATGTGGTGGAGGTGTTCTAAAATGAAAGCCTATTGGAAAAAAAATCCACAATTCAATACAATAAATCTTTAAAGTTTTTTTTAACCTTTATTATAGAAAATCTCAAATTACCATACAATCAACAAATCAATAAATCAGTCAATAAAACATACCATCTTGCACTCATATACATTCTTTTCCCACCAAATACGTATTTTACTCCCCCCTCCTTCCATCTTCTTCCATTTCATTCCCTCTCTCCTTCTCCCTCTCCTCCCTCTCACCCCCTCCTCTCTACCTCCCCCCTCTCTACACCTCTCCCTCCTCTCTCCCACTCTTCTATTTACACAAACCTTCCATCAACATACTCATACCCTCATCTACTTTCTATATCTTCCTTACTCACCTCACTCCTTTTTATTACTCATAACTTCCTCACCTCCGATTTCTTCCTATTCTTTCCACCATCCTTCTTAGTAGCAGTTTAGTAATTTTCTTTGCTACTAATCTTTCTCCCTATTGTTTCTATAATATAATCAATCCTATTCTTTCTCTTGAATCCTCTATCTTATTTACCTATTCTCCATATCATTCTACTGTAACCTTCAGTCTAATCTTATGTTTCCCCCTCTTTATCATTACTTTTTCCACTTCAACTATCTCATGTTATTTTTTATTATTTCTCATTATTTTCTTTTTCTAACAGACTTACAATTGCTAATTCTCCCCACTGTTCTCTTATATATTTGATGACCAGTTCCCAATCTTTATAAAAAAAATCTTCAATGTATCATCCTTCAGTAATTGGGTTAGTTTATCTGCTTCCATCATATCATATAATTTCCACATCCAGTCTTCTTTCATAGGTATATTCTTTTTATTCCAATTTTGGGCATATGCAATTCTAGCCATAGTGAGTAAATAAAATAGAACTTTCCCATGTTTTTTTTCCCAAACTATCCTCTAATATTCCTAATAAAAATATTTCACATTTCATTTCTATTTTTATCTCTACCATCTCATTATTTTTCTAATCATTTTCCAGTATTTAATAGCCTTTCTGCATTTCCACCAGCAGTGAAAAAGAGTTCCAGGTGATTCTTTACATTTCCAACATTCATTATTAACCTTTTTATACATTTTAGCTATCTTATCTGGGGATAGGTACCATCTATAAAACATTTTGTACCAATTTTCTCTTAATCCTTGTGACACTGTATGTTTCAGTCCTTTCTTCCAGATTGTTTCCCATTGATTCAATTGTATCGGATAACCTATATCCCTAGCTCACTTTATCATTACATCTTTAACCACTTCTTCTTCCATTTGCATTTGTAAAAGTTTTTTATACAATAACCCTATTACCTTCTTATTCTTTCCAATCAGGATTTCTTCTAATTCAGTTTTTCTTTCTGCTTTATCTTGATTTTTAATATCTAATATCACCTTCTCGTATATCTGCCTATATTGGAACCATCCGAGAATATACCCTTTCCTCTCCAGAATTTCTTGCTTAACTATTTTAACTTTCCCTCCTTGTTTATCTATTAAATCCTTATATGTAACCCATCTATCATCTCTATCCATTTCTTTCCTATAAAACGCCTCTTGTGGGGATAGCCACATTGGTATTTTTTCCATAATCTTGTTTTTATATTTTTTCCCCAAATTTTCAAAAGAGTTTTTCTTATCAAAGAAGATTTTGTCTATTTCATTTTGTCTATTTGTAATACCCACAGTGTTTTTATCTATTTTATACCTTTCTTTTATCTGCATATAAAGAAACCAATTATCTTGTATCTCTTTACTTAGTTGATCCCTTATTTTCAAAGAATCCCCAATTTCTCCTTTCCAATTAATTAAATCCTTATATGTCAGCCAAGATGTATTTCCCATTTTAGATCTTTTAAAAAAGGCTTCCTGATGGGAGGTCCAGCTTGGGATTTGGATATAGAATTGTTCTTTTATTTTCAACCAAATTTTTAATAGGGCATTTCTTACAAAATGGTGTGCAAAATCCTTATTATCTTTCAGTTTATTATATAGCATATAAGCATGAAAGCCAAATCTCATTCTAGCATTTTCTAATTCTAGTAGTCTTTCATTTTTTAAACTGACCCATTCCTCTAGCCACTTGAGACATGAAACCCTATAATATAATTTAAGATTTGGAAGTCCACAACAAAATCTTCTTTGATAAAGACAAAGGGCACATTGCAAAATATTACAGAGTATTACAAGGAAGGAACTTGGAAAATGAAAAAATAAAACACTCCATGATAAAATGGGCTCAGGATATTGGGAAGCCCATAGAAATAAATAAATGGGAAAAAGCATGGTATGATACCAATAAATTTATGAGATGCCAGGATTATAAAGAAAATTATATTAAGATGACATTTAGATAGTATCTGTCCCCAGAAAAATTAAACAAATTATATAAAACTGGAAAAGATTGCTGTTGGAAATGCAATAAATCAAGAGTGACATTTTACCACATGTGGTGGAAATGTGTAGAAGCGCAAAAATACTGGAAAAAGATAAAGGATGTGATGACGAAAATATATAAAATGGATATACCTATGGAGCCAGCTTCTTCTTGTTAAATATGACAGGTATGCTAGAAAAAATATTTGAAAAGGAAAATAGATGGAACTTACTTTACATAGTAACATCCACAAGAATATTATATGCTAGAAAGTGGAAACAGTCAACTATCGCCACTATTGGTAAATGGAAAAACAAGACTTGGGAAGCGATGGAATCAGATATTTTGATGGATCTATTGAATGATAAGGAGGAGGAGGAAGTGGTTAGAGGCTGGATAAATTTTAAGGAATATTGAGATAGAGAAGGCCAAGAATAAAATTGAAAGGATATAGATATGGGAAACATAACATGGTTGACTAATGATTAGAAACAGAATAAAGGTACCAGAACTGGTTAATATATAGATATAGAGTGAAACAAGACTGCTTTATCAGGGTGAAAAGAAAAAAGGTTATGGCATTAGGGAATTAAGCATTTATTTGGAAGAAAGATAAAATTACTAAGTAGCTTACGTAATTAAACTGGAAACATATAGGAAATGAGTGCAGTAGTGGATGTGTAAGGATATATGTGTTTGTATGTGATAAGTGTGTGAATATATGTCTTATTATGTACATGTGTTTGTGTTTATGTAAATGTTTATGTGGTTTTTTTGTATATGTTATGTTTGTTAATAAAATAAAATAAAAATAAAAAACAAAAGAGTTTTTTCTTATAATATGATTATTAAAAGCCTGATTCGTCTTTTCCTTATCATATGCTAGGTAAGCATGCAGACCAAATTTTATTCCATCTCCTTCTAATTCCAAAATATTAAGACGTATACATATAAAATGAGAGCCTATGCAGACGACCTGGTGGTTAATTTGAATAATCCATCTGAAAACATAGAGAGACTAATGGAAATTATGAAAGAATATGGAGATATGACAGGATGTAGGATAAATAAATCGAAATCAGTGATACTTACAAAAAATATAGATCCAAAAGAAGAAGGAAAATTAATGGAGAAAACAGGAATGGAAATAAAGAAAAAGGTAAGATACCTAGGAATTCAGATTACAAAAAAGTCAAATGAGTTATTTGAAAATAATTATGTTAGACTGTGGAAAGAGATTAGAAAGGATATGATGAACTGGAATAGGTTAAAACTCTCTTTATTAGGAAGAATATCGGTAATTAAAATGTCAATTTTACCCAAAATATTATTCATGTTTCAAATGTTACCTATTATCAGTAGTAAAGAACCTTTTGTGAATTGGCATAGAGACACTTCAAAGTTCATATGGCAGAGGAAAAAGCCAAGGATTAGATTTAAGGTACTTCAGGATGCCCAAGAAAGGGGTGGATTGGCACTGCCAGATCTAAGGATATATTTTGAAGCTTGTGCTCTGGATTGGGTTAAAGATTGGTTAAAATTAGAAAATAATAGATGTTTGGAATAAATCTTTATAGTTAAAGATTAATTAAAACCAGAAATTTACCTATTGAATATGGTAAATAAAATAGATCTGATACTAGAGAAAAAAATACTGGAGAGTTCTTTTTTATATGATCTCAGCAACAAGACTGTTAATAGAACAGAGGTGGAAAAAACAAGAATTACCTACAGTGGATGATTGGTTATTGAAATTAGTTGACATAAAAGAAATGGACAGATTAACAGCTTTACTGAATCAAAAAGATTTAGAAAAAGGTTGAAAAGGAATGGTCACTAATTGTAGAATATAATAATAAACGATGTCTATGGAAAAAGAAGTAGAACTATAAGAATGGTAAGAAATCAGATTTAAGAGAAGATAAGACTGCAATTTGATATGACATAGAGTTATGATTACCTAATTTTTGAAAGAAAGCTGTTACTTAAATTTCAGAGATAGAAAAAGACTTATGAATCATGAGTATAATCCAAGGTATTTATTGTCAAAGGAACTTTTGGAAGTATTGTATTATAGTTTATAACAAAGAGCTGATTGTATTTATATTTTGACAGTATAAAAGTAGTTTTAGTTTTTTATAGATGATAAATAAAATAATTTTTAAAAAGACCATAAGAAATAAATAAACATGCTTCAAACAAATGATTAGAAATAGCTTTTATTTCAAATTATGCTTTTTCTCATTTTTTTGCCTGCCCCCACCACCATCTTTGGCTCCCCAGCAGCGCGCCTGGAGACCACCTGGGGCAGAGGCCGTTGCCCACCCCCATCACCATCTTTGGCCCTCTGGCAGCACACCAGGGGAGGATCTGGGGCAGAGGCCTTTGCCCACTCCCACCAACATCTTTGGCTCCACCAAATACATGCCGGGAGGAGAACTGGGGTGGAGCCTCCTTTCCCCGCCCCCACCACTACCTTCAACTTCATTGGCATTGTGCCAGGAGAAACCTGGGAGAGGAGCCAGTTCCATCTGCGGCCAGATGAGAGACCTCTTCAGCCACCTAACCCTCCGGAGACAGCATCGCCCACCAAACTTTGCCAGCTGCTGGTCTGAGGTCCCAAGCCCAGCGTGGAACTAGCCACACCATGCCCATCAGCACTGAGGGGAAAAGGGGAGATGCCGATGAGAGCGGCACCATGCAGAAACTCTGAGCGTTAGGTGTCGGGACAACTGTGTTGGCCAGAATCACCACGAAATGGGGAGAAGAGGGGTGCTGGTGAAAGTGGCATCTTCCCAAGACTAGTTTGCCAGTCATTCTCTGAATGTCAGATGCTGGGACAATTGTATTTGTTATCACTGGTATTGAGAGAGGAAGGAGGGAAGAGTCGGTGGGAGTGGCACCTTCTGGAGGTGATTACAGGCACTAATGTCAGGAGGGGAGAGGGGGGAGTGCCGTTAAGAGTGGCACCTTCTAGAAGCTGGCCTTCAGCTGAGCCTCAAGTGGTTGTTGTTATAACAACTGTGCTTATTAACACCTGCATGGGGAGGGGAGAAGAGGTGGTGTTGGTGAGAGTGACATCTGTTAATAGCCAATCTGTTTGGGAGGGAGACCATTGATTCAGCCATCGGCTATGATGAGTCAATTGGAGTAGTGTGGGGCATGGGAAGATATAGCATTAACAGGGTGGGGATGAAATAAAAGGGAAGACGAGATCGACATTTGAAATTTATCCTGTCTTCCTCTCACCTTGTTAGCCCAAAAGAACAAGAGGTCGTCCCAACTATACCACAGACCCTTAACTTACCCCTCTGCAATGCCAGGTCAGTGAAGAACAAATCCCATATAATCCAAGATTTGTTAGAAGAGGAAGATGCCAACCTGGCCTGTTTTATGGAAATTTGGCTGGGAGAGGATAGCAGTGTGCCTTGGGCTAAGGCCCTCCCAGCCAGGTATACTGTCAAGGAACAGGTTAGGGAAAGTGGGCGAGGGGGGGGGGAGTTGCCTTGGTCCATAAAAACACTATCACTTTGACCAGGAGACCTATCTGGAAAATGAATCACATCGGTGTATCTACTTGACCCTGAAAGCGAGGGATAGCCTGGGGATTCTGTTAGTTTACCGTCCACCCTGTTGCTTAACAGACTCCCAGTCTGAGCTGATACAGCTGGTCTCGTAGCTGGTGTTGGAGTCCCCCAGAATCCTTTTTGGGGGGAACCTCAACATCCCCTTTGAGTCTGACTCATTAGATCTGAAGGGTACAGCTTGGGAGTTCATGTCTTCCATGACAGCCATAGGCCTTCCGAATTAGTCTCAAGTCCAACACATTGTGCTGGTAATACACTCAATGTGGTATTTAGTATGGATCAGGAACATTCGTGGGCAGAGGTAATTCAAACTTCTGCCCTGTCATGGAGAGATCATTTTCTGGTCAAAGTGAGACTGAAGGCTACTACCCATATCCTTTTTGGGGGTGGAGGACCCTTTAAAATGGTCCACCCTCAAAGGCTGATGGAACCCAAAAGGTTCCAGGAAGCCTTGGAGAGTTTTATGGTTGGAAACGATGGCGATTCTGTCGAAGCCTTGGTTGATACTAGGAATAACAATCTTCCCAGGGCTATAGACATTATCACTCCTGAGCGTCCTTTTTATCCTGCTTAAAATAAAAAAAACTTGGTATACGGAAAATCTTCGCCAAATGAAGCGGGCTGTACAATGACTAGAGCACCACTGGCAGAAACGTCAACACTTATCTGACAAGACATATCATAGGAACATATTGGATTCCTATCAAGTGGCAATACATGCAACAAAGAATTCTTTCTATGCTGCCCGTATTGCATCTGCAAAGTCTCATCCAGCAGAGCTGTTCAGGGTGTTTAAAGAATTAACTCAATTGGCCCCCACAGTGAACCCATTATTGGAACCAACTAAAGCCTGCTTTGCTGCTTTTAATTACTTTTTTGTAGATAAAATCTTTCAGATAAGGGCCAATCTGGATGCAGGCATTATAACAGAGCCAATAGGAGATATGTCCAGAGACTCTGTAGACTGTATTACACTGGATCATTTTGAGTTTGTTAATATCGATGAAGTGGACAAGCTTCTTGGAAGTGTAAGGAGGACAACATGCCCTCTTGATCCTTGCCCATCATGGCTGACCGTCCAGGGAGGTGATGCAGTAAAAATATTATTACAACTCATAATGAATAGATCCCTCAGGGAGGGGGAATTTCCAACTAGTTTGAAACTAGTGATGGTTAAACCGCTCTTGAAAAAAAACCTCCCTTGATCCCCTGGTGGAAAATAATTACAGGCCGGTCTCTCTTTTGCCATTCTTGGGCAAGGTGATTGAGAGGGCAGTTGCCTTCCAGCTCCAGGCTGTCTTAGAAGAAGCTAATTATCTGGATCCATTTCAAACTGGCTTCAGGGCAGGATGGAGTTGAGACTGCTATGGTCGCTTTAGTTGATGATCTTTGTTTGGACATAGACAGGGGAAGTGTGGTCCTGTTGGTGCTCTTGGACATCTCAGTGGCATTCGATACCATAGACCATGATATCCTTCTGGAACGCCTGAGGGCGTTAGGTATTGGGGGCACTGCTCTTCAGTGGTTCTGGTCCTACCTCTTGGGCAAATTCCAGATGGTAATGCTGGGGATAGTAGCTCTTCTAAAAGAGAGCTAACATCTGATGTCCTTCAGGGTGCCATTCTATCCCCCATGCTGTTTAACATTTACATGAAGCTGATGGGTGAGATCAACTGGAGACATGGGGTGCAGTTTTATCAATACACTGATGACACCCAACTCTACTTCTCTATGTAGAATTGCAGTGACGAAGGATGGCATCACTCCTCTTGATGCCTGTCTTGAGTAGGTAATGGACTGGATGAGGGGAAACAAACTCAAGCTGAATCCAGAGAAAACAGAGGTACTCATGATAGATACCCTTAGTCTGGGAAGGGAGTTTTGCCAACCAGTCCTGGACGGGGTCACACTTCCCCTAAAGGACAAAGTACAGTTTGGTAGTGCTTGTCTCCTGTGCCTCTCCCCCCCCCCCTCATTCCAACTGCTATTATACCCTCCCCTGCCGTAATTTATCGTAATTGATAAATTTTCTGGTAATTTGTTTTAAATTGTTTTTAAATTTGATGTTGTTTAATAATTTTTTAAGGGTTGGGAGGGTTGAGGTTTAGGGTTGATTTTATTGTATTGTATTTTTATGTTGGAAGCTGCCCCGATTGCTATGCAGAGGGGCAGGGTATAAATAAATTTTATAATAATAATAATAATAATAATAATAATAATAATTTTTATTTATATCCCGCCCCTCTGCCAAGCAATCGGGGCGGCGTACAACGTATAAACATCAAAACAAATACAATCAAATTCAGTCCCATCCCTCATTCCCAACCCTAACAAACAAAACAAATTAAAAAACAATTAAAAATTCACAAAGCACATCTTCAATGAATGACATTTAAACCTTGAGTTCTCTAAGGCTATAGCAGGAGAGGAAACATGACAATTGCTGTGTCACAGAAGCTGTTGTCATAGCCAGGGCAAAATATAATAGGCGGGGCCTTCCAGCGACCACCTACAGTCCTCCACACTGCCTCAGTCGCTGCTGGTGCTGGGAAGGATGTTCCAGCAGGCTTTTATGCCTGAGTTCTCCCAGCTCTGGCTGCTTCTGAGGCCGATGCAGGGCAGCCCAGGTGTTGTCAATGGGCACAGAGAGAGTCCTCCATCTGTCCTCCACACTGCCTCAGCCGCTGCTGGTGCTGGGAAGGATGTTCCAGCAGGCTTTTATGCCTGAGTTCTCCCAGCTCTGGCTGCTTCTGAGGCCGATGAAGGGCAGCCCAGGTGTTGTCAATGGGCACAGAGAGAGTCCTCCATCTGTCCTCCACACTGCCTCAGCCGCTGCTGGTGCTGGGAAGGATGTTCCAGCAGGCTTTTATGCCTGAGTTCTCCCAGCTCTGGCTGCTCCTGAGGCCGATGCAGGGCAGCCCAGGTGTTGTCAATGGGCACAGAGAGAGTCCTCCACACTGCCTCAGCCGCTTGGTACTCTTGGATTCATCTCTACAATTATCATCTCAAGTGAATACGATGGCCAGGAGTGTTTGGTATCAACTTTGATTGATCTGCCAACTGTGTCCCTACCTGGATCGAAAGGACCTTGAAGCTGTAGTACTTGCCCTGGTAATCTCTCATTTAGATTTATGTAATACGCTCTACATGGGGCTACCATAGTTCAGAAGCTTCAGTTGGTTCAAAATGCAGCAGCCAGATTGGTCACTAGAACATCTAGGTCGGACCATATAACACCTGCTTTAAAATCTCTTTATTAGATGCCAATAAGCTTCCAGGTGTAGTACAAAGTGTTGATTATTACCTTTAAAGCCCTATATGGCTTGGGCCCGAGTTACTTGAAGGAACGCCTCTCCCCAAATAATCCACCCTGCACTCTCAGAAAATCTGGGAAGAATTTATTGAATCATCATAAAACCAGATTGACTTCTACTTCCCAAAGTACAAACAATTCTTCCCAAAGTACAAACATTCATGGCTGCAGCCCTCAAGCTATGGAACAGCCTGCCAGAGGAAATCCATCTTATCCCTATGCTAGATGACTTTAAGAAGTCACTTAAGATGGAGCTCTTCCAGCAGGCCTATCCATCTGATCTTCTTAATGAACCTCCATAATATGACTTCATGATGATTGGCTATTTTATTTATTTATTTATTTATTTATTTATATCATATTGTATTCTATCTTATAGAATTTTTTTCTGATGTTCTGATTTTATTATTTTATTGTTTGTACTTTGTATTCTGTGTACACTCTATTGTGTAATGCCACCTTGATCTGTAGGGAGAGGCGGGAAATTATTATTATTATTATTATTATTATTATTTGCTTAGACCATAGGCCATTTGCACACAAAGTGATAAAATACAATACAACTTCTAAGAGCAACAGTATAAAATAAATAGCATAATAATTTTGCATATAAAGAAGTTAAAATTCAATACAGTTAAAACACATGAAGTATAAACAATGATACTATAATTAAATGAGACCATCCCTTCAGCAATCAGCAGCAATATCAGCAATATATCTTACCTAAATTTTCACTGCTACCAGGGCAAAAAAAGAAACCTTGCAGGTTACCATAGGAGTTTATCACACAGGGAAAATTGAGGGTTTAAACAGGCATTTTGCCAGGACAGTTGCATTTTCCTGGGACAGTCACACGTTTCAATGAAGATTTTCACACACATTGTGATTAGAGAGGACTTATTCCAGGAAGAACCAAGAATGCTCCAGCAACAAATCATTCATGGGGAAATCCCATGAATGATTTGTTGCTGGAGCATTCCTGGTTCTTCCCATGATAAGTCCTCTCTAATTGGAATGTGTGTGAAAATCTTCACCGCAAACGTGTGACTGTCCCAGGAAAATGCATTTAAACCCCCAATTTTCCCCAGTGTGATAAACTCCATAGAGTCAGTATCAGACAGGAAATAAAAAATCTTTTCTGAAACAGTATTAAAATCTAAGTAAGGGCCTTTACAGACTGCCAGAAATAGTGCAGCTTGAGGCCACTTTAACTGTCCTGGCTCAGTGATAAAGAATCATGGGAACTGTAGTTTATTGTGGCACCAGAGCTCGCTGACAGAGAAGGCTCAATGTCCCAGAAAAAAAATACAGTTCCCATGATTACCTAGCACTGAGCCAAGGCTGTTAAAGTGGACTCAAGTTGCATTATTTCTGGCAGTCTGCAAAGGCCCTAAGACAGAATAGATCCTTTCTAGGTTAAGAATTTAATGAACAGGAAAACAAATAATGAGGCAGATCCTCAATTTCTGGAGCCCCACAAATACACAGGTGGAGGGCCAAAGGAGTGTATGAATATTTGCCATCAATCATAGTTGTAGGCATGGTTTGGAAATAAAGGGCTGTAAAAGCTTGCCTGAATGTTAGGAAATTAAGCTTTGTCAAGCAGACAGCACTTTGATGGTTAAATTTATAGAGTCCATACCATTTGGAAAATGTAGATTTATTAATAACCCATCTGTCCAATTCAGCACTATGGTCAAAAAATGTATTCACTAAGGGCCTCTACAGACCGGCCTTGAGGGGCAGTAACACACTGGCTGCCCTAACCCCAGCCCCATGACATCCTGACACTGCACACCATTACGCATGGTGTGCAGCATCAGGACGTCCTCCCAGCACAGCGTCCTGATGTGCTGCACCAGCCATGCGCCAGCTTTTATGGTGGCCTTTTGCCACCCCTGAAAGGAACAGCATTTTGCCGCTGTTTCAGGGGCGGCAAAAGGGAGGATCAGGGCCACAGCACGCAGTTGCCGCGACTCCAATCCTCAGCTAGCAGGGGCAGCCCAGAGCTACCTGTCTGCATAGCCCCTAAGTTTCTCTTTTGAATTCAAGTTAAGAAAATTGTCAGGTGGCATAGGATATAATTCAAGCAACTTGTCATATCTTGAACTCCAAACTTTACAGTTTGATAGCTGTTTAAAACATAACTTGGGGGAAATCCTAACTGAGAAATCTTTTACAGTTCTCCAGTAGTTAAAACAATAAAATGAGTGTGAGATCTAATGGAAAGAAACCCAACCTCTGCCTGAACCAGAGCTGTGGGAGTGCCCGGAGGAAGTATTAACATTTTCTTAAGAAATGTATTCTGAAGGGACTCCAATTTAGACATCTGAAAGTCATCCCATCCTCAAACAGCAGCACCATAGAGAACCTGGGCAATGACTTTATTCTGGAATATTTACAGGACTGGAAAAACCAGGTGACCCCATGCAGTGTTGTAAAATCTAAGGATTGTTCCAATGGATCACAGGGCCACTGCTCTGGTAGCTTCTATATGAGGCTTCCAGGAGAGTTTTTTTGTGAAATGAATAACAAGGTATTTAAACTTCTGGAATTGTTCAATATGGTGACCATTGATAGACCATTGTAAATGAGAATGTCTTTCCCCAAACACCATTACCTGTGTTTCAGTATAGTTAATGTTTAGTTTTTCTTTAGAACAAAGTACACTGAGCTTAGAGAGCAGCCTTCTCAGATCTATACAAGTAAGGGGGGATGCAGATGGTCAGCCGTGGGCCGCCCTGGGAAGTGGCGGATTGGGGCCGAGGCTGCACCATGCCTCAGCCCCGATCCTCCCTTTCGCCGCCTGGGAAAGGAGCGCTAAAATAGCACTCCTTCCACAAGCCACGAAAGGGGCACCCAAAGAGCTGCCATGTGGCTCTTTTCCATCCCTTCTGGCTCAGCATGTCTGGAGGCTGAGCCAGAAGGACGTCATCGGAGCTCCCATTGTGTGGAAGGGTGGGCGCTCCAATGACATCCTCAGGAAGGGGATGGGGCACCCAACGTCCAGCTGCCCCTCCCCTTCCTTGGCTTGAAGATGGCGCAAAGCGCCATCTGTAAGCCCCTAAGTGATATGAAAGCCATATCACCAACATATAACAAGATAAAAATCTTCTTTGACCAAACTGAGGGTAGAAAAAATTCTGGGCCTGACAATGCTGGAATTATGTCATTAAGATATAATTTGAAGAGTAATAGTGCCAAAAGAAAGCCTAGTTTTATTCCTTTGTTTGTGGAAATAGGAGTAAATGAGTCAGAAATTCCAACTCATATTCTAGCAGTCTATTGGAATAAAGTTCCTTAATTAGAAACAATAAGCAATTATCTAAATTAGTGTTGACCAATTTATGTCACAGTAAGTTTCTATCAATCAAGTCAAAAGTGGCTACTAAATCAATAAAGGCAACAAATAAACGTTTCGTAGGGCCTGCAATTCCTTGCTGGGCTAAAAAATAGAGTAAAACAGTGGTTAATAGTCCTTTGTCCTTTCCTAAAGCCCACCTGTTCAGGGTGAATGACATGATTAGTAGTTTCCCAATCCTCCAATTGATTTAGTAAATATTTACCATACAGCTAATATGATACAGCTAACTAGTAAATCAAGATGTAGTTGTTTTATGAGTGTTTGTAATCTGTGTTTGGGTTGTTGGAATTCCATTCAGATCTGTATTTTTGTGATTATTTACCTTCATATATGTATTAACTGCATGGGCTACTGGTGTTAACATTGTATGAAATATTATGTACTGTTTTTGTCATTTGAAGTTTGTTTGTTTGTTTGTTTATTATGTCTTGTTTGGTTTTGAAGCAGAAAACCAAGGATCATCCTGTTAATGGGAATGACCAACTGGCTAGAACCCTCAACATGAGTATCTATATTTCCAACAACAGTAAAATGGTTCAAGAAAGAGGAAAAATGTGATCTTTGGATTTTGAGGCCCAGTTCCTAACCCAGCTGTTGGAACTATGCATCTTTCTGGTAAAGTAGGTAAAGGAGGACTGGGCCCATTTTAGTTGCCAAAGGGATAGTGGAAAGAGTTTCAAGTATGCTTAATTTCATGCATTACTTCATTTGGGCCTTTCCAGTGGCAGAGGCATAGCCTCAATTTGCTTCTATAAAAGGTTATTTTATCCAGCAATTCCAGTTCCAAGAAAAGTATAGGATAAAAACCCCAAAAGGCCATTCTTGTCCCTCTACAGCTCTCTGTATGTGTAAAGATCATCTTCACATTCTTGCCATCCACTTGTTAACCTTCTTGCTTGAAACAAAGCAAGCTGTACCTTTTGTAATTCCTTCCCAATCAACACACACCCTTCCACCCCAGTGTCTGTGCTACTATAACCATCTTTTGCCATTAATATTCAGTTGAAGCATTAAGAAAATACAGGTGCATCAACCAGACTGAAGACATTTTAGAATGTTGGGATAAGATGCATCCATGGCCTGAGTATGCTTCCCACAACAACAGCTGGAGTGGGGAGAAAGAAGAGGAGGTCCGATTCATGGGGCATTGCTCATCTTCTTCACTTTACCTTAAGTGGTTATAGCTTGAGAACATTTTACTTTCTTATTCTAAGGTATACATGGGTTGCACCATCATCACTAATTTCCCTTAATTTATAGCTTGATTTGGTGCAGCTATCACAAAAAGGCCTCTCTCTCTCTTTTCTCCTATATGAGACCCAAGGCAGTTAATGATTTGAATTAAAAGCAAATACTGTTAAACTATGGATAGTGCATTTAAAAAAACAACAACTATTAAGCAGCCACATTAAAAGCACTAATTTTTGTAAAAATAAAATAAAATAAAGCAATTAAAAAAAATTAAATGTTTAAACTAGAATGCAAATCCAATCAATTTTAAAATATCTTATGCATCAGACAGTTAGCTTTCAAAAGACTGGATAAAGAAAAAGGTCTCTACCCATGAGTGGAAGGAGAGTAGAGAAGGGACAACCCTAGCTTCCTGTGGCAGGAAATTCCACACTCTGGGAACAATCACTGAGAAAGCTTCCTCTCATGTTCTCACCACATGTGACTGTGGGCCTCGGCAGACGACTAATAAAGTCGTCTCCGAGGCAAGGAAGAGGAGGGGAAGCCGCATGAGCAGCGCCCCTTCCTCCTCCCGAGGTTGCCCTCGGAGCTGCTGGCCCTCCACATGGCCGGCGCTCCGGGGGCAACCTCCCGCCGCAACGTCCTCACACGCTGCAGTGGAAAAGCCAGGGAAAGTGCACCCAACGCGTTTAGGGCGCACTTTCCCTGACTTCTGAAAGGAGTGCCAATTTAGCGCTCCTTTCAGGGATGTTGCTGGTGCGCCGCGGTGCGGCTGCCATGGTCCCGTGGCGCACCGCCCCAGGGCGTCCCGGACGCCCTGGCCTGCTTTCCCCCTGTGATGGTTGTGAGACTGAAAGCGCTCCTCTGAGGATCTTGAAATGCATGTAGGCTCATATTGGGAGGGGCTAAGCAGACGGGTGGCATTGAAACTCTTTCCAGTATCCCTTTGGCAACTAAAGGGGGGCCAGTACTCCTTTACCTACTTTACCAGAAAGATGCATAGTTCCAACAGCTGGGTTAGGAACTGGGCCTCAAAATCCAAAGATCACATTTTTCCTCTTTCTTGAAACATACATCTGCATCTATTATCCAGATAGGGGAAGGAGAGAAGTAATTAAACTAGAGTGCTTCCTTGCATGCCAGACACATTAAAAGTACTTGTTTGTTTTTTGTTGTAGCAGGAGTTGTCAGGTTTTGATGGGATATCAATGTTAAGATGTTGAAATGTAAAGATGTGTGTCTGTATTTTTTCTTTGATGAGAAAATTTGCTTTCTTGAGGCCAGATTCACAATAATCAACCCAGGTGTGTGTTAGTCAAAACAAAGCTAGTTAACAAGCAAAATTCTGTGAGAAAGAGTTTTATTTACACAAGGGGTTTTCAATAACAAAGAATGTTTTGGGAACGGCAGTCACATGATGTAATATGAATAATAAGAGGTTGGGCTAACACACGTCATGAAAGATCAACCAATTAGCCTGAAAGGGCTACACCCAAAGAGGTGGAGATATGTGGCTGGAATTGGGTTTCTGGAAAAGTACTTCACTTCTTTTTAACCTTTCAACTGAATGGATTAACTAATAATATTTTGCTGATGCTGTAGCTTGACTAATTTTTCAAAATGTAGCAGTTATAATTTTGTTCCTGTTTAGCCATTCTGGCTAAAGTGAAAATGTTATTGTTGTTATTGTTTCATTTTTGCTCATGCTGGTTTTTGCAATAAAAGAAGAAGCTTGCTGAAGCTGCGTGTTGGTGACTGGTCTGGTGGACTGTTTCCTGTACCTTCATCATCATTAAATATCAACAGGAGTGAGCCATTTTGATGGAGATGGGGGCCATGTTTGTTGCTCAGGGACTGGACAGACTGCCCAAAATAACCCAAAATATATTGGCATCAAAAAAGGGGGCATAGTTTCCAGACTTCTAGTTTTGAACTTTGGATTTTGTTTGAATATGCACACCTTCTTTCATACTGAGAGTGAGAATGGGGTTAACGCTTGCAAAAACAACTTTTGGAGCTGCCTATAGCCCCATGACTGCACTTACTATACCTTTCTTTCAGACACATCTTGAAAATTGCTCCCAAAACACAACAGGGACAAGTACAAAATTAATAAACTATAGGCAGTGACCTAATGAGTACCAGAAAAAATAATGCTCATGGTAAACAGAGGCCTCTGGAACACATTATTAAATTGTCGTGTCTATTTCACCTGAGCATCTCACAAATGATCATTAATATCTCTTTTCTCATAGTGCCTAAATGTAAAATGTATTGGGAATGTAATAACTTTTTGCTCCCTTCCCTGCTCTGAATAGCAAGATCCTTCCTGACTTTGAGAAAGCAATATTTAGGCCTACTGAGATCCATCTCTGGCACATAATTCCTGAGTTCACTGAAGTAACTGAAGAGATGTGCTTGTCCAAAACTCTAAATTTGAGTTATATTTCTCCATTTCGTGAGATGCAAAAGGAAGGATGATGAAAACTCAATGAGCAGTTTGGCTCTATACCATATTCCACTTCACATTCACAGCTGATTTACCTTGTCTGTTATGTCGATTCCAAGCTACTCCTGTCATGAATTCAGCTTGGGAGAAACTACTAATAAATGTTGCATTTTGTCAGGGCTTATTTATTACCAAATATAAATGATTAAATAAGAAAATCCCTGGGATAAGCAGTTTGAGGCCCCAGGCATTCAGCAAGGACACTAAAAGACCTGGAGCACTAGGAGTACCTTTGACTCAGCCAGGCATGTAATTAAATAAGAGCAGCGTTTGCAAACCTGGAGCTTTTCCCAGCACCCAATGACTCCTATTTCCACCTTGAGAGACGATCTCAGTTCCTAACATTTTTTTTTACTTCTTTCAGATCTTGGATTAGGCCTCCAACAGGCCTGCCTCTCTGGAAACCAGTGAAAGCTGTATGCTCAACATGATACTCAATAATCACCTTTGTCTTTTTACAAGAGGGTACAGCATGCTATATTTTCAGGCCTCACTAGCCCAGACCCAGTACCCATTAGGACTTATGACTAGTCCCAGTGACAGCATTGAAACATGTTAGCTGTGACTAAGACCCAAGGTATATGTTGGATATTGTTGTTATGTACTTTCAAGTTGTTTTCGACTTATGGTGACCTTAAGTTGAATGTATCATGGGGTTTTCTTGGCAATATTCATTCAGAGGAGGTTTGCCATGGTTTCCTCTGAAGTTGAGAAAGTGCAATTTGCCTAAGTCAACCAGTAGGTTTCCGTGGATATTAGGAGCAGGAATTGTGTGGCTGCACTTTCCACCAGCATTATCCAGCACAACAAATGATGAGGGATGATAGGAGTTGCAATCCAGGATGTGGATAACTACACATTCACCCTCCTTGTTGTATATAACAAGAGTAACAGCAGCCTAACAATCCAATTAGGACTGGAAACTTGTTCAGGCTTTCCCTAAATGAGGAGTTTTAAATAAGAAGTCAACAAAGGCCCACAAAGCCAATTGATTATTTATTCAATGCAGAAAAATTCATGATGCTGGGAGTCACTGCATGTGTTTGTGGCACAGTTTATGCTTTTGAAAAGAAGGGGGGGGGAATGCTTTGCAGTATATTATTTTATATTAAACAATATGGTTTTAATAAGGAATCAGAGATATATGACAGGAAGAGCTTATTAAGAAACAAGAGTTCATTTTTGAGTGATTTTTATCACCTTTTAAGGAATACAAAATCCATTTGTTTTATTTATGTATTTATAATGTATTTACTAATTTTAAAAATAGAGCTACCTGAGACATGGAAGCCAAAAAAAGAAAGAAAGAAAGAAAGAAAAGGGAAGGGAGGGGAGGGGAGGGGAGGGGAGGGGAGGGGAGGGAACTTGGGACAGTTTGCAAAAATCTAGGTTTGCATAATGTAACATACTATCATTTCAGCAGACAGTGTTCCAGATTTAATCATAAATACTCTTAAATCAGTGAGATATGGGAGCCATGACTGTTTAAATGGGGTGACTATAGGGGGGTTGCAGACTGCCAGAAATAGTGCAAATTGAGTCCACGTTAGGGGTTAGGGTTAGGGTTAGGGAAACATGGGAACTGTATTTTATTGTGGCACCAGAGCTCTGTGACAGAAGGCTCAATGTCTCAGGAAAAAAAAAATCCATGATTCCCTAGCACTACCCCTAACCCTAAAAGTGAACTCAATTTGCACTATTTCTGGCAGTCTGCAACCCCCCATAGTCTTACATATGACTAAACCCTGTCTATTTATTTCACCATCCCTTGCTGAATCTTCTAATCCTGAAATTATCTACTCTTGTTTTATGGTTGGAGTCAAGAAAAAATTTGCAAATGATAACATTTGTAAATATTTACCAGCTGATAGAAGGGATGTTTAACTTCTGCTTCCTCATAAAAAGCAAAGTTTTAAATTAAATATGGTGGGAATACAATGTTTGGCAGAATCTTTGATTGAAAGAAACTGATGTGGTAAGGAAATTTAGGAGAAGGTGTGGGCAAGGAAGGGGGTGACAATCAGACCTAAGGACCCCAGGGTTCTGCAGGAGAGGCAATGTAGATCACCAATCCTGATAGTTGCCCACTTCTTCTTTAAATGTTATTCTCCTTTGAGGTTGTTGTTGTGAATTAGAAGACTGGAGATCCTGATGATCTATATCACTGCCTTCACTGCCCATCACCATATACCCAATACACTTTTTTTTACCCCCTCTCTCCATAAATTTGGAATTCCATTCTCCAAGGAGCCCAGGAGAGGGTAGGAGGGGGAAGCCGATGGGATCTTCCCTCCCAAGAATCAAGATTAATCTAATACCTAAGGGAAGGGTCTGATCAATCCTGTGCCCTGAGTGACATATCCCTGGAACCACAGTAATACAGCTTTAGGGAGTTTTGTTAGTATTCTTGCTATTTCACAATTGTTGTTTGAGAGATAGATTGAACACTTACTATTTAATCTATCATTACCAGCTCAGAGTCTTTGATATACATCACATTTTAAATACAAATAAACAAAAATAATGCAGTGAATCACTATGAAAGTAATATTGTTAGTTACTGATAATCAACAGTGAGAAATACAATACAGTGGGCCCTTGGTATCAGCTGGAGTTTGGTTACAGGACCACCCATGGATACGAAAATCCATGGATGCTCATCCCATTAAATACAATAATGTAGTAAAATGGTGTCCCTCATATAAAATGGCAAAATCGAGGTTTGCTTTTTAGAATTTATGTTTTAAAAATATTTTCAGGCTGTGAATAGTTGAATCCATAGATAAAGAATCCATGAAGATGAAGGGTTGACTGTACTTCTATTATGTCAATTCCAGGATGGCTATTTCCATAAATAATACTATTTCAGAACAGTCATATCCAGCTAGATTGTTTTTTAAAGCCCTTTGAAATAATTGAGTCAATGTTCAGCTGCTTATGCTTTATATATATATATATATATATATATATATATATATATATATATATATATCTTCATGAGGAAATGCTTTCACAGTCTAAATTAGACAGCAGCCCCTCATATTAAAAAGGCTCAATCCTGTTTGTCTTCCACAAGTGAATAATCGATTTCTCTTCGGTAGGGTTATTTGCATCCATCTTTGAAATGTCTTCTTATGAAATCTTGATATCTGGCTTCTATAAAATATGTTTTCATCCTTTGATATTTAAAACCTTTGCTGAATTTTCACTGATAAAAGACGTCTCCTGTCCCCAAGCTACTTACATTCAATTTCACTGAGATTCTCAAGAGTGGACCATTGGTATACAGCAATTTTGCTGTGCGTTGTGGACTGCAAACTCTTTAAAAATGAATTATTTCAGACTATAAGAGAGTAACAACCCAGTCCTGAAATGTGATGTGCCAGCATGTATCTATGGATGATGAGGTGTAATGATTCCAGTACATGGTATAGTTTTCAAAGAAGTACATGATGTGTTACTACAGGATTATCCTATGCCTAAAATGTTCTATAGAAATGTTTAGGAATACCATGCTAATGGTGAATTGAGCTCATATCTCACAAACTATGAAAATGAGTATATTTGAATTTAAGAAAGTCTTAATACTGAGACTTTCAGCCAGACAAAGCATCAAGTAGCAAGTGGACTCATTGGTTCATAGCCCAAATCTTAGGTTTAATTGCACTGAAGTAATTTCTCTGATGTGACTCATTACATCCTCACATTGTTGCTGTCAAAAAGTTATCATAGGCAGATGTGTAGATCTCTTTTTATGTACATAAGGTATAATGCCTCACTATGAGAAAATCCATAGAAGAGTGATCCATCAAGCTGCTTTAAAAATGAAGCCATCCCAGTTAACTTCTGCATTCTATCAGGAAATACTGTTTCAGGCAGTTGTCTGGAGCCCTCCATCTATAGAACTTGCATAGGTAGTCCCCCTAAGCCTGGGTGCTTACTCTTGTACATTGCAGGGCACTGGTGTATCAATGTGAGCGTATCTAGTTGTTTCCTGGCTAAATGATCCACTCAGTGATGTGCTGCAAGAATATTTCATTGATCATAGAACAAGTTGCCAAAGCTGCCATCCAGACCACATTTTATTTTCTTGAAGATCTGCTCACAACTGAGCATCCCAACTCTGTAACAAAGAGAATGATGCCATCAGATTTTGCCATCTGGCATAGTAGTAAGGTGCCATGAAGGTTTTTTAATGCCCACACAGCCATAGGAGTTTATCGCATTGGCTTTGTTCCCATGGTAGATGCTGGATGTAACTTTAAGAAGTTTCAAGAATGGGATTTTCAAGAATGGGATGTGGCAGAAGCCCAGGTTGCAAACAGGCTACATACTCCCTGGTGACAGGGAAATGCGATAATATCTGCCTTCTTAAAGTTACATCCCACGTCTATCACAGAAGCAAAGCCAATGCGATAAACTCCTTAGTGTTAGACAAAATGCAAGGGTCCTGAGAGGGCACCAACGATCAGTATTCAAATACAGTAAATTGAATTTGCTCAAATGACAGCTGCAAGAGGGCTTTGGGTAAGTAAACCTGGGGTCAGACTTGTATATAATGGTTCCAAAAAATTGAACTCCAGAATGCAAGGTGCAAATTAGTTTTATTTATAATAGTAAAAGGGAAATCAACTTTCACACAAAACACCCACACCCACACCCATACAAGAACTAACAACATAAAAAGTATTAGCAGATAGTGATTTTCCTCATTCCAAAAGGAACTGTTCCAGTTCTAGAAGTGCAGGTTCCAGTTGGGGATTCTGTGAAGTGAAATCACTCTATAGCTATCTGTGGATCCAGCAATGCTGAGGAGTTATGGGAGATATGTCAGAGAATAGATGGGCTATGCAGTCAAAGGTGAAATGTAAAGATATGTGTGTCTGTATTTTTCCAATTGAGAACATGCTTCTAGGCCTAACACAACAACTCAGTCCAGGTGGCTAGAAAGACATAACAATAGGGAAACCACTAGATGGGAAAGCAACCTTGTTTGCATAAGGAAACAATAATAAAAGTTGTTATGGGAAAGTAGATCACATGATGGAAGATGAACAACAAGAGGTTGGGTTAGCATACATCACATACAGATCATCCAATCAACCTGAAGGTTAACACCCAAAAGGTGGAGAGGGGCTGGGCTGAGAAACTGTGTGTTAGGCATTGATATTATTGTTATATGCTTTAATCGTAAAGCTCTTTTTCTTCTCTTTACTTCGCAATGGATCTATAATATGTTTATATTGCTTCACAATGTAGCCTTAAGATCTGCAATCATGGATCTGTAGTTTTGTTCCTGTTTAGCCACATCTGCAAGATGTGATGCTTTAGTGGACTGTGTTTTTACTTTGCATGTTATTCTTTCTACAATAAAGTTAAACTTTTAGAAGCTTGGATTTTTGCTTCCTGATTCTGCTGGATTTACAAATACACTCCTCCACCAAAATCGAACAATGGGTTATGGGCCCAGGATGCTTCAGCAGCGCCAGAAGGGAAGCGGAGATGAGCTGTCCTCCACAAAGTCCAAGCTTGGATTCTTTTGCAACTTACTTTGAAGTTTTGCAACTTAAGCTGTGAGTAATGCTTTGCTTATCTGCATGATTTACAAGAAAGAAACTGTCTGCTGGTTAGCTAAATGTCCAGGCAAGCAGAACGGTCATTCTTCCTGAATATTTAAAGAGACATTGTTCTTTGAAATAGCTGGAGTGAGGCAAGCTGTTTTCAGACTCTTTGTGTCACAAGTGAAATTCGTCATGGATATCACTAAGTTTCCAAAGCTGACAAGTGAGAATTTTACATCTTGGTGTGTGTATTCTAAAATATTGCTAATAAGGGAGAATCTTTGGCAAGCTATTGATCCAGGCTTGTCTGCAGCACCCACTCCAGCTGAGACAGAAAGAAATGAGAAAGCTGTTGCTACCCTTCACCTCATTCTTTCTGAAACCCAATTAAATCATGTAAGGGGCATATCTGTGGCTAAAGACATATGGAATACCCTGAGGGACATCCACCAGTCTGCCTCAGCGCTAGCCAAAATGATGTGGTGTAAGCGGCTTTATGGGCATAAGATGGATGAGAAACAATCTCCTGAGAAGCATCTGGAAGTGATGAGGGAATTGTTTGCCCAAGTCCAAATGAGAGGCGTGGATATCCCTGAGCAACAGAAAAGTTACATTTTATTGGGATCCCTCTCTACTAGTTTTGACAACATTTTGCATGGTCTGCAAGGTGTGCCTGAAGCACAACTTATAATGGAGCTCGTGGCTTCTAGAGTCATGGAAGAAAGCCAACGCCGAATGTTTTAAGCTGAGCAACCCAAGCAGGCATCTGCAGCTTCAAAGTTTTCAAATGCCACAGAGGGAGCGTCCAGAGAAATACAGACTGAGAAGGCAGCTGTTTCCAGAGGAAAGATTTGTTACTACTGCAAGAAGGCAGGTCATCTAAGGAAGGATGTCAGGAAGCTTGCAGCTGCCAACAAGAAGAGGAATCAACACCAACCACATCCCTTTGGGGGAAACGAAGGAACTGCAGCTGTTACTCGAGGCTGTGACAGTGTGACTCAATGTGCTAAAAACCAAAATTGGCTCCTCGATTCCGGAGCAACAACAAATATGATAAATAATCCTGAGCTACTCAGAACCAAGAAGCCCTCCACAGTCAACTCGGTTGCTCTAGCTGATGGGGCAGCAAGAGAAATCCGTGAAATGGAAACTGCCTACATTCCTGGGTTTGGTAAAACTTTTGATAATATTTTGTGTGTGCCTAAATTACAAAACTGTTTAGTTAGTGTGTCTGCTTTGACCACAGAAGGGTATACGCTGAGTTTTGTGGGGGAGGAATGCTTAATTTCCAAAGATGGGGAAATCTGTGCAAAAGCTGTAAAGAAAGACAGAATGTACTACATGGTAGATAAGGCAGAATGTGCAGTTGTACAAAATGAGCCTTTGCATTCAAACTGCATTCATTATTTTCACAGAGTAATGGGTCATGTTGGTTTTCAAAGTCTTGTGAAGCTGGAGGAAATTTGTCCAGATTTTAAAATGTCACCATGTCCAAATCACCTGGAATGCTCAGTTTGCAGCAAGATTAAGTTGAAAGTTTACCCTGTGGCAAAGCGAAGCAAATTTAAAGCCAAACGTCCGTTTGAGGCTGTGCATTGTGATGTTTCTGGTCCCATGGTTGTGACACTAGGGGGCAGCAAATATTTCATGGTGATTGTGGATTGCTTCACCAGGTTTTCTTATGTGATACTTCTGAAAGAGAAGGGTGAAGCAGGAGAAAGATTTAAAGAATGGGTGAACATGGTTGAAAGGGAATTTGATTTCAAAGTGGGGTCTTTGATCACAGACAGAGGAGGCGAATTCTTGTCTCACACTTTGGAAAATTGGCTAAGGAAAAAGGGGATTAGACACTACACAACTAATCCTAGGACTCCTCAGGAGGATGAAATTGCGGAGAGGAGAATAGCCATCTTGAAACAGATAAAAGAATGCATGATGCTAGATGCAAATGCTCCTGAGAACCTCTGGGGCGAGGTGATTCTTAGAGCTAACTTTCTGGCAAACTGCACTTGGAACTCAGCTGTAAAGAACACTCCTTATCACATGCTTTACAAAAGAGCACCCAATTTGAAATACCTTAGAGTGTTTGGGTAATATGCAAATGTCTATGTGCCAGCTGCTTTCAGAAAGAAAAATCAGCCCAAGTGAAAAAGATTGATGTTTGTGGGCTATTCTGGGAATAGTTATAGATTTCACCTTGGAGGAAGGGAAATATTATTTTCAAGAAGCGCAAATTTTGAGAAACATTCGGGTTGGAAAAATGTGCACTCCAGCAAAGAAGTTTTTCTGAGATTGGGAGAGTTAGGAACACCTGCCAGAAATGGAGGGGTGAGACAGTGAAGCAAGTGTATCAGATAAGACAACACAAATCCGACCACAGGCACCCAGAATGACTGAAACTAGGAGACACAGAGATAGGGAACCTCACACAAGTTCTGACACTAAAGATGAGCAAGGTAAAACAAAAAACGTCATCCCAAGACGCACCCAAAGAATTCGTAAACAACCAGATCGTTTTGTTGTGCAGGAAGCTAGGGCTTGCACAGTTGTGGTTGATGAACCTGAAAGTTACAAAGAAATGCAGAATTGTCCTGATGAGGAAAGGTTGAAATGGGAGTCTGCTATGGAGCAGGAGTTCAAGTCTTTGACAGACAAAAGATGTGTTTGAAATTGTTGATAGACCCACAAATCACAAAGTGATTGGCTGCAAATGGGTGTACAAAAGAAAGTTGATGTCTGATGGTAGTCAGAGATACAAGGCTAGATTGGTAGCAAAGGGATTTGCACAGCAGAGATTTGAAAATTTTGACAAAACATTTTCTCCAACAGCAAAGCCTGAAAGCTTAAGATTGGTTTTGGCTTTAGCAGCAAGAAAGGGTCAGTTGGTGCCACATTTTGACTTTGAGACTGCATACTTGAATGCTTGTCTTGAGGAAACTGTTTACATGGAACAACCTTTGAGATTTCAGCAAAATAGTGACAGAAAGATGCACAAGTTGAAAAAGGCTTTGTATGGTTTGAAACAGAGTGCTAGGAGTTGGAAACTTTGCATTCATGAAGAGCTTGTGAAGCTTGGTTACAAACGCAGCATTGCTGACGTGTGTGTTTACACAAAGGGAGATGTGACATTAGTGATTTATGTTGATGACTTATGTGTGGCAGCTAAGTCAAAACAAGAGATTCAGACAGTGAAGAAGGAATTGTCAAAGAAATTTGTTGTGAAAGATCTAGGTCCTCTCAGATCTTATCTTGGAATTGAAGTACAATGGACTGAAGATGGCAGTTGTCTATTGAGTCAACAGAAAAATGTGGATTGCAGGATGCAAAAATAGTGAAAAGTCCTATGTCAGTTGGATATGTAAATGATGAAGGTACTAGAGTTTGAAAATCCAGAGTTGTATAGAAGCCTTGTTGGGAGTTTGATGTTTATTGCTAATAATTCTAGGCCTGACATTTCATTTGCTGTTGGTGTGCTTAGCAGGAAAACAAATTGTCCGAAAGTTGAAGATTGGACTGCAGTGAAACATGTGTTGAGATACCTGAAAGGTAGCTTGGACAGGAAATTGAAGATACAGAACAGTCAGGTTGGACTTGAATGCTTTGTGTATAGTTCTTTTGCTTCAGAGCTACATGACAGAAAGTCAGTGACAGGTTTGTTGATCAAGTTTGGAGAGAGTGCAATTGTTTGGCGAAGTAGAAAACAGGGATATGTAGCACAAAGTACAGGTGAAGCAGAGTTTGCAGCACTATCAGAATTAGCTAATGAGATTGAATGGATTAGACAGTTGTTGCAGGATTTGAATCAGGATTGTGCGCTGAACCAGTTTTGATCAATGAAGATTCTCAATCATGCATTGCCATGGCAGGGGCAGAAAACCTGAAGTGCAAAACAAAGTACATTGGAGTTAGATACCAAAATGTCAGAGAATTAGTACAGAAGGGAATTGTGTGTCTGCAGTATATAGAATCAAAACAAAATTTTGCAGACATTTTGACAAAGGCATTGACAATTGATAGACATGACCAGATGTCTCGTCTACTTGGAATGTCATCATAAGTATGTAGGCCTAGCAACCGTGCTAAGTTAGTCTCATAACACATATTAGTGTGCATCATACACACATCCATACATTTCAGGAGGGGATTGTCAGAGAATAGATGGGCTATGCAGTCAAAGGTGAAATGTAAAGATGTATGTGTCTGTATTTTTCCACTTGAGAACATTCTTCTAGGCCTAACGCAACAACTCAGTCCAGGTGGCTAGAAAGACATAACAATAGGGAAACCACTAGATGGAAAAGCAACCTTGTTTACATAAGGAAACAATAATAAAAGTTGTTATGGGAAAGTAGATCACATGATGGAAGATGAACAACAAGAGGTTGGGTTACAAATATACCACTCCACCAAAACCGAACAAGATACTAACATGGTGTCTATCTGACCTCAATGAAGACTGAATTGGGATTACCCAAGTGGATTACAGGGCAAAATCTATCCTGAGGCAATTTTGGGACTTGAATGGATTTTCGAGGTGAAAGAATGAGCAAGGAGGTTATGAATTGCCCAATCATCCATGCAGATGTCCCTAGACAAAGGCATATCTCTCCTTGAGAGAGATACCCTTGAACTTCTGTTTTACTTGCAAACACAAATGTTGGACACACCATTGTTTCCACCAATGAGGGGCTTATGCAAATTTTGATGGTTGGCAGATTCTTCTGGGATTTAAGCTAAGCACTCCTATGCTGAGCTTACAGGATCTCTTTACATGGTCAAAGTGGTTTCCTTAGCACTGGGGCATTCTCAGGGCTATGAACATTTTGCCAGCCCTTTTAATATTATGTTTATATCAAATCAGGGACCCTGCACAGAGGGGTGATCTTTGGTGGAACAATAAGTTTCACTGTGACACCAGTATCACTATAGACAGTATATGTTGTAAATAACTGAAAGTCTCTTCCATGTGTTGTAAAACTTAGCATTTTCCAAAGATGACTTCATATCAAAGAAATCATAGTTACACATCCATCAAGGTTATTGTAAGCCTGGTTTTCTGAACTTAGAACTGAATTGCAAAATCCATTCTACAATCTACTAATCAGACCACTCTGGAGTTACTTTATTTCCAATTCTGCAAGAACTTTTTATAGCAGAAATCAGGAGTTCTACACATCCCTGGTCAAGGGATAAGTGCATATTCACACAAGGTTGTGTATATCACCGTGTATATTTAGGACTGTGCCAATTATTTTTTTCCTATTGTACATAGTTGGCAGGATTAGCTATGGAAACAATCCAAAAATTATTTTGTCCCACAATGTTAAACAACCCAGTAAATTTGGATCCATGTTGACATAATAAAAAACAAAGACAGTTTATAGTGAAAGCAATGCTTTATGAACAGGCTACACTTTTAAGTGAATTACAAAAAAAAAAAAAAAAAAAAAGTAAAGGCGATGCTATACAAAACTGTTTTAGCTTTCATTAAGAATGAGACTAGCTTACATTACAATGTTGAATTGCAACAAGAATGAGCTAAAATCAAGTAAGGAAGCCTATTTTCTGTAAATATCAGACTTCTCTTGTGAAATTAGTCTCCTTGTTTTTGCCAATTGTTTGTGGAGGGGCGAGAAGGCAAGAATATTCAATGAGAGTAGAGGTAGGAAGTCTTACCATAAATCTGATTTGATTTCAAAGCAGTTTTGTGTAACTCTATTTTGTGGCATAATCAAAGTTTAGAACATGTACTTTTTTGCAACTGAATTACAACTCCAATTAACATCTTGTCTTAGGACGTTATCACATGTGGGCCAGTTTTGTTGTTAAAGAGATAATAAAGTGGAAATGAAGCATCCCCAAAAGAAAGCGAAAATAGAGCTTAATTGCACAAATGCTTTTCACACATAATTACAGTAATAACGGAATTAAGTTAAAAGCGAAAAAAGATGTTTTTAACTTTCATACACAAGTGAAAAGAACCTGTACATGTACTGGAAATGGTTGTGTTTCGTGACCAGACTCCTCCTTTTTCAGGGCGAGTCCTGAATTTCCCAGGAGGAAATGTCAGACTGTCCTCCATTTGGGGTCATGTCCTCCTACACAGGTCCTAACCCCCTTCCGTTGGGGTTAGGAACTCTCAAGAGAGCAGAGGAGGAGGAGGAGGCTGGAAAGGCAAGGCAAGCCGAGGCAAGGGAGGGATTGGGATGGCTCACCCTCCCTTTTCTCTCTCTCCTTTCCTGGCATTGAAGGCTGTCAGCTGCTGGGGAGATGGGCAAGGAGGGCAGGATCACAGGCAGAGCTGTCAGGGAAGGAGGAGGAGGAGGAAAGGTAAGGAAGGAAGGAAGGAAGGAAGGAAGGAAGGAAGGAAGGAAGGAAGGAAGGGCTGGGTGTTTCCTGGGGAGAGCCAGAGCCTTGGATAATTCCCAGTAGAGGGGGAAACTGGAGGTAGCTCCCATGCCCCCCCCATAAGCCTTTCCTCTTTGTAGGACCTGCAGGGCAGAACTTCATGGTGAGATGGATCTCCAAGTTGCTCCACAAGCACACCCCACACTTGCACCCACATCCACCCACAGCTGCTGCAAGGGAAGCCTTCTTTCCCCTCCTTTTCCCTCCATCCCAAATGCCAAACTTCTCCTCCGTCCCAAACTTCCCTCTCCTGGGCTGCCTTCCCTTCCCTTCCCTGCATGGCACTGAGGAGGAGCCCGGGACTCTCCCTCCCTGGAGTCCCCTCCTCCTCCTCCTCTTGGCCCTCCTCCAGGTTTTAAAAGAGAATTGTCCATGAGTATTTGCTTTTCAGATTAAAGTAAATGCGCAATTACTGTAATTTCGCAAATGCATTTCCTCTAAACTCCTGAAATTAAAAAGATCTCGGATAATACCACTTTCTGTGCGACGTCGTGTGAAATCGTCAGGTGCAAGTGCGGGGTTTTTTTGGGATTTGTGTGGGATAACCTACAGATTCCCCCCATGTGATAACGTCCCTAGTGATCCTGGGAGTTGTAATACAAAGTGATTTTTCCACATATTCCTAATGATGTTACCTATTGCCACATTGCTTTCTAGGATTGCCTCAGAAAGAACCCAGATTTTTTTTTCATTGACATCACTACAGACTTGAGAAAGATAAAAATGAAAATGAACAGCAAAGAACTCACAAAAATGGGTGTGCTAGGAGGGGGAGTTTCATTACTCCTCCCCTTCTCTCCATTTTTACATTTTTATGGCCAAAAATCTAGCACAGCTACCCTTTTATTTCTCTGCTTCAAGGCTCTTATCACATTAGCACTATGTTTTTCTTTGGCAAGCAAAGAGGTATTAAAACTAATGATTTATCTCTTAGGAGAGATGAAAGGAGCTTAGCAAGAACTTGGTAAGGGTTGTATGGAATCATGAAAGTAAGAAATCTGCCAAGGTCAGTCAAAAGCAGCAGTGAACAAGCCTCTGATTCATCAATGGCTTTCCCACTGGGTTTGGTCACTTGCAGTGCAATATAAGGAATAAAAGTGTTAAACCTCCCAAAGAAAGATAATTTTGGAGAAAGACTTGAAAAAAACTAACAGAAGATATTCTCACTTTGGAGAATAATCAGTGCATATATGTTCAGGCTACAGCATGGATTGTAGAATTCAGAGACATGCAATGTTAGGCTGCATCTACACTGAAGAATTAATGCAGTTTGACACCGCTTTAACTGCCAAGGCTGAATGCTATGGAACTCTGGAACTTGTAGTTTTGTGAGATATTTAGCCTTCTCTATTAGAGAGCTCTGGTGCCACAACAAACTACAAATCCCAGGATTCCATAGGATGTAATCATGACAATTAAAGTGATGTCAAATTGCATTAATTCTGCAGTGTGGCTGCAGCCTTAGTCTGGAATATCAGTATGCAAAGAGATTTTGCAGCACCTTTGAGACTAACTGAGCAAAAGAGGTTTAGCATAAGATCTTATAGACTTAGGTCCAAAACACACTGCAGAAATAATCCAGTTTGAAACTGCTTTAACTGCCCTCACTCAGTGCTTGGGAATCCTAGGAACTGTAATTTATTGTGGCACCAGAGCTCTCTGACAGAGAAGACTAAATGTCTCACAAAATGACAGTTTCCAGAATCCCCTAGCATTGAGCCAGAGCAGTTAAAGCAGTCTCAAACTGGATTATTTCTGCAGTGTTTTGGACCTTAGTCTATTTTCTCAGATGCACCTGACAAAGTAAACCAAGTCTAAGAAAATGTATGTTACAACCCCTTTAACTCAGTCTCAAAGGTATTAAAAGATCCCTTTCCAACATGGATTGTGGTGACTGGCAGAACATATGGTAAGAAATGTACATATATGTGTGCATGCAGGCTCATATATTTTTATAAATATATCATTATTTGTAGTGATAAATTACTAAATGACGTCTTATCATGGAAATATATTCAATATACTATAGACACCCACAAAACTCATTAAAATACGTAAAAAAGCAACAACCCAAGACTTTTTGAGATTCAGTGATGTATATCATTTTACATTAGACCTTGTTCTTAATGGTGCTCCAAATGGTGGAAGGGCAGGTACATAGAAAAATGCATCAAGAGTGAGAACTGAACACCTCCAAAAGACCAACCTGTGCTGCACAAGGTTAGTTGTTGTACTGCTAACATCAAGCACCAGAACAAAGAATACTAATTCCATGACAGGTTTCTGCACTTAGTTTACATTACAGCTTGCTCTTCTTTCACTTCAGAACCTACAACACTATAGAAAGTAAAATCTGTAATATGGAAAATTGATTAGAAAGGGGAGACTCTGAACTATGTCTATAGTATACATTCATTACTACTACTCCAGTAATGGATGAGGAATGGAAATTGGATGGACGGATGAATGGATGGATGGATGGGGAATGGTGCTGCACCTCCAACAAGGGGATGATGAATGGCAATTGGAGGGGTGGGGAATGGTAACTGGATTCCCTCTACCACCATCATCCTTCATGGGGCAGATGGTGTCAGAGGCACAATGTAGCCTCTGGCCTAATTTCTTTGGGTCCCAGCTGGAAGCACAAGGTAGAGCTTTTCTATCCAGTGTTTTGAGAAATAAAGGGGAAAGGAGAGCAAAGTGCATCCTGCTCGTGCTTGTAAAGGCCAGCTAATAGGTAAAAGATACAAAATAGCAAAGAGAACAACTTGCTCTTTGCTGAAGAAATCTAGGGCAATTGATGACACCATGATGATGAACTACATATACCAAGATATATATCCATGCTTCTATATCTCCCCTTTCAATGCAGACAAGTCTTTTGATTGGTCTTGATATCTGTGCAATTCCTGTGTTTGGATAGCTACTGTGCTGTTGTGCATACAAGCACAATTTTTGCTCCACAGTTAACATTATAAGGCTGAAATGCTAGAACTCCAATCTGACTTTTGTGATCCCATCTCTGGATCCTGTATGGCATCTCACTTGCACAATGGGCACAAAGACCTTGAGCTCATCCATTGCTTAGTGATCGAACAGATCTCCACCCACCAAGTCACCAGTTTGACTACAACTTATGTAACCTCTGAAAAAGCTCAGCTATTTTTATGATAGTGTAAAGCAACAACATAATTCTGGCAATGGGTTCCACTGTAATTATGCTTATTTTCATGCCATTCTGTCTCCAGGGAAAAATTTTATCATGTAAAATGCACCAAGCCTTTTAAGAAGAGATTTTCTATAGCAACTATCAGAATTGGGTAGAATTCTTCCTTTTGGCACAGTATGACTGCAGTCCATTCACAACGTGTACACAATACATATATGCTTCCTCACTGCATGCACAGGACCCCAGATTGTATAATCAGACCTTTAACTCCCACCATTGATACCGCTGCTTGAGCAGAACAGGACAAGGTGCTAACTGCCATCATCTCCGTCTTTTTATTTGACCAGCCATCATGTCACTTTATTAACATTATGTTTGGCAGAAAGGAGAAAGCTACAATACAAGCCCCACTGTTATTTAGGCTTTCAATCATTGTTGCAGCCCATATGAACATGCCAGTCCTGCTGCTAGCTTTCCTATCACTCCTTAATGCATTTCAGTGCCTGTCTGTTGTGCCCTGGATGATGATTTATTACTGAACAGTTTTCATCACAGTTTGCCCTATAGAAGCTCTCTTTTGATGTTTATATTTTTAGCTCTGTTAAATAACTGCCCCCTTACAAGTCAGTTCCACCTTCTTTTTTATAAGTTGCCTTTTCTTCCTACATGCTTCACGTCACATCCTGTCCATAAGTTATAGAACACATAACGAACCTTATTCTGTGAATTTCTGGAATGTATCTCTTTCTCATCAGAAACAGAGTAATGAAAGCTCTAGAAAGTACTCTGTTGCCTCAATCACACATGTATTTATTTATTTTTTTGTTAATGATGTGGGAAGACAATATTATGGGATTCGTTTTTACTGTATTGTCTTTTATTCCACCCCGCCTCTGGTTACTGATTGTGGTGAATTAAAGTTAAATATTGAATTTACTTAAATAAACTCTTATAATTTGAATGATGCTATTTCTTTATAAAATGTTACAATATGAATATACATGAATGTGTGAATGAAAACATGCACACTAATTCAATGAAATATTTTTATTTATATACTACATTGAGGGGGCAGCATGATATCCGCATGTAAAGGGGGGCCATAATGATAAAAAGTTTGAGTACCACTGCACTAGATGGTGCCAAGTTAATTGGGGGGGGGGGACAGCATACTGAGTCAACTGAAGCCACATTCACACTAGCATTTTTGTGCTGAGTAGATCAGGGAAGATTTGATGATGCAATACCGAATCAAAGTTCCCACTATGTTTACCCCAATCAAATCTCTCTGTGGTAATTTAACCCTGTTGAAGTTCACATTACCATTTGTATCGATTTAAAATGGACCTGCCATTTCGGCCATTCTTGGGGTATTTTTTTAACTGTCATTCAAATGATGCAGATCTACATCACACTGTTTGGGTGAATCCCCCCTGTCACCCTCTAAGGACCCCTTGCTAAGAAACCTCTGTGATAGCTTCTCCTTGGGGGTATTCATCCCATCAGCCTCAGTGGATGGCTGATAGGCCAATTTCTCTTCCCTCTATAAACAGCATGCTCTTGAGCTCAGATTAAATCCAAGTAATGATCTTGTTGTGACAGAGATATCATGTTGCCCTGAATGGAAGCCAGTAACTGCTGATGAGATAAATGGCTTGATTAATTCTCTACTTACTAAAAAACCACCAGGAGAAGATATGCTACTTGGTGAGCTATTTAAATCAAATTCTGGATGATGGTCACTAGTACTTGCATCATTGTTCACTTATATAAACCAGTATGGGAGAACCCCTCAGAGGTGGGGAGTGAGTGTAGTAGTTCCTATTTATTAAAAAAAAAGGGTTCTAAAGAGGACCCTAAAAATTCAGACCAATTAGGCTTTTGAGTATTGTATCCAAATTGTATTCAAAATACCTGTTGGGTAAGTTGGAGTCATGGGCTGTAGAGAATGATATAATAACAGAGGAACAAACTGGTTTTAGTAAAGATAAATCCACAATAGACCAGTGCTTTATTTTACAACACATGATACAAAAATATACTCAAAAAGATAGAAAAGAACTTTATGCTGCATTTATAGACTTTAGCTCTGCCTTTGACCTAGTCAATAGAGAACGACTATGGCAAAAGTTTAGCAGCCACCCATATTGACAGACAGTTACTCCTTCTATTTAAAATGTTACACTCTGATACATCCCTAAGTTAGACTTGGCCCTAATAGATTTTTATCAGAAAATATTCCCACAGAAAAAGGAGTATTCAGTAAATACTGCTTGAAAAGGAGTACCCTTTTATTCAATGTTTATATGTCATATAATTAGAAACTACGGGGCCCAGAATATTTTCCCATCTCCATTCTGGAAACTAAACTCTCAGTTCTCTTATATGCTGATGATATTGTTTTGATTTCTGCCACATTGGTTGGGATGAGGAGACTATTAAACAAGTTGAATGTCTTTTGCTCAAGAGAGCAACTAATTGTCAATGATTCTAAAACTAAAGTAGTAGTTTTTGGGGAAAATAGGAAATCCCATAGATGGAGACTGAATACAAAATGTATAGAGCAAGAATCTTATTTTAAATATTTGGGTGTAAGCTTTAAATCAAATTTATCTTAGCACACACATTTTCATTCAGTTAAGCTGAAATCTTCCTATTCCATCAGTTCCCTTTTGAGGTTTCATAGATATCGGGGGGGGGGGGGGAACTTGGTTGCCCCTGTTGTTGAGGTATTCAAGAAGATTGTGCCACAATTATTATATTGGGCAGAGATATGGGGTCATAACAGTGCCTTTCCCCTAGAACCTATACAAAACACCTTTTTGAAATCTCTACTGGATGTGCCAAAAGGCATGCCTGCCCCACTTTTAAGAACTAAAACAGGGCTAGTTTCTCTGCAAATTGGTGTTCATATGGCCCTAGCCCTATACTGGATAAAATTAGTTAGAATGAGTGATTTTGATCTCCCAAAAAATGTTTTCTAGAGCAACTACAATCTCCAGCTCAATGCTCCTGGGCAAAGTCAGTAAGGGCCTCTACAGATGTTGCTTTGTGCCATCTTGGAGGCAGGGAAGGGGAGGGGCAGCCATACGTCGGGCGCTCCAACCCCTTCCTGAGAATGTCATGATGGCACATGCCACTACACATGATGTGCACCATCAAGACATCCTTCTGGCAAGGCGTCTTGACACAGAAGAGCCGCGTGGCATTTTAGCGTTCCTTTCAGGGCTGGCAGAAGGGAGGATTGGGACTGAGGTGTGTGGTAGCTTTGTCCCCAATCCTCTGCTTCCCAGGGTGGCCCACAGCCTCCCGTGTGCATCCCCCCCCCCAAGTTCAATACTTTTTTCTTGTGGGATTAATGCAGAAGCTTTATAAGTCTATTCTTCAAGCAGAATTAAGCAACGAGTTAAGGAAAAAAATTATCTTGCCTCCAAGTGGAGGGATTTATTCATGCTATCCAATGCAGCATCTTCCCCATGGTACCCATTATTCAAAACATCCTTTGGATTGGAAAATTATTTTTTGATCTTACACTGGCCCCTTTTAGAATTGCATATACAGCAGTACAATTTCAGTGTATGCCAACTGCTTGCCTGAAAGGAAGATATGACAAAATTCCTCTGACCCAAAGGATTTGTATTTGGGAGTCTGAGGAAGTGGAGGACTTACAACGTTATCTGCTGAAATGCTCTCTTTACATATTCCCAAGACAAAGGTTCTTAGGTTAGATTCTCCATTACCTTGCAAAACATTCACCTCTTGAGCAAATTTGTGTACTATTAGAGGGTAACAACATATATATTATTGAGATCAATGTATATATTATAGGTATGGTGGCAAAATTTACTTTAGCTGCTGTTAAGATAAGAACTACATATCAAAAGCATTAGTTTTAATTGTAAAGAATTTTATTATGCTGTTTAATGTTGTAAATTTCTTGCATTTTTGTATTCTTGACAATTTTTTGTTTTATCCTTTCTATTTTGTATTTGATGTCAAATTTTAAAGTTATTCTGCCATTTGGCTTTTATTTAAGTATATCAAATTGTGACGGCTCATAGCTTTTAGCAATAAAGTTCAGTTCAGTTCAAATCAAAAGTTCAGTTTAATATTCTGTCAAATTTTATTTTATTTTTAAAAAGTACACCATATAATGGATGTTCCGAGAACCCCCTCCATAGCTATGGCTTTGGCTGGCAGGGAAAGAGCAAAGGGGTGGGCATGATGTGCCCCCTGCACATTAAACCCTCCCTTCCTGTGCTCCAAAATGAATCCACAGCAAGTTCCCATTCGTGGCTGGTTAAAAAAAAAAACACGGTTCTTTTGAAAAGACATGAAAAATGCCTCATTTTCAAAAGCAGCAGGTTAAGGGGGATTTGCACCAGTCCCTCCCCCCCAAAAAAAATTGGGTTGGGAAAACCTGATGCAAGTGTAAATGAACCCCTTTTAAACCAGTTTGCAAACCAGTTTATAATGTAGTGTGAATGACCCCTGAGAGAGAAAAAGCAGCAGCAGTTGTCAAAAGAGCAGACCAGGGGTCAAACGTGCAGTATATGGCTATGATTTAGATCTGTAAAAACAGCAGAACATCCAAAAATGAGCTTTTGAAAAGAGGGGAATACCTATAAATGGATGTAAAATCATTAATGTGACAATTCAGGATAATAACACAAAAGTCCTGGGACTTTGTTACAAGTCATGCCACAGATAATAGAACTGAACTTCTTGATAAGTTTTATGAATGCTACTTCAAGATCAGTTACTGAGTGTCCTAGGCGTTTTAGATTTTCTCCCATTGATTTCTGAACATTACGTTTTTGATCCCAGATTTATGTCCATATATTATTCTGCACAGAGACTGGTTTGTTGATCTTATGTAGAAGCTGAATTTTGTCTCTCTTTCATGTTTCATTCTTTATTCTCAATTATTTTGTTTAGTTCTCATTTCAAAGTGAACCAGCTTGACCTGAACATCCTTGCTTAATGTGCAAATCACAACACATCCTTCAAATTTTGCACTTCCTCAAATGTACTTCAGTTCTTGGTTCAAAAAAAGCATTTAGCCAAATGTGCCAAATATATCAAAATACATTTTTAAGCATGTATTTTAACATTAAAAAAAACCAGATTCAAATATGAACCTGCCCAGGTTTACAGATCTTCAGGGATCTCTCTGCCTCACACCCTCACAGATACATCTGTTGGGAACATGGAGGAGGACTTTCTCAGTGGCTGTTTCCAGGCTCCAGAACTTTATTCATAGAAAGACCAGATTGACACCATCCTTGGCATCCTTCTGGCAGCATGTGAAGGCAATGTTGTTTCAACAGATCTATGGGAACTGAATGATCATTGGAAAAGTTTTTTTAATAACAGTGCTCTGCATTGCCTGTGCTTTTTATTTTTAATGGATATGCTTTCATACTGTTTCAAACTTTCAAACTTTTTAAAATTCTATTTTGCATGTTTTTAATGGTGTCAATTTTTAAAATCTGTTTTAACCATTGTTTTCTACCTTGAGTCCTAGGAAAAGATGGAAAATAAATTATTAAGTACATAAGTAAGGAGCCTAAATAACAATAGCACATACATTTCTATACCACTTATCAGTGCACTTAAGCACTCCCTAAGTGGTTTACAATGTGTAAGATTTATTATTATTATTATTATTATTATTATTATTATCCCGCACCTCTGCAGAGCAATCGGGGCAGCTTACAACATTAAAATTTATATAAAGATATGTTAATACAATATAAACAGAACCTAAAAATCCTGAAACCCAGCCGCTCCTTAAAAGGTAAGGGCTCTTCTTCTTACTCTAGGCCAGATGGTGCTGGGCCTAGTGTCTCTCCCCCAGATGGCATCGGATGGAATGGAGGGAGGGCTCTTCTTCTTATTCCAGGCCCGATGGTGCTGGGCCTAGTGTCTCTCTCCCAGATGGCATCGGATGGAATGGAGGGAGGGCTCTTCTTATTATTCCAGGCCCGATGGTGCTGGGCCTAGTGTCTCTCTCCCAGATGACATTGGATGGAATGGAGGGAGGGCTCTTCTTCTTATTCCAGGCCCGATGGTGCTGGGCCTAGTGTCTCTCTCCCAGATGACATCAGATGGAATGGAGGGAGGGCTCTTCTTCTTATTCCAGGCCCGATGGTGCTGGGCCTAGTGTCTCTCTCCCAGATGACATTGGATGGAATGGAGGGAGGGCTCTTCTTCTTATCCTAGGCCTGATGGTGCCCCGAACAAATACCCTGAACAAGCTGGGTACTCATTTTAGTGACCTCGGAAGGACGCCAGGCTGAGTCGACCCTGAGCCCCTGGCTGGGGTTGAACTCACAACCTTGTGGTTTGTGAGTGAGTGGCTGCAGTACCACATTTAACCACTGCACCATCAGGGATCTAAATAGCCTAAAGACACCAGATGCTGTCTGATCTTGAAAGCTAAACAGGGTCAGCCCTGGTTAGTACTTGGAAGGGAGGCCACCAATAAATTCCTGGTATTGTGGGCTATATTTCAGAGGAAGGAACTAGCAAAACAACCTCTGAGTATTCTTGCCCAGGAAAGTCCTATGAAATTTGTATGATGGCCACAAGTTGACAGGTGTCTTGAAGGCTCATGCACACATCTCTCTCTCTGTGTGTATTAATTACATACAGTAAAGGAAAAGTTAGTCCCTTGTCATGAATGTCTAATCATAAGCAACTGTAGGGGGTGGTGCTCATCTCCATTACTAAACTGAAGGGCCAGCATTGTCCAAGGACTGCTCTGGTGGTCATGTGGCCAGCATGACTACACTGAATGCTGTTACCTTCCCAACAAAGTGGTACCCATTTATCTACTTGAATTTGCATGCTTTCAAACTGCTGGGTTTACAGAAGCTGGGACTAGTGACAGGAGCTCACCCCATCAAGCAGCACTCGGGCCTCAAACTTCCAACCTTCTGATCTTCTGATCATCAGGATTAGCATCTTAACCACTAAGCCACCACAACCTTCACATACTTAAATATATATTTAACCACATTTTTTGCATTACTTTTATCCTTAAGGTTTTGGTTTTTTTTTAAATCAGATGAATGTAGATACGGCACAGAATAGATGCAAGCAAGCACATGCAAAAATATTAAATTGAAGAAGAGAGTGATCCATCCCTTGTTCTTATATAATATCTTGTTGAGTTATAGTTGTTCTGTCTTATAAAAGTTAGCACAAAGATAGTGAAACCACAGAGAAAAACAAAGGGAGTATTTTCTTACACAGAAAGACCAATATAGCTATAGATTTTTAGGTCCAAAACATGCTGCAAAAATAATTCAATATGAGACCGCTTTAACTGTCCGGGCTCAATGCTAGGGAATCCTGGGAATTGGTAGCTTATTGTGACACTGGAACTCACTGACAGAGAAAGCTAAATATCTCATAAAATTCTCAGTTCCCAGAATTCTCTGGCATTGAGCCAGAGTAGTTAAAGTGGTCTTAAATTGGACTATTTCTTCAGTGTGTTTTGGACCCTAGTTTTGATAACTGATAAGAAGAAATTTAACAGAAATTTATAAATGGCACGAAAAAGAGGATCTGCCATGATAGCTAAATGGATCCCTCATACACAGAAACAATATGCATATGAGCTGATGAGGACAAACAATAAGAAAAGGCCATCACATATCCCCATGTTGCTTGAGAAAATGTATAGTGACCTCTGGGAAGGACAATCCTGGATACAGATGCTCAGCTTGGTGGCTCTTGTTCAAATTCAATAAGACAATTTTTTTGACTTAGGAAGGCTGTTCTTTTTTTCCATCCGTCGAGACCCTCAATGCAATGCATCCTTCTCCTTAAGATTAATATGATGTGATGCCAGGGGGAAAAAGCTAATCCATTTCAGTTACTACAGAAATAAGTATTTGTCTGATCTTGCAAGCTCTGGTCACTTTTCACTATTTACACCCATTAAGCAGTGGTCAGTCAAGTCAAATTTTATTGCTTTTAGCCAATGGCCATTGCATAAAACATTGCCACAATAACAACAAAATAATACATATCATATATCCAACATCAATCGTATGATTATACAGCAATTTACAATTTACAAAATTTAGCAATTAAATTTTAAAATAGTATATAAGTTATTAAATGTAATTATCACCTTTACAACTTATGGCCATCTCTGCTATATATTTCTTTCTTATTTCTTTTGGTTACTAAAGCATACAAAGCTACTTGCCAGATCACATATTGTATAATATGATCATCCAAATGCTGGATGTGCTTTTTGGTGCACTTCCAAAATACCATAACCTGAGTCTTATCATAATTTATTGTCAATACACTTCTCTTACAATATGATGAGAGCTTCACAAGAAGTCACCTTAATCCCAACAGAATTCTGGATACCAATGCTAAATCATCTGCATACATCAACAATGAAAGTTTTAAATTAAGAATTGTGACAGGAGAGCATTGTAAACCATCCAGTTCCTTTACCATATCATTGATGAAGAAGTTAAACAAGAAAGGTGCTAGTATACAACCCTATCTAACTCCTACAAAAATACTAATCTTTGAAGTAAGATGGCCTGCCAAATCAGCTTTAAGTGTACAATTATTTGATAAGAAATAATAATCAGCAATCAATATTTGTCCTTTCCAATTTCTGCCATAAGTGTCTGGAAATTGAGTTAAATACTTACTTCAGATCAATGAAGGTGACACACAATTTTTGCTTCACATTATGGGTATATTTACACATCAGGAAATTCAGCACAAAACACAGATCAATTGTTGACTTCCCTTTTTGAAATACAGCTTGTATTTCTTATAATAGATTTTGTCTATCTGCTCATTCTTCTAACTTTTCAAGAAGGAACCTGACATATAATTTAGAAGAGATATCCAAAAGACTAAAGAGCCTACAGCTAGCTGGATCCTTCTTGTCACCTTTTTTTATATATGGGGCAATAATACTCAACTTCCATCCTTCTGGTATACATCTAGAAAGATTTATATGAGTAAATAATTTTGCAAGAATAGGAGGCCAATATTCTAATTTCACCTTATATCATCCCATTGGGGTCATGTCTTCTCCAGGTTTTTTTAATGGCTGATTGTCTAGCAATGATCCATTTAATCTGATTCAACATGACATCAGACCATTCAGGAAGATCTAATAATTGGACATGATGAGTTTGTGGAGACAGACCTGTTTGGGGCCTGTATATATTGGTGAAATATTTCTTCCACTCTTTTCCTTGTACTGCTGCCTCTAGTGCATACCTTACTGTTCTAGTACCTTGAGCAACCAGGTGCCATAATTTCTGAGTGTCCTTTTGGATTTCCTCCTCTCCTAATTCTTTCCATTGTGACTTGTAATATCTTTGTTTCTTTTCTTTGAGTAACATTTTGTAGTTATGCTGTAATTGAACTATATTTGTCTGAGGCACCACATTTTCCTTGACCCTCCTTGTCTTCAGTTTCCTAAGCTCCTTGGCTATTTTTTTACTATTTTGACAGTCCTCATCAAACCAAGTCTTCCACTCTTGAAAAGCTTGGTTCTGAGATTTTGGGACATACTGGATGCATTTATAAAGGGTTTTATTCATGCTATTAAAGTCTCATATGCACCAATGACATTGCTAGTTTCCTGGAGAATATTTTCCCTTATTTTTCAAAATTGGGGGAGTCTAAGATCTTACTAATCATTTCTTGGAGCTGTCTATTCCATATTAACCTCCTGCTACCAAGTATCAAATATTGAGACTGATCTATTACCCTCAATGCAACATTAGTGACCATTTGTAGGAGTGACCGTTCCAAGGGGAAATGATCACTCTCATCTCTTGGAATTATTGTATCCCTGTCAATTGGGATGTTACTGGAAGTCAATATATAATCAATGATGCTAGAATATCCTCTGGAAGAGATATATGTGTAATATCCCTCTTGATCCCCTGATCCATGCCCATTACATAACAATAGATTATGTTTTATTATGAATTCACAAAGGCATTTTCCAGCACGGTTAGAGATTTATCCATTGCTGCTCTCTGACATATTTCAAGTACATCTTCCAGACTTAGCCCAAACACTGTATTACCTGGAGGGACAGTGACAATACGGGCATTAAAGTCATCTCCTACAATCATGCAAGCATTAGGGGATAAAGAGTCTATTTCTTCTAATATTTGGTCAAGAGTTTCCCACAGCGATCTTCCATCTGCACCATGTTCTAGAAGAATGTATTCCTGATGTTTCGCCTGCATCTGTGGCTGGCATCTTCAGAGAAATTTCAAATTGCTCTCCCAAACTTTGTGAGTTTTAAAGCTGGTACAGAATATGAAGTGAACCCCCATAATTCAATTGCATTCCCATCTTGAACCCATGTTTCCTGCATAATAATAATAATAATAATAATAATAATCTCATATCTCTGCAAGTAAATTAGAAAATTATCATTTTGAGCCTTATTTTGCCATCTGGTAACATTCCATGAAATGAACCTAACTGGATTATCATCTGGTCAAGATGTTCCTCCTTGACTTCTATTCATTTCCAGTGGTGGGTGAATATCTTTGATTGTTAACACAGTACTACTATTCTTTTTAAAGTAATTTTGATTGTCGCCATATTTAGATTTATTTACCAATGGGCTTATGTCAATGATATTGTTATTGTCTAGCTCTCTCTCCTTTGTATGTCCAGTTTTAAGATTATCTAAATGACCACCAATGGGCTCAATATTTATATATTCTGCTTCACAGAGTTTATTTAGTTGGGCTTGAAGTGAATTAAGTCTGTCTATAATAACTAGTTTATCGAGCAGGGGGAGTCTCCTGTATGATTCTATTAAACCTTCATCTTCCAACACTTCAGTATTAGTACAGGCAAGGGGGACATCTCTATTATTGCCATTACAGTCATGGGTGTCTTCCAGACAAATCAAGTCCTCAACTTCCACTGTCTGTTCTATTTTACTTGCTTTCTTAACAGAATTTCCTTCTGCTTGGTTTATCTGGATGTTAAATAGGGGGTAAGGTGTCAAGTTACCAAAGACTCTTGTGACTTCCATCTTCTGATGACAGAATGGGTTTCTCAATTTGTAGATTCTTACCGCTATATTGTCATTTCTAAAGGTTACTAGGGCTCTAGCAGTCTGATAATTGTAGAATAGATATTCTATGCACTTGATATCATCTTCTTTTAGGAGGTTTATCCTAAGTGCAATTAACTGTTGAATGAAATGGTCTTTACACTGAGACCACAAGTTACAAAGCCATATGGCTTTGGATAGTTTATAAATGCCAATTGAATTTTTTCAAAGCTAATGGAGGAGAATAATGATTTTAATATATTGGGAGTGTGGTTTCTGAAAATTATTTTTCTCTGTTAGGTCTAGTTTGTTCTCACTAATATCATTGTTCTCATTATTTACTATATCCTCTTCTTGCTGCCTTGTGTAATTAGGTTTGGCCAAACTTATTTTGTGAGTGGAATCCATTATACTCATTGCATTATCTCCCCTTTTGGTTCTTCTCATTGCAGTCACTTTCACTCCCCTGATTTTACAAGGTTTTGTTGAGTTCCAGAAGCTTGAACAATCTTTTAAAGTTAAAATTTGCTGATCTTTTCATATCAACTAACTCACTTTTCTGATTTTGAATTCTTGCTACCCTTTTAAATGTTTTGTCTTCTTTCTCCTAACCTCATCTCTTTTGTCTCACCCCTTGCTTCAGACTGACTTTTGCTTTAATGTTTTGCAATCATATCAAGTTGTTCCTGCAATTCTATCTGTTCAGTTCCTTATTTAACCTCATTTGGTGATGCCGCCTTCAAAATCTCCTAACTTATCATCAAGCAAATTACCTCTGTGTTAGCCTTTATGGTAATGGTCTTTTAACATGGTATATAAATGGATTAAGTTATCTTTTGTGTTTTCCACTTCATCTTTGTTCCTATGTGATCTAGTTCTGATTCCCTTGAGTTTCCCTGGGAAGTTTTAAAATCTGCCTCCAAAGCTATTAGTTGTTTTTTGATTTCATCTTTAGGCTCTTGGAATTTGGCTATTTTTTCCCTCCCTCCTTAGCAATTCATCTAGTGGAGAAAGGTCATCAAAGAAAGCTATGAGGTTCTCATCATGACTTGGATAGGTGTTCATTAGTTCAGATTGTAACTTTTCATTCCTCTTTTCAGCATATAAATTAATATCTGATGCTAGCCCCTCATTTACACTGGTTATGGCAGTAGATGACTTTTCCTTGACAATTCCTGGTGTAGTACTATATAACTTTGCTTTTGTTTTGCCCTCATTATGATCTTTCCCTGTGCCAATAATATGTTTTTCCTTCTCCTTCTGCTTCCCATCTTTGGTCCTAGCTACCTTTCCCCTTTTGCTACCAGAGGTTGTTACATATGTCCACATTGAGTTGTTTACTATTGCTCTGCTAGATTTATTACTCTCATCCTTCCCTAATGAAATTGTCTGACCTTGTAAGAACAATATTCTTTGGCCAGCACAGGGCAATGCTTAATGCTACCAAATAATACTACCCAGCAGTGAGGTTCTATCCCTTGAACCAAACATAAATGCTTGAAAATGTCTGTTATAAAGGCTGATTAATACTAATCCATAAAACTATTTCCAAACTATCTTTGGAAAATCTAAAATCATAAAACTAAAACTACTGATTAAAACAATAAAGCTTAAAACTACAATTAACATGCAAAATACATGTGAAATCATTTAGTAACAAATGTCCCTTAATTCAATTCTTTCAACCACTTCCAAACTCTGCTGTTGTCTTGAGCTTCAATAAGGGTACAGGTTTTACACTTTAAAGGAATTTCAGCCTGCTCATGTGAGATGTAGTTTTTGTTGCCCTCTCAGTCCAAATGTCTTTGTCTTTAACAACTCTGGGCTTGTATCAGTGGTTGCCTCTTCTCCTTATTTGCTATGCTCCCACACTCTTCTATCAAGCTCCAAACAGGAAACAAATGGGAAATGCCCAAGGCTGCTAGCTTAATTTATACCTGATGTTATGTATTCTGCTGGGCACACCTCTATGCAGGCTGCTGTGGTTTGGTCAGGACGAAGTGGACAAAGTAGTAATCACAATGGTCAGTATATTTTCCCTCTGGCCCAAACCTCAGGTCCAGGTCCAAACCTATCAGTTCAGCTCCTAGCAGCCTCTCTCAGCTAGGCACTAGGTTTTCTAAAAGTTTGCTTCATTCAGTTCTTATCAGTTCTTCTTTTGAAGCAGGCTTTTTAAATAGGAAGGACTGTTCTCTGGGATTCCAAAGCATCCATAGCAACATTTACCACTTCTTCCTCTCAGGTTGGAGTATTTATGTTCTTTAATAATTTGATAATTGTTCTCAATTAGACTGGGCAACAATCTGCAGAGATATTGCTCTAGCCCTAGTCCAAGGACAAACTAATTCTATTCTGTTGGTGCTATATCCTAGAGGTTATCCTCCCCTTCAAAGGGTGGAATGCAAATCTTTTATCTTCCATCAAATAATCATTCAAAGACATCCAGAGATAATTTGTCTTTTTTCTTTATCTTTTGTTCAGAGCTGCAGCAAACACTCCCTAACAGGCCAGTGCTATCATGGCGCCTCCTTTGAGCAGTGGTGAAAATCTCCAAGCATGACCCTGCTTCAATTACAATCTGCAACTTTCAGAGAACTCTAGAAATCCTTGAAGCATTTGTGATTCACAACAGGGACAAAGTTTAATGAGAAAGATCAGGTGTCTAGTTTTGAAAGTTAGGGTTGGATGAAATTCTATTCATTAAATTCTCCAGGAGTCTTATTTTAGCTAAATTAGTGATTCCTGTAACTCACAGTGCAATCCTACAATACTTTCTTAGAAGTAAGTCCCACTGAGCTTAGTGGAGCTTATTTCCAAGCAGATAGATATTGGACTGCAGACTGTAGCCAAAAGTCTATGAAGGGGAATTTTATTTAGCTCAAATCGAGAGGGGGTCAGCAACAAGGACCCTGCGAGACCATCTCCCATGTGTATACCGAGAGATTAGGAATCTTAAGAATTGATGCAGAGGCCGTATCCCCAAATTAAAGTATTATTTATTGAAAAATGGGAAAATCACACAACAATACACACACACACACACATGCAGGGCTTGGAAAATCAGGGGTTAGGCTGGAATAAATGCCAAGGCAGCACTAGGGCAATACTTACTACTGATGAAGCCTTCTCCGGGATCCAATTGGGCGAAGTGGCATGAGACACAACCGTTCTGAGAGTGTGGGTTGAACGGAGGTGCCGGTAACCAGTTCAGAGAACAGAGCGACACAAGGTCCCCCTGAACTCAGACTAGCAACACTGAGAGGAGAAATCCAGGGTTTTTTAAGGGCTCAAACTGGCCCCTGGTGAGGTGCTTGATTGCTAAACAAAGGGGTTTGATTGTTTGGCTCTAGCTTAGACAAAGGTGTTAGATTGCCTGGGGTGAGGTAATCTGGTCTGGCAATAGTCAAGGGAAATGGGAGCAGATTAGGTGTTTAGCTGGCTCATCAGATGAGACATCTCGGCCATTATCGCCCATCGTTCTGATTATGGAGGTGATGATAGTCTATTTGCAACTCCCACACTATCTGCCTGGCTCTGAGGTTTGGGGATTTTCCAGCCTTCCAAGTGACCTGGGCATGATCTATCTGCCCTCTTATGGAGGCACATGGAGTCTGCTGCAGAGTACATCTGGGGCCATATGGAATTCATACACACAAAAAATCCAAAAAATGCACTTTCACTAACAGCCCCCCCCCCCCCCCTCAAAAATTATTCAGACCCATACCTGTGTGGGGAATGAATTTTTTTTTTAATTAACCTTTGTCATAGGAGAATTTTGGGGTGTCGATAGGGAAAAATACCATCTTATAGGAAAGATTGCAGTTAGTAGTGCCTCTGGTGTAGTGGAAGGTAAGGGGTGATCATCCATCCGGAACCCATTCATACACCTTTTAAGAACAAAAGCAATCAATAAAGAAATTAGAGCAATCAATAATCAGAAGCAGTAGCAATAATCAGTGACAATACCAAGAGTCCAAAGCATTGAATATGCAGGATGGTAATGGAAAGTGGCAAAATCAAGTCCTTTAGTGTTTGAAAGTTCTAAAGGGTGGTTTGGGTTGGCTACAATAGCCAAAGTAAGCAATGTCCAAGTCCGAACCCATATCAGCAAGCATTTGGTGCATTTTGGCAAGCAATAGTCCATAGCGGCCCATGCAGCAACTTGAGGCATGGTTGTGGAAAGCTTGGAAGAAGTTTGGACCACTGTCTGGAGTGAGTGTCGGGGATGGCATCTTGGTATGCCAACAGCAGGATAGAGTGCTCATGCTGTCCAGGAGGCATAAGCAATGTTCATATATGTAGAACCGTGTATGGCGTCATCTGGGGTGGATGGAGGAATAGCGATCCATGGCATCTGTGGGTCAGGTCCAGTTCAGGAGCAGAGGATCTGGGGCTTACCCCCCCCCCCATAAGAGTTCAGAGAAAGAGCAGGAAGAGTAAAGGATAGAGCTATTTACATGATTTTGGAGGATGAAAGAGGATAGTCTCTTCTTCCCACCCTTGCTCCTGAGGGGGTCAGGTCAAGCCATGGGAACCTTCAGAAAGAGTGTTCGGCCCCTGGACTTCCCGCAGAGTCAAGCCGGCATTTAGATGCGAGGGAAGGTTTTTTAATCACATGCAATTAGGGGAGCAGCCATTCAGCATTTCAAGAGCTCCCAGGTTAATCTACAGAAGCCAGGGATAGAGACGTTAGAGTAGTTAGATTGAGCTGAGGGTGCCTGACCTTTAGGAGGCAGCGGCATCCACCTTGGTTGTGGTCAGTTGGGATGGGGCTATTGGGAAACATGCAAATTTTGCCTCTTTTTTAGATGAAAATGGTCTAGAACAGCTGAATAATTGTGTCCTTGACTGTGAAAAAGGTATGGTTGGTTATAGTTTGGAGCGGGTAATCGGATCCTGGGCTCAAAGTTCTTATGCTCATGATGACCTGGAGGGTAGTGCACCAAAGTGAGGTGGCCATGTATTTTGGGGCCAAATCACCCAGGTGGGGCTTCTGTGAAGGAACTCTACCACTGGTTGGGGGAAATGGCCATCCTTGGTGGTGCAACCATGCGCAGCTAGCCACGGCATGCCCTGGCAAGCTTGCAGGATAGCCCAGACAAATGCAAAGAAAATTCTCATGAGAATGGTCCTTTGCATTTGGGGCCCTCAGCAATAGCTCAAAATGGGAAGTCATTGGGAGTCATCCAATTGAGTGAAGTGGTGTGCGACACAACCGTTCTGAGAGCGTGGGTTGAGCGGAGGTGCCAATAACCAGTTCAGAGAACTGAGCGACACAGGGTCCCCCAAACTCAGAGTAGCAACACTGAGAGGAGAAATCCAGGGTTTTTTAAGGGCTCAAACTGGCCCCTGGTGAGGTGCTTGATTGCTAAACAAAGGGGTTTGATTGTTTGGCTCTAGCTTAGACAAAGGTGTTAGATTGCCTGGGGTGAGGTAATCTGGTCTGGCAATAGTCAAGGGAAATGGGAGGAGATTAAAGTGTTTGGCTGGCTCATCAGATGAGACATCTCGGCCATTATCGCTCATCCTTCTGATTAGGGAGGTGATGATAGTCCATTTGCAACTCCACACTATCTGTCTGGCTCTGGGGTTTGGGGATTTCCCAGCCTTCCAAGTGACCTGGGCATGACCTATCTGCCCTCTTATGGAGGCACATGGACTGTCTGCTGCAGAGTACATCTGGGGCCATGTGGAATTCATACACACCAAAATTCAGAAAAATGCACTTTTGGTAACAAGCCTCACACACAAAATTGAGAAATTGAATCATTAGAACAAATATGTTGTCCCGTACCACTCAGAGCTGGGAAGTAACTCTTTTTTCTGATACTTAGTTTTTGCAGTAATGAGCTAGAACCAAATCAGTTTTTTGCCTGTACAACCATGGGTGCAACACATTATTTTGCAGTTGAATAGGAACTTGCCAAGAAAACCCTACGATAGGTTCGACTTAGGCTTTGGAGTGGTGTTGGTGGTGGCTATGGGGGCAAAACTGTCAGGAATAGACTTCATGAGAAGCTTGAATCTTTTGCAGTGACCCTGTTCATGAGAAGCTCAGGATCTGTTGGAGCAGTAGGGGCAGTAAGAAGGGGTGTATTGACCTCTGTAGTTGTTGTTGAAAAAATAGACAAAGCAGCAAACCATTCAAGAAAAAGACTTGGTACTGGTGGAAGTGGTAGTGGTGGCAGCAACAGCAGCAAAGGGGGCATTGTCAAATAGCTCAGGCAAATGCTGCATGTGAGAATGTCTTTTGCATTTCATTTTCAAGGTGCAATATCTGAATTGGTCACCTGGTGAAAACAGAGAGCACTTTTCTTTATTTTCCAAATGTTGCAATAGAAAGACTAATGGTAACTTGATGGTTTACATGCCTGGAATGCAGTAAGAGTATCAAGTAAGACCTTTTGGGTGATTAGAGGAAAAAGTAAAGTAAATAGTTCTGTTTAAAATGTACCATTCGAAGCACTGAGATCACTAAATATTTTAACATATTATTCCATTAATTTGAAATGAATGGATTAAATCCAGATTTAGTCATGTTATAGTAGAACCAATGATAATTATGGAAAATAATTTACAAAGTATAACTGAGCCCGAATCCAATTCACAATGTACAATATACATATATAAACCATTGTTTGGATTGGTGGTACAACACAACAGCACTCTTTTAATTTTTTTCAATTTTTATTTATTAATTTTAAAAAATAAAAATAAAACATAAGTTCTGCGATATAGTATTCATTCATATTATACTGAATTCACAACACAATTCTAACTATCAAGAAATATCTGTGTGAATCTTGTTGGGAAACCAAGACCTAATTTTGGGGAATTTATGATTAGCTCAAATGAGAGGGAAGCACCCAACTTCGCTTCTAAGATCTTATCCAATTGTCTACGGGAGACGTAAGAATTCTGGCAAGAAAAGACACTGAAACGGACCAAACTCCAATTAAAGTCTAAAATATTTATTTGACAAAATAGGCAAGCATCCAAATGCAGCACACACACACACACACACTAGAAGAATGAGAGGGGAAGAGCGAGAGTGGGGGAGTCAGAAAGGGAAACCAGGATAGAGGGAGATATACTCACACCCGAGAGACTCCTCTGGGCTTCTGGCAAATGCAGATGGGTTCTGTCGAAGGGGCACGACTGGCAAGAGAGGGGGTCGTGGGAACTATCTCAGAGCGCAGACCGACAGAGATTCAGCATGCACTTCCAAGGTAGCATGAGGTCTGCTAAAATCCAGGGGTTTTTAAGGGCGATTTCTGCCTTCTAGCCGTGAGTTAAACAATAGGTGGACAAAGGCTTGCTTGGTTTACTATTGTTTACTTAAGTCTGGGCATAGCCTAAACAATGCATTTGGTTTCAAAACTATCAAGGAAAGGAAGCTAGAGAAAAGGGTGTAATCACTGTCTCATTAAGTGTGAGACTGAGACAAACAAACACCATTAGGTATCTTTTCCAACATAATGGGATGTTCCCCAGGGCAACTCCCAAAACCTGCCTGTCCAGGAAATTTCTAGTGGTCTTAAGCAATTTCAGCTTGCTTGCCTGATCTCACATCTAGGGGATTATGGCTGCCATCTCCCAAGGGTCAGGCTGGGGTCATACGGAACTCCACATGGCTAAAATATATATGAAAAATGGAGCATATTTAATAACAATCTATATAAATATACATATTTCCTTCTATATTTATACATATACTTTAAATACCCATGAAGTCTGCTAGCTTAAGACAAAACTTATGACATTTATAACTTCCATATATTGCTTATTGGCCGAGAGAAAAGAAGATTTTTCTCCCTTAAGTGCCCACTAAAACTAACAATACGTCTTGATTTCTCAATATATAAAAAAAAACACCCTTGCTTTTATGTTAAGCTGTTTACTTTCTGCGTATTACACATGGTTTTACTCATAGTTAAATATATTGTTATGCTCTCTTGTTCATCATGTTGATTATTCTATTTTCACATACTCTGTTTGCCCTCTTTTGTGTACGACTTTGTATTCTCTGTAAAACTTTGTTATATTTTACCTTTCTAATTTTTCCAAATTTTCTCTATTAAGGACCATTCCTTTTTTACTTTGCTTATTTGTCTATTTTTAATTAAATGTGACATAATATCTAGCTCTTTCATATCTGCCATTTTTAATTTCCATTCCATTATTGTCGGGACTTCTTCTTGCTTCCACTTTTTTGCTACTACTAACCTGGCAGCCATGACGAAGTATAACGTGATTCTCCAGAACTTTTTTTTTTTTTTTTTTTTGCAATACTGAGGTTATGTTGAGCATATATAATTCCAGTGCCAATGGGAATCGTATGTTTAATTTTTCTTGAATTATCATATAGATTGAAGACCAAAACTTTTTGATATATGGGCAAGACCACCACATGTGAAATAAAGTACCAGCTTCTTTACAACACTTCCAGCACCTTTCTTTGCCAGATCTTTGGATTTTTTTAAAATTTTACTGGTGTTAGGTACCATCTGTTTGCTATTTTTATATAGTTTTCCTTAAGATCTTGTGATGCAGTGAAATGCTGTGTTTTTCTCCGTCAACAGCACTCTTTTAGCAGGGTGGTCTTATATATTAGCTGTACTGTAATTGAATGATCTCCTGACAAAATAGGCCCCTCAGATTACCAAATTTGGGGATATGGGCAATTAGTTTTGCTTTTAAATGTTTTTAGGGATATAAATCTCAGCAGTTCATACTATATTGCTCATTGGGACCATCAATCAATATTCAGTACAAGTTGTATTGGAAAACTGTCTCAGCTTGCCACATATAATCAGACTTCTTCATGACAAAAAGACTCCTCTTTTGTCAGTTTCCTTGATTATTATGTTGGAAACATTTTAGAAGGTACAGAAGGCATAGCACTCCACAGCCCTTAGATGATAAGGCATTTGATTAGAATCAGACTGGGCACAGACTAAATGTTCATCCTTAAGTGTAGCCTGGGATTTGACTCATCAGAAGGAATCATTTTTATTTACTTTGCCACTTGTTGAACTGAATGCAATATGTGTGGAATGGGATAGCTTTCTGTGTGAAAATGTTACCCCCAAGGAGCTGTGAACATGAAGGAGATAGAAGCCTATGGCATTCTAACTTGTGGTCTCTTCCAACTCTATGATTCTATGATTCTATGATTCTATGAACTTCATCTATAGCAAGTAAAATAGGGTTTTCTTATCATCCTTGACAAAATAAATAAATAACATAACATAAGGAAGTAATTTCCATTCTGTTTTGAATCCATTCCTCTCTGCCAAAAGTTTGCTAATTAAATATATTATCCTTGGCCATAAAATTATGAATAAAGTGTTAAAATATAGAATTTTAATTTTAAATGAACTGTAGTGTTTACAGGCAAATATGTCTCTTCACAGGCTCTGGAGCATTATATCAAGAATCATTTGCAAGATCCATTCCAGGACCACCTTTTTTGCTTTGTAAGACTTTGGGACTGTGTGACAAGCACTGTCTATGGGTCTCTACAGATAGGCCCTTTGGGCCATCTTGGAGAAAGGGATGGTGAGGGGCAGCCACACACCGGCCACCTCAACCCCTCCCTGAAGATGTCCTGATGCCGCACGCTGTTACACACAGCACACAGTGTCAGGATATCCTTCCAGCGCAGCCTTTTGATGTGTTGCACTGGAAGGGGCGCCAAAGAGCCATGTGGCAGCTCTTAGAGCAGCCTTTTGACACTCCTTTCTGGGCTGGCAAAAGGGAGGATCAAGGCTGCCTTGGCCTCAATCCTCCACTTCCCAGGGAGGCCCAGGGCCACCCATCTGCATCTCCCCTATGTTAGGCCCATTCCATACAAACTGAACTTTGATGAAGAGAAGTTAAAAAGAAAAATACTCCCAGGGCTTATTCCCACTATGATTTACAATGATTTGCTGATTGTTGTAAATGTGCCTTGTTCCCATTTGAAACAGTTTCAGATGTGACTGCGGTCATTTGGACTCACTTTGAAGCAAGACAAATGCAAAAAAAAATGGTTCTTTTCAGACACTAGTTTTTTGCTGGTCCTTTTGAAAAGAAGTGATTAGCAAGTGTGTTCAGCAAGTGGGAAACCAGCTTCATTTATATACCGCTTCATATCGCACATGGGATGTCTAAGCGGTTTACAACTGTGAGCTGATTGCCCCCCAACAATCTGGGTACTCATTTTAGCGACCTCGGAAGGGTGCAGGCCTGAGTCGAGCCTCAGCCCTGGCTGGTATTGAACTCGCAACCTTGTGGTCTATGAATGAGTGGCTGCAGTACAGGCATTTAACCACTGCGCCATCAGGGCTGGATCAAACTGAAGGGGAGGGGTTACTGTGGCAGACGTTTGGTGCAAAGGTGTATATGCCATCCCTCACCAGTTTTGGGGGAAATCTGCCATTTTCCCCACTCTCAGTGTTGCCTTTATGCTTTGTGGGGTGACCTATGGCCTATATATATATATATATATATATATATATATATATATATATTTGACAGTATAGGCACTCCATTATATTTGCAATTACTTGCGGGCGGTGAGCCAGGTGAGCAGAGTGACTGTAGCCCAGTGGGACAAGTAATAGCAAAAACAATGGAATACATATACTGTCAATTTTTTAAAAAATTGCATGCATCCCAGGGGAGAGTCCTCCATGACACCCATGGATCCATGCATCCCAGGGGGGAATTCAGGCTGCGGCACCCATGACTCCTTCCCATGCTTTCTTGAATGTGTTGCCAGTTGCATCACCGATGATGTGTAGATGATTGACAGGCATTTTGAAGAGTCACAAACTAGTGAGAATTACAATCATGTCAAAAAAGAAGTGAATAAAGAAAAGACCTGCTTCCATAATGGGAACGATGCATTGCCTGGAATCGATTCACTGACCCGGAGTGGAAGCAAATTGCATACTGGTTTAAATATAAGTGGGACTGAGCCCCCAGATTACTCACTGACCTATGAGCATAGAGGAGCACTCTTATGAGGCATCCAGACAAAAACAAAATGGATTGCATCTCATGGTCAGTTCTGCTACTTTCTACCCACCTTCATGTTTGAGAGAAAGAGAATCCCCAGCTGCTTCCCAATATTGTAAAATTTTACACTCAGACATAGTTTGATGGGGTTTAGACAGACTTTTAATTATATTCTATGCATATGAAAGCTGGATAGAATTTCTTCCTCTTCCCTCTCCAACTGATCTCAAATACCATACTGCAAAAATAGCCCAATCCCATACACAACTACCGAGAATTTAGTTTCACTATACTCAATGCAGTTTACTGTACCTCCTTATCAGTATGTTGACAATTTGTATTAAGAACAGTGCACTGGTTTTACTGGTTCTGCGGGGAAAACTTCTGCATACACTAACTCTGCAGTATTTTAAAGACTAAAGGTTTTAAAAACAATTAACTAGTGTGACTTCAAGTGAGAATGAGGTAGAAGGACAAGCTGATTGTGCAACATAAACAAGTGTTTATTTATTTAAAAGGCAGAAAAGGATAGCAGCAAAAACTAACAGAACAGTCTATGTTCAAGCCATTCCTCAAAGTAAAAAAAAGAAAGGGGGGAATAGCATGAGAGCTACTCTTAACCAATGTAAAAAGGGCTGGAGGGATATAGCTAAGCTTAAAGGACTACAGACTAAAACACACAAATGGATTTTCTCACCCTCTGATATATATAAAAAAACCACGACTGAGGACTGAAGTAAGAGAAACAAGTCTCCGACGGGAGTGAGAGGGGCTGTACGGACCAGCCAAAAGGGCTGCCCTGGGGGTGGAGTGTGGTGTGTGGTGACCGCACACCAGCTGCCCCAACTCTGCCCCAATGCCACCATCAAGCTGCCCACCCAACCAGACAGTAGGCAGCATCAGGGCACTTCCTTGGTGCAGTGTTCACACATGCTGAAAAGCATGGGCAGTTTTTTGATGCTCTAAAAAGGAGCAGCATTTGCCAGCTCTTTTTAGAGTGGCAAACCACCAGATTGGGGCTGCGGTGTGTGGTTGCCACAGCCCCAACCAGGCAAAGAAAGTTGCAGTGGGATGCCGCCCCTTAGGGGCCATCTGTTCAGCCCCAGAGAGAAGCAGGTTTAAGAAAGAGGCTTTCTCCCTCTCTGTGTGTCTGTATTTACCCTCTTCTTAATTTCACTTCTAAAAGTGAAAAGCATACCTCCTGGTGGGGTAAAACATGAACTCGACATTGTTCTGTGCCAAATTAAAAAAACAAAAACATGTGCTTGCCATAGGACAGAGATGAACATGCCCTTCAGATAATGATAATGACTCTAGTTCTTGGGCAATAGAAAACAATAGGCTGTGAACACAAGACAAAAGCCATATCCTCCCTTTAAAATCTGCCTCTCCACCCCCTTCCACCAGCGCAGAGGGAGGAAAAACAGCTGCCGGAGGCTTTAAAATCTGCCTCTCCACCCCCTTCCACCAGCGCAGAGGGAGGAAAAACAGCTGCCGGAGGCTTTAAAATCTGCCTCTCCACCCCCTTCCACCAGCGCAGAGGGAGGAAAAACAGCTGCCGGAGGCTTTAAAATCTGCCTCTCCACCCCCTTCCACCAGCGCAGAGGGAGGAAAAACAGCTGCCGGAGGCTTTAAAATCTGCCTCTCCACCCCCTTCCACCAGCGCAGAGGGAGGAAAAACAGCTGCCGGAGGCTTTAAAATCTGCCTCTCCACCCCCTTCCACCAGCGCAGAGGGAGGAAAAACAGCTGCCGGAGGCTTTAAAATCTGCCTCTCCACCCCCTTCCACCAGCACAGAGGGAGGAAAAACAGCTGCCGGAGGCTTTAAAATCTGCCTCTCCACCCCCTTCCACCAGCGCAGAGGGAGAAAAGACAGCCGGTGGCGGCGTGTTCCCAGGACCATCCTTCCTGGCGCTGGCAGCACTCTTGGAGGACTCAGGCCCCTGAAAGACTCTTGCCCTTTATCATCACCTGGGGGCTGGGAGCAGCTGGGGATGGTGCGGAGCCGAGGAGAATGCCGGCGGGTTTTAATACTATTGTTTAATTGTTTATTGTTTATTTGTTTAATTGCTTAATTGTTTAATTGCTTAATTATTGTTATTTAATCCGTTTAGTTTGGTTTGTTTTCAGGGGTTGGGTGGGTGTGGGAAGGAGGGATGGGATTTGAAATGATTTTATTTGTTCTTATGTTTTGATATGTTGTACGCTGCCCCGATTGCTTGGCAGAGGGGCGGGATATAAATAAAAATTATATATATATATCAGGGGTAGGCAACCTTTCCCCTTTAAGGGCTGAGGGACTTCAGCTCCCAGAATCCCAGGAGCTATTGGCCAACATGGGACTATTGGCCAACATGGCTGAGGCTTCTGGGAGCTGAAGTCCCTTGGCCCTTAAAGGGGAAAGGTTGCCTACCCCTGATATATATATATATATATATATATATATATATATATATATATATATATATACAAACACACACACACACACACACACACACACAGAGATATACTCTCTTTCAAATCCAGATAGGTTGCTCAGCCTCATTGGAAGCTGCATCATACCTCACAATGGGAATTGTACCCATTTGAGCCATCTGGAAGGTCTCTATTCAGTGGAGGTAGACAATACAGTTAAGCCCTGATAGCTTTCATTAGTGGAACCATTTACTTATCTGTAGGGGGCTGAGGGAGGAAATTTCCAGTTTGAACTTCAGAATAAGGCTTGGCTTGCCTCCCATCCCCAAGATGGACAGGGACCAAGCCATTGCCCCAACTGTCCGGTATGCTTTCTTAACAATATTTGCAGACTCTGGCAAGAGACAGCTTTCCTGCCTTGTGCATCAAAGTCTAATATTCGTATTTATTTAGCAAACCTCATTATATTTGAGCCTTTTTGCTTCTGGCCACTTGACCATGGTCTTTGAAAGTTCAAAATATTTTTATTTTATTTTATTCATATCATGCCATTCTCTTGACATAGGACTTATGGAGGCACACATCATAGATTAAAACAAATTATAGCTAAACACTTGATGATAGATAGAAAAATTGAACAAGACATTCTACTAAAACACCATTACTTTAAAACATTAGAAGCATCTATAAATTATAATAAGAACAAATGTATAACAAATGAACCAGTCCCCAGATAGTGTTCATATTTCAGAAAATATTTTTACTATAGCACTTGAATGGTGTGATCATATCATGAGCAATACACACATGGTTGTCATTAAAAATCTTACCTAATGGAGACTTCCAGTTGGCCATGATATCTAGACAGGTCATTCTCTGAGAAGCTCTTGGAGCAAGCCAGCCACACGAGGTGAACCCCCCTCCCAGAAATAATTCCCAGGACAGGTTAGATCTTGTCCCCAGCACAGAACAAGTGGAGGGGCTCTTGGGGACCAGTATCCTGCCTTCATCCTTCTCTTTTTTGGGGTCATAGAAGGAACAATGACTCAGTGATACAACGAAGGAGTGCAGGTGAAGCAGAGGAGGTCAGAGCAAACCCCTGCAGGGTGTGGGAAGCTGCAAGTCAGCAATAGAGGTGCCACCAACTTTTTAAAAAATGAACAATGGGGGGAAGCAGACGGTGAAAAGCACCATTTTGGGGGCAGGGAAGGGGAGGGGCAGCAGCATGGTGGGCGCCCCAACCCCTTCCCCAAGTCGTCCTTGGAGCAGCTGGCCCTCTGCACTGCTGGCGCTCTGAGGATGACCTCCCACTGCAGCGTCCATACACGCTGCAGCGGAAGAGTCGCCAAAGGTGCACCAGCAGCCTTTTGCGGCGCACCTTCAGCAACTTGTGGAAGGAGCGCTATTTTAGCGCTCCTTCCAGGGGCGGCGAAGCTGCGCCATGGGGCCGAGGTGTGGGGATACCTCGGCCCCATGCTGTAGCTTCCCAGGGCGGCCCATGGCCGCCCGTCTGCTTCCCCCCAATATTGCCTGGATTTAAGCCTATACAACCCATACAACACACTGTAACAGAAAGCTATCTCTAAGAAGCAATTCTATAATGTGAAGAGATGACAGAAACCACAAAGCAATGAGAAGTAAGGGCCTGTAAAGACTGCCAGAAATAATCCAGCTTGAGACCACTTTAACTGTCCTGGATCAATGCTAGGGAATCATGGGAATTGTAGTTTTTTTGGAGACATTGGGGCTGTGCAGATGGGCTTAAAGGGGTGTTTTGAGGGTGACCTGAAGGCATGGTTTTTAGATGAGACACGTGGAAAAAGCATCCCCTACTTGCCTCTTCTTGTGAAAGTGCACTTCAGAAAGGAGCTGCATTTTCCCACTTCTTCCTAAAATATGCGCACCTACATAGGTACGTCAGTATGCAGCGATGGAGGGACAGCGGTAAAAAGGGCACCCGAGAGTTAAAACTCTGGTGTAAATGCATGTGAACAGGTACGTCGCATTTTCATCTGCCCCTGGGGAACATGCACCCTGTGAAAAAAGCTTTAAATTAAAGTGTTTTTAGGGTTCAGGTGTGGGTGAACTGCTACAGGTGTGTCTGCCTCAGAACCCTAGCTCTAACCCTAATTTTTGTAGTGAGGGTGCGCCAGAGCAGGAAGGTGAAACTGTTGCAACTGGATGTAGCACTGTAAAAGTGATAAAGGGAAAGTTTCACTTTTAAGCTGGACTCCCACACACATTCCAGTGCCATTTTCCCAGCAGACCTTTGTCGCTGGGGACCTCCATAGCTGTACACCTTTTGTGCTTGTCTGGTACAGTGGGCAGAATGGCACAGCCATCGACAAGCAGCGAGCCAAAAAGAGGGAGAGGGACATCGTGGTCCCATGTGGAGACCACTGACCTGACAGGTGTGCAGTCACAGCCACACAGTCTGGAGAAACTGATAAATTCATTTTTGAATGCCAATACATATAAGGAGTTGGCAGAAAGCATGAGGGTAGGGCCACCAACGCACCAGGGAAGAGTGTTGTCAGAAGATCAAAAACCTCAGATCTGATTACAAGAAGTTTAGGGATCACAAGGCCAAAAGCAGACAGGGTTCCTCCTCTATGCCTTTCTGCAAGGAACTCCATGCCTTCCTTGCCAGAGATGGTAGCATACAGCCCAGCAGAATATGCAGCAGCAGTAATGTTGTGAGGTTCCCAGACGGCCAGCCAGCCAGAGCAGAAACTGTGGAGGACATCTCCGAGGGAGAATGCACCCAGGAGCTTTTGCCCCCTCAAGGTAAGATGTGCCAGGGTCCTTGGGAAGGGGTGCAGGGGACAGCACTAGGGTGGCCAGAGGGCAGAGATGACCCCATCCCTTGTCATTTTTAGATGACCAGAAGGAACACCCTGAGTCAGATGAGACATCCTGCAGTCAGAGGGCTATGGACATCTCTGACATGAGACCACCGTCCCATGCCTCTACATCTTCCACCAGCAGGCCACCATCTCATACTTCAGAGTGGAGCTCTGTATCTTCCAGAATCAGTAGCCACCGTGACTGCTCCCCTGTCCCACGGACCAGTACAGCAGTCAGCAATGATGAGAGTGAGGGCGAGGAGAGGGCAGGTCCTGGACAATTCACCTAGCTGATCAATCAGGTCCAGGCTGCACACAGTAAAGATATTCCCTGTTATGACAATAAATACATTCTGTCGTATGTACGTCTGCACTTAAAAAGAAGCACAGCACTTTGTATGGCTTCTTTGACATTTTTTGCGTACGTGTGCAGGTTTGCAGACCCCCCCCCCCGCATGCCACTTTTGTACCCTAGCATGCTGGAGGGGGGGAGGAATGTGGAGGAACATTTGTGTCTGTGTCCTGTTGACTATGTCCCTCTCATGACCACCACCTGCATGTATCCAGTGTGTCTACACAAACCTCCCTGGCATGTATCTCTCCCCTCCACCCCCGATCTCTGCAGGACATGTTTTGTGTGTAAACTCCCTCTGCCATATATGTCCCTAGAATGGGAAGTAAGATGAGAGAGAAAGGAGGATGAAACAGCTAATGCCAGAACTGCGATGCCACTGACAGCCTGCCTGGCTGAGATCAGAGGGAAGAGGGCCCATCACTCGGCAGCCACAGCAAGTATGAGTGCCCAGCATCGGTTCATGGAACGCACGACAGAACAAATGGATAAGGCCCTAGAACAGGGCGAATGGTTCGCTGAACGTTCCTATCAGCTGAAGCAGAGTGAGGCAGAGGAATGGAGGGAGTTCCAGCAGAAATGTCTCCAGCATCAGGAAAGCATCGCCCACAAGTACCGGTGTGTCGCTCACTCCCTACAAGTGCAGGCCAGTCTGCTGGCCTGGATTATGGATGTCATAGAGGGGCCCCAGAGGGCCATTGGTGGCATCAGGAAGGGTGTGCAGGAGGGTGGAAGAGAGAGGGGAAGTAGAGGGTGGAAGTAGAGGGTGCTGTGGCCAGAGGGAGGAGGGTTCACTCTTCACCAATGGAAGTAGAGGGTGCTGTGGCCAGAAGGAGGAGGGTTCGCTCCCCACCCATGGAAGTAGAAGGTGCTGTGGCCAAAGGGAGGAGGGAAAAGAAAAGAGAGAAGTAGGAAACTACTCAGCACCCCATCATCCAATGCCAAGGCCAGGGTTCCTGGGTGCCCCCTCCCACTCCCTCACTCTGTTTCCCTGCCATCTTACCTTGCTGACAGCCCTGGTTCCACCTCTCCTGGAGGACCACCAGGCAGGCAACACCAAGGGTCCCCTGCCCCTCACACCAGGTGAGCGGCGACTTGGCCCAGGCTGCTCCTCCTCAGCAGGTCCACCTGTGAAAGGAAAGAAGACACCATTTAGGAAGCCAGCTTGGAAAGTGGTGGGGGAGGGGAAGGACAGGAATGCCATGGAGGCTGCAGTCATGCAGCCATTACCCCTCCCCTCAGGGACCTACCTTCTGGCATGGGAGGCTGGTGTGGCTGCAGAGGGATGACACGGGCTCCCTCTGCCTGGGCCTCCCTGCCTGGCCCGGCTTCCCTGTCTGAGGAGGAGGAGGGGGAACCAACAGGGTCCCTCCTCCATCCCTGTCACTGCCTCCACCTCATGCCTGCATTTGGGGACAAGAGGGACACCATTACCACCCATGGGACTGGGTAAGGAGAGAGGGGAGGGATAGGGAAGGGTGAAGGGAGGTAGGGATGGGCATGAGGGACCATGGCAGGGGCCTGACACTTGCTCAGAGGATGACAATCCTGCCATCTCGGGCAGGTGGCTCTCACCCACAGGTCATGCAGCCAGTCATAGAAGGGCAGCCATTTCCTCAAGGGGGGGGGGGTACTTCCTGTAATCCTCAAGGGCTTCAAAGAAGACCCCCTTCAGTGCCTTGAACTTTGTTCGGCATTGTTGGGGGGTCCTCCTGAAGCCCTGCTGGTGGAGGGCCTGAGAAGCCTGGGAAAAATACCCCCAGTTTGGCCAGTTGCCGCTGCTCATGACCCTTCTCACGACTGGCTTCAGTGTGAGGGCATGAAGGAGAATGCCCACCTCCTCATCTGTCCAGTAAGCGATCCGGGCAGGCACTCTCCTTCTGACCACCATCGTCATCCTGGGGACCTGCAGAGGTCCATAAGGGCATTTATGGGCAATTGTTGCAGGGGCAGATGGCCTTACTTGCCTCCTGGCCAATGGGGACCCTCAGAAGAGCAGTTTGTATGTAGCCCCCAATGGTAGTCCTCTGGGCTACCACTTGTTACAATCGAATGGGCCATTAGGAAAGCTGACTGTTGGGAATTCTGATACATTGTCAGGGATTTCAGTTAGTGGTTTTTGCAATGTATCTTTCTATACCCAGGAAATCTGGTGCCAGGTGACCCCTCCATACCCTTGTGTGTGTGTGTCTCTGTGTGTCTGTGTGTGACTCCCTAGGCTCATGATCAAGGATAAGTGCATAAGAGCATGAATGTTAGCCATACAGAGAATGTGAATATTAGATGTTTATTGAGGTGCTTATTATTATGGCATAGTATGGTAGTGCCCTACATAAATGCTAGCCATACCCAGAGTATGGATAATATAAGATGTTTATTGAGGTGCTTATTATCATGGCATAGTACAGTAGTGCCCTAGGCTCACAGATGGAGGAGAAGGAATACTTCAGATCTTCCAGGTCTCAAAGAACTCTGCCAGGGCCTCCCTCACAGCCTCCCTTTCTCTCTGCTTCACAAGGTCATAGTCCTCCATGAGTGCCCCCAGAGTGGGCAGCACAAAGCGGTGCCTGTAGCACCCTCCCTCATCCAGGACCCTTCCCTTCGTCTCACAGATGTTGTGGAAGATGACACATGAGGCGATGATGGGAACGACATTCTCATCTGCCACAAGGAGTGGGCTGATGAGGCACCTCCACTGAGCCTTCAGCCACCCGAGGGCCCTTTCCACCACATTCCTGGCACAATTCAGCTTCCTGTTGCATCCTTTCTGTCTGGCATTGGTGGTGCCCTGGTAGGGCTTCATGAGCCACTTCTGAATCTGGTAGGTGCTGTCAGCGAGTAGAAGGGGGCCAATCTGCTGGCCCGTCAGGGTGATGGTGGGGTTCACTGGCACGTAGATGCCGGCCTCCATGGTCTGAAAGATGATGGAATTCCTTGCCACCCTCACATCGTGAGTCGATCCAGCCTAGCCCAATTCCAAATCAACAAACCATCCTCGGTGATCTGATGTCCCCTGGAGGATGACAGAGTAGCTGTCCTTTTGGTTGACAAACTTGTTCCTCCTCCCCAAGGGTGGCACAATCAGACAGTGGCACCCGTCTATGGCACCCACTACTTGGGGGAAGCCGAGGTCAGCGAATCTTTGCATGATCTGTGGGTGACAAAAAGGGGGAGAAGCAAATGATAAAAAGTCACAGCATTTGCCAACTGATGATGTTTTCCGCGTACCTGCGCAGGTTCAACGACCCTAGCAGCCGCATCTATACAGTAGGAGCCACTGTATTCCAGGTCATGATATCTTAGGCATCCATGCGCAGGTTCAATGGTCCTAGCAGCTGAATATATACAGTAGGAGCCACACTGTATGCCAGGTCATGATGTCGTAGGCGTCCCTGTGCAGGTTCAATGGGCCTAGCAGCTGAATCTATATAGTAGGAGCCACACTGTATCCCAGGTCATGACATCTTAGGTGTCCCTGCACAGGTTCAACGGCCCTAGCAGCTGAATCTATACAGTAAGAGCTACACTGTATGCCAGGTCATGACACGTTCTGTGCAAGAGGGAAAAGTGACAAGTGTGTGTGACTGTCCTTACCTGAGCGGTGTCCCCCAGGTACACTGTCTATGACAGCAGCCACTTCTCCATGGTGAGGGCAAACTCCACCAACACTTCCCCCACAGTGGTAAGGCCGACCCCAAACTGCTCTGATGCCTGCTTGTAGCTGGCTCTACGGGCAAGGACCCAGATGGGTATGCCGACCCTCTTCTCTACTGGGATGGCCTTCCTCATCATGGTGTCTGCCCGCTCCATTTATGGATGCAGTATTTCTACTATCTTGTGGAAGAGGGCACGAGGCATCCAGAAGAACATCCTCCATTGCTCATCAGACCAGAAGTATGTGACAAACCCGTCCCACCAGTCGGTGCTTCTGGGGAACATCCACCACTGGCGCGGGGCTCTCTCAGGTGACATCAGAGTGGTAGTGGTAACAGTACACTGTGCAATGCGTCTTGCAGCACCTGTTCTACGAGGTCTCACTTCTGGGTCCTCCAAGTCATCACTGCCGTCTTGCATGAATGCAGCTACTGCAGGAAGCATGGCCGAGGCCCCTGTGGCTGTGCATTGCAGGCTGACTACCAGTGTGGACCACTCAGTTGCCGTGGCATCCATGATTTCTTTACTTTGCACAGTGCGCAGGTCCTTAGCAATGCCAAAATTGCTGTTAAAGGGGCTGTATTGTGCCTGCGCACATGTGCATGTGCCGGAGAGTCCACGAAAAAAAAAATTAAAGCCATCACTGCTGGCCCATGTGGTTACTCCATTCCCATTTATGGAAACCTCGGGGCTGGCAGTGTGGGTGATGAGGCTTCACTGCAGCCTTGGAAAAGCTGCATTAACTGGCCCGCATTGTGGTTGCTCCATCCCCACTTAGGGCATACTCAGGACAGGTGATGTGGTTGTTGCAGTTTGGGGAAAAGGCAACTTCAGGTCACCTTTTCCTGCCTGTCTGCATAGCCCCATTAAGCCTTCTCTATCAAGAGAGCTCTGGTGCCACAATAAACTATAGTTCCGATCATTCCCTAGCATTGAGCCAGGACAATTAAAGGGGTCTCAAGTTGGATTATTTCTTTTTTTATTATTGAGGCATGAAAAGAAAAAATAAAATCATATTCTTCATCTTTATTTACAAGTACAAACTTGTTCTTCAGCCTCCATTCTTATCTAACTAAATTTTCATTTTGCTTATATATATTGTTTGTATATATTTATTTATATAAGTATTCATATTTTGGCAGCATTTTTTTTTCTGTCTAGACAGAGAGTAGATAAGCGGGATCTATCCTTAAACACTTTATCGTATCCAATTTTCTTTCATCCCTTAAATCCAAAGTTTCTTAACTTTTCCCCATTTTTTAAGTTATTTTTGGTCTGATTTCCCTTTTATTGCTATTGTTAATTTGTCCATTAACATTAAATCATTTATTTTAACTATCCATTCTTCTAATAAGTATTCATTTTTTCTTTTCCGGTGTTTTGCGTATATTAAGCGAGCTGCTGTTACCATATACAAGATCACTTCTCTTTCCCCTTTTCCAAGTTTCATTTTAAATCCTTCAGTTACATTTAATAAAAATAATTTAGGATCCATTTCAAACTTAATTTGAAGTGACTCTTGTACCTATATATATATATATATATATTTCCAAAAATTACTTGCCTCTTCACATCCCCACCACATATGGAAGAAATCCACATTTTGGTGTCCGCATTTCCAACAATTGCTTTCTTTATTCTTATTTATTTTTGCCAGTTTTGCAGGTGTTAAGTGCCACCTGTAAAACATTTTATAATGATTTTCTATTAAGTTTGCAGTCTTAGTAAATTTTAATTTTTTTGTCCAGACCTTTTCCCACGTATTCAATGAAATTGTTTCATTTAAGTCCTGCATCCATTTAATCATACAATTTTAAATTGTTTCTTCTTTCATTGTGATATCTAACAACATTTTATAAAGTCTAGATATCATATGTTTTCACCCTTTTCAAATATTTTTTCCATTTTTTCTGAGATTCTATTCCTATTTGTTTATTATCTTTATTAAATCTCATTTTTAGCTGAAGGTATCATAACCATTGTACTTCTATTCCTTCCTTTTGAAATTCTTCAATAGTTTTGAGTTTTCCTTTCCCCCCCTTTTATATTGATTATATCTCTATATCTTATCCATTCCCCTCTAGATGATTTTTCTGTTTTATGAAATGCTTCTTGCACCGATATCCAACTTCGTATTTTAGTATATAAAAAGCTCTTATATTTACTCCATATTTTATATAATGATCTTCTTATTATATGATTATTGAAGTTTTTAAGTGTTGTTACTTTCTCATATCCAAGAAATCTATGCCATCCATTTTCCATTTCAATTCCTTCTAAAGTCAATAATCTTTCATTTTTAAGTTCTATCCATTCTTTTAGCCACGTCATCACTGAAGCATGATAATATATTTGAAGATTTGGTAGACCGAGCCCCCCTTTCTTTTTTGTATCCTGCATTACTTCATTTTAATTCTAGCTTTTTTTCCCTCTCCAAACAAATTCTCTAATGTCTTTTTCCCATTCCTTAAATATAGTATTTGATGTAATTATGGGAATGGTTTGGAAAAGATAAAGCATTTTAAGCAGTACATATATTTGTACTAGAGCAGTTCTCCCCAATAAATATAATTGTATTGACTTCCATTTATTTAGCTTCTCTTTAATTTTGTCTAAAGTTTTAGTATAATTATTTTCAAAAAATCTTGATTTCTATTTGTCATTATTATATCCACATATTTTTTGTACTATCTTCAATCCTGATATTCTTTCCAATTCATTCTCTTCTCTTTTTGTAAGATTTTTTGTCAAGATTCCACTTTTATATTTATTAATTTTAAATCCTGCAATATTACCAATTTGTTCCAAAATTAACCATAATTTTCCAATACTGTTTTTTAGGATTGTCTAGCACTATTATGATATCATCAGCAAATGCCTTAATTTTAAATTGCTGATTTTTTTATTTGTAAGCCTTTAATTTGGTTAAATTTAATTTGGTTAAATTTTTACCTGGGCATCAAATTAAAAACAATATTAGATCCTTGGTTGATATAATAGAGTATTATGAAAAATATAAAGAGAGAAAAATGGGTATTATTTTACTCAATCTAGAAAAAGCATTTGATAACGCAAGTTGGAACTTTATGAGAGAGGTATTAAAACAATGCAGAATAGGCAAAAATATACAAAAGTGGATTAATACTATTTACTTTCAGCAATTTGCATAGATAGAAGTAAATGGAGAAAAAACAAAATGTAAAATCAATAAAGGCACGCGACAAGGGTGCCCATTGTCACCATTATTATTTATAATGATGATGGAAATATTGATGAGAAAAATAAGAAAAGACAACCAAATTAAAAGCTGGATTATTTCTGGCAGTCTGTACAGGCCCTAAATCCCTAGTGAAAAGGAGAAAAAGAAAGGAAGAAAAGGCTCTACAGAAATTGAAAGAGTCTGAAATTTAGTTTGATCTTCATTTAATACTGGAGAGTATCCAACACAGATTTGTTTGTTTTGATTATCCCTCTGCACTGAAAGAAAGGAAGAAGAAAAATGGAAGAAGCCTAAAAGAAGGTAGAAACAAAACAGGGAAGAGGAGATACAATGTGGCAATAGAGAAGAGTGGAGAGGGGGGGGGAAGTGACTTGGGTTAATCCCTAGGACTGAATATCATTAGGAACATAAAATTTGCTTCTCCAAGCTTGGATTATAATTGCTTACTCCTATATGGACTCTTGGAGTTAAATTTGATATAGGAGCAAGAGACTCCTTTAAGAACTGCAGGGGATTGAAGGCACCTGAGAAAGAAAAACTGCAGTAAATGCTTATTCAAAGGAAAGACTACTGTTCTGACTTAAAACAATGGTTTAGAAGATAGAAAACACCAGAATTGGGACTGAAAATTACAAAAGTGATAGAAGGAAATGGAATAAAGTGGAACAAAGGGGAAAATAATATAAAGAGTACCCTAGGGATCTCTGAAAAATAGAGACAAGTGTGAAAGGATGCAAGATAGCTAATTAGCAAACGACAGAAGGACAAGTTCTTATTTAAGAAGTCAATATGAAGGAAAGTCTAAGAGGAAGAATCAATAAAAGGAAAACTACAAATATGCTAAAAGATTACTGTATGTACTTGACTATAAATCAAGAAATTTATGCCCTAAAAGTGACCCTAAAATCCGATTTAGAACTTCCAGCAGGGGACGGCAAGGCGATCGGTTCGCAGTGAGGGCTCTCCGCGGATCGCCTGGGTGGGGAAGAGGGGATTTTAAGAATCCCCAAAAAGATCCTTGGGAAAGGATCGTGTTTGGGGCTCACTAGATCCGGGCTGATAGCCAAGATCGTTGTGGATCGAGGCAGAAGACTGGATTTTTATGAGCAGCCAGCCCCGCTCTGGTAGCAGTCGCCATTAGCTTTGCCACCTGCCTTTTTAAACTTTTTTTCTGGAGGAATAGAACTTCAAAGGACATCGGAGAAAGTAAGTGCATACAATTGCTTTCTGTTCAAGGACCTCTCAAATCAGAAGGGAGCAGCTTTAACTGTGAAAGTCTGACGATTTTGATATATTGTTATCTAGCCTCTATTAACAGCAGAGGAGGCTGAAAGTGAAAGCGGAGCCGGCAGATATAATTAATTTAAAGGCATGAGACTCTTTCTCTTAAAGCAACAAGATTGCTTCAAAGCAGAAAATAAACTTTAAAGAACTCAACTCATTAATACTAATCTGGATTGGGAAAGAGAAATATAAAACACCCTTCCCGCACGGACAATTAATTAATTAATTAATTAAAGGACTTCGAGTTTAAAAGGAGGCAAGATGGCGAATGCTTGAATATATTGGGGGAGAGAAGTGAGAACCTCCTTTGTTAGGAAGAAATCCCCTTTTTTGCCTTTTAGGATAGGAAGGGAAGGAAGAAAACCCCAAATAAAAGGGGGGGGGGAGAAATACAAAAATAACAAAAAATAATTAAGTCTGCTTTGAGATAGAAGAAGCATAAGCAGAGCCAAGGAGGCACTAAGAGAAAAGTAATTATAAAAGAGAGACAAAACAAATCACAGGACATAGTCATTTTTGGAAGTGGTCCAAGAGGACTTCAGAGAGGTTAAAGAAATTTGGGATGTTAATAATTCCATCATTTTTTTTATTAATGCTTGTGTTAAAATTGGAAGAAACAAAGCAAGGAATAGAGGCTAATTATAGAGATAAAGCTTTTTGAAGTGGGAAGTGCTGAGAAAGCCACGGCTTGAAGTACCAGCAGTGAGAGAAATATAAGAGAGCTTGCGCCGGAAAGAGGACAGGAGGAGGGGGCAACAGACAACAATATTAAGGAATAATAAGAATAATAAAGAAAGATTTCGTCGGAAGGAGGCCGGGGGAGGGGACAACAGAGGGAAGACCCCAGTAGTGAGAAATTTCAAGAGAAAGATTGCGACGGAAGGAGGACAGTGGAGGGGTCGACAGAGGATCTGAAACACTTCACAAGGAGATATTGTTAAAAGGAAGATAAGAAAGGGAACAAGAAACAGAAGAATACAGTTTCACAAAGTAGAAGAATTAAATACTTAATTTAGAAAGAATACAAATAACTTAGAGATAAGAACCTATTTGGGGGCTGGTGCCGGAGATCAAGTTACTAAAACTAAATGTTTTAATAGATTGACTTTGCTTCAGTTATCTTCCTTTAATATTAATTATATAGAAGGCATATTATATCTAAATTTTAAAAACTTATATATTTTTTAAGAAGAAACAGAAGAAAGAAGTGTAAATTTTAATATACATATTAATTTTGTGCTTTCCTGTTGTTGTTTTTTTGTTGTTTTTTTAACATTCTATTTTAAGCATAGGCTAAAAGTAAGCTATAGTGAATTATAGTGATTTATACCTAGATAAGAAATTTGTCTTTAGATAAGCAATTTGTCTTATTAATTGACTGTATTAAGTATACTGTGATATATTGCTGTGTCCTTAACAACATGGCTTTAGGAGCAAACCCCCCCCCCCCAATGAGCAACACTCAAAGGAGAGCATCTACAGACACAACTGGGAAACAGGATCCAATGCAGTCACTGCTGGAGGCTTTCCAGAAAATGAGAGAGGAAGTTAGAGTGGAAATAAAGGTGGAATTGGAACAATCAAGAAAAGAAACCAGAGAGGAATTGCATAAGGAATTATCGGAATTTGGAACCAAACTAATTAAAATAACAGATGAAATAGAGGGAATAAGAGGAGAAGTGGAAGAATTAAAAGAAACGTCCAAAGAACTAAAGAATACAACAGCAGAATTGATGGAACAACAAAAGAAAGAAAGTAATATAAACTTGTTACAAGAGGTCCATCATAGAGAAAAGAGCCTCAAGCTTAGAGGGGCACCAGAATCTATAAATAAAGATTTATTTGGAATAATAACAGCAGCACTGGCAGAGCTTACTGAAATAACTCAAGAGGAAATAAGGAGAGAAACAGACACGATATTTCGTGTGAATTCCAAAACAGCAAAAGAAAAAAAACATGCCTAGGGACTTAATTATAACATTCACCAGAATAAGAACAAAAGAGTTAATATTACAAGCCAGTTATAATAAACAATTTTGGATAGAAGGGAAATTAGTTAAAATTTACAAGGATGTACCAATGGCAATACTTCGAAGACGTCAAGAATACAAATTTTTAACGCAGGAGCTGGTGAGAAAAGGAATACGATTTGCGTGGGATAGAATGGAAGGCTTGTCCCTGACATATAGACAAAGGCGCTACAGAATTAACTCAGTAGAAAAAGCTAGAGAATTTTTGAAGAAATTGAAATCAAGGAAACAAGAACAAGCTGGAGATTCGAATGAACCATCGCAGGAAGGAAAGATGAAGACCAGGTATAGAACAAAATTAGAAAGCCAACAGGAATCGGCGGAAAAATTGCAGGAACAAGGAGCATGTGAGTTATATACTGAAGAGGACTTACAAGGGAAACTTGATAGTGATATAAGTGACGAAGAGGAAATGCAGGATAGAGGTCAAATAGATGAATATGAGGAGGAAAGCCAACTTTAAGATTCAGCTGGAATTCAAAATAGTATTATTTAAAATTTTAAAACAAAATGGGGATGGCTATGAAAATTATTTCATGGAATATAAAAGGACTGAACCCAAAACACAAAAGGAGTAAAACATTTCATTTATTACGAAAACAGAGGCCGCAAATTATTTGTTTACAGGAAACTAAAATTAGAAGAAATGAGACAAAATACTTAGTAAATAAGAAACTAGGACAGATGTTTACATCAACAAATGAGAAAAGGAAAGCTGGAATTGTATTATATATTCAAAAAAGCTATAAAGCGATTGAATTATTTAAGGACCAAAAAGGACATTATTTGGGCGTGGAAGTACAAACAGAGGAAGGGAAATACCTCTTAGTATGTATATATAGTCCTAAAGAAAGGCAAGCCTCTTTCTATGCAAATTTAAAGGAAGAAATTTTAAGAGTACACCAAGACGAACACAATTTAATTTTACTGGGAGACTGGAATGGGGTAATAAACCCTAAAATGGACAGGACATCAAAAAAGAAAATCAAACAGAACCAAGGGAAACTACCGACATCTTTTTTTGATTTAGTGGAACAACTAAATTTAACAGACGTATGGACTGATTTATACTCAAAAAGTAAAGGATATACTTTTTTTTCAGAATCTTACAAATCACACTCACGAATTGATATGTTTTTTACTTCAGCCAACATGAAGACTAAAATAAAAGAGATGGAAATTTTACCAAGAACAATATCGGATCATAACGCAATTGTATTAACTTTAAACAAATCATTGAAAAAAACTGAATGGAAGTTAAACGATTATCTTTTAAAAGATAAAAAATTTGTGACAAAATTGAGTTTAAGTATTAGAGAATACTTTGAAATTAATAATAAAACATTGATCAAAGCAAACCGATTTGGGATGCCAGCAAAGCAGTAATATGTGGGATACTAATTTCAAGAGCTGCTGAGATAAAAAGACAAAGAGAACAAGAATTTAAATCTATGGAAGATAAAATTAAGCGTATTGAGGAACAATTAATAGCAGATCCTACAAATGATAAGAAAGATAAACAATTGAAATATTTAAGGAATCGATTGGATAAAAGATTATCAGAAGAAATTGCAAAAAAGATGAAATTTGTACGACAAAAATATTTTGAATTTGCAAATAAATCTGGCAAATGGTTAGCTTATAGATTAAAAAAAGAAAAGGAAAAGAGATTAATAACAAAGATACAGGATGATAACAAAGTAGTTCATACTCAGCAAGAAATTCAAGGTATTTTTTATAAATACTTTACAGAGCTATATGGGAAAGATGATATAGAACCTTTGGAAACTCAAAAGTATATAAATAAACAAGACGTACCATAGATAACAGAGGATCAAAGGGAAAGATTAAATAAGGACTTTACTGAAGAAGAGGTGGAACAAGCAATAAAAAAGCTGAAATTGGACAAAGCTCCAGGACCAGATGGATATACGGCTGTTTATTACAAGACATTTATAGAGGAATTGAAAAAACCATTGTGTGATACATTTAATTGGATAATAAAAGATGGAATACCTGATACCTGGAAAAACGCAAATATAATACTGATTCACAAAGAGGGAAGAGATGAAATGCGAGCCAAGAATTATAGACCGATATCTTTATTAAATACAGACTATAAAATATTTGCATTAATAATGGCAGAACGACTTAAAAAAATATTTTCACAAATAATTAAAAAAGAACAGTCGGGATTTTTACCTCAAAGATATTTAAAGGACAATATAAGAACAATAGTAGACGTGATTGAATACTATGAAAAGAATAATGACAAAAAATTGGGACTTATATTTTTGGATGCAGAGAAAGCTTTTGATAATGTAAATTGGACTTTTATGATAAAAATATGTGAAAAAATGAAGTTGGGAGAAAAATTCTGTAATTGGATTAAAGAAATATATAGTGAGCAATCAGCAAGCCTGGTGATAAATGGAAACAAATCACAAAAAATTAATATCAGCAAAGGGACGCGTCAGGGATGCCCGTTATCACCTCTTCTTTTTTTAATGGTGTTGGAGACATTACTAAATCAGATAAGGGGAAACCCAAACATTAGAGGAATGAAGATTAAAGGAAAAGAATATAAGTTACGTGCCTTTGCCGATGATGTGGTATTGATATTGGAGGACCCAATAGAAAATATAAAAGAAACGTTCAGAATGATAGAAGATTTTGGGAATAGGGCCGGATTTAAAATAAATTATGACAAAACAGTAATAATTACCAAAAACATGACAAAAAAAGAAGAAAGAATTAGCTGAAGAAACGCATTGTAAGGTTGTAAATAAAACTAAATATTTGGGGATATGGATATCCAAAAGGAATGTAGATTTATTCAAAAACAATTATAAACCAAAATGGAGAGAAATCAAGAAAGATATGATAAATTGGAGTAAAATTCAGTTATCATTATCAGGAAGAATAGAGACGATAAAAATGATGATTTTACCCAAATTAAATTTTTTATTTCAGAATATCCCGATAATACATAACAGGCAAATATTTCAAGAGTGGCAAAAAGATTTGAAGGAATTTATTTGGAAAAGTAAAAAAGCGAGAATCAATTGGCTAACAATGACAAGACAAAGTAAAGATGGAGGGAGGAATGTACCAGATTTAGAACTCTACCACAAAGCGAATGTTTTAGATTTGCTATCCGAATGGATAACATTAGAAGACCAGGATATATTGAATTTGGAGGGATTCAACAACAGATTCGGATGGCATGGATACTTATGTTATGATAAGGATAGAGTTCACAAAGAATTCCAACACCACGTAATAAGAAGAAGCTTACTTAAAACTTGGAAAGAACTGAAAAAAATAATATACACTAAAATACCTTTATGGACTTCACCACATGAAGCTTTTTTGGGAAGATGGACAGCCCTTCGAATTTGGTTAAAATATAAAGAGATACTGGAGAAGATTGGAAACCAATTGGAACTTAAAGCTATGTCTGAGATTCAACATTTAGATGATAAAATGCACTGGTTATTATATACCCAAATAAAGGAAAGATTTAAAATGGATATTAAGCTGCAAGGGGTGGAAGAAGAATTGAAAGACATAGATAAAATTTGGCTGGGGACAAGAGAGAAGAGAATAAGTAAACTATATAAAATATTAATGTGTCAGAGACAGGAAAAAGAAATAATATCAGACAATATGATCAAGTGGGCAACAGACATTGGTAGGACAATAATGGTAGATCACTGGGAGAAAGCAAGGAAAATGACAAGAAAATTTACTCGCTCTCAAGACATAAGAGAAAATCAATGGAAAATGGAACAAAGATGGTATCTCACCCCTGCCAGAATGGCAAAAATTTATAAACTACAAACGAACGAATGTTGGAAATGTAAAAGCAATGTTGGATCTTGGTATCATGTTTGGTGGAGATGTCCCAAAATGAAAAGGTATTGGGAAAAAAATACACATGACGATGGAAGACATACTTAAAAACGGACTTGAATTATATCCAGAATTATATTTATTAAATATGACATACAAACTAGAAGCAGATATAACTAGAAAATATTGGAGACTAATACTTTACATGGTCTCGGCAGCAAGAATACTAATAGCCTCCAAATGAAAACAGGAGACAACTCCAACGGTAGATGAATGGCTATTGAAATTGTTAGAGATGAAGGAAATGGACAAATTGACAAGGTTATTGAATAATGAGAATGTGGAATTGGTTGAGGAAGAGTGGGCTCCAGTGGAAGAATATATAAATAGAAAATGGGAATAAAGCAGCAAAGTAGTTATTAAGATTGTGTAAATGAACTGGATCTGAGATGATGATAGAAGATAGAAGTAATAGACACAGAAATGATGTATGTAAAATGTGGAAAAAAATGTACTTACTTTCAAAGAACTATTGAGAAGTTAGAACTATGGGTAAATGTACTGTAAAGATGACTAAGAATATATTTTAAGTGGATTTTTTATGTTTTTTTAAAAAATAAAATAAAATAAAAAAAATTAAAAAAAGTGACCCTAAAATCCTGGGTCAACTTATATACGGGTCAATACACAACTACTGCTTAGAAAGATCCTAAAACAAGCATGCCTGATGCCCCACTCTTGGTGCCTGAAGCACATGTTTTTCTCTCTCTGTGTATGTGTCCGTCTGTGTGTAAGAAGTTCCTAGTCCGATTTGCAAAAGTTTTCTTCCTGTGGAAAAACACTCCCTGTTTAAAACCATTTGCTCCCTCCCCAGTCCGATTTTCAAGCCTTTTTTTCCCATGGAAGAAACACTCTATTTAACACCACTTGCTTCTCTCCCCAGTCCGATTTGCAAGGTTTTTCTTTTCATGGAAAAAAACTCCCCATTTCACACCACTAGCTTGTCTCCCCAGTCCATTTTGCAAGCATTCTCTTCCCAAGACAAAAACTCCACATTTAATGCCACTTGTTTCCCTTCTCAATCCCATATTAAAATCTCTCCTCAGCACCTGGGAATCAGTATTAGATAGTGGGGAGAGGTCCAGAAAAGGAGAAGGAGGGACAGAAGTGGTATTTCCCCCTTTCCATCCTTCATTATAGCCCCCTTTTACCCTTGCTTGGAGCCTCCTCTGAGTTTGAGCGGTTTCCCAAGTGATGCGAGGGAATGTCCACAAACACTCCAAAGGGAAGGAGGCTGCTGCCTCTGTGGGAAGTCCAGGGCCCTCCCTCCATCCACCATCATCTGGAGGGAGAGAAGGCAGGCCATCTCATTGGGCCTAGCCTGAAGAAGAAGAAGGGCCCTCCCTCCATCCACCATCATCTGGAGGGAGAGAAGGCAGGCCATCTCATTGGGCCTAACCTGGAGAAGAAGAAGGGCCCTCCCTCCATCCACCATCATCTGGAGGGAAAGAAGGCAGGCCATCTCATCGGGCCTAGCCTGAAGAAGAAGAAGGGCCCTCCCTCCATCCACCATCATTTGGAGGGAGAGAAGGCAGGCCATCTCATTGGGCCTAGCCTGGAGAAGAAGAAGGGCCCTCCCTCCAGTCCATCTGCTTTGGTCCAGGCTTTTGAGGGAGAGAAGATCTGATGGACTTATTCCCCTTCCCCACCCCTATTCCCTTCTCCTTTTGTGTCTTGTCTTTTTAGATTGTAAGCCTGAGGGAAGGGAACCATCATTAATCCACTTGTAAGCCGCTCTGATAGCCTTTGGCTGAAGAGCGGGGTATAAATACTTCATATTATTATTATTATTATTATTATTATTATCCACAGGGCATATAAAAATCCATTATTTTGACCCTGAAACCCTCCCTCGACTTATACATGAGTTTGACTTGTACATGAGTATATATGGTATGTAAATAATATACTGAAGTCTATGAAATAAGCAATTTTTTTATTAGCTGATTATTAAAATTTTGATATTTAGACCTCTTATGACAAAGAAAGTTTTAAGTGATAATATATAGAATTGATTTCTCTTATATTAGAAGAAGACATATGGTATGAATTGACTGTATATAGAATATAAGAAGATAATTCAACAACAAAAAATTAATGAGATTTATGTGATTTATCTTTGGGATAACTATATAGAAATCTATGCAGAAATATAGAAATCTATGCAGAAAGATTATAAGATTAACTGCTGCAAAAGTAGGAAGATTTCTATAATATTTGATTTAATCTAAATGATGAATTGAGACAAAGTTAAGATTTCATTTCCTATGTGGAGAAGACAATTAATTCAATTAATGGGAGGTATTGTGTTTATTGAGTGTTAAATTGATTAATTTACAATAAATTAATCAATTTACAGGGGTATAGGATATATAACCTATATATATAGGTTAAGTATATTTATGAATTAATTGAGTTTAAGATAATCAATTTGTAGTTAATGAATTGTAATCCCTATTTTATTTAGGTGGTCTAGAAAAAAGTAAGACGGGATGATTTTATAAATTGATGTGGTAAAGAATCACAAATATATATTTGTAAAAGAAATTTAAATGATAGAAATAGACTAATCTTTTTGATTAGTCAACATTAATAAAATACAACCCTCAAATACTTGATAAACAATAACTTAACTCACAAGAAATTAAATTCATTAAAATACATTAAATTCAAAGCAACAAATCTTGTGCCCATTAAAGGGAAGGACATTAAGAGGAAGTACATAAACATATAAAGAAGTCAATAAGAAGAGGAAGAAAAGAAAATGACTAAGGGAGTAAGAAGAACAGTAAGCAGCAGCCCAAGCAGCAATACAACAACAAAGATGACCCTAACTCAAACAGAACCCAAGAGAGACAGACCAAATGACAATCTTAGAAGAATTAAAATCTGTGTATTTAGACCTGAAAGTGGACATAAAGTCAATGAAAAGAATGAATGAAATGAGGAAAGAAATAAGTTGGGAAATAAAACAAGAAATAACATTAGAACTAAAAGGAATTAAACAATTGCTTGAGAAAATGATGGAGGGTATGAAACAAATGGATGAGAGATTGGAGAAAGTTGAAGAAAAATCGAATACTTTAGAAAGAAAAACGGACCATATGACAACTCTACATGAACAAGACCTAGACAAGAACTTAAACAAAGGGGAAACTGTTTTAAAATAAAAGGTCTAAAAGAACATGAAAATGAAAATTTATATGATTATTTAACACCAGTCTTAGCAGAATTTATGGGAGTGGATGTTGAACAGTTAAGATCTACAGGATAAATTATTGAATAGCCAAACCAAAAAAATTACCTAGATATACAGTGATTTACTTCACAAGAGATCAAATACTGCAATTAAATTATGAGCAGAAGTTGGAGATTGAGGAGAGGAAATACTGATATGAAAGGATATCCTGATGAGATTTCTTAAAAAGAGAAGAGAATATTAAGTGCTGACCATGCTTCTAAAAGAACAACATAATATACAAGTGGGAAAAACTAGAAGGCATCTCATTTAAGTACTGAGATAAAATCTTTACAATAAATACAACAACTAAAATTGAAGAATTCATGAAAAAATATAGGGAAACTTTGGAAAAGAGAACAGATACATCCTGAGGAGAAAGAAAAGAGAGTAAGAAGGAAGGATTTTACCCAGAAACACATACAGATGAAGACAAGTTTGAAGAGTAAGAAGGGAAGGGAAAGTCTGACAAAGAAGAATTAGGGCCTTTACAGACTGCCAGAAATAATGAAGATTGAGGCCACTTTAACTGTCCTGGCTCAATGCTAGGGAATCATGAGAACTGTAGTTTATTGTGGCACCAGAACTCTCTGACATAGAAGGCTCAATGTCCCAGAAAAAATACAATTCCCATGATTCCTTAGCACTGAGCCAGGACAGTTAAAGTGGCCTCAAGGTGCATTATTTCTGGCAGTCTGTAAAGGCCTTTAGAAACCTTATAGAAAAAGGACATAAATAAAGAAGTAAGAGGATGCAAGTCAAAACAATATCTTGGAATGTAAGAAGTCTAAATTCACTTCAAAAAAGGAAGTCCGCTTTCTCCGCTATTGTTCATATTCGTTCTAGAAATGTTGAATAAAAGAATAAGATCAGAAGAGCAAATTTGAGGGATAAAGATCAAAAAGGAGAAGATCAAGCTGAGAGCATTTGTGGATGACTTTGTGATTACCCTAGAGAATCCACAAGATAGTATAGTGCACCTATTAAAACTACTCAGATAATTCACAGTGATATCAGGATTTAAAGTCAATAAAGAAAAGACATGAATACTTACAAAAATATGTCCAAACAGGAAGGAAAACACCTAGAAGAAATAAATGAATTTAAAGTCAGAAATAATGTGAAATACCTAGATATCAATATCACAAACAAGAACTCCAATCTCTTTTAGAATAATTACAAACAAACATGGAAGGAAATCAAACATAACTTAGAAAATTGGAAAACAAATACACATTTCCTTTTTAGGAGGAATAGCATTAATCCAAATGAACGTACTTCTGAAGATGTTGGGCCTCTACAGACGGGTGGCCATGGGCTGCCCTGAAAAGCTGAGGATTGGGGCCGAGGCTGCCCCACGCCTGGCCCCAAGCCACCCTTTCGGCGGCTGGGAAAGGAGTACTAAAATAGCACTCCCTTCCCAAGACCCAGAAAGGGCACTGGAAGAGCCATCATGTGGCTCTTTTACATCTCTTCTGGCTCAGCCCGTGCAGAGGCTGGGCTGGGAGGACATCATCAGAGCACTCTCAGTGTGCAATGATGGGAGCTCTGATGACGTCCTCGGGAAAGGGTTCGGGCGTCCGGCATCTGGCTGCCCCTCCCCTTCTCTGGCTCCAAGATAGTGCTTTGCCTTGTCTGCAGGGCGCCGTTGTTTCTTATCCAAGCCATCCCAATTATACATAATGACAAACCTTTTGTAGAATGGCAGAGAGATATCTCTAGATTCATCTGGACAGAGAAAAAACTGAGAACAAGGATGAAAATTCTACAGGACAATAAAGAAAGAGGAGGTTTAGAGTTACCTATTTTAAAAATATACTACCACGCATGCGGCCTGATGTGGATTAAGGAGTGGATAATATTGGATAATGATAGACTGCTGGATTTGGAGGGGGAAGAGCTTTGGTATGGGTGGCATGGGTACCTATTCTATGGGATAGATAAAGTAAATAAAGATAGTTTAGATCATTTCATGAGGAAAGCACTTCTAAAGGTTTGGGGAAAAAAATATGAATCACAACTGTGCACAAAAATTCCATTATGGTGCTAACCTCATGAGGAATTTTTCAGTAGAGAATGCTTACCAGGACAAAAAAAGATTAGATATAGTGACATACTGAAAGTAACTCAAGGGGAAGTAGAAATCAAATCACAGGAAGAACTTAAACAGTCAGGGATAGATTTCCATTGGTATCTATACCAACAACTAAAAGGAAGATAAAAAGTTGATAAGAAAATAAAGGGATTTAACACTAAAAATCAGAATGTAGAGAAAGGTAACAAAATGCTATAAGCTAATATTAAAATGGGACATGGAAGATAAGTTAATTAAAGACAATCTGATCAAATGGGCCCGCAATGTTAGTCATAATATAGAATTAGAGCATTGGGAAGAGATGTGGAAGAAAAGAATGAAATACACAGTATACCAAGATTTGAAAGAGAACAATTTTAAGTTGTTTCTAAGGTGACGTTTGTCACCACAAAAGCTGACCAAGATGTATAAGGTGTAAAGGCATGCTGTTGGAAATGCTCACAAGAGGTAGGCTGATTTTATCACCTGTGGTTGATGAATCCAAAAGCAAAAACATATTGGATAGATATACATAAAACAATGAGGAAAATACTAAAAATAGATATCACCTTAGCACCAGAGACTTTGCTTCTGGGAATGATTAAAGATAAAGAAATTGAGAGAAAATATGACAGAACAATTTTCTTTATGTTAACATGGCTAGGATAGTCTATCCTAGATTTTGGAAAAAACAAGATATACCAACAGTAGCTCAATGGCTATCCAAATTACATGAAACAGCAGAATTGGATAATATGAAAAGTTGGATGAGAGGGAAGACATAAGAATACATTTTAAAAGATTGGCAAATGCTGTATGAATACTTAAAGAAACTTTGGAAAAGGATTATAATAGAAAACTAGAAAACAATGTAAATAGAATAAAATCATTTATATAAAATCATACATATATAACTTTACATACATATATGTATTCTCATATTTACTGGGAATTCAAGAACAAATAAAAATAATTCAGTGTAACATGGATGGTAAAATAATTAGGGAATTTAGGATGCAAAAAGGAAGAAGGCAAAGCCAGACTGAAAATATTATTTTCTATTTTTAAAAAATTAAGGGCCTCTGCAAACTGGCCCAAAGGGCCGGCCTGGAGGTAGAGTTGCGGTGGGCAATCGCACGCCGGCTGCTTCAACCCCATGCTGATGCTGTCCTCATGTCGCACACTGTTATGCATGGTGCCTAGCATCGGGACGCCCTCCTGGTGCAGGGTTCTGACACGCTGCTCCAAAAAGGGCGAGGAAGAGCCATGGCCAGCTCTTAGGGTGGCCTTTTGCCACCCCTAAAAGGAGTGGCATTTTGCTGCTCTTTTGGGGGCAGCAAAATGGGGGGATCAGGGCCGTGACGTGGGGTTGCTGAGGCCCTGATCTGCCACTTCCCGGGGTAGCCCAGAGCGCTAAGATAGAATTCGATACTTAAGCTTGTTTTTCAGATTAATTTTAAAAATAAAGAAGAGCAAGACTTGTATGAGAGGAAGTCAAGAATTAAATGTTGCATGTTTTTTATCAGAAAATAATAGAATGTGGGTTTTTTTGGAGGGGGGAGTATGGATGTTTATGTTTATTAAGTTGTCAAGACCAAGAGGTATTGTCTAATGTACTATGTGTTGTACAGTCATATTTATAAGTATTTTGTGAGTATGTTTGGTGAATAAAGATATCTGTATCTATATATAGATATAGAGATATGTATCTATATATAGATATATAGATATATATATCTTACCTAATGGCTGCGGATACCCTGTGGGAAATCATTTTGCCTCTCTCAAAATTCCTGGGATATTTTTGCTGAGCAAGAACCTCCACTTTGGCTCCAGAGTTTTGCTGTAGTTGAAATACATGAGCAAAGCAAGGATGCGTTTAGTTGGTTCAAGGAATTTTGTTACCACTTTCAGAAATTCTCTTTCTCTTCCCTGAAATTTTGTCAGAGATTTCTTCCCAACTAAAACTGTTAAATTTGCCTCAACATTTAACTTCAGGTTAGATTCAGTGGGAATTCTAGCTTATAAGATAATCTTTCAGAGTAGAAACTTTCACCTTTGAGGTCTCTTGTTTTGATATAGAGGTTCTGGTTGGCCTGCCTTTAAAAAAATGTTCTGATTTCTAATCTCTTCTTCTGCCTTTCACTTCCATAGACAATTATTACAATATGTATTCTAAGATACACAATAAAAGAGATCTTGGTTCTGAACTCCTTTTAAAATGCTTTCTGATTTCCCTGAAATATTTAAACATCTTTTTTTTTTCTCTCCTGGGGAAAAATCTCCTTAATGCTAGACTTCAGCTTCTCAATGCGTTGGTCTTGGGTGTCAATTAAATATATTTTGTAGTTGTCCTTTCTTTCCTTTTTGTCATTGTGGAATTGTAGTTCTAACAAACACAAATAATTTTGTATATTCAAATACAGTTTTTCCTGCCTCTCTGCCCCCCAGCACATGGTTCCTTTTTTGCAGCAAAGCAAAGATAAGAAACTTAACACTATCTCCAACATTTCATCTTCAGCAAGAGAAATAGAGAAAAGGTTTCGCCCATAGTGATGTTTGGAAACTGAAGGCAAGCTGGTTTTCTTCTACAGAAGAAGCTAACAATTCAGAAGCAAAAGCTTGGGGGCAAAGGAAGGCTTGGAATACAATAAAAGATGTGAAGTCGTAGGCTTTCATGGCCGGCATCCATAGTTTTTTTTTGTGGGTTTTTTCGGGCTGTGTGGCCATGTTCTGAAAGAGTTTCTTTCTGACGTTTCGCCAGCATCTGTGGCTAGCATCTTCAGAGAAAAAAGATCTTTTTCTCTGAAGATGCTAGCCACAGATGCTGGCGAAACGTCAGAAAGAAACTCTTTCAGAACATGGCCACACAGCCCGAAAAAACCCACAAAAAAAAAAAAAAAACAATAAAAGATGTTTCTTATTCTTATTTAAATACCAGACAAAATTACCTCAGGAGATACAGGGGGATTACAGGTCTCAAAGCCCATCTTTCTTTATAGCAATTCTTTTTTTGAGACTTAACCAAAGGAAGGAAACCTCAAGGTGCTATTTTAAAACAAACTTTTAGTCTAATGTTATGAAAAGCATCAAACTGCCAATTGCTTGAAGTATTTAGGGTTTAGTAGAGTATAGCTGGAGATGCTTTTTCCTTTTTTGTGGGTGGGGTAAATGCAATGTTATTTCTTCATCAAATTGGTACAGTTTTTCTCAGGAAGCACTTATTAACACAAGGTATCTCTTAAAAATGAAACGGGCTTCCATACCCAGTGTTTAGTAATCAATGCCAGGGGCAGGAAAATAGCAAGTAGCAGAGAGTCCTTAGCACAGGGAACTTAATAGTGTTGAATTACAGCTCCCTTCATATACAGACAGCTTGGTGGTTCAGGATTATTGATGTTGTAGTCCAACCGAGCTAGAGAGTAGCTACAAGGGAGATCTAACAGGGTCCACCAACCCCTGGCAACAGTATATTATATTAAGTTGTAAGAAGAGCCGTGTGGTGCAGTGGTTTGTGTTGGGCTACAACTCTAGAGATCAGAGTATGAATCCTTACTCAGCTACGGAAACCCACTGGGTGACCTTGGGCAAGTTATACTCTCAGCCTCAGAGGAAGGCAAAGGCAACTCTCCATGAACAAATCTTACCAAGGAATCTCCCAGAATGTTTCACTTTCTAGGCAGCCCCACCACTAAAACATCTTTATCAGGAGGCTCATGGTTTGAGTGCTGGACTATGAGTCTGGTAGACTGGCAGAAATTCCTGTTCATTCCTGGAAATGTATTGTACAAGCCACACTCTCTCAACCTCAGTGAAAAGCAATGGTGGAAATACTTGCTTGAAGAAATTTGATGAAGAAAACTCTAGTAAAGGGTTATCATAAGTTGAAGTTGACTTGAATGCACACAAGAAAAACACAATGCTGTAACTGTATTGTGTGGAATGACTTCAAGAGTGGGCAAAATATGGCCCGTACAGCTGTATGTGGCCCCAAATTCTGTTATTGAAGCTCCCTAAAGTCATGTCTCTCCCCAGCCATTTTCAAAGGAAGCAGTTTTTGGGAGCTAGACAATAATACTTCTAGGAAATATAGAGGACAGTAGAAAGAGAGGAAGACCACATACCAGATGGATAGATTCGGTCAAGGAGGCCAGGGCCTTAAGCCTGCAGGACCTCAGCAGAGTGGTTGAGGATGGGGGGCTCGGATGTGTCTCATTCACAGTGTTGCCACAAGTCAAAGTCAGTTCAAAGACAGTTAACAATAGTAAACAAGGTGCAGGTCACAAGAGAAACCAGTCTCTGGGGCCCATTGTTGGCAACATCTGGAGCAGAAGACCTGGAAGGAGCATGAAGCCCAGAACAGCATAAATTGGCTGGAATTCAGGGCCATTCTGCATTTTGGAAGAAGCTTTCAAGTGGTCTTAGAAGATTACCTTGTTGAATTATTTCCTTTCTTTTCAATTATTAATGTTATTTTGGGGGTGGGGGTAGTTTGCTGAAACCTGTTGCTTTTCTTTTTGGTGGGGCAGGGACTCAGCCCTATTGCTGTACTTCACATGTTATTTCTATCAAAGTCTCAGCTAAAGAAGTAAAGTCTAAGAATGCATCTACTTTGATAATTGAGAATACATATACAGGATTTTTGGTGTCCCATTCAGTATACTTAAAGTACATGCTATCCAGCCTTCAATGAATATGCCTTATAATTTTTGTCCCATTGACAAAAGAAAAGGTGCTTTGCAAATGCTCAGAGGAGGTACTGTGGGTAGGACATCAGAAATAGTTCTTGTATCTCTTGTCAGGTCCATCTCTTCCCCCACCATTGTTGGAGGGAAATGGCAGAGGGGTATAATGCTATAAAACACTCATCTGTCTTTCACTCCTTAAACTTTTAAAATTAGTAATGTTTGTCAACTATAAAACCACAAAACTCTCAATTTTCTCCTTGTCTTACAACAAGAATGGGCTGGCTTTTGTTTAGTCATTTTGAGGGGGGAGGAACTTCATTGCTGATTTATCATTTCCCCTCTCTCACACAGATACACATACAAGCTTCATGTCTAATATGTTAAGTTTATTAATTCATGCAGGGGGAAATAGTGACTGAGGCTGCTCCTGATTATAAAAAAACTCTTGTACTCTCATTCTTGAAGTCATCATACCAACTGGTAGAAACCTTCCACCCCATCTTTGGGGGGAAGCAGACGGCTAAAAAGGCCGTTTTGGGGGCAAGGAAGGGGAGGGGCAGCCACACGGTGGGTGGCCCAAACCCTTCCCAAAGGCATCGTCGGAGTGCCAGCCCCTCCACACGGCCAGCACTCCGATGATGCCTTCCCGCCACAGCATTCGCACACACTGCGGCGGAAGAGTCGCCGAAGGTACGCCACCAGCCTTTTGCAGCGCACCTTCAGCGACTTGGGGAAGGAGTGCTATTTTAGCGCTTCTTCTTCAGGGGCGGCGAAGCTGCGCTGCGGGGCCGAGGTGTGCGGATACTGCGGCCCCACGGCGCAGCTTCCCGGGGTGGCCCACGGCCGTCCGTCTGCTTCCCCCCTTTGTCCCAGAAAACCAAACTTTGGCTATTAAGTCAACAGGTCCTTTTTTCTAAATAACCTCTGGCATTTGCAACAGAATTCATGAACAATCTGGAAGGTCTGAAAGTGGGGGTGAAAGTAACAACCATACAACTTGCTGTAAGGTAGGGAAGTCCTAAATTTACCAATTTCCTTCTTAGGGTCACAATACATCATCAGAGGTAGGAATCATGTGACCTTCCAGATATTATTGGACTGCAATTCCCAGAATCCCCTAGCCAACACTGTCAATGGTAAGGAGGCTAGGAATGGTTAAAGGAGAATGGGTGGGGAAGAAGAAGAGAAAGGAGGAGGGGGGAAGGAGAAGTAGACAAAAAGCATATTGGGAAGGATGGAATGAAAGAGTGGGAGAGAGGCCAAGCGAGAGAGAAATTGGGGGGGGGGGGGGGTCAATTTAAATCAATTTAGCCCATAATCCAAGTACACAGCACGATATAAAGAAAATTACCAAGGGATTCCTTGCAGTTCACCCCAAGTAATATTAAACAGTATTGCATATTATGTAATAACATATAATAGAAACCAGTCCAGGTAATATGAACAGAGGAAAAGAAGTCACTGAAGAGAGTCACATTGCATTTCCACCATTTTCTGAGCAACAGGATGCTTGTCCCTGGGTTGCTAGCTGGTCTAAGCGACAGGACCCTTCTCAGTGAGAAAGGTTGATAGCAGTTCAACCCACCTGACCCAAGAAAGGTGTATTACACATTTGGGAGCACCCAGCAAAGAGACATGTTGGCCATCGCGCTCCTTTTTGGAGGACTGGCAGCAGTGGAGAGAACCTGCAAAAGCAGGAGGGAAAGCCGCACTCCCCCTGTATTTTTAAGGAGTTAACCCTTCTGGGATGCAGTGGCTCAAGTGGTTAAGACACTGTTGATCGCAAGATTGGCACATTGGCAGTTTGAGGCCTGGGTGCTGCATGATGGGGTGAGCTCCTGTCACTAGTCCCAGCTTCTGCCAACCTAGCAGTCTGAAAGCATGTAAATGCAAGTAGATAAATAGGTACCACTTTTGTGGGAAGATAAACAGTGTTCTGTGCAATCATACTGGCCACTACTCTGATCACAGAGTAGTCTCTGACAACGCTGGCTCTTTGGCTTAGTAATGGAGATGAGCACCGCCCCCTATGGTTGGACACGATTTGACAACCTTGTCAATGGGGAATACCTTTACCTATACCTTAACCCTTCAGCACCTCCCTTATTCAGGCTTTTCCCTGAGACAAAAAGACAACTTTAGAGGTCCTGTGCCTTTAAAAAGCTGGTTGTTTTAGTCCTCCCTTTGCCATCCGTCTGGTGGCAAACAGAAGTTTATTATCCATTGAAAGGGTTAAAGGCTTGAACACCTTTTTTTTTAGACCTGTGAAGAGAGCTTGCTTGGCTTTCCAGAGCATGATTTGAAACACTAGCCTTGAAATCAGAATTTTACTGTGCAGCTGCCGTGTAAAAGACATTTAAAAGACATCATGGGAATGGCTCCCCAGAGAGAAGTTATTAAAAATCAGTGGTGTTTCCAAATTTGCTGCACCATTCTCAGGGCAGGTTAGAGGACTATTCCAAAGACAATCCCCCAGGCCCTTCCCTTCCCATCCTAAGATACAGAAGTGCTCCTAGGATTTTAAGCGAAGTTCCCCCAATAAGATGTAGAGTAGACAAATTACAGGCTTGGTAATCCAAGTTATCTTCCTCAAAGAAGAGAATTCCACTTTGGCAGCCACCCTTAAAGATGTATTACACAGAATCCAGGAATTGGAAACATTTAGGGTCTCTGCAGACTGGCCCAAAGGGCCGGCCTGGAAGCAGAGATGGGAAGGAGCAGCCACATGCCGGCCACCCCAACTGCAGCCTGATGACGTCCTGATGCCATGTGCCATTACGCATGGTGCATGGCATCACGGCATCCTCCCGGCGCAGTGTTTTTATGCACTGCACCGGAAGGGACACTAAAGAGCCACACACTGGCTCTTAGGGTGCCCTTTTGTCGCTCCTCTCAGGGTGGCAAAAGGGAGGATCAAGGCCGCAGTGCGTGGTTGCCATGGCCTTGATCTGTGGCTAGCAGGGATGACCCAGAGCTGTTTGTCTGCATAGGTCCTTAATGTGCCAAAGACAATGGCTTGTGGTCTGTCACAGAAGCTTGTGCTATAGCCAAGATATTGGGTCCCTTGGATGCCACTTGCATGATGTGGCTACTGACTTTGGCCAATATGTACCTTAATGCAAAAGGTCCAGATTTGACATAGCTAGCTAGACTGCATGGCCCCTCAGACAGGAAGATCTTGGAACCAGCTGTGCTGTTTCAAGATCTTCTGTCCAAGGACATATATCCCTGGATAAGAGAAAATGTGTTATTTTTGAAACCAAGAGAGGACCTCCAGGAGATTTACTTTAAAGAAAGACAGCACAAAATGAAATCAGAGACATATGGGCCTCTACAGACCATCCCAATGGGCCGGCCTGGGGGCAGAGATGGGGAGGGGCAGCCGCACACCAGCCCAACCCCACACCGAGGACGTCCTGATGCCACATGCTGTTACACATGGTGCACAGCGTCAGCATGTCCTTCCGGTGCAGTGTTTTGACACACTGCACCAGAAGGGGTGCTAAAGAGCCATGCGCCAGCTCTTAGGGCAGCCTTTTGCCACCTGTAAAAGGAGCATCATTTTGCCACTCTATTCCAGATGGCAAAAGGGAGGATTGGGGCCGCGGGGTCCAGCAGCCTTGGCCCCAATCCACCACTTCCTGGGGCGGTACTCGGCTGCCCCTTTGGGCAATGTGCATCAGCCCATATATTGGCAGAAAGATGTTCCTAGATGTGCTGTCTGGTGAACTAAGATCAGACACCTAAGGACAGGTTAAGTGGGACAACAAAGCATTTTCCTGGAAATTATATGTAGGATTTTACCCCCAGACACAAAAGTTCTTGGAACATGAGGGAAAACTATGGGGCTAAGCAGATGGCGCAAAGTGCCGTCTTCAGAGCAAGGAAAGGGAGGGGCAGCCACACGCTGAGCGCCCCAACCTCTTCCCAAAAATGTACTCGGAGCAGCCGGCCCTCCGCACAGCCGGCGCTCTGAGGATGCCTTCCCGCTGCAGCGTCAGCACACGCTGCAGCGGAAGAGTCGTTGAAGGTGCACCGGCAGCCTTTTGCGGTGCACCTTTGGCGCTTTGAGGAAGGAGTGCTATTTTAGCGCTCCTTCCAGGGGCGGCAAAGCTGCTCCGCGGGGCCGAGGAATGGGGATGCCTCGGCCCCGATCTGTAGCTTCCTGGGGCAGCCCCGTGCCGCCCGTCTGCTTCCCCCCAAAGTTTCCCAAACACCTGGAAGGCCCTCTCCCACCACCTAAAGTGGATCTCTGATTGTTTCACAAAGGGGGGATGCAGACAGGTGGCCCAGGGCCACCCCAGGAAGCAGAGGATCGGGGCCACTGCTAGCAGACACAGCACCCCTGATTCTCCCGTTTGCCACCTCTTAAAAGAGCGGCAAAATGCCTCTCCTATTAGAGGTGGCAAAAGGCCACCCCAAGAGCTGCCACGTGGCTCTTCTCTGGCCCTTCTGCCATAGTGCATGAGGACACTATGCGCTGAGGATGTCCTGATGCCACGTGGCGTGCATAAGGGCACATGACATCAGGACGTCTTCGGGGAGGGGTTGAGGCAGCCGGCGTGTGGCTGCCCCTCCCCTTCCCTGCCTCCAACTCACTGCAAAGGGCCCATGTGCAGAAGCCCAAAGTCTTGGCATTGAGGCAAGAAATACCTTTCACTCCTTAAACTTTTAAAATTAGTAATGTTTGTCAACTATAAAACCACAAAACTCTCAATTTTCTCCTTGTCTTACAACAAGAATGGGCTGGCTTTTGTTTAGTCATTTTGAGGGGGGAGGAACTTCATTGCTGATTTATCATTTCCCCTCTCTCACACAGATACACATACAAGCTTCATGTCTAATATGTTAAGTTTATTAATTCATGCAGGGGGAAATAGTGACTGAGGCTGCTCCTGATTATAAAAAAACTCTTGTACTCTCATTCTTGAAGTCATCATACCAACTGGTAGAAACCTTCCACCCCATCTTTGGGGGGAAGCAGACGGCTAAAAAGGCCGTTTTGGGGGCAAGGAAGGGGAGGGGCAGCCACACGGTGGGTGGCCCAAACCCTTCCCAAAGGCATCGTCGGAGTGCCAGCCCCTCCACACGGCCAGCACTCCGATGATGCCTTCCCGCCACAGCATTCGCACACACTGCGGCGGAAGAGTCGCCGAAGGTACGCCACCAGCCTTTTGCAGCGCACCTTCAGCGACTTGGGGAAGGAGTGCTATTTTAGCGCTTCTTCTTCAGGGGCGGCGAAGCTGCGCTGCGGGGCCGAGGTGTGCGGATACTGCGGCCCCACGGCGCAGCTTCCCGGGGTGGCCCACGGCCGTCCGTCTGCTTCCCCCCTTTGTCCCAGAAAACCAAACTTTGGCTATTAAGTCAACAGGTCCTTTTTTCTAAATAACCTCTGGCATTTGCAACAGAATTCATGAACAATCTGGAAGGTCTGAAAGTGGGGGTGAAAGTAACAACCATACAACTTGCTGTAAGGTAGGGAAGTCCTAAATTTACCAATTTCCTTCTTAGGGTCACAATACATCATCAGAGGTAGGAATCATGTGACCTTCCAGATATTATTGGACTGCAATTCCCAGAATCCCCTAGCCAACACTGTCAATGGTAAGGAGGCTAGGAATGGTTAAAGGAGAATGGGTGGGGAAGAAGAAGAGAAAGGAGGAGGGGGGAAGGAGAAGTAGACAAAAAGCATATTGGGAAGGATGGAATGAAAGAGTGGGAGAGAGGCCAAGCGAGAGAGAAATTGGGGGGGGGGGGTCAATTTAAATCAATTTAGCCCATAATCCAAGTACACAGCACGATATAAAGAAAATTACCAAGGGATTCCTTGCAGTTCACCCCAAGTAATATTAAACAGTATTGCATATTATGTAATAACATATAATAGAAACCAGTCCAGGTAATATGAACAGAGGAAAAGAAGTCACTGAAGAGAGTCACATTGCATTTCCACCATTTTCTGAGCAACAGGATGCTTGTCCCTGGGTTGCTAGCTGGTCTAAGCGACAGGACCCTTCTCAGTGAGAAAGGTTGATAGCAGTTCAACCCACCTGACCCAAGAAAGGTGTATTACACATTTGGGAGCACCCAGCAAAGAGACATGTTGGCCATCGCGCTCCTTTTTGGAGGACTGGCAGCAGTGGAGAGAACCTGCAAAAGCAGGAGGGAAAGCCGCACTCCCCCTGTATTTTTAAGGAGTTAACCCTTCTGGGATGCAGTGGCTCAAGTGGTTAAGACACTGTTGATCGCAAGATTGGCACATTGGCAGTTTGAGGCCTGGGTGCTGCATGATGGGGTGAGCTCCTGTCACTAGTCCCAGCTTCTGCCAACCTAGCAGTCTGAAAGCATGTAAATGCAAGTAGATAAATAGGTACCACTTTTGTGGGAAGATAAACAGTGTTCTGTGCAATCATACTGGCCACTACTCTGATCACAGAGTAGTCTCTGACAACGCTGGCTCTTTGGCTTAGTAATGGAGATGAGCACCGCCCCCTATGGTTGGACACGATTTGACAACCTTGTCAATGGGGAATACCTTTACCTATACCTTAACCCTTCAGCACCTCCCTTATTCAGGCTTTTCCCTGAGACAAAAAGACAACTTTAGAGGTCCTGTGCCTTTAAAAAGCTGGTTGTTTTAGTCCTCCCTTTGCCATCCGTCTGGTGGCAAACAGAAGTTTATTATCCATTGAAAGGGTTAAAGGCTTGAACACCTTTTTTTTTAGACCTGTGAAGAGAGCTTGCTTGGCTTTCCAGAGCATGATTTGAAACACTAGCCTTGAAATCAGAATTTTACTGTGCAGCTGCCGTGTAAAAGACATTTAAAAGACATCATGGGAATGGCTCCCCAGAGAGAAGTTATTAAAAATCAGTGGTGTTTCCAAATTTGCTGCACCATTCTCAGGGCAGGTTAGAGGACTATTCCAAAGACAATCCCCCAGGCCCTTCCCTTCCCATCCTAAGATACAGAAGTGCTCCTAGGATTTTAAGCGAAGTTCCCCCAATAAGATGTAGAGTAGACAAATTACAGGCTTGGTAATCCAAGTTATCTTCCTCAAAGAAGAGAATTCCACTTTGGCAGCCACCCTTAAAGATGTATTACACAGAATCCAGGAATTGGAAACATTTAGGGTCTCTGCAGACTGGCCCAAAGGGCCGGCCTGGAAGCAGAGATGGGAAGGAGCAGCCACATGCCGGCCACCCCAACTGCAGCCTGATGACGTCCTGATGCCATGTGCCATTACGCATGGTGCATGGCATCACGGCATCCTCCCGGCGCAGTGTTTTTATGCACTGCACCGGAAGGGACACTAAAGAGCCACACACTGGCTCTTAGGGTGCCCTTTTGTCGCTCCTCTCAGGGTGGCAAAAGGGAGGATCAAGGCCGCAGTGCGTGGTTGCCATGGCCTTGATCTGTGGCTAGCAGGGATGACCCAGAGCTGTTTGTCTGCATAGGTCCTTAATGTGCCAAAGACAATGGCTTGTGGTCTGTCACAGAAGCTTGTGCTATAGCCAAGATATTGGGTCCCTTGGATGCCACTTGCATGATGTGGCTACTGACTTTGGCCAATATGTACCTTAATGCAAAAGGTCCAGATTTGACATAGCTAGCTAGACTGCATGGCCCCTCAGACAGGAAGATCTTGGAACCAGCTGTGCTGTTTCAAGATCTTCTGTCCAAGGACATATATCCCTGGATAAGAGAAAATGTGTTATTTTTGAAACCAAGAGAGGACCTCCAGGAGATTTACTTTAAAGAAAGACAGCACAAAATGAAATCAGAGACATATGGGCCTCTACAGACCATCCCAATGGGCCGGCCTGGGGGCAGAGATGGGGAGGGGCAGCCGCACACCAGCCCAACCCCACACCGAGGACGTCCTGATGCCACATGCTGTTACACATGGTGCACAGCGTCAGCATGTCCTTCCGGTGCAGTGTTTTGACACACTGCACCAGAAGGGGTGCTAAAGAGCCATGCGCCAGCTCTTAGGGCAGCCTTTTGCCACCTGTAAAAGGAGCATCATTTTGCCACTCTATTCCAGATGGCAAAAGGGAGGATTGGGGCCGCGGGGTCCAGCAGCCTTGGCCCCAATCCACCACTTCCTGGGGCGGTACTCGGCTGCCCCTTTGGGCAATGTGCATCAGCCCATATATTGGCAGAAAGATGTTCCTAGATGTGCTGTCTGGTGAACTAAGATCAGACACCTAAGGACAGGTTAAGTGGGACAACAAAGCATTTTCCTGGAAATTATATGTAGGATTTTACCCCCAGACACAAAAGTTCTTGGAACATGAGGGAAAACTATGGGGCTAAGCAGATGGCGCAAAGTGCCGTCTTCAGAGCAAGGAAAGGGAGGGGCAGCCACACGCTGAGCGCCCCAACCTCTTCCCAAAAATGTACTCGGAGCAGCCGGCCCTCCGCACAGCCGGCGCTCTGAGGATGCCTTCCCGCTGCAGCGTCAGCACACGCTGCAGCGGAAGAGTCGTTGAAGGTGCACCGGCAGCCTTTTGCGGTGCACCTTTGGCGCTTTGAGGAAGGAGTGCTATTTTAGCGCTCCTTCCAGGGGCGGCAAAGCTGCTCCGCGGGGCCGAGGAATGGGGATGCCTCGGCCCCGATCTGTAGCTTCCTGGGGCAGCCCCGTGCCGCCCGTCTGCTTCCCCCCAAAGTTTCCCAAACACCTGGAAGGCCCTCTCCCACCACCTAAAGTGGATCTCTGATTGTTTCACAAAGGGGGGATGCAGACAGGCGGCCCAGGGCCACCCCAGGAAGCAGAGGATCGGGGCCACTGCTAGCAGACACAGCACCCCTGATTCTCCCATTTGCCACCTCTTAAAAGAGCGGCAAAATGCCTCTCCTATTAGAGGTGGCAAAAGGCCACCCCAAGAGCTGCCACGTGGCTCTTCTCTGGCCCTTCTGCCATAGTGCATGAGGACACTATGCGCTGAGGATGTCCTGATGCCACGTGGCGTGCATAAGGGCACATGACATCAGGACGTCTTCGGGGAGGGGTTGAGGCAGCCGGCGTGTGGCTGCCCCTCCCCTTCCCTGCCTCCAACTCACTGCAAAGGGCCCATGTGCAGAAGCCCAAAGTCTTGGCATTGAGGCAAGAAATACCTTTGGAGCACAAAAAAGAAGTCAGGAAAAATTCCCTAAAGAAATGCTTTTGGGGCCTTCCTCCCACTCCCCAGAGGAAGGGAGAAACATCAGAGGGTTCAACTTTCCCTAGTGAACAGAAACCTCCAAAGACCCCCAAAGGGCTTCACTTGTAAGGACCCTGTACCAACAACTGCCCTACAAAGCTCAGAAAGACAAGCCTTCATTGCCCAAATCAAAAGAGAAATGTCCCTCTTTCTTCTGCAGACACATCTGCCACTGTTTGGACTACCCTCCATAAACAGAAAGATCAGAGCCATGCCCCAAATGAGCACCTTGGAATGAGAGACAAAACCCTAGAGAACACAACAGGGGCCCAGCCAAAAATCCCCAAGCCCTGGAAACCTTTTCAGCCAGCCAAAAGGGAAAGAGAGAACCCAAGAAGTCCTCCTTCCCATTGCCATAGTCCAAATTGGAATGGGACTGGGTGATGTGTTCCCTGAAAGAGACAAAAGCCCAGCTCCTTGGAAGAGACTGTAGAGAAGAGTGACACTGTTTCAACCTCAATTTCTCCAGACCTGGAAGTGGGTGGCACTTTCTCAGCCTTCATTTCCTCAATCCTCACCATAATCCAAAAAACAGGAGACAGCCCTTTTAGAGATTGCCCTTTGAAAAACATAAAGCCCATCATCCTGCTTAAATCTGGCCAATTTGGCAAATTGCCCTTTGCTAGACCTCCGGGTTTTTTCTCCCCATTGACTACAACAAGCAGGCTTTTAATTTGAATGTTGAAGCTGGTTGTTATCTTCTTGAGATGAGGGGGGATAGAGAAAGCCCTTTTCCTTATGAGGATAGTAGTTTAAAGATGTTGTTTTACTCCTAGTCTGTGTCACTGTTATGTTTGATTGTTTTTGTGTGGTTAGACATGTTAAGGAAAATGCAACATGGGACTTACAGTAATAGAAATAAAATGTGTATGTGAATGTCAAAGTGACTAAGCAGGAGCAATCAGGAAGATACACAGGTGAAAAAGATAATATAATTAAGAAGCCTTGAGAGCCAAGGACAAAGTTATAGAAGGTATATTGAGAACACCTGTGATAGATTGCAAACACCTGAGACTCATTAAGTGGTCAAGGTAAAGTGATGAAACACTTGGATTGGTCTTAGGTATGGGATGATCTATGTGGACCAATCAAGATGTATGTATACACCCACTGGGTGGAAACTGACTGGTGGGTGATGTCTAACAATGGCTATAAATTGCAATGTTTGCTAATGTATATTGTGGAGTAGTGTTGGAGATATTGTGAAGTGTAGAGATTGTGATTTGTAGGGCATATAGTATTTATGTATATAGTAGAATAAAGTAGATCTTTTATATAAGACTACTGAGTTGTCTGGTGTCTTGAGGGAAGATACAAGAGCCAGAAGAAACCTGGAGAAGTTTGGAGACATCTCAGGAACAAGGGTGAGAAGGCTTGGAGAGTTTGTCAGGGTCTTCAGCCTATTCTCTGAAACTCTGCTGCTTGGGAAAGAAGCATCAACCACTGATCAAAGCTGGTCAGCTCTGCTGCATAACAAGGTGGTGAGTTAGAGCCAGAGGTGAAGAGCTACAACTCCCATCATCCCTGACAAGACAATCCTTTCTGTGTGCAAATGTTGTAATCAAGAAGCCTCACATGGTGTTAAAGGTTAAGAGGATGTTTTCTGTATGAAGGTTTCAGAAGGTTGTATAGAGTTGTGTATAAGTTGAGAAACAGGAGTTATAGTTTTTCTCTCTGTCCTAATATCTTTGCCATTTTTGTTATTTGTTGTAATAAAAACATCAGTTGGGTTTCATTGGGATACACTAGTTTTGCTGGTAAGGAGAGACCAGCATTTTGTTAATTTAAAAATCCATACTAATGGTACTTGGGAAAGGAGAAACTAAGGGGCTAAGCAGACGGGCGGCCATGGGCCGCCCTGGGAAGCTGCGCCGCGGGACCAAGGCATCTCCATGCCTTGATCCTGTGGCGCAGCTTCACCGCCCCTGAAAGGAGTGCTAAATCAGCGCTCCTTCCACAAGTCAGTGAAAGTGCGCCGCAAAAGGCTGCGGCGCACTTTAGGCGACTTTTCCGCCGCAGCATTTGAGAACGCTGCGGCGGGAGGTCCTCCTTGGAGCGCCGGCCGTGCGGAGGGCCGGCTGCTCTGAGGATGACCTCGGGAGGGGGTTGAGGCGCCGAGCATGCAGCTGCCTCTCCCCTTCCCTGCCCCCAAGACAGCCTTTTAAGCCGTCTGCTTAGGCCCTAAGGGCCAATACAGACAGCCTGAAAGGGGCAGCACAGAGCCGACCCTGGGAAAGGCAGATCGAGGCTGTAGCAACTGCACATCGTGGCCCCAATCCTCCTTTTGCCACCTCGAAAAGAGCGGCAAAATACTGCTCCTTTTGAAGGTGGCAAAAGGCCACCCTTTCACCATGGTGATGGCTTTTTTGCACACTTTTGGTGCAGCATGTGCACACGCTGTGCCAAGAGGGCATCTTGATGCCATGTGCCATGCGAACAGACGTGTGGCATCAGGACAGGATCAGGGTGGAGTCAGAGCATCTGTCGTGCGGCTGCCCCACCCCAACTCCACACCCAGGCTGGCCGTTTGTGCCGGTCTGCAAAGCCCCTAAGTTTCCAATGCAGCCATATTTCTTCATGTGGTCAGATAGCTCCATTCGTTTGGGTCATCAGCTTAGAAGGGAATAAAAAAGGGAGTTTCTTTGTTCTCTCTCTGAGAGGCATGGTTTACATAATACTAGGTCAGAAATAGTTGAAGTTTGGGCTGACATTACTCAGTGAGCAACATGGTCAAACAGGAATTGCATGTTTAGCACAGCTTACACCTCGAAATTGTAGTGAGTGTTTTCTGTCTTTTTTCAAATCTGTGATGTAAACTTGAAAGGCTTGATTTACAAAGGTAACTCCCTCCTCTTTATTTGTTTGTTTGATATAGATATGAAGGGAGAGAGACAGCCTCTCCCTTTGCAGACCATATTGGCAGTTGGTGATTCTTTTTTTTCCCCCAGTCCTTTGTGTTGAACAGCATTCTTAAGAGCTTGTGTGCCCTTGTCCTTTGATAGTGACTATGTAATGCCTCATTTGGTCAACACAATATCTGGGAAAATGTTTTGGCTGCTGACTTCCAGCAAAATATAACCTGTTGCTTTGTGCTTTTTTTGCTATTGTATTGTATAGCCCATCAGGCAGCCCCATGTAAATTAGATTGTTTTGTTTTAATTTTTATTGATTAAAATTATACATACACATACAAACACAAACACAAACACTTACATATACATTCTTCAACACTATTCTAATAAAAGAGAGAAGAGTTACGGGCTCATAAAAAAAAAAGATAAACTCATTATAGCCTCATATGTCTTATTTCAACATTCTTTCTATATCTTATTTTCTTATTGTTAATTTTCTTTTCCTTCTATTTGTTTAATTCCTTTGGACACTATCTTTACCCCCTTGACTATTCCATTACCTAATTCCTTCTACCCCAACTCTTCTTCCTTCCTTTCCTTCTGTTCTCTCTTCCCTTTCCTTACCTCTCCCACCTCTTTCTATCCATATACATTCATATTCCTCTACCCCTTCTCCTTCTCTACATTCTTTCTACTTATCTACTTACTCATACCTCCTTCTACTTCCTTTACCCTTCAATTCCTCCTTCCTTCCTCTACCTTGTTTGTCTACTTCTTTCTTTCTTTCTTTCTTTCTTTCTTTCTTTCTTTCTTTCTTTTTTTCTCTCTTGCACTCTTTCATTCATCCATGTACTTCCTACTTGTCTTCCTTGGTTTATCAAACAACTTATTACTTGATCTTCTTTTTGCTCTTCATCTCTCTATTAACTATCGATTAATTTGTGGCTTGCCTATTCTTTGAACCATTTGTGTTAATTTGTTTACTTCTTAATTTAATTCATTACGTTCCTTATGCTTCTTCAGTCTAATTCTTTGTATCCTTGTACCATTTATTCCCATTGCCTTACTATTAACTAATAGAGGAATCCACTCCCAATTACATAGGGGGATGCAGACGGTGAAAAACGTCATCCTCAATCCCAGGAAGGGGAATGGCAGCCAGATGCTGGGCACCCCATCCCCTTCCTGAGGATGTCATCAGAGCAATGGCCCGTTCGCATGACGGGAGCTCCAATGACATCCTTCCAGCTCAGCATCCAGACACGCTGAGCTGGAAGAGACACTAAAGAGGTGCGCCACACCTCTTGCGATGCCCCTTTCGTGGCTTGCGGAAGGAGCATTACTTTAGTGCTCCTTTCACAGGTGGCGAAAGGGAGGATCTGGGCTGAGGTGTCTGGCAGCCTCGGCCTCGATCCTTCACTTCCTCGGCCTCGATCCTCCACAGCCCAGGGCTGCCCGTCTGCACCCCCCCCTTAGTCTATCTTGTTCTTCTATCCTGAACTATATCCTATTCATTTCTTTATACTTTATACTGAATAATTTCTTCCTTTATTTTATGTAGCTAATTACTCCTAACTTCCCCCATTGGTTCTCTATATATTTCAGGACCTGGGTCCATTCTTCATTATTTCTTTCTAGCCGATTATTTTTTAAGAATTTAGTGAGTAGATCCATTTCAATTGTATCATAAAATTTTAATATCCAATCTTTTATATTTGGCATACTTTCAGACTTCCATTTTTGGGTTAAGGTTAACCTTGCTGTTGTAATTAAATATAAGAAGTTTTTACCGAAGTCTTTATCCAACTCTTTATCCCACATGTTTAATAGATATATCTCCGGACACATCTGTATTTTTCTGTTTAGCATACAATTAATTATTTTATTTACTTTTTTCCAATAACCTTTTACCACCTTACATGACCATAAGCAATGAAAAAGCAAGCCTAATTCTTTGCCACATTTCCAGTACAAGTTACTCCTGTTTTTGTATATTTTAGATATTTTTGAGGGGGTTATATACCACCTATAATGTATTTTATAAAAATTTTATTTGATGTATTGCAAGGCTGTATATTGTAAATGCCGCTCCTTTTAGGGGCAGCAAAAGGCTGCCCTAAGAGCCAGTGCCGTGGCTCTTTTATGCCCTTTCAGCATAGCGTGTTTACTCGCTGTACCGGGAGGGCATTCTGACACTACACAATGTGCATATAGCCGCATGGGGTCAGGATGGCATCAGGCTGGTGTTTAGCTCCACTCCCAGGCCAGCCCTTTGGGCCAGTCTGCAACACCCCACAATCTACTTTCCTGAGTCTTTCCTACTTTCCTGAGGGACGCGGCAGCCGCGGTGGTGAGGCAGCGCCTGTGAGAGGGGCGTGCAGAGCCTGAAGCGCCCAGCTCCCTTTCCCACCTGGAGCACCGGCAGCGCTGGGGGCGTGTCCCACCGTGGCCAGGGCAGGACTTAAAAGCCCTGCTAGTGAGACCAGCCTGCGAGGGACGCGGCAGCCGCAGTGGTGAGGCAGCGCCTGTGAGAGGGGCGTGCAGAGCCTGAAGCGCCCAGCTCCCTTTCCCACCTGGAGCACCGGCAGCACTGGGGGCGTGTCCCACCGTGGCCAGGGCAGGACTTAAAAGCCCTGCTAGTGAGACCAGCCTGCGAGGGACGCGGCAGCCGCGGTGATGAGGCAGCGCCTGTGAGAGGGGCGTGCAGAGCCTGAAGCGCCCAGCTCCCTTTCCCACCTGGAGCACCGGCAGCGCTGGGGGCGTGTCCCACTGTGGCCAGGGCAGGACTTAAAACCTATTAGAGTAATCCGCAGCCATCAGGTCTGCAGAGGATTGCCTTGACTCGTCCTGCAGCGGTTAGACGACCATCTAGCCAGTTGATTTGTGGCAGCTGTGGGAGCTGGGAGGAGTGCTGGTGGGAATGGAACTCCCGCCAGAGTCCACCTCCCCCCCGGCAACTTGCAGCGCATTGGAGACTACAGAAGACCCCTCATCCTGCCCTACAGTCCCCAGCGGATTATTAAGCTGGGAGGACTCGCTTATACAAGCCGGGCTCATATATATTAGAGGGCTTTATCTGTTCCTGCACTGTGTGTCGACTAAATATGGGAGCAGATATTCAGGTTGTATGGGGGCGGGGAAGATATGGCGGCAACAGTCTCAACAAATGTTGCAAAAGAAGAAGGGATAGATGTTTATTATCTATCCCTCCTTCAGTTGATTCTGTTGCCCATGATAGGTTGGAGAGCAAGCTCACCATTCCACTGACTCTCAACCTGCTCCTTTGTAATGCCAGGTCGGTCAAGAATAAGACCCATATTGTCCACGATCTGCTAGTGGATGAGATGGCCGACCTGGCTTGTTTTACTGAGAACTGGCTGGGGGAAGCCAGCTCCGTAACCTGGGTGCAGGCTCTCCCGGCTGGGTACTCAGTTTATGAGCAGGTGAGAGAAAGTGGGCGGGGGGGCGGCATAGCCTTGGTCTATAAGAACACCTTGACCTTGATCAGGAAACCTATCCGGAAAACGACTCACATAGAGTGTATGTACCTTAGCCTGAAGACCAGGGATAGTTTGGGGATTCTGTTGGTATACCGGCCACCCCGTTGCTTAACAGACTCCCTGACCGAGCTGTTGGCCCTGGTTTCTGAGTTGCTGTTGGAGTTGCCCAGACTTTTGGTTCTGGGCGACTTCAACATCCCACTCGAAACCAGTTTACAAGACCTAACTGGCGCGGCTCGGGAGTTCATGGATACCATGACAAACATGGGCCTATCCCAGTTGGTCAACGGGCCCACACATTGTGCTGGTCATACACTCGATGCGGTCTTTAGTACGGAGCAGGAATATCCGTGGGCGGAGGTTATAAAAACCTCCGCATTGTCATGGACGGATCATTTTCTGATCAAGGTGGCACTAAAGGCTAGTGTTCGCCCTCCCGGGGGTGGCAGACCTATTAAAATGGTCCGCCCTCGAAGGCTAATGGAACCAATTGGCTTCCAGAAAGCCTTAGAGGGTTTAATGGTGAGTAATGCCGGCGATTCTGTCGAAGCCTTGGTTAACATATGGAACACCGATCTCACCAAGGCTATCGACACAATCGCTCCCAAGCGTCCTTTCCAACCCGCTTCAAATCGTAAACCATGGTACACCGAGGAACTTAGAACGATGAAGCGGGTTGGACAACGACTAGAGTGCGAATGGCGGAAGACTCGTCTCTTATCCGACAGAACTCGCCTTAGGAAGCATCTTGATTCCTATAGGGAGGCTTTACGTGCAGCGCAGGAATCTTTCTGTTCTGCACGTATTGCGTCTGCAGAGTCTCGCCCGGCAGAGCTGTTCAGGGTAGTGGGGGATCTGACGCGGATACCTTCCGTGCCGAACCCCCTACTTAACCCAACGACGGCCTGCTGTGAGGCATTTAACATTTACTTTGCAGATAAAATCTCTCGGATAAGAGCTGACTTGGACACCAGCATTTTCACAGAATCTGGAGATGAGGTGTCCAGTAACTCCGTTGATGGCACTTTACTGAATCAATTTCAATTTGTGAGTACCGATGACGTGGACAAGTTGCTTGGAAGGACAAGGAAGACAACTTGCCCTCTGGATCCTTGTCCATCTTGGCTGGTCGTCCAGGGTGGGGATGCATTGAGGGTGTTCCTTCGGGATGCGATCAATGCGTCCCTCAGGGAAGGCAATATACCATCTTGTTTGAAAGAGGCGGCAGTTAGGCCACTCTTAAAAAAGCCTTCCCTGGATCCCCTGGACAGAAACAACTACAGACCAGTCTCCTTGCTGCCGTTTTTAAGCAAGGTTATTGAGAGAGCAGTTGCCTCCCAGCTCCAAGCTATCTTGGATGAAACCGATTATCTCGATCCATTTCAAACCGGCTTCAGGACGGGATTTGGGGTTGAGACTGCCATGGTAGCTCTGACCAATGACCTCCGCTTGAGCATCGATGGGGGAAGTGTGACCCTGCTGGTGCTCTTGGACCTCTCAGCGGCCTTTGATACTATAGATCATGCCATTCTCTTGGATCGGCTGAGAGAGTTGGGAATTGGGGGCACTGCTTTGCAGTGGTTCCGTTCCTTTCTCTCCGGCAGATCCCAGAGAGTGAGGCTCGGGGACAGTTGCTCCTCTAAAATAGAGCTTAATTGTGGTGTCCCTCAGGGTGCCATCCTGTCCCCGATGTTATTCAATATTTATATGAAGCCGCTGGGAGAGATCATCCGGAGGCATGGAGGACGGTGTCTTCAGTACGCTGACGACACCCAGATTTACTTCTCCATGACCAAATCATCGTCTCAGACTCCTGATGGCATCTCTCCTCTCAATGACTGTCTTGGAGCGGTAATGGATTGGATGAGGAAAAACAAATTGAAGTTGAATCCAGACAAAACGGAGGTGCTCACGGTTACAGGTCTGAATCCAGGTTCGGGATTACAGCCCCCAGTCCTGGATGGAGTCACACTCTCCTCCAAGGACCATGTGCGCAGTCTGGGGGTACTCCTTGACTCGTCGCTTCACATGACTAATCAGGTGAACGCGACAGTCAGGAGTGCCTGTTATCAGCTTCGGCTGATATGCCAGCTGCGCCCATTCCTGGATAGGAAAGACCTGGAAACCGTTGTGCACGCGCTGGTAACCTCATGCCTAGATTACTGCAATGCACTCTACATGGGGCTACCCTTGTGCCTAACCCGGAAACTTCAGTTAGTACAAAACATGGCAGCCAGATTAATTACTGGAACATCTAGGAGGGAGCACATATCTCCAGTGCTCAAATCCCTCCACTCGCTGCCAATTAGTTTCCGGGCACAGTACAAGGTGTTGGTTTTGACCTATAAAGCCCTACATGGCTTGGGTCCATCCTATCTTAGGGACCGCCTCTTCCCGTATGACCCCCCCCGTGCCCTCCGTTCAGCGGGGAAAAACTTGCTCCATCAACCGAAGACAAATCTCAGACAGACTTTTCATAGGGCATTCTCTGTCACTGCCCCTAAGCTGTGGAATGACCTGCCGGAGCAGGTCCGTCTTAGTACATCTCTGACTGCTTTCAAGAAAGCAGTCAAGACGGACCTTTTCCGGCGGGCCTTCCCAGAATAACCCCCTTGCAGGGATAATAGAGGTGGACTAAATTTGCCCCTCCCCCTTCTGACTGGCCAATCTGCTACATGCAGCTATTGTTGCTGTTGGTTATTTTAATTTTAATGTTAATTTGACAATGTCTGATTTTAAAAATCAATTAGTTTAATTCTATTTTAAGGGGTGGGTTTTGGGTGGGGGTTGTAGGAATTGGGAATGTTTTAACTGCTGTATTTTAACTTGCTGTAAGCCGCCCCGATTGCGCTGCAGAGGGGCGGGTTAAAAATAAATTATTATTATTATTATTATTATTATTATTATTATTATAAGGCATATGAAAAATTCTGACTGTAGATTTGCAGCAGATAGAGCCTTTTGTTTTAGACTGACTTTATAGCCTATCATCCTAAAAACAAATATTACCTTTTCCTTTATAGTATACCAATGTGACCATACTTCTCTTTTGCTATAATGTTTCTGGGTGAGATACAGTGTGTTTCAAACTGAGAGGGAAACCTCTCCCTTGTTCTGTTTCTCTGCTTTCCTGCTTTTCATGTATAGAGAGGGAGGACAGGAGAAAAAGAGACTCATTGTCCTTTCAGATAAACAGAAGGGGAGAAGCAGACGGGGCAAAGCACCATCTTCAGGGCAAGGAAGGGGAGGGGCAGCCGCACGCTGGGTGCCCCAACCCCTTCCCGAAGACGTCGTCAGAGCAGCCGGCCCTCCGCACGGCTGGCGCTCTGACGATGCCTTTCCGCTGCAGCGTCCGCACACGCTGTAACAGAAAAGCCACTGAAGGTGCACCGGCAGCCTTTTGCGGCGCACCTTCAGTGATTTGTGGTAGAAGCGCTATTTTAGCGCTCCTGCCTGGGGTGGCAAAGCTGCAGATCGGGGCCGAGGCATGCAGATGCCTCGGCCCCGATCCACAGCTTCCTGGGGCGGGCCCGTGCCGCCCATCTGCTTATCCCCAGAAGACAGGTATAGTTTGAGTTTCATGTGAAGAATTTCGTTCTAAGCCTTGTTTCATACTTTCTGGGCTTCTATACTGCATAGTCCATCTTGTAGGTGTAGTGCTTGGTAAAATAGATTTTAAATTGGTGTCCCACATTTTCTAGAAAATTAAAGGGCTTTTTATCTACTGTTGATATTTTTCAGTATTGTTCCCTGAGGACTAGCCTCACTGGCTAAGAATAGGGGCTATGCAGACCGGCAAAAAGGGGTGCTTTGAGGGTGACTTGTAGGTGTGGCCTTTAGACGATGTACACCTAAAAGTCTCCAGGAAAGCATCCTCTAGCTGTTGTATGCCGAGAAAAGCCACTCCAAAAAGGAACTGCTTTTTCCCACTCCTTTGGTGAAAATGCGCACCTTCGCATGTGTGTATGCATGCAGCAACACTGATGCACCAGAAAACAGCCATATAAATGCACTGCACTGTCACACATGCGGCGGAAATTGACTCGGTGATCCAAAGCATGTGCCCTACAATGCAAGCTTTAATTTAAAGTGCCCTATGCTTCCAGGTGTGGATGCACTGGCACAGGTGTGCTTGAATATTGGAACCTTAGCCCTAATCCTAATTGTAACCCTACCCCTAATTGTAACCCTATGCATGTGCCCTAGCAACTGTCAGTGTTATGACAATAAATTCATTCTGTTGGATGTACGCTTGCTGTCAGCATGCACAGCAGTTTGCATGAAAGAGGGTTTTGTGACCTCTTCTGTGAAGGTGTGCAGGTGTGCATAAGACCTGCACACCAATTCCTGGCATGATTGGGGGTTCTCCTGGAGTAATATTTGTCTGTGTATCCTGTTGACCATGTCCCTTGCATGACCACCAGCTACATGTATCAAATCTGTCCACACAAACCTCCTTTGCATGTACCTCTCCCATCCCCTCTGATGTTTTGTGGAGGACGATGGAGTGTCTTTTCAGTTGACAAACCTGTTCCTTCACCCCAAGAGTGGCACAATCAGACAGTGGTACCTATCTACTGCACACACTCCTTGGGAAGCAGAGGTCAGTGAATCCTTGCATGATATGTGAGTGTATGACAGATCATGTGCAGGTGCACAGGAATGCTGAATTTCAGTCACCTTTGTACACAGACAGTGACAGACTATGGGCCTCGGCAGACGGCTAATAGGGCCATCTCCGAGACCCGGAAGAGGAGGGGCAGCCGCACGCGCAGCGTCCCTTCCTCTTCCTGAGGTCGCCCTGGAAGCTGCCGGCCCTCCGCACGGCCGGCGCTTCCAGGGCAACCTCCCTCCGCAGCGACCGGACGCGCTGCGGAGGATAAGTCAGGGAAAGTGCGCCCGCCGCTTTTAGGGCGCACTTTCCCTGAAATCTAAAAGGAGAGCCAATTTGGAGCTCCTTTTAGATTCGCCGCAGGAGCGCCGCGGTGCGGAGGCTGAGCTCCGCTGGCGCTCCGACCCGCGGCGTCTCCGGGGCCTCCGTCTGCCGAGGCCCTATATAGTAGCCTATGACAGATTCTGTGCTGGTGCACAGGGATGTTTTCCTGCACAGATGTGCAGGTGTGGAGAGATGGTGCTGCGCACATGTGCATGCATTTGAGAACAAAAAAATTAAAGCAGCTGCTGCTGGACCATGCGGTTGCTTCGTCTCCGTTTGCGGTGTCTTTGGGGCTGGTGGTGCGGTTGCTAGGGCTTTGTGCAGCCTTGGAAAAGCTGCATTGGGTCCCCCCAGTGTGGTTGCTCCGTCCCCATTTAGGGCAACCTTAGGGCAGGCAGTGCAGTTGCTGCAGCTTAGGGAAAAGGCAAATTCTGGTCACCTTTTCCTGCCTGTCTGCATAGCCCAGTGGATAAGGTGAATAAGAGCTAAAAAAGAAAAAGAAAAAAGATGGTTTAAATTTATGATATGAGTTATGTTATATTATAAATTTATATTATGAAGTATCTCATATTAGAATTGTAAGAGATTCACAAATTCATATTATGAGTTATAAAAGATTATACATTCAAAAGAATTTTGTAGAAACAAGAAGGGTAAACTACCTAAAAGAATATGGGCCTCTACAGACGAGCGGATGTGGGCCACTTCGAGAAGCCGAGGATTGGGGCCAAGGCTGACCCACTCCTCACCCCCAATCTACTCTTTGGGCAGTCCTGGAAGGAGTACTAAAATAACACTCCTTCCTCAAGCTGCAGAAAGGGCACTGGAAGAGGAGGCGCTCGCCTCTTCCGTGTCTCTTCCATCGCAGCATGTCCGGACGCTGTGACGGAAGGATGTCATTGGAGTGCTCGCCATGTGCAATGGTGGGTGCTCCGATTACGTCCTCAGGAAGGGGTTGGGGTGCCCGGAGTTCAGCTGCCCCTCCCCTTCCTTGGCTTGAAGATGGCGCTTTGCACTGTCTGCAAACCCCCTATGATGAGGAATAAGACATACAGAGGTGAAGAATGAGTTTATGAATCAGTGAGGGGTATGTCATTGGAAATAATCTAGATGTGGTTTATTGTCAGTTTGTTTGTTTTAATGTTTGTTTGTATTGAGAGCTGGTTTCATTTTTTCAATGTTCGTATGTTTTAATAATAATAATAATAAAATATATTTTTTTAAAAAGACAGAGTTCCCTTTCAAATGCTAATTACCTCTTTTCTTCAGGCAGTTTCAGAGAAAAAGTCATCCCCCCCTTCTGCTTACTTCTCTGATTTTGAGTGGTAAAACTTTCAAAATTCATTCATTATTACTGTTTTTGAAAGCTTTTAATTATTTTGTTACCTTAAAATGTTATTTTATTTTTGTTTTTTTATTGTTACTTTTGTTGATTTGTGCTGTTGAAAAAGACTTTGCATCCCCCTCCTTTTCAGTTTTTTACAGCCGTGCTTCCAATAATGAAAGAGAAAATATTCTTTCAGTTATCATCCTAGCTTCAGCACTAATTTGTTTTATTTATTTATTATTTTCTTTCATTTCATTATATAAAACTGAGAGATAGTATTTTGTTGTTTCCTGCAACCTCCTCCTTCTATATTTTTTTACATCCAGAGGAGCATTATTGTTGTTGTTATTTTTGTCCCCCACACTTTTCAATGTGGAAAGAAAAGGATGTGTTCTCGTTATTATTTTTCACTAGTCAATTCTAGTCAGTTTCATTTTTTAAAAAAGTTCTCCCCCCCTACTTCAGTCTGTCATTTTTATTTTTATTTCTAAAGGTTAAAAAGATTTTTTTCTAGACTAGATAGTGATTTTGTCTTTAGATTGTTGTTTAGCAAGTTTTTATAGATAGATAGGAGTTTTTATTTTTATTGGGGGGAGGGGGAATGGCTTCCAATGCCTTCGAGATACCCCCATATCTTTCCTGTAAGTTCCTGCAAATCCTGATGCTACAAAACATCTTCATCCTCGTGTGTGTGTGTGTGTGGGTGGGTGGGTGGGTGAGCTAGTCCCCCAGATGCCTGTTGCATCTGCACAGTGGTCCAGCCTCACAGAGTTGGCCCGACCAGACACCCACTGCCAAGATGCCATTCCTATAATCAGCCATGCTGCACAGATACGTTGCCATTGTCATGCCAGATGTCCTCCAACAGCTATCCTCCATGTTTCTGTATCCCAGATGATTTCTCAATCCAAGTGACATCTGTTGACCTTTCCATTATAGCTGTTTCCAGAAACTCATGCCCAGCATTCACATCCAAGTTGTTCCTTGGAACTATCTGACACTGGACTCCCTGATGCAATAGCATTCTGCTCTATACTGCCATCTTATGGACACTCCTTAGAATCATAGAATCATAGAGTTGAAAGGGACCACAAGAGCCATTCAGTCCAACCCCCTGCCATGCAAGAACTCAAAATCAAACCATCCCTGGCAGATGGCCATCCAGCCTCTGTTTAAAGACCTCTACCACACTCCGAGGGAGTGTGTTCCATTGTCAAAGAGCTCTCACTGTCAGGAAGTTCCTCCTAATATTGAAGTGGAATCTCTTCTTCTACAGCTTGCATCCATTGTTCTGGGTCCTGTTTTCTGGGGCAGCAGAAAACAAGCTAGCACCCTCCTCAGTATGACATCCCTTCAAATATTTAAACAGGGCTATCATATCCCCTCTTAACCGTCTCTTCTCTAGGCTAAACATACCCAGTTCCTTAAGTCGTTCCTCATAGGCCATGGCTTCCAGACCCTTCACCATTTTAGTTGCCCTCCTCTGGACACGCTCCAGTTTTTCAACATCCTTTTTGAATTGTGGTGCCCAGAACTGGACACAGTATTCCAGGTGGGGCCTAACCAAAGTAGAATACAGGGGAAAGCAGACAGGTGGCACGGGGCTGCCCCAGGAAGCTGCAGATCGGGGCCGAGGTATCCGCACTCCTCGGTCCTGAGGCACAGCGTCCCAGGCCCAGGAAGGAGCGCTAAAATAGCACTCCTTCCACAAGATGCCAAAGGTGCATCGCAAAAGGCCTCCGGCACACCTTCAGTGCCTCTTCCGCTGCAGCGTGTGCGGACACTGCAGCGGAAGTGCATCGTCGGAGCACCGGCCATGCGGAGCGATGGGCGCTCTGATGACTTATTCGGGAAGGGGTCGGGGCGCCCAGCGTGAGGCTGCCCCTCCCCTTCCTGGACTTGAAAACGGCACTTTGCACCGTCTGCTTAGGCCCATAATGGCACTATTACTTCCCTTGATCTAGATACTATACTTCTACTAATGCAGCCTAAAATTGCATTGGCCTTTTTAGCTGTGGCATCATACTGTTGACTCATGTTCAACTTGTGGTCCACTAGGACTCCTAGATCCCTTTCACGTGTAGTCTCATTAAGCCAGGTATCCCCGATCTTATATCTATGTATTTCATCCCCCCCCTAAGTGCAGTACCTTATATTTCTCTGTGTTGAAATTAATTTTGTTAGCTTTAGGCCAGCTTTCTAATCTATTAAGATCATTTTGAATTTTCATCCTGTCCTCTCGGGTATTAGCTATTCCTCCTAATTTGGTGTCATCTGCAAATTTGAGAAGCATGCCCCCTATTCCTTGTACTACCCAGATGTTGCTGCATACAAGCACAATTTATTTTAAATGGACACTGCTTGTCAAAGCCCTGCAAGTCAGTGTTGCTTTCATTTGTTGTTGTTAATCTTGACTCATGGCGACCCTATGGATGAGACATCTCCAAGACCCTCTGTCCTCCACTGCTCTGCTTAATTCCTGCAACCCCATACCCATGACCTCCTTAATAGAGTCCATCCATCTAGCATGTGGCTTTCCTCTCTTCCTCCCTCCCTCTCTCCACCTTCCCCAGCATTATTGTCTTTTCCAAAGAGTCCTCCCTTCTCATGAAGTGTCTGAAGTATGATAGCCTCAGTTTGGTCATCTTGGTTTCAAGAGGGGTTTCCAGCTTGATCTGCTCTAGGATCCATTTGTTTATCCTTTTGGCTGTCCACGGGATCCTCAGCACTCTTCTTCAGCACCACATTTCAAATCCATTGATTTTCTTCCTATCATCTTTCTTAACTGTCCAGCTCTCACATCCATACATGGTAATAGGGAATATAATGGCTTGTATGTATGTACTTTTTTGCTGAATTGTGCATCTTTGCATTTTAGAATCTTTTCTAGTTCTTTCATAGCCACCTCCCCATTCTTAGTCTTTTTCTGATTTCCTGAATCCATTCCCCATTTCTATCAATGTTTGATCCCAGGTATGGGAATTCTTTTACTATTTCTGTTTCTTCATTGTCCAGGTTGAACTTGTGAAGGTCCTCAGTGGTCATTATTTTTGTTTTCATTATGTTCAGCAGTAAGCCTGCCTTTGCATTTTCTTCTTTAATCTTCCTTAGTAGGTGTTCCAGGTCTGTGAGGTTTTCTGCTGACATTATGGTGACATCTGCATATCTTAGATTGTTGATATTCCTTCCTCCTATTTTCACTCCTCCTTCTTCTGTGACGAAGCCTGCTTTTCTTATAATATGTTCTGCATAAAAGTCGAACAGATAGGGTGAAAGGATGCAGCCTTGTCTGACTCCTTTGCCAAATGGGAACCATTTTGTTTTTCTGTGTTCTGTTCTGACAGTAGCCTCTTGACCTGAGTACAGATTCCTATTTAGAACTATCAGATGTGTTGGCACTCCCATATCTTTAAGGGCGTTCCATAGCCTTTCATGATCTATGCAGTTAAAGGCTTTGTTATAGTCTATAAAGCACATGCTGATTTTCTTTTGGAATTCACTGGTGTGCTCCATTAGTTGTCCCTCATGCCTCTTCCTTTCCTGTACCCCGCTTGGACCTTTGGGGTTATTCTCTCCATGTATGGTTGGAGTCTATGGGGGGAAGCAGACGGGCAGCACGGGGCTGCCCCGGGAAGCTGTGAATCGGGGCCGAGGCATCTGCATTCCTCAGCCCCACAGCGCAGTATCCCTGCTCCAGGAAGGAGAGCTAAAATAGCGCTCCTTCTGCAAGACGCCGAAGGTGCACCGCAAAAGGCGTCTAGCGTACCTTTGGCGCCTCTTCCGCTGCAGCGTGTGCAGATGCTGCAGTGGAAGTGCATCGTCGGAGCGCCGGCCATGCGGAGGGCCGGCCGCTCCGATTACATTTTGGGGAAGAGGTTGGGGCACCCAGCGTGCGGCTGCCCCTCCCCTTCCTAGCCTCAAAGACGTGCTTTGTGCCGTCTGCTTAGGCCCTATGTTACAGAATTTTGAGCATGGGAGATCAGCGCTATGGTTCTATAATTGCTCCAGTCTCTAGTGTCTCCCTTTTTGCAGATGGGGATGTATATTGATCGCTTGCAATCTGTTGGTCATCATTTTGTTTTCCATATCTGTTGACATATGTTGGTTAGCACTAGAGTTGACTCTCCCACTTTGCAGATGGCACAAAGTGCCATCATCAATCCCAGGAAGGGGAGGGGCAGCCAGACGCTGGGCACCCCAACCCCTTCTGAGGATGTCATTGGAGCTCCGTCATTGCACATGATGGGCGCTTCGATGACATCCTTCCAGCTCAGCGTCCAGACACGCTGAGTCAGAAGAGTTGCCGAAGAGTCATGCGCTGCCTCTTGCGGCGCCCTTTCCACGCCTTGCGGAAGGAGTGCTATTTTGGCGCTCCTTCCAGTGCCGGAAAAAGAGAGGATCAGGGGCAAGGTGTGTGGAAGCCTTGGCCCCAATCTGCGGCTTCTCAGGGCGGCCCATGGCCGCCCATCTGCAGAGGCCCATAATCAGTGTGGATTGCAGCAGTTCAATTGGAATATTATCTGTTCTTGGTGATTTGTTTTTTGCTATTTCTCTTATATTTCTTTTTTTTTTTTCTTATCTTATTTCCACCTCACTCTTTAGAATTTGGGATTCATCTTCATATGGCTCTTCATTCCATGTTTCCTTCATTTGTCATCTCTTTTGTATTGCACCCATCTTTTTATTCCTTTTTGGAATTCTTCTGTGTATTGCACCCATCTTTTTATTCCTTTTTGGTCTTGAATTATGTTATTTTTATTGTCATAGACCGTCCTTGTCCTTGGTTTGAATTTTCTTTTGATTTCCCATATCTTGTGAAATAGATCTCTTGTTCTTCCCTTTTTGTTGTTGTCTTCTATTTTTCTGCATCGGTCATTGTAATAATTTTCTTTATCTTTCCGCACAAGCCATTGTACTATGGCATTCATAATTCTTTCATAATGCTTTCATGCCTACCTTATATACAACATGGACATTCTTTCTGCTATTGTCTATTTTTATGAACTCAATATGAACATTGTTTCATGCCCATATCATTCATTACTTGTGTCATTTTTATTCATGTTGCATTGCCACACATTATATATTATTGTGTGCTATTAATGCCCGTATCTCACAGGTTCATTTGCCATATTGCTGTGAAGGTCAAATATCTTGTGTCATACATTTCCAGCATGCTATTTGTGACTATATTGCCATACATTGATTGCTCTTTTGTACACCTAATGTTTATTGGTTATGTATACATTTTCCAACTCTTCATTGGGAGCATACATACATTCACATTTGTCAGCCCCGAGACGTTGTGCCTGTGCACCAATGATGATCCAGATGTTTCATGGTCCTCATTAGTCCTCCGAGGTCCAAAGTTGCCATGCCAATGCCTTAGATATGTTCTAGCGATGACTACAATCCTACTGACAGTGTACCAGATCACCATTCAAAAAATTTGCTTTGCCCATTTCAAATGAGAGTCCGAATTTTTCACAAAACTTTCCTCAATCTTGCTTAAAGTTGCTGGACAGCTTGCTATAGACTTTGTCAACCACTACTCAAGCTGCCCACTGTTTCTGGACATTATTTCACCTCAATCCTGGATATAGTTTTCCAGACTTTACATTGCCTAATGCAGCCAACCAAAATGAACTCTACAAGTACATCCAAGGGCTTGATGTTGCTACTTTACATTTATCCATTATCTCACTGTGTATTGATTGCTTTTGGTTATTGATTGCTTTGCATTTACTTTTGTGTATTGTTTTGCATTTATTGATTACTGTTATGGTGTAAATGTGTGTATGATGGCCATACTATAGGTTTAACTTTCCAAATCCAACAAATGGGTTTCACTCATGAGGATAGTTCCCAGAGTCCAGGTTAGACTCCCCAAATTCACACCCCAAAATTTTCTTGGAAAAGATGATTTGAAAACATCCTTGTCACATGATCACTCGGCTTTGATGTTTTCAGGGGGGGGATTTGTTACCCTCACTGAAATCTTCCAGTTTTGTAGTGTAATTTTCTTCCATTTCTTTCCAAATGGACTCTGGACTGGAAATCAACATAATCCCAAAGATGGGAAGTCACGTACTCACTGCACCGAAAAGCACATCAAACAGATTAGTTTGGGAGTTGCTAATGAAGGGACATTACACCCCAAGAGTCAGGAAGATAGGTGATTTATAAGCAGGATGTCCTGCCAGACAAGCTAGATAAGGCTAATTTACAACCTCATTCTCCCCTCAAAACTGTCAGCTTGAGTGATCTCTTTTCCCATAGATTAAGCCCTTTGATATAGGACACATGTCTTTGCCTGGAGGCTATTTTTGGCCTATAAAAGATCCTAAATTTCTTTTGTTAGAGAGAGCTAGCCTAGAGCAGGTGTCCACAAACTACGGTCCGTAGGCCAGACCCAGCCCGTCAAGGCCTTCTTACCGGCCTGTGAGACTTCCTGCTGCTGCCTGCCGCCGCCGCTCACGTGCACTGCCGCACACCATTTTGTATTCCAAAATGGCGCCCGAGTAGTGCACATGTGCGCGCGCCGCTGGGCACCATTTTTGCACACAAAATGGCGCCCAGTGTCGCACACACATGCACACTACTTGGGTGCCATTTTGTTTGCCAAAATGGTGCCCAGAGTCACGCACATGTGCGTGCGACTCTGTGCGCATGCGCATGACTCCAGGTGCCATTTTGGCAAACAAAATGGCATCTGAGTCATGCGCATGCACACATGTGCATGCACGTGCATGCCACTGGCCCCCCGGAAGATCTGGGGGCCAGTGAACCGGCCCCCAGATGAAAATGTCTGGGGACCCCTGGCCTAGAGGGTAGGGGGACCCCACGTCATCCTGTATTCTGTTGGCCATGGCTCGTAGTGCTTTCAGAGAACTCCACAGCATCTGAGTCTACATTCTGTCATTAGATCCCATCTTTAAAGGAGCAATCATGTTTTGGTAACTATCCCCCTAGTGAAGCCTTCCTATAACTCCATAGCTCTTGAGTGTGTGTGTGTGTGCTTGCAGTATTTTTTTTTCCTTTTAATAAAATACAATTCATAAAAAGAATTCTGCCTCTGCATTACTCTATTCCAGCAACCTCTGTTTAAAAGTGGGAAATGATCTTGGAGGGTTGTTTTGTAGTGCAACCCAATATTTAATTGAGCTAATTAAAAATTCCCCTATAGAGATCCTTGGCTACAGTGCCTTCAAGTCACCTGTTTACAAATATCATCCTTATACCTATATATATTTATACAAGTTGTTATTCTCTACATTTACCACTTTTTGTAATTTATTTTGTTGATTTTACTAGTCATCTTCAAGATAGTTTTCCATTATGCCCTATTCTTCCTTGTGGACCCTTAGGCTCTCCGATTCTGCCTTGCTTCTTGTTTCTCCAGCTTTATTTGATGGCCCCACCCAAACAACCATTAAAAAAACACCCCTAAGTTGATACTACCATTTCATGCATACACAAAACACCACAGGAAAATTGTCAGAAAAGACAATGATAAAATGGATTGAAAAGTCTATTTCTAGTACCCATATGAACCAGCCATAAGCCTGTGTGACTAGAATGTTTAGGATAAATGAACCAGGACTACAGTGCAAAGGAATCCAGACTCCTTAAATTTCTGCTTTTGTCAGTGTTTGCAACACTCAGCAGTTTAATGGCTCATCTCCTCCTTTCTTTGCCTTACTAAAAAATGATAGGAAATTGTGCTAAATCGTAAAGTTTCCAGCAACCTTAATTAGCAAAGTGTGCAATAAAACAATCTTTCTCACATCAAAGCATTTCTTGCTCTTGCTAATGAGTAGGACATTTATAAATAATACTAACTCTCAAATTGTGCTATATCTAACACAGCTGTCTGATCCTGGGTTTTCTCAGAGACTGTGCAGAGGAAACAGCTTAGTAGCTCATATATGCCTGCACAGTTTTAGCATTCTTATTGCTGACAAGGCCTTACCTAATTGAAAGCTTTACTTTGCCAAGTATAATAAAACATGTTCAGCTTGAGCCAGTGCATTTGATCAAGTAAAATCATGATTTAAAATGAGAATAGCTTCCAGTAAGGTAACATATCAAAGAATGAAATATTTATTGAGCACGATTGCCAGATTTTTTTAAAAGAAAAAAAACCAACAGCCTCTCCTCTGCATCAAATTTAGCTCCCACCTCCTAGAATAGACTTACATTTTGTAAATACATTTTGTAAGAAAACTAAAGGCTAGTTTGCTTTTGCATTTGCATTTTTATTTTGGTTACATTAACAATTTAAGATGTTTCTATTAGTTGAGAAGCCAAGAATAACTTTGCAGCAAAAATTCACATTTGTGCATTTTAGTATCAGCAGATACTGAATAGCTGAATATTCATATCTTCAATTAATCTTTACTAAATATGTATAGATTTATTTATTTATTTTTACTATTGATCACTGTGGTAGGACTCCAGAAGTTATGTACATTTGATAGAAAGAGATAAAAACAATTGTTAAATGTAAACCAAAATAAATTTATCAAAAATGGTTGTAAGAAACTTGGACTGATGCCACACTGCAGAATTAATGCAGTTTGACACTTCTTTAATCATCAAGGCACCGTCCTATGGGATCCTGGGATTTGTAGTTTGTTGTGGCACCAGAGCTCTCTGACTGAAAAGGTGAAATATTTCACAAAACTACAAATCCAAGCATTCCATAGTATTGTGCAATGGCACTTAAAATAGTGTCAAGCTGCATTAATTCTACAGTGCAGATATAGCCAGTGTTTCAAAAAGCAGCAGGTTTTAAAACAGAGCAGTCTTGGCTGCTCACAGGAAACTGGAAAGTGGCTTTCTTTTAAGGAGTTCCACAACTGAGGTGCCACTGTAAAAAAATTCCTGTTTTGTATACTAACCAGCATAGTTTCTCATGGTGGTGGGATGGGCATACAGGTATATTTTTAGAGCTGGAATGACCATTCTGACCACTGGTATCTCAGTATTTGATAATTGATAATTGCCATGACATTCATGCTATGCTATTTTTTGTTTGTTTGTTTATTCCATTCCCTTTCCCATTTAGAACCCTTTAGTATGTAAGACCAGTATGTGATTAGTATGTGATTTGCCCAGAACTGAAAAACAGATTGTGTTTCTACAGAAAAGGAGTGGACTATTAAAAGTTCTTGAACTGGCTGAGATGAACAAAATGAGAACTTTAATCAAAGAAAAAAAATCTCTGGACAATATTTTTTTAAAAGATTGGGAATTATTCTTGTCTTACATGAAGAACAAAGAAGGGAATATTATGGTTGCAGAAACTGAAGCAATTTTGTTTAACTACTTTACTTCAGAAGTAAGATATAAAATTTGATAGCATTTGAAGAATTATATATACTGAGTGTTAGTATTTTCAGACTTAGGAAGTGGGAGTCAAGCATAGTTTGTGTTAGTTATGTTAAGTGGGATTGTGTTTTAGCTGTTTATTGTTTTAGTTTTGTATAACAGGAGGGAATGGAGGTTGGGATAATGTAGTTTAGTGTCATTCGGGATAGGTTTTTAGTATAGTTTAGGACTGTGGTACAGTTGGCCCTCGGTATCCATAGGGGATTCATTCAGGACACACACAGTCCACGAATACCAACTTCCACAGATGCTCAAGTCCCATTGACCCAAATGGTGGTGCAGCCACACAGCCACACCGCCACTGGGGACAATGGGACTGAAGATCTCCCTCCCTCCCTTCCCTTCTGAGGTTTGGAGGCAGAGGCTGGAGCTACTTTGGCCAGAGGGAGCTGGGGCAGGGCTGGGGCTTAGGTCTCAGAGCCTGGATGTTCTGTCCCAGATGTTGGGCCTGAGGGAGGGGGGCTCCAAGTCCTATGCCCCAGTGCCAGCTCTAGCACCCTCCAGTTGGTAGGGCTCCAGCTTCTGCCCCCAAAGCCAAGCCCAGACCAGACTAGAAGCCTTGGAGGGGAAGGGAGGGGGGAGGAAGGAATGTAGGAAAGAGGGAGGGAGAGAGAGAGAAGGAGGGAGAGAGGACTTCAGTCCCATTGTCCCCAGTGGCAGCATGTCCATGGATGCTCAAATCTACAGATGGCAAGTCCTCAGAAACCAAGGTCCCACTGTATTTATGATATATTATGTGTGTAATTAAGGTGTTCATTATGTTTCAAAACAGATGTTTTATGTTTTAAAAGCTAATAAAATTATATAATATATTAATATATATATTATATAATTTATATTTTATATAATATATAAAAATTAGAGAGAGAAAGAAAGACAAACAGACAGACAGAATGATCAAATGCAAGACTTGTGTCATACAGCACAAGCCTATGCATGCCTACTCAGAAGCAGACAAGCTAAAACAAAAGAAAATAAAAAGACCTGCAATTCTTCTCATCTTTGATGCAAAAGAGCATCTTCACATATTGAGACAAAGTGACACTGCCATGAAAACAATGGGCCACTATGATGAAATTTTTCACATTTGAGGACTTTGTGCAAAAATTTCATATGAGCAAAAAATTTCCTTGTGTCATCATTTTACACATAATACATAGCATTATACAAAATATTGGTTTTAGATTTAAAATGTGGTTTTCTTTTTCTCTCAAGTGATCTTATCTCTCAAAATAGTCCCCAAATGTGAAAAAAATGAAAAAAGTGCAAAGATTTTTATAATCATGCCCAAGCAGAAAGAACACTTGATTTTTTTTCCCCTTGCATGTGGGAACTTTAACAGGTATAGATTGCGTCTAAGGCTTCATTTATGTTCTCCACCTACCAATAGGGACAGGGGAGGGATTTGGTGGGTCTGCAGTCTGATTTCCAAAGAGGACTCACATGATCTGCAGTTATGCTCATCAAAGAGAATCCTATATCAGAATCCCAGAACAAGCTCTAGGACCAATCCACAACTTTAAGTAGAAGATGTATTGGGCTATACAGATCACAATGAAAAGGAAGCTGGGTTCTGCACTCTTTGAAGAGAGACAGCCACATGTGTTCATACTCGTCCTCATCTTAAAAGAAAATTATCTAAGTCCAATGGAGTTACTGCAGTTACTGCAGAAAGGTAAAAATTGTTTCCTCAATCACAGTTTAAAACAAGTCTTTGTGATTTTAGCCTGTTAATTCTGGAGTTAAAATGTTACCTTTACAAGCAGATTGCTGAAGTATTTATTCTCAATCAGAACTAACAAGTTCAATTTCAGCAAAGGTTGATCTAGGCCAAGCTACATGTGGTCACATGAAATACTTCAGTGAACTCCAGCATCACCAACCCATGATGAACTACTAGTTTTAACTATTAGAATAAGCAGCACTTAGTGCTATTATGAGTTTGAATATTTTTCCATTTTATTGCATTTCTCCAATAATGATTGAGAATTTTGTCTCATTCTTGGAAGATTTCATTGTTGCTTTTGGGGCATGTTCACGTGTATTTGAATGCATTTCTTCCGATCTTCTTTTTTCTATTAAACAGTAACTTCATTGTTAACATCTTTGCCATATTCAGTAATTTCATATAGACTAATACTGCCCCTTAAAAACTGAACTGAAGATACAAGTGTGGCATAGTGGGTTGAGTGTTGGACCTCAACTCTGGAGTCCAGGGTTGAATTCCCAGCTTGGACATAAAACCCACTGGGTGACTTTGGACAAGTCACACTCTCCAAGCCTCAAGGGAAGGCATTGGGAAACTTCCTCTGAACAAATCTTGCTAAGAAAACCTCATGATAGGTTCATCTTAGGTTTGCCATAAATTGGAAATGAATTGAAGGTACACAGCAACAACAATCCAACATGCAGGCAACTCCTTATAGTAGTGGTTTCAAAGCTTCCTACATGTATATAACCTTTTCAACTGTTGTACAAATAAAAGAAATCCTGTGGGAAGTAAAAAAAAAAAGATGCATTCTTACTTATACAATTGACTATGTGACATTGTGGGACAATAAAGGTTGAGATAACTAGCTGTAGCATTCATGCTATCATTCATGGTGTTGTTTCCTTGAAGATTGTTACACCTTGTAGACTTTTATTCTTGGATTTACCTTCACCACACCTTATGCTTCTCCCTGTCCCACCTTCTCCCTCTGTTATATAGCTAGAAGTATCAGATCTGAAGTAACAAACTACTCTATGCAGCCCAGCACAGGTTGTGTGGCATATATAGCTGTACTCATCAACAGAAAGAAATAGCCAAGAGAGCTCAAGGTAAATTGCTAGATGGACTCCGCTACTGCTCTTGTGCACCTGATTTCTGACCCTTGGGGAATCATCTATAAAACTGGAATAATGTAAATCCAATTTATTTTAGTTATTATGAGAGCTTAGATTTAAAACAGTGTATTTGCAGTATATGAGCAGGATCTAGTCCAGGGGTAGGCAACCTTTCCCCTTTAAGGGCCGAGGGACTTCAGCTCCCAGAATCCCAGGAGCTATTGGCCAACATGGGACTATTGGCCAACATGGCTGAGGCTTCTGGGAGCTGAAGTCCCTCGGCCCTTAAAGGGGAAAGGTTGCCTACCCCTGATCTAGTCTATAGAAAAAACACCAATATTTGGCAGAGGTGGGCAATCTTCCTCCCCACCATAGCTCCTTCATGTACTCCAAAGACCTTCTCTGGCAATCTGGGAAACCCACCAGAAGTTCCCCAGGAAGGGAAGAAAAGTCCATCACACCAATGCCGCCACTGTGATGGAATGTTGGGTTTAAACCAATGCCACTTGCATATGTGTACATCCCCAATTCCCTTTTGCTTATTGTATTAACATGCCTGTATGAAAATTTGAATCCTGCCTCATATTCAAATATATTTTGAAATGCATTTTCTTTCATATAAGATTTTCTAAATGTATTCTCACTTAAAATGTTCTTTTAAAACAAGTTTTAACTCTCAGCCCTGTCAAAATGTTGAGGAAATATGAAATCTGTTGGATTACTCAATTCTGATCCCCATATTGATATGGCTTGGATAGGTAGATATTAGTCCCAACAGTATAGGAGTTTACAAAGATCAAAATCATCAGACATTGCTTCTTATTACATGAGCAAATTCTAAAGATTAGGAAGGGCTTGAAAAAACAAAATGTGTATCTTCTTGCAAGCTAAGAAAACCATTTCGTCCTCAGCTACTATAATTCTGAGATTTATATTTCTTTTCCTTATTCTTCATATTCACTTTGCCCTTCAAAACCTAGATGCAGACCATATTTATACTTTCCAGAGTTCCACTTTATAGAATGTAGATTAAAGTTAAGGAATTTTTGGCTTCCCAGATGTTTTAGACCAGTTCCTGAAAGCCTCAGCCAGCATAGCCAAAGGTAAGTTAATATGGAAGCTTCAGTCCAAAAAATCTGGAGAGCAAAGGGTTCTCTATTCCTATTGTAAATAAGGGCCTTTTCAGACTGCCAGAAATAGTGCAAATTGAGTCCACTTTAAGTGTTAGGGTTAGGGTTAGGAAATCATGGGAACTGTATTTTATTGTGGCCCCAGAGCTCTCTGACAGAGAAGACTCAATGTCTTAGAAAACAAAACAAAAAACAATTCCCATGATTCCCTAGCACTAACCCTAACCTTTAAAGTGGACTCAGTTTGCACTATTTCTGGCAGTCAAAACTTCTCTTATTTCCTGAAAATTACACACACACACGTCATAGAGTAATTTCAAGTGTATTTGCCCTACTGAAATTTTCATGAAAAATGTTACAGATGTAACACCTGCAATTGCAAGTTTTCATTTTTTTAAAAAAATCTAGTTAGCTAGACACAAAGGACTGCTGATCCTATTATGAATTCCCTGTGTTCCTCTGTTCCCTTGAGGCTGAAGAGGATTTTTCTTGTTGTTGTTGTAATATTCAAATGCTGGGAAGGCAGCTAGGCACAACACTTTAAAAACAGCAGTGAAAACATTCATTATAAGTCATTCCACTAATGGCCGGGGTACTTTGGGGTTAAAAGTTTAATTATATTTGAATGGAAACATGGAAGGAAGCTAATTAGAGGCATCCTACTTCGAAGATGCTGCATTCAGCCTTTGCAAACATTACTAATGGTAAATGATACAGACGTCATCAAGATGTTTGCAAAAGAACCTGCAAGACAAAATATATAAAGCAGAACACTGATCACAAGAAAAACAAGCTTTCCAGAACATAGCAATTTACCATTTGAAGCACTGAATGAGAAACCAGAAACAAAAAACAGATGCATAGTTTTAAAACTGCACACATTCAAAGAAACAATGAGTCATGCAGTACAGAATTTATCTCTTTCTCTTTTATGCTTGGGATTTAGAGAATAGTCATGAAGCAAATTACACAATTACTTACAGGATTTGCAGGAGTTTCAACAAGATATATGGTCACATATACATTATCAAATAAAAATCCATCAGTGATACCTTTATTAGCCAACCAAAATGCACAATATACTTACTGTAAGCTTTCGAAACTCCATGGGCTTCTTCATCAGGCAAGATGTTACAAACCAAACAAGGGAAAAAAATTGAGATGTTAGTCACATGCCTACATGTTGTTTCAGTCTTTAGTTAAGAAGGTATACGGTGGGGAGGAAATCTCCTTCTGGCCCTGTGGCTATAGGGAGATTTGTAAAGTCCAGGAAATGTAAAATCTATTTGGATCTCAACAGGGACCCCTCTTTTTCAATCAAATATGTCTCCAATCCAGTGAGGCCACAGGCCTCTTTGTGGCAGAGAAAGACACCCCCCGATGAGTCGGGAGGGGTTTCTTGTTGCACCGGCCATATAAGGACATGGGATGCCTGATTTGCCAAGAGCACAGGGATCTCTGTATAGTTCCTGTGCACTTGGCCAATCGTGTTAATATGATGCTAGGAAATTTCGCAGTGCTCATACCCTCGCAAGATTTCCAGTGAGAGTTTGTTATATATAGCTCTGCGCTGCCACGTGGCGGCAGCCATTTTAGAGTTGCAACTGAGCGAGTCACTTTGCTCTGCTCTGTTCTTTGACTATTTGCTTGGCTTTGGCCTAGTGAATTCTTGGCTTTTGCTGCTTATTCATTCTGATTTACTCATTCTTCTGGCAGTTGTTAATTCGAGCCTCCCATGCTCTTTTCGGTGGAAAAGGCCAGGCGAGGCCTTTGGGCCAGTTGCCTCGGGCCTGGAGGGCGGCCTGCGCACCTCCAACACTCGGTTGGCTTAACACTGGGCCGAGGCGGGTGCTGCGACAGGCGTTCTCTGCCGGATGCGTGAACCCTGCACTTGATCACAGGCCCAGCGGCACCCCAATCACTCCGGACTGGTAAGGTTGGGTCCCCATCGCCTGGTGGGGGAGGGAATTTTACACCTCTCCCCAGCTGTGGGGGTGTGTGAAGGCAACAATTGTCTTTGGGCGGGGTGCCTAATTTAGGCACCTAAATTTGGGTGCGGGTGCCTAAAAAACTCTCACTGGAAATCTTGTGGCCACCTTCCCCCCTGTTGGTGGTTGCCAGTGATGTTTCCTGGCTATTTGCGTCTCTTGTTGAGACTTGGGGAAGGGAGGCCTTTGGCGTGGTGGTCGTCATCCAAAGTTGGGTGATTATTGCAAGGACCCGTGCTTTACACTTACGTGGGGAACGCTGCCCCACATTAAGGCACAATCTAAGGAGCACTTCTGCTAACCCTGACACAGAAGTGCTGCCCCCTCATTCTAGATCTGACTCTCAGGTAATTGATGCAACACCGGGTCCTTCGGTGGTTTCAGCTATAGAGGTGAGGCAACCTACTATAGCCAATGTTCAGGAACTCCTGAAAAGGGTCCCTGGTGTGGAGATTCAGGGTACTGCTGTATCTGAGCAGCCCACTGTGGCAGATTTATATAACCTCTTGCGAGGAGTGGTTCTGAGCAGCCAGAGCAGGCCGACAGCAGCGATACCGGGAGGAGCGGCGGGTATTTAAACCCGCTTGGCACCATCTTTCCCCAGCTCCACGCAGTGGCGGCAGTGCTCTCGGACGCTTAAAAGGACTTGGCCAGCCCGGAGGGAACAGCTGAGTGGCCAGAGCAGAGCGACAGCGGCGATACCGGGAGGAGCGGCGGGTATATAAGCCTGCTTGGCACCATCTTTCCCCGGCTCCACGCAGTGGCGGCAGTGCTCTTGGCTGCTTAAAAGGACTTGGCCAGCCCAGAGGGGAACTACTTAGGGATGACTTGATCGGCTGTGATTCCCATCATTTGGGGGAGTGGGGGTGCTCCCCGTTGGTTGTGTGTGTTGATGGTGGGGGTCTGCTGTTGGAACTGTCCAGGACATGTGGTCCCTCAGCTTTTGGTCATTTTGTCATCTAGTGTTGTCAGTGCCTCAGGGTGCAAAAGATCTTGGGTTGCTGAGAGGACTTTGCAGCTTGATAGCTGCAACCTGGACAGCCTTGAGAGGGGTTAGATTAGTCAGCACGACCTTGAAGAATTATCCTCCCGCAGCCTCTCCTTTCTGTGCAATAGCTGAGTTAATTAAATGTTAATTAAATGTTACGAAAGAAGAAGGGACAGATGCTTAATATCTGTCCCTTCTTCAGTTGTCTCTGTTTCCCAGGATAACTTGGAGAGCGTACCAACCATTCCACCAACCCTCAACCTGCTCCTTTGCAATGCCAGGTTGGTCAGGAATAAAACACACATCATCCACGATCTCTTAGTGGATGAGGCAGCTGACCTGGCATGCTTTACTGAGACCTGGCTGGGGGATGCCAGCTCCGCAACATGGTTGCAGGCTTTCCCAGCAGGGTACTCAGTCATTGAGCAGGTGAGGGAGAGTGGGCGGGGGGGGGGGGCGGCATAGCCCTTTTCCATAGGAACACCTTAACCCTGATCAGAAAGCCTATCCAGAAAATGACCTACATGTATGTAGTGTATGTACCTTAGCCTGAAGACCAGGAATAGTTTGGGGACTCTGTTGGTATACCGTCCACCCCGTTGCTTAACAGACTCCCTAACCGAGCTGACCGCCCTGGTTTCTGAGTTGCTGCTGGAATCGCCCAGACTCTTGGTTCTGGGCGATTTCAACATCCCACTCGAAACCAGTTTACAAGATCTAACAGGCATGGCTCGGGAGTTCATGGATACCATGACAAACATGGACCTATCCCAATTGGTTGACGGGCCCACGCATTGTGCTGGTCATACACTCGATGCGGTCTTTAGTACAGAGCAGGAGTATCCGTGGGCGGAAATTAAGAAAATTTCCACATTGTCATGGACAGATCATTTTCTGATCAAGGTGGAATTAAGGGCTACTGTTCACCCCCCCAGGGGTGGCAGACCCATTAGAATGGTCCACCCTCAAAGGCTAATGGAACCAATTGGTTTCCAGAAAGCCTTAGAGGGTTTAATGGTTGGTAACGCCGGTGATTCTGTCGAAGCCTTGGTGAATACCTGGAACACCGATCTCACCAGGGCTATTGACACGATTGCTCCTAAGCATCCTTTCCAGCCCGCTTCAAACTGCAGGCCCTGGTATACTGAGGAGATGAGGGGAATGAAGTGAGCCGGACAACGACTAGAGCACAAATGGCGGGGAACTCGCCTCCCATCCGACAGAACTCGCCTTAGGAAGCATCTTGACTCCTATAGGGAGGCTTTACGTGCAGCACAGAGATCTTTCTGCTCTGCACGTATTGCATCTGCAGAGTCCCGCCCGGCAGAGCTGTTCAGGGTGGTGGGGAAGTTGGCAAAGGTTCCTCCTGCACCAAACCCCCTGCTTAACCCTACGACAGCCTGCTGTGAGGCATTTAATATCTACTTTGCAGATAAAATCTCTCAGATTAGAGCTGACTTGGACGCCATTGTTTTGACAGAATCCGTAGGCGAGGTATCCAGGAGCTCCGCTGGATCATTTTCAATCTGTGAGTACCGATGACGTGGACAAGCTACTTGGTAGGATGAGGAAGACAACCTGCCCCCTCGATCCTTGTCCATCTTGGCTGGTCGCCCAGGGGGGTGACGTGCTGAAGGTGTTCCTTCGGGACACAATCAATGCGTCACTCAGGGAGGGCATTATTCCATCTTGTTTAAAGGAGGCGGCGGTTTGGCCTCTCCTGAAAAAGCCTTCCCTGGACCCCCTGGATAAGAACAGTTATCGACCAGTATCTTTGCTCCCTTTTCGGAGCAAGGTGATCGAGAGGGCAGTTGCTTCCCAACTCCAAGCAGTCTTGGATGAAACCGATTATCTTGATCCATTTCAAACCAGCTTCAGGACAGGATTTGGAATGGAGACTGCCATGGTTGCTCTGACCGATGACCTCCGCTTGGGCATTGACAGGAGTAGTGTAACCCTGCTGGTGCTCTTGGACCTCTCAGTGGCCTTTGATACAATAGACCATTCCATCCTCTTGGATCGCCTGAGAGAGTTAGGAATTGGAGGCACGGCTTTGCAGTGGTTCCGTTCCTTTCTCTCAGGTAGATCCCAGAGGGTGAGGCTCGGGGACAGTTGCTCTTCTAAAATTGAGCTGAATTGTGGCGTCCCTCAGGGCGCCATCCTGTCCCCGATGCTATTCAATATCTACATGAAGCCGCTGGGTGAGATCATTTGGAGGCATGGAGCACGGTGTCTTCAGTACGCTGATGACACCCAGCTATACTTCTCCATGATCAGATCATCATCTCAGACTTCAGATGGCGTCTCTCCTCTCAATGACTGTCTCAGAGCGGTAATGGATTGGATGAGGAAAAACAGATTGAAGTTGAATCCAGACAAAACGGAGGTACTCACTATTACCGGCCTGAAACCAGATTTGGGAATACAGTCTCCAGTCCTGGATGGAGTCACACTCTCCTCCAAGGACTGTGTTCGCAGTCTGGGGGTTCTCCTAGATTCGTCGCTTCATATGACGAGTCAGGTGAATGCGGCGGTCAGGAGTGCCTGTTATCAGCTTCGGCTGATACGCCAACTGCGCCCTTATCTGGATGTGAGGGACCTGGAAGCAGTGGTACACGCCCTGGTAACCTCATGCCTGGACTACTGTAATGTGCTCTACATGGGGCTACCCTTGTGCCTAACCCGGAAACTACAACTGGTACAAAATATGGCAGCCAGGTTAATCACTGGAACATCAAGGAGGGAGCACATAACACCTGTGCTCAAATCCCTCCACTGGCTGCCGATTAGTTTCCGGGCGCAGTACAAGGTGTTGGTCTTGACCTTTAAAGCCCTACAAGGCTTAGGTCCATCTTATCTCAGGGATCGCCTCTTCCCATATGATCCCCCCCGTGCCCTGCGGTCCTCTGGGAGGAATCTGTTGCAGCCAATAAAGACCAGGCTGTCTCAGACCTCCCAGAGGGCCTTTTCCACCACTGCCCCCAGACTATGTAACGGCCTGCCGGATGAGATCCGTCTGATTACTACACTTGCTGCTTTTAAGAAAGTGGTAAAGACGGATCTCTTCCGACAGGCCTTCCCAGAATAATAGCTGCTGTAAGGAGATGAGCTCTAATTTTTCTAATTGGCACAGCTAATCCTCTGTTTTATTATATTGTTTTAATGTATTGCCTTGTTTTAATTCTTTTCTGATTTAATCTTGTTTTAAGGGGGGGAGGGCAGATCATGGGAGGAGGGAATGTTTTAACTTGTCATGTTTTAAATGCTGTAACCCATCTCGATTGCTACGCAGAGGGGCGGGCTATAAATAAAACTTATTATTATTATTATTATTATTATTATTATTATTATTATTCCAGGTGGTGGTGGAATGGAGCAGACCTCAGAAGAGCAGAGGAGAGAACAGGCAGCTGCTGCTGCATGTCTGCCTGACACCCGACCTGTTGCGGGGCCACACTTCAGGGGACCTGTGCAGTTGGCTGGTGATGCTTTCCAGCAAGCTTCAACATCAGGTTTATCTCCTTCTAATCCTTCACATGCAAATTGGCCCACCTCAGTATGGGCTCCAGGTGGCCAGGCTAGCCAGGGTTTGGGGTTGGAACACCCCATCCCTGTAACTTCGGGTGCACCTGTGCAGGCACTTGAGGTTTCACAGGTACCTGACACTAGGGTGCAGGTTGGTCAGCCAATTGCTTTGGCTAGTGACAACTCAAGGGTGTCCCCTTTGGGTGCTCCTGCATTATTAGGAGTTAATGCACACACTGAATGCAATCCATACACTGGAATGCCTACACCCCTTGGCTCACACCTTCCACTTTCCACTAAAGAAAGAATTTGGAAGGGAGATTATATTGATTTATTTTCTCTTACTTTTAGGGATCCTGAAACAAGGATCATAGTAAAGGATAGGATAGTGTTTAGCCTCCCAAAAGAGTTTCAGACGCTCAAACGCCCTAAGCTGGAGCGCAATTTCGTTAATTGGATCATGGGTTTTACTATTTATAGGGGAGTTATTGAGGAAAAAGAGCCCCACAGGTCTCCTGATTTTTCTAAGTATCAGGAGATCATGATAAAAGCCTATACCAACTGCCATCATAATGCTAGAGGTGCAGCTTGGTTGCAATACAATGAGCTGCCCAAGATTGCTCCCTGTCCTGGAGACATGTACAATCTGAACTATGGGCAGATGTAATGGTGGGGGCCTCCCCTTCAAGCAGGTGTGACAATGGGTTTGTTCCCATGGTTACTCAGCCGAGAGGGCAGAATGCGAGGCCTGGTACAAGAGAAAGAAAACAATTTGGCATATGCTGGGATTTTAACACAGGTAAGTGCAAGAGGCAGCCCTGCAGGTTTGATCACAAACACCTGCGGCAGTGGTCACCCCGACGCTTCCTGTAGCAGAGGTAAGCAGTCAGGAGTGGGGGGTGCGCCCCAGCCAGTGTCACCAGGAGGAAAAGGCTCTGTCACCAATTAAATTAGATGCAATGGTGGCTTGGCTGAGGGCCTACCCAAACAAGGAGGCTGCAACTTATTTATTTTATGGTTTCTCTCAAGGTTTTCGCATCCCCTATACAGGTTCTAGGGTACATCATTATGTGCCCAATGCTTGTTCTGTGAAGGATTTACCGGCCATTGTAAGGGACAAGCTGGCAAAGGAGATAGCTGCTGGAAGGATTTCAGGACCTCACGATTATCTGCCAGTTCCCACCCTTCTTTTATCCCCTTTGGGTGTGGTGCCCAAGAAAGCCCCTGGGGAATTTAGGTTAATTCATAATTTATCTTATCTGAAGGGTGACTCCGTGAATGATGCCATAGATCCTGAACTTACGTCTGTTAAGTATGCATCTTTGGACTCAGCAGTCAAGATGGTCAGGAATTTAGGCAAGGGAGCGCTCTTAGCGAAATGCGACATAAAATCCGCCTTTCGGCTGCTCCCTGTACACCGAGACGACTTTGACCTATTAGGGTTTCAGTTTGAAGAAAAGTATTATTTTGATAAAGCCATACCAATGGGGTGCTCTATTTCTTGTTCGGCTTTTGAGACTTTTAGCACCGTTCTTCATTGGTGTGCAGTCAAGAGGTCAGGGAATAGGGCTATAACCCACTACCTAGATTGACTTCTTGATTGTTGGCAATCCTAATTCCTCACAATGTAGGGACAGATTAGCTGACTTCCAGGAATTGATGTTCGAGTTGGGAGTTCCTTTAGCTGAAGAAAAAACCGAGGGTCCTGACACATGGCTTACCTTTTTGGGTATCGAGATAGACACCATTGTTAGGATTTCTCATTTACCGAACAACAAACTGGTGGCTATGAGACAGCAGGTTAGATTGATGCAGAGAAGCAAAAAGCTACACTTCATGATTTTCAATCCCTTACAGCAGGGGTAGGCAACCTTTCCCCTTTAAGGGCCGAGGGACTTCAGCTCCCAGAAGCCTCAGCCATATTGGCCAATAGTCCCATGTTGGCCAATAGCTCCTGGGATTCTGGGATCTGAAGTCCCTCAGCCCTTAAAGGGGAAAGGTTGCCTACCCCTGCCTTACAGGCTTGTTAAACTTTGCTTGTACGGTAATAGTTCCGGGATGAGCATTCTGCACACGATTGTATAGGGCTACTATCAGGGTATTAGCACCGCATCATCATATTAGGATCACAAGGGGAATTCATGAGGACTTGAAGGTTTGGGAGTCCTTTTTTGAGCAATTCAATGGTACTTCATTTTGGAAATCTGAAATGCTGCTGAGGGCGGACTTTCAGGTACACTCTGATGCTGCTGGTGCCCATGGCTTTGGTGTTTACTGGAATGGCCAGTGGGCTGCAGAAGCATGGCCTTCTGCCTGGACTGAATGTGGTCGGACCAGAGACCTGACGTTTTTGGAACTTTTTCCTATAGTGGTGGCTGTACACCTGTGGGCAAGCCAATTTGCAAATAAGACCATCTGGTTCTGGTGAGACAACCAGGTGGTAAACTCTCAGTCTTCCAAGTTCCCCAGAGTAATGTGCTTAGTGAGGGCGATGGTCATGCAGTGTTTGAAGTTTAATGTTTTGTTCCAAGCTCAACATGTTCCTGGTGTGCTTAACCCTTTGGCGGACTCCCTTTCTCGTTTCCAGTATTCCAGGTTCTGGCAGCTGGCTCCCAAGGCGTCGACACACCTGATGAAGGTACCGGCACTTCTATGGAGCCTTGGAGACTAGAAATTGACAGGGTGATCCTACATTCTATAGCCCCTTCTACACGCAAGTCCTAGCAGATAGCCTTGAATGCATTTAATCAATTTTTATTGGAAATCAGGGAGGTGGAAGGCTGGCCTATTAGGATAGATCTGGTCCTGCATTTCATAGTACATCTGAGGCATGCCGGTTTATCACCTGTTACCATTAGGGGCAGGTTGGCTGCCCTGGCATTTTACACCAGGGCGAGGGGTTGTTTTGATCCTACCACAGACTTTAGGGTTAGGAGAGCTGTAGAAGGCTGGTCCAGATAATTCCCTGTAGTAAGGGACTTGTGCTGGCCGATAACAGGCACGGTCCTGACTAAGTTATGGGAACAATTAGCCAACACGTGTTATTCACTAGAGGAAGTGGCTTTGTTCAAGGCACTATTTGCCATTGCTTTCTTTGCAGCTTTGCAGATTAGCGAGATTGTTCCTGGATCTTGCTATGATCAGTCTGGAAGGGCACTTCTAATTTCGGATGTTATCTTAACAGAATAGGGGATTCAGATTTGCATTAGGTGCTTGAAGACTGACCAGTTGGCAAAAGGTCAGACTATTTCCTTAGCTAAAGCGCCTAGCGGGCAAATTTGCCCGGTGTTAGCAATGGCTGATTATATGAGGGTTAGGCCGAAAGTGGCAGGTTATTTGTTTCTCCACGTATCAGGCATGCCTTTAACTCAGTTTCAATTAAGAGCGGTGTTGAAGGAAACATTAAGGCAAGCTAATTTGCCTTTGGCTTATTTCTCTTCTCACTCTTTCCGTATTGGTGCGGCAATGGCTGCGGCCAGACATGGTTTAAGTGACGCCGATATTCACTGAATTGGCCAGTGGTGTTCTAAGGCATTTAAGTCATATGTTTGACCTTCGGGGAACACTAATTCTGATTAATTTTACTAATGGTTTTATTTGCATTTCAGTTTGGCTTTTTGCATGGCAAGGTTTGGATTGTGGGCCACAGCTTAATGTTTTGGGCAGAATGCCACCTACTTGAGCATCGGCGCGATACTACCTTCGGGCTGGCAAACATCAGTGCTACACAATGGTTTGGTCGCAGGGGTATGCTATGGGGAGTGTTGCTTCCCTGGATTATTCAGCTGTCAAGGTCATATCCACAACTCTGGGTTCTGGTCATACACCAGGGGGAGAATGACTTAGTGAAAATCCCATATCTTCAGTTGGCAAAGCAGATGGTGAAAGATCTCCAGGAAATAAGAAAGATTATCGCTAGAGCTATTTTGTTATGGACTAAGCTGCTGCCAAGGCATAGCTGGCCTGGAGCTTGCAAAGATGCCGCCATTAATAGTGCTCGACGGTGGCTAAATCGTTCAGTAGCTAAACAGCTATCAAGATTTGGTATTGTTATAATTGAACTTTTGGGAATCAAGTTGGATAGGCTTCAGCTGTACAGGGGGGACGGGGTGCACCTCTCCTCAGAAGGTTCGGAGAACTATGTTCAGGCACTCTCCGAACATATTAAAAAAGCAGTCTATGGGGGGGGGGGAGAGGGGATACCTAGCTAGGCTGGCCCCCTCTTGTGGCAGGTAATGACCCCCACCCCACAGGGAAATTAATTGGCTAATTAAATTTAATGGGGTAAATTTGGCAAAAATGTAAATTAATGGAAGTAACGTAAGCAGCTAAGTGCATGACGTCATCAAGCAATGACGTCATATGATGTAATATGACATCATTTCCAGTGAGAGGGGTTTGTAATTTAGTTGTTGATATTTATTTACATACTTTGTCACATGTGGTGAAGGACCACCCACCTGAGTTGGTTACACCTTCACATAGACATGTGACAAAGTGTTGGGTGTTTAATTGTAAATCTTTGTAAATAGACCCTGTACAGCAAAAATAAAAGTTGTGGCCTGTTTAAACTCAAAAAGAGGCATCTCGTGTCCTTTGTGTGGGTGCAACAATGGATTCCTCAAGAAGTCTCCATGAGTTTGCATCAGGAATATTTTGGTGGATGTAGAGGTAAAACATGCAAATTCAGTCCAAATTTAAGAAACATTTGTTTTACCTTGATTGAAATTCTCAGTCCACAGGCTATTCTTTCTGGTTCCCCTGTTGCAGTTACAATGCAGTATCTCAAAATAGAGAAAACATTCAGGGGTAGCTGTGTTGGCCATTTAGCAAATTTGCTAAATAGCCAACACAGCTACCCCTGAATGTTTTCACATATACATTTTATTATTCCAAAGTATCAGAATTAAAGGCCATTTCTATACACAGGTTAATTGTCTTCCTTTTCAAATGAATACAAAAATAGCCAGTTTTATCATTGAAATAGTCTAGCTTCCATCACTAATTATATTCCAGGTATTGTTTTCTGCATTTGAGGGAAGTGCCATTCTCAGCCCTGCCCTATTATAATAGTTATTAATTTTAAAGTTCATGTGTTTACCCACTTCAGGGGTGTATGTGTGTATACATATACATATAGACATTCATATATATAGTGGTAGCTTTGGACTTGCAAGAATCCTGAACTGAAAGGGGATGATTTGGGAAATGGGAGATGGGATTCCTTCAATGGAGGCTGATTTCATATTCTAGACCATCCCAAAGCGTTGCTGGTAATTCAAACACAAAGACAAAGACATAAATTGTGCAAATTCAAACATTAATACATTTCTCCACAAAATCTCCTTATATGAAAAATCATCAAGGTAAAATTAAGTAGGAGGAAGAGTAAAGCAATTGTCTTGTTACTGACAGTTCTAGTTTCCAGTCAAAGTAGCAACTTGTGAACATCTCCCTTTCTTATGGATTCAGCTGATTATCTGTTGATGCAATTAGACAATTGTAGATTTGGGGCCCAGAAAAGTGTTCCATGAAAAGAAAAGAAAAAGAAAACCATGCACACAGACCTAATACAGAGTGGATATGGAGGTGGGAAAAAGAAAAAGTCTACAGAAAGGAACTTAACCAATTTTAACAAATCTAGTCAAGCTAAAATCTTGCTCACTCAGGTATTTAATTTGTTGTTGTGTGTGTCTTCAAGTTATTTCTGACTTAAGGTGACCCTAATGCAAATCTATCATGGGGGTTTCTTAACATAATTCATTCAGATGGGGTTTGCCATTGTCTTCATCTGAGACTGAGAGATTGTGACTTGTCCAAGGTCACCTAATGGGTTTACATCTCCAAGTGGGGATTTGAATGCTGGTCACTTATTGTCCTTGTCAAGCACTGAAACAATTACACCACACTCGCTCTCTTGGCATTGAACTAGTTTTAGCTAATATTTTATTCCAGTGACATCCCCCTTATGTACAACTGACTAGCTCATTTGCAGTGTTCTGCTTGATTTCAGAAGTTTTAGATGTAAAACAACTTGCTGCCCCCAAAGATCTTTGGCTGAGCCAGCAGAGGTTATCACCTATGTGTGGTACTGGACAACCCCATGATGATGGTTCAGAGATCAGCTATCATGCAGGAATTGATTTGGTGAAGCTAGCTTAATACCACATTATGACAAATGTGGACCCAATTCAGTCAATCATTGATCCAACACTTTTTGCTGGTAATACTCTCAGTTTGTTATTTCATTTAGGGCAATATGAGAGTGGTAATGAGGTAATGTTAATCCATTGCCATTTGAAGCCTCTTCTGTTCAGTTTGGATTGGTTGTGATGAACTGTCCCCTAAGAGTGGGATTATTAGTACTGTAATGTTTGCAGTTATAATTAATATAAGACAGATTCACAAGCTGATAAGATTCCAGAAGCAGCAAAGGCAAGATTTACTTTTTCACAAATTCCAGCAGAACATTGTGGACAGGGTCTGGCATTGTGGACCTAGGAGCCTCAGCCCATTAAAGATGATATAGTGTCAGTAAAAGCAGGTTTGTTTTAAAGAAATCTTACACTATAAGTATGGTCCACTCCCCGAGACTTAGGGAGTCTGGAGGATTCCTGAATGTGCAGCAGGGGTTTCCAACTGCCATGGCTTGTGCTCCTGTTGCCACTCCTGCTTCACATTTTATCATCTTCATAGTAGCTTGTACACTGCAAAGTTCTACAAGGTTTTGTCTTGTCGTCTATGTCATTTAACATCTTCTGCAGTTCTGGAGCATGCTGTCATCAATATGTAGGTAACACTCAACTCTTCTTTACTCTTTCATCTGGATAAGAAGAAGCTATGCATGTACTGGACCAGGACCTGGAATCAGTGGTGGGCTGGATGACAGCCAATAAACTGAGATTAATACAGATGCTCTGTGGATAACTAGTTCCCAAGGCCAGGAGGTGGCAGACAGGATGTTTGGATGTTGTAGCACTCCCCGCTGGGAGAGCAAGTATGAAGTCTGGAAGATATCCTCATTTCAAAGCTGTCACTAGAAAGCCAGGTGGCCACAGTAGTGTGGTATTCTTATGGAAATGCAAGGCGGGCCCACCAACTACAACTGTTTCTAAATGCTCTGATAACTTCTCAGTTGAATTACCACAGTCCACTCTACTCAAGACTGTCAGAGTATAGATGGGCTATGCAGTCAAAGGTGAAATGTAGAGATGTGTGTGTCTGTATTTTTCCACTTGAGAACAGCTTCTAGGCAGAGCACAAACAACTTAGTCCAGATGGCTAGAGAGACTAAACAATAGAGAACCACTAAGTGGGAAAGCATCCTTGTTTACATAAGAAAACAATAATAAAAAGTTGTTATGGGAAAGTAGATCACATGGTGGAAGATGAACAACAAGAGGTTGGGTTAGCATACATCACATACAGATCATCCAATCAACCTGAAGGTTAACACCCAAAAGGTGGAGAGGGGCTGGACTGAGAAACTTTGTGTTAGGCATTGATATTATTATTATTTGCTTCATTTGGATTGCACTTTTTTCTTCTCTTTACTTCTCAATGGATCTATAATATGTTTATACTGCTTCACAATGTAGTCTTAAGATCTGGAACCATGGATCCGTAGTTTTGTTCTTGTTCAGCCACATCTGCAAGATGTGATCCTATAGTGGACTGTATTTTACTTTGCATGTTGTTATTATTCTTTCAGCAATAAAACTCAACTTTTAGAAGCTTGGATTTTTGCTTCCTGATTCTGCTGGATTTACAAATACACTACTCCACCAAAACCGAACAAAGACTTCTCTTGGTTATAGTCTGGAGGCTACAGCCAGGCATAGGATTGACAAAATTAAATATATTACACCCATTCTGAAATTGGCTGCGACTGAGTTCCTGAATCCAATTCAAAGTGTTATTACCAGGATAAACAGCCTTAAAATGGCTTAGGATCTTGGTACTTATAGGATCACCTAATCCAGTAGAGTCTTACCCAGGAATTAGGATCAGCCAGGGAAGCTTTATTTGTGGTGCCTTGTGTTGCATCTGCACTGCAGAACTAATGCAGTTTTATACCATTCTAATTGTCATGGCTCAATACTATGGAATATTGGGGTTTGTAGTTTGCTGTGGCACCAGAGCTCTCTCACAGAGAAGGCCAAATATCTTGCAAAACTACAAACCCCAGGATACCACAGCACTGAGCCATGGCAGTTAAAGCAGTGCAAATGACATTATTTCTGCAGTGCAGATGGAGCCTCAGAGTAATATGGCTGTTGCACAAGGCAGGACTTTCACTGTAGAGGTGCCCTGGTTATGAAATTTCCTTCTTTCAGAGACTGAGTTGTATTTGTATCTATTTATACAAACTTTCAGGAAATAAGAAAGTGTTTAACGGACCTGTCTTTTACTGTGGCTTGTTTTTTTATTGCCTTTATTGTCTTTAATAGGAATTTTATGATTTTAGAAATGTTTAATTCCAGATATGTATAATTTATTTTCTCCTGATTGTAATTATATATATTGATAACTTGTGTTTTTAACAGTGTTTTATAGAACCTGTTATTCACCTACAGCTTCTGTAAGAAAAGGTATGGTATATGCTGGATAAATTACCATATTAATCATATAAACAAATACTCAGAAATACCAAATGCTTTGTATCTTTTAAAAACTAAAATCTCCAAATTTATAAATTCTCACAGTTTAACAATTCCTAAATTATTTAATCTAATAAATGTCATGTAGGAAGGTCAGGCTTGAAAATGAGGGTTTCTTTTAGCTACTGCCTCTGTGTGTGTATGTGTGTGTTGGATGCCTGCAATATAGAAGAAAGTCCATGACATGGAGTATAAACCAAAACGAAATGTCAAAAGTAATTGCAAACTCGTCTATAGCAGGGTGTTTTCTGAAAATTTTATTACTCGTGGCTAAAACTATTGTATCAATAAGAGAGCAGCTGTCTGGGATTCAGTGTCTCTAGTTTGTTATAAATATTCCAAGCAGCTTCTCTGAAATGTCAACTTTCTTATCATACATATGGCTCCCTCAAAAGATCTAGCAATATGCTTCTAGTTTTGTATTCTCATTAACCAACTTTTCAAGTTGCCCCATGACACTGCCAGAAGCAAAGTAGGCATTAATTAATATCTGTGTGCATTGCCTTGGTTCATTCAAGCCCCATTTACTACTGAATGGATGTTGGTTTCTGTAGAATTTCAGAAATTGAGGGATCATGTCAAAGATGATGACACTAAAGATCAATAATCCATTACAACTACTGATAATAACAAAAAAGAGCCAGCCCCTGTCCACTCTATAGATACAGATACAAATAATCTTTAAATTTTCTCTTTCAACTCTCTCCCATATCCTCCTTTTCCCTACCAGCTCAGTGAAGCAGTCGAGAGAAAATAAGAGATGAGCTCATAAACATCACCTAGGTAGGTCTCTTTCCTAAGGAATCTCATGGAACATTTCTCATCTTTCTAATATTTCTTTGCAACACTGCCTTTGGAGGGCTCAATCATTCTGTATTTCTGTTGGAAAATCAAATAAAAGTAAAGCCAGCATGGTGTAATGGTTTGAATATTGGACTAGGACTCTGGAGACTATGATTCAAATTCTCTTCAACCATGTTAAGCCACTGGGTGAGCTTGGGCAAGTCACACACTCTCAGCATCAGAGGAAGACAAAGACAATGCCCCCAAACAAATCTTGCCAAGACAATCTTGTGATAGATTCACCTTAGAGTTACCATAAGTCATAAACAACTTGAAGGCACACAATAGCAATCAACATTCCTCAATACTGTTTTCTGATTTAATTTCTGATTTCAAAGGTCTCATTCTGTAATTATATATTTCATTAAGAGAAAAAAAACATATCTGTCCTATCACAGTTTATAAGGTAACCCATTAAGGTACCTCCAAGATTTTGTTATCTCCAGCCTTGCTGCTCCCAACAACCCTTCTTGTAGTCTGATTTGAGGCATATATAGTGATGATAGTGCTAAAAATGCCTAGGACAACTTGGGGAGCAATGGTCCCTTATCCAAATCTGAATATCTGTATCTTAAAGAGCATCTTTTTCCATATTTACCTACTTGGATCAAAGAAGAAGTAGATGGATATAAGATACAGGGTCTTTTCTGTGGTGGCACCCCATCTGTGGAATGCCATCTCCAGAGATGTTTGCCTAATGTATTTATTATGGTCTTTTTGTCATCAGGTGAAATGCTTTTTATGCTTTTAGATCTTTGAACTCTGATATGACAGCCAGCATGACAGACTGGTTTGAGTGTTGGACTATGACTCTGGAGATCAGGGGCTGATTTCCTGCTCAGCCTGAAACCCACTGGGTGACCTTGGGCAAATCACATGAAGGTAATGACAAACCTCCTCTGCACAAATCTTGCTAAGAAAACTTGATGATAGGGTCACCATAAGTTGGAAACAACTTGAAGACACACAACAACAATGAAGGAGGAAAAGAGACTTGAGATATATATAAATGCTTTATTCTAAGAAGTAGCCCAGTGAAATTCAACTAATAAATATTTATGTGGCTTTCTTTAGAATTAGTTGAAGGGGAGGGACAGTACGCATACAATAGTAATTTTAAATAAGACATCAGATAAATAAATATAGGTTTCATGCACACATCTGATTCATATCAATTCATATATGTAATTAAAAAAAATCTATGAAAATGCATACACTAACCCCAAGAAAGCTTATTCTTATTTTCCATCAAGTCAACTTTGACTTATGGCAACCCTGCAAATGAGAGACCTCCAATATTCCCAATCAGGAATAGCCCTGCTCAGGTCTTTCAAAGTCAGGGCAGCTGTGGCTATATATATTGAATCATTCCATCCATAGTGCAGTCTCCCTCTTTTCCTACTACCTTCCATTTTACCAAGTATTATCATCTTTTGTAATGAGTCACACCATCTCATAATATGGGCAAAGTATGGCAGCTGGGACAAAGAGAGCTACACTTCAAAGCTATTTGAAAATAAAGCTGCAAGGATTTTAAAGAGATGTGTCTCCAAATCTTGCAAATGGCAACTGGTAGTAAAGCTTTGGAGTCTTACAGACTTCTTTGTCTTTTATGTGTCAAGTTCATTGAGAAGGAATTTAGAGAGTATAAGCAAATCTGAACTCGAAAGTAAAGGAATGATATCCAGAACTTCCTGTAGGCCTTGGGGGCCAGCATTCCAAGCCACAATATCCAGTCTCTTCTTTTTGTCAACAGAATCATATCATTTGGGAGGAAAAAAATATCCAAAATTTAAAAAAAATGGCTGTTTAAAGGAATGGTTGTTTTTATCTATGAAATTATTTAGACAAACAGCATCTTTCTTATTCTTGATATTACTAAGAATTACCCTATGCGAACCGTTATAGCTTTAGATTTTTGCCTTTTTTGTTTTAGGAACATCTGCATTGAGAACCTATATTCCAGTTGCATAGCTTGAATATATGCCAAAAGGTTGGTTGTGTACTGTGAAATCTTAAGTAAGTGTTCCAGTTTAAAAAGGAATTTTTATATACAGTATATACTAATGTATAAGTCTAGAAATTTTAGTCAAAAAGTTGAACCAAGTAACCTGAGTCAACTTATCCATAGGTCAGACTAAGGGGGGTTGCAGACTGCCAGAAATAGTGCAAATTGAGTCCATTTTTATGGTTAGTGTTAGTGTTAGGAAATCATGGGAACTTGGTTTTTTTCTGACACATTGAGCCTTCTCTGTCAGAGAGCTCTGGTGCCACAATAAAATACAGTTCCCATGATTCTCTAGCACTAACCCTAACCCTAAAAGTGGACTCAATTTGCACTATTTCTGGCAGTCTGCAACCCTCCTAAGTGCTGTACTTTAATTCTTATATAAAAAAAAGGAATCATTCCCTGGTGAAAGGCAAAACTGTAATCTGTCTTGGAAGCACTGACCCCCTACCCCATTCTCTCATTCATCCAAGCTTTAGTATGATCACAGTTATGTCTGATGGAATTTTGCAAGTTCTTTGGCATTGTTTTCCTTTGCTTCATCCTTTAGATCCTTTGTTACATGCCCCTAGGTTTTACCCTCAACCTATTCATAGATCATATCAATATCCATAATTCTGGCCCCAAAACATGTCCTCAACTTATGCATGAATATATACAGTAGAAAGAAGTGCTTGGTTTGATTGTCTGTTAACTGCTATAACAAAAAGAACAATGGATTTCATTAGAATCACTGTATCAAACTCTGTGTTATTATTTCTAGAATTAACTTATCTAAGATCACTTTCCAAAGCCATCTCTGCTCTTTGGTTGAAAGTAACAATTGTTTTTATATGTAACTATTTAAGACTAGCGCCATTTTAGACAGTTCACACATAAGAAAATCTGAAACATATATTGGGGATAAAACATTCTGGGACTGACTTCCCAATTAATTTGTCATCACAATCCAACCTCCACCCACACACATGAATGAATGAATGAATGAATGTAGAAAAATGTGGTATTGTCATAACTCATATTCTGGAATCTAAAAAATCAGAAACAGAGGAGTCAAATTGCCAGGTGTTTATGGCTTCTCTGAATCCAAGAAGCTGGGGGATGAAACAGTTGTGGCATTTAGGGTTCCTGTCCTCAGCAGGATTGGCAGATACCAAGGATGAACACCTTTCCTTTGAAGTCCTGAAAGAGATAAGGACAGGTATTGTAGTTGCCAGCATTTGTTAAATAGGAAATGATGACTCATTAAGCACATGATAGCCAGAGATGGCTACCTCTAAATCTCCCAGCAGCTCCCTAGAGTCTTTGTGGCTTGTAACCATTCTATCTCCACAATTGACTGTGCTCTTGGAATTTGTGTGCTCTTGACATTTTGGACAGGCTGTGATTGATGATTCTATGCCTTACTCCTTTTTTGGTTTCATTTGTCTGGATGATGGGTTTGGTGTAAGAACCTTGCTACTGTTCCTCTCATCTTGCTGGATTACCTATAACTGTCTTGGACTAGACTGGATTGACTACTCTACAGCTCTTTGCCTTACAGTCACCAGGCTCTGGAGTTACTTGCTGACTGTAGCACAGCACAGGTATTCAGGTAATGCAAGTAAGGATCTACAGTACTATACAGAAAACAATGTTTTTGTTCTCCTCTCTCAACTGCTGCCATAGTTTGAAAAATTGAAGGGGCAATATAGCATAATCTTATTTTTTGAATTATTTATGTCTTTACCAAGATGTTTTAAATATTGCAATGCAAATTCACATATTTGAAATATATAAACATTTGCCAGGAAATAGGTGTGTTGAGAAAAGGACTTTAAAATGGCTTACCTATAACTCTAAAATTCAAGGAGGCTTCCTTGTGATTGGGCGCTATAAATAAATTATTATTATTATTATTATTATTATTATTACAGCATTTTTAGTACTTGAATCTTACTGCCTACATAAATTAACAAATAAACAACTCCCTGAGCTGTAACCACTGTCATCAAGTGCTGCTAGGGAACAGCATTCTCATTTCACACCTTTACAGCTAATTCTTTCTATTTTAATTTGCCCTTTCTTTCTTGTACAAAAAGGAAAAAAAAGTAGATTGTTTTGCTCTGAATACACTTAAAGTTTTTTACTAGCCTCTCTGAAAACAAGCCTTCAGTTAGGCCCATGTGGAATATCCTAACTCAGATAATTTCCATATGGAACCTCTCACAGAATCACCCTATAATCGTGAATGCACACTGTCAAGAGAAATTTTACTTTTTCTATTGTGGCAGCCCAAAGGAGTTTTTCTATCTCCTTGCTGCCACCAATTTGTGATGGGTGAGACACAGCCACCCCACTACTTCACTTAAAATAGCCACCCACTTGTGATGGATCCTTTTAAAATTTTCTCTAGTCTTTGTATGAAAATGTTTTGAATGCTAGTAGTGTAGATATACACTCAACTGCAGACAAGCTTTTATTAAAATGAAAATATAACTTTATTTACAAGATGATTTAACCAATATTTTAATGATGGGTGAGGCAATTGTTCCTTCATGTAATGGTGTTACATGTTTCACTTCAAGATTTTATTTTCTTAGTTTTTACTTTGTCACAGTCACAGTTCCTCTTATTCCACTCTCCTCAGAGAATAATGGTTACTGTTTATTCAGGACCCACACAGAGTTCTTCTTCTGGGTTACTTTCCTTAAAACCCCTTTTTAAACCAGCCTCTCTGACTATTTCTATTCCACAGGATATTTTCCTACATTAACTCTCTCACTTGGCATTCTGTATGGGTTTTAAGTCCCTCACTTCTGGACTTTAACCTTATTCCACACTGGAACCCTCACAACAACTGTCCCTTTCACTTCCAACTGGCACTAGCTGACTATTTATCCTCTCCAGCTTTCAATTTGATTGGCTGACACCAGCTCGCATTCTATTGACTGTTGCTAAGACTGGCTCTATTCTGCCTTCTCTCCACACACCCATCCTGTATCCCTCCATTGTTGCTGTCTGACAATATATTTAGATTGATTGTAGAGATTTTTTTTTACATGTTCTGATCCAATTTATGAATCACTGATTTCTCTCAGTTATTTCCTAAACCACATTTTGAAGCATAAAAGAAGCAGGTGGTGTGGAAACAGTTTCAGCTTTTTTTTAAAAAAGCTTCTTTTAAATTTAGACTACAAGCATCATGGGGAAGCAATTTGTCCTATGGAGGAAAAATTCTGAAATCCAATATTTGCACATTCCTATACGAAATTTCCCAATCACTTTCTTTTAGGCTAACATGAAGAATACAACTTGACTATCCATTAGATTTTTGCACCTTTCCTATATTATAACACAATTCTTGGCCATTTAAGTATTGCAAAATATACACATATACATGTATTTTGGAATAGAATACAATTTAAATATGCATTATACTATGTATTCAACTTTAAAAAAATACAATGTGAGGCAGACCAATGTGAACCATCCCTGGTTCTTTATTTTACACAATTAAGCAGTAATAGTCAACCTTGTTGGCCTCAAGATTGTATTATGGACAGAATCCTCTTTGGTGACTGACACCAGCATAATTGAGGATTATATCAGTGCAAGTAGAAGTATTTTTATAGATGTTGTTCAAGGTGGCATTCAGTATCTCTTTGGACAGTGTGTTTTCCCTGCCTACAAAAAGGTAGGTGGATGGACCCTAGGCTCACCCTCACCCTGAGCCAAATGGCAACTTATTAACTACAGTGGTGCATCCAGGTGTAGTCTGACTGCCATTTCACAGTTGATGGGAAGGGAATATCCTTCACTTTATTCCTTATACCTTCACCTTATTCATTATATTTTATAGTTGTGCTTCAGGAAGCTAAGTTTCTGAAATGGAATTTTCAATGGAATTCAGAGGGGGAAATATCAATACTGCTTAGAAAGACATCATAACAGGTCTAGGAAAGAGAATTTTTTGCAATCCACTGACTTGGTTCTTTTATTCTTATTTTATGACAAATGAAGCACTAAGAGAAAACCACAAAGGGAAATTTCCATTTCAAAGCCAAGTCAAAAGAAAAAGCCCAACAAATGAAAAAGTAAGATGCTTGGTATTCTCCCAAGTGTCATGTTAGTCTGCTTGTAGAAATTTTGTCAAGGTGCCTGAACAACAGCCTTGTGACCATTCTGATTTGAGCTTCTGCACAATGGAATATCTCCATGCACCTCAATGACGGTGCCGAAATTTGAAATTAGTTGATTCATAAGTCGAGTAAAGTGAGGAAACCTATATACTTTTATTCTGCTGAGCCTACAATGACTGGAAACCACATATGGGAAAGACTCTGGAATTCTTTGTTGAAATGTTGACAGTCTATAAAGACTGGTTGTTTTGATGGGCATTTGAGGAATATGAATGATGCTCACTTTTTTTCAATAAACCCTAGTTTATCGGACTACAATTCCCAGAATCTCTGTTTGTTGGGTCATGTTAGCTGGGGTTTCTAAGCAATGAAGTCCAACAAAATCTGGAACCCTGATCTAATGTTTTGTATGCTTACTTGTATGGCCAATGATATTTTGGTTACTGATTATTAAAGGTTATTTCTGTTTTTTTTTGGGTGTTTGTTTGATGCCATCTCAAGTACATGAGTTGCTTGTATCCTATTAATTCTGGTGGATGAGGGGAACAATAGGCATTCCTGAAACTACCTCTTTTCTTGAACATTGAGACCCAACATATGCAGGAAACTTATGCTGGAACAGATGCCAAAGATAAGTCTTCACGGTGAAGTTCTATGCAGGCTGCAAACACTGCAAGGAAAAAACCTCCCACACAGGCAGCTGTCAGCAAGACACAAAACTTACAGACTCTCTATTGTCTCACAAGAAGGTTCTTTATTCTTCTGTTAACAAAGTGCTCTGCCAGTATCTCTATATACAATCACTCACACATGGGTATCCAACTCACCCATTTATATACAGTATCCCCTTCTGGGATATTAGTCCAATCCACTCCTGGGATGTCACCCAATTCACAGTCACCTGACTGATGTGACTCTGCAGAATTGAAATTTTTTGATTCAGCCCTCTGCCTAGTGTTGCATCAGCCCCCTGTGACTCAGGACTGTTCAAATGGTGACTCAGAATGGCTCCCAACTGTACTAAGGTAGCCCTCTCACCTTTGTCCCAGTTTCTTTGCCCCAGTCACATCTATGGAATTTTCTCTTCAGAGTGCATTTTACTCTGACATTTATATACTGTAACATAGTGGTTATCAGACTATCTAATGTGGGGGAAAGAAAAAAAAATTTCCCCAATGGGACAGGCTCCATACTTGTGCCTATTGGCAACAATTGTTTATTTCCAAGAAATTTGCCATGGACAAGCAATCAATGACTCAAGGACAAGCATCAGTCCAGAGATAACCACTTTCAGTAGCAGTAAGAAGACCAAGTCTGCTGCCACACTGAAGAATTAATGCAGTTTGACACTGTTTTAACTGTCATGGCTACACCCTATGCGATTCTGGGATTTGCAGTTTGTTGTAGCACCAGAGCTCTCTGACAGAGAAAGCCACATATTTCACAAAACTACAAAATGCAGAATTCCAAAGCATTGGGCCATGGCAGTTAAAGCAACGTCAAACTGCAATAATTCTGCAGGGTAAAGGCAGCCTTATTTTCAATCTGTGAAATTCGGTTCATGGTCATTTTAGCCAGAATATTGTTGATGACTTACACAGGTGTAAATACCATTGTGCAAGCAGTTATGCTTTCTAGGAGGTTGTCCAAGGGTAGTATCCTAGTCAGGGTTGTACAAGTGGTATAACCATTGCACAGCAAGCAAGGGTAAGTTGTTGCTGCCCAGTCTGCAATTGGTTCATAGAATCATAGAGTTGGAAGAGACCACAAGGACCATCCAGTCCAATCACCTGCTGTCCAGGAATAAATAATCAAAGTACCCCCAACATGTGGTCATCCAGCCTTTTAAAAAACAGCTGCACCACTCTTCAAGGCAGCACCTTCCCTTATCAAGTAGCTCTTACTGTCAGGGAGTTCTTCCTAATGTTGAGGTGTAATCTCTTTCCCTGTAGTTTGTATCCATTGATCCATATCCTGGTCTTTGGAGTAGCAGAAAACTAGCTTGTTCCACCCTCATATGACACCCCTTCAAATATTTAAACGTGGTTATCATGTAGCCCATAACCTTCTCTTCTCCACTCTAAACATACCCAGCTCCTATGTGAAGCCATGCCGTCTAGTATGTGGCCCTATGTCCTGGCTAGCTACACTGATGTAACATTATGCTATCTAACTGCTGAAGAGGAACTTGGACTCTCTCTCAACCTCATCTACCTTAATGTTATGAGTTTAAAGTGACTATTGCCATGATTTGGATTCCATGGAGAAAGGGCTTGATGCAAATGAAAGGAATTCTCAGACACACCTCCTACATTCTAGCATTTACTACAGTTCAACTGTGGATTATACTAATGATGGCCCTGGGCAGGTGAGAAATGTAGGACATCTTGCTAAGGCAAAGCAATGGGAGACATCTTCATCAGAATATCAGAAGTTATAGTCAGTAACTGTCTCTCAGCCTTCCAAGACAATTATCCTCATTATTGTTTGCTCTACAGAATAAAAGACACAAGTTGCCTTTTGAGTGAAAGACATCTCCATTCAGCTTCTATTCAACCATGATGGAAATGTAAATTATTTCAGTTCCCCTCTGTATTAAATAGCCTCTCATAACAGCTTTACTTGCGTCCCAAATTGTTTTTTCCTTCATTCCTTCTGTTTTGTTTTGTCTAAAAAAGTCCTTTAAAATTTCTTTCATCTTTCTCTTATATTCCTTATCTTGTATTATTGTGTCATTTAATTTCCATCTATACTTTTTCTTCCTCATTTCCTTAATCTCTAGCATTATTGGATTATGATCAGAAATTGTTCTCGGTAAGATCTCCATCCCATTAATCTGCGTTATCAATTCCTGCGAAACCAAAAACATGTCTATTCTTGAGGATGATTTATGACTTTCTGAGAAAAAGGTAAAACCATCTGTTTCTGGATATAAATTGGACCAGACATCTTTAAAATTCTGTTGTTCCATCAAATTCATAAAAGTAGACGGTAGTTTCCCTTGTGTCTTCGATTTTCCCTTTTGAGTAAGTCTATCTCTTTTTGGGTCTAATACTCCATTCAAATCCCCCAATAAAATGATACTATAGTTGTCTTTTTCAAATTTCAATATTTCTTGATTTATCTTCCTATAAAACTCAACTTGGTTTTCTATGGGACTATATATCCCAATCATCAGGTATTTCCTTTCATCCATTAAAATCTCCACACCAATATAATGTCCATCCTCATCATTTATGATCTCTTTTGCTTTATATTTATCTTGAATATATAATGCTATCCCTCCCTTTTTTCTCTCAGCAGCAGAGACAAATAATTGCCCAAATTTAGGGTTTTTCAAATACTTAATTTCTTGTTTCTTAATTTTTGTTTCCTGCAGGCAGATAATTTGTGGTTTTTTCTTTTGCAAATAATGAAATATTTTACTCCTCTTATATTTAGAATTTATCCCTTTTACATTCCATGAAATTATTTTTACATGATTCGCCATTTAAATCCTTTATAAAATTAATTTTATCTATCTTTTTCCTATTTGACCCAATTATTAGTCCTCTTCAATCTCAGATCCAATCTCTTCTTCATCCAAGTTCTCTTCTTCACCTGAATATTCACTTCCTTCTTGTGGCGTACCTCCTCCTCGATCCCCAGCGCCTAGCTCTATATCTCCTTCTTCTTCCTCTGTTTCAACTTCTGGGTCTCTTCTTTTTTCTTCTTTTTTTAAATCTGCTCTTGTTTTCATTCTGTCCTTCCTGGTTTCCTCCTCCTTCTTCAAGTCCTTCTTGGTAGATTTCAGTTTCCTTCAAAATTCTCTTGCTTTGTCAATGGAATTTATTCTTATTCTTTTTTGCTTAAACGTTAGTGTTAATCCTTCTATTCTGTCCCAAGAAAACCTAATTCCTCTCTTTACCAATTCTGAGGTTAAAAACTTGTATTCTTGCCTCCGACGCAAAATCTCCATAGGCACATCTTTAAAAATCTTAACGCTTTTTCCCTCTATGATTAAATCTTCCTGGTAACTTTTTTGAATTATCGCATCTTTATACTTCGATCTTATAAATGACACCAGGAAGTCTCTTGGTAAATTCTTCTCCCTAGCTATTCTTGAATTAATTCGAAAAATTTTGTCCGCATCTCTAGATATTTCTTCTTTAGGGACCTTAATAAATTCTGTCAAAGCCGTTATTATATTCTCATATAAATTTTGATTTAATTCTTCTAATACCCCTCTCAGCTTAAGGCTCTTTTCTCTATGACAGACCTCTTGTATTAAATTTAAGTTCTTCTCTCTCTGATGAGCATCCTTTAATTCTTGTGTTTCTTTTTTTAAATCCTCAGTATCTCCTTTTATAGTTTCCACCTCTTCTTTAATTCTGTCCATCTCCCCTGTGATCTTGTCTAACTTTTCTCCAAATCCTTCTAATTCCTTATGTAATTCCTCTTTAGCTTCTTTCCTAGATTGTCTCAGTTCAGCTTTCATTTCTGTTCTTAACTCTGATTTCATCCTTTGAAATTCTTCCAATAGTGTCTGCATTGGATCTTTATTCCCCGTCTCTATTGAGCCCCTCCTCTGTGTAGGAGCAGGTATATTTGTTTGTTTTTTCCCACCTGTTGCCATCTTATCAATCCTTATATTTATGATAACCTTATAACGTATAAAGTCAATATAAAACAATATTATATATATATATCTTTTATCAATTTTAAATAATTGCTTCAAATTATATATCTATAATCAATTTTCAGAATCCCCTCCGTCTACAAACAAAAACCTTCTAATCCCCACTCTACTTCACAGTTATTTAAAAAGAAACAATTATTAATTCAATATATATATCTAAATATTTCCTTTATACCCAATTTCGGTTTAACCACTGATTACCATTCACATAAGGGAAAGGACCAACATCCATATAGTCCAAACAGTTTTCTAGATGGAAACAGAAGGGGAAGTTCCCACCACAAATCCGGGGAAAGTGGGAGAAAAATTAAAAGGAAACAAATAGTTACTTATCCGGGTAGAGGGATCTTCTTTTTTTATTACTTTCAGTCTGTACAAATTACCCTCAATCTCGATGTCCCCTCCACCGTCCTCCTTCCGCCGCACCTTTCTTGTTTTGAAATCCTCTTTTTTTTCCCTTGTTTTAGAATCCTCTTTTTTTTCCCTTTTCCCTTTCTCAAAATCAAACTCGAAGTCTCCTCCCCAGTCCTCCTTCCGCCGCACCTTTCTTATTTTAAAATCCTCTTTTTTTTCCTTGTTTTAAAATCCTCTTTTTTTTTTCCTTTTCCCTTTCTCAAGATCAATCTCGATGTCTCCTCCCCAGTCCTCCTTCCGTCGTTCCTTTCTCTCCGTATAATGTTGCTTAATCTTATTATTACAACTTAAACATTAAACTTTTATATTTGTTTATTTTTGTCCAACTCCAATCACCAAACTTATTTGTATCACTCGTTGTCTCGTCCCCTGTCCTCCTTCCGTCGTATCTTTCTTTCTTTCAAATCTCCCCGTTTAAATTTTTAAGAGAGTCTCACTGCCCTATTTGGTTACAGCCAGCTATAAATTCTTATTTTGATCTCGTTTCCACTTCCGCTGTTGCCGTTAAAGAACTATCATCACTTTCTCTGTTGCCGTTAATAGCCGTTGCCGCTTTTTTTTTTTCTCTGTTGCCTTTAACAACAACCAGTCGCCATTTTCTCCCCGCACCGGCTTCACTTTCACTGTTACTATTAATAGAAAGCGTTCGCCATTTTCTCCCAGCGCTTCCCTTAACTTAACTTCCCTTAACTCTAATGGTTACTTCTTCAACTTTACGGACTTTATAGTCCAGTTAAAAAAGAGTGGGGGGAACGGGGTTTTTATTCTCCCTTTCTCCCCAATCTACTCTTCTGTGGTAACTGATCGCTCCACTTTTAAACTCTTCCAGCCCGGTACAGATGTTACTTCATTACTCGGGCTTTTGTATAAAAAGTCTTTCCAAATCCGATAATTATGTAAAACCAAGGTCTTCTTCTTTCCTGCAAGAATCCTCTTATGGATATATCAAATGTACTCACAATTTCCGATTTCTAACAGTCCGCGATGTTCATCTCCTTCTTCTTCTTTAAAAAAGCGGTGGCAGGGCTAAATGCCCGAAAGCGCCCAGACATGGCTGGCTGCTCTTCGAGTCGGAGCTTTTCCCAACTAAATGCCCACTTCTGGGAATTCTATTGGGTCCACTTCGACTCCAAACGAGCCCCAAATTGATCCGCTTCACTCCCGTGAAGCAGATACTAGGGGATCCTACAGTCCCCTCTTCCGCGCCTGGTAATCCAGTGGAAAGGTATTCACACTGGACCAGTTGCCATGCCATCCCGCTGGAAGTTCTAAAACTAAGAGATGGGAAACTTAAAAAAATTGAAAAAGAAATGAAAGAAGTGGAAGGGAAATTAAAGGCGGATCCGACAAATGATGTGTTGGATAAAAGAATGAAATGGTTAAAAAAAAGAATTTGATGATATCATAACAGAAGAAATAGCTAAGAAGATGAAATTTATAAAGCAAAGGAACTTTGAATCATCAAATAAAGTTGGGAGATGGCTTTCGTATAGATTAAAGAAAGAAAAACAAAAAAGGCTGATTACAAAGATAAAGAAAGATGGGAAAATACACCACTTGCAAGAAGAGATCCAAGAGATATTTCAAAATTATTTTTCTAAACTATATGACAAGGAAGTAATTAATAAAGAAGAAATTAAGGAATATTTGGAGAAACAGGAAATAAGGAAAATTTCTATTGAACAACGACAAATTATGAATGCGAAATTTACAGAAAAAGAGTTGGAAATGGCGATAGGGAAACTTAAGAATGATAAAGCTCCAGGTCCTGATGGATTCACAGTGCAATATTATAAATCATTTTATGAAGAATTAAAAATACCTCTTTTGGAAACTTTAAATAAGATAACATATGATGGAATTCCGGACACATGGAGGAAGGCTAATATTTCTCTAATCCCGAAAGAGGGGAAAGATGAAATGGAAGTTAAAAACTACAGACCGATATCATTATTGAATACGGATTATAAAATATTCGCTTTGATTTTGGCTGAAAGATTGAAAAAAATATTAGTAAATTTAATTGAAGAAGAACAAGTAGGATTTCTCCCAGGAAGACAAATAAAAGATAATTTGAGAACTATATTAAATGTAATTGAGTATTATGAAAAGAATAATGAGAAAAAAATAGCTTTAATGTTCCTAGATGCAGAAAAAGCATTTGATAATGTGAATTGGACTTTTATGTTTGAGCTGATTGAAAAGATGGACATGGGGAACAACTTTTGTAAATGGATTAAGGAAATTTATAAGGAACAAGCAGCAAAATTAATCATAAATGGGGATTTGTCGGAAGAAATTAAAATAACAAAGGGAACACGACAAGGATGTCCACTCTCGCCACTCTTGTTTATAATGGTTTTAGAAATATTGTTAAATAATTTGAGGAAGAATAAGCTAATAAGAGGTTTAAGAGTGGGAGAAAGAGAATACAAAGTAAGAGCATATGCAGACGACTTAGTTTTGATTTTGGAAGATCCCTTAACGCAATGGCGATCAGTAATGGAAACACTTCAAGATTTTGGAAAAGTAGCAGGTTTTAAAATAAATTACGGTAAAACAACAATATTGACAAAAAATATGAAGAATATGGAAAAGATGGAATTAGAAACTAAGACAAAGTGCAGCGTGAGGAAAAAAACAAAATATTTGGGAATATAGATTACAAATAGAAATTTAGACTTATTTGAGAACAACTATAAAACAAAATGGGCAGAAATAAAAGAAGAAATGAATAACTGGTCAAAATTAAATTTATCATTATTTGGCAGAATTGAGGCAATTAAAATGATGATTTTGCCTAAGATGAACTTTTTATTTCAATGTATCCCGGTTATACATAACAAAAAACCATTTAATGAATGGAATAAAGATTTAAGGAAATTCATTTGGAAGAGTAAGAAAGCAAGGGTGAACTGGAAGACTCTGACAAAAAGTAAGAAAGATGGAGGAAGAAACGTCCCAGATTTAGAGTTGTATCACAAAGCGAATGTATTAGATTGGATATCGGACTGGATAACTTTAAAAAGAAAAGAAATATTGGAATTGGAAGGTTTCAACAATAGATTTGGGTGGCACGGATATTTATGTTATGGGAAAGAGAAGGTGCATAAAGATTTTAAACATCATGTGATTAGAAGAGCTTTATTAACTACTTGGAATGAGATAAAAAATAAAACTTATAGAAGAATACCTTTATGGACTTCACCACATGAAGCTTTTCATGCAAAATGGACAACAATTCAAACTTGGTTGAAGTATAAAGAAATTATGATTATGGGGGAAGATATGGAACCAAAAATTAAAACGATAGAGGAATTATCCAAGATAGACCCAAGTATACAATGGTTTAATTATTTACAGCTAAAAGAAAGATTTAAAATAGACAACAAACTTTATGGCTTTGAAAAGGAATTAACAGAAATTGATAAAATAATGTTGCAACCGTCGAGGAAAAAAACAAGCAAGTTTTATAAGATTTTACTGGAAATGCAACAGGAAACAGAAATAATTTCTGAAAATATGATTAAATGGGCAACGGACATTGGCAGAGTTATTAGTGTGGAAGAATGGGAGAAAACTAGAAAGAAAACAGATTTACAAACTCGCAAGATTTGAAAGAAAACTTTTGGAAAATGGAGCAGAGATGGTACCTGACACCTGCTAGAATAGCAAAAATTTACAAGAAAAAAGAAAAAGAATGTTGGAAATGTAAAAAGAATGTGGGTTCATGGTACCATGTATGGTGGAAATGCGAGGAAATGAAGAGGTTTTGGGAAAAAATACATATAAACATACAGAACATTTTAAAAATTAAATATGAGTTAAGGCCAGAAATTTATTTATTGAACATGACTTGTAAATTAGAATCAAATATAGAGAAGAAATGGGGAAATGTGATTATCTATATGGTTACAGCGGCGAGAATGGTGATTGCTCAAAAATGGAAACAACGAAATATGCCGACTGAACAAGAATGGTTGATAAAGTTATTAGAAATGAAAGAAATGGATGAATTAACCAAAATATTAAAAAATGGTGATAAGGAACTGATAAAAGAAAAATGGGCTCCAATTGAGATGTATATAAAAGAAAGATGGTATAAATAAATAATCGAAGATAAAGAGTTTGAGTAATAAAGTGAATATAGTTCTAGCAAATGTAATTAAGATGTGAAATATTAAGATGGAAAGGTTAACAATAGTTTTGTTTAAATAAAATGTACTCATAATAATCCGAACTAAGGGAAGTTATGTAAATATGTGAATACAATTATAGATAGATAATAACAACTTTTTTTAATGTATTGTAAATACTGTTTTAAATAAAAATAAAATGGAAAAAAAAAAGGAAATGTAAATTATTACATTTGCTTTTTTTCCCCTTATAGAGAAATGTAAGTTAACTGAAATGGAAGTTCTAAAGATGATATGCAGATTTCTGTTTCTCTGGAGAAAAACATCTAAGTAGCATCTAATGCATTGCTTGGAATAACAGTGACGATGAATATTAACAGTATATAAACAGGTCTTGTAGCACTTTTGAGAATAACTGAAAGAAAGAAGTTGGCAGCATGAGTTGTCATAGACTTAAGGGGGGTTGCAGACTGCAGACTGCCAGAAATAGTGCAAATTGAGTCCAGTTTTAGGGTTAGGGTTAGGGTTAGTGCTAGGGAATCATGGGAATTGTTTTGTTTTTTTCTGAGACATTGAACCTTCTCTGTCAGAGAGCTCTGGCGCCACAATAAAATACAGTTCCCATGATTCCCTAACCCTAACCCTAAAAGTGGACTCAATTTGCACTATTTCTGGCAGTCTGCAACCCCCCTTAAGTCTACTTCTCTGATGCATTTGGATGAATGTTAACCATATGAATAATTATGATTGTTATACTAACCCAGGAAGGAAAAATAAAACATCAGTTCAGTTGATGACAAAGAAAATAACTAAAAATAGTAGGGAATGTAACTTTTTTATTTTGATGAAGGATTAACATTCTCAAGTCTGGTGTGGATGGCTTAGATAGAGCTGTACAACTTGTAACCCACCAATTCAAGCATGGCCCATGAGAACTGCAGCCCACATGTGCTCTTCTACTGCTTAGGACTATAAAAAAAGGTTTACTATTCATAAATAAACATACATAACAAGCTAGTAGCATGTTCTTATTTCAGTACTATGAATTCTTAATAAGTAAGAATAATGAACGTGTGAACTGAATGAACATTAATAATGAACTTGTGAACTGAATGAAATTTTCTCTCATTCCATTTTGGATTCTGCACACATAGTAGCTTTTTTTTTTTTTTTTTAAGAAAAGGAAATATGAAATCAAGTCACAGATTTCCTACCTCTCATCTAATGGAGCCATTATATCCCACATATTAATACAATTGTTTTGCTTTAGAGTATTTGAGCAATCTTCAGATTCATGTGCTGGAAGGGAAACAGAGTTCTTGGTCAGAGTGGATGGAGAGTGGATGTGGAGCTGCTGGAATACTGAAAGGAATGTGGAGATCATCTTTAAAATACAGAAGCTGAGAACATTTAAGATTAGGTTTCAGTATATTTAAGAACAGGACTGTTGAAGTGCTAGTTTTAAATCTTTAAATGAAAACTCTTATCCCTGGCCATGTCAAGATATATAAAGAAAATATTGTGGACACTTTGTATCTACTATCACTACTGGCAGATTTAAGACATGGTTGTAATTCCTGCACCCCCACCCCCACCTGAACAGGATCAGATGCTTCATAACCTTTTCAGAAACTAGGGAGGTGATTCAATTTTTTCTTTCTTACATCAAAGGCTACAGACAAAATCATTTCTCCGCTGGTGGAGAAAATCTAAATGGTACAACCATTTTAAATGGGAAAGCTGGTTCTTTAGTTATACAACACCCACAAGACATTTCACAAACCATAAATGAAACAGCTCTGTTTCTAAAGCACCTTTCAGTTATGTTAGGTTAAGAGGATGATACCTCTAAGTTTGTAAGACCCTTTCATCAGGCATACCAATTTTTTAAAAAGGAAAACATCTCATTTCACTCATTATAAAAACTCTTTATAGTCCCAGTAGGACATCTAATTCATTTTATATTACAGATATGGAGAGTTCCTCATCAACTTTCATCAGGGAATGTGGGAGCTAAACACTACATAGGAACATAAGCACAGTCATTCTGAATCAAATCAATGGTCCTTCAGTTTGTTTTTAACAGAGTTTTTGGCAGCCCTCAAACAGAACAATGGAAACTCCTTTGTTTGTTGTCTCCATCATCTGGTTACCTAGGAATGCCTTCCTCAACTTGGTGCATTCCAGGTATCCAGGAAAACATCTCCCTTCAATTCCATTGGCCATGATGGTGGTTGTAGTCTAAAATATGGATTGGTGCTCCTCAAAGTGCCAGTCTATGGACCAGTGCTGGCCCACAAACCATCTGCTGCTGGTTCCTGAAGATGTTCCAAGAAAGAAAGGAACAAATGCAGACAATACATACATGTTACTGGTCCCTTACACACAAGAGGAAAACAATTGCCAGTCCTCCACATCAGGTAGTTTAAGAAACACTGATTTAGAGGATACAGGTAAGAGAAGGTTACTATGAGATATGCTGCTTCTATATATGGAGACTGAACACCATCATTGTGGTTAATAGCTGTCAAGGACCTCCATGGCTCCTCCATTAAAGTATCAATGTTTCTGAAAGGTGCTCTACTACTGAGCATGACCAATGTCTTCTACCAGTCTATTTTTGTGCAGGGGCTTAACTTACAGCAATTCTTGATGCCAGGAAAGAATGTTGTTTTCTCCTCAGGCCATGTGTGTATTGGGCATGTTTGTAGAAACCTTCTGAAAGACTAAAAATCCCCATTAAACTGTTCAGAAAAGTGAAAGTCAGCACACTGAAATAAGAGGCATTCATTATGGAAAGCCAACAACCGGGAATATTTCTAAACATGAAAAGGAGGACATAAAAGTGCTCTTTCAAGTGTGTTTCTCTCAGCTGCAGCAAGCAAATCATCTCTGGGTTCAATTACATGCCTGTCAGGCCTGAAGTGGAACCAACCACCATGCCAGGATAATGCAGCTGTGACAATTCCCTGTCTGCATTAATATGAACATCTTGTTGGCAATTGACAATCTCAGACTGCACTGGGACTCCCTGATCTTTTCCTTTTCTTCCCTCTCCTGTCAACTGCATTCCCCTATCCCTTGCAATCTTGATTGGTTTATAAATAAAGGATCCTCTATGTACTGAAGTATCTTCCAATGTAGAGATTTGGAGTGTGTGTGTTAAAATTACACTCCATTTTATATTTAGTTACTTTCCCAGAAATGGGATATGAACAGTGTTTCCTTTAACAGCAGCAGCAGCAGCAGCAGCAACAACAACAACAACAAAGAATGCTTGCTAATTTTGCTAACAAGAAGTTAAAATGCAAAGGAATCTTGTAGTGTCTATGAGACTAAAGGGGGTTGCAGACTGCCAGAAAAAGTGCAAATTGAGTCCACTTTTAGGGTTAGGGTTAGGGTTAGGGTTAGGGTTAGGGTTAGGGTTAGGGAACCATGAGAACTGTATTTTATTGTGGCACCAGAGCTCTCTGACAGAAAAGGCTCAATGTCTCAGAACAAAAACAATTCCCATAATTCCCTAGCACTAACCCTAACCCTAAAAGTGGACTCAATTTGCACTATTTCTGGCAGTCTGCAACCCCCCTAAGGGCCTCTACAGACAGGCCCTTTGGGCCATCCAGGAGGCAGGAATGGGGAGGGGCAGCCGCACACCGGCTGCCTCAACCCCTCCCTGAAGACGTCCTGAAGCCATGCACTGTTATGCACAGTGCACGGTGTCAGGACATCCTTTTGCCGCAGCTTTTTGACATGCTGCACCGGAAGGAGCACTAAAGAGCCACACGCTGGCTCTTAGGGTGCCCTTTTTGCTGGCTCTGAAAGGAGTGGCATTTTGCTGCTCCTTTCCGAGGCAGCAAAAGGGAGGATCGGGGCTGAGGCATCCGGAAACCTCAGCCTCGATCTTCTGCTTCCTGGGGTGGCCCAGGGCCACCCATCTGCATCCCCCCCCCCCCCCCCCCCATAATGTGGAAAGAAGTTGTAGCATATGCTGTGATTGACTGGCCTGAACAGACTGCCAGATATAATGCATCTTGAGACCACTTTAACTGTCCTGGCTCGGTGCTAGGGAATCAAGGGAACTGTATTTTTTTTCTGAGACATTGAGCCTTCTCTGTCAGAGAGCTCAGGTGCCACAATAAACTACAGTTCACATGATTTCCCTAGCACTGAGCCAGGGCAGTTAAAGTGGTCTCAAGTGGATTATTTCTGGCAGTCTATTCAGGCCCTTGGTCTACTTCCTCAGATGCATGGAGTGAAGAATTTTAAGAGTGGATAAGAATGTGATTCAGGTAAGATATTTTTCTTTGCAAACTATGATAATATGGTTGACATCAGCCTGCTACAAAAGCTTCCCTCATATAAGGACCTGCTCCCTTTGCTTTCATGACTCCCACCCTTTGTTTTCCTTTATTGGAAGTCCATATGGCTTCCAGAGAGTCCCAGGTTAGAAAATTGGTCCCTAGACCTACTACATTTGTCCACTCTTGTGATAGATTATATTCCTGCGGTTCTACTTTAACTGCCATAACAATTTCTTGTGGAAACTGGAGTTTGTAGTTTGGAGAGGTATCAGAGGAACCTGAAATTTCTACAGACCTCCTCCATAAACTGTTAACCCCAGGATTCCATAGGATGTACCCATGACAATTCAAGTAGATTCATAGTGCTATAATTGTGTAGTGTGGTAAAGGTGCCTGATCTAAAACATAAAGGAACCACAAAAATAATGTCTAAGTACATGGGGGATGCAGTGACTTAGTGGTTAAAATGCCAATTCTGATGATCAAAGGATCAGAACATTGGCAGTTCAAGGCCCAAGTGTTGCATGATGGGATGGGCTCCTGTCACCAGTCCCAGCTTCTACCAACCTAGCAGTTCAAAAGCATGCAAATGCAAGTAGATAGATAGATACCACTTCAGTGGGAAGGTAACAGCATTCGGTGCAGTCATGCTGGCCACATGATCACTGGAGTAGTCCTCGGACAATGCTGGCTCTTCGGCTTAATAACCGAGATGAGCACCACCTCCTACAGTCAGTTACAACTAGATATTCATGTCAAAGGACTACCTTTTTACATGCAACATGCCAAAGAACATGGTCAACATGTGGAATCAGATTGAAGTCAGGGATTCCAAAAGTGTTTCTGAATATTTAGCATGCTGCCCAGAGGACTTTCGTTACTGAAGATTTAAAAGTAGAATAAATAAGTAAGCCAACTTCTGGACAGCCACACATTCCCCAACCCTGCTTGACATTCCCTGCGCATACATGCCACTCTGGTCCTCCCACCCACGTGCTGCTCTGTTTCCCCCATGTACATGCTCTTTCCACACATGCTGCCCCATCCTTTTCCTCATCAGGAAAAGGATGGACTGGATTAGGGACAGGGAGCGTGTGCCATCCCCAGAAACCCCACCCCCGGAAACCCCACCAGAAGTCCTGCCCTTGCAGAAGTTCCACTCCCCCAGTAGTTCCACCTCCCACAACAGGTGTCACCTGGTGCAGGAATACCACTGGCCCCATTCCTTGCTTTATGTGTGAACCCAGGTCACATGTGCAAGGGATGAAAGGCTCTTATGGATACAACTAGCATCTGGAAGATAGAATTTTTTTTTCTATATCAATTCCTCAAAACCAGAGACCAAGAACAGCAGATTAATACCAATGCTTATAGACACAAATACCCACCTATCCATTTCTCCCTCTCTTCAAACTAAGGTTGCAGAGACAAGGAACCCAACACAAATACACTAATGTTGTTAGCTTGGCTAACAAGTGTGTCTGACTGTGACGATGTTATGCTGGCATTATCTCTGGTTAGCAGCTGTCAGCATAGTAAAATGACAGGATCCAGTTGTCAGGGTGCTTATTTTCTGAATATATAGCTCCTTGATAAGTTGAAGTAATCATTGTGAGAGTGACTATTATTTCTTTTCACCTTCCTTTGCTTTTTTACTCTTTGTTAAAAGGGAGGTCCCTTGCATTATGTTCCATTTACATAACACTCCATTTTCCTAATGAAAACCTTTACAGTGTGTCTTGTTATAAATTGAAGCAACATTAAAGCATTCAAACAAGCTTACAACTAAAGCAAATGCTGATTTCAGCCTATACATACAGTGGAAACATTTTCTTGGGATTGCCAGGTAAAAGAGGGGAGTATTGGAAGAAGTTGTTTAAACTAGAAGCTGGTGCACTCCAGATTCTAATTTTTTAATGGTTGGGATCTAATGTGGATTGTAATCAAAGCATGGGTAGATATTTCAACTGACTCCATTCTACTGCTTTTAAATGTATTCATGAGATTGTGACAATGCATAGCAGCCTAATCTAGCATGGAAATAGTGCTCAAGAGGATAAAAAGAAAATTGTTTTATGTTCAGATTCATTCCCCCCCCCCCCCAATCACTTAAGCTGGATCCCTTGCATGCTTAATTTTATTATTTCATGGAATCAGATAATGCTTTCTTAACAGGGAGGGGAAAACAGAGTGAAAATTTCTGCTAATTTGAATGTTTTCTGCTTTTAAAGAACATGTGACTCCACTTCTTAGGATCTGCATTTAAGAACTGTCACCACAATAATAAAGAATGCCTTTCATCAGAACATCTTTATTCAGCCCTTGTACAGGTTGCCATGGCTAAGCTTATGGTTACTAGCTTTGTATCTTTCTGGATTGATCCACAAGGCTACATTGACAGAATCCCTGAAGACAAGCACAAAAAGAATTCCTTCTTAACACATTTGAAAATAGAATGCAAGCGTCACCAGTTGATACTTCTTGTTTTTGAATCATATATATAATCTTATCAGATGTGATACATTATACATAGAGTGGACCCTTAGTATCTGTTGGGTTTGGTTCCAGGACCCCCCCCCCATTAAATACAATGGCATACCAATATGGTGTCTCTTATATAAAATGGCAAAATTAAGGTGTGTGTGTATATATATTGAGAATCTTCATTGATCAGAACTGGTTCAGCACAATCCTGATTCAAATCCTACAACAACTGTCTAATCCATTCAATCTCAATAACTAATTCTGATAACGCTGCAAACTCTGCTTCACTTGTACTTTGTGCTACATATCCCTGTTTTCTACTTCTCCAAACAATTGCACTCTCTCCAAACTTGACCAACAAACCTGTCACTGACCTTCTGTCACGTAGCTCTGAAGCAAAAGAACTATCCACAAAGCATTCAAGTCCAACCTGACTGTTCTATCTTCAGTTTTCTATCCAAGCTACCTTTCAGGTATCTCACCAAATGTTTCACTGATGTCCAATCTTCAACCTTCGGACAATTTGTCTTTCTGCTAAGCACACCAATGGCAAATGAAATGTCAGGCCACGAATTATTAGCTATAAACATCAAACTCCCAATGAGGCTCCGATACAACTCTGGTTTTCCAAACTCTCTAGTACCTTCATCATTTACATATCCAACTGACATAGGACTTTTCACTACTTTTGCATCCTGCAATCCACACTTCTCTATCAAATTTTCAATCTTTTTCTGTTGACTTAATAAACAACTGCCATCCTCAGTCCATTGCACTTCAATTCCAAGATAGGATCTGAGAGGACCTAGATCTTTCATAACAAACTTCTTTGACAACTCCTTCCTCACTGTCTGAATCTTCTGTTTTGACTTAGCTGACACACATAAGTCATCAACATAAATCACCAATGTCATATCTCCCTTTGTGTAAACACACGTGTCAGCAATGCTGCATTTGTAACCAAGCTTCACAAGTTCCTCATGAATGCAAAGATTCCAACTCCTAGCACTCTGTTTCAAACCATGCAAAGCCTTTTTCAACTTTTACACCCTTTTGTCACTGTCTTGCTGAAATCCCAAAGGTTGTTCCATGTACACAGTTTCCTCAAGACAAGCATTCAAGTATGCAGTCTCAAAGACAAAATGCTGCACCAACTGACCCCTCCTTACTGCTAAAGCCAAAATCAATCTCAGACTCTCAGGCTTTGCTGTTGGAGAAAATGTTTTGTCAAAATTTTCAAATCTCTGCTGTGCAAATCTCTTTGCTACTAAAATAGCTTTGTATCTCTGACTACCATCAGGCATCAGCTTTCTTTTGTACACCCATTTGCAGCCAATCACCTTGTGATTTGTAGGCCTATCAACAATTTCAAACACCTCTTTATCTGTCAAAGACTTGAACTCCTGCTCCATAGCAGACTCCCATTTCAACCTTTCCTCATCAGGACAATTCTGCACCTCTTTGTAACTTTCAGGTTTATCAACCACAACTGTGCAAGCCCTAGCTTCCTGCACAACAAAACGGTCTGAAGGTTTTTGAACTCTTTGGGTGCAGCGTGGGATGAAGACTTTTGTTCTACCTTCCTCATCCTCAGTGTCAGAACTTGTGTGAGGCTCCCTATCCCTGTGTCTCTTGCTTTCAGTCATCCTGGGTGCCTGTGGCTGGGTTTGTGTTGTCTTATCTGATGCGCTTGCTAGACTGTCTGAGGAAGCTGACTCCTGTTTCACCACCTCTCCATTTCTGGCAGGTGTTCCTAACTCCCTCAATCTCAGAAAAACTTCTTCGTTGGAGTGCACATTTTCCCAACCCAAATGTTTCTCAAAATTTGTGCTTCTTGAAAATAATATCTCCTTATCTCTAAGGAGAAACCTATAGCTATTCCCAGAATAACCCACAAACATCAATCTTCTCCACTTGGGCTGATTTTTCTTTCTGAAAGCAGCTGGCACATAGACATTTGCATATTGCCCAAACACTCTAAGGTATTTCAAATTAGGTGCTCTTTTGTAAAGCATGTGATAAGGAGTGTTCTTTACAGCTGAGTTCCAAGTGCAGTTTGCCAGAAAGTTGGCTGTAAGAATCGCCTCCCCCCCAGAGATTCTTAGGAGCATTTGCATCTAGCATCATGCAATTTTTTATCTGTTTCAAGATGACTATTCTTCGTTCCACAAGCCCATCCCCTTCTTCCTTAGCCAATGTTCCAAAGTGTGAGACAAGAATTCGCCTCCCCGGTCTGTAGTCAAAGACCCCACTTTGTAATCAAATTCCCTTTCAATCATGTTCACCCATTCTTTAAATCTTTCTCCTGTTTTACCCTTCTCTTTCAGAAGCTTCACATAAGAAAACCTGGTGAAGCAATCCACAATCACCATGAAATATTTGCTGCCCCCTAGTGTCGCAACCATGGGACCAGAAACATCACAATGCACAGCCTCAAACAAACGTTTGGCTATAAATCTGCTTTGCTTTGCCACAGGATAAGCTTTCAACTTAATCCTGCTGCAAACCGAGCACTCCAGGTGATTTGAACAGGGTGACATTTTAAAATCTGAACAAATTTCCTCCAGCTTCACAAGACTTTTAAAACCAACATGACCCATTATTCTGTGAAAATAATGAATACAGTTTGAATGCAAAGGCTCATTTTGTACAACTGCACATTCTGCCTTATCTACCATGTAGTACATTTTGTCTTTCTTTACAGCTTTTGCACAAACTTCCCCATCTTTGGAAATTAAGCATTCCTCCCCCCACAAAAAGCAGTGTATACCCTTCTGTGGTCAAAGCAGACACACTAACTAAACAGTTTTGTAATTTAGGCACACACAAAACATTATCAAAAGTTTTACCAAACCCAGGAATGTAGACAGTTCCCATTTCATGGGTTTCTCTTGCTGCCCCATCAGTTAGAGCAACAGAGTTCACTGTGGAGGGCTTCTTGCTTCTGAGTAGCTCAGGATCATTTACCATATTTGCGGTGGCACCAGAATCAAGGATCCAACTTTGACTCACTGCATGTTGAGTCACACTGTCACAGCCTTGAGTAACAGCTGCAGTTCCTTTGTTTCCCCCAAAGGGATGTGGTTGGTGTTGATTCCTCTTCTTGTTGTCTGCTGCAAGCTTCCTGCAGTCCTTCCTTAGATGACCTGCCTTCTTGCAGTAATAACAAATCTTTCCTCTGGAAATAGCTGCCTTTTCAGTCTGCATTTCTCTGGATGCTCCCTCTGTGGCATTTGAAGACTTTGAAGCTGCAGATGCCTGCTTGTGTTGCTCAGCTTCAAACCTTCGGCGTTGGCTTTCCTCCATGATTCTAGAAGCCATGAGCTCCAAAGTAAGTTGTGCTTCAGGCACACCTTGCAGATCATGCAAAATATTATCAAAATTAGCTGCGATGGATCCCAAAGGAATGTAAGCTTTTTGTTGATCTGAGATATCCACGCCTCTCATATGAACTTGGGCAAATAATTCCCTCATCACCTCCAGATGATTTTCAGGAGACTGGTGTTTCTCCATTTTCTGCCCATATAATCGCTTATACCACATTATTTTGGCTAGCGTTGAAGCAGACTGGTGGATGTCCCTCAGGGTATTCCATATGTCCTTAGCCACAGATATGCCCCTTACATGATTTAATTGAGCTTCAGAAAGAATGAGGTGAAGAGTAGCAACAGCTTTCTCATTTTTTTCTGTCTCAGCTGGAGTGGGTGCCAGAGAAAGGCCTGGATCAATAGCCTGCCAAAGATTCTCCCAAATTAATAATGCTTTAGAATACACACACCAAGAGATGTAATTTTCACTTGTCAGCTTTGGAAATTTAGTGACATCTATGATGAGTTTCACTTGTGACACAAAGAGTCTTTAAGTAGCTTGCCACACTCCAGCTATTTCAAAGAACACTGTCTCTTTAAATGCTCAGGCAAGAACGACCGTTCCTCAAAAAGCCTGGACATTCAGCCAGCCAGCAGACAGCTTCTTTCTTTTAACTCATGCAGATAAGCAAAGCATTACTCACAGCTCAAGTTGCAAAACTCCAATGTGTGGAGGACAGCTCATCTCTGCTCCCCTTCCATGGTGCTGAAGATGTGTCTGTGAGGCCATAAATCCAGCTCTCACAGGAGACACCTGGGCCCATAACCCATTGCGGTTTGGTGGAGTAGTGTGCTTGTAAATCCAGCAGAACCAGGGAACAAAAATCCAAGCTTCTAAAAGTTGAGTTTTATTGTGGTTGAAAAAAATAATAACAACATGCAAAGTAAAATACAGTCCACTATAGGATCACATCTTGCTGATTTGGCTAAACAAGAAAAATGCTACAGATCCATGTTTCTAGATCTTAAGGCTACATTGTAAAGCAATATAAACATATTATAGATCCATTGCGAGAAGTAAAGAGAAAAAAAAGTGTGATCCAAAGGAAGCAAATAATAATAATATCAATGCCACACACAGAGTTTCTCAGTCCATCCCCTCTCCACCTTTTTGGGTGTTAACCTTCAGGTTGATTGGATGATCTGTATGTGACGTATGCTAACCCAGCCTCTTGTTGTTCATCCTCCACCATGTGATCTACTTTCCCATACCAGCCTTTATTATTGTTTTCTTATGTAAACAATTATGATTTCCCATCTATGCTTCTCTATTGTTTTGTCTCTCTGGCCACCTGAACTGAGTTGTTTGTGCTTGCCAAGAAACTGTTCTCAAATGGAAAAATACAGACACACACATCTCTACATTCACCTTTGACTGCATAGCCCATCTATATTCTGACAATATATGTATATATATATGTGTGTGTGTGTGTGTGTGTGTGTGTATATATATATATATATAACTTTCAAACTTTGTATGGTTGAATCTGTGGATAGAATTTGTTGATATGGAGGGCTAACTATATGATTTTCATAAGGAGGGCTGGTGCCTTGTTATAAGAAGTATCCGCATGGCTGTTAACACCATTTTGTTTAATTCAAAGACAGAATGGTCAGTATCCTGTTGCTGTCCTACACTTGCAGAAGGTACCCTATGGAAGCGGTTGTCCAGTGTGGAATGCCTACATTTAGTACAAGGTTGCAGAATCAGAGATTCACATGTGGTGTCATTATGCATGCAGATGGACATAGATGCATATCTGAGGCACATTGATGTGCATTCACATTTGGTTGTGCATTTGGTTTCATAATTGTGTGTGCATTCAACTGTGCAACATTACCATTCAACATAAGATTTGCAGAGCATAATCAGTGCTCTGGATGTGGAAATGTATGCTATGTAATACCAGTGTAGGCTTTCAGATAATGTATGACTAGGGGGCTTGTCTATTTCAGCATTCATCTAAGCATACATGACCTTGAAAAAGATGAAGGTGGGTAGTCCTATTAGTATGAAAGCTTTAGGTCAGTATGCAAAGGGGTCTTGTAGCACCTTTGAACCTAAGTGTGTGAAAGAAGTTGTAGCATAAAATCAGATTATAGCAGATATAGCAGATGTAGCAGAAAGCATGGTGCATGAATCAGCAAAGTGCCATGGTGTTTTCAAGTTCATTCCTTACATCAAAGGAGAAAAGTCAGGCCTGTATAATGTATGATTTACCAAGCCAATTTGCCATGTAAGGTTGGCCATGAGAAGCTTGATAAACATCCTATTTTGCCTTGGATGCAAATATGTCACAGGAGAATGGGATTGTCAAACAGTCATGTGCCAAAACAAAGTAAATAGCACATCTTACATTTAAATTTGTCATAAAAAGAGGAAGTATAATGGAGAATCCTTTTCAACCAAGACAGTTTCTGGAAATGGTCCTGGTCTTGTGTTAGGAGCCTCTGAGGGTGGAACAGGAAAACTTTGGCTGTCTGTGTGATTTCCATGTATTGTAAGATATCAAAATCAGAATTGCAGTTTAGAACAAAAGTGAAGTATTCTCAGATTCAAGCAGGCCAGTCACTGGAACCTCTTGTACATGGCTATACAAGACTTCTGTTTGGAAGATCTTTCTGACTCCTGAATTTTTCAGTGTCCCTTTTCTCTTATTCTCTGGTTTAATCATATATGTAATAATAATAATAATAATAATAATAATAATAATAATAATAATTTTTATTTATAGCCCGCCCCTCTGCTCAACAATCAAGGCTGGTTACAACATATGTACAACATTTTCATATGTAAGTCCAGTATGATTCTGACTTTTCTTTCTTCCTAAATATATACAGTGGCAGCTGGTAGCTCCCATGTCAGTGAGGTTTATTCTGAACTTTAAAGGGAACTTGCTGCAGCATTGCTTCTGTTTGGGGAATATGATTCAGCACTTGGATAGCTTCTTTAATGTTCACAGTAAACACCCAGAGCAGACTGACCACCTTGTCAGAAGGGAAGCCACCAGCCAACACTGAATAAATAGTTAAAAGTTCTGCAATTTGCTCTTTTCCAGATCTCACCCCTGCTCTGTAAGACTCTGGTCTTATTTTGCTTCTAATTAATTCCACTGACTTCAACAGGACTTGCTCCCAAGTCAATGTATGTAGCTCTGCAGTCTTAGGGCACTTTGATCTTAATAAACCCAAATCTAAAATTGCATATTGAGCCGAAGTGAATATGTGGTGACTTGAGAGACCTGGCAAAAAGAGATGTAAATAAGAAAAGTGTTGAGGAGCAGAAAGGAACTTTTAGAATTATGACTATCTCATTTCATTTTTCAGTTGTTAATAACTCCGAAGATCCTATTTAGTTCCTGGCATGCTGCAAGATTTGATTCATTTAGTGCCTGAAAAAATCGCCTGTTATAAAGAGCACAACCACATTAAGAACCTGAAGAGACAAAGATGGCTTTACATTTGCTGACCAACTATTGAATAACAAAACCAGACACAGAGAGGTGGGTTGGAAAGGGGCCACTTTATTTAACCTAGAATCTATTTAAAGTAAATTGAACCAGTGGTGTTCCACATCGGGGTGTCACCTGGTGTGGGATGGGACTTTGGGAGTGAGACCCTGGGGTAGAGTCAAAGGGGTTCCTCCCTCCCTGCTCCACATAGCTTTTTTCAGGTGTAAAGTACACAGAACAGGGACAGGAGGCTGCTGGGCACTCTCCTTCACTGCTCCAAGTGGCTTTACTCAGTGTGGAAGGCAAAGGGACCTGTGCCAGCTGCATCCATTCCTGGGGGCAACAGAGCTCATGAGGTGGTAGCTGAAAGCCATCTCCAATGGCTGAGCCATGTGCTGCAAATCCAGAGCCATGCACCCCAGCCCCAGGTGAGGACTTATAATGTTGTGGCTGCAGTACCCACATTTAACCACTGTGCCACCAGGGCTCCAATAAACCATACTGTAGCTGCAGATCAGGACCCACTACCTCTCCAGACAAAATCTATTATCTGGAAAAGACAACTTTAGAAAACAGAACATACAATTTGCAAATTGAGAGGTTGGTCATATCTCTTTTAAGCATGACATCTCCAACACCCAATATACTGGATTGTTCCCAAACCTAGACCCATGGCAAAAGCTGTAGAAGATGTCAGAATCCAAAACAAATGAGTTCTAAATTTAAACCCTTGAAGACCCAAGTGCTGTAAGGCCTTGGAAAAAATGGTATCTGACAAGGGGCAAAAGATTAGCATGACAAAATAAAGAACCTGGCCTAGGTCCCCTAACCATCACACAATTCTCTTTTCCAGATTCTGTAATTCACCCCTACTCCCCTCTGATCCCCTTCACCCCTTCTCCCCTCTGATCTATCTTAGAGGGAAGAATCAACAATACAGCCTGTTTCCTATAAATAATTAAATCTCTCAGCTCCAGTGCTCTACCTGGTACAGCTCACTTACCTGCAATCCAGAGCTCTCCTCTTCACTAAAAGAATGCCAACGTATTTACCATATATCTTATTTTCTCCCCTATCTGCCAAGTGTCCACTTATTTAAGGACACCATCCCAAGCCAATTGGCACAGTTCCCAAGATACAGTGTGTGGGAAAACCAATTAAAAGGGGCAAAAATGTCTACAAAGCCCAAAGCAACCAGCAAAGCTCATACTATATTGGAGGTGGGAGGGTGAGTCAAAGTGTCTTCCATAGAGGAAGCAAAGAGGGGTGGATGGAGATTTTAAACTCTCTAGCTCCCCAACCTTGCCTGTCAAAATAGTGCATTACACTTTACACTATCAGTGCTGGCATCTCCTCCATTACAGGCCAGCAAAAGCAGTCCCCCCCCCCCCCAGTTCCTCACAAACACTGAAGACAACATCTAAGGGGGGGTTGCAGACTGCCAGAAATAGTGCAAATTGAGTCCACTTTTAGGGTTAGGGTTAGGGTTAGGGAATCATGGGAACTGTATTTTATTGTGGCACCAGAGCTCTCTGACAGAGAAGGCTCAATGTCTCAGGAAAAAAAAAAAAAACAATTCCCATGATTCCCTAGCACTAACCCTAACCCTAAAAGTGGACTCAATTTGCACTATTTCTGGCAGTCTGCAACCCGCCCCCCCCCCCCCCAAGTTAGTAAGCTGCAGCTGGCAGCAATGAGGCCAGCCATTCCTTTTCAAAGTGCTAATACTGCAAGATGTCACTGGGAAAGGAATATTATCAATTTGACTAATTGAACATATTAATCAGCTTTGATTTAGAGCAAAAAAATAATCCAGGGATTGGTGACTAACACTATCACACACTGTAATAAATGTCCATAAGAAACAGCCCAATTATTGAATGCAATAAATCAAAACAGATAAGTGCATGGAAAAAAATGTATGTTTCTCCTAAGGATAGCTAATAAAATAGGACATCCAGGGTATGGAGAATGAAAAGTAATCTGAGGAACAGAAATATTCAGGTTCTGTTCTGGAGTATTAAGGAGGAAACAAAGTAGGAATTTTAAAAAATCAGCTACTGCACAGACTTGAATTTATTCTAGACATTGGTGTTATTGCTTTCTCTTAACCATCAGCTACAGTTTGTTTTTAGAGGTCATAAATGACTAATATCTGAATATGCTGGGTGGTTCCAGCATAATCAGAAGTTATGGTTATTCTCGCAGCAGAGTGTTAAACATTAAGTTATTGTACGGTTCAGATGCAGATGCCAATATAATCAATTCACCCCTCCACTCAAGTCACTAAAATATTTTCCTACATTGCAAAATGATGTAGGAAAAGAATAGAACTCTCTAGAATTTATGTTGGAACCCCAAATTCATATATGAAACTGAAAAATATACTTTTTAAAAAAACAAACATAGAATCAGATTAACCAAAACTGATAGAAACATCCACCCTGTAAAAGGGCCTTGGAATGCATATCATCCAGCCTTGGTGTTGATTCATGTGCATTCAACTCAGTTTGCCATGTTGAATTAGGCTTGCCTTCTTGCCTCCTTTTTTTTTTTTTTTTTAAAAGATGCTCTTAATCTCTAACAGCTATTTAGCAATTAGTCATGGCATGGCCATATGTTTGCTGAGCATAGATATACACTAATGTGATAGAAAGTACTTAAGCTTTGCAAAGGGTGAATATAAGGGAAATAAAACTGACAGATTCAGCTTTCCATAGGGTGCATAACTTATAAATCCAGATTCGCATGCAGATACTAGAAAATTCTCTGTGAGATGTACTGCCATTGACATAGCCATGTGGCAAAAGTATTGGTGTGTATCCTATTGTTTGTCATCAAAAGAGTACTCCTGTTGAATCAATTGGATTCACCTAAGTGTTGACTTACCATTCAACAGTGGATTTAATGGGTACACTCTAGTTAAGACTAAGCAACAGGGTTCCAGTCCATATCTGAACTGATGCAATCTTATTTTCCAGCAAGATAATGCTCCTTCATTACAAGCTGTGAGACTTCCCAAGTGGAAAACAACAACAACAACAACAACAACAACAACAAACCCACAAAAAATAAGAAATGAAATTAAGGTGTTGCATCAGCAACCCCTGCATTAATCAAAGCCTTCATTTTTCCTATCACTGTGCTTTCTCCTTCAAACTTCAAACTCCAGTGATTATGAGAATGAGATGAAAGAGAAGGTTTTCATGAAATGAAAGAGAACATTCCTTGCACTAAGCTATTGTATTGCTCTTCGCATTGCTGTCATTGAGAATTCAGGGAGGAGGAGGAGGAAGAAGAAATTTACAGATGAGTCTTTTTTGTCTCCTATGGGAAGATTCATATTTCCTTAATTTCTTTCTTTCTGGAAACTTCCAGATCGAGCCACCCACCCACCCACCCCACATTTTCAAGTTTTAGAGAAGTCTGCATATCATGTAGAAGCCTTCAACTTCACATGTAGAAAACTACTGTATATTCTGTTTTACAAAATCCCAAGCATATTTTGAGTTCTTGAAATCCTCTCTGATACAGGGAGAAAATCACTGAAGCATGGTTCATTAATCCTTCAGCACAACTAGATGCGGTATAGACAAATAATTCCAGAGTGGGTAGAATAAACTACTGTGGAAGGAGTAATTAACTTATAAAGACTAAAACCAGTGACAATATTGAAGATCCAAAAAAGTACAATAGTCTATTTGGAGAAGAAGGCGTTATATGTATTGCTACTTCTCTTCCATTCCTATCAAATATCTGCAGAATTGCTTCTTTATCTTCACTCTCTACTTTCCAAACAACATGTGTTTCCTTCATCCATGCAGTGTCTAGGAATTTTTCCAAGTAAGAGGGCATGGGATTGCAGCTTCTATAGCTTAACAAGAGGATTGTATGTAATTAAAGGTCTAACTTTACCCACAATTCAAAGGATGATCTTGACCTAACTGATTTAACAAATGCTTAAATCCAATAGTTATTCTCAGATAAAGTACCTATGCAATCAATGGGAACTTGATACTTAAATACTTATATATGTTCCAGCAAGTTAATGAGTCTACTGTAGTTGATTTAGGCCAGTGACTAAAAATCAAGATGAATCAACAGTACATAAATATTTGGAACCAGTACTACATATTACATTTTTCCTCCAAAGTACTATGCCACATCTTAATATTTTAAAATAAGACATTGCTTTTATTAACTATTAGTTAGCAATGATGTTATAGCAGATGTAGCCTACATAACTGTAATAAAGTTGAAAGGTGAACCTTTAATCCTAGAAGTATGGAAATCAATGTTTAGAAATAGCAAAAATTGTCATTAAAGCTCATAATTTTTGTTGGAAAAGAAACAACCAAGAAATAATGGATAACTATGCACATGATAACTGGTAAAACCAGGAAGGCTGATGAACAGTATCAGTATGGGGGGTTGCAGACTGCCAGAAATAGTGTGAATTCAGTCCACTTTTAGGGTTAGGGTTAGAGTTAGGGAACCATGGGAACTGTATTTTATTGTGGCATCAGAGTTGTCTGACAGAGAAGGCTCAATGTCTCAGAAAAATAACAGTTCCCATGATTCCCTAGCACTAACCCTAACCCTAAAAGTGGACTGAATTCACACTATTTCTGGCAGTCTGCAACCCCCCTATGTTGCTGCTAGAACACAAAGTACGTGTCCTTTTCTTTCTATTCCTCTGTGAACATTTCATCTAAAATATATCTTCTATATCCTCCCCACCCAAATTCCCAAAGCAATGACAGTCTATGCCTCTTCTGAACAGAGGAGATATACAAGTTATTGTTTTTGTGACACAGTATGGGGAAGAGCAAAAAGAATAAAGGATGTGAGTTCTTATTCATTACACATCACTGTGAAATTCAAAGTCAACAGACATCAGTGTGCAACCAATGCCTTGGAAATACAAACGTGAAAGATGCATCATCAACATTGCCTACCCATTTTTATTTTTATTTTTATTTTCATTTTGTTTTATTTTTTGGAAAATCCCATTCATAGAAGCAGACTACTAATTCTGCTTGTATAACACTGTGTGTCCTGGATCTGGTCTTTTTTATGTAGATACCCTTTCCTAAGAGTTGTTGAATTATCCCCACATACAAAGTCATTCTTTTCCAAAGCTTTTCCATGGGGCTTTCTGAAACAGAGTATTCCCCTCCACATTGTAATAGTTTGATCTGGACTATCTTGTGAAGCCTGAAAGACCACAGCCCAAGGCAATAAGGATATTTGTGTAAGTTTTTGTTTGGAGAGCAAGGGATTTAGAAAGCTAGTCTATTACAAAAGCTCTCTGCCAAAAAGAGCAAGTTATGTCAATATGAGATTAGATATGAAACACAAAGCTTTGGAGCTCAGGGAATTCTTAGATGATGCTCTTTAAAGAGGGAATCCTAAAAATAAGCACTTACCTTCTCAGCACACAGGAATAGCCTGATATGATCTCTTTTTCCCTCAAAGATGCTTAAAAGTGGTAACACAAATTCTACTTCAAGATGGTTTTCAAAGTAGGTATTACTATATTCTCAATTTTACAATAATGATATTTGTTTATTGTTATTGTTATTTGTAAAAGAAGCCTAGAACTTCCAGTGTTTTGCCCAGCCTCCTTCTGCTAGTTCACAAACATCTACTCATAGCCTTCTATAGCTTCTTACATGAAGTGCTTCACATGAATAAAGTGTGAAATCATTTTTTCTCCTGAAGTGACTTTGTCTGTTCTTCCTCTGACCTAAACATGGTGTGTAAGACAAGAAGGTAAGAAATATTTCATCCCGATTGAGATGAAACAAGAGCTTCTTCCCAGAAATGCTTCAGAACTAGCTGTACACAACACACACATCTTTTCTCATGAACAACAGAAGGTTTCTAAACACATCAAAACATTCCACTGATGAAACGGTTACCCAACATTAGAATATTCACAATTTTGGACTACTGCAGAAAACAGTTGTTTTGAGAAACTTGTGTATTTTGTGCATGAACAAATTCTTCCAGCCTATTGATTAGTCAGTTTGATAGTTCTGGCAGTTGATCATGCTTAGAGGAATACCTTTGCCCATGAAAGAAGCTTCCTTTGTCATTGTGTGGCTGAAAAAGAGGCTGGGGGCAATCTGATGATGATTATCTTCATTTTGACATGATTAATGTGTTGTTGGCATGGTCATTGGCCCTGGAGCTCACTGTTTTGATTCAATGTTGTGAATCTGATTTCTTTAAATACAGAGATCATTTCTCTCTCTTTCTCTCGCATTACTAATGAATAAAATAGCTAATGAAAAAACACAAGAAAAAGGACTATCTCAGAAGATGGACCACTCTTTTTCATTTTGGTGGTATTTAAAGTGTGATTAGATTGCCAACTATCAGAAATGTTCTTGGATTCTTGCATTGGCAGAGTTTGTACTACATGACCCAACTTTAAACTTCTACTTATGTTACCCATAGTCCAAAATATGAAAACCCCCACATGCTACCCATAGTTCCTCTGCTATCAAAATGAGGAATTCCCTGATGACCTCCAGATGAACTCTGGCAGTGGAAATGGAGGCCAAAGGTCCTCTGCGCCCATGACCTGGGCTGACCACCCTTAATCCTCAAGGTATGCATATCCCCCCCAGATAGTCCAGGAGAGTTGCAGATGGGATTTCCCTGATGAGATCATCCAGACCATTGGAAAGGTGTATTGTGTCACCCAGTCACAAGCACCCTCAGCCATCAAAGGTGTAATGTTTGTATTGTGCCACCCAGTCTCACACGCCCCCACCCATCGGAATGTGCATTGTGTCACCTAGTCACACACTCCCCCAGGAAATGGGCCCCTCGGATTAAGACCACCAGATACAATGTAATCCTATACAGCAGGGTGTCATCATCGCAATTATCGCCTTTCGCCTCAGGCCCTGTTTGGCCCTATATAAACCCCAGATTTTAGCCAGTCGGTGTGCTATCTTCTTGGTCTAAATGACTCTACGTCACTCTGACCCTTGAAGCTAGTTACCGGCAAGTCTGCTCAAACCCAGGCTGCAGAGCAAGACTTGTCCCCCACCATCTCACATCCCATTCGCTTCCCGGAGGAAGTCTACATCTCAGTAAGCATCACCCTTAGTAACGCCTGCATTCTGTTCCAAACTCCAACCCTGATTTTCCTGAGCCTTGAGTGTGTGTATGAGTGTATGGTCTGTGAGTGTGTCTCCCTATTTTAATAAATTAGACATCTAGTGGTTAACCAACATCCGTCTCAGCTTAATTCATTGGAACCCCCTAGTCTCTTGGTATAAACATCGGGAGGGCGATCTCGTGGGGCTCTTGTAGCCAGCCCCTCTCGCAAACAATAATAAAATTCCCCTAAGGACTCTTGGCTACACTTAGAGTCTCTTAGGTAAAGTCTCTTGATGCTACTTAGCCTTTGCAATCAAGTATATTTAAAAAGGAGCAGGGGAGAAGCCATCCTTTCAACCAAATACTTTGGATACTATTTAGCTGTGACTCAGATATCCAGACCACTTAATGAACAGTGCTTTGTTTTCCCAGAATACATGATGAGACTGAGCTACCTTTTACAAAACTGCATCAAAACCATAGAGTATATGTTTGTATTTATGTTGGTGAAGACCCAGTTCTTATTCAGTATGCATAAGGACAATTAATTCACAAAAACTGCTCATCAAAGCAACAGACTTTTTCTTGGGGCTTTCAAAGGCTCTGAAGGCTACAACAGTTTTCATTTTAATTATGGAGGTTTTCCAACACATAAGAAGCAAACAGATTGTTCACTGGACATAGCCCCATGCAGATGGCAGGGCCCCATATGGACCAGTTGAGAGGAGTAGAAGACTGTGTGTGCCATATGTCAGTGTCAAGTCAATCACTAATTAATTTGCACTAATATGTGGGATAAGTTGATATCACAGAGTACCTGCCTGGAGGGGTAGGGTGGATGGGCTACAGTGAATTCATACTTGTAATCCAACTTGTTTACTTAAATCTTAAATAAAGGTCAACATCATAAGCCATCATGAATAACCTTTCTGAACAATCCCAGTGGTGCTGACATTCCATAAGTATGTTTGGAAAAATAAAAGTTTAATGCTGAGATGAATTACAATATCCCAGGTATCACCAGAACTGTGACAACAGGTAAGAAACAAATGAGATTGGGGGATTTGTGCTATAATCCATTATGTTATGTAAATCTGGAAATGATTTGTTGGACTGGCTTATGTTTACTACTAAAAGGAACAGTGGCACTAATAAAAAGAATAGGAAAGAATTATAAAATACAGTGCAAATTGGAAATAGGCAGGGAAAGGATATATACCTGAGATTTTATCTTTTTAAAAACAACTTTTTGACCATGCAAGTTTTTTTGTCAGATGTCCAGGTTCACTTTTGACAACTGGCCCAAATACATTCTTAAAGAAGAGGAATAAAGCCAGTTCCTGAAAATTCCATGCTGCTCTGAATATATATTAATGTTATCTGAAGATATTAAATTATTAATGTAATTGCTAACATCAACCAATAGAGAATTAATTCAAACATTTATAGTGAATCCAACAATAATGGTTTGACTCACATCTTCTCATAGGTCTTGTGAAGGAATAAGGGATTTATTATTATTTTTTTAATTTCATTAAAAGACAGAAGTTGTCTAGAAGAAGAATTAATCCTTAGCTCTAGACCATGTACCTCAAGCAATGAGAACAGGTTTCCAGTCAGAAAGGCTTGGCATGTCCCTCCCAGCCCTTACATCTTGGCATGGGCAAAGAGTAATTTCCCTAATGCTAGAAAATAATGTGCATCTGTCATGAACAGCAGCTTCACAAAATATATGTACTCTGGCATTCCCCCAGTAAGCTCATCAGGTGTGTGTGGGGTTTTTTTTTTTTAAATGTGCATGTTTAAGTGCTGTAGGCTATATTTCAGAGGAAGAAACTGGCAAACCCACCTCTGAATATTCCTTGCCAAAGAAAGCCCTATGAAATTCATGCAATTGCCACAAGCTGACAAGCGACTTGAAGGCACACACACACATGTGCACACACAGAGAGGTACATATGTGTGCACATTTATAAAATGAATATAATTAAAGCATTTAATTAGATGAGTTTTCTTTTTCAGATCTTTGTTCTGAAGTTCATTTTCATTTGACACAGGCAGTAGCAAGATCTATGTGTATCAGGAGCTGCATTTTGCATCTTGCCTACCATGAGTTTAGGGGAAAGCCAGGGGTATGATGTTGTTATGCTGAGGTACTGTCATGGGATATGCAATGAAGCAATTATTGTAAGGAAGTGGTTATCTCATCCACAGGTGGTATGACAACAAAGCAGAGGAGCCAGGCATGGCTCGAAACTATCCAAGATCATTTTTATAGGAAGAAACTGGCTGAAGGAACGAAGAGGGAGAAGTATGGGAAATGAGAGAACCAACATTGTTTTTGAGTTTGTAATGAGTGAACAATTAGTCCACCCATAACTTGAAATTATGTGTAGTTTAATTAGGCATTGCTAATGCTTGCTGTTTAGTTCTGGCAAGGAGCTTCCCCAACACGTTGGGAGGGGCTCCAGGTTGTGCCGGCCAATTAAAAAGAGTCTGACGCCTGATTGGCTGGGCAGGCAGGAAGTTCTGCCCTTCCTGCACTGCCCAGCCAATTGGGAAGGGGATCCTCTAGGATCCCCAGTACACTGGTAGTCTCGCATCTTGTGAGACTACCAGTGAGATTTGGGGCTATATAGCCCCTGGCTTCCACAAGGCAGCAGCCATTTTAGGGTTGCAGACAAGCGGAGCGCTTGTCTGCCAGTGGTTTGGAAGGCCTTGGAGACTTACTGTAGGCGTCGGAGTGAGGCTGTGGGCCCAGCTCCTTCTTGGGCCTCTTGGGGGGGTCGCGACTTTGATCCGCTCGACCCAAAGGCCCTGTCAATGGCCTGACCATGAGGCCTCCGGCGGCTTGGTGGCTGCGGCCTGGTCGGCGTGGCCTGGCCAGAGCATGGCAGGACCGGCATCCGCAGTCCCAGACGGGCCTGCAGGCCACGTGAGGTGGTCAGTCAGGAGGTGGGGCCCCCCGGGAGGCCCCCCGAGCTGAGGTGGCTCCTGGTTGGCAGTGGAGCCCCTGTGAGGCCCGCCAAGCCGAGGTGGCTCCTTCTTGGGGCCTGCTTACACTCCGGCCTTGGTGTGGCTGGGTGTGGGGGTGGTGGCGCCCATTGCGAGGGCCTGGGTGGCCTGCAAATTTTTTGGCTAGCCCTAGGGTGTGGCATCCTCGGTCTCTGGGGGCTGGGAGCCTAGCTGGGCCTGTATCCCTTGGGGGGGGGCATAGGCCAGCGGCCAGACTGCAGGGCTTAGTGTTCATTACTGCCCAGTGCAGCCTGGCTCCCTGTTGAAGGGAAGGCCTGGTGGTGGGGCCTAGGTTTTACGGCCCTTTCTGGATTACACTCCCTGGTGTTACCAGCTTATTTTATTTGTCCCGAAGGGACCGGTGAGGCCATTAAGGCCGTGTTTGTGTCCCTGCTTGAGACAGGTTTTCATTGGGGACCCGTGCCTGCGGGGTAATTGCATACACTCTGCCCTTTGGGGGGGAGGGAATTGTTCTTGGTTTGGCACATTAGCCTAACAGGGTTTGCTTTACTTTTGGCTTTTGAGTGTTCTCTTTAATAGGAGCATTTCAACCCGAAGTCATTATGGGGCTAGTATTATTAATAATTGTCAGCCCCCATTGGTGTTTTTGGGGCTGCTGTTTATTCTCAGTCATACGAAGGGTTGTAGCTTTTAGAAGAACACTATAACCCAAGGCAGCCTGTTAGTTAACTTGTCATATTGAATCATCATGCCGCAGAGCAAGCCACAGTCTAAACAGCATGCGGCTTCTGCTGGGCCTGGTACTGGACAGTCAGCCCCGAAGAAGGCACCTGCAACACTGGGCAGAGAAAATGAAATAACAGCCCAATTAGTTCAACTAGGCTGTACTATGCAGGCCTATATTGCAGTTTGTGAGCAGTTAGCTCAGACAGGGATACAGGGTGCTAGCTCTGGTCCTCAGGCTAGCTCATCTTCCAGCAAAGATCAAAATTTGGGATCACAGGCTACACAGGTGCAATTGGCTACTTCACCTGGCATGTCTTCAGACAGTACGGCACGTGGTCCCCCGGCTACCTCAGCTATGGAGGTTGGGCAACCAACCGTAGCTGATGTTATGGAAGTGCTGAGGAAAGTTCCTGGTGTGGGACAACAGGGAGTGGCAGCCCCTGTGTCTGAGCAGCTCACTCTGACAGATTTGTATAATTTTGTCCAGAGGTCTGTGTTTTCAGGACAAGGCAGTGTGATGGCACCTGAAACATGTGAGGTTTTTAACAGGGATGGGGTAAGTTCTTCTTCCACTCTACAGCATGGCACCCGAGCTGCAGTCATGTCACACTCGGAGGGAGCTTCACACGCATCGAGGGATGCTTCTCAGCATTTGTCCAACACAAGTTTGTTTCAAATTTCTAATTCTTTGGCTTCTTGGCCCACCTTGGTAAGGACTCCAGGTGGGCAAGGCGGGCAAACCTCTTGTGGGGAAGGATCTACTTCTGTTTCTCTTGCAGCACCCTCGACAACACCGGTGACTGCTCAGGTGTTGGACACAAGGGTGAAGATTGAGCAGCCCTCGGTGCCCAATGACTTGAGGTCGGTGGTAACTGTAGGAGCGTTGGGTCTAGCTGGGGTGGGCAGAGCGGTGGAGTGCAACCCTTATGCTGGGATGTCCACTCCTTTGGGATCACATCTCCCCCTCTCTACTAAAGAGAGAATTTGGAAAGGAGAGTATATTGATTTGTCCTCCCTTACATTTCACGACCCCGAGCCGAGGATTATGGTAAAGGATGGGGTCGTATTTAGTCTCCCAAAGGAATTCCAGGCTCACAAGTGCCCTAAGCTTGAGAGGAACTTTGTGAACTGGATGATGGGTTTCACCATTTATAGGGGAGTGATTGAACAGAAAGAGCCTTCTAGGTCTCCTGATTTTTCTAAATATCAGGAGATAATGATTAAAGCATACACGAATTGTCATTTCAATTCTAGGAGATCTGCATGGCTCCAGTATGATGAGCAGTTTAGAATGAGAGTTGCTTTGGATCCTTCCTTATCGTGGCAGCATTTCCAATCTGAGTTGTGGGCGGATGTCATGCTGGGGACCTCCCCTTCAAGCAGGTGTGACAATGGCTTTATGCCTATGGTTATGCAGCCAAATACTGGGATTCTGCATAGTATTTGTTGGAAGGTTTTTCTTATGGTTTTTGTATACCTTATTCTGGTTCGAGAGTTCACTGATTTGCACCTAATGTGTGTTTGGTGAGGGAGTTACCAGGGATTGTGAGAGGAAAATTAGCAAAAGAACTGGCTGCTGGTAGGCTATCTGGCCCCCATCAACATCTGCCTATGCCAATGCTAAGATTGTCACCTTTGGGTGTTGTGCCTAAAAAGGCACCAGGTGAATACCGATTAATTCATAATTTGTCATATCCTAAAGGGGAATCTGTGAAAGATGCTATTGATCCGGCTTTGTCATCGGTGAAATATGAATCATTTGACTCAGCAGTGCAAATGGTGCGGGCACTGGGTAAGGGTGCCCTGTTGGGTAAGTGTGATATAAAATCTGCCTTTAGGCTTCTGCCAGTACATCCTGAGGATTTTGATTTATTAGGTTTTCAATTTGAAGGGATGTACTACTTTGATAAAGCAATGCCAATGGGGTGTTCAATTTCTTGCTCTGCCTTTGAGAAATTTAGCACCTTTTTGCACTGGTGTGCTGTCAAGAGGTCAGGTAATCATGCTATTACCCATTATTTAGATGACTTTTTAATTACTGGGGCTCCTGGGTCAACAGGGTGTGAGGATACTTTGTCGGCATTTCAGGTGTTGATGGCTGAGATGGGTGTCCCTTTGGCAGAAGAGAAGACGGAGGGTCCTGGCACCCATCTTACTTTTCTGGGTATTGAATTAGATATGGTGGAGGGAATATCCCACCTTCCATTCGAAAAACTGGAGGCAATGAGACATCAAGTGAGGTTAATGAGGGGAAAAAGCAAAGCCACGCTTCATGATTTTCAATCCCTGACAGGTTTGTTAAATTTTGCTTGTAAGGTTATAGTTCCTGGACGGACATTTTGTGCTCGTTTATACAATGCCACAAAAGGGGTTTCTGCCCCGCATCACTACGTTAGGATTACAAGTGGGATATGAGCAGAATTGAAGGTTTGGGAGTCATTTTTAGAACAATTTAACAGAGTTTCTTTTTGGAGGTCTGAAATGCTCTTAAAGGCGGATCTCCAGGTACACTCCGATGCTTCTGATGCACGTGGCTTTGGTCTCTATTGGAAAGGCCAGTGGGTGGCTGAAAGTTGGCCTCGGTCTTGGGTAGATAATGGTTGGACCCGGGATCTTACTTTTCTTGAACTCTTCCCTATTGTGGTAGCAGTTCATTTGTGGTCAATGCAATTTGCAAATAACATTGTTTGGTTCTGGTGCGATAACCAAGCAGTAATCCATGTGGTGAACTCTCAAAGCTCCAAATCCTTGAGGGTGATGGCATTGGTTAGGTCAATAGTTGCACAATGTTTGGAATGCAATGTGTTGTTTCAGGCTCACCATGTCCCAGATTTACTAAACCCTCTGGTGGACACCCTTTCCTGTTTTCAGTTTTGCAGGTTCCGTCAACTCGCCCCGGAGGTGGCAGCACAACCACTGGAAGTACCGACACATCTATGGAGCCTTGGAGAATAGAGATCAACAGGGCGATTCTCCAATCTGTCACTCCTTTGACACGCAAGTCATACCAGCTCGCAATTCGAGCTTTCACTGTTTCTGTCTGTGGTGGGAGAGGTTGAGGTTTGGCCCATGAGAGTGGAAATTGTTTTGCATTTTGCTGTCCACCTTAAGCATTCTGGGTTTTTTCCCCGTTACGATTAGGGGAAGGTTGGCGGCTCTGTCTTTTTATTCCAGAGTGGGGGGTTTACTGACCCTACTGTGGACTTTAGAGTTTGCAGGGCTTTGGAGGGATGGACTAGGGAGCTTCCTGTGGCACGCAACAATCGATTGCCGGTAACAGGAACGATTCTCATTCAGATTTGGCATTCCCTCCAAGTTGTGTGCTCTTCGCCACAGGAAGTTATTCTGTTTAGGGCAGCTTTTTCATTGTTTGCTACCATTAGAATAAGCAAACTTGTCCCTGGCTCTTGCTCTGATAAATCAGGCAGGGCACTTTGTTTATTTGACGTTCAAATCTCGGGGCAGGGCATTCACGTCTGTTTGAGGTGTTCAAAGACTGATCAATTGGCTAGGGGCCAAACTATAGTTTTGTCTAGGGTGTCTGAGGGTCAGATCTGTCCTATTTCAGCATTGTCTGACTACCTAAGAATCTGCCCGAGTAGCCCTGGGTATTTGTTCCTCCATGTCTCAGGTTTTCTGTTGACCCAGTTCCAATTTCGAGCTGTGGTGCGGGAGACATTGAGACATGCTGGTTTGCCAGTGGATCACTTTTCTTTTCATTCTTTTCAAATCGGGGCTGTGACTTCTGCTGCTGCTCAGGGCTTAAGTGATGCTGCGATCCGACGGATTGGGTGTTGCCAATCTAGGGCTTTTAAATCCTACATCCATCCTTAGTGGTGTTGGTTGTAATGTTGATATTGGTTAGTTAGAGTTATTTGCTTACTATAACTTCTGTCTCTATCGAGCAGGTTTGGAGCAGGGTGATTGTCAGGGACAGCCAGGTTGAGGACATGGAGGACTCTGAGGAGGAGGATGCGGAGCCAGGTCCTAGCTTGGTGTTACCAGCTCCCATGGACTTAGCTGAACCTGGACTTAGCTCTGTGGGACCCACTGAGGCACATCCCCTGCCTCAGCAGCCTAGCTTATCCCCAGCAGAAAGCATCCCCCCAGCAGAGGTTTCAGGGCTGGAAGAGCCAGAGGAGCAAGAGACTGTAGTACCAACCTTTGTTCAGAGGAGGACAGATTGGGAGGGGCTGCGGCGTTCTCAAAGGTTAGCAGAGAAACGTGCAGCTAAGTCCAAACAGCTGTGAGGGAGAACTGGGGGCTATATAAGCAGCTGAGGAAAGCCAAGTGCCTCATCAGAACTTTTCTTGGGATTCCTGGCAAAAGCTTTTGACTCTTGACTCTCGGCTTGACTCTGGACTGCTTTGGAACGGCTTTGGACTACCTGCTTGTGATTACTCTGGACCTCGGACTACTCTCTTTGACTTCACTTTTGAACTCTGGACTCACTGTTTGGCTGCTTGAAGCAATCACTGGTATTGTACTTGCATCTGTGTGTGTGCTTGAGACAGACATTGTTCTTATCAGCCACACTGTTGGCAGCTTTCCCGGACAGTGATGTATGGATCATTGGTCACAGCCTTGTTTTTTGGGCTGAGCGTCACATCCTTCAGTCTCGACGAGACCCGAACTTAGGGATAGAGGAGTTCCATTGGATACGCTGGTTTGGATGCAGAGGCATGCTGTGGGGAGCTCTTCTCCCACGTATAATTGAGCTTTTGGCAACTCTGGCACTGCCCAAGATTCTTGTGGTTCATTTGGGTGAAAATGACTTAGTGAAACTTCCTTGTTTCTAGTTGGCCAAGCGAATCTTGAGGGACATGCAAGACATCCAATGAAGATTGCCTCAAACTATGGCCAATTTTTACCCAAAAAGAATTGCATGCAGAATCTTTTTGTGCCAGTGCAATTAATATTTCTGGTGTGGACCTATAGTTACTGAATAAATGTCTGCTGAATTTTAACTACTGAAGCCTAAACTTCTGAAATTGGTTAACTGCCAGACTTGACAATTTGAATGAAATTGGCATGCAATTTCCATTTTGATTTATATATGAACCACCCAGGACTTGGCAAAGATACTATTACATGATCTTGAACCTGGGGGATTTTATTTCAATGTGGTGCCTATGTGGTCTCCCTGTTTTGGGGTGCATGGCGGCTCACTCTATAGTTCCATCTAGGTCCATAGCACAAATGCATGCACACCAAAAATTGGAAGACATTTGGTTCATATAATATCCCCCCCCTCCCCGCTTTGAAAATTATCTCTGTTCAAGTGACCTTGTGACAGAAATTGTTTTCAATTACCTTCACTGAGAAAATTTTGGGGTATAAATTTGGAGAACCTGTAATCAGGAATCATCATAGTTAGCAGAGCATTTTGTCTCAAAAGGAATGCGACTCTCTCTCCTGGAACCCATTCTCACGTTTGCATACAAAAAAAAAAAGCTTTAATCAACCTAATCAAAAAGTAAAAGCATAAGAATATATAAAAACATGTAAAAGGCACATCAAGTATGGAGTCAGAGATATCAAGTGTCCCAGTGTCCTTTGATTAGAATCATAGAATCATAGAATTGGAAGAGACCACAAGGGCCATCCAGACCAACCCCCCTGCCATGCAGGAACTCCCAATCAAAGCATCCCAACAGATGGCCATCCAGCCTCTGCTTAAAAACCTCCAAGAAAGGAGACTCCACTACACTCCAAGGGAGTGTGTTCCACTGTTGAACAGCCCTTACTGTCAGGACATTCCTCCTAATGTTGAGATGGAATCTCTTTTCCTGGAGCTTGCATCCATTGTTCTGGGTCCTAGTCTCTGGAGCAGCAGAAAACAAGCTTGTTCCCTCCTCAATATGACATCCTTTCAAATATTTAAACACGGCCATCAAATCACCTCTTAACCTTCTCTCGTTCAGGCTAAACATCCCCAGCTCCCTAAGTCGTTCCTCATAGGGCTTGGTTTCCAGACCCTTCACCATTTTAGTTGCCCTCCTTTGGACACTCTCCAGTTTCTTCACATCCTTTTTGAATTGTGGTGCCCAGAACTGGACACAGTATTCCAGGTGCGGCCTGACCAAAGCAGAACAGAGTGGCACTATTACTTCTCTTGATCTAGACACTATACTTCTATTGATGCAGTCTAAAATTGCATTGGCCTTTTTAGCTGCTGCATTGCACTGTTGACTCATGTTCAACTTGTGGTCTAGCTGGTCTCCTAGATCCTTTTCACACGTAGTCTCATTCAGTCATGTGTCCCCCATCTGTGCTTTTCATTTTTCCACCCTGAGTACAGTACCTTACATTTCTCTGTGTTGAATTTCATTTTGTTAGCTTTGGCCCAGCTTTCTAGTCTGTTCAAGTCATTTTGAATTTTGATCCTGTCTTCTGGGGTATTAGCTACTCCTCCTAATTTGGTGTCATCTGCCAATTTGATAACTATGCCCCCAATACTGTCATCCAAGTCATTAATAAAGATATTGAATAGCACTGGACCCAGGATAGAGCCCTGTGGCACCCCACTGGTCACTTCTTTCCAGGTTGAAAAGGAGCCATTGTTGAGCACCCTTTGGGTTCGGCCAGTCAACCAATTACAAATCCATGTAACAGATTAAATCAACTTAAACCAATAGAGTTCAGTTGGATCTGGTCTCAATAGATCAATGTAATACTTATAAGTCCAAAATGAGGTAGCAAACAGAATTTTATTGTCCAAAAGGCATGTGAACATGTGGCAAAGTCTATGGCAAACCATGAGCATGACTGATTGTAAACCATGTTGAGTCTATGATGTTTTAATGTTAACTGGCTGTAATAGTCAATATAGAGTCTGGAAACCAATGTCCAAAAGTGAATGGAAAGTTAAAGACAAGAGACAGCTTGTGTAGTGGTTATCAAAGTCCATACTGAATTGTCCTGTAGCTTTGAACAGGATTGATGAAAGTTTTAGAACAGTTTGAACTATCATCGGAGTGGACAAAAACCAAAACAGCAACCAAACTGGCAGTACAGCTGCCCAGCATTGTTGCTGAGCACAACTGATAATAGGGAGCCTGGCTGCGCTATCTCTGTGCATCTGGGTACCTTTGCAGGAGTGGAGGAGCAGCAGTGGCTCTGTAACTTTAGGCTTTAACACCTCAGGACTGGAACAGATTGGTTTAAGGAGGACATTGGGAGGAATATTGGTATGACACAGGAACATGAATAATAATAATAATAATAATAATAATAATAATAATAATTTATATTTCCTGCCTCTCCCTACGGATCGAGGTGGGAGTACAAAGATAAAGTGTACAAAATGTACAGTAGTACAGTCAATAAAAAAGAAAAAACATAACAATAAAACCACAACAGTAATAAAAAGAACAATAATAAAAACAATAAACCCAACAATAAAACAATAAAAATAACAGCAATAATTAATACAATAATGAAATTACAATTCAGGTCTATGCTGCGAGTGATATAATCTTTTTCACCCAGGAGGTCCTAATAATGATAATAATAATAATAATAATAATAATAATAATAATAATAATTTATTTCTTATAAGATGGTAATGTCTAATCTTATGTTCAGTTAGGGAGGTCAGGTGGATAGGCCTGCCGGAAGAGCTCCATCTTAAGTGCCTTCTTAAAGGCCTCTAGCGTGGAAATAAGACGAATCTCCTCTGGCAGGCCATTTCATGAAGTTGTGGATGACATCTGGGGGATGGCTGGAGCAGCATGAGAAGTGGAGGACATCTCTGGAGGGAACATTTCACCCCCCTCAGTAACTTAGATCATCAAAATTATCAGAAACTCTCTCTCTCTCTCTCTCTCTCTCTATATATATATATATATATATGAAAAAAGTAAAAGGATTGAATCTCTAATCTATATGTATATGCTTTGGGTGGGGATCATTGGAAAAGAAAGGAAATAGAATTATCATTCCCCCCCTGGCTTCCTGCTGGACCAGGCCAGCATATAAAGGATGCAGGAAAGTTCAGACAGTAAATCAGTGGCAGAGCCAAGACAGCCATCCAGCACTCAGCTCATATTGACTATTAGAACAGACACAACAGCATATTAGGAAGCACAATAGAATGGATGAACAGAAAGGTTGAATAGGACTGTGTTGATGGGCATGGATGAATGTATGACAGGAGTTTATGTACTGTGTGTGTGCACAGGCTGAGAAGAGGGTCTCAGCTGGAGTGTGTGTTTGTTTTCGGGAGAATACTGCAGAGACAATGGGCCTAAGCAGACGGCGCAAAGCGCCATCTTCAGGGCAAGGAAGGGGAGGGGCAGCCACACGCTGGGTGCCCCAACCCCTTCCCAAAGATGTTGGCAGAGCGCTGCACCCTCCGCACATCCGGTGCTCCGAGGATGCCTATCCGCCACATCATCCACACACGCTGCAGTGGAAAAGGCACCAAAGGTGCGCTGGCAGCTTTTTTCCATGCACCTTTGGCGATTTGGGGAAGGAGCGCTATTTTAGTGCTCCTTCCTGGGGTGGCGAAGCTGTGCCACGGGGCCAAGGAATGCAGATGCCTCAGCCCCGATCCGCAGCTTCTTGGGGCAGCCCTGTGCCGCCCGCCTGCTTCCCCCCAATGAGAGTTAGCAAAATATAGGCATTGTGCCCACAAGAGGCCAGCAGAGTTCATTTTGGCTATGTCCAGCTTCCTGGTTGGGCTGGGAATGCTGGGAGATAACCACCAAAACTGCCAAATTAAAAACTTTTGGAGCAACAGACCTTGATATTTATGATGTATGTGTATGGAGGATTCTATCCCTGAGCTTATCTTGTTTTGACAAAACTCACCCTGAGTTGAAATGACCTTGAAAACAATACGGATTCCTTGGAAAATCACTGGAAAATCATTCTGGCAGCCGTCCCTGTGAAGGGTTTAACCTGCCAGTTATCCTAGGTTGTAATATACTGTGCAGATCCCCAGGTCAACAGAGAGACATGTCTAAAAACAGTGATGAACATTCTCATGAGGATTGTACATCACAATCAGTTCAGCAATGGCTCCAAAGAGGAGTTGTACCTTATATCTGCACAGAGCATTACTACCAAGGCTGACATTTAATTTGGATGAAGGAAAACTTTCCCTCCATCCTAAAATGGTTTTAAATAACAGAAGTAAATTTTTCCTTACCTTGGCCATGAAAATGGCTTGGAAAGAGTGTAGTGTTTCTTTGCAGAAGATAACCAAATCCTTGAACCATATCTTAGGGACCGCCTCTCCCCATATGAGCCCCCCCGTGCCCTTCGGTCAGCCGGGAAGAACCTACTCCAGCAACCGAAATCTAAACTTAAACAGACCTTGCAGAGGGCATTCTCTATTACCCCCCCTAAATTATGGAACGGCCTGCCGGATTAGATCCGTCTCATCACAACACTCACTGCTTTCAAGAAAGCAGTTAAGACGGATCTCTTTCGGCAGGCCTTCCCGGATTGATTCCCTCACAGGAAGAAATATTGAATCCCCTCCCTATACTCTCTGTTGTTTTGCCACTATCATTTGATAATTTTGTTTTATTTTATTGATTTGTTTTAAATTTCTAAGTTTAATTCTGTTTTAAGGGGTGGGTGGGATGGGTGGAGGGATTGGGTTTTTAGAATGTATCTTAATTACTGTATTTTAATTGTTGTGAGCCGCCCCGATTGCTATGCAGAGGGGCGGGATATAAATAAAAATTTATTATTATTATTATTATATGCTTCAAACCGAAGTGCACAAAGCTCTGCTAATTGGTTTCTAACCCAGCAAATCTATCCTATGGAACATGCTACTGTGGCAATTTGAACACACACAATTATCACAATTCAGTCTGTGAGCATGTGTAAAATGTCTTGGCCAGTGCCGGACCAATTAAGGCTGCCCCACTATGGGTTTTCTGATGCATGTTTTATGTCCTGTGTGAATGTAATGATCTGCTTAGCTCAGAGTTCCACAACCATTTTAATTTGCGCCTCTGCCCTCTCAATTTTTCATGTCGCTTCTCTCAAATTAGAGAGCTGACATAGCCATTGTGTAACAGGCAGTTCATCTTCCAAATGAAATCCTTGAACCATATCAGAACTTATCTGATAAGGTGAATCCATTGCATAATCTTTAACAATTTTGTGTAAATAAAATTTCTTTCCAAAGCAGTCAATCAAATGTAGTTTACAAAAACAAGGATTTCCAAAACTCTGATTTATGGCTAATGAATATTCTAGAGGTAAAATTGTTACATGTTCACACGGTGTGTTTATGCAGAAACAATCATGAATCAATTGTACTAACACAGTGACACAAACTGGAATTATAATATATTCATGGATATCTTGGGACAGGAATGCCTAATAGAGCATCATAGCAATGAACCCATTAGTGTATTTTTTATGCAACCAGATAAATCAAACAGGTATGTTCCATTTGTCCAATGAAGTAACTTTTCTGGCAAAACTGTAGTGTTGCTTTTGGCTAGAGGGAGTACCAGATGTGAAACAGGGTGTACTAACTAGGGGTTCCACACTCTTTCATGGTGAATTCCAACTTTTAAAACCACATCTTTCCATTGGGCTCCTGCCATTAAATCAGCTGGATAGTCTAAAGCAGGGGTAGGCAACCTTTCCCCTTTAAGGGCTGAGGAACTTCAGCTCCCAGAAGCCTCAGCCATGTTGGCCAATAGTCCCATGTTGGCCAATAGCTCCTGGGATTCTGGGAGCTGAAGTTCCTTGGCCCTTAAAGGGGAAAGGTTGCCTACCCCTGGTCTAAAGAATCAAGGTATCTATCTCTAAATAGACTCATGACCTCAGGCTGTATCAATTTCATCAATGTGGCTTGTATTAATTGTGAAGCAAATGCCATGAGACTACTCTGGATGTGCGTAGACTGAATAGCAACTGACAGATTATAAATGCTATTCTGTAAAGAATGCCCCAATTTCAAAATGATTTCTTTTTCAGCTCCCACCCATTGTGGCAAAATGTGTCCAATCAGGTCACCCCTGCACTATATTTGTCAAACCAGAACCTGTTGAAACCCCTACATCTCAAGTTTTGTATCCCACCAATCCTAATTTATTAGCTATTACTTCTGAATCTATGACATTGAGGATTGCCCCACCAGTCCCCAAACTACCCAGTGCAGCACTCAGGACATCCCGTTTGGATCTAAAAAGTGAATGCATTATTGATTGCCATTGTTTTTCTCTCTGTTCCCACTGTGTCCAAGCTGCTTTTAAATAAGGGCTGCATGCTGGAATCACCCTCGCCACATTTAATGTGGTCAAATTAAGGATCATGGTGGTTAAAATTGGCTGTGCTTCAGAACAGGCAAAGGCCGAAATGTCTTGTCAGATCACTATATTTCCCAAGTACAAAGGTGATTCTTTTAAAACATCTAGGGAATACATGTAACATAAGAGCACCACATTCTATTGCATATGACATCACAACTTGCAGGTGTCTGGGTGATGTTAGCACACATGAACAGCCTGGTTTTCCATGTCCTTGTAGGATGACATTGTTGGTCTAAGGTGAGGGTGGTTTGAAAGGATGGGGAGAACTTACCATATTGAGGTTCGTAGTGATTCCAATTCCATACTTTTGGGAGTCAGAGAAAACTGTTTGGCACCCACTTCTACCTATTTGTGTCCTTCAGGGCCAAACATGATTATTCTCAAAAGAATTGTCTTTTGTGAGCTTATCAAAATTTTAGTGATCACTCCAATGGGAACCTTTTTATCATACCATATCTGGTCTTCTTCCCTTGCATCTAGAACCTCATAGATTCCTGGATACGGAGGTGCCCAAAGACAATCAGCTTGAATGTTGTATTCCCAATTGGTGTTAAACTGGTGTTAAACTATAAGTAGGAAGAACACCACCTATAGCAGGGGTAGGCAAACTGTCTCCTTTAAGGGCCGAGGGACTTCAGCTCCCAGAATCCCAGACTATTGGCCAACATGGCTTAGGCTTCTGGGAGCTGAAGTCCCTCAGCCCTTAAAGGGGACAGTTTGCTTACCCCTGACCTATAGAGCCACATGACAAAATCCATATCAGCCATCTGCACAGGTATTTAGCCATCTCTTGTCCCTGTAGGGAAACAGAGAGACAGAACTAAGTTTTGATTTTTATTCACCCACCCTCAGGGAACAAAACAGTTTCAGACAAATTTATTATGGGCAGTTAGGGCCAGTCCCATGTTACAGGCTTTATAAGGACCAGGCCACCCTTCCATTCTTTAAGCTGGGAGGAATGAAAATACTTAAGCTTCTTTCCATGTTTGTTGGGAATGCAAACTTGAGAGGGCTCTAAAATCCACTGTCATTCTCCAACTGACTCCATCCAATTTCAAAACAGGCCATTGAGGCGCATTGCAAATGGACTGTATCCGAATGATGACATCCCATTTCAACAGTATCTCTATGGTTTTGGCAAACCTCTCTTCTGCCTCCCTAGGGTATCTATACTGCTTCTGGGGAGGTGGAACCTTTCCCTCTATCAGAACACATGCATCCTTGACTGTGCCACACTCAATCTTATCCTTGATCCATACCTCGGGAAAATCTACCACTTGTGAGTCCATGCTCAAAGGAAAAGGGGGCATTGGGGCTTTCAGGACGGCGCACCTATGGATGTCTGAGATCTGTAATGGACCCTCTTCAAGCTGCCATTTGCCAGGTCTACAGTCAGCCGGTGCTGCCACAAAAATTTTATCCCGTGATACCATCATCGTCTCCCTGGTTTTCACATGCCTGAATAAAATCAAAGATGGATCCGACTCACAGTGGAATCTCATCCCAAGTTGGGGCTTGTTGGGGGCCCATTCTATATGCCACCAATGCCTTGGTCTCAGGGATCTTTATGCCAAAGTTAGCTAAGCCTGGGTGCAAGGTGTTGCCTGCTGCTTGTGAATCCACTAACAATTGTGCAGGCTGTTGGCAAGGAGTGATTCTAAACTGAATCAGGCTATTTGTGTCAAATCCTGTCCACTTGGTCATCCAGCTAACTCCCATTTCTGGGTTGAGAGGACCTAGCTGATCTGTCACTGTCTTGATCTCCGTTAAGGTCAAAGATGCCTTCTCTTGGATTGTTTTGGTTATTGTTCTGCCACTGTTAGCAGACATCCTCTCTGTGACCTCCCAGGTCCAAATGAGCTGAATCGAGGCATCTTGTACCTCTTGTATTTTTGTAGATGTATGTGAAGCAAGGGCCTCTCTATCCATTTTTTCCCCACTGGGGATTATACGGATGGATTGCTCTGGCATCTTCTAGTATAGACTCATGAAAACCCATAAACTGGGATGCTAACTCTAGGATCTCAGGTTGTATTGTTGCAAGAATGGCAATGTGCATATTCAACTTGCTTTCAAGTTCTCTAATGTGCTGTCCAGTATTTGCTGCAGTATTTTTTATAAAGTATTAAGTTGACAGCATGTTTTGCTTGCGGTAATTTGGCTTTTAAATCTTGTATTTCATTTTCCTTTTCTGCCTTCTCTGCTCTTTGAACATCTCCATTGGTGTTGCATACTAACAATGCATTCTCTACCACCTTTTCGCTGATTTGTGTGGCCATGTCTCTTACTTACTGCTTGAAGGTATCTGAATCTTGTCTTAACTTTTGATATTCTTCGGTGGTTTTGTGGGCAAGCACCCAAAGTCCCCATGTTTCCCATCTATCCTTCTCTGTCTGGAACACTCCTTTTAATAATTCTTTCTTTTCTGTTTTTGTGTTATATACCTCGAGCAAGGTAGCAAATGGGTCTTCTGTTAGGAAGCCAGTAGCTTTCCTGGGATTAGGTCCCTTCTTCAGAATCCAATTTTCTAAGGGGCTCTGCAGATGGCGCAAAGCGCTGTCTTGGAGCCAGGGAAGGGGAGGGGAGGGGCAGCTGGATGCTGGGTGCCCCAACCCCTTCCTGAGGACATCATCAGAGCACTCACCATTGCACACAGTGAGTGCTCCAATTACATCCTTCCAGTGCAGCATTTTTACACACTGCGCCAGAAGAGGCACAAAAGAGCTGCATGGTGGCTCTTGTGGTGCCCTTTCCATGGCTTGGGAAGGAGCGCTATTTTGGTGCTCTTTCCCAGTCAACAAAAGGGTGAATTGGGGCCGAGGTGTGGGGTAGCCTCGGCCCCAATTCTCGGCTTCTTGTGGCGGCCCATGGCCGCCCATCTGTAGAGGCCCTAAGTGGTCCTGGGGCTGATCATCCTTAGCTAACCTTGCTGATGTAGGTGACACATTATCCATTGTTCTCTGGGTTATGTAACCTGTTGTTGGAAAATGTAACTTGTGTGGAAATGTACAGATGTGTGAAAAATTACAACATGGGAAAGTTTGCCTGCAGGTGGAATATGAAAACAATCACAAGAAAAGCTGGTCAAGGACAGTATGTGTCTCAGAACACAGAAGGCAAGTTGTAAACATATTAAATCATCATGTTTTGTGGGAACCATTGTCCATGTGACTATGAGTCACAAGAAGAGGCTGGACTTTGAGGCTGTTTAGAAAGTGCCCACAAATAAATTAAGCCCTCAGCTTGGGGGTGGAGCTTTTTCTTTCTTTTGCTGGTTAGCTCTTATGATTTTTTCCCCTGCCTACTGATATTTTGATCTACTTGTAAATAGTTAATTTGTATTTACTGCAACTAGAGAATAAAATGTGCCTCTTTAGAGTTATCTTCTGCCTCTGGTCTGTTTAATGGGAAGGCTGCATTCCTAGGTCGTAAGGTCAGCACCAGAGATGACTGGCATGGAGATCAACTCACAGCGGAGGAAGGCTTCAGCAGTGGAGGTTTCCACAAAGATTGATCTACTCTGCTCAACTTACAATAACAAAGGGTTATGGTGCCCAGATCACTCTGTACTGTGCTGCTGGAGACTTCTGGAGTTCATGAGCTGTGAGTAAGAGGCAATATTGTTGTTGTACTTTTTTTTAAGGGATCATCTCTAAGCTGTCATGCCGGAAGGCAAAAGTGTTAAGATTTATGGACATTGCGTTGACTTAACACAAGAGACAGTGGAAGCTGGGAAAGCAGCCAGGACTCTTAAGTGCTAACTATGGAGGCTGTGAAATTTCCCAAATTGGATGAATCAAACTATAGTGCCTGGAGCACTTATGCTCAGTTGTTGCTTGTAAGAGACGGTCTATGGGCCGTGGTCCAAGCTGGTGTACCAGCTGGTGCTGGAGCAGCTTTTCAGCAAGGTGATCAAAAAGCAAAAGCTAATATCCTCCTTTTGATTTCTCCCAATCAAATCAATTATGTCAGAGATAGAACAACTGCCAAAGAGGTGTGGGATACTCTTAATGACATTCATCAATCCAGCACAGCTTTGATGCAGAAGACTTTATGCATGCAAGATGCAGCATGGGCAGTCTCCTGAAAAGCATCTGGAGATCATCCAAGATTTGTTTAATCAAATCCAGATGAGAGGTGTTCAACTCCCAAGGGAACAAAAGGCATATATTTTGCTGGGGAGTCTCTCAAGGGAATATGAGCATGTGCTGTATGGTCTTCAAGGAGTTCCTGAAGCACAAACCACAATGGAACTGGTGGCTATTTAGAGTTTTAGAAGAAAGCCAGCATCCCCAGTTCGAGGCAGGACTCCAGAGACAGCAGCAAGACACACCTAGGTCCACACACACACCAGAGGGAGCTTCCAGGGAGCTGCAACAGGAGAAAGCAGCTGTGTCCAAGGAGAGAAAGTTTTTATTGTGGGAAACCTGGTCACTTGAAGAAGTATTGTAGGAAATTTGCAGCAGCCAAGCAAAAACAACAGCCCAAAAACTCTGGGACCAGAAAGGGTGTTGTGGCTGTGACAAAGAGCAGTGAAAGTGTGACCCAACAAGAAGTCAAGCTTAATCCGGACTAGATTCTTGATTCTGGATCCACAGGACATATGGTAAACACTCTTGAGCTACTCAAAAGTAAGAAACCTCCCAATGTGGCTTCAGTAGCTTTGGCTTATGGAGCACCAAGGGAAATCAAAGGCATGGGGATATGGGTATGCATTGAATTTTGAGGGGGATGAGTGTGTGATCACCATGAATAATGAGGTTTGTGCAAAAGATGTGAAAAGGGACAAAATGTATTATATGATGGATAGGGCAGAATGTGCAGTAGTCAAAAATGTGCCTTTACATTTAGACTGTGCTCATTACTACCACCGGGTATTGGGACATGCAAGCTTTAACAGTCTTGGGCAAGGGTAGGCAACCTTTCTCCTTTAAGGGCTGAGGGACTTCAGCTCCCAGAAGCCTCAGCCATGTTGGCCAATAGTCCCATGTTGGCCAATAGCTCCTGGGATTCTGGGAGCTGAAGTCCCTCAGCCATTAAAGGGGAAAGGTTGCCTACGCCTGGTCTTGGGAAACTGGGGGAAGTGTGCCCAGAATTCAAAATGTCTCCTTGTTCAAATCACTTGGAATGCTCAGTTTGCAGCAGGATAAAGTTGAAGGCTTTTCCTGTTCCACAATGCAGCAAACCCACAACAAAACAACCTTTTGAATGTATCCATGCAGCTCTTGCAGGGCCTTTCTTAAAAAGCCTGGGGAACAACAAGTATTTTATGGTAATTGTGGATCGTTTTACCCGGTATTCTTATGTGATGCTCTTGAAAGAAAAGAGTGAAGCAGCAGAGTGTCTCAAACATTGGGTTAACATGATTGAAAGGGAGTTTGAGTGCAAAGTGGGATCTTTAGTCACAGACAGGGTGGAGAATTCTTGTCTAATTGTTTGAAAAATTGGTTGAGAAAGAAGGGAATTCGTCACAACACCACAACCCCTGCAGTTCTGCAGGAGGATGGTTTGGCAGAAAGACGAATAGGGGTCCTAAAGCAAATGAAAGACTGCATGATGTTAGATGCAGAAGCATCTGAGCAGTTGTGGGGGGAGTCTATTCTGACAGCAAATCATCTTGCAAATCGTGTTTGGAATTCTGCTGTAAAGAAAACCCCATCTCGTATGCTCTATAGCAGACCACCTAACTTGAAGTACTTGAGAGTGTTTGGGTAATATGCAAATGTGTATGTACCTGCCAGTTTCAGAAAGAAGGGTGAGCCTAAGTGGCACAAGTTGATGTTTGTGCAATATTCTGGGAATAGCTACAGATTTCATTTTGGTCATGGGGAGATCTTGGTATCCAGAAGTGCCAACTTTGAAAAGCACTCAGGTTGGGAGAAGTTGCATTCCAACAAAGAAGTTTTTCTTAGGTTGGGACAGTTGGACATGAGTACTAGAAATTGAGGGGTAGTAAAACAAGAATCAGCATCCTCAGACAGTGAGTCTAGTACTTCAGAACAGCCTACACAGACACAACCAACCACAACTAGAAAGTTGGAGACAAAGAGAAAAAGAGATACAGAGGTTCAGACGAGTTCTGACAGTGAGGATGAGAGAGGAAGGACAAAGGTAATCTTGCCAAGGAGGACTCAGAGAGTGAAAAGGCTTCCAGAACATTTTGTAGTGCAGAGTGCACGAGCCTGTACAGTAGTGGCTGATGAGCTTGAGAGTTTTAAGGATTTGCAGAGTTATTATGAGAAGGAGAAGGAGAAGTGGTTTTCTGCTATGGATCAGGAGCACATGTCATTGGTAGATAAGGAAGTTTTTGAGATTTCTGAGAGACCTAAGAATCACAAGGTGATAGGTTGTAGATGGGTTTTCAAAAGAAAGGAGATGCCGGATGGTACTCATAGATATAAGGCCAGGTTGGTAGCAAAAGGTTTTGCACAGCAGAAGTTTGAGAACTTTGACAAAACATTTTCTCCTACAGCTAAGCCAGAAAGCCCGAGATTGGTTTTGGCATTAGCAGCAAGGAAGGGCCAGTTAGTAAGGCATTTTGATTTTGAAACTGCTTATTTGAATGCTAATCTTGAGGAAGAAGTGTTCATGGAAGAACCTTTGGGTTTTGAACAGGACAGTGATAGAAAAGTGTACAAGTTGAAGAAGGTTTTGTATGGTTTAAAACAAAGTGCAAAGAGTTGGAATCATTGTATTCATGAAGAGTTGGTGAAACTAGGATACAAGCGCAGCATTGCTGATGCGTGCATTTACACCAAGGGAGATGTGATGTTGGTGATTTACATTGATGACTTGTGTGTAGCAGTGGAGTCAGAATGGGAGATTCAGGCAGTACAAAGAGAATTGGTAAAGAAATTTGTGATTAAGAATTTAGGAATTCTCAAGGCCTACCTAGGGATTGAGGTAGAGTGGACTAAAGATGGTAGATGTTTGTTGAGTCAACAGAAGAAGATAGAAAGACTGACTGAGAAATGTGGACTGCAAAGTGCTAAAGTAGTGAAAAGTCCTATGACTCTTGGTTATGCCAGTGGTGAGTCAACAAAGGAGTTTGACAATCCAGAATTGTTTAGAAGCATTGTTGGGAGCTTGATATTCATTGCAAACAACACAAGGCCAAATATTTCTTTTGCAGTGGGAGTGCTTAGCTGGAAGGAGGTGAGCAATCCAAAAGTTGAAGACTGGACTGCAGTGAAACATGTGTTAAGATACCTGAAAGGGAGCAAAGACAGAAAGCTTGTGATACAGGGCAGCATGGTTCAGTTTGATTGTTTTGTCGGTAGTTCATTTGCTTCAGAATTACATGACAGAAAGTCAGTGTCTGGTTTATTGATAAAGTTTGGAGTAAGTCCAATAGTTTGGTGCAGCAGGAAGCAGAACTGTGTAGCTTTGAGCACATCTGAGGCAGAGTTTGCAGTTTTGTTAGAAATGATTTCAGAAGTACAATGGATAAGACAGTTGCTTGAAGATTTAGGGAAAAAAATGTGTTGAACCAACTATGGTTCATGAGGATTCACAATCATGTATTGCAATGTCACAGGCTGAGAATTTGAAGTGCAGAATGTTAGGGAGATGATCCAAAACATATTTGTGTTTAGAGTACATCGACACAAGGGACAATATAGCTGATGTTTTTACAAAAGCATTGTCAATTGAGAGACATGAACAGCTAACACTTCTGGTGGGCATGGCAGCTTAAAAACACAATTCTAGCTGTTGAGATAAAGTGCAAAATAAAGGGAATGAAAAGTACATAATACAAACAAACAACTTGACATACATCTGTATATTTGGAGGGGAATGATGGAAAATGTAACTTGTGTGGAAATGCACAGATGTGTGAAAAATGACAACATGGGAAAGTTTGCCTACAGGTGGAATATGAAAACAATCACAAGAAAAGATAGTCAAGGACAGTATGTGTCTGGGAACACGGAAGGCAAGTTGTAAACATATTAGATCATCATGTTTTGTGGGAGCCATTGTCCATGTGACTATGAATCACAAGCAGAGGCTGGACTTTGAGGCTGTTTAGCAAGTGTCCACAAATAAATTAAGCCCTCAGCTTGGGGGTGGAGCTTTTTCTCTCTTTTGCTGGTTAGCTCTTATGATTCTTTTTTCCTGCCTGCTGATGTTTTGATCTACTTGTAAATAGTTACTTTGTATTTACTGCATCTAGGAAATAAAATGTGCCTCTTTAGAGTTATCTTCTGCCTCCGGTCTGTTTAATGGGAAAGCTGCATTCCTAGGTGGTAAGGTCAGCCCCAGAGATGACTGGCATGGAGATCAACTCGCAGCGGAGGAAGGGTTCAGCAGTGGAGGTTTCCACAAAGATTTATCTACTTTGCTCAACTTAAAATATAACCTGTTTTCTTTCCACGCATTAGGTGCTCTCGAATGTAAAATGCATCTTTCTTGGGTTGGGTGGCTTGAACTGCTATCAACTTTTTTGTTACTGAGAGGGGTCACATTGCCTAAACCATCTGGCAAACCATAGACATGTTTCCTGTTGCTCAGCAAATGGCAATCCTAGGGACTTTATCCCTCCAGCTAGCCCTTTAAGGAAGGTTTACTTCTGACACCTAAACCTGAATTCTAACCAATATGTTTGACATGGAATAAAAACCATGTTTCATAATGAAGCCAAAGTTTACTTTGCATCGCAATTTTGGAAGACTGGCAGGATATAAACACATAAATAAAGCAAGCAAGCAAACAAGCCAGCTAGTCAAATTGATATACATCTTTATTTCATTGTTTTCACTTCAGCTCTTGACTGGAAATTCAGACCTACATGACAAAAAAATTACAAGAATGTACATCTTTTATAATCAAGTTTAATTACCATGACAACACTTAACTGAGTATTGGACAAAGTGATTCTCCTCTGACCCACATGTATTGGTATTAAGAAGTTGCCCCTAAGCTCCAAGCAGAAATCAAGCAATTAATCAACCCCAGTCTATAAATTCTGTGTTGTCACTGATTCATTTAATAATTAAATAAATATTAGGTTGGGTCTTTAGAAAATCATGGATGGTCCAGATTGAATCATTGTGATTAGACAGATAATCCTAAAGATTTACCTCTAAATACTGAGGACTGAATTTTATAACTTCTAGATTTAGCAAGTAAGGAAGAAGTTTCATATATCCAGAAACTGACATAGATCATTTTAACAATTTATGAAACACTTTTTAAAGAAGGCTTTTACTATAATAGTGATTGGTGATCTTTGATATTTACAAAAAATATCTGGGTTTAATCCACTGGACATCTCAGCAATCAGCTACATCGATTATATCTTCCATATTATCTCTCCGCACTTCAAATAAAATTGATTCATGCACATAGCTTGGAAGGGAAAAGGCAGTTTACCGCAGTATCTTCACCAGTACAGTACTTATTAAGTCACAATGAATAATATTCTGAATTGTTTTGATCAATCTCTAGGCAGAATCAGACAGATTGAATATTACTCTGAGAGCATTTGCCTTCAAGTCACACAATGCAAGCACCTGTCTGAACAAAGAAAATACCTTTTCTTTCCCATTCTGGTGGGCATTGGTGGTTTTCATCCCTCCATTCAAGGCCCCTCCTTTTGATATAAACTTAATATTAAAGGGGCTGTTAAAAGACTCAAAGGAAGAAAGTGCCCCAGTGCTGAGGAAGCTGCTTGACCATATATGGAGTTGTTGTAGGCTCAGCATGGGAAAGTTTAGCTCGAAGCCCAGAGGAATTTGCCAATGATCAAAATCTGCATAATCTCCTCAATGATGGGAGCAATTGTGCATGTGATATTTGTATTTGCAAGTAAACAGAAGTTCAAAGTATCTCTCTCCGAGGGATGTATGCCCTTGTCTAGGGATATCTGCATGGATGACTTGGCAATTCTCAATATCCCAATATTCTCTCACCTGGAAAATCCAGAATCAAATCCCAAAATTGTCCCAGGATAGATTTTGTCCCTATAGATTTTGCTACTTGGGCAGTCTCAATTAGTTGTCGGTTGAGGTCAGATAGACACCCTGTCAGTATCTCCCTTAACTCCTCAACATTTCTGGATCTGTTGAGCCATTTCACTTCACAAAAATCCTGAATAAAATCTCTGCTTCTTGAACTGGTACAGTATCACCCTTTGAAAACCTGATAACACATTTTTTATATTGTTAGTGCTTGTATATGTGTGTGAGAGTGTGTGTGTTTTTAACTTTGATTTTTATTCATTTGAAGCAAAGCAGCTTCATTTATATACTGCTTCATATTGCTCTATGGGATGTCTAAGCGGTTTACAACTGTAAGCTCATTGCCCCCCAACAGTTGGGTACTCATTTTAGCGACCTCTGAAGGATGCAGGCCTGAGTCTAGCCTGAGCCCTGGCTAGTATTGAACTCGCAACCTTTTGGTCTATGAGTGAGTGGCTGCAGTACAGGCATTTAACCACTGCGCCACCAGTGTCTTATTACATATTTCAAATACAGTATTTACAAAAGATTTTTAAACTTCTAAGAATATTCTGTCATATTCAAAGATGTTGCTTCAATATGTGTCTAATTATTACAAAATATAATCTTGCTAGTTTATTGATGTTGAAAATTGGTTTAATTTAATTACGAAGCTTCTTACTAAGTTATTGTGGGCGTTTTTTTCATTTTCTTTTTGTGACTTCCTTGGATTGGTCTGATGTGTGAGATGTGATTTTCTTATGCATTGCTACTTCTGATGTGTGAGACGTGATTTTCTTATGCTTTGCTAGTGGTGTAAGTGTTATCCTTCAGTGTTTTTCAATTTCTTATTTTAATTTGAGATCTGAATGTTGGGCTTTTTAAAAAAAATATTTAATTGTTTTTACCATTTGTTATTTTGATTTATTTTCAATTGTTCTTGTAGAAGTTTATTAATTCTTCACATTCTTTTCCTGCTTTTTCTGAAGTTTTTTATTATTATTATTTATGGAGAATGTTAATTTGTTCATCACATAAAGGATTTGTTTCTGTCTTTTCTTTGCTTGTGGATTATTTATTTTATCTGTCAAGTTCAATAAATACATTTCTGGAACCATTTTGTAACTTACTTTAAGAATCTTGCAGATGTTATGATGGATATTTTTCCAGAATTTTGTTTTTGGGCAGTACCACCATATGTGGATCCAGGAGCCTTTTGTATTTCTGCACTTCCAACAGTTATACTGATTATTTTTTAATATATTTTTGCTATTTTTTCTAGCATTAAATGCCATCAATATGCCATTTTGAGATAATTTTCATGGATCCTTTGACATTTCATGAACTGGTAAGTTCTTGTTCTTGCTAAATGCCAGCTTTGCAATTCCAGTGGTCTCCCAATGGCTTTTGCCCACAATATCATATATTGGTTTATGACCTCTTTTTCTAATTTCTTTTCTAACAATAGTTTATATAATTTGGAAGTTGTTTTTTCTTTGCTTTCTATCAGTATTTTGTCTAGTTCATTTTCGGTGAGTGTGAGTCCTTCTTCTTCCAGGTCTTGTTTAAATCTTTCTTGAAATTGCTTTTGAAGAAAATCACTGGTGTTTGAAGTTTAATGTTGAATTTCTTGATTTGGTGCTATTTCCCATTGATCTTGGTTATTTTTCCTTATTATATCTTTATATCTTATCCATTTGTTGTCTTTGTAACCTCCTCGGAAGAATGCTTCCTGTTGAAAAATCCACCATGAGTGTGTGTTTTTGTGTGAAGGTTGATTTCCCCTTTTGCTGCTATATATAAAACTACATTTGGAACTTGCATTTTGGAAGTTCAGTTTTTCAGAGCCATTATACACAGGTCTGATGATGGCTTTAGTTACCTGAAGCCCTCTCACAGTCATCATTTGAGTTAATTACATTCCCCCTTTGCATATTGACTGTGGGTGTCCTCTTAGGACTCTTTCATTTTGGGTAACAGTGGTCCTTCATCATTTTTGTACTAAAGATTAAAGTTTCAGTGTGTTTCACTATACCACAAACATGTACTGCTTGTTTCCACACCCACCATGATGGTATGTGGAATGGGCACCAACTCATTTGCAGAACTGATCCCTCCACTCTGTCCCCTCACCAAACTTCTGGAATGAATTAGATGACTTCTACTCACCTTACTGAATGAGACTTTGGCCACTGGTTCAAAAGATCATTTTTTAAAGCCACACTAGATTATAACTCCATCCTCTGTAACTGGTGGAAGACTGTGTGCAGCAAATAATACATATAGTAGTAAGGAAAACAGAACCCTGAGAGGGGATTTGGGTCCCATGGCAACATAGTGCTTGGAGGGAAATGAAGGGTGCTGGAATAGCAACTAACTTCAGTTTTGCAACCAGGCAATGAAGAGAAACGTCACTTTCTCTGCTCAAGATCTCAGAAAGCAGGGTTTCCTTTCATCACCTGCCTGCAAAACTGCAGCTGGCCACTGGTCTGGTGCCCCCTCCTCCCCCCAACTACTACATTGCTTTGGGTAATGTATCCCCTCACTAGGGTGCTGCTCGATTGACTTCCTTGAGGGTTTACTAAGGAGGTAGTGAATACTTCTTTCCACCCCTTCAGAAAATGGTATACACACGAATAAGACCAGGTTATGCCACCAGTCATCCACACAATTGCAACTAAATCTTTATTTTTTATTTTTATAAGAACAGTGATGTGGTTCATTAATGCACTACCTTACTCTAAATTAATGGGGGCCCACATCCTGTATTTGCAACAAGAAGCAAATCTTAAAGATATTGTGCTCTATGGAATCCAGGTCAAACAAAATAAGTTGTATTGTGCCTAGTATCTATTCAACGCCTGGCAATGCCATGTTCTATCTGGGGTGATAAAGTGCCATTTGCTTCATGTTTGCAATGTGCAATGGATGAAAAGGGGATGCAGAATATTGCAAGACAGGCACACTTGAGCTAAATCTATGCTACCTTTAGTGACTCCCACTGTGAAAAAAGTCACATCAGTTAGAGGTCATGGGAACAAGCAATAGTGATTCATTATGTAAATGAAGAAATGTCACAGAATACAAGTGAAATAGTAAGAGTGACTTGATATGGATTGATATAGTCCAAAGGAAAATCTACAGCAGGAACATTCAAGAGTACAAGATGCATATATTGCAAGTGAAATCAACCATTCCTTATTGTTTAAAAACATTATTTTCATGTTGATTGTTTATTTTCACACTGAAAATTTATATTTTGCGAACTATAATGATTGATAAATATTACCTGACCACTGGTAAGTTAGCTGGCCTTTGGTTGATTAAAAGGGAAATAGTTAATCTCTCCCATTTATGTATACCAGGGAAGTATTTGCATCATCAGGTATGGCTCAATCAGCCAAGACTTTTGGAGTAGCCACTGTTAACACACTCTGCATACCCCATGCTATATTTGGGGTCTCCATGTTTTCATATTTCATATCTGGAGCCAGCATGTTCTCAAGCAATCCATATGATCTTTTGGGAAACTAGCTGACATTCCTGGCAGAAAAGTATTAAAGACCTGAGGGCATTTGCATGATGCAGGTAATGATACAATCAAATCTAAATGGGTGCGCTAATCACTCCTTCTCCAAAGACATCCTTATTTCTTCTTGTGCCAAGAGACAAAGGAGGTCTCATTGCACTGAAGTAGTAAGCCAGTTCTCTCTGTCTATCTCCATGCTGTGCTTCCAGCTAACCTCTATGACTATTAACCCTGGGTTGTCCTCATCTAATCATTCTAGAATTAAAGCCATCAATCAGTCTAGAATCCCATTGTCGATTCCTGGGAAAGACCATCAATTGTTTGTTGCCTTGCAAGATAGCACATCCCCAGATAACAGTTTTCTGGTATAAATATTGGTACCACAAACCTAGTCTCTGTGATATATGATGCATATAGTTGCCCCACACTGTGCTCCGCAGACCTCATTCTGAGCCACTCCCTCTTTCTGTGGTCTTCTCTTTGGACAGATAAATATCACTCTGTTTAAACCCTTCAAACTCCACTGTCAAGTTTCCATATTTCCATTTTGGTTAATTCTGAATGCTGTATCAGTGAAAACTGCTATTGTGTGGGTATGCTTGCACTATGCATTTTTTCTAAATAAAACCCTCTTAATTCACTGAAACCTGGAGTCCTCCTCAGTTAATGCTGGTATGCACAAGTGCTAATGGTCCTAAAGGTTTCTTGCAAAGCTAATTTCCTCAACATTTAAAGTAATGCATACGTACTTGGTGGGAATCTCCCAGTCCCCCCATCGGGGGGGGGGGGGTAACATCATGATCTATAATGATAACATCTCCTTTTTCAAGTATCCAATCCCACAGTTATATACCAGATGTGAGAGAATGTCTTTCAAGATATCTATTTAGCTCCTTTAGGCAGGCCCTTAACTTTTTAAAATTTTGAGATTTGTTTTAGATAGCAAAGGTTTTTAGTCTGTTCATAGAGTCATTGAGTTGGAAGGGACCCTGAAGGCCATGTAGTGAAACTGCTTGCCATGCAGGAATTATCTGACTAAAGTACTCCTAAGAGAAGGCCATCAAACCTCTGTTTAAAGACCTTCAAAGGACAGTCTATCACCCTCTAAGGCAATGTATTCCACTGTCTAACAGCTCTTCACATCAGGATGTTATTTCTATCTTTAAGTGGAATCTATTTTCTTATAATTTGAATCTATTGGCTCACATTATAATCTCTGAAGCACCAGAAAACAAGTATGCTCCATCCTCTACATGACATCCCTTCAAATATTTAAAGGTGCATTAAGTATCACCTCTCAGCTTTCTCTTCTCCAAGCTAAACTTACCTAGTTTAGCTAAATTTATTCCTAACCTGTTCCTCATATGCCTTCCTTTTGCCATCTTGTATCATCTGTCAAAATTCAGTTTATCAATATCCTTCTTGAATGGTGGTGCCCAGAACTGTCCACAATATTCCAAGAGAATTCTGACCAATGAGAATAGAATGTTACTATTATTTCCCTCATTCTGAATACTGTACTCCTGTTGAATCAGCCTATAATTGCATTGACTTTTGGGGGCAACTACATCAAACTATGGACTCATGTTTAGCTTGTAGTCTTGTAAGACCCCTAGATCATTCTCACATATACTGATGTCCAGCCAGGTGTTACCCAACCTATATTTGTATATTTGTACATTTGTACATTTATTTTTCCTCACTAAATATAGTAAATTGCATTTCACCCTGTTGAAATTCATTTTGTTAGTTTTCATCATTTTGTATTCTGCTCCTTTCCTTTGGAATATTACCTACTTCTCCTAGTTTGGTGTCATCTGCAAATCTGGTAAGCATCCCTTCTATTCCATCATCCAAATACTTTATCATGATGTTCAACAACACTGGGCCCAGAACAGAACACAGAGACCCACTCAAAATGAACAAGCATCATTGGTGAGCATGGTTTGGGTTTGGTCAGTCCACCAGCTACAAATCCACCTAACTGTAGCATTGTCTAAATCACATTTCATCAGCTTGCTTGAAGCAATATTATGAGGGACCTTGCAAGATATACTACATCTATCCCATTCTCCTGATCTACCAAACTTGTAAGTCTATCAAAAAGAAACAAGGTAAATCTGACATGATTTTTCCCCCAGAAACCCATGTTGGCTTTTAGTAATCACAATATTCATTTTTAAGTGCTCACAGACTGAGTGTAAAATTATCTGTCTAGAACTTTTCCTGGTATTAATATCAAGCTGACTGGTCAGTACTTGCTTGGATCCTCATCCCTCCCCATTTCCAGTAGATAGAGATGACATTCAGAAGTATAATACCCTAAAGGCACCAGATTCCATCTGATCTTGGAAGCTGAAAAGGATCTGTCCTGATTAATGCTTGGATGGGGAATGGCCAATTAATATCAGGTCTTGTATGCTATATTTCAGAGGAAGGAACTGGCAATGATATTTCCAAATATTCTTTGCTTAAAATGCTCTATGAAATTCAAAGGATCACCATAAGTCAAGAGATGACCTGAGACCATATATACACATGACATTCACATTCCTCCAGTCTGTTGGTAACTGCTAAGTTTTCATTCCCCCAACACTTGCAGTGATGCATATTTTAAATGTCAATGATTAATTGTTGCTATGCTCATTTCTGAATTTGTATTGTATTTTACTGTTTTATTTTTAATGTTGCACACCACTTGGGGCCAATATATATATTTTAAAGGTGCTTACAAATATGAAAAATACTAATCTGTAACTCTTGTGTAGTATTGCTAACTACTAAGTTTATGCTATCACTTTGTGGCTCCTGTTGGGAAGGCCAATAGAAAATTATTATGCCTGAAGTACACATCTCACAAGTATATACAATGAAAGTATATACAATGAAATAGATACTGTAGATAGATGAGCAGGTTGCATCTTGCAATGTCTGGACATAAACATACCAGCTCTAGTAATATAGCTTATTTTCTCAAATAATAGAAGGAGGAGAGCAAAACCATCCTTATTCAGTAGTTAAGTAATTGTAAATTTAGGAATTAAAGATAAGAGATTCCTCTATTAACAGAACAAATGAAGAGGATATAAACATAGGTGATGTTTTCTAGATGTATACTAAACAAGAAAGCCAGTGTAGTGTAGTAGTTTGAATGTTGGACTGCAAGTTTGGAGACCAGGATTTGAATCCTGGCTTGGCCATGTAAACCCACTGGGTGATCTTGGTTAAGTCACAGTTTCTCAGCCTCAGAGGATGGCAATGGCAAACCTCCTCTGAAGAAACTTGCCAAGAATAACCCTTGTTAGGTTAGCCTTAGGGTGCCCATAAGTCAGAAATGACTGAAAGGCACACGGCAACAAGAACTACCACAGTTACTTTGTTCTTATTTGCCCTCATAGTCTATAGCTATTTACTGTTATTTTGTTCATTTTAACCATGGAAGTTATGCACCTCAGCATCTATAATCTAAAAATATGTAATTTTACTCTTGGCTCAATTTTTGTAATGTTTTCTAAAAGTACTGGCCTATATCAAGATTTACAAAATTGTTCTCCTTATTAGATAAGTAATGTGAGGCAATAAAGCTTATATCAGGGAGTGGCCAACAGTATGGGAGCCAGGAGCTAATTGACCCCCTCCAGACACCACTCACATCAAACCCAAATACCTCCATGTTCTCTCTCCAGTCCTTCTCATAATGATGACAAGATATGCTTTTGTGTCACTTCTTGCTGCCATTTTGAGAGGGAGTGCAGTGAAAAATTGAGGTATTTGGATGTAATATGAGGTTTGGGGGAGCCTGTTGGGATATATTCCCATGTTTTCATGTACTGGGAGGTTTTCAGCATGACAAAAATTGCCTCCAAATGATGAATGTTATTTTTTTTTAAAAAAAGTGAATTAGGGTCTTGGGGGGGCTGGGGGTCAGGGTTCATGACAATGAAGTCCAGTGGTTCCATGTGGAACCCATATTTGTTCAGCCCTGTCTCATATTATCATGGAGTCTATATACAAAAAAAGAGTTAAGATTTCTTGTTAGGCAGAGATGAGTGGCTTTGTGGTAAAATTGCCATTGCCTACAGATCAACTTGTATGTGCACAGTGATAAGAATACAACAAATTACACCCTCTACAACAGGCTGCATAAAATCACTAAGGCTTTTTGTGGTGCCCAGATCAAAAAAATCCAAATTCAAACATTTAGATTCTGTTCTTACAAAAATGAAATCCAGCGAATTATTCCACATGCAAACTTGATCTCCTCTAAAACAATTTGTGCCCCCCTACACGTTCTTTCTTTAAAAGAGAAACAAAAAGCTGTTTGTTTTTTTAAAAATAGAAATGGCCTTGTAGTCATTTCAGCTTTTATTTTGAGGGGCTGAAGCAGTGCCTGAAATGTTCAGGGGAAATGGTCCTTGGAAGTCTAGAGATTGCCCAACAGTGCCCTACCAAAACAAAAAACAAAACTCAACCCTATTCCAATAAATGGTGAAAGAAGAGTACTTTCTAATATAAGAGCTGCAAAGTCTATATAGTGGAGGGCATGTTATATTTTTGACGGCTTGCTAAAGATAAAGGTAATATTTCTGATCATATCCTCCTTGTAAACATTGAGAGAATCTGGCTAGCTAAAGTTGGAAGCAGACTGCTGGACTATATAGACCATGATCTAGTGCATTTTAAAAAAACATGCTTGAGTGAAAAAGTTGGAGCAGAAAAGCACACTGAAGATCACTGTGCACCAATAAGAGATAAAACAGAGAAAGGATAGAATGGGGAGAGAAATATGTAGGTATTCGTCTTTTCAGTTTAGCGTCATTTGATGTTTTCCTCAGGCCATTCTAAATGCCATAGGAACTTAAGACAAACATTATGAGACCAAAAGAAAATGAATGTAAGAACAGTGATATATATTGTTTTTCCCTTGCGTCAAATTTATTCCTGTTTATATAAGGTAAATGCATGCAAACAAACATGCAGATAATCAGTGTGGAATTCACTCATGCATGAGATGTTTTTTCTTTCATGGTTTGAAAGAAAAGGGAAGCTATGCTCCTAAAGTTTTCAAAAAGATGTAATTTATCAAAGAGAAAACATTTAAGCAATGGAGAAGTCCAGTGATTCCAAGCAGATAAATTAGTCTCAAGCATGAAAAACTGTCATATTCAATAGTCCTCCTATTTTAGGGATGTTCTGTGAATGGCTAAGATTTCTTTCACACATAGTTTTGTGCTGCTTCTTTGAAACCTGCCTGTTTCCTTGCTTTCCCATTTCCTACCTATCTTTTGTTTTTCTCCTCTCCTGTATTCTCTCTCCTGATTCTATCATCATCATCACCACTATCACATTCCTAACAACCTAAGATATCTAAAAACTGTAATCTCTGTTAATCTGCGTAATTAGTAGTTGTTGCTGAAGTCCTGAGAAAGAGTTCCATCAACCACACAGAGGAAAACACAACATGAAAATCACACAATAGAATCACAAAAAGACACCCTGATTCACTAACTTCTTTAGATATGATGCCATTTTCTGATGAAGCAAGAATTCCTTGTCTTGGAACTGCAACAGCAGAAGCAACATGTCGAAAAATGGATTTCCACTCAAATGCTAAAAATCATAAATATTTGTAACTTGGTCATGTAATAACATCAATGAAGACATCTATATCCTTTTGTATGGCTTAAAGTACCAAAGGCTGAAGTTAATATTTAGGTATACATTGACATTGTTATGAGTTTTCTTATCTGAGTATATAGTATTTTAAATCCTCCTTTGGGTGAGTGGGCTATATTTGGAATAATTAATACTGCACAAAATTCTCCTTAATTCCCACAAAAACCCCACAATTTAATTTAATAATACTCAAAACAATTCTATTCCTTGGTGGGGAGACAGATTCCTTTGTAAAACTTCCAAGTTGGGTTAATAGTTTCTATTTCTGGCCAAAAATACAATTACTTGATACAAATGCTTATCTTGAAAATCATTTATATTGCCTAGAAAAGTTCAGAAAAACTTTTAATCCTCCATCTTCCTTTCTAGTATCTTCATGTCTCACATCTTTTAAAGTTATTTTCTTCTCCTATATTGGCCATTGTTCTAAAAGGCTGAGAAAAGCAGAGCTACAAAGGGCACACAGCCAGATGATGTTGTGGTTCCTCATCCCCACGAAGCATGGAATGGCCAGGGGGAATGGTCCAGAAGGGTTTTGTTAACTGTGGATGGTGGAAGGGAAGACCAACCTCCACAATGATCAACATACATAGATATACTTATGTCAGTATGGTGGATGATGTGTGTTGCAGTAGTGTTTACCATGCAGCAGAGGTGACAGGAAAAGCTGAATCTTCTCCTGCACGCCTCCATACTTTTCTTCCCTTCTGGAACTTGTTCAATCTCCTGCCTCAACTCTCTAGCTGTCCAGCAGTCAGAAACCACTCCAGTTGTAAGCAAATAAAACGAAGCTTTATTGCTACAACTATTAAGCTATGTACAGTCCTTGGATATTTACAAACAATTCCCTGCAACACCACACAGCATTAAACCAGATGAAAACACCAACACCTCCCAGCTCTCACTCACAATGTTCACACAAAGGATTTTGTCTCCCCCCAAGCTTCCACCCACTTGGGCGTATCCCTCATTGTTGATTGGATGTGACTTATTTTCCCAGATTCTTAGTCCATCCCCTGGTGCCTGTGTCATTGCCTATGTGACCTGCAAAGTATCAACATGCTGGCGTCATGTATTTATGTACAGTACTTTCCTCTTTCCCAAAACACCTTCTTGTTTTCCTCCTCTCTGGTGTCCTGTTTATGTCTGGTGAGACATCTGGTGTTTTCTGGCCTATCTTTCCCTCCAAGCCTTTCTCACAGGAAAGTTTTCCCTTACATCTTGTACATTTCCACAACTGACTCTAAATCCCATCTACTATTTTCTGACAACTTATTCCTGAGTATGCCATTAAAAGGATCCCAGACATAGTCAGTAAAGTCATTGTCATTGTCAATATTTATCTGTGGGGTCATATTTCCTCCATCTTTTTCCTGTATCTGTCTCTACGTAGATCTGTGTATCACATTCACCATGCCTTCTCTCTCCCTCCCTCTCTCTCCCTCTCTCTCTCTCACACACACAAACATCTCACCTCTTTTCTTCTTTCCCTACATTATCTCCTCTCTCACATTCTGTAGTTTCTTTCCAGTGTGTACATGTTGCACCATCAGAAAATGTACCACAGACTTTCTCTTTCTGCTTCTCCTGTCATATGATTATTGGCTACTCATTATACTTCCAGCCACATAATACTATTTGCCATGGGGGGAAAATGCTGGCAAGCACAGAAGGGGCAGGGGCAGAATGAGACAGGAGAGAAAACAATATAGAAAACAAAATTGCTGCCTTCCTATATGATTTTCTGGAAAATGCCTTCAAAATTATATTACTACCAAGAAGAGTAAATACTTCACATTCTGGTTGAAGGGTTTTTATATATATAAATGTAATTAGTGTAATTGATATAAATACATTGTTTCTGTTGGAAATTTTATGTATTGCATTCTCCTGTCCCTCCTTAGTTAGACAGGGATGCTTCTATCTTTCTCATTATATTATGTGACTTTGGTCATTGACTCTTGGAGACAGTTTAACAGCTCTCTCTTAAGATTGTAAAGTGCTTCAAGCAGTCAGTTGTTGTCCCATCTTCCTGCTATCTAAGAGATGGTGAGATTTATTTCTCTTTACCCAAGCCATCACCAGTTAAATTTGGTTTTAGTTATTTTATGTATTTATTTATTAAAGTCATTATTGTTTGTTTTTTAACTACAAACTGCATGTTTGTTGCTGTTTTTTTGGAGTAAGTCCTTATTCTTTAGGAAGACATATTTAAAATAATAGCCTGACTCACACTTTTGTTGTTCTGCTGATGAAAGATGAACTCTAACAAGTTTAACTTTCATACCTGCATATTTTTGTTTCCCTTTAAAAGGGTTAACACCCTGGGAAACTCAAATTGCACCCCACAGTTTCTTATCTGTGGACTGAAACCAGAGGATAACAGGGGATTAAACTGAGGAATGATGAAAATAAAGGCATTCCAGAGTGAAATACAGAGGGGAAAGGACATTGATAAAAAGCTGTTTGACAGCCTTTAGGAAATTAGCAAGAATGTTTGGACTTTACTAGGTTTCCTTAATGCCAGAGGCAGGAAAGAGTAAGATGGAAGGTCTGTGGGAGAATTGAAATTTTCAATGATATCATGAACTGGAACAGAGATATTTCTTAACACACCTGACATGAAAGTTAAAACTACCAAAAGCAAGGGAAACATATGATGGAAAAGGTTACAGTTTTTTCTCACCATTGTTTTCTCAAGTGAAATTTCTGAGGAACTGATCAAAGTCACACTCAGTTTGTCATGCAATTATATAATGGTACACACTGACTAATGAGGTAGCATGAGGAAAGTATTAAAGTTCTGGATTCAAAAAGGGCAACTTTTACCTTTCTAGGGGGAAATAGCATAACAATTCCTCAGATCTGTAAGTCTGAATATCCTTAGATTTGTAAGTCTGAATATCCTTACCTTCACCACAGCCTCAGAGCAGGATTCCAAAGTGATCCCTATATAAGTAAAAGGGGATGGAAGGCCAGCCATTCAGGTTGAGGGGCAAATTGAGGAAGTCCAACTCAGCATTTTGTGAAGGGCAGTGCCTGCAATTCAATGTGGAAGTCAAAAGGGCAGATCTGCACCTTTATATTTGACACTCTGTAACTAGAAAATTTACCCAGAAGGTTTTCTTCCCACAAAATCCAACATCTTTACTTTGTTTGGTAATGGTGGCCCAAAACAGAGCCTTGGGGAGGCTATTGAACCCTTGATAGAAGGAAAGTCAGCAAAATGAACAATTTGACAAATAGGTTATCCATTATTAGCTCCTCCTCCTATGATTGAATTACCATTGCTCTCTCCACTAGGGGAGAGAAGAGCAGCCAGGCACAGCTACATCCTGCCTTGATTCCAGTGGCTGGTGAAGCCTTCCTGCCATACTGCCATTGCTTTAGCCTCTAAGAGAGAAAGGAACAGCCAGCATTTGCTGTACTTAACCCCTAGCCCCATTGCAATCCCCCTTGCCTTGTGTGTCCTGTTTCATTTAGGCTGTAAACCTGAGGACAAGGAACTTCCAAATTAATGTTTTGTAAGCTGTTCTGGGAGTCTTGTTGGATGAAGGACATGGTACAGTATAAATACTCTAAATAAACAACATATTGTCATTATTGTTACTAATGTATTATTGGAAAACACATATAATTGCTTTCTGGTGCTCCCCATCTCTGATCATCATAAATCAGATAGGTGTTAAGCCACCCCTGCATGCCCAGCATTGTATTTTGAGGTCCTTATATTTATATCTGGAGATAGCATGTTTTTGAAAGATTGATGACCTTTCAGGAATACTAGATCAGGTTCCCAGTAAAGAAATTATAATTTCCCTAAGGAAATGATATGTACATCCAGGTAAAGAAAACCATCAGATCTAAAGTGCTTCTTCCTTCCTCCAAGTAATTTGTATTTTCTCTAAAAACCTGAGACAAACAATATCTTTGTGCATAAAGCAGTAAGCCAATCTCTTTCTACCCACCCCCTGTTTTGTCCCCAGATACAACTCTCCATCCATCCCTCTCAGGGATATCCCAATCAAATCACTGCTTTTGTTACACTAAAGTTAAAGCCATCAACCAGTCTGGAATCCCTTGACAATTCCTGGGACAAAACATTCAGCTTTGTTACCTGGCTAGATAGCTCATTGCCTAGGGCTAATTTTAAGGGATAAATATGATTTCAAAATCTAACCTCTGCATACACAGCTAGCACATGCACCCACATTTTGTGTATATTCTGTGTCAACCTCAGAACTCCCAGCCTGGGACACTTCAGCTTTCCATGGTCTTCTCCATGATAATTAAACAGGTAATTAAAACCCCACGAAACCCTTAAAAACTATGCTATTCCCTTTACATATTTTCATTTTGACTAGTTTTGTATGCTGTGTTTGCCTGAATTGCTATCTTGTGTGTGTGATTGCACTCTGCATTTTTCTAATTAAAACTTTCTTAATTCACCCAAAACTTGGAGTATTCCCAGTAAGCACTGGTATATATTGGTGCATGTGGTCCAAATCTTACCCAAATCTCATGCACAGCCAATTTCCCGAACATTTCAAGTATTGCTGACAGTTGGTGGAGACCTCCCAGTCCCCCACCACCACCACCACCACCATCACTTATTCTTTGGGTAACGCAGGGCTCCTCATAGAATCATAGAATCATAGAGTTGGAAGAGACCACAAGGGCCATCCAGTCCAACCCCCTGATATGCAGGGACTCCCAATCAAAGCATCCCTGACAGATGGCCATCCAGCCTCTGCTTAAAGACCTCCAAGGAAGGAGACTCCACTACTCTCCGAGGGAGTGTGTTCCACTGTGGAACCGCCCTCACTGTCAGGAAGTTCCTCCTAATGTTGAGGTGGAATCTCTTTTCTTGCAGCTTGCATCCATTGTTTTGGGTCCTAGTCTCTGGAGCAGCAGCAAACAAGCTTGTTCCCTCCTCGATATGACATCCCTTCAAATCTTTAAACACAGCTATCATATCACCTCTCAGCCTTCTCTTCTCCAGGCTAAACATCCCCAGCTCCCTAAGTCGTTCCTCATAGGGCTTGGTTTCCAGACCCTTCACCATTTTAGTTGCCCTCCTTTGGACACGCTCCAGTTTCTCCACATCTTTTTTGAATTGTGGTGCCCAGAACTGGACACAGTATTCCAGGTGAGGCCTGACCAAAGCAGAATAGAGTGGCACTATTACTTCTCTTGATCTAGACGCTATACTTCTACTGATGCAGCCTAAAATTGCATTGGCCTTTTTAGCTGCTGCATCTCACTGTTGACTCATGTTCAACCTGTGGTCCACCTGGATTCCTAGATCCCTTTCACACGTAGTCTCATTCAGCCAGGTGTCCCCCATCATATATCTGTACTTTTCGTTTTTCCGCCCTAAGTGCAGTACCTTACATTTCTCCGTGTTGAATTTCATTTGTTAGCTTTGGCCCAACTTTCTAGTCTGTTCAAGTCATTTTGAATTTTGATCCTGTCCTCTGGGGTATTAGCTACTCCTCCTAATTTGGTGTCGTCTGCAAATTTGATAACTATGCCCCCTGCCTCTGCCTGGACTGCCTGGACTGACCAACCCCAACTGCACAGGCACAGAATAACAGACCATTGCCAAAAGCAATCTCTTATTCAATCTCTCATTCTTCCCAATCTCTGTCTCCACCAAATGTCCCTACCTCACATTGAAGTTCTGTTTCTTGCAATGACACCAGTTTCTGTCATTTTTGTAAAATGGAGGAAGGCTGAAAATGTGGACTAACAAAGATGAATCTAGGACAGCTCATGTTTTCAGCATATCTCCTGTCCCCTTCCTCCTCTTGCACCTTCTCTTTTCTTTACCTTCTGTACTCCCTCCCCTCCTGCTGCTGACTCTCCTGCCCCTTTGTAGCTGCACAACACCCCACAAAGGAGAGACACACCAGTAGGCAAATGTATGACTGTTCCCCCATCCCTTCTAAGGCTGAGACAGAATTAGGGATGTGAAGAAAGCTAGTAGCTGTTTGTTAAACATACAGGATTATTGGTTTCTTGATGCTCAGCTCAAGTATTTGTGAGGTCTGAAATTCGGCACCTGCTCAACTGAGGTATGAGAATTTACTTGATTTGCAAAAGATACTGGATTTGCAAAAGATGTAATGGGGTACAAACTCAGTGAAAATTTTGATGTTCAGGATATTTTTATTTTTATTTTTTGTTTAAATAATAAAAGTAAAAAATGTCCCAGCCATTCATTTTAATTGTGTAAGTCTCAATCAAGGCAATTTGAATTACTCTACTTGGCTGCAGGAGGGGAGGGGAAAGAGGAGGAATTCAATTCAAAAGGTAGACACAAGTCATCTTTCCTCATTAGATACTGTGGAAGGGAAAAACAGCTGAGTGTTTTATGACACTCTCCAGTCACCACCAAAAGATCCACTAAAGCTTCAAACCATAAAAGTATATGTATGCATGTGTGTTTCACGTGCACCTGACATTCAACAGCTACACTAGGATCATATAGATAACTTGATATTCCCCATTTTAATTGTTTTAGTCTCAGTCAAGAACATTTTAATTGTTCCATTCGGCTGCAGAAGGGGAGGGGGGGGAGAGAAATCCATTGTAAAGATAAACACAGGCCATCATTCCCTACTAGGTGCTGGCTTTGTCTGCACTCACAACCCAGAGTATCTTCATCCCACAGCTATCCTGCTCATTACTTTGGACTCTATTATTTCATTGTGGGGGCTGTCTGCACCAGTGTCCTACTGGACTGCCTTACATATATGCTGCTGCCACAGGATGATCACTTCTGAGGTGAGAATGAGGCATCCAGCATGTGACCATTGCTGGGTGCCTCATTCTGACCTCAGAAGTGAGCAACCTATCAGTGTAGAAAAGTACTCTATGAATACTGTTGTATGGTTCACACCATCAATTGCAAGAAGAGTTAGGAAAGGAAAGCCAGCTGAGTGTTTTATAGTTCACATTCTTCAGAAATGTGTTAGGATGGGGGGGGGGTCTGTGAGGGGTGACCACCTTGAAATACCTCACTCTCCACAGAGAAGCACAAAGATTAATTTCTTGCCCCTATTCAGAGATGGGAAGAATAAAGATAGAAATTAACATCACCAATAATAATGCTCCCAGTAATGAATGACAACAGCCCTAACTGTGTTACTTTGAAAAGTAGATAATTACAGCCCCACTGTTACAATAAAATAAAATAAAATAAATCAGCAATACCATTCCAGCTTGTTAGTACCAAAAGTGATTAGCTACTGAAGTTTTTATAGAAATTTTTCTGCATACGCTAAAATCAAACAACAATATATAGAACAAAATGAACAAGAAAGAAAAAAGAGTGAATACAAATAAGAAAGGAAAAGAAAAAAGTGGTTTTCAGTCTTCTCTTCAATGGTTGTTAAACTCAAACTGTAAAATCCATCAATACCTATTTCAATGCAATAAATTAGATGTCTCGCCTCCAACTACCTCTAATTTTAGCTAATTTGTTATTTCTTCCACTTTTAATTAATACTTTATATTGCTATTCATGTTATATTGTTATTGTTTTTAGTTTGCTTATTTTTCTTTTTTATGATTGGGAGGGGCGGTTGGGGTAGGGGATTATTTAGAAATCTGGTTTTAAATTGCATATTGTATTTTATTGTTATTCCTATTTGTTGTAACCTGCCTCAATCGGCAGGGAGAGGCAGGCTATAAATAAAATGTATTATTATTAATAATAATAATTAACGTCCTTTCTATAAAGTTGAGTTGTTACTAGCCAGGATGAAATCCTATACAATCATACATGTATTCCCTACAAAAAGTCAATCAAATAGTACTATATATTTATTAGTACTGTATATACTCATGTATAAGTCTAGAAATTTTAGTCAAAAAATGGACCCCAAAAAACCTGAGTTAACTTATCCATGGTTCAATGTAAGTACCATACTTTAACATTTTTTAAAGATACTACCCTCTAGTGAAAGGCAAGAGTATATTCTGTCCAGGAAATACTGACCCCACCCTGCCCCATCATCTACTCTCTCATACATCCAGGCTTTAGTGTGAGCAGAAACAGTTATGCCTGCTGGAATTCTGTAAGTTTTTTAGCATTGTTTTCTTTTGCTTCATCCTTTACATCCTTTGTTACATGCCCCAAAGTTTTACCCTCGACCTATCCATGAGTCATATAAAAATCCATAATTTTGGTTCCCAAACTTGCCCTGGACTTATATATGAAGTCAAATTATAGTCAACTATATATGGTAAATGTTAGTAATCTTTTTTCACCATTGCTATTTTGTTGTTATTAACTGCCCTCAAGCTGATCTTGACCCATGGCCACCCCATGAATGAGACATGACCACGACCCCATGTCCTTAACTACTCTGCTCAGGTTTTACAGACCTAGGGTTGTAGCTTCCTCAAATGAGTCTATACATCTAGTATACAGCCTTTCACATTACCTTTATTCACTTTTCTAATGAGTCATTCCTTTTTTTGATGTCTCCAAAGTTTGACAGTCTCAATTTGGTCATCTTGGCTTCCAGTGAGAGTTCAAGACTGATCTATTCTAGGACCCATTTGTTTGTCTTTTTTTCTGTCCACGGTATCCTCAGCACTCTCCTTCAGCACCACATCTCAAATGAGTTGATTCTCCTTCTATCACCCTTTTTCACTGTCCAGCTCTCACAGCTATACATGGTGATGAGAAATACAGTGTCAGGGCCTGAACAGACTGCCAGAAATTGGATTATTTCTGGAGATTCGTGCCCTAAGACTCCTAATTTTAGCGTTCAGTTTTATATCTTTGCACTTCAGGATCCTGTCTAGTTTCTTCATATCTGCTCTTTCCAATCACAGTCTTCTTCTGATTTCTTGACTTCAATCTCGATCAATCGTTGATCCAAGGTAGGAGAACTCTTACTATTTCTATTTCTTCATCATCCAAATTGAATTTATGTAAATTTTCCATAATTATTTTTATTTACTTGATATTGAGTATTAAGCCTGCTTTAGCACTTTCTTCTTTAACTTTAGTAATTACTTTAGTAATTGTTCCAAACCTCTCTTGTTTTCTTCTTCTAGTGTCATCTGCATATACCTTGCTTGTTCTCTTCTGATTTTAAACCTTCTCTGCATATGATGCTTTCTGCATACAAGCTGAATTATAATAGGATGATAGAATACAATCTTCTGTGACTGCTATGATAATTGGGAACCACTCTGTTTCTCCATATTCTGCTCTAACAGTTTCCTCTTCTCCTGAGAACAGATTTTTCATAGGGTAATCAAGTGTAGTGGCACTCCCATTTCTTTGAGAGCATTCCATAACTTTTAGAGATCTATGCACTCAGTAGTTTTACTATTATTATTTTACTATTATTACTATTTACTATTATTACTCAATATTATTATTATTATTATTATTATTATTATTATTAATTTTCTTTTGGAATTCTGGTGTGCTCCATTAACCAACATATGTGTGCAATGCATTCTCCTATGCTTCTTCCTTTTTTGAAAGCTTGCTCAGGTTTTATTGTATCCTTATGACCAATCTCCTTGTTCTCCCCTTGCCCAGGGAGAGAAATCACCAATTGGAACTTGCCTCCAAACTGGTGATTGCACTGCTGCTGCTCTCACCTTCATGGAGCCCTGTGAGAGTGATGTTAGCTGGCCATTGCTGCACCCAGAAATCACTAGATAGCAAAGTTTCAAGGAAAATGTGAATTCAAAGAGCTGGTCTGTTTATGCTTGAATCTGCAGATGCTGAATTCCTTGAGTATCCTCTTCAGACCTCATCCTATCACATTTTTTTCTCTTTTTTCCTGCTAATCAAGTGATGTCCTCCACTGTTGTCTCCATCAGCAATAGAGTTTCCCTTCCTGCCAAGGAATACATTCTGTGTCCATGGCAGTGCTAGCCCAAACCAATTTTCCTGAGGCAGAACAGTATATAGCATCTCCACTCATCCCAGCCAAGGTCCATAGAATTTAAAAGCAGCTAACTTGTACTGGCAAATGAGACAGAAACTCTCATAAGCACCTCTCCATCTTGGTGGAGAAAAAACAATAATATTGAATTAAATAGCTAATCAACTGATGTCCACTGATGGCACCTGTTACCTGGGGCACCTACTTCACTTTGTCTAATGATAGCACCTGCCTTGGCTAGGGGATCCTATTCTGTATTTTCTGAAGCACATATAAAAGGTGATCAAAGAAAACCCTGCTTCCATCCTTGGAACAATTATCTCAAGTTCTGCTCAATATTCTGCAGTACTGTATTATTCTTCCCTTATTGATAGAGTGTCTGAGGAACAGAGTTCTGCCACCCTGCCCTTGTATCTTTTCTCATACATGTACATTTCTCTGCCAGTTTGTCAAGTTAATGGGGAATGATATTAATAAGCTACCTGTGACAGTGTCTGGGCACACTGTCATGTTTACAAGCAGATCTTGAAAGCAGTTCATGCAAATTACCTCCCAGCCTGTCATCTCAGGCAGCAAAGTCACTATGGGAAATGAAGGCTACAGTAATGTCCATGACAGGTGAAAAGAAGAAGCTGGAAAAGTTCTGTGCCATTTGTGATTGAGAAATAAAAAGGGAAAGGGGCAGGAAAAATGGTAAGTATAGTGCATTTAAATGAATAAATGGGTGTGGTTGTTTTTTTTAAAAAAACACTTAGTAAATGGGGGTAAAGTTTCTTCAAGGTACAAAAGGAAGAACACAAACCATACAACAATATCAGGAAAATGCCTATCTCTCCCCCCCCCTCCCCCGCCTTAGGTGTCACTCAAAACATTAGAGATAGATTACTTAGATCTTACTTTCCAGTCAAGACAAAAGTTAAGTTTGCCAGTCCCGGATGATCAAACTTCAGGCCAGGTTTCTGCCTTTTCTCTACAGCAAAGGAAAAACATAAAAATAACTAGCTTTAGGGAAGGCTGGTGGTGATACAATAAGATGCAATCTGCCAACAGAATTCTCTTCTTTCAAACCCAACCTCAAAGCTCACATTTTTGTAAACTTCTATTATTAGTCTTCTTCCCCTAACAAAATGAGGCCTGAGTATGTGTACTGCTATTTGCTCATAATTGTCTCATGATCCATCTGATTCTAACTATGACTCTGTTCCTGTTTTCTCAGCTATCTCATCTTGATGTAACCTTATTTGTGCACAGACCCTCTCCTTCCAATAGCAATAGCAATAGCAAGTACATTTATTTTGCTGCTTATCAGTGCACTCAAGCACTCCCTAAGTGGTTTATAATGTGTAAGCCAATTGCCCCCAACAAGGTACTCATTTTAGCGACCTCAGAAGGATGCCAGGCTGAGTCAACCCTGAGCCCCTGACTGGTATTGAACTCACAACCTTGTCATTTGTGAGTGAGTGGCTGCAGTACAGGCATTTAACCATTGCACCATCAGAGACACCATCATGTCTCTTTCTCTTTCGAACACTGATAGACTATGGGCCTTTACAGACTGCCAGAAATAATGCAGCTTGAGGCGACTTTAACTGTCCTGGCTCAGTGGCTAGGGAATCATGGGAATTGTATTTTTTTCTGGGACATTGAGCCTTCTCTTTCAGAGAGCTTTGGTGCCACAATAAACTACAGTTCCCATAATTCCTTAGCACAGGGCCAGGACAGTTAAAGTGGCCTCAAGCTGCATTATTTCTGGCAGTCTGTAAAGGCCCTATATGAATAAAATAACAATGTCAGTGTTATCTCTGGAATCCTTGGTTGTCTGATAAGACCACTATTATATTGGTCTTCTGAGCAGTGCTAGGCAGGTGGAATCTAGCAACTATTTCTATTTCCTCAATGGAAATTCCAAGGTGCAATACTGGTGAAATGTGGAGAAATTAAGGGATGCCTAGATGTACCTGCACCATGGCCTGGTAAACAGAAAGAGAAATGGGGAGGCACTAGATGATACCTTGCCTTGGGTACCTTTGTACTTCAAACCAACCCTGGAAATTAATGATTACTACCATCATGGATTACAATTTCCTAGACCCTATAGAGGAAGCAACACACGCAGTTGTCTTCAAGCCCTATGGGGGTAAAATGATTCATGTAGAACTACTTCTAGGGTTAATTAGAGATGCTTAATGTCCAAAACTGTCATGATGAGTTACAAACAGATTTCAATAAGCCAGGCCTGCACAACATATGGCCTAGGGGCCGCATATTGCCTGCCAAAGGATTTGGGGCAGCCCACAAGGATGTGGAATGACATCAATGCTCCTCCACCGCTCAGTATCCACCTGGGGAGAGGGCCATGCAGAGAGAAGAAAGGGCAAATGCTCACCCTGCAAGGTTCTCTGCTGTTCTGCTTCCTCCTGAGGAGATGGCCATGAGAAGGAGAAGGAAGAGAGGCAAATACTTGCCCTGCAAGGCTTCTCCACTGCTTGGCTTTCTCCCAAGAAGGATGGGTGAAGGAGGAGAAGAGGGGCCAAAGCTCACTCCTCAAGGCTCCTCCATCCCTCAGTCTTTTCCCAAGAAGAAATCTGGGCAGAGAAGAAGGACAGGCAAGTCTTCTGCACCACTCAGCTTTCTCCTGAGGAGAGGGGCCAGACAGAGGAAGAGGAGGATTGAATTAATGTTAATTAGTTTGGCCCTAGTTGGCTTTACAAATAGGTTTCTATGTCAAATATGATAAAATCTGTGAATTTTGGTAAAGTCTTACCAAAAATTTGAATGCTCATGGAAAGGAGGATCCAAGGGAAATGAACTGCTATGATCTATTGCTATTATGGATTTATTTTGACCATATAGCTGTATTGGTTATGTACTCTTCTGTCAACAGAAGTTACCAAATTCTTACCAAAAATGAGCTTAAAGAAAATTTTCATTCATACGTAGGGGTGAAGGGGCTGAAGTTACATGGGCTAATCATAGTAGGAGAAAAAAGCAACACTGGACTCTCCCCCTACAAAGAGAACTCATTCTTGTTTGGCCTTAACTGGCTTTACAGACCATATTATCTTTCGTTGCATGCAGTTTAGGGATAAAAACTTTTGTTCATTTCATTTTTGCAATCAAGGACAAGTACTTTGGAGAATTTTCTCCTCACTTTCCAAGAAAATCAGTATCCTATGTAGGTTTACAACATTATTTGCTACTTTGGACATCCTTCAGGAAAATTCATCTGTGCAGAAATACAACAGTACCCATGCATATTTCTGCACAAATTAATTTCTCCAAAAGAAATTTCATGCAATGAAGAATATTGTGCCTATTCTTTCTTTACTTGTGTTTACAGTGCTGTGAATACTATGGAACTAGTACTAGCTCAGACAGTACTGAATAATGTGCAACCAAAGTGCTAGAGTGAGAATCTATGGGTGGTGATTTAGTTCCCACTTCTCTGTTCAATATGGTAATAATAATAATAATAATAATAAAATAAATTTTATTTTTATACCACCCTTTGGCAAACTAATCTGGGCGGTTTACAACATTAAAAACATACAACACAAACAGTATATTTCCCTCCCCCCCCCTTAAAAAGTTATTAAACTATATATCAATTAAAATCACAATAACAAATTAAAAACAGAAAATAATACTAACAATTTTAAACCCCTGTAACTACAGTTCTAAGGGGAACTATCGAGACACAGTTAAGGAGGAGGGGGGGAGATCCCGAGGCCGGGATATTTTAGTCTGGGAAGGCCTGCTGGAAGAGATCTGTCTTGACAGCCTTTTTGAAGCTGTCCAAAGATGTTAATTGATGGATCTCGTTCGGCAGGCCATTCCAGAGTCTGGGGGCAACAACAGAAAAAGTCCTCTGGGAGGTTGCCACAAGCCTAGATTTTTGAGGCTGCAGCAAATACCTCCCAGAGGACTAGAGAGCATGGGGAGGATTGTATGGGAGGAGGCGGTCTCTGAGATAGCTTGGACCCAAGCCATTTAGGGCTTTAAAGGTAATAACCAACACCTTGTACTGGGCCCAGAAACCAATCGGCAGCCAGTGGAGGGACCTCAAAACTGGAGTGATGTGGTCCCTCCTAGATGTTCCCGACACAAGCCTAGCTGCCATATTTTAAACCAGCTGTAGTTTTTGAACCAGGCACAAGGGTAGCCCCATGTAGAGTGCATTACAGAAGTCAAGGCGTGAGGTTACCAGTGCATGCACAACAGTCTCAAGATCCCTTACTTCCAGAAAAGGGTGCCGCTGGAGTATCAGCCAAAGCTGATAGCAGGCGCTCCTGACTGTCGCATTTACCTGATTAGTCATCAGGAGCAACGAGTCTAGGAGCACCCCCACACTGTGAACACAGTCACTGGATGGAGTGTGACCCCATCCAGGACTGGAGGTTGCAAACCAATTCTTGTTTTGGGGCTGCTACCGTGAGCACCTCCATCTTGTCCAGATTCAGTTTCAATCTGTTTTTCCTCATCCAGCCCATTACCGCCCGAAGACATTCATTGAGAGAGGAGACGCCACTGGAATTCGAGGCCGACGAATGAGACATGGAGAAATAGATTTGGGTGTCATCAGTGTACTGATAAAACCCAGCACCATAACTCTGTATGATCTCACCCAGCGGCTTCATATAGATGTTAAACAACATCGGGGACAAAATAGCTCCCTGCGGGACCCCACAACTGAGCTCCCTCTTACTGTAGCTACTGTCCCCAAGCAGCACCCTCTGGGACCTACCCGAGAGGAAGGACCGGAACCACTGCAATGCAGTGCCCCCCTGCATTGTACAGATTGTGGAGACATTGTACAGATTGTGGAGACAAATGTACATTATATTTCATTTGTTTTTGATTAAAATTTACCAAAATTTCTTCTTTGGCACTACTCTTAGTTTTATACAGTTTCCCCTGGCATTTTGACCTTCCAAAGCTTTTAAATCCAATTCCCTCTCTTTATCTGTCTTTAACTCAATTTTTATGTTCTCCAACTTTTTTGTTTTCTTTTCCATCTCTGTTAATCTTGTGCTTGTTTGTGTTAAATCTAATTTTACTTCTTCCAAAACTTGTCTCATGTCCTTCAATTCCATTTTAATCTCATGCCTGACATCCCCTCTTAAATCTTTCATTTCCTCTCTTAAATTTATCTGCATTTTTACCATTTCATCTTTAATTTTTCTAATTTCATCCAAAATTGACATTTGGCCTGATGATGTTTTCTCTGTGCTTGGGAAACTGCTTGAACATTTAATTCTAGAAATGGTAGAATATCTAGAAATTTCTGATGTTGAAATGACAAATGAAATTAATAAACTATACTGAATTAATTCAATGATTGCAAGGGATAAAAATCTGCCAAGGCATATTATCATTCATTTCATAAGGAAAAAATGCGTGATGAAATAATAAATAGGAGTTATGGGAATTTTTGATAGAAGGGAAAAGAATTAAAATGTACAAGGATATACTAAAAAGAATTCTTAGGAAAAGAGTGGAATATAAATTCTTAACAGTGCAACTGAGAAAAAATGGAATAATGTTCAGATGGGAAAAATTAAATAGGCTTTCAGTATATTTAAATCAAAGGTGGATCAAATTAAATACTGCACAAAAAGCAAAGGAATTCTGGAGAAAACACTCAAAAGAAATGGATAATTATCACAGGGAGAGATTAGGATGAAATCGACAAAGGAATGAACAACAGGAAAAAGAAGAAGACATAAATTCAGAACAGGAAGATAACAGTTTGGTGACTGATGAAGAAGAAGATAAACAGGAAGATATGTGTCAGGAAAGAGAACAGAGGAATATTCCAGGAGGAGAAAAAGAAGAAAAAGACCAGGTCAACACCTTAGCATATTTAGAGGTAATCAATTTCTTCTTCTTTCTTCCTTTTTGTTTCTTTAAATGTGATTTATTATCTTGGAATGTGAATGGATTAAATGGGCCTCAAAAGAGGGGGGAAATTTATGCTTTAAATAAGTTCAAGCAATATATCTTTTCTTTACAAGAAACACATATTAGATTTAAGGATAAAAGTTTGTTTTAAAAAAACATATTAGGCAAAGATTTTATTTCAGCAGTGGAAAAAAAAAAAGAGGGATCGTGATATATATTCCTCAGAATATTGAAGCTAGTGAAGAATTCAATTATCCAAATGGGCGCTACTTAGGAATAAAATTTAAATATGAAAACCAAAGAATTTTATTGGTGGGCATTTATGCCCCCTACAAAAACAAAGGGAAATTTTACCAGAAAATCTACCAAATTCTACATGCTACTGAATATTATTCTTTGATAATGACAGGGGACTGGAATGGTGTAATAAATCCAATACTGGATAAGGCAATGGGAAAGGTTAAATCAGGGGTAGGCAACCTTTCCCCTTTAAGGGCTGAGGGACTTCAGCTCCCAGAAGCCTCAGCCATGTTGGCCAATAGTCCCATGTTGGCCAATAGCTCCTGGGATTCTGGGAGCTGAAGTCCCTCGGCCCTTAAAGGGGAAAGGTTGCCTACCCCTGGGTTAAATTGTCAGAGCAAGGAAAACTGCCAAAAACTTTTTTAAAAACTCATGAATGAGTTTTCTCTAATAGACATTCGGAGACATAAAAAGTAACACAAAAGATTATTCTTTCTATTCAAATCGACATAGATCCTTTTCCCGAATAGACTTCTGTTTAATTTCAAATAATTTGGCACAGATTGTGACAAAAACTGACATCCGCACTAGAGCGTTATCAGATCATGCACCAATAATAGTATCAATACAGATGAAAAAGGGAAGAGATTTCTCATGGAATCTAAATGAAAACCTTCTACAAAAGGAAAGTATACAACAAGAAGCCAAGAAGCAAATCAACTGGTATTTCCACAAAACATATGGACAAAACAGTAGACAATGCTGCAGGAAAGGTGGTGATGAGAGGGTTCTTCATCCAAAAAAATAGTGATGAAAAAAAGGGGGGACAAGAAAAATGGGAATAAATAACAGCAGCATTAAAAGAAAAAGAGCAAGAATGATAAAAAAAATCTAGAAAAAAAGATTAAGAAATAAATAAAAATATTACAAAAACAACAAACACTATTAACAACAGAAGAACTATGGATGTCAATAACATTTTCAGTATGCCAATAAAATCAGTAAATGGCTGGCTTACAAGTTAAGAAAAAAGAAGGAAGGTAAAATAATAACTAAAATAAGTGAGAATTCTAAGATCTATACAACACAAGAGGAAATTTTAAAAGTTTTCCATAAATTTTATAAACAATTATATAAAGAAGACCAAGTAGACATAAAGGATATAATGCAATATCTAGAGAAGACACAATTTACACAGATAGGAGAACTAAGAGAAAGATTAAATAAACAAATATGTATATATATATATATATATATATATATACATATATATATATATATATAGAGAGAGAGAGAGAGAGAGAAAGAAATAATGCAAGCAATAAGGAAGAATAAAGCAGGAAAAACTCCTGGTCCCAATGGCTTTCTGGGACCTTATTATAAATTGTTTCAAGAAGAATTGATATACCCTATGCAAGAAGTGATGAATGGAATATTAAAAGGTTATTTCCCCAGCTCTTGGGAACAAGCAAATATAATGCTCATTCCAAAAGAGGAAAAAGACCATACAGACCCAAAAACCTTTTGTCCAATTTCACTGTTAAATGTGGACTACAAAATTTTTGCATCGATACTAGCAGAAAGACTAAAGAAGATCTTGGCTAAAAAAATACAAATAAACCAGAGTGGTTTTCTACAGAAGAGATGTTGTGGTGATAATATAAGACATGTTCTGAATTTAATAGAGCTCCATGAAGAAGAAAATGAGAAAAAATTAATCCTAATTTTTATGGATTTAGAAAAGGCGTTTGACAGCATAAATTGGAACTTAATATTTGCTGTAATGGAACATCTGGAAATGAGGGGAAACTATTTAAAGTGGATAAAACCAATATATAATAGACTACAAGCTCAAATTATAATAAATAGGGAAAGAACAAAACAGGTGGTGATAAAAAGGGAACAGGACAGGGCTGTCCTCTTTCCCTCTTACTTTTTATCTTGACTTTGGAAAAGATAAATATAAGGGATGAAAGAAATATAAGGGGGATAAGAGTCAAAGGTTCAGAATTTAAACTGAAGGCAGTGACCCAATAAATGATTTAAAATATTTACTAGAGAAATTTGAGTAGTTTGGTAGAATCTCTGTTTTAACAATAAATATAAATAAAACAATAGTGATAGTAAAAAAAATGAGAAAATAAAGAGAAGATCTTATTTGAAGAACAATCAAATTTGAAGATAGTAAAAAAGTCAAAATATTTAGGTCAGGGATAGGCAACCTTTCCCCTTTAAGGGCCGAGGGACTTCAGCTCCCAGAATCCCAGAAGCTATTGGCCAACATGGGACCATTGGCCAAGATGGCTGAGGCTTCTGGGAGCTGAAGTCCCTCGGCCCTTAAAGGGGAAAGGTTGCCTACCCCTGATTTAGGTATTGTGACAGATAAAAACACAGATTTATTCAAAAATAATTACAGGAAACTGTGGAGTAAAATTAAAGATCAACTCAGGAAGTGGATGAATTTACAAATATCCTTCCTAGGGAAGATAGCTGCTTTAAAAATGAGCATTCTTCTGAAAATATTATTCTTATTTCAAAACCTGCTGATAATTTCAAATGAAATACCATTTAGACAATGGACTAAATATCTGACAAATTAAAATATTTACAGGATAGCCAAGAGAGGGGAGGTCTATCAGTCCAAAATCTAAAATTATATTTTGAGGCATCTTGTCTGAATTGGCTCAAGGACTGGATACAGTCATAAAAAAAAGACCTTCTTAGAATAGAAGGGGCAGATTTATGTTTTGGTTTTCACACATTTTTATTTTACGAGAAAGAAAAGGTTAATAAAGAATTCAACAACCACTTTTAAGAAGACCACTTTTAAAAACCTGGAAAAAAATATAAAGCACATATATGTATGAAAATACCAGTATGGGCATCCTGTTGGGCTTTGCAGACAACGAGGATCTAGCATACACACATGCAGAGTAGATGCACATAGACAGGAACACCCAGAAGCTGATTTTCTGTGAAGAGTCTGCTCCAGACGGAACAGGAAAAAAACCTCCCACACGCAGCTGCTGCTTTCAGCTTGCTGAAAAGTATAGCTTCATAGCAAGGCTTCTCTCAGAGAGGGCTTTAATCTTTGTTGCAAATATTTACAAAGATACACAGGGTACCAGATGTCTGACTTGAATACTCATAGCTATACAGAGTACCAAAGTGCTCTGCCAACCACCAACTACAACTAACCAACAACAGAGATTCTGACTCTCTCCCAAATATAGGTGCTTTTCTTGGGAACATGTGACAGCCATGCACTAATGAAACCTTGCTGATTTCATCCCCAGTGCCTGTTGCATCAGGCCTCCCATGATGCATACCTGGCTTGTCTCATTCACGGTGCATGTTGCATCAGGCTTCCCATGATGCACTGCTCAGCAATAGCTGACTCATACACCTGCCACTTGAACTGTAGCAACCCTGTTATTATTGCTCCAGTTCCTTTCAGTGGCCACATCCATATCATTTTCCAGACCAGGGTGCTACATGGTCTTGACAATCCCCTCCAAAATGACATGCAATGTGTTCTATGTGTCCTTGCATTTGTCCCATCTGTAATGTATACCGCATCCACTGATACCCAGCCTGCTAGTTAACCTCTCATGGCATTCAGCAGGTAGAGGTTTTGTGAAAATGTCAGCTATGTTGTCTTCCATTCCTTTCAGTCGCCACATCCATGTCATTTTCCAGACCAGCGTGCCACATGGTTTTGACACATCCCCTCGTGAGGCTCTATTTAGATATGATCCATGGCTAAACAAAAAATGGTTTTCATATAAGGATCTCCTAGTACTTCAAGGGAAAGAGATAAGATTAAAGACATTAGAGGAGATAATAAATGAAAGGGAAGTTTGTAATTGGTTTCTATTTAGACAATTCAGGGAGAGGGACATTTTGATGTATGGCCTACAGGGAATCACCAAGGCAGATCCGAGGACTGAGCTTGTTGCTTCAAGAATCCTGGAAGAGGTCCAGAGACATGACTTCAAGGAGAGATCCAGGGAAGCTGGGAAAGGCAGATATTTGGTGGATACCAATATGGTAGGGATAGAACCAATTAATTCAGTATTAGGAAATTTATTAACTTCAGAGAAAAGATCTTTGGTATCTATAGTATATAAAACATTGTTAAAATATGATATGGAACCTGAATTAGTAAAAGAAAACATGATAAAATGGTCGATTAATTTTGGGTACCTGATGGAGCAATGGGAAAGGATATGAAAAAAACAATTAAATACACAGCCTGTCAAACGTTGAGAGAAAACTATTATGAAGTCTATTTGAGATGGTATATGACCCCAGATAAACTAAATAAAATATCAAAAAGCCAATCAAACAGGTGTTGGAAATGTGGAAAAGAGAAACGTACATTGTTCCATCTTTGGTGGTCTTGTCCCAAAGCAAGGAAATACTGGAAGAAAATATATCAAATTATATGTAAGGTATTGCAAGTTAAATTAAGTTTTTGTCCAGAACTATTTTTATTAAATATAATCAAATATAAAATAGAAGAGAAATATGGTAAAATTATATTTTGTTTTCTAACAACAGCCGGGATGTCAGGATATTGATGGGATATATAGTCAATGATGAAATGTAAAGATGTGTGTGTTTGTATTTTTCCATGATGAGAAAGAACATGCTTCTAGGCCGAACACAACAACTCAGTCCAGGTGTTAAAAGAGACAAAACAAATGGAAACCACAAGTTGGAATAGATGGGAAAGTGTTCTTGTTTATACAGTGAGAATAATAATAAAAGTTGTTATGGGAAAGTAGATCACATGGTAAAAGATGAACAACAAGAGGTTGGGTTAACATACGTCATGTACAGATCAACCAATTAACCTAAGGTTAACACCCAAGAGGTGGAGAAAGGTTGGGCTGAGAAACTGTGTATCAGGCATAGAAGTCAGTCTGTTCTTGAACTTTCATTAGTATGGATGAAGTTTTCTTTATTTTTGCTGAAGCTGTAACATGACTAACTTTTTCACAATGTAGCATTAAGGATTTGTAGTTTTGTTCCTGTTAGCCACATCTGGCTGATGTGATGCTTAATTGGACTTTTAGTTTTTACTCTGCATATGTTTTCTATAATAAAGCCTTCTGCTAGAAGCTTGGAGTTTTCTCTGTGTGATGGTGTCTTCTCTGCTGCAAGTTATACTCTGCTGAATGGATTTATACACAAACCTGCTCCTCCAACATCCAACACGGGATACATTATGTGAAAGAGTGGAAACATCCAAAGATCCCAGAAATTGAAGACAGGCTATATAAGCTTTTAGAGGCAATAGAAATAGACAGATTAACAAGGATCCTTCAGAATCAGGTTGAAAACAAAATAATAAATGATTGCAATAAGGTGTTAAATTTTCTAAAGGAAAAATGGGGGGATTTATTAATGTTAGATTAATAATAAGTGCTGAACTGTGAGCTGAAGTATTTTGGTTCTTCTATAAGTATTGTTTTTCAGAGAAAGATATGTGGTTATATAAAGGCAGATATGGATAGATGTATACATGTATTTCTCTTTCATATATATATAAATATATATATATTCTTTGTTAGAAATTGTTGGAAAAATTTTCTTATTGTATAGGTTAAGAAATTATAAAGAAATTGAAGAGGAACATCAGAAATTGAAATCAAAAGGAAATGGGAAGACAACACAAGGCAATGTTAAGCTGAAATAAGTTAAGGAGCAACACAAGGAAAGAAGAAATAAAGAAAATCACCAAGAAATATGAAGAAGGAAGTTAAGAACGATGTATGAATGACAGGAATATGAGATGTGTGTAAGAATGGATGAGGTTGTGGTTTGCTATGTTTTCTTTTGTATGATTTTACTCAATGTTGATAAATACAAATAAATAAATAAAATTTACCAAAACTTGAACATTTCTTCATACTTGAAAACCTGAGGGTTCTTTAAATTGAATGTGGGAGGAAGCACAGCTCTCATCCCCCCTCTTCCTTTATTAGTTTCAAGCTTCCTGTTTTGAATTCTCATGGAAAGGGGCTCCAAAGGAAATGAGCTACTTAGGATCTATTTCTATTATGGCATCACTTTCACTATGTTGCTGTATTGGTTATGTGCTCTTCTGTCAATGGGACTTTTCATTTTAATTCTATATGCTAGATGCCAGTAGCAGCAAGTAAGCCCCCTTTACTCCTTTGGAAAAAAGGAAAAGAAATACATATGAAAGAAATGTTCAAACAGCCAGTACTTTTCCCTCTGCTCAGAGGGAAGTTTTTGAAGAATTTTAAAGCTTGCTCCAGTCAGAAGTCTGAAGGGAGAGGGAACTGTGCATTTGAAATTCTCTCTTCAACAGCTTGGGCACCTTCTGATTTGTAACATTTTCAAAGGGGATACTGAAGCCAAACAAGTGGCAGCTGCTCTGAAAAAGCCTGAAAATAAATAAAACTCTCCTCCTGTCATACTGGTACCCCATAGGCACTGTGTAATACACACACACACACACACACACGGGGATTGAACTTGGTTCTCTCATCCATCAATAATGTCTTCTGCTGCTTTGCTTCCAGTCTGCAGTCTATTTAGTCTCAGGACTAGGCCTACCACTAGTCAGAATGCAGTCGAATACCTGCAGGGACAGTTTAGGCAGTATTGAAGGGCTACATGTTGACCGTTACTTCATTTATTGTTTTAACTTGACCATCATTTGGATTTTCTGCCTCAGGCATCAAATATTTTCAGCAATAACTGGTGTACAAAGTGTAGAGATACTTATTTCTCCTCAGTTCCAACCCACATGTGTTTCAGCAGGTAACAGCATCATGAGAATGCCACTTCTTCAGAAGAAGGAAATCCAGTGCTGGTGGATTTTGTGCTGAATTTCCTGTCCCCTTTATCCTCAGTCTTCCCTTACTTTTTATTAGGTATTAGGCCTGCTGTTAATTCCAGAGGATACCAGACAGTACACACCAGTTGCAGCCATTAAAATCTATATTAATCAAATACAGTTGAATTGGCTCCTATTCTATTTCACCTGACAAAGAGCTCAAGGTAATTTGAATTGGAAGACTCTTAATAACAAGCCATACTTGTTTTTAAGTGGTTGCTTGACAATTATAAAACCAGATAAAAGCTATATAAGTGAATTTCTTTTTTAAAAAATGAAACAACTACAACACAGACAGTTTAATGAACAAATTTTAATATAATTCAGATACAAAAAGAAATGGCTTATGAACTCTTGCATCTTTCCTATTCTAAATGTGAGAATGACTGACATAAGTTCTAGTTCTTTCCGAATCAAACCACTGTAATTTTTAGTTTGATTTTTAAAAATCCTCTTTTCTCTACAGTCAGAAACATTCCATTCTAGAATGAAAAGATAGCAAAGAACTAATAATGGGATTTGGAACAGATCTGCTATACTTCATTAGCAGCAACACCTGAAACAGATGTGGCTTGTGTTGCTAATGCATTTTTCAATTATTGTTTGCATCTGATTCACAGCCAACATTACTCAGTGGAAAACAGTAGGCACAGCAAGAGTTCCTGACACATTTTACAAGACATTTTGACCTAACCATGTCAATCAGTGTGTGCATGTCTGTGTGCATGTGCATGTGTGTTTAATACAAAACTATATCAATATCTTTCATTTTCTTTCCCAACAATAGAATTTTATAACAGGCTAAAACATCATTTATAAACAAATAAATAATAAACACAGTTCACTATAACATGACACTAAACAATAAAACAAAGTAACAGGTAGAACAGGACAAAATGTGGAATTCAAGATTCTAGAACAAGGATGGGCAACATAGGCCCCTCATTGTTGTTGCAGCTCCCATCACCCCTGGTCATAGCATGGAAAAGTTACTCTTAGACTTCAAATTCCTGGATCCCTAGTGACCTAACTAGGTACATCTAGCAGTTGTACTAAATATATTTTCCCAAGCTTTAGAGCTAGCTAACACACCAAGTTTTGAGAGATGATGGGAACTGCTGTCCAAAAACATATGGAGTGCCACATTTTCCCTATACCTATTTTAGAAGACAAATGAATACTGTAATAAAATGTTACACTCTCAATGTTGGGGACACCCTTGCCCCTTGCACCACAGTTCCTGAGCTCTAGTATCACAACAGATAAACCCCTGTCCTGTGTACCTACTAAGTGAATCTCTGCTAAAGGTACACAGATCAAGTACCCTGTTGAAGGGTTGAATTGCATGGTAAGATGCAGTCCTCCTATAATATATAGCAAATTTGATTATAGTTGAGAAAATTTTCATTACTAGGTGGCCATTATTCTTGGCTCCAACTTTCAGGTCAGTGCTGGTAAGTAGAACTTTACCACCATCTCTACTGTTAAATAAAACTTTTAGACAAATAAAACAATATAGATGTGTCATTTTTAGCAAATAAATCAAAATACTGAAACTGTGTTGAAACAGTGAACTGTTTCTGAACTGTTGAAAACTCTCTCTGATATTTTCATTGAGATGAAAAGGGAAAGTACAAGTAACAGAAATGTCTTTCTCAAGAGCCTCACAAAGCAGGAGGATTCATAGGAAGGAAGGTATTTTCACCTTCTACTCCAGATTAATAAATAGCTGCTCAATTTCAAGTATGGAACTCAACTGTCCACTTGGATCATAATGCTAGTCCAGCAATCTATTTCCAACGGTGGACACATGCATGCTCCTGGAAGCCCCAAACTGATTGAAAACAACAGCTTTGTTTTGTCCAAGAACATGAACAAATTTTGTATCCTGCAATAATTTTTTCAGTGTTTCATTTTTGCCAGTTGTTTGAGCTCTGTAAGTATGTACCATCTTTCTCAAAATGGCTCATCTTTGGTTTGAAACCATAGCTGCTTAGTACCCCTCACCGACCCCCCCCCCACACACACACATTCCTAATTTTCTTCCTCAAAATATATTCAAATCTACATGTGTTTGCATAACAAATATAGGTTTTTCATCACTGCTGCCCTCCATGAATAGCACCAGAGGTCATCATACCTTGCAGGGATAAATTATTTTAGTTGACTATGTATTGTGTAGAATCGTACTTGCTTTTTCCCCTCAGAATTTATTTTGAAACTGCTTAGGGTAGTACTAAGTACTAACTTTTGGAGAGACAAATTTACCTGTGACAACTGCTTTGGTGGTATTCATAATTTAATAATCCTCTGGCAAAATGTCAGTTTGGGATTCTCCATCATCCTACCCATAGTGATATGAGTTACACATCTGTGAAGTGAGCATAAAGTACCACTGGTTGTAGGTGATATTGCTTTTATATCTTATTAGTGTAGCAGTAGAAAGAGGACCCATCAATCTTTTCTCCATGCAATTTGGCTTGCTCTAAATATCATATACTCCCCTTTCATTCAAAAATAAAAATTATTCCAAGAAGGAATATGAACTCATAAACACAACCAGAGAAATCAACCTTTGTAAAGTTGCATGAGCCTCTGAATCACTTTTTTTTAAAAAAAGTACATTTTAATAAGCAAAACACAGAGACTCTCTCACACACAAAACACACACAAAGGTCAGTTTGACAAGCTGAAATAAAATGGTTCATTTTGGGAATATCAAAATGTTCCATTTTGGGTTGACAGAGCAAAACAGCATAATGAAATCTCTCACTATTCTCTGCCTACTGAAACAAAACATTTCCAGTCAATTCAACTAATGAAACCTATCTTTCAAACTAAGAATATGTCTCAGCTGAAACATGTTTGACAAACCCATCAACAAGCTTGAAGCAAAGTGGTTTGTTGTCCAAACTCACCAGGAGAATTATAAAACTTTCCTTTCTATAGTATGTAAGGATGGGCTAAAAACATCTCACTACCTGTCACTGCCGATTATTCCTGTCCTACTCATGCAACAGGGTGAAGTACCAGCAGAAGACTTTTATTGTTATTAAAGCCTTCCAAATATATTAGATGTGTCAGTTTTACATCAAGCCTGTAAGGTACATTCAAATTCTGGACCCAATAGTAAACACTGAGAGGAGTAGCTTGTCTAGGACCTCAGAGCTCCAAGGTCAATATCACACTAAACTGTTATAGCACTATTTTTCCACTTTAACCACTATGGCTGCCTCCTGTGGAATCCTGGAATTTGTAGTTTAGGGAGGGGCATTTAGAATTCTCAGCCAGAGAGTTCTAGTGCCTCGATATAATAGTGTAGACTAAAGTGATATTCTTCCAAGATATTTTACTGCCAAAGGGGAAGCAGTAGCTCTTCTTCACAGCTTTTCTTCTCCACAGTCAAGAGAGGTAATCCTGGACCAGCCACATTATTTTGACCCCAAATGTTGTTGTTGTTGTTGTTGTTGTTATATTTTTATATACCACCCTTTCCCCAAAACTGGGATTCAGAGTGGAACAAGATTAAAACAGTACAATTAAAAACATAGAAAAGTGTTACATTAAAACAAAATTAAATTATCACAATATTAAAACAGATTGCATATAAAAGAATAAAATATAGTTACAAAGCTAAAAATATTTAAAATACATTAAAAAGAATACAATACATTTAAAAAGATACAATACCCAGCCTGTTCTTTAAAATCTTATGTTTCAAATGTGTGTCTGAGCAGGAAGGTCTTAGCCTGCCAGCAGAAGGACAAGAAAGAGGTGACCATTCTGGCCTCCCTTTTCAGGGAGTTCCAGAGTCTAGGGGCAGCCACAGAAAAATCCCTCTCTCGTGTCCCCACCAACCATGCTTGTGATGGTGGTGGGATGGAGAGAATGGCCTCTCCAGAGGATCTCAGCACTCAGGCCGGCTCATATAGGGAAATACAGTCTGCCAAATAGCCTGAACCTGAACAATATAGGGCTTTATAGGTCATCACAAACACTTTGAATTGTGCCTGGAAACAAACTGGCAGCCAGTAGAGCTGTTTCAACAGGGGCATTGTGTGATATCTATAACCTGCCCCTTTAACAGCCTGGCCACAGCTCTTTGGGCCAGCTGAAGTTTCCAAGCACTCTTCAAAGATAGCCCCAAGTAGACCACATTACAGTAGTTCAAATGGGATGTAACCAAGGCATGTACCACTGTGGCCATATCTGATGTTTCAGGGAACAGGTGCAGTTGGCACATAAGCTTTAAATGTGCAAAAGCACTCCTGGTCACTACAGAGACCTGGGCCCAACTGTGAACCTGTGTCTTCAGGGGAGTTTAACCCCGTCTAACACAGGCTGGATCCCTATTCAATGATCTGCCTTCTGACTGACCAGAAGCACATCCCATCTTGTCCATTTGTTTGCCCTCATCCAGTCCATTACTGATACAGACACTGGCTTAGGACCAAGACAGCCTTCTTCAATTCAGGTAGAAAGAAGCAGTAGAGTTGTGTATCATCTACATATTGATGGCACCACACCCCAAAACTCTGGATGACCTCTCCCAGCAGTTTTATGTATATGTTGAATAACATAGGGGACAAAACAAAACCCCGAGGGATCCCACAGGCCAATGCTTAATGGTCTCTCTTCCTTCCTAGTAATACAGATACAGTCATAGGCTGACATCCTTAGTGACATATGCAAGCATATATCCTATATATTCCTGTTTATGTTCATTGTGGAAGCTGTTATTCTGGTTATTAGGGATCCCACCACAGAATGTACGATTTAGCTGCTGCAGTTCCCCGTAGCCATTCAGGGGCTGATAGATTGATGGGAGACGGGTGTCAGTGAAGTGTTTTGCTATGCCCTGGTGGTCAGAGCCAGGTTTATGGCATCATTGACTGAGATCTATTGGAGTGCCCAAGAGGTCTCAATGAATGATGCAATAATTTCATGTCTGGCTACCAGGATATAACCAGCTGTTTCTCTGATCCCCTCCCCAGCTCTCTGTGATGCAATGAATGGTCAAGCATGGAGCTTTAGCAACTAAATGGTGAGTCTACAGGGGTGTTGAGAGAGGTGCAGCTTTACCTGCAGAATGTCTAGGCTATGCTCTGTATGTCAGGATCTCAGCTATAATGTTTTATTCAACTTGACAGTTTGCTGTCTTCTCTTGAATTATTCCAAATTTGCTTCCTCTAGGCAACTACTACACTCTGTCAAACATCAGGGATGGCACTGCAAAAAAAAAAAAAAAACAGAACAAAAAACACCTTCATTCAATTGCCTTTATGGCATAGACACCACAGCAGTAGTTCTCTTTCCCAATGAAAAATCCACCTGTTCTAGCTTGTCCTAATTTGTCCATGGTTTCAGATTTCTTGTTTTGACTGGACTGTGAAAGAATGGACTATATTACCACACTACAAAGGCAAATTAAGAAAGGATCTAAGCCAAAGATTTCATAATTTACTGAAAGCTAGTATAGATATTACATTTCCAAAGATTCAATGTTCACTTTTCATGTTTCAATGAACATTTGAAAAACAGTAGTTATGGAATGCACATTGCTGTGTTCATGAGCTCCGAACCTTGATATTCTCCTGCTCATATGAGTGGAACCAGGCCTTGGAAAAAGCATGTTAAACACAATAGTATCACCTGTAACAATGATATTTTGGGTGATAATAAAAACATCATGTTATTTTTACAAAATGACAATAATGACTAGCAATGTTGATTAGAAAAATGGTGATATGCATTCCATAACTCCAACATAATTTGTGTTGAGAAAGAGAGAGCAAGAAATAAGAGGGTGAGATAAGGAGTAGGAGAAGCAAGAGAAACATGACATTAATGTGTTCATCTTTGGTCTACACACTCTCTAATAAATCATTTGTGCAAATATAAGTAAAATTGTAATGAAACAGTTCTGATTTGGATCCATGCAGGTAGCATAAGCTGTAATATCTGCACATGCAGAAACAAAACTCAGATAGCTTCTTCTATGAACTTTACATAACCTGCCCTTAAGTTCTCCATTTGAAAGACAAATGGAAGCTGTATTGCCAAATTAGGTATGACTATTCAATAAGATAGGGTTTGAAGGCAGCACTGAGTAGTGTTTATGTTTCAAATGCCCAATTTCAGATTTGTGCAAGTAGAAATTCTTCAGCTTATCACTGAATGGTTGACTTGGCATTGAAATGAAATGGGTTCAGTGTGTAACATTTTACATACCCACTCATACTGTATCTTTGCAAGTTTTGAATTATGAATTTCTTAATATTTTTTCTTGAACTTTTAAAGATTAGCCAATACCAAGAATGGGAAAAGTGAAGAACTACATGAAGCTCTCCCAAGGCTCTTTTTCCAACACTTGTCTACTACAGATTCTCTTGACCACTCTTTTTCTAGTCAAAATAAAATGGGGTGATGGGTAGAATTGCCTGTCCTAGAATTGCTCAACAGAGGGACAGGGTAAAAATTATTATTATTATTAGTATTAGTATTATTAATTCACCTTTCAGGGTCCCCTCCACTGTTCACCATCATAAATGCCAGCTTTTCCAAAGCAGAAAAGGGCTGTCAGTCACCTCTGGGTTTGGGGTTTGGGCATCGTGTAGCATTCTGGGCATAATGTGTTAACCTGGTCATGGATGTGGTGCCATTGCTCTTCCCTGGCTTATACCATTTCTCCAACCATATTGAGTGTTTTGATCCTCATCAGCAGCCTGCATTTCTGAGCCTTTCTTTTTAAAATAATTTTAAAAATTGGTCAGATCATCAGGTGGGATTCTCACCCCAGGCCCACATACACACACATGATGGCCTAAATCATATTGGTAGTCCTGACTAAGGGGGGGGATGCAGATGGGTGGCTCTGGGCTGCCCCAGGAAGTGGAGGATCGTGGCCACAGCTATCGGATGCTGCGGGCACAATCATCCCTTTTGCCACCAGAAAAGAGTGGCAAAATTCTGCTCCTTTCAGAGGTGGCAAATAGGCTACCCTAAGAATCAGCAAACAGTTCTTTAGCACCCCTTCTGGTGCAGCGTGTCAAAACACTGCGCTGGAAGGACGTCCTGATGCCGCACGCTGCGCATAATGGCACACAACGTCAGGACGTCCTTTGCGTGAGGTTGGGGCGGCCGGCATGTGGCTGCCCCACCCCATCCCTGCCTCCAGGCCAGCCCTTTGGGCCAGTCTGTAGAGGCCCTAAGTTAAAACCATTGTATCAGTTGTGTTTACCTACATATTGAGTCACTATTCAACATCTGATTTAATGGGACTCACCAACAGGATTCCAGCCATTATATTGGGCCCATATAGAGATAACAGCTCATTAGAACTAATATTTTTAATACAGATTTTGATAGATGTTGTTTTTTAACTCAATATTGTAAACCTGGTATAGCTTTGCATATAATGTTGTTGCTATTTCACACCAGGTGACAGCAATCTGTTTTTTTCTAGCTGAAACAATAGGAATCCTGGTGCAGTGCTGATTAGTTCTCTTAGGAAATTAAGGCTTGAAACAGATGGGCCAGAAGCACCACCTTTGGGATGATCTGGGGACATGATGTTCAGATGGCACACACCCTCAGATTGGGCCAAAGCTGCTCTGTGACCACCTAAGCCGGCTCGAACCTGGCCGCAAAAGGAGCACAAAAATAGAGCTCCTTGCCCGAGGTCCATTGTGGACTGCAGCAGTGGCTGGCCTTGGGACCACAGCATCTGGTCAGCATGGTCCCATGCTGCTCAGGGTGCACTCACAGCTGGAGTGGCCAGAGGCCTCTCCAAGTCACCTGTCTGCATGAGGTCTAAGTAAGAGAGAGGCAAAGCCAAATCTCCATTCTCTTCTGGTTGTTTGCTGCTACTTCTATCATTACTACCCTGCTGCTGTTGTTCCTACTGCAAAAACTACTTGTCACATAAGGGATGAGAAAGAGGATCTTGCAAAATATAGGGAGCTACTTGTGATGGTTTTTATATCTGAAGGCTGAAAGCAAGGAGGAAAGGGAATTCCATTGAGGGAGACTTTTACAAATCTCAAAAGATTACTTGAAGGCCAAGCTTGGAGAAATGCACCAACATCTCAACAAGAGTACTAAGCAACTTCCCCTCATCCACATATTCATTTGTTTTTGTTTGTGTGTGCCTTCAAGTCATCTGTTAACTTATGGCAGCCCTATGAATTTCATAAGGTTTTCTTAGGCAAGTTCCTTCTTCTGAAATATAGCCTTCAGCACTTGGTATTCATTGGCAGTCTCCCATCCAGGACTGACTCTGCTTCAGTTCCAAGATGAAACAGGATCTGGTACCTTCTTAAATAATTTAATGAGCAAACAAATAAAGAAGCACCTCGAAGAGGTTTCACTATTAAGTTACTGGTTTCCTGTTGTAACAAGGCACACATTAGTTCTTTTATCTTATCACTAAGTAGAAAATAGAAAAGACAACATCACTGACACCACAGTTTTGATTCCAAAGATATAAGTACAGTGTTACATAATCATAACCAGAACACATCCATCCATCCATACAAAAAGCAAGGTCCTTGGCAGTCCTCCTGGCAGCTGGTGGAGTCCATGTTAGTGGTTGTCATTAAACTGTTCTACATTTTTATACAAATTTTAAGGGGATTATCTAACATACTGAACCTGTTTGAGGATAGGGCAGAGTACCTTGGAAAGCTCCCTAAATCTCAATGCAGATTCACAGCCTTACTGAACATCCATCGTAGCATTGCCTGTGATTTTTATGTTCTTAATTGCCACAGAAGTAACATGCATACTCATATAGCCATTGGAAGACTTTAACTTAATTTCCTCAGTAATTATATTTTAATGTTTGTATGGCATGCACTTTCAGCTTTGTGTTGTTTTTACCTTTGTAAGCTGCCTTGAGTTCTCAGGCTTGGAAAAAGGCAGGTTATAAATAAGATGGTGGTGGTAATAATAATTGTTGTTTTTGTTGTTGTAACAACACACTGCACTACTTGCATTTTTAGAGTTGCCAGGTCTCAGGAAACTGGGTGAAGTGACATAAATTGACTATTCTTCTCCAGATCTTCAGGAAATGGATGAAATCAAAAGGTTCATCTGCACTGAAGAAATAATGCAGTTTGAGACCACTTTAAGTACTGCAGCTTCACCCTTTGGAATCCTCAGATTTGTAGTTTTACAAGTTCTTTAGTTTCTTTGCCAAAGAGTTCTGGTGCCTCACAAAAGCACAAATCCTAGGATTCTGTAGGATGGTGCCATGGAAGTTAAAGTGGTGTCAAACTGCATTATTCCCACAGTGTAGATGCACCCTCAGAGTAAACACCACTAGAAAAGGAGAAATTTTGACTTTGGTATGCAATGGGCTTGAAAACCTGAGAGACCATCTCCACCCTTCCTAACTGGCACCAGTGACATCACTAGAATTGGTGTCACCCAGTGTGGTAACTCATGATGCCCCCCCCATTGACCTCCTATCATACCATACCATACAGTGTCCTTAATTTAAAAAAAATTGCATTAATATTACACATAAATTGCAATTCTCATATATCACTGAATGTAATGGTAATAGTTGTGACACAAACAACTAGCAAAATTAAAATTATACCTGTAATTTACAATATCACATGCACAAACTAAATGTATCTACATGTACATAGTTTCATGTAAAGTGAAAATTTTGTAAGAAGTGGTTTTTAAAAAAGAAAAAAATTAAAGAATAAAAATAAAAATAATAGTTTTTTAAAAAATAATTTAAAATATATGTGGGGGCCTCTCTTTCTCCTCCCACTGAGTTTCACTCCACTCACACCATCTCTTTAGCATTTTAAAGGGATGCAGGAGAATGTCACAGATTGTTTCTGCCAAAAGGCAGACGTTTGGGGACCAAAGGTGTCACCCCCAAGCTGTACGGTGTTACCTGGTGTGGCCTGCCCCCCACCCGCCCTCCCAGCAGTGCCTCTGACAGGCACCAGGGATTTCTGGATTATCATAAAGGTCATTGTGCTTTTGCAACATTGATGCACTAAAAGGACAGGAATGAAGGGTAAGGACTAAAAATAGAGATAGTATATATATATATATATATATATATATATATATATATATATCAGGGCCCATTGTACCATCTGAAACAAGGCAGGGAGTGCAGCACCAATGCTGTAAGTCAAGCCTTCTTTATACAAATCCTGCCAACGTTAATGGATGGTCAAACATCTCTTGAGGCCTGGCATTGAGGTTTCAGTTAGCTCCAACAACTTTGTAGAAAATATTTCCATGTGTCATGGGTATTCCAGACAAGGCCACACCGAATCTGAGCATAATCATGAATGACAGTAGTTTCTGGGTTCATTTTGACACCCGTGCAGCTATCAAACAACATTTTGGGAGAAGCATTTACTTAGATTACCTACACAACCATTTTGATAATCAGATTACCTTGAAGCATTTCTGGCCTAAATGCTAGCCCTTGTCTATCCTGTTCCTGTGATTTTACAAGAATCACTTCAGTGCTCCAGTCTTGGCCATACCGAACTGGTGTTTTTGAAGTGTTTCTCTTTCTCTCTTTATATATCAGAAGACATACACTTGTCAGCTAAGGAGAAGGCTCTTAAGAAATGCACACTTGCCTATGAGACTTTTTGTTACAGTTGCATGGTAACATATGTCAACAAATATGGAAAACAAAATAGTGGCCAACTGATTGGAAACAATCAATATACATCTCCTTCCACACACAAAAAGAGACACAAAGGAATGCAGCAATTGTAGGATCTTGGCATTAATCTCCTATGCAAGTAAAATTATGTTCAGAATTCTGCAATGCAGACTCAAACTTTATATGGAGAAAAAAATCCAAGAGGTGCAAGTGGTGCTCAGGAAAGGAAGAGGCACTAGGGATAACATTGCAAACATATGATAGCTAATGGAGTACACCAAGGAATTCCAAAAGAAAATCAGCATGTGTTTTCTAAATTATAGCAAAGCCTTTGACTGCACAGGGGTAAAACAGAACATCTGCTTTGGTGTGGTGTGGGATGGTGGTGGTGTAGGCACAACGCATGACCTGATGCCACCCCCCAAGTTGGCAACATACTCCCCAGTTGACCACACAGTGGGTAGCTTCACGGCATTCTGGTGGCATGGTGTTTAAAAGTGCTGCACCACAGAAACATCCAAAAGTTGCCACAACATGGCTGACATCTAATAATGAGAGGAGCCTGGCCTCAATGACATTTTGAATAATTGAAGCACTTTTGAGCAACAGATCCCAAAACTTTTACCTGCCAAGAGATCCCTAATGCAAGGGACAAAACACTTGGTGGATCAAAATATTGCAAAAATCTGCATCTGAACAATCCTCTGCTCTGTTGTCACATTACCATAATGTAAATACATATGCCACCCTTTATCTTGGTTGTCACTGTTGTCAATGTGACAACAGCCAACAATTTCAATAAGCATGTGATTAGGAAAGCACTATTAAAAGTTTGGAATAAGTACAAGAATTTTCTTTATATCAAAACCCCAAGATGGGTCTCATCACAGGAAGCGTTTCACAAAACAGAAAAACTCTATAAAGGAAAGTGGCTTACCTACGAAGACATTCTAACTAAAACAGAAAAAGAAGACAAAATCAAATCATTAAATGAACTTCAAAAAGAAGGGATAGGAATACAATGGTTAGGATACCTCCAAATAAAAGAAAGATTTTAAAAAGATAAACAATAGGAATAGAACCTGGGGAAAAAAAGACTGAGAAAAAAATCTGGATAAAGGGGGAAAACATATGATATCTCATATATATAAGATGTTGCTTGATATTGAATTAAAAGAAGAGTCAATCAAGTAGTGCATGATAAAATGGATGCTGGATATTGGAGAAAATATCTCATTAGATACCTGGGAAGAAGTATGGACAAAACATTTAAAATTTACCAAAAGTGCACATCTAATAGAAAATTACTATAAAATGCTCCATAGATGGCATATGTCCCCTCAAAAATTGGCCAAGTTAAAAAATAATAATGAAAGTAAATGTTGGAAATGCAATCAAAACAATGCCAACCTATTCCATATGTGGTGGATGTGTAAGGTAGAATTCTGGAAAGTGATTCATTTAAAAAAAAAAGATATTCCAAATTTGCTTTGAGTTGAATCCTAAACTATACTTATTGAATATATCAGAGGAATTAAAAAAGAAAACTGAGTAAGGACGAGTTTGGCATTGTTTTATATATGATTACCATGGATCGAATATTTTTTGCTAAATATTGGAAAAAGAAAAATGAGCATTTACGGGAGGAGTGGTTAGTAAAAGTAAGGCCCTTTACAGACTGCCAGAAATAATGCAGCTTGAGGCCACTTTAACTCTTCTGGATCAGTGCTAAGGAATCATGGGAACTGTAGTTTATTGTGGCACCCGAGCTCTCTGACAGAGAAGGTTCAATGTTCCAGAAAAAAATAATACAATTCCCATGATTCCCTAGCACTGAGCCAGGATAGTTAAAATGGCCTCAAGCTCCATTATTTCTGGCAGTCTGTAAAGGCCCTAAATGACTTGATGATTATGGATAAATTAACAATGAAGATTAAAGGCAAATCAGACCAACAATTCTGTGTGAAATGGGGGGAAATAATGATACGATGGAATTAGTTCTTTTCTGATAAACACCAAGGGATTATCTGGATTACATTTCTACCAGAAAACGTTTACGCTTTTTCTTCACACTTTATTTTTTTTTTATAAGGTATGACTAAAACTTTAAGTGTGATATTACTATGAATGCATAGGATAAACCAACTATTTTGATGATGTAACCCTCCTCAAGAAATAAGAAATTGTATGAGTTTTAATTTTAACACAATAAAAAAAGAAGGAAAAAAAGAAAAAGGGAAAAAATCCTCTGCTCTGGACAATTCTCAAATGAGATAGATTCACTAGAGGAATCGAAGATGACACATGTCCCTAAGAGAATGAGCAAAGGAGGGAAGAACAGACAACCCATGCCAGCAGATCTCTCTTTTCCAGACTTATTGGAGAAACTAAGAGAGAAATTAGTGAAAGACCTCTAAAAGGACTGGGTTGTTGCCCTTGAGCTGGTAGATGTCAAGCTATCAGTCCTAACAAGGCAGATTGGGGACATAGAAGAGTCTGCAAATGCAGCTCTGCAGTGAACTTCATCCCACTCCGGCAGGACCAAAATATTAGAAAATTCTCTTGACCACCTTCAAATAAAAATTGAGGATTTGGGAAACACAGACCGCCACTTCGATATCTGCTTGAGAGGTGTGGAGGAGCATGAAGAATCAGTTAATCTTCTATCCCTCATGATCACATGGATTAATGATATCTGCCCTAATTTAAGCCTCAAAAACCCGGACATAGAACGGATTCACACATCACTTCCCCTGAGATCAAGAACATCCACCCAGCCATTGGATACGCTGATCCGATTTTCACATTACCCCAAAAAATCTCTAGTTCTGAGAAACCTCTCATCTATTAAGGACTTATAAAATGGTCACAAAGTCCAGGTATGCCAGGATCTCTCACCTGAGAAGCTGAAGCGAAAATGTGACCTCAAACCACTCACCTCCCTTTTAATAGAAGCTGGGATAAAATACAGATGGGGCTTCCCATTTAAGCTAATTGTCACCCACCAGAACAACAACATGATCGCATCAACTAAAAGCCAATCGATCGAGATCTGTGACGCTCTAGAGAAGGGGTAGGCAACCTTTCCCCTTTAAGGGCCGAGGGACTTCAGCTCCCAGAAGCCTCAGCCATGTTGGTCAATAGTCCCATGTTGGCCAATAGCTCCTGGGATTCTGGGAGCTGAAGTCCCTCGGCCCTTAAAGGGGAAAGGTTGCCTACCCCTGCTCTAGACATAAGAATACCCAGGGACCTAACAGAAGAGGCAAAAGATGAAGGTAAACCCAGATTGAATCAAAATACTTCTGAATGGAAGATGATCACTAAAGGAAAAAGAAATGCAAACATGAAGAAATTGCCTCTAACAGACTGAGGGACACTCTTCAAGCTGGATCTGTCAAGCACTGATGAAATGGAGTAGATTAACAAACACTGACTCACCCTGGATGTTGGATAACTAACTTCAGATTCAAAGATAAGGTAAGTTGGAAGCCACCTTGATTTTTCTTCTTCTCTTGCTGTTGTCCTGCAGAAGGGGACTTCTGAGCTCCATTTTTGTACTTTGCTACTCCATCTTTCCTGCTCTTATTAGGGTACAAAAGGCCTACTCCCACCTCACCTGCTCCCTCTGGTGGAGCCTGTCACATAATGCACCATTTTTTTTCTTATTAACATATTTTATTGCACTGCTTCAATGTGTTTATATTGATATTCAACTTCTATATGTCATTTGGGGGTAAGCACCCTATACTACCCCCCCCCATTTCCCAGCTGAGGAGTTCAGCCATGCTTGCATTGACCAGGCCCTATGATGCAGTACAGGAGCTTGTCCTCTTGGTGATGATGTTTTTAAAGTTTAATGTTGATGTAGTTATGTTTTTATTATTTGCATTCCAGCCTTGGGGAGCAGTCTCATTTGTACCTCTATATGCTAAACTCCGCTGACTTGTAAAGAGTAGACTTGTGTTAATGTGGCTTTCTATGCTACCCACCCCCACCCCTGCCCTGGATAACCTTAAGATAGTCTCACTTAACATTAAGGGGATAGATTTTGCCCTTAAACATGTGAGAATTACGAACCACTTGAGGAAATTAAAACCCAACATCACATTTCTTCAGGAGAGGCACAGGAAGGGAACAGGGAATATACTCTCCAATTCATTGTTCCTAACCCAATACACAGTAGGATACTCTATGAAAGCCAGAGGGGTAGCAATTCTTCTTAATAGGTCATGCCCTTTTACAGAAGAACACATGATAAGAGACCCAGCAGGACACTTTATAATCTTGCAGGGTTCTATTGCAGACAGGAAAGTCACCTTTGGTACTTTTTATTCTCCCAATAATGATCAACAGACTTTTTAAACAATCTTTTGTCAAGACTCTTCAGGACAATGCAATCAGTGACATTATCATTAGTGGTGATGCGAACGAAGTTTTAGACTATGATCTAGACAAGTCTCATCATTCCACCAAGAAGAGACCAAGAGACTTCTCTTTATCTAACATCATTGCCAAAGCTGCCCTTATTGATTCCTGGAGAACCATGCACCCACAAAATAAGCAATATACTTTCTTCTCTAACGCCCATAAATCATACTCTAGGATTGATTATTTTTTTCATTTCCAGTGCTCCTTCCCAAAGTCACTGATGTCAAAATCAACCCTGTCTCCCATCACAACCATGCATTTGGTGACCATGAACTGAAGACTTGGTCCTGTCACCCCAAAAACAAGGATTTGGAGATTCAACCCTCCCTCCTATCTGATGTAGACTTACAAAACAAATTAAATAGGCCTTTAAGAATTTTTACAAAGAAAATAAAAAGACAGACACATCAGAGGCTATTGTGGGACACTCTAAATTTATTATAATAGTAAAACTATTGAGTAATAATAGTAAATAGTAATAATAGTAAAATAATAATAGTAAAACTATTGAGTGCATAGATCTCTAAAAGTTATGGAATGCTCTCAAAGAAATGGGAGTGCCACTACACTTGATTACCCTATGAAAAATCTGTTCTCAGGAGAAGAGGAAACTGTTAGAACAGAATATGGAGAAACAGAGTGGTTCCCAATTATCATAGCAGCCACAGAAGATTGTATTCTATCATCCTATTATAATTCAACTTGTATGCAGAAAGCATCATATGCAGAGAAGGTTTAGAATCAGAAGAGAACAAGCGAGGGATATGCAGATGACACTAGAAGAAGAAAACAAGAGAGGTTTGGAACAATTACTAAAATAATTACTAAAGTTAAAGAAGAAAGTGCTAAAGCAGGCTTAATACTCAATATCAAGTAAATAAAAATAATTATGGAAATTTACATAAATTCAATTTGGATGATGAAGAAATAGAAATCTCGATCAATCATTGATCCAAGGTAGGAGAACTCTTACTATTTCTATTTCTATTTATAATAAATTTAGCAACAAAAACTCACACCTATTAGCTAGAGCAGTTACAAAGTAAGTGAATAAAAGATTAATCATCACACTATCCTCCAGCAAAGGTAACTTTAATCACCCTTCTCAAGGGTATTGTTAATGAATTCTACAGATGCTATAAAGATTTGTACTCATCAGAAAACACATGAGATTCATCTACCATTGATTTCATAAAATCATTAAACATAGAGAAACTCTGAATCACATTGTTCTTTTCTGAACAAACCAATAAAACTGGAGGAAATAAAAAGGCTATAGGCAAATTGAAATCATTCAAATCCCCAGGCCCAGATGGCTTCTCTGGTGAATTCTATAAACTCCTTACAGATGAATTAACCCCTTCACTATTTAATTTAATTTATTTAATGAAGCCATGGGTGGTGATCTCCCTCCCAGCATTTGGCACAGGTTGAGAATCATCCCCATACCAAAGACCCAAGATGAAAACCCTCTAGTCAAAGCATTCAGACTGATAGCTTTATGAAACCAAGAAGTGACATTATTCACTTCTATTATGGCAAACAGACTACACATATAGGGCAAAGCCCCCATTACATCAAGGACTCAACTCACTTCATAAGAAAAATCAATAACCTTGAACTTCAACCCGGAGACATACTAATCAGCTTCAATGTTGTCTCCCTATTCACCAAAGTCCCCATAATGGACACCATGACACACATCCGACAAATTTTTCCAGAGGACATCACAACCTTATTTGAACATTGCCTCACCACAAGCTATTTCCAGTGGGACAATGGATTCTACGATCAGAGAGATGGGGTAGCAATGGGAATCCCTCTAAGCCCAGTGATTGCAAACTTCTACATGGAACACTTTGAAAAACAAGCCCTGGAAACAGCACTGAAAAAGCCCACAACTTGGTTCCGATACGTGGATGACACTTTCACCATTTGGAGCCATGGAGAAGAAGATCTGGTTGGGTTCCTGAATCACCTGAACAACATCCACCCCAACATCCAGTTCACTATGGAAAAAGAAAAGGAAGGAACACTGCCATTCCTAGATGTCCTAGTCATCCGCAAACCTAACCAACGTCTGGGACACACAGTATACTGAAAACCCACACATACAGACAGATACCTGCACAAGAACTCTAACCATCACCCAGGACAAAAAAGAAGCACAATAAAAACATTGGTAGACCGGGCAAAACACATCTGTGAACCCCACTTCTTGGAAGAGGAATTGAAGCACCTAGACCAGGCTCTACAGGCAAATGGTTACTCCAGCTCAGACTTCAGAAGAGCTGCCAGACCCAGAAAAACCCAGAGGACTGAAGACAAGCAGCCACCCGAAGGGAAGGTATTTTTACCATATATCAAAGGAGTCACTGACAGAATAGGGAAAGTAGTGAGGAAACACAACCTCCAAATGGTTTACAAACCAACCAAGAAAATCCAACAAATGCTGCGCTCAGCGAAGGACAGGAGAGACCCTCTCACAGCCGCAGGAGTTTACCGCATACAATGCAGCTGCGGACAAGTCTACATAGGGACCACCAAATGCAGTATCCAAACACGAATCAAGGAACACGAGAGACACTGTAGACTGGGCCAGCCAGAAAAATCAGCAGTAGCAGAACACATCATAAACCATCCTGGGCACAAAATGCTGTTTGAAAACACTGAAATCCTGGACCATGCCAACAACTACCAGGTCAGAATGCACAGGGAAGCCATCGAAATCCACAAACACTCAGACAACTTCAACAGGAAAGAAGAAACCCTCAAAGTAAACAAGATATGGCTACCAGTCCTACAAAATAAGAAAATCTGTACTCAGCAAGTGCAAAGGGAAAACCAAACAGGGTCAGGGGCTTTCCCAGCAGACAATAGCAGACAATCTCCTTGATTGCATATCCTCACCTGGAAGCCATGCCATTAACACAGAACAACACCTATTCAAACACAGAACAATACACAGTTTACATGGGAATAGCAGACAATATCCTTGATTGCATATCCTGAAGCTTGCCATTAACACAGAACAATACCTATTCAACACAGAACAACACACAGTTCACCTGGGAACCACTCCTCCCTACCCAGGGTCTCACAGTATATATACACCCATGCTTTTCCATCTCAGTTTTCTCTGAAGATGCTAGCCACAGATGCTGGCGAAACGTCAGAAAGAAACTCTTCTAGAACATGGACACACAGCCCGAAAAAACCCACAAAAAAACTATAGACTACACAAATGTATCCTGGATTATATCCACCTTGATCAAGTAGGCTTTATGCCAGGTAGAAGAATGTCAGATTCAATCTGTAGAGTTCTTAACCTGATTCACCACTCATCCCAGATAAAAGCTCCTTTGCCACTTTTCTCACTAGATGTGTTAAAGACGTTTGACAGGGTTGAATAGAATTTCCTATTCAGTGTACTAAAGGAAATGAATTTTGGCAATAGATTTATATCTATCTTAGAACATCTATACAAACACTCAGAAGCTACAGTGTTGGTTAATGGGGTAGACTCAAATCGCTTCAATTTACACAGAGGCACTAAGCAAGAATGTCCGCTCTCACCAATACTATTTTCCCTTTTTATTGAACCCCTAGCTGAACTAGTTAGGTCAAACCCAAATGTTGTGAGGCCCCAAATCAATGGCCACCATCACGAAAAAATAATGCTGTATGTGGATGACATTCTGCTTGCAGTGTAAAAACCTGAAACATCATTTCCTGATATAAAAAAGATATTGGATGCATTTGGGAAGCACTCAGGACTTAAGATCAATTATCAAAAATCTAAACTGATGTATCTAAATGCTCCACCTTCAGACCAGGACAAGCTGACAAATGTCTCTGGATTACAACTATGCTCCTCTGGATTCATGTATCTAGGCATTCTTATAACAAAAGATTTATCCCAATTAATTCCCAGGAACTATAACCTGTCACTAAATGGATACAAATAAAAATAAGGGAGTGGAAGTACTTGAACCTCTCCGTTCTTGGAAGGATTGCCATTGTAAAGATGTTTCTTTTTCTATGTTTCTCTTTTCTATTCCAGTCTATACCTATTTGTCCAACTCTCTGCAAATTCAAATTGTGGCAAAAGATGATTAATGACTATATATTCAACAGAAAAAGACCCATATTCCCTAAACCTATTAGATATACTAACACCGGGGGAGGAGAGTTATCAATCCCACATGTAAAACTCTATTATCATGCCTTCCAACTAAGCCAACTCTTCGAACTTATCACGGAGCAATATTCCACCAAGTGGGTATCCATGGAACTAGACAGTTATAGTTTGGCGGAACTTAATCTTCTTTTCTCTATAAGGACATGGAGGGAGTTTAAGGAGATTCAAAACCTGTTTCTCTACACCTCTCTCCTTATTTGGAAGCAATGGGTTCACATACTAGCTCTGGATCCTTCCCCTATTTGCCCATTCCTGTTACACCACCATTTTTTATGAAGTGGATAAATTAGCTCAATTCAAATGTTGGAAGGAGTGTGTCTTGTACAGAATTATGGATTTATTTGAACATGGAAAGCTTAAAATGACAGATAAGTTGCTCAGTGCCTTGGGACACATCAAATCCTCCTGGTTCCAAGTACTACAAGTGCTCTCCTTTGCAAAAAGCAAATTGATAAAGGACAGTTGCCTCCATCCCTTCACCTTTTATGAACACATTTGTATAGCAAAAAGAAAAAGATCTACAAGGTGGGGCAGCCATTATATATAAAAATCTAATGCAATCCACATATGGCAAGAGTCAACCTACCAAGATAATTTGGCAATCTGATCTAAACATGGATATCTCTGAAACCACCTGGTCATGCATTTGGATTCCCCCCCCCCCCCGCCGCCACATATAAACCATGATCAGCATTCATGAGGGAGGGAACCTTAAAGGCCATACATAGATGGTATTTAACACCCATAAGATTATTAAAAATGGCAAACGATGCCTCCCAAAATGCTAGAGAGTTTGTAAGACACTTGGTTCCTATTTACACATTAGTTGGATTGTCCCGAGGTTAGAGCTTTCTGGAATGCTGTTTTAACCCAAATTTCAGATATTGTGAAATGATTTTGCCCAGGTCTTCTAATGCTTTCAATTTACAGCAAGGACAATAGCCATCTGAAAAATCAAACACTTATCATATTCCTCATCTCAATGGCCAGAGCTGAAATTGTGAGATATTGAAAAACAGGTGATGTTCAACTGAGCAATTGTTGGAAGAGGACTTGGGACATATGATTATCAGAAAAACTCTCTTACACTTTCAGGTTTTGTATTGAAAAACAGGTGATGTTCAACTGAGCAATTGTTGGAAGAGGACTTGGGACATATGATTATCAGAAAAACTCTCCTACACTTTCAGGTTTTGTAATGGACAAAAGAAGGCACACATATTTTTTGAGGATTGGTCTGTTCTTATTGAATATATTAATAGCAACATGAACATTATTGGACTTCCAACCCATCAAACTATCTTTTGGAGAGAAACTCTTGGTTCCACCAACTTCCACAGAGTGAGATGACACCCTGGACTCTGAGTGTTACTGCTATCCCAGGATAAATCATCTTCCTGTAAAACTCTTTTTGTTGACCCCCCAAGGTTCATGTATTTTGTGTTGATTATATTGATTGCTTGCAAAGCTATTAATTAAATTCATTTTTAAAAAGTTTTAAAAGTCACTGCAGCAGCAGAAACGGTGCCTTTTTCCACCCCCAAAAGGAGTGGCATTTTGCTGCTTCTTTTTGGGCTGGAGAAATGCCAGATCGGGACCATGGAGTGTAGTTGCCACAGCCCCGATCTGGCGCTCAAAGGAGCAGGGAAGAGCTGGACTTTCAGGGCCATCTGTTTCACCCCATAGATCATGAAAAGCTATGGAATGCTCTAAAAGACATGGGAGTGCCGCCACATCTTATAGGACTGATGATAAATGTGTACTTAGGACAAGAGGCTACTGTTGGAACAGAATATGGAGAAACAGAATAGTTCTCAATCAAAAAAGGGGTCAGGAAGGGCTGCATCCTTTCACCTACCAGTTAAACTCATAAACTCATACAAAGAGCAGGCTTGGACACAGAAGAAGGAGGGATGAAGATAGGAGGGAGTATCAACAATCTAAGGTATTCAGATGACACCATACTACTAGCAGAAAGCATCACAGACATGGAACAACTAGTAAGGAAGAGCAAAGAAGAAAGAGCAAAGGCAGGCTTACTGCTGAACATAAAGAAAACAAAAATAATGACCATGGAAGATTCACACAAATTCAACCTAGACATTGAGAAAATTAAAATAGTAAAAGAGTTTCCATACTTTGGATTACATATTGATCACAGTGGGGACTGCAGTCAAGAGATCAGAAGACTAAAAATGGGGAGGGCATCTATGAAAGAACCAGAAAAGATCCTAAAATGAAAAGATGAGACAACTGGCATGAAAATTAGAATCATACAAGCCATTGTGTTCCCTATTACCATGTAATACAGAAGTGAGAGCTGGACAGTGAGGAAAGCAGATAAGTGAAATATCAATTCATTTGAAATGTGCTGATGTAGAAGAGTCCTGGGAATACCATGGACAGCCAAAAAGACAAAAAAAATCATCCTAGAACAATCGTCTGAAATCTCCTTGGAAGCCAAGATGATAATGTTAAGGTTGTCTTACTGTGGCCATGTCATGAGAGGGCATGATTAATTGGAAAATACAATAATGCTAGGAAAGGTGGAGGGATGCAAGAAGAGAAGAAGACTACATGCTAGATGGATGGATTCTATTAAGGGGGACATGGGTATGAATTTACAGGACCAAGGCAGAGCAGGGCAGGGCAGGGAATCTTGGAGATGTCTCATCCACAGGTTGCCATGAGTCAGGATTGACTTAAAGGCAGTTTACAACAACAAACTGTTGGTGTGTGGATGATGAGTGTTGTAGTGATGCTCTTTAGCACCCAGCAGAATCTGCAGGACAAGCTGGCTGCTGTGATCCACAGCCACTTTGTAACTCTTACCATCAACTGGCTCAGCTTCTCTTCTTCAGTATCCTGTCTTCCTCAGTCAAGAAGACACATTGTAAAGTCCAAAAACATAGTTTATTAATGCATATAAAAAGTAAAAAATAAGATAACTAAGTAAAATCCATTGTGATGAACTTGTCCAGTTCAGCCATACAAGATTACATCTTTTACGATCCCAAAAGCATTAGGATCTAACTTGTTGCAGTTAAAACCACTGTTGTCAGCCACACACGCTCACATCTTGAACAATAACAATTCTAGACAAAGGATTCTCTAGGCCCTTCCCATACTCCATCTTTTAGGTGTTAACCTTATTTTAATTGGATAATGTCTGTATGATGTCTACTAACCCAGCCTCTTGCTGTCCATCATCCACCACGTGACTATCTTTCCCAACCTAACGATGTTTACGTATAATTGTTATCAAGACTTTCTCATAATAAAGTCTGTGTCCAAGAGTTGTATCTTTGGGAAAGTACATGTTGATGTCTGTGTTAGCCACCTGGTGTTGACTCATCTCGCTTCTCTAAATGTTGTTTGTGCTTTGCCCAAAAGCTGTTCTCAAGTGGAAAATTACAGACACACACACATCTTTACATTTCACCTTTGACTGTATATTCCATCCATATCCTAACACAAACATAGTAAACTATCTTCCCTTATTTGTACATTTAAAAAAATCCTTCCTATTCATTGCTTCATATTGCCTTAACAAAGTACTTTTGTCATGGTTTTCATGGAGGTCTATAAATTTTAATCATCCCCAAAAAATTCTTCCTTATGCCTAAGCCCAACATCATGCTCATGCTCAACAGTGACTAGGATGGCACTCTATTCTCATCCCTTCCTGTCTTCAGTGCTCTATCCTGCACAAATCTCTTTTCAAGAGCATTTTCTAGCCATCCAGAATAAAGCTTGAATGTGCTTGAGAGTTGCATGGGAATGGAGAATCACCTGTCCTGCTTGTTGTGCTGATGGAAGCAGAACCATAAATGGAACAACCCTGTTGGACTTGGGCCTCAAACACTAAGGGCCTTTGCAGACTGCTAGAAATAGTGCAAATTGAGTCCACTTTAAGGGTTAGGGTTAGGGTTAGGGAATCATGGGAACTGTATTTTATTGTGGTACCAGAGCTCTATGACAGAGAAGGCTCAATTTCTCAGAAAAAAAAACAATTCCCATGATTCCCTAGACACAGCTGGCTGCAGACATGGGCCTAAATGCTGTTAATTCCAACTATAGTTTAATTAATTGGATTTACCTATGTGTTGACTCAATATTTAAAAATTGACTCAATGAGTCTACCTTAATTGAGACCAACTAGCAGAATTTTGACTATGGTGTACTGAATGATGAGCGGCTTTCTTGTTGCTGTGCTCAAAACTTCAGTAATCTCCTATGCATTTTTATTATTAGGGCTCTGTAGATTCCAAATCATCTTATTATTTCAGTCACAACAGTATATGTCTTGGGAGATCAAAAATTCCGAAGCTCCCATTCCTCTGTTCCCACAACATTTGGAGTTCCTATGGGAATTGAGAAAGAAATCTTCCTTTGCTTTAATATGCCACTTGCTAGTTACCAAAAAGGAGGGGAAAAGCTGTGTAGACTCTGCCTGAAAATGTTACACAGCACCCTCACAGTTCCAGAAATGTATCAGAACAGGAGAAACAAGGACAAGGGAGACATCAGAGCACATAAAAGAGAATGCTTAAACACTGTACTAAAATTAAATCCCTATGAAATTAATCTAATGCATATTTGAATTTCAGGTACAAGAACTCTGTGAAATGGAGTGCAGCCTCTGAAACAATCAATTCATTTCCTCCCACACAGACTTCCAAATGGACTGAAAGGGCATTGTAAAATAACCCAATGTTTTCACAACCTTGCCCAGTGGGCATCCAGATAAAATCACTATGAATCAAATGCTGTGACTTTTCTACTGACTTATCTGTTGATTTAGTTCCCTCTTTTATTTATACAGATTTCAGGAAAGAATCCTAGAGGGACACAGTTGGTAAATAAGTCATGATTACTCTGATGTTGTTCTCTAGCTTAATTGGCTCTCTTCTGGATCTCTCAGGTGCAACAACTTTTAAATCCTGCGGGGCCATTCCATTACCTGGAACAGTGCTTTTTGTCAAAGTCCCCAAACACTGACATTGCTCCCTAATAAAGATGACACTATTATGCTGGTCAGGGAAAACACTGCATAACTTTAAGGATGCAAATTTAAAACAGTATTATCTCTTTTCCTTGCAATATTATAATATCCTCTTTTTCATAATAGCAGAAACTGTGCCTGTACTTTTGCTATTGCCACACTTCATTAAAATTGGGGAGCATTGTCATAGGCTGATAGCACTCCTTCAGGGTGGGAATATAAATCTTTCCTTATTTCATTCTTCCATATATAATAAAGACCTTGAACCTGGGGAATTACTAAAGTCCAAGTCTTCTATGAGATTATTTATCCTATGTTTACGGAGGTGGCTGGGGAATAGACTGATAGAGAAAAAGCTTTCCAATGAACTGTAATTTATTTGGGGATTCAAACATACAAAGACACCCTAACATGCACGCACACACACAAGAACTCAGGAGTAAAGTAGTTAGCTTGGATAGGAAACACAAAGCTTTCTAATGGTGATAATTACCTGACAATGGCTGCTCCAATAATGTATGAAGATGAATAGACTCAACCATTATGAAAGGGAAAAGACAATGGATAGAGCTGGGACTCTAGTCAGAAATCTAGCCAGACCCCAATGTACCTGAGATTTTGGGGCGCATTTATACCCTTAATCCCAGCCTGAGGTGAAGACTTGCTATTGTACATCAAAGGATTCTGATTGCTACTCATTGAAGTAGACAATTTCCAAAAGGAGGAGATGAGATGTTAATGTTATCTCATTTTCAGCCGGACACATCCTGGCTGGCACTTATACATCTTCTAGGTATGATTGTCCTGCTTTGCAGCTCCTAAACCTGGCCTTTTTGATCTGCAAATGGTTGTAAATACAGATGTGAATCTGTTTTTAGTACCTACGTGATGTGTACACTTTGAGTTCATGGTGGTAAAGGCTCCTCCCAGCCCAGGGCCATGACAGGGACCCAAAGAAGGGGTCTTTATATCAAATCAAACATAGTAATACACATGAGACCAAAACATTGCAATGGTTTTCTCCCTACAGTGGGGAAGTACAGGCCTGTTTTGTGCATTTTCCAATGATTATTCACATTTTGCAAAAACATTGTTTTTGGCATTTAAAAAATTGCACAAAACTATGAAGTCATAGGCTTTCATGGCCAGCATCCATAGTTTCTTGTGGGTTTTTCGGGCTGTGTGGCCATGTTCTAGAAGAGTTTCTTTATGACGTTTCGCCAGCATCTGTGACTGGCATCTTCATAGAATACTGGAATAGAAGAGAGTGGGTCTATATATACTGTAAGATCCTGGGTAGGGAGGAGGGATTCCCAGGTAAACTGTGTATTGTTCTGTGTTGAATAGGTATTGTTCTGTTGTTAATGGCATGTCTTCAGGGTGGGAGGATATGCAATCAAGGATATTGTCTGCTATTCCCATGTAAACTGTGTATTGTTCTGTGCTGAATAGGTATTGTTCTGTTGTTAATGGCATGGCTTCAGGGTGAGAAGATATACAATCAAGGATATTGTCTTATATTGTCTGCTGGGAAAGCCCCTGACCCTGGTTGGTTTCCCATTTGCATTTGCTGAGTGCTGATTTTCTTATTTTGTAGGACTGGTAGCCAAACCTTGTTTACTTTAAGGGTTTCTTCTTTCCTGTTGAACTTATCCAAGTGTTTGTGGATTTCGATGGCTTCCCTGTTCATTCTGACCTGATAGTTGTTGGCATGGTCCAGAATTTCAGTGTTTTCAAACAACAAACAGCGAAACGTAAGAAAGAAACTCTTCTAGAACATGGCCACACAGCCCGAAAAACCCACAAGAAACTATTGCACAAAACTGTTGTGTTTTATTTTGCAAAAAATGTTGATTTTATGCAAAACCCACTCTCAATGAACAAAATCTGAAATGTAGTCATTCCAGTCCCATCTAAGGATGAAAAAAAATTTCATTGGAGTTCACAGTTTATTCTTTCTTTCTTTCTTTCTTGATGGAGTGTTCGATATTTCTCATTGTTTGCAATGTTCAGACACCCTTACTCAACAAGCACAAGACACCTCTACTGCAAGGTACCAAATCAAAGGTCTCTTCTCTTCTAAATTTTCTAGTGCTTATCCTTTATTTATTTATTTATTTACTTATTTATTCATAAATGTATTAACATTACAATTCTATACATGAGTGTTTTCTCAGAGGCAAGTTCCATGGGTTTCAATGGGCATGACAGTGCATTTTTTTTTACATGTCTTGTCAAAGGTCAAAGCAAAGCAAAGCAGCTTCATTTATATACCACTTCATACCGTGCTATGCAGTGTCTAAGTGGTTTACAACTGTAAGCTCATTGCCCCCCAACAGCTGGGTACTCATTTTAGCAACCTCGGGAGGATACAGGCCTGAGTGAAGCCTGAGCCCTAGCTAGCATTGAACTCGCAACCTTGTGGTTTATGTGTGAGTGGCTGCAGTACAGGCATTTAACCACTGTGCCACCAGGGCTCATTCTCTTCAACAAGGTTTGCTACACTTGATCTTAGCCAACAGGAAGTGGTTTACTGTCAGGTAAGTGTAGATAGGATCGTAATCAGAGCTCTCCACATTAATCTTGAAAGACTCCCAAGCACTGCTGGATTTTACCAGGACAAAAAGTAGGTAGAATAGCATTCATTTTCCCTTCTATCCCTGTTCTATTTTCCTTCGCATGTTCCTCCTATTGTAAGGGTTAGGGAAAGTGTACCCTACAAGTCATTAAAAATACAGAAATATGCCCCCCACACACCTTCAAGGGTACGTGTTTCACTTTGCCTTGCCATTTCTTTTCGGCCTTGGAGAGGGCTTTTTTTTAAAAAAAAAAAAAAAAACAAGAAGGCTGAAATAGCAAAATTGCCCCCTGCTACTAAGGGGACTTTTACATATTTTTTAATATAAAAACATGATCTTTAGTGGCTGGAGTAGGGATAGGGCACTTCACATCCCCACAGGGAACTAATGCACCCCAGACCGCCACCAGAACCAATGGGAGAGATTGCGAGCCTTCATGCTCTGAAGTGTTGTGTCTGGTGGACCACATCTGCAGGTGTGTGGGTCAATTTTCTGCCCTAGAACTATCCAGGGCCATCACAATGTGCTCAGAAAAATGCCAAAACTCCAAAACAAAATCACAAGAATTGGCCAAAGATCCATTTCTGAATGGGGAGGGGGGGGGGAGGACAGGTATTTTCATGTTAAGGAAAAGTGAGGGCTGTGATCTATTGGAGAGATGCATCATCCCTACTGAACACTTCAAAAAAAGGTAATTCTCCTCTCTATTTGCTAGCAAAAGTGTGGTCCAGGAAAGTCTGGGATGTGACCACAAAAACATCCTTAGTTTGCATGTGAACCTAGAGCCAGAGTTTGACCATCCCTGACTGTGTATTGAGCCTTTATTTATGGGTGGGGTGGAGTGAGGAAATGCTTTTTCTTTTAGACCTTTATCACACCCACCCCTTTCTTGTTGCAATCATAGAAAAAATAAAAGTGGCAACCTACCATTTTTTATTGTGGCCTTTACTGCATTTCATTTCTTTTGCATGACTGGGGGCTTCCTTCCCATTCTTTCCCTTAACTCTGCCCTCCCTCCCTCCCTTCCCAGGATGCCTATGTTTGTTTGTTTTTTGTTTTTTAAAAAAACTTTTGTCATGCAATTTCAGACTTCTGCAGCTCTAATTCAACATTTCTTTTCAAACAAAATCTTGATGTTCTGGTCCTCTAAAATTCCATGAAAGCCTAACTAAAAGAAAAATTAAAAATCACAAGGGGGAGTGCAGAAAGAGAGAGAAGGGGACAGTGGCACCATGTGACTTGCAATTGTGCAAATGCTTTCTGCACCTGGGGCATTGTACAATTGGAAGTTCATTCATAGGTTTCCCCCGTGAATGAGAAAGGATGGCTGGGAGAAGGCAGCTATGGGAGGGAAGTGACATCATGCAGTCACTGTTACTGATGCCACTTCCCTCCCAATGAAATCCTGGTTTAAAAGCCACATGTGTTAAAGCCCTTACTTAATTTTTATCTTTTAGTTTTGTATTTCATTCTATAAATATTATTTTAATCTATAGTTCCATTTGACAAGTTTGCATCCAACTAAAAGGGGAGATACAAGTGTTCAAAATAAATCAGTCAGAAACATGGAATCTGTGGCCCACATTTTGTTACTTTGTTCCTTGTGTAGAGATCATCTGAAAAGTTAATTGTCTTTATTGTTGTCTCGCTTAACCAATTATCATATGAATTTCCTCCATGAAGACTACAATATAATGAGCAGTTTCATATGAGAGCTGCTTTGGATCCCACCAACACCTGGGACTGCAAAGAGAAGGAATTATGGTCCGACATCATGGGTGGTTCTAGGGTCTCCCATTCCAACTGTTTTGACAGTGGCTTTGTGCTGAAGGGCAACCAGTCAAATGGGTTGTATGCAAGGTCTACTGAAACTGAAAAGAAGGGCTTCCCAATCTGCTTAGACTTCAACAATGTATGTGGGATATGTGAAGGTATGCACCCTAGCTCTTTCTGTTTCTGAGATAGGCATTCAGGGGGTGTAACCATGCCACCTTGAATCCCATCCTGGGAATATAGATAAAATAAATTCAAAAACAACAATTGGTTCCAATGCTGGTTCTACCCAGAGGATAGCAGGGAGGGAAAGGCCTCAGTACCAATTGAAGTCTCTGTGCTGGCAACCTGGTTGGCACTGTATCCTAGGAGAACCAGTGCCAAGTACATTCTGCATGTATATCCAAAGTATATTCATGAAAGTTTTCATGATCCCTTATTCAAGTTAGTGCTCATTGTTATGCACCTAACTCTTGGTCTCTCACCAATCAGCATCACATTTTGTAGAGAAAACATGTTAGGGAGCTGAGTGCAGAATGGATACAAGGTCCTCACACTGCATTACCCAAACCTATGCTGAGATTATCACCTTTGAGAGTACTTCCAGTAGTCCTTAGGAAAGCCCTGGGTGAGTTCCACCTCATTAACAAACTCTTTTCATAAGGGGACATTTGTGAATCATGCCTTTGATCCAGCTCTATGCTCTGTTAAATATGCTTCCCCCATCCTCTGATGCAGCAATTAGTATGATTCATACTCTGGGAACAGGGGGCCTGAACAGACTTCTGGAAATAATCCATCTTGAGAACATTTTAACTGCCCTGGCTCAGTGTTAGGGAATGATGGGAACTGTAGTTTATTGTGGCACCAGAGCTCTCTGACAGAGAAGGCTCAATGTCTCAGAAAAAAACTACAATTCCCATAATTCCCTAGAACTGAGCCAGGGTAGTTAAAGTGGCCTCAGGTTAGATTATTTCTGGCAGTCTTTTCAGGCCCAGGGACACTCCTGGCTAGATGTGATATAAAATCTACGTTTCATCTGCTCTCAGTCCATCCTGGTGAATTCAATCTGTTGGACTTCCACTTTGAAGATGCAGTCTACTTTGATAAGGCTATGCCTATGGGGTGTACTATATCATGCTCTGCATTTGAGCAATTTAGTACATTTCCAGAAATCCAACAATAACTCACTATCTCAATGACGTTTTCATTCACTGGAAGAACTTTTTCCTCCACATGTAGGGACACCCTTAAGGCATTTTAGGACCTTGTGCAAGGACCTTCGGTTCCCCTTGCCCATGAAAAGACAGAGGTCCCCTCCATCATATTAATCTTTCTTGGTGTAGACTTGGATGTGCTCCAGAACATTTCCTGTCTCCTGGCAGAGAAGCTGGCAGTTGCAATGAGGATTAAAAGAAAGGCAACACTGCATGAATTTCAGGTCTTGGTTGGCCATCTTAACTTTGGATGCTGACCTTTGTATGCTGCCCCTAGCCTGGCTTTCTCTGCAGCCACATGGATTAGAGAACTCCTCCCTAGATCTAACTTATCTAAATGGGCCACACCAGGATGGTCTTTGTTGGTACCCAATCTGCTGAGTTACCAGGATGACTTACAATTTTGCTTAGGTGATCCAACACAGACCAGCTGGGCAAGAAGCAGGTTATTGTTTGTGGAAGGCACCAGCTTCACTATGGAATCTATTCGATAATAAGTTGACCTCATGTATTAGTTGAGGGCATATTTTGGAACCAAAATTGGATGGATAACGTTAGCAGATGTCCTCCATTTTTCTTGTATATTTTAGCCATGTGGAGTTTCCTATGACCCCAGTCTGACCCTTCGGAGATGGCAGCCATACTCCCCTAAATGTAAGGTCAGGTAGGCAATGCTGAAGTTGCTCAAGACCACTAAAGATTTCCTGGACAGGCAGGTTTGGGAGTTGCCCTTGGGAATATCCCATTATAACGGAAAAGATACACAATGGTGTTTGTCTGTCTTAGTCTCACACTTAATGGGACAGTGATCAGATTTGATTGCACCCCTTCCTCTAGCTTCCTTTCCTTGATAGTTTTGAAACCAAATGCATTGTTTAGACTATGCTCAGACTTAGGTAAACAATGGTAAACCCTGTTAGGATATGAATGGGATATATAGTCAAAGGTGAAATGCAAAGATGTGTGTGTGTCTGTAATTTTTCACTTGAGAACAGCTTTTGGACAAAGCACAAAACAATATTTAGAGAAACAGAGTGAGTCAACACCAGGTGGCTAAACAGAGACATCAACAATGTACTTTCCCAGAGGTAGAACTAATGGAACCAGACTTTGTTATGGTTAACAAGTGATAACAATTATATGTAATCATTGTTAGCTTGGGAAAGTTACTCACATGGTGGATGATGGACAGCAAGAGGCTGGGTTAGTAGACATCATACAGGCATTATCCAATTAACATAAGGTTAACACCTAGAAGGTGGAGTATGGGAAGGGCCTAGAAAATCCTTTGTCTAAGAATTGTTATTGTTCATGATGTGAGTGTGTGTGGCTGGCAGCAGTGGTTTTAACTGCAACAAGTTGGATCTAATGCTTTTGGGATTGCTGAAGATGTAATCTTGTATGGCTGAACTGGACAAGTTCATCACAATGGATTTTACTTAGTTATCTTATTTTTACTTTTTATATGCATTAATAAAGCTATGCTTTTGGACTTTACAATGTGTCTTCTTGACTGAGGAAGACAGTTTTGCTGAAGAAGAGAAGCTGAGCCAGTTGATGGCAAATCTACACAGTGGCTGTGGATCACAGCAGCCAGCTTGTCCTGCAGACTCTGCTGGGTGCCAAAGGGCATCACTACAACACTCATCATCCACACACCAACAAACCCATCAAGCCTTTGTCCTCCTATTTTTTGACTCATGGCCAGAAGGCAGAAATTCCCTATAAAAACTCCTGGATTTTAGCAGACCATGTGCTACCTTTCGAAGTGCATGCTGAATCTCTGTCGGTCTGTGCTCTGAGATAGTTCTCACGACCCCCTCTCTTGCCGGTCATGCCCCTTCCACAGAACACATCCACATTCGCCGCCAGAAGTCCTGAGGAGTCTCTCAGGATAAGTAGAGCCGTCTCTATCCTGGTTTCCCTCTCTGCCTTCCCCGCTCTCTCTCTTTCCTGCTTATTCTTCTAGCGTGTGTGTGCTGTATTTGGGTGTTTGCTTATTGTGTTAATAAATATTTTAGACTTTAATTTGGAGTTTGGTTCCTCTCAGCATCATTCCCTGCTGAAATTCTTATATCTCTGGTATATAGTTGGATAAGATCTGCAAAGCGAAGTTGGGCCCTTCACTTGCACATTTGAGCTAATTATAAATTCCCCAAAATTAGGCTTGTTTCCCAACAATAAGGAGGAAACCACTGCCACCATTTTCTTGCCAAAAGAAAAGACCAGAAGTAGTGTGGTGGTGGAGACAGTAGATGGAGTCAGTGATTCTTTTAGGTTCTTCCAGAATGAAAGAAGGTCTTCCTTTTTGCCACTCTATTCAGAGAAGGGCACGGTTGTTATTGTTTTTAATAAGAGATAAAGTACAGTACTTATATTGCCCCGTGGATAAGTCCAACCAGGTTTTGGGGGTCAATTTTTAGACTAAAACTTCTAGACTAATGTATATATACAGTATGTCAATATAACAATAATACTAATAATAATCATACATTTTATTTATAGCCCACCTCTCTCTGTGGTTCAAGGTGGGTTACAACAAATAAAAATAACAATAAAATACACATATACAATTAAAAGCCACATTTCTAAATAATCCCCTACCCCAACCCGTCCCAATCATAAAAAAGAAGCAAACTAAAAACAATGTCAATATAAAATGAATAACAATATAAGATACTAATTAAAAGTGGAAGAAATAATAAATTAGCTATAATTAGAGGTGAGACATCTATCTTTATTGGGGTAGATGGGAGATATCAATATCAGTGGAGGGGAGGCTAATCTAGAAAGGCCTGCTGGAAGTGATCCATCTTAACAGCCTTTTTAAAGGCTTCTAGAATGGTAATGTGATGGATCTCCTCTGGCAGGCTGTTCCATAATCCAGGAGCAGCAAATGAAAAGGCCCTCTGGGTTACCACAGCCAAACTGATCGTCTTAGGCTGCAGTAAATTCTTCCCAGAGGACCTAAGTGTGTGGGGTGTATTATGTGGGGGAAGGTGTTCCCGCAAGTAGTCTGGACCTGTAGGGCTTTAATGGTTATAACCAACACCTTGTACCATGCCTCGAAACTAATTGGCAGCCAATGAAGAGATTTTAGGACAGGTGTTACATGGTTGGTTCTAGATGTACCTGTAACCAGCCTGGCTGTCATATTTTGTACCAATTGAAGTTTCCAAACTTGGCACAAGGGTAGCCCCATGTAGAGTACATTGCAGAAGTCAAGTTGAGAGGTTACCAGTGCATGTACCACTGTTTCTAGGTCTTCTGGCTCCAGAAAAGTTGGTGTATCAGATGAAGCTGATAACAGGCACTCTTGACCGTCACGTCTATCTGTGGTGTCAACTGGAGGGATCAGTCCAGGAGCACCCCCAAGCTGCAAACACAGTCCTTCAGGGGAAGTGTAACCCCATCCAGAACTGGTTGACATATCTCAGTTCCCGGATTAGGGGTCCCTATACAAGTACTTCAGTCTTATCTGGATTCAGTTTGAGTCTGTTTTCCCTCATCCAGTCCATTACCACCATAAGATATTCATTCAGAGGAGAGATGCCATCCTTAGTCACTGCAACAGTCCAAGACATAGAGAAACGTATCTGGGTGTCATCAGCATACTGATAATACCCTGCCCCATATCTCCAGATGATCTCACCCAACAGCTTCATGTAAATGTTAAATAGCATAGAAGACAAGATGGTGCCCTGAGGAACACCAGATTTTAGTTCTCTTTTAGAAGAGCAGCTGTCTCCCAGCATCACCATCTGGAATCTGCCTGAGAGATAGGAATGGAACCACTGCAGTGCAGTGCTCCCAATTCCCAATTCTCCCAAGTGTTCCAGAAGGATACCATGGTCGATGGTATCAAAGGCTGCTGAGAGGTCCAAGAGCACCAACAGGGCCACACTTCCCCTGTCAATGTACCTGGAATCTTATTTTTACATAAATTGAGGCTCTTTCTCATTCAATACCAGATTGAATCTGTCCTAAAGCAGACATTTCAGCAACTGGGCTCCTGTCTCATCAGTTTTCTATCCATTCATTTCACATAGGCCCTGCTACTGCATTTGTGAAAGCAGGATTACCCAGTTCTTAGATACAGAAGGTGGGGTGATGGTCCTCTAAAACCTTCAAATCTTACATGTGGATTCAGGCTAGCAAGCAACTGGATGTGCACACTGGGGACAGGCTACTGCCCCCCCTTCCCCACTTCATAATTATCTGTGTTTCTTAAGCAAGTTCTCCAATTACAGTCTGGATTGTGGGACACAGTCTGGTTTTTCTGGACAGAGCGGCATGTGATCTACTTAGGCAAAGGGCATGATCCTGGATGGTGCACTTGGATAACATCAAGTGGTGGGGCTGCAGAGGAATGCAGTGGTGTGTCTCACTTCCCTGCCTCATTGAGTTGTCTGCAACTGAAACCCTGCCTTATATCTTCATCCTTCACCTGGGTGAGAACAATCTAGTTAAAATGTCTGGCTTCAACTGGTGGGCATGGTGATGGTGGACCTCCATACTATCTGATAGCTATTGTTAGTAAACATCCTCCATTTTTATTATATATTTTAGCCATGTGGAGTTCCCTATGACCCCAGCCTGACCCTTGGAAGATGGCAGCCATAATCCCCTAGATGTAAGGTCAGGTAAGCAAGCTGAAATTGCTCAAAACCATTAGAAATTTCCTGGACAGGCAGGTTTTGGGAGTTGCCCTTGGGAATATCCCATTATGTTGGAAAAGATACCTAATGGTGTTTGTTTTAGTCTCACACTTAATGGGACAGTGATCAGATTTGATTGCATCCCTTGCTCTAGCTTCCTTTCCTTGATAGTTGTAAAACCAAATGCATTGTTTAGACTATGCCCAGACTTAAGTAAACAATAGTAAACCCATCAAGCCTTTGTCCACCTATTGTTTGACTCATGGCCAGGAGGCAGAATTTGCCTATAAGAACCCCTGGATTTTAGCAGACCTTGTGCTACACTGGAAGTGCATGCTGAATCTCTATTGGTCTGCGCTCTGAGATAGTTCCCATGACCCCCTCTCTTGCCGGTCATGCCCGTTCCATGGAACTCATCCTCATTCACCACCAGAAGCCCCGAGGAGGCTCTCGGGTGTGAGTATATCTCCCTCTATCCTGGTTTCCCTCTTTGCCTTCCCCGCTCTCACTCTTCCCCGTGTATTCTTCTAGTGTGTGTGTGTGTGTGTGTGTGTCTCACATTTGGATGTTTGCTTATTTTTGTCAAATAAATATTTTAGATTATAATTGGAGCTTGGTCCGTTTCAATGTCATTCCTTGCCAGAATTCTTACGTCTCTGGTACACAATTGGATAAGATCTCAGAAGCGAAGTTGGGTGCTTCCCTCTCACATTTGAGCTAATTATAAATTCCCCAAAATTAGGTCTTGGTTTCCCAACACTATTTCCAGGTGTTCTCATCTTATGGACTAAGTTGTTCCATGAACAGGTGTGGCAGAGCGCAAGCAGTAACTCGGGCATTAACATAGCCCAGCATCATGCTAATTGTGATATCATTCACAACCTCAGCTGGATAACCTCATCTTCCACTTTGGAATATGTGCAAAGTTGGCATACCTATGCAGAAGCAATGGTGTACACCTCTCCCCAGAGGGATGTGATTTCTCATCAGATCCAGCAAATCATTCAAAGGACTGGGCGGGGGTGCTAATCTAGGCCCCTTCTTTTACTAAGTATGAAAGGGGAGAAGGGGCATCAGGGACTAGTTACATTGGTAGGAGAGAAGCCCTGGGCCACTGGATGGTTAGTGCAGGGGGGCTAGCCCCACTGTGGGCATCTGCTGTGACAGGCTATTTTGTTCACCCTATGGATTGGCAAGCATGTCAAGTCCTGCCTGATGCTTAGAAGGCCACTCTTGTTTAAACTACTAATTGGGCATGTATTGCTCTGGAAAGCACTGAGACCCATGTCTCCTTCCACATTTTCTGCACATAATTTGCTAAAGGAAGTAATTGTATTTAATTGTATTCGCATGTATTTGATGTATTAAAGTTGTGGCCATCTCACTTAACCCATAACTTGTTGTCTATCCTCTGTGTCTGATTGCAATGACTGAAAAGGGCTCTAAGTGTAGGAAAAAAGCAGCTAGATACACACATACACATACTCATACACATACACATATATCACAGTGACTGCCAGAAATAGTGCAAATTGAGTCCACTTTTAGGGTTAGGGTTAGGGAATCATGGGAACTGTAGTTTATTGTGGCACCAGAGCTCTCTGACAGAGAAGGCTCAATGTCTCAGAAAAAAAAACAATTCCCACGATTCCCTAGCACTAACCCTAACCCTAAAAGTGGACTCAATTTGCACTATTTCTGGCAGTCTGCAACCCCCCATATTCACTTCAACTCAAATTCCGTGCATTGAAGAGCAAGCTGCCTGCAGACAGGCCTGTGTACACAGTTTTTCTTCAGAATATCTGTAATAATAAACAAACAGAGGTGTGGGTTACACATATGCTACTAGACAAATGGAAGAGAAAACACATGCTGGTCAAAACTATGGTACTGACATGATCTAAATTTACTTCCATTCATTTATTTGGAAGGGAATTATTTCCACAAGACATTATAAGCTTAATTTGTTCATTTTCTCCCTGACATTTTGAATTGGATGATTGACACGACACTATTTTATCTAGATGCCTGTGGTCACATCACATATTGCCCTGCCTAAAAGAATGGAAAATATATCCACAATTTCTCCATAGCATCTAAAATATGTATATGCCATGATATATTGCTTGGATGTCCTGTTGGATTGAATACAAGCCAATAAATTGAACTATATCAAAAAGAAATACTGATACCAGGGGATAGTGGTTCCTGTGTCCAGATGATACTTCAGCTTCTTGTTCTGGGTAGGTTACACTACCTGTGATTTTTTAAAAAATAGTCTGGGGAAGGTCCTAGAACTCATTGGTGTTCTACTGCCAGTCTGACCAGCTTTTCGAAGACTTGCCCTCTTTGACTAACTTGCTGAGTAGAAAATAAGAGTGAAATAATAGGCTTCTATGTACACTACAGAAACTCTTGAGTAAATATCACACATGATGCCAACTTCTACCAGAATGCCTTTAAGGACTCCCATTTCTATTCTTTATTTTGAGGGATACATGGAACTTACAAAGTATTAGGGGTTTTTTTACCACAAATATATATTAAAAAATAATCTTACAGCCCCTTAAAAGACATGTTATTGACTCTCCTAATCAAGGCAATCAATCACGGCTGTTCATTCCTCACTAGTGCAACACTGTTTTCAACAGCAAATCCTAATCAGCAGTATTCTATCTACACCTGATGTGTTTGTAGCTATGTAGGCTCAAAATGTGCTGAAATTAATAAAGTGCTCATCTCCAGGGGGATTCTGATACATCTCTGCTTCATGTTGTTATTAATAATCACACATTAAATCATGTTAAGGAAGGAAACACCTCTTGAAAGTTTTTTAAGGTTCACATTGCTTCAATAATTTCAATTTAAAAATTAGCATTTTAACATGCATCATCAACAAACATGCACCATTTCTTATGTAGGGAAAAGATGACATAATCTATATTCTGCTGCCCTCTGGCTGAAAAGGAGCATGCTGCCAAGCACTATAAATATTCAATGCCACTTTATTGAAGTATGCAAGTGTTGTGTTGCTATTTTAATTTATGTTTGTTGCTTAATACTATGCTAAAGGGAATATGTGATATAATCTTTCTGAAGAACTACAGAGACTGAGAGTTTTCCTGTCTTGTATGTGAATGGTACTAGTTTGGGGCTATATAAGGTCTCACATTCAAAGAACTGAATTCACAGATATGGATAAAATTATAGGCATCTACTTAACTGACAAGCTAGCTTATTAGCTATTCAATTTATCTGCTTTTCAGTTTAGAGTAGAGCAACAGCTGTTTGGGAGCTGTGCTCTCCAATGGATGCTGTGGTTTCTAATCCCTTCCTCCTGGGCTATGGCTCTTTCATGTATAAGCCTCTAGCACATTCTTTTGGTTGGGGATGGACAAATCTGCTTTTCTAGTTTCTCTGGATTTCTCTCCCCCCCCCCTCCAGTTCTAAATTCATTTTATCCAGACATGTGCCAACATTTAACCAACTGCCTGCTCAGTGTACAGTACCAGCTTTGCCTGCAGAAAGTCCTGATTTACTTTGTGACATCTCCAGCTGAAAGGATCCAAAGGCAGGTGAAGGTCCTCCTCTGCCTTAGCCCCACAGAGCTACAGCTATTCCTTGCAGGCAATTATATGCTCAACAGAAGGCAGCTTTACTGTGTATCTCCCAAAATCTGGCAACGATTGGCTAAGCTGGCCTAGAGTCACTGAAAGTCAGGGTGAAGTGTGCACAGGAATCTCTAGCTGCTGCTGATCCCAGAAAGAGACAGAACAAACCAAAAGGACCAGTAAAGGATGTGAAATAACATGTGCTGGAAAAGTAGACTGGCTGGCTAAAAGACAGAGGAAACCTTAGGAAAAGGGAGTTGGAACTTGGAGAAAGGGATAAGAAAAGGCTACATAGAAAAGGAGAGGAAAGAGAAGATCAAGAGACACAATAGATGAACAGTGTATATTCAGGAGCTGTAGAATTAAGGAAATAGATACTAATTGAGGGGAGAAGGGCAGATGTAAATCCTTAACACCAGGACTGCTAGTAGATTTTTAGAAAAATTAACTAGATAAGAGAGCTTTTTAAAGTATTCCAACCTACCTGGCAACTGAGCTAATAATAGCCAGGAAAAAGCTCAAGCCCTTGAATCTGGTCCTCCCTGTCTAAGCTTTGCTGCTGTTCAGGGTCTACCAAATCTACATATTTACATCAAATGTTTTGCATTGTCCAAGGTCACTTTGGACCAGTGTTCTCCTGTATCATGCTCCAGCTCAATTTAATGAGTCATGGAGAAGGCTGACTGAAAATATTTTCCTCTCTAAAGCAAAGGATAAGGTAACATCACATTCCCATTACTTGTACAGAAACTGATGAGACTGGCAGCTCAGTATTATTTAACACTCCACAAGGGCAGTATTTTTGGAGAGGAAGCATAAGGTAGGCCATATGTCTCACACAATTCTATCCCCCAACTTGTTATCACTTCTTCCCATTCCAAAATAAAGTATCTGAGACAGCCACATCATTGTGCTAATGGTAGAGGCCCTGGTGATGAAGTAACATTTGAGATGCCAGTAGAGTAGCTGTTCTACACTGCAGCTTATTCTCTGGGAAGAAGATCCTACTTTGTTCCAAGTGGATGAACTTAGCAAAATTCCAAGGGATGAAAAGTGGGATCCCTCCCCCCCCCCACATATCCTGATCTGATGAGGTAAGTGACCTGAATGCTAGCGTTTCTGAAATCTTTGAAAGCTCCAATCAAAGTGAGAAACATTTTTAAAATACTTTGAAGAAAACAATTATATTACTTTTCCAATATTCATAAGCAAGTTCTCAAGGTAGGAAGAAAACTAATTTAGGGGTTTTGCAGACGGATGGCCATGGGCCGCCCTGGGAAGCGGAAGATTGGGGTTGAGGCTGCCCCACACCTTGGCCCCAATCCACCTTTTTGGAGCCTGGGAAAGGAGCACTAAAATAGTGCTCCTTCCTCAACCCCCAGAAAGGGCACCAGAAGAGCCATCGCGCGGTTCTTCCGCTTCTCTTCCGGCTCAGCCAGTGCAGAGGCTGGGCTGGGAGAATGTCATCAGAGCGCTCGCCATGTGTAACGGCGCGCACTCCGATGACGTCCTCGGGAAGGGGTTGGGGTGTCTGGTGTCTGGCTGCCCCTCCCCTTCCCTAGCTCCAAGATGGCACTTTGCTCCCTTGGAGAGCCCCTTACTCTTTAAGTTTTCCAGAAGACAACTGGAACAAAGACAACTTTATGAACAACTTTATTGCATTCTACACAGAAGGATTTGCCCACAATGTTCTCCTTCCATTCTGCTGGAGTAGGGACAAGAAATTATCACTTTACCTCCTTTACAGCTGCTTGATTCACATATGTGGAAATGTTTCAAAAATGCCACGTGGAAACAATGTCATATACAGGAAAATACAGTGGGTGATAAGCATAGTAGTGGACCTGCTTTGCATGCCGAAAATCCCTGATTCATTCCTTGGCATCTTCAATTAAATGTATCTTGGATGCCCAATGTGAGATAGATCTGTTCCTTAGATTGGTGTTGCTTACTCTAAAGAAGTAGCACTGGGCTAGATGAACCACTGGTCTGACTGAACAGAGGGCAGCTTAATGTGTCTCAAGTGGTGTAACTAGCAAGTGCAATTCACTAATTAATCCTAATCATTATTTCACCGCAAGGAACAGCCACTGCTAAGCCTCAGAAGAGGCGTGTGGTGGTGGTGGTGGGGACTCCTTGTTGAGGGATACAGAAGCAGTGGTTTGTGGGCCAGACAAGATGTCCCAGGAGGTGTGTTGTCTCCCTGGGGCAAAAATCTGTGATGTGACAGCAAGGCTGACAAGACTTATCAAGCCTATGGAACATTACCCCTTCTTCTTGGTCCATGTAGGAACCACTGATACTGCAAGGCATAGCCTTCAGAATATCAGAAGGGATTATGAGGCTTTGGGTAGGAAGCTGAAAGAGCTGGATGCACAGATTGTTATCTCATCTCTTCTCCCAGTTGAAGGGCATGGTCCAGGAAGGGAGAGGAAAATAGCAGACATGAATAACTGGATCAGTAGATGGTGCTGTCAAGAACGATTTGGATTCCTGGATCATGGGCTGTGGTTCCATGAAGGTGGACTTCTAGCAAGAGATGGGTTGCATCTCACACCAGTTGGCAAAAACATTTTTGCCAATAGTCTCAAAAATTTGATCAGGAGGGCCTTAAACTGAGTCATGTTGGGGAGCGAGACAATATCTTGGAACGTATCTTGGAAAGCAAGAGTACATCATGGGCTGGAGATAATAGTCAAAGTGTTATAGAGGGAACAAGGAAAATGATGCAAGGGGCCAACAGAGAGAGGCAAAAAACCTCACACAGGCAGCAAGTGGGGAGGACCCATGCTCTTAGATGTCTCTACACTAATGCACAGAGCATGGGAAATAAACAAGATGAACTTGAACTCCTAGCACAACAAAGCAAATACGATATAATAGGCATCACTGAAACCTGGTGGGATGAGTCTCATGATTGGAATGTAGGAATAGAGGGGTATAACCTTTTAAAGAGAAATAGGCCAAACAGGAAAGGAGGAGGAATAGCATTATATGTCAGGGATGTTTACACCTGTGAAGAAATCCAGGACTTAAATCCTGGAAATTAGGTGGCGAGCATCTGGATAAAAATTAAAGGGGAAAGAAACAACAGGAATGTTATTGTGGGAGTCTACTACAGACCCCCAAGTCAGACTGAGGGATTGGATGATGCTTTTCTAGAACAGATGACCACACACTCAGAAAGGAGAGATGTAGTAGTGATGGGTGATTTCACCTATCCTGATATTTGCTGGAAGTCAAACTCAGCCAATAGTTCACAGGGGTAGGCAACCTTTCCCCTTTAAGGGCCGAGGAATTTCAGCTCCCAGAAGCCTCAGCTATGTTGGCCAATAGTCCCATGTTGGCCAATAGCTCCTGGGATTCTGGGAGCTGAAGTCCCTTGGCCCTTAAAGGGGAAAGGTTGCTTACCCCTGGTTCAAGGTCTAGCAAAGTCCTCACTTGCCTTGAAGACAATTTCATTGTCCAAAAGGTGGAAAAGGCCACAAGGGGGTCAACTATTTTAGATCTGATCCTAACCAACAGGGATGACCTTGTAATGGGGTGCAAGTGGTGGGATCCTTAGGTGGAAGTGATCATGTTCTCCTGGAGATTCTTATACAGTGGAAAGAAGAAGCTAGGCATAGTCAAACACTTATTCAAGACTTTAGGATTGCTGATTTCAGCAAACTTAGGGAAATGCTGGGAGTGATCCCATGATCAGGAATACTAAAGGAGAAAGGAGTTCAGAATGGATGAGAGTTTCTCAAAAGGGAGATACTGAAGGCACAATTCAAACTGTTCCAATGAGAAGGAAAAATGGGAGATGTCTCAAGAAACTGGGTGGGATGACAAAAGAACTTTCAACTGAACTAAGGGGGGTTGCAGACTGCCAGAAATAGTGCAAATTGAGTCCACTTTAAGGGTTAGGGTTAGTGCCAGGGAATAATGGGAATTTTTTTTTCTGAGACATTGAGCCTTCTCTGTCAGAAAGCTCTGGTGACACAATAAAATACAGTTCCCATGATTCCCTAACCCTAACCCTAAAAGTGGACTCAATTTGCACTATTTCCGGCAGTCTGCAACCCAGTTTCAAAAGGGAGATGAATAACAAATGGAAAAAGGGCAAAATCACTGAAGAAGAATTCAAACAAATACCTAACACATGTAGAGGTAAAGTCAGGAAAGCCAAAGCACAGAATGAGCTCAGGCTTGCTAGAGGAGTTAAGAACAATAAAAAGGGCTTTTTTGGGTATGTCCGTAGCAAAAGAAAGGAGAAGGAAATGGTAGGGCCACTCCGCAGAGAAGATGGAGAAATTCTAACAGGGGACAGAGAAAAGGCAGAACTACTCAACACCTTCTTTGCCTCAGTCTTCTCACAAAAGGAAAAGGGTGCTCAACCTGAGGAAAATGAAGCAGAGGACACAATAGGGGAAATGCAGCACAGAGTAAGTAAAGAGGTACTACAGGAATACCTGGTTAACCTAGATGAATTTAAGTCTCCAGGACCAGATGAACTACATCCAAGATTATTAAAAGAACTGGCAAATGTAATCTCAGAGCCACTGGCAATAACCTTTGAGAACTCCTGGAGAACAGGAGAAGTCCCAGCAGACTGGAGGAGGGCAAACATTGTCCCCCATATTCAAAAAGGGGAAAAAAGAGGATCCCAACAACTATCGTCCAGTTAGTCTGACATCAATACCAGGAAAGATTCTAGAGCAGACCATTAAACAAAGAGTCTGTGAACATTTAGAAGGGAATGCATAATCACTAAAAGTCCACATGAGTTTCTCAAAAACAAGTCATGCCAGACTAATCTGATATCTCTTTTTAATAAAATTACCAGCTTGGTAGATGAAGGGAATGTGGTAGATATAGCATATCTTGATTTCAGTAAAGCCTTTGACAAGGTCCCCCATGATATTCTAGCAAACAAGATAGTAAAATGTAGGCTAGACAATACAACTGTTAGGTGGATTAGTAACTGGTTGACTGACTGAACCCAAAGGGAGCTCAGCAATTGCTCCTCTTTATCTTGGAGAGAAGTGACCAGTGGGGTGCCACAGGGTTCTGTCCTGGGCCAAATGTTATCCAACATCTTTATCAATGACTTGGACAAAAGAATAGGGGGCATGCTTATCAAATTTGCAGATGTCACCAAATAGCTAAAACCCCAGAGGACAGGATGAAAATTCAAAATGACCTTAATAGATTAGAAAGCTGGGCCAAAGCTAACAAAATGAATTTCAACACAGAGAATGTAAGGTAGTTCACTTAGGGCAAAAAAATGAAATGCATAGATATAAGATGGGGGCACCTGGCTTAATGAGACTATGTGTGAAAGGGATCTAGGAGTCCTAGTAGATCACAAGTTGAACATGAGTCAACAGTGTGATGCATCAGTTAATAAGGCAAATGTGATTTTAGGCTGCATTAATAGAAGTATAGTATCTAGCTCAAGGGAAGTTATAGTGCCACTGTATTCTGCTTTGGTCAGGCCGCACCTGGAATACTGTGTCTAGTTCTGGGCACCATAATTCAAAAAAGATGTTGAAAAACTGGAGCGTGTCCAGAGGGGGGTGACTAAAATGGTGGTCTGGAAACGACTTAGGGAACTGGGTATGTTTAGCCTGGAGAACAGACGGTTAAGAGGGGATATGATAGCCCTGTTTAAATATTTGAAGGGGTGTCATATTGAGGAGGGAGCTAGCTTGTTTTCTGCTGCTCCAGAGAACAGGACCCGGACCAACGGATGCAAGCTACAGGAAAAGACATTCCACCTCATGGAATTGAGGAACTTCCTGATAGTGAGAGCTGTTTGAAAGTGGAACACACTCCCTCGGAGTGTAGTGGAGTCTCCTTCTTTGGAGGTCTTTAAATAGAGGGTGGATCTTTACTTTTCAATTTTCTTGCAATCACAGATTTTGCTGCATATAACATGTAAACTATATGACATAATGGAGATGGATAAACGTATGTGTCTGTTGAGAGTTCAAACTAGGACTAGATATGAAATAGACTGGTCCCCGATCATGAAATATCTCACACACAAATGGGGAGAAAAATGGGCTCTTAAGGAATAAAAAGGGGGGGAAATAAGATACAGAGAAAAATTACATTACAAGTAAAGTAAGAAAAATATTGCTTGATCTTGGATAATATGTTGAAATGTCAAGGTCTTATATACAGTGTGGGATGGGCAAAGAGAAATGATATGCTAGATGTAAATTAAAGTATAATATGGATTTAAGAGTGATCTATTGTTGTAGGTAATAAGAAGAAATAGTGAGAAAATTGGAAAGTTAGAGGTATTATTTAAAAAAATATTCACAGTAAAGAAAGGTAAGTCATTTTTATGTTTGTCTTTTGAGTAACTGAGTAATTATGTTTGTAAATATGTATATGTATGTGTAGAGATTATCTATGTTTTTATGTTATAATAAAAATTATTTTAAAAAAACAGAGGCTGGATGACCATCTGTCAGGGATGCTTTGATTTTGAATTCCTGCATGGCAGGGGGTTGGACTGGATTACCCTTGTGGTCTCTTTCAACTCTATGATTCTATGATTCATGTGGTTTATGTGCAGAATTGTACCACTTATAACCTTATTTTAAAATAAATCTGTCATTTTAGGCTACCAATATCATCTCAGTGTTCTTAAAGAAAAGAGCCATTATTCTGCAAGAATAAGTTCTGGGACTCACTGATTACACTGTTTCTAGATCAACAAACAGCAAATCTCAGAGAGAAAAAAAACTAAAACTATACAGGAGAAACATATGCCTACTATGAATGTGCTTCTTTAAAAGCATGGGGTATGGTTTACTTCATATTTTAAAAAGCTTTGGGAACTAATACATAACAGTAGTGGAAGCATAGTGTCTGTCCCTAGCCAACCAATAGTCTAGTTTTTTTTAGCAAGTTTCCACAGATCTTCCTCAAGCCAATGGAGTGGTTTGAAAATGTCCTCAGGCTGGAGCAGAAGGGAAGGGGGGAGAGCACCCTGAGTCTGCTTTGAGTGCAAGTGGGTCAAGACAATGCCAACTACACAACCTGCTCCAAAGCAGACTGTGGCCGCAGAACCCAACCTGCACCACCAGGAGCTGGTTTATCCTGGCTCCTTTTTCCTTCGACCCAAAGGACCAGAGCACGGCTTTGGCATAGCTTCGGGCCAATTTGGAAGCATGCATCATTTGAATGCCATGCCTCCAAAATGGCTAGAAGTGGCTTCATTTGGCCCATCTATTCTGGGCTGTACTCATCTCACCCTCTTTTATTAATGAGGATTATCACATGCCATATCTGTACCAGGATAGACATGGGTTGTAACCATCACCAATGGATCTTATCACACTGCCCCATGCCCGGGCAGTAGGCAGCCCATATCCAATCCTGGCTTCTCCTGCAGCTTTTCATAAACAGGATTTTCCCATTCATGAAAAAACTGCAGGAGAAGCCTGGGTTGGATATGGACTGCCTACTGCCCAGGCAGGGGGCAGTGTGATAAGATGCATCAGTGACAATTACAACTCGTATCTATCCCAGCATAGATTTTAGACTAGAATATTAGCAGCATATACTGTTGAGACACAGAGGCCAGAATTCAAGCAGGGGCTTCTGCACACCTAAGCATCCCTTAAATATGCACATGTCCTTTTTCAGGCACTGTGAGAGCTGGTATCCCCATCCTCTACACAGCACACACAGCCCCCTTCCCAAACTATCTTAAAGCTTTGAAGCTGCCTCATACAGGCATTCCATTCTTCAATGTGAATATGCAAGATCAGAAAAGCATGTGGCATCTCCCCTCTCCAAATTGGAAGTACAATGATTACAGAAATGCAGCCACCTCCAGAGGACCCCTGTGGACCTCAGTGTTGATGTCATTGTTATGTGTCCAGCTTTGGGAAGAGGTACCCAGAACTTCTCTGATCCTGCCTGCTCAAGTTGAAACATAAATGCCTGTGTGAAATGGCTTCAGGGCTTTAAAGTAAGTTGGACAGTGATATATGTGTCTGTGTAATGTAAGGTCTACATGCAGATATTTACACTATCCTGAGGGGATGTTGAAGTGAGGCCATTAGGTATTCCAGCACAGCTTACTTTGTCCCAGATGGGTGGATGGATGTGTGAATGGATGTGTGGCTAGATGGAGGATGGAGAGATAGCAGAGATAGAAATAGAGAGATATACATTTACTGGAGTGATTAACAAACAGAACATTATTTTAGCAAAGTGTTTTGGTTTCTCCCTTCTTAGCTGCTTAAAGTGAACTGGGGTTTGTGTTTTGTTTTTGTTTTTTGCTTTTCAAACACCTGTGCACATACAGACACTCTCACACAGACATCCATTCATCTATTTGTTTCCCTTGTGGAACACTGTATTTCACAAATCTGATCACATACCATAGCTCTGGTTTGCAACATTATGCAGGGTCACAGCAGAGCAGAGCCTGACAAAGATTTTTACATCATCCAAATCCATATAGGTTTTAAATATCTGTCACTTTACCTCCCTCTTACCATGATGTTACAATGAGAATAACAGGCAAGTTGAAACAAAGACCTCACTTTGCTTGGTCAATACTTCTTAGCACTTATATAGTTCTTTTAAAAAGTAGAATTCAAAGATATAGCCATGTTAGTCTGTAGAATCACTATGTAGAGAGATCTTGTAGCACCTTTGAGATTAACTGAAGAAAGAAATTGGCAGCATGAGTTTTTGTAGGCTTCAGTCTACTTCCTCAGATGGAGTGGAGTGGAGGCCAGGCACAGACATATATATGTGAGGATGTCAACTCAAATTACAAATCCTTTGTATATAGAGATGAAGTGGCAGATCCAGTCTTAACGATGGTTGTTAGTCTATTCCTCTACTTTTATGCATTTAGAATCTGGAAGCAGGCAACACAAAAAGTTTGTAGGTTTGAGTATGGGAAATGCAGAATGCTATTTTGGTCTTCTCTGGTACTAAGGTAGTAGAAACAGGTGAGCTGGGTGTCATCTAGATTATTCCAGATAATCACCTTTCAAGGCTATAATCTCAGTTGCTTAGTTAGTGTTGGTACTTATTTTACTCCTGGCACACTAAACTCTTCTGAGGAAGTTAAAATGTACACTGGATGATTTGGTGGTTAATCTCTGAAGGTTTTGTTTAGATCCTCATTTATTACCTTGTAAAAATAAAATGCTAGAATAAAATATTTCCTTCAAATCTTCACTGACCTATAGTGACTCCATGAATTTCATAGGGTTTTCATAGGCAAGAGATAGTTGCCATTGTTTTCCTTTGAATTCTGCCTACAGTGCCTAATATTCTCTGGCAGTTTCCCTTCCAAGTACCAAGTACCATGAACCTGCTTGGATTTCGCATAGGGACCAATTTTCCAGTACGGATAAAGTTTTGTGGTATCCCTTTGAACAACAAAAAGATTCATCTGATGTTCTTCCAGGATCGTGGGAGTAAAAAGGATAGCCTAGATTTATATTCTTTTATTTATAAGCATCCAATAGTTACTGTATTGACAAGGTCCCCTGGATTTGCAAATTGGTTCTTGTTTTTTCTTGAGTTGGAATGGGGCTAGTGTGATTGATTATACAGTGGGCCCACCATATTGGCAGGCTAGCCATCCAAGGATTTGACCCGCCCATTGATCATCATGACCCATATTATTCAGTGATGGTGCATGCACATGGATGCACTGATGCAGATATGTGCATGTCACCTCCCATTGAATAATATGAGGCATAAGCATTCATGTTTTTCCCATCTGAGGTGGGTCCTGGAATTGAATTACCATAGATTGGAAGGATCCACTATATGATAGTTATCCCTTACCTCCTTAATATCTTTTATGCAAAAAGTAACTCCTGACAGATGACAGTATGATTTTTAAGCTCTCACACTGGAATTACCATTGCTAATTTTGAACTCAATAGTAGAATCAAATAACAAAACTGAAAGAGATTTTCAAAAAGAAAAATGCTTAACTGATTTCTAAGAACTGATTTCAAACTAAGGAAATTGTTTCTATACAATAGATATTAAAGAAATAATGTTTCATGGTCCTTGAAACATATGGAGAATTCTTAAAGTCTATCAGGAGAGGCTATTTTTAGTCACTGTGGCTACTTTAAAGAACAGTGTCCTTACTGAGCACAGTTGGTCTGATCAAGAATGTAAGGATAAAAGACAGCTATATTGCTTATTGAGAATAACAAAGACTTAAGAAATAAATTAAGCAATCATGAGCTGTTAATGCATTGTATTGTTATCGATAGAACTAAACTGATTCACATATATCTGTTAGGGATATTTGATTATAATCCTTTAATCTTGTTTTTCTCCATCATGTCCAATTTTATTAATATTGTTTGTGTGTATTATAATGCTTGTTAGTTTTCTTATATAACATATAGTTTGAGAGACTTCAAAGGCTTTTAATTACATACAGTACAGTGATGGTCAGACTTGTACAATGCATGACATCTGAGGGCTTCTGATTCAAATCTCTCTACTGCCTTGAATGTCAATGCATCCACACATAGAAACAAGTTTGAAAAAGTACTTAGCTTTGCTTCCAGTGTTACAAAGACACCATCTCAAATAAAAGAAACTGATGCAGTATACATGAATTAGATTCATATTCACGTACAAATTGTAAGCTAGGATTTAATCAGGAAAGACAGCAACTAATGATAATAATATGCAAAGAGACAACTATGAATATTTGAATAGGTCAACCATTTATGTTATAATTTGGCAAAGCTAAAAAACTAATCTGAAGGTACACAATGAATATTTCCACTGATAGTAAGCAGCTTCTTATAGATAGAAAAAACAGATGTGGGTAAACTGGACTGTTCTTCATAACTGGCAATCTGCTCAGCCTAAAAACACTTTCCTCTAACAGTTGGTCAAATCAAGTGTGCTAAAATATAATGGGTGAAATAATCTCCATTATTTGATGGGCATAAACTGGTATGCCCAGATTTTTGATATTTTTTTTTAAATGCAGACCATCTCTATAGTCTCAGGACCCTTGTAGACTGAAATGAAGTTTTCCTCCAGAATTGCAGTATGTTTGGCTCCATCTATCTTCTCCTCAATCCTGTTCCTGCTGAGGAAAAGCACATCCACCATATGATGCTCCCACCACCATGCTTCAGTGGGAGCATCATCATAGTTGCAACTGACAATGCCACCCAGCCTACCTTCTCTCCCCAGCCTACCTTCACAGCACAGCAGTTCCCTGACCAAAATGTTTCTGAGGCAATAGTGCACTATTGGCTTTGTACCAAATTGTTAGTGGCCTTGGGTCCCATACTGAGAGAAAGGTGGAATATTAAATAAATAAAATACAACACATAGGCTGATATGCTGCATCATCAACATCATCATAATTACAATGAGGCTCCATCATCATAGTTGCAACTGACAATGCCACCCCCTCTCCCCAGCCTACCTTCACAGCACAGCAGTTCCCTGACCAAAATGTTTCTGAGGCACTGGAGGTCAGAGCACTGAGAAATGACATCCCCAATGCTTTCCCTGTCATAGGATATCTTGAGAACAGGTAACTGGAGAGACCTTTGGGCTCCAGTCACAACTGCTTGTCTCAAGGCACCTCTCAACTGTAAGCATGCTGTGAACATAATTTCTCAGCACCTCAATGTCTAGTTCATCAGAACACTTCAGCTGGCATACTGCCAGGCTACAAAAGTAGGGTTTTGGGGGGTGGGTGGGTGGGGGTGTTGATGACTATAAACATGATTCCCCAGCAGTTACAACATTGTAAGTCCCACTTACAACACTGGTGAACAGGTTGCCAGCCATACTGTTTTGCAGCAAGGTTACTTCATTTTGGGCTTTCATAGATTTTCATGTGCAGCTACCTCAGAAAGTTCTAGTATCACTGGGCAAATCTTCAATTGCAACTTTTTGGTGGTAGCTCCACCCAAACCCTATAAAGTCCCTGGCGTTCCCACTCTTTCTTCTGTTCCTTTCATCTACCACGTTAGCAGCTAGCAAAGAACTTCACTCGTTAGAGTTGCTTGTTTCATTTTTGAAAACTTTGACCTATGGCTTTTTGACTACCTTTCTGGCTTTTGACTACTCTTTTGGACTGTGTATTGGTGATTGTTGACAAATTGATTGACGCAGACTATTTTTGACCTCGCTTTTGTCTACCGGACTCACTCCCATTGAACGGATAAGATGGTGTCCTTCAAGTGCTGCACTAAATGTGATGCGAAGATCCCCACCACTGACCGCCATGATCAGTGTGTGCTCTGCCTAGGCTAGGTGCATAATCCAAAGGCTTGCCCACTGTGCAAGGGCATGACTACTCAGGCCTTAAAAAATAGGGACCTGCAATTGAGGGCCGTGTTACTGTGCAAGGGCATGACTACTCAGGCCCTTAGGCTGCCTCTGTACCTGCCCAAACTTCCCTGGGCAAAGGACCCTCCACCTCCCCAAAGGAAAAAGAAAGGGAGAGGGGAAAGTCCAAGGAGAGGTCCAAAGAAAGATTTTCTACAGACAGGAAGGCCTCTAAATGAGACATGGACCAAGGTGATGGTATGGCGAAAAAGACGGCAAAAAGGAAGCACTGTTTCTCCAAAGAGACAGGTCCATGAGAAGCCGTTGGAATCAGCCAAAATCCCTCCAGCCTCATTCTGGTCCAAACCGTCCCTCTCCACTTCTGCAGCCAGGCCAATAAGACCTCCGATTCATGTTGATTCTGAATCAGAGTGTGAAATTCAGGAGCTGGAACCACCATTCCTGACCCTGTACCAGATGGAACAGATGGCTGCTAGCACCTCTCAGGCCTGGGAGAGTCCTCTAGTTTGAGCCCATCACCAAGAGGTTACTTCACTTGGGCTCAAGGCCGATCAAGCTGGGATGGAAGCCAACCCACTCCTCCATCAATATCCGGATCTAATCTTTGATTCACAGACAGTGCGATATTACTTGTCTGTCCAGCCAGACAAATTTAGGCAGGACTGGCAACGTTCCATGATCCATCCTCCTTGGGAGCTCACACCATCAGTCCCTCAAGTTCCACTGCGATGTGGAAGGGGGCTGTTTGTGGACAGACCACTCCCAAAGTCACCTGAGCAATCTCCAGCTTTGAGTCACTCTGCTGCTCACTCCCGTTCACCTACACTGGACTCCGAGGCAGAGAGATCTTCCAGCCCGGTCCCCAACAGATGATGTCAAGTCTTTCACTGACCAGGTAATGAGGATGGTGAACGCCCTTGAAATAGAAGTAGCCTGGACCGATGATGAGACTCTTGACCCTATCGAGAAGAGGGTTCATGGGAAGGTACCAAGCCCGCCAGTGATCACGTACCTTCCTTCCTTGGAGAAGATAGCAAAGAGGTCCTGGACCACTCCTGCTACTATTTCCTCCACTTCGAGGAGAATTGAGAACTTGTACAGGATCACCTCCTGTGGACCGTCTTGCCTATTTGAGCACCCTCACCAAAACTGAGCCATTGTCAAGGGTTCGCAGTTGGCCTCCACTCCAAGGATCTTCTCTTCACCCACTGACAGGGAGAGCAAAAAATCCGATGCTGTGGCCAAAAAAATGTACGCCACTGCTGTACTGGACCTTAAAGTTACTAACTGTTCTGCCTGCATGGGAGCTTACGTTCAGCACCTTATGGAAAGGTTGGAGCCCCTCCTCGCAGCAATCCCAGATGAGGACAGAGCCCTGGCAATGGTCATGCAAGCGGAGACCCACACCTTGGGTGGCCAACAGATCATCTTGGCATGCAATTCCACTGACTGCACTGCCAAGATCCTGTTGGGTTCAGTGGCTCTGCATCGACATGCATGGTTGAGGGCATCGGACTTGACTCCGCAAGCCAAGACTGCTATAGAGGACATGCCCTTCGATGATTCCGGCCTCTTTAACAAAGAGACGGATGAGAAGCTTAATTTCAGATACCACATGAAAATAGAGGCTAAGAAGCACGGCATGTCCTCTTCCACCTTCCAGTCACCCAGACGGCACTATGGGAGTCAATGTTTGTGGTAGCAACCATTCCACCTTTGCACATACCAGCAGCAGTAGGAGCAGCAACGTCAACTGCAAGGTCAGTCAAGACAGCGCCAACCATCTCATTCCTCCTCTTCCTCTTCAGGATGTCGGCAACAGTCTCAGCCATGATACTGGCAGGATTTTAGGAAAAAGACCTCCGATTCAGGCAAGAGGAGGTTATAAGATGGGGCAGTGCACTTCGATGAACCTCCTTTGGCAACAGGTTAGAGGCCTATTCTAACACCTGAGCCTCCAATTCCTGGGTCTTGGACATTGTTTGCAAGGGCTATGCCATCGAGTTTGAGGCGCTCCCAACCACCACAGCTGTCCTGTTCATTAGCTCCTCAGACACCCTACTCGATGAACTGAGCACCTTGTTGGAGAAAGGTGGCATCAAGCCCATAGATCCCTCTCAGGCCTGACAATACTTTTTCTCTCATTATTTTACTGTTCACAAGAATGACTAGGGCATCAGGCCCATCCTGGACCTGAGACGTTTGAATTCTTATGTTCGTTATTGGTGCTTTCACGTGGTAACTCTTGCATGTATCTTGCCACTCTTACAGAGGGGGCATCAATCTCAAGGACGCTTATTTCCACATTAGCATCCGAAGAGATCACAGGAGGTTCCTCACTTTCGCTGTCAGAACCAACTTGTACCAGTACAGGGTCCTTCCATTCGATCTCTCTACGGCACCAAGAGCCTTCACCAAATGCATGGTTCCGGTGGCGGCCTACCTTCACCAGCAGGGGATCACAGTTTTCTCTTAAATAGATAAAATTTGCTGGACCCAACATTGCAGCAAGGGGGGGGGTATGCTAAATGTGGACAAGAAAAGAAACTGTGTTGGGGGGGGGAGACCCTTCAGGAAGAACCTGTCAAAATACAAATGGTTTTAAAGAGAAAGAGTAAGCCATATCTCTCCAGGAAGGGCACTCCATCTGTTAACCTCTCCCTTTCCCCCAATTTTTGTTATCACCTTAATACATTGTATACCAGGGGTATGAAGAATATTTGTAAAATTACTCATTCTCAATGCTGCCTCAGTATGTTGAGGATGTCATTCAGTACCTTGAATAGCTCCTTCAAAATTCAGATTAAAACTCCAGTAGATTCTCTGCCCCCCCCCCCCCCCCGACATTGGCTTCACCAGCTACTTTGGGCATGAAACTTTTATATTGCTGTTTCACCAAAGTAGTGGTCTGGTTATTGAAACCTTCACCAGCCCCCAGAAAGATATTCCTGCTTTATTAGTATTCTTCATTTTCCATGTAACATTATATGCTATGAACATTAACTTGTAAGCTCCTTGTCAATAAACAAATCATACAATTACAAATTAATTCTATTTACACAACAGTAAAGCTCATGAACTCAGTAGCAAGACTAAAAATTGCTGTCCTATCCACAACTAAACCTGGGAGTAAACCCCACTAATTGAGTGGTGTTTGCATCTAAATAGACATATTTAGAGCTGTACTGCCATTTTTCTCCTGCACCTTTTATACAGAACAGCAATCTCAAATTAATAAAACAACCTTCTTTAACATCAAAGCCAAGACTAACTTGGAGTCAACATATTTTAGCTTGGCTATAATTCCCACTGAGCCATGAAACCCACTGGGTGACCTTGGGCAAGTCACACTCTCTCAGACACAGAGGACAGCCATGGCAAAATCCCTCAAAAGGACCTTGCAAAGAAAACTCCATGATAGGTTTGCCTTACAGTTGCCATAACTCAAAATGACTTGACAGCTGCTGTTTCCCACCCCATTCTAGCAAGTATATTTGGCCACACATGTAGATGTATGAGTGTGCGCACACATATATTGCACCCAAATGTGCAAAGATTCTAAGTCCCAGTGTTTCTTTCCACATACAAAGCACTTTTTTCCCTAGTGAAGAAGAAATCACTGCATCATCTCTGATCTCCTGAGCCTGCCCATGATAGGTGATTATGGACATTCCCTACTACTGTGATGGGTAGGTGTGGTTGACATGCCTATTGAAGAAACTGGCACAGGTTTATGAGCTACTCACAGAAACCATGGCAGCCTACCTTAGACTTGAAAGGATCACAGTACTATATGTGGAATAGTCAGAGCTGAACTTTTTTCATCTTGCATTTAAGTATTCCAGAGATAAGATGGATTCCTAGTTAAAAGTTTGTTAACTTAACTGAGGTTTGCCCTCAGCCCTGTGTGCAAGCTGTGAGAGAGAAGGAAGATATTGTGTTTGTTTTGTTATACTGGCAGCTTCTAGAAGAATGCCTGAAAGCTCCAGCTGCACAACTTCAGTTTGGCTCACATACAGGCTCTCATAATCTCACCCAGCAGAGAGAAAACTTTTGAAATTATCAGTCTTGTATGTGAAAATGAAATAAGCAAAGCTTTACATCCATATTGTATCTATGTTCATGCACACTCCTTGGTCAACTGATCCATTGCTCATGACACAGACAAACAGTCAGGACACCCTGCCTATAATACCTGGCTCTGAAGAGTCCTCAGAGCCAGCCCTTCAAGATGTAGCCAACTCTGAGGAGCTGTACAAAGACAGCAGCAGCTCTCCAGGTCAGGGAGAGGATTTCCCAGCATTCCAGCACCTAAGGAAACCACTTAAGGTAAATGCCAGCCCTGTGGCTTTTTGATTATGTATTTACAAAAATCTCTTTTTCATTTAACTACAGGGGACACCCTCATTGTATTCAGGCCATCCCAATTCAAAATTTTTGGCAAGAGGCCTGAGTTCAGCCTCCTCCTGGCTGCTCTGTCTCAATCACTTTTTTTCGTTTGGTCTTGCCACTCTTTTGGAGGAATCATAAGTGCCCAGTGTTTGTCTCAGAGAGAGAACTCTACTCACTACCAAATTGCAAAGTCTTGTGCAACAACAGGGAGGAAGGGAGTCATTGTAGAGTCCCAGTTAATCGCATGAAAGCACCAACCATTAGAGAAACACTGGGTCTTTGATGGCATATCCAAGCAGCACTACAGGCCAAAGCAGGGGTAGGCAACCTTTCCCCTTTAAGGGCTGAGGGACTTCAGCTCCCAGAAGCCTCAGCCATGTTGGCCAATAGTCCCATGTTGGCCAATAGCTCCTGGGATTCTGGGAGCTGAAGTCCCTCGGCCCTTAAAGGGGAAAGGTTGCCTACCCCTGGGCTAAAGTGTATGACCAGTGGCTGCATTTTGGTTACCTAGCCACATGTTGCAAAAGCCTGCCCTTGAATATTCCTTCGGATTTAAACCTGGAACCTTTACAGAAAATGTGTTGTGAGGGGAACCAGATCTATCATTCTTTGTTGCACATCTTCATGCAAACCTGAAATTATTTTGCTTTGCAGTCCAAAAGTACTAAAGTGCCAGACTCTGTGGTTAGAGCATCTTCTTGGATGTAAAGCCTCATTTTCAAAACATTTGATTGCAAAACAAACTCCTACAAGGAAAAGAGAAGCAAGATATTTTGGCTTGAACCAAAAAAGCACATCAAGTAGAAGCATTTGCCATTGTCCCTTTAAAAACAATTGGAAACACCTGGAATCATGCTATGCAGATTTGTGCTTACCAGGTCTAGACCAGAATCGCACTGGTGTCACACACATGTGAAATTTCCTTAGCTTTGGAGTTACACTTTCTTGGCCATTCAGGAGCAGATATATTCAGTTTGTGGTTGCATAAGCAGAGTCCCACAAGTGTAACTATTTCACATTTGCCTAACATTCTGAATAGACCCATTGGATCAACTGAATTTATATTGACTCACCATTCAATAATTGATTTAATGGTGTTTATATTTTCCTAGTTAGGCCTGAAAACAGGATTCCAGACATGCAGTTGTGCATTCTTGGATGACACATTAACTTTTTGTCAATGTCTACAATGGATCATTCCACAATACATTCTCCAGTGTACAATGGGTCAATAAGCAGACACATTGGCAGAGCCACAATTGATTGCACAATGTCAGTATTCAGCAGAAGGATAGTATAACACAAACAATATGTAATTACATAAGTGTGTAAGTTTACAGATGTACAGTGTACTATGTCAGCTTTACTCCTTTCCCCCTCCAAAGAAAAAACTGGATCCTTGCAGCCTGGCCAGTAGGGGTGATGGGATTCTCCTTCAATGGTATTTCTGGAAGCAATGAATACAGAACGAAGGAGACCATTTCATTGGGCAGATCTGTTAGGTATTTTTCAGACTAGCAGAGTGGGAAACAGGACTAAACTACCGGGCATAAACCATCAGGATGTTTTTCTATATAAATAAATGAAAGTTGTGAGCTAGCCTAAAATAAGAGGTCTCCTTATACACCAAAATTTTGGGCTGAACACAAACACACATTTTAACACCCAGGAGATCTATCCTCCTCTAACACTCTGAGACATTTCTTAATCATCTGGCATGGAAAGAGCTTATAAAAGTGATATAATGATTCTCCCACCCTTCTTTTTCAATATATGGCTAGGTATGGATGAAATTGCATTAGTGATTTTAGGTATGAAACTCAAGAGTTCTGAAATATTGACTCATAAAACAAATTACTGGCCCATCTAACCATTCCTTATAGAGTACATGATACCAGTTTAAGTGACAAGCTCTCTGTGATCTGGAAATGTTATTTGGTATAAGCTAGAGACCAATATATATCATTACTTTGTGAAATTTGGCCAGCCTTCCTATCTAATGGATTTCCTCCTTGCATGACAAACAAGAAACCATATGACCAGAACTCCAAAGAAGAATCACAAATGGTTACATTTGTCACCATATACTATTCTCATTATAGTCACTGTCAGAAACACAGATTCATGCAGGACCATTTTCTGCTCTTATTAGAACCTTAAGACATCCAGACGAGACATAGAATTGTGTTTAATGCCTTCTGGCTGGAGAAATATAAGGCTGTCTGCAAAAGAGACTTTGACCTTTTCATTATTCTGCATTTGAGAGAATCATCCATGCTTTCCCTTGTTTACAGTTCAACTAACCCGGGTAGAACAGCTGCAGAGTCCAAAGGTCAGCGTCAAACAAGCTGAGCACAATCTGCCTCTGTGTTCAGTGTCCAGGGGCAAAAACAATAATCTTTCTGCTTTAAAAGTGCTACACTAACTAGAAAGTTCTAACAGGAAAGTCGCAACATAGCATTGCAACTGTTTGATCTTTTATGAAATATGATGCAGCAGACACAAAACACCAGGATGACAAGATTCTTCCATTGATTCAAAGATGTATCTAAACACACTACTACAAGGAGCACTCATCAGGCGAGTTGTTAGGTTGCAATCAGAGGAATTCAATCAGAGTTTTATAAAAGTTAGTTTTACGATAACATTTCCCATAATTCCCTAGCTGGGCCATGCAGTTTAAGACTTCTGGGAGCTGTACTCACCTCAAAAAAGGAATTTTTCCAAGCTCTAGAGCAGGGGTAGGCAACCTTTCCCCTTTAAGGGCCGAAGGACTTCAGCTCCCAGAAGCCTCAGCCATGTTGGCCAATAGTCCCATGTTGGCCAATAGCTCCTGGGATTCTGGGAGCTGAAGTCCCTCGGCCCTTAAAGGGGAAAGGTTGCCTTCCCCTGCTCTAGAGTCTTAGATTGACTTTTAATGATAACAGTATGGCTGGAGATCAGTGGTACCTACTCTTCCATTCCTTCTCCCTAACCACTCTCACCCTCTCTTTCTCAGACTACTTTACACAGGGATGGGAGAGAGTTATGTGTATAGACCAAGGAAGAAAGAAGTAAGGTGAATGTTAGTTGTCTACAGTCTGCTGCCACACATTTGACATTGCACCTTCCTTAGGAAGGAAAGAGAAAAAAGGATCTATGCCTTCTTGAGTCACCCCAGATACCAAGATGTCACATCAACAAAACTTCACTGGCCATCAACTGTCTAATATCAGCAGTGTTACCTTAGGCATCTACATTGGTTGCTCTATTTGTAGACATCCCAGTTTTCAAGAGTTACAGAGTTGAGGGGGGACTGGGTGCAAAGCATAAAATGAAAGAAAGGGGCAACTGCTGGCTTCTACATGTGTGTGTGTGTATCCACTCCTGATTATAGTATGAACTGTAAAGAAGCTAGGCGGTATGATGAACTCTATGTCCAGAACAGGTTTGACACCCTCAATAGCTCCTTTGCAGTTCATATTAAAACCCAGAATGGGCTGCCCTTGCACTGCCATGGGAAAAACAGGTGACCACCTAAGAACTCCATCAATGAGTTCAGGAGGCTGGAAAATTTCAGTCTGCATTTTTAACTGTAGGGTAATCTATTTTTTTTTTCTTTACAGACAAATATATATGGTCCAGAAATCCTGCATTAGGACATGTCTCTAAATTCTGCAAAGTAGTACTCTGTGCATGTGCATCACACACACAGTGTAAAAAAATTCTATTGAGAAATGCACAGCAAAATCCATATATTTTAGTGAGATGGGCATATAGTTTAAATGTGAATTTTCATGCTTTTTATAAAAAAAATCACAAAAATTGAGAGGAATTGACATTACTAAACACATGTAAAACTAACATTGATTGGAAATATCCATTTGTTCCTCCAAGGAATGTGTTTTGACCCTGCCCTTTAGTCAAAAGGAAGGAATCACAGTAGCCTGGTGCCTTCTGCCCTCTTGGAAACAGAACCTTTAACAAACAAATCCAAAAGATGCAGTGATATGAAACCACTTTATAGCAAGTGTCATACTGTTTATGAAACCTGGCAACCATGCTAATCTATCAAAGTTCCATGTATTGAATCTGAAATTGACCAGGTGCCTTCTCTTGTGTCAGCTCTTATATATATATATATATATATCACTTAGGACTTTATCACACAGGGGGAAATTGGGAGATTCAAAAACCTCATGAAAGTTGTGTGATCATAGCTAAGATTATCACACATATTGCAATTAGAGAGGGTTTATCCCAGGAATAACCAAGGAATAACCAGCAACAAATCATTCATGGGATCTCCCCCCATGTGATAAAGTCCATTGTTCCACAGGAGGAATTAGATGGCTGTAAAATGAATTGAAAGAAGGTAAGTTCTAACTGAAAGCTGTTGGGGCAGGAACTTTACCAAATCTTTCAAAAGACATTTTTTAAAAGATTTTTACCCTGATGTTCAGTCAAAGGTTCTCAGAGTGGATTACAATAATCAGTAATCCAGAATGCCTCCTCCCCTCTATTCTCATGGTTATAGTATAAAAGGCAAAGCACAAAAGAAAATGAGATTGGGTAGGAGGAGGAAAATGAAAACTCAGATGCTAGCTCTTAAGTATCATTGCATTTCAGCTATCTGAGCATCTTGATTTCCTATTCTTGTGTGGGGTAAGGATGGGTGACAATTCATTTCAGTTCATTTTTATAAGCATTTACAAAAATCCACCAATTTATTCATTCTTGGGATGGAAAGAACTTGAATTGTGTGTTTTTTTAATTTTTTAAATAAATTTTATTCATTAAAAAACAAAAACATAGTTACAAAAACATATAACATACATAAAACAACATATATAACATAAACATAAATATATGACATACTAAAACAACATATATATCATAAACATACACAGTTTACTGATATGCTTCTCTATACTATACTATACTTTTAGACTTCCCAGAAAGAAAGGAGACTATGGGCCTTTGTAGACTGCCAGAAATAGTGCACATTAAATTGAGGCACTGCCCTGGCTCAGTGCTAGGGAATCATGGGAACTGTAATTTATTGTGGCACCAGAGCTCTCTGACAGAGAAGGCTCAATGTCCCAGAAAAAAATACAATTCCCATGACTCCCTAGCACTGAGCCAGGACAGTGCCTCAATTTAATGTGCACTATTTCTGACAGTCTGCATAGGCCCAAAAATCTACAAATAAAAGTAAAGATACTTCAACAAGAATTGAAATCTATTCTAATAAAAGATACGGGGGGGGGGGGGGGGAATTAAGACTAGCAAAACAAAAGAACTTCGAATTTGGAAACAAAGCTGGAAGACTACTAGCAAATAAATTAAGAAAAGAAAAGAAAAAGAAATATTATTTCTGAAATAAGACAAGATGGTAAAATAATGACAGAACAAAAAAAAAAAAATCAAAAAAGCATTTAAGATGTTTTATGAGAATCTATATAAAGATAACCCAGAAACTAGAAAAGAGATCAAAAACAGACAAATTTATTTAGATAAACAACAAATTAATCAATTGAATGAAGAACAAAGAAAGATGTTGAATCAGAGAATAACAAAGAAATAACAGAATCAATAGGAAAAATGAAACTAGGAAAAACACCGGGCCCAGACGGACTCTCATCAATATATTATTTTAAAAATGGAAGAGGCTTCATTGCTACCATTGAGAGATATGTTAAATGACATCTGGCAAGACGGAATTCTTGACTCGTGGAAGGAGGGATATATATCCTTAATTCCAAAAGAAAATAAGGACGGAAGAGATGTAGGTAATTACAGGCCAATATCTTTGGTTAATGATGATTATAAATTGTTTGCATCTATTATACAGAAGAGGCTGATAAAAATCTTGAAGGAACAGATTCATGATGACCAAAATGGATTTATCCCCAAAAGATATACAAAGAACAATATAAGGTCAGTACTAAACATCATAGAACACTATGAAAAACATAATGAAACTGGCCTTGCTGTTCTTCGATGCGGAAAAGACCTTTGATAGGATAAACTGGGCATTTATGAAAGAAGTGATAAAGAGAATGGATAGGGGGGGGGGGGGATTGAAAAGTGGATTCAAGAAATCTATAGAGATCAAAGAGCCCAAGTCATAATAAATGGGGAAAGAACGGAATTGTTTTTTAAAACAAACAAACAAACAAACAAATACCTGAATGTGGAAAAAACCAAACCTGACAGATTTGTCTTTTGAGGCCCAGGGTTTTGAATACTTGGAAGACTAGGTACAAATCCTTATGTATCAACTATGTTCATGCTGAATGAAGGTTAGCATCTCCTTTTTGTGAGATGCTCCTTATCTTTAGCAACAGTATAACAAATGCATTTGCCATGGGCTTCTCCATGCTGGAAATGACTGAACCTAATGGGTTTGCCCAGTGAAAATGGGGACCATTTTCATTTCAATTGTTTTTTGAAGAGTTTTTCAAAATGCACAAGGTAAAACAGACAGATCTCCCCACCTCTTAGCTCAGCCCCTGCTCCCCTTCTAGTGGAGGTTGGTGAGAGTCACCTCTGGTAACAAGTGAAAAGCCTGGAGAAACATTACTTTTGTCTCATATAAAGCTGCCAGACCTTGACTGCAGAGAAGTAAGACTGGTAGTCTCTGGAAAGTAGCATTTTCCAGGCAGGCAGTTTTTGAGAAAAACCTGGAGGTGTTTGCCTTGATGTCACACTGAGACTAAAGGAACTGCAGGTGGCTTGGCTCTCATCTTGCTCAGCCAATTTTGCCAAGCAATTAAGAAATGGGAGATTAGGGGGGGGAAGCAGACGAGGGCGTCCAGGACGCCCTGGGCCGGCGTGCTGCGGGGCCGCAGCCTCCGCACCTCGGCGCACCGGCGGCGTCCCTGGAAGGAGCGCTAAATCAGCGCTCCTTCCTCAAGACAGCGAAAGTGCGCCCTAAAAGCGGCGGGCGCACTTTCGCTGTCTTTTCTGCCGCGGCGGGCCGGTGACTCCGAGGGCGACCTCAGGGAGAGGAAGGGGCGCCGCTCGTGCGGCTGCCCCTCCTCTTCCAAGCCTCCAAGACGACTCTATTAGTCGTCTGCCGAGGCCCATAGTATAAAAGATAATAGGAAATGAAAGTCCAGGGACCAGGAGCTGATTCTTTCCTTCATAGCATGATGACCCAACTTTTCTTAAATGTTACTGACTGATTTGCATGTGTTGAATTTAAAGCAGCAAAAGCAAAGCAGCTTCATTTATATACCGCTTCATATCATGCTATGGGATGTCTAAGTGGTTTACAACTGTAAGCTCATTGCCCCTCAACAGTTGGGTACTCATTTTAACGACCTTGGAAGGATGCAGGCCTTAGTCTAGTCTGAACCCTGGCTAGTATTGAACTCACAACCTTGTGGTCTATGAGTGAGTGGCTGCAGTATAGGCATTTAACCACTGCGCCACCAGGGCTCCTACATGGAATGTAACATGCATGTTGCTGTTATTTTGATGTATATTCCACCTTTCTTTATAAAAGCTTAGGCTCTTAAAGATAGCTCATTTACAAAATAAGGATATAGTGCTTCAAAAGAATAAGAAGGGAGGGGAGATAGGTCAATAAATCAATGAGAAAGTAATTCAAGTAATTCTATAAAGACAGTAATAACACTAGAAAACAGCAGTCCCTTTCTCCACTATATTTTAATTCTGACTCTGCAGTTTCTGTGGCAGCAAAGACCCCTACCTGACAATGAGAATGTCCAAGGGTTCTTCTGCACTGTAGAAATAATGCAATTCAACACCACTTTCAGTGTTGCAGCTCCATCCCATAGAATCCTGGCATTTGTAGTTTTACAAAGTCTTTAGCCTTCTCTGCAAAAGCATAATAGTACTTCACAAAGCTAAAATTCCAGGATTCTATAGATGGAACTATTGTAGTTAAAGTAGTGTCAAATTGCATTATTTGTATGGTCTAGATGCATCTCAAGTGACTGCAAGAGTAGTGTAATAGGCAGCTCTTCAAATCTATCTGTACAATCTCAGCACTAATCAAAAGATGGAATTTTCAGTTGATCCCTTTCCTTGCTCATCAATCTCTCTTCAAGTTCTGACTCCTTTTAAGCTTTGGTGGCCCCTTTCATTCCAATTTTACCTTCCTCAAACCTTCAAATGGTAGGTGAATCTGTTAGACTATGTTTGCATTCTCCTTCTTAGTTAGATAGGGACTTCCTCCCTCCCCCCCCCCCCTTCATTCTAACTATCATGTGATTTTGTTCACTGACTTTTGAAGGCAGTTTAACAGCTCTCTCCCAATATTCTAAACTGCTAGTAACTGCAGTCAGCAGTCAATAAGTTGTAGTCCCATCTTCATGCTATCTGTTACGACTAGCCATATGTCTTCTATTTTAAACTGAAATATAGTGAAATTCAACCCTTCATGACACTGGATGAAGTGCCATAAGCTCTCAAGTATAGGGTTACATCAGTAAGTTTTGGGAATAATAACAGGAATGATTCACTCAAACACACCTCAGGAAGGCTAGTCAATCCAACCAAGAAATGTACACGAATTTCCAGGTGCAATATTTGTTCCTGTCTCTCACTCCTGCAGATTATCTAAAGCAGGAATATGATCATTTCCACATTAATTCTCACTTCAGATGCCCCTCCCCAGGTGATTACCTCATACAATTTGGAACTTTGGTTATGAGACCCCCTGTTCTTTACCCAGGTGGAATTCTCCTATAAACCCCCAAATTCCCAGTGATCCTCAAACTAGTTGGTTCATAGGCAGACTTTGCCACTCTGAATTACACTAGACCCGGCTCGTCACCACTCTAAGCATACAGAAATGGCTGAGTCCCACACCTCAACTATCAACCTGTATCTACTGGAGCAACCTCACTACTGGGAACTATAACCACTTGTAAAGCCTTTTTTCTATCTTAACCTCATTCCTTTGATCCTTAGTCCCGTGTGTGTGTGTGTGTGTGAGAGAGAGAGAGAGAGAGAGAGAGAGTGTGTGTATTTCCCTAGACTTCATGGTTACAATCTAAGATGGTGAGATTTATTTCTCTTTACCCAAGCCATCGTCAGTTAGATTAGGTTTTAGTTATTTTCTGTATTTATTTATTAAAGTCATTATTGGGTTTTTTAAAACTACAAATTGTCCTTATTCTTTAGGAAGGCAAATTTAAAATAATAGTCTGACCCACACTTTTGTTGTTCTACTGGTGAAAGCTGAACTCTAACAAGTTTAACTTTCATACTTGCATATATTTTTTCCCTTTAAAAGGGTTAACACCCTGGAAAATTCAAATTGCACCCCCCTCCAATTAATCCCAAAAAAAGGAACTACGTATTATCATTATACCTAGGAAGTCATGGAATGCCAAAAATACAAAGAATCCAGGAGCAAATCAAACCCAAACTCTCACTAGAAGCCAAAATTATTGAATGGAGACTGTTATAACATGACTCACCACATGTTATAACAGCCTCAATAAAGCTGAAGGCAGTGGAGAAAGAGAAAGACTGCATTACAGGTGGATTGAGGCAATCAAGGAAGCCACTGTCCTGGGTTTGCAAAACAAGAGGAGGGTTATTAATAAGAGTGTGTCTTGGAGTTTTCTCCTTTATACAGTCTGTATGTCTCCACCCAGAAAGAGATGACTTAACAGAACACAAGAGTAATAACATAGAGTTCAGCTCCAGTGGCTTAATCTACATGTTAAAAACATATTGAGCCTTGCAGAACAGGCTAATGGCCATGAGGTCAAGAATTTTTATTTCCTTTTATTTATAACCTGCTTTTCTCCCAAATAGTACTCAAAGCAACCTATGACAGAAATTAAACCAGAATATAAAGCAACATGAAGTGTAAAGTGTAACATGAAGTTTGAAAAGCGTTAAAACATACCTATAATTAAACTAAAACACTACTTTTAGAATATTCAAAATTAAAACAACTAAAACATTTAAAACACATATTAAATATCAGACAACATCACACCTAATTGCACATCACTCCACTATGGTCAACCAAGGTTGAAGGTTTGTTTATACAGGAAAGTCTTTGCCTGCCAGCGAAAAGACAGCAGAGAGAGGCAAATTGACCATTCCAAAGCCTGGGAGCAGCCATCGAGAAGGATGTCTCCCATGTCCTCACCAGCTGGGGAGGATATGGAATGTTTAGCTAGGTAAGATTAGAACAGGGGTAGGCAACCTTTCCCCTTTAAGGGCCGAGGGACTTCAGCTCCCAGAAGCCTCAGCCATGTTGGCCAATAGTCCCATGTTGTCCAATAGCTCCTGGGATTCTGGGAGCTGAAGTCCCTTGGCCCTTAAAGGGGAAAGGTTGCAATGCAAGAACAAAAACTGGGAAATTTAGTTGCTCGCAAGACTTGAAAGAAAATTACTGGAAAATGGAGCAAAGGTGGCATTTAACTCCTTTAAAGATAGCAAAAATATATAAAGACAAGTAATTGTTGGAAATGTAATCAGAATGTTGGCTCCTGGATACATGTTTGGTGGAAGTGCTTTAAAATGAAAATATTCTGGAAGAAGATCCATATCCTAATACAAGAAATTTTGAAAATTAAATTTGAACTTTGTCCAGAGCTTTATCTATTAAATATGACGAATAAGTTGGGACAGACACTTGAGAAGAGATGTTGGAGAACGATACTCTATATGATAATGGCTGCAAGATTATTAGTTGCCCAAAAATGGAAGAAAGAGCAAATTCCTACTACAGAGGAATGGTTAACAAAACTAATGGAAATGAAGGAAATGGACAGGTTGACAGCTTTAATTAATCAAAAAGATATTGCTAAAGTGGAAGAAGAATGGGCTCCAATTGATGAATATATTAAAGCAATGTGGGGATGAAACAGCAAAGTTAACATAAAGGGCATAACAAATGAGGAGGAAAAAAAATAGCTTTTATTAAAATGTATAAAATGACTAAAATGATAGTAGAATAATAAGAGCTAATAAAAAGGAGGTAAACGATGAAGTAGAAGATGTGATAAGCCGAAATGGATCTGTACATACTGTCAAAGAACTAAGGAAGTTTATGTTAGGTGGTGTTTTGTGAGGTTATGTTAGGTTGTTAGATTAGTTATGTTATTATGTTCATTGTTTATGTTATTTGTCTGTGTTGTGTATGCTATATATGTTGTTTTAATAAAATATTAAATAACAAAAAAACAAAAAGAAAGGTTGCCTACCCCTGGATTAGAATGATGCCCATAAATTTCAGCTAAATAGACTAGTTTGGTAGGATTGAATGCTACTGAGATGCCTAGTAGAAACAAAAGAGCCACATCCCCCCTCCTCAGTCTAATTCTTGATGTAGGACTATAGTTCCCAAACTTTGGTCCTCCAGACAAGGAGTTGGTCCTCCTTGGACTTCAACTCCCAGAAGCTTGGCCAGCAATCAGGAATTCTGGAAGCTGAAATCCAAAGTTTGGGAACCACTGATGTAGGACACCACAAAGGTGACTCCAGGATACATGTTTGGTGGAACCCGGGGTCTCACCAGGGTCTCACAGTATATATAGACCCACTCTCTTCCATTCCAGTATTCTCTGAAGATGCCAGCCACAAAAGCTGGTGAAACATCAGAAAGAAACTCTTCTAGAAGGGATGACTTCCCGTTTGTGCGGTGAACTGACGAGACGCATTTCAGACCTTGTCCGTGAGAAACCGTCTTGTTGTAGGTGAAAGGGCTGCTTTTTCCATCTCTTTAGCAGCGAAAATACCCCTCTGGTAAGGGGGGTTCAGATGGTAACCCCCAGGGTACCGACTTTTTTCTCTCCCCGGGCAGTGGTGAAGAGAGAAGAGGGGGGAAAGAAGCAGTGCGGATGGTAATTGGGAAGGATCCCCTAACGCCCATGATTTTCCTTGTAAGAGGTAAAAGGGACGCCACCAAATTTTAAATTTTTAAAATTTTGTATGCGGTTTAGAAAGGATTTGCTTTCTTTTGGGGAGGAGCACCTAGCCAAGTCTAACGTGGCAACACTTCCTTTGGTGTTAGAAGACTTAATCAGTTTAAGAGGGTGATTATCCCTTTATTATAGACAAGATTTTGCTGTCAAAAGGACTCTTAACTAATCTGGTCCTCTGTGCAAGCATTTATGTCTTTTCGTTTTTCCTTTACTTTTCTGGTTACTGGAAATTAAATATTAAGAAGAAGGAAGATAATTTAACAGCTATACCAAACAAACACAATTAATTACAGCTGTGATTGCTAAATTGCACTTGCAAAATCGGCCTGTGAGAGACTCTATCGGGAGATGAGAGGAGAGACCTCCTGTTCTGCCAAATGAGTGAGAGTTGTGGAAAATGCAAAGCCCCAAGGAAGTTGTAGTCTGTATAGGGAAAGAAAAGAGCTTTCCTCAACACGGACTTGAATGGTCGCCTTGGACATTTTTCCCTGGATTGTTGGTAGTGGCAGTGTGAAGCAGCTGGAACTGATGGGGATTCATTGAAATGTTTGTGGAGCCTCTCTCTTCCCACTGATTGTTCTGCTTAGTATATTGGATACAACGCATTGGGCTTAAATAGTTTCTTCCTGTGCTTTTTGTTTTGCCTCCTTTTTTCTCCTTTATAGTGGTTTCCACCTAGGGAGAACATTTCTCTAAAAGAGCTGGGAGGATACTCCTCCCAGAGAAACTGAACTTACAGACAGGAGGCGACACTAATATTTTGTGGAAGATCACTCCAGCAAGATTATATTTGCAAGCGAACTCTGGAATGTGAATTTTGGGAATGACTTGGGGGAAAGACCTTAATGTATGTGGTATGGTCTGAATGTTCCCCCCTTTGTTTTTTTAACCAAATTAGACACTAGTGATATTGTTCTAATCTATTTGGATATTATTGCTTACTGTCTACTGTTGTGGATCTCTTTTTGGCAGTTTTGGGTTATTACTAACGGTAGACTGTTAATAGAAGAACCGCCATTAGATGGCAGCAAAAACTAGAGCACGGAAGAGCAAGGCTGAGGAAACGCTGGGTGTTTGGCTGTAGGAACGCCCTGAGAGATCACTCCCCACTCCACCCAAGGATCCAGAGGCAGCGGAGGCGTGGCTCCAGCCTCCTACCCAGGCTGAGAGTATAAAACACTTGGAAGAGCTCCTGTCCTCCGAAGAGCAAGGCTGAGGAAATGCTCGGTGTTTGGCTGTAGGAATGCCCTGAGAGATCACTCCCCACTCCACCCAAGGATCCAGAGGCAGCGGAGGCGTGCCTCCAGCCTCCCACCCAGGCTGACAGTATAAAACACTTGGAAGAGCTCCTGTCCGCCGAAGAGCAAGGCTGAGGAAACGCTGGGTGTTTGGCTGTAGGAACGCCCTGAGAGATCACTCCCCACTCCACCCAAGGATCCAGAGGCAGTGGAGGCATGGCTCCAGCCTCCCACCAAGGCTGAGAGTATAAAACACTTGGAATAGCTCCTATCCTCCGAAGAGCAAGGCTGAGGAAATGCTGGGTGTTTGGCTGTAGGAACGCCCTGAGAGATCACTCCCCACTCCACCCAAGGATCCAGAGGCAGCGGAGGCGTGGCTCCAGCCTCCCACCCAGGCTGAGAGTATAAAACACTTGGAAGAGCTCCTGTCCTCCGATGAGCAAGGCTGAGGAAACAATGGGTGTTTGGCCGTGGGAACGCCGGCTCTATCCCCCGCCTCCCAATAACAATAACATTTTTTGCTTTTAGAGATCGTGGTGGTAGAAGTGGAAACTGGACGTTTAGTCCTAGGCACGCCCAGGACCTCCTTCACTCTATGAGATTTAGAGGTGGCAGTGCGCTCCTAGTAAGCCTGAGCCGGTGGTGTGATCCTAACAAAGATATACCTCTATCATAGAATTTGTAATACAGGTATATAACTGGATTATAATGAGAAAGGTTTGATTTTAAAATTGATAGTGACAAAATTTTAAAATTTAGAAAGGTTGTGAAAGACCTGTAGAAAGATTTAATGTTCTATAATTTCAAAATAAGAACAAGGTTTTAACAAATCAAATCTTATTTCCAGTCCCAAGTAGAAGTTACAAAGAATTATTCAAGTAGAAATTAAGACATGGTAATGACTCGGAGTAATTATAAATTCTATGGTATTACTCCATTAATAATTAAATCCCCCCTTAGGAAGCCGAGGATGCAAACAAAAATTACACAGTTCTATGCAAACAAGGAAAGAGAAGATGTGACATTAAAACAAGAGCCTCCAGAAGATAATAGTGCTGTTAAAGGGACCTCCCCTACCAATAATGAAAATGACTATATTGATGTTAACAACGTGGATAGTAATACAGATAATATGACTTCTAACCTACTCTCCCCACAAAGCAGAGAAACATATGGGAGAAACCAGAGAGAACAACTAGAGGAGTTAATGTTAAGGAAAATCTCTGAATTTTTTTAAAAAAATCACCAGCCCAACTCCATCTGCATCCTACAATGTGATGGATGCATATGAACTACCAATTATTGAATGGATGATTGCCCTGACAGAAGATATTAAACAAATAAAAAGCTTTTTGAGAGACTGTAATAAGGTTATAACACTCCTAGTAGAAGGGAACATGGCGTTATTGGAAGAGCTGAAGTGGATCCATTTGGATCTGAGTAAAGAAATCCAGGATTTGAGGTCAGAAATGGCGGAACTTAGGACCGATTTAAAAAAAGAACTAAGGGATGACCTGAATGCAGTGACGGGGGCAATTGATAGAATGTCGGTAGAAGTTAAAAAAATACAAAATAAAATGGAGAGTATGGGGGAAAAAACAAGAAATTTTTGAGGAAAACTTGAAAGATATTAAGCAGAAACAAAAAGAGTTAATTGAAAATAATGTTATGAAAGAGGTAAAAGTTAGGGAAAGGTCCTTGAAAATTAGAAGACTACCAGAAGAAGAAAATGAAAATATCTGGCAGAAAGTGACAACTATGATGAGCGACCATCTAGGAAAAAATCCAACCCTTTGAGAGATGGAAGTGGATAATATGTTCCGCATGAATTCTTATGCAGCTAGAAAGAATAAAAGCCCTAGAGATGTTATTATTCTGTTTGTAAGGAAACATACAAGGGATACCCTTTGGCATGCTCACAGGAAAAACCCCATTGAGGATAAGGAGGTTCAGCTTTTCAGGGATTTGCCCCCTGAAATCATCAAAAGGAGAAAAGAATATAATTTAGTAGTACACGGTTTCATCTCTCTTCTCCACATTTTCATTTGAAGACAATAGTCGTTATAAATTTCTACATCGACATCTTGAAATTTTAATTTTTCCGGATTCTTCCTCACCATATTCATCAGTCCTTCCTTTTTATTATAGTTAATTACTCTTACTATTACATCTCGTGGTGCCATCTTGTTCGTCACTGGTCCAATGCGGTGAATTCTTTCAAAGTCTGATTCAGTCCAGTTTAAGGATGGGGAGATTTCTTGTAACCATTTCAAAATTTTTGATTGCAAATCATATTTTCTATCTCTTTTCTCCAACTCTGGTATATTCTTAATAACAAAATTTGTTCTTCTTTGATAATCCTGCAGATATATAAGTTTTTTGTCCATTTCAGACAATTTAGCTCTATTGGTTTCAATTTCTCTTTGTTGTCTCCCTTGTATAATCTTGCTTTCCTTGTTATCTGATTTTAATGTTTGCACATCCTCTTGTATTTGTTTTATATTTCTTTGTATTTCCATAAACTTTTCATCTGAACTTTTCCTTTCAAGTTGCATTTGTAGTTGAAATTGCTTTGTCATAGCCTCTTTTTCATTTCGTATTGTTGTTAAAAAGGTTTGCTTGTCTGCATCTCTTGCTTCTAATATTTCATTTTTCTGTCTTTCCAGAAAATCATTCATCTCTTTACGTCTCATCTCATTCTCCTGCTTCATAATTTCTGTAATCATAGTCCTCATTTGTTCACAATCCGTCATTCCTGCTTTTGCTCCTGTTCCTGCATCTGTTTTATCTTTCCCCTTTCCTTCTCCCTGCTTCTCTGGGAGTGAACTTGTAGAAGTAGCCATTTTTTTAGGGGGGCTTCTTAACATTTCTTTTTGTTCAGTTTGTTCCAATCTAACAAGTCTTCCGAAAGAAAAGGAAGCAATAGGAGAAATCCTAATCCACCTGAGAAAGATGATGAGAGAAGGTCACTTGAAACACATAGAGATAAACTAGGACAAGACTCAGAACCCCATGATATAAAGTGGAAAGTCCCATTAGATATGGAACAAAAAAGACAATCACCTAGAAATGAGTCTAAAGACATAGGAAAGACAGGATTCTTAACCGAACAAGATATAGACATTCTTAGACTTGAAGAAGAACTGGAGTTAAGTGAGGAACAGAATTTAGATACAAGTGGAGGAGAGTCAGATACTGGTGGTGACCAGAATATAAATGATCTAAACATCTTATCATGGAACGTGAAAGGATTAAATGGGTGAGATAAGAGGGGGAAAATCTTTCATTATGCAAGCAAATTAAAGTATGACATTCTCTGTTTCCAAGAAATAAGAATTAGAAAGTGTGATGTTAAATTGTTACAAAGACCTAAAATAGGAAATGTTTTTGTTTCTGCTGGAAAGGAAAAAAGAAAGGCGTTGCTTTGTATGTTAGTACAAAATATGAGGCTGTGGAGGTGTTGAATGACCCAAAAGGCCACTTCATGGCGGTTCAAATTAAGATAACTGGAATGACTTTTTTGTTATTGGGCATACATGGCTCGCATGAAAATAAGGGGATTTTTTTTAAACATTTACTAAATAAAGTGGAAAAGCTTAATTTTGAGGCCTGTATCGCTATGGGTGACTGGAATGGGGTCCTCGATCCGACACTCGATAGAAAACTTCAAAAGAAAAAAATTAACCCCACTCAAGGCAAACTCCCCAAATAATTCTTTGGATTTATACAGAGGCTGGGTATCCAAGACATATGGAGAGAAAGGTGTGGTCCTAGGGAGGAGTACACCTTCTTCTCCAATCCAACAATCTTGGGTGCGAATAGATATGGTTTTGGCCTCTATTGATATACTACCTAAAGTTACTCAAATTGAATCAAAACCTATGGTTTTATCTGACCATAAGCCAATAAGAGTGAGCATTGGATTAAGGCCTAAACAGCTTGTCTGGAGGCTTAAAATAGAAATAATTGAGAAAGAGACAACAGTCAAAAATATCCAGGATACAATTCAAAACTATTTTAGAGAAAATTCAGGCAAAGGTACAAGCTCCGAGTTAGTATGGGACGCCGCAAAAACGGTCATCAGGGGAGTCTTGATGAAAATATCTTCCGAATTAAAGAAACAACACTCAAAAAAATTAGTTGACTTACAGAAAGAATTAGATAGACAAGAAAAAGAACTTGAAAAAACACCTAGTAATAAGATCTTGATAACCGAACATAAAGCTACACAACAACAAATTTCTTTATTATTAGCAGAGGAACTTAGGAGAAAAGTAAACTTCATGAAACAGAAAAAATTTGCTGGAGCAAATAAACCAGGAAAATGGCTTGCATATATGATGCGAAAAGAGCAAGAGAAAAAACAAATAATTTTTTTAATGGAAAATCCACAAAAATTTATTGATCAAGAACAAATCAAGGAAGTCATTTCTAACTTTTATGAACAACTATATAAAAAAGAGGAGAAGGTAAATTTAGAAATTATAAAGGACTATTTAGAACAATCTAAAATTGAACCTTTTGATGAAAATCAAAGATTAAAATTAAATAGCAAAATCACAATTCAAGAAGTCAAAGATGCAATTAATCTTATGAAGTTAAAAAAATCTCCTGGGCCCGATAGATTTCTGACTGAATTCTATAAGAAATTTGCAGTGCAATTAAGTGTACCATTAAGTGAAATGTTTAATGAAATTGCGACTGGCTCGATAAGAGCCCCTATGTCTTGGGCCCAGGCAGATATTGTTCTTCTACCAAAAGAAGGGAAAGTCAGAGGGAATATAAGAAATTATAGACCCATCTCCCTGCTAAATAGTGACTACAAAATCTTTGCCACTGTTCAAGCTAAAAGGCTAAAAAAGATACTTAGCTCATGGATACATACAGATCAGACCGGTTTTTTACCTTCTAGGAGGATCAGTGAAAACATTAGGTTTGTTCTTAATTTAATTGAGTTTCACGAAAGAAAAATTGATAAGAAACTAGCCATTATTTTCCCCGACTTTGAAAAGGCTTTCGATAAGGTAAGCTGGCCTTTTCTGATTGCTGTATTAGAAAAAATAAATGCAGGAAATAACTTTATCAACTGGATAAAGGCAATTTATGATAAGCAGGAAGCTCAAATTCTTGTAAATGGTGAGAAAACTATGAAAATTCATATTGAAAGGGGAACAAGTCCCCGCTACTTTTTTTGATTGTGCTAGAGGTTCTAAATATTAATTTAAGAAATGATGAAGATATAAAAAGTTAAAGTACAAAGGCCATGAGTTTAAACTTAAGTCCTATGCTGATGATCTGTTGATAACAATATCAGAGGTTGAGGATACTATTAAAAAAGTACTAATGCAACTGGAGAACTTTTGTACTGTGTCGGGACTAAAAGTGAATAAAGACAAAACAATAATTTTATCGAAAAACATCACTCAAAAAGAAAAGGATATATTACATGCCCAAACAGGTTTTCAAATTGAAAAAAAAGTGAAATACTTAGGAATTATGATTACAGGAAAAAACGTAGTCCTATTTAAAAATAACTACAAGAAACTGACTTCCAACATCAATAAAGACTTGAACTCCTGTGGAAAACTAAACCTTTCATGGTTGGGGAGATTATCGGCTATAAAAATGAAGATTCTCCCTAAGTTTATGTTGTTGTTTTTCAGAACCTCCCAATTATTGTCAATGCCATACCATTTAAAAACTGGAATAAAGAACTCTCTAATTTTATTTGGCAGGGCAGGAGACCTAGGGTGAGACTAAAACCCCTTCAGGATACAATAGAAAGAGGTGGTATGGCCCTGCCGAATTTACAATTATACTATGAGGCCAACTGTTTAAATTGGCTGACCAAATGGTTTCAACTCAGAAATTAAAAAAAACAAAAACCTAGCCCTAGAGGGGGTAGATCAGAGATTTGGGCTACATGCCTATCTCTTTTATCAAAAGCAAAAAGTGCACAGAGACTTTGGGGGGGTTGCAGACTGCCAGAAATAGTGCAAATTGAGTCCACTTTTAGCGTTAGGGTTAGTGCTAGGGAATCATGGGAATTGTTGTTGTTTTTTCTGAGACATTGAGCCTTCTCTGTCAGAGAGCTCTGGTGCCACAATAAAATACATTTTCCATGATTCCCTAGCACTAACCCTAACCCTAAAAGTGGACTCAATTTGCACTATTTCTGGCAGTCTGCAACCCCCCGTAATGAACCATTTTATAAGAAAAGCCCTATTGAGAGTATGGAACAAATACAAAGAGAATTTTTCCCAATATACCGATTTAGGCGTCCATTCACGAAGCGTTTCATGGGAGAGAAACAATTCAGTATGACAATTGGATTCCTTATCAAGATTTAATTAATATTGACTTAAATGGCAAACATGAATTTAAAAACTTAGGTCAACTTACAGAAGAAGGCTACACCATGGGTTGGCTCTTACACCGTCAGTTGAGGGAAAGATTTATGGTAGACACAAAAACAACTGGCATAAGAATTTGAGGAATGTATGTTATCAGACAACCCAAAAAAGATTGCCTTATATTATAAATGTCTGTTAAATATTGATCAGGAAGAAGAAGTTATAAAAGAATTCATGGTGAAATGGGCTCAGGATATGAACCAAAGCATAGAACTGGAGCATTGGGAAAGAACTTGGGCTAAGGCTCAGATCTATACGGCATGTTACGATTTAAGAGAGAATCTTCTCAAGATGCACCACAGATGGTACATGACACCTGCCAAATTAGCCAGAATTTACAAAGGCCTTTCGGAAAAATGCTGGAAATGCAAGCAGGCCAGGGTAACCATGTATCATCTATGGTGGAGATGTAAAAAAGCCCAAACATATTGGGAAAAGGTTAATAGTGTTGTGGGAAAAGCTTTGGGAATCAAAATAAATATGGACCCCAAAATGTAACTATTAAACATCATTGTAGACAAAAACTTGGAACTAAAATATGGAAAACTGTTATTCTATATCACTGTTAGTGCAAGGCTGGTATATGCGCAACAATGAAAATCTGATCTAATTCCGCATCAAGAGGACTGGTTACAAAAACTTCTGGAATTGATACAAATGGACAATATGACAACAATGTTGAGAGACCAAGACTGGGAAAAAGGCGAAAAGACCTGGCAGCCGATTATTAACTTTATTAGTGACAGGAACAAAACTTTGTAGAGTAAAAGTATGATAGATGACCAAGCAATATGATTTTTATAATATTTATTTGGATAATGTATATAGATATACAAATAAGACAAAATATCTTTTTTGCAAAAGTGAGGAATAGTGCTTAAGTTTTTATAAGCAGACTGTTTATACTCTTGGTTTATCTGTAATCGGGATAAGAGGTGTCAAAGGATATTGCTGGCTGAATGACTTCGCTAAGGACTCAGGAAGTCACTGAGGGTTGCTTTTCTTTTTCTCCTTCTACCCTCATTTTTTTCCATATTCTTTTCTGTTCTCTTACTCTTTCTTCTTTTTTGTTGTCTTTTTTTCTTCTTCTTTCCTGCTTTGTTATAGATTTGTGAATAACTATCTTTTTTCTGTCAAGAGCATACATGCATAGAACTTTTATATGTTGTATATTCTAATTGTTTTAATAATAAAAATTTAATTTTTTTTAAAAAAAGAAACTCTTCTAGAACATGGCCACACAGCCCGAAAAACCCACAAAAAACTATGGATGCCTGCCATGAAAGCCTACAACTTCACAAGACAGGTTTTAACATAGCTTATATATTTTATAGCATGCAAGCACAAGAAAATTCCCCAAGACACTACTGAGCATGCTTATCTTTTCTACTTGCATAACCCAGTTAAAGCATCCTGCTTACTGTTTCATGAACAAGCAAAAAAAAACAAAAAAAAACAGTACAGCCCCCATCCTTAGGTTCTTCTTTAAAAGACAAGATATAAAGGAAATAGCTGAAGGCATACAAAGTGGAGACATTTTGCTTCTGAATTAAGACTCACAGTCCCCTCTCTGGAGCTTCCCACCTTTGTAATGTATGTGCTCCATATTTTTTAATTCACTTTGACAATGAACTGATTTATTTTTTTTTCAAAATGTTCATTGTGAAGTCTGGTTTGAGATGACATTTCTAGGGGACAAGTGTTCTCAAATTTGACATGGAGCAAGATATCATCATGGGCAAATGTTGTGCACAACAACACAGTAATAATAAAACTATAACAACAATTACCGGTACCCCCAAAAGCAAATGTTTTAGCCAGCCCCAATCAGAGAGCCAGGAGGTGAACCAAGATCATGTCTCATTAGGCCAATTGGATAGGAGTGGGGTAGGTTCAGTTAAGTGGTTGTTGGCTATTTCTTGTGAGTCAAGAAAGATATTTAGGGCCTCTGCAGATGGGCGGCTCTGGGCCGCCCCGGGAAGTGGGGGATCGGGGTCATGGCAACCGCAAGCCACTGTGGAGACAGTGTCTCAAGGAAAATCTCCAATGTGGGATAATACACAAGTGACCAGGTATGAAAGGGTCACTGGCAGCCATAATGACACAGCACTTTCCACCAGGTGCTGTGTCATAGGAAGTGACATCGGCTGATAGTCACAAGGTGCTGGAAAGCACCAAAATGGCTGCAAAGTCACCATGGATGAGTGACAGGTGTCCAGAGGAAGAGGCAGGGCCAGAAGGCCACATGGAACTCTGGGTATATAAGGGAGTTGCCTCTGGAGACACGGGTTGGTAGTTGGTGGTGTGGGTTGTTGATGTCATTGGGAGTTGTTACTGTGGATAGGTATATAGCCTTGTACATAGAGGAATGAAGATTAAAGCCTCATCTGAGAGATGTCTATCTGTAGAGTCTCTTTACTCATTCTGGAAGGGGAGAGGTGCTCCTTCAGCTCACAAGCTACTGCCTGCATCTGAGAATGTGGTGACACTGGTGCTGCATGTTGACGTGGATCATCATGCACTGCGTAACTATGCTAACAAGGGTTATGGGCCCAGTCTGTGCCAGCAGATCCACCTAGACAACTATGTGAGTAGCTGTGTGTGTGCATTTCTCCAGAAGAGTAGTTTTTGCTGTCTGAGTGCTGGAAGGCAGAGTTAAGAACCTGAGCTGCTTGCCATGCTCCCCAGTTACAAAACTGTCTAGTCAGTGTGTCCTCACTGACTATAGATGGGTATGCCCTACACTTTGAGGGAGATGACTGTGTTATTACTAAAGGGGGGCAGGTTTGTGCAAAGGCACATAAGCACAAGAGGTTGCACTATCTAGACACTCATGCAGAATGTGCCACAGTTGGTAACGTGCCACTGCACTCGAATTGTGCACATTACCTACATAGGGTGTTGGGACACAGAGGTTTTACAAGTTTAGAGAAACCGAGGAGTGTGTGCCCTGGGTTAAAATTGGATGATTGTAAGAACCACTTGGAATGCTCTGTGTGCAGCAAGATAAACCTAAGGGCTTTTCCTGTTTCAAAGAGAAGCAAGTGCACCACCCAGAGGCCATTCCAAGTGGTGCATGCAGATTTGGCTGGGCCATTTGTCAAATCAGTAGGCAATAATAGGCATCTGATGGTGGTTGTGGATAGACACACCAGATACATCTATGCCTATATGCTAAAGGAGAAGAATGAGGCTGATGCCACATTTAAGAACTGGGTGGAAATGGTCAAAAGGGAATTTGAGTACAAAGTTGGTACTCTGGTGACAGACTGTGGGGACGAGTTCTTATCTGCAAGCTTGGGCAATTGGTTAAAGCAGAAAGGCATCCACCATAATACCACCAAACCAGCCACCCCGCAGGAAGAAGGTTTGGCAGAGAGAAAAAATGTGGTGCTAAAGCAGATCAAGGACTGTATGGTGCTTGATGCAGGGGCCCCAGAGGGTCTTTGGGGGGGAGGCAATCCTGACTGACTGCCACACTACCAACCGGGTGTGGAACTCTGCAGTCAAGCAAACACCCTACTTCATACTGGATGGGAGGCCACCCAATCTCAGCTACCTAAGGGTGTTTGGGCAGCATGCCAATGTTTTGGTTCCCCAGGCTTTCAGGAAGAAAGATGACTCCAAGTGATGCAGATTGATGTTTGTGGGGTACCAGGGGAACAGTTACAGGTTTTACTTGGGAAGTGGTCGCATCCTGTTGTCCAGGTGCACAAATTTTGAAAAACACTCCAGGTGGGAAAAGATCCATACAAACCATGAAGTGTTTGTTAGATTGGGACAAAAGGGAGGCAGTACTGGAAATGGAGGGGTGGAAACACCAGAGGCTACACCAGAGAACCAGTTTGAGACACCATCATCCACAGAGATAGGGCTACAGATGAGTAGTGACAATGAGGATGAGAAGGGATGAACCAAAGTAATCATACCCAGGAGGACTCAGAGAGTCAGGAGGCCACCTAAGCGTTTTGTGGTACAGAATGCCAGGGTATGTACAGTAGCAGCAGATGAGCCAGAAAGCTACCAGAAGCTTCTAATCTATCCCAGGGAGGAACAGGAGAAGTGGTTTCAGGCCATGGACAGTGAGTTCTTATCTCTGGTGAATAGGGAGGTGTTTGAGGTAGTGGACAGGCCATGTGACCAGTAGGTCATAGGCTGCAAGTGGGTTTTTAAGGAGAAGGAGATGCCAGATGGGACCTGGGAGGCCTTGGGCGAGGACTGTAAGGCTGCCCAGATACCATCTTCCCAGCAGTGTGGCAACAGCAGCAGTGGCAAGGACGGGAGGTCTTGGGCAGGATTTAAGGCCGCCCAGCTACCATCCCCCTGGCAGCACAGCAGCAGCAGTGGCAAGGCCGGGAGGCCTTAGGCAGGGATTTAAGGCCACCCAGCTATCATCTCTCCGGTGGTGCGGCGGTGGCAGCAGCAGCAGTGGCAAGGCCAGGAGGACTTGGGTGGGGATTTAAGGCTGCCCAACTACCAACTCCCCAGCAGCACGGCAGCATCAGCAGTGGCAGGGCCGGGAAGCCTTGGGTGAGGACTCTAAGGCCACCCAGCTACCATCTTCCTGGCAGTGCAGCAGCAGCAGCGGCGGCGGCAAAGCCGGGAGGCCTTGGGTGGGGATTTTAGGCTGTCCAGCTACCAACTCCCCAGCGGTGCGGCAGCAGTAGCAGCAGCAAGGCCGGGAGGCATTGGGTGAGGACTTTAAGGCCACCCAGCTAAGTAGAGTCCGAGGGTCAGTAGGAGCATTTGCACCAGCTCCAGAAGCCACATGGGGGTAGTTCTATCTAGCCTCTCCACTCAAAATAGCTGACAGACAGTGTGCCAGTATGTTCAGAGGACCTCCAGCTGCAGTAGTGATGAGGCTGAGAGCCGGGCTGGGTGGGGCCACTTCCTTCTAAACCACCCTGCCCCTCAATCAGCAGGGACAACCACAATAGCAGTGCTGCTGGGATGGTCATATCACTCTATTGACTCCTCCACTGGTTGAGGCCGGGAATGGTTTGGGAGCGGAAATTGGAGTTGTGCAGGGGAAAGGGAGGTATGGTTGGAACAGAGTGAACAGATGTTACAAGAGAAGGCAGGATCACGGTTTAAAAGCTATCCCACCTTCAGTTCACTGTTTCCCAGAATGGTTTGGAGAGTGCACCTACCATTCCACAGAACCTTACTTTGCTCCTCTGCAATGCCAGGTCAGTTAAAAATTAAAGTCATATTATTTATGATCTTCTTTTGGATGAGGATGCCGACCTGGCTTGCTTTACAGAGACCTGGCTGGGAAAGGATAGCGCCATAACCTGGACGCAGGGCCTCCCAGCTGGGTTTTCTGTCAGTGAGCATTTAAGGGGAAGTGGGCAGGGGGGGGTGGAGTGGCTCTGGTTTATAAGAACCACCTGACTCTGACGAGGATACCTGTCCAGAACACAATCCACTTTGAGTGCATGTACCTGAGCCTGAGGGCCAAGGATAATCTGGGGATTATATTAGTATACCAACCACCCCGTTGTTTAGCAGACTCCTTAACAGAGCTGACACAGCTGGTCTCAGAGTTGCTGTAGGAGTCACCCAGACTTTTAGTTCTGGGCAACTTCAACTTCCCACTCGAGACCAGTTTGTTAAATCTAACTGGCACAGCTCGGGAGTTCATGAATTCCATGACAAACATGAGCCTATCCCAATTGCTCGTCGGGCCCACACATTGTGTGGGTCATACCCTCGATGTGGTCTTTGGTATGGAACAAGAATATTAAAACCACCACATTGTCATGGACAGATCATTTCCTGGTCAAGACTGAACTAAGAGCCACTATCCGCCTCACCAGGGGTGGTGGACCCATTAGAATAGTTCATCCTCAAAGTCTAATGGAACCAATGGGATTCCAGAAAGCCTTGGAGGGTTTAATGGTCAGTAACACCGGTGACCCTTCGAAGCTTTGGTTAATATTTGGAACACCATTCTTACCAAGGCTGTCGACACGATCGCTCCCAAGTGTCCTTTCCAACCCGCTTCAAATCAGAAGCCATTGTATACATCAGAGCTTAGTAAAATGAAGCAGGTTGGACAACAACCAGAGCGCTCCTGGTGGAAACCTCACCTCTTATCTGACAAGACTTGTCATAGGAACTTTCTTTGGTCCTATCAAGAGGCAATACATGCAGCACAGAGATCCTTCTGTTCTGCACGTATTGCATCTGCAGAATCCCGTCCAGCAGGGCTGTTTAGGATGGTAGGGGAGCTGACGCAGGTTCCACATGCACAGAACCCATTACTTAACCCAACAACAGCCTGTTGTGATGCGTTTAACAACTTTTTTGCAGATAAAATCTCTCAGATAAGAGCCAACCTAGATGCCAGCGTTTTGACAGAAACAATTGACGAGGTGTCCAGCAACTTCATTAATGAAATTATCCTGGATCAGTTTCAATCTGTGAGTACCGATGATGTGGACAAGCTCCTTGGCAGAGTGAGGAAAATGACCTGCCCTCTTGACCCTTGCCCATCATGGCTGGCCGTCCAAGGGTAGGGATGCATTGACGATGTTCTTTATGGACATCATCAATGCATCCCTCAAGGAAGGTCATATTCCATCTTGTTTGAAGGAAGTGGCTGTTAGGCCGCTTTTGAAAAAATCTTCCCTGGACCCCCTGGATATGAACAACTATAGGCCAGCCACTTTGTTATCATTTTTGAGCAAGGCAATCAAGAGCATGGTTGTTCTTCAACTCCAAGCTGTCTTGGGTGAAACCAATTATCTAGACCCATTTCAAACTGGCTTTAGGATAGGATGTGGAGTTGAGACTGCCATGGTTGCCTTGGCCGATGACCTGCACCTGAGTATCGACAGGGGTAGTGTGACCTTGTTGGTGCTTCTAGACCTCTCAGTGGCTTTTGACACAATAGATCACAGCATCCTCTTGGACCTCCTGAGTGGGTTAGGAATCAGAGGCACTGTGCTCCAGTGGTTCTGTTCCTTCCTCTCAGGCAGGTCCCAGAGGGTGCTGCTCGGGGACAGTGGCTCTGCAAAAAAGGAGCTCACTTGCAGCATCCCTCAAGGTGCCATTCTGTCCCCTATGCTGTTTAACATCTATATGAAGCCACTGGGTGTGATCATTGGAATCATGGGACTCAGTGTTATCAATACGCTGATGACACCCAGATCTATTTCTCCATGTCTCAATCATCTGCCTCGACTCCCGATGGTGTCTCTCCTCTCAATGAATGTCTTAAGGCAGTAATGGGCTGGATGAGGAAAAACAGATTGAGAGTGAATCCAGACAAAATGGAGGTGCTCACAGTAACGGCCCCAAAACCAGGAATCGGGTTGCAACCTCCAGTCCTGGATGGGGTCACACTTTCCATGAAGGACTTTGTTCACAGAATGGGGGTGCTCCTTGACTTTTCACTTCTGATGACTGATCAAGTAAATGTGACAGTCAAAAGTGCCTATTATCATAAACTGTTTAAGGGAACAGGATCAAAAATTTACGGATCAAGATCAGCTGAAAAAGATTGTGTATGACTTTTATGCTCAGCTTTATAGGAAAGGAGAAGAGGTCTCTAAGGAAGACATTATTGAATATTTGGATAAATGTGATGTCTCTACATTTACTGTATCGCAAAAAGAACAGCTGAATAAGAGTATCTCCTGTCAAGAAGTTCTTGAGGCAATCAGTAGGATTAAATCCGGGAAAGCCTCTGGTCCAGACGGCTATCCAGCTGAATTTTATAAGAAATTCGCAAATCAAATAGCCCCAATACTTTGTAATGTAATGAATGAGATTAATCAGGACACTTACCCAACAACCTGGGCTCAGGCTAACATCGTTATAATTCCCAAAGAAGATAAAGATATTCAGGATATTCGGAATTATAGACCCATTTCTCTACTAAATGTAGATTATAAGATCTTTGTTTCAATCTTAGCAGAGAGATTGAAAAATATATTAATGACTTGGGTCCATAAAGATCAATGTGGATTTTTACCACAGAGGCAGATTAAAGATAATATCCGTGTTGTACTTAATATGATTGAAATGTATGAAAAAAGAATAGATAAAAAACTGATTATGACCTTTATCGACTTTGAGAAGGCATTTGATAAAGTAGACTGGGCCTTTCTCTTTCAAGTTCTTGATAGAGTGGAAGCTGGAGAACAGTTTATCCGCTGGATTAAGGCTATATACAACTACCAAGAGGCACAGGTTTTGGTTAATGGCGAAAGAACAGAAAGAATTAGGATACAAAATGGAACCAGACAGGGATGCCCTTTATCCCCTCTTCTGTTCTTAATGGTTATCGAAATACTTAATATTAATATCAGGAAGGACGACGGAATTGCTGGGGTAAAATGTAGAGGCCATGAATTTAAACTTTGTGCTTATGCAGATGACCTTTTGGTCACTACAGTAGACCCGGATAGAAGTATAACTCAACTGTTAAATACTCTTAATGCATTCTGTTCTGTTTCAGGCTTAAAAATTAATAATAACAAAACTGCCATGTTAACTATGAATGTAACTAAAGAGGAAGAAGCTAAACTTAAAGAAATTACTGACTTTCAGATTAGTAAAAAAGTAAAATATTTAGGAATTACTATCACAAAGAAAAATGTGGATCTTTTTAAAAATAATTATGGAAAAATTACTACAGAACTATCTAAAGATCTAAAAGTATGGGATAAATTGCAGTTGTCCTGGATAGGTAGAATTTTGACTATAAAGATGAAAATCTTGCCCAAATTTATGTTCTTTTTTCAGAATCTTCCTATAATTACCAATACAAAACCTTTTAAAATCTGGCATAAGGAACTTTCCAAGTTCCTATGGAGTGGAAAAAGACCCAGGGTGAAGTTTAAACTAATGCAAAATAAGATCCAAAATGGCGGTATGGCCCTTCCTAATCTTCAGGTTTATTACGCAGCTTGTTGTTTAGATTGGATGAGGGAGTGGTTTATGTTAAAAAAATGAAGAGATTTTAGCATTAGAAAGTTATGGTTTAAGGTTCGGATGGCATGGTTACTTATTCTATGAAAAACACAAAGTACATAAAGATTTTAGTAATAATTTCATCCGTAAATCGTTGCTTAATATTTGGCTTAAATATAAGGCTAGAATATGTCCGGAACTCCCCATATGGACCTCAATTCATGAGGCATTCCACCAGAGAGAAGTCATTGCAAAAGGTAGATGGACAACATACGAAGATCTAACAGAAATAAACAAAGCAGATGGTAGTCTTGTCTTTAAAAGACATGAACGTTTGATTGAAGAAGAACTAGCTTGTGGATGGCTTCTGTATCAACAACTTCGAGAAAGGTTTCACAGTGAACAGAAGCTGATTGGAATAAGAGGTCAAAAGAATAGGCTAGATGAAATTGTTTGCCAGGAAAATAAACGTAAAATTGCCGCGTTCTATGAGTACTTACTGAGCTTTGAATTAGAGGAAGATTTAATTACAGAACATATGATTAAATGGTCTCAAGATCTAAATTATAATATTAATCTAGACCAATGGGAAAGAATTTGGTTAAACAGAGCGAAATACACGGTATGTTATGATATGAGAGAGAATCATTTAAAGATGCAATATAGGTGGCATCTGACACCTGCCAAAATTGGCAAAATATATAAAGGTGTCTCTGACAAATGCTGGCGCTGTAAAAAAGAGACAGGCACTTACATACACATGTGGTGGCGTTGTAAAAAATCCCAAAAATTTTGGATAAAAATTCATTGTGTCATTGAAAAGATTTTACAGACAAAATTAGATTTAGATCCTAAGCTATATTTACTTAGTTTATGTATAGATCAAGAATTAGAATATAAATACGGGAAGCTGATCTTTTATATGACAACTTGTGCTAGACAGGTGTTTGCCAGATCTTGGAAATCAGCCGATGTTCCAGCTATAGAATGTTGGCTCCACAAACTCTTGGAAGTGGCGCAATTGGAGGAACTTACTTGCTCCTTGAGAGGACACAATTTAGAAAAAAACGAGAGGGTATGGAAACCTCTACGGGATCACTTGGAGGGATTATATAAGTATAAAGATGAGTAGATCTTTAATAATTTTGTTTTATCGGTTGAGAAGCTATAGGAATTACTTGAGTTGTGGAATTCAAGCTGAATTTAAGCTCTTTAATCTTTATTTTTGACTTATGTATTGATTATAAACTTGTGAGTAGATGTTCTTGAATGTGATATATACTGATTCTCTGTAAATATAATGATCTATAGCTTCAGAGTATATCTAGGAAGGCTTATTTGAGATTGAATAAGATCTGGGACCGAGTTCAGGAAGTGATATTGTGTTGGTGTTTATGTGTGTGTGTTTTTTTCCTCTTCGATGTTTATTTGTTGGTTTGTTTAGTTGTTTGTTTGTTTGTTTTGGATATGTTGTAGTTTATGTTTGTATGATATGCTTTTTAATGAATAAAGATTATTTTAAAAAAAAAGTGCCTATTATCAGCTTCGGTTGATATGCCAACTGCTTTCTTTCCTGGAAGTATGGGACCTTGAGACTGTGGTGCACGCACTGGTAATCCCCTGTCTGGATTTCTGTAATGCACAAAATATGGCAACCAGAGTGATCTCGGGAACATCTAGGAGAGGCCACATAACTCCAGTATTAAAGTCCCTCCACTGGCTGCCTATTAGTTTCCAGGCCCAGTATAAGGTGTTGCTTATGATATTTAAAGCCCTAAATGGCTTGGGTCCAACCTATCTTTGGGACCGCCTCCTCCGATACAATCTTCCCCGTGCACTCTGGTCCTCTGGGAGGAATTTGCTCCAGCCATTAAAATCTAGACTGTCTGCAACCTCCCAGAGGGCATTCTCGGTAATCACCCCCAGATTATGGAATGGCCTGCTGGACAAGATCCATCAGATTATGAGCCTAAACAGCTTTAAAAAGGCTGTGAAGACAGATCTCTTTCAGCAGACCTTTCCTGATTAGATCCCCGGCCTCAGGAGTTGCGCCTCTCTACCTCTTTCAGTTTTTGGCTTGCCCACTGCTCTTGTTTGTCTGTAGTCACTTCAATTACCTTAATTCTTCCTGAGACTTTATGTTATGATTTTTAAGGATGTGCAATTTAATATTTTTTTAATGGGAGAGGGTAGAGTTTGGGGGGGGGTTAGTCTGTATTCTTGGTGTAATTTTAACTGTTGTAAGCCACCCCGATTATTTTAACAAAGGGGTGGGGTATAAATAAATATTATTATTATTATTATTATTATTATTATTAGGCCAGACTGGTAGTCAGAGGTTTCTCTCAGCAGCGATGTGAGAGTTTTGACAAGACTTTCTTCCCAACAGCGAAGCCAAAGAGCCTCAGGTTGGTACTAGCTTTGGCTGCCAGAAAGGGTCAAGTAGTAAGGCACTTCAACTTCAAAACAGCCTATCTGAATGCACAGTTAGACAAGGAAGTGTATATGGAACAAGCACCAGGTTTCAATGATGCCAAGGAGGGCAAGGTCTACAGGCTCAGGAAAGCCCTTTATGGGCTTAAGCAGAGTGCTGGAACCTCTGTATCCATGAGGAGTTGGTGAGGCTGGGATACAAGCGCAGCATTGCATATGCTTATGTGTACAGGAAAGGAGGGGTCACACTAGTAATCTATGTAGATGACCTGTGTGTGGCTGCTCAGACTGAGCAGGAGGTGAAGGCTGTGCAGGTGGAGCTGGCAAAGAAGTTTGTATTGAAGGACTTAGGGAACCTCAAGGCCTACCTAGGAATGCAACTTCCCAGAGGGCCTACCTACAGGTGATCGTAAGATCCTCTTAAGCCAGATGAAAAATATAGATAGGCTGGTGGAAGAGTGTGGCTTGGAGAATACAAAGGTGGTAAAGAGCCCAATAACCCCAGGATTTGCAAGCAGTGAGTCTGACAAGGTTTTTGAGCACCCAGATGTGTATAGGTCTGTGATTGGCAGTCTGATGTTTGTAGCCAACAACACCAGGCCAGACATCTCATTCGCTGTGGGTGTTCTGAGCAGGAGGGTAAGCAGTCCAAAGGTGGAGGACTGGACAGCAGTCAAGAGGTTGCTCAGATACCTAAAAGGCAACAAGGAAAGGAAGCTGGTGCTGCAGGGATCTGAACCTCAGCTGGAGTGCTTTGTGGATAGCTCCTTTGCCTCAGAGCTACATGATAGGAAGTCAGTGACTAGCTTGCTTATCAAGTATGCAGGCAGCCCTGTAGTGTGAAGGAGTAGGAAGCAGAGCTGTGTGGCACTGAGCACTTCAGAAGCAGAGTTTGCTGTGCTGTCAGAGATGGCAGGAGAAGTGCAGTAGGTGAGGCAGCTGTTGGTGGACCTAGGTGAGGAGTGCACAGACCTGACAGTTGTGCATGAGGATTCACAGGCTTGCATTGCCATGGCAGAGGCTTAGAATCTCAGGAACAGGACAAAATATATTGGTGTTAGGTACCAGAACATGAGGGAGTTAGTCCAGAACAGTGTTCTGTGTCTGTCCTACATCAGTTTGGAGGACAATGTGGCAGACACGTTCACGAAAGCCCTCCAGGTAGGGAGACATGAGCAAATGTCAGTGCAGTTGGGCATGGTATTGGGAGCAGAAGCTCAAAGCCTGAGGTCTTGAGAGGATGGAAGATCTAGCCTGAGGACATGAGCAGAGTGGCAGAAGATCTGGGCCAGAGTACGGAAGCATTGGACAAGATATGTGCCTGGAGTGATTGACAGGTTTCCTGGGAGTGTGTCTATATCAACAAAGCTACTGCTGGGGAAAACAGAATGATATTCTGGGTCTGGGACACATGGGTCAGGTAGACAGTGTGGCAGACGGGATACCAGGGCACTGGTCACTGGTGGAAGGACATTGGAAGATGTCAGGCTGGTGGGATATGGCACAGGGAAACAGGGAAGGTCCATAGACACACATACTCCATGAGAAACAAACCAAGATTTGTGCACAAATTGGACATTGTGGAGGGGATTGTGGAGACAGTGTCCCAAGGAAAATGTCCAATGTGATATAATACATAAGTGACCAGGTATGAAAGGGTCACTGACAGCCATAATGGCTCAGCACTTTCCACCAGGTGCTGTGTCATAGGAAGTGACATCGGCTGATAGTCACAAGGTGCTGGAAAGCACCGAAATGGCTGCAAAGTCACCATGGATGAGTGACAGGTGTCCAGAGGAAGAGGCAGGGCCAGAAGGCCACATGGAACCCTGGGTATATAAGGGAGTTGCCTCTGGACACATGGGTTGGTTGTTGGTAGTGTGGGTTGTTGATGTCATTGAGAGTTGTTGCTGTGGATCGTGTATATAGCCTTGTACATAGAGGAACCAAGATTAAAGCCTCATCTGAGAGACGTCTGTCTGTAGAGTCTTTTTACTCTTTCTGGAAGGGGAGAGGTACTCCTTTAGCTCACAAGCTACTGCCTGCATCTGAGAAGGTGATGACACTGGTGCTGCACATTGACATGGATCATCACACGCTGCATAGCCACGCTAACAGCCGCGGCCCCTATCCTCTCTTTTGCCACCCTGAAAAGAGCGGCAAAATGTCACTCCTTTTAGGGACAGCAAAGGGCCACCCTAAGAGCCGGCACTGTGGCTCTTCAGTGCCCTTTTGGCACAGCATGTTTGAACGTTGCACTGGAAGGACGTCCTGATGCCATGTGCTGTGTGTAATGGCGTGTGGCATCAGGACAGCATTGACTAGGGGTTGGGGAGGATAGCGTGCGGCTGCCCTGCCACAGCTCTACCTCCTGGCTGCCCCTTTGGGCTGGTCTGCAGAGGCCAATGTCCAAGCCAAATATGTACTGTGTTGTAAGGAAAAGAGAACCTAACACCATCCAGGTGCAGCTACAGTTCAAAAAACAAAGTTTCACCACTCAAGAGCAATTTTCACTTGGTGGTCAAAGGCCTTGTCTACACTTGCCAGGATACCCCAAGGTCATTCTGGAGTATCCTGGCCTTGGAGCTGCCTTGATCTTTCCTTGTTACCTGGCCTTCCATTTCCACACATTGGCAGTTGTCTGCATGACCGTCCTGCTGAGCAATTCAGTGCATCTGCTCCTCCATGGGTCACTCATTTCTGAGGTCAGAATGAGATGCCCAGCTATGATCACATGGATGGGTGCCTCATTCTGACTCCAAAGTGAACAGCTGGCAACAGTAGCAGATGTGCTGGACAGTTAAGGCAGCTCCCACACACACACACACGGAAATGGATGGCTCTGAATCTTCCTGGAAGATTCTGAGTAAGATGTATGTGTTTTTTAAAATCATTTTAAGGTTCGTATACCCCATTCTGGTGGTGAATGTGTGAGATGTTTTCCTGACTGCTCACACCAGAATTAGGGTTTGGGCCATGCATTGTCTGAACAGGCTGATGCTAGAACAGGGGGAGGAAATGCCTTTTGGCCTGTGCAGACAAGGCCACAGTTTCTTAAGTTAAATCTGGAACTTTCTGTAGATAGGTCTCCAACAGCAGGGTTTACATGGGCATGATGCATCTAGAATTTTTTTTTATTATTTTCCACAATATGAACAACTAGGTAGTTAGTAAAACCAGGAACAGACCATCATAGGTGGCTCTAGGAATTTGTTCTGGAACTGCTTGACCCATACATAATCTTCTGGCTTCAATGGGTGAAGCTGGTCCTCAATGGGCACATTGATATCAAGGGCTGTAATATGACACTTCTGTAAAGACAAAAACTGGAAAACACTAATTCGAACTCCTTCCCAATAGTGAAGCATTGACATGAGACAAGGGGCGACCTTTGAGATAGTCTACCATCTCAAAGGAATGCAGGCCAGTTCTTTTATAAAGTCAAGTTCACAAATGAAATAAAACCAAAATGCAATATCTGAGGCCACCTGAAACTTATCTCCTGACAACATTTAGCTAACCTAGCATTCAGGTCTCAGTTGATATGTTCCACCTTATCTGAAGACTTAGGGTGATGGGGTGTATTAAAAGAGTGTGAAATGTCCAGACCCTTTTCTACATACTTGAGAACCTCCCCCAGAAAGGAAGGGCTTCTATCAGAGCCAAAGGATACAGATCTGCCAATACAAGGCACAAATTTCTTAAGAAGAACTTTTGCAATTGTTTAGCAGTACAGTTAGCAATCAGGAGAGCTTCTACTGAAGGGGTGAGATGAGATAGCAAAATCAATAGGTTGCACTTTCCCTTAATCTTAGGGAGATCCACACATTTCATCTGCAGTGTTGAAAAAGCACTGAAAGTGGTGGCTGACCACCCCAAAAGGAACCAATTTCCTGAGCTGGTCTATTCCTTTGGCATGCACTTTCAGTATTGAATGACAGATAGATTAGATTCCTGAGGCATGCCAGTATTGAGTCAAAAGCTGAACAAAAGTTTCTGTGCCATAATTAATGACTGCCTTTGCTGGTACTGTTCTGTCTCATGTGAAAGTTCAATTGCACTGTTATGGCAATTTGGGGGTAGTTAGAGGATGGTAACTGGGCATGCTGTGGGGTAGGAAAATGTCAGTCTGCCTCCAATCATGATGGGAGAAGGAAAAGAGAAGGCCATTTTAATTTCTTTCCTTTGACAAAATAAGTGAGAAACTTATTTTAAAAAATTATCTCCAGAAAAAAAATCAAATCATCACTCCTCCCACCCTGGGGCTTCTTAGAGAATGCAAAAGTGTCCCCCCACCTCACCTCCTCTTTCAGTCTTGCTGCACTATAATGCTATGGTGTTATTTCTCTATCTCATTCTCAAACACACACACACAGAGTCTCAAATATGCCAGGAAATATAAGTAGAAAAGAGTCTTACTGTTTTAAAAAATATTTATTTCATAAATCTATTATGATCATGATAGCACAGATTTCCCAGACATTACAAATCAATGACATGTGACAGCATCAGGAAAGATCAGACAGATTGATTTTTATCTTCTGGCTTTTTTTTAGCTTAAGTTTAAAGTCTGCTTTTCCCACTACAAGGAAAAACATCCCATTTGTTGATGATCAGAAGCACTGCTACCACCAGCACAGCCTCTTGCCTCACAGAAATATGCAATCTCACTACTGCAGAAAGGTAGTGCCATTGGAGGAAAGACTAGATATAACAGCTGTCAAAGAAAGAATATGACTGCTAAATGAGTTCAGCATCAGATACCACTTAACTAAGGTCCAAAACACACTGCAGAAATAATCCATCTTGAGATAACTTTAACTGCCCTGGCTCAGTGCTAGGGAATTCTGGAAAATGTAGTTTTGTGAGACATTTAGCCCTCTCTGTCAGACATCGCTGGTGTCACAATAAACTACAATTCCCAGGATTCCCTAGCACTGCACCAGGACAGTTAAGTAGTCTCAAACTGGATTATTTCTGCAGTATGTTTTTCACCTACCTCTTCCACTTAGAACAAAACTAGATTATTCATTTAGCATGTTTTTAGAACAGGTGCTCTCTCAAATGGTGGAGGATGTTGGTTTGTCACAAAACATTATTTTCCTCATTTTTGTATCTTATATTTAGCATAGTTTGTTCTGAGACTGGTCATTGAAGGTAAAATGTGAATGCACATTGACACAGAATTGGCTTTTGCAGTGAAGTTCTTTTCAAAACATGATGTTGGTGCATGCACATTTTGCCATCACACTGGTTTCTTTCTTATAGATGAAATGTTGAAGAGGTTTTGTAGTAGATAAACAGGAACAGAGACCCTCAGATATTCAGGAAAGTAGAGTTTATTTTACATTGATGGGCTCTCAAACAGGTTTGTCCTGTGACCGGAGAGCCCCTACCTCATCTAATCAACATCATTATATACCATCTTACACAGCTAGTTTATAATTATATTAACACATGCATAATTCAACATTTTCACTGGTTACAAGATATAATTCCAAACCCCTCCTTTCCTGATTACGTTACACTTCTACTTGTCATGCATGAACTATCCTGGCATCTCTTCCTTTACTTTTACTCCCAGTTCATACCATCAATGTTATCTCTTTAGCTGTGAAACAGTCTGCCTGCCTTCAAGGTCGAAAAACAACATTCCTTGCTATCTTTTCCAGTGAAGTCAAAACTGGAAGCCTTTTACAAACTGCCTTGCAAATGCACATTTTTAAACATAGAAAATGAGACCCCCAAGGGTCATCCAATCCAGTCCCGAATTAGCCATGAGCTTTGTAGTTTCTTTTATATTATTTCATCTCCTATAGTTTGCTGCTCTTGAAGCTGCTATAATTTTCCATTTTTCCTTGCTGCAGTTTTTACTGTTGCTGTTTGTGTGCTTTGGGGTGTGAAAAGGTGTCATGGCCAGACTGGGGTGAGGGATCTGGGAGCTGAAGTCTAAAAAATTAACTTTTCCAAGTGTTGGTCAAGGCTGTGGCCAAAGGCAGAAGGCAGATGCCTGCAAACCTCTACATATACACTCTTTTGAAACTTAAATCCCAGTTTCCCCTGGGATGTATCACTCCTTGCCTGCAACTGCTTACTGCCTCCACTGAAAAGTGAAATTCCACCCTTGCAGCTCAGAGAAGCATTTGGAACCTGAAAGAGATCCCACAGCACTATACATGCCCTCTCCTGGATAGAACAATTGACTTCCCCAGCTATTGAACTCAGCAGTCTCCAGAATGTAGATTCCCTTGGTAGGGGACTTTGCAGCTTCTAATTTTATTCCCTAACTTTTCTGCTTTTTCCCCTTCCCTTTTTTTGTATGTTTGACTTTGCAGTCTTAAGTGAGCACACACAAGTCTTCCTCCCCCAAACAAAATAATCAACCCAGACTTTATAATATTTTATTGAAAGGAAAAGAATAATTTTGGTATGAATTTTCTGTATACAAATACAGAAGGCAAAAAGATTCCTTTGTCTCACCATTTTCTTTGAAATTTCATAGGTTGCTTTCTGTTTCCTTCCTTTGTGCACCACTATGGTTTGAAACCATTGTAAGCATTATATAACAATCTTGGCTTATGGATAAACACAATTAGTGATATAAATTTCTCTCTTTATTCTCTCTGTCCCTGAAGGAAGCAGGAAATTTTATTACTCTTCTTGCTCCTCTGTGGAGAGCAAGCTTGGTCACGCCTCACAGAGAAGCGAGCCATTTCTGATAAATTCCCAAAAAATGAGAGCTGTAAAGAGAAACACTTCCTTAGAAGCACAGGCAGTTTTGTCAATCAATGCCCATCAAACATTCAGAATTAATAAACAAAGTCCCAAGACTAGTTCTGCCAACCCACTTGGGTGGGAGAAGGGAGTATAGTAGTAACATTTTTCTCTACCCCACTTCAAATTGTTCTTTTTGTTTTACTAGCAGCATCCCTCTCCCAAAAAAGTTCAAACTCTTTCTCTATGTCCAGTCTATCCCAAAAACAGACTCTAATGCAATGGGGATGGCAAAGGGGAGAAGGGAACCTACTAAAACTGTTAACATACCTTTAGCCTAATCTGGATATTCATGCACATGCCAGCATGCTGTAGATGAAAAAGAAAAATCATTGTGGCTGTCTTAACTTTTGGGCTTATTTATAAAGAACTCTGCTGGATCAGACTAGAGGCTAGAGGCCTATGTAAGCATGTTGTTCCTCACAGAAACTAATCACAAGGTCATAAAAAGTCCATGACCAGGCATATGAGTAGCAGCTGGTGTGCAGAATGCAACACAGTGCCATCATTGCTGGTAGTCAAATCATTAATAGCCTTATCTTCTATGAATCTAACTACTTCCCTTTTAAATCCCTCTATACCACTGAACATCATCATATCCTCCGGAAATGACTTCCATTGTTGGACTTGCACTTTATAAAAAAGTAGTTCCTTTCTTGTGACCTCCCACCATTCAATGTAACTGGATGATGCCAGGTTTTACAACATGAATAATATTATACAGCTCTGTCTGCTTATTTTACATTATCTCTAACCTAAATAAGCCCAAAGGTTGTAATCTTTCCTCGTAAGGAAGTTTGATAGTTCCTTAACTACTCAGGCTTTTCTTTTTTTCTACTTCTTCCAAATCTGTGGTGACCTTTCTGAAGTGCCATGACCAGTACTGTGCACAGCATTCCAAGTGTGGCTGTCTCATATGGTTTGATAAGGACATTAAAATACTGACAATTTTATTATTTGATCCCCTTCCTAATCATTCTGAACATAGAATCTGCCATTGTCACAGCTGCTGCACAGTGGGCTGACATTTTCCTTGACCTATCAACCATGATCCTTTCCTGGACAGTCATTGTTAGCTCAGACCCCAAGTGTGTGCATATGAAGGCAGGGTTATTTGCTGCAGCATTTATCATTTTGCATTTATTTGCACTGAATTAGATTCATTCCCCCCTCCCTTGTGAATTTGTTCATTCATAATGTTTGGTGATACACTTTTGAGCTGGTCACAATCCCTTTCTGTCTTTACTATGCAAAATCTCTTGATGTCATCTGCAAACTTGTTCATCTCACTCCCCCTCTCAACTATACATAAAATATGAAAAGGTTTAAAACACCAATCCCAATACAGATAATTGGGGAATCCCTATGATGTGACAACTCTCCATTTATCCTTGCTCTCTGCTGCCTCATCCTTGATCTGTTAAATGTCAGTCTCCTCACAAGCTGCCATCCTTTTTATTTGAGTTTCCTGTCTTTTTAGATTGAAGCATGAGGACAAGGAACTTTCATATTAACAATTGTAAGCCACTCATGTAAAATGCAATGTATATCATCATCATCATCATCATCATCATCATCATCATCATCATCATCATCGGAGATCTAGTGTGGTGTAGTGGTTTGAGTGCTGGACTAGGACTCTGGAGAACAGGGTTAAAATCAGCATTCAGACATCGAAACCTACTTGGTGACTTTGGGTAAGTCACACTTTCTCAGCCTCAGAGGAAAGCAAAGTCAAACCCTCTCTGAATAAATCTTTCCAACAAAGCCCCATGATAGTTTCACCTTAGGGTCAACATAAGTCAGTAATGACATGAAACCACACAACAATAATAACATGAGTCCCTTTATTCCATTAGTAATGAATTTATTACACTTTAGTAAAGAACCTGTCAAAATCATTTTGAAAGTTCAAGGACACAATAGCCTAAAATCTATTATTAGTACCTACTAGATAACACCTTACCAGAGTCCCTACTAGGCCACAGCTATTGAATCAATGGGATTTACCTATATGTAACCCATCATTCAACAGTTTATTCAATGAGTCTATTTTAGCTGCATCACTTCCTATGCACTTGCTGACACTCTCAAGAATCTCAAAAAACATTAGTTAAACAAGACAGAGGGCTGTTGCAGACCAGCCCAAAGGGCCAGCCCCAACCCCACCTCGACACCATCTCAACACCACATGGCCATACGCATGGCATGCAGCATCAGGACGCCCTTCCAGTGCAGCGTGCCCTGATTCGCCACTCCCTGGGGCAGCTCTCTGCCGCCCAAAACAGGCCATCTACATCAGCCCTTAGTTTTGTTCCCCCAAAAACACATGTTAACTCTTGTTCAGTAAGATTTAACTTTCTGTATCAGGTGGAGCTACTCTTGCATTGAACCATTCCCAATTTCCTGGATGCTGCGTAGGTGCTGCTTCAGTTTTGCAGCCATTACCCAGGTTCCTACTGCCATAGAGGTTTCCACTTGGTGTTGGTGAGCCTCCCTGGAGAGCAGGCGGTAGCTTTAAAAGCCGCCCAGTTTCCATCTTCTCCAGGGGCAGGGCAGCCTAGGAGGACAAGCGGAGGACATGTATCCCGCCCAACACCTTCCCTCCCATCAGCTGTGTTGGTGAGCCTCCCTGGAGAGCGGGCGGTAGCTTTAAAAGCCGCCCAGTTTCCATCTTCTCCAGGGGCAGGGCAGCCTAGGAGGACAAGCGGAGGACGTGTATCCCGCCCAACACCTTCCCTCCCATCAGCTGTGTTGGTGAGCCTCCCTGGAGAGCGGGCGGTAGCTTTAAAAGCCGCCCAGTTTCCATCTTCTCCAGGGGCAGGGCAGCCTAGGAGGACAAGCGGAGGATGTGTATCCCGCCCAACACCTTCCCTCCCATCAGCTGTGTTGGTGAGCCTCCCTGGAGAGCGGGCAGTAGCTTTAAAAGCCGCCCAGTTTCCATCTTCTCCAGGGGCAGGGCAGTTTCCACCTTCCACCAGCACCATGTGATGAGCAACGGTGTCCTATGACTTCGGAGGACTGTTTTTGTCAGCTTGCAGCCCTCGGAGGCCTACAATGGCAGGAATTATGTATTTTAAACTGTATATTTTTAGTTAGTCTTAATTTAAGTCTTAATTTAAGTCTTAATTTAATTTGTTAGTATGTTTTGGGGGGATGGATGGGTGGGAGATGGAGAGATGGGACTTCATTGTAATTTATTTTGATGTTCGGGGTGACTGTTTGGGCTGGAGAAGGGCAGAACTGTTCACAGTACTATCTGTCAGGATATAACCTTGCACAACATTCCAAACACTAAGCATAATTTTCAATTAAGGTAAAGGTATTTCCCATTGACAAGGTTGTCAAATCGTGTCCAACCATAGGGGGCAGTGCTCATCTCCATTACTAAGCCAAAGAGCCAGGGTTGTCAGAGACTATTCTGTGATCATGTGGCCAGCATGATTGCACAGAATGTTGTTTGCCTTCCCACTGAGAAGTGATACCTATTTATCTACTTGCATTTGCATGCTTTCAAACTGCTAGGTTGACAGAAGCTGGGACTAGTGACAGGAGCTCACCCCATTATGCAGCACACAGGCCTCAAACTGCCAACCTGCCAATCTTACAATCAATAGAGCCAGTGTCTTAACCATTCAGCCACTACATCCCTAATCTCCAATTACATGAGCATATGTCACCAAGATGATTCTGGCCTAAATGTCCAGATAGTTATCCATATGATGACATCTGTATGCCCCACACTAAAATGTTAAAAGGATTGCAAGGCTCAGAATCTAGAGGATAAAGGAAAGTAAAGATTTCTCTTTCCACTGTTGTTAAGGGTTTTTGTCATAAGCAGGGTGGCTAAATCAGAGAATCTATTGCCTCTGAGTATCCAATAATTTCCCCTGATCATTACTTAAATTCCAAAAGTGAGTCAGGTTTTAGGAAACAAAATAAAATCCCTCTTCATTTGTACATTTTAATCATTGAATTAATAATAAACTGATATAGCTAATAATTGGCTCCCCAAGACTATACAAATTATTTGTTTAAAGGAACCATGAGGTGAATTAAAATGCAAAAATTAGTTGAATCACTAAAGATTTTACTGAAGAGGCATTGTTAATCTAGTATACACAAAATGTGTTTTTATTGGTCATATCACAGCTTTAGAACTATAGATACAGCTAGTACTTTTGCTTAGACAAAAGTAAACAATCCAGTGATTCATTCATTCCTAAGAATACATAAATTATGTTTATTCATATTTGGGAAATAACTTATAAAGAAATAGTATAGGTTTTCTTCTGTGGACCAATTTTATCAGACTTTCCAAAAATGGATGCACTGCTGACTATCTTTTATGTTGATTTGTTGCTTAGGTCTGAGAATGTGAACTGCTCTTTTAAGTACCCAAGAAATCAATAAGCTATTGAAATGATGATTGCTTTAAGGTCTATTTGGAGTCCTGAAACAGGTTTTACATTGCTTCTGTTATTGCTTCCTGAAAATGACTCAGGCCTCCCAAACAGCCTTTGAATTAAAAAAAAAAAGAATATGTGCTAGTACTTTCCAGATTTCTTCTTCTTTTCTCCAATATCTAAAGGTGTAAAAACTGAATGCATGGTTTTGTCACTGAAACTTTCATTTGAATGAATGGGTTTATGCATTTTTAAAAAAGATAATAAATTGGGCAAACTGTCTAGGTTAATTCTCATTCCATATGAAGAAAATGGCCAGTTCAGAGCAAGAAAGGCTAGAAAATAATTTGGAAGCACATACTGTGGTTTCTGAATGAATATAAATTTAGTTGGTTTTATTTGTATACAAAATTCACAAAATTCTTCATTTTTTGAGAAACAAAAGATTGTTTAAAAAATGAATGTGGAAGAAACTGAAAGTGTCAGATTCGTTCATTTAGTGTCAAATTCATTCATGATGGGGTGAGCTCCTATCACTGATCCCAACTTCTACCAACCTAGCAGTTCAAGTAGATAAATAGGTACCACTTTGGTGGGAAGGCAAACAGCGTTCTGTGCAATCATGCTGGCCACATGATCTCTCACAACGCTGGCTCTTCAGCTTAGTTACAGAGCACCACCCCCTATGGTCAGACATGACTTGACAGCCTTGTCAATGGGGAATACTTTTACTCATTCATCTCTTTCATGCTTAATCAAGTTTGAAGCCTCAAAAATCAACTGTGTGTATGCTACATTAGGATTGCCATTGCCATTGCCACATCTTTTTTGTGTGAGAGAGAATTCTTCTGTTTAGACATCTATATGGTAGGAAGGTACAATATAGCTCTCTCCACACTATGAAAAGATGCACCAGTTGAATTTGGTCAGTACAAATTAGGGAGAACTCATTTTTACTTGTTTTTGAAGTTACTAAAATCTGCAAATGAGGTTTAAAAAATAGAATGTGGTTTGTTCCATGGCTTTTACTGTAAAACCTAAGCAGGTCCAACAATGTAAATTGCTCATATGGGCAAACCATGTGGGAAATTGATTCAGAACTGAGGGAGTTCGTGGAGGAACAATGTTGTATCATTAATAAAAACATAAGCCACTAAGACCTTTAATTTAACATGTGAGGGGAAAAGATGACTCAACTGAAGTGCCTGCCCAAGTAAAGCCCATCCCAGTTTATTTCTTCACCCAGTGAAGCAAATCTTTGCCAAGCAATCATTATTATAATTAAACACATTTTCATACAGATGCACTTTGTATCCAGAGGCACAATGAAAGCAATAAGTTTAACAATGCATACATTTACCAAAAAAGACTCATTGTTAAGACAGTTCATACTTAATATTTTCTTTTTATTCCCTGATACAGTGATGCGTCACAACCAAAATGGCCTCTGAAATACACAAATGCACTTTAACCCCCAGGTTAAAATTTACCCAAATTAATTTAAAATTGCCACATAGCAATGGATTCTCTAAACCTTTAGCAAATTACTCTCTTCTTCTTTCCCCACTAATCCCCCAATCCCAGTTATCTCTCTTCCTACACCTTTGTCAACTTTTATCTTCTTTCTCTTTTGGTTTGCTTGGTAAGTTGACTATCATTTTGTCTTTCTCTAACCCCTCCATGTATCGCTTGATTCTCTACCACTCAAGACTCCCAGTTGCCATCTTGCACACTATTATGTCTTAACTGGATTACATATTCAAACTATACCTCTTCAAGCTATACCTCTATTTCATCCCCTGTTCTTAGTTTAAAGAGGGGAGGTGCCTTGACTTGGACTCCCTCCCCAACTACAAGGGATGAGAGGAATGTTGCTTTTTTTAAAAAAAAATGAAAAATATTTTTAAAAATATTTCTTGTTGAGACACTCTTGCCAGAAACCTTGATAATAAACAAATCTCAGAAATCTCAAAGATGCGAGAATTAGATGTTACAATGAGTGATTTAATATAAAAACACCTTTTTGTGGGTCCCTGCCATGGTCCTGGACTGGGAGAAGCCCAATCACTATGGACCCAAAGCGAGCACATCACATAGGCACCTGAATCCAGCCCAAATCCAGCCAGATTCTGCACCAAAAAGCAGTGGATAAGATCCACTTCTTTTTGGGGCAAAGAAAAGCCACCCCTTCTCCCAAAGAAAAGACTACAAACTTTTCCTCCCAAGAAGTTGGCTCTGGGAGAAAGTGGTGTCTAAACGACATGCCCCCAAGTAGGAGAGAAATCAGCCAGCATGTAATCACCAGTCTTGCTTCTCTCCTGCTTGGGGGCATGGCGCATCTAAATGCCACACTCCCAATTCATCTCCAAGCAGGACTAAGCCAGCCATCTGTTTCAGCCCTAACTCTGCTAAGCATAGGCTCTCCAACAAATTCCTGATGCATCTTGTATATAATTTCCTGTTTTAAAAGATAGAGTATGATCCAAAACACACTGCAAAAACAATCCAGTTTGAAATTGCTTTAACTGCCATGTCTCAATGCTAGGGAATTATGAGAACTGTAGTTTTGTGAGATATTTAGGGAGACTTCAGACAGGCTGCTCTCGGCCACCCTGAGAAGCAGCGGATCGGGGCCATGGCAACCCCACGCCGTGGCCCCAATCCTCCCTTTTGCCACCTCAAAAAGAGTGGCAAAAAGCCACCCTAAGAGCCAGTGCACAGCTCTTCAGCACTCTTTTCAGTGCAGCATGTCAGAACACTGCACTGGAAGGGTGTCCTGATGGCACGCAGTGTCAGGATAGTGTTGGCGTGGGGTTGGGGTTGCTGGCATGTGGCTGCCCCATCCCAACTCTGCCTCCAGGCCAGCCCTTTAGGCCAGTCTGCAGAGGCCCTCAGCCTTCTCTGTCAGAGAGCTCTGGTGCCCAAACTGCAATTCCCAAGGTTCCCTAGCATTGAGGCAAGGCAATTAAAGCAGTCTTGAACTGGTTTATTTCTGCAGTATTTTGAACTGAAGGCAATCCTGAAGTTGATCCTAACCAATAGGGAATAGTTGCTCACTGGAATCAATGTAGTCAGTACTTTAAGGAGAAATGACCATGTAATGCTAGAATATGCAATTAGAGGATAGGGCAAAGAAGAATATAGTCAAACATAATTCTTGGACTTCAGGAGATCTGATTTTAACAAGTTCAGGGAAATACTGGATGGAATCCCATGGCTAAACATGCTCTAAGTTAAATACATCCAGCAACAATGGCAGTTCTTGAAGAAGGAGTTGCAAAAAGTACAATCACAAATAATCTGAGGGAAGTTTTTAAAAAGGGGGGGGGATCTGAAAAAGCCAATGCACAGGAAATTCAAGAAGAAAAAGAAAAAATGAGTATAATAAAGAATGAAAGGAAGGATCAATAACCAAGGAAGAGTACAGATGTGTAGTCCAGATTTCCAGGAATAGCATAATAAAGAAAGCCAAAATTCAGAATGAGCTGACGGACTATGCAAGTAAGAAGGAACTAAGAGACTGTATAGACAGCCCCTAAGGGGCAGCTCTGTGCCGGTTCTGGAAGCAATGGATCGGGGCCACAGCAACCACACACTGCGGTCCTGTTCTGGCTTTTTGCCACTCCAAAAAGAGCTGGCAAATGATGCTCCTTTTGGGAGTGGCAAAAAGCTGCCTTTACAGCCGCCACTGCGGCTCTTCTGCGCCCCTTTGGTGCAGCGTGTCTACACCCTGAAGCCATGCCTTTTGCCACTCTTTTTGGGGTTGCAAAAGGGACAATCGGGGCCGTGGTGTGGGGTAGCCGTGGCCCCAATCCACCACTTCCTGGGGCAGCCCAGAGCCACCACTCTGCACCCCACCTTACTATCCAGAGTATATGAGTCTTTCTTTGATCTGCCTAGATAGAAACCATTGCATCTTATATCCATCTTCCAGCATTTCTTCATTGTTCTTCAATCTGTAACTACCTTCTGATTGCTTTAATAGGATATCCGAGTATCATAGCCAAGATCCTTCCATGATTTTCTCTGTTGTGTGAAAGGCTTTGATAGGAGATGCCCATAGGAGGATATTTCTGTTTATATACCACTTATATTTCTCCCACACTGTGTAATGAGCCTTTCTTAATACATGGTTACCAAACTCGCAATTGATCTCTTTGTTGTAGAACAGATATGCATGTCAATCAAAATGATTATTGATAGCCTCTAGTTGTAAAAGTCTTCCATTCCTTAATAACATCCATTCTCTTAACCATTCCAGGCTCACACACTACAATACAATTTCAGGTTTGGTATTCCCAGTCCTCCTCTAAAAACCTCATCGTGAAGTAATTTCATTTAGATTTGTGGCTTCCTTTCTAGCCAAATAAAGTTTGCAATGTCTTTTTCCCACTCTCTAAATGGTTTTTCATTCGATAGAACTGGAATACTTTGAGAAAAAGAAAAAGTATCTTTGGTAGCACAGACATTTTTACCATTGCCAACCTTCCCATCAGTTGTAACTTGATACTTTTCCATCTTTCTTTATCTGTTTTAATTTCTTTCCATATAGTTATTTTTAAATAGGTCTGTTGCTTTTTGTTGTTAGTTATTTTGTTGTTATTCATAGTTATTTAACCATCTTTTCAATCTTGAATTTGGAGATTATATTCAACTCCTCTCATTTCTTTTCTGTCAGGTTCATTGTTAATATTTTAGGGGTTTTTGTTTATACGAAAACCAGAGATTTGGCTGAATTCTGCTAGTTTTTTAATCAGAGGTTGAATGTTTTGTATTGCTGTGAAAGTGACTCTCAGTCACTTTGCTGCTTTTCCTCAGATGGCAGCCCTATGTGGTTTTTATCTTGCCACTGCCACCAATTTGTCAGAACCACTTACCTTTTGAAAACTATTTTTCTTGTATGACAGCACCATGGGCCTTTCAATCCCCCTTCTGTCCTGCTCAGTCATGGTGACACCCCCAGTCACCTAACTTATTTCCACTCAATGGCACCTATGCGTGGAATGGATTCACCACTCCCACCCTCTCAAGGGACTTAACCCCAAACTAACCTCTGTAGCATGTTTCATTATTAGAATTCCAGACAAGCCTTTATTAAAACAAAGTTAGAAGCTTATTTGAAAATTAACTCGAACAATGTATCACTAGCGTGAGATGGTTACTACAGTTGATATTTCAGGGTCTTGCTTTTCTTGTTGCATGTTGTTACAGTTATGATTTCTTGTACTTATACTTGGTAGTTACTTGAACTCCACAATAAAGCCAACTCTTTGGGATAATATGTTTCATACATGTGCTTATTGTTTGTGCTTCACTTTTACTTTAAACACTTCTCTTCAGAGAACACTCCTTAGATATTCCAAGACCCTCACAGTCCTCCTTTTGATACTTTGTACATCCTATTCCTATACCAGCCACCAAGGATCTTTATATCTTTCAGGATACTTTATAACAGTAACTCCCCTTGAAGTTCTACTCTTTACAGAGTCCCTTACTGATAGACTCTAACACCAACTGCCACTAACTGACTCCAGCTGTCCTATTTATACCCACCTAAGTTCATTCTGATTGGCTGGCACCTGCCCCATCCTGATTGGATGTTGCCAGGGCTTCTCTTGCCTTTCCAAACTCTGCCTTCTCTCCACAATTGGGTCTGCCAATTATATAACCATATCATTGGCATACATTTTTACTTTGAATTCTTGATCTTGGATACTCACTCCTGGGATATCTTCATCAACCCTTAAGCTGTTTGCTAGTATTTCTAATATTGCAATGAAAAGTAATGGTGACAAAGGACATCTTTGTCTCATGCCTCTTTGTATAGGAACTGGTTTTGTCCTTTCTCCATTAATCATTATCTGAGCATATTGTTCCTTATATAGAATTTCAATTGCTCTTATAAACCGGTCTCCATCCTGCATCTTTCTTAGTATTGCTATCATATAATTCCAATCTATGTTGTCAAATGTTTTTTCTGTGTCAAGGAATATTAAAGCCACTTTCTTATCATTTTTCTTTTCATGATATTTGATAATATCTATAATATTTCTGATGTTATTCTTCATATGTCTTTCTGAGAAATCCCACTTGATCTTCATGTATTTGTGTAATGAATACTTTTTTTAACCTTTCCACCAATATCATGGCATAGATTTTATGGTCAATGTTTCAAAGCAATATAGCCATATATATATATATATATATATATATATATATATATATCAATGACATCATTCTATTCTTTAGGAATCTGTGTGATATTAGCAAATTTCCATGAACTTGGAGTTTTGTACATCATTGCTTTATTCATCATCTTTTTCATAGGCATTATCAACTGTTCATGGAATTCCTTATGGTATTTAGCTGTAAATCTATCCGAACCAGGTGCCTTGTCAACATTAAGCTTACTGATGGCATCTGCTATTTCCTTTGTCAATATTTCTTTATTTAGATCTTAGAATCATAGAATCATAGAATCATAGAGTTGGAAGAGACCACAAGGGCCATCCAGTCCAACCCCCTGCCATGCAGGAACTCCCAATCAAAGCATCCCCGACAGATGGCCATCCAGCCTCTGCTTAAAGACCTCCAAGGAAGGAGACTCCACTACTCTCCGAGGGAGTGTGTTCCACTGTCGAACCGCCCTTACTGTCAGGAAGTTCCTCCTAATGTTGAGGTGGAATCTCTTTTCTTGCAGCTTGCATCCATTGTTTCGGGTCCTAGTCTCTGGAGCAGCAGAAAACAAGCTTGTTCCCTCCTCGATATGACATCCCTTCAAATATTTAAACACGGCTATCATATCACCTCTCAGCCTTCTCTTCTCCAGGCTAAACATCCCCAGCTCCCTAAGTCGTTCCTCATAGGGCTTGGTTTCCAGACCCTTCACCATTTTAGTTGCCCTCCTTTGGACACGCTCCAATTTCTCCACATCCTTTTTGAATTGTGGTGCCCAGAACTGGACACAGTATTCCAGGTGAGGCCGGACCAAAGCAGAATATAGTGGCACTATTACTTCTCTTGATCTAGACACTATACTTCTACTGATGCAGCCTAAGATTGCATTGGCCTTTTTAGCTGCTGCATCGCACTGTTGACTCATGTTCAACTTGTGGTCCACCTGGATTCCTAGATCCCTTTCACAGGTAGTCTCATTCAGCCAAGTGTCCCCCATCGTATATCTGTACTTTTCGTTTTTCCGCCCTAAGTGCAGTACCTTACATTTCTCTGTGTTGAATTTCATTTTGTTAGCTTTGGCCCAACTTTCTAGTCTGCTCAAGTCATTTTGAATTTTGATCCTGTCCTCTGGGGTATTAGCTACTCCTCCTAATTTGGTGTCATCTGCAAATTTGATAACTATGCCCCCAATACCGTCATCCAAGTCATTAATAAAGATATTGAATAGCACTGGGCCCAGGACAGAGCCCTGTGGCACCCCACTGGTCACTTCTTTCCAGGTTGAAAAGGAGCCATTGTTGAGCACCCTTTGTGTTCGACCAGATAACCAATTACAAATCCATGTAACAGTTACTTTGTCTAGCCCACATTTTACCAACTTGCTTGCAAGAATGTCATGGGGAACCTTGTCAAAGGCCTTACTGAAATCAAGATATACTATATCCACAGCATTCCCTTCATCTACCAAGCTGGTAATTTTATCAAAAAAAGAGATCAGATTTGTCTGGCATGACCTGTTTCTCTGAAACCCATGTTGACTTTTTGTGATTATGAAATTATCTTCCAGATGTTCACAGACTCTCTGTTTAATGATCTGCTCCAGAATCTTTCCTGGTATTGATGTCAGACTAACTGGACGATAATTGTTGGGATCCTCTTTTTTCCCCTTTTTGAAGATGGGGACAACATTTGCCCTCCTCCAGTCCGCTGGGACCTCTCCTGTTTTCCAGGAATTCTCAAAGATTATTGCCAATGGTTCTGATATTACATTTGCCAGTTCTTTTAATACCCTTGGATGTAATTCATCTGGTCCTGGAGACTTATATTCATCTAGATTAACCAGATGTTTCTGTACTATCTCTTTACTTATTCTGTGATGAAATTCTCCTATTCTGTCCTCTGCTCCATTATCCTCAAGTTGAGCACCCTTTGCCTTTTCTGAGAAGACTGAAGCAAAGAAGGTGTTGAGTAATTCTGCCTTTTCTCTGTCCCCTGTTAACTTTTTGCCATCTTCTCCACACAGTGGCCCTACCATTTCCTTCTTTTTCCTTTTGCTACTGACATACCCCCAAAAGCCCTTTTTATTGTTCTTAACCGCTCCAGCAAGCCTGATTTCATTCTGCGCTTTAGCTTTTCTGACTTTAACCCTACACGTGCTAGCTATTTGTTTGAATTCCTCTTTGGTGATTTCCCCATTTTTCCATTTCTTATACATGTTCCGTTTAAAACATAGTTCAGTTGCAAGTTCCTTAGTCATCCATCCTGGTTTCTTGAGACACCTCCCATTCTTCCTCCTCATTGGCACGGTTTGAAATTGTGCCTTCAGTATCTCCCTTTTGAGAAACTCCCATCCGTCTTGAACTCCCTTCTCTTTTAGTATTCCTGTCCATGGGATCACCCTCAGTATTTCTCTAAGTTTAGTAAAATCAGCTTTCCTAAAGTCTAGAATGCGTGTCTGACTATGCCTGGCTTCTCCTTTCCACTGTATAATAAACTCCAGGAGGACATGATCACTCCCGCCTAAGGATCCAACCACTTGCACCCCATTAACTAGGTCTTCCCTGTTAGTTAGGATCAGATCCAAAATAGCTGACTCCCTCGTTGCCTCTTCCACCTTTTGAACAATGAAATTGTCTTCGAGGCAAGTGAGGAATTTGCTAGACCTCAAGGATTTTGCCGAGTTTGACTTCCAGCAAATATCCGGATAGTTGAAGTCACCCATCACTACTATATTTCTCCTTTCTGAGTGTGTGGTCATCTGTTCTAGAAAGGCATCATCCAGTTCTTCTGCCTGAGTCGGGGGTCTGTAGTAGACTCCCACAATAACATCCCTGTTGTTTCTTTCCCCTTTAATTTTTATCCAAATGCTCTCCACCTGGTTTCCAGGATTGTTGTCCTGGATTTCTTCACTGGTGTAAATATCCCTGACATATAATGCTATTCCTCCTCCTCTCCTGTTTGGCCTGTTTCTCTTGAAGAGGTTATACCCCTGTATTTTTACATTCCAATCATGAGACTCATCCCACCAGGTTTCAGTGATGCCTATTATATCATATTTGCTTTGTTGCGCTAGGAGTTCAAGTTCATCTTGCTTATTTCCCATGCTCTGTGCATTAGTGTAGAGACATCTAAGACCATATGTCTCCTTTACTTGCTGCCTTAGCACGTTTTTTTGCCTCCCACTGTTGGGTCCCTCTACTGTTTGCTTTGTTTCCTCTATGACAGTTTGACTATTTTTTCCAGTCCTTTTGTCTTCCAGGGTGCTGTCTCCCTTCCCCACATAACTCAGTTTAAAGCCCTCCTGATCAAATTCTTCAGACTTCTTTTTGTTTATCTGAAATTATCAAAACATTCTGATTGTCCAAATAATTCTGTACTATAGTTGGTTAAATCTCTCTTTGGGTCTTTGCAGACTGCTAGAAATAGTGCAAATTGAGTCCACTTTAACTGTCCTGGCTCAGTGCTAGGGAATCATGGGAATTGTATTTTTTTCTGGGACATTGAGCCTTCTCTGTCAGAGAGCTCTGGTGCCACAATAAACTACAGTTCCCATGATTCCCTAGCACTGAGTCAGGGCAATTAAAGTGGACTCAATTTGCACTATTTCTAGCAGTCTGCAAAGGCCCTTTGTCTATATAACTCCTTACAGTAGTTATAGAAGCTTTTTAAAAAACTTGTCTTGGATCTGTCTGAATTCTATCCCCAACTTTTATCATTGCTATCCATCTCTTTTGTTTTTCATTCCTTAACTTCATAGCCAGCCATTTACTTACTTTGTTTGCAAATTCAAAATGATGTTGTTTTGGATATCTCAGCTTCTTTTCAGTCCCTTCCATCAATATGAATGAAATTTCACTTCATTTCTTTTTAATTTCCTGTGTGCTTTCTTTTTCATTTGGCTTATCTTATCTTATATTTCCCTTCTGCTATTTTTAACCACTCTTGTAACTCTTCCATTTTTATTTTTATTTTTTATTTTTTCATATGCCAATTGAATTAGAGCATCTTGAACCACTGATTTTGATGCATCCCAAACCACCTCTTCTTTCACTTCTACTGTCCAATTTTCTTTAAAATAATTACTTATTACCTCATGTATTCTTTCTCTCAATGTCTCATGTCTTAAAATATTGTCATCTAACCTCCAATGAAATTCTCTATTCTTTCATTTCAATGTTATCATTATTGCATTGTGGCCTGACAGCACATTCAGTAGGGACTCTATTTTCTTGATTTTTTTTTTAATTGATCAACTTATAAACATGTCTAATCTCGACCAGACTTTATGCCTATTTCAGGGGAATGTAAAATCTTTAGCTGAGATGTAAAAATTTGAAAAAGAATTGGGAAACATGAAGAAATATTTGAAAACCTCATGGTCTGAGATTCAAGTGTATAAAGGATTTAAAGACACATGTAAACTAAGAACAATATAATAACAAAATTTATCAAACAAAGAATAGAAAAAGTAAAAGAAATTAAAAGTTTTGAAGATATAAGAAATGCTATGTGTAGAATAAGCATAGATATAATATGAATATGAATTTATAGAATAGTCTGAGGTACATAATAAGTTAATAGATGAGATACAGGAAAGAGAAGGAGAATAAGAACAAAACTAAGAGATAAAAGGAGAGATGTATATACAGTATATATGGTTATATACAAAAGAAATTAAAGTTGAACAAAACAGGTAGAAAATTACTTGAGAGCAGAGGAAAGGAAGTATGTTATGTGTGTTTTTCTCCCTTTTATGGCTGTTTTGTTTCTGTAGAAGAATGGTGGGCTGAACAATGTTAAATCTTCAGGACCAGATGAAATGTATCCCAGATTACTGGATGAACATGCTGATGTACTCTCTGAACCACTTGCTATCATTTCTGAGAAGTGCTGGAAAAGAAGGTGAGGTGCCAAAGGACGAGAAGGAGGGCAACCATTGCAAAAAAAGAAGATCAGGTAACTACATTTCAGTCACCCTGACCTCAATACTAGGAAACATATTACACAAAATTATGGAATGGGATTTAAAAAGAAATGTTGAATTGGAATAAACTTAATGTATCTCTTTTGGGTAGGGTAGCAGCAATTAGAATGTCCATTCTACCCAAAAATCTTTTTTTTTTTTTAATTCCAGATGCTGCCTATTATAAAATCTGATAAAATACTGGCAGAAAGACATAGCCAAATTTATATGGAGTGGGGAAAAAGCCAGGAGTAAGTTAAAATTGTTACAGGATACAAGAGAAATAGGGGGCATGGGCCTCCCTAATCTGAAGCTATAGTATGAAACATGTGGCTTAGTATGGACACAAGAATGCATAACACTAAATGACAATAGGTTGTTGGAACTGGAGGGAACTGGGATAAGTTATGGATGGGATGCCTATTTGGCATATGAAAAGTGTGATGTCCAGCCTGGACTATTTAAATTCTCCCCTGCATTTTCCTTTATTTTCAGTTTAGTTTGAGCATAGGAATGTTCCACTGTATTAGTTTGTGGGAGGAGCTGTAGGAATCCCCTGCATTTTTCTAGTTTTAGTTTGCCCCTTCCCAGCAAGTTCTGCTTTAGCTTGGGATTTTTTAGTTTTTTCTTAGGCAGGCTTGGCTTGATTTGTTTGGTGGCAACAGGCTCAGGCAGAGGGAAAGGGCATTTCTTACACCTGCAGCCAAATTATTTACCATATAGCCAATTTATTTACCACATTAGCCAATTTAGTTACCTGTAGCAGTTAATTCCAATAAACATCAACATCAAAGAAAACAAGAGCACCAGAAGCTGAAAGACCCTGCACCAGCTTCATTGAGAAGGAGATCAATCCAGGAACAAACCCAGAGAGATGAAAACACTGAAGATCATTAAACCTGAACTGTAAAGTACCTTTTATTTTAAGTCTATTAGAGCTTGGGAGGAGAAACCCTTTTTTTGTTTTTCTTTAATAAATTTCCCTCTTTTTGGACTTTACACTCAGCTTTGGAGTCTTTTTTGGGTTAGAGATTGAACTCACCAGGGTACTGGCATTGCACACCCATATTTGCCACCACCTTTAGTTGGGTGTGTCTTCACAAAAAGGATAAACAAAACAAAAACTTTTTTTAAACCACTGCATTAGGAAAGCCCTAATAAAGGCATGGAACAAATATAAAAGAAGAATTTTACCAAAAATGTCCATGTGGATTTCCCCATGTGAAGCTTTCTATAGAAATGAAATGATTAGAGAAAAAAGATGGTTCAGATACAAAGGCATTTTAAAAAACCAAGAGCCTAAACTAATTATGAAATCTAAAGAATTACAAAAGGAAGGCTATACTATAAATTGGTTTGTATGTAGACAAATCTATGAGAGATTTACAATGGATGCAAAATTATTTGGGTTTGAAAAAGAAGGAAAAAAACTGAATTAGGAAGAATATTAATTGAAGAGAAAAATAAAGTAATTGGGAAATTATATGGATCATTATTGAAATATGAGATGGAAGACAAAAGCATCAAGGAACTAATGATTAAATTGGCCAAAAATATAGGCCACTCAATACAAATTGATCAGTGGGAAAGAATTTGGTTAAATGGAATAAATTATACAGTCTCTCAAAATTTGCAGGAAACTTTATACAAGATGTTTTGCCTGTAGTATCTCTCACCAGAGAAGATTGCAAAAATTTATAAACTGAAAAATAATTATTGGAAATGTGATTAAAAAGTGGATGCTTTCTTTCACTGATGGTGGGATGTAATAAAGCCAAAAAAAATTAATGTATGATTAATGATATGATAAGGGAAATATTAGAACTAAATATATATCCTAGACCAGAATTTTATCTTTTAGGGACCCTAGCATATAAACTGGAAAAGATGTGTGGTGAAATCCTATTTTATATGATTACAATAACTAGGATATTGTACACTCAAAAATGAAAGAATAAGGAAGTCCCAACAAAAGAAGAATGGTTCCACAGGCTGTATGACATTTTGGAAATGGATAAATTCATGCAAATATTAAGGAACAGGCCAAAAAAAAAAATCAGTTCTATAAAGAATGTGATAAAGTAATAGATTTTTTGGGGGGGGGGAAAGATGGGGCGACTTGTCAATAATCAACATTTAATTTAGTTAAAGAGGTTGCTCACAAATAAACAGGAAAATATTGGAAAATCAATAAGAGGGAGGAATTAGAACAAACATTAATGGACAGGAAGTCATTATGAATGATATAAATGAGAAGAAAGGAAACAATAGAAGATAGATTATAAACTTAGAATAATACAGAGAAATACCAGTAGATGAGGAAAGATAACTGATTGGAGGAAAAAGGTAACATAGGTATAGAGGGTATGTATATATGTGAAAGGAAGATATGAGTAGGAATTAGGTTAGATTGGGTGAATTAAAGGATGGAATAGAAGGAGATGAGAAGGAGATGTTAGGAAGTAGAAAAGGGTGTAGGAGTATGGAATGGAGTATGGAATGGAAGGAAAGAAATGGAATGGAATGGAATGGAATGGAATGGAATGGAATGGAATGGAAGAAAGAGGCAAGGAAGAGATAGAAGGAAGAAAGAAGACAGTGGGTATATATTGTAGAAGGTATAGGTATGAGTGGAGAAGAATAGATGGAATATATAATATTACACAATAAAAGAAGTAACATAAGATTGGTGGTTGGTTATATATATATATATATATATATATATATATATATATATATATGTATAGGTTATATATATCATTTGATAGGATAAATAGTGTTTGATAACTATTTTATATTTGTACGTAGATATTTTGTTGCAATTGGTGCGTAAATGTATGGATGGACTGTAATGTTGATATGTATTTTATTATGTATGTTATATTTTTTAAGTAATACACTTTATTTAATTTTTTTTTAAAAATACTAGGAAATATATAAGAACAGATTATTCATGTGTCTGTTTGCAAGTATCTTGATGATTATACAGTGATCTGTAGGAGCCAGAATGGTTGGTCAAGCACAAGAAAGTAAAAGAAAAGTAATACACCATGCAAGACATAATTCAATGAATTAACCTTTTTTTCATAATCACAATATGACTGTCAGCAACAGGTTACTTTTTAAACTGTATAATGCATAATATAACAAATCAATTTTGAAATATAACTCACATGCTCTGTTCTTCCCACCATGTCCACTTTCTCACTTCTACAACTGATCTCTCCAGTCTGAATCCCATTTCCAGCACCCACCAAAAGTACCCTCACCAAAATCACCAATGAGCTCCTCCCCATGTTATTCATTTCTTTTTCTTTTGAAACCCTCCACTGCTTGAACATTAATAATTTACCTATTTGTTCTGTCAATGTCTTCTTAAGGGAACATGATAAGTTCTCCCCTTGTTTGTTTCTGTTTATTGGGATCCCTTGGAAAATCTGTCCTTGGCTGTCTGCTCTTTTCTTTCTGGAACACAACCCTGAGAATCCTAATTAAATCCAAATCAAATCCCAAAGCTTTACATTTAACCATTATATATAGTTTCTGGCTGTTTGGACCACCAGAAAATTTTCCCCTTTTTTGATGGTGGTATGTTTATTATCATTCCTTATTATTGTTCATGACTGTTGTTATTCTCCTTCTCATCGACATCATGATTATCTTGCATGTTTTATACTATCTCAATATAAACCAGGCAATTCTGCTAATGTCAACAAAATTCACCATAACCTCTGTGATTGAAATGTTGCAAAGATTTGTCCTGAGACTAATTCCTTAATGGAAATGTATTTTGTAAACAAGCATAAAAATGAGTATGAGTATGAGTAAATGGATATTGATAGCCACCATTTAAACCATTCAGAGGTTACAAAACACAAAAATAGCATCAAGAAGAAAATCCAATACTTGCTCCCTGCCCCCACCTTTCTGTTTGAAATGGAGTTTAAAAGGCTATTCATCAGTGACGTTCATAATGCATGATAAGCACAGGAAATCTTCTTTCACCTTGAAGCATGCAACACTTTGTCTCCCAGGGAAAGAGTGAAGGAACAAGGCAGAGCCTCCTCCTAAGTCTATACTATTCTTCCACCTTAAGACAGAAATGATTTTATCATACTACAATAGATGTGTGCCATTAGATCAAAGATGCGAGCTGCTGAGAGTTTCTCCAGTGAATGCTTTGCAGTTCTCAGCCTCAGGCCAGCTCCACATGGTTTCTTTTGCTCTTTTGAGGGGTAAGGAGATTTTTTTTTAAAAGATTCTGAAAAAACATAAAGCATGTAAATCAAAAATTTCAGTGATGCTGCTGTTTCTTTATCAACTTGGGAAAGTTAAATTGCACAGGTATTCAAACAGTTCTGCTGAGGGGTGTCTTGTTTGCCCGATGTTATGCTGAGAATATCTTTGAAAAAGTATTATTTTCTTTCCTTTTTTTTCTGGTGTCTTGTGAAGTACAGCATGGTGCTACAAGACACAATTCATTACAATACCTTCTCTTTTTTGTTGCTTTTATATATATAAAAAATATCTAGTAATACATAACCCATAAGAAAGGAGGAAAAATAACAAAGGCAAGAAATCTGTAAATAACTTAACATGTGTTCCATGATCTAAATAAAGAGAATATGCAAGAGAAACTTGCAACAAAGAGTAGCAGCAGGGAATGTTTCTTTTCATGATCCCCCATGGGCATGCCTTTTGCCAAAACAATGTATTCCATTCCGTCTCCACCTCAACATGGTTCCCTGTGCCCCTGAACAATCAGTCAATATTTATTTATTTATTATCCTGTATTATATCAAGCGATCTCAGGATCTGCAAGGAACCACTCCTTTTGGGGCTGGCAAAAAGCTGGCTTCTCCACCCGGCCAAAGCCAGAAGCTGTCTTTAAGGTGCTCTGGTAGTGTGCAGCATATAAACACCACACTGCCAGAGCACCTGCAAGCCAGTCCCCATGTAAATGGCTAGGTGACTTCTGGGTGGCTTGAGAGTGTACAGCATGTAAATGTCACACTCCCAGACCACTCAGAAGGTGACGCAAAAGGGCTGTCTGTTTCAGCCCAAATTCTATTTTAGCTTGAATTAACAGAATCATAGTTTCAAAATCAAGGGAACCAATAGCCCCAATATATTCTGTGCTGATCAGATCTGCTCTGGAGTACTGTGTTCAATTTCTGGGCACCTCATTTTAAGGACATAGGGGGGTTGCAGACTGCCAGAAATAGTGCAAATTGAGTCCACTTTTAGGGTTAGGGTTAGGGAATCATGGGAACTGTATTTTATTGTGGCACCAGAGCTCTCTGACAGAGAAGGCTCAATGTCTCAGAAAAAAAACAACAGTTCCCATGATTCCCTAGCACTAACCCTAACCCTAAAAGTGGACTCAATTTGCACTATTTCTGGCAGTCTGCAACCCCCCATAGAGAAGTTGGAGCAACTTGAGAGAAGGGCAACAAGGATGATGAGAGGTGTGCAAAACAAAACTTATTAGGAAAGGTTAGTAAAATAATGGGGCTTGTACACTTGATGAAGAGAAGACTGAGATGTGACATGATTGAACTCAAGGGCTGTTGCAGAGAGTGAGGGGAAGGTCTCTTCTCTTCTATCCCAAAGGGTAGGACCAGATCTAATGGTCTGAAGTTATAGGAGGGTAGATTTCAATTAAACATTGGGAGTGGGTGGCCCATGAGCCCCTTCCAACTCTGTGATTCTATGATTCTAAGTACTGAGGCCCCAAGCCATTTAAGGCTTTAAATATTATCACAAGTATCTTGAATTCAGATGAGCAGTATATTGGCTACCAATGCAATTCATTCCATACCATTTTATTTGGTGTGTTTACAGTACACTGGTCATCAGTGTACCTACTATGTTTGGCACTAACTGCACCTTCCAAGTAATCTTTAGGGGCAATCCAACACAAAATCATTACTGAGAGGTTATCAATGCATGAATAGCTGTGACTAAATTAACCCTGTTCAGAAAAAGCTGTAAATGATGGACAAGTCAAAGGTGACCCTAAGCATTCTGAGCCTGTGATAAATGGGAGTCCCTCCATTTATCAGGGCCTTCTCACTAGCTAACAAAGGGTTAATTGTGGGAGGGGGTACTGTAAAATATGAGGAGTGATGACATCACTGGTGGTGTGAGGGCAACCATCCAATCAGATCACCGTTAGGAAAGAACGTTCTGGATGGTTGCTGAGTGAGCGGTCTGAGAGTGAGAGAGAGGCCTGAGAGAGGGAGAGCAAGGCCTCAGCCTATGGGCCTGTTTCTTAGGGGGGTTGCAGACTGCCAGAAATAGTGTGAATTCAGTCCACTTTTAGGGTTAGGGTTAGTGCTAGGGAATCATGGGAACTGTTATTTTTCTGAGACATTGAGCCTTCTCTATCAGACAACTCTGATGCCACAATAAAATACAGTTCCCATGGTTCCCTAACTCTAACCCTAACCCTAAAAGTGGACTGAATTCACACTATTTCTGGCAGTCTGCAACCCCCCTTAGTCAGGGAGTCAGGTTTGGTGTATGTTTGGTATGATTAATATTTTTGTAATTTATCCTTTAAGTTTGTGCCTGGAGGACCAGTTGTCCTCATGTTTTTGCTCTTTAATGTTCTTTACTTTATAATAAACCTTTTCCTTCAGTACTCTGTCTCTTTCTTCATTCCTTTTCATGGCCTTAGCTCAGCTAATGTTTTTTTTTTTTTTCCTGATTGTCAGTTACCAGTAGAAGGCCCAGCAATGTCCCAATGCATTGCTGAGGTGTAACAGGTTAATCATCGGGTGGTGGCGGCACTAAGTTGTTTTGGGGATTAAGGTGGTCACAGGGAATTCCATCCAGCTCAGCGGAGTGGGACTATAGAGAACCTTCACAGAGCCCTGAAGTCCTTCTGAACTTCCAGTGACAAAGATGGATCCAAAAGTATTCCTATACGCTCCCTCAGGGTAGTGCAAACCTATTAAGAACATGCTGTTTTCTGAATTGTGGGACCTAAAAACCCACCAATCCACAGAGCTTTCATCTTATTGAAATTCAGCTTCAGTTTATTGGCTCTCATCTAGCCCACTACAGCATCCAGACACTGGTCCAGCACCCAGGCAAGCACAGTTAACCGAAGTGAAATAGAGAAATAGAGCTGAATGTCATCACCATATCAACCATCACTGAACATATTCAGTCTTCAATGGGTTGATTTTTGAGGGGAGAGGTGTTCTTTAGAAACTCCCCCCCCCAGGGTATTTTGTACTTCTAAAAACCTTGAAGTCTCTCAGTGTCCACTGATACCTTTGTCTTGTCTGTAAATGGTGCCATTCTGTCTCCATACATAAGGAAAGCCACATAGTCTGAACACTTGAAATAGAGGGCTTTATGAGTATTTATGATGCACCATTTTGCATGGATTGGTTGTACTTCAGTCTTTCTAATAATATGGTAGCTGCTTAAACCTACCTTTCTGCAGTCGTTTAAATCAATAGTATATATTAACATTACACACAGACTTCCTCCTCCAAAAGTTCACTGTTCTTCCCAGTTTTTCTCACTTACATTTTGCCCACATGGTAATTCCCCAGCCACCCACTCATTCTTGCTTTATATCAGTTTCATTGAATATGGTAGACTCATAAAACTGTGTGAGACAATGGAAATTCCACGATTAAATATTTTAAAAATTAATTAAAGTTAATTTTTAAAATGATTAAATATTCCTAAATTGTCCCAGATGAGAGCCAATGAACTCAAGCTGAATTTCAATAAGATAGAAGCTCTGTGGACTGGTGAGTTTTCAGGTCCTGTAATTCAGAAAGCATTCCTAAAATGTGGCAAAAATGTCCCATGCTTCTTATAGCAATAGCAATAGCAGTAGCAAGTACATTTCTATATCACTTACCAGTGCACTTGAGCATTCCCTAAGTGGTTTACAATGTGTAAGCTAATTGCCCCGAATAAGCTGGGTACTCATTTTAGTGACCTACAGAAGGATGCAAGGCAAAGTGGACCCTGGAGTCCTGCCTGGGATCGAACTCACAATCTTGTGACTGTGAATGGCTGCAGTACTGGCATTTAACCACTGTGTCACCAGGACCCTAGAGAGTATTGAATTTGACCTGTTTATCATTTACAGCTTTTCCTGAATGGAGATAAAGCATAAATAGTCATTTGTGCATTGATAATCTCTCAGGCAACTGTTATGCACTATGTGCTGTTGCCGCTGAAGATGACTTGGAAGGTATACCTAGTGCCAAGCTTTTTTGCCAAAAAATGACCAATAGGAGGCCTTGAGAAGTCACATGCAGCCCTTGAACCAAACCTTGCCCACCCCTGCTGCAGATGGTTCTGAAGACCAAAGGAAAAACAAACAAAAAAATGCTTTTGAATCATCTTTATTTACTGGCATACCACAGAAAACAAGAAGGATATGAAATTTTGTGTAGCAATGCAAAGCAGCTGGAACATGAGGATAAGCCATGAATAATACCTGGAATGTCAATTTTACATTATGTATACAATGCCCAGCAAAGACATTTTGGTGTATTTGAAAGAAAATACATGTGAAGGTGTGACCTATGGTAACAGGATGTTCAGTGGAGTTCCAACTCGGTAAGAATACAACCCTCCTGGACCTTCTGATCCACAGTGGTTCCTTATCCCAGAGGAAACCTAACCCCAGAGTGAAGCAAAATGGTCACTGAAGGTGGAAGTAGGTGGTGAGAGAAAGGGCCTGGGTCCACTAACTATGGCCCCAACATGGAGTGAAAATAAACATGCTCAGGGTGTGTCTAATGCAATTGCCTCCCATTGTTTGCACTGAGGTTAAAAAGAAAGATGCAAAGAACTCTGTGGCAAGGAAATGAGACAAAGAAATGGGTCCATCAATATTTACACCATGGCAAGCAGCAAGTACCCAGCTGAAGCCTCCATTTTCAGAGCACTTGGTTTAACTAATTGCTTCCCCTGAGAATTGCTCTCTTGGTATCTGGCAATGTTGTTCCTTAAGGATGCTCCCTATCTGTCACTTGTGGCAAACATCTCCCTCACCTGTGAATATGTACTGTTTTAAAAGCAATAGGTCTTAAACAATAGAAGCACCCTGCATTTAAAATTAATGTGCTTTTCTGAGTTCTCTTGAAATGGAAACAGGAGTTGAGGTTAAGAATGCCAAATTTGTTTAGTCTCATACTTAAGAATGCACATTTTCAAACATGGGTGCAACTGAGAATTTTGACACTTTAAAAATATTTTTAGCAATCTGGGGAAAATGTGAAAATTTTATTTGCACAAAGTACAAGTTTATCACTACAGAATCATATTTTCTGCAAAGACAACATTTTTGTACAAAACACTGTACTTTTCACAAAATGCAATGCTTTTTCACAAATTAAATTTTCATTTAAAATGTTCCAAAATGTTCAAAAAATGTACAGAGACTCTCATATCATGTCCATACATGTCAAGTACTCTTATAAATGCCAGATGAGAAAGTTTACAAATATTCTTTAAATCCTTAGTTGAAAGACATCTTCCTTTAAAATTTTAAAATCCTTCTTTACAACTGCACTATGTTGAAAGATCTGTTCAAAGGAACATTCAGAGGTCAGCAGCTTTTCTTAGGGGAACCATGTAGTTTGTTCTTTTTGCCTTGCAGAACTGAAACTTCTTGTAATTTTGATGTGTTTTGTGTCTATAAATAGGATGAATTCCCATAGATAGTTTTGTTACATCTTCATAGTGGAAATAACTGTTGGATCGTCCAAGATATTCTGGGAACATTAAAGAGAATGTTATCATAATATAAATTATGCAATAGATGTGAAGCCATGCAAAAATCTCTCTCTACATGATCATATTATCTCCCCAGCCCTGTAAACAAATCTAAATGTTATATTGGCCACAATCTCTTCTCACAGAACCTGCAACAGAGCACAAGTTAGAACTGCAAGCACTGGTTTCTAAAAGGCTGTTAGGCTTCATGCTTTAATATCATTCTTGGTTTATTTACTACCTTATTAATAATATATTTGGACTTGGCAGCACCCAATCAATATCTGTATTGGAGACATCAATAATATACAATTGCTCTAAGATATTGTACGAGTAAGAGCTGCTTTTAGTGCTTTTTAGATCTTAGTACTCTGATTTGTGTTTGGCTTTATATACTATGGAGTTTTCCCTCTTTGCTGCTGGTTTTATCTTAAGTGTTTTTCCATGTTCTGTCTCTAATCATCATTATATTTTATTTCATTGTAAATGTATTGTTCTTCATCTAGAGAATTCTGATTGCTACACTGTTTAAAAGTGCAATCAGCCAAGTACATAAAGGAATAAGATATTAGTTTTGTACAGCCATGTGCATTCTTGTGCTTCTGCTCTCACCAACCCTCATTCCAATGGACATATTTCAATCTAGTTCTATTCTTTCTAGTCAACCAAAGAGGAATACTCAAGTATATAGATGTGATCCACATATGTTTATCTCTACACATTAGAATTAAACCTACTAAGAGCTGTTCTCAACATTAGTCAAGTCTCAGAATAGAATTCAGTGTTTATTCTACCTGACCTTTGGCAATTCTCTTCAATAACACCTTTGTAAATTTTATATTGTACCTGATCATGCAAGAAACATTCATGCCATTACACAAGCACCTATGGCACAGCTGAAATGGTTTTCACTCACAACTAGCCTCACTTATTAAAAAGATAGAACCTCATGCCAAAATGTTGTATTTTGTGCAAAAGCCTTAATTTTATTTAAAAATTACATTTTTTCCAAAATGTCATAAAATGCGATTGAACAATCCTCACATATGCAGTTTTAAACTTCATCAAATCCTCCAATTGCCTACTTCTCCCCATCTTGCTCTGTAATTTTTCTCTTTCACCTTCTAGTATATATTAAAATGAGCTTTGGGCAATTGGCAATGTAACCCTTAGAAAGCCTTGTTAAGATCAGTGCACTGGGGTTTTTTTTGGGGGGGGAGCTCTTCCAGACACTAACTCTCTTTAGGATCTTATAGGCTGAAAGTTTTAAAAATAAATAATTAAACAAAGTGGCTCCAGCTAAAAATGAGGTAGAAGGACAAGCTGGTTTTGCAGCAGAAACCATTATTTCTTTATTTAAAAGGCAGAAAAGGATAGCAGCAGAAACAAGCAGAACAGTCTATACTCAATGCAAGCCATTTCTCAAAGTAATGAGGTAAAAGACAGCATGGACACTAAAACCCCTTCTCCTAACTTATCTAAGAGGGCTTGAGCTAAACTTAAGATACTACAGACTAAAACACACACATGGAGTTTCTCACCTTCTGATGTGAAGAAGATGACTGGAGACTGGACCAGGGATAGGGAAGCAGCCCTCACAGAGAAGTGAAAGCAAGTCTAAGAGAGAGAACAGTCTAAGAGGGGGGAGTAGGTCAAAGAGAGTGAACAGGTCAAAGAGAGAGATTCTCTCTATCTGTATTTTAACCTCTTCCTAACTTGAGGGGATGGTGTCCTAAAAGTGAAGGGAACACTTCTGCATGAGGCAAAACGTGATCTCAACATGTGCTTGCAAAAGGGCAGAAGTGAGTGTTCTGATCATGACTTTTAATTGGTCAGAGCAGGATCAAACAATGGAGTTGCTTCCACAGGACAAAGGCATTCAGTACAGATATTTACCTCACAATGGGGGGTTGTACCAGTCTCAGCCAGTTCGACCAGTCTCCATTCTGTGGAGGTGAATGAGACAGTTAAATCCTGATTCCTTTTATCAATGCAACCATTTCCTTGTCAGCAGGAGGTGGGGAGTTTGGAATACAACTTCCAGTTTGTAGTTTTAGAATAAGGCTTGACTTTTTCCAAGATAAACAAAGGGTCCAAGCCACTGCCCTACCTGTCCAGTATGCTTTCTTAACAATTTGTGCCACCTCTGGCAATAGACAGCTTTCCTGTCTTATACATCAAAGTCTAATATTCACATTTATTGAGCATAATGTGTAATGGCCTGGTCTGAATATTTAAATGGAGTAGTCTTCTTGATCCAAAATCCCTGATGGACTGTTTATCTCCTCCTATATTGTAGTACGTCTTCCCAGATGGGGCTTCAGATTCCTTGGGGAACCACTTGTTCTCAGATCCTCCTATATTTTAGGTATATGTCTGTTTCTATTGGGGCTAGCAATATGATAGGTGCCATTCTTCTTCATTTCTGGTTTGTCTTACTACATTATCAAGGAAGGTTGCCTGCAAACATATTTGAAGCATTGAGTAAAAATGTGGACAACTATTAAATCCAAAAGGATGAAACAAAGTGAGAGGAAGGCCTATGCAAAGAATGGCAGCCTTGTTCAATTTATTGTTATAGTCACTGATATGCCATTAACATATGTGAGCAGTCTGGTCTTATAGGTATACTATGTCTGCTTTGTCTATTCTTTCTAAAGCTAATAACCAACAATCATATCTGTAGTACCCATTCAAACATCTAAAAATGTATCAAGATAATTATCACTTTGCATTAAGAGGACATTTTAATGCTAGGAATTAACTTGAGGAGGCTTGGAGTTAATGGGTCAGATTTCATGATGTTTTAATATTCTGTTCATGTTCTTGTTCATTCGTTCCACTTTAACTTCAACAGAGTTGCTGCACAATGTCTTAAGGGCACTGTAGGTTCACTTTATACTCCCTGTATCTACATATGCTAAGTAATGAATAGGTAGACAGTCTGCCTTCATTTGGAGGAATAGTTCTCTATTTTAGTTTGTCTTTCTATCACTCTGCAAAGAGTTAGCAGCAGATGACAAGAACTCTCAGAACTCTCACACAATCTTTTTTGATGTTCCTAGCCAAATGAACACCTGGAGAAGAGTTCCAGACTTTCATAATAAACTATCATAAAATGTTATGTTCTGCACATTAGACAGAGTGACATGCCCACTTGAAGCAGTAAATAGTATAGCACAAAAAAGGACATAAAACTATAATTGTTCTTCCTCTTGTACCACACCATCAAAGCATAAAGCTCTGGTGTACTTTTGAGAGCAACGAAGAATGCCATAGACAGAAACAACATTCTGGTCATCATTCCAAGCCATTCTCTTTGCTATTCTGGGTCATAGAATGAGAACCAGAGCTGTGCTCATGCACCAAAAAACCTTTAAACTGACCCACTAAACCAGGGGTTGGCAACCTACGGCCCGGGGACCGGATCTGCCCCCCCCGAGGTGTTTGGACCGGCCCCAGGCCAGTCCTGCCGCTGCCACCACCCCCCACTGCCACCACGCACGCTATCGCGCACGCTGCACCCCACCATTTTGTTTTCCAAAATGGTGGCCACAACTTGTTTGCGCATGCACCGAGTACTGCGCATGTGCAAATGAGTCACGGCCGCCATTTTGTTTTCCAAAATGGCATCCGCGACTCGTTTGTGCATGCGCAGTACTTGGCGCATGTGCAAACGAGTCACAGCCGCCATTTTGTTTTCCAAAATGGTGGTCATGACTCGCTCGCGCATGCGCAGTACTTCTGGTGTATTGCGCATGTGCACGCACGTGAGTGCATGCATTGCCAGTCTACCCACCCACCCTTTGCCCGCGGAAGACCTGGGGACCAGCAGACTGGCCCCAGGTAAGGAAAACTTGCCGACCCCTGCACTAAACCATGGGCAAATAGGAGCTCTTTGTCTAAGTGGATATTAGATATCACCTCATGCAAGTTGCTAAGTATTATAACTAGTGTAACTCTGGGTGGTGGTTGTTTTATGCCTTCAAGTAGACTACTTATGGTAAGCGTTACACAGGATTTTCTAGGCAAGATTTACTTAGGGGAGGTGAGACATCACCTTCCTTTTCGGCTGAGAGACCATGACTTGCTCATAATTAAATTATTGTTGTTGTGTGCCTTCAGATCACTTCCAACTAATGGCAACCCTAACACAGGGTTTTCTGGAGCTGAGAGTGTGTGACTCATCCAAGGTCACCCAATGGGTTTCCATGGCTGAGCAGGTATTTGAACCCTGATCTATTGAAATCCTACCTAGTCTAACATGCAAAACACTATACTACACTAGCTATCTAACCTATAGTTACACCAGTGTAACACTCTGATAGGATTGCAATCTGTCTCTGCAATGTGATCAGTAGATTTCATTAACAGAATTGAAGTTGAACAGAGACCACCAACAGGTCTCACTCTTGAATTTATTAATACTGAAAGTTACAAAGGGGAACAGTAACTCATTGCTACTAATCATAGAAAGGCAGAAATTTAAATCACTAATTAAATGCTTTAAAAGTATGGTGGACTTTACAAAGAATGGGATGTTTGGTTTTCACCATTTACCTCTTTAAAAAATGTTCAAGAATGTTCTTCTGAAAGATTTTAATCTGCTTTCCTCAAAAAGCAGTATCAAAAAGTGACTATAAAGAGTAGACACTATAGACTTTTCAATGTCTTTACATTTAAAAAAAAAATTCTGGAAAGACAGAGGCAGAGTTCAGTTCAGGGAAGAACAATATCAGAGTGAAATAATGTGGGAAAATAGCTATAAAAAGTAGGCACTGCATGCTTTTCGAATGTATTTAAATGGGGGGGGTAGCTCAAAGAAGGGACAAGCAGGCAAATTTGAGGGCTTTTCATCTCTCCTCTTAAGTCTTGCTCACACAATGTGCTCATTTCATCTCCTCCCCAGTGCCACAAATTAACTTGTTAAATTTCATTGGAGGAAAAGAAAGTAAGTGACTAGCATATAATTGGTTAAATTCAACTAATTGTTTCCATGGTCTGCTCCTGACATAACTTTCGTTTCATTGAATCTTATTATCTAACACAGGAGTGGAAATCACAGTTCTTTCAATATTTTTGGACTACAAACCCCAGTATCCCCCACCTCTGGCTGTGCTGGCTGGAGCTGCTGGGAGTTGCCCTCCAACAATATCTGAAGGGTCACTTGATTTCCACCCCAATCTATACCTTAAAGCAACATCCACATTCACACATGTAAACTCACCGCTATACACAAGCATGTGTGAAGGGACACACCATTAGATGTTCTATACAGGCATAGTGTGTGTGGTAGAATCTAAACTGTGGGTCTTTGGCTCCACAGCCGCTCCGGGTTCTTGGCATAGCAAAATTAGAGAAGGATGACCACTGATGAGGTACAAACAGGATTTATTAACATGTGCACAGTATCCCAGGAGAAACTCGTGTTTCCAAACCTGGGCAAAGGACAAGGACTCATCACTTACATCTTATTGGATGTTCTAAACTTTAAACACATCCAAACAGACAAAGAACTCATATCTTACATCTTATTGGATGTTCTAAACTTTAAACACATAGAATTCTAAACAATGAGAGTAAAGATGTATGCATATATTATAATCTGTTTAGGGTACCATTTGTGCCAGACCCAGTGCATTCCAGGAAATCATCTTATCAGCAGAGACTGTTATTGCCAGGACCTTTCAGGGTCTCCCTGCACTGATTTATTGTTATGGCTTTATGGGGCATCCTGGCACCTCTTTATTACAGCTTCAGGGTCCCTCTGAGGCTACTGTGTAAATAAACATTTTAACATCCTGGACTAACATTCTGGCCTTATGTTTCTGTGTTAAAGGCATCATTTCTTGCAGGCCTCTAATTTCTACACACAATAGTACACATTTCTAACTTAGGCATATAAAACACTGATTATCATTGATTATCAAATTATAACTACTTCATGTGCAGTTGGTATATGTTATGCCCTGTTTGTTGTTGTTGTTGTTGTTGTTAGCTGCCCTTGAGTTGGTTCCAACTCATGGTGACCCTGTGGATGAGACATCTTCAAGAATCCCTATCTTCCACTCCCTTGCCCAGATCCTGCAAGCCCCTGCCCATAACCTCCCTGATTGAGTCTATCCATCTGGTTTGTGATCTTCCTCTCTTTCTTCTACCCTCCACATTTCCTAGCATTATTATCCTAGTGATCCATGCCTTCTCATTATGTAGCCAAAGTACGAAAGTCTCAACTTAATCATTTTTCCTTCCAAGGAGAGCCCTGGCCTGACCTGTTCAAGAACCCATTTGTTTGTCTTCTTAGCTGTCCATGATAACCTAAGTACTCTTCTCCAGCACCACATTTCAAATGAGTTGATTCTCTTCCTGTCTGCTTCTTTCACTGTCCAGCTCTCACAATCGTACATGGTAATTGGGAATACAATGGCCTGAACGATTCTGACTTTAGTATTCAGTCATATGTCTTTGCTCTTCAGTATCTTTTCCAGTTCTTTCATAGCTGCCCTTCCCATTCCTAGTCTTCTTCTTATTTATTGACTGCACTCTCATTCTGGCCAATGCTTGATCCTAGATATGGGAATCCTTTAATTATTTCAATTTCCTCATTGTCTAGACTGAATTTGTTTATTTCTTCTATGGTCATTATTTTTGTTTTCTTTATGTTCAGCATCAGACCTGCCTTTGCACTTTCATCTTTGATCTTCCTTATTAACTGTTCCAATTCCTGAATATCTTCTGCTAATGATATCATGTCATCTGCATATCTTAGGTTGTTAATGTTTTTTCCTCCTATCTTAACTCCTCCTTTTTCTGATTCTAATTCTGCTTTTCTTATTATGTTTTCAACATATAAGTTAAACAAGTAGGGCGATAGGATGCAGCCTTGCCTGACCCCTTTGCCTATTGGGAACCACTCTGTTTCCCCAAATTATGCCCTGTACTAGGCCAAAATGGAGAAATTAGTTCTTTGAGTTTTAAAGGAAATTTAATTTTTAGAGCAAATATTATATGAAGGGTGAGTATATCACCTCCTTCCAGCACTAGACCCTGCTCCTAATGACAATAATTTACCAAAAGAGGGTGGAGGCACAGAGGTATAGTCCATCAGGGTCCTAACCTGATACCTTCTGAATGGGTCCTTGTTGCTCTAGGCCATCCCCAGGGCCAGGGTGCCTCTGTGCTCTCTCTGAGCAGCCAGTCAGAAGGCTTCCTTCAAGTCTCATGATGCTAGCTGCCCAGCAAGCAGTGAAACCTCATGAGACCAGTTTGGGCAAGATTTGCAGGCCTTATATAACACTGTTCCTGTGGCTCCCATCATTCAGAGCCATCAAATAAGCAACTGAAGGAGAGGCACTAATGAAATTGGAGAAAGATCTCTGGAAACAAGTACAGTACAAAGTTTCAGGCTTTAATGGCACATGACAGTCCACACAAAGGGTAGAAGGGATATGGAGAAACAGGAAAAAGAAAGAAAATCAGGGGCATATACCCACTTCTTTCAGAGGAAGAGGAAGTACAAAGGACTTCACATACACAATGGTAATGACTATTTACAAACTCCTCAGTAAGTGCAGTAACCAGTCTTTGGGTTACAAAATGGTGTAGCAACCTCAGGCACAACACATTGTGGTCTCCAAACTTCTGTAGACTCAGCAGATAACAATGAAGATGAACAGACTAGATGGTTGGCTAAGTTGCTTTTTAGGGACACCAAAACTGAACAAAAAGGCCAAATGCTGCTTTATTTATTTATTTTTTATTTATTTAAAATAGAATTTGTGGTGGAGAACACCAGGGCATGGAGGTTCTTGGCAAAGAACCAGCTCCCAATGTAGGCAAGTAACAACATTAAAATGGAGGCAACTGTAATGGAGCAATGGGCATCTCACATAGTGTGAAGCTGTTTCTAACTTTATAAGGCAGGGGTCGGCAACCTACGGCCCACAGGCTGCACCCGGCCCATGGACCCCAGCTGACCGGCCCCTACTGACCCCCGCAGCCACGTGCGCTGCCACCACGGCACCGCTGCACATGCTGCGGCCACCATTTTGTTTGGCAAAATGGCGGCTGCGACTGATTAGCTCATGCACAGTACTCCTGTGCACATGTGAACTAGCCCAGGCCACCATTTTGGAAAACAAAATGGTGGAAGCGGTGCGCGCGGTGGCAGCTCAGCCAAAATGGTACCCCAGAGGAGCCCCGCGGCAGCGCTGGGCATCTCGGAGGCCCAGCGCTGCTGAGGGAAGCCTCCTAGGGAGCCCCCACAGCAGTGCTGGGCCTCTCGGAGGCCCGGCACTGCTGAAGGAAGCCTCCTGGGGGGGCCCTGCGGCGGCACTGGGCCTCTCGGAGGCCCGGCGCAACCAAGGGAGCCCTCCTGGGGGGTCCCTGCAGCGGCGCTGGGCCTCTCGGAGGCCCGGCATGACCAAGGGAGCCCTCCTGGGGGGCCTCGCCACTGTGTGCATGCACGGCTCCCAGCGCCATTCCCCCCCCAGCCCGTCGGCAAAAAAGGTTGCCAACCTCTGATATAAGGGAATGGATCTGTCTAGGTATATATGGTAGGAAAGTGATGTAAACAAAAAGAACATCGGGAACATGTGTTAGCCAACAGAGGAGGAAAAGTCCCAAAATGGGATCTGAGGGAAAGGCGCTTTATTACAGGACATCTGTCCACACTGGGTTCCAACAGAACTGAGGGGGGAAGCAGACGGCTAAAAGCGCCGTTTTGGGGGCAGGGAAGGGGAGGGGCAGCCACACGGTGGTGCCCCAACCCCTTCCCCAAGTCGTCCTCGGAGCAGCCAGCCTTCCGCATGGCTGGCGCTCCGAGGATAACCTCCCGCTGCAGTGTCCATACATGCTGCAGCGGAAGAGTCACCAAAGGTGCGCCGACAGCCTTTTGTGGCACACCTTCAGTGACTTGTGGAAGGAGCACTAATTTAGCACTCCTTCCAGGGGCGGCGAAGCTGCGCTGCAGGGCCAAAGTGTGGGGATACCTCGGCCCCATGGCGCAGCTTCTCGGGGTGGCCCACGGCCACCCGTCTGCTTCCCCCCTGAGAGATTCTAGGGCAGCCAAGAACATATCAATAACTTGGTACAATCACTTGACTATGAGGACTGAATAGGATTTCCTGACATCTTGTGGAAGACTGGCTGAGAAAGTATTGCAAAAGTCAAACATTGAAGAGGTGATGCAATGTAGATTCCTTGAATCTTAATTCCTCCTAATACTCTCACTACTAAATAAGTAAAAAGATTCTGGTGAATATATGAACTAAAGACATTAGTGTCACTGGGTGTGTATGTGGGGGGGGGGGGTGCAGACTGCACCAGGTGATATCCCAGAAGGAGATGACACCCAATCTCCCTTCCCCACCCCACTCCTCCTTGCCACGGTCTGGTTTTCCTGAGAGGAGAGCTGGGAAGTGGCAAGGAGCCAGGGTGAGTGCATGCATGCCCCCCACACCTCCTTGCAGGGGTGGAGCTTCTGCAAGGAGGTGCAAGGAGACTGGGCTCAGCTTTGCCAATCATGTGCATGCCATCCCAACCCTACTTGCTGCAGCCTGGTTTTCCAAGAAGGGGAGGGGGTGGGGCACATGGTCATGCATGCACACACATGCTCATTATGGCTATAACTGGCCTTACCCAGCATGGTTCCTTGCTGCTGAGGCAGAGTAAGGCTGCGTCCAGCTTAGCATGGCTCCTTGCTGTGGCCTGGTTTTCTTCTGAGGAAAAACAGGAAGCAGCAAAGAAGGTTGGGGATGGCACATGCACACACGTGCACAATCAGCAAGGCTGAGCCCATCCTCCCTGTACCTCTTTGCGGAGGCCCCACCCCTTGCAGTTTGGCAACCCTACCCTGCAACACCAGGTGACACCAAAGGTAGGCATGCCACTGACTAAAGATACAAAGTAGTGAAAAAGAGAAAAGAAATTTGTTGGATTTACATGCACTTACAAAAATTTCTGTTTCAACCATACAAAGCATGGCAATGTGTGATGTGTATCTTGCCTCAGAAATCCATAGAAGGACCTGAAAAAAAATGCCTGAACCATATACAGGTGATTTTTCTAGTCATTCTTTCCATAGGGCCTAGTTGAGAGGGTCCCTCAGAGCCAGACATCCAGGAAATAGCCTCTCTACCCCATCTGGAAAGTCTTGCAGAAATTTACTTTTATCAAATTTGCTCCATAATCTGTGAAACAAGGGATGATCTACAGGCTTATAAACAGCCACAGGCTTGGATGGGGAAGACACGCTTAGCCCTTGTTTAGGCACTTTCACTCCCAATGCAGATATGTTTAAACAGCACCCTGTCAACCCATCAGTACCATCTGGACAGTGTCAATCATTAGAATAAAACTTGGATACTTTCCTACAGTTTATGAAAAGAAGGGGGGGGGCAACTTGCTGTGTTTCAGTTATCAGCCAGAAACTTTTAGCTGAATTTCTGCCAACCATCTTCAAGCTTCTTGTAGCCTTCTCCCTCCGCCAAAGTGCACAAGTACAGTTTATATAGAGAGATTTTTGGCTACAGATTGCCATTCCTTCTGTGACTTCAAGGCACATGCTTAATGTTATACAGACATGCATACTTGTATAGCAAATGAAATACAAATTATGGCGTTCATTAAGGGTGAGGTTTGTAGCAGAGTCAGAAGGCACATAACTTTGCATATTGTTGCTCTTATGTGCCTTCAAGTCATTACCAACTTATGGTGACTGTAAGACAAACCTATCATGGAGTTTTCTGGGGTTGAAAGTGTGTGACTTGCCCAATGTCCTCCAGTGGATTTCTATAGCTAAGCAGGGAATCGAACCCTGCTCTCCAGAGTCGTAGTCCAGTGCTTAATCCACTACACCATACCTGATCTCAACTGTGCATATATGCACTGCTTTATTGATGTCCTTACATGTTGTCTGTAATCTTTCATCCTACATCTGCCAATACAAAGTAAACCTACTTAAAAGTTTTCTAAGAATACACTACTCATTGTAAATCTATCGTTAATGTCAGGTTTACAATAAAAATGAGGTTCCCTCATTGGCCATTCATAATAGTGACTTAATCTGTTTAAAGGGCATAATTCTGTCTCTTCAAATGTCAACAGTGATTAAAATGACAAGCCACATATATTTGTCATTGCTGTCTGTTTCACAAAAAAAAGTTAAAGCAGCTTGCATACTGGAAATCTAACTATCTGAAGGAATCTTCCTGTTCCCTGATGGTTATTTTGCCATTGTTCTGAAATAAAATGAGTACTGTCTACTGAAAGGAAGTCTTGCAGATGTACACTTGTCACATGGAAAAAGATTGTCTAACTTCTTTAAAAAATGGAAGACAGGATATTTCATTAAATCTCTCACTAACTAGACATGAAATGATACATCAGGTATCACAGTTCATACTGTCATTTACTCTGGTAATATTGTTAATGTATCCCCCTAATGGGATTTTTTTCTCCCAAATTAAATTGATCTACATAGAGCATTGCATCACAAGCATAAAAGATTCATCTCTGCTTTGTGAACTAGACGGAGCTCTTTCTTGAAGCCTTTTTATAATTCATAATCCTAGTGTATTATTTTAAATTAATAAATTATTTTCCAAGTACACAGAAGGAATTCATATTTAAAACAATTTTAGATAGATAAAGCCAAGGGTTCCTGACCAACTATAATAATCCTTGTCCTGTAGATGATATTCATTTCTGAAAGTAATTTCCTATAATAACACTTCTGCAAGCAGCTATTCCTGGTTATTTCTAAGGGGAAATAGTTTGTCATACTTCATTGTTGTTGTTATCTGCCTTTGAGTCCACAATTGATGGCAACCATGTTAATGAGACATTTCCAAGACCCCCTAGCCTCCACTGCTCTGCTTAGGTCCCATAATTTCAGACCTGTGATTAAGCCTATCCATCTGGCATGTGGTATTCCTCTCTTGCAGTGGAGGGGGCACCGCATAAAGAAATGCACAGAAACCACCATATGGAAGAAAAAAGGCCACAACTTTATTAAATACAGCTGACAAGTGGGGTTGGCCCAAGGCATGGGTCAGGATCTGGCATCAACCAACCTGAATCTTGATCAATGAACCCTGTTTCCTGGTCACAGCCAGGCTTTGGAATGACAAAAAGGGGTAACTGGATATGTGCATTGTCACATATCTGCCCCTTGTCACCAGGGGATGCTGATCAGGAGCTGCCCCCACAATGGCAACTCCTCCATGATCTCAGCACCCCCAGGTCCTTATGGGACTCCTGATACCTGTACTCAGCATCACAGGTAGCCATGCCCACCAAATCCACAACCCATGCTATCACCCACAGGAAGTTGTGACAGCAACCCCGCAACTCTCTTGCAGAAGTAAACCTGGGTAGGAGAGTGGGGAGATTCAAGCCAGAACGGCATCCTCTGCCCAGCCATGTAGCCTAAAATAAGCCTCTGAGCAAATGGGAAAGGAGCCAGGAAGTCCTGCCAACCCACCAATGGGAAGTCCCACCCTTTCTAGTGGCCAAACCACATCCATCTCCCAATGCATGCTGGGAGTTGTCATCTCACTCAGGCAGAAAGTTCTACCCTCCCATGGCCCCAGCTAACCAATCAGGGCTGTTTCTAGGCCCAGGAGGAAGATGCCGAGCCAGGAGCTGGGGCCGAGAGCCGCAGCAGCCTCTGAGCACACACACACACCCCAGAGACAAATTGGCCAGCCCAGTGAGTTAGGCAGCCACACATTTTACTACCCTCTACCTTTCCTAGCATCATTTTTTTCTATCAATCAATCAATTTATTTATTTGGTCTTTGACCAGTATAAAAATATAAGAATATATAAAATATATAAAATATATAAAAATATAATTTAAAAATATAATGATAACAGATTAGTATACAAACTAAGAATAGCTGTATAGGTACAATTTCCAACCAAATCTTTCTACACAATAGTAAGATGTCCATTTATCAATTGAGGGTGCAGCTTACAAACAATGTAACAAAATTTGGCCACCATATGAGATACTGTAAGGTCATTGTTGTCTAATAGGAGGCGTAAATAAAAAGAGTCGGATTTACCTGGAAATTTATTCAATAGTGGGCTGATCAATTGGTGACGGGCGTCCCTATAGAATTGACAGTAAAGGAGAACATGCTCATTGGTTTCAACATCGCCTGAACCACATGGGCAAAAACGAAAATCATAAGGTATTTTTTTTAAATCTGCCTTCCAACAGATTTTTTTTTCTAATGAGCCTTGGCTTCTCATGATGTGGCCAATATACAACAGTCTCAATTTGATCATCTTGGTTTCTGAGGAGAGTTCAGGCTTTATCTGCTCAATGACCCATTTGTTTATCCCAGGGGTAGGCAACCTTTCCCCTTTAAGAGCCGAGGGACTTCAGCTCCCAGAAGCCTCGACCATGTTCGCCAATAGTCCCATGTTGGCCAATAGCTCCTGGGATTCTGGGAGCTGAAGTCCCTCGGCCCTTAAAGGGGAAAGGTTGCCTACCCCTGGTTTATCCTTTTGACTGTCTACAACAGGGGTAGGCAACTTTTCCCCTTTAAGGGCCGAGGGACTTCAGCTTCCAGAATCCCAGGAGCTATTGGCCAACATGGGACTATTGGCCAACATGGCCGAGGCTTCTGGGAGCTGAAGTCCCTCAGCCCTTAAAGGGGAAAGGTTGCTTACCCCTGGTCTACAGTATCCTTATCACTCTTCTCCAGCATAACATCTCAAATGAGTTTTTTTTCTTTTGTCCACTTTCCTTATTGCCCAGCTCTCACATCCATCCATGGTGATGGGGAATATAATGGTTTGGACAATTCTAACTTTAGAGCTTAATTGAATATCTTTACTCTTTAGAATCTTGTCTTTCATAGCTGCTCTTCCCATACCTAGTCTTCTTATTTCTTGACTGCAGTCTCCACTCTGATCAATGTTTGATCCAAGGTATAGGAATTCTTTAACTATTTTGATTTCCTCATTGTTTAGGTTGAATTTATGTGGTTCAGGCATTATCTGCTCAAGGACCCATTTGTCTTTTTTTTTTTCTTTGTGTTTAGCATTAAACCTATGTTTGCAACTTTTTTTTTCTTCCTTAGCAATTTTTCCATGCCGGTAATGTTTTCCACTGTTAGTGTGGTATTGTTTGCATATCTTATATTATGTCGGCCAGTAATTATATTTGTGACAAGGCCAACTACTGGCACAGTATGGGGGGAAATCACCCTGCTACAGCAAAAAACAATATTCACAGCAAAGTACAAAAAGCAACACCACCATCCACAGTTACTGGTATTGGCAGTGCACTGGCCACTTTTCACACTAAAAGGAAACAATCACACAGTTGATTTGTCCAAAGTTCCTGGAGGCTTTTATCTTCAGTTAATATATATATATATATATATATATATATATATATATATATATACACAATATAATACAGCATACACATACACACACACACACACACACACCTCTGACTTATAATCAACTTCAAAGTCTGATTCACAGCTCCAAATTTATTTTGTTCTAACTATAGCCTCTTGTCCTAAGTACAGATTTCTCACTAGGACCAGCAGATGTGATGGCAGTTTGATGACCATAACAGCCATCCATAGCTATTCATGATCTATGCAGCCAAATGCTTTCCTATAATCTATAAAGCACATGCTGGGTTTTTTCTGGAATTCATTTGTGTATGTTTTGCAATGTGTTCCCTAGTGCCTGTTCCTTTTCTGAACCCCGCATGCAACTTTAGAATTTATTTCTCCATATATGATTGGAGTTTATGGTCAAAAACACACTGCAGAAATAATCCAGTTTGGGACTGCTTTAACTGCCTTGCCTCAGTTCTAAAGAATCCTGGGAACTGTAGCACCAGAGCTCTCTGACAGAGAAGGCTAAATGTCTCACAAAACTATGTTCCCAGAATTCTCTAATATTGAGCCAAAGCGATCTCAAACTGGATTATTTCTGCAGTGTGTTTTGGACCTAAATTTCAGAATTCTCTAGCATTGAGTTAAAGTGATCTCAAACTGGATTATTTCTGTAGTGTGTTTTGAACCTAAATTTCAGAATTTTGAGCATTATTTGTCTGCATGGGAGATTAATGCTATTGTCCTATAGGGTCCTATAGCCCTTTGTGTCTCCTTTTTTGTGGATAGGGATATATATTGATCATTTCCAGTCTGGCCACCTTTTTGTTTTCCATATTTGTTGATATATATTAGTTAACACTACAGTTGATTCTGTCTGTGTGGACTGTAGCAGTTGATTGGAATATCTGTTCCTGGTAATTTATTTTTCCCAGTTTCTCTTTGTATTTATAGCTCTGTTTGTAATTATGACAAATTTTCCAGAACTAAAATTAATTTAAGAAAATGTAGTTTGAAATGGCAAAACAAGCTTTTTTTTTATTTTTATGGAGCGATGGGACAGATTTAACTTAGTATAATATGCATATGGAAACAGCTTCAGCTTTTAAGAAAGAGAAACGAACAGATTCTCCCATCCAAAACAATTACTTTTAATGCTTAGCTCTTACAAGTCTACATATTTATACTAGTGTATTCAAGCATGGTAGTGCTGGATGCGGGCTTTTTTATCCTGTGAGGTTCCTTATTATTAATGGCTACATGATAGGTATACACAACAATGGCAACCCCCATCCCATGTTTGGAATAGCTGTGCCTATTGAATTTGACTAATACCAATGAGGAGGATTCTCTCCCATCCCCAATTTTTTCCTGAAAAAAAATAAATTTACAGTTCTTCACATTTTGTGTGGGAGGATCTTGGGATTTGAAAAAATTAAAATATGTGGGGGGGGGGGGTATCTGATATACTTCAAAGTTCCTGACTCTCACATATTCTTCACCACACCACAGCTCCCAAGTAATGCATTCAGCATCCCTATCTCTCTTACACACACACACACACACACACACACACACACATGTCACTGTGAGCTAGTTAAAAAAATACGACCAAATTGATGGATGACAAAGGGAGAGAGAGAAAGAGATTGCACAGCTCAAGGTAGCACAAAATTTATTTCATTCTTCAAACATTATCTATCTAAAAAGAAATAATAAACTTAGCATATTTCTTTGTTTGAAATATACCATAACAGCTAGCTCTCTATAATGATCCCTAGTCTAATTATACAACATGGCACCATGCAGCCATTATTCTCAAAAATACGTAGGAAGTAATAGGGGGCTGTGGAGAAGTATTATACTTCTTGGAAAGGATTCATTCATGGACATCTTTTAGGTTTTATCTGTGCTAGGAAAGAACACTGTGATCCAATTGTTCAAAAATAATAATAACTATTATTTGTCCCACATATTTGGTTCGACATCAAGAGATTTTGCTTGATTAATGGATTGTAACCTTTGCAAAAATCTGTATATCTCAGGGCTGTCTTAACACTTGCCTCAAAGTGATGAACCAAAGCACAGTATAAATCAACATCTTTTAGAAGGTATGTTTAGAATTTCAACTCAGTGAATCTTAGCAATACATATAAATCTGGTAACATGCAGGGTTAGCTGTGTTGGCCATTTAGCAAATTTAAACAAAATCTCAGCAATACATATAAATCTGGTAACATGCAGGGGTAGCTGTGTTGGCCATTTACAAAATCCAAACTAAAATCCACCAAACAGTGATATCTTTATTGGCCAACCAAAATGCACAATATACTTGTTACAAGCTTTTGAAGCTCCATTGGCTTCTTCATCAGTCAAGATGTTACAAACCAGACAGGAGAAACAATTGGAGATGTTAGTCAGATCCCTGCATTTTGATGTTTCTGTCCTTAGTTAAGATGGTAAGTGGAAGTTATCTTTTGCAGGCTGTCCCCTCCTCCTTCTGTCCATGTGGTTATTGGGAGTTTTGCAAAGATCAAGAAAATTTAAAGTCCATTTGCATCTCAACATGGACTCCTCTCTTCAATATGCCTCCATTCCTATGAGGTCACATGTTATTTTGTGAGTTGAGCAGAGCAGATTGTGGAAACGTCCACTGCTGAAGCCCTCCTCCGCTGCAAGTTGATCTCCATGGCATTCGTCTCTGGTGCTGATCTTACTACCTAAGAATGCAGCCTTCTCACTAATCAGACTGGAGGCAAAAGATAACTCTAAAGAACACATTTTATTCTCCAGTTGCAGTAAATACAAATTAACTATTTACAAGTAGATCAGAACATCAGCAGGCAGGAACCAAAAAGAAAATCTTCAGAGCTAATCAGTTAACCAGCAGAAGAAAAAGACACAACTCCACCCCCAAGCTGAGGGCTTAATTCATTTGTGGACACTTACTAAACATCCTCAAAGTCCAGCCTCTCCTTGTGACTCATAGTCACGTGGACAATGGTTCTCACAAAATATGATGACCTAATATGTTTACAGTTGCCATCCGTGTTCCCAGACACACACTGTCCTTGACTATCTTCTCTTGGGATTGTTTTTCGTATTCCACCTGCAAGCAAACTTTCCCATGTTGTCATTTTACACACGGACTACAATTCCCACATCTGTACATTTTCACACACAAGTTACATTTTCCATCATTCCCCTCCAAATGTATAGATGTGTGTCATGTTGTTTAGTAGTATTATGTATTTTTATTCATTCCCTTGATTTTGCACTTAAGCTCAACAGCTAGTATTGTGTATTTAAGGTGCCATTCCCACCAGCCATGTTAGCTGTTCAAGTTTTTCAATTGACAATGCTTTTGTAAAAACATCAGCTATATTGTCCCTTGTTTTGATGTATTCTAGATGCATAATTTTGTTTTGGATCATCTCCCTAACATTTTGGTACCTCACACTTATGTACTTTGTTCTGCACTTCAAATTCTCAGTTTCTGACATTGCAATGCACAACTGTGAATCCTCATGAACCACAGTTGGTTCAACACATCTTTCCCCTAAATCTTCAAGCAACTGTCTTATCCACTGTATTTCTGAAACCATTTCTGACAAAGCTGCAAACTTTGCCTCAGATGTGCTCAAGGCTACACAGTTTTGCTTCCTGCTGCGCCAAACTATTGGATTTTCTCCAAACTTTATCAATAAACTAGACACTTACTGTCTTTCATGTAATTCTGAAGCAAACAAACTATCCACAAAACAATCAAGCTGAACCATGCTGCCCTGTATTACAAGCTTTCTGTCTTTGCTACCTTTCAGGTACCTTAACACATGTTTCACTGCAGTCCAGTCCTCGACTTTTGGATTACTCACCTTCTGGCTAAACACTCCCACTGCAAAAGAAATATCTGGCCTTGTGTAGTTTGCAATGAACATCAAGCTCCCAACAATGCTTCTAAACAATTCTGGATTTTCAAACTCCTTTGTTGACTCACCACTGGCATAACCAGGAGTCATAGGACTTTTCACTACTTTAGCACTCTGCAGTCCACATCTCTCAATCAGTCTTTCTATCTTCTTCTGTTGACTCAACAAACATCTACCATCTTTAGTCCACTCTACCTCAATCCCTAGGTAGGCCTTGAGAATTCCTAAATCCTTAATCACAAATTTCTTTACCAATTCTCTTTGTACTGCCTGAATCTCCCATTCTGACTTCATTGCGACACACAAGTCATCAATGTAAATAACCAATGTCACATCTCCCTTGGTGTAAATGCACACATCAGCAATGCTGCGTTTGTACCCTAGTTTTATCAACTCCTCATGAATACAAAGATTCCAACCCTTTGCACTCTGCTTTAAACCATGCAAAGCCTTCTTCAGCTTGTACACTTTTCTATCACTGTTCTGTTCAAAACCCAAAGGTTCTTCCATGAACACTTCTTCCTCAAAATTAGCATTCAAATAAGCAGTTTCAAAATCAAAATGCTTTACTAACTGGCCCTTCCTTGCTGCTAACGACAAAACCAATCTCAAGCTTTCAGACTTAGCTACAGGAGAAAACGTTTTGTCAAAGTTCTCAAACTTCTGCTGTGCAAAACCTTTTGCCACCAACCTGGCCTTATATCTATGAGTACCATCCGGCATCTCCTTTCTTTTGAAAACCCATCTACAACCTATCACCTTGTGATTCTTAGGTCTCTCAACAATCTCAAAAACATCCTTATCTACCAATGACATATATTCCTGATCCATAGCAGAAAATCACTTCTCCTTCTCCTCCTCAGGATAACTCTGCAAATCCTTAAAACTCTCAGGCTCATCAGCCACCACTGTACAGGCTCGTGCACTCTGCACTACACAATGTTCTGGAGGCTTTTTCACGCTCTGAGTCCTCCTTGGCAAGATTACCTTTATCCTTCCTCTCTCATCCTCACTGTCAGAACTCGTCTGAACCTCTGTATCTCTTTGTCTCTTTGTCTCCAACTTTCTAGTTGTGGTTGGTCATGTCTGTGTAGGCTGTTCTGAAGTACTAGACTCAATGCAATTTTAGGCTGCATCAATAGAAGTATAGTGTTTAGCTCAAGAGAAGTAATAGTGCCACTCTATTCTGCTTTAGTCAAGCCTCACCTGGAATACTGTGTCCAGTTCTGGGCACCACAATTCAAAAAGGATGTGGAGAAACTGGAGCATGTCCAAAGGAGGGCAATTAAAATGTTGAAGGATCTGGAAACCAAGCCCTATGAGGAATGACTTAGGGAGCTGGGGATGTTTAGCCTGGAGAAGAGAAGGTTAAGAGGTGATATGATAGCCTTGTTTAAATATTTGAAGGGAAGTCATATTGAGGAGGGAACAAGCTTGTTTTCTGCTGCTCCAGAGACTAGGACCCGGAACAATGGGTGCAAACTCCAGGAAAAGAGATTCCACCTCAACATAAGAGGAACTTCCTGACAATAAGGGCTGTTTGACAGTGCAACACACTCCCTCGGAGTGTGGTGGAGTCTCCTTCCTTGAAGGTCTTTAAGCAGAGGCTGGACGGCCATCTGTTGGGGATGCTTTAATTGGGAATTCTTGCATGGCAGGGGGTTGGACTGGATGGCCCTTGTGGTCTCTTCCAATTCTATGATTCTATGATTCTATGGTGCTGATTCTTGTTTTACAACCCCTCCATTTCTAGTAATCATGTCCAACTGTCCCAACCTAAGAAAAACCTCTTTGTTGGAATGCAGCTTCTCCCAACCCTAGTGCTTTTCAAAGCTGGCACTTCTGGATAGCAAGATCTCCCCATGACCAAGATGAAATCTATAGCTATTCCCAGGATATCCCACAAGCATCAACCTGCACCACTTAGGCTCACCCTTCTTTCTGAAATTGGCAGGTACATACATATTTGCATATTGTCCAAACACTCTCAAGTACTTTAAGTTAGGTGGTCTACCATAAAGCATATGAAATAGGGTTTTCTTTACAGCAGAATTCCAAACACAATTTGCAAGATGGTTTGCTGTCAGAATAGCCTCCCCCACCACTGCTCAGGTGCTTCCGCATCTAACATCATGCAGTCTTTTATTTGCTTTAGGACACCTATTCATTTTTCTGCCAAACCATCCTCCTGCAGAACTGCAGGGTTTGTGGTGTTGTGAAGAATTCCCTTCTTTCTCAACCAATTTTTCAAACAATTTGACAAGAATTCTCCACCTCTGTCTGAGATCAAAGATCCCACTTTGTACTCAAACTCCCTTTCAATCATGTTAACCCACTCTTTGAGATGCTCTGCTGCTTCACTCTTTTCTTTCAAGAGCATCACATAAGAGTACCTGGTAAAATGATCCACAATTACCATAAAATACTTGTTGTTTCCTAGCCTTTTTAAGAAAGGCCCTGCAAGGTCTACATGTACACATTCAAAAGGTGTTTTTGTTGTGCATTTGCTGCATTTTGCCACAGGAAAAGCCTTCAACTTTATCCTGCTGCAAACTGAACATTCCAATTGATTTGAACAAGGAGACATTTTGAATTCTGTGCACACCTCCCCCAGTTTGAAGCTTGCATGTCCCAACACCCGGTGGTAGTAATGAACACAATCTAAATGTAAAGGCACATTATTGACTGCTGCACATTCTGCCCTATCCACCATATAATATATTTTGTCCCTTTTCGCAGCTTTTGCACGAACCTCGTCATTCATGGTGATCACACACTCATCCCCCTTAAAATTCAATTCATACCCATCAGTGGTCAAGGCAGACACACTAACTAAATAGTTTTGCAATTTAGGTACACACAATACATTATCAAAGTATTTTGCAAACCCTGGGATGAACACAATCCTCATGTCTTTGATTTCCCTTGGTGCTCCATAAGCCAAAACTACTGAAGCCACATTGGGAGGTTTCTTACTTTTGCGTAGCTCAAGAGTGTTTACCATATGTCCTGTGGATCCAGAATCAAGAATCCAGTCTGGATTGGGCTTGACATCTTGGTGGGTCACACTGTCACTGCTCCTTGACATAGCCACAACACCCATTCTGGTCCCAGAGTCTTTGGGTTGTTGTTTTTGCTTGGCTGCTGCAAATTTCCTGCAATCTTTCCTCAGGTGACCAGGTTTTCCCACAATAAAAACACTTTATCTCCTTGGACACAGCTGCTTTCTCCAGTTGCAGCTCTCTGGAAGCTCCCTCTGGTGTGTGCATGGACCTAGGCATGGTTTGCGGCTGCCTCTGGAGTCCTGCCTCAAACTGGCAACGTTGGCTCTCTTCTAAAACCCTGGAAGCTCCCAATTCCATTGTGATTTGTGCTTCAGGAACTCCTTGAAGACCATACAGCACATGCTCATATTCCCTTGAGAGATTCCCCAGCAAAATATATGCCTTTTGTTCCCTTGGGAGTTGAACACCTTTCATCTGGACTTGATTAAACAAATCCTGGATGATCTCCAGATGCTTTTCAGGAGACTGCCCATGCTGCATCTTGCACACATAAAGTCTTCTGCACTAAATCATCTTTGACAAAGCTGTGCTGGATTGATCAATATCTTTAAGAGTATGCCACACCTATTTGGCAGATGTTTGATCTCTGACATAATTGATTTGATTAGGAGAAATCAAAAGGAGGATATTAGCTTTTGCTTTTTGATCATCTTGCTGAACAGCTGCTCCAGCCCCAGCTGGCACCACAGCTTGGACCACAGTCCATAGACCCTCTCTCACAAGCAACGACTGAGCATAAGTGCTTCAGGCACTAAAGTTTGATTCATCCAATTTGGGAAATTTCACAGCCTCCATAACTAGCACTTAAGAGTCTTGGCTTCTTTCCCAGTTTCCACTGTCTATTGTGTTATGTCAAAGCAAAGTCCATTAATCTTAACATTTTTGCCTTCCCGCACAACAGCTTAGAGATGATCCCTTAAAAAAAAAAAAAAACAGTGCCTCTTACTCACAGCTCATGAACTCCAGAAGTCTCCAGCAGCACAGCACGGAATGATCTGGACACCATAACCCTTTGCTATTTTGTGAGTTGAACAGAGCAGATTGTGGAAACCTCCACTGTTGAAGCCTTCCTCCGCTGCGAGTTGATCTCCATGGCATTCGTCTCTGGTGCTGATCTTACTACCTAATAATGCAGCCTTCCCATTAATCAGACCAGAGGCAGAAGATAACTCTAAAGAGGCACATTTTATTCTCCAGTTGCAGTAAATACAAATTAACTATTTACAAGTAGATCAGAACATCAGCAGGCAGGAACAAAAAGAACCATCAGCCCTAACCAGCTAACCAGCAGAAGAAAAAGACACAGCTCCACCCCCAAGCTGAGGGCTTAATTCATTTGTGGACACTTGCTAAACATCTTCAATGTCCAGCCTCTCCTTGTGACTCATAGTCACATGGACAATGGTTCTCACAAAACAGCACGACCTAATATGTTTACAGTTGCTATCCGTGTTCCCAGACACACACTGTCCTTGACTATCTTCTCTTGTGATTGTTTTTCATATTCCACCTGCAGGCAAACTTTCCCATGTTGTCATTTTACACACAGACTAAAATTCCCACATCTGTACATTTCCACACACAAGTTACATTTTCCAACATCACAGGCCTCTTTGTAGGCAGAGGACAATGAATTCCTCAAGGAGTCTTCATGTTTTTGCATCAGGAACAGATACAAAAATATAAATCTGTTGTTTAGTAACTACCACAGGCATTCCTCATAGTTAAAATTAAACTTGCATATTAGTCTACCATTTTAATATCTAGCAATATTGAAGAAACTAGGCTTTGCTAATGTGTCCAGAGATATTTCATTACACCCTCCCTCTCTCCCTTCCTCCCACTATACATAAAATTTCATGCTCTATACAATGGCCAATGCATACAGAAACCTTAACCACACAAGACATTAGATCTTCAGACTTTCATTCTTAACAGCAAATTGATATTTTTGCTACCATTGCCATAGTAAATACTAGTATCATGTCACCCAAATGCAGATATTTTTAAAAGTGGCCTTCTATTATTTAAGGCAGTTTCTCACAGCCTTCTCCCCAAGGCAGAAACACAAGCCCTCAGCTCTCTCAGTTGATTAACATCAAGCTTCTCTCATGTTCATTCTCAAAAATATGGGTAGAATTCAAAGACATAGCCTTGTTAGACTGGAAAATCAGTATGCAAAGGGATCTTGCAACACCTTTGAGATTAACTGAAAGACAGAAGTTGGTAGCATGAGCTTTTGTCCCTATGAAGTAGGAAGTACCACATGCATCAGAGGAAATAGGCTCAAGTCTACGAAAGCTTATCCTATCAATTTCTATTTTCAATTAGTCTCAAAGGTGCTGCAAGATCCCTTTGCATATTAAAGAATGAGGATTTACAAACATTTAAGACCAAGAGGGTAAAGCAAGAGAACAAAGGATTGAGAAAATGAAGGATGTGTATATTTGCCTGTGGAGAACAACATGGAAGAAAAACATCCAGTGGCAGTCATCTACAAGTCCTCTCATAAGGAGTGGACTTTTGGTATACCATCCCAAACATACATAATCTCATCCAATTTTAGAAGCTAACATCTAAAGTCTGGCTGAGTTAACATTTGAATAGGACCACCAAGGAATATCTGGAAAAGATATCCAGGTAGGACTAGGGAAAGAATCCTATCTGTACATGGGAGAGCCACTGCCAATTAGAGTTGACAGTACTGGGGTAGATGGACCCATGGTCTGATTCTGTGTGACACTGCTTCTTATATTTTATTTCTGCCAAATTTCACAGGTGCCAGCCACATCTGCAATGCAAAAAGACATTGAACATCTTAGTTCCAGCTTTGATTCCAATGGGAAGAGGCCAATATTGCCTAAAGGCTCTGCTGGGAGGGAGGCATACTTACCTCCTACTCACCATCACAACCTTGCAACATAACTTTCTACTACTAGGGGTCTGGGCTCTAGGATTATTTTCAGGTTCCATTGTTGACCTAGAAAGCCTTTAACAAAAAGCATGGCAGAAAAACATAACAATTCTTGGGATAGCAAAATTATAGGACCTGTGGGTGGAAACAAATGCACATCCTAGCCTGGTCTTATCTGCAGTGCCGAAATAATGACATCTGCTTTAACTGCCATGGCTGTGGAATTCTGGGATTTGTGGTTGCTTGTGGCACCAGAACCCTCTGAGAGAGAAAGCTAAATACAGCACAAAACCACAAATCCTGGAATACCATAGCATTGAGCTATGGCAGTTAAAGCGGTGTCAAACTGCATTATTTCTGGCCTGCAGATTAGACCCTTGATGGCTTTGAGAAAGGAAGGGAGTCCTAGAAATTGAACCTAGGAAAAAATATATCCTGCTGATATTTTACAGCATAGACAGATATATAGTTAGCCCCTTCTTAATCTTGGAACTGGTTCAAAAGACAACAGTGAGGACTGGGTAGCCTAGGTTTTATGGTCATTTAACAGCCCCATTGATAGAGCAGTTGGAATTACTGCACAATTGCTACCAAAAGTAGCACAGTACAAGTGTTGATAACGGTATAACAGGAGAGCAACGGTGATTACATGAAAGAGCAAAGTCTTCTGCTGTAGGTGAGCTGTACTGAGAAAGGAAAGGAAATAACTCTGCACTGTCAAGATAGATGGCAATATCATATTTGAAAGGAAACTGGTGATGTCAGTTTGATATGCTGACAGCTCCCAGATCTGTCAAACCTCTAATGCCATATAATGGAATTTTAATGAATAGTGCATTGAAGCAGAAAATTATTGACAGAAACGGCTTACTGACAAAAGTCATCAGGAGACATAATGAGCCATGCATATGTGAAGTACAAATAGCATCCTTTTTTCTACTTGAAGAGAGCTTCACCTCTGCAAAGGTGGCAAAGGAAGCCACAATGGCAGTGGAAACAAATCTTACCAGTTCATTTGGAAGGTACTTCAGCAATGGAAGGAAACAGTATTCAAGATTACACTATCAGGCAAAAGACCTGCTAAATTCAATGTGCACCACAATGCCACATCTGAGATAACAACTGCTTAATGTGTCACTACCAAACACCAAAAACTGCAGCATGCCATTGTGACAAGGAAGTAACCAACTAGCCTGTTGTCAGGAGAATAAATACAATGGTTATAAGAAAGAGAGTTCTAAATATATGGGGAGAGTGGTTTGCTTCCTCTTCCGTTCCTGTGTGATTATTTGGGCAATTGGTATGAACATGACATACATCACAGTGGTGTCTCTAAGCAAGAGGGTTATAGTATTTCTTTATTACAGTATTTCAGAAAGATAAGTACAGGCCAGTGAATGATAATGCTTGAAAACGAATTTAATCTTTTTCTTAAAAAAAAAAAAGCATCATGATATTGAAAGAATAGCTTTCTCAGAATCCCATTCTTACCCCAATATGTCTCATCTCTGCCTCAGCTGTCTTCATGCTTTGTCTATAGTTCCATAGTCCTGTGATTGGAGAGTAACAAAATTAATACTTCACTGATTTTCACTTTTCTTCAGTATCTTACTTTGTCCTGCAAAGAGGAAGGAAGTTGGAAACATAAGATTAAGCAAAGTCACAACCCTCCATATGAAGCACAACAGTTAGCAAGACCCTAGGACAACAAAGTCAACTTATCAATCACTTCAACTCACATTTCCCTCCTCCCTCCTTCTGCCCCCTAGGGTTTTTCCTGAAAATTGAACACAAAAAATACTACTTTTCCAAATCCTGAATCTCTCACAAACTTCAGCTGCTTTTCAGGCTTGTTAATTCTTAACTTTATAATAAAATCCATATCACCTAATTCACCAGAACACCCAAACAAGTCTTAATTATGGATTCATCTGAATCCCATGCACATCATAGTTCCTGGTTTCTCTGGAAGATGTGGTAGGCATGGATTTATGTAACAAACCTTCATAAGAGGGCTTTGATTTATAGCATTTACAACAATAGTCATTAGAGGATACACAAGAACAAAAATACTTAAGTCCTTCTTTTTTGGGGGGTAGGGAAGTAATTACTTGAATCTGTTCCTTGTCTTGTGCTCTTGCTCTCCTTCCCAGACCATAAATTTCATACCTATGTACCTTCCCAATTTCTGCTATTCTAGACTCACAGTGCTAAAAGCCACCCCTGCTACCCAGATGTCTCAATCTGCTCTTCTCGCTCCATCCTACTTCACAACATTCTATGAAGCAAACAGAGCATGTCTAAATGTCCTTTCATACTCTGAAATGCCCTTGGTTGACTGTCCAACCTTTTCCACGCTCTACTGCATCTGGGGTACCAGACTATATCTACCCTAGGCCATTATGGCTGCTCTATGTGCTGCCCCTTGATCTATGATATTTCCACCTCCTCCTCCACCCCATACAGCCTCTGGGATGAACTGAAAGCTCTGTTGTATCTAGAATGCCTTGCCATTGGCTGCTATCCTTCTGGTTACCTCCAAGCTGCCAGTTTGTGTCTCAGCTGGTGCACAGCTTTAGTAGATGCTATATGCTGTCACTAGTTTATAGCTGGGGTGCTTCCAAAATTCCTGTGGCTGCTCCCATTTATACTACCACTTTTGTCATCTATTCCCCTTGCTTATTGACTGGAAAGTGAAGCCTGATAAAAGTTGGACTTTCTGCCTGACAGTTCACCTCTGCACCTTACCTGTGACCTCTCTGCTCCCAGCTTCTGCCTTTTCAGTATGAACTGTGTTCACATTATCCTGTATATGGTCATCCCAGTGAAAAGGGGACTGTTTCTAGACATTCCTTTCAGTCAACCACTGTAAGAGATTGAGATTGTGCCCACAATCTGTTAGTGCCATCTGCTCCAATGATGGTTGAAAGAACAACAGGGTACCAAAGACTGCCCATTATAACTTCACACGAATGTACTCAAACTGATACTGAGTACTTTAATAAGATGTTCCCCACTGTAATTCAGCCTCCCTGTGGAGGAGAGATTGCCCATTGTGACATCCTGATGATGGTGCCTGCCTGTGGAAGAAAGACTCATTATGACCTCTTGCTTGATGCTGAAAAAAGAAACTGCTCATTGTGTTGTCATGCTGATGCCAGTGAGACACTGGCCAGTATCACCTCTTGCAGATACAACCTACCTGTGGAGGACAGACTGGTCATTGAGCCATTCTGCTGATACTTCCTCCCTGTATTATTCAACTGGTCATTTGTCATGCCATGCTTCCTTCATCAATAAGACTGGTCTGGGTGGCCTCCTACTTGTGCCATTTGCCTTGGAAGAATGACTGGCAAATCTGGCATCCTGCTGAGGCTGCCTGCTTCCATGAGAAATTAGCCAATGTGACCTCTTGATTATCACACCAATAATTATTGAGTCCAATTTAAGGTGCTTATTATCACCTTTAAAGCCCTATAAATGGTCCATGTGCATGACTGAGTGTCTACTCCCAGATCATTTTACCCACATATTATGATATTCACAGGTCTCCTCTGAGTATCTTCAGTGGGAAAAATATGAATGTACAAAAAGCTTCACTGCACTTTACCATTATGGCAAGTTGATCCACTGCAAAGATTCATGGGATGGAAATGAATTGTACTGCACCTTGCTTCATTTCCACAGTAGTCTCACAATGAAAACACTCCACACACGGATTTCTCTTCTGCAGTACAGGCATAGTATGGCACCACAGCTTCCATCCCATCCCATCCCATCCCTTAGCTTCATGATTGGTCCTCCCCCCCCCCTTTTTTTTTTTTCCTTTCTTGCTGGCATGCTGGCATGCATAGCACAGCATGAGATGTTTCATTGCAAGAAGTTGGACAGGAAAAGAAGATGGCCATGTTGTCCCCACCATTTCTTTATTTCATGTGTGGATGAAACAACTTGTCATCTTTTCATTTGAATGCCTCTGTAAATTCCTTTTAAAAAAATTACAGTGCATACTTAAATATTTCAGGGAGTGCTTTGCTATTGTGATGTTATAGTGTTTCACCATTGTGGGGGTCTAAACATACTGACATGATCTTCTTGGAACTATCACCGGAGGTAGTCTGTGTATCACCAGCTCAAATCTCCTGATGAATTCCTTGGGAGGTACTAGTTGGCCACACCTGCAACCTGCCCACATCCCACCCAATCATGGGATTCTCATGGGAGAAAGGAGGATCAGAGTTCTGCACCCAAAAAACTACTGTTTTGAGGCACAAGAGGTAGCCATTAACAGATTATTTTCAACAGGCAAAAATGCAGATTTGCCACAATGGTACGACAGTATGATGCCAGGACACATACAGCATGCAGTACAGCAGGGTTGCTGTCAGTGCTGTTGCACCGGTATGCCATCATACTGTTGTAATGTAATAAAGCTCAAAGAAAACATTCTACTCTTTAGTGGTGTTCCACTCTTTAGTTGATGTGGCTGGCACCAAACCTATTTTCGTTCTAGTGTCAAATTAAAACATGCCTTATTGCCTATGCATTTCCAGTTTAAATTTTGTGTTAGTTTATATTAATTGATTTTTTGTGTGTATGGTGTTTTTTGTTGTTGTTGTGGTTGTTGGAAAAGTTTATCATATCTCTTATTTTGTAACTACATGGTCGGCTGCCTTCCTGCTCTCTTTCTCTTGGCAGATGAAGACATTTCTATTCAGGCAGGCCTTTGAATTTTGATTATGAAACATAAATGTGTGTGTGTGTGTGTGTGTGCGCGCGCGCGCGCGCATGCACGCATAATATTAGCTTACAAAAGTTAAAAAGAATTAAATAAAAATATTATTTTAAAAACTGGTTGAAACAGTTTAAAAATTTAAAACATAATTACTAGTAAAATATTAAAAATACAGCACAGCACTTCATATACAATATGAAGTGCTGTGCTGTATTTTTAATCTTTTAATCTTTTACTAATAATTATGTTTTACATTTTTTAATTGTTTTAACCATTTTTAAAAATAATATTGTTATTTAATTCTTTTTAACGTTTGTAAACTAATAATTTAGCTTAACCTTTTAAACATTATTGTAAGCATCTGCCATCTTGCGAGAAAGGTGGGAGATATATTTTTTTATTTTATTTATTTTATTATATTCAATAAATTTAAAAAAAATTGCCATTTTTTAAAAGTTTTGAGTATTGTGTACACCATCCTGGCAATCCTTTGCAGATACTAGACAGCCTATGAATCTTAAAATTGGAAATAATTATAAAAACAGCTTTAATAAAGTTTTAATAATAACAAATGCAGCTGGTTTCATCCCTCACCACCAGTGTGAAACCAGTCATGGTGACAACTTGCTAGTACTGATTTGAGGAGAGGAGGAGGGATTGGCCATTGTGACATCACACTGATACCTAGGGAGGACAGACTTGCAATTGTGATATCATACTGATGTTGCTTGCTTCATTGAGTGACTGAGCCATGTGACTTCTTTCTGTTAAGGAGCCCTAGTGGCGGAGTGGTTAAATGCCTGCACTGCAGCCACTCACTCATAAAAACCACAAGGTTGCGAGTTCAATACTAGCCAGGGCTCAGGCTTGACTCAGGCCTGCATCCTTCTGAGGTCACTAAGATGAGTACCCAGCTGTTGGGGGGTAATGAGCTTACAGTTGTAAACTGCTTAGACACTGCATAGCATGGCATGAAGCGGTATATAAATGAAGCTGCTTTGCTTTGTTATAGATTGTGTATGGAGGAGAGACACAGTGTGTGATTTGGTTGTAGTGCTGTCTGGCTGTGGAAAGCAGACATTGTGGCATTGTGCCGATGCTGCCTACCTGAGGAGGAAAGATGGGCCATTGTGACCTTGACTCCTGCTTGCTTCAATGAGAGATTGACTACTGTGACCTCTTGCTGATGTTGCCTGGCTGTGGAGGAGCCTGATGAAGCATCATGTTGGTACTGCCTGACTGTGGAAGAGAAGTTTTTCACTCTGACTCAATGAAAGATGATACAATATGACCTTTTCTTGAAGCAACATGCAAGATGACTGATAGAATGTAGAGTGGGCCCTTGGTATCCACTGAGGTTTGGTTCCAGGATCTGCCATGGATACCAAAATCCATGGATACTCAAGTCCCATTAAATACAATTGCATAATAAAATTGTGTCCTTTGTATAAAATGAAAAAAAATCAAGGTTTGCTTTTTGGAAATCATATTTTTTTAAAAAATATTTTCAAGCCATGGATGCTTGAATCCATAGATAATGAATCCATGTATATAGAGGGTTGACTGTAACCCCATGCTGTTCCTGCTGTTGCTGCACACTGAAAGGGTGAGAAACAGATTATTGTGCCTTCCCTTGCTCACCTGGAGAAAAGACACTGGCCTCATGGCTACACATTGCCTGTCCCTTTTATGAGAATTACTCCTGGTAGAGATCTTAACTGTTTACTATTCTCCTGTTTTCCAAATTTAACTCTTACCTTTTCTAATGCTGCCCCCAGTATCAGGCAATAAGCTTTATACATAGTATGACTGTCCTCTAATTCCTGATGACAATGACCACATTTTTCTGTAAGATGTCTGCCTGTAGCCTTTTCAGTCATTTCTCCAGTACTTGGCAAACATTGGGAGGGTCAGACAGCACTAGGGATGAGGAAGTGTCAGAGAGCCAATGTGAGAAAAGAAGTAAATATTCCACACAAAGCAACTGAAACAAACATGAAAATGAAAAATAAAAATAAAATACAAATTCAAATTCAAATTAAGCTGAACTTTTACCTTCTACAAACGACTTAGACATATTATATGTCATGTTCCTATGTATCCATAGAAACCTGCCAACAAAGTGTTGTGTGTAGAGGAGGGACTGTGATGATATGATGATATGATATGAAGATATGAAGATACGAGATGGGACTTTGAGTGTCATGATTCTTATAGACATCTGACAGCAAAGTATGATGGATATAGTAGAGGGGGAAATCAAATGGGGAAATCTGGGGAACTGTTCATGACTGTTGATGATGGTGCCTCTCTTTCCCAGGGGATAAAGGGAGATTGGGATGGAGAAGATCAAACCTCAAAGCACTATTTGAAATGTTTATGGTACTGACTGCAAATGTGGAGAGGGGTTGGACAAAGGGATTTTAAAGTGCTGTTTTACTGGGGAAAATTCAGAGTTGATTCCACGAGCATGGAGTGTGGCACCCTGGTCTGGAAAATGATATGGATGTGGCCACTGAAAGGAACTGGAATAATGGTAACAGGGTTACTGCAATTCAAGTGGCAGGTGCATGAGCCAGCATTTGGAAAGCTGTGCATCATGGGAAGCCTGATGCAACATGCAGAGTGGACGAAACAATCCAGGTATGTATCATGGGAGGTCTGATGCAACGGGCACTGGTAATGAAACCAACCAGGTTTCATTAGTGCATGGCTGTCACATGTTACTAAAAAGACCCCTTATTTATGGGAGAGAATCAGAATCCCCATTGTTGGTTAGTTGTGGTTGGTGGTTGGTGAAGCACTTTGTTGGTCTTTATAGCTATAAGTATTCAAGACAGATGTCTGATACTCTATGTATCTTGGTAAATACTAAAGCCCTCACTGAGTGAAGTCTCGCTGTCCAGCTATTTAGTTCTCCAAGCTGAAAGCAGCAACTGTGTGAGGGAGGATTTTTCCTGTGCCATCTGGAGCAAGATTCTTCACAGAAAACCATCTTCTGGGCATTCCTGCTTACGTGCTTCAACTCTGCGTGTGTATATGCTAGATCCTGCTTATCTGCATACCCCAACATGGAATAGTTTTGTGTTCTAGAATCCAGAATCCAGAATAAAGCTACAGTTAATTTATACTCAAAATGCTTTCCTGGTTTTTCAAGTTGCAAGCTACCATTGATGACACTGAATCACCTCTCCCTCCAACATCACCTTGTCCACTCCAACTGCCTTTGGCTCGAGGTAAAGCCAATCAGGAGGAGCCTTCCCAGGGAGAGCAAAGTGGTGGCATAGTGGCCACAGCCCGGGAAGGGCAAGCGAACTCTGGCAAGGGACCTGGAGTGAGAAGACCCCTAGGAGCTGAGGGAGGCTTGTGGGACAGTGGATAGCTTCAGGAGGAAGCCCTGCTGGCATTTTAGTGGTGCAGAGAGAGTGCTATGAGGAGTGGGAGGACTGATCCACGGTGAACGAAGGGGCTGAAGAAACCTTCCATGGGTTGTGGGAGAAAGCCTTGGAAGACCCACTGAGCAAAGAGGAGGAAGATGAGTGGTTCTGTACCTGAATGCCCAGTGGGAGGCTGGGGCAGCACCAAGGGATGCTGGCCAGGGAGTGAACGTGATGGTGCATAGCAGCCAAAGACATGGCAGTCCAGCCCTCAGGAGCCACAGTGGACCATCAACCCCCACAGGACCCCAAGATACTGAGGGAGGCTGCAGAAATAGAAGTTGGCTAAGAGCACACAGCCTGGAGTCAGGCAGAGAAGTGGCCCTCCAGGGACGAGGACACAACAGACTGGTCTTTAGACAAGGAAGACAACACGGAGACAGAGTATCGGCTATGGAAAGAAGACATAAGCAGCTTTGAGAGAGGGTCCACCTGTGGAGGCACACAGGAGAGTGGCCTGTGAAAACTGAGGACCCAGAAAACAGGCCCTCGAGGGATGAGGATGATGCAGAGACAGAGGACAGGATTGGAGGGAAAGCTCCAAAGGACCCTCTAGCCGACATGGAGATCTACAAATGATACAAGTCCCCGATGCCAAACAGAAACTCAGCGATGGCATGGAAGCACACAGCCACAGAGTCCTCAGTGGATGAGGACACCGAAGATCAGTCCTTTAACGATGCAAACAACAAAGAAACAGAGAACTGGCTTGAGGAAAATGACGAGCTAAACCTGTGGAGTGATGGAAAGAAGGACAAGTGGTCCAGGACCCCAATACCCAACAAACCCCACTAATGGCACAAAACCGCACAGTCACAGACTCTTCAGGGGGCAAGGACACAGAAAATTGGTCTGATGATGACGAGCACAGTGTGGGGAACAGTGGCAGACCGTGGAAAGAAGCCCCACAGGAGGAGTGGGATGGCACCCTGAAAGATGCTGGTAAACAGGGATGCTTAGAGGTGATGTAGCACCCAGATGAGTGACAAAAAGAAACCCCACACCAGACTGCCATCACAGCCATAGTGAGACCCAAACCCCTATGCATTAGTGCCCAAACTATGGACCCTGCGGTTTCCCTGAGACAGATAAAAAGCTCCAAAGGAATGGGACAGGCTGCAGACTGAGAAGAGGTGACTGGAGCCGCACTGCCTCCCACAAGCCCAGGACTTGGAAACCAAGGGAGGACAGACAAGGATGAGACTTGCCCAGAACCTATAAAGCCAAGGTTCACACAGTAGGACCCAGACATAAGGCAAAGCCAAGTGACACACCCCAATGGCAAGGGGGGGGGGGTCAAACCCCAAACCAACAGGAGGAACTTACAGAGAGCCAGTGGTGACCAAGAGTGTCTGCTCTGATGTCTCAAAGACAGAGACATTCAGGGGCCCCAGTGATGACTATTACACTTGATGACTACCTTAGAGCTAAAGGCCACCAAAGAACTTATAGAACTTTTCACCCCTGACAAAGATAGTGAAAAGCTGGACACACAAGGGACCCAAGGAGGGAGTGACATGACACCAGAGAGCTTAAGATTAAGGTGGGAAGAAAACCTAACCCCCAAAACAATGGCCCAGAGAACTCCAGAACAAAAGGGCCACCCAGATCAGAACCCCAGGAAAAGAGGAATCAAAGACCTACATCAGAGGGAGACCTACAGGAGTGAGACTCTAGAGTGCACAGCCACTGACAACAGAGGAGTCCCAAAGGTGGACAAGAAACCCTTTGATGTGGGCAAGACCCTCTGACTCATTCAGACAAACTGGAGCTTCAGTGAGTTCCCCCTGAAAGAGCTTGTTGCCCAGTGCTCAGAGGGCTGAGTGATTAAAGATAAAAGAGGGGACCCAGGGATGAAGACCTAAAGGATAGTCAGATAGACTTGAGTTACAAATGCCTCTTGCTTCCCAAGAGGTGGTGGTCCTCAGACACCCAACAAGCTGTTTATCCCAGAGAGCCAAAACAGTGGCAAGTCCGAGAGGGGTGATGCATCCAGACAGAGATAGCACAATGACTAGTTTATAAGCCTCACCTCCACTGGACAACAGCAAAGAGAAACACAGAGCCAGGGTCCTCAAGGTATGAGAAAACAACTCAGAAAAGACATGAGTGGCAGAGACAGATCAAAACTTGAGGGGTCCAGACTCACCAGGTCCCCGATGGAATAAGTGCAGTACAGTGGCACTTGACCACTTAGAAAAATGGATTCTGATGGGGGGAAAACCAAACCCTAGTTGGAAAAATACAGCGCCATCAGATCTTGGACAGAAAATCCTCCATCTAACAGAAAATCCTCCAGCTGCAGCTAACCGAGAACAGATGATAAGATGCCCTTCTCCCAAAAGAACATCCAGACAATCAAGAGGCTGGGCCCATGGTTGAACAGGTCCCCTAAAAACCCTTTGCTCCAATTGGAGGCTTTTGAAAGTCACTCGGGGGGTGGGGGGCATTTAATAGTTTCCATTATTAACAGGTTACATTAAAAACCCTATCCAATTGAGATGGGCTTGACAGCATGAAGGCTGAGGTAAAAAAAAAAAAAAAAAAACACCATAGAGACTATCCAGAACTTGCGAAAAGAAAGGAAAAATTCTGCCCACATTGAGACTGAAAATTTATGAGACTTAAAACATAAACTATATGATCTGGATAAACAAGATGAAAACAATAGACTATGGCTTAAACTGTGCTAATATGAGTTAACCAGGCTGAAAAAGAAAAAGAAAAAAGAGAGAGAATATTAAGTCATGTTATAGATATAAATGATGTGTTTTATAGATTGATATAGATTTAGATTTAGATTGTGGTAACTGTTAAACAGATATCAGGATAAAGAAATAAAGTCATATGGTGTGGACTTACAAAGAGACACTGAAGAGATATTGATAAGTTTTAAACATGAGATAAGCTTTAGAGGTGGATGACTTGTTAGGAGAAAAGCTCAGAAATCACATTTGTTTCATGCACTGGCAGGGGTTAGATTAGATGACTCTGGGGGATCTTTCTACTCTGTATTTCAGTGATTCTATTATTGTACCCCCTCAAATGTTCGCATCAGCAAGGTTTGTGATATACTTTTAAAAAATAAAATATGCATATAAAATGATAATACCTAAGAATGTCTCCGCTTGGAATAAAAAGAAATTGACAAACTTCTACATACTTTATTATTTATTTATTTATTTCATTTCTGTGCTGTCTTTCTCCCAGAAGCGACCGAAGACATCCCACAGCCAAAAAAATGTTTAAAATATTAAAATAAAATTTTAAACAGTTAAAATCACCTAAAGACATTATAAAATTACATTAAAATATAATTATTTTTGTATTTTTAAAACATCTTACTGTAATCCATCCATCCAATTACTTAAGGGTGCTTCCACATTAAGGATTCCTAGCAATACCAATTTGAATGCTCTATGCTGCTCTTCCAACTTTTTCTCCTTAACAGATCATCTGCTGAAAGAGAAAATGCATTGTATTCTCCTTTCCCTCCTTAGAAAGACAAGGACTTGCCTTAATCTATGTCATTCTATCTAAACATGTCACTCCTGTCACTCACACTTGGAAGCTGTTTAACAGACTTTCCCTCATGGTTTTAAACAGTCTCCTCTCAGTCTAGGCCAGAATAATAGGTGTGTTGCACTAAAGGGCTGGCCTGGGGGTGGAGTTGGGGCAGGGCAGCTGTATGCCGGCCACCCCAACCCCACCTCAATGCCGTCCTGATGCCGTAAGCCCATTTGCATAGTGCGCAGTGTCAGGATGCCCTCCTGGTGTAGTGTGTAGACACACTGCACCGAAAGGGTCGGAAGAGCTGTGGCTCTGGCTCTTAGGGCGGCCTTTTGCCGTCCCTAAAATGAGTGGCATTTTGCCGCTCTTTAAGGGGAGGCAAAAGGAAGGATCAGGGCCACGGCTTGGGGTTGCCATGGCCCCAAACCACTGCTAGCAGGGGTGGCCCAGAGCCACCTGAAACAGGTCGTCTGTAAAGGCCCATAGTCCCCTCTGAGTGAAGTTAATAGTCTCTTCCTGCTATACCCAAACCATCACCAGTTAGGATAGGATTTAGTTTGTTATATATTCATTTATTAAAGTCATTATTTGTTTTTTAACTACAGACTGCATGTTTTTGTTTTTTGGAGTAAGTCTTTCTTCTTTAGGAAGGCAGATTTAGAATAAATAAGCTGCCCCACACTTTTGCCATTCTGCTGATGAAAACTGAACTCTAACAGGTTTAACTGTCATACTTGCATATTTTTGTCTCCCTTTAAAAGGGTTAATAACCTGAGAAACTTAAATTGCACCCCACATTTTTTGGGTTATGGGCCCAGTGAGGTCACAATTTATTTTATTTTAAACTGCTTCTCTGGAAGATACTGACTTCAAGAAAGATTTTGTTTCTACTCAAACAAAAGAGAATGGCTTCTACTAATCCTAATCCTACAATGATTACTAAAATCTTAAATAGAACAAATTATAAAACATAGTCATGGAAAATGTGAATGTACCTGACTACAATGGGACTATTTAAAACAATAAATGGGCAGAGACGTACAAAATCACAAAATGAACAACAGTTTGATGAAAATGTAGAGAAAGCAGCAACTTATATTTGCTTATCTGTAGATCCCAGCATTGCGTACCATATTCAAGGCTTAACTGATGCAAAACAAATATGGGACAAACGACAGAAAATATTTAATTCTCAAACATGTGTCATGATCAAGCTTGTTAACACAAAGTTGCATCATCCTCAATATTTAAATCAGCATATTAATGGTTCTATGTCAACCTTGTCTGGAATTACAGCAGCTGGAGAATCTTTTCCAGAACATGCAAAACTTGGATTGTTTTTGGCAAATCTTTCAAGATATTATTCTCCAATAATTAATGCTTTACAAATTAATGGAGATGTTTCTTTATCAGATGATATTGCTCAAATTGTTGAATTTCAAAATAGACAAAACTTGGTGGAAGACAACTTTAATAAAAAAAACAACAGACAAAGAATTAGCTCAATCTTCTGCAGAGGATTTGAAAAAGACTTCATTTTCTCCCAAGTCAAATAGAAGCAAAGTTAACAAGTCAAAGCCAAGAGCTGAGCTGAAAAAGCTGCAAACACAGGGACTGAATACTAAAAGCAAAAGCAATTTTAAGAAAGAAGCTGTTAATCCTAAACAGAAATCTTCCAGTCATGTTGATATCAGTTTGATTCAATAACAATTATTTCAAATTGCTGGAGATAAATATAAAAACCATTTTTTTTTATTGATAGTGGAGCAAGTGCACATTACTTCAACAAAAAAAATGGTTTGTTGATTTTCATGCAAATGTAACTTTTCCTGTCTATCTTGCTAATGGTCAAGAGGTTTTTGTACAAGGAAAAGGGACTGTTATTTTGAAAACAAAACTTGGTCCTGATAGAATGGGTACTTTACAATTCCCAGATGCTTACTATGTAATGGATTTACAAGCCTCCTTTTACAGTGTGCATACCACAACATCGAGAGGCAACTGTGTCAGTTTCAGAAAGCAAACGTGTTTTGGTTTTCATGATAAAAATTTGCTTTTTAGATCAGACTTAGGATCTCATGGATGTTATCAGATGCAAATTTTGTAATCATGTGTGAACAGTGTGACCAGATGTAATCATAAAAACTGTTCAACCTTATGGCATCGCAGATTTGTTCATTGAAGTGTAGAAAATATTAAGAGACTGACAACTCAAGAGCTTGCAAGGGACTTTAAATTCAAAGCATGCTCTAACAATGAAAAATGTATAGAATGCTTGAAAGCAAAAGCCATAAGAGCTTCACATCCTCCAGTTACTGAGAGACAATCCAACAAAGCATTGGATCTTTTATATGCTGATCTTTCTGTACCAAAGAACAAAAGGAAGCATTTTGAGGTGAAGCTGGAGGAAGACTGACTTGCAAAAAAAGGCAAGAAACACCAGGAAGCAACACAGTCTGATGGGAGGTAATTCAGAACATACTCCTAGTGTGTAAAACTACAAAGACTAACATGTAGAGTATGGCACTGTGTTCCCCTACTTGCTGATTTTATTCTGATGCTTTAGCATCTGTTTTGCTACTACATTTTTGGTTGTGCATTTGTATTTTAATAGATCTATAATTTCTGTGTAAACTGCTCAGAGGATGTTTTGTTAATGGGAGCTATAGACCTCCAGTTCAAAATTTTACTGACTATGGGGGGTTGCAGACTGCCAGAAATAGTGCAAATTGAGTCCACTTTTAGGGTTAGTGCTAGGGAATCATGGGAATTGTTGTTGTTTTTTCTGAGACATTGAGCCTTCTCTGTCAGAGAGCTCTGGTGCCACAATAAAATACAGTTCCCATGATTCCCTAACCCTAACCCTAAAAACCCCCTATACATTATGGAGTAAAGTTCACTTCACATGCATGACAGAATGCTTACATGAATGATAGAAAATTTACAGAGTCCTTAACAGAGCAATCCTATCCAACAGGACTCAGAAGTAACACTGCTCAATTAAAGGAGACTTATTGCATGTAAATGTATATAGAATTGTAGCTTCTGAGTGTTCCAAGATCCTTTCTCACGTACAGTTTCCACAATGACTACAACAACATTCTAAAGTAGGCCAACATTATTAACCCTATATTACAGAAGAGGTAGCAGACCACCTTGCAAGGATGGGCAATGCATAGCTCTCCAGATGTTCCTGAACTACACATTGCAGGATGCCTTATAATGGGCTGTGCTGGATTAGAGTGATGGGAGCTGTAATTCAGCAACATGTGGAGAGCCACACTATGGGGCTTTGCAGTTGGTGCTTTGTGCTGTCTTCAAGCCAAGGAAGGGGAGGGGCAGCCAGATGCTGGGCGCCCCATCCCCTTCCTAAGGACGTCATCGGAGCATCCACCCTTCCACATGATGGGCGCTTTGATGACATCCTTCCGGCTCAGCGTCCAGACACGCTGAGCTGGAAGAGGTGCAGAAGAGCCACATGGCGGCTCTTCGAGTGCCCCTTTCATGGCTTATGGAAGAAGTGCTATTTTAGTGCTCCTTTCCCAGGTGGCAAAAGGGAGGATCAGGGCCGAGGCATGAGGCAGCCTCGGCCCCAATCCGCCACTTCCCAGGGCAGCCCACGGCTGCCCTTCTGCATCCCCCCTATGTTAACTCTGACTTAGTAAATTTCTGGCTGAGACAAGAAGATAGGAGATTTCTCAGATTTCTGAGTTACTCTTCTACATCAGTTTCCAACATGCCAAGATTACCTAGAAACATCATGTAAGTTTGATCGCTTCTTGCCATCTGATGGGTTTTAGATTCTTGCTACTAGTAAAATATTGTTGCACTACTTTAACTTATTTATCACCTCAGCTTAAATATAAAAATGTTTCTAACTGCTGAAGAAATCAGCTATGGAAATAATAACTTCTTTAGCTTTAAAGTAGGGCTCAAGTGCTCACGTGGTTAAGACACTGACTCTGTTGATTGCAAGAACTGCAGTTTGGCAGTTTGAGTTGCCTGGCACTTAACCACTCTCCATACACACCCAGTCAGTAAATGGTTATAGTATCATACCTTACTGAGGGTGAGAAAAACATGTCACCAGCAACTCATATTGTATGGGCCTGTTTGAAATGAGAATAGGCATCTATTTAGCCAGAGGCAAGAGGTTATTTTGGAATCAAGAGCACACCTGTGGGAAAGGTTTACAGTTTTATTGCTAATATGTAGTGGTTTGAAGGGATGCAGTGGCTCAACTGGTTAAGATGCTGACTCTGTTGATTGCAAGATTGGCAGGCTGGCAGTTCAAGGCCCAGGTGATGGAGTGAGCTCCTGTCACTAGTTCCAGCTTCTGCCAAACTAGCAATTTGAAGGTATGCAAATGAAAGTAGATTAATAGGTACAACTTTGGTGGGAAGGTAAACAGCATTCTGTGTAATGATGCTGGCCACATGATCATAGAGTAGTCTCTGACAATGCTGGTTTTTTGGCTTAGAAATGGAGATGAGCACCAGCCCCTACGGTCAAACACGACTTGACAACTTTGTCAACGGGGAATACCTTTACCTTACCTTTACTTTAAAGAGAAGCCATCCAAATTAAGAAGCATTACTTGTTAATCAAATGCCATAAGAACAAAGGTATATCCTTGGAAATCCCTGCTCTTATAGGAACTAGACTGCAAAATTCCTTGCTGACAAAGGCTGGCATCCTGTTGGGAGATTATGGCATGTAAATTAATTTACAAACTCATAAAGTTGAATTGCACTGTTGCACAACATGCATTTTCTCAGGTGAAGAGCAGAAATGTAGATATGCCATCAGGACCATTGCACAAGCAGAGCCAGTAACATAACCATTACACAACAGTCCTATTACTCTATGGGGCCTGTTGCAGAATGGATCCCATTCTATAATGGGCCCAGTTGAACAATAGGTCCTGTTGCACAAGGGGGACTATGCACAGTGCCCCAATGTGCATCATTACAGTTCACTAGAAAAGTTGCATATTATTTCAAAGACTTGGGACTTTATCACACCAACCTGCTGTCCTGCCAAAATCACACTAGTTTAGAAATGGAAACATACTAATTTGGCATCATTTTTAATCACACTTTCCCACATAACAGCATTTTGGTGATCCATGGTTATATGATCTCTTTTCCAAATGCCATCTACCCAGAGGCAGGGTGGGAGCAAGCAATCACAGCTGCCAACCACTTCCTGAAGCTGTCTGCTGTCTGATTGTGCACAAAGCAGTCAACCTCAAGAAGCTGTTGGCAGCCACAATTTCTTCAAGGTGGAGGGGGAGAGAAGCAGAATCAGATCAACTCATATCACATGACTGCCTTAGGGCCGATGCATATGGCCCATTTGGGGTGGCTCTGGACTGCATCTGGGAGCAGTGGATCAGGGCCATGACAACCATGCACTGTGGCCCCGATCCTCCTTTTTGCCATCCCCAAAAGACCGGCAAAACGCCATTCCTTTTGGGGGCAGTAAAAGGCCGCCTTTTGAGCTGCCACTGTGGCCCTTTGAACCCTTTTGGTACAGCATGTGTGCATGCTGTGCCAAGAGGGTGCCCTGGTGCCATGTGCCATGTGGATGGGCGCGCAGAGTCAGAGTGGAGTTGGGGTGGAGTCAGGGCAGTCGGCGTGTGGTTGCCGCACCCCAACTCCACCCCCAGGCCACCCTAAACTGCCAGTCTACATCGGCCCTTAGAAGCATAACTGCAGCAAAAGGGGCCAATCACACAAAGAAAATACTAGAATAGCAGCAGGGTTGAGAGCCTATTGATGGGTTTTGCTCATCAATGAAAAGGTGCACAGCAGTAATGAATGGAAAGCAAGGCAGCAACTGTTAGGATATTGGTATCCTGGAAAATGCATAGCTGTGGGACAAAGGTAACAGGGTTACCATGGGTCGAAAGGAAGCCATGATGAGTAAGCATTTGGACCCAGATGAGTCACTGAAGTCTGATGCAACCTTGACAGTATGTAAAATCATCATGGCAGAAAGTGCAGAGTCATGCCACATGGGGGACATGTATAGAGGTGACACACTGGGAAGAGGCTGGACTAAATGCCTAAGGATGATGAATATATATAAGGGAGGAGCTTTAGTGCCCAGTGTGGTTGTCAGATGGTGATTTGTATAGGTGAGAGATTCTGTCTGTGTGAGCACTAATTGTAAACAAAGGAACAAAGATGAAAGTACCTCTTAGTGAGAATCCAGCATGTCATTCTATTTGCTGCTTCTGTGAGAGGAGAAAAGAGTGCCTCTTTGGGGTTTGATCCAGGCATACTGCTTCAGCATTGTGGACTACTGGTCACACGAATGTGCCGACAGCAATAGGATGCAGTGGTATCACTAGGGGTGCCAGGGGTGCAAACCACACTGGGTGACACCCAGTGGGGTGGTACACCAGGGAGACTGCCTACCAACTCCAGCATGGACTTAAAAAGTTTTGGGTGGTAGGCTGCTTTCTGAGTCCAGAAGATTTTGAAGGGGGAGGCTGCCTTCCAAGTCCAGTATGGAATCAGAAAGCTTATGGAAGAAAGCCAAGGACATCCCCTAGCTGCACCGTACCATTCTAATCATAAGTAGAATGGCACCATGACAGCAAGGTGGGGGGCACATCCTTTTGGTCTCCACTCCCAGATGCCCCAGCCTCCAGAAGCCCTGCCCCTGCACTGGGTGACACTGGCAGGGTGGACACAACATTGCATGATACGTACTGACCAAAGAAGCTTTTATCATGTTAAAACTCTGTTTTTATAGCTTCATGTATTAAAGTCCACAGTTACATCATTGTAAAGTTATGCAATGTAACATTCTGATTCTGTTGCAGAATCTAGGTCAATGTCTTCCTCTGAGAAATAGGGATAGTCATAAACACTGCTGAGCACTACATGTTGAACTACTGTATTAGACTGAGCTATGCAGGATTACAGCCATTCAGTATCTGCTTTTCTAACTTACTGTGTTTAGTAACTACACAGACATTTTGATTGGTCTGCTGCTGAATAATTCTGGTGGCAGCCACGAAGGGGGGGGGGGATTGTTTCAACATCGATACTTTGCATGATCATTTGCTTAATAATTAGCACATAGGAATGTAATATAATGGTTTGCATGCTGTGTTATAAAGTTTCTTGATAGCCATAAAATCATAGTGTTCGGCTGGACCAAGATATTAATCCTGTTGTATCCCCAGAGTAGTATATGAACTGGATGAAAACCTGAACCTGGATAGGAAGGAACCACACAAAATCTTTGACCAAAGGATCGACAGAAAAACAGAACCACTTCCAGTCCAACTTAAGCAGCATCCACACTGCAGAAATAAACCATGTTGACACCACTTTAAATGCCATGGATCATTGCTGTGGAATTCTGACAATTGTAGTTTGTTGTGGCATCAAAGCGCTCTAACAGAGGAGGCTAAATGTTTCACAAAACTACATTTCCCCGAATTCTGTAACATGGAGCCATAGCAGTTAAAGTGGTGTAAAACTACATTAATTCTGCAGTGTAGCTGCAGCCCCACTCACAGAAATGTCTCTGAAGGACAAATTTTATTTCATACCAGTAGCATTTTATAGAGGTTTCTGAGTTACAGAAAAAAATTAAAAAGTGAAGAAAGCTAATGTTTTCATTCCTCTATTGCATGTGTGTCGTTTTTTATCTCTAAAGAGAACAGAGTCTTTGTAACATCATAATTCCTGTGAACTAACAGATGTTCTCTGAGTAAGACAGTCAGTTTCAAAATTGTTCTTATTACCTTATCTGTAACACTGAATCTGGATACAGTTCTTGCACTTTGAGCAGTTTTCAGAAAGCCCATGAAACAGACTCAAAAATTGATTCAAAGATTTTAACCAACAGAATGACTTCATTTTGAATGGCTTAGGTACTCAGAAATAAAAGATTAAATGCTTGAAATACATTTGCACTAAACAATTGAATCACAGAGTTGGAAAGACCACAAAGGCCATCCAGTCCAACCCTCAGCCAAGCAGGAGTGCACAATCAAACAGTCCCAAGAGATGGCTATCCAGCCTCTGAATAAAAATAAAAAAGGAGACTCCACCACACTCGAAGGCAGCGTATTCCACTTTCGAACAGCCCTTATTATCAATAAGCTCTTTCTAATGTTTCGGTGGAATCTTTTCCCTTGTAGTGAGATTAACCTTGTCCTCTTCTGTTGTCATGTTCCACATGTGGAGAATAATAGTCTGATGAGCCTTCTCTATGTTTGGAAACTCTGTCATGAGCAACCCTGATTTTTCAGTGAACCAGTGTTCTACCCCTTCTCATACATTCAGATTATTCCTTTTTTGAAAACCTGGAAAGGCCTGCAGTTAGCTCAAAAGGCAATCTAAGGTCATTCTTAAGTGTAAACTGCTTGGCATCATTTTAGTACATGTTTCTCTTGACAGGACCACCCAACATTACTCTACAATAACTGCTTAGAAATTCCATTAATGAAAAACTATAAGAGTATGTCAGTACTGTAGAGGCTGATGTTTGTTGTCTCCATTTGGATGTCTGATCATGCTTTGTTCATTGTTGCTGTTGTTCTTGTTGTGTCTTCACGTCATTTCCAATTTATGGCAACCTCAAGGGAAACCTACCACAGGGTTTTCTGGGGGTGAGAGAGTGTGATTTGCCCAAGATCACCCAGAGGGTTTTCATAGCCAAGTGGGGAATCAAGACCTGGTCTCTAGAGTTGTAATCCAGCACTCAAAGCACTACACCATGCTGGGTCTCTGGTTTTGTTTATATGGACACATATATAGAGCAATAAGACTGGAATTTTGTGGGATCCTAGAATGCCTTGTGATATTTAAACAAAATGAGCATGGTAGAAAATTGCAAGAGAAGCAATCAAAAAGGATCAAAAGATATGAAGAAAAACTACAGGAGTAGTTTAATGGACTGTGCCCTTAGTTTATAATGAACACAAAAAGAGGAAAGGGGCTCAAATGATTTATTCAAACAATATAAAATGACCCAGCCTTTTCATAAACCTTCAATAAATACAAAAGGTCACTGGAACATGATTTGACAACCAATAGACTAGGCTATTTTGCTAACTGTGAAAAGAGAAGTTTGATCCTCTAGATCAAAAATATTGTTGCCTACCTAGTGACTGCCTAAATACATTTCTCTTGACAGTGTTTTTTACCTTCTTTTCAGTAGGTTAAAATGTTACCAGTCTGATGTGGAAGTAAAATACATGATAGTCTCTTCCCTTGGTTCATTACCTTGGGGTTTGGGGGAGAGAGAGAGTGGGTGTCCTTTTTCTCTGACTTGAAGGGTATAATATGATCTTTTCAATTAATTTTATATCTACAAGTTGTAGGGTGTTCTTCGAAGTAGCAGAGTTTGCTGTTTATGAGCCTAGCCTGGCTCTTGCAAATCATCCAGACATTTCTACTATTCTGAAAAGTAACCTTTACCTTTTGGAGTTATGATGCACACAAAAAAGAAATAAGGTGCTGAAACCCACCCACCCCCATACTCTGGAAAGTAAGACACAGAACTGCTTCTAAAGAGAGACAGGCCTCTACTCTTCCCTGGCTATCTACCCTGTTTATTTGTTGCTTGATTAGCACAGAAGACGTAGCCTCCAACATTTCACAGATGAAAACTGAGACACAGATGGCCAAGCAACATCAGATTGTCATTCAGTGGATGTGATCAAGCAACATGAGAATAAAAGTTGTTTTTGAGGGGGGGGGGGGCAGACAAAACTACTATTTTAAGTAGAGAATACCTGGAACCTATGCACTAATTTTGAGAAGGCTGTCAGAAAAAATCAGAATCAGGTCCATAATATTCTGTGTATGTTTGTAACTAAAATGATTTACAATGAATAGATGTAGATAATATATTATTCTAATATCAAAATGTCTTTTTCAGACCCTGTGGGTTTTGGATGCTGCCAAAGTGGTGGTTTTGGTGCCCTTCAAGATTTTTATGTGACTAGAACTGGAAATCTATTAATTTCCCAAGGATTACCCATTTTCAAAAACTGAAGTGTTGCACAGTATGTGAAAGCAGATAGCAGATAGTTTAACAGATTTCTCCTAGTAGCTGATATTTTCCCCTTTCTAACCCCCCAAGAGCTTTAAAGCACACCCCAAACTCTTCACAGTAATTTTATTTATTTATTTATGATTTCCTAGTCTAGAATCACATTCTAAGCCAGCATCTTCAACAGGTTTTATTTTCAACATTATTTTCAGGGCAGAAGAGTATACATGATCAAGGTTTAGTCAATTTTATTATGATCATAGATTAGTCATAAAACAAAACAACCAGAATGTATCAGAAAGTTGCCATAAAAGAAAGCTCACAAGTGCAAACATTCTTGTACACACACAAACACACCCAATAGCTCAATGGCCAATTACTAAAAATATCAAATAGCATTTGCTAAAATTAGGGGGTGATGGGTTATGGGATGAGTAATATACCTAACCTTTTAGAACAATGGTTCCCAAACTTTGGTCCACCAAATGTCTTGGCTTTTAGTTCCCAAAATTCTGACTGTTGGCCAAAATGTCTGGGATTTCTGGGAATTGAAGGTGAAAACACCTGGAGGACCTAAGTTTGGAAACCACTGCTCTATAATGTATTCAGAAACTGGTCATTTACCTCAGTCTCTACAAGCTAGATAGATCATCACAGAACAAAGAGCATAATGGACACAACTGAAAACTAGCCAGCTGGCATTAATTGTCCCCAAAATAGATGATACAACTCAAAATGTCATCATATGGCTTATACAGAATGGCTAGATGTGTTAGGATGTGACAGTTTTCATTGCTGTACTAACCATTTTTAGTTTTGAGACCCAAGCAACATTTCTCTTGTCTCTGTGTATTTCCTATTAGCTCTTATCAAATACCACAACTTTTTATGGCTTTTCTTCCTGTCCTGGGACATTTTAAATTTCAAATCAAAAACTTTTGAGGCAGTGCTTTATGGCATATGTGTTAACTTTTCATGTCAGAGGGAAGGAGAAAAGCAGCCTATACTTCATTTTCTCCCCTTGCCCTATTCATATCCATAAGGTGCACTGGTGGTGCAGTGGTTAAATCCCAGTACTGCAGCCACAAGGTTGTGAGTTCAATCCTAGGTCCACTCAGCCTTCTATCCTTTTGTAGCTTGCTAAAATGAGTACCCAACTTGTTGGGGGCAATTGTCTTACACATTGTAAACCACTTAGGGAGTGTTAGCTCACTGATAAGCTAATAGAAATGTACTTGCAAAATGATATTCCAACGCTAACTCAAGAACAAATAGAACTAACTCAAGAACAAATAAAACTGAAATATTAGAGGCAATGAGGAAAGGGGGAAATGGTAAAACCTCTGGCCCTGATGGTCTGTCAATAGAATACTGTAAGATGTTTCAAGAAAGATTGATTGGTCCATTAAAAGATGTCTTGAATGAGATTAGAGAGGGAAAATCACCACCAATATGAGATTAAGCAAATATTACTTTGATCATGAAGAAGGATAAAGATCAGGAGTTAGTAGACAGCTACAGACCAATATCAATGCTAAATGCAGATTATAAATTATTTGCTTCAATTTTAGCTAAGAGGTTAAAAGGGGTAATAAACTCATGGATACATGGAGATCAGTGTGGCTTTCTCTCAAACAGACAGCTAAAAGATAACATAAGATGTATAATATATTTAATAGAACCCCATGAAGTCAATAACAAGAGGAGGTTAATGATGATTTTCATAGATCTAGAGAAATCGTTTGACAATGTTCATTGGAGAACAACATTGTGGGAGATCTTAGAAATAATAAACATAGGAAAGAAATTTATTGACTGGATTAAATAAATATACACAAATCAAAAGGCAAGAATAATGATAAATGGAGAAAGGACCAAATCAATGAACATCCAGATAGGATCCTGACAGGGATGCCCCCTGTCGCCAATATTGTTTGTAATAATATTAGAAATATTACTAAGAAATATAAGGAAAAACCAAAATATAAAAGGTGTAAAGGAAAAGGGGGAGGAATTTAAAGCATGTGCATTTACCAGTAACTTATTAATCTCATTAAGTGACCCACTGAAAGATTTGAGAAGTTTATTAATAGAATTGGAACATTTTGAAAAAGACACAGGATTAAAAACTAACAAAAGTAAAACAAAAATATTAACAAAAAACATGAATGCTAAAGAGAACCAAATATTAAATGAACAATCAGGATTTAGCCTGAGTAAAAAAGTAAAATACTTAGGAGTGGTGTTGAAAAACAAAAATGCAGATCTCTTTGAAAATAATTATAAAAATGCATAACAAAAAATAGAGATCTAAAAAGATGAACAGGTATAAGAACATCTCTACTAGGGAAGTTAGCTATAATAAAGATGAGTATTCTGCCTAAGATTTTTTTTTTTCCAAGCAAGTCCAGTGATCAGAAATAAAGCAGTATTTAAAGAATGGCAGAAAGATATTAACAAATTTATCTGGGACAAGAAAAGACCAAGAATAAGACTAAAATATATCCAAGATGCTAAAGAAAGGGGTGGATTGACACTACTAGAATTTAGAATCTATTATTAAGCTTGCTGTTTAATTGCCTTAGGGACTGAATAAATCTACAAAACTGAAGATTATTAAAGTTAGAAGAGTCAAATATAAGGTATGGATGGCATGCCTACATTTTTTATGACAAAGATAAAGTAAACAAGGATTTTAAAAACCATTGTGTCAGAAATTCATTGTTGGAAGTATAGAAAAAATACAAAAGGATTATCTGCCTCAAAAGTCTGATATGGCCCTCACCATGTGAGGCCCTATATAGATCAGATCCATTGGGTAATGAAAAAGGGATTGGGTATAAAGATATATTGGCTAAACAAAACAACACACTTAAAATAAAATCAACAGAAGATTTTTTTTAAAAAAAGATGGAATAATTAATAATTAGTTTAAGTATAGACAATTGAAAGAACGATTCCACATAGATAATTGGAATGATGAAATAGGCAGTGAAAAAAACGAACCAAAACATGCTGTCTTCTTAGGGCCTTTACACACTGCCAGAAATAGTGCAGCTTGAGGCCATTTTAACTGTCCTGGCTCAGTGCTAAGGAATCATGGGAACTGTAGTTTATTGTGGCACCAGAGCTCTCTGACAGAGAAGGATCAATGTCCCAGGAAAAAATACAATTCCCATGATTCCCTAGCACTGACCCAGGACAGTTAAAGTGGCCTCAAGCTACACTATTTCTGGCAGTCTGCAAAGCCCCTTAGTGATTTTGTTCTTTTTTTTTTTTAAAGAAAAAAGTCAGAATATTTGGACTGGGAAGCAAAAAGAAAAGACAAGTAAGCAACATTAAATGGTAAGACATTGGATGTTATCACACGTGGCCCACAAAGCGATAATAAAGTGAAATAAGAATAAATCCAGTAATAAACCGGATGAAACCCCACAATACGCAAATGGCTATCACACGCAATTACCTTCATTGCGCTTTTAAGGAAAGCAGTCCCGGGAACTGTATTTGCCGTTCACACACAAGTGAGAAAATCCCGCACATGTGCTAGAAATGCTCTTCTAGCACATGTGCAATACAGCCGTGGCTGTCACTTGCCGCGGCTGTCACCCCTTCCCAAGCCGGCTCTCTGAGGAGGTCCTCCTTGGAGCAAGGCCTCGTGCAGGGTCGGCGCTCTGAGGAGGTCCTCCCCAGAGAGCCGGCTCTCTCCGGACGTCCTCCTTGGAGCGCAGGCCCCATGCAGGGTCGGCGCTCTAAGGAGGTCCTCCTCGGAGAACCGGCTCTCTGAGGACGTCCCCCTTGGAGCGAGGCCCCACGTGGGGTCCGCGCTCCGAGGAGGTCCTCCTCGGAAAGCCGGCTCTCTGAGGAGGTCCTCCTTGGAGCGAGGCCCCGCACAGAGTCGGTGCTCCGAGGAGGTCCTCCCCGGAGAGCCAGCTCTCTAAGGAGGTCCTCCTTGGAGCCAGGCCCCACACAGGGTCTGTGCTCCGAGGAGGTCCTCCCCAGAGAGCCGGCTCTCTGAGGACATCCTCCTTGGAGCGCAGGCCCCGTGCAGGGTCCACGCTCTAAGGAGGTCCTCCTCAGAAAGCCGGCTCTCTGAGGAGGTCCTCCTTGGAGCGCAGGCGGAGCATTTCCCCAATACATATTGGGTTTTCATACCTACGGTAAAAGCGAAATGATTCCCGTCGCACAATTGCAATTCCTAAAGAAACCGAAATTCAAAAGATCTCAGTTCTTTCCACATTCTGTCGGGGTTCTGTCGGGGTTGTGTGCGACGTTGTGTGGACACACGGAAAAATAATACGTATTAGGTCAGGATTTCGTTTGGATTCTGTCTGCATTGAGCCTCGTGTGATAAGGTCCATTGTGTGTTACAAATCACCAGTCTGGATGAACCAGCATTTTGTCTGGAATGCAGATTCTTTCATGTGTTCTCATGATTCCTTAAGGTAGCCTCTGCATCAAAGTAGTTAAATTTTTATTTCCTCAACTATGTGAAATCTGAATTGTAACTGAAGGTACTAAGAGATAGACATTGCAATCCCCTGAAATGTCAACCTACAGTTTTTTCAGAGGCTAAGCTCTGCTGTCAGGACATTTTTATGACTGTTTTATAAGGGAATTCTGCTCTCATTTCCACCAACATAAACCTGCAATAACTATATCAATATGATTTACACAGGTGCAATTATGGGGATGTATAAGTTTCATGGATCCTTCAAGCTCAGCATAGTAATTTGGAGAGATACAAGTTAACATTTGATCAAGGCATGAGATGGCATATCCATCCAGATAGCCATTGCCATAGAACCTACAACTTGTTGCACTCTGCTTGGAAATGTGTTTGGGGTTTTTTAGATTCCACAGACTTGGTATTTAATCTTGAATGCTGGTATAGTTCACATTTGCTGGCTTGGTATTTAATCTTAAACCAGCTAAGAGTTTTGAATGCTGGTATAGTTCACAGAGGCATGGAAAAGCTCCTAGTAAACCTAGAATTCACATTTAATTGGGTTTTCTTTCTGGGCACCTATCACACATCTAGCATCCATTTGATTTTGCTAGATTCCAGTGTACACTGTTAATGATCTTCAGAATGAGAATGTGATCTCCTGATACTCCCCCTTCATAAGAAAAGGGAAGGTAACTTTTAGTTAACCATCAAACACTACACTCAGGAACTAACAGGGCCATATGTCTTAACATTCCATCCAGTGTCATCTGAGGGAGAGACACTAGGCCCAGCACCTTCGGGCCTAGTGGAAGAAGAAGAGCCCTCCCTCCATTCCATCCAGTGTCATCTGAGGGAGAGACACTAGGCCCAGCACCTTCGGGCCTAGTGTAAGAAGAAGAGCCCTCCCTCCATTCCATCCAGTGTCATCTGAGGGAGAGACACTAGGCCCAGCACCATCGGGCCTGGAATAAGAACAAGAGCCCTCCCTCCATTACCATCTGATGTCATCTGGGGGAGAGACACTAGGCCAAGCACCACCCAGCCTAGAATAGGAAGGAGGGATGGGATTCGAATGTATCTGCTTTAATGTTTGTTTTGCTGTTTTGAAATGCTGTACGCCGCCCCGATTGCCTAGCAGAGGGGCGGGATATAAATAAAAATTATTATTATTATTATTATTATTATTATTATTATTATTATTATCATCTACGCCAGCCATTGCCCATCTCTCTCCATTTTGCATTTCAATTGATTTACAGATCTCTCTGCTGTTTGCCTCCTGGGTTTTACTCTAGTAAACCATAACACTGTTTTTCTATCCCCATTTTCCCCATTACTCCTATTTTATCATATTGAACTAACACTACATCACTATATCCCCTCATATTTCTCATCACGGCAGATTCTGACATTCCACCACCTCAAAGGTTTATATTCGCACTTTAATAACGCCCCCCCCCCCGCTGGTCTGGGTAATGTTCATGAAACCATTGAATTAAGTCTGGAGCATCTATATATCTAGCATACACCCATTCATTATGATAGTCTAGGAAATGTTTCCTTTTGAGTAGGTACTGCAATTTTCCAAGATTTGAAAAGCAAAGAGAACATAGCAATGCAGTTAATTGACAGTTTATTTGGCTTGCAAAACAAAGATCCATTTCAGACCAGTTAGATTCAAATCTAAGGTGTGCCCCAAAACATCTTACCTTTAAAGATTCTTTTTCCAGACCCCCCCTTTGTCAAACCCCCAGCCCTCACCCCTTCAATTGAATTACAGACCTCTCTGCTGTTTGCCTTCCCCTCCTGCACTTTCCTGTAGTAAACTATAACACTGTCTATCCTCATTTTCCCTATTACTCTTATTTTATCATTAACTTACACTACGCCATTATATCCCCTCATATTTCTCATCATGGCAGATTCTGACATTTCAGCATAAAGATTCTGACAGTCATCAGCAATGGGCCAGATGAGGGCAAACAAGTTGAAACTTAATCCAGGTAAAACAGAGGTGCTCCAGGTCAGCTGGAAAGCATAAGGAATAAGGATTCAGCCTGTGTTAGATGGGGTTACACTCATCCTGAAAATGCAGGTTCACAGTATGGGAGTACTGGATTCAGCTTTGAATCTGGAGGCCCAGGTCTCTGCAGTGACCAGGAGTGCTTTTGCACATTTAAAACTTGTGTGCCAACTGCACCCATTCCTTGACACACTGGATCTAGCCTCAGTGGTACATGCCTTGGTTACATCCCATTGGACTACTGTAATGCACTCTACTTGGGGGTAACTTTGAAGAGTGTTTGGAAACTTCAGCTGATCCAAAGAATTGCAGCCAGGCTGCTCACAGGGGCAGATTACAGAGATCATACAACACCCCGGTTGAAACAGCTCCACTGGCTGCCAGTTTGTTTCTGGGCATAATTCAAAGTGCTGCTGATGACCTTTAAAGCCCTATATGGCTGAGGTCCAGGATATTTGGCAGACCGTATCTCCTCCTATAATCCATCCGGGACTCCGAGATCCTCAGGGGAGACCCTTCTCTCCATCCCACTACCATCACAAGCATGGTTGGTGGGAACACGAGAGAGGGCTTTTTCCGTAGCTGCCCCAGAATGGTTCCTTCCTTGATGGCCTTCCACTGACAGGCAAAACCCTTCCTTTTCAGACAGGCATTCAAAAAAGAAAGCTTTTAAAGAATGACCTGGGGTGCAGGCCAGCTCCATAGGGCCTAGCCCAAATTAAGAAGGAAAGCTCTCCCTCCAGTCCATCTGCTGGACCTGATCACCTTCCCACTACCATTTCCTTCTCCTTTTGTGTCATGTCTTTTTTATTGTAAGCCTGAGGTCAGGGAACCATCTAATTACCCATTTGTAGGCTGCTCTGAGAGCCTTTGTACCTGAAGAATGGGGTATAAATATTCCAAATCATCATCATCATCATCCAAGACATTATGTTGCTTGTGGCAGACAACAAGTGGTACTGCCCAAATGAACAACAAGTCCTAGCTCTTGGAAACCTAGGGGAGACAAAGGGACACATTGAATTTAGTCAATAAACCAAGACCAGAGATTCAGAATTGATGTTACACTGAATAATGCTCAGATACATTGGCTGAGATCCTACATCATGCAAGCATAGCATAACACTCTACCCCTGCAATATCATGTCTTACCACCTACCTTGCTTTCCAGTCCTGGAAGGGGCTGATGCACCTTCTCCTTACTGCTGGGAAGGAGAGGGAGCACAGAGATTATTCAGAAGAGCAAGAAGCAGGTGGTCCAGGTTTGAAGTGGAGGAGGGAGAATGGGAACGAAGAACACATGCTTCTTCCTTCTCTCAGTTGCCTCTCCCCTCCCCTAGTACAAAGCAGCAGCTCCTGCCAGGGCCTAACAGTTGTGGAAGATAATGTCTTGGAGGGGATTCAAAGAGAATAGCTTCCTGGATATTATCCAAAAAAAAGATATATATTCATATACACCACGTTTATGTTACATAAGCCCCTATCAAGATGCTACTCAATGAGTGTAAATGTATTTGCAAACCTACTCCCTATTTCTTTTTTCATCTCAGTGCAAATATCAGTATTATATATAGCAGAGAAGCTTCCACATGTAAACCATATCAATGAAGAAATGGACACACAGTAAGAATTTCTGGAAGAACATTTTGCCATAGGACCCAAAGATGAGTAGTTTGACATGGCTCCTGTGGCAGAAAATCCATTTACATGTTGAGATGGCAAATGTGCATAACATGGAATTTTCTTGATGGTATCAATTGTTAAAACTATAGAGGCATGCCTCAGTTAATAAAGACTTTGACAGAGAAGCCTCTTTTTATTAAGTTCTTTTATGTTGCTCTTTGTCCTGCTTCTCTTTGTCCTGCTTCTCATCTGCTCTTTGTCCTGCTTCTCATCTCGCTAGCTTCAGGCATCAGCATCAGTATTGGGAAGAGGATGGAGGACGGCTGGAGAAACACGGATTTATGGATCTAGGTTGCAGGAGCATGTTTGCAATAAACAATGTAATAAAACTTGAGCTTGGGAAAAATGACATACCATTCTAGCTGCACCTACTGTAGTAGTGTCTGCCTGCTTAAAACAGACAAGGTTAAATCTGCCTCCAGAATCCCTCACTGAGCATCTGTGGACAGCATAACAGATACAAAAGGGGAAAGCTGATTCAGCATGTGGAAAAACAAAACAAAACAAAGATCAGTATGTTTGGCCAACAAAATGGAAATTGTTAGCATACTGTTACCCAAATTGCTTAGGTTATCAAGATGGCACCCACATATTAATATATAATAGGGGAATATTAATAGCTCAGATTAATAGGACTGCGAGAAAAGTAACTTCAAAAATTAACTTCAAGAGTTAAAGGTAACTTCAAAGAGTTGGGATCTTGCTTTTGTCTAACAGTTCTGAAAAGGTAGAATTCTAGAGTGCTAAGTACCACTTAATTTTATTGACTAACAGCAAAGGGGAAAATCACCATTCATGCAATAGCATTCACATACACACACATACACTAGAACTAATGAAATTAAAGGTAGTAGCAAGGAAATACCTTACCAATCCAGAAGCAGAGATCCAATCAGGGGATGAATGAAGTAGCAGTGGTTCAACAAGCCTGCCTGAAAGGGTGGTAGTGTCAATTTCTGCCCAATTTCAGACTGATTCACCTTGTGAGTGCCTAGGTAGGCTTTTTATAGAGTCTTGAAGCAGCTGGGTGGATTTTCTAAGAATGGCTTTCACACATCTGTACATTTTCACTCAGACTACAATTCCCACATGGGATTCCCACCTGGTTTATGGTTTAACCAGAATTACAAAAGAAATATTTTTAGTTGATGGCATTGACATTGATTTAATCTAGTGTTAATAAGATCAAGACAACGTCAGAGTGTTTGGGATAGGAATCAGGTGTGGAAAAATACAATGGGGCTAACAGAAAGATTGGCTTAATGCTTTAGGCTTGACAAGCCTTTGTCAGAGACCTTCAAGAGGAAATGCACATGACAGGGGGTAGGGAGCCACAATATCCATAGTCATAAAATTACCGAGGTCCTTACCACATGCCTTCAGGTCTATGACCAATCAGAAGTTCACTTAAAGGTCATCTGACCTAGATCAGATGGTTATGGTCTCTCTGAAACTATTATTACAATAAAATATGACAAAAATTGTACCCCAAAATAGTGCAAGGGGTGCAGGTGTGGTAACAATACCCAACACCCCTCCCACTGATTATGGGATTTCATAATTAATATCTAACTTTGGGCATGTCTTGAGAGGTCATGATTGTCAGGTATTGATGGGATATATAGTCAATGTTAAAATGTTGAAATGTAAAGATGTGTCTGTATTTTTCCTTGCTGAGAATATCTGTTTTCTGAGGCTAGATTCACAACACCCATCTCCACAGGTGTGTGTTAGTCAAAACAAAGCTAGCTAACAAGCAGGATTCTGTGAGAAAGAGTTTTATTTACACAAGGGGTTTTCAAAACAAAAGAATGTTTTGGGAACAGCAGTCACATGATGTAATATGGAAATTAGAGGTTGGACTAACACACGTCATGAAACATCAACCAATTAGTCTGAAAAGGCTACACCCAAAAGGGTGGAGAAATGTGGGTTGGAATTGTGTTTCTGAAAAAGCTCTCACTTCTTTTCAAACCTTCAAGCTAAATGGATCAAATAGAAATATTTTCCTGATGCTGTAGCTTGACTAATTTTCAAAATGTAGCAGTTAAAGTTTTTGTTCCTGCTTAACCATTCTGGCTAAGGTGAAAATGCTATTATTATTATTATTATTATTATTATTATTATTATTTGCTCATGCTAATTTTTGCAATAAAACAAGGAGCTTGCTGAAGCTGCCTGGGTCTTGGTGATTGGTTTTCATGGACTGTTTGCCATACATCCATCAACATCACAATTCAACAAGTGGTAGCAGAGGATGGTTTCGATCCATTGACCTCTGGGATTTTAAAGGCAGCAGTTTTTTTTTTACTTCTCTCTCATCTTTGCCTGCTCAGGCGGGATGCCGAGCGGGATCAAAGAGGCTGAAGCGGCACGAAGCAGTTGGAACTCCAAGCCTGATTTATGGCCAAAAGCCTGTAAGTAAATAAAACCCTCCTTATCTCAAGGCAATTAATTTCAATGGACTGTCTCTGGGCTGTTAAGCTAGAAGAAAGCAGCACAGTTTAACCGGCTGGTTTTAAGGCTGCAAATTTAAAGAAACAGAGTCCTGGAAAAGCAGCTGGGAGTGGCAAGCAGTTTTCAAGGCTTGTGTTGGAACAAAAGGGGAAAAATTAAAACTGGAGATGGCGAAATTTGCAAAATTGTCAGCAGACAACTATACATCTTGGCAGGTTTACAGTAAGGCCTTATTGACTAGAGAAGGCCTTTGGCAAATTACACAGGATGGTTTAGGTCCCAATCCAACTGCAGCTGAGATTGAAAGGAATTCTAAAGCTGTGGCAACCCTCCTTCTCCTTTAGTCTGAGGGGCAATTGAACCATGTGAAGCACTTATCATCTGCAAAAGAAATTTGGGACTCTTTAGCTAACATTCACCAGTCATCTTCTGATTTGGCAAACATGATGTGGGCAAAGAGACTGTTTTCATGCAAAATGAAAAAGGAAGACTCAGCAGAGAGTCACTTAGATCGAATGAGAGACTTGTTTGCTCAGGTTCAAGCAAGGGGCATAACTCTGGAAGAAAACCTGAAAATTTACATTCTCTGGGTTCTCCAAATGAATCTTTTGATAACATATTGTTGGGGTTGCAGAGCCTCCCAGGTGCACAATTGACCATGGAACTGGTCTGTAGTAGAATTTTGGAGGAATTCCAGAGGAGATTTGAAGCAGAACAGCGGAAGCAGGGAACTGCAGCTGCAAGACCTCCAAATGCCACAGAGGGAGTTTCCAGAGAGATGCAAACTGAAAAAGCAGCAGTTTTAAAAGGCAAAATGTGCTACTATTGCAAAAAAATGGGACATTTAAGAAAGGACTGTAGAAAGCTGGCAGCAGATAGCCGGAGAGGACAGCAGCAGCAGCAGCAGCCACACACCCCTGGTGGCCACAAGGGAAACAGCACTAACAAAGGAGTTGTTGCTATGACCAAAAGCTGTGAAGCAGAGGGCCAGAAGCCCTGCCTGGATGAGGACTCAGAGGGTGAGTCAGAACGTCCTCCAGACCATGAGCCTATGAAGGAGGAGACCCAGCCTGGCCCTAGCATTCCTGCTTTGCCAACTCCCGTGGAGTCTCCAACAGAGTCTGTGGTGTCTCAGGAGGCCATGTCACATAAAATAAAGGAGGAGACAGCGGAGAGCCAAATTTGAGCTCTCCATCAAGACAAAGGGACTATAACAGAGTACTCCACATCCTTTTGACTTATTGTGCAGGATTTGGACTGGAATGACAGTTCCTTGCAAGCACAATTTTGTTATGGCCTGTCAGACCCAATTCTAGATGAGTTGGTGTACTCAGAGCCTCCCACATCCCTGGACTTGCTGATTGCCCAAGCTATGCGCTTGGACTGCCATCTTGCCACCCGCAAACAGGCGCATCGAGGCACCCTTCCACCTCACCCTAGTGCAGCCTGAATGGCTCAGTCAGTGCCACCTGTGTCGACCCCTTCCCAGCTTACAGAGGAACCTATGCAGCTGGGAGGGGGATGCCCGCAACTCACCGGGGCTAAGAAGGAATGCAGGAGAAGGGAGGGCCCCTGCCTGTATTGTGGCTTTCTAGGGCATTTTGTCTGGGAATGCCTCACCAAGGGACGTTGGCCTGTGTAGAGTGGGTTCATCATCTGGGAAAGTCTCTGGAACCCGCTTCCTCCAGTTCGGCTCCCTGAAAGGACCCGTTGTTGGTGGCCATCAATCTCAGGCTCCCCACCATGGAGCTCCTTCACATAGGAGCTATGTTAGACTTGGGTTCTTCAAATAATTTCCTGGAGTTGGGGTTTGCAAAACACCACCAAATCCCATTGGAGGCCCTAGCTGAGCCCAGACCGGTTGAGACTATCAATGGACAGCTTCTTTGGTCTGGTCCCATGACCCATCAGACACCGGTGCTCCACCTCAAGATCCAGGGTCACATGGAGGAAATTCGGGTTTTGGTGGCTGCCGTCCCTCATTTCTCATTAGTCTTAGGAATGCCCTGGCTTTCAAGCCATGACCCGCACATCTCGTGGTCCCATCGGGAAGTCCTGTTCACCTCCGAATATTGCCAGGAGCACTGTTGGCTAGAGCAGATCCCCGCGATAGTAGCAGCAGAGACTCAGGACTGTCCGGTCACCCTACCAGTGAAATATCAGGACTTTGCCAATGTATTTGGATGAAGTTTTGGATGAAGCCGATTATCTGGACCCATTTTAAACCGGCTTCAGGGCGGGATACAGAGTTGAGACTGCCATGGTCGCCTTAGTCGATGACCTCCATCTGGGCATAGACAGGGGAAGTGTGACCCTGTTGGTGCTCTTGGACATCTCAGTGGCGTTTGATACCATAGACCATGGTATCCTTCTGGGATGTCTGAGGGAGTTAGGTATTGGGGGCACTGCGCTTCAGTGGCTCCGGTCCTACCTCTCGGGCAGATCCCAGATGGTGAGGCTGGGGGACAGTTGCTCCTCTGAAAAGGAGCTGACATCTGGCGTACTGCAGGGCACCATACTGTCCCCCATGCTGTTTAACATTTACATGAAGCCACTGGGAGAGATCATCTGGAGATATGGGGTGTGGGTTTATCAATATGCTGATGATACCCAACTCTATTTCTCTATGTCTCCGACTGCTGCGGTGACTAAGGATGGCGTTGCTCCTCTGGATGCCTGCCTTGAGTCAGTAATGGGCTGGATGAGGGAAAACAAACTTAAGCTGAATCCAAAGAAAACAGAGGTACTTGTGATAGGAACTCCTGGCCCGGGAAGGGAATTGTGTCATCCAGTACTGGATGGGGTCACACTTCCCCTAAAGGACAAAGTGCACAGTTTGGGAGTACTCCTGGATTCATTGCTACAGTTGACATCTCAATTAGATGTGATGGCCAGGAGTGCTTGGAATCAGCTTCGGCTGATTCGCCAACTGCGTCCCTACCTGGACCGGGAAGACCTTGAAGCAGTAGTACTTGCCCTGGTAATTTCTCGTTTGGACTACTGTAACACGCTCTACATGGGGCTACCTTTGTACCAAGTTCAGAAGCTTCAATTAGTTCAAAATGCGGCAGCCAGACTGATCGCTGGAACATCTAGGGCAGACCACATTACACCTGTGTTGAAAGCCCTTCATTGGCTGCCAATTAGCTTCCGGGAACGATACAAAGTGTTGGTTATTATCTATAAAGCCCTATATGGCTCGGGTCCATGTTACTTAAAGGAACACTTCTCCCCACACAATCCACCCCACAATCTCAGAATTTCTGGGGAAAACCTATTGAAATACCATAATGTTAGGTTGGTTTCCACCTCCCAGAAATCATTTAAGGCTGGGGTCCCTAAACTATGGAATAGCCTGCCGGAAGAGTTTCGCACCATCTCTATGTTGGAGGCCTTTAAAAAGGCACTTAAAACAGAACTCTTCTGGTGGGCTTACCCACCCAACCTAAAATAACACTAGACAATGATCCCCTGGGAAGGAAGACCTCTGTTATTGCCTGGATTTGCTTTAGTAAATGTAATTGTCAATTTTATTGTTAATGTTAATGTTAATGTTAATGTTAATTTTATTGTCTTATTGTATTTGTAATTTTAATGTTTTTTTAAGAATTTTTATCGTAATTTTGTCATGTTTTTATTGCCATGTTTTAAACCTTGTTGCTTTATCTCTATTGGTGTACTCCTGCCTCGATCCATTGGGAGAGGCAGGATATACAAATAAATATTATTATTATTATTATTATTATTATTATTTGACAAAAAAGAGGCAGACCGGCTTCCTTTTCATAGACCCTATGATTGTGCCATTGACCTGGTACCAGGGGCCCCTATTCCTGCAGGGCACCTTTACTCTCTCTCAGAGCCTGAGCTGACGGTTCTGAGAGATTTTCTAGAGAAGAATCTCCAGAAAGGGTTCATCTGGCTCTCCAAGTCCCCTGCAGGTGCACCCGTCTTGTTTGTGCACAAGAAGACCGGGGAGCTGCATCTCTGAGATGACTACAGGGGTCTCAACCGAATTACCATCCGTTATCTGGTATCCGTTACCTTTTGTCCCAGAACTACTGGAGAGGCTCCACCATGCCAAGGTCTTCACCAAGTTGGACCTATGGGAGGCCTATAATTTGGTCCGGGTCCGGACTGGAGACAAATGGAACACAACATTTCGGACGCGGTATGGACATTAAGAATACATCGTCATGCCTTTGGGTCTGTGCAATGCTCCAGCTGTCTTCCAACACATTGTGAATTATGTGTTCCAGGACTATCTGGACCGCTTTGTCATCATTTATTTAGATGATTTTTTTATTTATTCTCCCAGCCAGGCAGCCCATGATGCCCACGTCTGTGCGGTCCTCCTGAGGCTTTGGGAGCACCAGCTCCATGCCAAGCTCGAGAAGTGCACTTTTGACCTCTGAGAGGTGGACTTCTTTGGCCACCAGATCTCAGCCCAGGGCGTGGGCATGGAAAATTCCAAAGTAGAGGCGGTACTATCCTGGCAGCCTCCTCACAGCAGAAAGGATGTTCAGTGGTTTCTAGGGTTTGCGAATTTTTACCGGAGGTTCATCAAGGACTATGGAACTCTAGCAACCCCTATCTCCCAACTGTTGAGAGGGAAGACTCGCTTCCAGTGGACTCTCTCCTGGAAGCCAGACTATGCCCTAAATCCAGAGAGGGAGCTTCAGTCCACCATTTTTCACCCAGTAAACTTTGCTGCTGCCCCAAGAGAGGCAACCTTGTTGGACCGGATCCGCGACCTCCAGAGCTGGAACCCACTGGTGGCCCAGCATGCTGCAGAGGGAGACACTTCACCCTTCACACTCCAGGAGGGCCTCCTTTACCACTGAGGTCACCTCTACATGCCTGCTGGTATTTGTTGGGAGGAGGTCTTGAGGTTGTGTCATGACAATAAGCCAGCAGGACATTTTGGTTTCTGTAAAGCTCTGGACCTCCTCACCTGGGAGTTTTGGTCGCCTCATGTTCAGGCTGAGGTGGCCAAGTACATTGACACTTGCCCGGTGTGTCACCGTGCCAAGGATCATCTGGGTCAGCCTGCGAGTTTGTTGTTGCCCCTCCCAACTCCACCTGGTCCCTGCAAGGTAGTGTCCATGGACTTTATCATGGAGCTGCCCATGTCTGCTGGCTATATCACTATTTGGGTGGTGATGGACCTTTTTATGAATATGGCCCATTTCATGCCCTGTGCTGGCCTTTCTATAGCGAAGGAGATAGCCCAGATGTTCATCCAGCACATTTCCATCTCCAGGGCCTTCCAAAGGTAGTGATCTCAGATCATGGCATGCAGTTCACCACCTGTTTCTGGACCAGTCTACTGCGTCTCCTGGACATTGTGCCTTACTTGTCCTCGGCTCATCACCTTCAGTCAGAAGGGCAGACGGAGTTCACTAATGAGACACTAGAGTTTCTGCTGGCCAAGTTCACCTACAATAACTTGGTGCATGCCTTGACCCAGTAGACTCCCTTCTTTGCCACCAGGGTCTTTCATCCTTCAGGGTTTCCTGCTGTCACCCCTGCCTCGTTGGTCCCTGCAGCAAATCAATGGCTCCAGGAACTCTAGGACATGCAGGCCCTGTTGCAGGGACAGCTCGAGGTAGCCAAGGAGGCCTATAAAAAGGGAGAAGATCGATAACACCAGCAGGATCCTCCTTTGCGGGTGGGGGATCCAGTCTGGCTGTCAACACAGCACTTTCCTCTGCAGAGGGCATGCAAGAAGTTGGATGCACGGTTTGTGGGACCCTCCAAGATCATGGCCCAGGTCAAGCCAGTGGCCTTCCAGCTCCAGCTTCCTTGGACATAGTGGATCCACCCGGTTTTCCACCAGTCCTTATTGCTCCCAGACACAGGGGTCCAACCCGATACCAGTTCAGTCTCTCCTCCTGACCCGGTCCTGGTGGATGGGGAACAGGAATTCAAGGTGGCCCAGATCCTGGACGCCTGCCATTGTTGGGGCTGCCTGCAGTACTTTGTGGATTGGGTCAGTTATGGGCCAGAGGAGTGCTCCTGGGAAGATGCTATAGATGTCCATGTTCCCCATCTGGTCCGAGTCTTTCATCGCCACTTCCCCAACCAGCCTCAGCCTCTTCAAGTAAGAGGGAGGTTGATGAGAGGGGGAGTGATGCCATGCCCTGCCTGGGCAAGAACTCAGAGGACTTGGAGGATGAGTTAGAACATCTTCCAGACCATGAGCCTATGCCAGAGGAGACCCTCTGAGGAGGGATTGTCTCAAATCTAATCAATGTTTTATCGCTCAAGAGTTAAAGTCATCAGCTGTTCTGGATCCTTTTGGTCAATTCCATGGGGAAAACATAAAAGCATTTGTCACACTTTTTGGTAACTTCAAGCACCCCTCAAGGGTATGAAATGGGATATAAATATCCCCAGCCAAGGCATTTGCTCATAGATAGGGTTCAATTCACAGACCAGGACTTTGTTCCATACACACACACACACACATTTCTCTGACAATCAACTTCAAAGACTGCTTCACAGGTACAAACTAAAACACAGTAGCTCACAGGAATAACCTGCTACTCCAACAATAGCTCACAACTAACCAAGCATTCCAACTGTCGACCATCAACTGTCATCTGACATGTGACTAGTCTCCTGGTCCACTAATATAGAATATTGGCTGTGAGTCATCATTCAGTCAATCAAAATATTTTTCTGTTATTTAAAGGCACATTAGACCAACAATTACCACCCCCTTTAACTCTCAATTCCAATCTACCCAACCTTCTACACCTTTCTTTCTGAAATCATTGTATGGCTCCTAAGGTTGCATTGGTTTTGTATTTTTGCATGCCCTCTTGCTCATTTCTAAATAAAAACCCTTCTATTAACTGAAATTGGAGTGTTCTCTGCAATTAATACTAGTATATGTAGGTGAAAAGATCCTTGAAGTTACTCTCCTCTATAGTTTCCTCAAAATTTCAAGAAGACACTAACATTGCTGGTGAGGACCCCAATGTTCCACACCTTTGAGAATAGCAAAATCATTTTTTAAAAAAATAAGCTACTGAAAGATAAAATCATCTCATTTTGGCATAAGCTTTTAAGTCATCTCTAGAAAATTCAGAATGTTTTGGTTTACTTAGGCAAGGCTCACCAGAGCTGGCTGTTTCATTTCACATGTGCATTTTATTGGTTTTGAATTTTAAAAGTTTGCTGAATCATGTTGAACTGGTCTTCTTTTCTTTTCCTATTCTTTTCATGTTTTTTCCGCCTCTGCTGCCAAATTCTCTGTTAAAGAACTAATGTCTGGAAACGAGTGTATTTGGTTAACTGAAGTATCCCTGTACAGACATATATTATCTATTTTTCTGCTTTGGTGAAAGCCTACGCTGTTTTGCACTTTCAAGCTATGCCTTCAAATTATAGTATTTGAGGGGAAAATACAAATCCTTGCTAACAAATGCATGTGTATCTGTGAGTCAATGTGTAATAGGTATTGCCGATAATGCCTATCTATACTGTCCATTGTACACATCCCTAAGCAAAAGGTTTATGTCACAAATCCTAACCAGACTTATATCTAGGAAGTGGTTTTGGGCAAATCTGCTATTTGTTATGTTACAAAGACAGATACATAAAACATAAGGTACTATTAAATGCATAAGTGAGAAACATTCACATTGAATTTTATTTGGAATTTCTTTATAAATAATAGTTACTTACTACAGTATATGGGTTTTATAGTTAATTTAAATCATGACTGTGAATATGATAGCCAGGATTGGAAATCATTTGCTCTCTGTAAATTTAGATTTTTAGAGTTAATTGTTTTTCTTTTGAAGTGCATCACTTTGTGATACAGTATATTTTGTCTCTCTTTCTTGGGCTTTTGTTTTAATATACATCTCTGCATTGACCCATGATGTTAGGCAAATCATTTTCTAATGGAATTAAAAGATGTGCCAAGAGTTAAGCAATATACTAATTTTGTTTTGGATTTAAAAAAAAAAAAAGTTGATCATCTCTCTATAGCCTGATGTGCTTATGGTAGTTCCTTTATTTTAAAATAAGGCCAACTACAATAGTTCATCATTATCCACAGGAAAACTTTTTTTTATCTTTATGAAATTATTTAAGTCCCAACATAGGACCTTATCACACGCGGGCCACAAAGCGATAAGAAAGCGAAATAAGAATAAATCCAGGAATAAACCGAAAGAAATCCCACAATACGTAAATGGCTATCAGACGCAACTAGCTCATCACGCAATTAAAGAAAGTGTGATGAAGCACTCCTGGGAACCGCATTTGCTGTTCGCACACAAGTGAGAAAATCCCGGACATAACCAAGCAATGATGCTCTGCACATGCTCAATACAACCGCAGCAGTCACTTGCCACGGCTGTCACCCCTTCCCAAGCCGGCTCTCCGAGGACGTCCTCCTTGGAGCGCAGGCCCTGCACAGGTCACAGTCTCCCAGCCTCAAGAGAAGCCCCCCATAGCAAGCAAGCCACAGCTTCAAGACCCCCATCCCTACCCCCATGGTAGGATCGCTACAAGTCTGGAGGACCAAGATTTGAATCCTCGTTCGGCTGTGGAAACCCACTGGGAGGTGTGTGTGTGTGACTTTGAACATGTCACACTGTCTCAGCCTCAAGGAACACCCCCCCCCCATGATGGGGTCGCCAGAAGTCTGGGCAACCAGAGTTCGAATCCCCACTGGGCCACAGAAACCCACTGGGAGGGTGTGTGTGTGTGTGTGTGTGAGAGAGAGAGAGAGAGAGAGCTTAAGCAAGTCACACTCTCTCAGCCTCAGAGAGCACTTGAAAGGCACTACAACCACCACAACCCCCTGAGGGAAAAGCAGGGAAGGAGGAGGTCGGGGAGAGTGAGGAGGTGGCGGCAGTGGCCTCTTTAAGTCCCTCTTGTTTTGGCCCCCGCCCTGCTCCTTCCATCCCGGTGCCACTTCCCTCCATCCCTTGCCGAGCAAAAAGGGCTTCCTCTGCAGGGAAGGAAGGGAAATGCCTTGCAACCGGAGGACCAGGAGAAGGAGGAGGAGGAGGAGAAAGAGGAAGAGGAAAAGGAAAAGCGCCGACCAGGATGCATCTCCCTGAGAGGCTGAGAGGGGCCAGGGACCGCTGGGACTGAGGAGGGCCAGGACTCCCTCTCGCCCTCCAGACCCCCTTTTGGGCCAGACAGAGCAGCCCCCAGGGACACAGAGACAGACAGAGAGACAGACAGGCAGCCGCGCCTCCCTGGGCCCTCCCTCCCTCAGCCCCCTTCATGCTTCGACCCAAAAGACGGACAGAGGGACAGGAGAAGATGGTCTGAAGGGGCTTCGGGGCTTCGGAAGATGAGCCACCCAGGTAGGCAAAGAGGAGGAGGAGGAGGCTGCTGCCCAGGGATTCTTTTTAAAAGAAGAAGAAAGAATGGTGCAGAAGAACCAAATAAGAACCGGACCCTCAGGTCCTCCTTGGAGTGCAGGCGGGGGCGGGGAAATGCTTCCCAATATGTATTGTCTGTTCAAACTTCCGGCAAAAGCGAAATGATTCCCGTAGCGCAATTGCAATTCCTCAACAAACCGAAATTCAAAAGATCTCGGTTCTTTCTGCATTGTGTCGGGGTTCTGTCGGGGTTCTGTACAACGTCATGTGGACACACGGAAAAATAATACATATTAGGTCAGGATTTCGTTTGGGTTCTGACTGCATTGAGCCCTGTGTGATAAGGTCCATATACAAGTGTAAATGTCTTCCTAAGAACATGTGTGTATACATGCAGAAGTTTTGCACACTTTCTTCTTCAAGAATATATCATGCTCTTCAAATTGATGAATTCTTGATCCTACAAATGCCAACAATACTCTCATATATAGTAGTCTATTTACTTTCTGACTCAGCAACTCAATCACATCCTGTCTGCTATTCTACTTCAGTGATTCCATTACCCTTGGTGTCTCAATGGCTTCCATAAAATGCTGCCACATAAGAGTCATAGTGCACAGTGCAGGATGTTTGAATGCTTTCCACACACACAAAAATGTACAAGGTGGAATCAAAGAAATAAAGAATGAATCAGAACCTTTGCGTTCCCAATAAGATAGGGGGGGTTGCAGACTGCCAGAAATAGAGCAAACTGAGTCCACTTTTAGGGTTAGGGTTAGGGAATCATGGGAACTGTATTTTATTGTGGCACCAGAGCTCTCTGACAGAGAAGGGTCAATGTCTCAGGGGGGAAAAACAATTCCCATGATTCCCTAGCACTAACCCTAACCCTAAAAGTGGACTCAATTTGCACTATTTCTGGCAGTCTGCAACCCCCCCCCTAGAGAAAAAATGGTCTGGAGAACAGGCTATATTTTGAAAGAGAGAACAGGTCAAATAGTAGTCATGCAAGAGCTACAGAGAGTACTTTGGTCTTCCAACTTAAAGGCAAGTTGAAGCTGTTAATCCAAAGAATTACTCCAGCCGGATCCAGAATCAACCCATATTGTAAATACCACTTGGGGGAGTTACTTCCTGTTGTGCTTTCTTTGCATCATGATCATTGTAATGTTGTCTGGAAACACACATAAACTTTCTATTACTATCAAAGACATAGATCCCTAACAATTTCTATTCCTTAATGCCAAATGCTTAATATACGATCATCTAAGGAGACCAGGGTTCAGATCGCTAAGCAAACCCACTGGGTGATCTTGGGCAAGTCACACCCTCTCAGTCTCAGAGGGAGGCAAAAGCAAACCACCTCTAAACAAATCTTGCCAAGAAGCCCCTGTGAAATGGTTGCCTTAGGGTCACCATGAGTTGGAAATAACTTGAAGACAAACAACAACAACAACAATGGACCTAAAATTGATAACCCCTTTCAGTCATGAGCACATCAACTCTGTCCTTAAGTCTTTGCCCAACACAAAGAGGTTGGTGTTGCTAGCTGGAGCATAATCATACACCATTGAGAAAATTCAGGCCCTTCTCCCCTTATTAATTTGTGAGAACCTCATAAGTCTAATGTGTGAATAAGGGTGGAAATTTGAGAGAAGTGTTCTATGTAATAATTATAGAAAGCAAACTCTTAGTTTTCACATGTACATTCCTTCTTTTTTAGACCAAGGTACAGAAAGTGTGCCCTGTCCATATGTTGCTGGATTGTAGCTCTCAGCATTCCTCACCACTGGCTGTACTGTCTAGGGCTGTTGGGAACTGAAGTCCAGCAACATTTGGAGGGCTGCATTTTGCTCACCGTGTTCTGTATGCCATGAAGGAACCAGAAAATGCCACCATGTGCAAGACAAGTAAAGTAAAACCCAGGATTTTAAAAACAATATTTTCATTGTTTTAAACTCCAAAGTTCTTCCTTGAACTTTAGCATTGTACAAAATGAATGGATTTTCATCAAGAATCCATTTAGTCTTCAGGAATCTGTTTGCTTCTGTTTATGCTGTCATATTCTTATTTTAACATATTGTTTAGGCCTTTGTATTTTTGCACAGGGACACTGTGATCATGAATCAACCACATCATGGCTTTTATCATTTGCTGGGGAGCACAAAACTTATGATGCAAATCTGTGGCTGTCAAAAACATATATACACAAATCCAGCATCATCAGATGTTTTCTGAATAGGCTTTGTTTCATGTAGCACTGATAATATAATTGAAGCACAACTCTTAGTCTGACACTATCCTTTATCTAAGTCTTTCAGAGCAGTTACCAAGGCCACTTTCCTTTCCTTCCATGACCTTCACATACTGTGTGTGGCTCTTTCTCCATTCTTCACACTCTATCTTCCTGCTACTGCTGATTTTTATTTTTGAGAATTATACCTATTCTCACAGTCTGTCTATATATACAGAGAATGATTTGTGAATGGCTAATTGGATCATTATTGTAGTTATCAAGAGAAACAGGAGCAAAGAAATACACCAGCATAACCGGTGATAGGCATGCTGGGAGCTGCATTGTAGATGGCACACTTTGTGTACCCCGGTCCAAAAAGTAAGAAATTTGCATGTGGATACTAAAAGTTTGCTATTTATAATTATTAGATGGAATACTTCCCCCAAGCTTCCACCCCTATTCACACATTATACTCATAATGTCTGCACAAATTAAGGGGATAATAAGGGGAGCAATGTCATGCAACTGGATTCTCCCTTGATGTTGTATGATTCAGCTTAAGCTAGCTTCTCCCAAACCCCTTTGTGTTCTGGGCATAATGCAGTAATTTAAAACTGTATTATTAAGCTTAGCTTTAGCTCAGGGAGGGAGAACCTGTGACCTTCAAGAGTTGGTTGTATCCCAGCATGCTTCAACCACAGCTAGTGGTCAGAAACTGTCAAGAGCCACTTGCTCTCCAATCACAATTATTCTTTTTGTGTATGTATTTCCGCACTTAACCAACACTCCAATTTCTGTATCAGATACCATGATACAAAGCAGAGATGGGAAAGGTCCAGCATTCCAGATGCTCTTGGACTGCGATTCCCATCAGCCTGAATGAGGAGACCCAACAGTGAGGAAGGCTGGGAGTTCACCAATATTTGGAGGTTATATTTTGCCCACTCTGATGCAGCAGAATGGACTATATCCATTACAGCAATCTTTCTCTTCCTCTCTCTCCATCTCAGTAATTTATCTGCAGTTACCTTTTCATAACATGTCATTCCTCTAAATCAGGGGTAGGCAGCCTTTTCTCTTTAAGGGCCGAGGGACTTCAGCTCCCAGAAGCCTCAGCCATGTTGGCGAATAGTCCCATGTTGGCCAATAGCTCCTGGGATTCTGGGAGCTGAAGTCCCTCGGCCCTTAAAGGGGAAAGGTTGCCTACCCTTGCTCTAAATGATTGTTTCTTATGCCTACTGGCCTTCAGGTTTATAAAAAAGTGAATTTGTTGGAAAAAATATGTGTTGCATTCTCCTTTTCCTCCTTAGTTAGACAGGGACTTCTTCCATTCCCCCCTTTCTCATTCTATCTGGCAGTTTAACTGACTCTCTGAACATTCTAAACTGTCCCCTCTCAGACTCCAGTCAGTAACAGTCCTCCTCTGAGGGATGTTAACATCTTTCTTCCTGCTATATTAACTCCAATTAAATTAGGTTTTAGTTCTTTTATATAAATATCTATTAAAGTCATTATTGTTTGTTTTTAAACCACAAACTATATTTGTCATTTTTTGATTTAGCCTTTATTCTTTAGGAAGGCATATTAAAATTTAGTCTGACCCACGTTTTTTGCTGCTCTGCTGATGAAAGATGAACTCTCAAGTTTTACTTTCATCCCTACAAATTGTGTTTCCCTTTAAAAGGGTTAACACCCTGGGAAACTAAAATTCATCTCAAAAGCTTTATATCCATTTGGTTTCTCCGAGTTTTCACCTTCCTTGTGGCTATAAAATCCAACCATAAAATACCTTGTAGAGAAGAACAATTTCAAACTGTTGATTTGTTACCATGTAACATTGACTCTTGCTTCAGATAAAGAATAATCCGTTTTTCCAGTTTTGTGACATTTGATACATTTCTCAGATGTTTAGGCTCCTTTGAGCTCAATAGGGTTTACTTCCAAGTAAACATTAAAGAGTGCACTGTCAGAAATCTGGGAATTTTTATTTCACCTTTGCAACAAAAATCCATGTTTCTCACCATCTCTCATGTGAACGCTAAGCCATTTCAGCACATATCTTGTGAACATGACTTCAGATCAGATTTTTTCAAAACAAAACCATGAAAAATTATTGGATTAATTGAAATTATACATTATTTGTTCCAAGACAGCTTAACTGTACTAGGAACTGAAAGCAGTATCACAGATGGTTGTAAGTTTATATTAAACAAGAAAAAGTGCCCAAAAGATTATTTTATGAATGTGGCATGTTATTATCAATATGGAGGTGAATTTTATTATTTTTTGTTGTATGTGGTCAAGTTGTTTCTGACTTTTGGTGTCCCTAGGTGAACTTATTATAGGGTTTTCTTGGCACTGTTTGCTCAGAAGGGGTTTGCCTTCCTCTGAGATTGAGAATGTATGACTTGTTCAAGTTCACTCAGTGAGTTTCCAAGGCTAAGGAGGATTCAAACTCGGGTTTCCCAGAGACTAGAGACCTGCCACACTGCAGAAATAAAGCAGCTTGGCACCACTTTAATTGTCATGATTCCATCCTGTGGAATTCTGGAATTTGTAGTTTGGCAAAGTATTCACCCTGGTCTGTCAGAGAGCTCTGGTGCCTCACCAAACTACAAATTCAAGGATTTTGTAGGACAGAATTGTGGCAGTTAAGGTGGCATCAAACAGCTTTATTTCTGCAGTCTGAGTACACCCCTAGTCTAACACTCAAACCCCTACACCATTCTGGCTCCCATAGGTGAGCACCAATCCTTGTAACTCCAACATGACTCTCATGGAAGCATCAGGTTTTTCAGTGCATCCCCCTTCCCTCTCCCACTGAAGAAATGTCAGAGGTTTTTTTTTTTGGGGGGGGGGGATATCAGTTCCCCTGATATCAGTTCAGAGAGGACCTTGATTTATATGCCTGCCATGTAGCTGTTAAAGATGAGGAGCCTCTCAGAAAAGAGTAACAACTCTAATTCAGAACCCCAACCATAAGTGAACAAAATAGGAATTCAAATCAAGAACTAAATAATTGAACATGGATCTGAATTTTGCTTTCTTTCACCTTTGAAATGAAAGCTCTTGCCACTGGATTTATTTGTTTATTTATTTATTTAATGCAAATTTTAGAAATATTTTATCAAGAAAAAAACTTTCACACACACAAACACCTTTACATGCAAATTGGAACACAGCTATTCACTGGATGTTGCACTTTTCTTAATCTTGTGGTGCTACATTCACTTTAGAAAAGTATAAAAATGTGTTTTATATATTCATTTCAAAACAAAATAGTCTGAAATATTATATTTTTAGAAAAAATAAAATTCAATTTTTGTACAGATTTTTTGAATTATGGATCATATGGAAATGGGAAAGAATATAATTGTCCCTCATTATGACTGGCCAAATTTATTAGGCACAAGTATTCCTAGCATGGAAGCAACAATATTGTGCCTGCCTGCCATTCATGATGAAGAACCTGTCAGGGAAAAAAAGTGATGACCTTATTCCAACACTAGAAATGTGCTTGTTTAAATTATTCATTCCCACAGTATAGAACATGTAATTCAAACAATTTTCTCCCTACTCTATGAACAACTTCAAAAATGTACAGTTTTCAAAGATGACTCACAGAGAGGGAAAAGTCTACAGAGAGAGAGAGAGAGAGATACCTTTCCTCCCTCTTCTACATGGAAAAGGAACATGGAGGGAGCAGTTAAGTTTGGAGGTTCTTCCATTGTCAGCTACCATAGCCAGTGATGAGTGACCCTCCTTGCTTGGCTCCCCACAGCCCCTCCTGCTTACTCAGCCACATGGCTAGCTGGAGGAAGGGGTGGAGAGCCAAGGCTTGCCAATGACTGGGTATCATAGCTGGTGCCATATAAGCCTTCCTCCGTCTCTTCTCACCTGCATGGCAGTCTAGTGGCCCTGTGCATTTCTATACCACTTATCAGTGAACTCTGCACCCTCTAACCAGTTTACAATCTGTAAGCCAATTGCCCCCAACAAACTGGGTACTAATTTTACCAACCTATGAAAGGATAAAAGGCTGAGTCAACCTTGGAGCCTTGGGATCAAACTGACAAGCTTATGGCTGCAGTACCTGCATTTAAACACTGTGGCACCAGGGCTCCTGTGTAGGAAGGAAGGAAGGAGGGGGGGCATTCAAGCTTGAAAGCTCACCCACTGCTGGCTACCATAAGCAGTGACAGGTGGTCATCCTTGTTCAACTCTCCCTGACCCATCCTACTCATACAGGGACATGTCTGGCTGGGGAAATCATCCCTGGATAACCAGTGATGGAATAGCTTTGATTGGCAACTTTCCACCATTCCCCTCCACCCCACATGGCCATGTAGTGGCCATGCAAACAAAGGGGCATGGGAGACTGCTGAGCAAGGAGGAATGCCCATCATAGCTGAGGACACCAATGCAAGACACCCCTCACTCCTACAGGTCCTACAGGATGAGGCCATTGTGGTGCATGGACTACACTGGCAGCAATCCTACTCACTTGTTTGCCCCCACACTCTTGCTGGCCACTGCATGACCATGCAGGTGTGCAGAAAAAGGGTGAATCTGGGATGAGGAAGGTGAGAATATAGTCCTCAAGTCTATCCAGTAATGAAAAAAATGAGAGAGGGATTTGAAGAGGATTCTCCTTGTTGAGGTTTCTGGACATCTGAGAAACCCCTTTCTGATTCCACACACACACACACACACCAGTCTTTCAATATTCTTTCCATCCATATTCAACACCAACAATAGAGAACAGACAGGAATTCAAAGGCAGGCACTCAAATATTAAGTGCTTAAAGCCCTCAACTTAAATAGATGTACTTGTCAGTTTCCATTTCTCTTACATTTGATGTTTCAAAATCTCAAGTTCCATCCTGAATACAAAGACAATTGCAGATTTTGGTAAATCCTTATAAAAATAGACTGAAATAAATTCCTATACAGCCATGATAGTCCCTAAGCTACCTCCCACTACCAGCTCCTCTCTTTGTGTCACATCTCTTCTGGAAAACATTCAGCTTCACATCTCCAACCAATGCCTCTCTCTTCAGACCTTACAGTGTCTGCCCTTACAGGAAGGTCATGAAAGCCCTCCGCTGTGTGGCACAGAACTACGGGCATAGTAGTCAACAGCATGGTGCATATTTAAATGATCAAACAGTTTTGAAATTTACTGAGTAGTTCTGAAGGTCAAACAGCTTTGAAGTTCACAGAATAAATCTAAACTTCAGTTATAGCATATCAGAGTGGAAATTGGGTCTTGCAGTAACTGTCCCACAGCATGATTAAAGATTGTCCAGTGGTAATATCTGTTTCTTTTGCTTCTATATGTAATTTCACCACTACCAAAGCAAGGGACCCAGAGAATCATACCAAATGTTGATGAACACAGGATGGGTTACCTTAGCAACAGAAAGTTCTCAGAATGTCTCATTCCTTAGGGTTGTAATAGAGTTTATGAGCCTTCACATCTGTTTGTAAAGTGAATGAGGCACTGGGGAATACATTTGTAGAGTGAGGAGCAAGAAATTAGAAAATAGCAAACATTGTGTTGTTAATTTCCTGCATGCTGTGATGACAATGAACATTTAGACATTTATAGTGATAGGCTGAATACGCACATGCACCTGCACACACACACACGCACACATATGTAATTAACTGGAATGGGACTGAATCCCTTATATTCAGGCTATACTAAAACAGTTGCCTTTGTCATATAGATAATATAGTGTTATCTTATTACAAAAGAAGATGACATATGCATCAGCTTTTATTATTTATTAGGAAGAATCCACGTATTCAAGTGTATGCCCCCTAGTAGATTCCCATTGTACCTTAGGGAAATTTGGGGGTATGATTTTTTTTAAAAAAAAAAAACTATGCGTATATTTGCAGTGCAAATTCCATTCTCACTATTTCAACTACCTTGTCAATCTCTGAGTGGGGTGAGGTAGATGTATCTCTGCTCCAGACCACATGTAAATATATGTGCACTTCTGCAATGGGAAGAGATTGTGATAATGTCATACTGCCATTGTGCCTTAATCTTAGGGGGGTTGCAGACTGCCAGAAATAGTGTGAATTCAGTCCACTTTTAGGGTTAGGGTTAGTGCTAGGGAATCATGGGAACTGTTATTTTTCTGAGACATTGAGCCTTCTCTGTCAGACAACTCTGATGCCACAATAAAATACAGTTCCCATGGTTCCCTAACTCTAACCCTAACCCTAAAAGTGGACTGAATTCACACTATTTCTGGCAGTCTGCAACCCCCCTTAGTCTGTTCTTTATTATGTACAACATGAAGTGACAGTGCAACCAACCTGTATCACTGGCTCAAATAGTGGTTGTTTTTGTTTTTATTTTTTAAGAAAGATAAATGCAACCCATTAGGGATCATGAGAGAGACCCTTGGGACTTTATAGATGGAAAGGTTTGGAAAGGTCTGGAGCTTTCAAAATTAACATTTTAAAAGGACAGGCACACAAACAGGGAGACTGATGAGCAAACTGTGGAACTCCATGATTTTTATTGCCTTTGCCTGACTCTAGGGAATTCTTAAATGGAGGCTGGAGAATTTTTTAAATGGAGGCTGGAGACTCCAGGCTTACCTGCAATGGACAGTCCGAAAAGAGAATGCCAACCTCAATGTGAGTGGAATAGGGATTGTGGTAGACAGCCACATCAGGGCAAATTCTGTTACTTTGGGACCTGATTGAAAATTGGCACTAAGATGATTTTATAAAATTCTGAACTTTGAAAATTCTTAACTTCAAGTTGTACTTGAAGGGGGACACTCTAGGCATGTTATACTTTCTAACATAATGTAAGATTTTGATTTGTAATAAAAGCTTTCTCCTTACAGCTTTTTCCTTCTCACCTTCAGGGATGTTTTAGCTACTCCATCCACTAGTGCAGGAGTAGGCAACCTAAGGCCTGGGGGCCGGATGCGGCCCCCCCGAGGCCTTTGGACCAGCCCCAGGCTGGTCCTGCTGCCGCCGCTGCCACCACCCCCTGCCGCTATCACCCATCATGATGATATTGATTATTGTTGTTATTACTTGTTCTTGGGGTTTTCTTGGCAAAATCTCCACAGGGGTTTTGCCATGGCTTTTCTGGGGCTGAGAGAGTGTGCATGCATATTTTTTTTAACTTTTTTGATTTTTTTTATTTTTATTATTTATTTATTTATTTATTTATTTATGGTGCTTCGCCCCCCCCCCCCATTGTCTGAGGGACAGCAACCCAGCCCCCGGCTCAAAAAGGTTGCCTACCCCTGCACTAGTGTATATCCCAGCTAGAGGAGAGGAGACCTTTGGGAAGAGTGGGTTTACTTCTTTGTATCAGGAGTAATTACTACTATCTCCCAAAAGTGTGATGGAGGGAATCAAACTATCCATGTGCATCCTGTCCATCCTGCTCCAAAGGTAGTCACAGTCTCTCCAGATATACTTGTGCATACATTAAATAGGGGGTTAGGGCTTCCCAAAAGTGAAAGTCCCCCCTTTTACCAGAGGACCTAGGATGAGGGAACATGTCCACATATATATTCACTGCAGGTTGACTTTGGCATAGTGATATCTTTGGCAGATAGCAGATTTTGGATGTCAGGAAAGGGCATTGAACTCTTGTTAATTAATTTGTCACTGTTTTTGTTTTTGTTTTGTTTTTACTGCTGGACATAATAATAATAATAATAATAATAATAATAATAATAAAATTTATTTGTACCCCTCCCTTCTGCATAGCAATCGGGGCAGCTTCCAAGATAAAAATACAATACAATAAAATCGACCCTAAGCCCCAACCCTCCCAACCCTTAAAAAATTATTAAACAACACCAAATTTAAAAACAGTTTAAAACAAATTACAACAAAATTTACCAGTTATAATAATTAATTACTGCAGCAGAGGATATAATAGTGACTGGAATGGGGGGGGGGGAGAGATACAGGGGACAGGTTCTCTGACTGGGAAGACCAATCAGGAAAGGCCTGCCGGAAGAGATCCATCTTAACAGCCCTTTTAAAGCTGTCTAAGATTGGTAAATGATGGATCTTGTCTGTCAGGCCGTTCCATAGTCTGGGAGCGGTCATCGAAAAGGCCCTCTGGGAAGTAGCCATCGGTCTAGATTTATTCACCTGTAACAGATTTCTCCTAGAGAACCAGTGCGCAGGGCGGATTGTATGGGAGGAGGAGGTCTCGAAAGTAGGTTGGGCCCAAGCCATTTAGGGCTTTATAGGTAATAACTAACACCTTGTACTGGGCCTGGAAACTAATAGGCAGCCAGTGAAGAGACTTCAGGACAGGTTTTATGTGGTCTCTTTTAGATGTACCAGAGACCAACCTGGCTGCCATATTTTGCACCAATTGAAGTTTCCGAACCAAGAACAAGGGTAGCCCCATGTGGAGCGCATTACAGAAATCCAGATGTGAGGTTACCCGAGCATGTACCACAGTTTCAAGATCCCTTACTTCCAGGAAAGGGATCAGGCAAGGTATACGAAGAATCTTTGACATCTTTTGGCTGGCTTTGACTGCTATTAACTGAGACACAACTATAATGATGGAGTTCCATAGTTGTAGTTACATCTGAAGATGGCACCACCCAAAAATGTTCCTTTTCAGTGTGGAAGGGTTTCCAAGAGGATGCAGATTGAAATGCTCCCCCACTGGCAGGTCATGCTGAGAACAGGCAACTGGAGATAAACCTCAGGTTCCTGTTCCAACTGCTTGTTTCAAAGCCACCACCCCCAACTGGAAGAGCACTCTCAACCTCATTTTTCAGGGTTTCCAACTGCAGTGTTTCAGAAATACATCAGTTGGGGCACTGTCAGATTGAAAAGGTAGGTTGGTGAGTTCACATTCAGTCATTAACAACAATAAACATGAATCTCTAGCAATTACAAGTTCATAAGCCTTTTAACTACTTAACAGGATGTCAGCTACTGTTTATCATTCATTCATTTATTCAAGGCATTTAATGGCCTCTTAACCCACTAGGAGCCCTTGAGGTGATGAATCAATAAAAATGTTTTAAAATGTTAAATAAATAACTAAAAACTAATTTAAAACAGCCCAAACCTCTCTATAAAAACAACTGTAAAACAGAGCAAACAGTTTTAAATGGTCAGAGCAGATCCAAAGGCAATGGAACCTGCCTATGGTTCAAAATCAATTGGTTTTATTTATAACCAAAAGGAGAAATAACTTTCACTCAGAGACACTCATTCACACATGCATACCAGAGCTAAGGATGTAAAAGGTGGGAGCCTGATAACAATTCAGAGGGTAGGACAATACAGTTCCAGAGAAGGCTCTCCAATTGGGAGAAGGCAGTAGAATGGATCACGCCCAGATTGTTACCTGGAAATGAGTTGGCTAGTGATGCTGAGGTGTCTAGCTGAAATCTGACAGCATGTCTGCCTAGTTTCAACTGAGACTGAATTGGAATGTCCCAAACAGCTGTTTATATAAGGTAAATCAGGCCTTTGGGGAAGTTTCTCAGTGATTTTGAGTGGATTTTTCCAGGAGGAAGAATGGCCAGAGATGTGGAAATAGCCTGACAATAAATGCAAGCATCCTAAACAAAGAGGTATAATTTCCAGATAGCAGTGCATTTTAATTTCCAAGTTTCTTGGCAGGTACTTGGCACCTTCCTGCCATTACACTCCTATGTAAAGGTTCCAATCTCAAAGGTTCTATCTATGTGAGCTAGCATTGCCAAGCCTAATCTACCAAATCCCCATATATTGGTAACTACCTCCTATCACTGGAGCGCTCTTCTGTGGCTACGTGACCAAACATCCCTTTTAACATTGACTTGATATCAAAGGTCTACTAGGGGTGATGGAAGGCTGGTGCTTGTAGTAATACTGATCTTCACCCAGGAGGAATGTGGAAAAAGAAGCAGCTTTCCATGTCCCATCACAGGGTATGTATAGTGGCAGAGGTTTGCACTTCACCAGCCTGTTTATTATATGTTGGCCCTACTAAAACAGCTGCATGTTTTTATGTTTTATGTTGTATGAGTTATAATTGTTAATAAATTTCAATTAAAAAAATAAAAAAATAAAACAGCTGCATGGGAATAAACATCACTGAACACTTTAGGACTGTGTATTTTTACAAGTATACAAGATTGGCATGTTAGCAGTAAGAGAGAAACATTATTTCTTGTAGGAAGTCTCCTTTTCTGTCAAAGAAGGAAAGCTAATAATTTCTACAAGGTCTAAAGCTGAAATACTCATAAAGGATTAAGAGTATTTCTTGCCCCAGATAGAGAGCTAGAGATGTCAATATATAAAGTCCAGTTTCTCTTCTTCTCCTAATCACCATCCCATGGCATTTTTCTCTAATAGTATAATCTAACCTATAGTATCTGGCTTCCCTCCCCCTCAGGACGTCTAGAAATCAACTGAAATTGCTTCAGACCAGCAGGCCAATTCATTTAGGATCCAAATTAGGATGATCTGACCTGCTCTGGATTTCATCCAAAACAGTTCAAATCAGACTTATTCATTCCAAGATTTGTCTGTCTCAATTGCACAATCTCAATTTGAACTCCTAAAGGCAAGCATTTCCTGGTATGATAATTAGCAATAGAAGAAGATGCAGCAATGACCAAAATCAGCTTGAGGAAAGAATCTTCTTCTATGTACCATTCATGTTACAGCATCAGAAAATGGACACTGTAGACCTGGCAAATGCAGAGAAAATAGCAACCAAAGTGATCAAGAGGATGGAGCAGCTCCAGAGGTAAATTTACCATGATTAAGGATGTCTGGCTTCTAAAAAGGCAAGCAAGGGAAGGCATAGCAAGGGTATAAAGCAGGGCTAGGCAACCTTTTCGAACCGGGGGCCGGGTTGTTGTCCCTCAGACAGCTGGGGGGCCAAATCACCAAAAATAAATAAATAAATAAATAAAAAAATTTTAAAAAAACATTTAAAAATTAAAAAAATATGCATGCACACTCTCTCAGCCCTAGAAAAGCCATGATGGCAAAATCCCTGTTGAGATTTTGCCAAGAAAACCCCAAGAACAAGTAATAACAACAATAATTAATATTATCATGGAGGACGACGGTGGCGGCGGGGGGCAGTGGGGGGGGCGGAGGTGGCAGGACTGGCCTAGGACCGGGCCTTAGGTTGCCTACCCCTGGTATAAAGAATTAAGCATGGTGACAAGAAAGTGGATCAGGAGAAACTCTTCTCCTGCCATCATAATACCAGAATCAGGTTTGCTCAGTGATTCTGAGTAGTACAGGGATTTAGGGTTGATAAGAATACTATATGGTAAATAAGAAAGATAAGAAAACTATATAGTATATAGTTACCTAACTGGGGGAATCATTACCACAAACTTCACTGAGGCTTGCTCACTTTGACACCTTGACAGAGTAAATGAGACTATCAATAGTTACTACTCATGTTGGAGATATACTTCTTTGAATATCAGAAGCAGCATTGTTTCTGTATATCATTTGCTGGAGTACATGAGTCAGAAGCTAATGTTGCACTTATGTCCTATTTGTGAGCTTCCCATGGGCATCTAGTTGGTAACTATATGAACAGAATGCTATGATAGATAGGCCTTTGGTCTTATATTTTCTGCTAAAAAAAAAGTAATGTCCTCCTTCATAGTTGCCATTATCCTCCACTCCAAATCTGCCTACACGATAAGGTTTTCACATTACTACTCGTAAAAACACCAGTACCAAATCAGGCCATTAATCTTACACAATCTTTATGATTTATTAAATATTATTTCTGAATGTTTTAGTAGTAGACATTTTTATTGCAAATCCTTTAGTGCAAAGATAGGTTGAAAAGTACTTTTTGTTACAGCTGAAAAATATAATCTGTTATATTAAAATTACCAACTTCTATACTTCCAGTTATGAATCCTGTTTTTTCTCACTGTAATGTGCTAAAAATTCCTTTGCATAACATCACCCTGGATAAGGTTCTTTTCTGTGTTACCTGCTTTCCTTTGGGCTTTCAGAAACTGTCTTCTTTCTGCCATTATCTACAACCTTGACTGTCCCCACTGAACATCAGGTTGGGTAAGATAGATGCCTGCACTTTTGTTTCCACTTAAATCTGCACTGTGAAACATGCTGTCTAAATTATTTTGGCAGTGGCTCTATTGCTTTATTTGTTAAGCAGCAACCTTAGGATGTTGCTTACACCTTACATTGTCCTAACTTCCACAGCTGAACAGGAATGTGTTTAGCAGTTAGGGAATTTCAAGCAATGAGACACTTGAAATACACAATGTAAACACCCCCTTTACATCTTTCTGTAAGACACAGATTCCCCACCTGTCCTTACAAAACAGTGACTAATCAGACATCCCACAGACCTTTTCGTCTGGAAGACAGAAAAGAAGGGATATAATCAATTATCATCTTTTTGTAACTCATCAAAACCTAGAAAAGTTTGGCAACTGCAAATTGACATCTGTTATGAACCCCTTCTGATTACACTCATCTTTCTTTTCAATAAGTGAGAAATTCAATTTGTGGTTTGTTATTGTTGTTTGAAACTACTCAAGTTCTTAATCTGACAGATCTCATCCAGCAGCCCATTCCATAATCTGGGAACGGCTGCCGAGAAGGCCCTCTGGGAAGTTGTTTTTATCAGCTGCAACAAATTCCTCCTAGAGGACTGAAGTGCGCAGGGTGGATTGTATGGGAGAAGGCGGTCCCAAAGATAGGTTGGACTCAAGCCATTTAGGGCTTTAAAGGTAATAACCAACACCTTATACTGGGCCTGGAAACTAACAGGCAGCCAGTGGAGAGACTTTAATACAGGTGTTATGTGGTCTCTGCTTGATGTACCTAAAATCTGGCTGCCATGTTCTGTACAAATTGAAGTTGCTGAACCAAGCAGGAGGATAACCCCATGTAGAGTGCATTACAGAAATCAAGATGAGAGGTTACCAGCATGTGCACCACAGTTTCAAGGTCCTTTACTTCCAGGAAAGGGAACAGCTGGCATATCAGCCGAAGCTGATAACAGGCACTCCTGACCATTGCATTTACCTGATTAGTCATCTGGAGCAATGGATCCAGGAGCACCCCCAGACTGTGAACACAGTCCTTCACGGAGAGTGTGTCTCTGTCCAGGACTGGAGGTTTTTATCCCAATACCTGGTTTCGGGGCCACTACTGTGAGTACCTCCATTTTGTCTAGATTGAGTCTCTTTTTTAAAAAAAAAAATAAACTTTATTGTATAAAACATCAATAAACAATCTACAATCAATAGTTCAAGCACATAGTTAACATTACATACCAACTTACAGTCTTACCATCTTACAATCTTACCATTTTACACATCCTTTTCCCTCAATTATACCTTTCTCTTCTCATTTCTTCCTCCTTCTTCTCTCCTTCCTTCCATCTCCCCTCTCTTCCTCCTTCCAATTTCTTCTCCTCTCACCTTCTCCTTACATCTCTCTTTCTTATACTCCATTCTTCTACTCATTCAACCCTTCTATCCACATACTCACACCTTCTTCTACCTTCTATAACCTTTTTAGTCATCTTCACTCCTCTCTAGTCATCTTCACTCCTCTCTCATTGTCTCAATCTGTTTTTCCTCATCCAGTCTATTGCTGCCTTTTGACAGTCATTGAGGAGAGAGACGCCATCAGAAGCCGAAGCCGAAGACTGAGACATGGAGAAATATATCTGGGTGCAATCAGCATACTGATAACACCCAGCCCCATGTCTCCAGATGATCTCTCCCAGAGGCTTCATATATATATTAAACAGCATCGGGGACAGAATGATGCCTTGAGGAATGCCACATTTAAGCTCTTTTTTTGTGGAGCAACTGTCCCCAAGCAACACCTTCTGGGATTTACCCAAGAGGAAGGAACAGAACCACTGCAACATAGTGCCTCCAATTCCTAACCCACTCAGGCGATCCAAGAGGATGCTTTGATTGATTGTATCGAATGCCGCTGAGAGGTCTAGAAGCACCAGCAGGGTCACACTACCCCTGTTGATGTTCAGACGAAGGTCATCAGCCAAGGCAACCATGGCAGTCTCTACCCCAAATCCTGTCCTAAAGCCAGTTTGAAATGGATCTAGATAATCGGTTTCTTCCAAGACAGCTTGGAATTGAAGAACAACCACCCTCTCGATCACTGTGCTCAAAAAAGGTAATAAGGAGACTAGCCTATAGTTGTTCATATCCAGGGGGTCCAGGGAAGGTTTTTTCAGAAGCAGTTTAACTGTTGCTTCCTTCAGACAAGATGGAATATAACCTTCCCTGAGCGGTGCATTGATGAAGTCCCTGAGGAACATCCTCAATGCACACACACCCCAGACAGCCAGCCATGATAGGCAAGGATCGAGAGGGCAGGTTGCTTTCTTCACTCTGCCAATGAGCTTGTCCACATCCTCAGTACTCACAGATTGAAACTGATCCAGTATAATTTCATTAACGGAGTTGCTGGACATCTCATCAATTGATTCTGTCAAAACCCTGGCATCTAAGTCGGCTCTTATCTGAGAGATTTTATCAGCAAAGGTGTTAAACGCATCACAGCAGGCTGTTGTCAGGTTAAGTAGGGGGTTCTGCACAGTTGGAACCCATGTCACCTCCCCTACAACCCTAAACAGCTCTGCTAGATGAGACTCTGCAGACGTAATATGTGCAGAGAAGAAAGATCTCTGCGCTATGCTTATTGCTTCTCGATAGGACCAAAGAAAGTTCCTATGATGAGTCTTGTCAGATAAGAGTCAAGTTTTCCAACAGATGCGCTCTAGTCATTGTCCAGCCTGCTTCATCTTTCTAAGCTCCTCAGTATACCATGGCTTACGATTAGAAGTGGGCTGGAAAGGATGCTTGGGAGTGATTGCATTGATAGCCTTGGCAAGATTGGTGTTCCAGGTATTAACCAAAGCTTCAACAGAATCACTGGCATTACCAACCATTAAATTGGTTCCATCAGCCATTGAGGGCAGATCATTCTAATAGGTCCACCACCCCCAGTGGTGCAGACAGTGGCTCTTAGTTCAGTCTTAACCAGGAAATGATCCGTCCATGACAATGCGGTGGTCTTAATAACCTCCACCCACGGATATCCCTGTTCCGTACTAAAGACCGCATCGAAGGTATGACCTGCACAATGAGTAGGCCCGACGACCAATTGGGATAGGTCCATGTTTGTCATGGATTCCTTGAACTCCCCAGCCACACCTGTAAGATTTGACAAACTAATCTCGAGTGGAATGTTAAAGTCACCCAAAACTAGAAGTCTGGGTGACTCCAGCAGCAACTCTGAAAGCAGCTGTGTCAGCTCGGTTTGGGAGCCTGCTAGACAATGGGGTGGTTGCTATACTAGCAAAATCCCCAGACTATCCCTGGTCCTCAGGCTTAGGTACATACACTCAAAGTGGACTGTGTTCCAGACAAGTATCCTGGTCAAGATCAGATTATTTTTATGAACCAAGCCACTCCACCACCACCCCCGCCCACATTCCCTTATCTGATCACTAACAGCGTACCCGGCTGGGAGGGCCTGCACCCAAGTTACAGTGCTATCCTCTCCCAGCCAGGGCTCTGTAAAGCAAGCCAAGTTGGCATCCTCATCTAGGAGGAGTCATAAATAATATGAGTCTTGTTTTTAACCAACCTGGCATTGCATTGCATTGATACACTCTCCAAACCATTCTGGGAAACAGAGTGAGCTGAAGGCAGGATAGCTTTCAAACATCGATCCCGTCTTCTTTTGTAACATCATCTCACTCTGTTCCCACCATACCTCCCTTTCCTCTGCACAACTTCAATTGCCTCTCCCAGATCATTTCCGACCAGTATAGAGGATGAAGTGTTAACAGCCTTCTTCCCCACAATCTCCTGACAGCTCAGGAAAATCAAGCCCTTAGCAACTAAAAAAGAGTAGGATGTGGAGGAGGGGTTCTATGATGTCAAAAGGGAAGGTTGTATGAGTGAGAATGGTAAGAAAGAAGGAAAAGAAGATGAAGAAAGTGAATAGAAGGCTTAAGAAAAAGAATAGGTTATGTAAGATATATGGAGATTGATTTAATTGTTAGTATTGTTAGTACCAGAATGTACATATCAAAGTATGTAAAGTTTGTGTGTTTTATATGTTTAATAAAATTCCCCCCCCCCCAAAAAAAAAAAACATAACCCAAGGTCAGGGGCCAGATGAGCAATTACAAGCTACACAATTTCCTGAGAATGGGTGGAAAGATTATCATAGACATTTTTCTCAGCAAATTGATGGGAATAGATTTGAGGTTTTGATGTCTATTGCTTGAGTCCCTCTCAGAGTTCAAGTGTATACAGTCCAGTGTTAAAGCCCTCCGCTTGAGATCTCTTACTCCTGAGAACCCTTTTATTCTTGGAAATACTTTCTATAGATTTAAACATTCTTCTTGCTGATCTCAAGTGGAACCCACACCTTCAGCCCTCTCACAGTATAGGAGGGATCCAACTTCTTTGTTTGAATGTGTGGCTATGCTGCCTGCATCCTGGGGGGCAGCATCCTGTATCCCCAAGAATCTTATGTGTACAGGGGCAATGAGTTCCGCACCATCCTCAAGCAAGATGTTTATCAGACCTGGTTACCAGAAAGCTCTAGCCAAAGAAAGGAAGTGTAAGGAGACTGGCCACACCAGCCCATAAAACCATGTCACATCACTAGATCAGAGAGAGAAAGGGAACACTCTGTTATCCCTATAGAGGCTTCTCCACAAGGGCTTACTCATAGGTCTGAGAAACAAGAAGACTCTATTTGCTGTTTATCAAAGGCTATTGACAGCTTTCCTTTGCCCTATTTTTGCTTTTGCCTCATTTCATCCATGTCTCCATTATAAAAGGAGTTTTATCTTGAACCACAGTGAGTTAGGAGGATCAAATGCAGAAACTACAAGCCAGACTGGTGAGCTGCCTTTCTCTCTCTGGACTTGTTCACACTATAGAATTATAGCACTATGATTCCTCTTTAACTGCCATGGTTCCATCCTAAGAAATCCTGAAAACTGCAGTTTTTGTTGTTGTTGTGTGCTTTCAAGTCATTTCCAATTTATGGTGACCTTAAAGCCATGGTTCCAGGGTTTTCTTGGCAAGTTTCTGCAGAGGGGGTTTGCCATTGCCATCCTCTGGGGCTGAGAGAGTGTGACTTGCCCAGGGTCACAGTGTAGGGAGGGGCTTTTAGAATTCTCAGCCAGAGGGTTCTTTTAGTGCCTCATCAAACTACAAACTCCAGGATTCCATAGGATGAAACCATGGCAGTTTGATAGTTATAATTATGTCATGTGAATGGGCCTTCTGTCTTTGTGTTTCTTTCTCCCTCCCTCCATCTCTTAGAGCTTTACTAACATGACACATTTGTGTTTTTTTCTTAGACTATTGGTTCCCATCCTTTGGCTGCACAACAGATGTAATTGTTTTAAAAAAACCACTACTCCACAACAGCCATGCACCTTCTCTAAGTAAGTTAGCCCTAGTTTTTCATTTCTAGAAATAGTTTGCAGAAATAATTAGTTCTCTCACCACCCTTACTCCGGCCATTTTTTGTTAAAGAAAGCTGCTCCTTCATAAACAGCTTCACTTCTATAAAATATTGATGCCAGATCACAGATGGTAGAAATAACAATTGTTTGCTTCTTTATTACCAGTATTAACTATTCAGCCAAATGGTAGCTGTCACAGCTATTAATCACAGTAGGAAATGGTGCACTGCACAATTACTTCAAGGGTCAGCACAGGTGAAAATTTGGCTTTATTATTTTTGTTCTGCATTCTGCAGGTAGGAGAAGCTTATTGCTCATCAAACAGCAGGAAAACAAGCACATATGAAATCTAGGGAAACAGTTGTAAAGAAAGATAAGTAAGTTCAATTTATGTGCAGCCTCCCTGCTGTATATGAGGAACACACTCAGCTTCAAAAATTTCCATCTGGAAAAACATTATCTGTGGTGTGTTTGTGTGTGTGTGCATGTGTGCATGTGTGCATGTGTCCGTGCATGCTGAATTTTGTATCCCATTTGCAGTGTCATCATGACACTAAAACCACAACAGAAAGGAATAAAGGTCTTAATGGCAAATATGAGAATTCCCTTTAGGCATGATTAGTAGTGGTTTTCCAGAATAGACTGAGCCTCCTACTTGTTCTCTAGTCTAACATTCTCAGTTGTCTAGAGTGAAATGAAATAAAAACAGATTGGTAGTTGAACTTGTTATAAGCCACACTGAATCTCCTGCTGGGAGAAATGCAGGATAGAAAATAGATAGACAGACAAACAGACATATCTCACCACAGCACCACCTTTCTGTGGCAGTGGGATTCCGCTCCCCTATGTGGCAAGAGGCTATGCTGGTGGCAGCAATACGACTGGTAAGGTTTCACATGTCAGACAGGATTTTGCTGAGGAGCCAGACTAAATGTGCCAAACACCTATAGGACAGCAGCAGTAGTGGCAGGTGACACTGGTGGAGGATCTTTCAGAGATAATGGCAGCAGCACCATAGCTAACATTTGTTAGCACTGCACAGAGGGAGGTATGATAAACCTCACTTGAATGTCTTTTCCCATGAAAATCCTATGATGAGACAATCCAAAATGAAACAAGAGATAATGCCAGGAGATTAGACTCCCATGTCAGGTGGTATTCAACAAGATACTGAGATAGAGCAGAGGACAACTATGAGTAGCACTGTGGCTAATGATGCAGCTGGACTCAAGCCAAAAAGATGTATAGCTGCTGACATGCCAGAGGTGAAAGGAAAGCCTAAAGCTATGTAACACATATTATAGGAACATAGAATGTGAGAAACATGAATCAGTGGAAGCTAGACATAGTAAAACAAGAAATGGAACATATAAATATTGCAATACTTTGGGTGAGCAAGTGAAAATGGACAGGAATTGGACAACTGGAGTCAAATAATTATACAGTGTTTTACTGAAGAAATGAAAATCTAAGAAGAAATGAGGTGGCATTAATTGTGAGGAGAGATGTATCAAAAACAATGAAAGGGTATAAGGCAAAGTCTGACCATATCATATCAATAAGACTTTAGGAAAAACTCAGCAATATAATCCACATTTATGCTCCAACTGCACAAGAACATACACCAAAATAGGGCTTGTTCATCATTTCAGAGAATCAAAGATTGTAGGAAAATTTGTTCTAGGATCAAAAATGAAACAGGAGAACAACTGACTCAATTCTGTTTGGCCAACAATTTGTTCATCACAAACACACTCTTCAAGCAAACCAAAGAGGTGACTTAAAGTAAACCATTAAAGTAAACAAAGTTTGGCTGCCAGTCCTGCAAAATAGAAAAATCAGCACTCAGCAAATGCAAATGAGAAACCCAGGGTCAGGGTCTTTCCCAGCAGACAATGAACACCAATTAGCAGACACTAATCCTCGTTTGCATATCCTCCCACCCTGAGGCCCTGCCATCAACAACAGAACAATACACAGTTTACATGGGAACCACTCCTCCCTACCCAGGATATATATATATATATATATATATATATATATATATATACTCTCTTCCATTCCAGTATTCTCTGACGATGCCAGCCACAGATGCTGATTAAAAGTCAGAAAGAAACTCTTCTAGAAAATGTCCACACAGCCTGAAAAACCCACGAAAAACTATGGATGACAGCCATGAAAGCCTTCGACTTCACAAAGAGGTGACTGTATACATGAACATCACCTGATGACCAATATAGAAATCATCCTCCAAAATAATCACTACTTTGCATTGTTTTGGCCTTCTCCCTCCATCTGTGATTCACATTGACTTGCACACAGCTAGCTAGCAGCATCAACAAGAAATCGAATCCCAGTTGAAAATGCACTTCCAGATACAGTATTTTTAGTTTTGTTCCCCTTGGCTGGATGAGTGTCATTTTTGCTTATCACCTGGACAGCTCATATGTCGTCTGTCTCCCTAAGAGGAACATGGGAAACTCCTTGATGGAGTATCAAAACATGTACCCAACTCTTCAAATATTGTCTACTCTCCCTGGTAGGTGCTTCCCAAGGATTAAAGTTATTCTTTTCCCAGTCCACTGCCTGAGGCTCTTTGAACATGAGATGTTGGAGCTTGAAGACTGAGACCTTGTGCATGCAAAGACTTTGAAAAAAATCAGAGTGGGTGGGCAAGGAAATGTTCCCAATCTTTGGCACAGATCCTGTTCTGTCATGATCTATGATGATTCCTCATACTTCTAATTCTCAACATTCATAAAGAAAAGAACTGTGTCTCATGATGACATTAATATTTCCTATGCATACTTTTAATATTTGTAGAGAATATAATTATTTTCCTGGGAGACTTGTAATTTAAAAAAAAAATCTAAACCACACTGCCGGTTATCTTTGCCAACAGACACACACATTCCCCACAACTCCATTTTGCCAAGATGCCTTTTGACAGAATTAAGTGGATTTTTTTCAAACATCATTACCAAACCATCTGGACTTCTCTTCCATACAAATTCATTTTCTATGTCACTTTCATGCTGTGCCACATTAACAAACAAATTTGTATGGTACCAAATCATGTAAACACACCAAGGTGTTTTATAGCAGAAATTATTACCATCACTAAAAGAAGAGTACTCTGCAGCCCAATGTTATAATTGTGGCAGAAAAGAACTGGTTACATAAATTTGATCTCTGATCAAATCAATGGCACTAAAATTATCATCATTAAAATAAAATAGGTCCAGAAAAAGCCTAAGACACCACAGTTCCCAAAGGCACAACCAAAGCTTAACTCACCAAAGATTTAACATTAAGTATGATCCCTTGTCTATTTCCCACTAAAGGGGGATGCAGACGGGCAGCCCTGGGCCGCCCTGGGAAGCAGAGGATTGGGGCCAAGGCTGCCCCACACCTCAGCCCCAATCCTCCCTTTTGCCAGCCTGGAAAAGAGCAGCAAAATGCCACTCCTTTCAAAGCCGGCAAAAAGGACCCCCCAAGAGCCACTGTGCGGCTCTTCTGCACCCCTTCTGGAGCAGCGCGTCTGTGCCAGGATGTCGTTCTGACACTGCACACCATGCGTAACGGGCTGTGGTGTCAGGACATCCAGGGGGAGGGACTCCCCATCCCTGCCTTCAGGATGTCACAAAGGGCCTGTCTGCAGGGTCCCTGAAACTTGGTTTAACCCACTCAACTCTTTTTTAAGATAAGCATTTATATGCTTGTAAATGTTGCACATGCTTCTGGTATTTGGCAAACATATAACTAAGATTGTAATTATGTGGGAAAGTTTCATCTTTACTCTCAGCTTTGATGGGTCCCAGTAAAAACAGCCACACAATAATGACAAACTCCAGCTTGTCTCAGTGTCTTCAGCATGTGGCTTATGCTATTTTCACAGAAGTACACTCAAGTTATCAAACAGGAATTATAGACATAGCATTGCCAGAAAATGGTGAAATAAAAAATTCAGTTCAGAGCAAGAAGCCAGCTATCATGATGAATTTAAGGATAGCTTCACAAGAAAGGCAGAGAGAGAATAATTTTCCAGATTGGTCAAATCAAATCCACTGTAGAGGGGAAGTCAAAAGAGGGTGGCTTAAAAATTTCAGGTTAGGTGTAGCTCAGAAACATTAGTCCTTCCTGAAGCTCAAGTGGTAAGGAACTAATTATACTTCTTTCCTGATGCCTTCAGTTCCAAGTACTCATGTTTCAAAGGTGAATGCCATTTCAAGATCTGAGGCAAAGAGTCAGTGGTTTTTATATCTTTTTTCCCCTTTCTCCCTCACTCTCACATACTTCAAATGCTCTTTTTTCCAGATTAGAATCAGTTCACTTGTTGAGCTGAAATGGCATTACAGAAACCATCTAATACAGGTATGGGAATCATGTAGCCCTCCAGATATTTGTTGGTATGCTGTTCCCAGCAACTCTAACTATCATATCCATGGGTGAGGAATGCTGGGAACTGCAATCCAACAACCTTGGTGGGAGCACATGATTCCCATTCCTAATCTAACATCTATCAGGAAGCAGAGAAGGAAAAAAATAAAATCACTAATCAAGTTCTTAACAAGATGATTCTACCCAAGTGCTGACATGGTAGGCTCAGGACAGTTTCCTGAGCTTATTGTTTTTGAACAAAGTATTCAGGGCATTCAATTAATCTAAACAGCTCCTTCTGCTTTGGATCTAGTGTTTTGCACCAGAAAAGGACATATAGGAAGAAAACCTTTACCCTTCTCATGAAGGACAGTTTCTCTCTTTAGTACTCTCTCAACTATTTTTATCCTCAGGGTGTTTCTGGTAGTGTGAACTGGCAAAACCATCTCTCAGTATTCCTTGCCTAAGAATATCCTATGAAATTCATGAGGTCACTGTGAAATTTGTGGGGTTGCTATAAGTTCACACACACACACGAGGAAGGGTCTCATCTATGGCTGCCCCTAGACTCTGGAAATCCCTTCTCAGAGAGACCAGAATGGCCTCCTCTTTGTTGTCCTTCTGCTGGCAGGCTAAGACCTTCCTGTTCAGACAAGCATTTAAAGCAGGAGGTTTTTAAACAATGGGCTGGGTGTTGTATTCTTTTATTTTTAAACACTTTTATCTTTTTAACTATACTTTATTCTTTTACATGCAATCTGTTTTAATAGTGTAATAATTTAATTTGGTTTTAACGTAACACTTTTCTGTGTTTTTAATTGTACTATTTTTAATCTGGTAAGCCTCTCTGAGTCCCAGTTTTGGGGAAAGAGTGCAATAGTATTATTATTAGTAGTAGTAGTAGTAGTAGTAGTAGTAGTATCCCTTTCCCTAATGCAATGCTCTGCAAAGGAGTTAGGTATAAGGGTAGCCTCATGTAGAGTGCATTACAGAAGTTGAGTCGTGAGGTTACCAGTGCGTATACTACGGTTTCTAGGTCCCTTACTTCCAGGAAAGGGCACAGCTGGCATATCAACCAAAGCTGATAGCAGGCGCTCCTGACTGCTGCATTCACCTGATCTGTCATGTGAAGCGACGAGTCTAGGAGCACTCCCAGACTGTGGACACAGTCCTTGGTGGAGAGCATGACCCCATCCAAGACTGGTGGTCGCAACCCAATCTCTGGTTTGGGGGCCCCTACCGTAAGTACCTCCGTTTTGTTTGGATTCAATTTGAGTCAGTTTTTCCTCATCCAGTCCATTACCACTTTGAGACATTGATTGAGGGGAGAACCGCCATCTGCCATCATGGCATCTGACTGAGACATGGAGCAGAATATTTGAGTATCATCCGCATATTGGTAACATCCCGCTCCATGTCTCCTGATGATCTCTCCCAGTGGCTTCATGTAAATATTGAATAACATCGGGGACAGAATGGCTCCTTGAGGAATGCCATATTTTAGCTTGGTTTTTGATGAGCAACTGTCCCCGAATACCACCCTCTGGAATATGCCCAAGAGAAAAGAGAGGAACCACTGAAGAACAGTGCCTCCCACTCCAAATTCTCTCAGGCGTTCCAGTAGGATGTCATGATCTATAGTATCGAAGGCCACTGAGAGGTCCAGAAGCACCAACTGGGTCACGCTTCCCCTGTCAGTGCTCAGGCAAAGGTCATCTACCAGAGCGATCATGGCCGTCTCCACCCTATATCCACATCTGAAGCCAGTTTGAAATGGATCTAGAAAATCGGTTTCATCCAAGATCGCTTGGAGTTGGAAGGCGACAGTCCACTCAATCACCTTGCTAAAGAATAGTAAATGTGAAACTCGTCTATAATCCTTCATATCCAGGGGATCCAGGGAAGGTTTCTTCAGGAGTGGTCTAATGACCGCCTCCTTTAAATTTGATGGTACAATACCTTCCCTAAGGAATGCATATCACCCCCCTGGACAACCCAGCTAAGATGGGCAAGGATCAAGGGAGCATGTTGTCTTCCTAACTTTTCCAAGGATCTTGTCCACGTCATCGGTACTCACTAACTCAAATTGATCCAGTTTAATCTCATAAACGGGTTGACTGGACGCTTCATCAGTTGCTTCTGCTATAATTCCGGCATCTAAGTCGGCTCTTATCTGAGAGATTTTATCTGTGAAATAGTTGTTAAAAGCATTACAGCAGGCTGTTTTCAGGTTAAGTAAAGGGTTCTGCACAGGGGGAACCTGTGTCAGCTCCCTTACCATCCTAAACAGTTCTGCTGGACAAGATTCCGCAGACGCAATACGTGCAGAGGAGAAAGATTTCTTCGCTGCACATATTCCCTCTCTATAGGAATGAAGAAAGTTCCTATGACGAGTCTTATCAGATAGGAATCAAGTTTTCCGCCAGATGAACTCTAGTCGTTGTCCAACCCGCTTCATTTTCCTGAGTTCCTCTGTGAACCAGGGATGACGATTTGGAGCAGGTTGGAAAGGACGCTTGGGAGCCATCATGTCAATAGCCCTGGTAAGGTCAGTGTTCCAAGTATTCATCAGAGCTTTGACAGGATCACTAGCTCTACCAACCAAGGAACCCTCCAAGTCTTTCTGGAATCCTATTGGCTCCATCAGTCTTTGAGAGCGGACTATTCTAATATGTCCTCTGATGGGGTGAACAGTGGCTCTTAGTCCAACCTTGACCAGGAAATGATCTGTCCATGACAGTGCGGAGATATTTATTACCTCCACCCATGGATATGCCTGCTCCGTACTAAAGACCGCATTGAATGTGTTGGCCTGGAAACTAATTGGGCTAGGCCCATGTCTGCCATGGAATCCATGAACTGTCGAGCCGCACCTGTTAAACTAGTCTCAAGTGGAATGTTGAAGTCTCCCAGAACTAAAAGTCTGGGGACTCCAACAGCAACTCTGAGACCAGCTGCATCAGCTCGGATAGGGAATCCATTAGGCAACGGGGTGGACGGTAGACCAACAGAATCTCTATACTATCCCTGGTTTTCAGACTCAGGTACATACTCTCGAAATGGTCTGTTTTCTGGATAGGTATCCTGGTCAAGGAGAGGTTGTTCTTGTGGACCAGCACCACTCCACCCCCCTCCGCCCACTTTCCCTCACCTGCTCACAGAATACCCAGCTGGGAGAACCTGATTCCAAGTGATGGCACTATCCTTCCCCCAGCCAGGTCTCTGTAAAACAGGCCAGGTCAGCTTCTTCATCCCTGAGGAGGTCATAGATAATATGGGTTTTGTTTTTTAACCTACCTAGCATTACAAAGGAGCAAGGTAAGGTTGTGTGACATGGTTGGTGAGCTCCCCAATCTACCTTGGGCAGCAGAGTGAACTGAAGGTGGGATCACATTTAAACATCGAACCCTCCTTCTTTTGTAACAAGATTTCACTCTGCTATCACCATATCTTCCTTTGCCCCACACCACTTCTATTGCCACTCCCAGAGTTTCCTCTGTCCCCTATTCCCCGTTACCCCCCATAAGTGGTTTATAAGCCCCAAAGTATGCCACCTAATCATTTTTGGATTCTGCCCAACCTCTACAGGAACTTTGCCCCTGCCACCACTGAGGCCAGCAACTGTCCCGATGGAGGGGGAAGACAGGTTTTTGAAGGCTCCGCCAGGAGACCTTACCCCCATCACAGCTGAGGCCAGTACTATCCCAGTGGAAGGGGAGGGCGGGTCTTCTTAAAGGCTCTGCCAAGGGAACCTTGTCTCCGCTGCCGCTGAGGCCAGCAACTATTAGAACCCTATCCAGATGCTGACTGAGCTTTTGAAGGCTCCCTTGGGGCCAGGTGGTTCCAGGGAGGAGGGGCAGGCCGAGAAGCTCACCGCCCGACTCCTGAGCCCAATGCCGCTCCCAATTAGAAGGGTTTACAAGGCTTGGAGTGGCTCAGACCACGTCTGAGGGTTACACCGAGGGAACCCTGCTCTGGGAACAAGTGGCTATGGCTAGGGCAGATTTATAACCCATTTCATACCCTCGAGAGGTTGTGTTGCATTATAATGGCTTTCCCAGAGGACTGACAAAAGGGTCCAGAATGGCTGATGGCTTTAGCTCCAGAGAGACAATACAATGATTAGATCTGAGACAACCCCTTGGGTGTATAGGAACATTGTCATGAGGTGACATAAAGGGCATGGTCACTGATTACTTTATGATAAACTCTCTTTGTTTCCAATGGAAATGTAAAGAGCCAGGGAGGGGAGTGAGGTGATAGCAAACCCATTTAGCATTTATCTTAGTTTTATCTGGGTCTCCACATGTTCTCCAGTCAGCATGACTCCGACACTTGTATAATTCTAGTTTCTTCAGGCTATTGTGATCCTGAAATATGTTCACCTATAGGTATTATTTATGAAACCATATATCCAGCAGGAGAAGTGTAGGGTATGCTAACAACATTCATCATCCAAACAGGATCTTTGTACCATTATTACACAACTAAAACTGCAAAACATTTCTGGCTACTAGAGAGCACCCCCATAGAAATTTAAAAGATTTCTATTTGAGTTTTAATTTTTCCTGGACACCTGGATCACAAGCATCACTGTTTTTTAAAAAAAAACTGAAAGACACTCTTCTGCCCTAGAAAACACCTAGCAATTTATTTATAACTGTCCAGTTTCCCAAGAAAAAGTTTGTGAATTATGGAGGAAATCAAAGCCAACAAGGAACTTCTCCCCCAGCATGTACACTTTGACCTTATAAACCTGTTTCATATTAATACAAAGTCCATCCCTAGCAAAGGGAAGGCCTTTGGCAAAAAGCTATGGATCTTTCAAAGACAATGATTTTTTATAAGTGATCTTGACATGAAGTTTTAAACAGCTCATGGGAAGAAAACCTAATTTGATGGCATTGTTTTCCTATTAGATGAGTACTGACCTTGAAAAAAAAATGTGGGTCCCCTGTTTATATTTTATACCAGAATGGTTGTGTCTTTTATCTTGGTGGGTAGGATATTCCACAGGTGAGGGATATTTAAACAAGGTGTAGTGGTTGGAGCATTGGACTGGGACTCTGGAGATCAGGGGTTCTGGTCCCTGCTCAGCCATGGAAACCTACTGGGTGACCTTGGGCAAGTCACATGGTCTCAGGGTGTATCTACACTGTAGAAATAGTGCAATTTGAAACCACTTTAAGTGCAGTAATCCTTCCTATGAAATCCTGGAATTGGTAGTTTTGCAAGGTCTTTAGCCTTCTCTGCCAAAGAGTTCTGGTGCCTCACAAAACTACAATTCCTAAGATTCTGAAGGATGGAGCCATGTCAGTTAAAGTGGTATCACACTGCATTATTTCTACAGTGTAGATGCATCCTCAGCCTCATAGGAAGGCAAAGGCAAACTCCCTCTGAATAAATCTTGCCTATGATAAATTCACATTAGGGTCACCATAAATCTGAAACAACTTGAAGGCACACAGTCTCTTGTAAAGTGGTATTTCAGAAGTACAAATACAGCTGTTCATAGGAAAATGAAAAAGAAATGTATATGTGGGAGGCATGATGTATTGCATTGCTGCTTTTTTGATGAGATTCCCTGAGCCCCAAATCAAATGTGTATGTGCCTTTAAGTCTTCTGTCAACTTAGGGCAACACAATGAATTTCATAGGGTTTTGTTAAGCACTCAGGGGTTGTTTTACCAGTTCTTTCCTCTGAAATATAGGCTACAGCACCTGGTATTGATTGGCCATCTCTCATCCAAGTGTCAACAAGGGCTGACCATATTTAGCTTCTAAGATCAGACAGACTGTGGTGCCTTTAGGATATTTAGTACTCTCCAAACAAATACCAGCCATAAATGAGCTGACATGGAAAGACCTGCTTTGGAAGGAACATCCCCTAGCTCAGGGGTCGGCAACCTACGGCCCGCGGGCTGTGGCCGCCCCCCTGAGGCCTTTGGACCAGCCCCTGCCAACCCCCGATGATGACGACAATGACTGTTGCCGACCCCTGCCGCCGGCGCATGCATCACAGCTGCCATTTTTTTCCCAAAATGGTGGCCGCGACTCATTTACGCACGCGCAGTACTCCTGCATATGCGCAAATGAGCCGCAGCCACCATTTTGGAAAACAAAATAGTGGTCACAACTCATTTGTGTGCATGCACAAATAAGTCACGGCCACCATTTTGTTTTCCATGTTTGTCTGATCTTAGAAGCTAAATATGGTCAGCCCTTGTTGATACTTGGATGAGAGATGGCCAATAAATACCAAGTGCTGTAGGAGTACTGCGCATGCACAAACGAGTTGCAGCCGCCATTTTGAAAAACAAAATGTCAGCCAAAATGCGCGCAGAGGTGGCGGCATGCACAGTGGCAGTGGGGGGGCGGCGGCAGCCCACGGAAGACCAGGGGATCCCTGGACCGGCCCCAGGTAAGGGGAACTTGCCAACCCCTGCCCTAGCTTAACTGTGGGGCTTTGCAGACCGACCCAAAGGGTCAGCCTGGGGATGGAGTTGGGGCAGGGCAGCCACACGCCAGCCACCCCAACCCACCCCAACACTGTCCTGATGCTGCACGCCCATTTGCACAGCGCACAGTGTCAGGATGCCCTCCCAGTGCAGCATGCAGACACACTGCACTGAAAGGGCACAGAAGAGCTGCAGCACCAGCTCTTAAGGTGGCCTTTTGCCACCCTCAAAAGGAGCAGCATTTTGCCGCTCTTTTAGGGGCAACAAAATGAAGGATCGGGACCGTGGGGTGGGGTTGCCGCAGCCTCAGCATGCCACTAGCAGGGGTGGCCCAGAGCCTCCCGTCAGTATAATCCAGGGGTAGGCAACCTAAGGCCCGGGGGACGGATGCGCCCGCCCGAGGCCTTTGGACTGGCCGCAGGCCGGTCCTGCCACCTCCCCCCACTGTCACTGCCGCCCGCCATGATGATATTGATTATTGTTGTTATTACTTGTTCTTGGAGTTTTCTTGGCAAAATCTCCACAGGGGTTTTGCCATGGCTTTTCTGGGGCTGAGAGAGTGTGCATGCATATTTGTTTTATTTTTTTATTTTTAAAATTATTTTTATTTATTTGTTTATTTGTTTGTTTATTTTTGGTGCTTCGGCCCCCCAATTGTCTGAGGGACAGCAACCCGGCCCCCGGCTCAAAAAGGTTGCCTACCCCTGGTATAGTCCCTGTGTCTTAGACCCTTGTCCATCTTGGTTTATTAAACAGGCCAGAGGGGACTGGCTGAATGAGTAAAGGAGGTAGTCAATACTTCCCTACAAGAAGGCAGATTTCCATCTTGCCTAAAGGAGGCAGTTGTGAGGCCTCCTTCAAATAAAATCATTCCTGGATCCCACAATAATGAATAATTATCAGCCAATATCCAATCTACCATTTTTGGGCAAGGTTTTGGAATGTGCTCTGGCTTCCCAACTCCAGGGGTTTCTGGATGAAATGGATTACCTATATCCATTTCAATCTGGTTTCAGCCCTTGCTATGGAATAGAGACAGTTTTGGTTACCTTGGTGAATGACCTACACAGGGAACTAGACAGGGGGAGTTTGTCCCTGTTGTTTCTCCTGGATCTTTCAGCATCTTTCAATACCATTGACCATGGTATTCTTCTGGACTGCTTCTCTAGGATGGGACTTGGAGGTACTGTTTTACAGTGGCTCCATTCCTTCCTGGAGGGGTGAACCCAGAAGGTAGTGTTGGGGGACTCCTGCTCGCCCCCCTGGCCATTGGCCTGTGCGGTCCCTCAGGGTTCTGTGTTATCCCCTGTGCTATTTAACATATGCATGAAGCAGCTGGGAGAGGTCGTCCAGAGTTTTGGGGTGCGGTGTCATCAATATGCTGATGACACTCAACTCTACTACTCCTTTCCACATCAATCCTAAACCAGTGTCTGTATCAGTAATGGACTGGATGAGTGCAAACAAGTTGAAACTTAATCCAGATAAGACAGAGATACTACTGGTCAGTCAGAAGGCAGATTAGGGAATAGGGATCCAGCCTGTGTTAGATGGGGTCACACTCCCCTTGAAGATGCAAGGTCACAGTTTGGGTGTACTCCTGGACTCAGCTTTGAACCTGGAGGCCCAGGTCTCTGCAGTGACCAGGAGTGTTTTTGTGCATTTAAAACTTGTGCACCAACTGTGCCCATTCCTTGAGACACTGGATCTGGCCTCAGTGGTACATGCTCTGGTTACATCACATTTAGTCTACTGTAATGCACTTTACATGTCGTTGTCTTTGAAGACCAGAAACTTTAGCTGGTCCAAAGAGCTGCAACCAGGCTGCTAACAGGGGCAGATTATAGAGATCACACAACACCCCTGTTGAAACAGCTCCACTGGCTGCCAGTTTCTTTCTGGACACAATTCAAAGTAATGGTGATGATCTACAAAGCCCTATATGGCTCAGGTCCAGGCTATTTGGCAGATCGCATCTCCCTATATGAGCCGACCCAGGCTCTGAGATTCTCAGGGGAGGCCTGTCTCTCCATCCCACCACCCTCACAAACACAGTTGATGGGGACACGAGAGAGGGCCCTTTCTGTGGCTACCCCTAGACTCTGGAACTCCCTTTCCCAGGAGACCAGAATGGCCCCTTCTTTGATGGCCTTCCACCGACAGGCGAAAACCTTCCTCTTCAGACAGGCATTCAAAACAGAATGCTTTTAAAGAATGGCCTGGGGTGCTATATTGTTTTAATGTATTTTAAGCATTTCTATCTTTTTAAAGTATTTGATATTTTAGTATTGAATTTGTTTTAATTGTTGTAGTAATTTAATCCTATTTTAATGTACTATTTTTGTATGTTTTTAACTGTATGTTTTTTTTTAAACGTTGTAAGCCGCCCTGACTCCCAGTCTGAGAGATGGGTAGAATAATAATAATAATAATAATAATAATAATAATAATAACTGTAATTACAGCTTTACCAAGAAGATACACCCAATTCTTTTCAGAACGTATACCAGCTTAGATTGACACTCCAGGAGTGAAGCAAGGAAACTGTGTTTCTTGAGTAAGGTTAATGTAATAAAAGCTTTCGATTAAACTGTACCTACCAGCAATTGATCAATTGCTTTGCCATAGAAATGACATATCTATTATTTGCATAATGTTGAGGCTTAAACTGTTAATGCAGGGGATGGCCTTCAAGATGGCAGTAGACTACAGCTCACTGTGCTGGCTGGGTGTGCTGGACTGCTGGAAGGCTGCATGATTCCCACCCCTTGGTTAATGTACTGTGGTAACTAATTGAAAAATTCTAATTTAGAGAGTTTTCTACACATTAATGTTGCTGGGGGGAAGCAGTATAGCATATATTAGAAACTCAATGAATGTTGATATTTACTGCAAAAAAACACAGAACCCCCCTGATATTTACTGGTAAATTTGAAACACAATCAAATAATCCCAGTAAAGGGAAGAACAAATGAGGAGAAATACTTAATTTAGGATTTGCAGAATAGTACATATCATATTTTTAAGTAGTGTGTCATTTATTAATATTACTGTTAGAAGTTATTGGGAATTAGAATTAACAGTTAGAATTTTAACACAGAAGCCTTGTAAAGTGTAATTACAGTAGGCTCATAGTGTCATGAAGCTGTGTTTCTCCTGTTGATGCTTTGTATTTCAATCATTGGTGGAGCGCACCTTTTCATTGATGGAAAAAAACCATACCTGCCAAAGATGCTATTATCCTGCTGTAATTGTACTTTACTAGCCTTGTGTTATGTTGGTTGATATCATGAACTGGTAAGTTGGAAGGCATTTGTTGACTCTTGTCCTTTTAAGTTAATATAGTAATAGTATGAGTAGTAGTATGTAGTTTTTGTAGATGTAGAAGTAGACAGGGTTTTTTTGTTTTGTTTTGTTTGTTGTCTTTGTTATATTTATGGTGTCTTAACCTTAGATGTGTGCTTTATATTAATGAAATATTTTTAAAACCAAATAAACCAAATAAAGGTCCGAATCTAATGTTCAGTTTCATCATGTGCCAGTAAAGGATCACATTCCCATGCTCGGTTTGTAAATAACCAAAACAAGGCTCATTTTAAGAAAGAAAGAAAGAAAGAAAGAAAGAAAGAAAGAAAGAACATTTCCAACATTCATCAGTACATCTCAAGAACCATTAGGTGCTTTCACTAATCAGTCATTGCTATCTTTCACTAAGAATGTTAGCATATGCAAAGACATATTGGGAAGTGTCTTTGTTGGGAAGTGTGTCTAATAAAACTATTTATACCTATGACCTATAAAGGGCTAAGAGACAAGCACCATGAAAGTTTTGCTAGACCATTTGGAGCCAACTTCTCACTACCATTGTACATTTCTCCTTGGTTTAAATCTATTGTGTACAGTTGGCCCTCCATATCAATGGATTTTGTATCTCCAGATTCAACTATCCACAGCTTGAAAATACCACCACCCCCCAAAACCAAAAACCAAATCTTGATTTTGCCATTTTATATTGCCCTCTACTATCATTTTATATAATGGAATATCCACAGATTTTTATATGAGCAGGGAATCCTGGAATCATACCCCAGAGGATACCAAGGGCCCACTGTACATTATGGCAAAATCTGATCCCAAGTAGAAGTTCACAGTATAATTATGCTAGGGATGCATACATTGTTTTCTCTCAGAGAGTGCTTTCTCTTGATACCAACATCATTAAACCACAGACATATTTAGTGAGGACATGAGAGAAAGCCTTCTTTTCAATGGCAGCACACAGGCTGTGGAATTCCTTCCTACAGGGAACTAGGTTGACTCTTTCTCCACACTGTTCCAACTCACAGTTGAAGAACTTACTATTATTTACTGAAGCTTCTGAATGTTAACTGTCAATTACAGAAGGTTTTTAATTGGAGTGTGTTGTAACTGCATTCCTATTTTTATCATAATTATTATACTATAACTGCTTTTTTAAAAAAGCTGTTTTAAATTTATGTTTTTAGTATGATTAGGGCTTTTTAAACTTCTGCACTTGTTATCATTCTTATTGTTGTGTGCCTTCCAGTCATTTCTAACTTATGGTGACCCTGAGCTGAACCTATCACAGGGATTTTTGGAGCAGAAAGTGTGTGACTTGTCCAAGGTCACCCAATGGGTTTCTATGGCTGAGCAGGGAAATCAAAGGCTGATCTCCAGAGTCCTAGTCCAACACTCAAACCACTACACCACATTGGCTCTCCATAACTTTTGTACCTTTCATTGTTTTATCTATATTTTGCTTTCATTCAAATTGTGAGCTGCCTTGAGTCTCATACTGAGACAAAAAGTGGGTAACTAATTGATTAAATAAATTACATATAGAGGTGTTCACCCCCTGGCTTTTCTGGCTTTTTTTTGTGTTATAACCTGGAAATGAAATGGATTCAACTTGCATTGTTTTCACATGGCACACACAAGTATTGAAATTCTGTGAAGGTGAAATTATTATTATTATTATTATTATTATTATTATTATTATTATTATTATTTTGGTATCTCTTCTAAAATAGCACCACTTTCCAAAGAAAAACAAATTGTCATTTGTTGGTCACAGATGTATTACCTCTTTTACTGTGATATGCCTGAATAAACCTGGTGCAATCCACTGTGTTCAGAAGTTATACATAACCACTTTTGCAGTCCCTGATCATTGCCATCCCTGGCTACTACTCCAAACTGGGTTGTCAGTGAGTGAGTGAGTCAGTCAATCAGTCAGTCAGTCATAATTTATTATGATCCATAGTCCCAAAATTTAGACATTCAGTCAAGGTATGCAAGTTCAATCAAGAAATACAAGTTCCCACTTTAACTTCTGTTACCAGAAATGGAGCATTTTTCCATTCCTTTCTCTGTGTGCATAGTTCTGACATGACCCTGAAATGGAAACCTCCAGTCCACCATTAACCCAAGAGCAAAATATTCAAGTACACAATTGAAGACAGATGGTGACGTAGACTTCAGCCTTAATTTACAGATCAAACACTTAGTTTTAGGAGTTGCAAAACAGAAAGATTCACACTTTAAGAGACAGGGAAGCCAGGAAATTTACAACTTGGATGAGCTCTGGCTGCAAGATAGATAAGCCTTACTACCCCTTGGTGGAAACTATCTCCTGCAAGGAAATCCTCAGATGTTTGTTTGGCTCCTTGATATACAGCTACCAATCTTCACCTGGGAGTATTTTCAGCCTATAAATAATCTACCAAAATTCTGGTTGAGTATGTCTGGTTAGGATTCCTGGTGACACTACGTCACTTTGAATTCCAACTCGTTCCATGTTCCTACCCTTTCTCCTAGTTGAGTCCGTCTTCACATTGGTCCATCTGGAGCACTTCAGACAGGTAATATCAACCTTAGAAAGCCTTGTGTCTATTCCACGCTAACCTGATTTATTTCTGAGTGTGAATATTCTTGTGTGAGTGTGTGAGTGAACATCTGTCTTTGTATATTTGATTCCTAAATAAAAATACAAATTGATTCATAAAAACCTTGTCTCTGTATATCTAGTCCCTTCGTCACCTCTGTAAATGCTGGGTTTGCCTCCTGCTAACTATTTGAGCTAATATTAACAGTTCCCCAAGGTCAAGTCCATATTACACTCCCCTGGCTAATGCTAGGGAATTCTGGGAACTGTAGTTTTGTGAGACAGCCTTCTCTGTCAGAGAGCTCTGGTGCCACAGTAAATGACAATTCCTCAGATTTCCAAGCACTGATTCCTGGGCAGTTAAAGTGATCTCAAACTGGATTATTTCTGCTGTGTTGCTAGGACCTCTGACTTCTGCTGCAGTGACATAGCCTCGTTAACTTTTTTACGCTTGATTCCATTCAGATATATCACCAGATTGGAGCTGTGGTGTTTTTGTTTTGTTATTGAAGTGTTGTTGTTGTCGTATGCCTCCAAGTCAAGTTAATTTGTTTCAATATAAAACTGAGAAGGGGGCAGGCATGAAGGGACTCCAGCAGCACCTTTCAGACTAATTAGTTTGGTGGTTTTGTAGCTTGTGCTTTGGTAAATATCAGTGTATTTCCAAAGTGTCTATTTCTGTCAGTTTCAAAGGTGCAGCTGGATTTTTTCATTCTCCTATTTTCAATTTTGTTAGATTGAATAGTGATGAATCAATCTTATCCAACCATATAATGTACCCTTAGGTTTCTTGAAGGGAAATTGAGGAATTATCAGTCCCAATCTCTTAGTTTTTTCAACTTTCTGTCTAAAACTAATAATATAACAACTGCCACTTCTCAAATGTCCCTCTGCCTAGCAAAACATGGTAATCCCCTCTCGGATGGGGATATTTTCAAAGTAACCATGTTGTCTGGGAGTAATTCCCTTTTCCATGATTTCCAAAACAAGGGGGGGGAAATTCAGCACATCTCTGAAATGCTACTCAGCAGAAATACTGTGAAAGATCAAGTGCAGTGCATGGCAAGTGATGTTAGTCAGCAGCTCATCACTTCCTTACAAAAGGCAACCTGTTACTCCATGTGCTTGGACGAAAGCACACATATAAATAACCATGCAAGGCTAGCAGTAATTTTGCGTTATGCTGCTGGTGACATCATGAGTAAAGAGTGGGTGAGACTGGCATCTTTGCCTAGAAGAACACAAGGGATAGATATCTACAATGCTGTGATGGAGGCTTTTTTGTTGCAATACACAAGACAAGAAAAAAATGGTTTGCATTACTAGTGATGGCACACCTTCTATGGTGGAGGCAACATCTGGTTTCATACAGATTTTTGTTAAAGAAACCAAACATCCAGTAATTCAGTTTCATTGCATTATCCATCAAGAAGCTCTTTGTGCCAGACAAAGCAGCAAGAACTTTGACGATGTCCTGAAAGATGTCACAAAAATTGTGAATTTCATCATGGCTCGTGTGCTGAATTTTTGATAGTTCCAGGCATTGCTTGATAAGGTTAAGGCACAGTATAATTGTTTACTGATGTACAATAATATCTGGTAGCTGAGCAGAGGTTGAGTCCTGGAGAGATCTGTAGCCAACTTGGATGAAATTAGGCTGTTTATGACCAAAAAAGGGCAGGACTATCCTCAGCTGAGGACATATCCTCAGATATGGTGTGTCTTACCAGCCTGATGTTTTTTGCAGATTTCACAGCACACTTCAATGTTCTGAACAAACAACTACAAGGTGTAGGGAAAACAGCAGAAAGGATTTTTGTGTTGCATGAGAAGGGGGCACAAAATTGGCAGGGAAAAGGCCACAACTTTATTGGATACAGCTGATAGGTAGGGGTTGGCCCAAATGCATGGGCCTGGATCTGTCATTGTCCAACCCGCCTGTTGTTAGATGAACCCATAAGGCCCAGTCACTGCTGGGCTTCAGGATGACATAAGGGGTGACCAACTAGTCACCAATCCACCTCTCAGCCCCTTTGTCACCAGGGGACGCTGTTCAAGAGTTGCCTCTGCAATGGCAACATGTCACTGCTCTCAGCATCCCGGGGTCCCCTAGGGACTCCCGATCCTGTACTCCACAACCCAGGAAACCATGCCCACCAGATCCACAACCCATGCTGCCACCCCTGAAAGTTTTGACAACACCCCATGGCAACCTTAATCCCAACAAGGGTGGGTGGGAGGGAGGGAAGATCTCTTGGCCAGAGCTCCTACCCATTGGAGCTCCAGCTAGCAATGACAACGGCCATCCCAGCCACATGGCGATTTATGGGCCCACTGGCCAATGGAGTGCCAGCACCAGGTGAAATTCCTGCCCTCCCCAGCCTCCCAGCCAATCAGGGAGGCTGACTGACCAGAAGGGGCAAGACTTCTGGCCACAAAGGCCACTGGGACTTGTAGTCCCGCTTCCCTGCCAGAGGTCCTGCCCCTTACCCAGCCCACTCCACCAACCAGAGGCTGCCAAGCCACCCTGGTGGACCCTGGGAGCTGGTTGGCCTCTTGAGCAGGCCAGGGAGGCCCCATGGTAGTTGCCAGCTCTCCACCCCAATGCAGCCCAACTGGCCCAGTAAGTCAGGCAGCTGCCTGTATCAAAGCATTTGAGAGAATACTGCATGTTTTTGAAAGAGACCTTGAAAATGGGCAGCTAAAATATTTTCTGCATCTAAAAATCCATCTACAAAATTCTTCAATATTTGCAAACAGTCCTACAACCCATCAGGAAGTCTACAAGGACTTTCCTACCATTTCAGTAACAGATTTGTGTAATTCTGTGAGATGGAGACAACCCTGGGTTTTCTTACTTCTCCTGATAAAGCCAAATTTGAAGAACTTAATCTTTCCTGCATACATTAGTTAGATTTGGAAAATTTGGAAATGGAGCTTTGGGAATAAAATAAATTTTGTGACCTGCGTGAAACACTTGAGCAAGCCTGCCTTTGAACTTTCTTCTTTGATCTTCCTTAGTAGGTGTTCCATGTCTGTGCGGTTTTCTGCTAATACTATGGTGTACTAAGGGACGGAGTGGCTCAAGTGGTTAAGATGCTGAGTCTGTTGATTGCAAGATTGGCAGGTTGGCAGTTCGAAGCTCAGGTGCTGCTTGATAGGCTGAGTTCCTTCACGAGTATCAGCTTCTGCCAAAAGTATGAAAATGCAAGTAGATAAATAGGTACTACTTCAGTGGGAAGATAAACAGCATTCTGTGCATTCATGCTGGCCACATTATGACAGAGTAGTCTCTGAAAACGCTGACTCTTTGCCTTAGTAAAGGAGATGAGCACTGCCCCCTATGGTCAGATGCGATTTGACAACTTTGTCAATGGAGAATACCTTTGCCTTTACCTTTACTATGGTGTCATCTACATATCTTAGAATGTTGATATTCCTTCCTCCTATTTTCACTCCTCCTTCTGTTTCCAAGCCTGCTTTTCTTACAATATGTTCTGCATACAAGTTGAATAGATAGGGTGACAGGATGGAGCATTGTCTGACCCTTTTGCCAATTGGGAACAATTCTGTTTCTCTCTGTTCTATTCTGACAGTAGCCTCTTGTCCTGAATACAGGTTCCTCATTAGGACTATCAGATTCCTCATCAGGACTATCAGATGTGTTGGCACGCCCATGTTTTTAAGGTCATTCCATAGCCTTTAATGATCTATGCAGTGCAAGCTTTGCTATAGTCTATAAAACACATGCTGATTTTCTTTTGGAATTCCCTGTGCAGTCCATTAGCCATCGTATGTCTACAATGTGGTCCCTTGTGCCTCTTCCTTCCCCGAATCCTGCTTGGGCCTCTGGGATTTCTCTCTTCATGTATGGTTGGAGTCTATGTTGCAGAATTTTGAGCATGATTTTGCTTGTGTGGAAGATCAGTGCTATGGTCCTATAGTTGCTACAGTCTTTTGTATCTGTTTTTTTGTGGAGGGGGATGTATATTGATTGCTTCCAATCTGTTGGCCATTGTTTTGTTTTCCATATCTGTTGATATATGTTGGTTAGCACTAGAGTTGACCCTCTCAGTGTGGATTGCAACAGTTCAATTGGAATATCATCTGTTCCTGGTGATTTGTTTTTTGCTATTTCTCTTATTGCAGTTTCCACCTCATTTTTAGAATTTGGAGTTCATCTTCATACAGCTCTTCATTCCATGTGTCCTTCATTTTATCATCTCTTTAGTATAATTCTTCTGTGTAGTGCATCCAACATCTTTTTATTCCTTCTTGGACTTGAATTATAATATTTTTATTGTCATAGAGCATTCCAGTCCTTGGTTTGAAGTTTCCTTTGAATAGATCTCTTGTTATAGCAGCTTTATTCTTCCCTTTTTGTTGTTGTTTTCTATTTCTCTGCATTGATTGTAGTAGTAATTTTCTTTATCTTTCCGCACAAGCCGTTGTACTGTTACATTCATAATTCTTAGTTTGTTTCTATCTCCCTTTTGTTTTTCTTCTTTTCTTTATTGCTTGTAGTGTTTTTTCTGTCATCCATGATTTTTTCTCTTTCTTTCTGTTTATTGAAAGTGTTTGTCTTCATTCTTCTTTTATTATGTCTCTGGCTTCAGACTATAGTTCCTCTGATTCTTGGTCTATTATGCTTAGTAGTTTGAATCTGTTTCTTATGTTGTCTGTAAATTCTGTTGAGATACTGTTTAGATCATATTTTGGTATAATCACTGGTTTTGTTTTCTTCTTGAGTCTTACTCTTATTTTTGATATGAGTAATTTGTGATCTGTGCCACAGTTGGCGCCTGATCTAACCTTGGCCACCAGTATAGAGTTCCACTATCTTTTACTTCCAATTATATAATCTGCTTGATTTTTGTGCTGGCCATCTGGCGATGTCCATGTGCATAGCCTTCTCTCTGGTTGTATGAAAAATGTGTTTGCAATGAATAGGTTGTTTTCTTCACAAAAATCTAAGACACTCACCTGCTTCATTTCTTTTACCCAATCCAAATCTGACTATTGTTTTTTATTCTTCTTTGCTTCCACCTTTTGCGTTCCAATCTCCAATTATCAGCTTGACATCCTGTATTGGTGTGCTGTCTATTTCTTCCTGTACTTCTTCATGGAATCTAATCAATTTCTTCCTGTTCTGCCTTTGTGGTTGGTGCATATACTTGAATTATGGTGATATTCATAGATTTACCATGGAGCCTTACTGAAATGATTCAGTCTGATTTTGCATTGTATCCTCTGACTGCTTTTGCCACATCTTTTCATAGTATGAAAGCCACATTGTTTCTTCTTTCCTTTCCATTCCCTAAATTACCCTAAATTAGAGCCATTGATTCAGTGAAATTGGCCTACATTTTCATTCACTGTTCAGCAATTGATTGAATGTGTCTTCTCTATTAGGGAATAACCAACAGGAATTAATTTATTTATATTTTATTCATTTTATTTTTATATATGTGGCTTTTCTCCATATGGTACTCTGAGTGGCTGAAAAGATGAGTGTTTTTGGCTCAGGGTGACCAGATTTGGTCCTTCCTTTCCTGGACCTATCCTCCCTTTCAGCCTCCTGTCCAGAATGTTGTCCAAAACATCCTCCATTTTGAGCAGGGGTGAAAAGGATGGATTTAATATTTATATGAGTGGGATTTTTTTGTTTTGTTTTTTGTTTTGAAGTTTTATTTGGGCAGGATCTCCATTTTTTCCTTGACTGTTTCCCCTGGAAGCCCCACACTCCAGACATCTCACCCCTGGAAGCCCCGCCCCTAGCACTTGGTGACACCCAGTGTAGGAATGCCACTGAGTTTTGGCACTAGGTCTCTAAAAGGTTTGCCATTACTGCTATAGAGGGTCCTGATAAGTTTAAAAAAAAAAAGCCTACTGTCTTCCTTGTGGCTATACAATTTTTTCCAGTTTGGGTCTAGAGACAGAGTCAAACGCCAACCTCAGATCCATAAATGCAACAAACAATTTGTTCTGTAAATGTTTTAGGTATTTCTCCACTAGATGATAAAGAATTAAACAATGATCCATAGCAGAATGATCTTGCCTGAAAGCTACTTGAGCCTCTGAAAAAACATTTTTGACTCCAAGGATGTGGATAGTTTGTTGCATAAGTATCTTGCATATAGCTTAAACTGGGCTGTCAAAATTTTGGTACAATTTTCTTAGGTTTGGAAATACAGCAAGGAACCCTGTACCACAACCCCACAGGTGTTGATAGTTTGAGAAGATTCTGGCTGCATCTACACTGCAGTATTAATGCACTTTGATACCACTTTAACTGCCTTGGCTCAGTGCTATGGAACTCTGGGTTTTGTAGCTTTGTGAGATATTTAGCCTTCTTTGGCAGAGACTTCTAGTGCCACAACAAAGTACAAATCCACAGCATTGAGCCATCACTATTAAAGCAATGTCAGGCTGCATTGCTGGAGTGTGGCAAGAGCTATAGTTGTTGCAAAAAGGCTCCCCAACCATGCATTCTCTTTAAGTCTTTCACCCATTTGCTACTAATATTACAGGAAGGGTTTCATGCATGCCTCTACCCTATACGTGCTGTCTCTAAAACATTCCCCATTGGCACAGTCACCCACTGTGGGGATATATCTAAGCAACCATAACATGTGACCAGAGGACTCCTCCCTCTCTTACCCCCCCCCCCCCGATGATGATGGTGGTGGTGGTGGTGGTAAATTGAGGCTCTGCTAAGTTTCTCCTTTTCTTGAAACAGTCCTGTACTTAACCAGCACCTAAACATGGTGTGTGTGTGTGTCCCAGGGAGAGTTTGACTGTACCTTTAAATTTAATAGTAAAGTTTTTAGCTATGGAACTTGCATACTGCCTTACTTTGCCAAAACTAGTCTCTGGGAGCATCTACACTATTGAAATAACGCAGTTTGATGCAGTTTGATGCTGCTTTAAGTGCTGCAGCTCCATGAAATCCTGGGATTTGTCGTTTTACAAGGTCTGTCTTCTCTGCCAAAGAAGGTGCCTCTCCGAACTACAAATCCTGGTTGCATCATCTGAGACACCCAAAAGATTCATCACTTTCAGTTGTGAACTCTGATAAAGGAGATTGTTTCTTAATTGAACTAGGCTTCATCTTTCCCAGAAAGGGGGCTAACGCTCCAGGAATCTATTCTAATCCAAGGCCTCCTTCCCACTATGATTTAAAACAAATTGCTGTTCAGGTTATATGTCTGTCATTCCCACTTGCAACTAGTTCTGAACTGACTGCACTCAGTTTCAATTGAGATGAAGTGAGGCAAATGCAAAAGAACCGTTCATTCCTGACACTAGTTTTTTTGTGGTTCTTTTGAAAAGAAGCTATTAGCAATCCTCTTCAGCAAGTGGGAATGAATGACCTGAATTACATCAAACTGAAGGGGAGGGATTACTGTGGCAGAGTGTTGGCACATCCCTCACTGGTTTTTGGGGAAATCCACCATTTCCCCCCCTCCCCTTTCCCAGGACCCTTCCTACATTCTAACCTTCTGTTTTGGAGCAATTCCAAAATACCCTCCATTGTGAGCTTGACTAGGAAGCATGTCCTCCAAGCCCTGCAAGACTGGAAAGGCACCACTTCAACTCCTCATGTCCCCCGAGTCCTGCAAGGCTGGGCAGGCAGCGCCTCACCCAAGGGAGAGTTCTCCATATGAAACCCATGGCTGAGGCATCCCAGGGGTGAGTCCTTCATATGACACCCATGGCTGAGGCATGCCAAGGGAGAGTCCTCCACATGGCACCCATGGCCGAGGCATCCCAGGGGAGAATCTTCCATATGACACCCATGGATGAAGCATCCCAGATGAGAGTCCTCCATATGGCACCCACAGCTGAGGCATCCCAGGGGAGAGTCTTCCCTATGGCACCCAAAGCTGAGGCATCCCAGGGAGAGTCCTTCATATGGCACCCACAGCTGAGGCATCCCAGGGGAGAGTCTTCCCTATGGCACCCAAAGCTGAGACATCCCAGGGAGAGCCCTTCATATGGCACCCACAGCTGAGGCATCCCAGGGAGAGTCCTTCATATGGCACCCATGGCTGAGGCATCCCAGGGGAGAGTCCTCCATATGATACCTATGGCTGAGGCATCCCAGGGAGAGTCCTCCATACACCAATGGCTGAGACATCCCAGGGAACTTGGAAGACATAGGGAATTGAAATGGTGCCCTCCCAGCCTTGCAGATCTTGAAGGACATGATTTCTAGTCAAGCTCAGAATGGAGGGCATTTTGGAATTCCTCCTGGACAGAAGGTTGGAATGTGGGCAGGTCCTGGGAAAGGAGAGGGTGGAAATGGTGGATTTCCCCCAAAACTAGTGAGAGATGGGATTCGGACCATGGCACCCATGACTCCCTCCCGTGTTTTCTTGAATGTGTTGCCGGCTGCATCACTGATGATGCGTAGATGATTGACAGGCATTTTGAAGGAGCACAAACTAGTAGGAATCACAATCATGCCAAAAAAGAAGTGAATAAAAAAAAGACCCACTTCCATAGTGGGAATAACACATGAACTGCAATCGATTCACCAACCCAGAATGAGAGCGAATTGCAAACCAGGTTAAATGTAAGTGGGAATGAGCCCCAACAGTACTGGCATTCTCCTACACTCACAGCTTGGAAGTTATAAGCAATGACATTTTTCCCAGAGAGAGCATAATGGATTTGCTTTTGCAAATAACATAGTGGCTGCTAACACCATTGCTTTTTCACACAATGAATAATATTTGCTCATTACTTTTCCTTGTTATATTATTATTATTATTATTATTATTATTATTATTATCCTGCCCCGCTGTTGAACAATCGGGGTGGCTTACAACAATTAAAATTCCATCCAGAAATACATACTAAAAATCCCCACCCCCCCACCCCCGCCCAAAAAAGTAAGAAGCTCAGGATTTTAACAGATTTTTTTTTCAAATTCCAAACCCTTTTCTTATTTTTTAGGTGGAGTTTCCCTCAAAAGAAACTTAAAAATATATATAAACTAATAAGTACAAGTAACATGTTACTTTTTTAAAATGCAGCAATAAGTTATTGGGAAGGCTTGTCCAATCATTTTTTTAAATTATTTTTGGGTGAAGGCATATGAGAACACTTTCTTTGTTTTTATTTCTGTACTGTTTTAAAGAAAACAAACTTTTCAAGCTTTGTCAGCAGCACAGAGAGCCTCTACAACTTCTGTTGAATTTCATCAGCATCAGTGGCAAATTCCACAACTGCTGCTGAATTCCGGTTGTGGCAGTAGCTACTGGGGTTGTAAAATAGCCTTCATTGCGTTCCAAGCCCCAGTTGTAGGAAGTTGCCCAATAAGCCACTGAGTTAAATGTAACAGCATTGGTGGTGGTGATTCCATGTCAGTAGGCAATGAATCCACTCCATAATTTAGTTTAAACTTTAAAGAAGCCATAAAAGTTGCTGAAAGGGCCTGAGGATTAGCTTCAACATCTTGGATAGCTCCTTAATGTTCAGACAAGATTCCACAGCAAATTCACCACCCCACTGGCATAGAAGCCACTAGTCTCTAGGAGTAACAGGGATGGGAAATCCCTCAGACTGAGAACTTGGAGACTTACTGCCCATTGGAGTACTGTTGTTGACTGTCTTCCAGTCATTTCAAACTTATGGAGACTCTAAGGTGACCCTATCATGGGGTTTTCTTAGCAAGGATGTTCAGAAGAGGTTTGCTGTTGTCTTTCCTGACGCTGAGAGCATGTGACTTGCCCAAAGCCACTCAATGGGTTTCAGGCTGAGCTGGGAATCAAACCCTGATATCCAGAGTTGTAATCCAACCCTCAAACCACTATTCCACACTGATCCATTGGAGTAGTCAAGACCAAAGATCTGCCTAAGTGTACCATAGCTGCATGTACTAAAAATAGAATTGGGGGTTGTTATAATTTTTGATACAATTTCTTTGGTAGTGTTCTGGCATTAAAGAAGTAACATGGGAGCTACTTTTCATTTCACAGGGCTACTGTAGTATTTGAGCATGCATATGTTCCTTCAAGCCACCTGACAACTTATGATGAACCCTTTGATTTAATTGGGTTTTCTCATTCAAAGAATACTGAGAGGGTGGTTTCCCAGTTCCTTCTTCTGAAATATAGCCTGCAGTACTTGGTATTCCTTGGTAGTCCCCCATCAAGTACTAACCAGACAAGACGCAGCTAACCTATGTAGAAATAAAGCCATTTGACACCTCTTTAACTGTCATCACTCTATCCTGTGGAATCCTAGGATTTATAGTTTGGTGAGATATTTAGCCTTGTCTGTCAGAGAGCCTGATGCCTCACAAAACTACAAATCCCAGGATTCCACAGAATCGAGTCATGACAGTTAAAATTGTGTTAAATTGTTTTATTGCTGCAGTGTGGTTATATCCTTACTTTACAAGATCTGGTGCCTTTGTAGTTAGGCTTCTAGTATTTGATCCAGATGATGTTACACAGCATCAGACAAGGTGAAAAGGGATAGTAATATGGTACCAACATTCAAGTTTAACATTAGGATTATATCTTCTAATTTAACATAATAAAATTTCCATTAAGGCCAGGCACGACAGGCTCATGGGTTAGTATTACTTGGGCATGTTTCTGGCACTAAAACTTTCTCTTCCATTTTTTAAGCTAATGAGTTTGGCAGTTTCAGTGCTTCCAGAATATTTTTTTTAAAAAAAAAATCTTCAAAGGAGGGTCTTTGCTCAGCACTTGTAGCCAACCCAGCATGACATTGGCAGCTCCAGCTTTGGCTAAAATGAAGGTGGCATGCCCTCAAGTGGAGGAAATTAATTCCATAGGGTTTTATTTCACTCTCTGGTTTTGAAAATCATTTGTATGAATAGGTAATTGTGCTATTTTGTGCTCTCATTACAATCAGTTTGAGAATGACCTCATTGGATGCTATTCACTATTCTCATCAGAGCCATGGTTACAAGAGAAGAGATCATCATGCCAATTTGGTGTCATTCTTCATCGTATTCTCCCATGATTAGAGTAAGAAGCCAGGCTTCCTCGCTCTACTACCCACTATCACCAAGAGCTGGACCAAAACTACTGAGTGCCCCCCATAGCATTTTAGCTTTATTTTTTTCTGACTATGGGGGGTTGCAGACTGCCAGAAATAGTGCAAATTGAGTCCACTTTAAGGGTTAGGGTTAGGGAATCATGGGAACTGTATTTTATTGTGGCACCAGAGCTCTCTGACAGAGAAGGCTCAATGTCTTAGGGAAAAAAAACAATTACCATGATTCCCTAGCACTAACCCTAACCCTAAAAGTGGGCTCAATTTGCACTATTTCTGACAGTCTGCAACCCCCCTATGTTTGACATACTATGAGGCTTGTCAGATAAAAGATACAGAAATCTTGTTCCCTTAATGGCTGTGAAGAAGAGGGAATTTTATTAGGTGTTGCTTGTCACACAACCAGGCAAAAAACACCTTTTGAAATTTTCTGTTCTGTACAACCATTAAAGGAGAGGAGTGCTGCCCCTTCTTTCACCTGGCAACCATATGTACCAAAGAACTCCTTGCAAAAATGTTTTATTATTCATTTAATACAGTTAGGGGGGAAGCACACGAGTGCTTCCAGGACGCCACCGGATGGAGCGCCGTGGGACCGCAGCCTCCGCACCGTGGCGCTCCTGCGGCGTCCCTGAAAGGAGCGCAAAAATAGCACTCCATTCATAAGTCAGGGAAAGTGCTCCCTAAACGCGTAGGGCACACTTTCCCTGACTTATCCACCGCAGCGTGTCCGGACACTGCGGCGGGAGGTTGCCCTGGGAGCGCCGGCTGTGCGGAGGGCCGGCAGCTCCGAGAGCAACCTCAGGAAGAGGAAGAAGCGCCGCGCGTGCGGCTGCTCCTCCTCTTCCTGGCCTCCAAGACGACTCTATTAGTCATCTGCCGAGGCCCTTAGAGACCCCACCTGCCTTCATCAACATCATTATTCCCACCATCATGGAAGTTGCCAGCCACTACTGATTCTCATGCCAAGTTAATCTAAAGAGATTATCACATGCCTTAAATAATACTCCTTACCTCTCCCGAATTTAACTCTAATTCATGCTGCAGCCAGGTTTTATCGCATAGCTTTTGCAGCAGAATATGACTTCATAGTAGATCCCTGCTCCAATGAGAATTGGGAATACACTCCGGCAGCCATTTTTCCAAGTCAAAATCTTCCAACTTGGAAAAAATGGCTGCCGGAATGTGTTTTCGAATGCACATTGGAGCGAGGATCTACTCTGAAGTCAGATTTTGCTGCAAAAGCTATGTGATAAAACATGGCTGCAGTGTAAATTAGAGTTAAATTTGGGGGAGGTAGGGAGTATTATTTAAGGCATGTGATCATCTAATTATGTAAACTAAATTTTAAGTGACATTATAAGAACCAGTGTGGAGTAGTGGCTTGGGTATTGGACTAGGACACTGGCAGAGCCAGGTTCAAATCCCCACTCATCCATGGAAACATGCTGAGTGACTTTGGACAAGTCACACTCTCTCAACCTCAGAGGAAGGCAAGGGCAAACCCATTCTGAACAAATTCTGCCAGGAGAAAAACATGAGGGGGGAAAATGGCCTATGGTGTCACCTTAGAGTTGCCATAAGTCAGAAATGGCTTGAAGGCAAACAGCAACAACTATACTGTACATAGAATCCGGTGTCTATGAGCTGGCTTCCCCCAGCTGTGTAATGGGAGAAGCAGAAAAAAATTTCCTTCTCTTCAGTTTACAGGATAATATCTAGACTTATTTTCTCATGGCTGGGAGGCACTGTATTTTCATTTCAACTGTCACAAATGAACAAAAAATATATGTGTTCATTAAGGGTGTTCTTCGTACATGAGAAAGCTATGGATATTTACAAACCAGCTTGCTTCTTCTAGTATGAGCAACTACTCTAGGCTTCCAGTGCAAGTACAAGGGTATCAGTTATGTGCTGTATCATCTCCCTTTACTAGATTTTATTCTGTGCTGTTTACTTTTTAAAAAGGAAACCTGTTTCTGGGATGCAAATGGAAAAGGGAGCACAAACAGAAGCAGCTTGATTTCATCTGAAACAGCTGGAATGTTTGATGTCTTGCACAGCGGCACAGCTGTTCTTCTGTAGGGTGACATATAATTCTTCTGGAGAAGGGCTGTCACAGCCTGACTGCATTAACCTTGAAGCATTATACCAAGAGGCTGTAAATTTCTGGAGCCCACTGTGTGAAACTGTTTGGAATAGACACAAAGAAGATAGAGAATCTGATAGAACTGTAATTTATTGTGGCACCAGAGCTCTTTGACAGAGAAGGCTCAATGTCTTAGAAAAAAATACAACTCCCATGATTCCCTAGCACTGAGCCAGAGCAGTGCCTCAATTTAAAGTGGACTCAATTTGCACTATTTCTGGCAGTCTGCAAAGGCCCTTTGTCTGCATTGCTTGCCAACTGGAAACCATTATGTTTCTCTATATTGTGTCCTGCAAGTGGCCTGTTGTCTAGGATATAGATTAAATTAAAATCTTCCAGTGCATCACCCCTTCAAGCCTTAGCTCTATTACTATATCACTGCTTATATACATTTTACTTAAGGCTAGAAGACTAGTCTGGATGACTGCTGGATTTTATATTTCCAACAATGGTGAAATAACTATTATTAACCCAACAGTGGAGAGCCAGCATGGCATAATGGTTTCAGTGTTAGACTAAGGAGCTTATCACACGCCCAAATAAACCGTTTTACCTTTGCTGGCTTAAATCTTCTTCTGGGATACCCCTGGATGTTATCATACATAAATTGCTGCCCATTTAGCTGTGATGTCACCAGCTAAATATAGCCCAGGTCAGACTCAGGTCGAAGCCATGTTCAGCTGCCAAATTTTAGAAGTTGAAAACTTCTGACTTTGAAAAAGTGCCAGCTGAGCATGGCTTTGGCCCGAGTCTGACCCAACCAGTGGCATCACTGTAAAATCAGTGGCAATTTATGTATGATAACATCTGGAAGTATCCTGGAAGATTATTGAAGCCAGCAAAGGTAAACTTTATTTGGGTGAGCGATAAACACCTCAGACTCTGGAGACTAGGGTCCAACTCGCAGTTCAGCCATGAAACCCCTGGGTGACCTTGGGCAAATCACATGCTGTTGGCCACAGGGGATAACAGTGGCAAACCTCTGAACAAATCTTGCCAAGAAAACCCCATGATAGGTTTGCTTAGGGTCACCATAAGTCAGAAAGTACTTGAAAGCACATAATAGGATGGATGAATATGAACTCTCCCCATTTTTTGGGAATATTAATAAAGGAACAGAAACAAAAAGATGAAGCAAGAGAGAGAGATTTTTAGATGTTGAGAAGGCCACAGAGAGATGTGAGTGGTAGCTCTGAGACTATTTTCCCGCACAAAGTGCCTCCCTTGGAGATTTGAAGTGAGATAGGCACTGCTGGTTGGCAACCATGTGTTGCTTGCTTCTACATATGTTCTGCTTGCTTCAGTAAATAAACACACACACACACACACACCTTTTCATTGTCTTGCATATTTGAGTTTTGTATATACATATGGTCTGGAAATTCTCATTTGGAGAAAAGCACAACCTATACATTTTAAAAATTACAATAAATAAAAATAATAAATAAAAATTACTACAATGTGATAAGTTTCCATGTGTTTCTTCTCTAAAGCAACCCAGAATCTAAGTAATGTTAGTCCTCCAAAATTCTCACCACTCAGGGAAATAGGGAGTGACTGTCGATAACTTTACAAGTATGGTAGAAGTTAGCCTAGGCAAGATGCAAAACAGTGATCAGAAGAGAAAAGATCCCAGCCATTCAAAACCACCACCACCTAAAGAGTTGAAGAGCCACAAATGGAGATGAGGGAGTCACAGAAGACAAAAGAGAGAGTAAGATAATTTGTACATATTATTATTATTATTATTATTATTATTATTATTATTTTGAATAGTCAAAGAATTAATTAGAATTTAAGTATCTCCATTGATGGATTAAAACTGTGAGTTTAATTAAGAGTTACTCTAATACAATCATACAATTTATACATTGGGAATAATATACTCCTATTAGAACTTTTTAAACGTGTAAAAGGTTTAAGCAATTAACTAATCATATAAGTGAAAATATTACTTATACTGTGAAAATATATTGTTGGGATTGTATTGTACTGTTGGGGTTGGGGAAAGATTTGAGAAATCATATCAGTTAATAATGTCATTTGGAATTAGTATATATAAATATACATATCTGGAATGGAAATATAACAAATCTACACAAATACAAATATCTCTATAATTTAGTTATATCATAAAGTTATATTATAAATATCATAAGACCATTCAGAGTTAACTGGGGGTTTGATTTGTGAAGAATATGGATGTGTAGAGTGATTATAGGAAATTATTTGTATATTTAAAAGATCTAATTTGTGTTTTGTATGTATATTGTTGTATAACTTGGATTAGCTTGAGAAAATAGAAAAAATGGCTACACAAAAGAAAAATTTGGCACAATCACAATTATCTACCCAACGAAGAGGATCAACAGAAGATGCAGTTAAGATAACGGACCCTATAATGTTACTCTTGGATGAATTTCACCGTATAAGGCAGGAACTGAAAGATACCAGACAGGAAATGAAAGATGACATAAAAGAATCGGTTCAGGAACTGAGAGAGGAAATAAAAGAGACTAGAAATGAAATAAGGAAAGACTTTAAGAAAGAATTGGATAGTCTACATAAAAAGATGGAGAAAATGACATCAGACATAAGTAAAACCCAAAAAGAAGTTAATACAATAAGAGAAAGAACTAAAGCATTAGAGAATCTATCAAAAGATAATATAAAAAAACAAGAACAACAAAAATCGATGATATGGCAGAATGAACTTAGATATCGCAAAAGATGTATTAAAATCAGAGGCTTGACGGGGAAAAAAATGAAGATTTATATATACGAATACTACAATGTCTGGCAGATCTCGTCGAAATGGACAAAGGGAAACTAGAGGATGAAATAGATAAAATATTCAGGATTAATTCTGTTCAAGCGAGAGGAAGGAAAAAGCCACGTGATATAATAATAAGCTGGACTAGAACAAAAATTAGAGATCTTATAATTCAAAGGAGCTATGACACTAAAATTAGAATTGAAGATCAAGAGATTAAGATTTACAAAGATATTCCATCCGAAATAATGATTAGTAGACAAAAGTACAAGACATTGACACAACTTTTAAAGAACCTGAACATAAACTACAAATGGGAGAGGATGGAGGGTTTGTCCTTCACATATAGACAAAAGAGAATGAAAATTGACAATGAAATTAAAGCAAAAGAGATGGAACAAAAACTGAAAGATGACTTTAGAAATAGAGACAGAGAAGAATCGGAAAGAAGAAAAACAACAACAAGGGAATGGAGATCACAAAAATATAAAGGGAAAGGAAATGGAGAAGAACAAAATAAAGAAGGAGAGCAAAGAGGAGAGGATAGTATAGAGGAAAGATTAATAAATAAGGAAATAGAGGAAGAGAACACCAATTTAGAACAAGAAGAGAGTAAAGAACGCAACACAGAAGAGGAAGAAGAAGAAGAAGGAGAATAAAGTTTAAAAACACTACAATATAACAAGGAAAGAAAGAATTAAAAACTAAGAAAAGAAAAGAAAACTATAATATTTGACTACTACTATATCTGAAATTAGATTATTTTCTATAGAACAATAAAAATAGTGAAATAAAGAATTAAAAAAATTATTGGGGCGAAACACAAACAATATTTTGAAAGCCACTATGGTAAAAATAATATCATGGAACGTGAAAGGCATCAATTCAAAATATAAAAGGAATATTATCTTTCACCAATTGGAAAAATTAAAAAGCGACATTATCTGTATTCAAGAGACTAAAATTAAAAAGAAAGAGGAAAAATATATTAGGAATCCCAAACTTGGCAATACCTTCGTATCAGCTGCAGACAACAGGAAAAAAGGAATAGCAATATATGTTAATAGGAAATATCAATCAAAGGAAATTTTCTGTGACCAAAATGGAACATATTTAGGAGTGGAAATTAAATTGGAAAATATGATAATCTTACTGGTGGGCATTTATGGCCCATTAGAAAACAGAGACATTTATTTTAAGAAAATCAATGAAGAGATTAAAAATACAAATTATGAAAACATAATCTTGGCAGGCGACTTTAATGCCGTAATTGAACCCAGACTTGACAGAAAGTCTAATGAAGGTAAAAAGAAATACCATTAACTCAGGGGAAATTACCACATTCATTTTTTGAAATACAAGAAGAATTAGGACTGGTGGATGTGTGGAGACATAAATATCAGGAATCGAGTGCATATACATTCTTTTCTGTACCGCATAATTCTTTTTCTAGGATAGATTTTTTTTAGTTTCAAGATCCATAATAAAAAATTAATAAAGAATATGGATATCATTACAAAACACTCCTCAGACCATAACCCAATAAAGATAGAATTGGAAATAAAAAAGAGAACATATATGTGGAGATTAAATGATGAGATAGTTAAAAGAAAAGAGAATTTAAAAATCATAAAAGAAACAATAAAGTTCTATTATAAAGAAAACAAAACAGAAGGAATGAAAAACAAAACTATATGGGACGCCGGGAAGGCTGTAATCAGAGGCTTATTTATTAAGCTACAGACTGAACAGAGAAAAAAAGACTCTAGAAAAGAACAAGAGATCAAAGAAGAGCTAAGGAAAATGGAAGAAAATGGAAAAAACAGGTGATAAAAATTTAAAAAATAAAATTGAAAACTTACAACAACAACTAAAGATAATAGCAGTTAAAGAAATAGAGAAGAAATTAAAACAAGTAAAATAAAAACATTTCGAGATGGGAAATAAAGCAGGCAGATTATTAGCAAACAAATTGAGGAAAGAGAGAGAAAAGGAGATAATATCAGAAATATTCAAAGATGGGAAAGCAATTACAGATCATGACCAAATTAAGAAGGAATTTAAAGAATATTATAAGGAGTTATATACGAACGTTCAGAAATCAGAAGAGAATAGATATAAGGTGACTCAATACTTGAGAAGACAAAGCATCAAAAAATTATCTAAAGAAGATAAAGAAAAACTTAATCAACCAATTACAATTAGAGAAATACAAGAAGCAATCGGAAAGATGAAATTGGGCAAATCACCTGGCCCAGATGGTTTAACAGTTAAATATTACAAGTTAATGTTAGATGAACTATGTGAGCCATTAAAAGAAGTAATTGAAGATATACCAAGGGAAGGAATACCTGAATCATAGAAATGTGCACATATTGTATTAATACCGAAGGGAAATAAATGCGAAATGGAAACAAAAGATTACAGACCGATATCATTAACAAATGTTGACTATAAGATATTCATCACAATACTTGCAACAAGAATCAAGAAAATATTAGAAAAAATCATACATGAAGATCAGAACGGGTTTATACCCAAGAGGCAGATTAAGAATAACATTAGAATCGTACTGGATATTATTGAATACTTTGAGTTTCATAACAACAAGGAACTGGCAATGATACTATTAGATGCTGAAAAAGCATTTGATCGGGTGAATTGGCATTTTATGTTGGAATTACTTAAATACATGGAAATGGGGAAACAATTCAAAGACTGGGTTACAGCTATATATAATAAACAATGGGCAAACATAATTATAAATAATGAAAAAACAGAACCAATAGAAATTGGAAGAGGGACGAGACAGGGTTGCCCCCTTTCCCCACTTCTGTTTATAATCTGTTTAGAGATTTTAAATAATGGAATAAGAAGCAATGAAAACATAAAAGGTATAAAAGTCAGACAACATACATTTAAGCTGCAAGTATTTGCGGATGACATTATTTGTTTTTTGGAAAACCCTAAAGAGAGTATAAAAAACTTAATAAATACAATTGAGGAGTTTGGGAAGGTAGCAGGATTCTCTATAAATAAAGAAAAAATGAAGATACTTACAAAAAATATGGAAGCGAAAGAGGAAAAAGATCTGGAAGAAATATCAGGATTTAAGATAGAGAAAAAAGTAAAATATTTAGGGATATATTTAACAAAGAGAAATATCGATCTATATAAAAATAACTATCAAAAAACTTGGGAAGAGATTACAAAAGATCTGATTAGATGGAATAAGAAACAAATATCTTTTTTGGGAAGGGTTGAAATGATAAAAATGAACGTATTACCCAAATTAATCTTCCTTTTCCAAAATTTACCTATACTAAACAATGATAAATATTTAGATAAGTGGCAGAGAGAAATTATGACATTTATTTGGAAAGGAAAACACCCCAGAATTAAATGGAAATTATTGACTGAAGAAAAAATTCAAGGAGGTTGCGGTCTACCAAATATAAAAATCTACTACCAAGCAGTGGGACTCAATTGGCTGGAAAATTGGATAACTTTAGAAAATGAAAAAATATTAGATCTTGAGAGCATAAAAATGGAGTTTGGATATCATGCATTTTTATGGTTCGAAAAAGCAAAAAATAATAAAGATTTTAGCCACCATTTTGTTAGAAATGCTCTATTTAAAATATGGACAAAGATTAAAAAGCAATTTTATATTGAGATGCCATATTGGGTCTCACCTCAAAAAGCACTATATAGAAGAACAAGAAAAGAAGATAAAAAGTGGCTAACATACAAAGAACTAATTCATTGGGAAGGACCAGAGGAAGGAAAATTTTAATCCCTGGAGCTATTGGAAAAAGAACTAAAACGGGATTGGTTTCTATATACCCAATTAAGAGGAAGACATAAATTGGATGAGAAAACTTATGGAATAACTAACAAACAGTCCGAGATTGATATTATATGTTGGGACAAAAGAAAAGGACATATTAAAAGATATTATAAACTTTTAAAAGAAAGGGATCTAGAACAAGAGAAAGTCAAACAGGTCATGATAAGATGGGCACAGGACATTGGTAGACCCATTGATTATGAATGCTGGGAAAAAGCTTGGAAAGATACTAAGCAATTTTCTTGTTGCCAAGACTATAAAGAGAACCATATTAAGATGGTATACCGATGGTACTTGGCCCCTGATAAAATAAATAAACTATATAAAACTGGGAAAAGCAATTGTTGGAAATGTGGTCACCAAGGTGGAACCTTTTATCCACCTATGGTGGGATTGTAAAGAAGCACAGAGATATTGGAAAAGAATATACAAACTCATTTCGGACATTTTAAAAATAAAGATTGAATATGAACCAACGTTATTTTTGTTGAACATGATAAGTGGTCTTGATAAGAAAACTGAGAAAAAATACAAGCGTATTATTTTATATATGGTCTCTTCAGCAAGAATCGTATATGCTAGAGTGTGGAAGCAAAAGAAAATACCGAGTAACGCTGAATGGAAGGAAAAAATATGGGATGCCTATCAAATGGATATATTAACAGCGTTGATAAAGGGGAAATCAGAAGAAGAGGTGGAAAATGATTGGCAATGTTTCGCACAATTTTGGGAATTAGAAAATAATAATAATAATTAAAAAACAATGGATAATAGAAGAGATGGAACTAAGCTCTATTTAGTTTATGGTGAAGATAACAGTCAAATATCTTGAACGTTTTAAGTATTAAAAGATGACTTTAATTAAGATTTGTTCTAAAATATATATATAATAAGGGTACTTGTTTGGTTACAAATTAATGTCAAAATTAAGGTAAACAATCATACAGGAAGCTATGTTAAAATTTAAGTGAAAGTATGAAGAATTAGAAGAAAGGAAGATGTGTTAGTAGTTGTTTATGTAATTGTTTTTGTTTGTTGGAGTATGTATGTATGTATGTATGAATGTAATTTTGTGTGTGTTTTGTGTAACAAATAAATTTAATAAAAAAAACCAAAAAAAAACAACAACCACCACCACCACCATTAATAATAATAATAATAATAATGATGATATATATCCTAGTAGTAGTAATAGTAGTAGTAGTAGTATATTACTGCTGTTGTTGCTTTCATTTAAATCTTGCCTTTTTCCCAATAATGGGACTCAAGGAGGCTGACAACATGTTTGAAAACAATCCCAGCTACCAACTATACAGAACTTCAATAAAAGTATGAATATAAATATTGTTTTAAAAGCAATTTTATAAACAATTTATAAAGTTAAAACATTTGACATTAGTTATGTGGTCCTATGAAAGTCTACTCAAAAGTAAGCCACACTATTGTTTAGTGGGACTTGGGGGTTGCAGACTTCCAGAAATAGTGTGAATTCAGTCCACTTTTAGGGTTAGGGTTAGAGTTAGGGAACCATGGGAACTGTATTTTATTGTGGCATCAGAGTTGTCTGACAGAGAGGCTCAATGTCTCAGAAAAATAACAGTTCCCATGATTCCCTAGCACTAACCCTAACCCTAAAAGTGGACTGAATTCACACTATTTCTGGCAGTCTGCAACCCCCATTAGTCCCAGGCAGAGGGGAGTACAGCATGGTATCCTTGTTCAATATTTTTAACTTCCATCTATTTTGCCTTTTCTAGGAATGCTTATCCCAAATATAGCATCTGAATGTTTTAAGTGTAATCATGGATATGTTATCATGTGAGGAGAATGGGTAACACATGGTTCATGCTCCTCATGTGGCTCTAGACATTTTTGTAGCCCCTTAGAGCCCTTGACACTAAATGTTAGTGATGTTGCAATATGCCATCAAGCAAACTGTATTTTCTTTAGACAAGACATGCAGGAAGCATATGCCTTCTTTTATTTTGTTTTATTATTTTTAAAAAAAACACCATGTGTCTCCAGGGAGGGGGCAGCAGCCTGTGCAGGAATCCAGCGAGACCATAAATTTGTCTCTGGATCCAATAAAATTGTCTACCATTGATGTGAGATATTTATATTATTCACATGCTGCAAATATAGGGCTGAGTTGAGAAAACAGTGGCTTGTATGTGATAATTTTGTGAGTACTGCTGCTGAGAGGATTTTTGACTGGGCAACTTACTAACTCACAGGAAAGACCAGCTTCCTTTTTTACACGTTTGTACAGTGGAAATAAGTTTCATAATGAAGAGAATGTAAGTGGAGTAACATGATTGCTAACTATGATTAGCAATCAGGTTTACAGTGATTGTGAGGCTGGGCAGCTCTTTTTAAAAAAAAAAAAATCAACATTCCATTTTCATTGCATAGTGCATTTTTAAATATTTATTCAGAATATAACCCAGCAAAGTGCAAAAACATGTTCAGAATACTAATGCTCTGGGCTAAAAATGAGGGATAACTGATTCTCAACATACAGCAGTTAAAACCATTGTCTTGCAAACTTTTAATTAACTGGTCTCTTTCTTCAATTTGCCTTTCCCTCCTTCTGTTTTTCTCTCTTCTCTTTCTGCATTTATATACCATTTTTAAAAGCTATGCAGCCCTCTCAATGTGGTTTACATATGTTGAAAAAAATCATAAAACAAATTACAGCACAAATTCACAAAAGGCCAGCTGTTAAGATATGAGAAAAGTTCTAAATGGTAATTTTAAAAAGAGGCTCAGATTAATCAGTCAAAACAAACTATAAACAACAAAGTCTTTAGAGCCTGTTTAAAAGACATCAGTAAAGGGGCACTTCCTATAAAAGATAATTCTTCATTGGAAGGTTGTTATTTGTGTGCCTTCAAGTCATTTGAACTCATGGCAATTCTAAAGTGAACCTATTGTGCGGTTTTCTTGGCCAGATTTATTCGGGGGGGGGGGGTGACTTTGCCATCCTCTGAAGCTGAGAGTGTGTGATTTGCCCAAGGTCACCCAGTGGGTTTCAATGGCCAAGCAAGGATTTGCACCTTGGTCTCCAGAGTCATAGTCTAATGCTCAAACCTCTACACTACACTTGCTCTATATCAGGGGTAGGCAACCTTTCCCCTTTAAGGGCCGAGGGACTTCATCTCCCAGAATCCCAGGAGCTATTGGCCAACATGGGACTATTGGCCAACATGGCTGAGGCTTCTGGGAGCTGAAGTCCCTCAGCCCTTAAAGGGGAAAGGTTGCCTACCCCTGCTCTATATGGACTACCATAGTAAAGACCATCTTTGGTGCCCATCAGCTCAATGGTCATCCTTTGAACAATACCTCTTTGGCCCATATTGGAGCTCAGAGAGGTTTACACATATAGAGGCATCCCTTCAAAACAATGTGCTTCTATCTAAACCTAGCTGTCCATGTGTATGGCTACCTAGATAGCCAAATACATTACACTGAACAGGTTAGAATTCACAAAGACATATGTAGACGAGATCCCATTTTTAAGCCTGAAAAAGCAGATAAAAAGAAAATCAACTCATTTGAAATGTGGTGCTGGAGAAAAGTTCTGAGGATACTATGGACAGCCAAAAAGACCAAAAAAAAAAGGGTCCTTGAGCAGATACCTCCTGACAGGGTCTTTTAAAGTTTTATGCCATTTTCTTAATGCTTCCAAGGGTTTTTCTTCCTCCAATAAGTTTCAGCAAATATGTAATGAATACTGTTCCCCCTCCCCCTTATTAGGTATAATGCATAATACTCGCAGATTACTTTTAACAACTAATGGAGCAAATTGCATGTGATTGCATGTGATTTTTCAAGCATTGTCAGGTGACCCATGACACGGGAAAACAAGAGCAGGTTCTGCCTTTTTGTAGAGTACTTCAGGCTATATATAGGAAGCATTTTCTTCAACAAAGAGGTAAAAGAACTAGTCAACAACAATAACAGCAACAAAAAGTCCACTAGTCTTTTTAGATCAGTATTTTGTTATTGTTGAACATATAATTTTTCAGTTATGCAGTTATGCAGTATCCACTGTTCTGCTTAGGTCCTGTAATTTCAGGCCTCTGATTTGACATGTGGTCTTCCTCTCTTTCTACTACCTCTATCTTTCCTAGGATAATTTTCTTTTCTAATGAGTCTTACCTTCTCATGATATGACCAATGTACAACAGTCTCAATTAGATCATCTTAGCTTCCAGAGGGAGAAAATGCTCTTTGAAAGTAAAATTTGAAAATTACTAGAATTTGTTATTGGACCATTAAAGAAACTTTGTACTCATTACATTACTTTTGAATATGGTATTGCTAAACCTTCACTGTCCCCAAATAGGTAGTTGCATGTAACTGGATTACTGGTAACTCATTACTTCCAAGTTGTGGCCATAGGCTATGTTGCCAGGACTGATGGAAGTTACAGCCCAACATCTGGAGAGCCATAGATTCTATACCTATGCTTACTGCAAAAAAGTCTACTCTTGGAGGAATGAGAATAGGGACTTGATGTTTGACCCAGCTAGCCATTAGAAGCAACAAGAAAGGCAGCCCAAAATGCTTGATGTTGTAGTTGAGTTGTAACTCTGGGAGGAAGCAGATGGGTGACCATGGGCCGCCCCGGGAAGCTGCACTGTGGGGCCGAGGTATCCGCACACCTCGGCCCCGCGGCGCAGCTTCGCCACCCCTGGAAGGAGCACTAAAATAGCGCTCCTTCCACAAGTCGCTGAAGGCGCACCACAAAAGGCTAGCGGCGCACCTTCGGCGACTCTTCCGCCGCAGCGTGTGCGAACGCTGCAGCGGGAAGGCATCGTCAGAGCACCGGCCGTGCGGAGGGGCCAGCGCTCTGACAATGCCTTTGGGAAGGGGTTGGGGCGCCCACCGTGCTCCTCCCCTTCCTTGCCCCCAAAACGGCCCTTTTAGCCGTCTGCTTCCCCCTGTTTTAAAGTTGACTTCTTGCATGTTGAGTCCCTATATTGTCTCCCCCATGAGTCCCTATTTTGGGGTAAAAGTAGGGTGAAAATAAAGTTAATGAAAGCAGGGAGGGGGGGAGAGGTGGCAGCAGCAGATGATCCAAAAGATATACACAAATATTACACAGAAAGATGCACTGCCCTCAAAGAGTCAGCCAATGTTCATTTCCCCCCTTTCCTTTTTTCCTTTTTATTTTGTGCCAAAGAAATGTCTTGTGGTGCATCTTGACTACTCCACCATGGCATAGTGATTTAAGCATTGTACTGGCACTTCAGGAGTCCAGTGTTCAAATTCTTGCTCTGCCATGGAAACCCACTGGGTGATCTGTGGCAAGCCATATTTTTTCAGCCTAAGAGGAAGGCAATGACAAGCATCCTCTGAATGAATCTTGCCAAGAAAACCATATGACAGGATCACCATAGGTCAGACTCAAATAAGCAATATAACAACATGTATATATAATGATATTAATCCTTAAGGAGCCAAAATCATGTAACCCATAAAGAAGAGAGAAGTATGTTTCTCAAAGGTCAGGAAACCCTGGACTGATGAGAGTCCTCATAGTTCCACACATATTCTGCACAACATTCAAACATAACTCTTCTTTTGGTACAAAAAACAGGATTATTTACTGAAGAGGAAAATGATTTTTTTTCCCACAAAAAGCATGAATTTTGCACAGTGCATTTGTGCAACCACAGCATTTTCTGATCTGAAAATAATATAGGCAAATATTTTCTGAGCAGGAAATGCCATTTCTGCACAGAAAATTTTGTTTTTTGCACACAAACGCCCATATACAAATGTTCTACAGAATAGATCTGAAATAACAAATAGTCTAAAAAATGGTGTGGTTTTTAACAACTTTCTATGATACAGAGGAAAATTGCTAGAATTACTCATAAATTCCTTTGAGAATTAATTTAGTGAAGAAATTACATCCTTGCTGAAGAGTTAGAGGAAGAAATCACCCACACCCAAAGGAAACAGCTCAATGAATAAGCTCAATGGCCACAAAATACTGACTGACTAATAATAATAATAATAATAATAAATTTTATTTATATACCGCCCTGTGGCAGGCCAATCCGGGCAGTTTACAACACTAAAATACGTACAACTTAAAACAATATAATTCCCTCCCCCCCACTAAAAAGTTATTAAACCACATCTCATTTAAAACCAATTAACAATTTAGAGCAATGACAAATTAAAAACAATACAAATAATACAAACCGATAAAACCCCTGCAACTTCAGTTCTGAAAAGGGGGCTATGGAGATATTCCTGAGGAGGGGGGAGATTCCAAGATCCCGAGACCGGGTATTTTAGTCTGGAAAGGCTTGGGGGGGAGCAGACAGCTAAAAGGGCCGTTTTGGGGGCAAGGAAGGGAGGGGCAGCCGCATCGTCAGAGCACCGGCCCCTCCGCACGGCCAGCACTCCAACAATGCCTTCCCACTGCAGCGTTCGCACACGCTGCAGTGGAAGAGTCACCGAAGGTGCGCTGCCAGCTTTTTGTGGCACATCTTTGGCAACTTTAGCGCTCCTTCCAGGGGTGGCAAAGCTGCGCCACGGGGCCGAGCTGTCTGCTTCCCCGCTTAGTGAGGAAAGCCTTTTAAGTGAGGAAAGCCTTAGAGACAGGGAATCAAAATGGATAACTGAAATACTAAGCAGTGAACACTCTACCCCAGGGGTAGGCAACCTTTTTGAGCCGGGGGCCGGGTTGCTGTCCTTCAGACAATTGGGGGGCCGAAGCACCAAAAATAAATATAAAAATAAATTTAAAAATTTAAAAAAATTAAAAATATGCATGCACGCTCTCTCAGACCCAGAAAAGCCATGGCAAAACCCCTGTGGAGATTTTGCCAAGAAAACCCCAAGAACAAGTAATAACAACAATAATCAATATCATCATGGCAGGTGGTGGCAGCAGTGGGGAGCAGCGGCGGGGGCGGCAGGACTGGCCTGGAGCCAGTCCAAAGGCCTTGGAGAGCTGCATCCAGCCCCCGGGGCTTAGGTTGCCTACCCCTGCTCTACCCTGAAACACTTTGTTACAATGATATGAAATTTGTTCCCTGCCCCAGTATGTGATAGGTTTTAACTTGAAATGGCAGTTCATTAGAGATGGCAGTTGAGAAAGTTATATTTACATCAGAGCAGCCTAAATACCCTAAAGACACCAGGTCTCATCTGGACCAAAGCAGGCTCAGCCCTAGTTAGTACTTGGAAGGGGGACCACCAACAAATACTAGGTGGTGTAGGCTATATTTCAGAGGAAGGAACTAACAATACTAAGTGATGTAGGCTATATTTCAGAGGAAGGAACTGGCAAGATACATTTCTTGTCTAAGAAATCTATCTTGACATACATGGTGCACCAGAAGTAAGAGGAAAGTTCATGTACTTCAGAGGAAATATAATATAACAACTAAATGAATAGTGAAATGTGGTACAACTTGGGTTGACAACAAATGGTTTAGTGGCTCTTACATAAAAACTTTCATTATTCAGAATTCTTTCCTTATTTTTTTCAACAGATCTTCCTATCAGGATTATTCAACTAAATGTGAATTTCTTCTGAGATGCCTTTTATGTTACTCTAGGCAAATATATGCATACACAGACACATTTATATATGAAGACAAGGGAAGAGAGAGTTTCAGTTTCATTTCACTGTTACTTTTGTTAATATTTTTTTATTTAAAAAACCCTTTTACACTAATCTAACAAACAATAAATGACATCACATTTCAAATAAAACAAAATTAAGCTAAACTAAACCAAAATTAAATAACAAAGGCAGAAACAAAACAAAACAAAAAAAACAGACAAAAGCATAACAAATGAAAGCATTGTGGCATTTTGTTAGCGGACATCCTCCATTTTTATTATATATTTTAGCCATGTGGAGTTCTCTATGACCCCAGCCTGACCCTTGGGAGATGGCAGCCATAATCCCCTAGATGTGAGGTCAGGTAAGCAAGCTGAAGTTGCTTAAGACCACTAGAAATTTCCTGGACAGGCAGGTTTGGGGAGTTGCCCTTGGAAATATCCCATTATTTTGGAAAAGATACCTAATGGTGTTTGTTTGTTTTGGTCTCACACTTAATGGGACAGTGATCAGATTTGATTGCACCCCTTTCTCTAGCTTCCTTTCCTTGATAGTTTTGAAACCAAATGCATTGTTTAGACCATGCCCAGACTTAAGTAAACAATAGTAAACCCATCAAGCCTTTGTCTACCTATTGTTCGACTCATGGCCAGGAGACAGAAATTCCCTATAAGAACCCCTGGATTTTAGCAGACCTTGTGCTACCTTGGAGGTGCATGCTGAATCTCTGTCGGTCTGCTCTCTGAGATAGTTCCCATGACCCCCTCTCTTGCCGGTCATGCCCCTTTCATGGAACCCATCTGCATTCGCAAGAAGCCCAGAGGAGTCTCTCGGGTGTGAGTATATCTCCCTCTATCCTGGTTTCCCTCTTTGCCTCCCCTGCTCTCGCTCTTTCCCGCTGGCCTTCTAGTGTGTGTGTATGTGTGTGCCGCATTTAGATGTTTGCTTATTTTTGTCAAATAAATATTTTAGACTTTAATTGGAGTTTGGTCCGTTTCAGCGTCATTCCCTGCCATAACTCTTATGTCTCTGGTAGACAATTGGATAAGATCTCAGAAGCGAAGTTGGGTGCTTCCCTCTCACCTTTGAGCTAATTATAAATTCCCCAAAAATAAATTAGGTCTTGGTTTCCCAACAATTCCTTCTCTATATCATTTCACTGTAACTGTAGCAAATGCACATTCCATAAACAGCATCTAGGCCCATGGTGTCTCATTCCACAAAACCTCTAGTAAACCATCCATATAAAATATACATTGTTCTGATAAGCCAGCTAGGGTCCTATTCAGTTTATTGTTATAGCTACTTTTTTTCCTGAGCTATTTGAATTACATATGCAAACAATGACAGATAACAATCTAGACAAGATGTCCTTTGCAAAGATCTCCCTGTGTGATCTTTATATAATAATGTAGTGTATTCATTCAGGAAATCCTACTGCAAAAAAATGTTGCTGTAATAATACACCCCACAGACTCAAGTATCATATTTTACTGCTTTGAGAGGTGGCCTTTTGAGGGATTGATGCTAAAGCCACTGTTGTTATAAGAATGAAGCATTGTAAGTAGTAGCCAAGTTGCTTTATATAAGTCTCTAACATGAAAGGTGGCTTCATCTATACATGTTCATGATTGCAGCATCCAGTGATGATGACTTGGGCCATCGGAGATCAAAGAGTATAGACAAGAGTTTTCATATCACATCCATTGAAAGCAAAGCTTTTGCAATGGAGACAATCCATGCATTCAAATTCCTCTCACTAAATGTACAATCACCAAGCATAGAAAAACTGTAGCATATACTTTTGTATCCATTGTCTTCTTCAAGATGCTGAATGAGTTTCCATTCAATCCTACAATGCAATTGCATCTCTGATCATTTTCAACATCTCCTTACTCATTTTTAAGAGCCACAAAGGAAACTTATAGAAACTTAGCTTAATGTTTGCTTCACAGCTTTGTACAACAATGGAAATGTATAGTTTTCTAAGTATTATCTGAACACACTTTCTTTGATAGAGAATCCTAGGAAGCAAATATCAGAATTATATCCTGGTTTTCAAGATTATTATTTTTTTTAACTAGGTGGATGAAGGGGCTACAATCCTATGTATATTTATCTGAGAATGAGTTTCATTTAAACCAATGAAACTTACAAGGTACAATGGGCCCCTTGTATTCACTGGAGTTTGTTTCCAGGACACACTCACCCTCATGGATTCTGCAGAATGAAGACATGGCAGTTAAAGTGTTGCCAGATTGCATCATTTCTAGAATGTAAATACACCCTAGACCCACACAAGGAGTTCATGGCTGAAGCTGGGATTTCATTATCCTGAATCACACCATTAATCCATCTAGCTCAATATTTTTCACTCTGACTTGCAACAGGTCTCAAGGATTTGGGGCAGGATTATTTCTTAATCCTACCTGGGATTGGATTTGGGGTTTTCTATGTGAGAACCATGTGCTCTACCACAGAGCTACAGTCCTTCTCTCTTCAGGATTCAGCCATCAGCATTCCAAATGGCTGCACTACACTGTCTTTCTCATGTCTAAAAATGCATCGGCTAGTTTAAGTCTCTGTATCCTTTCCCTTGTGGAAAGAAAAACAACTTAAAGAAGACCATTTTGAGAGCAGGGGAAGCAGGGAGATCATTAAACATCTCCACCTTTTCTCTTCTCTTGCTTGTAAATGCAGCTTCCAGTTTCAGAATGCAAACTTCAGAGGAAACATGCAAAGAACTGAATATTATGTTTGTCTCTTAATCTTGTAAGCTTATCAAACTTTGTTCTCAAAACGTGATGAGAATGGAACGGAACGTATTTTATCACACAGTATGATCCTCATCAAGTTCCCATTCTGTGCTCTAACAGTCCCTAGCCCATCTCAGCAGGAGAACTGTAAAAATGCATCCTCAGCCAGTAAGAACGCTTTCAGACCATTCCAGATGATGTGTGTGCGATAACCCTACTGGTCTCAATCTGTCCTTGTGTTCTGATTGGTTAAGACAACCTCCTCCCCTCCCATCCTAGAACATCCACATACTCAACTCATCTCTTCCAGTGTTGATGCAAGGAAGGTGCCACAGGCAATTTTTTTTTTTTTTTGGTAGATTGAATTGCGTTGTGTTTACAAGAAAAAAACAATGAATGCTCGCTACCTAAACCTCTTGGTAGCATTATTTCCAATGCAGACATAGGTGTTTTCGCAACAGTGAGCATGCACCAATGAGGGATGGCTGAGGAACTGCTTTAGCGCTGGTACTGATACAACAGTAAATACTGTGCGATAATATGTGTTCTCATAACGTTACTATTGCGTTATCAATAGTCTAATGCGGTAACACCCGTTCCCATATTATTATGTTCCAGGGACTTGATGGGAACATTACAGGTACTAGTGTGATAAGCTTATTGATTATTTTGCATCAAACAAAATGCAGCTGCAACAGAACCGGAATCCACATACATCATGATGCTAAATGGTATCTTCAACAGCCTAGAGCAGTGTGGATGACATTTCTTTGTTAAAAGTCTAAACATTTGGTATTTGGATGTTTGATCATCATCATGTGGTGTTTCATTTAATAGCTGACACTTTGAAACCAATAGAACTGTAGCAGTGTGCTAAAGGATTTGGACAGCAATTAATGAAATATGCTCAATTCAATCTATAGATCAATCTCTATTTTAACAGAGTAGTAAGGATTCAGATAGGCTAATGGGAAATAAGGATAAATAGGGCAGAGATGAGACATCACTATAATTCACTGGTATTACATTTTCTAGTGCATTAGCCCTTAGTCTGGCTTGCTGTTTAAGAGCACAATCCTAATTTACCAAGATGGGCAAGGACCAGTCTAGCCTAGTGATAATGGAAATTATTTAGAATCATGCTCACCCTGGCCTAACTTGGTGCTGACACTGTGGCTATGTCCCTGTGCTAGAAGTAGCTTGGGTCTTGTATAATTTCATTCCTCTTTCTCTCCACTCTTTCTTGCCCCTCCCTTTTTGGGTTTTTTTTTTCTCTTGTCAGATCTTACCAGCAGAGCAGTTATATTGGCTGATTGCTTTGCTGCCACATTCCTGAGGCAGTCATCAAAAGAAGATTCTGTTAGCAGAAGGTTATTTCTGTAGGTAGGACATTTCTGCCACAGAAGAGACTTGGCTCTAATTCTAACTCCTTACAACTGCCATGTCTCTGAATTATGACTATACTGTAAGAGAAATTCTAACTTGTCTACATAACATCCCTATACCTCTGAAAATTACTTAAATTGTCCTCACAACTGCCTTAACTTTGTGGTGGCACTGTGACTATGGGCTTATCTACACCTGGGAAAAATGCTGAACTCACTCTGAAGCTTGTTCTGGCAGTCCTTGTCATATATGGGCACTTTCAGGGAGATATCACCATTTATGGCCTCTAACCCACCTTTAGGGAAAGGTAAAGGTATTCCCCATTGACAAGGTTGTCAAGTCATGTTATCCAAACTAAATAAAGTCAGGTGAAAATCCAGTGTTTCTCAGAAACCCTGGATTGACCTCAGGTTCTTTTGGTGTGTGGATAGCTGGGTTAGATCTGATTCAGCATGATCTGTTGTCCATATACCAAGAGCAATGCCATCCCCCTTCTCCACACTGAGCTAGAACTGAGTGCCCAGACATGTGATCAACAAAGAGTCTGTGTGCCCATTTCTGTCCTGCACAGGCTAGGGATGATGGTGGCCTGGGCCCTTTGTCCATCTTGGGAAAATCCAAGCCTTATTCTGAAGTGCAGACTGGAAGTTGTACTCCAAACTCCCTTCCTCCTCCTACAGAGAAGGAAATGTTTGCATTGATGAAAACAATCAGGGCTTAACAGTCTTGTTTACCTCCACAGAATGACGACCTGCCAAACTGTCTCAGACTGGTACAACCCCCATTGTGAAATAGTGTGTAGCTTGCACAGAACTTGAGCAAACCTATCTGGATTTGAAAGAGGGTAAATATCTATACTACTTGGCTTTGTCCTGTGTACACAACCCCATTGCTTGATACTAGTCAGACCACTTAAGAGCCATTTTTATGACCTGAAGTGCCAGTTCACTTTTGCCTTTTTTGCAAGCACATGTTTTTTGTTTTGTTTTGTTTTTTAGCAGCATTGAGGTCATGCTTTGGCTCCACCCAGAGGTATGCCCTTCACTTTTAAGAGACCAGCCCACAAGTTAGGAAAAGCTTTAAATACAGAGACACAGAGAGAATCCCTCTCTTTAACCTCAGCAGAGCATCCAGCTCAGTCCTCAAGGCAAAAGACTGAAGGCTATCTATGCAGGGTAAAAAAAATGATGTTTCTCCATTATTTGCCCTGATACTGAATGGCTTTTATTTCTGTGGGAGTCTCATCTTACTGCCTTTGTGCTCTTTATCTCATAGTGTAGAGGAGAAGGGAAGTGAAATGTGGCTCATACCCATTATATGATTGGCATTATCCAACAGATGCTCATGTAACTCACACAACCCGATATTATTCTCTGATTGTAACCAACCACCCTGCACTAGCTGGGAGAATAATCACATTTCGTGCAACAATCTGTTGCCATCTGAGTAGTATAGAAATTTAATGTCCCTGGAGTATCTTGAGTAAAGATAGCTGGGTCCTCCCCAGTGAAAGAATAATTACTGGATCTGAGCTGCACTCCACACTGCTGATTTGTAACAGGCCTAAGGCTAACTTTCATTTGCTGAAAGACATATGAAGCTTGAGCTGGACATTAATTATTTCTTTTTACTTTGGCTCATTGCATAGCTTTTCATTTACCATAACCTTCCCAATATAATCTCCTTGGCAACTAGAATGTGTGGTTTTTTAAACCATTACTTGGTTTATTTCTGTTCATTCCTTTCTCACTCTTCCTCAGTTCTCCCTTTGATCTAGAACTGAAATATGCAGAAACTACCCAGCTCTTCCCCGCAGGGATACTCCTGCCATTAAACAAGTTCCCACAGTATAATCCTGCCATTGCTCAGTCATGGAGACCTTCAGCAAGTTATTGTGTTCATTTTTTAAAATAATAATAATAATAATAATAATAATAATAATGTTCTGAGCTCTGGAACATGTATACCTGTTCCTGGACCAGAGCTTGGAAGTAACTTATTAAAGACAGTAAGTTACTTATGGTCAATTTTCCTCAATATTGAAAGTATAATAAAGTATGTTATGATTGTATCTTAATGAAGGATAACTCAGGGGCTTTGCAGACGGTGCTTTGCGCCATCTTCAAGCCAAGTAAGGGGAGGGGCAGCTGGACACTGGGCGCCCCATCCCCTTCCTGAGGATGTCATCAGAGCGCCAGCCCTTCCACACAACGAGCACTCCGATGACATCCTTCCGGCTCAGCGTCCAGACACGCTGAGCTGGAAGAGACGCCAAAGAGGCGTGCAACACCTCTTGCGGCACCCCTTTCGCAGCTTGCAGAAGGAGTGCTATTTTAGTGCTCCTTTCCAAGGTGGCAAAAGGGAGGATCAGGGCCGAGGCATGGGGCAGCCTCGGCCCAGATCCGCCACTTCCCAGAGTGGCCCATGGCCACCCATCTAAATCCCCCCTCAGTTTCCTTACAGCAGGGGTAGGCAACCTAAGGCCCGGGGAGGCTGGATGTGGCCCCGAGGCCTTTGGGCCGGCCCCAGGCCGGTCCTGCCGCCGCCACTTCCGCCGCCGCTGCCCTCCACTGCTGCCGCCACCCGCCATGATGATATTGATTATTGTTGTTATTACTTGTTCTTGGGGTTTTCTTGGCAAAATCTCCACAGGGGGTTTGCCATGGCTTTTCTGGGGCTGAGAGAGTGTGCATGCATATATTTTTAATTTTTTTAATTTTTTTTTAAAAAATTATTTATTTATTTATTTATTTATTTATTTTTGGTGCTTCGGCCCCCCAATTGTCTGAGGGACAGCAACCTGGACCCCAGCTCAAAAAGGTTGCCTATCCCTGCCTTACAGTGTGAGTGTGAGTGTTACTTATATAGTTTAAGGGTATGGCCTCACAGTAGAGGAAGAACACATGCTGGTGTGTACTGTTCCTTGCACTGAGATAGACAGATTTTTAAACAACTAGAAAGTAACTAATTTAAATAGTTCTGCTTCTGCACAGGAACAAGTAAATAATTTTCTTTAAAAACGAAGCTAAAATGGCAAATCATTACTTCCAAAGACCTTGGAATGATTGTTGTAATTCATTATTTAAAAAAAACACTTTGCAAACTCTGTGCTTGGCTTCTGCCAAAATTCAGCTTCCTCCAAGCATCCTCCAGCCAGCATCTTTACTGGAACTGAACAAGTTCTTTATTTCCAGTTTTGGTGCCTGTTGCACAGTGGCTACACCTACAGTTGCTATCTAATGTGCATTGGAGGAGGTTGGAAAGGGAGCAACTAGGAGAGAATTTCTGGCAGCAGCAATTTTGCTTCTCCTTAGTTCAACAGAGCCTACAGAAGGAGTGAGATACAGAGAAATCACTCATGTATGTGATATAATCCCCCACATAAAACCTGAGAAAAGTAGTGCATTGTGACTGAGGACTTTATCACTAGCCTGTTGTTGTTGTTTTTCTGGAACAAATGGGAACATACTGGTTTGAAAATGTTCAGTATCACATTTCTCTGCAATCACACAAGTGTGCTGTGAGTGTGCTGCTTTGGCAACCCATGGTCCCTTCCACACCAACTTCATAACCCCACCTAGCTACCTATGAATGCCCTACTCAGTGCATGTGTGCCTTTCAATTTTTTATGTTTATTTTTGCTGTAATTCCATAATTAAGGGGAAATTATAAAAATACCTTATTGTTTAGCTATAATTACACAATCACAGAAAAAATAAAAATAAAAAACTCAAAAAGCATGGAGTAAAAACAACTTTGCCTTGCTTGGGAATAGCAAGAAGGGGGAGAATCAGACCCCTTCATGCCATGTGACTGCTGTCATGTCATTACTGAAATGGAGGGGACCTATTGCGCTAGGAGGACTAATGGAATAGGAGCAATATTGGGATCTATTGACAGGTTTTACCCAATGAAAAAGTGCGCTCTACCAATTATTTAAAGACAAAGTAGTAAATGGAGAAACATGAAGTCTTGTCATAAGTTTCACCCAAATAAGCTTTTATCTTGTTGAAGTCCTGCTTTGCTAGCCTTGTGTGTTAAAGTCCTAGGTTCACTGACCTGCTGACTCAAGTGCTTACTTGCAGTGGTGTACTGGGTATATTTGTCGTCCAGTGAGGATCATTTTTAATACCCTTCCTCTCTCTTTAACAGCCTTTTGGGGGTCTGGTGGAGCTGCTTGGTGAGCAGCAAAGGGAGGTGACAAGCTTTCCTGCCCAGCCAACAGACCTGCCAGACCCAGAAAGCAGCCTCTTCCCACCAGTGCAATGGGTGACACCACCTTCTAATGTGTCACCTGGTGCATTCCACATTCCCACACATCCAAGTGACACCCCTGTTTATTTGGAAGCTGTACCATCTGAGCACAAATAATAACTCAACATGAATTTTTTTCATGAAGAAACTCTGGCTGGCTTGTTTTTGGCTTTTAGACAAGCAGTCTTGGAGGTCAAAAAACTTGCCAGATTTTTTTTTTAACCAGTTGGCAATCATAAAATATCAGGAGGATATTTTATATTCCAGAAGCCTCCTCTTCCATCCCCTCCATCCAAGTCACCTTTTGCCTACCGGTTAAAATCTTAAAATTGCATTGCTTCTTGCAGGAAACTAAGCTGGTGCCCTGCAGAGAAATTCATCAAGAGCTACGGAATTATTTTAGATGAAAATATAGGCTTTTATCAATAGTGCCGAAGTCATAAATATTTGTGTCATTAGTAAGAAACAGGACTGTACTTGTGTCATAGTGGGCTGCTGAATGCCAACTGGTAACCATGGAAACCAGTGGCAACATCAACCAGTCACCTTTGTGAGCAACATGATGCATTCTCAAAGGGGACCAAAAGCAGAATGGTGCATCCAGCAACCCTAACATGCTGTAAGTAAGGATGGACTCATCATTGGTGCACACCTTTGGGGTGGCAGTGGGGACCAAACCAGTAGTGATTCCTATACAACCATCCATTCATGAAAAAAGACAAAAAAGTCACAAATAGCATGTGAGAAAAATCACCACCATAGAAGTGATGATGGTTGGGCAAATACAACATGAGCCGGTTGGCTCAGCTGGTGCTGGTGCCCTGTAAATGAGATGTATCACTCCTTGTATGTATCACCCTTGAAAACTGGCACTGTGACAACTTAACACTGAATTTTTATTACTGGATACAAGGGAGGTGCCTAATTAAATGCAGAATGAAATATTCTCCTCTCCCTGTTTTTATGGTGGAGTTTTAACTCCCCGTTCTCCAAGGCTATATATTCCTCTAGTATTGGGGGAGGTATGTTGGGAAAGAGCAGGAGAAAGGTGCTATTGGCCTTACAGACAGTGCTTGTCAGCTACCAATAGGCATCCATTGGGCCACTAGAGCATAAATAGACTGCTGGCTTGATCTAGCAAGACTCTTATGTTGTTGTTGTTGTGTGCCTTCAAATTGTTACTGATTTATGGTGACAATAAAGTGAAGTTTGGTGTGGTTTTGGTTTTTTTGGCAAGATTTCTTCAAAGGTTTTTTTTTTTTCTAAGACTGAGAGAGAGTGGCCTCATCCAGTGGGTTTCCATGGCCAAGCAGGGATTTGAACTCTGATCCCCCAGAGTCCTAGTCCAGCACAAAGCACTACACCACACTTGCTCTCCCTTTATGTTTTTAGCTTCCCCTAAATGTGCTGTTGGAGATGGAAGGTGTGAGCTTGCATGTTTGACTTTTACCTTACAGAAGATTAATTTAATTTCTTGTGAGAGGAAAGTAGACCTGAGCAAAAAGTTAGTACCTGGATATTCTGCACCTTTGTGTCCAATGTTTATAATTTCCTTGTGTTGTGGACTATTATTACTAATAAGTTGCTGTTTTAGGTTATGGAATTGTCTATAAAAAGTATAAACCTGTCAGCAAAGTTGTAAATATCTACGTCACTGAGCTTCATTAACTTTCAGTCCACAATAAAGCTAAACATGAGTCAGTCCATGCAACATGGTTATGATACCAGCTAATGCTTATTGATTATCTATCTATTTATCTATCTATCATTTAGATGAATAGTAGTATTAAATAAGTGAACCTGTTGCATACACTGGACATCATTTATGCTGATTTTGGAGTGAGCTTTACTAATGTCCTGATGAAACTTCTGAAGTGACTCTCACTGATGAGTTCAGTGTATCTGAAAGCAGAGGTCTTTTTAGCCAGGCACTGATAAAACATTTTTTTCTAATTCAGTATGTTGGCATACTGTAGAGCCATAGAAGTATTCAGGGCAGTGCCACTGATCTGAAGATATGTGTTCTCTTCAAACCTTGAAATTACTGTGAGTAACAGTTTGATTGCTAGGATGTGATGCATCCCCATCTGGAATAATATTCCTTCTGATTTATATGACTTTGTACAGGATGTTGGTGTAAGAGTCTCAACATTCATGGCGCCTATGATTGTATTTTCAGAGAGATTATCAATGACTGTAATTTCCTGTAATGGACTGTAATTTCCGTAACAACTGTATAGTTTCCCATAAGTAACTCAGAAATATTAGTTACATATGGTCCAAGAATAACTGCATTTAGTTAGACACACACACACACCCATCATGACAGTACCAATGCCTGAGATTATGGAGTGCTTCAGACCTCCTGTTCAATGTATTGGAGACATATTGGATTGCAAAAGAAGGGTCCCTGTTGAGATGCAAATGGATTTTAAATTTCCTGGACTTTGCAAATGTCCCTATAGCCACAGGGCCAGAAAGAGGAGGAGCTTGCCTACAAAAGATATCCTCCCCACCATATAGCATTTAACTAAAGACTTGAAACAACATGTAGGCATATGGCTAACATCTCCACTTGTTGTTCTCCTGTTTGGTTTGTAACAATTTGTCTGATGAAGAAGCCCATGGAGCTTTGACAGCTTGCAACAAGTATATTGTACATTTTGGTTGGACAATAGAGGTATCACTGATGGATTTTTGTTTGAACATGCTTTATTTACTACACTAAAAAGTCTAGGTTTGCTAAAGCCATGTACAGGAAAACTATCAATATGACCTAATATAATGAGCTATAGAAACAATATAAGTCTTTTGTTGCAGTTTTATGTCTGCTACAGACTTACTAAGTAGCCTCAGGAAAGCCACCATCTTTCAACCTCAACTCCACTGCCATCTACCATAAGGGGATAAGAATACCGTTACATGCTCTTCATGTCTAGCTGATGGTAGTTTTTCAGGCAATACTATGGATTTAGTTTGGACAAGAGACTACTATTTAGTTTGGATGAAAGACTTTGTTATTGTTATTAACTGCCTCTGACTTGATTTCAACTCATGGTGACCCCATGAGTGAGACACCTCCCAGCTTTCCTCTCCTCAACTGCCCGGCTCAGGTCCTTCAGGCTCAGGGATGTCACCTCCTTGATTTAATCTACCATGTAATATGCAGCCTTCCTCTCTTTCAGCTACCCTCCACCTTTCCTAGCATTGGTGTATTTTCCTCAGTTTAATCATCTGACTTTCCAGGGAGAGCTCAGGCCTGATCTGCTCCACTACCCATTTGTTCAACTTTCTGGCTGTCCATGGTATTCTCAGCACTCTTCTCCAGCACCACATCTCAAATGAGTTGATTTTCTTTCTATCTGCTTTCTTCACTGTCCAGCTTTCACATCTGTATATGACTGGGAAAAGAATGATTTAGACTATCCTTACTTTAGTGCTAAGCTTTATAGCCTTGCACTTTAGGATTTTGTCTAGTTCTTTCATAGCTGCCCTTCCCAGTCTTAATCTTCTTCTGATTTCTTGACTGATCAATGTTTGATCCAAGGTACAGGAATTCATTAACTATTTTGATTTTCACACTGTCTAGGTTGAATTTATATAGATCTGTGGTCATTATTTTTGGGTATTTTATGTTCAACTGTAAGTTTGCCTTTGCACTTTCTTCTTTGACCTTCCTTAGTAATTGTCTGTGATATTTTCCACTTGTAGTGTAGTGTTGTCTGCGTACCTTAGATTGTTGATATTCCTTCCTCCTGTTGTCATTCCTCCTTCTTCTGAATCTAAACCTGCTCTTCATATTATGTTTTCTGCATACAAGTTAAACAAATAGGGTGATAAAATGCAGCCTTGCCTGACCCCTTTCGTCATTGGCAACTGATACTTAGGGTGTCTTTATTTTGTTTTCTTAATTTAAACCAGATGGTTTGTAGGAATTGCAGTTCAAAAATATTTAGAGGGCCACAGCTGCTCACCTCTGATTTACACATACATGTGGAGGCAAAAAGGCAGCCCAAGTGCTGGTAGCAGATCCTCAGTTTTGTCTCATATTGTTATTCAAAATCCTAATGATGTACTGGCTATTCAGAAAATATTCATATCCAGAAAAAATGCATGGGAATCATGCAATCTCCTGGTGTTGTTGGACTACAATTCCCATCAACCCTATGGTGAGGGAAACTGGGAACAGCAGTCCATAAATATCTGTTGGCCACATGATTCCCATCCCTGCCATAACAGAGCACCAACAGTGGACTCCTATGAATAAGAAGGAAGGAAGGCTGATGGGAGCTATAGCCAAAAACATTGGAAGGGCCAAATCTTCCCCCAAACCTGCTATAAATGCTAATATTATTATATCTGGATCTTCCGAATAAGGCAAATCTATTTGCACCATTCTAATTATAAGGTGTTTTTTTAAAAAAAAATAATCTTTTATATCAGATGAATTCATTATGGTGATGGAAAATGAAAGGATATAGAAACCAAAAACTGAAATCCATACATCTCTTCCTAACAGCTGTGTATATTAGTCATACAATTTATTCATGCATGGATAGCTCCTCAAGAAAAATAAAACATTGTTTAGTTTAAAAATAATATTGCAATGGTAACAGACATAGAAACTGTTAATTTAAAATGAGCACTTTTCAAAAAATGTAAAGCATGCAACGGAATTGACATTGTTAAATCATGTATGGATTTGGATTTGCCATTCCCTGTGTTCTGTGCACCACTAAAAGAGCATAAATTAATGTTACTTAGCACTGAATAACATTTTCTGGTCAATTCAACAACTATTTTCACTGCTAAAACAAGCTCAACATATATGGAGGAGGACAACCTATTTAAAAAACAGATGCAGGTTTGGATGGACATCAGGGACAACAACATCTCTCTACGCAAGGATGCATCAACAGCTAATTGGCATAGCAAAGTCTGAACACTTCTGGAAAATCATAAATCCAATTAAGTGCACAATGCTTATGAAATAAAGGGGAACTTTGGGTGTGTGGCTCATGATTCCAAGGCTCTATCATAGGATAGTGAACAAAATTATTTATGAAAATGATTATGCAAAGTTATTTATATTTTACTCAAGTGTATCCCAAAAGTTTAACATGTGAAATGTGGAAAATATGTACGGAAGCATTTATGTCATATATCAATCAGTCACTGACTGTATACGCCAATGTCAGAAAAATAATAGCCCTCCAGAAATTATTGAACTGAAGCTCCCTTCCACCTTCAACATTGGGTGTGCTGCTTATGACTGATGGGAGCTGTAGTTCAACATCCAGACTTGAAATCCAACTTTGCTACATGCAGTGGCAAACCTAGATTTCTTGCTATATAATGTGCAAACCCTGGTTCTCCCCTTATCAGTAGTTTGCTTCCCCACAAGCTCAGCAAGTGGGAAGGACAAATGCTCTTAGCTATCTCTACACTAATGCACAGAGCATGGGAGGTAAACAAGATGAACTTGAACTCCTAGCGCAACAAAGCAAATATGATATAATAGACATCACTGAAACCTGGTGATATGAGTCTCATGATTGGAATGTAGAAATAGAGGGGTATAACCTTTTTAAGAGAAATAGGTCAAAAAGGAGAGGAGGAGGAATAGCATTATATGTCAGGGATGTTTACACCTGTCAAGAGATCCAGGACTTAAATCCTGGAAATCAGGTGGAGAGCATCTGGCTAAAAATTAAAGGGGAGAGAAACAACAGGGATGTTATTGTGGGAGTCTACTACAGACCCCCAAGTCAGACTGAGGAATTGGATGATGCCTTTCTAGAACAGATGATCACATACTCAGAAAGGAGAGATGTAGTAGTGATGGATGACTTCAACTATCCTGATATTTGCTGGAAGTCAAGCTCAGCCAATACTTCAAGGTCTAGCAAATTCCTCACTTGCCTCGAAGGCAATTTCTTTGTCCAAAAGGTGGAAGAGGCAACAAGGGGATCAGCTATTTTAGATCTGATCCTAACCAACAGGGATGACCTGGTCAATGGGGTGCAAGTGGTGGGAACCTTAGGTGGGAGTGATCATGTTCTCCTGGAGTTTTTTATACAGTGGAAAGGAGACGCTAGGTATAGTCAAACACTCATTCTAGACTTTAGGAGAGCTGATTTCAACAAACTTAGGAAAACACTGGGAGTGATCCAGTGGTCGGGAATACTAAAGGAGAAGGGAGTTCAGGATGGATGAGAGTTTCTCAAAAGGGAGATACTGAAGGCACAATCTGAAATTGTTCCAATGAGAAGGAAAAATGGAAGATGTCTCAAGAAACCGGGTTGGATGACAAAAGAACTTTCAACTGAACTAAGTTTTAAATGGGAGATGTATAAGAAATGGAAAAGGGGCAAAATCACTAAAGAGGAATTCATACAAATAGCTAGCACATGTAGGGCTAAAGTCAGGAAAGCCAAAGCACAAAATGAGCTCAGTCTTGCTAGAGTGGTTAAGCACAATAAAAAGAGCTTCTTTGGGTATGTCCATAGCAAAAGAAAGAAGAAGGAAATGGTAGGGTCACTGCGCAGAGAAGATGGAGAGATTCTAACAGGGGACAGGGAAAAGGCAGAACTACTCAACACCTTCTTTGCATCAGTCTTCTCACAAAAGGAAAAGGGTGTTCAACCTGAGGAAAATGGAGCAGAGGACAGAATAGTGGAAATGCAGCACAAAATAAGTAAAGAGGAAGTACAGGAATACCTGGTTAACCTAAATGAATTTAAGTCTCCAGGACCAGATGAACTACATCCAAGGATATTAAAAGAACTGGCAAATGTAATTTCAGAACCACTGGCAATAATCTTTGAGAATTCCTGGAAAACAGGAGAGGTCCCAGCGGACTGGAGGAGGGCAAATGTTGTCCCCATCTTCAAAAAGGAGGAAAAAGAGAATCCCAACTACTATCACCCAGTTAGTCTGACATCAATACCGGGAAAGATTCTAGAACAGTTCATTAAACAGAGAGTCTGTGAACATTTAGAAGGGAATGCCATACTCACTAAAAGTCAACATGGGTTTCTCAAAAATAAGTCATGCCAGACTAATCTGATCTCTTTTTTTGATAAAATTACCAACTTGCTAGATGAAGGGAATGTGGTAGACATAGCATATCTTGATTTCAGTAAGGCTTTTGACAAGGTCCCCCACAATATTCTTGCAAACAAGACAGTAAAATGTGGGCTAGACAATACAACTGTTAGGTGGATTAGTAACTGGTTGAGTGACCAAACCCAAAGGGTGCTCAGCAATGGCTCCTCTTCATCCTGGAGAGAAGTGACCAGTGGGGTGCCACAGGGTTCTGTCCTGGGCCCAGTGCTATTCAACATCTTTATCAATGATTTGGATGAAGGAATAGGGGGGCATGCTTCTCAAATTTGCAGATGACACCAAATTAGGAGGAATAGCTAATACCCCAGAGGACAGAATGAAAATTCAAAATGATCTTAATAGATTAGAAAGTTGGGCCAAAGCTAACAAAATGAATTTCAACACAGAGAAATGTAAGGTACTGCACTTAGGACAAAAAAATTGAAATGCATAGATAAAAATTGAAATGCATAGATAAAAATTGAAATGCATAGATACTAGTGTAGTATCTAGATATCTAGATACTACACTAGATACTAGTGTAGTATCTAGATCAAGGGAAGTAATAGTGCCACTCTATTCTGCTTTGGTCAGGCCCCACCTGGAATACTGTGTCCAGTTCTGGGCACCACAATTCAAAAAGGATGTTCAAAAACTGGAGCGTGTCCAGAAGAGGGTGACTAAAATGGTGAAGGGTCTGGAAACCATGCCCTACGAGGAACGACTTAGGTAACTGGGTATGTTTAGCCTAGAGAAGAGACAGTTAAGAGAGGATATGAGAGCCCTGTTTAAATATTTGAAGGGATGTCATATTGAGGAGGGTGCTAGCTTGTTTTCTGTTGCCCCAGAGAACAGGACCTGAAACAATGGATGCAAGCTACAGGAAAAGAGATTCCACCTCAATATTAGGAGGAACTTCCTGACAGTAAGAGCTGTTCGACAGTGGAACACACTCCCTTGGAGTGTGGTGGAGTCTCCTTCCTTGGAGGTCTTTAAACAGAGGCTGGATGGCCATCTGTTGGGGATGCTTTGATTTTGAGTTCCTGCATGGCAGGGGGTTGGACTGGATGGCCCTTGTCTTCTCTTCCAACTCTATGATTCTAGGAAGGGGAGGGGCCTCCCTCTGCCAGTGGGCTGACATGGCTCTAATCAGCACTGCTGAAAATCTCAGAAAAAATCCCAGAATTCTATAGCAAGGAGCCATTACAGTTAAAGCAATGTCAAACTGCATTATTTTTGGAGTGGTTGCTCATATAGCCACAGGACTGGGTGGGAGCTTCTCCCTGGCCCAATAGGGATTGAGACATGGACCAGGCAGATATCAGAGACACAGTTCCAACTCTGGCCCACCCAGCAAGCATTTGGCTAGGGCTCCCATATAGGAGAGACAACATTCCTTAAAGATTCAAGTCAAACAAACAACAGGAATAATAGTGTCAGAAGTCCACTAGAGTGGGCCCTTGATATCTGCTGCGATTTGGTTCCAGCACCCTACTGTAGATACCAAAAGCCATGGATGCTCAAATCCCATTAAATACAATGGCATATTAAAATGGTGTCCCTTATATAAAATGGCAAAGTCAAGGTTTGCTTTTTGGAATGTATATATTTTAAAAATATTTTCAAGCCATGGATGCTTGAATCCATGGATAAAAAAAACTGTAGATATGAAAGACTGACTGTATTACTGTAAAAGCATTTAAGTAATACTTAAGTCAGACTTAAGCAGTACTGTACTGCTTAAGCAGTACTGGAGTAAAGACTCCAATGAATATTAAACTGTCATTCAAAAGAGGTATTAAGAGAACAGTCACATCAGTTTTCATTGTGCATAAAGTGTCAGGCACTGCATAAGATTTAAAGGTAAAACAGATCTTACCCACACTTTAACACTAAAGATACATCGACATATATTAATTGCAAAACACTTGGGAAGTGAGATAAGCACACTCTCTAAGGAGATGTTTCTAGGAGTCAAACAGAAGAGGAAGAGATGGAGTACTGGTAGGGGAGAGGTTTGTTGCTTCATCTGAGCTAAGCCCAGAGAAATTTAATATACCTTTAAATTTCCTGTTCCTTGATGAATGGGACAGCTGCTTCTCTCTGTTATTCAGCTAGTCCAGACAATGCCTGCTCTTATTCCACTTGTGTGTGTAGCAGGCAGGGGAGAAGAGGGAAAGGAATGGAAGAACCGACAGGTACTTTGTCTCACACTGTATCAAATGAAGTAAAATCCAAGATACTTGTACCCTCCTCTCCAGCTGAAGTTCAGAGTACATTAAACCAGTCAAGATATTTCAGCATTTGAGGCAGAAAATTCTAAAAGTAGGTTTCTTCCTCCCTGGGAGTAAAAATAAAACAAAAATGGATCTCTAAACAGATTATATACCACAGGTCCATAAGCAACATATAAATAGTTTTTTGTGGGTTTTTCGGGCTGTGTGGCCATGTTATAGAAGAGTTTCTTTCTGACGTTTCACCAGCATCTGTGGTTGGCATCTTTCTTTTTTTTTTTCTCTCTCTGAAGATGCCAACCACAGATGCTGGCGAAACGTCAGAAAGAAACTCTTCTAGAACATGGCCACACAGCCCGAAAAACCCACAAAAAACTATGGATGCCGGCCATGAAAGCCTACGACTTCACAACATATAAATGTTTTTATGATTTCCATTTGTTTAATTAATCAATAACTAACCATTTGCTGCCATTTCATGACATCAGACATCTGTGAGCCAGCCTAGGTATCAGACATCCACAGTTGCAGGTTGTCACCCTTATGAAATCTTATTTTTGGCTGCTGCATCATACTGTTGATTTATGATCCTAGATTCACTTATTAATTTTGGCTCAATTAACATTTCCCAAATTATAATACATCTATTTCTTATTCCAAACTGCTCGAGAAAATGGGCTCTTCTGAACAAAATTCTGATAAACTTACAGTCAAACATCTTTTTGTTCATTAATTATATGCAGGTTATTTCAAAACATACGTACTGATATATTTACAAATATAGAAAAGAAAGCTTGCTATCATATAGATGAAGAATTGAGAAATAACATGAAGTGAGACTTTTAAAGGGATAAAGTCCTTTTTACTGAGTTTTGGCCTGAGACATGTTTGCTAAAAAAAAATTGAAGTTGTACTCTATACTGTCTAGGCATTTGTTCAGATCTCATTCAAGATCTGCAAATCAGTTACAGCGCATCGTACTGCAGATTACAATCATTTCTACAGTAGCCAGCATGGTGTAGTGCAGGGGTAGACAACCTTTCCCCTTTAAGGGCCGAGGGACCTCAGCTCCCAGAAGCCTCAGCCATGTTGGTCAATAGTCCCATGTTGGCCAATAGCTCCTGGGATTCTGGGAGCTGAAGTCCCTCGGCCCTTAAAGGGGAAAGGTTGCCTACCCCTGGTGTAGTGGTTTGAGTGTTGCACTATGTCTCTGGAGAACAGAGTTTGACTCCCCACTCAGCCATCAAGCTCACTGGGTGATCCTGGGCAAATTACACTTTCTCAGCCTCAGAGGATGACAATGACAAACCCCCTCTGAAGAAACCTGCCAAGGAAACCCCATGAGACTCCATGCCTTAAGGTCTCCATAAGTCTCCATAAGTCAGAAATGACTTGAAGGTACTCAACAACAATTACAACTACAGTAGATACCACTCCTGTCAACACCATGTTACCCTTTCTTTTTGCAGTATTCAAAAATAGTCCATATAAGCAGAAATAAAAGATGGGGGAGAAAAGGCCATAGAAAAAACAGTTGTATACACTACAGGGCCTTTACAGATTGCCAGAAATAGTGCAGCTTGAGGCCACTTTAACTGTCCTGGCTCAGTGCTAAGGAATCATGGGAACTGTAGTTTATTGTGGCACCAGAGCTCTCTGACAGAGAAGGCTCAATGTCCCAGAAAAAAATACAATTCCCATGATTCCCTAGCACTGAGCCAGGACAGTTAAAGTGGCCTCAAGCTGCATTCTTTCTGGCAGTTTGTAAAGGCCCTAAAGTTAGCATGGTTGGGTTCCATGTGAAGTCTAACTTTAAAAAAAAAATTAAAGATCATTGATTTAGGTCAAGGGTGTGAATTTTTGTTCTTGGGATGTTTTACACAGCAATTCCCACAATTCTTTACCATGACTATGCTGGAAAGAGATGACGGAAATGGGTAGATAAAAACATCTGGAGAACCAAAATTTCCACTCCAATCTACCAGCATATCCATCCCTTTTGCTATAGTACAGTTTTGGAACTGGGGAAGGACCCTGACACAACCTGATTTTCAGCTATGTCTAATTTTCCAAACCATTATAGTTCACTTCACTCATGTATCACCTAGCTTTGGTGGCAGATCCTGTTTGTGAAATTAAGCTGTTATATCTAAAGACTCATTCACTTTTTAATGTTTTGTTTTTCCAAAATGTGTCCCTTCTACTGGAACATATGGTTAGCTTTTCCCTACCCTTAATGGGCTGTTTGTTGTGCTCTCTCTGAAAAGCTTCTTTTTGTTTCTGTTCAAGCTATGTCATGCTCTGAGAGTTTTGTGTGCTGTGCCTGCTGTATTTTTTATCCAACAACAGTAGGAGTTTAAAAATAAAGCTTGGTTTCCAACAAAAATTGTGTTTAACTCTCTTGCACCTTGGTTTAACTATACATTTACCACTCTGTATGTATGTGGTTTTTTTTTTTTTTTTTTTTGATTACCTGCAGTCAAATTCACAATTCATATGTTATCTTTTTCAGTCATAACAAAGTACAGGTACTTGACTCAAATTATTTTCTATGATTTTTCTCATTAATAATTAGAACATTTAGTATTTATTAAGAACCTGTTTTGCAATATTCAGAAGGTTTCAGATAATTCTCTCAGATTGTGGAAACATTTCTTTTACTACAACTTCAAAGGTACTCAGTTTGCATATCATTGATACACTGGCTGGGGAAAATCTGGATGATATAGTCTTAAAAGTAACTTTTCCAACTTTTTCACTCTCTTGGTATTTCTTTAAGGCAGACTTGGCAGTAGGAAGGGGCCAAAATTAAAATAGGCTAAACTTCTTTGGGCCACAGATAGGTTTTAATTAAATATTAATTAATTAATTATACTAATAATTATTAATAATAATTAATATTATTAATATTAATTCCATCCTCCTCCTCCTCCTTTGCCTGGCCCTTTCCTCAAGAGAAAGCTGTGCAGCAGATGAGCCTTGCTCCTCGGTAGAAACCCAGGCAGTGGAAGAGCCCTGAGGGGTGAGTGTTTGCCCAAACCCTTCCTCCACCACCACCTGGCCTTCTCCTCAGGAGAAAGCTGAGCAGTGGAGGAATGTTGCAACTGTTCACCCATCCTCATCCTACCCATCCTCATCCTCCACTCTGCCTTTTCCTCAGGAGAAAGCCAAGTGGTGGAGGAGCCTTGTAGGGCAAGTATTTGCCCATCCTCCTCCTCCTCCGCTGCCCATCCTCCTCCTCAGCAGAAAACCAGATGGTGGAGGAGCCTTGCTCAGCACGTATTTGCCCATCCTCCTCCGCTGCTGCCTAGCCTTCTCCTCAGAAGAAAATCGAGCAGCAGAGGAGCCTTGGAAAGCAAATGTTTGTCCTTCCTCCTCCACCACCACTTGGCTCTCTCCTCAGGAGAAGGCCATGCAGCAGAGGACTCTCCCAGGGTGAGCATTTGCCCTTCCTCCTCTGCATAACCCTCTCCTCAGGAGAAGGCTGAGCAACACAGGAGCCTTGAAGTTGTTCCACATCCACGCAGGTTGCCTGAAATCCTTTGGCGGGCCGCATGTGGGCCCCGGGCCATATGTTGTGCAGGCCTGCTGTAAGATGATCTCTCAATCCATCTCTCTTCTCTATACCCATATGGCGTTCAGCTGCTTCTCTCTCTCTCTCTCTCTCTCTCTCTTTTTTTTTTTTTTTTTTTTTGAAAACAAAAATCAACTTGTGTCAATGAGGTATTGCCTAATAGTTGTGTATGTGGTATTTTGGGGGGAAGTCACTACTTATGAAGAAATCTCGATCTCTTCCTTCATTATGTGCTGAAACCTCCCTCAAAATATGCCTCCCTGCTTCCGTCCCCAAATATGACCTCTATTTCATTTGTCCGACCCTAATGTTGTGTTGGGGATCAATGACTGAAATCCTGCTGTAGACATATGTGTATGTAACCTGGATATGTCCTTTATCAGATGTCATGAAAGAAGTATTTAATACAGTATTTAATACCATCTTATACAACATCTCTATACACAACCCCATCTTCCAAGCACTGGAATGTCCTTCCATGCCAATCTAGTGGCCCGGACAGTGAGAGATGTTTAGGCAGCAACCAAAAGCAGTTCTGTAGCTGGGAGAAAAGAAATAGTGTTGTCCTCCCAGACCTCAATGGAGATCTAGAAGAGTAATATCAGCTTTCTTCTCACATCTGCAGAACTGTTCTCACATGTTGCCTGGGCACTTAACCACTCTCCATACACACCAAGTCAGTAAATGGTTGTGGTATCATACGTTACTGAGAATGAGGAAAACATGTCACCAGCAACTCATAGAGGGCCTGCTTGAAATGGGAATAGGCATCTATTTAGTCAGAGGCAAGAGGTTATTTTGGAATCAAGAGCACACCTGTGGGAAAGGTTTACCGGGGAGGTTGTTTGTTTGTTTTGTTTTTTGCTGATATATAGTGTTTTGAAGGGATGCAGTGGCTCAACTGGTTAAGATGCTGACTCTGTTGATTGCAAGATTGGCAGGCTGGAAGTTCGAGGTCCAGGTGCTGCATGATGGGGTGAGCGCCTGTCACTAGTCCCACTTCTGCCAACCTAGCAGTTCGAAAGCATGCAAATGCAAGTAGATAAATAATACCACTTCAGTGGGAAGGTAAACAGCATTCTGTGCAATCATGCTGGCCACATAGTCTCTGACAACACTGGCTCTTCGGCTTAGTAACGGAGATGAACACCACCCCCTATGGTTGGACACGACTTGACAACCTTGTCAATGGGAAATACCTTTACTTTTACCTAGTGGTTTGAACATTAGACTATAATTCCGGAGACCAAGGTTCAATTCCCCATTCAGCCATGAAAGCCACCTGGGTGACCTTGGGTGAATCAAACTGTTTCAGTCCCAGAAAAACCCATGATAGGTTTGCCTTAGGGTCACCATCAGGGACATCACTGGGGGGGTGTAGGGGGGTGAGCTGCACCAGGTGACACTCTGGGGGGGTCAGACCACTGCTCCCCAAATATCTGCCTTAATATCAATGGGTGAGGGTGGCATCATCAGTTACCACACTGGGTGACGCAAACCCTGACATCACTGGTCACCATAAATTGGATACGGCTTGAAGGCACACAACAACAGTAACAGTAGGAAGGGATATATGGCAAGGATACAGAAAAGGCAATGGGACAGTCTCATGTTCTCTATTCAGCTGCTGGATGCCCCAGTAGAGTAGGAGAGAGATCCCCTGACTGACCCACAAGTAGACTGCACTACTGTGATCCAAGGTCTGTGTTGAATCCCATTGGGCATAGCCCAAGGAGTCTTATTTATACATACAAAACCTCTGGTCTGATTTTACAGTTCTATCCTGATCAGTGCACTTAGGTGTCTAGGCCCTATGACAGGTCACCCATCACACTTGTCTTTGAAAGTCATGTTTCCAGCTCTTATCAATTGTCCTTGGACATCACTCCTAGTGCAGGTGTTTATACTAACTAAAGCCTGAGAAGACAAGGATTGCTCCCTAATTTCTGAGATTTGTAACATCATGGTAACTAACAATGTTTGTCAAATATGTATGAAGTTTAACCCTGTAGCTTCTTGGACATGGCTAGAAATGGAGCAGACCAGATAACTTCTTGCTTGTTCAATAGCTTTCTGGCTTCTTTCCCATACCTTTACCTTTCCCATACAGTATGAGAAAGTCTTACCTTTTTGAGAGAGATGGATTTCATGGTTTATTAGGTCGCTTCAGTGTAGGAAGCTAAGCAAAGTGTGTTGGAATATGGATGGGTTATACAGTCAAAGGTGAAATGTAGAGATGTGTGTGTGGAATTTTCCTCATGAGAACAACATCTAGAGAAACAAAGAGAACTCAGCCCAGATGGCCAAGAAGTCATAACATGGACAGATTTAGCTGGGAAAGATACCAAACAACTTTAGATCATGAGAAAAGCAGTCACATGGGGGATGATAGACAGCAAGGGGATGGGTTAATACACATCATACAAGCATTACCCAATCAGCATAAAGTTAACACCCAGAAGGTGGAATAGGGGAAGGGCCTAGAAATTCCTTTTGTCTAGAATGTTTATATTAAAAACACTGTGTGTGTGTGCATGTCCGGCAGCGGGTTGAATATAAACAAGCTTAAACAAAGGATTCCCTTGGCCCTTCCCATACTCCAACAAGTTGGGATCCTATGCTTTTGGATCTGTTAAAGATGTAATCTCTCATGGCTGAACTGGATAAGTTCATCACAATGGATTTACTTATCTTAGGGCCTAAGCAGACTGCCAGAAATAGTGCACATTAAATTGAGGCACTGCCCTGGCTCAGTGCTAAGGAATCATGGGAACTGTAATTTATTGTGGCACCAGAGCTCTCTGACAGAGAAGGCTCAATGTCCCAGAAAAAAAAATACAGTTCCCATGATTCCCTAGCACTGAGCCAGGGCAGTGCCTCAATTTAATGTGCACTATTTCTGGCAGTCTGCTTAGGCCTTTACTTTCTTTTTTATGCATTAATAAAACTATACTTTTGGACTTTACAATGTGTCTTCTTGACTGAGGAAGACAGGATCCTGAAGAAGAGAAGCTGAGCTAGTTGATGGTAAGAGATACAAAGTGGCTGTGGATCACAGCAGCCAGCTTGTCCTGCAGATTCTGCTGGGTGTCAAAGAGCATCATTGCAACACCCATCATCCACACACTGACAACGTAGTGGTGTATACTTAAGCTGAGAAAATCTGGTTGATGGTCCAAACATAGAATTATTTGTTTACAGGTCGGTGAAATAGCTTGCAAAATAACTGCTTTGCTCACAGTTGCTTAATTGCATTTAAACTGAAAATATATATGCAATGTGAGGTTTTTGCGTGTGTTTTTTCTCCATTTGAAGTCACTGGAGTCCTGGGCTGGTTTATAATGGTGTTACACAAGTATCTTGATGACAATACAGTGATCAATAGGAGCCAGCATGGATTTATCAAGGACAAATCCTGAAAAACAAATCTTATAGCTTTTTTCAATCAAGTTAATCGTTTAGTATGGTAGATGGTGGAAATGCTTTGGCTGTCATTTATCTTAATTTCAGCAAAGCATTTGATAAAGTCTTTGTGGGGTGCATTTGAGTTTCCCAGGGTGATAACCCTTTTAATGGGAAACAAAAATATGCAATCATGAAAATTAAACTTGTTAGAGTTCAGCTTTCATCAACAGAAACAGTAGAAGTGTGGATCAGACTATTTATTCTAAATCTGCCTTCCTAAAGAATAAAGACTATGGGCCTAAGCAGACTGCCAGAAATAGTGCACATTAAATTGAGGCACTGCCCTGGCTCAGTGCTAGGGAATCATGGGAACTGTAATTTATTGTGGCACCAGAGCTCTCTGACAGAGAAGGCTCAATGTCCCAGAAAAAAATACAATTCTCATGATTCCCTAGCACTGAGCCAGGGCAGTGCCTCAATTTAATGTGCACTATTTCTGGCAGTCTGCTTAGGCCTTTAATCTTTACTAAGGGGGGTTGCAGACTGCCAGAAATAGTGCAAATTGAGTCCACTTTTAGGGTTAGGGTTAGTGCCAGGAAGTCATGGGAATTGTTTGTTTTTTGTGAGACATTGAGCCTTCTCTATCAGAGGTCTCTGGTGCCACAATAAAATACAGTTCCCATGATTCCCTAACCCTAACCCTAACCCTAAAAGTGGACTCAATTTGCACTATTTCTGGAAGTCTGCAACCCCCCTAAGTCTCCCATAATATTTTGTTTAGCAAATTGATTAAATATATAATAGGTGGGAACACTGTCATATGGATCCATAATTGATTGGAAAACTGTGCTCAAGAGTTGCCATCAATGGCTGCACTTTAAAATGGAAGGAGGTCTCAAGTGGAGTGCCACAGGGTTCAATCCTTTTTATCAGTGACTTAAGGGGTTGCAGACTGCCAGAAATAGTGCAAATTGAGTCCACTTTTAGGGTTAGGGTTAGGGTTAGGGAATCATGGGAACTGTATTTTATTGTGGCACCAGAGCTCTCTGACAGAGAAGGCTCAATGTCTCAGAAAAAAAACAATTCCCATGATTCCCTAGCACTAACTCTAACCCTAAAAGTGGACTCAATTTGCACTATTTCTGGCAGTCTGCAACCCCCCAAGATGATGGGATGGAGGGAATTTTTTATAAGTTTGCAGATGACACAAAAATGGTGGGGGTGCTAACATATTGGAAGATAGGAGCAAAATTTAAAAGGACCTACATAAACTTGAAAATAGGACAGAAATGAATAAAATGAAATTCAACAGAGACAAATGGACAATTCTGCATGTAGGCCACAAAAACCAAATGTACAGGTATAGGACGAAGATTACATGGCTCAACAGTACTAAATTAAAAAATGGATCTTGGGATTATTGTTGATCATAAATTGAACATGACCCAGCAGTGTGATTCTGCAGCAAAGGAAATGAATGCTATTTTAGCCTGCATTAATATTTTAGCCTGCATAGCTTCCAGGTCAAGGGAAATAATAGTCCCACTATACTCTGCACTGGTCAGGCCTCATCTGGAATATGGTGTTCACTTCTGGGCACCTCATTTTAGGATATAGCCAAGTTGGAGCAGGTTCAGAGAAAAGTAACAAGGATAATAAGAGGTACGGAGAATAAAGCGTATAAGGAGAGGTAGAATGAGTTTGGTATTTTGCATTGGCACAAAGGACACAAGATGCCTCTTTTGGGTTTAAGACAGGCCACAACTTTTATTTAGCTGTACAGGGTCTATTGATAAACAATAAACAATAACAAATTTGTCATGTGACAAAACAAGTAAACATAAATAACAACAAATTTACAAACCCCTCCCCCTGAAATGACATCATATTTCATCATATGACGTCATGCAATTTTATGACGTCATGCATAAATGCATATGTCATTTCCTTTGAATTTGTTTTATGCCAATTTTTTCCCATTTTTTAATTAGCCAGATTAAATTATTCTGTGGGGTGGGGGTCATTACCCACCACAAGAGGGGGCCAGCCTAGCTAGGCATCCCGTCTCCCCCCCCCCGCAGACCGCTTTTACAATTTGGTCAGAGAGTGCTGTTACGTACATCTCTGACCCCTCTGGAGAGAGGTGAACCCCATCCCCCCTGTACAGCTGCGGCCGGTCAAGCTTAATACCGTGCTCCACCAAGAAAATTCCCAATTTAGCAAGGTACTTAGCCACATAGCAGTTAAGCCAGCACCAAGCATTATTAATAGCTGAGTCCTTCTGCACTCTAGGCCAGCAACGCCTTGGCACAAGTTTGGTCCACAGGATCACAGCGCCTGACAAGATCTTTTGGACCTGCTCCATGTCCTTCACAATCTGCTTGGCCAACTGCAAGCAGGGAGTCAGGACTAGATCGTTCTACGCCACGTGGACCACTAAAACCCGGGGTTGAGAATGTGAACGTGCCAATTCGATAATAAGTGGAAAGAGAGCTCCCCACATCATGCCCCTTTGTCCAAACCACTCTGTAAGTCCAATATGGGCAAGACCCAATGTATTGTTGTGGTGATGCGCCAGCAGGTGACATTCCGCCCAGAAGACCAGGCTGTGCCCCTCTATACAGATTTTGCCATAGTAAAAGCCAGCTGAAACAAAACAAAACAAGTCAACGTGGCTTATCAGGAGTCCCATTACCTGATTGCCTAACATAGGACTTAAATGCACGTGAATGCCACCTGCCAATTCTGCAAATATCAGCTTCACTCAAACCATGAGTGGCTGCAGCTGTCGCAGCTCCAATATGAAAGGAGTGCAAGGAAAAACATTCCTGAGGCAACTCAACCCTCCTTACAGCCTCTTTTAACACAGCCCTAAATTGGAATTGGGTTAAGGGCAAACCAGACAAATGAATAAACGAGTATCCAGCCAAATTAGGCCTAATAGTCAAATAGTTACTCATTGCTACCACTGGGCAAATTTGACCTTGCGGCACTTTAGCCAAGAAAATATACTGACCTTTGGTAAACTGGTCAGTCTTAGAATGCTTAAGGTGAATTTGAATCCCCTGTCCTGTTATGTTGACATCAGATATTGATAGTGCCCTGTCAGATTTATCATTATGAGATCCAGGCACAATCTCACTGATTCTTAAGGCTGCAAAAAAGGCTATGGCAAATACTGCTTTAAATAAAGCCTCTTCCCCAGGCGAATAGCATGTTTGGGCTAATTGATCCCATAACTTAAGAAGGACAGGACCAGTTATTGGTCTTCATGAATCCTTTGTGACAGGGGATTCTCTACACCAGGGGTAGGCAACCTTTTTGAGCCGGGGGCCGGGTTGCTGTCCCTCAGACAATTGGAGGGCCGAAGCACCAAATTTTTTTAAAAAAATTAAAAATTAAAAAAATATGCATGCACACTCTCTCAGCCCCAGAAAAGCAATGGTAAAAACCCTGTGGAGATTTTGCCAAGAAAACCCCAAGAACAAGTAATAACAACGATAATCAATATCATCATGGCGGGGGGGGGGGGCGGTGGTGGCAGCAGGACTGGCCTGGGGCCAGTCCAAAGGCCTCGGGGGGGGCACATCCAGCCCCTGGGCCTTAGGTTGCCTACCCCTGCTCTAGACCATCCCTCCACTGCTCTTTTGACCCTAAAGTCATTAGTAGGGGCAAAACAGCCCTTTGCCCTAGAGTAAAATGCCAGAGCAGCTAACCTGCCCCTTATAGTGACAAGTGAAAGTCCTGATTGCTTAAGAGATACAATAAAGCGGATGACCAAATCAACATCAATAGGCCATTTTAAATCCTCCCCAATTTCTTGCAAAAATTGGTTAAACGAATTTAAAGCAATTTGGTAGGACTTGCGTGTTGACGGGGCAATGGAGTTTAAAATTGCCCTATGAACTTCTAATCTCCAAGGTTCCAGAGGGACGCCGGTACCTCCAATGGGTGTGTCGAAGCCTCGGGAGCCAGCTGCCGGAACCTGGAAAACTGAAAACAAGAAAGGGCATTTGCCAAAGGGTTAAGCAAACCAGGAACATGTTGAGCTTTAAATAACACATTATAATTCAAGCATTGTTAACACCATCACCCTTACCAAACCCATAACTTTAGGAGACTTGGAGGACTGTGAATTTACCACATATACGACTGCCTGGTTGTCACACCAAAACCAGACAGTCCTATTAGCAAACTGGCTTGCCCACAAGTACACAGTCACCACAATTGGAAACAGTTCCAGGAACGTAAGGTCTCTATTCAGACCACTTTTAACCCATGCAGCAGGCCATGCCTCTGCAGCCCACTGACCATTCCAATAAACTCCAAAGCCATGGGCACCAGCAGCATAAGAATGCACCTGAAAATCTGCCCAAAGCAGCATTTCAGATCTCCAAAATGATATGCCATTAAAATACTCCAAAAAAGGAGTACCAAACCTTCAAATCCTCATGAATGCCCCTTGTGATTCTAATATGGTGATGCTGGGCCACTATCCCTGTGGTAGCCCTATACAGTCTAGCACAAAATGCTCGTCCTGGGACTACCACCCTGCAGGCAAATTCAAAAGACCTGTAAGTGATTGAAATTCATGAAGGGTAGCTTTTTGTTTCCCTAACATGATCTCGACTTGTTGCTTCATAGCCACTAGTTTCTCATTAGGCAAACGAGAAATTCCAGCTATGGTATCCATCTCAATACCCAAAAAGGTAAGTCGAGTATGTGGCCCCTCTGTCTTTTCCTCCGCAAAAGGCACACCAAGCTCCTGCATTAATTCCTGAAATTGAACTGAGGAGTCTGACACTGTGAGGAATTAGGATTTCCAGCAATTAGAAAATCATCTAAATAATGAGCAATGGCTCTATTACCACTTCTCTTAACTGCACACCAATGGAGAAATGTACTGAATGTCTCGAAAGCTGAACAAGAAATCGAGCATCCCATTGGCATGGCTTTATCAAAATAAAATTTTCCTTCAAACTGAAAACCCAGTGGGTCAAAATCATCTGGGTGTACAGGAAGGAGTCTAAATGCAGATTTAATATCACATTTAGCTAACAGGGCTCCTGTGCCCAAGTTCCTGATCATTTTAACTGCTGAGTCAAATGATGTGTATCTAACTGAGGTAAGCCCAGGTTCAATAGCATCATTCACAGACTCCCCCTTTAGGTATGATAAATTATGAATCAGCCTAAATTCCCCAGGGGCTTTTTTAGGAACTACGCCCAAAGGAGATAAACAAAGTGTGGGGATAGGCAGCTGATCATGGGGTCCCAAAATTCTCCCTGCTGCTATTTCTTTAGCTAATTTATCCCTCACCACACTCGGCAAGTCCCTCACAGAATAAGCATTAGGTGCAAAACGATAAACCCTAGGGCCTGTATAGGGAATACGAAAGCCTACAGAGAAACCTTGAAATAAATATAAAGCAGCCTCCCTATTAGGATAAACCTTTAACCACGCCACCATAATGTCCAATTTAAATGGTGACGGGGCCTTTTCCCCCAGGCAAAACTGGCTGGGGGGGGGGCAGAACCCCCTCCTGTTCTTTTGCCTCTACCACAGGAAGTTCCAGGGTGTCCACCCCCATAGGTGTTTGTGATCAAACCTGCAGGGTTGTCTTTTACACTTGCTGGTATTAAAGTCCCAGCATAAGCCAAATTGCCTTCTCTCCCCCGTGGCAGGCCTTGCACTCAGCCCTTTCGGCATGGTAACCATCGGGACAAACCCATTGTCACACCTGCTCAAGGGGGAGGCCCCCACGATAACATCAGCTCAAAGCTCAGACTGAACATGCCTCCAAGATAAGGAGCCATCCTGTGCCGCTCTCATCCTAAACTGCTCATCATATTGGAGCCAAGCTGCACCCCTTGAATTGTGATGGCAATTGGTGTACACTTTTATCATGATCTCAAGATATTTAGAGAAATCAGGGGATCTGAGTGGTTCTTTTTCTTCTATGACACCTCTGTAAATGGTGAAGCCCATAATCCAATTAACAAAATTGCGCTCTAGCTTAGGGCATTTGAGCGCCTGAAACTCTTTTGGCAAACTGAAAACGATCCCTTCCTTTACCATAATCCTTGGCTTGGGATCCCTAAAAGTTAAAGTAAATAAATCAATATATTAGGCCTTCTAAATCCTTTCTTTAGTGGAGAGAGGAAGCTATGAACCAAGAGGTGTAGACATACCAATGTAAGGAATAGCTTCCACGTCCCCGTCCCCCCCCCCCCCGCTCCAGATAACAGAGGAACACCAGCAATAAACACCACAGGTGTGGTGCTAGCAACAGCTGAAGGCTGACCACCTTGCACCCGAGTGTCAGAGACCTGTGAAGTTGCAGGTGCCTGCATGGGTGCATTCATAACCACAGGGTTGGGGCATTCCAAAGCCACACCCTGACCAACCTGGCCACCTGAAGCCCATACCAAGGCAGGCCAATTAGCATGTGCAATATTAGGAGACAAACCTGAACTTGAAGCTTACTGAGAAGCTTCGCCAACTGACCGCAGTGGTTCCCCAAAGTGTGGCCCCACAACAGCTCGGGTGTCCAAGACAGCAGAGGCAGCAGCAGCTTGATCACCTCTCTGTTCACCACCACTCTGCTCCATTGCACCACCTGGAAGAACCACCCCTTGTAAGAGGTTGTATAAATCAGCCACAGTGGGCTGCCCAGACACAGGGGAACCACACCCTGTGTCCCCAAACCCGGAACTCTCTGCAGGAGATCCCACACATCAGCAATAGTGGGGTGCTCGAGCTCCACTGCTGAAACCACCTACAAGCCCAGTGTAGCAACAGCCAACTGAGACTCAGATGCCACTAAAGGAAGAGACACTTCGGTGTTACTAGCACCTGAAGGGCTGGCACTCAAGGTGGAGGCTGTAGCCTGTAGTTCCTTTTGTGCAAGTTGATTGCAGAGCGCCACACAAGCCTGAACAGTTTTGCCCAGTTGAGCAACCTGGGCAGAAATTTTGTCTTCTCTGCTGCTAGACTTCAAAGATAGCACTAGGCCTAAAGCCAAGCAAGCCAAAAAGACAAAGAGCGGAGCGATGTTACTCGCTCCATCTCAGCTCTAAAATGGCTGCCTCCACGTGGCAGCACAGAGCTATAAATGACAAACTCTCGCCCCAAGTCTCACAAAACCAATGCCACCGCGAGACTTGGTGCTAACATGAATAATCCTATTGGGCAAGGCGCACAGGTGTGCTTATTCCCCCACGCGCCTTGACCAACCAGGCGTCTCCTGTCCTTATTTGGCCAGCACAACAAGAAACCCCTCCCAACTCATCGGGGGGTGTCTTTCTACTTGGTGAAGAGAACCCTGAGGGGTGACATGATTGCACTCTTTAAATACCTCAAGGACTGTCACAGAGATGAGGGAGAAGTCCTGTTCTCTGCTGACCCAGAGGGTAGAACCAAGTCTAATGGTATGAAGTTAATGGAGGGTAGAATTTGATCGAATATTAGCAGGAATGTCTTGACAGTAGGAGCAGTTTGATAATGGAACCAATTGCCTAGAAAGGTGGTGGGGTCTCCTCCTTTGGACATCTTCAGAAAGCGTCTTCAAGTTCTATGATTCTATACAAGATTTCAGTTTCTCAGAAGCTGTGCAAGATTGCACAAGCTCTTCAGATTGCACAAGCCTAAGATTGCTGCCTGTGAAGTTCCAGAAGTGTGCTCCTTAGTGCTGCTGAATGGGGAATTGGATATAGTCTTGTGCCCTGGAAGAAAATATGGCCATACCTCCTGTTGTGCATTCAATTGCTCAACCATATAATCCAATACTTCAACCAGTGAACAGGATCTTGACCCTGATTATAACCAAAACATCTTCTTAATTTAGGCAGGTGGCATAAGCAGCTGATCACATGTATGTATACAACAGAAAATGTTCTTAATATGTACTTGGCATAAACAATGATATGCAATTACTACATTGGTCAAAGAATCCAGTCACCAGGGATTTGATGCCTTCATTGTCAATTACTTCCTTAGCTTGGTACATAGACTAAATCCCTACAACCCACAAACTTGAGGTGAGGTGGTGTCATGATGTTTACCATGACATTACACTATGCCTACCTTTTCTTTCTTTGGGTTTGCATTTCTTAAAGCTGGAGAGAAAAAGAATACAATAACCCAATGTGTATCACTTTATCTTAGTTGCACTTGTAGGAGTGAACCATTGCTTTCTAAGCTTATAGGACCTCATTATTTTTCCCTTTAAGAACAGAGTCTGATCTAAAGGTTTCTACATGAAAGCCCAATGCCATTTCATCTCCTAGGTTAAAGACTGGCAGTAGAAAAAGGTTTCCCTGCCATTAAAGACCTATTGATTTTCCTAGCACTTGTCAAAAAAAAAACTTCTCACTGTCACATAATAAATGGTGACATGAGAACATGTAGCAAACTTTTCACAAGCAGGAAATTGCTATATAAAGAAAACTAAAAGCATCTATCTAAGTAGTACAAAAAAAAGTGGTAAATGTGATATATGAGGGGTGGGGATGAAAGAGTATTATTGATCTTCATTTAAAAAAAAAATAAATCCAAGTCTGTTTGTTTAAAAAGGGAAGATTGCACACTTTTTCCAAGGTTGAGGATGGCCATTGTTATATCCAAAAAGTTGTTTGCAGAGTCCAGCGGAACTCCAGAGAAATCTTCATAAAATATGAGATTATGTCCATTGACAAACCTTGGATGAGGAACAGGGTTCCTAGATCCTAGGGCACTGTACTGAGGCTCGAATTTTCATGGGTCAGCTCTGAGAAACAGCCAAAGGTTAAAATTCTCCAGTTTTGTAATGGACAGCTCCAGGGAGAGAGAAGGTTGCTTTCCAATCAGAAAGAAACATCCAGTTCACCAAATTTTATCTGGAATCTGAGCATGGCACTTTGTACTTGTTGGTACAAAGTATTAGCTGTATTAGCTGGCCCAGATTCTAGGCTTTCATTTTGTTTTGATTTTGGGTTTTTTTTTAAAAAAAAGTCTCTAGTTTTTATAGTAGCTGAGACACAAAACAAAATGTGCAGCCACTATTATGTTCAAAATTCAGGGATGATGCAGTGGTTTATTGCAAATGCCTACATTACCCTTCCTCTCTTCTTCCTTTTTCTTGCTCATTTCAGAAGAGAGAGAAAATAAGCTCCAGAGCCAGGATGACAAGAGAGGGGAGAGACAGAAAATAGAGAGAGACAGAGGACACATGCAAAGTGGTGGCAGCAAAAGCAAACACAGCAAGCAAGCAACAACAAGCTCTGGGAGCCATATGGTCCAATTCTTCTACTGCGGAGGTGTTTGAGAGACAGAAAATTAGCAGAGAGGCTTTTTAAAAAAAAAAATTCAACAGCCAGGATGCTGAATTGTACAAGCTGGACTTGAATTGCTTTAGTGTCTTTAGTCTCAGTGTGCTCAGCCAATTGTTGAAAACAGGGAGGGGGATTTATTTTGTCTTGAGAGGAGGTCTGGTTAGGACGGAGGCATAGAAGGGGTGCACATTAGTAACTGCTGAATTGGTGTTGGAGCCTGGAAAGCAAAGAGAATTAGGGGGGAATCACTTCCAATTACTGGTAACACAATAATAAACTCATTAAATAAAATAATAATGCAACATTTATAAACCTCTCTATCTGATTAAACATTTGATTTTTATGCCATTGCTTCCTCTTTACATTCACCCCCTTTTTTCTCCATTATTTTTTTAAATACTGTTGTGAGACTAGGGAGCATCCACCCATTCTCCATTTTGAAAGAAAATAATTAAGATCTATTAAGCTCAATGGGTCTTACTTCTGTTACAATTGGTCTTGATATCAAGACTCCTTTTGGGTCCCTGTCATGGCCCTATGCTGATCACCATGAGGTCAAAGCATGAGCCTCACGTAGGCACTTCAAACAGAGTTGAATCTGCATTTACAACCATTTGCAGATCAAAAAGGCCAGGCTTAGGAGCTGCAAAACAGGACATTCACACCTAAAAAGATTTATGAGCCAGTCAGGATGTGTCCGCCTGAAGGTGAGAAAAAAAATCTACATCCAATCTCCCCTCTTTTGGAAATTGTCCACTTCAATGCATAGCAATCAGAATCTTTTGATATACAATAGCAATTCTTTGCCTCAGCCTAGTCTGAAGGGCATAACTGTTCCTCAAAATCTCAGGGAAACTGGGGGTGTGGATAGATTTCATGATGGTCCTGTACCATTCATGAGCTCTAACTAGAGTCTGTGGCTCTACCTATTGTTCTTTTGGTTGAGCCTATCTATCCCAATTCATCGTTAGAGCAGCATCCTTTCAGGTAATTATCACCATTAGAAAGCCTTCTGTTTCCTATCCAAGCTAACTACTTTACTCCTCAGTTCTTGTGTGTGTGCGTGTATGTTAGGGTGTCTTTGTATGCTTCAATCCCCAAATAAAGCTTTGTCTCTATATCAGTCTCTTCTCTAGCCACCTCCATAAACAAAGGATAAAAAGATTCCATAGAAGACTTGGACTTTAGTAATACTCCAGGTTTAGAGTCTTCATTACACTTCTGAGTAAACATATTTAAGTTTGCACTGTACTAATCTGTCAATTTTTTTGTTGTTTGCCTTCAAGTCGTTTCCAACTTATGTCAACCCTGGGGCAACCCTATCACAGGTTTTTCTTGGCGAGATTTGTTCAGAGGCTTTTTGCCTTTGCCTTCCTCTGAGGCTGAGAGAGTGTGGAGATTATCATATGCCCAAACAAAGTGTCCTATCCCTGATGGAATAAGGTCATGTTACAGATTCCTATCAGATATTATCACATACTAAAATGGCAACTCTGTCACTGGCTGACTACAACCTGTCTCCCAGCCGTGCTTAGCCCACCGATTTTCGAGAACAGGAAGCTTCTGTACTTAAAAATTAGCCAGCTCAGCATACCTGGGAGATGGGTTGTAGTCACCTGGCAACAGAGTCAGCATTTTAGCATGCGATAATATCCGAGAGCAACCCCTGACATGACCTTATCCCATCGAGGAGAGGACACTTTATTTTGGTGTATGATAATCTCCTGTGACCAAGATCACCCAGTATCTATCAGAATATTTCCACAAGGCCATCCTGATCTGAACCCCAAAGACAGGAATATAGCAATGTTCACATCTGTATTAAAAAAAAAAGTAGGACGGTCAGATCAAGAGAGCTACTGTAGCCTGTGCAAGTGAGTTGACAGTTAGTTGACTACAGTAGGACATTTTAAGATTATTTAAAAAAAAAAGTTCATACATTCATTCAATTTTTTTTTTTACACTTGTGCTGTAGGATAAGTTTATATTGTTAAATTACAAAATCACTTCCTCCCCCTATTCTCCTCCTCCTGGCCCTTGCTTTTTGGTTCTGGCAGGAGTAACAATACCCCTTCCTCACTGTCTGTCTACCTGCCATCTGACTAAAGTAACACTAGCCAGTTTGTTTGCTTTACAGAGGAGAGGCAGGAAGGCAGGCAGGCAGGCTAGTGGCAGCATGTGGTGAGGCAAGTATGGGGTGAGAGGAAGGGAGAAACGGGGCAGAAGGGAGGGAGGGGCCAAGGTGCAAAGCAAGGAGATGAAGCAAGGGGGGAAAGGAATGAGGCAGTGTAAGGGAGAACAGAGGAATGGAGGAAGGCCAAGAAGCAATGACAGAACCCCCTTGCCCCTCTCCGAAGGAGAGTAGAGATGTCACTGCTCCTGACACACTGTCTCACTCTTCCTAATGACTGGGTTAGCTGTATTATTCAGTGACTTCATAGCAAAGATGAGACTGAACTATGGGTTCCCCATTTATTCCTCTGTCTCTTATTATTTCAAGAGATCACAAGTAAGCTTCATGGATTGGACCTGAGGTCACCCTGTTGCAAGTTTAGCACTCTAACCATTGCACTGTACTGTCTTTCTCTCAGGGCTTGTCTACATGATCCATATGTGCCAATTTTCTCACAGGCTGGCTCTGTGCTTACACAGCCTCAAACCCCTGAATGGGGTTTTCTACCCCTTGTCTTGCATTTAAAAAATAGCTTTTGTTCTGGGTTTTCTAGAAAACCTAGAGCAAAACACAGCAATGATGGGCAGCTGCCTTCCCACACAGCCCTTGCAAGTGTCACAAGTCATTCTGAAGTCAGAACAAGGCCTGACTTCAGAGTGGCTCTCATTGGCAATGGTGGTAGCAGCCAGGTAGCAAATACTGTGTGCAAAGGTAGCTAGCTACCCAATGTCGCTATGTTTTGCTGCAGCAGGTAAGAGAGGATTCAGACCCAGAATACTCTGGGGGCAGCCTGGAGCATCCTGGCAAATGTAGATGAGCCCTCAGATTATTGCATGCTACATAAATAGTTCTAAGGCTTTCCAGATAGACAAGATAGACAAGCAATGGTGCAATTAATATGCATGCTTTGCATATTATACAAATTAATTTACATATCTAGTAGAATAGTCTGTCTGGATTTGGAGAACTAGAATATGACAACCTTATTCTAGCTGGTCATGCAGTTTGCTGTGCTTTGCAGAAGTTAATAGATACAAAAGGAGTGCATAAATAATTCTGCAAAGACACTTAATTTATAACCAGGAAAATGTGGTGTGGCTATGTAGAATAACAATCTGTCAATGTCTGTGTTTATTGCTTAGTGCATAATGTTTGAACACAACAACAGGGGACCACCCCTAGGTCTCACAGGTTTTGGCCTAGAACTCTCAGTGCCTAGGATGATCCTGACTCAGCAACTCTAAATTGTTACCAAATTGTGATATTTTGGAGGGATGGCAACTTTTAAATTAGATGAGGACAAAGTCAGGGATTATTATCTTATTTTAGATGGGGGGAGTTGTGCTTTTGCATTCTCCCTTTAAATACAGAAATCTCTCAAAGTGTACTGAAGTGTGTAGCTTTTTCTTCTATTACTATGGTATATAGGAATGAATAGTGAAGTAGGAACTCAAAACATGTGCTAGGGCAGAAAGCTCATTTGCATAGAGTGCCTTTCCTTAGGTTACAACATGCTGGAGCAAGTATCTGTAGAAAGATTCCTACAGCTGTCTCAAAGCAAGAAATTTTAGTCTCAGATTACATCGAACATCTGCATTACTTGATTTTGCTGCCACCAAGTGGTCACCTTTCTTCTTCTTCTTCTTCTTCTTCTTCTTCTTTTTTACCAACAGGCCAGCACGCATACCCAGAGCATATTTAAACAATAGGGACATGTCACACATTACTTTTTCCCCTTGCACACCTAAGGCCAGATCAGTCCCTTCAGCAGGATGTGAAAGAAATGTAGGAAGCATCTGGATATCACAAAATGGACCACATCAAAGACTGCAGGTGGCAAATCACTTTTCATAATTTTCCCCCAGTTTGAAAACCCCCTGCAACTAAGAAGCAAGTTCATGAGGTAAAATGTCCAAGTTCAGTCTAATACATATATCTGTGTGTGTGTGTGCTTTCAAGTCTTCTGTCAACTTGTGGCAATTCCATGAATTTCATAGGGTTTTGTTAAGCCAAGGAATACTCAGAGGTAGTTTTGTCAGTTCTAAAGTGAGAGAGTTGTTATCTGTCTTCAAGTCATTTCTGATTTATGGTGACCTTAAGGCAAACCTATCATGGAGTGTTCTTGACACGATTTATTCATAGGGGAGTTGGCATTGCCTTCCCCTGAGGCTGAGAAAGCCCTGGTCGTGCAGTGGTTAAATGCCAGTACTGCAGCCATTCACTCACAAAGCACAAGGTTGTGAGTTCAGTTCCAGCCAGGGGCCCAGGGTTGACTCAGCCTTGCATCCTTCCAAGGTCACGAAAATGAGTACCCAGCTTGTTGGGGCAATTAGCTTACAGTTGTAAACCTCGCAGACACTGCTTAGAGTGGTATGAAGCAGTATATAAATGAAGCTGCTATTGCTATTGCTATTGCTGAGAGAGTGTGACTCAAGTGGTTTCCATGGCTGAGCAGGAATTTGAACCCTGGTCTCCAGAGTACTAGTTCAACACCAAAACCACTATAGCACACTAGCTGTCATATAAAGAGACAGAAATCATGCTTGAAAAGAACTAGAAGTCCACATCTGAGATTTTCAACATTTTTGTGTCCTGCCTGCATCCTCTGTATGTGTATGTGCCTTCATGTTGCCTGTCAATTTTGGGTGGACCCATGAATTTTACACGGTTTTCTTAGGTGAGGAATGCTCAGAGATGGTTTTTCTAGTTCCTTTCTCTGAAATATAGCCTATAGCACCTGGTATTCATTGTCAGTCTCCCATCCAATTACAGTCTTACCTCTGTATTCTCAGAGGTTAAGGGAACAAGACCTCTGTGAATACAGAAAATTCATGAATACCACCAGCCCCAGCCACTTTCTCACTCCTTGGGATAGCTGGCAGCAGCTATCCCATGGAGGAGAGAAGGGGCAAAGGCAGCCAAGCACCAGCTTTGCCCACCTTCTCCCTCCTTGAGATAGCTACTGCCAGCTGTTCCAAGCATGGGGGAAGGTGGGGGGGGGGGCTCATGGTGAAATCCCAAGTCCGCAAATATGGAGGGATGACTATAGTAGCCAGACCCCTCTAATTTTGCTGCTGTGCAATGTATTCAGTGCCCTTCAATTATGAAGTGATTAAAATGGTTTGAGAAACTTGTACATATATCAGAGCTTTTATTGTTGCACGCATTTCTACTGTGTCTGTATTGAGACTTCCCCATTCTCTTCAATGCCGGTAATATTTTTTTCATACTTTTGCATCATTCACAACCAAAATTCAAACTAGTAATTATTATGTATTGTTGCTGTTTTTCAAGCTTATTGTTGCTAGTTTTATTTTTAAAGCCATGGGTATATAAAAAAAAAATGCCTTCATGGAGAGTACTTTACTCCCTACTACTAAAGAGGCTCCAGCCCAAAGGCTGAGTTGCCATTAAAATGTAATAAACAGGAAGCCTTGCTTCAGGGACATTCCCCTTGATGTAGTAGTGGTGGTAGACAAGATATTGGCTCCTTTTAAAGGCAACCTTAAATTTTATAAAAGTAGTTTTTGAGCTGAAGGGGGTGAATACATTTTACTTGGTAGATTTTTATTTTATTTTTTACAAAAAGGAAAAAAATGAAACGTTGAGACATAACTGTAGTACCATTATATGTTTGTTTGCTACAAAGCACCTCTTAAGCCTACTCGTAATTCCCATTGAAAGGGTAAATAGATGTTTGGCCTGTATGTCTTCAAGGTTCACATGAATTAATGTTTCTCTATACGTCCCTCTTAAAAACAAAAAACCTACCCCCCACACAGTAAATTCACTGGGGAGATGACTAGGCTACCATATCCTCCAGTTATCATGTTGGAGGAGTAAGGACATGGGAAGAGGAAGAGGCCACCCAAACACCCAGGAATAGCTACACCACCTGCTTGCTCTTGCTGCTGCTTGCTGTTCACAACTGGCAGCCTTTCCTGGAGGACTGTTGTCTTCTCAGAGACTGCTCCCTTTGAGACTAGGCTCCAGGCACCCAGCCAATCCATGGCTAAACAGCCAGGTAGGACCACCTATCCCCCTGCCATGGGGATAAAAGCTGGGTGCCTGTTAGGACTGAGGGGAATCAGCATGTGGGAGGAGGAAGAGGCCACCCCTCTACCCCAGGAAGAGCTATGCCTCCTGCCTGCCTGCTCTTGCTGCTGGCAGCTGGCAGCTTTTCCTGGATGACTATTGTCTTCTTAGAGACTGCTCCTTTCAGGACCAGACTCCAAGTACCCAGACAATCCCTGGCTAAATAGCCAGGTAGGACCACCTGTCCCCCTGCCAAGGGGATAACAGCTGCCACCGGGGTTGCTGCAGAAAGTAGGCAACACCAAAGGGGAGTTGCCCCTTTGGTGAAGCCACTTTGGGGAGGAATGAGGGTGAGGGCCAGTCCCTCTGGTTTGTTGGGGAGGGGTTATTGGTTTGAGTTGTAAACTTCAAATACTTGGCCTGTCAGCAGTACAATATGTGCTACAAGGAGGGCAAAAGAGGGGAAACAGTCCAGGGAGCAGCCATTACAACAGTAATGGGCAGGGGGAGATATGGTAGGGGGAGTCAGTTCTATCACTGATAGAAAAGAGACACGTAGGGTACCCAAACTGACTCCCAATTCAAATAACCTGGATAGCCCTGGCAGCAGGCTCCCTGGGCTGAAAATGCTGCTGTTCAATGCTGGGTCAGTAAATGGTAAAACATCACTGATTCAGGACTTGATTCTGGATTAGCATGCTGACCTGGCTTGTATTATGGAGACCTGGCTTGGTGAAGTGGGGGGGGGGGGGGGTCTAATCTCTCCCAGCTTTGTCCATTTGGATTCTCTGTTCAGCAGCAGGCAAGGCCTGGGGGGCAGGGAGGAAGAGTTGCAGTGGCCTATCAGGATTCCATCTCCCTTACCAAGTGCCCTGGCCCACAGTCTACTGGGTATGAGTGTGTCTATGTAAAGATGAGTGGCTGGGATAGATTGGAGATTCTGTTGGTGTATGGCACACCCCGCTGCACAACAGTCTCCCTGCCTGAGATGACTGAGTTACGGCCTGAACAGGCTGCCTGAAATAATCCAGTTTGAGATCACTTTAATTGTCCTGGCTCAATGCTAGGGAATCATGGCAATTTTAGTTTTTTTCTGAGACATTGAGTCTTCTCTGTCAGAGAGCTCGGGTGCCACAATAAACTACAGTTCCCATGATTCCCTAGCACTGAGCCAGGGCAGTTAAAGTGGTCTCAAACTGGATTATTTCTGGCAGTCTGTGCAGGCCCTTAGTCTCTGCCGTGGCATTGGAGTCCCCTCGGCTTGTTGTCCTGGGGGACTTCAACATCCATGAAGGCATTGCTCTGTCAGGAACAGCTCAGAACTTCATGTCTGCCATGACAACCATGGAATGTCCCAAGTAATATCTGGTGCCACCCATGATGCAGGACACCCTCTGAATCTGGTTTTTTGCTCTGGGCAGGATGACGGTGGTCTGGGAGTGGAGGAACTCTCTGTAGTTCCACTGTCATGGATTGATCACTACCTGGTAGGTTTAGACTCACTGGGACTCAGAGCCTCTGCAGAGGTGGAGGGCTGGTTAAGGTGGTCCATCCCAGGAGGCTTATGGATCCAGATGGATTCCTGATGGCTCTTGGGGAGTTTCCAGTTAGCCTTGGCAGGTGATCCTGTCGATGCCCTGGCAGATCTCTGGAATAGGGAAATGGCCAGGGCAGTAGACATGATTCCCCCTGAGCATCCCCTCCCACAAAGTAGAGCCAAAGATGCCCCCTAGTTCACTAGGGAGCTGGCGATGATGAAACGAGTGGGACAGAGACTAGAGCAATGATGGCAGAAGACTCGGAGTGAGTCTGACCAAACACGGGTTAAGGTCCATTGGAAGACCTATGGTGGGGCAATGGATGCAGCAAAGAAACTATACTCTCTGCCACCATTGCATCTGCACAGTATCATCCAGCAGAGCTGTTTCAAGTTGTCAGAGGCCTATTACATTTTGGCCCCCAAGAAGGAAACAAAGACCACCCAACAGCTCACTGTGAGGAATTTGCAAGACACTTTACAGATAAAATTCCATCCTGCCTAAAGGAGGCTGTGGTGAAGCTGTGACTAAAAACAACCTCCCTGGATCCCACCATCCTGGATAACTATCAGCCAGTCTCTAACATTCCATTCATCCATGGAAACTGTTCAGAAAGTTTGGTGGGTCCAAAATGCCACATCCAGAATGCTGATCAGAGCCAGGTATAGGGAACATATAACTCCTGTATTGAAACAGCTTCACTGGCTACTGGTTCATTTCCAAGCACAATTCAAAGGGCTGGTCATGACCTATAAAGCCCTATATGGCTTAGGTCCAGACTATTTGAGATACCATATCTCCCCATACGAACCACCTAGAGCCCTAAGATCCTCAGGAGAAGGCTTTCTCTCCATCCTACCACTATCCCAGGCTTGTTTGGTGAGGACACAAGAGAAAGCCTTCTCAGTGGCTGCTCCCATCTTGTGTAACTCCCTTCCATGGAAGGCTAGACTGGCCCCCTCCCTGCTGGCCTTTCGCAGGCAAGCAAAAACAACTTTATTCCAGCAAGCTTTTAAAAAATCATGCAGGCCTGGTTTTATTGGAAGGGGGGGTTATTTATTGGGGGTAGTGGTGGTTTACATTATTTTATCCTTTGTTTTAAATTTTGTATGTTTATATTTTAACTTTTTACTGTTTTAACTAGACTGTTTTAATTGTTATTAAAATGTTGTTATGATGTGTTTTATGTGTTTTTATGTTGTGAGCTACTGTGGGTCCCTTTTTAAGAGGAACGTAGGATAAAAAAAAATAATTTGGCAGGGACAGTCCCAATTAATCCTCTGTCATCCCACTTTTTCAGCTTCTTTTAAAATGTCCCATTTTTTTCTTCTCCTCCCTCCCCTTTCCCCCTTTGTCCTCAGTTTAATTCAATTGCTGAAAACTGAGTTCAAACTAATTTGTGCTTAATTAACTCGGTGGAGAGAGAGAAGTGGAGAGACTCTTGTGCTTCTCAGTAGATCCAGGCAAATAAAACTGCTGCAGCCTTTCCTAGCATGTGTATTCTTCCTCATTAATAACTTTTGCCAACTTGATGACACTCTGATGTTGTTGGGCCACACACACCCCAGTTTTCATCTGAGTTAAATATACTTAAGTGAGAACCCTCTTCTGGCCCACCCCACCCCCTAAAACCTGATGAAAATGTCATTTATCCATGCTCCAGTCACCAGCAGAACTGATCTCCTTTTCCCTCTGCAGCTGAAACCTGTTAAAGTAAGTTGGAGGGAAGTTTTAGTTGTGGCAATAGTGTCACAATTGTAACTAAGCAGTGACTGTGTATATGAAACAGTTATGGATGAGTAAATCTAGGTAACTGTTTTGTAATCATAATCACTGCTTGGTCACAAATGTGACACTATTGCCATAATTGTAACTTCTGCCCAACCTACTTTACTGGACATCAGCTTTCTGGGAAGAAGGCTCAGTCTGTTCATGATCAAAGCACAGATGCTATTTCCAATTGAATACTTTAAAGTCTTAGTATACTGAGCATTCATAATCTGAATAATAACTAGAAGACTGACACTGCTTTCTGAGCCAATGCTAACAAAGTATGGGGTAGCATCCACAGTCTCACATGAATATGGGCATTTCCATTTTCTTCTGCAGGTCCTATGTGTATACAACAATATCCTTTTACTATCAACATTGCTTTTCTTTCTTCGGTGTCATTCAGTTGACAGGAGCAAACATAGCATGAGAGCTCTAGCTTTTCAAGGCAGGTAGCTACAGACTAAGGAAGAACCAAGGCAGAGCAAGGCAATGAAAAAGTGAGTAATGTATCATTTGTCTCAAAGTTAAATAGATGAGGTGAGGCACCACCAGGTAAGAGCTGTTAATAAAAACTGCAGACCATCTTCTTAGAGACCTCTTTCTACTTGGTGATCTTCCTTGGGTCTGATTAGAATGAGGCTCAGTAAAAATTCCTTCCATGTAAGATGGGATACAGCCTATTTTCCTAAAACTGTTCAAATGATGTCATTGCATGTGTGAAGGGTCCAAACATAAGACCATTTCTCCACCACAATTTCCTCTCTCCCGCTATGTTAATTTGGCAATGACAGTGCAAGAATATGTTTTCTCTAGAAGTCCATCCTTTCTGACACCTATCATGTTATAACAGCTGTTCATTCTCCTGGGAAATATAGGTGGTCTGGAGACTTATGGTCCTGAGCATTATGGAGGACTACATTTACAAAGCTCTGTGTGCCAGAGAGACCTTAGCATGGTCCTCTTTCACTACTCCAGTACTTCTACCATATACTCTGAGGGAGCGGTGTGAAGGCTGGCAGGGAGCAATGAAAGTGGCACACCTCAATATAAGACAGGAAGAGTCAAATTTGGAAGGGCCTATGTTCAGATCATATTGAGGTACGGTTTCCACAAATCTCAGGATGTAGTCCAGTCCTCTGGGTGAAGGGGAAACAGCTCAGGGAAAGAGCACTACCTTGAAAAGTAATTGTAAATATATTTTTTCTTCATTTGTTCAACTTGATGTTTTCTGAATGGTATGCTCCAGGGGTCAGCAACCTACGGGCCATGGGCCAGGTGTGGCCCGCAGAGGCCTTGGGACTGGCCCGTGGTCAGTCCCACCGCTGCCACCACCGCTGCCGCCACCCCACGTGCATGTGCATGGCAGCGGACGCCATTTTGGAAGGCCCCACTGCGACTACGCTGTACGAATTCGCACGGCACAGCAGTGGTGGGGCCTTCCCTGGGCCTTGGAAAGGCCCCACCGTGGCTGTGCCATGTGAATTCACACGGCGCAGCTGCAGTGGGGCCTTCCCAAGGCCCAGGGAAGCCCCCACCGCGGCTGCGCTGTGCAAATTCACACAGCGCAGCCAGGTTGGGGCCTTTCCAAGGCCCAGAGAAGCCTCCACCGTGGCTGCGCCGTGTGAATTCACATGGTGCAGCTGCAGTGGGGCCTTCCAAAATGGCACCATGCGCACTCAACATGGGGCACCATTTTGGAAGGCCCAACAGCGCCGTGCGAATGCTCACAGCGCCACTGGGACTTCCAAAATGGTGCCCCCACACGCACACACATGCGCATGATGGTGGGCATTGTGCACATGCGCGTGTGTGGGGGCAAGCACGCACTCGCCCGCCCACCCAGCCCCCGCACCATTTCCCCCCTCTCCCGGCCCCCTGTCAACAAAGGTTGCCGACCCCCGGTATACTCTGTGTAACTTGGCTGATTCTGAATGATATCACCAGGACCTAACCCCTTGTAAGTTCACTAGGGCTCACCACCTGTGACATCAGAAGGGCTTGTCCCTAGGTCTCAGGTTTTGTCACTGAAATTTCAGGGGCTGGGATGATGCTGACCTAGTAACCCCAGGGTAAGTCTTTTCATACTAAGGCAGTGGTGTCACTAGGGTTGGCATCACCCAGTATGGTAACACATGGTGTCAGACTCAGACACACATACACACACACACACACATTGACCTCCTCCCATACCATACCATACCATACCATACCATACCATACTAAATCCTTACTAATGTTTTTTGTAATAATGTTACTCATAAATTGTAATTCCCATATATCACCTAATGTAATGGTAATAGATGTGACAGAAACAACTAGCAAAATTAAAATATACCTTTAAATTACAATATAATGGCATAGTGGTTTGAGCATTGGACTATGAGTCTAGAAACCAGGGTTCAAACCCCAGCTCGGCCAAGGAAACCCACTGGTTGGGCAAGTCACACTCTCCCAGCCTCAAAGGATGGCAAAGGCAATCCCCCTCTCAAGAAACTTGTCAAGAGGGTCACAATAAGTCACAAACAACTTGAACGCACACAACAATAGACAACAAAGTCATACACACAGCCTAAGTATGTTTACATGTACTGTATATAGTTTCATGTGGATAAAGTGAAAATTTGGTAGAATGTGATTTTTTAAAAAAAAAAAATGAATACAAATATTTCAAAATTTAAATAATTTTCTTCTCCCACTGAGCCTCGCCCTTCCCACACACCATTAGTTCAGCATTTTAAGGGGATGCAGATGAATTCCACAGCCTGTTTCTACCAAAAGGCAGATATTTGGGGAGCAGTGGTGTCACCCATCCTTAGGATGTCACCCGGTGTGGCCTGCATCCCCTGCACTCTCCTAGTGAAACCCCTGAACTAAAGGATTTCATATTCTGACACACACACACCATTCTAAATTCATCCCATTAGTACCTCTTTCTGTTTCTACAGTCTGCTGAAAGAAATGTTCAGAGAAACTGAAATTCCGTCACTCTGCTTGCATTCCACAGTGCTGAGATGGTTGGATGGGTGCTGAGGGAGGCTTCCTCACCTAAACATTAGGAACATAAGCCCAGTCATTGTATCAAAGAATGGACAATGATCACAAATGAAAAACAAGGCAGAGATGAGGATTATTATAACATGACTTTATTTGACATAGATATGCAGACATCATACCAGTTCAAGCAAGCACAATCTTTTTATGCAAGAGGAAATTTTTACAGGACTTCTTTGTCATGCATGCAATTAATGGCAGACATTATTGATGAAAGTTTCTCAGGTCTAATTATCAAAGCTATTATCCAGTCAAACACCACTGAAGTAAAGAACTAGTAGTCCATTACTTCTCATATGTGCTGAAAGCAATGTATGTTCAATAAAAAGAAGAAGTGGAACAAAATGGAATTAGTAAAAGCAGGATAGTTGTTCACAGCACACAAAACTCCAGATTATATTCCCTCTTTACAATCACATTTCTTCTGAGAGGCATATGATGCTTCTTAACATGGCTGTGTTATGTCTAGTTCAGAGGATCTATGCACAAATGAAAAGCTGGCCATTCTTATAACACCAGAAGCTCTCTAAATCAGGCTTCAAGCTTGTTTGACTTCTTTTCCACTCCCAAAGAGAACATGTTTTCTCTCCTGCCTTCCCTGCCCTTTTTCTTGGAAGCTTTTACATTAAAATAATAATAGCATCTCAAGAAATCTCATTCACCCTTGTTGACATTTTGCCACAAGGATATATAAGACCTATTTGGAAATATTAGGAGTTCGTGAGAGTTCACAGCAGAAATAATGGCTTGGCTGACAAGTCAAGGTATGAGCCTGTGCTTCAAATATTTGCTCTAAGTGGCAATATACTACACATGCTTATTATGCTTGTTGAGAACCATCCTGAGGAAACAGTGGAAACTGCTGTTCTACATTGGAATTGATCCGCAAATGAGCTCCAGTCTGTATGGTTGAGATGAAAGAAGCCAAGGAAATGTTTCACTTTTAAAACTAAAAAGAAGGGGGAAAGCAACTTTATCTTTTCAGTATTTGTTAAATCATCTTTAGCTCACCCACTTCCAAGCAAGTAAGAAATGCTGAACCCACCATTTTATTGGCACATTTCCAACCAGTTCCAGTTAGCAATAAGTATACATACATATAAGTTGTTATGTGCCTTCAAGTCAGCTCAGATTTATGGCAAGCCCATCCTAGGATTTTCTTGGCAAAATTTGTTCAGAGTGTGTTTGCCATTGCCTTGGTCTGAAGCTGACTTGTCCAAGATCATCCAGTGGGTTCCAATGGATGACCAAATTATTTAAACCCTGGTTTTCTGGACTTCTAGTCCAACACTCAAACTACCACACCATACGGTCTCTCAATAAGTATATGCGGAAACAGACATCTTTTTAAAATTCCGTTTTGAGGCCAACTCCATCTGGCTCCTTGCAATAGTACTGGATAAACTGCAGTCCTGAGAGCAGGGTGATGTAGTGGTTTGAGCACTGGGCTAACAGTCTGGAGAACAGCATTCAAATCTCTGCTCAGTGATGGAAATGCACTGGTTGGCCTTGGGCAATTCACACTCTCTCAGTCCCAGATGAAAGTAAAGGCAAACCCCTCTGAACAAATATTGCCAAGAAAACTGTGATATACTCACCTTAGGATCACCATATGCTGGAAATGACTGGAAGGCACACAACAAATGAGAGTCCTAGGATGTTATCACATGTGGGCCAGTTTCGTTGCTAAAGAGATAATAAAGTGGAAATGAAGCAACCCGAAAAGAAAGCGAAAATAGAGATTAATTACGCAAAAGCTTTTCACACGTAATTACAGTAATAACGGAATTAAGTTAAAAGCGAAAAAAAGACTTTTTTAACTTTCATACACAAGTGAAAAGAACCCGTACATGTACTGGAAATGGGTGTGTTTCATGACCAGACTCCTCCTTTTTCCAGGGCGGGTCCTGCATTTCCCAGGAGGAAATGTCAGACTGTCCTCCATTTGGGGTCATGTCCTCCTGCACAGGACCTAACCCCCTTCCGTTGGGGTTAGGACCTCTCAAGAGAGCAGAGGAGGAGGAGGAGGCTGGAAAGGCAAGGCAAGGAAAGCCGAGGCAAGGGAGGGATTAAGAGGGGCAAACTGGAGGTAGCTCCCATGCCCCCCCCATAAGCCTTTCCCCTTTGTAGGACCTGCAGGGCAGAACTTCATGGTGAGATGGATCTCCAACTTGCTCCACAAGCACACCCCACACTTGCACCCACATCCACCCACAGCTGCTGCTGCGAGGGAAGCCTTCTTTCCCCTCCTTTTCCCTCCATCCCAAATGCCAAACTTCTCCTCCATCCCAAACTTCCCTCACCTTGCCTTGCCTTGCCTTGCCTTGCCTTCCCTGCATGGCAGGAGCCCGGGACTCTCCTTTCCTGGAGGCCCCTCCTCCTCCTCCTCTTGGCCCTCCTCCAGGTTTTAAAAGAGAATTGTCCATGCGTATTTGCTTTTCACATTACAGTAAATGCGAAATTACCGTAATTTCGCACATGCATTTTCTCTAAACTCCCGAAATTAAAAAGATCTTGGATAATTCCAGTTTCTGTCCAGTTTCTGACCAGTTTCTGTGCGACGTCGTGTGAAATCGTGAGGTGCAAATTCAGTTTTTGTTAGGGATTTGTGTGGATTAACCAACAGATTTCCCCTGTGTGATAATGTCCCTAGAGTCACATAAGGCTCTCAAGGGTGTTTTGTGCCCTCAACCTCTCCAACCCCCTTCCCAAACACCCTTTTTCTTGTCACAAAAAAGGATGAATTGCTATCCTCAAAACTCTCAGAAATGACAATTCGCCTTTTAAATAGGTTACTCTCTTCTCTCCATTGTGTAGAGCAATCTTGTAGCACCTTTGAGGCTAACAGAAAGAAATTGGCAGTCTATTTCCTCAAATGCATTTGGTGGAGTGGAAGCCAGGCACAGACATATAAATGACATTGGTATGTGATGATATCAATTCAAATTCAGAATCCTTTGTTATGGAAATGAAGTTGCAGGTCCAGTGCATGGGAAACTGGTCTTTGTGTATGGAGATGAACTGGCAGATCCAGTTTTGCAATGGGACTACCCTCTGGTGAGGAGAATAGATGAATGTAGAGCACCCCCATGAGGATGGGGTCAGCTAGTGTTGAAGTGTGTGTAGTGGGTCAGGAAATGATTGTCTTCGTTCAATCCATTGCTGAGGGACTGTAGTGTGTGGATGAATTCCAATTCTGTTGTTTCTCTTTCCAATCTACCTTTATAGTTCTTTTGTTCAAGGACGACTGTTCTGAGGTCTGAGATGGAGTGCCCAGGAAGATTGAAATGTTCTGCCACAGGCTAGTCCCATTGCAAAACTGGATCTGACAGTTCATCTCTATGCACAAAGACCAGTTTCCCATGCCTTTGTTCACTAACGACCATAATTAAAACTGGACCTGCAACCTCATTTCCAAACACAAAGGATTTTGAATTTGAATTGACATCATCTCATACCAATGGCATATACACACATATCTATGCTTGGCTTCCACTCCACCAAATGCATCTAAGGAAGTAGACTGAAGTCTATGAAAGTTCATGCTGCCAATATCTTTCTGTTAGTCTCAAAGGTGCTACAAGCTCTCTCTACACATCTCTCCTCCCCACTGTTCAACCAAAAAAAAACAAACTTGTTTTTCAGAACTAAAATTGAAGTTCATCTTCTTCTTTTTAGCAGTTTTGGCCATCTTTTTTATTTATACATTTAATTTATACTCCATCTTTCTCCCCAGGGGGACCCATGGTGGCTCAGAACATGATTTAAAACAAGGCACAAAATAATGTTTAAAACACAAATAAGCAATCTTATTAAAACATCAATATTTTAAAACAATATAAAATCATGTACATTCCCCAGAGAGTTTAAAGGTCAGAAAATGTTCACCCAGACCAACCACAGTTGCCCATCCCTGCCTACATCCTCAGTCTGACCCAAAGGTAATTAGTTATTCTTTCCCCCACTCCTTTGTATTTAATCCCAGAGACAATGAGATTTCCCAGATAGATTAGTAGTTTCTTCTAATCATCATCATTAATTACTAAGATGTCAGATCTACTCATCTGAGTAAGAGCTGCAGAATCTTCTCTTGAAGTGATTAGCATGGATACATACTCTAAAACCAAAGCCCTACCACCATTTTCACAGGAGGACCCCATTCTGCTCCTTTTGGTGTTTAATACAGATGCCTGAGGATTCAATTCAATCAGTGTTTGAAAGCAAACTGTAGTTTTGCACACTTCTCAAATAATGTGCAGACCAGATTCTGTCATCCTTCTTATCCAGCACTTCTCTGCATTTTGTGGTTCAAGTTTTAGTTTTACATGGAAAGTCAACATGTACATAAAATTAGTATGTAGAGCGATCTTGTAGCACCCTTGACACTAACTGAAAGAAAGAAGTTGGCAGCATGAGCTCTCAGATGCATTTGGAAGTAGACTTAAGTCTACAAAAGCTCATACTGCAAACTTCTTTCTTTCAGTTAGTCTCAAAGGTGCTACAAAATCTCTCTACATACTAATTCTACAGACTAACATGGATATATCTTTGAATTCTGCACATAAAATTGGTCATAATTTTTATTTTCCTGATGTTCAGCTGTAAATCTGCCTTTGCACTTCCTACCTTTACCTTCTCCAATAATCTTTCCCTAACTCTTTTATTTTCTGCTAGTATTATGGTGTCATCTGCATATCTTATATTGTTGATATTCCTTCCTCCAGTTTTCACACCTTCCTCTTTTAAGTTCAATCTTTTTCATATGATGATCTTGGCATACAAATTACATAGACAAGGTGATATTATAAAGTCTTGTTTGACCCCCTTTTGAACTGGAAACAATTCTGTTTCTCCATATTCTATCCTAAGAGTAGCTTCTGGTCCTGAGTACAGGTTACACATCAGGACTATCAAATGTTGTGGCACATTGATTTCTTTAAGAGCAACCTATAGTTTCTCATGATCTATACTATCAAATATACTACAAAACCAGTGATTGTACCAAAATATGATCTAAATAATATTAAGAAACAGATTTGCATTACTAAGCATAATAGACTGAGAAACAGAGGAACTATGGTCTGAAGCCAGGGACATAATAAAAGAAGAATGCAGACAGACACTTTCAATAAACAAAAAGAAAGAGGGAAAAACCATGGATGCCAGAAAAAACACTACAAGCAATAAAGAAAAGAAGAGAAGAAAAACAAAAGGTAGATAGGTACAAACTAAGAATTATGAATGCAACAGTACAATGGCTTGTGCGGAAAGATAAAGAAAATTACAACAACCAATGCAGAGAAATAGAAGACAACAACAAAAAGGGAAGAACAAGACATCTATTTCACAAAATCCAGGAAATCAAAGGAAAATTCAAACGAAGGACTGGGATGATCTATAACAAAATAACAACAACAATAACAACATAATTCAAGACCAGGAAGGAATAAAAAGACGTTGGATGCAATACACAGAAGAATTATACAAAAGAGATGACAAAATGAAGGACACATGGAATGTAGAGCCATATGAAGATGAACCCCAAATTCTAAAAAGTGAGGTGGAAACTGCAATTAGAGAAATAGCAAAAAACAAATCACCAGGAACAGATGATATACCTATTGAACTACTACAATCCACACTGAGAGAGTCAACTCTAGTGCTAACCAACATATGTCAGCAGATATGGAAAACTAAAATAATGGCCAACAGATTGAAGCAATCAATATACCCCATAATTTTTCGCCATATAAGACGCTCCGGCATATAAGACGCACCCAATTTTAAAGGAGGAAAATCTAGGAAAAAAGATTCTTAACCAAATACTGTAGTAAAATATTTTATATCAACTGTATAAAGTTAACAGCAGTTTAAGAACAATTTTATGTCAACCATATAACATATTAAGAACTATCTTTACTCTCATTAACAGTCAGTAAAGTCAGTAAACAGTGAAAGTAACAAAAATAAGGCTGTGATGTTTTTATTCGAACCCCAAGAATTCCTCTTCTTTGCTGCTATCAGAAATGAATGAAGACAGATCCACGCAGTCATTGGTATCACTTTCTTCCTCACTGGTGTCAAATAAGACGTCATCTTCTGTTCCATCCAAGGCATTACTAATGCCACACTTCTTGAAGGATTTTATAACAATGTCCTCCTTCACGGAGTCCCATGACCTTTTAACCCATTCACACACTTGTGTGATAGTGGGCCTCTTTATCTTCCCAGTAGGCGTCAGATCATGGTTCCCAGCTGCCAGTCTGCAAAGCTCCTGAGTCATAGAATCATAGAATCATAGAGCTGGAAGAGACCACAAGGGCCATCCAGTCCAACCCCCTGCCATGCAGGAACTCCCAATCAAAGCATCCACGACAGATGGCCATCCAGCCCACATCCAGCCATCCAGCCCACCAGTCCACTTTAACTGCCATGACTCAGTGCTAGGGAACCATGGGAACTGTATTTTTTTCTGGGACATTGAGCCTTTTCTGTGAGAGAGCTCTGGTGCCACAATAAATTACAATTCCCATGATTCCCTAGCACTGAGTCTGGGCAGTTAAAGTGGACTCAATTTGCACTATTTCTGGCAGTCTGCAAAGGCCCTGAGTCATAGAATCACAGAATCATAGAGCTGGAAGAGACCACAAGGGCCATCCAGTCCAACCCCCCTGCCATGCAGGAACTCCCAATCAAAGCATCCACGACAGATGGCCATCCAGCCCACATCCAGCCATCCAGCCCACCAGTCCACTTTAACTGCCATGACTCAGTGCTAGGGAACCATGGGAACTGTATTTTTTCTGGGACATTGAGCCTTTTCTGTGAGAGAGCTCTGGTGCCACAATAAATTACAGTTCCCATGATTCGCTAGCACTGAGTCTGGGCAGTTAAAGTGGACTCAATTTCCATGATTTCTGGCAGTCTGCAAAGGCCCTGAGTCATAGAATCATAGAATCATAGAGCTGGAAGAGACCACAAGGGCCATCCAGTCGAACCCCCTGCCATGCAGGAACTCCCAATCAAAGCATCCACAACAGATGGCCATCCAGCCCACAGGCAAGGCAAGGAGTCCAGGAGGGAGATCCCTCCCTGGCACTGCCGAAGGCAAGGCAAGGCAAGGCGTCCAGGAGGGAGATCCCTCCCTGGCGCTGGCAAAGCAAGGCAAGGCAAGGAGTCCAGGAGGGAGATCCCTCCCTGGCGCTGGCAAAGCAAGGCAAGGCAAGGAATCCAGGAGGGAATTCCCTCCCTGGCGCTGCCGAAGGCAAGGCAAGGCATCCAGGAGGCTTCCTCCCGCTCTTCCTCCTCCTCCTCCTCCTCCTCCTCTTTCTTCTCCTTCCCGCCGGCCCTGCCCGCTGCACAGAAGGGCCAGTCCGCGGACTGGGGGTTGGGGGACCACTGACACTCGCTTTATAAGACGCACCAACTTCCCCACCCTCGTTTGGGGGAAGAAAAAGTGTGTCTTATAAGATGAAAAATACGGTACATCCCCATCCACAAAAAGGGAGACACAAGAGACTGCAGCAACTATAGAACCATAGCACTGTTCTCCCATGCAAGCAAAATCATGCTCATAATTCTGCAACATAGACTCCAACTATACAGAGAGAGAGAAATTCCAGAGGTCCAGACAAGGTTCAGGAAAGTAATATGCACCAGGGATCACATTGCAAAGATATGATGGCTAATGGAGCATAGCAGAGAGTTCCAAAAGAAAAGCAGCATGTGCTTTATACACTATAGCAAAGCCTTTGACTGCACAGATCCTGAAAGGCCCTTAAAGACATGGGAGTGCCAACACATCTGATAGTCCTAATAAGGAATCTGTATTCAGGGTAAGAGGAGCCCTGGTGGCGCAGTGGTTCAATGCCTGTACTGCAGCCACTCACTCACAAACCACAAGGCTGAAGTTCACTCACAAACCACAAGGCTGAAGTTCAATACTAGCCAGGGCTCAGGCTTGACTCAGGCCTGCATCCTTCCAAGGTCACTAAAATGAGTACCCAGTTGTTGGGGGGCAATGAGCTTACAGTTGTAAACCACTTAGACACTGCATAGCACAGTATGAAGCGGTATATAAATGAAGCTGCTTTGCTTTGCTCTACTTTGCTACTGTCAAAACAGAACATGGAGAAACAGAATGGTTCCCAATTGGCAAGAGAGTCAGATAAGGCTGCATCATTTCACCCTATCTGTTCAACTTGTATGCAGAACATATTATAAGAAAAGCAGGCTTGGACACAGAAGAAGGAGGAGTGAAAATCTCAGATATGTTGATGACACCATAATAATAGCAGAAAACCTCACAGACGTGGAACACCCACTAAGGAAGTTCAAAGAAGAAAGTGCTAAGGCAGGCTTAATGTTGAACATAAAGAAAACAAAAATAATGACCATTGAGGACCTTCACAAATTCAACCTATACAATGAAAAAATAGAAATAGTAAAAGAATTCCCATACTTGGGATTAAACATTGATAGAAATGGCGACTGTAGTCAGGAAATCAGAAGAAGACTAAGAATGGGGAAGGTGGCTATGAAAAACTAGAAAAGATTCCAAAATGCAAAGATATACAACTCAGCACAAAAGTTAGAATCATGCAAGCTATTGTATTCCCTATTACCATGTATGGATGTGGAAGCTGGGCAGTTAAGAAAGATGATAGGAAGAAAATCAATTCATTTGAGATGTGGTACTGGAGAACAGTGCTGAGGATCCCATGGACAGCCAAAAGGACAAACAAGTGGATCCTAGAGCAGATAAAACCGAAAACCTCTGGAAGCTAAGATGACCAAACTGAGACTGCCGTACTTTGGACACATCATGAGAAGAGAGGACTCTTTGGAAAAAACAATAATGTAGGGGAAGGTGGAGAGAAGTAGGAAGAGAGGGAGGCCACATGCCAAATGGATGGACTCTATTAAGGAGGTCACAGGTACTAAGGGATTGCAGGAATTAAGCAGAGCAGTGGAGAACAGAGGGTCTTGGAGATGTCTTATCCATAGGGCCACCATGAGTTGAGACTGACTCAAGGGCAGTTAACAACAACAACTAAAAACACACACAAAAGTGAGCCAATGTGGTGCAGTGGTTTGAGCTATGATTATGGAGAAGGTTTCAAATACCCACTCAACCATGGAAACCCAGTGGGTGACCTTGGCCATTCTCTCAGCCTCACAAGAAGGCAAAGACAAGCCCCCTCTGATTAAATCGTGCCAGGAAATGCCTTAGGGTCACCATAAGCCAGAAATGACTTGAAAAAAAGACAACAATAAACCCATACAATGATATGTTGTTTCTGAGTAAATCTATTTGAAAACTTCTAGAAGCTGTAACCCTGCAGTCCATGGCTTCACTACAAGACTAGTGTAGTACTCATAACAGGGGAAGGTGGAGGGAAGTAAGAAGAGAGGAAGGCTACATGGTAGATGGATGGACTCTATTAAGGAGCTCACGGGTATGGGGTTGCAGGAATTAAGCAGAACAGTGGAGGACAGAGGATCTTGGAGACGTCTCTTCCATGGGGCTGCCATGAGTAGAGATCGACTCAAGGGCAGTTAACAACAACAAATACTATCAAATTTGCTATAGTCTACATGCATCCCTCCGCATTCACTGAGGTTAGGGATGCAGGACCACTGTGAATGTGGAAAAACCACAAATAACAAAAAACACTATATTTTTACATGAGAGAACACCTCTCCAGGAATCTCTAGATTCTTCAGTGGAACTCTGTGGTTAACATCTTCCAGACATTGACCATAGAATTATGCTAGAGGAGCTACAAATGCCTAGTGGAGTGTTGTCTCTGGGAATCTCTAGGTCATTCAGTGCGACTTTTGGTTAAAGTTGACCATAGAGTTGCTCTGGAGGACATAGATATTCCTAGAAAGAACACATTAATTAAATATATGAATAATCATAGCTGCAAAAGTCAAAGCTGCAAATGTGGAGGGACAAGTGTATAAAGCACAGGCTGATCTTCATTTGAAAATCCTTAGTATATTCCATTATCCAGCATATGTTTGCTATATGATTCCCTAATGCCTCTTCCTTTCCTGAACCCCACTTGGACATCTGGCAATTCTCATTCTGTTGTAGAATTTTAAGCATCACCTTGCTTGCAAGCGAAATGAACCCAGCTGTATTCCATTGGGGAGCAGTCAGGTTATTTGTCCATGTGATAATCTCCACCCACACACATCTATAGCATGATCTGGCTAACTTTGGTCTTTAGTATGAAAAGGCACTTGTACACTCCTACTTATGCTGCTTAAGAGATTCAGCACCACTGTTTATTACAGTGATTATAATGATGTCTTTTTAGCAGGCTACATGTGAGATAGGTCTGTCAGGCTCAGAGGCAGTTGATTCATGACTCCCAAGTGCTGGAGACAAAAACAGGGAGGGCCATCATCCTCAGTATTCTGTTTGTGAGTTTCCAAAGGCACTCCTGGTTGTCTACTACTGGAATTAGAATACGGGAGCCCTTTCAAACTATATAATTATAGCACTATGATTCCACTTTAACAGCCATGGATGCATTCCATGGAATCCTAGGATTTGAAGTTTAGGAAAGGGTATTTAAAATTTCAGCCAGAGAGCTCCTCAGATGCCTCCCCAAACTACAAAACACAAGAGTCTATAGGATGTAGCCACAGCAATTAAAGTGAAATCATAGATCATGGATAGAAGACAGGGAGAACTGATCCTACAGAACCAACAGGGAGAAACTTCCAAGGAAAATGAACCACCTGTAGGACTGAACAGATCATACAGAAGGAATTCTGAACTGCTCCAAATAAGCAATTGTTCCCTACATCTTCATGAGGATAACAGCAGTGAATATGCTCAAACAGGAAACAAACAACAAGGGACACTGCATACCAAGGAAGGATTGCAAACAGCAACAGGAAGGAAATAAAGGTGCTGATAGTTGGGCACTCATTGCTTAGGGGTTCCTGTATGCCAGACTAACAAGATAAATTAAGAAGTGTGCTGTCTTCCTGGAGCACATATCCAAGATGTTATTAACAAGGACTCATCAAGGACACAGATCTTTTCTACTTATTCATGTAGGCACCAATGACACTGCCAAGAACACCTCTGAGAACATCACCTCAGACTATGAAGCTTTGGGCAGGAGGCTGAAGAGTTTTTGTGGGTGGTATTTTCACCAATTCTTCTGGTGAAGCACAGATGACAACTAGGGACAGGAAAATAAAAAAGTGAATATTTGGCTATGTAGATGGTGTAAATGGGACAGGTTTGGCTTCTGGGGCCAAGGTCTTCACTTCTTAGGAGTTTATCACACGGGGAAAATCCCCTGCAGAAATGGGATTTAAAAGGTGGGGGAAACCCGCAAAAGCAGGCAGATTTTCACACACAATGCTGTTAAAATGGGGTTAACCCAAATGGAAAGTAGTCAGAAACTGCTTCTTTTTACTTTTGGGATTTTCCAAAAGTAAAAAGAAGCAGTTTCTGACTACTTTCTGTTCGGGTTGACCCCATTTTAACAGCGACGTCGTTTGAAAATCTGCCCGCTTTTGCGGGGGGGTTTCCATTTAAAACCCCATTTCTGCACAGGATTTCCCCCGTGTGATAAACTCCAATGACAGAGGACCTACTGGCTACAGATGGGTTAACCCTCACAAGGACTAAAAAGAATGTCTCTCACAGTACCATGGCAAGTCTGGTCAAGAGGGTTTTAAACTAAATCCTTGGGAGGGGGAGGCTGGAGATGACAGCTCAAACATCAGCTGAATGGCAAGATCTAAACATATGAAGGTGAATGTTAGAAAAGAACATTTCACCCTTGCATGTACACACACATGAACACACATAGTTTATCTGTAAGGAATGTAAGTGGGGCCTGCAACAAAATGTAGTAGAGTATTGCCAAGAAAACTCCATGATAGGGTCACCTTTGGGTAACCATAAGTCAGAAATGACTTGAAGACACACAACAACAAAATTTCCATCCAGTAAATAAAGTGCTGCTTCTCGTGATTCTAAACATGCAGTAACAAGAACATCATATTGCTGTGGAATTCACTTTCACAAGATGACATAAATTTCAAAAGGTGGGAAAGGAACAAAGGACATCCTTTCTTTCCCTTTCTCCCCACCTCCACAACCTCTCTTTGTTGCCACACCCAAAACCAGAAGTTTATAGCTATATAATAGGAGACACACAAGCCTGGAGCTGATAAAGGAATTGGATTGACTAAAATCTACCACACCCCTTTCCAGGATACTTACTAAAAGCTGTTAGGAAATTATGTGGGCCATTTCTGGGCCTCGGCAGACGGCTAATTGAGCCGTCTTCCGGGCACGGAAGAGGAGGGGCAGCTGCACGAACGGCGCCCCTTCCTCTTCCTGAGGTCGCCCTCGGAGTCGCCGGCCGTCTGCACGGCCGGCGCTCCGGGGATGACCTCACGCCGCGGCGACCGGATGCGCCGCGGTGTTTGAGTCAGGGAAAGTGCGCCCGCCGCTTTTAGGGCACACTTTCCCTGACATCTAAAAGGAGCGCCAATTTGGTGCTCCTTTTAGAGTCGCTGGAGGAGCGCCGCGGTGTGGAGGCTGAGCTCCACCGGCGCTCCGAACCAGGGCGTCCCCGACGCCCTGGTCTGCAGAGGAGGTCTGTCTCATTCTCAGCTTACAGTTTCCATTCCTTTGGTTTAGTTTTCAGCTGTTTCCCAAACTGCTTTCAACCAATTAAGTCATTTTACTTGCCTTGTGGCTTCCTTATGTTTGTCCTCCCTCTCCCCATGTGTGCTCAACTGCCAGCAGCACTGGCATTTATAACACACCTGTATGCATGTCTACAAACCTTGCAAGTCCTCCCAAAGGCAGAGAAGTCAATGCCACTATTTCACTTCCAAACTCATCTATCAGAGGTGGCCTGGAAGTGTTAACCTTTGGGCCAAGTTTTTCATAGCACACAGTTATAGCACTATGATTCCACTTGAACTGCTATGGTAACCCTGAGGTTTACAGTTTAGAGTGGGAGATTTAGAATTCTCAGCCAGACAGTTCTAGAATGCAGCAATGGCAGTATAAAGAGCATTATAATGCTATAATTGTGTTATGTGGAAGGACTAAGTGGGGTTGTCACTGGAATCTTCCCACCAACACAGCTACTAGGCATGCTGGTTGGGGCATTGGGGCATTTGTAGTTCAAAAATGTAATTTTTCCAAGCTCTTGATTGCTCTGTAAAAGAATCAGCTTTATGTGAGTCACTGTTCTGGACAGGCTTCCTCTGAAGGAGCATAATTCCTCATCTCTAAATAAGGAATGATGAAATAAATGACCAGGTCACATTTTCTGTGGAGACACAGCACAACTGTGCACCTTCAGCTGAGCCTAAGTGGAAGTAGGCAGGGACCAACTAATAACTCATGCAGCGTTAACTCATGTGTGAGTATAGGGGCCTTTATTTCTTCATTTCTCATCCCTCTTGTGTTCATCCTAGTACACAGTTTGGAATTACTGTGATAAAGTAATATATACATTGTTCACAATCTGAAAAAGAATTTACAACTTATTTTAGCAATTCCTATGAGAAGACACAATTTCATGAGCAGTTAACAAGCCGTGAAACTGATGTTTTACTTCTTCCAGGTATTTGTAATACATATTAGGTGGCTCCTGTATGCATGATACAAGCATACTGCAGCACTTACTAACACATTAATGAAACCTCACAGAGCATACTTTCAGTGAAATCAACAAAGAAATTTGAATGGCATAGGACAGGGGAAACCTAACATTTCTATTTACTAGTCAATTAGATGGCCAATGGAATAACACTCTGAAGAATAGTGCTCTGAAGCACACATTTCTTTCTACATTTAAATAGGCAGAAAATTAAATTCTTCCTAGCTTGTCTGATCTAGATTTTAGAAATATATTATCCACTAATACTCCTTTAAGCAGTGAGTTCTACCATCACTATTTCTTGATTATCTAATCATTTGTGCATTCTTCCCACTTGAGATATTTCCAATATTGCTTTAACAGTTGGGAGGTTTGCTTTTGGCTATCCTTAAATAAGGAGTAAAAAAAAAAAACTTGCACTATAGCTATCTAAGCTTCTATTAAGGAGTCAAGGAAGAAAAGCTGCTGGAAAAGATGACTGACTGTCTGAGGTTCCACAATATCAAAGAGGTGAGGATACAGATATCAGCTACAAAGCTATAGGCTGTGGGGCTGAGGGTATGAGAGTGTTGAATGCTCATGGAACATGGTGGTCATACATCCTTGCCCACAATAGCCATTGTCTCACAGTGTATCAACATGGCTTATTTGGCTTGTCAGAAGACAAACTAAGAACAATACAAGGTCCTGAAGATGAAGGATCAGTTTCACTGAGGTATATAATACTTTGCTAATTTTGTTCTTGAAGGAAGCAATGAGTAATTTTAGCAATTTTCTTCCCACTGTGAGAAAAAACTATTTATTCTTCAGGACTTGCTGGCTGATAGGATGAATGTCACCCACTGAGTGGTAAGGAATTCACCACTCTCTCTCATTCTTTAAGAATAGATGAAGTAAACTTGAGCAAAATTCTAAATACAACCAGTGGTGCCTTTCAGTGTTTTGAGTCAAGCTTTTTGAGGAAAATACAATGAGTGCCTAGTTCTGGCAGACAAGATTCAAGAAAGGTGATTAATTTATGAAGTGCAAAATCATTGTAGAAGACATAAGGGTTCTCTCAAGGACAACAGCCCTTCATTCATTCATTCATTCATTCATTCATTCATTATGAACTCACTCTTCAAGTTGCCCTGATGCTTCCAGCTTCACTAGTTGTTGCTAAATGGAGGTAGGAAAACTCAGAACAAGATAATGATGTATCACACATTTTGTATTACTTTGTTTGGCACTCCTCTTTTCCAAAGAATTTAAGCACCTGGCATAATCTCTTGTTGTTTCATCTAGTTGTAACCTAACTGCTTTAAACTTAGAACAGTAAATAAAAGGTGATTGCTTGCACACCGGGCATTTAGCACTCTTTAGGGATTTTATTTTATTTTAATTTTCTGCAGTTAGTCAAAAACAGGATTTAAAACGAGGTTCTACACGAAATTGCATAATGCTTCCACACAATACTTCAATATGCCATAGCATTAAAGTGTACCCATGATCCTTCTTACTTACAAAGATTACTACTAATATTAATTTAAATATTTTTTAAAAAAAAATGTTTCCTCTATTCCTGTTCAATGCAGTTGGAGGTTAGTGAACCAATGCCTTTAACCAGTCAACTATCACTATTTAGTCATCACTGATCTCCCAGCTGCACTGAACAGCATGCAATAGAACATTTAAAACAGAACTTTCAGGAAGAAAGGTTTCAATTAAAGATACAATAGCTCTTGACAGCCTGAGTAGCAAAGGCCTGGACAAACTGCATTTCACTTTTTAAAAAAATTGTCACTAGTAAGGTCTGAAGGAACATGGGAGAACAACACAGAAAATAATGTAATGTAACAATCTGACAGCAAAATAATCTGGCTTCTCCATTGACAGTGAAATGAGCAAAAGATAGTAATTCCAGGCTAGTGTGGAAGGAACTAGTGCCTCGGCCCTTAAGAGTTTAATGATACCAACAGCTCATGGTCCAAATTTGGGTGGGGAGGTTTAATCCCACCATTTGAGATTGAGGGCCCCCCCCATTGGATGATAGACCACCCCATATTCATGACATCACTCAAATGTAGAGCAATATCTATATGAATAGCAAGAAGATCATATTGTCATGGACACATGCATCCTTCCCCACATCGCCCACTGCTTACCATGATTCTGTGGCTAATGTCATGGAATTCAAGAATAGACACAGCAAAGGATCAAAAACTGGAAGAAATGCTGAGAATCCTTTTATCCCTCTCCCTCCTCTGCCCCTTTCTCTGCCGGCTTTCGAAGTAGTGATGGACACTGATTAAACTCATCTCCCTCTTTTTAGACATAGGAAGAGTTATTTTACTGGCATACATGAAAGATAGCAAAAGAACCAATAGTGACAGGTGATCTTCTGTGATTAGATGCTGATTAGAATACTTTCTCCAATGTTTACATGTGATATTCTGCCAAATAATATTTTGAGAAAATGAAAATCCTGTAAAACTAGCAAAGGAAAGAAGTGTTCCAGTATTTCTTAATTTTTTTTAAAAAAAAAAAACTATTGTTAGGGGTGGGAGGAGATACCCACGCCTTCCCCAACAAGACCAGATAGTTTACAGTATACTTGCTACATGCCTAAATCTCAAATCACACTGGTGCCATAGTGCTAACAGAGTGGAATTTCCTTCCTCTGCCCTCTCAACTGTAGCCCTCAGAGCTGCCAATAGATATTTTTCAAACTGCTGGTTCTACTGCAGATGACATTCAATTGTACCAGAGTAACATCTTCTGATGGCATGTAAATATTATTTACTGTGTTGTAATCCTCTGTAGAGACTTAGAGTCCTGTGTACCTCAGAAGCAAAATAACGTTGACCATGTGATAGGCTCTGAAACATCTTTTTTATTATTATTATTTCTATAGAACTAGTCATGGCTACAAAAATGTTTGTACTCACACAGCTGATTCCAAACCTAACCTGAATCTGCTTCATACTTTGTTGTTCTGTGAAGTCCAACTTTGCTGTCCTATTTAGTATATGTGTATTTTAATTTGAGAATTTCATTAAGTGTTGGCATGTTTAAGATCCCAATTAAAATGGAATGGGAACAACATTTGACCAAAGAATGATTTGTGTGTTTCATCTAAATATGGAGAATAATCTAGAGATGGAAAGAATTTCAAACCTTCTATTTTGCATCTCACAAAGCTTGTTGGGAGACCTTGCCTCAAAACTTTACACATTTGTGAGATTTGCGGCTCATTTCAATGACAGAGATATTGGCAGGTGTTCTGGGACTAGATGCTGATATTTTCCCCAATATTTCTGTATCATATTTCTGCATAAAGCTATGCATCCATTTTGAAAATGTGAATGGGTAAATATGCATACGATTAAAAATAGTATTTTAAACATGTCTTAGTCAATGGGGAAAACCTATGTCAAAATACATAGGAAAATGTGTACCATGATAATGTGAATTCCCTTGCAGGATGAAAAAACAAAGCCTTACAACATGATATAAGCTAAAGAAGGGATGAAAATGAAAGTAGAATTGAGAGAAGTTATAACCAAATCAGGACTGAGAGATTTTCACATCTCCGGCTGATACCTAGCTAGTTTATGCTGAAACAGTTAATGAGGTATTAACCATTCAGTAACAGTATCAATGGATAATATTGCATTCAACTGGAGTCATTGTCAAATATTACTCACTGCACTTTTAAAAATAACAACCAAGTGAGAGATTATTTGATCCCAATGTTGGATGAATAAAGTGCTTTTAACAAGAGGGTGAATTTAGCCAACCTAATACTATTTACCATATAATGGGTTCTGGAATGTCTTTTTCTTTCATTTCTATAGACTAGTCATGGTAACCAAAACTGCAATTAACTAGGAAATTAACTCCCACAGCAGGACCCTTAACTGGAAAATGTTCTTAAAATGTCAAAGACAAATCTATCATGCCTAAGCAGATGAAAGGCCCTCCCTGCATCCCAATTGTCACTGCCCTGGTCCTGGTGGTAGAGAAAAACTGGCAGTATCTGTGGACTTATTCCCCTCTGCCATTCCCCCTTCCTTATGTGTCATATCTTATTTAGATTGTAAACCAGGGGCAGGCAACTGTCAAATTAACAATTTGTAACTGCTCTGAGAACTTTTATGACTGAAGAATGGTGATAAATGCTCTAAACAAATAAATAAATCTAGGGGAGGGGGATACCTATTGAACATGGTGAACCATGATCTGAAAATAATGTCAAAATGCATTTATTAATAATAGAATTTAATATTTAGAAAGTAACAAAGAATGTGTGAATACCATATTTTCCGCCATATAAGACAACTTTTTAACCCTAGAAAAGAGTCTCAAAAGTCAGGGGTTGTCTTATATGCTAGGTAGAGGAAGAGGACAATGACGATGAAGGGAGAAGGAGAAGGGAGCCAGGAGAGAGGAGGAGGATGATGAGGGTGAGGGGAGAAAGAGAACAGAGCCAGGAGAGAGGAGGAGGAGGAGGAGGACAAAGGGAGAAGGAGAAGAGAGCCAGGAGAGAGAAGGAGGAGGATGAGAACGAAAGGAGAAAGAGGACAGAGCCAGGAGAGAGGAGGAGGAGGATGAGAACGAAGGGAGAAAGAGAACAGAGCCAGGAGAGAGGAGGAGGAGGATGAGAACAAAGGGAGAAGGAGAAGAGAGACATGAGAGAGAAGGAGGAGGAGGAGAATGAAGGGAGAAAGAGAACAGAGCCAGGAGAGAGGAGGAGGAGGATGAGAACGAAAGGAGAAAGTGAATAGAGCCAGGAGAGAGGAGAAGGAGGAGGAGGAGAACAAAGGGAGAAAGAGGAAGCCAGGAGAGAGGAGGATGAGGACGAGGGGGGAAGGAAGCCAGTTCTACAGTATAGATGCAGCCTGAATCTGCACTGCAGAAATAGTGCAATTTGACACTGCTTTAACTGCCATGGCTCCATCCTATGGACTCCTAGGATCTGCAGTTTGCTTTGTGGTACCGGAGCTCTCTAGCAGAAAAGGCTAAATATCTCACAAAACTTCAAATCCCAGAATTCCATAGCATTGAGCCAGGGCAGTTAAAGCGGTGTCAAACTGCTTTAATAAATTTGGCAGACGCAGCCAAAGTTGATGTGTTGCTTGGGCATGGCTTAACAAATAATTCTACACAATGAGAGAGAGTGTGTGTGTACCCTTGAAGATTTATCTAAAGAAGAACCAAGTTCCTGAACTTGGAGGTTATATGTGTATGTTGTGTGCCTTCAAATTGTTCCTGACTTATGGTGATCATGGGGTTTTCTTGGCAAGATTCGCTCAGAGGAGGTTTGCCATTGCCTTCCCCTGAGGCTCAGAATGTGTGACTTGTCCAAGTTCACCCAGTGGGTTTCATGGCAGAGTGGAGAATCAAACCCAGGTCTCCAGATTGGCAGTCCAACACTCAGACCACTACACCATGCTGGCTCCTATTCCCATGTACTACCTATGAAACAATTGCAGACATTTTTGTTGTTCTTGTGTGTCTTCAAGTCCTTTCCGACTTATGGCGACCCTAAGGCAACCTTATCATGGGCTTTTCTTGGCATGTTTCTTCAAATTGGGGTTGCCATTACCATCTCCTGGGGCTGAGAGTGTGTGACATGCCCAAGGTCACTTACTTGACCACAAATTGTACATACCCCAAAATGCATCACCTAGTATATTGGCAGTCCTTTCCCCCCAACACTTTCTCATTTACCCCCAACCATCTCATAGCTGGGAGATGGAAATAATTTTTAAAGCAGCATTTAGGATCTCTTCTAACTCTATCTTTCTATGACCGTGTGGGCTGGTTCAATCTGAGCCTTCAATTTTATTTTTATATTCCAACCTCTGTATTTAGGTCTCAGTGTTTAAAGGAAAGGAGCAAGTGTGAAAGTAGTTAAAAGCTACATACCTATCAGGCCTGCATAATATGTGACCAAGGAAGTACCACCAGACAAGAAACAAAGTGATTCATTAAGGGCCTAGGAGGCCACCATGTATGGCAAGCCAAGTTGTTTTAAGATCACAACCTGCCCTAGTTCAATATAGGTCTGTTCATCTATTGCAAGGATTATTGTTACATTTTTGCAGAATTTGGGAGTTTTACATTTTGGACTACAAATCCCAAATTCCACAGTGAATATGGCCTCTGAACAAGGACCTGTTCTTGTTTACCAATGCAATTTGAAACCATATATTACTGGAATAAACTAAATTCATTTATGGTTCTTCTTCGAGTTTATTACAGTATTTTTAATTAAAGAGCTCTGTGTTCCACTTTGTACTTCTAATGTTGTCTGCAAGTGCTTTGTTTATCCAATAATGATATTTGATGTTGACTGCTACCAACACACCAACTACAACCAGGCATCAAAAGCAGATTACAGCATTTATTTTTAATAATGTGAAGAATGATCTTTAGATCAGGTCACAAAAATGCAATTCAATGTAATTTATTCAAAGATATCTATGAAAAATTGTAGATTGCATACAAAGAATTCATATTTAAAAAGCAAAATCTCTTCCAACAGCATGGAAACTACTTTTTTAAAAAATATATAACTCCCAGAATCAACAAGCCAACATTACCAGTGGCCATACATAATTATGTTCTTCCTTTGAATGTGCAAGTGGCTTTCAAAGTAGTAAATTCACTCAACTACCTGTCACAGCTTTTTCTTGGATGTAAAAATATCTAATAACCTCACCATCATCCATTATAGCAGGGGTAGGCAACCTTTCCCCTTTAAGGGCTGAGGGACTTCAGCTCCCAGAATCCCAGGAGCTATTGGCCAACATGGGACTATTGGCCAACATGGCTGAGGCTTCTGGGGGCTGAAGTCCCTCGGCCCTTAAAGGGGAAAGGTTGCCTACCCCTGCATTATAGTGATAAATCAGGAGTCTGTGTGTCTCTACCATCTTAGTTTTTGGCTCTCCCACTGTTTGTAGTTGGTTGTTGTAGTCTTTTCAATTGTTTTATTGTATTTTTGTTTTATTGTATTTTTTGATATTTTATGTTAAGGCTTTTAATGGATATGTAGTTTAATACTGTTTTAATGGGGGGAGGGGTGGGGGATGTTTATTTTGGATGTGTATGGACTTTAATTGTTGTAAGCCACCCTGATTGTTCGAAAGAGGGGCAGAGTAAAAATATTATTATTATTATTATTATTATTATTATTATTATTATTATTATTTTCACCAGGATAGCTCCACTTTAATTTTATTTCCTGTCTAGAGTTTATATTAACAGGAAAGCCTATGCCAAGCCAGACAGGCAAATGTTTGGTAAGCCAGGTTTTTCCATATATGGGATCTAATTTGCAGTGGGCCCTTGGTATGTGCTGAGGTTTGGTTTCAGGAGTCCCTGTGGATACCAAAATCCATGGATGCTCCAGTCCCATTAAATACAGTGGCATGGTGTCCTTTATATAAAATAACAAAAACAAGGTTTGCTTGTTGGAATTTGTATCTTCTTGGAATATTTTCAAACTATGGATGGTTGAATCCATGGATAAAGAATCTGTGGATATGGAGGGCCAACTGTAATGCTCTTCATTAAGTCAATGTCTTTGAAGTTCAGGAATCAATATAGGATCCTCAGCTTAGAACTGTTACCTTCCATGCCAAGTAATGTGTTCCAAATCAATTAGGCACATTTTGGTGTATTTGATAGTTTTGTAATATTTATTCTGCTTTAAAGATATAAATTATAAATGAATTTGACCCAAATCCAACTGCTAGTACCAACTGGAATTGACCCACTGAATCAATTGCTAAAAAGGTACTTCAATACTTACATAAATCCCATTGATTCAATTGGTTTCTTCTAGTCAGGAATAAGAATTGGATTTAGTCTTATGAGTATGGAGAAATAGTTTAAAGAGTCAAATATTACAGAGAAAACTAGGTGGTGGTAATTTTTAATACTCATGAAAATTGAGAAGGACAAAAAAATAATTTATGTGGGATAGAGAATTCTGGGAGGTTGTGAACTGCCAGTAGCCCTGCCCTTTTCTCAGTTTTGTTTCTGACTGGCTACATCCACATATTTAAAATCTATCCATATGAACCTCCCTTACTGAGTCAGACCAATGGTCCATCTAGCCAGACTTGTCAACTGACTGGTAATAGGCCTCCGAGTCCCAATCAAAAATCTTCCCTAGTTCTGCTATCCAAAACTGTTTCTAACTGGAAGTATCATGGACTGAACTTAGGACCTAATACATGGAAATTGTATGCTCTACTTTCAGAAAAACAAGGGCTGGACATTTGGTTTTATGTCTTTGTTGTTGTTTTTTAAATAACAGCTGTAAATAATTATTAGTTTAAAAGCAATAACAGTGAACATTATTTAAATGGGTTTTAAGTCAAGCAATTGCAGTTTACACATATGGAAGTATTTTTAAAAAATATATCAAAACATATTTTCGATTTGGACTTTCTTTTTATTGAGTTTGAACCATGCTTCTTTTAAATGAATTCTAGATATCTATCTTGCAGCTTACATCAACTGAGAAATAGGACTTGACATAAAGTGTGACAGAGCAAAATTTGCTGGCATGATCTACATTTTTCTTCAGCTGCCTCCAAACAAGAAATGTTAACTGTATTCATCAGAAAGGTTTGAAAATCAAAGGAAGGTTGACAGGACAGGAATAATAAAATGGAAAGAAATGAAAATAAAACAACACAAAATGAGATGATGGGGTCCCCCTCCTGTTTTTTGTACTTTGAATAATTCTGGCACAGTTCTAGAGCTTTTCATCTGAACATCATACACCAAAATTATGTTAAGCAGGGTGGATATACTTGAGAGAATATTTGTACATGGTAAGCTTCTGCTGATTTCAAAAGGACCTCAGCATACACAGATCTGTCTGGAGTGCAGCCAATGAATTTCAAGTGTTTCAAGAAGGCAGCGGGGGGGGGGGGGGCTGTGTTGCTTCAAAAATGTTGCAAGCCAGCCATGAAAAAATGGCCATTATTGTGAGGAGAAAACCTACATTTTATATGCAAGGTGACACTCCATTTTACATCCCCCTTTTTTTCTTATAGAAATTGCCAAGCATTTGTCACACTAGGAGGTCACAGTGACAAATGATGTCTTCCTGACAATTCTGAGTCATTTAACTTGATATTCAAAAGCATAATTCAATGGGGGTGGGGGAGAAAGCACCTAAAGATGAATGAAAATATGTGTTCAGGATGTTTTTTTATTGCTGAAAATTTAGATTTTCCTATATCATTACCTTATTAAATTTTGAGAGAAAGTCAAAAACAGAGGGATATTCTTCAGATTATTTAAACACACACAAAAAAGTTCTGTCATCTAGCTAGCTCCTGGATATGTGGCCACTCAAGCAAAAAGTACAAAGTGAGAGAAGCTCTATTTTAAAAGTCTTGGTGGGAGGTAAAGTGTAAAATAACATGCATGTGTTCTCTAAACTTTACTTGACATCACAAAGTAGTGCAACTCCACGTAATATCCAGTGTTCAGGAGACTGTGTGGTCCGTAGATCCACTGCAGCAATGTAATTCAGATCAGTCCGAACAGGTTTTTTGTAGATTGGACAAGAGTACAGCCGTGGATCTTTTGAAGCTGGGGAAGTGGGAAAAAATAATCCTCCATAGTTATAAGGCTATGAACAAGCTAAACACCTTCTCAAAGAGTACAAATACAATTAAAAATTGATGCTATTGCAGAGAATTACAACTTAATTTAAAATTCAATACAGTAAGAAGAGCCCTAGACTTAATATGTGTGAAACATCAAATGCTAGCTTAGCCAAAGCCCTGCTCAGACATCTGGTATCTACTTTAACTAATTGCAAGAGGACAGACTACATTCTAAGCCTGTAGTGGCTTGTGGTTCCCATGTCAATGGAGTGGTGAATCAATGCCAGGCTTTTGGCTAGCTTTGAAAAGGCTATTCAAGCTAGAGCAGATTCACCATCCCCACTGATAGGGGAACCACCAGCTACCACTCTTCTGAGCCCTGCTCCACTTCACCATCACTTTCTTCTTGTGTGAAGGGGAAGAGTCTGAAGGGAAGAGTCTTTGCTATGTGTGGAATTTCTTCCTGCACCTCTAGGAATGATGGTTTGCCTAATATAATCTTCCATATCCCCCCAAAAAACCTCAAAATTTCAGAAACAGAAAGTAGAAGTGAACCCTGCCCTCACTTTAGTTGCTCCCCTTTACCTAGTTTTTGTCACCAGTTGGTTCCTTTGCAGAATGAAATTGTGTAGTGCTGACCCAAATGCTTTACAATATCACATTAAATTATCCCTAATAAATCTGTAAGGAAAGTGAAAACTACAGACATTGTCTAAGAGTTAATGAAACATACTTGGCTGAATTTATGACTGCAGCAAACATCAGATTTGTCATGAACATGAATCCTAAGACCAGTTAAGTCATGTTTAAATTGAACTACCGTATTTTTCGCCCTATAGCACGCACTTTTTCTTCCCCAAAACGTGGGTGGGGAAGTTAGTGCACCTTATAAGGCGAAGGGCCGCGGCCGCGGCTAAAAGGAGGGCTCCTTCCCCCCGCGACCTCAGTTGTTGAATCGGCTGGTGCTGGGATCGAAGCGATCCCAGCACCAGCCCATTGAACTGAGGTCGCGGGGAGAAGGAGCCCTCCTTCCCCCCGCGACCTCAGTTTTTGAATGGGCTGGTGCTGGGATCGAATCGATCCTAGCACCAGCCCATTGAACTGAGGTCGCGGGGAGAAGGAGGGCTCCTTCCCCCCGCGACCTCAGTCTTTGAATGGGCTGGTGCTAGGATCGAAGCGATCCCAGCACCAGCCCATTGAACTGAGGTCGCAGGGGAGAAGGAGCCCTCCTTCCCCCCGCGACCTCAGTCTTTGAATGGGCTGGTGCTGGGATCGAAGCAAAACCTTCCTATCTTACTCAAAATATCCTCATATACAATGACTAGCAATAAAATAATTTACAAACACAATATTAAAACAGAATAAGTACAAATTTACAATGCATATGAACTTTTCAAAATGCATATGAACTTTTCAGTTCCCAGATGCTGTAATACAAAAGCTTCTAAAGCAGGGTTGCACAGAATAGATATTGAAATACCATAGGAAAATTATTATTATTATTATTAGCCAGAACTTTCAGTTCCCACCAATAAAATATTGCTGATGAGCAATATTCCAGATGCTCTTGGGCTACATAGTCTTTTTTTTTTAACAGAACAGTCTAAGGGGCTTATCACACCATCAAAAACCCCGGCTTCTCCCCAATGGGATACAGCCAGGTGATAGGATACAGGTGGGTATTACCACATGCTGCCGATTCCACCAGGCAGCTGCATCCCAGCTGCATCCTGGGTCCCAGGCTCACTTCACAAGCCACTTTTCACAGCTGGGAGCTTGCCATCTTTGAAAAACAAAGAATCATCAGCAACTTGCATGTGGTAATACCCACCTGCATCTCACCACCTGGCTGTATCCGACTGGAGAGCAGCCAGGTTTTTTGACGGTGCAATAAGCCCCTAAGTTAGCTGTTTCTGAGCCAATCCAGGAGACGTGGACCAGAATCCCATTAGGGACATACACTATTTCTCCACTCCCAGCTTTCAAGCCCCAGGAGGGACTGATGATGATGATGATCAGTGTGTGGAGGAGCAGGGAGCAGCAAGACAATTCAACCAATATAGCTCTGAGGGAAAGGAATAGCAAGATGCACTCTGTGTGCATGCACAGTCATTTCCTTCCCTCTCCAAGCCAAGCTAAGCTAGTTCATCATCTAAACTGCCTCATGGCTCACAAGGACTTCCTTTTTACCTGGTTTCTCTTGCTTTCCTCTCCACTGGCTGGCAGTAGCAGTGGCCCTTCCCAAGATGTGACACAAAGGGCTAGAAGATCACCCCTTCATCCACAAAGAGACATACATGGGAGGCAGACATGGAACTGCAAGGGCAGATGTTATGTTCTCCTTGATTGGCGTAGGATCTCAGTCAAAGTATGCAGGTTCATCAGAGAGCACATGCTCATACAGTTAAAGAAGGTGTTCTAAAAGAATCTTCAGGGTCTAAGGAGCAACTCCTCTGGTTAACATTGTTAGCTGCCCCGATTGTTCTCAGAGTGGCAGGATACAAATTATTATTATTATTATTATTATTATTATTATTATTATTATTATTATTAAAATGTTGAAGCAGTAGCTAGACATCACTTGGATATTCACCCAGCTTCAGAAACAAAATAGCTCCATTGTCTATTCTCCTGATATATAGTGTCAATAATGCCCCTATAAAGCTTTCTTTACTTTATTTCATATAGTTCCCCCATCCTGTGGGTGAGGAAACAGAATCAGAACTGGGAAAGGTAACTTGATTCTGGGAGCTGCGATACAAACAAAAATTTCACCACCACCATCCCTGTATAAAATGCTACAGTTGCAGCTTCAGAAAATGAACAACCCATTCTCCACTGAGAGGACACCACATAAATCTGCAACAATACTCACAAAATGGGAACGTACCTGCAATAACTTCTCACTACCTACAGGACAGGTATGACAGCCCTTTCCCTTGCTTACCTCTCACAGTGGGATTCTCAACTAAGCAAGCAGCTTCAACCATAAAACTGACTGAGCCAAAAATAAAATGAAAGCAGGATTATGGGCCATGAGATTTTTGCCCTTCACAGCTTTTATATTTATTTCATGGGGATTTTGTTTCTTAAATAAAGCTGACTGTTTTCACAGAAACAGCACAAGCTCAACTCCACAAAGCAGAACAGGCCGGGCTTTGGGCGTCAGTCTCTCTAGCCCACAATCCAATTTGACAGCTGCTTCCCTCCTTCATGGACCCTAGAGGTCCTTCTTTTCACTTCTAAAGCTGCTCTTTCAATCTTTTGACTTGTTTACTCAAGCAAATCCAAACTCTACACATTTAGCTGTCAACACAAGCACCAGCACACCCAGTTACAACTTGCAGCCTCTCCAGCACTTGCCAAAAACTTTGCATTCTTCCAATAGCAAAAAGTTAGTTTGAAGCTACCTGACATATCTTTTTTTTTTTTTAAGAAGACCTTGAAATATACTTATGGAAGTGAAAGAAGAAACAGGGCCTTTGCAGACTTCTAGAAATAGTGCAAACTTGAGTCCACTTTAACTGTCCTAACTCAGTGCTAGGGAATCATGGGAACTGTAGTTTATTGTGGCACCAGAACTCTCTGACAGAGAAGGCTCAATGTCTCAGAAAAAAATACAATTCCCATGATTCCCTAGCACTGAGCCAGGGCAGTTAAAGTGGACTCAATTTGCACTATTTCTAGCAGTCTGCAAAGGCCCTAAGTAGATCTTTCTTTTTATCTGTTGTTGATTTATCTTTGGAGCATTAAAGAGCTTTTAAATAATCAATTCTTACTTCTAAATCTCATTCTGGCCTCTACAGAAGGCCTCAGCTAGAAGAAACAGATGTACAGTCAGCCCCCTGTAACTATGGATTCCCCACCCACAGATTCAACCAACCACAGTTTGAAAATATTCACACACACACAAATCCCAAAAAACAAACTTGATTTTGCCTTTCTATATAAGAGACACCATTTTGCTATGCCACTGTATATAATGAGACTTGAACATCCACAGATTTTGGTACCTACGTGGGATCCTGGAACCAAACTTCAGCAGATATCGAGGGGCCACTGCATACAGTACATGCATTCTTTTTTTAGCCACACTCTATTTATTGACTAATATACCTGGAATGGTAGCTATACACCCAGGACTTGGCAGTAAAATAATGATTTAATAGCCTTCCTGGACCCTGAGTCACAAAGCCCTTCTTTTTCTAACCCAGAGCTTATTAACTATCATGTGAGCCCTACCTCTGATAAAAAAAAAAAAAAAAAGAATGGGAAGGAGCAGAATTTGGAAACTTTGCTTTTTTATTATTATCACAGCTCCCAGTACATTAATGATAGCCATGGTGTCAGGGGATTCTGGTAGCTATAGTCCAAAAACCTAACTTTTTCCAGGCTCTGAAAGGGAGACAGCAAGGTCCCTCAATTGACCTGTTGAAATCAAGATCATTTGATACTTTTTGCTGTCATCTATTTCTTCTTCCAACTGTCCCTCATTTTAATCTCGAAAAAAGATAAATGCAAGCTATATTTTAAAATACAATTACCAATAAGTATGCTAGGAAAGTTTTAACATTAGGTTGAAATCTTCTGCCCAGCTGCAGAAGTTTAAGATCATAAAGTGCCAATGTGGTTAAAGTGCTGGGCTGGGATTTGGAGATCAAGGTTCAAATTCCTAATAATCATGAAACTCACTGGATGAACTTTAGCCAACCACTCTCTTTCCGACGTACCTCACAGGATTGCTGTGAGAATAAGTAGGGAGAGTGGGTACTATGTATAGTGCCTTGAGCTTATTGGAGGAAAGAAAGGCCAACTAGACATCTGACTAATAAGTGATAGCAATAAATAAATGTAACTAACAAATCAAATAAGTTTAACTAATAAATAAATAAAATTAAAAGAAATAATATTTAGTGGAGATAAGTATATGTAGCAATGTACAAGATGACACAATGTACAGTGATTCCCATTAGTCATATCTTATTTGGCTAACCACTCTTTGTATTCTCAGCCAGAGTGCTTCAAGCAAGGTTGGCATCTTCTGTTGCCCATAGAGTTGCCAGGTGAAATAGAGGAAAGAGGTCCTGTACCTTTAATGGTTGTGCCGAAGAGAGGGATCAGCAAGTGTTTTGTTTGTTTCTTTTTACATTTGCTGAAATTCCCTCTTCTGCACAGTCACTAAAGATACAGAAGTCCTGTCCTGCATATCACCTTGCAAGCCTAATTAGCCAGGGAAACACATTGAGCTTTTCCCCCTTGAAGCCACGGCACTGAGGTGGGTAGGAAACTTTACTTCCACTCCCAGTGACCTACAGCAGAATAATTGTCCTGAGGATGCAGCTAAAGCTTCCTCCCCATCCCAGAGATATTGCTTAAGTCATGGCTCCATCTTCTGGAATCCTACAATCTGTCATTCATTGTGACACCACAGCTCTTTGAGAAAGAAGGCTAAATATCTCACAAAACTACAAATCCCAGAATTCCATAGCATTGAGCCATGACAGTTAAAGTGGTGTCAAACAGCATTCATTCTGTGGTGTGGATGCAGCCCAAGAGGAAGAAGAGTTTTAATCTTGCTTTCCTTCTAAGGAATGTGCTGGGAAGGAAGGTATAAAAAGATACCACTTCTTACATGCCCTCCTATTTGTTTAAGGTATGTGTTTATTGCCTCTCAACCCACCAGGCTCTCAAGATCATAGAATCATAGAATTATAGAGTTGGAAGAGACCACAAGGGCCATCCAGTCCAACCCCCCTGCCATGCAGGAACTCCCAATTAAAGCATTCCCAACATATGGCCATCCAGCCTCTGCTTAAAAACCTCCAGGAAGGGAGACTCCAACACACTCTGAGGGAGTGTGTTCCACTTTTGAACAGCCCTTACTGTCAGGAAGTTCCTCCTAATGTTAAAGTGGAATCTCTTTTCCTGTAGCTTGCACCCATGTTCCGGGTCCTAGTCTCTGGAGAAGCAGAAAACAAGGTTGTTCCCTCCTCAATATGACATCCCTTCAAATATTTAAACAAGGCTATCATATCACCTCTTAACCTTCTCCAAGCTAAACATCCCCAGCTCCCTAAGCCGTTCATCATAGGGCTTGGTTTCCAGACCCTTCACCATTTTAGTTGCCCTCCTTTGGACACTCTCCAGTTTCTCCACATCCTTTTTGAATTGTGGTGCCCAGAACTGGACACAGTATTCCAGGTGAGGTCTGACCAAAGCAGAATAGAGTGGCACTATTACTTCTCTTGATCTAGACATTATACTTCTATTGATGCAGCCTAAAATTGCATTGGCCTTTTTAGCTGCTGCATCACACTGTTGACACATGTTCAACTTGTGGTCTACCTGGACTCCTAGATCCCTTTCACACGTAGTTTCATTCAGCCAGGTGTCCCCCATTGTATATCTGTGCCTTTCGTTTTTCCGCCCTAACTGCAGTACCTTACATTTCTCCATGTTGAATTTCATTTTGGGGGGAAGCAGACGAGAGCTTCCCAGACGCCCTGGGCCGGCGCGCCACGGGGCCGCAGCCTCCGCACCTCGGCGCACCGGTGGCATCCCTGGAAAGAGCGCTAAATCAGCGCTCCTTCCTCAAGACAGGGAAAGTGCGCCCTAAAAGCGTCGGGCGCACTTTCTCTGTCTTTTCCGCCGCAGCGCATCCGGTCGCTGCGGCGGGAGGTTGCCCTGGAAGCGCCGGCCATGCGGAGGGCCGGCAGCTCCCAGGGCGACCTCAGGAAGAGGAAGGAGCACCGCTCGTGCGGTGGCTCGTCCTCTTCCGGGTCTCGTAGACGACTCTTTTGGTCGTCTGCCGAGGCCCTTTGTTAGCTTTGGCCCAGCTTTCTAGTCTGTTCAAGTCATTTTGAATTTTGATCCTGTCTTCTCGGGTATTAGCTACTCCTAATTTGGTATTATCTGCAAATTTGATAACTATGCCCCCGATACTGTCATCCAAGTCATTGATAAAGATGTTGAATAGCACTGGGCCCAGGACAGAGCCCTGTGGCACCCCACTGGTCACTTTTTTCCAGGTTGAAAAGGAGCCATTGTTGAGCACCCTTTGGGTTTGGCCAGTCAACCAATTACAAATCCACGTAACAGTTACTTTACCTAGCCCACATTTTACCAGCTTGTTTGCAAGAATGTCATGGAGAACCTTGTCAAAGACCTTACTGAAATCAAGATATACTATATCTACAGCATTCCCTTCATCTACCAAGCTGGTAATTTTATCAAAAAAAAGAGATCAGGTTTGTCTGGCATGACTTGTTTTTCTGAAACCCATGTTGACTTTGTGTGAATATGGAATTACCTTCCAGGTGTTCATAGACTCTCTGTTTAATTATCTGCTCCAGAATCTTTCCCGGTATTGATGTCAGACTAACTGGACGATAATTGTTGGGATCCTCTTTTTTTTCCCTTTTTGAAGATGGGGACGTTTGCCCTCCTCCAGGACTTCTCCTGTTCTCCAGGAGTTCTCAAAGATTATTGCCAATGATTCCGATATTACATTTGCCAGTTCTTTTAGTACCCTTGGATGTAATTCATCTGGTTCTGGAGACTTATATTCATTTAGAATAACCAAGTTTTTCTGTACTATCTCTTTACTTATTCTGTGCTGAAATTCTCCTATTCTGTCCTCTGCTCCATTATCCTCAGGTTGAGCACCCTTTGCCTTTTCTGAGAAGACTGAAGCAAAGAAGGTGTTGAGTAATTCTGCCTTTTCTCTGTCCCCCGTTAACTTCATGTACAATGAATCTAAACATTTAAAACATGAAATACTTGCCTAAAAACAATTAAAAATAAACTAGAACACTTTTTGAAAAAAATAAGTTTTAGAACCACTAACAATTATAAACAGTTAAAAATAGCCAGAGCAGCCTTACTTAGGGGGGAAGCAGATGACTTAAAGAGCCATTTTGGGGGCAGGGAAGGGGAGGGGCAGCCACATGGTGGGCGCTCCAACCCCTCCCCAGGTCGTCCTCGGAGCAGCCAGCTCTCCGCACAGCCGGCACTCCGAGGAGGACCTCCCGCTGCAGTGTCCCCACACGCTGCAGCGGAAGAGTCGCCGAAGGTGCGCCGACAGCCTTTTGCGGTGCACCTTCAGTGACTTGTGGAAGGAGCACCAATTTAGCGCTCCTTCCAGGGGTGGCAAAGCTGCACCGCAGGGCCGAGGTGTGGGGATACCTCGGCCCCACAGCGCAGCTTCCCGGGGCGGCCCATGGCCACCCGTCTACTTTCCCCCTTACTTACTTATAATAAATAGCTTCTCTTCTCAGCACATCAGGTTCTGCTATGAAATAGGGCATGCAGGGACAGCCATCCTCATGCATCCTCTGTTTCCCAGCAGAACTTAGCTCTTACCAGCCTCCCAAACAACTATGTGGTGAGCTGACATGAGCCTGACAGGCAAGAATGATTTTCTATGCACATCCTGTATAGAAGTGCCAAGGGTAGCAGTGATTCAGTGATGTTTGTAGCACCTGTGAGAAGCCACATATGACCCACCACTTGTTTAAAGGGTGGTATGAGTGACCTCTCTGTTTTGCAAACCAAAATGACCACCTTACTATTGCTTCTAATCCTGATAAGCTGAAATTCTCCTTCCCTCCTGGCAGTATGAAACTGAGGATCAAACCAACTCTGCATGTATGAGAGAAAGTACACCCAGTGGGCAGCTTAGCCATATACATGAGCTCCATTTCTATACACAGAGTGGAGTTTTTATTCTATAGTACTGATTATAAGCATAGAACCAGATGGTAGTCATTATTAGCATTAATCCATCAGGAATAAAAGATGTGTGTCTTGTGGAATCTTTTACAACAGAACCAGAGGCCAAAACCTCAAACAAGATGAAATTAAAAATGCTCCTAAGGGGGGGAAAACTGAAGTATGTAAGGCTCAGTGAAAACATATTTCTGTACATCTGGAGGCTTCCTACCTAATTCCCCCCTGTATTTTGTGCCTTCTAGGGGTGAAAAGAATATTCAAAAATATTACCCCAAACTAGTTAAAAAAAAGTTTCCTAGAACTAGGAAGTCCTGATGGAGAACATTCTCAATTCACAAAAGTCTTCACAGTTCAGGACTTATTCTGCACAGAAAACGCACATAGGGTCCTCCTTTTTTGGTACTGAAAACAGTATTTTCTGTGCAGAAAATAATATTTCATTGCAAGAGATCTGTTTCCTGTGTCGAATATACGTTTCTGTACAAGAAGCTTTTCTGCACAGAAACTGCCATTTTCTGTGCAAAAATAAAATAAAATACCCCATATTTCCTTTTTAAACTGCAAATATTCTTTGAACATTGTTCAGTTTTCAACAACTTTCTCACAGGAAGGAGTAAATGGTATAATTATTCATTCTCACCTATGAGAACAACATTTACCAAGATTTAATCCTGAGCACCTTTCCATATTTCATTCTAGTTATTGTGCACGTCTGCCTACTAAAGAAAACAAATGTTCAAAGTAGGAGCACTCTTAGATACTAGCAGGAATGGTTAATCCTGAGCATTGTCTTAGAGGGCCATTCTACAAAAAGGAAGTCAGGGTTATTCACAGTCAGAGAATTCTTCAAGAAGCCATCCTGCTTATTCACAATAAACACTGCTTCCTGCATTTCCACTTGGTTGTCTTGTTATCTTGCCTTACTATCAGTCATTCCATATCAAATATCTGACTTGCTTGTTGTTGCTTTGCTCACTCTTTTCTAACCTTTCTTTGCATTTTCATAGATGCTGACAGGAATAGGTTGGTAGATATACTTCACACACAACTGGTTGATACCATGTGCGGTAAGGAACATCCTACTATAGCTACTGCTGAATAAATGACCAACACAGGAAATGTGTTTAAATGGTCTGCATGCAGGAGTGGCAGCAGCTAACCTGCAGTATCTATCCTCAGGGGCTGACAACTGCAGCCACATAATTGATAGCTCCATCATATCCTGAATACAGCTGCAGTGAATCTGTGGGCAGACACCATTACAAAAACTGCAGAAGAATAGTTAGAAAAAGACAATATATCCACAACTACATCATCATCATGATCTTCTCAATACTTACTGTTGTTTTCTGCATATATTCTTATCACAGGCATTGGTTCAAAAAGCACCTTGGGCTTTGATTCTATGAGTTTCATGTTTCTTTTATCCCAGCCAGCTCCTTCCAGGTAGAGGCCATATACATAAACACCTTCCGAAGGTGGACTTGTGATGTCATCCTTCATCCATTTGGTTACCTCATTGCACAGAACTACACTATCAAGTGCCCATCCCTTGTTTGCCCGAGTAATCTCCTGTTTAAAGAAATATAACAGCTAAAGTTTGTCAACTTGGATTTCAACAGACAAAAAGCTAGTCATTACATTACTTCCCTAATTTTATTGTTTTTGTGAGGAGAACAACAGCTGTCACATATTGTTCTTGCTTTCCTGTTAGCATCTGACTTTTCTCACTTGATTTGGGGAATCAAGTAGAAATAGTAGTCTTCCTCAAATCTCACCACAAAAAAAGAAGAAGCAAGGAAACTATAGGGGGTTGCAGACTGCCAGAAATAGTGCAAATTGAGTCCAATTTTAGGGTTAGGGTTAGTGCTAGGGAATCATGGGAATTGGGTTTTTTTCTGAGACATTGAGCCTTCTCTGTCAGAGAGCTCTGGTGCCACAATAAACTACAGTTCCCATGATTCCCAAACCCTAACCCTAACCCTAAAAGTGGACTCAATTTGCACTATTTCTGGCAGTCTGCAACTCCCCTATGTAAAAAAGAGGACTAAATAAACATCTCAGATCAAGATCAAGAGATAAGGGTGGAAGCATTTCAGTGGAGTAAGCTGCAGAGCTCAGTAGAACTGACAGTTTCTGTAGGTAGACCAAGACTTCTACTCAAATAATGGCTCATTAAAAAGCTGCTGCCTGTGAAGGTCAAAATGAAAAAGTAGCTTGAATTTTAAGATTTATAGTAATTCCCTGGACAATAGTTAATTATTCCAGGAACCTTCAATAAGTAAGCTTCATACTGCAAAACTCTTGATAACAAGAGTCTGAAATCCCTGAATAAAATTAACTATTTTAAATAAACAAAATTAACAAGACCTACTCTTTCCTAATCCACTACCAGAGCAAAGGAATATTTCAAGACAGAAATATTCCATCCTGAGTTACAAAGAAAAAAAGGGTATAATTACTGTGAAAGCCAGATTAAGATTTGAGTTACAAAAGACTTGAACTGTCTCAAGAAGGCAAGAGCAACTCAAAATTGTTTATATTTCCATAGACATTATCTCCTCTACTATCTGCATAGAAATTTTTAAAGGCCAAACTTTAACCTGTCTCATTGCAGTTAAAAATCCTTGAGGATTGAAAAATCCTGTCATCCAAAAGCAGTTTGGTCGCCCTTCAAAAATCCAAAAGTGAAATTGTCGGTTCCTTTCAAGAAGCTCAGTAAACCAGAATCCAAGGGTACTAGAAGCCCAAGAGGCCTAGGAACATAAAACATAAAAAATATTTTCTTAATAACGTAAATGATTCAACTTTATATATCTGTTTCAATACCTCAAAATATTATACATAAAGACCCAACAGGTATTATTTGAAATAATAGCTAGTGCATGTACATCTCTCCCCACTTCTCATTTTCCTCTAGTCCAGGGATGGGCAACTGCCAAAGACTAGGGATTCCCCCAAGTAACATTGGAGAACCACACACTCCCACCCCATCAAAATCAATTTTTGCCCCCAAATGCCCTTTGAGGTGTGTGGCATTTTCACCACTTTTTTTGCTTCCTCAGCCATTTTACATCCAGGAGAGACTTTTTTACAACAGGGAATGACCTGATGTCACTTCCTGTTCACTTCCTGTTTTAAAAATGGCTTCCAATGGTCCAGGGGTGCAAATCTCTGCATCACTTAGAGAGTATTTGGATGCATGGGAGGGATGGAGCCCCTGGGGGCTAGAAAAATGGCTGTGGGGTGAAACAGATGGGCAAAATAAAGAGGTTTCCAGCCACTTTGAAGTCAGGGCATTTGAACAATGCACACCTCAAAAGCAACTGGAAACAAGACTGAAGCCACACTCCAAGGCTAAAAAATGGAACAAAAAGAAGCCAGGATAGTCCAACTCAAGATGGAAAATGTGCCTCTTCACTGCTGCATACAAATGCCCCGATGTGAATGCAGGGTTGAAGCAAACCAAAGAAATGAAAATGTAATAACTCCAGTGGATGCAATTACAACATACACAAACCAGATAGTGCAACAGGGGGGCATGGGGTGAAGAGGGGTGAGGGGGGCATGTATGGGGGGCCCTCTATTATTATGCTTTACCAATGTATCACTCCCACATGGATGCACCATTGCCCTGTACCAGTGGAGCATCACACGTATGACTGGCTGATCAAAGGGGTGGCCGTGCAATGGGATGGCATCTGGGCAGATGTGGGTGGTACTTGGAAGTTGCAGGTGCTGTGTTTGCGCCATGGTGCATATATATGGTGGGGAGGCAACAAAAATCATTATCCAGCTTGACATGCCATGCAGTCTGCCCATACATATTCAGCCCACCTTGGAAGCAAGCCATAAGGACAGCAGGATTTCAACACATTTTGGGAAAAAGCAAGCTCGAGTCTCTTTTTCCTGCCTAACTGTACTGGCTCAAACAAAGGCCAGATGTGGTGCATAGGCTGTACTTTGCCCATGCCTGCTCTAGAGTAATAGTTTTAAGCTCTACCTTTGGACTAAAGCAAGACTAACAGGGCCTTTACAGACTGCCAGAAATAATGCAGCTTGAGTCCACTTTAACTGACCTGGCTCAGTGCTAGGGAATCAAGGGAACTGTAGTTTTTTTTTTTTTTTTTTTTTTTAAATTTTATTATAACATAAATTAAATTACAAAGATACAATACCACAGGCACTTATACAAACAGATATTACCTAAATTATTATAAACTGATAGTTCGCAACAAAATATTAATGACATATCTTGTTTATGAGCTGTTATATTAAGGTTACATCAGATTTTCAACTTCGTGTAAATACATACTCAATTACAATTACTAGATTAATTAATCATTTTATATTACTATATCTTTTCCTGTTAATGAAATATAATATTTAAGATTTAATTCAAATTCTCCAACTGTATTTTTCACAGAATAGATACAAAGGTCTCCACCTCCTGTTTGCATCATTAGATATTTTCCCAGCTTCTACATCTTCCTTTTTATCTAATTCTGCAATATCAACTAATTTAAATATCCAGCTATCAATAGTTGGTAATTCCTGGGATTTCCATTTACTCGCTAGCAAAATTCTTGCTAGCGTAATCATGTAGAGAAGGGTCTTTCCCATATATTTCATATCTAAATTCTTTATCCCATGAATCATATTAAGGAGATATACTTGTGGCGTACGATCAAATGATAAATTAAGAATTTTACATATCATAGTATGAATGTTTCTCCAAAATTCATCTACCCTGGGGCAAAGCCACCACATATGAAGCCATGTACCAGACTCTTTCTGACATTTCCAACATGCATAATTGTTACTATTATACATTTTTGCAAGTCTGACTGGTGTAAGATACCACCTCGTTTCTAATTTAAAGAAGTTTTCACGCAACAATTGATTACTTGTAAATTTATATGTTACATTTCTTGCCTTACTCCAGTCTTCCAGTAAAATGCTTTTCCTTAAATCCTTAGCCCATTTTACCATGTGGTCTTTTACCGTCTCATCTTCTGTTTTGCGAAGTAATAGTACATCATACATGCTGGCAATTTGTTTCGGTTTTGATGTTAATAAAATATTATCTAATTCATTTCGCGACAGATAAATGCCATATTGTCTTATGTCCTTCTTAAGAAGATTATTCATTTGATAGTACTGAAACCATGTGATGCTTGGTTCCTTAGTTTGTATAACACATAATTCTTTTAACACAATACAGCCATTTATATTAGTTGTAACTACATCTTCATACCTCAGCCAGTTTCTTACCGTACTGAACCTGCTTAATACCGCCTCTTGCGGTGACATCCAACCTGGAAGCCCTACATAGAAATCTGATTTTGTTTTCTCCCAGACCTTTATAAGAGCTCTCCTAATAATATGATGCTCAAAGCCATGATGTACTCTCGCTTTATTGTACCAAAGGTACGCGTGCCAACCAAATCTTAAGTCGTGGCCCTCCAAGTCTAACAATTTTTTATTCTTAATTTGTACCCAATCTTGAATCCATACCATAGCACAAGCTCGAAAATAAAGTTCTAAATCTGGGAGTTCACAGCCACCGTTTCTTCTTTTATCAATTAGTATCTTCCACTTTACACGGGGTTTCTTTCCTTCCCATAGAAATCTTTTGAGCTCTTTGTTCCACATTGTAAAGGGTTTATTGTTATTTATTATCGGCAGGTTAGAGAATAGGAAGATAAATTTCGGCAGGACAAACATCTTTATTACCGCGATTCTTCCAAAGAGCGAAAGCTTAAGTCTGGACCAGCTTATTAGGTCTTTTTTTATTTCCTTCCAGACTTTCCCGTAATTCATATCAAATAATTCAGTGTTTCTATTTGAAATATGAATACCCAGATATTTTGCTTTTTTGACCACCCTACATGCTGTTTTTTGCTCTAATTGTTCCATCTCTTTTTTGGACATATTTTTAGTAATAATAAGTGACTTGTTTTTGTTTAGTTTAAATCCTGTATATTTTCCAAAATCTTCTAGCAAAGACATTAATGTCTCAATACTAGCAAGCGGGTCATCCAAAAAAATTATCAGATCATCCGCGTATGCTTTTATTTTAAATTCTGAACCTTTTACTTTAGGGGATTTAACCTCTTTTTCTCGTCTAATACTGTTATTTAATAGTTCTATAATTACCAGAAAAAGCAACGGAGACAAAGGGCACCCCTGCCTTACCCCACGAAATATTTTAAATTCTTCTGATTTCACACCATTAATAGATATCTTAGCTCTTTGATCCGAGTAAATACTTTTAATCCATTTTATAAATTTTTCACCAAAGTTCAGCTTTTCCAATATCAAGATCATGGTCTCCCAGTTTACTGAATCGAATGCTTTTTCTGCATCCAATAGCAGCATTGCAAGTTTTTTCTGATTATTTTGTTCATAATACTCCAAGATATCAATAACAATTCTGATATTCTGCTTAATTTGTCTTTGCGGCAAGAACCCTGCCTGATCTTCATGAACTCTATTTTTTAAGATTTCCTTCAATCTATTTGCCAATATGCCTGTGAAAATTTTGTAGTCTATATTCATAAGTGAAATAGGCCTATAATTTTCCAAACGGGTAGGGTCTTTGTCTGCCTTGGGTATTACTGCAATGTCCGCATATTTCCATGATTCTGGGATTCCGTTTTGTGTTATGTCATTAAACATATCTCTCATTGGTTCAGATAATGATGTTATCATTTTAACATAATATTCCGGAATGAAGCCATCTGGACCAGGTGATTTCCTCAATTTAAGCCTCTGAATAGCTGCTTTAACCTCTTGGGTTGAGATGTTTTCATTCAATAAACACATATCTTTGTCATCTAATTTCATATAATCTATATTTAATATGAACTTTTCAAACTCCTTTTTGTCGTATTCTTCCTCTGAATCTTTTTTGTATACTTCTGAGAAGTAGCGAAGGAATTTTTTTTGGATGTCTTCTTGTGATGTAGCCCTCCCCTCTTGATCAACTATTTCTGTAATTGTTTTCATCTCAGGTCTGATGTTCACCTTAGTTCCCAACCACTTACCACATTTATTATCCAGTTCAAACTTTTCTCTTTTCCTTCTTTTCAGTTTCTCATCTAATTCATTCTTTATCATAGATTCATATTTTATCTGCCAGTATTTTAATTTATTATACAAGTCTGGCGAAGCTGGATCAATTATTAAATCCTTTTCTAATCCCTTTATTATTTCTTCCATATCTTTGTATTCTTTATTACATGACAGCTTCCTTTCTTTAGCCTTTTTCAAAAAAAAACCCCTTAACACTGCCTTATGTGCGTCCCATATTACTTTTGCATGTATTTCAGGGGAGCTATTTTCTTTAAAGTAATTTCGGATAGCTTCCTTCATCTCATTCAGTATTTTCTCATCACTTAAAAGGTCTGCATTTAACCTCCAGTTAAATTGCATTGAACCAGTTGTCACATATATCAAAATTGGGTTATGATCAGACTCAATCTTAGCTAATATAGTCATGTCCTTAATTTTTGTAAATAAAGAAGATGAATATAAAAACATATCCAATCTTGAATAAGATTTATGTTGAATTGAATAATATGTAAATCCAGGTTCCTTAGGGTACATTGTAGACCAAACATCATGTAGATCCAGATCTTTTTTCATTCGAAAGAAAGTTGTTGGTAGTTTACCCTGGTTTTTATTCCGTTTAATATTAATTGATCTATCCCATCTCGGGTCTAACACCCCATTCCAGTCACCCAACATCAGAATCTTCTCATAGTTATATTTCCCAATTTCATGGTGCAGATTCTTAAAGAATTTCTTGCTGTCTGTATTTGGGGCATAGACACCCACTATCATTATTTTGCCATAAGGCAAAGATATCTCAATAACTATATAGTGTCCTTCATTGTCCTTACAAATTTCCTTAGCCGGTATATTTTTCTTTACATACAAAATTACGCCTGCTTTACTCTTGTCATGTAATGAACAGAAATTTAACCCCAATTTAGGATTTTTAACATAATATTTATCACATTTTTTGATTTTTATTTCCTGCAAGCAGATTATATCCAATTTTTTCCTTTCTAAATAATGGAAAATTTTATTTCTCTTGTGTGTTGTATTTATCCCTTTTACATTCCAGGAGAAGAAACCAAGATGTTTATCCATTTCCTTTTTATTACAATGTTATCACTCAAACAGACCAACAAACAAACAAGCAAACAAACAAACAAAAAAAAAGGGGGGAAAAAGAAAAAAAAAAAAAAAAACAAGGTAAATCCGTAACTAAATTTAAAATACAACTTCACCATTCAATTCAATGTTATGCCCCTTTTAATTACAAGGAAATTCCCTTATCATGGCCACCTACACTGATTACTTCATCTGTCATATCTTGCAGGATATCCCTATCTTTCTTCACCAAATCCCTCTGATCGGGACTGTCTTTATCAGTTCTTTGAGGTTCCTGATTCTTTTCCTTATCTTTTCTTACTCTGTTGAGGAACTCTTCTGCTTTTATCTTAGTGTTTACTCTGAGCCTTTTTTGTTTATATTTGAAAACTATACCCTCCAGCTTGTCCCATGAATATCTGATATTATTTTTTGTCAAAAACAGAGTCAGCTGTCTGTAATCTTGCCTTTTCTTCAAAATCATAGCGGGTATATCTTTGTAGATTTTTATTGTTTGGCCCTCTATCTGCAGAATATTTTTATAACTTCGTTGGAGTACTTCATCACGTATCTTTGATCTAGCAAATCTAATAACCACATCACGTGGTAAATTCTTCTCTCTTGCTGCTTCTGAGTTGATCCTAAACAATTTATCAATTTCCATATCAAGATATTCTTCTGCTATCTCCAAAAATCCTGCCAACGCAGGAATTATTCTTATATATAGGTCCTCATTAGTTATTTCGGTTAGCCCTCTAAACTTCAGGCATTTTTCTCTGTATCTTAGTTCTTGAATCAAAATTTGGTTTTCTTCCAATCTTTGTTGTTCTACTAATCTCTTTACAGTACCTTCCAGTGACTGCGTTTTTTGTTTGATGTTGTTTTGCTCTTTTTTCAAGTCTGTCATGTCCTTAGTAAGTTCCTCTAATGTTTTTTCAAATTTATTAAGACCCTTATTAAGGTTATCATTTGACTCCTTACGATGTTCTTTAAGTTCTTGGGATATTTCTTTTTGAAAATTTTTTAGAAATTCTTCCACCCAGGTCTGCAATGAAGAACTGTCTTGTATCTTTGGTGGCATCTCTACAGAGCCTCTTCTGTTATAATGTTGCTTCGCTGTTTGTAATCTGGTAGTAATTGACATACTAGACTGACCCTTGTAATTGCTAATGAGACGTTATAGTCTCTTTTATAATATGCCAGCTACCTCTTAATCACCCACAAGACTCTCAATCAAGATAGCTGAAATATCCAGGGCTGATAACTCTTCCAAATTTTAAGACAAAATCAAAGTTATCTAAATTTTTCTAGACTGAATATGTGAAGTTTTAGTTATAACAGCTGATAAACAAATTAAATCAAATGTTATCTTTAAAATAGAGCTTTTCCCATGTCTATCCGGAATCTGCGTCTGGATAAATGTATTCCACACAATTGTTTAGCAAGGGGGAGGATGCCCGACCGGTGGTAGAAAGAAGGCTAATAACTGTCTCCCTCCCCACCTCCTATGGGTCCCTATCTATTAGTCCTCTTCCCCGAGGTCTAACACCGTGAGAAGTAATATATATTCACTCCCACACCCCTAACTTAAACAAAAATAAGCTTCCACCATGGGGAAGCTTAAATTCCGGATAACATGTAAGACCAGATATGCCTATATAGCAGCAAACAGAAACCTCAAATAGAACTTATCAGTTAACTAGATTCAGATTAATTACAGCAATCTAAATTAAAGGTAGGTATAATTGAATGTTTTAAACCATTCCCACCTCGACTGTCCACCTATATCAATCTATAGCTCGAGAGCACCTCTGTCCACTACAATACAATGCAGTTAGCACCGAGATATTGCTGTCACCTCTCTACCTCTTTTAAAATTTAAAAGGCTTTATACTGGTACTCAAGCGCTGAAGCCGGCACTCGTCCTCCAAGACTGTAGAGAGTAGGTGTTTCTGCTGTCTCTCCTCGCTCCTGAAACTGCGACCAGGAAGCTTTATGGAGGACGGAGCCCCGCCCCCCTCTAGTACTGCTACGCTGCCACTGGAGCCAAGTGCTAAAGCCGGGGTTCTCACTCAGGGGCTGCGAGAGAAGGGTGTTATTGCTGCCGCTCTGCCACTCCTGTGGCTGAGGCCGGAAGGCTTTATGGAGGACGGAGCCCCGCCCCCACACAGGTGCTGCTGCGTTACTGCTGGAATTCTAACGCTGAAGCCGGCACTTGTCCTCCAAGACTGTAAAAGGTAGGTGTTTCTGCTGTCTCTCCTCGCTCCTGAAACTGCGACCAGGAAGCTTTATGGAGGACGGAGCCCCGCCCTCCTCTAGTACTGCTACGCTGCCACTGGAGCCAAGTGCTAAAGCCGGGGTTCTCACTCAGGGGCTGCGAGAGAAGGGTGTTATTGCTGCCGCTCTGCCACTCCTGTGGCTGAGACCGGAAGGCTTTATGGAGGACGGAGCCCCGCCCCCACACAGGTGCTGCTGCGTTACTGCTGGAATTCTAACGCTGAAGCCGGCACTTGTCCTCCAAGACTGTAAAAGGTAGGTGTTTCTGCTGTCTCTCCTCGCTCCTGAAACTGCGACCAGGAAGCTTTATGGAGGACGGAGCCCCGCCCTCCTCTAGTACTGCTACGCTGCCACTGGAGCCAAGTGCTAAAGCCGGGGTTCTCACTCAGGGGCTGCGAGAGAAGGGTGTTATTGCTGCCGCTCTGCCACTCCTGTGGCTGAGGCCGGAAGGCTTTATGGAGGACGGAGCCCCGCCCCCACACAGGTGCTGCTGCGTTACTGCTGGAATTCTAACGCTGAAGCCGGCACTTGTCCTCCAAGACTGTAAAAGGTAGGTGTTTCTGCTGTCTCTCCTCGCTCCTGAAACTGCGACCAGGAAGCTTTATGGAGGACGGAGCCCCGCCCTCCTCTAGTACTGCTACGCTGCCACTGGAGCCAAGTGCTAAAGCCGGGGTTCTCACTCAGGGGCTGCGAGAGAAAGGTGTTATTGCTGCCGCTCTGCCACTCCTGTGGCTGAGGCCGGAAGGCTTTATGGAGGACGGAGCCCCGCCCCCACACAGGTGCTGCTGCGTTACTGCTGGAATTCTAACGCTGAAGCCGGCACTTGTCCTCCAAGACTGTAAAAGGTAGGTGTTTCTGCTGTCTCTCCTCGCTCCTGAAACTGCGACCAGGAAGCTTTATGGAGGACGGAGCCCCGCCCTCCTCTAGTACTGCTACGCTGCCACTGGAGCCAAGTGCTAAAGCCGGGGTTCTCACTCAGGGGCTGCGAGAGAAGGGTGTTATTGCTGCCGCTCTGCCACTCCTGTGGCTGAGGCCGGAAGGCTTTATGGAGGACGGAGCCCCGCCCCCACACAGGTGCTGCTGCGTTACTGCTGGAATTCTAACGCTGAAGCCGGCACTTGTCCTCCAAGACTGTAAAAGGTAGGTGTTTCTGCTGTCTCTCCTCGCTCCTGAAACTGCGACCAGGAAGCTTTATGGAGGACGGAGCCCCGCCCTCCTCTAGTACTGCTACGCTGCCACTGGAGCCAAGTGCTAAAGCCGGGGTTCTCACTCAGGGGCTGCGAGAGAAGGGTGTTATTGCTGCCGCTCTGCCACTCCTGTGGCTGAGGCCGGAAGGCTTTATGGAGGACGGAGCCCCGCCCCCACACAGGTGCTGCTGCGTTACTGCTGGAATTCTAACGCTGAAGCCGGCACTTGTCCTCCAAGACTGTAAAAGGTAGGTGTTTCTGCTGTCTCTCCTCGCTCCTGAAACTGCGACCAGGAAGCTTTATGGAGGACGGAGCCCCGCCCTCCTCTAGTACTGCTACGCTGCCACTGGAGCCAAGTGCTAAAGCCGGGGTTCTCACTCAGGGGCTGCGAGAGAAAGGTGTTATTGCTGCCGCTCTGCCACTCCTGTGGCTGAGGCCGGAAGGCTTTATGGAGGACGGAGCCCCGCCCCCACACAGGTGCTGCTGCGTTACTGCTGGAATTCTAACGCTGAAGCCGGCACTTGTCCTCCAAGACTGTAAAAGGTAGGTGTTTCTGCTGTCTCTCCTCGCTCCTGAAACTGCGACCAGGAAGCTTTATGGAGGACGGAGCCCCGCCCTCCTCTAGTACTGCTACGCTGCCACTGGAGCCAAGTGCTAAAGCCGGGGTTCTCACTCAGGGGCTGCGAGAGAAGGGTGTTATTGCTGCCGCTCTGCCACTCCTGTGGCTGAGGCCGGAAGGCTTTATGGAGGACGGAGCCCCGCCCCCACACAGGTGCTGCTGCGTTACTGCTGGAATTCTAACGCTGAAGCCGGCACTTGTCCTCCAAGACTGTAAAAGGTAGGTGTTTCTGCTGTCTCTCCTCGCTCCTGAAACTGCGACCAGGAAGCTTTATGGAGGACGGAGCCCCGCCCTCCTCTAGTACTGCTACGCTGCCACTGGAGCCAAGTGCTAAAGCCGGGGTTCTCACTCAGGGGCTGCAAGAGAAAGGTGTTATTGCTGCCGCTCTGCCACTCCTGTGGCTGAGGCCGGAAGGCTTTATGGAGGACGGAGCCCCGCCCCCACACAGGTGCTGCTGCGTTACTGCTGGAATTCTAACGCTGAAGCCGGCACTTGTCCTCCAAGACTGTAAAAGGTAGGTGTTTCTGCTGTCTCTCCTCGCTCCTGAAACTGCGACCAGGAAGCTTTATGGAGGACGGAGCCCCGCCCTCCTCTAGTACTGCTACGCTGCCACTGGAGCCAAGTGCTAAAGCCGGGGTTCTCACTCAGGGGCTGCGAGAGAAGGGTGTTATTGCTGCCGCTCTGCCACTCCTGTGGCTGAGGCCGGAAGGCTTTATGGAGGACGGAGCCCCGCCCCCACACAGGTGCTGCTGCGTTACTGCTGGAATTCTAACGCTGAAGCCGGCACTTGTCCTCCAAGACTGTAAAAGGTAGGTGTTTCTGCTGTCTCTCCTCGCTCCTGAAACTGCGACCAGGAAGCTTTATGGAGGACGGAGCCCCGCCCTCCTCTAGTACTGCTACGCTGCCACTGGAGCCAAGTGCTAAAGCCGGGGTTCTCACTCAGGGGCTGCGAGAGAAGGGTGTTATTGCTGCCGCTCTGCCCTCAAGCTGCATTATTTTTGGCAGTCTGTAAAGGCTCAAAGTCTACCATTCAATAAATTATTAGTTTGCAACCTAAACTGCAGGTGTGGTGAACAAGTTTATTCATTCATTCATTCATTCTTTCGATTTCTATGCTGCCTTTCTTCCAGAAAGGGACCCAAGGTGGCTCACAAATAAAAATTCTAACAAACATATTAAAATTAAAAAGTTAAAAACATCAGCTAAAAACAATATAAATTACAAACATTGAAACCACAATACCCACCCATATAAAAGCCTTTAAAAGCCTGCCTGAATAAAATCATTTTTGCTTGCTGACAGAAGGCAAGCAGGGAGGGAGCCAGCCTTGCTTCTTGTGGAAGGGCATTCCAGACAGTGGGAGCAGCCACCGAGAAGGCTCTCTCTCATGTTCTCACCAGGTGAGCCTGTGATGGTGGGCAGGATGGAGAGAAAGCCTTCTCCTGAGGATCTTGGGGCTCTAGCAGGTTCATATGGGGAGAAACAAATAGTCTGGACCTAAGTCATGGAGGGCTTTATAGGTCATGACCAGTACTTTGAATTGTGCCCAGAAATGAACTGGTAGCCAGTGAAGCTGTTTCATCAAGGGAGTTATATGCTCCCTATAATTGGCCCCCGTCAGCATTCTTGCTGCAGTGTTTTGCACCCACTGAACTTTCCAAACAGTTTCCAAAGGTAGCCTCATATAGAGTGTGTTACAGTAGTCCATATGGGATGTAATCAAGGCATGTACCACCGTAGCCCAATCTGGCATATCAAAGAATGAGCACAGCTGGTACACTAGTTTTAACTGTACAAATGCACTCCTGGTCATTGCTGAGACCTGGGCATCCAGGCTCAGAGTAGAGTCCAGGAGCACCCCCAAGCTACGAGTCTGAGATTTCAGGGGGAGTGTAACCCCTTCCAGCATAAGCAGTCCCTATTCCCTGATATGCCTTACAACTGACCAGGAGCACCTCTATTTTGTCTGGATTAAGCTTCAATTTGTTTACCCTCATCCAGTCCATTACTGACCACAGACACTTGTTCAGTACAGAGACCGCTTCCTTGGAATCAGATGGGAAGGAGAGATACAGTTGGGTGTCATCTGCATATTGGTGACACTGTGCCCCAAAGCTCCAGATGAACTCTCTCAGCAGTTTCATGTAGATGTTAAATAACACAGGGGACAGAACATGACCCTGAGGGACCCCACAAGTCAATGGCCAGGAGATTAAACAGGAGTCTCCTCAACACCACTTTCTGAGTTTGCCCCTCCAGGAAAGACTGGAATCATTGCATAAACAGTGCCCCCAAGTCCCATCCCAGAGAGGCGGCCCAGAAGGATACCATGGTTGATGGTATCAAAAGCCACCAAGAGATCCAGGAGAACCAACAGGGTCAAATTCCCTCTGTCCAGTTCCCTGCAGAGGTCATCCACCAAGATGACCAAAGCTGTCTCTGTCCCATAGCCAGATCTGAAGCCAAATTGAAATGGATCTAGATAATCCATTTCATCCAAGAATCCCTGGAGCTGGGTTGGCCACCACCCACTCCAGAACGTTGCCCAAGAATGGAATGTTCGAGACTGGCCAATAGTTATCCAGAATGGCGGTATCCAGCAAGGCCTTTTTCAGTAATGACCTCACAACAGCCTCCTTTAGACAGGATGGAAATCTGCCTTGCTGCAGTGAGGCATTCACCAGTCTCCTTACCCACTCAGTCAGTCCCCCTCTAGCTACTTTCAAGAGCCAGGAAGGGCAAGGATCCAGTATTCATGTAGTGGCCCTCACTTCTCCAAGGATCTTGTCCACATCACCAGGCTGCACAGATTGCAATTTGGATCAGGACCACACAGATTGAAGGTTAAGGTCTATTCTTGGGTGCAATTACTACAGAATTGAATGGAGAAGTGTGCCCCATGGCCCACATATAGGCCTGGCCTCTTTTGTGGCCTTCTAGATTTGCCTGGATACACCTACTACTAGAGTCAGCACAGAAAAACAGAAAAAAAATGCAGATGCCTGCCACACCTTTGACGCAATGCCTACATTACCACTGAGGTAGTAAAGTTGTGTTTTGATCATACGACTTTTGACTGCTGCTCATGTGAAGAATCCTCCTTCACGGAAAAAAACAAGCTATCTGAACAAAAGCTAGGCTAGAAATCTTATCTTTGTATGTAAGAACATAAACCCCTGTGAGCATCCTTCACTCTTCTGAAGCACTTGGATACATGTTGGATATCAGTGACAACTAGGCTTACGTTACTACAAGAAAACATTACTAATCAGTCAGACTATTTATATAAGTCCCATTTGTCTTAATTCCCAGTAGATTCTATACATATTGAATTGGTCAGGAATTGCATGGGGGAAGTAGCCACAAATTACACCTTCCCATGTGGTCTAGAAATGTCAAATATTATCAGAGTGGCATGAAATGCAACAGCGACATTCAGAAAGTAGAAAAGAATTTACTTCCAGTTATAAAGGATCACTTTCAGAAGTGTGTGTGCATATCTGATATTTTGAAACATGTGACAACTATCAGTAATTTTAAGACATACAAATGTTGGGTATACTGTTAAACTGGCACTACTTTTCTCTCTCCCCCCCCCCCCCCCACTCCAACCCAATGAAATAAACAATACCAGCCTTCTTCCAGCGCTCAGGAATCCTTGCATCATACATACAATCCAAAGCATCTCTCAGGTTCTCACTCATGATGATGGTTCCATCAATTGCAAGTTTTAGATCTGTCAATGTGTTTCGAACCAAAGCAATAATCCTCTGCATTCTATCGATTTCCTGTCGCAGGAAGATGTTCATAGGTTGGAATGGCCCCATCTGCTGAAGCCTCTCTTTTACCTGACATGCAAAAGCCAAATGTATGAATATAAGGAACTGCAAATTGCCAGGCCCTGTAAGCTGCTAGGCTGCTTACTTACATAAAGTTCTGTCATGCAGAAAGAAGCACAGAGGATACAGTTGTTCATATGGAAAAGACAGGTAGAGCTGAATGATGAGTTTTTGGTTCAGAAAACTAAGGCTGCTACCACACTGGAGAATTAATGTAGTTTGACACCACTTTAACTGTCACGGCTCCATCCTGTGGAATTCTGGAATTTATAGCTTGTTGTGGCACCACAGTTTTCTGAGAGAGGCAGCTAAATATCTTACAAAACTAATAATAATAATAATAATAATAAGTTTTATTTATAACCCGCCCCTCTGCTCGGCAATCGGGGCGGCGTACATCAATTTAAAAATACAATAGGTAAAACAATTCCTGCCCCCCCACCTCCCACCCACCCACCCACCCCTTAAAACAAAATTAAACCATTAACAAGTTAAAAATAAAGCCGAGATAAAATACAAACAATTAAATCTATCCAGCCAGGTAGCTAGTTGGATAGTGATGTTTGAGGATCACCTGCTAAAAAGATTCCAACTGACAACAGTTTCAGCATTAAGTCTTCACCGAGCCGGGCAGTTATTCCAGGAAGGCCTGCCGAAAGAGATCCGTCTTTACTGCCTTTTTAAAGGCAGTAAGAGTAGTAATAAGACGGATCTCGTCCGGCAGGCCATTCCAAAGCCTGGGAGCGGTCGCGGAGAAGGCCCTCTGGGAGGTCTGTGAAAGCCTGGTCTTTATCGGCTGCAACAGGTTCCTCCCAGAGGACCGCAGGGCGCGGGGGGGATTGTACGGGCAGAGGCGGTCCCTAAGATAAGATGGACCCAAGCCATGTAGGGCTTTAAAGGTTAAAACCAACACCTTGTACTGCGCCCGGAAACTAATTGGCAGCCAGTGGAGGGATTTTAGCACAGGTGTTATATGCTCCCTCCTCGATGTTCCAGTAATCAACCTGGCTGCCATATTTTGGACTAATTGCAGTTTCCGAGTTAAGCACAAGGGTAGCCCCATGTAGAGTGCGTTACAGAAATCTAGACGTGAGGTTACCAGAGCATGTACCACGGTTTCCAGGTCCCTTCTATCCATATAAGGGCGCAGTTGGCGTATCAGCCGAAGCTGATAGCAGGCGCTCCTGACCACCGCATTCACCTGACTAGTCATGTGAAGCGATGAATCTAGGAGCACCCCCAGACTGCGAACACAGTCCTTGGAGGAGAGTGTGACTCCATCCAGGACTGGAGACTGTATTCCCAAATCAGGTTTCGGGCCCGTCACTGTCAGTACCTCTGTTTTGTCTGGATTCAGTTTCAGTCTATTTTTCCTCATCCAATCCATTACCGCTCTGAGACAGGCGTTAAGAGGAGAGACGCCATCTGAAGTCTGAGCTGATGATCTGGTCATGGAGAGATATATCTGGGTGTCATCAGCGTACTGATGGCACCGAGCTCCATGCCTCCGAATGATCTCCCCCAGCGGCTTCATATAGATATTAAACAGCATCGGGGACAGGATGGCACCCTGAGGGACGCCACAATTAAGCTCAATTTTGGATGAGCAACTGTCCCCGAGCCTCACCCTCTGGGATCTGCCCGAGAGGAAGGAACGGAACCACTGCAATGCAGTGCCTCCAATTCCCAACTCTCTCAGGCGATCCAAGAGGATGGCATGATCAATAGTATCAAAGGCCGCTGAGAGATCCAAGAGCACTAACAGGGTCACACTACCCCTGTCAATACTCAAGCGGAGGTCATCAGTCAGAGCAACCATGGCAGTCTCCACTCCATAACCTGTCCTGAAGCCGGTTTGAAATGGATCAAGATAATCAGTATCATCCAAGATCTCTTGGAGTTGGGAAACAACAGCCCTCTCGATCACTTTGCTTAAAAAAGGAAGCAAAGAGACTGGTCTGTAATTATTTCTATCCAGGGGGTCCAGGGAAGGCTTCTTCAGGAGTGGCTTAACGGCCGCTTCCTTCAGACAAGATGGTACCATACCTTCCCTGAAGGATGCATTGATTGTATCCCGAAGGAAAACTCTCAACGCGTCCCCCCCCCCCCCCTGGACGACCAGCCAAGATGGACAGGGATCGAGAGGGCAAGTCGTCTTCCTTATCTTACCAAGAAGCTTGTCCACGTCATCAGTACTCACAGACTGAAAATGATCCAGTAAATTTCCATCAACAGAGTTGCTGGACACCTCGTCTACTGTTTCTGACAAAACAATGGCATCCAAGTCGGCTCTTATCCGAGAGATTTTATCTGCAAAGTAGGTATTAAATGCGTCACAGCAGGCTATCGTAGGGTTAAGCAGGGGACCTGATGCTGGAGGAACCTTTGTCAACTCCCCCACCACCCTAAACAGCTCTGTCGGACGGGACTCTGCAGACGCAATGCGTGCAGAACAGAAGGATTTCCGCGCTGCACGCAAAGCCTCCCTGTAGGAGTCAAGATGCTTCCTAAGGCGAGTTCTGTCGGATGGGAGATGAGACTTCCGCCATTCGCACTCTAGTCGTTGTCCAGCTCGCTTCATCCTCCTAAGCTCCTCGGTATACCAGGGCTTACGATTCGAAGCGGGCTGGAAAGGACGCTTGGGAGCGATTGTGTCAATAGCCCTGGTCAGATCGATGTTCCAAGTATTCACCAGGGCTTCGACAGAATCACCGGCGTTACCAACCATTAAACCCTCCAAGGCCTTCTGGAAACCAATTGGTTCCATGTGCCTTCGAGGGCGGACCATTCTCAAGGGTCCACCACCCCCGGGGGGGACTATAGTGGCCTTTAGCTCAATCTTGACCAGAAAGTGATCTGTCCATGACAATGCGGAGGCTGTTGTGACCTCCGCCCACGGATACTCCTGATCAGTACTAAAGACCCCATCGAGTGTATGGCCAGCACAATGTGTGGGCCCGTCCACCAATTGGGATAGGCCCATGCTTGTCATGGTTTCCATGAACTCCCGAGCTGCGCCTGTTAGACTGGACAAGCCGGTCTCAAGAGGAATGTTGAAGTCACCCAGAACCAAAAGTCTGGGCGACTCCAGCAATAGCTCTGAGACCAGCGAGGTCAGCTCGGTTAGGGAGTCTGTTAAGCAACGGGGTGGTCGGTATACCAACAGAATCCCCAAACTATCCCTGGTGTTCAGGCTAAGGTACATACACTCGATGTGGGATGTTTTCCTGACAGGCTTCCTGGTCAAGGATAAGGTGTTTCTGTGAACCAAGGCCACTCCGCCTCCCCGCCCACTTTCCCTCACCTGCTCATTAACTACATACCCAGCTGGGAGAGCTTGAGCCCAGGTCGCAGAGCTTGCATCTCCCAGCCAGGTCTCGGTAAAACATGCCAGGTCGGCCGCCTCATCCTCATCCACTATGAGGTCATGAATTATATGGGTCCCAGAATCCCATAGCATTGAGCCACGGCAGTTAAAATGATGTCAATTTGGATTATTTCTGTAGTGAAGATGCAGCCTAAAACATGGATCAATATATGTATGTATCGGGATTGCTTGTGGATTATAAACACAAACTTCAAAGAATATGTGTGTGAAATCTTGATATTTTTTTCTATTCATTTGGACACTCCTACTCCCACTTCCAGCATTCACTCTATGATAATTTAAATACCTTATTTGCTTACTTTTTCTTAAACACATGAGTTAATTATTTAAAAAAAATAAAAAAATAGTCTGATAAATACTCATATCATTTGGATTTAAGTGCATGTGAATTTTAAAAATTCTTAGCTGGTTGAATCACAGTTTCATCTCCATTTTGAATCTGACCTATTTTGCTGTTACAGTTCATCCTGTGGTATTTTTATTATGTGTGCATCAGGGCAAAAGTATGTCCCAAGAGTGGCTGTGGACCTTGAACCCTCCAGATTACTCGGACCACCGTTTCTCTGGTTAATAAAGAGTAGAGAATTGCCTATTTTGAAAACCTCCAACATTAACAATTCACCATTTAAGTAGATTGTTTCAGCTGGGCCAATCTAAAACAAATCAAAAGCAACCAACTGCATCTGTTGCAGACCACAGGAACTTATCTCAAATGGTACACACCCTGCCACACACATTGAAAAATACTTGTTTCCCAAAACTGGAATTGAACTTTCATCCACTTTGTTTTTATTGTTTGTGGCACCCACGAATCAATGGTATGTCCAGAAGTATTGATTTATCAAGTTTTCATCGAAACAATGTATCTGTCTGCTTAGGACTAACACCAGGATTCCTTAGCCTTTGTTTCAGCTAGGCAAGTCTAAAACAAATCAAAAGCAACCAATTTCCTCTGTTGCAGACCACAGGAACTTACCTCAAAAGGTACATAGTCTGCAGGAAGCTTCTCCAGCATGTCATCAGCTAGCCTAGCAACCACAGCCTCTCTTGTCTCACCTCCTCCACTGGAACTGTCTTTTGGCTGAATGCTAAGAATGGTGTCCAGCACATCTTTTGCAAGTTTGCTCTGGTAAGTAATGTCTGCATTAGGATGCAGCCCAAATACTTCTGGAGTATCATAAGCAGGCAGGCCCTTTATAAGTGAACATGAATAATAATAATAATAATAATAATAATAATAATAATAATAATAAAGTTATTTTTATCCCGCCCCACTGCAACGCAATCAGGGTGGCTTACAACATTAAAAACATCCAAACAATCATTCCCTAACCCACCCACCCGTAAAACAGTATTAAACTAAGCAATATTAAGAACAAGTATACAATAAAAATAAAATAAAGTAAAAACCAACAAACAAAATAAATAGCACCGCAGATTAATAGTCCAGAAGCAGTTCCAAGGAAAGGTGGCCAGGATCCTAGGGCCGGGAGATTATTCAGGGAAGGCCTGTCAGAAGAAATCCATCTTGACAGCTTTTTTAAAAGCGTCTAGAGTAGTAATAAGATGGATCTCATCCGACAGGCCATTCCATAATCTGGGAGCGACAGCAGTAAAGGACCAACATGAAGATGCAACATCGTACATTAAAATAAAGTCATTCCAAGCACTGATGGTTAATATTACTAAAAACAGACTGCCCATGTTTTTTCAAAGATACAAGAATGTCATCCTGTAATATAAAAGCATTTTACCAATAAAATTTTTGAATTTTCATGTGTTATTGATGAGCCATTTTAGAAAAGAATGCAGGAAATAGTGTATGAGAGTACCAAAGAATAATTCAAATCAGTGTAATACTACAAAGATTATGGTACTACAGGTATATCTCAGTTAATGAAATAGATGTGCTCCCGGGCATTACTTCTTTAGCAGAAAATTTGGTATCAGAGGCAGAAATAACATGGAAAGAATAGGAACAGCGTTCTGCTCCACAAAAATGAAGAACAAGTCCAAGTGTTTCAGCAATTCTGAAAATCCAAAATTAGCATAGGCACATATGAAATGAAATAAGCCGATCAGGTAACTCTTACATAAGTAAACAAAAACATTTTCAACCTTCTAGAGACCATTTGAAAGCTTCTTCCAAAAAGCATTCCAGGATGGTTATTTCTTTTACCAGGATCAACCTTTTTTATGATTTTCATTTTGGTAATTAAACTTATAGATCTATGTGTTTCTAACAAGCTGGTGCCAGCTGGTGAGGTATGCTTATCTGCTCTCCACTTTTCTCTTTTTTCTGTTCATATATGTTCAGTGAGGGCCTCTGGAGGCAGTTGCTGTTTTCCTTGTCTGTTGCAGGCAGGCACACAGGGTTACAATAGTCTCAGCTAGAGTGAAATCCTATTCTTTCCCAGCTTGAGATTTATTCATTTTTCACTGCATACCTGACAATGAAAGTCTGTGTTTCTGCAGCCCTTCACCATGCTCCCAACTCCAATGCTGGCTAAAAGGCTCCCTTTATACCGTGTTAATCCACTTGAGATGTTCACATTATGGATACGAAATGTATTGAACCTTGCTGCATTTCTGCAATAATCTCGCAATTAACAGACTTCATACATGGATTTTTCTTCTGCAGTACAAGCATTGTACAGGTATCACAGCCTCCACCCTTATGCTGCCCCCTAGCTTCATGGTTAATCCTTTTATTTTATTTATTTTATTACTCTAATGGTATCACAATGGAAAAAATGCCTAATGCAGCATGAGATGTTTCATCATAAGAAATTGAAGAAGAAAAATCATAGAAGCATAGAATCATAGAGTTGGAAGAAACCACAGGGGCCATTGAGCCGAACACCCAAACACAAAGCTGGGGTCAAGAAGGAAGAGGCACTAGGGACCATATGCCACACATTGGATAATGTGACACAGTAAAGAATTTCAGAAGAAAATCAGTGTGTACTTTATAAATTCTAGCAAAGATTTTGATTGTGTAGAGTAGATCATGAAAAACTATGGATTGCTCTTTTTAAAATGGTTGTGCCACAACATTGATTGTCCTGATGCATAACCTGTACTCAGGACAAGAGGCTGCCATTAGGAGAGAATATGGAGAAACAGAATGATTTTCAATTGAGAAAGGGATCAAGCAAGGGTGTATGTTCTCACCCTATCTGTTTAACATGCATGCTGAACATATCATACATATGTAAAGCAAGATTAGATTTGTAGGAAGGAGGCATGAAAATTAGAGTAAAAATACAAACAATCTAAGATATGCAGATAGCATCATACTACTAGCAGAAGACAGCAAAGCCTTCGAATGATTACTGACAAAAGTCAAGGAAGAAAGTGCAAAGGCAGATTTACAACTGAACATTAAGAAAACAAACATAATGATCAGAGATTATTTATATAACTTCAAAGTGAACAACGAAGACATTGAAATAGTTCAAGATTTTCCATACATTGGATCAGTATTTATTCAGAACGGAGACTACAGGCAAGAGTTCAAAAAAGAGTATGGCTGAAATCAGAGTCATTTGAGGTTGATCTCAGACCATGCCCCAGTATCTTTAGTGTTACAAAGAAAAGAGAAAAAAAGAATATGCATGGCATCTGAATGAGAATTTCCTACAAAAATATGAGATAGTACTGGAAACAAAAAAACAACTGAAATGGTACTCTGAAGATAATTTGGAAAAAGGTGTTAACATTACAAGTGTAGGAGGCAGGGAAAGCTGTAATGAGAGGCTTCTTTGTGAAAAAAATTGAACTAAAGAGGAAAATTAGAAAAGGATAACAAAGGAGCTCAAGAATAAATAAGATCTACAAAAGAATCTTTAGATATAAAGATACAAAAAAAGATTAAAGTACTTCACAATCATCTGACAACATTAGTTTCAGAGGATTTAGTGAAATCGAAGTTTACCTGCCAACACTATTTCCAATATGCTAACAAACCAAACAAATGGTTAGCTCATTTACTGGGGGGGGGGGGGGAAGGAAAAAAGAACAATAAATAAAGTATGATCAGGTAATAAAACATTTACAATTCAAGGCAAAATCAGGAAAAACTATCACAATTTTTGAACACCTCTATAAAAAAAACTTCAACAGATGCTGTCAACATAGAAAAATATCTAGAAAAGACCCACCTAGATCTGCTGAATGAGGAACAAAATGCAATTTTGAATCAATTGATAACTAAAGAAGAAATAATTGGAGCTATAAAGAAAAGTAAAGCAGGGAAGACACCGGGACCTGATGGGTTCCCCAACAACTACTATAAACTATTTCAAGAGGAATTGATAGGTCCTATGAAAGAGACAATGAATTTGAAAGGATGTTTCCCAGATCCACGGAAACAAGCAAACATTGTTTTGATCCTCAAAGAGGATAAAGATAATTTTAACCCAAAAAATGCAAACCAATTTTGCTACTAAATGTGGATTATAAATTGTTTGCTGTAATCCTAGCTGAAAGACTAAAGGAAATTCTTGTAGAGAAGATTCATAAGAATCAATGTGGGGTTTTTTACCACAGAGATACATGGGCAACTACATAAGACATATATTAAACTTAACAGAGTTTCATGACAAACATGAGGAAAAAAATTAGCTCTGATTTTTATAGACTTGGAGAAAGCATCTGATAGCATCAAGTGGGATTATATTTTTGGAATTGTGGATTATTTTAGGGGGAAATTTAAGAAATGGTTGATGGCAATTTATAATATGCAACATGTACAAATCATAATTAATTATGAAAAATGGGAAAAAAGCCAATACATATGGTACAAGACAAGGATGCCACCTGTCACCATTGTTATTTCCTATGGTTTTGGAATTTTTGTTATCTGATATAAGAAATGATCACAACATAAAGGGGATCAAAATTAAGGGTGTTGAGTTTAAAACAAAAGTCTTTGCGGATGATATAATGATTTCTTTAAATAACCTGATTTGTGACATAGCTCTTTTAATAGCTAAATTTAAGGAGCCCTGGTGGCGCAGTGGTTAAATGCCTGTACTGCAGCCACTCACTCATAGACCACAAGGTTACGAGTTCAGTACTAGCCAGGCCTCAGGCTAGACTCAGGCCTGCATCCTTCCGAGGTTGCTAAAATGAGTACCCAACTGTTGGGGGGCAATGAGCTTACAGTTGTAAACCGCTTAGACATCCCATAGCGCGATATGAAGCGGTATATAAATGAAGCTGCTTTAAAGATTTTGGAAATATTTCTGAACTGAAAATTAATATAGATAAGGCAGTAATCTTAACAAAAAATATGAATCAATGGGAGAATAAATTGTTAGAAGAAAAAACAAATGTAAAGATAACAAACAAGACCAAATATCTAGGAATAGTAATAACGAATAAAAACTCTGAATTATTTAGCAATAATTGCAAGAAAGTTTGGGGGGAAATAAGGGATCAATTGAAGAAGTGGAATAATCTGCAATTGTCAATGCTTCACAGAATTGTAGTGACAAAGATGGTTCTATTACCAAAGATTTTATTTCTATTTCAGAATTTACCCGTCATAACAAATGGCAAACTCTTTAAAGACTGGAATAAGGACTTGGCCTCTTTCATCTGGCATGGAAGGAGGTCAAGAATCAAATTTAAATATCTGCAAGACAGTTCAGAAAGAGGGGGTCTTTCAGGTTGTTATTATTATTATTATTATTATTATTAACATACAATAACAAACAATCCTACAACACATCAACAATGTAGAACAAACCACAACAAACACAAATTACTACAATTAAAAAAAATACATACAAAACTTCCTGTTTACCACTCTTTAACCAATTCCTTTACATTACCTTGGCTTTCTGCTTATCCGCTTTCAAACTTAATTATTAGCTGTCTACCCAACCTGTCATTACGTACATGCCTAGATATATTATAAATCATAGTACATATTTAAATCTTCTTTCATTTATCTTCCCCATTCTTCCCAATTTTAATTTACTAGTTTAATATATATGCTCCATTATACAATATATCTTAAATAGCCTACAAACATCTTCTTGAATCTTCTCCCATTTATCCAATAGTCTCTTCAACCAGGAGATTCAGCCACTTCTTTTTTATATACATTATTGTGTCATCTCATTCTTCTTTGTCTTGTTTCTTCGCTTTTCCATTTAGTCTTTTTGACAGTGTATCGGCTTCCATCATATCAAATAATTTAATAACCCATTCATCTATTTGTATATCTTTCTTAACTTTCCAATATCATGCATATACTATTCTAGCTGCAGTTAACATGTAAAAATAGTCTTACCATATTTCTTTTCTATTTTATTCTCTATCATATCTAATAACATAACTTCTGGTCTAAACCGTAAATTAACTTTAAGTATCTCCTTTATAGTTTCATTTATAACCTTCCAAAAAAAATTTGCCTCCACACATTCCCACCATAGGTGAAAGAATGACCCTTTTTCCCTCCCACATTTCCAACATTTATTTTCTCTATTCCCATATATTTTACTAAGTTTGTCCGGTGAAAGATATGACCTATACATGATTTTATAGAAATTTTCTTTAACATCTTGGCTAGCTGTATACATTAACCTTTTTTTCCAGGATTTCACCCATTGAATAAGTTCTAATGCTTTCCCACAATTCTTTGCCCATCTAATCATGTTTTCTTTTGCCAGATCTTCCTCCAAATAAGTTTCTAACAATGTCTTATATATTCTTGATAATATAGCAGGTTTCTCGGCCCATATAATTTGTCCTATTTCAGATTTCACACTTGTTATTCCTATTGGTTTTTTTTATCTACCTGAAATCTAGAATTTATTTGGTAATATAAAAACCATCCACAATTTAAGCCTTCCTCTCTGATTTGATTAAGTGGCTTCATCTCAAATTCTCTTCCTCTTTTCTTTAAGATCTCCTCATATTTCAACCATTTCTCCTTCCTTTGCAGATCTATTCTAAACAGGGCCTCATGCGGTGACATCCATAATGGAATTTGAGGACATATTCTTCTTTTATATTTTTCCATACTCTATATAAAGTTGCTCTTATAAAATGGTTGTTAAATTCACGATTAACCTGGACTTTGGGCCTTTACAGACTGCCAGGAATAGTGCAAATTGAAGCCACTTTAACTGCCCTGGCTCAGTGCTAAGGAACCATGGGAACTGTAGTTTATTGTGGCACCAGAGCTCTCTGGCAGAGAAGGCTCAATGTCCCAGAAAAAAAATGCAATTCCCATGATTCTCTAGCACTGAGCCAGGACAGTTAAAGTGGCCTCAATTTGCACTATTTCTGGCAGTCTGTAAAGGCCCTTTGTCATCGAATAGATATGCATGATATCCAAATCTATGTTCTGAACCCTCTAGTTTTAACAATTTTTGGTTTCCCAATGTTATCCAGTCTTTCAGCCATACTAAAGAACTGGCTGAGTATAATTTTAGATTTGGCACTGCCAACCCACCTCTTTCTTTTGCTTCTTGCATATATTTCTGTTTAATTCGGGGGGGGGGGGGGGTTCCTGCCCATATAAACTCAGAAAGTTGCTTTTGCCAGTCTTTAAGAACACAGTCATTTTTAAGAATTGGAATAGTTTGAAATAGGAACAGAATTTATGGCAAAATATTCATTTTAATCACAGTGATTCTTCCTAGTAATGACAATTTAAGGTCCCTCAAATTTTCCATGTCCTTTTTTATATCATTCCACTTTTTCTCATAATTGTTCCATAGATGTCTGAATTTTTATTAGTTAATGTTATTCCTAAGTATTTTGCTTTTTTTTTTGTTATATTAAATCCTGTTAGTTCTTTTAATTTTTCTTCTTCTAAAGTGGACATATTTTTAACAATTACGTTTGTTTTATCTTTATTCATTTTTAAACCTGGAATTCTTTCGAAGTCTTTTAATTGCATTAGCAGATGTTGTACACTATCTAATGGATCTTCAAGCGTTAAGGCAATATCGCCTGCAAATGCTTTTAACTTATATTATCCCCTTTAATTTTCACTCCCTTAATTTCCAATGTATCAGAAATCCATTATTTAGAGTATGGAAGAAATATAGAAGATATATGTATGAAAAAATATCATCCTGGGATTCTTCTCATGAGGCCTTATTTAAGAGCGATCTCTGCCTAAATGAAAATTGGTGGACATATAATGATTTGGTAAAAAAAAAAAAACATAGAATTAAAGACACTAGAAGAACTTAGAAATAAAAGAGACAATGTAATTGGTTTCTTTTTAGACAAATAAGAGAAAGGTACATAGCTGACATGAAAACACAAGGAATAGAATTAGTAAATACTGAGCTGGACAATCTATTAGATCAGGGGTAGGCAACCTTTCCCCTTTAAGGGCTGAGGAACTTCAGCTCCCAGAATCCCAGGAGCTATTGGCCAACATGGGACTATTGGCCAACATGGCTGAGGCTTCTGGGAGCTGAAGTCCCTCGGCCCTTAAAGGGGAAAGGTTGCCTACCCCTGTATTAGATTCTGGTAAAGGGCCCTTAATAGCAAACTTATATGAAGTACTGTTAAAGTATGAGATGGAAACAGAGGCCGTTAAGGAAAATATGGTTCAGTGGGCCAAAAATCTGGGGCAGCATATCAAGATGGCAACTTACTTGGGAAAAAAGAATAAAATACACAGCTTCTCAATCCTTAAGAGAAAATTATTACAAAATATATTTTAGATGGTACTTGACACCAATTAAAATGCACACAATTTCCAAGAACAGCTCGGACAGATGTTGGAAATGTGGGAAAGAAAAGGGAACATTTTTCCATCTCTGGTGGTCCTGCCCAAAAGTTAAAGAATTTTTGGCAAAAAATACATCAAGTAATATGTTAGATTCTACAGGTTAATTTGATATTCTCCCCGGAATTGTTTTTATTAAATATAGTAGATAATGAAATTGAAAAAATGCATGGAAGACTATCTTTTTACAACAGCAAGGATGTCCTTGGCAAAAGAATGGAAGCAAAAGAAAATACCTGACAGAAGAATGGCTGTCAAAAGTATTCGATGCAATGGAAGCCTACAAACTTACAAGAATTCTTCAAAGACAAAAATCAAACAAATTGATAGAAGACTAGGACAAGATAATTAAGTACATCACAAAAGACTGGAATATAGGAGTAAATATAGTGTTATAGGAGTTAGATTGTAAATGGGATTTAGGAATAGTGCTTCAGGAAAAATGATCTCTCATGGAAACACTAGAAACTTCAGATAAAAGAAATTCATAGACAACCGATAGATTTAAAGTACTCATTTTATTTAGCTATTCTGTTGGACAGTAAATGGTAGAAATATACATAGATTTATTTATATTAATGCATATAGCAATGTTGGATTTAAGTACATAGACAACCAATCAAGAGAAGCACAAGATGTAAAACAAACTTAGAAAATGCAAAAGAATTTGAACATGGGAATTTTTTTTAAATTTTGTATGTAAGGTAGATATGTGAATTTTATGTAAGCTGTTTGTGTTTGTTCTGTGAGTATTTACTTGTAATGTTCAGATATATGTTTTGTATTTTTTAAAGATTGTAAACTTTAATAAAGAACTAATAAAAAAAGAAAAGAGTAGGATTTGAAAGAGCAGCTAAGAAAGAATTAGACAAGATCACAAAGTGTCAGCATATATTATTGAATAATAAAGTGAGGATTATCCATGCCATCATATTTCACATTTCTATGTATGGTTGTGAAAACTGGACAGTGAAGAAAGCTGATAGGAAGAAAATAAGCACATTTGAAATATTATGGTGGAAAAGAGTTCTAAAGATACCCTGGACTGCTAAAATGTCAAATCAATGGATCCTATAGCAAATTAAACCTTGAAGCATGAGACTGGCATACTTTGGCCATATCATGAAAAGACTTGATTCACAAGAACAGATAATAATGCTTGGTAAAGCAGAAGGCAATAGGAAAAGAGGAAGACCACATTCCAGATGGATAGACTCAATCAAAGAAACCATGGCCCTGGGTCTGCAAGACCTGAGCAAGGACGTTGAAGACAGGGTGACTTGGGGGTTGCTATAACTCGAAGTTGACTTGAGGCAGTTAATAACATCAAAAGTAACTGTGTGCAAGAAGGAAGCTTTTGTTTAGCCAGCTCCAGCTCAATAATCAGAAAACCAAAAACATTCCATTTTATATCTTTCATAATGACACAAACCTGTATGTATTGAAGATATTGATCCACTGCAGTGCACTTGGGTATACTATAGCCTTTGTAGAAAGAGAAGTCCTGGCTGAACATATTTTCACTGAACCACACTTTAGCAAATGTATTAAGCAACCTCTTGTCATAGTCATCAGTGACTCTCCCTCCATACTGAATCTCCCCTATCATGTAACGAACAGTATTCCAAGACACACCCTGAAATAAAGCAGAGAGCGAATCAAACATATGATATATTTTTATGGGTATGGGGAAATGTATTCCCCTACATTACTTGCTTTATGAAAGCTAGTTTTGAAAATCCATTAATTCTGTGATACCTAAATTGTGATGGGAGAACACCCACCCCAGGACTTATTCTGAACCAATTTGAGTCATATTGGAACTGCAAGCCTCTCTTTCCCCACCCTTCTTAAGGATTAGGAGCATTTACAACACATCTTGGTCCTATTTTCTTGCTGTGCAATGAGTAAAGAGCTGTGTGCTTTATCATGATTCACTGCCTCTGAGACTCATACTGCAGCCTCACTCATGCCAGCTAGTAACAAAGGCAGGAGGAATGCCTATATGTGTGCACCTTTGCCTGAAAATATTTAGCTCTGGCCCCAGAAGGATTCCTTCATGGGCAGCATGAAGTTAGCACTCCAATAAAGGAGAGTTTGCACATGCCCCCTTTTTCCAGGAACTACTCCAGGGCCTTAACCTGGCATTGCCTCCACCAGACATCTTATGCCTAATGTCCATCACCCTGGTGTCAACCAATAAAACCAGTAAAAAGATCGAGAAGGCAGATCTCTCACCTTCAACTGCAACCCATGAAGCATGATGGGCTTTTCACTTCAAATATCAATTTACTAATGCAGTTACAAGAAGATAACATTTTACTGAAACAATTTGGCTAGTCAAAGTATCATATAATCTGCCAGACATTTGCTCTCAACAAAGTAGTGCCAAGTACCTTTTTCATGTCCATGTCATCCAAATGATTCTGAACAAACTGTACTGTGGCATTGAAATCAGCTTGATTGAACTCATAAGGAATGTTCCATCCAAGAGGTCCAAATTTCCTTCTTTCTTGGACTGTGGAGTGTAGGAAGGCTACAGCATATAGCATTGGTTTCCATTGTGCCATGTTGCTTATATCTAAGAGATCTTGACTCACACCTGTTACAAAGTCATTGATTGATATCATCATAACCACACATTTAGATTTGTTTACTATACCACATCATTAAAGAGCCCAAATTGGAAAATAATTTGATTACTCAGAAGTGCTAGGAAGTTATGGAGAAATTCTAGTAAAATTCTAGAGGAATTTGGGCATAGTTTTTTTCATACTGAAATTAACCGGACTTACATGACAAGTTGAAAGAAGGACAAATCACTCACCTCCATAGGTCCTCTTTAAGCCAGCTTTGAGTCCTTGGGGAGGCTCATTGGTAAATTTAATAGACATTTGTAGAAGGGTTATAGGAAAATGCTTGTGAACCTCTGTAGTCATCCATAAGCGAAAAGCTTCATGAATACTCTCTGTTTCTATAATGGTGTCCATCAACTCATCCATAAAGTCAAGACCTAGATGGCAGTTCTGCAGAAGTGCCCATCCACCCTATGAAAGGAGAAGATAGAACCAACTTAGCTATATTTGATATTCATTTTGGAAATCTACACATTGATTGCACTGTCGTTATCTGCCTGTGACAATGTTTACATCCTGATAATGCTGGCACAGCATGTTCTGTGCCAACGAAGAAAATGTTATTTTTCTCCATCCCCATAAATCTTTACAGTGAAGCTAACCAGGCTCATGTACAGACCTCCTCCTTCTTCTGGAAGGGTGTTCAAACATTTAAAAAGTGAATTCAGACTTGAAAAAAAAATACTCTGTTGGCTTCGTTCATAAAAGGGGTACTAAGTTTATTTTCAAGACAAGGAACAGAATTTGGTTGAAATTATTTTGAACAAAAGGCTATTATATGGAGGGGGTTGTATTTAGACTACTAGAACCAGCATGTTATAATGGTTTAAGCATTTGACTACTGCTCTGGGGATTAAGGTTTGATTCCTTATTCAACCATGGAAACTCACTGGGTAACTCTGGATGAGTCACACACACTCAGTCCCAGAAAACCCAATGATAGATTTGCCTTAGGGTTGTCATAAATTAGAAATAACTTGAAGGTACACAACAAGAATATAGTTTAATAATGAGCTGATTAATTAACCTAACTTATGCACAACACAAATGTATGAAATCACAACCAGTAGCACAGATAATACACATCTTAGCCCCAGTATGTATTTCTCAGCATTAGTACTGCCCAGAACAAAACTAGACTTCAACTCCCAGAATCTCATCATGGCCAGTGGGATTACTGTTTTAGGGAATTATAATCCAAAAAGTAAATTTTCCAAGCTCTGCAGAGTTTTCTAAATTGGTAAAATCTCTTTCTCCTTTCTCATCTAGATTATTCTACATAGATGGTTCTACAAACATATAGCTGTAATTCTATTTTTATTGGTTCAGTAAATAAAGACTATGGCTCAAGTCATAGGCTGAAATGAAGCACTGCAAAAAGAATGTGGTTTAACCAAGAATTCCCATGTCATTTCCTCTTTCTTTTCCTTTGGCACTCATTTGTAGCTCTTATTGTTGCTCCTGCTATACATCATTGGCTGACAGTAGACAGGTACAGAAATTCACAGCATGATTGTACTATGCCACAGCTTTTAGGCCATAATTCTAAACATATGTACTCAGGCATGAACCTCATTGAATGCAGTGGGATGGGCATTTGAATAAACATTCATTTGTGATTCAATCTCAAACTTAGAGCCTTATCACATGACAAAAGAAAGCCAAGATGCAGTGAGAGAGAAACAGTTTTCTCCTTGCTGTCCACATGCTGTCATGGGACTTCCATTCTTCTTCCAGAGGGAGATGGTTGTAAAAGTATGCCTTTTGTTAAATGGATTTTTCCAGCACAACAAAAGGCATGCTTTTACGACTGTCTCCCTTGGGAAGAGAATGGGATGTGCTTCAATGCCAGGTGGAGAGGCAAGGAGAAAGCCACTTCTCTCTTCCTGCATCTTGGCTTTCTTTTGTCATGCAATGTTTTGCTTAGTACACATTACTAGATGAGGAACTTGTTACTTTAAGGAAGCAGCCATAAAATTTCCATAGACAACTGTTTGAATGTCAGTACTCTATTGGTTAGAAATAATTATCTCTTTGCTTTTTATAATGAATAGTAAGAACTGGTTAGCAGCTCAGTATGCTGTGTTCATTTCCCCTCTATGCTGATGACAATGTTCTGAAAAATTCAAACCTTGGCCTGTTCTAGAAAATAATTTAGAATTTTGTCTTACATGAGCCATAGTTTGCTGCAGGAGTTTGCGGGCATGGACCTCTTGGCCTTGACCCATGGAAACATAACGGGTTTCAATCTTCAGTCTTTTGCCCAAAGCAATGATAGAATCAGTAGGATCAGAGCCCATGGAGAGGAAGCAGATAAGAGGAGTACGTGGATCAGATTCTTCCCAAGTCTTCTCTAAATCCAAGATGACCCCTTCGACATATTTTTCCCCCATGATATCCATAATGTACTTCCTAGCCTAGTGAACATCAAAGATAGATAAACATCATTTTTTTACATTTTTTGACAAAACAAAGAGGAAAAAACCTTGTTTGATTACTTCAAATTTTGAAGTAACTAGACTCATATTACTTCAAATTTTGAAGTAAATTAAATTTTAAATTTTGGTAGCTGCCGTCCCTATACTGGGAAGAAAGTGGGATGTAAATAAATAAAATAATAAATAAATAAATAATACTTCAGATTTTTTTAATTAATGACTAAATTGGAGTTAAGAACATTCACCATTTTGCTATTAAAAGATTTCAAATAGAACATCTAGACTTTAGATGAGACTTATCTAAAGTTTAGACTAGCTCTGTCATCTGGTGATATTCATTCACAATCTTCTTAAACATATTTGCCTACCTGAGCTATAGTTCTATCTGGACACCAAGACCTTATAAGAAGGAGGCGTCTGAAGCAATCCAGAGCTTGGTCATAACCACTGGGAACAAGTTCTTCTTCTGGTTTCTCCTTGTCAAACCAAATTTTCCACTGTTTCTCTGTTCGTGAGATCTATTAATAAATTCAGAAGATGTTTAATACTTTCCATTGATGAGTTTTTAATTTCAGATAATTTAATTGCAGACTGTGATCTGAAACACACAGGCCAAATAAGGCCGCTTCTGGATGCTTTGTGCACATGGCATTTAGATGATGCACATACCCCAAATAGCCGGAGGCCATGCTAAGGCCATGCCAAGCCACTAAAAGATGACCCAAAAAGGCAGTGGCACTCTTCAGGAGTGGAGCATATGATCACCACAATCCTGACCCAATTGGGACCAGACCATCAACATTGTAAGAGTTTCCTTGGTTATCAGTTTCTGAATGTAGTTCAAGGGACCAAAACAGACAGGCCAAAAGTAGTGGCTTCTGGCCACTTTGAGGTGTGGTGTCAGATGACACACACCCCTGGAGTGGCCAGAAGCCACTCCAAGGCCTCCTAAAGCCATCAGCAAAAGGATCAGTAAAAGTTCCTGCCAGCAGTTCATTTGGGATTGCAGCAGTGGCCCGCTTGGAGAGCAGGTGATGCTGTCACTGTGGTCTCGGACTAATTGGGGCCCAATCATAGCTAGAGTGGCCAGAGGTGGCTCATAGCCACGGGTTTGCTTCACCTGAAGGACATTTAACCTAAAGATTTAATTTTTTAAACATCCTTACATCGGGGACTTCAGATATGTAAGAAGATATTTTCTCTTAAATATGTGTGCTTCAGATTTGAATTTTTAAATTATTATTATTATTGGTTTTTGCTTATGTAGTTGCCACCATCACTACAGGTAATATTGCCTTAACAATGAGGTCTTTTCAGTTGTGGCATCATAACTTCTGTCTAACAGGGGCCCGTGGAGTCACAAAGGATGTAGACATACTGGATTACAAGGGAAGTATCCTTTTGTGTTGCAAATGGAAGTTAAATTTCCTGGACTTTGAGAAGCTCCCAGTACCAACATGCCCAGAAGGAGGAGGGGCCAGCTTGCATGAATAACCCCTCCATACCATCTGAACTGAGAACAGCAACAACAAAATGCAGGGGTATGACTAACATCTTCGCCCCCTCCCCCCCTCCCCCGGTATGGTTTTTAACACCTTGCCTGATAAAGAAGCCAGTAGAGCTTCAAAAGCTTGCAATATGTATATTGTGTATTTTGGTTGGCCCAATAAAGGTACCACTGTTTGGTGGATTTTGGATCGGACAAGCATTTAGGTTTTAGGACTTCCAGCTGGCTTGCACTACAGCTGCTATATAGATAGCATTTTGAGGCAAGTTAACACCAGCAAATGCTTTGCAAAACTCATGTGTGATTAAAGTATCCACAGAATCACATTAGAAGCCTAATTATTCCATGCTACTTAATCCTGACTCATATCAATTACCTACATGGTCAAGAACATCTGAGAATTGTCTCAGCTTACTGAGCTCCACCAAATTCAACCAAGTCATATCCAGGATCCATTTTGCTGGTTTAGGGGGACAAGCTTTCAGATCCAAAGAAGCACCTCCTGCAGAGATGATAAAAATGGCAGGAAATAAATTGTTAGAAAATGATTAGAACATTTATTTATATTGATGGGAGGTGGGCTTGAATCTGTATTGCTGACTCACCACTGCCCCTACCTATGTTTCTCCCATTGGCCTTCATGCTTACATAGTGGTCTTTATCACAGAGTTGTGTGCAGAAAGGGCTCATGTATATGTGCAGATGAACTCCGGCACACCATAAACGTGGGAGTTTATCACACAGGAGGGATCCCATTCAGAAACCGGATTTAAAGTGGGGAAAAAAACCTCAAAAGTGGGTAGTTTTTCAGATGACATTCAGGATTAACCCGAACAGAAAGTAGAAAAAAACCCACAAAAGCGGGTTGTTTCTCAGACAACGTTAACATTAATGTGAATTAACACAACATTAACCTGAATGGAAACTAAACAAAACTCACTCCTTTTTACTTTCAGAAAATCCTGAAAGTAAAAAGGGGCTGGTTTTGTGTACTTTCTGTTCAGGTTAATGTCACATTAACCCTGTCGTGTGTGAAAAACTACCCACTTTTGCGGTTTTTCCCGGTTTTTAAATCCTGTTTCTGCATGGGATTTTTGTAGTTTGCCCCTGTGTAATAAACTCATTGGAAAGAACACACTGGAGGGAGCATACCATAGACAGGGGAAGAACAGGATGGTGTGCTCCATATCCTCCACTGCATACAGAAGCCAAGATCCTACATGGAACCAATCCTCTACCTGGTGTACTCTCCCAACACCGCAGCAGCAGTTCAAACCTAGGAGGGGTCCTTACTGCTGCTTACTGATAGGAAGAGAGTGTGAAGCAATTCAGATGATAAAGAAACAACTCAGATGATGAAAGAAATGAAAGAGCTCTCACAAATGAAGTGCATAATCTTTTTCCTGCCCCTGAGAGCCCAGCTATTGGGAGGAGGTTATGAATGGAATGTAAAAAGCTAGGTAATAGCTCCCTGAACCGCATCCCAAAAGAGATATACACACATGTAAGCCATATTCGTGTACATGTATGCCACTAACAGGGTGGTCCCCAGAATGTGAATTCTGCACAGAACTCAAATACTAAGCAAACTAGCTGTACATTTTATATACTGGCTATGACCTTTAATCAGTGTCAGGAACTCCTCATGCTTGACTCTGCCTCGCTGCAAGTCAATCTTCAAGGTAAATAGTAATGTGAACAAGAACTTGTGCTCCTCATAAAGTCCTCGTGCAGCATATTTATACACTTCATAGGTCATATGCTCGATGATATTTGCTATCCTCTTGCTTGTAATTGGACTCTTGACAGACCTATTCAAAAGAAGGTAAAAGGAGAGAAAAATGAAAGGGCAATTGAGTGCCTTTAGGGTGAAGGTTTTAGAATGATCTCCCTATTTTAAAAGACGCAAGAATCTGAAAGCTGTATTTTGTAATCCCAAGCGACCAGAGGAGCAAACAGGGGTGCAGAGACCAAATCAACATGACACTAAATGGTGTTCAGTCGATATGACCCAACAGAGTTCTTACTATGCTAGATGTATCTGATCTGCTGGGATTTAAACCACCTCATTAAGGGACTGAAAAGCACAGTATTTGGGGCTTCACATATTTCATTCCTTTGATGTGTTATTCCTACCTGGGCTGTCTGAACTCACAGTGCTTTTGTAAAACCCTGGCACAGGTGAGAAGCTGCTGAAAGCCGAACTCCAATTAATAATACACATGTACAATGCAAAAGCCCAAAATGTCAGCTTTTTTTTTAGGGCTATTACAGATCAGTACAGCTTAATGTAAAATGTAGAGCAAACCATGTGAATGGCAATTTTTCCAGGATAAGGGGGGACCTGCCAGCAGCCAGAATTCAGTGGTTGTGTGTTTAGTCACTTGGATGTCCAGTTAAAGAACTGGAAGTTTTCCTGGAGCTGCTACAGGTTTTACTGGAGCAACTGTCAGTAATAGTCTAATTCAGTGTGTCTCAGTGTGACAGCTTCATGTATATGACTGTTGGTGGAACATACAAAACAATGAGTATACACATGGCCTCAGGCAATTCAGAAACTAAGGGCCTTTGCAGACTGCCAGAAATAGTGCAAATTGAGTCCACTTTAACTGTCCTAGCTCAGTGCTAGGGAATCATGGGAACTGTATTTTTTCTGAGACATTGAGCCTTCTCTGTCAGAGAGCTCTGGTGCCACAATAAACTACAGTTCCCATGATTCCATAGCACTGAGTCAGGGCAGTTAAAGTGGACTCACTTTGCACTATTTCTGGCAGTCTGCAAAGGCCCTAACTGTATAATGTGTTAAGAATTACAGGTCAAATATCCCTCTTCCAAAAAATCTGAAATACTCCAAAATCCAAAATTGTCCACACTGATGGCTTAAATAGTGACACCTTTGTTTTTTGATGGTTCAGGAATTTCATGTTTAGACTTGGATCACTTCTCTGACATATCATGTATACACAACCACAGTGCGCCCTTGATATCTGCAGGGGATCCAGATAAGGTGAGTTGGAGCATCATCTTTACCATATATCCTTTGGTTCCATCAAATTAAAAGCATGCTCCTTAAGATGAGATAGGCACTGGGCACAGCAAAAACAGGCTAGGCAAATGCACACACACACACACACACACACGTGTGTGTGTGTGTGAAGATAAAATCAGTTACTCTTGCCTGCTGCACATGCACAATTATTCAAAAGCAAGAATAATAGAATTGTATTGTTTATTGTTGTTGTTGTTGTTGTTGTTGTTGTTGTTGTTGTTTTGAGTATTTATACCCTGCTTTTCAACCACAAAGGCTACCAGAGCATTTTACAGATTGCTAATTTGATAGTTCCCTGCCCTCAGGCTTATAATCTAAAAGACATGACACAAAAGGAGAAGGGAATGGCAGTGGGGAAGGGAATCAAAACAACACCCAACAACATCTTGGAAAAAAATGCACATCTGTGACTAACATAGTCAAAAAAAAATCTCTTGTATGATTTTTAATACAATTTTAATGCAATCGTAGAATTGTAGAGTTGCTAGAAACCCAGGGAACCTTCCAATTCCCTACCATGCAGGAATACACAACTAAAGCACATTTAAGAGATGCCCATCTGTTTAAGGACTTCCAAAGGAGGAGAGCAGTATCCTCTCCCCTATTAGAGTATACTGCTTCTGGCTAACTAGTGCCTCCCCATCCCTCTGGATGCCATCACTAGACATTCAGCTTACTTTGAAGAATTTTTGCCAACTTACAGAATGTAATTTCGATCCCCTCAATGTAGAAAGAAAGCTCAAGCCCTTACTTATTATGGCAGTACAGAGCCTAAGAGGATTTTTGTTTCTTTTCATTATGTTGCCCCTCAATCTCTCCCTTCTTCCAAAAAGTCCCTGGGGAAGGTGAGATATCTTACTGGGAACAATCAAAGATTTACTTGGCAGTGAATAAAGAGCACTCATCAGATCACAATGCAGCCTCTGAAGGCTGCTTTCGAAGCTCCTGATCACTGTCCCTCTGCCAGCTTCCCCAGGTTGCCCTTTTTCTGCACAAAAAGAATGAGGGAGAGGTTGCATCTTCAGGAGTGGTGTTTTGCCTTTTAAACAGATTGCAGAGCTCTTTAACATCACAAAAGAATCAGATTTTTCAAAATTAGAAGTGGACTTCTAGCATTTCTGTTTTGTGATTTAGATGTTTGTGGAGCCTCTGGCACATTCCAGGGGAGAAAATGGGCCCTTAGGCCTTCCAAATATGCCCATCCTAACTTAGGAAAAGAACATAAAATCAATACAGATACTGGGGGGAAACCTGGGGGGGGGGAGGGAAGGATACTACTATTTTGCCCTTACAAAAAGTATGAAGGTAATTGTGTGGCCACATTAACCATAGTAAAATCCATGTTAGCATAAATTGTTGTTATGCTAGTTAAGTTACTTCTGACTTATGACAACCCAAAGTCAAACCTATCATGGGGTTTTGTAGGCAAGATTTGTTCAAAGGAGAAAGTAGGAAAAGAAGTAGGAAAGGAGAGGAAGACTAACTCTTAAGGCCGGGAAATCTAGTCAGGAAAGGCCTGCTGGAAGAGATCCGTCTTAACAGCTTTCTTAAAGCTGCTCAAAGTAGTAATTTGACGGATCTCATCTGGCAGGCTGTTCCATAATCTAGGAACAGTTGTTGAGAAGGCCCTCTGGGAGGTAGGAGACAGCCTCGTTTTTATAGGCTGTAGCAAATTCCTCCCAGAGGACCTGAGTGCTCGTGGTGGATTATATGGAAGGAGGCAGTCATGAAGATAGGATGGACCCAAGCCATTTAAGGCTTTAAAGGTAATAACCAACACCTTGTGCTGAGCCTAGAAACTGATAGGCAGCCAGTGAAGTGACTTCAAGATAGGTGTTATATGGTCTCTCCTTGATGTTCCTGAGATCAACCTGGCTGCCATGTTCTGTACTAATTGAAGTTTCCAGACTAAGCACAAGGGTAGCGCATTACAGAAATCAAGACAGGAGGTTACCAGCATGTGCACCACAGTTTCCAAGTCCCTTACTTCCAGGAAAGGGCGCCGCTGGTATATCAGTCGAAGCTGATAACAGGCACTCCTAACCATCACGTTTACCTGACTAGTCATCTGGAGCGACAGGTCCAGGAGCACCCCCAGACTGCAAACACAGTCCCTAGCGGAGAGTGTGACCCTGTCCAGGACTGTAGGTTGTATCCCAATACCTAGTTTCGGGGCCATTATTGCAAGTACCTCTGTTTTTTTCTGGTTTCAGTCTTAATCTGTTTTTCCTCATCCAGTCCATTACTGCCTTAAGACAGTCATTGAGAGGAGAGACGTCATCAGAAGTCAAAGCTGACAACCAAGACATGGAGAAATATATCTGGGTGTCATCAGTGTACTGATAATACCCCGCCCCCTACTCCGAATGATCTCTCCCAGCAGCTTCATATATATACTGAACAGCATCGGGAACAAGATAGCGCTTTGAGGGATGCCACAATTAAGCTCCTTCCTATTAGAGTAACTGTCCCCAAGCACCACCCTCTGGAATCTGCCCAGATGAAGGAATGGAACCACTGCAATGCAGGGCCTCCAATTCCTAACCCTCTCAGGCGATCCAAAAGCATGGTATGATCTATTATGTCAAAGGCCACTGAGAGGTCTAAGAGCACCAACAGGGTCACACTACCCCTATCAATGCTCAGACGAAGGTCATCAGCCAAGGCAATCATGGCTGTCTCCACTCCAAATCCTGTCCTAAAGCCAGTTTGAAATGGATCTAGATAATAATAATAATAATAATAATAATAATAATAATAAAATTTATTTATATATCGCCCGGTGGTGAACCAATCTAGGCGGTTTACAAAGCTAAAATACATACAACTTAAATGACAGATAATCAGTTTCCTCTAAGGCAGCTTGGGGTTGAAGAGCAACTGCCCTCTTCATCACTTTGCTTTAAAAAGGTAGTAAGGAGACCGGCCTATAGCTATTCATATCCAGGGGGTCCAGGGAAGGTTTTTTCAGAAGCGGCCTAACTGCTGCTTCCTTCAAACAAGGTGGAATATAGCCTTCCCTGAGGGATGCATTGACGATGTCCCCAAGGAACATCCTCAGTGCCTCCCCCCCACAAGACAGCCAGCTATGACAGGCAAGGATCTAGAGGGTTGTCTTCCTCACTCCACATCATCGGTACTCACAGATTGAAAATGATCCAGTACAATTTCATTGACGGAGTTGCTGAACACCTCATCACTTGATTTTGTTACAATACTGGCATCCAAGTCGGCTCTTATCTGAGAGATTTTACCTTCAAAAAAGTTGTTAAATGGGCATAGCAGGCCATTGTTGGGTTAAGTAGTGGGTTCTGTGCCAGCGAAACCCGTGACAGCTCCCCTACCACCCTAAACAGCTCTGCTGGATCGGGCTCTGCAGACGCAATACGTGCAGAGAAGAAAGATCTCTGTGCTGCACATATTGCCTCTCAATTGGAATAAAGGAAATTCCTATGATGAGTCTTGTCAGATAAGAGTCGAGTTTTCTGCCAGGTGCGCTCCAGTCGTTCTCCAACCTGCTTCATTTTCATAAGCTCTTCCGTATATCATGGCTTACGATTAGAAGTGGGCTGGAAAGGATGTTTGGGAGCGATTGTGTCGATAGCCTTGGTCAGATCGGTGTTCCAAGTATTAACCAAGGCTTTGACAGGGTCACCGGCATTACCAACCGTTAAACCATCCAAGGTTTTCTGGAATCTAATCGGTTCCATTAGCCTTTGAGGGTGGACCATTCTAATGGGTCCACCACCCTTGGTGGGGTGGATAGTGGTTCTTAGTTCCGCTTTGATCAGAAAATTATCCGTACACGACAATGTAGTGGTTTTAGTAACCTCCGCCCATGGATATTCCTGTTCCGTACTGAAGACCGCATCAAGGGTATGACCAGTATAATGAGTGGGCCCGATAGGCCCATGTTTGTCATGGAATCCATGAACTCCCAAGCCACACCTGTTAGATTTGACAAACTGGTCTCAAGAACTAAAAGCCTGGGCAACTCCAAAGGCAACTCTGAGACCAGCTGTATCAGCTCGGTTAGGGAGTCTGCTAGACAATGGGGTGGTCGGTAAAAGCATGCAGAACCTGCTTGATAGCTGAGAACTGTGAGACAAATGAGATCAGAATTTAGACACTCTTGTGAAGGACAGCTCTCTCCTTTCACTCCAATTACTTCAAAACTGTCTATTTGATTAATCCAATGTCCAGAATGTGAAAGACTTCATTTAACCATAGTTACCTGGCAAGTGAAAGATCAAATAGGCCCAAAAATTGTCGAAGTGAAGTTTGATACATGACATTAACCATACTCATCTCGGTTATCAGGAAATAGAGGATGCTGCCTCTTGTTGCAACTGAAGAGAAGAAGATTGGATTTGATCAATGCAGGATGTAGAATAAAAGCAATAATCTAACTATATCTAATATATCAACTATTAGCAATATATCTCTCGTGACAGAAAATGATTTTCAGCAGCAAGCCTCACTGCATAGTATATTTAATTTTAATTTTTAAATTTTAATTAAAACAAACAGACTTGCTTTCATTTTTTGCTTTGCTACAATTCAGGCATCTATCTATTCAAACACTGCAGTGCAAACCCAGACTGGCATCTATTTGTTACTTCAATATACCATGCCAGGGAAACATACAAATATTTATGGAGCACAGCAATGATACAAAACTCCTGTTTCCAGAAGCTTGAACTGACATTATACCCTCCAATGTTTCACAGATGAAAACCTGGATACATGTGGCCAAGCAACATCACAGTGTGATCAAGATGGTAAACATTATTAATGAGGGAAAACAGAAACTAGGAGAAGTTTGTAGCCTTCTCCCTGAGCTTCCTGGAAAGGACAAGAATCCTTCTCTATTCTACTCTCCATCCTGCTGAGTGAACTGTGTGCAAACTAATTTTGCACTTTGAACTCAGTTTGCAAAGCATAAAGAACTGATGTGTTCCAGAACCAATTTTAAGTTCAAATTACTTTCTGAAAGTCCAATGGCCTTTCAGCAGAAATTTCAATAATTTCCTCTCTTCTGCAGGTGAGAACTAAAAAACAGCACAGCTTGGGCATTTTTCAAAAAGGTATTTTGGGCAAAAAATATGCAAAAGTGAAAATGTCATTTTTCACTATAGGAAATGTGTTTTTATATAGAAGAACATGTTTTGTTTCATGGTGTTTTTGTTTGTTTGTTTGTTTATTTTCACAGGAATCATATTTCCCACGAAGGAAAGACTGTTTTTGTGCAAACAAACCCTCATGGATTTCTTTTATAGAAAAGTAATTTTCTGTGCGGAAAATTTGGTTTATCTGTGCAAGGATCATGACTTTCTAGGCAAAAAAGATTTTCCTATAGAGAAAATGTGATTCTCTGCATAGGAAACAATGTTAATTTATGTGCAGCAAATCTTATTTCCTACACAGGAAACATGCTTTTTTTCACAAGAAATGACTTTCTTGTCTAGTTTCTGTTTACCATTTTTCTCATGTTAAAAAACCTCCACAATTTCTTCACCAGAAAAGCATGTGTTTGAACAGGAGTGGAAAAAAAAGCCCCAAATGACAAAGAATTGTTTCTGCATCCAAATTTTCTTGGCAGGGAGTTCCAACAGTTGTGACACCCCTTTTTCATTAAGGTTGAGAAAATAAATGAATATTCCTTATATCCCTATAACACCCCAGACCAAACATCTCACAAGCTGTATAATCTAACTCAATGAAACATGTGAAGGATACAATCAGACATTAATTAACTAATTGTACTCCAACTTTTTCCTAGCACTGGGTTTCCAGGCAGCTTACAAAATGAAAACAGATGCAACCAGGAACACATATAAGTAAAAATATATAAAGAGTTAAAATGTAATTGAACTGTCTACAATTATATTAGATGTATGATTATGAGACTGTTACAAATAAGCTGAACAGGAACCAAATGTAAATAGATAAAGAAAGGACGGATTGTGAATGGCGTTTCAGAAAAATTTGAAGTCAGGCTAAAACAAGAGAGTAGCAATTAGTGATTGATAGGAAAGAAGGAATGTATGAAATGTAGCAAGATGGAAGGTGAAGCGTGAGGTTAGAGTTTGTGAGAAGATGGTAGGTGAAGGTAGAGAAAGAAGAGGTTAGGTGGATTGTAAGGGTGGAAGGAGGAAGAGAGGAAAGGAGGAAGTGGCACTCTGGTCTGGAAATGACATGGATGTGGCCACTGAAAGGAACTGGAGCAGTAGTAACATGGTTACTACAGTTCAAGTGGCAGGTGCATGAGTCAGCATTTGGTAAGCTGTGCATCATGGGAGGTCTATTGCAACATGCACAGTGTATAAGACAAGCCAGGTATGCATCATGGGAGGTCTGATGCAACAGTCCTGATGCAAGAGGCACTGGGGATGAAACCAGAAAGGTTTCATTAGTGTATGGCAGTCACATGTTCTCAAGAGGACCACCTATATATGGGAGAGAGTCAGAATCTCCATTGTTGGTTAGTTGTGGTTGGTGGTTGGCAAAGCACTTTGATAGTCTGTATAGCTGTGAGTATTCAAGATGGATGTCTGATACTCTGTATATCTTTGTAAGTATTTGCAACAAAGATTAAAACCCTCATTGAGTGAAGCCTCGCTGTGAAGCTATTCATTTCAGCAAGCCGAAAGCAGCAGCTGTGTGTGGGAGGATTTTTTCTGTGCTGTCTGGAGCAAGCTTCTTCACAGAGACCATCTTCTGGGTGTTCCTGCCTACGTGTATCTACTCTGCTTGTGTGTATGCTAGATTCTACCTGTCAGCATACACCAACAGAAGGAAGGAATTGAAGGTAGTGGAAGGGGAATAAGGAAGATCAGGAAGGGAACAGTTTAAAGGAAGGAAGGAAGGAAGGAAGGAAGGAAGGAAGGAAGGAAGGAAGGAAAGAAAGAAAGAAGGAAGGAAGGAAGGTAGAACAGTGGAAATAGGGAAATATGTAAGTAGACTAGAAGTAGAACTGAACAACAAGATTAACAATGGTGTAATTAAATTAAAGAGTGATTGGTGTGGAAAGGGTTGGATGAATGAAATGATAATATTAGAAACAATTATGTTGATTAGACAGCCAAACAATCTGTAGGTAGGTAGGTATGTTTGTTTGTTTTTCTTTTTCAAAATATACCAAGTATGTTTGTTTTAAAATTTAATAAACATTTGTTTTTTAAAAAAAAATGTAATTAAGCCATCAATAGAATTAAAAAAAAATTAAAAAACATAACCATGAAATACCAAGGAATAAAAACAGTAACACATACTTGTTGTTGTTGTTGTTGTTGTTGTTGTTTTATTCAACAGCACGATAGCAACTAAAATTAGTCAATAAGAAAATAACACAAGCTAAGGGAGAGGGGCTTCCCTAAAACATCTCAACACCCAGGTAGGCTCATATGGGGGAATACAGGACTTTGGATTATTATTACTATTATTATTATTATTATTATTATTATTATTTCTATCCCGCTTATTGAAAAAATAATCCAAGTGGCTTACATAAAACCCCATACAATATCACCCCAAAAAACCAAAAACCAACCACCCACCCCTTAAAACAGCATTAAACATCTCATAATTAAAATAGTAGTAACCATAAAAACAATTCATATAGACTATAACAAATAAAACACTTATAAACCAACAGAACCCGGCCATTCCTCATCCATCAAAATAATGGGGCCACGAGAGGAAAAAGGGGTCGGGTAACCTAAGGGGGCCAGGTAACCCAAGGGGACCAGGAAGCCCAAGGCTGGGAAAATTAATCTGGAAAGGCCTGCCGGAAGAGATCCGTCTTAACAGCCTTTTTGAAGCTGTCTAAAGATGTCAACTGACAGATCTCGTCCGGCAGGTTGTTCCAGAGTTTGGGAGTGACAGCAGAGAAAGCCTTCTGGGAGGTCGTCGCCTCAATTTTTGAGGCTGCAACTGGTTACTCCCAGAGGACCGAAGAGCGCGGAGAGGATTATATGGGAGGAGGCGGTCCCTGAGATAGCTTGGACCCAAGCCATTTAGGGTTTTAAAGGTAATAACCAACACCTTGTACTGTGCCCAGAAGCTAATACGAAGCCAGTGGAGGGACCTCAAAACTGGAGTAATGTGGTCCCTCCTAGATGTTCCAGAAATGAGCCTGGCTGCCATATTTTGGATCAACTGAAGCAGGGGTAGCCCCATGTAGAGCGCATTACAGAAGTCAAGGCGTGAGGTTACCAGTGCGTGCACAACAGTCTCGAGATCCCTTACTTCCAGAAAAGGGCGCAGCTCGCATATCAGCCGAAGCTGATAACAGGCACTCCTGACCGTCGCATTTACCTGATTTGTCATCAGGAGCGATGAGTCAAGGAGCACCCCCAGACTGCGAACACAGTCACTGGAGGGGAGTGTGACCCCATCCAGGACTGGAGGTTGCTACCCGATTCTTGGTTTCGGGGCCACTACCGTGAGCACCTCCGTCTTGTCTGGATTCAGTTTCAATCTGTTTTTCCTCATCCAGCCCATTACCGCTTGAAGACATTCATTGAGAGAAGAGATGCCATCGGAATTCGAAACCGATGAACAAGACACAGAGAAATAGATTTGGGTGTCGTCAGCGTACTGATAACACCCAGCACCATAACTCTGCATTATCTCACCCAGTGGCTTCATATCGATGTTAAATAACATCAGGGATAAAATAGCCCCCTGAGGAACCCCACAAGTGAGGTCCCTCTTACAGGAGCTACAGTCCCCGAGCAGCACCCTCTGGGACCTGCCCGAGAGGAAGGACTGGAACCACTGAAGAGCAGTGCCCCCGATACCTAACCCCCATAGGCAGCCCAAGAGGATGCCGTGATTTTTCGTATCAAAAGCCGCTGAGAGGTCTAGGAGCACCAACAGGGTCACACTACCCCTGTCAATTCTCAGACGCAGATCGTCGGTCAAGGCAACCATGGCAGTCTCAACCCCAAAACCTGTCCTGAAGCCGGTTTGAAATGGGTCTAGATTATCGGTTTCATCCAAGACAGCTTGGAGCTGAAGAGCAACCGCCCTCTCAATCATCTTGCTCAAGAATGGCAGCAATGACACAGGCCTATAGTTTCTCATATCCAGGAGGTCCAGGGAAGGTTTTTTCAGAAGAGGCCTAACAGCCACTTCCTTCAGACAAGATGGAACATGTCCTTCCCTAAAGGATGCATTGATGATATCCGTGAGGAATCTCACCAATGCATCCCCCCTCCGGACAGCCAGCCATGATGGGCAAGGGTCGAGAGGGCAAGTTGTCTTCCTCACCTTACCAAGCAGCTTGTCCACATCCTCAGTACTTACAGATTGGAGCTGATCCAGTATAACTACATAGGCGGAGTCGCTGGACACCTCGCCTAAGGACTCTGATTCAATGGTGGCATCTAAGTCGGCTCTTATCTGAGAGATTTTATCTGCAAAGTAGTTGTTAAACGCGTCACAGCAGGCTGTCACAGGGTTAAGTAAGGGGTTTGGCGCAGGTGGCACCTGCGTCATCTCCCTCACCATCCTAAACAGCTCTGCCGGGCGGGACTCTGCAGACACAATACGTGCAGAGGAGAAGACTCTCTTCGCTGCACGTATTGCCTCCCAGTAGGAACGAAGAAAGTTCCTATGTCGAGTTCTGTCAGATGAGAGTTGAGTCTTCTGCCACCTGCGCTCTAGCCATTGTCCAACCCGCTTCATCTTCCTAAGCTCCGGCATATACCAAGGCCTCCGGTTAGAAGTGGATAATGTGGACCCAAGCTGTATATGGGCTTTATAGGTCATCGTTAGCACTTTGAATTATGCCCCAAAACAGACTCAGAGATTGGAATATTAGTTAAAAAGAAAATTGGTAGGAGTGCACAGGAGAACAGAAATATAGCACAAAACACAAAACACGTTTTTAAAAGAAAGCCCAGTTGAAAGATGAAAGATGTGTACTCATGGTGGGAAGAGAATGCTGTAATGATGTTAATTGATCATATGGACAAAGCAAAACTGAGACAAAACACATTGCTTGTGCTCACACATCACAACAAGCCATGGTGTAATCTGTTGAAATATGGCTTGCTGTGATACGGAAAGTCACCTCTGCTAACAAAACATGATTTGTTAATGAGCCAAAAAATGCAACCTGAACCCATATTTATTAGTTTGTTTAGTTTATAAACTCTGGTTTGTTTACATTTTCCCCTTTTGTTACATCTGAATCCACAGTCATAGTTTGTCCCTGACTCCTTTCCCCAGCTGCTCAACCTGAAGCAGCAGCTGACAAAAGAAGGGGGGGGAAGAGAAATCAGAAACAATAGAAAAAGAGAAAATGAGACATAGGGTTTTTTGGCCATATACAGTAGCCTCTCCATTTTGGGGGGGGGATCCATTCCAGACACACACACCCCATGGAAACTCACAAATAATCAAGTATCATTGGCTTGAATGGCTGTGCACTATGGGTGTGTGTGCCATTTAATTTAATAGAGCTCACCTCTCCATGAATAATCAAGACTGCGGACTTCAAGTCCACGAAAATGGAGGGGTGACTGTATTGTGCAATCTGTGGTTTAAGGAACAAATAATAGTTAAAACAAATCATAGCTTAAAGTGATGTGACAACATGGGCATTGCTTTAGTTCAGTTCTGGTCAATAAGCTTTTGAACACTGTTTATAGATCAATTATAGAGTATGGGGGGGGGGGACTGATGCAGGTTCCACCTGCACAGAACCCATTACTTAACCCAACAACGGCCTGTTGTGATGCGCTTAACAACTTCTTTGCAGATAAAATCTCTCAGATAAGAGCCGACTTAGACACCAGTGTTTTGACAGAAACAACTGACGAGGTGTCCAGCAACTCTGTTAATGAAATTATCCTGGATAAGTTTCAATCTGTGAGTAGCGACGACGTGGACAAGCTCCTTGGTAGAGTGAGGAAAATGACTGGCCCTCTCGACCCTTGCCCATCTAGGCTGGCCATCCAAGGGGGGATGCATTGAGGATGTTCCTTACGGACATCCTCAATGCATCCCTCAGGGAGGGTCATATTCCATCTTGTTTGAAGGAAGCAGCTGTTAGGTTGCTTCTGAAAAAAACTTCCCTGGACCGCCTGGATATGAACAACTATAGGCCAGTCTCTTTGTTACCATTTTTGAGCAAGGTAATCGAGAGGGCAGTTGCTCTTCAACTCCAAGCCATCTTGGATGAAATCGATTATCTAGAACCATTTCAAACTGGCTTTAGGACAGGATTTGGATTTGAGACTGCCATGGTTGCCTTGGCCGACGACCTGCGTCTGAGCATAGACAGGGTAGTGTGACCCTGTTGGTGCTTTGCACCTCTCAGTGGCTTTTGATACGATAGATCATGGCATCCTCTTAGACCGCCTGAGGGGGTTAGGAATTGGAGGCACTGCATTGCAGTGGTTCCATTCCTTCCTCTCAGGCAGATCCCAGAGAGTGTTGCTCTGGGACAGTTGCTCCGCAATAAAGGAGCTCAATTGTGGCATCCCTCAGGGCGCCATCCTGTCCCTGATGCTGTTTAACATCTATATGAAGCTGCTGGGTGAGATTATTCGGAGTCATGGGGCTGGGTGTTATCAGTACGTTGATGACACCCAGATCTATTTCTCCATGTCTCGATCGTCGGCCTCGACTCCCAATGGAATCTCTCCTCTCAATGAATGTCTTAAGGCAGTAATTAGCTGGATGAGGAAAAACAGATTGAGACTGAATCTAGATAAAATGGAGGTGCTAACAATAGCGGCCCCAAAACCAGAAATTGGGTTGCAATCTCCAGTTCTGGATGGGGTCACACTCTCTGTCAAGGACTGTGTTCACATTCTGGGGGTACTCCTTGATTCGTCGCTCCTGATAACTAATCAGGTAAATGCGACGGTCAGGAGTGCCTGTTATCAGCTTTGGCTGATATGCCAGCTGCGCCCTTTCCTGGAAATAAGGGACCTTGAGACTGTGGTGCACAGGCGGGTAACCTCCCATCTGGATTTCTATAATGCGCTCTACATGGGGCTACCCTTGTGCTTGGTCCAGAAATTTCAGTTAGTACAAAATATGGCAGCCAGAGTGGTTTCAGGAACATTTAGGACGGACTATATAACGCCGGTGTTAAAGCCCCTCCACTGGCTGCCTAGAAGTTTCCAGGCCCAGTATAAGGTGTTGGTTATGACCTTTAAAGCCCTAAATGGCTTGGGTCCAACCTATCTTCGGGACCACCTCCTCCCATATAATCCTCCTCATGAACTCCGGTCCTCTTGGAGGAATTTGCTCCAGCCATTAAAATCTAGGCTGTCTGCAACCTCCTAGAGGGCATTCTTGGCAATCGCCCCCAGATTATGGAACGGCTTGCCAGATGAGATCCGTCAGATTACGAGCCTAAGCAGCTTTAAAAAGGCTGTGAAGACGGATCTCTTCCGGCAGGCCTCTCCTGATTTTATTTCCAGCCTCAGGAGTTGCACCACCCTACCTCTTTCAGTTTTTGGTTTGCTACAGCTTTTGTTTGTTTGTAATCATTTTAAATTATATTAATTCTCTCTGTGATTTTATGTTCTTTTCTATGATGTGCTGTTTAATACTTTTTTAAAGGGGGAGGGTGGGGTTTTGGAGCTTTTATTCTGTATTCTTGCTGTAATTTTTAACCGTTGTAAGCCACCCCGATTGTTTTTAACAGAGGGGCAGGATATAAATTATTATTATTATTATTATTATTATTATTATTATTATTATTATTAGAAAGCCATATATTTGGATTAGATGTATATTCCCATTCCTTCATGTTTTCATATGCTAACATTGGTCTCTCCACTCCAGACAAATTTTTTATCATTGGTTTAATATGTTCAGGTTGCCATTATCTATGGCAATCAATTTACCTGGTCTATATTCCTCCCGGGCTGAATTAATCTGTACTTCAGTTTCAGCTGAAATTTGCAATTTCTGTGTCACTTCTTCTGCTGTTTTCTTTGTGTTACTAAGTACAATGATGAGACTCTCATCTTCCACCAGAGAACCTTGCGTGCTTGTCAGTCGATACAGCAAGTTATCTTCCAGTTCTTTCATCTTTCTTTTGTTAGCTGTCACATCTTCCATAAGATCAGTTCGCTCTTTCTCCAACTCCTGTTGGAGCACAAAACAAAGCAATACTCAGAAAAGGACTAAGAATCAGGCTCATTAATGCATATGATACACAGAGATTGGAATATTAGTTAAAAAGAAAATTGGTAGGAGTGCAGAGGAGAACAGAAATATAGCACAAAACACAAAACACGTTTTTAAAAGAAAACCTAGTTGAAACATGAAAGATGTGTACTCATGGTAGGAAGAGAATGCTGAAGCATGCACAGTATAATAGAGAAGTGAATACACTATTTATATTCTACGTAATTGGAATATTCCAGATATGAATTGATACTAGAACTGTATTTCTAAAGTGAATACAGCCCTCCATACTCATGGATTCTGCATTCATAGATTCAATCACCCATGCCTTCATGAATTAAAAAAAGAATCCAAACAGCAAATCTTGATTATACCATTTTATACAAGGGACACGATTTTACTTTGCTATTGTATATAATGGGAATTGAGCTCCTACAGATTTTGGTATCCACAAGGGGTCTAATCATCCATTCTCAAAATGGGTGAAAAGGATTTTTGTTTGTTGTTGTTAACTGCCCTGAAGTCAATCTTGATTCATGGTGACCCTATGAATGAGACATCTCCAAGACCCTCTTGTCCTCCACTGCTCTGCTTAATTCCTGCAACCCCATACCTGTGGTCTCCTTAATAGAGTCCATCCTGTTAGGAAGGATCTAATTAGGGGAATTTATAATTAGCTCAAAATATACAAGAGTGGGGCCCTAACAACAACCCGCAGGATTGTGTACCGTTATGTATACCAGAGGACTAAGAAATCCCTCCATGGAAGACGCAGAGGCGGGCTTCTCCAATTAAAGTCTAAATATTTATTAATTACACATGGGGAAAGACTGCACACATACAAATATAACATGTACACACACCCAGCACTCTAGAATTAAAGGGGATGAAAACAGGGATAGCTTGAGAGGGACCAGGCTGAGGGGAAATACTCACTTCCGAAGGCTTCTCCAGGACCCGCTGTGGATATTGATGGTAATGATGATGAAGCACAGCCACCGAAATGGGGGGGGGGGTTTAAGATGGCCAAGGGAGCTATGATCAGAGTTCAGACTGATGTGGAGTCAGCATGCACTCTCAACATAGCACATGGAGTCTAGAAATCCAAGGGTTCTTATACGAAATTTCTGCCTTCTGGCTATTGACTAAATGGCTTGGCTGAAGCCAGGACAAAGGTGTTGATAGTCTTGGCTTTGTCAACCTAGATGTGAGCATAGTCTCAACAATGCATTTGGTTTTGAGACTATCAAGGAAGGGAGGCTAGAGAAAAGGGTGCAGTCAAATCTGATCACTGCCCCATTAAGTGTGAGACTCAAAACAGACAAGCACTATTATGTGTCTTTTCAGTATAATGGTTTTTCCCTTTTGGGCAACTCCCAAACCTGTCTGATAGGGAATTTTCCAGTAGTCCTGGGCAGATCTCTCAGTGCCTACAAGACCTGCCATCTAGGGGATTATGGCTGATGTTCCTCAGAGGTCAGTTCAGGGTCAGAGGGAACTCCACATGTGTCCAAAATTTTAAGAAAAAACACATATGCTAACAGAGTCCCCCCCCCCCCCTTGAAAATGTTGAGACCACAGCACGGGTGCATGGGATTAATGTCTTTCAAATGCGCCTTTGTCATAAAATTTTGGGGTGAGAATTTTGCAAGGAGAAGTCACTATATAGAAGGGAGTATTTCTCTCATAGGGAAGGGTTCCTAACATTAGACATCCGGAACCCATTCATTCTAAAGCAATAACATCAGCAATCGAAGAAAGCAATAAGCCAGGGGTAGGCAACCTTTCCCCTTTAAGGGCCGAGGGACTTCAGCTCCCAGAAGCCTCAGCCATGTTGGCCAATAGTCCCATGTTGGCCAATAGCTCCTGGGATTCTGGGAGCTGAAGTCCCTTGGCCCTTAGAGGGGAAAGGTTGCCTACCCCTGCAATAAGCAGTGTCAAATGAAAACCATGAGCAATAACAATGAGCAATGTCTGTAGCAAACAATCAGTAGCAGCAATGGTACGATCAATGAGAAACACTCAGCAATGAGTAATGTCAAAGAGCTAGAGTCCAATCAAAGAGAGTCCGGTGGGGGCAAGAGGAGTTAAGAGTCCAAGGGGCCATGTTGATGTACTTGAATGGGCAACACTGTCCATAGGTGGTAACTGGGTGGTGGTGAACTGTGTCCAGGAATGCGGGCAGTCAGTGTGGAAATGCAGGTGACTGCAATGTCCATGAGATGGAAAACTTTGTGATGCGGGCATGGTGGTGTGCCAGTGTCCATGAGGTGGCTGCTTGTCAGTCTTGGCAGGAGGATGCAGCAATGCTGGCTTTGCAACGACCAGCAGTGGATAGTAACACTGGATGCAGGCAGTTCGTCCGACCGGGCGTCAGAGGGCTGGAGGTGGATCAGGGTGTCCTTAATGGCAGGGACATCGGGGAACATCAGGGGACATTGGCGGCACCTGGTCCTGGAGCGGGAGGCAGTCTCAGTGGCTGCATGTCGGGCATCGCATTGGAGGCTTACCTTCCTCTTGTAGGATTATGAGGGATAGATGTGGTATAGAATAGACCATGCAACAGCAGTGAGGGTTGCTTAATTCCATCCCCCCTTGTCTTCGCAGAGACTTGGCTAACAGTTAAGAGATGTGACAGAGGATAGTAATGGAAGCAGTGGCAGAGAGCTCGAGAAAGAGAAGGAGAGAGAGAGTTCCAAACCACCATTCTCACAAAGAAATCCATCACCAAAAGGGGGCGTATAGCACCAAACATACCACAATAATAAACATGCAATGAAGAGTCTAGTGAGGGCTTAAGGCCCATTCTACCAAAACAATATCAATCTTGTGGCTGAGAGATCGTAGTGGTTACTCTGTCTCAACAGCCCATTAACTTGCACAAAACTATAACTTGCATCAGGGCAATCTATGGGATGGGGTGTGCAGGGATAGGTCCACACTGGTCAGGCAGACCGAAGGGATGAACCTTATAGGCTAGCTGAACTATGGGCATCTGGTTTGGGCGAAGCCAGAGTTGCCAAATTGGAGTGAGGGTCAGGGTTGCTGGGAAACCTATGCAAATCAGGCTTCCGTTTGGGAGAAAACCGACCTAAATTGGAGGAACGGTGGCGTTCCTAACTATGTGAATGGCATGGTTGGTGGTAGTTTGGAGTGGGGACTTAGGTCTTGAAGTTGGGCAGTCAGGTCACTATAACCTGGAAGGTAGTCTGCAGAACTAGGGTGGCGGTGTTTTTCTTGGGCTGAGTTGCCCTAGGTGGAGCTTCCATGAGGGAGCCCTGCTACTGGCTGATAGGGAGGACCAAATTTGGGTGGTGCTACCATGTGTGGCCAATCTCCGCCTGTCCTGGCATGCATACAGAATGGCCCGGACAAATGCAAAGAACGTTCTCATGAGAATGGTTCTCTGCATTTGGGGCCTTCAGCAAGGGCACCGAACAAGAATTCGATTGGCTTACATCACGGCTGCACTACCAAAAAATGGTCTTCCTTTTCAGCACCACAAAGGTGGGAGCTAGTCCCCCAACTCCTATTGAGTGAAAAAGATCGACCAACAAAACCATCCCTCTCTTCCTTGGGCTCTCCAGGGAGAGTCCCTCTGGAAGGGCGGGGGAGTGAAAACGGAAGCTATGGATGTTGGGGCATGGCTGCGTTTTAACTGAGGATGTTCTCTTCCCCCCCTCACTCATCCCTGGGAGGACAGAGGTAACGGGAAAAGGGGCTTGGCTGGTGACAAGGAATATAATGCCTAATGGTCATCTGTTGTAGGAGATCCAGTCTGCATCTAATGGTGCGGAACTCAGCCACTTGTTTTCTTGCCCAACATGTAAGACTGGCAGTGCCTACAATAGTGATGACCTGTATTACCAGAATTATTGCAGTGGGGTTGGTGACCAATTTTAAAATTGCCTGTCCTGTGGCTGACCAATCCCATTTTTCAAACCAAGTGTTCTTTGCTGCGTCTTTGATTTCCTGAGTGACTTCAATGATTTGCTGGGCCTTGAGATCTACAGAAATCTTAAGGGGGTTGCAGACTGCCAGAAATAGTGCAAATTGAGTCCACTTTTAGGGTTAGGGTTAGGGTTAGTGCTAGGGAATCATGGGAATTTTTTTTTCTGAGACATTGAGCCTTCTCTGTCAGAGAGCTCTGATGCCACAATAAAATACAGTTCCCATGATTCCTTAGCACTAACCCTAACCCTAAAAGTGGACTCAATTTGCATTATTTCTGGCAATCTGAAACCCCCCTTAATTCTGGCCTCAGTCTGCTCAACTTGTTTGGCAGCCTGACTCAAGTTAGTGAGTAGGTGCAGCCATTTTGAAATCTGTAGTTCATCTTCTAAATGAAACCCTGGTAACACCTGTGGGTTTACCTGGTATGGGGCTTCACATGTGTATTCCCTAACAGTTTCATGCAAATAAAATTCCTTTCCAAAACAATCTCTTACATGCACTTGGCAGAAACAGGGGTTTCCTAATGACCTATCAATATCTAAAATGCATTCAAATGGCATCAGGAGGACATGATCACAAGGGGTGTGGAGGCAAAAACAGTCATGATTTAATTGCACCAGGATGGAGGCTATAACATGGTCCTGCACCTCTTGTATAGGGGTTCCTATTAATCCACTGTAACAGTGCATCCATTGCTGTGTTTTTACACACTCAGACAAATCATATAAGTGGGTACCATTAGTCTAATGTAGGGTTTTCTCTGGCAACATAGTGGTATTGCTTTCTGCTAGGGGAAGACCTATGTGGGAAGCAAGGTGAATGACTTGGGGATCCCATACCTTCTCATGATGAATGCCTATCTTGAGCATCATGTCCTTCTATTGTACTCCTGATATCTTAATTAAGTCCATGGGGTGCTGGAAAGGGTCTGGGTATCTAATACAGGCAGGGATAATGTATGCTACGTTTATGGCAGTTAAGTTTAACATCAAGGTGGTGACTATGGGTTGGATCTCAGAGTATGCATAGAACAGGGGTAGGCAACCTTTCCCCTTTAAGGGCCGAGGGACTTCAGCTCCCAGAAGCCTTAGCCATGTTGGCCAATAGTCCCATGTTGGCCAATAGGTCCTGGGATTCTGGGAGCTGAAGTCCCTCGGCCCTTAAAGGGGAAAGGTTGCCTACCCCTGGCATAGAGGGATATGTCCTTCCTAATCACCAAATTACCAATGTACATGGATGGTTCCTGAATCATTGCCAGGACGTCTATGGGAATGTCAGGGCATGCCATGCGGTGGCAGTTTATGCTGCAGTTAGTGGGGGTGTGAATAAAGTTATGGCAGGTGAAGAGTCTGGTTTTCCAAGCCCATGTAGGGTGGCACTGGAAATCTAAGGTAAGAGTGGTGTAGAAGGAGGCGGGGATCCTACTGAAAGGGGGATTAAAGCAGTGCTTTGTCCAGATATCGGCTGTGAGGGGGAGGCTGCCTGCCTCTGCCTCTACCCAAGTGAGTTCTTTGGGGCCAAACATGATAACTCTTGAAGCTATGGTGCTTCTCTTTAGAATGTACACTCCAGTCTTAAGCAAAATGGGAAGTCCCTTATCATACCACGTCCTTGCTTTGCTCATGGCGTCTAGTACTGTCATCATTCTGGGATACAGGGTGGCCCAATGACATGTGGCCTCTATGTTATATTGCCAATCAGTAGTAAACTGAGCCTGGGAAATATCAGCACAGGCCTCAGCTGTCATCCATAACAATGTCCAGAGGGTCCATGTGCTCTGTGCCATTTCTCGTCCCTGTAGGGAAACAGAGAGGTGTCTCACTAAACTGACTAAGTAGGGAAGAAACTCACAAACATCTCAGACAGATCTATGGTGGGCACTGGGGCAGGCTCCAAGCGGACTAGCTTTACCGGGGTCGGACCTCTCTTCTACTCCTTCAACTGCGAAAAATGAAAGTATTTGAGTCTCGTTCCATGGCGGCTGGGGATGCAGACTTGGTAAACTGTGGAAGACACTCTGTCTGTGATCTCTACAGGTTCTAGCCACTTGGCTGTTAAATTATGCCTTTGTTTAAAGAAGTTCATGTACATAACCTGTTGTCTGGGGTCCCATTTTTGAGGGTTGCGCACCCATCCTAACCTCCTGTCCATGGCTCGCATATTCTGACCTAATTTCTCCTCTACCAATCTGTGTGTCTGCTGGATGCTCTGTAAAAGAGTTTTCATGCACTCGTGGTTTAAAACTACGGGTTCTAAATCTGAGGGTAGGATGGTGTTCAGCCAAAATGCTTCTGGCATAACCTTCTTGCGCCCAGTCATTAATTGGTGTGGCATGAAGCCGTGTGAAGCTACAGTCCCTCTAAAGGCCACAAGGATTATGGGGAGTTTTGCATCCCAATCCTTGCCAGAGGCCTTAACTATCTTTCTCATTGCTTCTTTCAAGGTTCTGTTGGTCCTTTCAATGTGACCAGAGCTTTGGGGATGGGCTGCTATGTGGAACCTTTGTTTAACGCCTAAGGCTGTGCATAAAACCTTCATAACTTCTCCAGTGAAATGACTTCCTGAGTCATGATCAATAGTAAAAGCATAAGGCAATCCCCAATGGCTAAAAACATGCTCAACAGGATCCTGGCTATGGTGGCGGTGGTGTTGTCTCTAGTGGGAAAAGCCTCAATCCATTTGCTAAATAGCTCGATTATAGTCAGGCAGTATTTGTTGTGTCAGGGAGTAGTTGGTAGGGGGCTGATGTAGTCCATCTGCAACCTGGACCAGGGACCCTCTATGCACTGGTGGTGAATGGGTGCCTTAGGGCCACTGGAGTCCACATTAACCATCGTGCAGGCGAGACACTGCTCTATGTCTTCCTTCATATGGGGCCACCATCCTGTCTCCTTAACCCTTTCTACTGTAACCTGCTTTTCTCTGTGTCCTATGCTGTGTACAAACTGGATAAGGTCTCCGCAGACCTCTGTGGGGACAATCCAGTGGTGGGTTCCTTCTCCATCTACCGCCCACCATACATCTTCCTTTAGCACTATGCTGTATTTTGCCATGGGATCTTTTCTTGCAGTGGTTAATGCCTTGATTTCGCTATCCCCCTTCTGAAGTTGGATTAAATCTAGAGTCTTGGGTAAAGTATATTCTTTAAGCTTTACATTAATAGGAGCCATTGGGGTTGCTGCTGCAGTTTTGGCTAAGGTGTCTGCTTTGTTATTCAATTGAGCTTCCTCTTCAGTGCCTTTCCAACGACCCTTGACATAAGACACACATGTGGGAGCCGTTCTTTTCAAGATTAGCTGGGCAGCTTCCTGCCACTTATATGAATGTCAGATTGGTTTGTTGTCATTAGCTTTCCAATCCCTGGACATCCAAATGGGGAGCCAATCTATGGCTGCATTTACCGTCCATTGGGAGTCCAAATATATGTCTAATAGGGTGTGTGGATCCTCAAATGCCAAGACGGCATGGAGGGCTTCTACCTCAGCAGCCTGGCTGGAATGGGGCTGGACTATTCCTTGCAACATGTGCTGGTCATTGACTCTGATTGCACTGAATCCCATTAGGCGGGTTCCATCAGGACATGTGGAAGATCGTCGCAGAACCAGCACATGAACCAGCCTGCATGGCTTCTGCCAGGGGCCTCCCTGCCTTCATTGGCCAATTGCTTTGAGCGGTGATGGGGAGCGGGCACTCATGGGCAGCTCCGGAAACTACTAGCCCATAGGGGGCAACCGGTTTGCTAGCCTGCCTGTTATAATCTATGCCTTGCTTTACTAATTTTAAAGTCCACTTGGCTATTCGGGAACTATGAACTTGTCCATCCTGGATTTTACCAGATAATATATACTTGAGTGGGGTGTGTGGGGTTTGAACAATGACCTTTGCTCCACCTATGATAAATTCCCAGCTGGTTAAGGCCCATATCAATGCTAGACAATTTTTCTCACAAGGGCTAAACCAGGGGTCAGCAACCTGCGGCCCGCGGAAGCCTTGGGACCAGCCTGTGGCTGGTCCCGCCACTGTCACCACCGCCACTCCACACACCGCGCATGAGCATGGGCACCATTTTGGCATCCAAAATGGCGCCTGCACTTGTGCACGCAAGCGCACAAGCTCAGGTGCCATTTTGGAAGGCCGCAGTGCGCATGCGCCAGAAGAATTTGCCCAGAGCAGGCACGCTGAGGCCTTCCCTGGACCTGGGCAAGGCCGCAGCATGCCTGCTCTGGGCGAATTTGCCTGGAGCAGGTGCGCTGCGGCCTTCCCTGGGCCCTGGCAAAGCCGCAGCATGCATGCGTCGGGTAAAATCGCCTGGAGCAGGCGCGCTGCGGCCTTCCCTGGGCCCTGGCAAGGCCGCAGCACACGTGCGCCAGGCAAATTCACCCGCCGTGCGCGTGCTGTGGCCTTCCAAAATGGCTCCCACGCTTGCGCACACATGCGTGTGACAGCAGGAGTCATGCGCATGTGCGTGCGGGGGGAAGTGTGTGCGCATGCAAGCACCCAGCCAGCCCCTGCGCCATTTCCCCCCCTCCTGGCCCCCCGGCAAAATGTTGCTGACACCTGGGCTAAACTTTACTTCTGTGGGAGAGAGGTTTTTAGATGCGTTGGCTACTATTCGGTGCACATTGTTCCTAAGCTGCGTAAGGACTGCTTCTACATGACTATCAGCTACAGCCAACTGAATATAGAAGGTTGGGCTACATCGGGGAGAACTAAGGCAGGAGTTTGGCTAAATCGGTTTTCAAGGTGGCGAACGCTTCCTGCTACTTGGGGCTCCATCTCCACATGACTCCTTTCTTAAGTAAGGAATAAAGGGGCTTGGCTTTGCTGGCAAAAGCCTTGATGAATTCTCAGGAAAAGTTAAATGTTCCCAGGAGTGCTCTCAGTGGGGGCAGGGAGCTTCCTTATTGTTTCTAATCTCTGTAAATCCAGGGTCCTACAATCTGGTTGGAGGTTTAATCCTAAATATCTGACTTGGGTTTGCACTAACTGAGCCTTTTCCCTATTAGTCTTGAACCCAGTGTCCTGAATGAGTCCTAACACTTCTCTGGTGATGTCAGTAGTCTTTTCTTGGGAGTCACAGTGGATCAAAATGTCCACATAGAACAAAACATGGGAGTGCGACGTGGGTCACAGCTTGGTCCACATCTTGACCATGTAAGCATGGCAAATACTGGGGCTAGAGTAAAAACTTTGGGGACTCCTTTTGAAGCACATCTGACTTCCCCAAAACTCGAATGTGAATTTGTAAAAACAACTCTTGTGTAGTGGAATGGAGTGGAACATGTTTGCTAAATCTATTATGCTGTAAAATTTGGCTCCAGCTGCAATAGTGGCTAGGATCTCATTGTATTGAGCTACTACGGGGGCTACTGGGGGAGTGACTGCATTAAGGGCTCTAAAGTCCACAGTCATCCTCCACGTCACACCATCGGCTCCTGGTGCTTCTCCTGAAGGGATTATTATTGATGAACCTGCCAGGCTCGGCGGACAGGGGTTGAAAGTGGGGGCCAGTGGTCCAGTATGTAACTGTGTGAACTGGCTCACCGTCCTTGTCTGCCTTCCTGCCTGCACTACGAGAGTTCTTTCCTGATGCAGCCACTACTAAACTCCTAGCCATGTCTTTTTGTGCCTCTTGGGTCCAAAATATCTGTGAAGCCTCCTGGATTTTCTTTAAGAATCCATGCCAATCTATTGTGCTTAGCCTTTGGGAAGCAGGTTCTATGTAAGTTTTTGCAGTCTCGTTCAAACTTTGGTACACCTCTTATGAATTCTGAGCTATTCAGAAGCGGCACTCCTTTGCTGTTAAGGCCAACTTCTCCCACTAAGATGGCTAACATTTTCTTCCTGGCTACATAAATATCTGGGGCCTCGTCTCGTTGCTGTACCTCAGTGTGGTATTTGGCTCTTATGGTGGTGCCAGGCCACAGTACCTGTACCATTACGTGTATCCACTCTTTCAATTCTAGATTTGCCAAATCGTAGTTGGAGATTGCTGCCTCAAAGGGACCTAAGTAGATGGGGGTCTATGTTCAGCCTTTAGCTTTTGGGTAGGAAAGAATGATGGTGGACATCCAGTGGACTCTGGTCTGGGGGTTTAACTTTCCTAACTGGTCTGCTATGGTTTTGATTTCTGTTAGGGACCAAGAGACCATTTCTACCACTGTCTTTGTGACTGTGCTATCTTTGGAGGTGGCTTTCCTTTCCACTGTACTCCTTTTTTTCTGGGTTTATGGGTATACCTGGAGTGCACCCCTTCGTGAGTTCATTCCCTTTTGGGTGACTCCATTGGGGGTTGTAGGGAGGGGGAGTCCAGGCCTCTACCAGCAGGGGACTCTCCTGAAGGATATTTGCTTGCGTGGCCGACTCTAAAATGCTTGGTTGCACTGTAGCCACTAAAGCACTCTTTAAATTTATCCTACTCTCTAATTCTCTCATTCTGGCCTCACACATGGTGTGGTCGGCCTGTTCTGCTACTTCCGTTTTTTATGCCAATATGAAATCTGCAGCTTGTTTTGCCTGTCCCAATTTGTGCTCTAATTCCGCTACCCTCAATTTCAGGGCGGTGTTCTCTTTTTCAGCCTTATCAGCTTTTTGGCTTGCCTCATTTGCTGTCTGGGTGAGGTGAGTGTTTTCAGTTGCTTTATCTCAAATTTGGGTAACCAGATTGCCAATTTGTTGTCTAGAAACTTCTGTTTTCAATCGGTATTTCTTATATTCCTCTACGGCATCATGGGTTAGGGTCCAGATTCCTCCTGATGCCAGCCTGTCCTTTTCTGCCTTGGGGACGTTCTTCAGCCCCATCTTTTCTGTCTTGAGGTTGTAGGCTTCCAGTAAGTTCCTCATGGATCCCCCATGAGAAACCCTTCAGATATCCATGGATTGGGTTCCTTTTTGGTGATCCACCTCTGAAGCCTGTCCTCAACATGCTCCTCCTTAAATAATTTGACAATTTTCATTTCCTCGCCTTATTCTTTTTGCTTCTACCTACTCCTGTTTGTGCTGGCCCCACTAGGACACTCCCGTCCTTACCATCTGGATTCCCTAACTGTGCTAGCCCCACTAGGACACTCCCGTCTTTACTAGCTGGGTTCTATTCTCTAGCTGGCCACACTAGGACACTCCCACCCTTACCAGCTCAAACCTACCCTTGCTAGCTGCACTAGGACACTCCCATCCTTGCTAGCTGGATTCTAGACCTAGGGACCATTCCCATCCCGCCAGTGAACTCATGGGTCTGGGGTTGTGTGTCACTACTGCAGCTAGTGCCACAGACAACCTGTGCCAGACCTCAGCCAAGGGTCAGTTAGTTACTCTCTCCTAACCTTTCACTAGGAAGTTCAAGTGCTGTCTTCCCACTCGGTTGACCTCCCAACCAAGGCTCCTGGCAATCACTATCCCTTGGGGCCCTAGCTAGACTCTTACTGTGAGGTTTTTTTTTTAAAAAAAAACTTGTTTCGTGCATTGGGCTTCCTTACCCTTGCTAACTCCAAAATGACCAACCTTGCACCAGGGATTATAGCCTCAGCTGTCTCCTTACTGTGCCTACCTAAGCTCATCCAAAGGTGGTTTTGGGGACTGTCTAAGTTTTGGAATATGGAGGGGAAAACCTGAACGGGGGAGCCTGGCTCTTCTCTCCCAACCTGTGATAGAGATGTTCAAAGTACAAAAGGGAATAGCCCACCCAAGACTTCCACTCACACAAAAACATGACCACACAAACTTCCTATTTTTCGTGTCTGCATCTCCTTTGCCCGAGATCCTTATTCCTCCTACGTATCGAGATTTAAATGGCCCAAGTGATCAATTTGGGGCGCTCAAATTTCGGGGTACTCTACAATTGCCCACATTCTCCACCAAAAATGTTAGGAAGGATCTAATTAGGGGAATTTATAATTGGTTCAAAATATGCAAGAGTGGGGCCCTAACAACACCCCGCAGGATCGTGTACCGTTATGTATACCAGAGGACTAAGAAATCCCTCCATGGAAGATGCAGAGGCAGGCTTCTCCAATTAAAGTCTAAATATTTATTAATTACAAATGGGGAAAGACTGCACACATACAAATATAACATACACACACACCCAGCAATCTAGAATTGAAGGGGATGAAAACAGGGATAGCTTGAGAGGGACCAGGCTGAGGGGAAATACTTCTGAAGGCTTCTCAAGGATCCGCTGTGGATGTTGATGGTAATGATGATGAAGCACGGCCGCTGAGATGGGGGGGGGTGGTAAGATGGCCAAGGGAGCTATGATCAGAGTTCAAACTGACGTGGAGTCAGCATGCACTCTCAAGATAGCACATGGAGTCTAGAAATCCAAGGGTTTTTATAGGAAATTTCAGCCTTCTGGCTATTGACTAAACGGCTTGGCTGAAGCCAGGACAAAGGCGTTGATAGTCAGCTTTGTCAATCTAGGTGTGAGCATAGTCTCAACAATGCATTTGGTTTTGAGACTATCAAGGAAGGGAGGCTAGAGAAAAGGGTGCAGTTAAATCTGATCACTGCCCCATTAAGTGTGAAACTCAAAACAAACAAGCACAATTATGTGTCTTTTCCAGTATAATGGTTTTTCCCTTTTGGCAACTCCCAAACCTGTCTGATAGGGAATTTTCCAGTAGTCCTGGGCAGATCTCTCAGTGCCTACATGACCTGCCATCTAGGGGGTTATGGCTGACATTCCTCAGAGGTCAGTTCAGGGTCATAGAGGGAACTCCACATGTGTCCAAAATTTTATAAAAAAAAACACATATGCTAACAATCCCAAAGGTTTTTTGGTATCATGCACAATAGTCCAAAACACAGGGGTGAAACAGATGGGCTAAATAAAGTGGTTTCCAGACACTTTGAAGGTGGGGTAGTTAGGTGACACATGCCTCAAAAGTGGCTGGAAATGGACCAAAGCTGCACCGCACAGCTAAAAAGCAGGGCAAAAAGAAGCTGGGATATTCCAAATTAATCCAGAAAATGTGCATCTTCGCTGCTGCATATAAATGCCCTGATGTGAATGCGGGGCTGTGGCAAAGTAAAGAAATGAAAATGAGACAATGCCAAAGGATGTGATTACAATATACAAACAAAACAGTCCAACAGGGGTGTGGGGTGAAGGAGGGGGCATGGAGTAGGGGCCTTCATGATTATGCTTTGCCAATGTATCACTTGCACACCAATGCACTGATGCCCTGACTGGTGGCAGATCTCACATGCGACTGTGTGGTCAATCAAAGGGGTGGCCATTCAGTGGAATGGCATCCAGGAGGTGGGAGGTATTTGGAGGTTGCAGGTGTTGTGTTTGTCTAATAGTGCACATGTATAGTGGGGAGGCAACAGCAAAAAAATTACCCAGTGGTGTGGATTGATGCTGCACCATCTGGTCAGCCTGTGCATATTCAGCCCACCTTGGGAGCAGGCCATACAGACAGCAGGGTGTTTACTCACTTTGGGGAAAAGCAAGATTGAACTGCTTTTTCCTTCCCATCTTTTCTGGGCCACAGACAAGAAATACTTTGGGAATCCCTCCTGTATCCATATCCCTTAAACAATTATTGCTGGGACTGGCATGCCCATTTTGATAAATGGGCTACAGGGATTGAAGGGGAGAAGGCTTCCTCAGGAATACATCTAAAACTTCTAAGGATGAGAATACCAGAAGTCAGCCAAATTTCCTCTGCTCAATGAGATATCTGGAACATTTGGAATTTACATGACTGTGAATGCACTCCTGCAGCAGATGGGAAGCCTCTACACTTGTCTCATTATTTAGTGTTGTTTAAGTGATTTAATCTTTATGGCTCTGCTCAGTTTTATCATTCTAACCTTGTCACCCTAGAATGCAATGGCAGCAGCCAAACATCAGGGAAATAAATACAACCAGTATTTCCTTTAGGTGGTTGATGCACAACCAGAATGTCCCAGTTCCTCTGGGATATCCTATGAAGACAGGTGGATTATGGAACAAATGTATTTCAGCCTTCCACCTCAAAAAATACAAAACCAAAACAGTGAATTGTGAACTTACAAGGATGGAGAGTTTCAGCACATCAATGAATTCAGGAGAACACCAAATCCTTTACGTACTAGGGCCCTGGGACATGTACTAAAACAGGGATGGGCAACTGCAATGAACCCAAGAGCTAATTTTCTGACCATTTAGGAACCACACTGACTTCAAAAATGAAAAAAAAGGAAGTGACAGGAAGTCCACTGTCAGATTGAAAAAAGGATTTTAAAAAGCAAAAAAAACAAAGCAGCTTCTTTTATATACCACTTCATATCGCACTATGGGATGTCTAAGTGGTTTACAACTGTAAGCTCATTGCCCCTCAACAGTTGGGTACTCATTTTAGCGACCTCGGAAGGATGCAGGCCTGAGTCTAGCCTGAGCCCTGGCTAGTATTGAACTCGCAACCTTGTGGTCTATGAGTGAGTGTCCTGCAACTTATTCAGAGCTGAACTGCTGCTCCTGAAGCCTGGAAGGGACAGAAAAGGGGAAGTTGTGTGAGTCTGGAGAAGTTGAGGGCCACAAAAACAGCTTTGAGGGGTGCCTGGTGCCTGCACACTGCATTTTACCTACTCAGGTAGTAATACTATTTCACTAAAACCAGGGCATGTCTCAATTCCTACTTCCACCCCAAGTGGAATCCAGAAATCCAACTCTAATCCTACCAGTAATTTAGTTTTAGGATATTCCTAGTTCTTGTTGTGTCCCTTCAAGTCTGTCTTGTTTTGTTTTGTTTTGCTGGCCAGTTCCTTCTTCTTCTTTTTTTCTTTTTTTAAAGATGTTTATTAAGTTTAAATAAGAAAAAACCCACACATATAATTTAGTTACATCTCAAAAAAGAATATACATACATAAACAACTAAGCTATAAAACACTCCCAAAAGACTAAATAAAAACATACAAAAATCCCCACACAAATAAATTCTCTCAATCGCTCCTTTTTCCCCTTTCCAGAAGTTGATTTTAAGTGTCTGTTTTAATTACATTTCATTATCCCTTCTCTCACCATGTACTTACATATTTGTTCTATTCATGGCTTTTATATACCAAAATATTAATTTTCTGCCATAATTCATTTATATCTTAGTATTTATAGCGCTGTGTGTTATCGTACACATTTAATAGTTAAACTGTTTATTTGTTTTGGTTCTTAATATAAATTTAAATCCATGATTTGTGTGTGTGCGTGTGCTTATCTATTAATCATCCTTAAAATTCACAACCTGTTTCACCCCATTTCTCTTTCCAAAATTCTATTACTTTTGATCAGTCCCTCTTGAAATTGGTTGTTGTTTTGTCCTTGATTAGTATAGTCCATCTGTCCATTCCTGTAAGGTCAATAAGTTTTAATAACCAGTTGTCTGTTGATGGTATTACATTTTCATTCCACTTCTGGGCATTTTCAACTTATGGCGACTCTAAGGCAAAGCTAAGGCATGGGGCTTTTTTTGCAAGATTTGTTCAGAGGGATTTGTCGTTGCCTCCCTCTCGGGCTGAGAGAGGGTGACTTATTCAAGGTCACAACATGGCTTTCCATGGCCAAGTGGTGATTTGAACACTGGTCTCCCAGAGTCCTACACTCAAATCACAACAACACACTGGATCTCTTTTTCTCATTCCTAGTTCGGTCACACCCTGAACACTGGTGATCCTATGGAAAACACTGTGTCAGCTATATGGACTGACAACAATGGCAGTAAAGAGCTCTTGCCCACTGACAAGATATCTAAAATTTTCCATGCAATGCTACAAACAACATTCATATAAGCAACTTGTATTATGCTCTATTTATAGTTGATTAAAATGCCCCCAATATATCCAAGTGCTATACAGACAGGAATGATTAATTTCACATTGTTAATGCTACCAAAATCTTAATTTGCATTTAATTCAAAAGCGTGTCTCATTCTGTAGAAGGAGACTTGACCAGAACGAGCTTTAAAAAAAAAATTCCTTACATGAAAGAAAGACTATGGCATGTAAAATCTGTAGAAACAAAGGAAAATGTAATTGGGGATTGTGAAAGTAATTTATGAGAATTATGAGTTTTCTTTGGACACACCAAGAAATCTGAACGTTAAATATGCAAATATCGTTGAAGCAAAAAAGATGAAAAGGTAATCCAGAAAAAAATGAGGAAACATTTGCTCATTTCATTTGTTTTAATTAGTTTCCGTTTCAAGATAAAAAGATTGGAGAGAAAAGATGTCTCCAGAATACAAACAGGTGTAATTGTAGAGTTACACCATGTGATCTTATGCTTACCAGGTTTGCTGGGGAAGGCAGTGATTTTGAACACTAAAAGAATTTTGACATTTAGTATGGAAAGCATTTTCTTGCTACATTCCAAACATTATTTTATAAGACACTCCCATTTTAGTGTGGAAGTGCTAGGCATTAAAGCATTACATATCCTGTGAGTTGAGATACTTACAAAAAACTATTAAAATTGGAAGCATGGGTGCAAATTCTTAAATAAATTTCCAAATGTGATATGCTCTTTAGTAAAGCCTCAAGCACTGTCTCTGGTTAGACTAGCATGCTGACAATCAGCTATAAGCATACCAGTCTGAACCATGAATGGAGGTATTTAGAGGAAGTCTGGATGCATGTTACTTTTCTCTTATACTCACTCAAAAGCTTATTAATAAACTGAAATGGTTTGGCTTCTGAAAAGAGTTGCAATAGATGAACTACTAGTCAAACACAGGCTGCTACCACACTGCAGTAATAATGCAGTTTGATATCACTTTAACTGTTATGGTTCCATCCTATGGAATCTTGGGATTTATAGCTTGTTGTGCACATTAATAATAAACTCCAGCATCTAATATTTTAAAAATGGAAATAACATAATAATAATAATAATAATAATAATAAGTTTTATTTATAACCCGCCCCTTTGCTTGGCAATCAGGGCAGCTTACAGCAGGTTAAAAAATACAACAGTTAAAACATTCCATCATCCTACACCCCCACCCCAAAACCCTCCCGCCCCTTAAAACTAAATTAAACTATCGTAAAATTAAAATAAATTCAATCATAAAATACTAAAAAAAAAAACAGTTGGCATACATATTGTGGCGGCCGGAGGGGTAAAATGGCGTATCACCTCCAATTTGCCTGGCAGTTATTCCAGGAAGGCCTGCCGGAAGAGATCTGTCTTTACTGCCTTTTTAAAGGCAGCTAGAGTGGTAATAAGATGGATCTCGTCCGGCAGGCCATTCCACAGTCTGGGGGCGGTTGCAGAGAAGGCCCCCTGGGAGGTCTGCGAAAGCCTGGTCTTTATAGGCTGCAGCAGATTCCTCCCAGAGTGCATGGGGGGCATCATACGGGGAGAGGCGGTCCCTGAGATAAGATGGTTCCAAGCCATGAAGGGCTTTAAAGGTTAAAACCAACACCTTGTACTGTGCCCAGAAACTGATCAGCAGCCAGTGTTATGTGCTCCCTCCTAAATGTTCCAGCAATTATCCTGGCTGCCGTATTTTGTACCAATTGAAGTTTCCAGGTTAGGCAAAAGGGTAGCCCCATGTAGAGCGCGTTACAGTAGTCCAGACATGAGGTTACCAGAGTGTGTACCACAATTTCCAGATCCCTCATATCCAGATAAGGGTGCAGTTGGCGTATCAGACGAAGCTGATAACAGGCACTCCTGATCACCGCATTTGCCTGACTAGTGAATAACAGTTTACAGGGCATGGTGAATTGATGGTTATTAAGATCTCAACAGTCAGAGTGGAAATTTAATCCTTTCCTCTGCAGCAGTGGTCCTTCTGAACATCTCTTCTTCAAAGCTGCTATTTACAATTAAAGATAATTTCATTGGAATTCCCTATGAAAACAGCAGCTATGAGGAAGCAGTCTCTATCAGGACCAAAGAGGAGGAAAAGCTTAACTTTAGCTCCTACCAAGATTATGATTATAATGATATGCACCACCTCCACAACTGCTATTTGCTTTTTTAAAAATGTGCCTGTTAAATGCAAAATCTAATGCCATCTTCTTCCTTGGACCTAACGTGTGTAGCAATGTGATTAGAATCAAACAGTAACTTTCTTAAGAAGATGAGAGTGGTGATTTGTAGTCCTTCACTTGCTGATGGACTACAACTCTAATCAACCATAGGCTCAACATGAATTATAACCATTGAGGAGTTGCATTCCAACAATATCTGAAGATTACAAGTTGCCCTCCTCAGGTCAGAGGAAACCACACTGCCTTCTCATACAAATTAGCAAAATGTAGTTCTCTCTTGTCTTCTAAGCCACAATAGGAAACTACTTACAACCATAATTTCTAAATATGATTTAAGCAGCAAGCAACCATAGTTTGTTGATTCAGATCAACTGAAAACTAGAGGTTGCTTGAGCCAGGAAGACACAAAGGAGGGGGAAAGGAAAATGTGAAAACCTGAGGCTTAGATTCTGTACTGTCAAACCCAGTACAGAATCTAAGTAATCTCAGGTTTCAATTCTGGATACATTCACACAGGTGTCATTCTCCCTTGCTTCAGGTAAATACTGTTCTACAAAGTGCCTGCTGCTATCCCATTCTGAAATTTGAGCACCCTCACAGGTTTGCCCTTGGATTTTCAGAATCAACATTATAGATGTATTTGAAGGCAGACTTTAAGAGTAATACACATTAGCTAAATTGTTCTGGTAACCATTGCTAGTCAAACTTTGGAAGTAATAAGTTGGAAACCTAAGGGAAAGTAGGATGATGAGGATGAGGGTGAGGATTTAGCAAAAAAAAAAATGTGTTGTGAGATCTTCCTGAAATTTCAAATTCAGTAGAAGAGAACATACTTTGCAAGCTGAAGGTCCCAGGTTTGACCTCAGTATCCTCAGTTAAGAAATCTTGGATTGCTGAGTGGGAAGAATCTTTGCTTGAGACCTTGGGAAGGCACTGCCAAACAATGGAGGCACTGTGAAGTCGTAGGCTTTCATGGCCGGCATCCATAGTTTTTTTGTGGGTTTTTTCTGGCTGTGTGGCCATGTTCTGAAAGAGTTTCTTTCTGACGTTTCGCCAGCATCTGTGGCTAGCATCTCTGAAGATGCTAGCCACAGATGCTGGCGAAACGTCAGAAAGAAACTCTTTCAGAACATGGCCACACAGCCAGAAAAAACCCACAAAAAAAACAATGGAGGCACTCACTTGTATTCAGCTGTGCCCATCTGCCAATGGAACAGATTGTTCATCCTGCTGTGGGCCTGTGCACAATCCCCAAATGTGTTTTGTAGGGTTGGGGGAACCTTCTGAAGTTGGTTTAGAGGACATGGAAGTGCAGAGGGCAGGACAGGTGGAGGAAGTCCCTTCATGCAAAAGGAAATCCACATATGTGACTTTGCATGCCTAATGGGCCTTACTCAATTTGGATAGTCTCATACATTCTTATGTAACATAAGAAACATTTAAAATAGGAGTACAGAAATGGCAGGTGGTAAAGGAGACTGTGAGCTGAGCTGTATTGATTTAGCTTTAATGTTTTACTCATTTTTCTAGAGTAATGTTTTATGCCAATGGAACAGATTGTTCATCCCTTAGGTTTCCAACTTATTACTTCTACCGCATGACAAGGAAGTAGAAAGTTCATTCATCTAATATAGGAGAGGGAGGGGGACCTCAGTAGATACAGTTCCAAAATTATTCTTTCTTGTTCTAGAACAGGTTTTACCTACCTGTTTTTCTGTTAGAATGACTCTCCCTAGAAGTTGATCTTCCAGACCTTTCATAGTGACAGTAAAATCAATAATGGAGGTGCGAGCACTGATTTCAGGAGTATATGCTGGATTTGGAAGCTTAGTAGTAATGTAAAGTCTGAAGCCATTCATTACATCCACTTCTTTATCCCCAACTTTTACCTAATTAACAAAGACAGAAGAGAAATAGAAGCTTTCAAGATCTATTTTACTACTTCAACCGCTCATTTAATGTGCACTTAAATTCTGTTATTTTTTCTCACACAACACAATATGTAATATTTCACACAATCTCTGAGTCAATAATGGCCTGTTTTTCTTCATACATCACATAGTATGCAACCTGTTTCAAAAACTAATTTATTTCTGCATAGTGTTCAAATCTCAGTATGCAAAATTCAAAATAGGAAAAGGCCAGTTTTATTGTTTCTTGTATATAACAGTCTTATGGAGTAAGTGGGCACATCAACCCTAGACAGCAGCAAGGATATGCAACTGCCTCCACCCACTTTTTGCAAGCCAACAGTTCTTTAAAATATGAGAACTGGCTGTTTTGGTTACTTTACATGCTGATGTATTTGCTTACACCAACCCCAATGAAATTACTGTGACAGCAGATATATAGACTAATATTACTATAATAAGAGATGGATTTTTATTTTTATTATTTTATTTATTTATTTATTTATTTGAAACAGGAATATTTCACTTCAATCACCTTGTATGTAGAACCTGTTTTGATGAAATTTCTCTCCAGTACATTATCCAAAGCTGGATCCAACTCTTCGCCAACATCTTCAATTAACAGTGGCCTTCCCAGAGAAAGGCTATCCTCCAAGTGGTTTCTGAAATACTTGTGATTTAGAGAGGTTATCTGGAAAGAGAAATCTTGCTCATGTATTATCCTGACATGTCAACCAAAAGCAAAAGAAATATCCAACACATCTAGCATTTCAGTTCAATTTGAAGAGTAATTTGACTGGGGCCATACAAGGAGGAAGGGTTATAGCTCCCACCCCCAACACCATAATATGACTCCGGTCTAACACCACTTTGCTCCATTTTGACCTTTGGCTATTTCTGGTGTGCAATACATCATGTGTCACAAGTTTAAAGATATCAGTAAAACAACATGTATAGTTTGGCCCTCATGTCAGTGCTGAATTATATGCAGAAAGGGAGTCAGCCATGGCTGCATCAACACTGCAGAAACAATCCAGGTTAAAATCATTTTAACTGCCATGATGCTATGGAATTCTGGGAATTGCAGTTTTGTGAAACATTTAGCCTTCTCTGTCTGAGAGCTCTGGTGCCACAACAAACTACAAATCCCAGAATCCCATAGCCTTAAGCTATGGCAGTTAAAGTGGTGTCAACCAGTGGCATCCCCACCCAGCTTCTGGGGGGCAGGGCCAAAAGAGCACTCCCCCACATTACTGCCACAGCACTTAGAATGGCCCTCCCAGCAGCCCCCTTCAAGTCGCATGTGTCCATGGCTGCATGGGACCTGGAAGGCATCCACCTCCTTCCTGGCCTTCCAAGTCCACATGGCCATGGCTGCATGGGACCTAGAAGGCAGCCCCCTCCCCCCTGGTTTCTAAGTCTTGCGTGGTCAAGGCCACATGAGACCGAGAAGACAGCCCCCTTCTCCTCCCGGCCTTTTGAGGCTCGTGTGGCCATGATCATGTGGGACCCGGAAGGCAGCCACCTGCCTTCCCCCAGGGGTGTACTATGCCTGGGTGACACCCACCTCAGGGGGAGTTACATCACTGGTATGAACCTGGATTATTTCTGCAGTGCAATTACAGCCCTTGTACATGAAAATAGAGTCAGCCTTGTATCTCAATATTTCTAGTTTCCAAATTCAACTAAATGCATTTTATCAACCAACACTTTCCAATTAGTGTGTTGTTTTGTAAAGTTTGCTCTAATCTGTATATTTTTTTCTATCATTCCTTTATACCAAGCATGAATATACTTATAATTCAACATAGATTACCTGTAGTTCATTCCTAGTTTCTTTATTTTTAATCCAAATCTTGCCCTGAGTCTGTGGATCAATTAGCAAAGGGTAACGTGCTGCCTTTGTGACAATGATGCCATTCTGTATGGATAGGTCGTCATTCGGCAGCCCTTGAAGGTTCCATTCACTGACAGTTGGAGTATCAATCAGCATCTCTATGAGATTTAGATTGTTTCCAAATGGTATTTTCCTGGTTTTCATTTCTTTTTGCCAACCATTCAACAACAGATTGCGGAATTCTTGGTTGAAAGGTCCAGAATAGGACAGAAAGGCTGTAGCCAGCAATACATCTCCTGGATTAACACAGATAAATCATACTTGATGCATGCTGAAGCACTTTGTAAATGCCAGGATTCCATTCTCCATAATGACACTACCTGCTGGGTTACACATCAGCACACTTTCATATTCTATGTTAGCTCAGAACACCAGTTCACTCAAGACTTATGTAGTCAATGTATACAGAAAAGAACAATAATCTATATTTTTGTCATCTTAGTGAGAAAAGGAATGATAGGATGGGTGACAAGGCAAAGGGGAAGTCATAGCCCCTATTGTGCTCTTGAAGGGTCTGTAAAGGCAGCTCAGAGCTCCTCAATGATAGGATCCTAGCATCTACTTCAACTTGCTATTTAGGGAGGTGATCAGAAGATGCATATCTCGGCAGCTTCAGGGCCAGATACACTAGGCCTCCTTCATGTGACTTCAGATTGTTCCCAAAACCACAATCCATTCTCCCACAAATAAATATTATTCTATAACTGAGAGGAGAGGAAGTGTGTATGAGGCAAAGTCTGGCTCTTCTCTTATACAGGATTCTACAATTTATTGTATGTATAAAAGTATTTATTGCAAGTCTTTATAAACATCTTATGTTTAAAGGTTTCAAAGCAGCATACAACAATCATATAATATGCAGTAGAAAACAATACATACACATTTATAGAGTAAAATACATAGTGGACTAAACAACACCAGGAGGTCTTGTAAAAATAGGTTTGACTTCAACATGTGCCCCAAAATAAGAATTGTTGGAGCCTGTCTAATATTAGGGCAAGAGTATTCTACATAGCAGGTGCCACCAGAGATGTCTAGATAAGGTTTATCACTCTGGGTCAGCATTGCCAGTGTGCTCCTCTAGTGCTGCAGTTAGTGAATACTTACTACATCAATTGTGATGTGACTTTTTTTTGGATTACAGCAAATAGTAGCCTATGAAACTCTTGCCTTCAAATTTTCACAGGATTCGCTGCTGGTTTTAATTCAGAGATCAGAAAATTTCACATGAGAAGAAAACAAGAATGTAGGCTTCACTCATTCAATCCCCCTTTGCTAAAACATATTCAATGTACCTGGTGATTTAATAGAATATTTGTCTTACCCACAAGCCTCTTTGTTTGTGCAGCAAACTCTTTACTTTGTTCAGTCCACCTTTCCTTCTCACCACCCAGACCACTAATAAGACTGGAAGCTGTCTGCATTTTATGCCTGCAGCGTTCTGCATCCTCAAGCAATGTCTGCCAAGGGTTTAAAAAATGCATGAATGGAAGATTAGTACTCCTGTGTGGTATGCTATAAATGTTGTACTCCTCATTAAGGGGCTGTACAGATGGCCCCTAAGGGGCAGCAGGATGCCGCCCCTTTCCTTGCCGGATCGGGGCCACAGCAACCACATGCTGTGGCCCCGGTCTGGCCTTTCCATGGCACAAAAAGAAGCTGCAAAAAGTGGCTCCTTTTTGCACCGCAGAAAGGGTGCCCTACCTGCTGCAGCAGCAACTTTTCTCTGCTTCTTCGGTGCAGCACGTGTAAACGCTGCAACAAAGACTTGGCATGATGTCACCCACTGTGCGGTTGCTTGGCCGATGGCATGCTGGCATGGGGGCGGAGTTGGGGCAGCCAGTGTGCAGTTGCCATGCCCCCACTCTGCTTCCATGCCGGCTTTTTATGCCAGCTGTATAGCTCCTAAGATAGACTTCCCATTCTTGTTACCTTGTTTATAAAAAAAAATGCACCTGAATTGATTCCCTGCATATACTCATGTCATAGATCAGGGGTAGTCAACCTTTCCCCTTTAAGGGCCGAGGGACTTCAGCTCCCAGAAGCCTCAGCCATGTTGGCCAATAGTCCCATGTTGGCCAATAGCTCCTGGGATTCTGGGAGCTGAAGTCCCTCGGCCCTTAAAGGGGAAAGATTGCCTACCCCTGTCATAGATTCTATTGCCAGAATTGTAGCAAAAGACATGTCAGAACTGTTTGCTATGATTCCTTGAATCCAGATGGTGCACTGTGCAGTGTAGATTCAGTTGAAACATTTTGAAACCATTCAAATTTATATTACATTTGTTTTATATTATTTTGGGATTTAAAAAAAAACAGTAAAAATTCTCCCTTAGAGCCATGTATTTTAGGAATCCTAATAATATATTTAAGCTGGTGTGAGGCTAAAGGCAGTAAAGATGTGATAAAAAATTTCCCTGCTTCTCAAGTTTATTTTTATATTTGCTTATTTAATGGGCAAATAAAAAAGGTATAAGATGTCATATTCAATGTTGTTGAAATTAGTTGGTGAAAAGTCATACACACACTTTCTAGAAAAGAAATAAATGTAAGAAGCAGCAATTGAACTAAGGAAAAGTTACGGAAAACTTAGGGCCTTTGAAGACTGCCAGAAATAGTGCAAATTGAGTCCACTTTAACTGCCCTGACTCAGTGCTAGGGAACCATGGGAACTGTAGTTTATTGTGGCACCAGAGCTCTCTGACAGAGAAGTCTCAATGTCTCAAAAACTACAATTCCCATGATTCCCTAGCACTGAGCCAGGGCAGTTAAAGTGGACTCAATTTGCACTATTTCTGGCAGTCTGCAAGGGCCCTTACACATCACTTATTATCCTCATTTTATCATTCCCAGGAGTGGCTCAACTACCCTAAACAATCTTAATGAAGTTATACTCTCTATGTCAACCACCTTGCTTTTCCACACAAACTGAATTTTACAAAATCATCGAAGAAGGAAATGGGAACATAATGAGGAAGAATTCTTCCTTGTTTCTTCAGTTTACATATAATGTAATAAAGAGCAGCTCAATAAAAGATACCTGGGATAAACCAAGTATAATTATTTTAATGGTTTCATTTTTTCTTGTTAAATGAATATTTTAGCTTTTTCAAATAATTGTTCATATTTACACTTTTAAATTTGCTAGATTTGTTTGACTGTACACTGTCCTGAGATCACTGGATATAGAGCAGGTTATAAATATTTTAATAAATAAATAAAATTCACTACTTGATAAACTATTGCATTGTCCTGGTAAATTTGAGGAAACTTTTATTCCTCCCTTGCATCCATGGGTTTCTGAGCAGTTGCAAAAGGTGTTCCTCAGATCCTAGCAGGACCATGCTGGTAAATGGCCTTGCTAGATGGTTATCCACACTATGGATGTTATCACACGGGGAGTTGCAGGGAGAAAGTGGAAATAAACAGGACGAGCGGAAGACTTTAATTTACGGGATTTGTCCCGTTCCGCCTCGTTTGATAACTAAATTCGAATTTAAAAGGGGGTTAATTTGAACAAAAACCTGATCTTTTCAAATCCTGAAAAATCCCGAAAATGAAAAGATCAGGTTTTCGTTTGAATTAAACCTCTTTTAAATTTGAATTTAGTTATCAGACGAGGCGGACTGGGACAAATCCCGTAAATTAAAGACTTCCGCTTGTGCCCATTTATTTCCACTTTCTCCCCGCAACTCCCCGTGTGATAACGTCCTATGGTAAATAAAAAATGTTAAAACAGTTCTCTCCATGCATGGATGTTATGGAATGCCTCTCTGGCATAATAACCTACCTGTTTCTCCTTCATGGCCTTCTCATACTCCGCCTGCACAATATCTAGCTCAGCTTGCTTGGCATCTAATTCAGCCTGAGCTTTCTGTAGATCTAACATAGCAGTAGTCAGACGGTTCTCTTGGACTGCCAAGTTAGCCTATAAATAATCAGTTCACACATGACAAGTTCTTAAAAGGTGTTTGTTTGTTTATCAAGGGGAATTAAGCAAAATTCTTCAAACCGCTTTTGGAAAAACAAAAATTAAAAGAACAGGACTGTAACTGACAACATATTGAAAAAATTAACTATTGACCAATGCAGAATTAATGCAATCATTATAAATTGAATACAATTAAACATTAATGTTCTCAAGACATCACACTTCCTATTCTAAGACCAGATCTACATTAGCAGCAGACTGCAGAGGACAAATTTCAAAATACGTCTGTGTTGTTGTTTTTTAAAATGAATAACTTTTTAAAACTCTCCTTACATATAGGAAGATTCTTGCCCAACATTTTTTGTATAGTGCTGGTTTACACTGGGAAAAAAGTGTTTATGCTTGCACAAAAAGCTTTCCCCTGCCCATAAAGGAATACTTTAAAGTACATTATCTCCCCACCACTATCATAATACAGCGGAGTTTCACAATGGATTCTACCATCCATTGACACATTTTGCTGCATGCATGGATCCAGCAAAATTTATATGTATGTTTGTACAAATAAATAAAGAAATCTCTCAGAACATTGTGCCAAACTGTCAACTTATTGAATCAGATGTCTCAACACCATAAGCAGCAGCTGATCTGCTTCTATTCTGATTTCAATCTTGATATTTATTTCGGCTTACCTTTAAAGGCAGAACTTCCTTGTTGATGGCAAAGAAGGCAGCCATTGCTTTTGTCCATGAGCAAAGGCCAGCCACATTTCCACAGACCCTCTTAGCTGTTTCAATATTATAGTCCCCCATTTCAAAGTAAGGGCTCAAAAGCTCTACCACCTCTTCATTAATGGTATCTTTTGGAAATTGCTAGAAAGATAATATAGAAGAAGAATTTAGCTTCACTGATAGACCAAAAAAAAAAAAGTCAGAGATTTTCACCATTTTAATAGCTCTCACATGCACAACAATGGTAGACGATTTCATACTGGTCTAGGGGAATTTTACTAAAAGTTATTTTAAAAGCTTAATCTGACCAGGCTTGTTTTGTTCCTCATACTGTCATCTTGTGAAACTATGTTGCTAAATTGGCTGTCTTCCCATGGACTTAATTTTGATTCTAAGAACCATTAACAACCTGTCTTCATCAAATTCATGCTTTCCCAATATTACTATGAAAGAAAAATCCTCCTTTCATTACCTACACTTTAATCAATGATATAGATGGTAATTTGGATATGTCCATATAAATACCAAACACAAAGGTGTTAAGACATTTCTAGTTGTTCCAAGACCCCATTTTCAATTGGCTGACATCCAGTTAATTGCCCTGGCTAGATTTATTCTTTGCTTCTTTCTTCTAGCATATCTAGCCTGTCCTGTAAAGGTATAAATGCTGTTTTCAATTTGACCCAAGTGTCTAATTGGTTTTCTGAATCATCCCAACAGTTGCTCCCTTTTATCACACTTGTATTACAATCAGTGCTGCTCTATATTGCATCTAAGTTATTTTAAACCTGTTCAGTATTACATCTTGCTTCATAATGTACATTTTATACTTGTTTTCATGACAAAACAAATGATTAATTTTGTAATATTGTTTGGGGGGGGGGCATAATAAAAGTGTGGCCATTCAATTTGTACAGCCACAACCTTCATTGGTATTCTAATTTAATAACCTGCAGCTGGACCTCAGACTGAGGATTAGTTATCCTTATGCATTTTAAGTAGGCCCTGGTTTACAGATACCTCCATAGGAATTATTCAGGGCCAAAATTAATGTTCACATATATAAGATAACATACATCAAAAGAAGGAGGGGCAGAAAGCTTGCAACTGTCCCTATGTCAGTGCCAGTTCCAAATCAGTGACTAATCATTTCATATTAAATGGTTATATAACCAAACCCTAGAACAGATACTGTATTATTGAACTACACTTTCCATTACCCCTCTCCATTAGCTACAGTGGCTAGGGCTGATGAGAGTTTCAGTCTAACCACATGTGGAGATTTACACCTTGCCCAATAGTACCTATGGCCTGGGAATCACCAGTCGTTTCAATTGGTGTACCAGAAATGCCATTTGGGAGTGAGTCTTCTCTCTTGCTTGCATTATGGGTTGGTCATGCTAGAGCAGTATTTCTCATGTGAGCCAGTTCAAAGCAAAAATATCATGCATTTGACTATACTTGTGGACATGCACATATAGATTTGTGGTGGTGGTGTGCTTTCAAGTCATTTATTATTTACAGTGACCCTAAGGCAAATCTTAAGCAACCCTAAGGTGACCCTAAGGTTTTACTTGGCATGATTTGTTCAGGGGGAGTTTGCCTTTGCCTTCCTCTGAGGCTAAGAGTGTATGAATTGCTGAAGGTCACCCAGAGGGTTTCCATGGCTGAGAGGAGATTTGAACCCTGGTCTCCAGAGTCCTAGTCCAACACGCAAACCTCTAAACTATGTTGGTACTTCTATATAAAGATAAAAATATATAAACAAACATCTCACCCTCATCTTATTCTCATTTTTTAGCAGAAGTTAACAGTCATTTCTAACATTTTCAGTTGAACACGGGCTGACAGGTAGTTGTATTGGTTTCAGTTAGTGACTGACATCCACACAACTACTGATACAGAGAAAGGTCTCTTTAACATCCATGGTGCTTCAAAGGTTGTTGAACAGAGCCTCCTAGCATTCCTCACAATTGGCTGTGCTGCCTAAGGCTCCTGGGAGTTGAAGTTCAACATCATCTGGAGGGCTCAAGTTGTTCTCACCCTGGCTTCAACCTCATCTCCCACACTGTGAACAGCAGCAAAGGCTTTAGCACAGCCCTTCCTTTGGGAATCTCAGCTGCTCTCTCTCTCAGTGAGAAGCTAAATTGATTAAGAAAGGGGAAGGATCAGTCAATCCCTTTCTTGCAACTCACACAGCAAAGAGAGAGAGTTAAAAAGCCCATAACTTATGTTTAAACTTAAGGGGAAATGGATGAGATACATGATACTTCTTGTATATGAGGGGAGAGCTTTACTGGTGTTGAGATGAAATTTTAAAAAACCTTGGTGACTTGATTCAAACAAAAATCCATCAGTGATACCTTTATTGGCCAACCAATATCTCCAATAAAGGTATCACCAATAAAGGTATCACTGATGGATTTTTGTTTGAATTTGCAAAATGGCCAACACAGCTACCTCTGAATGTTTTCTGCTTGGTGACTTGATGTAGACTCAATTGCCTGTTCTTACATGTTCTCCAACAATTCACTTAATTCTATGCATTCATGTTTTGTTCTTGCCCATCCTCTTTTGGATTTCATCCCTACTTTTGACAAACCTGTAAGTTCTGCAAGAAGTTTCCTGCTGTCATCAGTTTCAGTGATTCCTGCCATGATGGAACCATGCAGTTTTTCTCCAGGTCTATTTTGACAGTGTTCACCCTCCTCTGGAACAGCAGTAGCACACAGTCCATGATACGCATGATAAGATGTGGTGGTCGACCCAACGTGCGGACAGTGGCAATATCTGCAGGCTTGATAGTCTGGGATTTTTAAAAAAGAATATAATTAGGAAGTGTTGCAAACATCCTCTACTTAAAAAAAAGGTAAAGGTAGTCCCTTGACATGAATGTCTAGTCATAACCAACTGTAGAGGTGCTCATCTCCGTTACTAAGCTGAAGAGCCAGCGTTGTCCGAGTACTGCTCTGGTGGTCATATGGCCAGCAAGACTGCACCAAACACTGTTACCTTCCCACCAAATGGTACCTATTTATCTACTTGCCTTTGCATGCTTTCAAACTGATAGGTTGGCAGAAGCTGGGAGCCCACCCTATCATGCAGCACTCAGGCCTTGAACTGCCAACCTTCCAATCTTCCAATCATCAGAACTGGCATCTTAACCACTAAGCCACTAAATCCCTTCCTCTACTTTAACTTCCTGACATATCTTTGCACATCTAAACCACCAGCCAAAGCTTCCACAGCTGTTGGACAAGCGTCTTCAACCATCAACCTACCAATCAGGATGATTCAACACCCCTGAGTTATTTTTGATGCAGAAATCTCACAGATCTAGACATATTCCTACATTGTATTTTAGGTATCTAGGTATTTTGTCTAGATATTATTATTATTTAGGTATTTTATTTAAGTAATACACTGTATTTTGGGTATCTAGGTAGGTATTTTACAATACTTTCACTTCAATGGAAACAAGAGAACAATGGGAAAATGTGTCAAAATGTCTGCTACTAGCCAAGTCACATCTTTTTTATATAAAACAGTTATAAAAATTGTCTCAGGAAAACTTTGGCATTTTGCCATGTGGATACTTTGTAGTACAATATATTGAGATTAAAACATGCCCTTGGCTATTTCATTGTTGAAGCATGATGCAGATAAACTGGTGAGAATGACTGGATGAGAAACAACCTCCCTCCTTGCTCAAAGGTAAGAAGGTACCAAGGGCAGGCTCCCCTGATCCTGTCCAGGAAGTAGAGATACTTGATATATTTAAAGATAGAGGTGGAAGGACCTGGTGAAAACTGTTACTGACAATTTACCATATAATAATCAGAGACAGCATTCAGGAACACCTGAGACCAAGAAAAGAGACAAACCAAGAAAAAGAGCTGGCTGCTTTTTAGGACATGTGCACTGTTTTTCTTGAATAGCTTCAAGCATGGTACAAAACATGGATCTAAACATTGGTGAACAGCTGTTCAGTTCAGATGTAAATGCCCATTCCATCAATATATGCTAAGTAAACCAGGAAAGTATAACATAAAAGTATGGTGATGGTACAATGCTAAGAACTCATGAACTCTGAAGACAAACTTTCAGCTAATAAAGCATCCTAGGCTATCATGAGAAGCTCAACTTGGTTACAAAGTGGTGACAAACAAGTTGAGCTATATTTCCGCATTGGACCAAGTGTTGTGGAAGAAAATTGTTTTTCACCTGAGTAGAAGTGGCAAAAGGTCTGCTAGCCAAAGACATAACATATGGGTGCATCTACACTGTAGCAATAGTTCCGTTCAACAAAATTTAAGCGCTGTAGCCCCATCCTATGGAATCCTGGGATTTGTAGTTTTTACAAGGTCTTTAGTCTTCTCTAGTAAAGAGTTCTTCTAGTGCCTCACAAAACTAGAAATCCCAGGATTCAGTAGGATGGAGCCAGGGCAGGTAAAGTGGTGTCAAGCTGCATTATTTCTACAGCATAGTTGCATCCATATGTTGACACTGTTTTGCAAAATAAGCCATACACTTGCTATCAGCAGCAAAGCAGCAGATAAAAAACCAGCAAACAGTGGACTACAAAGCTGATTATATGCAAGAACCACTACAGGATTCAAGTCATAGAACTGGTTGCCTACAGAGTGGCTGGTAATAAAATGGCCCTTCATTTGGGAGAGATTTCCTACAGTAAGGACAATTTTTGTTAATGGGGTAGAAAATTATCCCACAAAGCAATTAATGTAGATTTTCCTGCTAGCAGGCTGACACATCTGGTTTTCTTCAGGGTTCATGTGCATTTCCTAAATCTTCTCATTCCCAACCCCCTAAGTCACTTGATGTTTTTCTTTTTTCTTTTTTTTCTTTTTATAAAAATAAAAAATATATCTACATAGATGATGGTTCAACAATTAAAGGAAATACCCTGATTCTAATTAGTTTAGTCAGAAAACAGCCAAATGGTTTACAGGTCTGTTATTTTTCCTTTGAAAGTGTATTTGGGAGATTGCTCTTCATACCCTCACCTGACATACTACAGCAAAACTGAACGATTAAGCTTGGATATCCTACAGTTACTTAAATGTGTCCCTGACAGATTTCATGACAGAGAGTTTTGCCTTGCAGATTCAGGTAATCCTCTGCACACAGATACATGAATCTGGGTTGTTGTTTTTCCTCTCATGATGGGAAAAACAGTGGAAGGAGAAGTCAGACCTGCTCTCAATCTCTTGTTGGTTACAATTCTGCAGAGGAAAATAAATATCAAAATGGGGTGAGGGAACGGCATTCTACTTTATCTGTCTTTAACCTGCAAAGCAGCTTCAGCCTCCTCCAAAGCAGGTTTGGCAGCCTCCAATTTTTCTTCTGCAATGGCCTTGTCTGCAGAGATGCTGTCTACAATAGCCTGGGCTTTGTCTTTTACTTTCTGTACTTCAGCCTTCACTTTTTCAGCAGCCTGTGCTTTTACTGTGACTTCTTTTAGAACCTATTTAGGAAACCAAACACAAATGAGAGAATTAAATGGAAATTCAATGGGAAAAGAAGAAAATCAAATGGAGAAATGCTTGTAATTACTATAGGAACAGTTTTCTGTGTAAAATATTTAATTTTTCATTCATGAGTTATCAAGGTTCTTCTTACTTCAGTAATCAAGCTGTATGAAATCCCTAGGCTATTTTTCTTCAAAACTTTCCTGATTTGCTAAAAAAAAAAAAAAAAAGTAAGAAAAAGAGAAAGAACTAAAAGCTATCCTTACCATATCAGCTTTTTCATTGGCAACCTGGAGCTCTTTCTCTTTGGCTTCCAGCTCTTTACTCAAAGTAGCCACTGATTCAGAGGCCTCTTTTAGCTTCTCCAATCCAGTATTCATTCTGCAATTTAACATGGAGAGTTATGTAATTTTTAAAGCTCCAACAGGATCAAAGTTGACCCAAAGGTATGAAGCCGATTATAAGATGACTCTATCAAATTTCACAGTTTTGAAAATGGGGAAATCCTGATTGTTAATTCCCTTTCATCTAAAACACTGTGACATGAACCCCACAATACACTCAGAGGCAAAGGGACAAGGAGAGAAGATGAAGGGAGCAAAGAAAACAAAAGTGCAGGAACACACATACATATCATTCCTGTGAATATGTTCAGCCTCCATCACAAGCTCAATATCATCACCATTCCTATAGACCAGAGGTAGGAAACATCTAGCCCAAAGGTGTTTTGGCTCACAACTCCTAGAAATCCTAGCCAGTGTGGCCAATGATAAGGGATAATGGAAGCTATGGGCTAAAACATCTGAAGAACTGAAGATTTTCCATCAGTGCCCTAGGGCTAAATCCAGTTTTTAAAGTCAACTAGGGTAGATCTACTGAATCAATGGAATCTACATAAGTATTGACTTATGAATATTTGGGACTAGCAATTGGATGTAGACCACAGTAACTAATTCGTTTGCTTATTTGAACCACAGTATAGTTCAATGACCACTTTTAATGGGAGGCTCAACTTAGAGAATATGGAGACAACAAAAACATGGCCAAGTATATAGCAAGAGAGAAGGGATCAGAAAGACACCACTCAGAACAAGATCCCCTCTCTAAACAGGCAAATCATCTTCTCTCACCCATCTGGCTCAATGAAAAACTGGCTGTTATTACTCTTTCTTTAATATATTCTAAAAGCCAAACTAGTCTTGGCATGACACAGAAGCAATGGACAGAGGATGACTATATTCTCCTTTCCTGACCATTTTACTCTATATCACTATAAACATCCATCCAAGATTCACACACACACCAAAAAAATCTTATGGAAAAAAGTTCAATGGAGAGGTGAGATACAAGGGAAGAATATAAGTGTTAATCAGGATGGAATACGAGTGCTGTCTGCTAGGGACAGTACCCCAGCTAGTATAATATGATCAAAGATAGGGGAAGGGGTTTTTTTAACCACAACTTCCAGAATCCCAGAACACAAAATCCCTTAGCCAGACAAGAGAAAAAATAACATCTATCACTAGCTGTTGCTGGACCAGGATTTGGGAGGTTCAGGTTCAAGTCCCCATTGACTCACTGAGTGATCTTGGCTGGTCACTATTTCTCAGCCTAACCTACTTCTCAGGGTTATTGTGAGCATGAAGCAGGGGAGGGGGGGGAGAGTCATGTACTTTGCCTTGAGATACAAGTAATTGTTTAAAAAAATTACTTGTCCCTCATCTGCCATTTCTTCTCTCCAAATCATATCTTTCAACACTACTTCATAGGGCAGACATATTTCTAATCTGTCCCAAATGGTGATAGCTTTGAGTATACCAAAAAGAATTAACACGGAACTGTTATGTTTTGATATTTGGAGAATAGCTGAAGGGTTGGGGGGGGCAAAGAAAACACTTCACCTGTTAGCAAGAGTCTGCACCTCAATATGTTTTTCTTTGTATATAGCTTTATATCCCTGAATAAAGGAGAGGTAAGACTTAGGGGTCACATGTGTAGATCGACGATATCGCTGGAAATAATCAACACACTTCTCAGCAACTCCATCCTGGAAGGAACCCATGCACTGCACCATCTCTTTTTTAATTTCATCTGTGCAATCAACTTCATAGGATGACAAGAAATGTTCAGACACTGAAGAAGAAGAAGAAAAAGATTTAAACTTCATCTGAGCAATATATGGTACTTTGTATATATAATTTCCTAATGCTTCCACCCAGTCTTGTTTCATCCCTGATTTAGTCCACAAATGCTGAGGCCTTGCTAATTCCACTGAGGGTAGAAATGTCATTGTGCAGATCTGACAAGATGCCTCAATTTTTGCCATGACCTGGTGACAGGAGAGGGCCTGCAGATAAAAAATAGAGGTATTTGTGCTTGGGGAACGCAGCCTGTAGGGGCTCTGAAGGGGGAAACTGGCACCATGCACCCTTACAGTCTCCCATTCCAATATACTTGAACCTCAGATAATTAAGTTTTTTACCAAATAACCCTGAAATGTTCTTTAAAAAAAATCAACTGCAGAGCAAAATGAATCTGGATTATTTTTTTTTAACTACTGATTTTTTTAAACTTCTGCTCTTGTATCTTTGTTCTCTGTTAGGACGTTTTCTCCCATTTTACAAGTTATTATTTCTGGCAATTTTTAATCTGTGTATCACATGGTGCTTTGCTAATCATCCCAAAAGTGAAATCAGCTTAGCAGTTATCTCTTTTCACTGGTGGGTAATCCTCCTTTTGTAATTATTGGGTAGTTATGCTAGTATTCTTGTCTTGATGGGATTAAGAATTCCTTTGCTAAGAGACTAGGTAAATGGACCGCTTAATTCTGGTGTTTGCAATTCGCACATCAAGGCATCTGTTTTAAGGAAAATATTCAATAGTGAAATAAATAGGTTTTATGGATGCTCTTTCCTTCACTAACATTTAATACAGGGCCTGAAAAAATGTATAGCATTTAAAATGGCATTCACCATAACTGAGAGGTTATCTCTGAAATGCAATGAATACTCTACTGTCCTAGTAAATGAATTTGAAGTAAATCATGGATCATCTCAAATATTCCAGAACCTAGTAAGCTTTGCAAATGACCACTTTTAAAGACATTATTGTCATGGTTGGGGGGGGTGTAAGAGGGATACAGTTAACTTCTTATGTGTATTCAAAAAAGTTAATCTGTATCCAATCTACTGAATTTTCCACAAAGTATGCAGTCGAGTTTCCCGCATTTGGGGAAATACATATAAGTCTCCAGGACCAGATGAATTACATCCAAGGGTATTAAAAGAACTGGCAAACGTAATATCGGAACCATTGGCAATAATCTTTGAGAACTCCTGGAAAACAGGAGAAGTCCCAGCAGACTGGAGGAGGGCAAATGTTGTGCCCATCTACAAAAAGGGGGAAAAAGAGGATCCCAACAATTATCATCCAGTTAGTCTGACATCAATACCAGGAAAGATTCTGGAGCAGATCATTAAACAGAGTCTGTGAACATCTGGAAGGTAATTTCATAATCACAAAAAGTCAACAGAGAAACAGGTCATGCCAGACAAATCTGATCTCTTTTTTTTTTAATAAAATTACCAGCTTGGTAGATGAAGGGAATGCTGTGGATATAGTATATCTTGATTTCCAGTAAGGCCTTTGACAAGGTTCCCCATGACATTCTTGCAAACAAGCTGGTAAAATGTGGGCTAGACAAAGTAACTGTTACATGGATTTGTAATTGGTTGACTGGCTGAACCCAATGGCTCCTTTTCAACCTGGAAAGAAGTGACCAGTGGGGTGCTACAGGGCTCTGTCCTGGCCCCAGTGCTATTCAATAACTTTATTAATGACTTGGGTGACAGTATTGGGGGCATAGTTATCAAATTTGCAGACGACACCAAATTAGGAGGAGTAGCTAATAACCCAGAGGACAGGATCAAAATTCAAAATGACTTGAACAGACTAGAAAGCTGGGCCAAAGCTAAAAAAATGAAATTCAACACGGAGAAATGTAAGGTACTGCACTTAGGGTGGAAAAATGAAAAGCACAGATATACAATAGGGGACACCTGGCTAAATGAGACTACGTGTGAAAGGGATCTAGGAATCCAGGTGGACCACAAGTTGAACATGAGTCAACAGTGCGATGCAGCAGCTAAAAAGGCCAATGCAATTTTAGGCTGCATCAGTAGAAGTATAGTGTCTAGATCAAGAGAAGTAATAGTGCCACTCTATTCTGCTTTGGTCAGGCCTAACCTGGAATACTGTGTCCAGTTCTGGGCACCACAATTCAAAAAGGATGTGGAGAAACTGGAGCATGTCCAAAGGAGGGAAACTAAAATGGTGAAGGGTCTGGAAACCAAGCCCTATGAGGAATGACTTAGGGAGCTGGGGATGTTTAGCCTGGAGAAGAGAAGGTTGAGAGGTGATATGATAGCCGTGTTTAAATATTTGAAGGGATGTCATATTGAGGAGGGAACAATCTTGTTTTCTGCCGCCCCAGAAACTAGGACCTGGAACAATGGATGTAAGTTCCAGGAAAAGAGTTTCCACCTCAAAATTAGGGAGAACTTCCTGATAGTAAGGGCTGCTCAACAGTGGAACACACTCCCTCGGAGTGTGGTAGAGTCTCCTTCCTTGGAGGTCTTTAAGCAGAGGCCATATGTCGGGGATGCTTTGATTGGGAGTTCCTGCATGGCAGGGAGTTGGACTGGATGGCCCTTGTGGTCTCTTCCAACTCTATGTTTCTATGATTCTATGAACAATTTTTCCTTATCCCAATCTACTGTGATAAGTTACAAGAGCAAACAGTATGGAGACCCACCTGCAACCAGGGCATCTTTGGGCCAGCGGCTGAACCAATCTATAGTACAACCAGAAATGAGGGCAGGGAACTTCAAAGCTCGGTTTCGGAATTTTTCACCCACAGGTGAAAAGCAGAGAATAACATGGAGGTTCTGACGCACTCTGGTCATGAAATAATCATACAAATTTTCATTGGTTGGAGGCCGCTTTGGATGCTCCCTCTTCATAACTGATAGGAGATCACTGACGATTTCATCTATTTCATCACGGGCAAACAAATTGGAAACCTGAAGGAGAAGACTTATTTTTTTTAAAAAAAAGTGTGAATATATTTCCAGTAGAGCCAGTCATTAAAGGAATATTGAATTATCCACTAATTGACTAATTCTTACCAGACTGATTAACACATTCAGTTAATTAATTTGTATATTACCAAAAAAAAAAAAAACTCAATAGAAACATTCTTTGGAGATAATGATTATTCTATTGTATTTAATTTCAGTTCTCATTATTTTAACACACTAGAACCAACATATGTTCACTAAATAAATGGATATGCTTCTAATAAGAATCCCCACTAATTAAAAGTTTATTCTCAGTTACTACAATTCCAATCCATCTAATTAATTAGCCAAAGCATTAGACTAGAGCATGCTCATCTGCATTTACTCAGAAGTAAATTCTATTCTTCTCAGTAGACTAGATTTCATGAGCAGTATACTTGAGAATGTAACTTTGATAGATTAATCTACCCTTAAAATTTAGTACCCTATTTTAAATATGCTTAATCACATTATCATCTAAGAACATTCATTCATGAACTACCACCTATCTGCTGCCTAGTCTAGCTGCTGCCTAGACACCATGGGGGAAATGAAAATGAACTAAAGCCAGGTTTTTTAAATTAAAAAAAATCCTACTTCTCCTGATGACAGGACATTGTTCATGTACTCCAAGAAAGCTTCATCTTTTATCTCATTGTCTGTAAAAATGAAACTGATTCCTTTCCCTTGCTGTCCAGCTGTCCGGTAGAGATGCTTCAGGTCTTCCATCAGGTTGGATGTGTTATAAGACCTGGAAGAAGAATAAAAAATAGACACAGGACAGTTGAAAAACAGTCAAGGTCTCAGACAGGAGAGCCCCAGCATTCAGCACTGCAATCAAAACTTCTCTGTCTCATAACCAAACTTGAAACCAGAATGAAATGGGTCTAGAAAGTCCATCTCATCCACAAACCACTGGACCTCAGTGACCACTGTATGTTCTAGTACCCTATCCAAAAATGGAATGTTGGTAACTGGCCAGTAGTTATTGGATATGATGGGATCCAAAGAGGAATTTTCCAACAGTGATCTTATAACTACCCCCTTCAAATTTCCCATGCAAAACCAGGGTTTTAAATAGAAAAAACCCGCAAAAGTGAATAGATTTTCAGACGACGTTGCTTTTAAAGTGTGCTTAACTCAAACGGAAAGTAGTCAAAAACCACTTCTTTTTACTTTCAGAAAATCCCGAAAGTAAAAAGAAGCAGCTTTTGACTACTTCCTGTTTGGGTTAAGCACACAAAGTGATGTGTGTGAAAATCTACCCACTTTTGCAGGTTTTCCCCACCTTTTAAATCCCGTTTCTGCACAGGATTTCCCCCATGTGATAAGGTCCTTAGTGAGGCATTGGCCATTCCCTCTAACAATCAACCCATCTTCTTCTGGCTATTTTTAATAAATCAGGAAAAATAAGAGTCTAATACACATGTGATGGCCTTAATCTCTCTCAAAAATCTTATGCAAGTCCATAAAGTTTGTGCTTTTTGTGGGTGGGGGTCATGTACAAACTATTTTTAATGTAAAAACGTACACTTTGTTGTGGGAGGAGGTTAATTAAGAAAACTGAGCATTTCCCACAAAATACACTAAGCACCATAATGTTTTCTGGGCAAACATTTTTTTAAAAAAACTAGTTTATGCACTTTTTTTGCACAAAGTTCCCAAATAAGAAAAAAAATGGAGAAAACTCATATTCACACCCAGTAGGGAGAAAACCTTTGAAATTATTCATTTATTCATTTGTGTGCATAAGAAAAAAGTGTGTTGGCATGCACCATAGACAGAGAAGGTAGCAAAAAAAGAAACAATGCAAGCTAATAACTTTTGTAGAGACATTTGGAAGGCCACCTTAGATCATATTCCTAAAGCACAAATAGTCTTATGAAATCTATTGTTTTCTCCAGAGCTTATGAGGAGTGTAACTATTAAGCTGAAAGAGAAGAAGAATTTTCTTATATTATGTGATATTTTGGGACCACTTGGCAATAAACTCAGAATGGGTTTAAGGTCAAGCAATCACTGTCTACACTTCCCTTTGCCCCTAACAATAAGGGTGAAAGAATGTGGAAGCTTCCTTCTCCTATTAAAATTTGTTAGTTCTGTATATGGAAAGTTTACATGATACTCTGATATTCCACATGTAGTTGGACTGCAGTTCTCAACACCCCTCCTCACTGTTAATAATGACTAGGGCTAATGGGATGTGTAGTCTAATAGCACCTTTTAGGGCTGCCCCTTCTGCACATACAACATTGCATTGTTTCCTCACTGGCAACATTTTTGAAATAAAAGGTTAAGTAAATTTTATACTATGAATAATTCAGCATAAACAAAATGCATTTTTCTCCAAATACTTACCGGGGGGTTGGGGGAATTAAGAGCTTACCTTGTTAATGTGATCTGGAACATATCATAGCCAGCTATGAATGATGCCAATTTAGTCAAACTCTGCTTTCCAGACCCGCCAACTCCAACAAGCAGGGCGTTTCCGCGTGGAGTGCGGATTACCCGAGAGATCTGCAGAACACATGCATTTTTATTCTTGTTGTTAAGAATGCATTTTGAAGAGTAAACAGACACTTATAAATGGCTTTGACAGCCAATACCATACTGGTTCCACAAACCTTGCCTTGACTACTCATTTGGACCACTTAGCCTAACTTAAGCCCTAGGAGTAGATGGAGACTTTTTGCTACATGGAGTAAAGGACAAGTTGGCATCTTCTTTTCCATTCCAGGTTCATAAGGTTTAAGGACTGGCACCTGAATCTTAACACTGGCAACTGAAAGCCTTTTAAACTACAGAATGATAGCACTATGAGTCCACTTTAACTGCCACAGCAGCATGCTATGGCATCCTGGGATTTGCAGTTGAGGGAGAGATACAGTGAAGTATTCCTTATCCCAGTGGTTCTCAGTCTTTTGTCCTGGGGCCCCCTTTAGATCTACATATGCATGTCGGGGGGGGGCACTTGACACAGTATACTAATAAACGTATTTTGATTTTTAGTGTGGGTGTGTATTCTTATCCACACATTTATGTATACCCATATTTTAACATTTTATAAGGAAATAGCATCATTCAAATAAGAACATTGTTATTTCAATAAATTCAGTATCCAACTCAACACAATGTTTATACTTGATGTGATGCACATGCTTGTTTTCAAGTGCAAAGTTTACTAAAATGAGGAGTTCAGTAGGTCTTCAGTATCCAGGGTTTCAGTACCTATGGATTCTATCTATGGACTCAGTATCTATTGAAAAGAAAAATTATTTTTTAAAAAACTTCACCTGTGATCAACTGCAGGAAGGCTAAGAAGAGCAATTTCAGGGCAGTAGCGAAAGCTGCAGCAGCAGGGTGGTAGGAAGACAGAGAGAAAGGGGCCACCTCCACCTCCCCATGGCTGATTGAAGTAACTCCAACAAGGAAGTCTGCACCAGATTTTAACCCCCTGGATCTCTCCTGTATGCATTCTTTAACGCTGCTACACTGGAGACGGGGAAAGAGGAGAAGCACGGGCAAGGAGAGCTAGAGGGTTCCTCATGCAGCCATTAATGTCACACTCCCTTCTACATCTACTTCTCGATAGTAAAATTCTCCATTTCAAAGTCTAGAAATAAAGTCACAAAGAACTGGCACACTAGCAGCATCTTCTGGAAATTTTAAATATTGCACCCCAGTCAGGGCATCATCCAGAATGGTCTAAGTTTTCATATATCAGAGTTTTCAAATTAAATAATGGTGATGATGATGGTAGTGGTGGAAGCCTATAGCAGTTCTTTTAAATTTTTCAGAATTTCTAAACTAAATTAATTGTCATATGCACTTGTACCTTCACTAAATGGATCATGGCATCTTCAAAAAACACCAAGTCCATTCCTGCTCCTCGGACACTCTCATTATATATCTGTAAGAACATGTTCAAACGGTCTTTCAAGTGAGTGAAGGATTCAATGGGGTCATATATTTTAGGCATGTCAGCCTCTGTTTCTTCTGGCTCCTCTCCTGGGGTTAAAAAAAAAGAGAGAAAGAATTTATGCTTCAAATTAGAGACAAGGGTTAGTCTTCACTCATGGCTCTTCTCTTTTACACTTTATTTCTGTGAGGTTTTCTCTTCCTTCAAGAACTGAGAAAGGCATTGTTCGCTGTCATAGAAATAATAATACTGTAATCTCATCACAGAACAGTCATGTTGATAAAATCTGATGGTGAGATCTTCCAGATGGAGCAAATGTGTCAGAAGGGTTACTGTATTTGTTGCATTTTGTTGTTGCTGTATTTCTCATTCCTTTTAAAAAAAATCATTCATCCAAATGCTGTTTCTGCTGTCACTATTTTCTGGCAATTCTAAGTACTATCTCAAACATTTCTACTGGCTTTCAAAAAAAAATGGAGACATATTGGATCAAAAAAGGGCTATTTCACTTTTCCTCCCTTCTTTAAAAATTTTTTTATAGTGAATCAGTGCCTCAGTAAGAAAGGGCGCCTTTGCCCTTCAAACCACAGGACCACATCAACAAACCATGCCCCTCTCCATTTGAAGAGGGGGAAAGCCTTTGGGGAGCATTAGTGCAGATCCAAGAAATTGCTACAAACAACCTCAAGAAAGAAATGAACTCAGAGTGAACAACAATTGGCAAAACCCAACAAAACCCAAGGAACTATGGGCCTTTGCAGACTAGAAATAGTGCAAATTGAGTCCACTTTAACTGCCCTGGCTCAGTGCTAAGGAATCATGGGAATTGTATTTTTTTCTGAGACATTGAGCCTTCTCTGTCAGAGAGCTCTGGTGCCACAATAAAATACAGTTCCCATGATTCCCTAACCCTAACCCTAACCCTTAAAGTGGACTCAATCTGCACTATTTTTAGCAGTCTGCAAAGGCCCTATATTGCAATAACTCACACTTCCTTAGACCAATCTGGAAGAGCCTAATGATTACAACTATAATTATAGAGTTCGCAAAAAGAAACCACTTTGTTTTCTGTTGAGGGGCATATTTCTATCAAGGACCATAGTTCTTTGGGGATAACCTATCATAGGAATCACATACTGGCAGTGGAAAGGATCATCTCATCTCTCTTTCTTTCACTCTGTCACCTCCTGCTTTTGGCCTGCCTCAATAGATTGCCAGAATAGAGATCTGACATGGTTGCTTTTGAAATCAGGCTGCAGCCACATGTAGCCCTATGGATAAAAGTTGACTTTACCTGCTGCAGAATGCAATAAAAAATTAAGAGATCGCTGAAACCAAATTATATGGACTTTATCTTGAGACAAATATATGTATTAAAAAAAAGAAAGAGGATTGCACCGAAGAGGCTTGGCCTAGGGTTCCCTCACCCCTGCACCCTGTCAAGGCCTCCTGGGCCACCTTTGCCTGGCTCCCAAGCACTCTCTTCAGGTGCGGATCCCGCAAGGCATCCTTAGACAGTACAGCTGCATACCGAGCCACAGCCTCTAGTTGCACCGGTAGGGTGTCGTCTGTCTGTGTGGGTGCAGAGGTGAAACTTGAGATGATGGTCTTACTCTCATAGCCTGGAAACCCCAAACAGCCACTGCCACCATTTTTTAGCAGCATTGCCATATTGACCCATGTATAAGTCAACCCAGGTTTCTTGGTATAAATTTTTCGACTTATAGATGAGTATATACAGTAACATCTCTTTTTGGGGGGGGGGTTATCTGAGAGAAATCATATTTAGGATTATGCTGCATACATGTACACTAGCATGAAACATTTAACACATACATTTAAATCGTATAGTATCTAAATTTCCTTCATAGAAAAATATGACCACTTGAACATATTTTTAAAAATAAATCTCAAATTTGGCCACAGTAAGTGTTCACTTGTGTGCAGGCTGAACGCAATATGTAGAATTCAGAGACATAGCTGTGTTAGTCTAAAATATCAGTATGCAAAGGCATATTGTAGCACCTTTGAGACTGTGTGAGAGATGTTGTAGCATAAGCTTTCGTAGACTACAACAGTTTATACAAAATCTTTCACACAGTCTCAAAGATGCTCCAAGATCCCTTTGCACACATTATGTAAAAAGAAACATGAAGACCCAAGATGAGAAGGAAAAGGAAAACAGGAGGAAGGAGAAGAAAGTGAACTATTTTTGTTCCATCTTTCCCCAGATGTTCACAATTTCATAACCTATAAAGGTTGAGACTTGCTCTCTTTGATAGATTTTTAATTAATTCTTCTGTCTTAGTTGTTTCAAAAATGACATTTTACACTTTAGCAAGTCCCAAAAGAAAGATGGGCATAAAAGAGGATGTGAGTGATCTTCAAGGGAAAAGGAAGATTCTTGGAGGCCCTGTGATGAAATTTTTGTTGTGAACTATGCTTTCACTACAATTTGTTTGAGATTAAGCTCCACACAGTGAACTGTCTGACTAAACAGAGATTTGAATGAAGTTATTCCTTCTCCTAATTTGCCATTCTGTTGACTGTATCAGATGAAACTTATCCTTCTGCCCATCTTGACTCAAAAAATTGCTTTCTACATGCACTTGTTAATGTATTATCACTCATTCATATACATTCCTTTTTGGAAAATGGTAATGAGGGAATCAATACCACAGACTATGCTCAACTAATCAAGTTAATTTTGTACCTTCATGGTCTAGAGATACATGTAAATTCGAGCTTTTCTGTACACTGAAGGGAAGAGAGGTGTCTAACATAAGTCCTGGACTATGTCTAGCTTCTGCTTTCTTCCCTCTGTACACCCTCATTCTTTTTCTTTACATCTCATCCAGATTTCTACAAGATACTTTTAGAGGCAAGTTTATGAAGAACAACCTGCCTGAAGAACACCATGTTTTACAGTCCTAAACTAGTCACTGATGAAGAGAAAGGACAAATTTAAACCTACCTTGGTGCTGGAGTAGAGAAAGTATAAAGCAAAGTTTGTCTTGGGAATGAAGAAACATCAAAAATAGCCTGAATTCAGATAAGGATATCTGCATGCTTAAGTGTTCCTTAGACATGCAGATGCCCTTTTGTAGGTGCTGTGGGGGTTGTTATTCCTGTCCTCTCTGCACAGCATCTTAAGCCCCCCTTCTAATTTCCTTTAGCCACCTTACATGGTCATTCTATGCTCCAAGGAGAACAGGACAACTTCCCCTTACCTTGCAGATGCACAATGTTTACACAACTATAACGAAGACCCCCTCCCAGAAGACCCCCATGCTCAGCGCTTCTGTAATTATTGTGCATCTGTCTATGGGTGTGGTATAGCTCAATGCTTCTCCAGTTCTTGCTGTTTGCCACAAAGCACAGAATGGTTCTGCAAGACAGCTTCAGACTTTAATGGCTGGCATATGTCGTGTAAGATCCACATGTGAATCATCATGCTATGCTGGGGGTTGGATAAGGAAACACTGTCTCCTGGTTACATAGTCATTTTTATTCAGTAAGCTTAGCAAATGGTTCTACTTCAATAAGAAACACCATGCTATCTGGGAAGACTTCAGGTCAAATATCATGTCTTGTGTATTCACATGGTGGGAAGAGGGAGTTTATTTGAGTTAATAAGTGTTTTTAAAAATGAGACATTTTACATGCATCTTGGGGCAAGATATATGTACACAAAAGTGATTTTACAATTTGTAACTTGTCTCCTGTTATAAATTTCGTTGTTTATGTATTGTCCTTTTTCTTTCTTTTCTCTTTTATCAGCCCCTGAAGAAGACCATTACTAGCCCAAAACATGTTGGGCTAATTGCAAGAATAAAATAAACTTCTACAACACACTGAGACTTTGTCTCTTCTCTACATCTGTTCACATTGTGTGTCTGCAGTTCCCTTCCAAATGAAAGTGAGTGTGTTCACTTCTGCTTAATTTGTGCCTCGCTTTTCCAGTACTGAAATGTCAACATGTCAGAAATTCTGCAATGAGCTAATGAATACTGGAACAGCTTGAAGCAACATAGCTTCTGAAGAAAAAAATAAAGGTTCTTTCTTGATTACTTTATAAGTAGAAGATAGGACAATTCTGCAAGACACTTAGTCATCTCGTTATATATTAAGCAGTGTTAAAGCACACTTTTTTCAGCATATCTATATTACATAAAAGCTGATAGTGGTTTTTCCAAGAAAAATAAATGAAAACAATAGCTTTATAAACATGCCAAAAATGCTAGCACTACTATTAGTTGTACACTTTAAGTTCATCTCAAAAGCTGAATCAAGCATTTCATGCTATTTTTTAAAAAATTATAAATTTTTGATACTGCAAAATTACACAGGCTACAGAGTTCTTATTTTCTTTCTCTCACATAGGAAAGTCTCTTTTACAATGCCAGTCAGGAAATATATCAAGGATTGTAAGGATTTCTATTTTGTTAAAAATATATCATTATGAGAAATGTTTTAAGTTATTTTTCCTATGTGGAGAACATTTGTTTCCAATGTATTTACATTTGCTACACAGTGTAGTGATGCTTAATTTACAGCTTTGTTGGACTGTGGTGTCACTAGTCAAGAAGAAAGTAATATCAGAGCCAAGCATGCTATGTGCTTAAGTAATTTCTGTTTATCTACAATTGTTTTAAAGCACTGCAGTTTAAAAAAATAAAATAAAAAGGTCTTGATCTTGTGAACAGTGAGACATGCTTAGATGCAATGATTTCTATGGAACTAAACATGCACAGCCAGGTGCAGAACTCAAGCCCTTAAAAAAAGACAAATCTATAAATTCTGGCTGGCTCAGGCATCTACAGCTTACCTTTTAGAGATTTTTCCTTCTCCAGACCTAGTTTGAAATAAAATGTGTTTCTTTTTAGGAAAAGTGGGGAGAGGACATTCTTTCTCCATTCTGGGTATCTGTTGACTTTTCCATGTAATTAGTTATAGAGCTAATGAAATCAAACAACTTGTAAGACAGTATCTGACATATGCTTATTTCCATTCTCCCATATACTGTATCTTTTTTAAGTTACTAACCATGTTGGCCCAGAAAGTCTAGAGCTCAAATCTATGTATGACTTAGTGGGAAGTCAGTCTCACTAAGTTCAATGGTAGATGATTTCATGTGAGAATACATCAATTTAGAATGAATTTCTAAGCACAGTCTCATTGAATCTAGTGGGACTTTATTCTGAATAATTGTTCCTAGGATCAGTCTTTCATATGCTAGCGGTAAGAGAAAGTCACCTTTAGCAAATGGAAAAAGGAACAGAGAGGAATGACACATAACAGTAGATGAAAGTTGTCACCAAATGTTCCCAAGAAACTCATATAAATGCATGTTTAAATATTTGCCATTATTTATTTTGTCCTTCTGCTATTCTGAATGGCAATTCTTCCCAATTATCAGCAGTCACATTGAACCTTTTATCTTTTCATATTCTAGTTTGGATCAGAGCTCAGAAAAGAAACTTTTCCCCTAAAACTCCTAGAATCCCCCAACTAGCACGGTTGTGTCCACTTCTCCAGTCTAGCCAGCCATTCCCTACTGATCATTTTATCAAATTGCCCAATCCAATATCCATTCATATTCTTATATCACCTATATCAGAGAAACGGCTTTCAATTTAGCTTTCTACCTGTTGCTTCAGGTGCATCTCTTAAGAAGTCAACAAAATAAGCATCAATGTTGGGATCTATCAGTGTCTTTTTATCACCACCAAATTCCTCCTCAATCAGTTTTGCCAGTGCCACATCAAACCAAGCCACATCATCTGGGGTTGTGAAACGATCAGCAATAACACGCTTACATTCATGTTTCCATAGTTTTATCAGCACCTGTTGAGAGGCAAACAGAAGGAAAATTGGATGTAGCTTTTCACTACAGATGAGGCATCTCTAGTTTCAAAATCCCTCCTCCTTAGAATGCATCTCTGAAAGGCTGTTAGATGTGTTCCAATATGGTATTGTGGCAAGTGTATTCCTCTCAGAAGTGGCTGGACTCCATACAAGTGAAAAAAATATGGGGATGATCCCAAAGGCATCGTTGAAAAGACTGAGGTGGTTGCAGGCATTGATCACCCCACCACTTCATATTTCAAACATGATTTTGCCTGAGGAGTTCCTATATTTTTTATTACAGCACTGGTGGCACAGTGGTAAAATGCCTGTACTGCAGCCACTCATTCATAAACACAAGGTTGCGAGTTCACTACTAGCCAGGGCTCAAGCTTGACTCAGGCCTGCATCCTTCCAAGGTCACTAAAATGAGTACCCAGCTGTTGGGGGACAATGAACTTACAGTTGTAAACTGCTTAGACACTGCTTAGCATGGTATGAAGTGGTATATAAATGAAGCTGCTTTGCTATGGATTGACTGACAATTGTTATAAACAGCAAAAAGACCTACATAACAATATGTGCTTACCATAAGTTGTTGCTGATGTGTGCCTTTAAGTTGTTTCCAACTTATGGTGACCCTAAGGTGAACCTATCATGGGATTTTCTTGACAAGACTTGTTCAGAGGAGATATGTCCTCTGAACAGACAACCAATCTGTGCACATGATTGGGTATTGGATTTTATTATATGGATTGTGGGGGTTTTATTATTGTTATGATTTTATATATTGTATTTTATATATTGTATTTTTCTATATTTCTCTGTAATCCCACCTTGATCCATAGGGAGAGGTGGGAAAATACAAATAAAAACTATGATGATGATGATGATGATGATGATGATGATGATGATGATGATGATGCCATTGCCTTCCCCTGAGGCTGAGAGAATGTGAGTCATCCAAGGTCATCTAGTGGGTTTCGTGACTGAGTGGGAAATTGAACCCTAATCTCCAGAGTTGCAATCCAACACTCAAACCACACTGGCTCTTACCATAAGTACCCTCTCATAATTTTAAAAGTGTCTTTTGTTTTCTTTGCTGATATTAGGTTGCATCAGCTTTCACATATGAACATTTCCAGTGTAATTTTGTTTCCCTCTTCATGGTGAGAGGTGATTAGTGTCAGGGAAGGAGTTCAGATGATCAAAAGGATTCTCAACTCTTCCCCTGCCAAATGATTTCACCCTGAACTTTTCCCCTTCTCAGGTTGGTTTTCCTCCCACTAGTATGCTGGACTGTTTCCACCTATACAGTCCCATGATTTTATATAATCACCCATCATTCCTAGGCTCTGTGCCCAAAGAAATTAATTATTTATGGGTCAACTTACACTTCTATAACAACAAGTACAAAACTGCACACTGGTTGTCTCTCACAAACATCCAAAATGAAAAAAAATCACAAAAGTTGTGATGACAAGAGCTAATATATAAAGTTACATGTGCTACTCACATTTGAGTCATTGATTACTTCTGAGATGGTGTTAAGCATTCCTTGCCAAATTCTGGAAAGGTCTCTGAGGTTGAACACGTAATGGAATTTGGCTGGGGTTGGCAGCATCTTGTTCTTGGTCATTTGCCACAGCCGCCGTGTCAGTGGTACCAGCTTAGCAATAGTTTTTCTCACCTCTTCCACAAAGCCCCTCTGGCTACAATAATGTCCTATGCCAATCACACCTGAAAAAAACAAATTTGATAGTATGAAAAATCCATGTACCTCAAAACCTCATGTCCACCATCAATCTATGCAATATACATAATAGCATAACACACAACCAGAATGTGGATGCATTGTAAAAAAATATTATTTGCAAACTGAATGTTTCCCAAACCTAGTACCAGTTTTGAGTACCTGCCACAGGCAAAATTAAAAGAAATAATATCTTTCTAAAATTATCTGTTCACATTAAAAATGGATTCTTCATCTAAGTAAAAAAGATCTAAAGAGCAGACATGAGCAACAATGTTAGAAATGGGTTTCACATTACCAAAAATCTTGTCAATGGATGAATTAGAAGGCAGGGTGCAATTAAATACAGAGAATTGCCTCTTCAGTCTCTGAGGGATGTCATTGCGACCACCACCAGGGTGGATCATGGCAGCCAAGAACTGGATATCAATGATGTTGGTGAATTCTCCAGGCTTCTCCAGGTTATAAAACCCACTCTGCTCCATCAGCTGTCTAACTATCTCATTGGTGACCTGTAAAAGAAGTTCTTTGAGTTATCTGTCAGGAGTAACTGAATGGAATTGGTGGTATGTATTTTCTTATCTTGGCATCCTTCATGGATTAACCTTTTACTTTCTTCTAACTGAATTTTGAAATTGCCTCCTGTATAAAGGCCTTTCACAGAATTTGGAAAAGGATTCCAAAACAAATGGGGGGGGGAGGTGTTAATATATAGTACAGATGGCTCTTTGTATCCATGGTGTTTTGTTTTTTTTATCCACAGATTCAACCATCCATGGTTTGAAAATATTTTTTTTAAAAAAATCCAAAAAATTAAACCTTTATTTTGCCATTTTATATAAGGGACACCATTTTACTATCCCACTGTATATAATAGGACTTCAGCATCCATGGATTTTGGTATCCATGGGGGGTCCTGGAACCAAACCCCAGCAGATACCAAGGGCCCACTGTAATACTATTTTGACAGGATTCTTTTTTTCTACTTGGTTAAAAGAGTATATTTTCAGCCCTTAATAACAATCTTAGAAATCCTGCTTCTATTGACAATATTTACATAGTCACAAAATTCATCATCAATATTTAACCTCCGTGGTTCTTTTGGATTCATTATTCTTTTGATTTAATAAAACCCCATGCAACCAATATTATGCAGTATGCTGGTGTATTTTACAATTTCAAATTTTACCCAAATAGATTATGGGTAAAGTTATATTTGCAAATAAAGTAAACACAGATATAGATGGATGAAATTATTTTTTTGGTTTATATTAGATTTACAAAGTTCCTGAGAAAAATATATTTGCATAGATCACACACATTTATTACTTCTGCATCTGCATGGTAGGCATACAATATGGCATGTTCAAATAAGAATAGAGCAATTTGAGACATCTATGATCTCATAATTTCTTCAATTTTTAGTGTATCATCCTATTCCATCTTCCTCTCTTACTCTTTGTAAAACTGTTAAATCCAGTCTAGGATATTTGCTATCAAAATCAAATCAGGCACCTTTCTTTTCTAGCTTAACCAAAAAACAAACATTTATTTGAAACATTTCCAGTTTAAACAGAACTCTCATTGAAATAATCATCTCGTAATTATCCTAATATAATAACCAAGATATTATACTGTAAAACACAAAGCCCCTATTCAGTTAGCTGACCTGGTCTCCCCATTCATTGATTACAGGCATATTCACATCATCAATGAAGACTGTCATTTTTTTTCCTGCAGGAGGGCCATACGTTGTTCCCATGCGCTTGTCCACATAACTTTCTATTGTGCGCTGTAAGAGAAAGATTTTTGTTTAGAGGTACACTAGCAATGTCCCCATGCCTTCAAAATGAGAGCTACACATTTTGCATAGGAGTTTGCTGAAACAAGGTATTAAAAACATATAGTCAAACGCAGATAGTATGCACAAAGGAGGGTTTACAATAATTCCACTATATAGCAAGTAGGTAAAGGTATTCTTCACTGACAATGTTGTCAAGTCGTGTCTGACTGTAGGGGGCGGTGCTCATTTCCGTTACTAAGCCAAGAGCCAGCGTTGTCTGAGGACTACTCTGTAATCATGTGGCCAGCATGATTGCACAGAATGCTGTTTACCTTCCCACCAAAGTAATACCTATTTATCTATTTGCATTTGCATGCTTTCAAACTGCTAAATTGGCAGAAGCTGGGACTAGTGACAGGAGCTCACCCCATCATGCAGCACCTGGACCTTGAACTGCCAACCTGCTGAACTTGCAGTCAACAGAGTCAGCATCTTAACTACTTGAGCCACTGCATCCCGTATATAGCAAGTACAATATTCTAAAAGAAAATCAGAATGTGCTTTATAGCCATTGACTGCATAGATCACAAAAAGTTATGGAACGCTCTTAAAGACATGGGAGTGCCAATACATCCAATAGTCCTGATAACAATTCTGTACTTAGGACAAGAGACAACTTGTTAGAAGAAAATATGGAGAAACAGAATGGTACCCTGTTGGCAATGGGGTAAGGTAAGGCTGCCTATTGTCACTCTGCTTTTCAACTTATATGCAGAAAATGCCATTCAAAAAACAGGTTTAAACTTAGAAGGAGGAGGAGGAGGAAGGAACATCAACAATATGAGGAAATAACATCAACAATCTAAGGGCCTAAGCAGACTGCCAGAAATAGTGCACATTAAATTGAGGCACTGCCCTGGCTCAGTGCTAGGGAATCATGGGAACTGTAATTTATTGTGGCACCAGAGCTCTCTGACAGAGAAGGCTCAATGTCCCAGAAAAAAATACAGTTCCCATGATTCCCTAGCACTGAGCCAGGGCAGTGCCTCAATTTAATGTGCACTATTTCTGGCAGTCTGCTTAGGCCTTAAGATATGTAGATGACACATCATGGACTTGGAACAATTACTACAGAAAGTCAAAGGAAAAAGTGTAAAGGCAGGCTTGCTGAACATAAAGAAAACAAAAATAACTACCATGGATGGTCTACATAAATTCAGCCTAGACAATGAAGAAATTGAAATAGTTAAAGATTTCCTGTACCTTGGATCAAGCAATGATCAGAATGAAGACTGCAGTCAAAAAATAAGAAGACTACGAATGGAAAGGGCAGAGATGAAAGAATTAGACAACATTCTAACAAATAAAGATATACAACTGAGCACTAAAGTTAGAATCGTCCAATCCATTGTATTCCCCCTCACCACATACAGATGTGAGAGCTGGACAGTGAAGAAAAAGGCAACATGGGTGAAGCATTGTTGATGGGGTGGGATGCCAAATATTTCCATCACTGAAAACAACAGAAAGTTAACACTTTGCACTAGGTCTTGGGCTTGCGTACAGTTGCAGTGTTGATGGGGGATCATAGGTTCTGTCTAAAAGGCATAAGTTATAGTGTAAGAGTGTTCCTCCCCATGCCAGGCATTGTCTCTCCCATGACTGTATCCCCATTTAACTGTTTGGCTGATGAATATTCACCACAAGAACAACAACACAGTGTTCCATCAGTATAAACAAGTTGTTCCCACAGGCACAATTTTCATTCCACTGGCACAGTGGGGGTTCCACTAATTTAGGAGTGGGCAACTGTGGAAGGCTAGGGAACCTCATTGCTCCTCCAGAAGTACTTGGGGGCTACACCTAATCCTCTCGTACCATCCTGTGCCAAAATAATTGTCAGCCCTCAAACATGGGGCATTTTTGCTATGTTTCTGAGCCTCCCTGGGCATTTTATGACAAGGAAAAGTCTTTTTTTAACAACAGGAAGTGAACAGAAGTCACAATCTGTTCACTTCCTGCTTTAAAAAAGGGCCTACATTTGTCAAGAAGTTCCTCAAAATGTGATGGAGATGCTGCCACACCCTCTAGAGGGCCTTTTGAAGCAAAAAATATTTTTGAAAAAAATCACAAAATAGATTTTAACCCCCACAACAATTAGTCTTGTTTTAATGGCTTATATCTAATGTACTTTGTTACTTTTTCTTCCATATAGTCTTAAGGAGAACTTAATGAGATTTCATTCTGTTAAGGTTGACATGCAGAGCTAAGAAGGTCAATTGATATTATCAGCTAATCCAGCAAAGACAAGAAGGAAGTAGAGGAATGAGTGGAAAGAGTGGGTATGAAAGTTCCAGATGAGTGAGAGGTAGAGAAGATAGAAGGGAATAGTATGTCAAGGATGGTGAGAGTAAGTTGTTAGAATGAAGATGATGTATGGGAGGGAAGGGTGGGGTTAGGTATGGAGGTGGAAGAAGATTGGGATAGAAAGAAGATGAAGAAAGTGAATAAGTTGGTGGGTTATGGCAAGGATGATAGAGAATGGAATGACAGGGAAAGATACGGAAAGATTAGAAGGACTCTGAAGGAACTATATTAATACGAATATTCTAGCAAGGTAATAGATAAATGGATATAATGTGTATTTTGAACTGTGATATGCGTTTTGTGTATTGTGCATTGTATGGTTGTATTTTTTGAATTTTAATAATAAAATTTATTTTTTTAAAAAAAGTTGACATGCATTCCAAGAAAATTATGTCATTTTGTTCCCAAGCATGGCAACAGGAGAAAATCTGAAAAAAATTAAGGTTTAAGATTTGTCTGTTTTAAAATGATATGAAGCAAGAAGAGATGGGCATCCCCCCACAAAAAAAAAATCCATTAAAGTCAAAAGGAATAAAATAGTATAACCTTCATTGTTCAAGAAAAAATATGATTATCTCTTTCCATTACATTATCAGTAAAGTAAAAGGCTAACTTTACTTTCATTTTAGAGAAAGATAATTCTAAGTAGTACCTGAAACATAAAAGGGGTAGTTGCTGATGAAAAGTTGAGACTTTTGGCCATGTGACTTTCAGGATTATATTTTGACATGTACCCTTTGATGATGACAGTCTTAGCAGTCCCTTGTTCACCAATTAGCAGCACTGCCTGAAGTGAGAATTCAAATGAGTTTGGGGATATAAAAGTCAAAAATATTCGCAAAGCCTCAGTTCTCAAAATTATTCATTTCAAGTAATAAAGAAGCAAAAGTACAACTTCCGCATTAAATACTATAGCCCATACAACACTGCTGATTTTATTTGGCTGTGTGCTCCTCCACAAACAAAATTGAGTTAATTTGACAGCCTTTACTGTAAGGAACCTTTTCTTAAAATTTAGCCAAAATTTTTTTCCTGAAACTTCCACCCAGTTTCAAGTCCTGCCCACTGGAGCATCAGAGAATGCCCAACTTCATCTTCTGTAAGACTGTGAAGACAGTTCAGACCTCCCCTCAATCTTTTCTTTGCCAAGTTTATTCTGATCTTCCAACCATTCCTAATGGGGACTGATTTCTAGAGCCCTTGTCATTCTGATCATCTTTTCTCATGCTGTAGCTTGAAAGAAGCATGTTGGTTATGCATTACTTTTAATGAGGGCAGATAACAACTTTCCTTTTGCACACACAAAAGTAACTCTTTCTGTGTTACAAATGTTTACTCATTAAATTGTTGCTACTTTGGGGAGAAGGTTAAAAATACTTTCTCAGAGTGTATTGAGAGGATTTAAAAAAAAAAAAAAGGTCATCTTCCTAAATTTTTAGATTTCATTTTCCCCAAGCAGGAACTGAAAAATAATGTACCGTATTTTCCAGCGTATAAGACGACTGGGTGTATAAGACAATCCCCAACTTTCCCAGTTAAAATATAGAGTTTGGGATATACTTGTCGTATAAGATGACCCCTGTTCCAATGGGAAAAAATGAGAAAGTGTTGGGGGGAAAGGACTGCCAATATATACTAGGTGATGCATTCTGGGGTATGTACAATTTGTGGCCAAGTAAGTGACCCTGGGCATGTCACACACTCTCAGCCTCAGAGGATGGTAATGGCAACCTCCATTTGAAGAAACATGCCAAGAAAATCCCATGATAAGATTGCCTTAGGGTTGCAATAAGTCGGAAAGGACTTGAAGACACACAAGAACAACAAAAGAGTCTGCAATTGTTTCATAGTACATGGGAATAGGAGCCAGCATGGTGTAGTGCAGGGGTAGGCAACCTGTCCCCTTTAAGGGCCGAGGGACATCAGCTCCCAGAAGCCTCAGCCATGTTGGCCAATAGTCTCATGTTGGCCAATAGCTCCTGGGATTCTGGGAGCTGAAGCCCCTCGGCCCTTAAAGGGGAAAGGTTGCCTACCCCTGATGTAGTGGTTTGAGTGTTGGACTACCACTCTGGAGACCTGGGTTTGATTCCCCACTCTGCCATGAAACCCACTGGATGAACTTGGACAAGCCACACACTCTCAGCCACAGGGGAAGGCAATGGCAAACCTCCTATGAAGAAGGAGAAAGAAAACCCCAGGATAGGGCTTCACCTCTTATCCGCAGCTGCTTCCTCCTCCTGCCTCACGCCACACATGCCACCCCTTCTCCCCCCTCCTCCTTCTCTAACCTGACTTCCTTTCTTCTTCCTCCTCCCACCTCCTGCCATGCCACACCTTCTTCCTCCTCCTCTGCCACCCGGCGTATAAGATGACCCCAGACTTTGGAGAAGATTTTCCTGGGTTAAAAAGTAGTCTTATACGCCAGAAAATACTGTAATGTAATAAACATAACAAGATTCTTCTCTCTCTCTGGGGTAAAGCACACTGGCAGCTTGGAGAGGCCTGGTCAGCCCCTGACCATCCTGGGACCTCAGCGATCAGATGCTGCAGTCCCAAAACTAGCCGCTGCTTTTCACCACTCTTTTTCTGGCTGGCTTCAGGTCACCTTAGGTGGGAACTGGGGGCATGTGTCATCATGTTCTCAAACAGGCCGGAAGACACACTTTTGGCCTGTCTGTTTCGGGCCTCTCTCTCTCTCTCCCTCTCATGCACGCACACACACATATATTAACAGTGACATGTTACTTTAGAGCACCTTGTCTAAAAAATACATAACAAATTACTTTCCAAATAAGTTTCCAAGCTCTGCTGTTGCCAAGCTTCATTTTAGCAATGTCCTTCTTTAAATGGGATGTCCAGAACTACACACAGTAACAAATTATTGTATTCTACATGCAGCCTGACCAGTAAAAAAGAGAACAGAACTATTGCCTTCAGTTTAATCAATTCTAGGCAAGGTGACCTAACAGAAGGAAAGGTCAGCAACCATTTCTGAAGAGGAATCAGCATATTGCAAGGAAGATAGGACTGCATTTGCATTCAGAAGATGCAACTTTAAATCCCTAACTAGTTACAAATCACAATTTACAATAGTAAAAAGGCAACTGTCTTCCAACTTAACCAAATTCACAAACCTAATGTAAGGATATAAAGAGGTGTTAGACTAATATACCATTCAATAAACAAAATGGAACACCCTAGAATTCTTGATCCCTTCTCTCCAACAATTAGTATCATGGTATCATGATATAAAACAGTAGAACATTACCTTGCCTTGCTTTGCAATAGTTTGGATAAGGAAGTCAGTTCTCACATTGTCAACATTTGGCACCAAGATAGAACCATACTCTGGAGTGCTGTTGCTAGGATAGGCATATTCTTCAACACAAGTGTTCCAGTGCATCCATTTCCCTGCTCAGAAGAGCAAGCCATTGTAATTTAATTCCACAAATACACCACAGGAATCTAAAACTTCAGTGGAGCCAAGGCAAAGCTTCTTCTGGCTCCTGTCTAGGCATAAGTGAGGCCCTGTCTGCCTATACCAAAAGGCCCATTCCCCTCTCCCCCCATTATTGTGTCATCCTGTTCAGATTATGCATGTCCCAAACCCCAGTTCTGGTGTGAGCAATCTGGACAGCATCTGGCATGTTCCACACCAGAACCAGGGTATAACAAGCTTAAAAGGTAAGGTAAAGGTATTCCCAATTGACAAATAATGTCCAACCATTGGGGGAAGTGCTCATCTCTGTTACTAAGCCAAAGAGCCAGCGTTGTCAGACTACTCTGTGATCACGTGGCCAGCATGATTGCACAGAAAGTTGTTTATCTTCCCACTGAAGTGGTACCTATTTATCTACTTGCATTTGCATGCTTTCGAACTGCTAGGTTGGCAGAAGCTGGGACTAATGATGGGAGTTCACTCCATCATGTGGCGCCTGGGCCTCGAACTGTCAAGCTGCCAACCTTGCAATCAACAGAGTCAGCATCTTAACCATTTGAGCCACCACACCCCACCTTGCAACAAACTTGCAACAGATATATTTTTTTAAAAAAAATACCTTTTGCTCTGGAACATCCAGAGTCTTCCATTGCTGCACTGCAGCAGCTTTCTGCAAGGGTTTCCTACTGATCCTCCCAGTGTGTCTGTCACCATCACAGATCAGAATGAGGCAGAATGAGGCATCATATGCTGGCCACTTCATTCTGACCTCCGAAGCAAGCAACCTGTGGTGGCAGATGCACTGGGTGTCTCAGTGGGGTGCCTCTGCAGACTGCTGCCATGGCTCAGGAACAGAGGGAGGAGATCAAGGCAGCTGTGGGGGCAGGACATCCTGTACATTCCGACCCATGCAGACAGGGCCTAACAGCTACTATCAAGTGAAAGTGAAAGTGAAATTAAATCAAGGCAACTACAGTAGCCCCTTCCAATTCATAAGGGATCCATTCCGTGCCCCTCATACAAAAATGGCAGCTCACAAATATTCAAGCCCCATTGAAAATAATGGTGTGCTTCTTCCTGCTTCCATTTTTTTGCTATTACAACAATACTTGAATGGAAATTAAAAGTTCTAGATATGAGAGAACTAGATATGACTTTTTACATTAAAAATAAACAAATAAATAAAGTAAAAAAGGAATGGACTCCATTAGATAAAATTTGGAAAACTTAAAAGAGAGAGAGAGAGAGAGAGAAAGGAAGAAATCCAACAGAACTGTTGTAGGCAATATAGAAGATACAAAATGCTATATCAAAAGAGGAAAACTATTATTTTAAACATTTAGTTATGAAAATGAAAAGAAATAAAGCATGTATAACAGATTAATTAACTGACAAACAAGAGAACGCATTATTAGTACTGGCTTAAAGTAATAATTTTTTGTATTATTTTATGGAAAGCTAACAGACTAACATAAAAGCAAGGTATTTGATACTAAGATTAGTAGTTGTAAATGTACATGTTGTAAAACTTTATTGGTATTTTTATGTATATACATGGAAGGAAATATGTAGATAGATATACATATATATCCTTTGGTGGTTAGCATTGTGTTGAAGATTTGGCTTAGTATGATTTAATCACTATGTTTCAAATGCTTTTTTTAAAAAAATTAATAAAATAAAATTGGAAGAAAATAACGGTGTGTGTGCACAGGCATGCATCCCACTTTTCCCCCTCCATTTGCCGCCCGTAAACGTGTGAGGGACATAGACTTCAAGTCCGCAAAAATGGAGGGCAACTGAACTCTTCCCCCTAAAGAGGTTGATCAAAAATCCTAAATGGTTTAGTTAGGGAATCAAATTCTCAAATGCCAACAACTGATTGTCCTCATGACATTACATTGAGGAATTCCCCTTGCTTTCTATTAAACTTTCACATTATGTGGATATTCAGTCAGTAAACAACAAAGAAGTTGAGAAGAATCAATCTGACATATCTTCTACACATGCTAGTCTTTCTGAGGATGGTAATTAATTAAACACAGCAAATTCTCTATAATTCACTGACCATCATTTGTAACATAGTAGTCAAATATAGTATCTTCACTTGTTTCAGGGATATTAGGAAGGTCAAGCCTTATTGTTTCATGGCCACGAAGCCAGTGTTCCATCTTGCGACGGTCTTCCAATTCCAACAGTGCTCCAATACTCCACATCAGGGAGAAGATGTACAGCCTTTCCAGGAATTCTGCTGTTATTTCTCCTCCCTGCTCCTGAGTAGCAACACATCATGACTTGTAGTCATTTAACTGTTAAGAGCTCAGAAACATTTTGAAGGCAGAATTTCTGCATGAGTCTACAGCTGGTCAAAGTAGGTTTTTATACAGTGTATCAAAACAGTACAGTTCTTAGTAAAGAAGTGAAATATGCTTGGGATAATTTATGGACATCACTCACTCACCAATCATTATTTAACAATATCTGACATGGAGACTGAATATTAGACAAGATTTAACAGCTTTGTAACCATTGCAATTTGACAATATCTGATATATAACAGTCAGGATCTGACAGGTGATATGCATTCAATATATTTACTCGTTTTTCACTTTTATTTCAAAAGGCCTCTGGAAAAGAAATGTATATTAGAATCATTAAATCATAGAGTTGGAAGAGACCTCAAGGGTCATCCAGTCCACTCCCCTGCCATGCAGGAAGGAACACACAATCAAAGCACAGATGGCCATCCAGCCTCTTTTTAAAAGTGTGTTCCACTGTCGAACAGCTGTTAGTGTCAGGAAGTTCTTTCTAATGTTGAAGTGGAATCTCTTTTCCTGTAGTTTGCATCCTAGTCTCTGGAGCAGCAGAAAACAAGCTAGCTCCATCCTCAATATGACATCCCTTCAAATATTTAAACAGGGCTATCATATCATCATTTAACCTTGTCTTCTCTAGGCTAAACATGCCCAGTTCCCTAAATCTCTCCTCATACAGCGTGGTTTCCAGAACCTTCACCATTTTGGTTTCCCTCCTCTGGACATGCTCCAGCTTGTCAACATCCTTTTTGAATTGTGGTGCCCAGAAGTGGACACAGTATTCCAGGTGAGGCCTGACCAAAGCAGAATAGAGTGATACTATTACTTCCTTCAGTCTAGACCAGGGGTAGGCAACCTTTTTGAGCTTGGGGCCGGGTTGCTGTCCCTCAGACAATTGGCGGGCCGAAGCAAAAAAATAAAATAATAAAAATAATAAAAATAAAATAAAATTTAAAAATATGCATGCACACTCTCTCAGCCCCAGAAAAGCCATAATGGCAAAACCCCTGTGGAGATTTTGCCAAGAAAACCCCAAGAACAAATAATAACAACAATAATCAATATCATCATGGCGGGACTCATGGGGCCGCATCCGGCCCCTGGGCCGCAGGTTGCCTACCCCTGGTCTAGACACTATACACTGGGGCCTTGTTATCCGCTGGGGTTTGGTTCCAGGATCTCCCGTGGATAACAAAATCCATGGATGCTCAAGTCCCATTAAATATAATGGCAGAGCAAAATGATGTCTCTTACATAAAATGGAAAATCAAGGTTTGCTATTTGGAAGTTATACTTTTTCTAATTATTTTCAAGCCGTGGATGCTTGAATCCATGGATAAAAAATCAGTGGATAAGGAGGACTGACTGAACTTCTATTGATGCAGCTTAGAATCCTATGGGCTTTTTAGCTGCAGCATCACACAGTTGACTCATGTTCAACTTGTGGTCTACTAGGACTCCTAGATCCTTTTCAAATGTACTGTTGTCATGCCAGGCATCACTCATTCTGTATCTGTGCATTTCATTTTTTTCTCCCTAAGTGTAGTACCTTACATTTCTCTATGTTGAAATTCATTTTGTTAGTTTTGGCCCAGCTTTCTAATCTATTGAGCTTAATATTGCAAGCATTTAAGACTAGTGTCCGCTTAGTTTGTCTTCTGTTATTTGTGCCTTCTATCTTCATGCTCTTATGCATTAGAAGTCAACAGTGTAAGAAATACATCAATCAATATTTATAAATATTTGAGAGTAAACACAGAACATTTCAGTATCGGACAGTATCAACAGCTTACTTGCAACAGAATTTAGTATTTTTGTATCATCTTCATTTATTCTATCAACATAAAAAAGAGAAATTTTGATTCTGACTGAATGTTTATTGCAGAATTCAATAACAGGGGCAAATCTTGAATATCAAAACTAAAAATCTATAATTAGAAATTCCATTGAATTTCAAAATTTGCTAAAATCTTTTTTTAACTCTAAATTAAACCAGGGTATATTTCCAGAAATGAAGTAGTGTTAGTTTGCTGTAGTAAAACCATAATTTTGGTGCACTTAACTAACAAAATTTATTGCATTGTGTCCTTCATATGTTTTCAATTTTCTCTACTAGCCATTAGAGCACTGAACTGGGGTGTTTGCCACACTAGAGCAAGTGATGACCTTGTCATTCTAATTCTGTAGAATTTTGGAATAAAATGCCATCTCCCTTCTTTTTAAATAAAAAATGTGCTCAGGGAATGTCATTTTCCAACATTATACTTTCCTTGTGAACATAATTAGGTAAATCACATAAATGTTGACTTATAATTGAAGAATTGATTCCTGTGTCTACTCTAGTTTGGAATAATAATAATAATAATAATAATAATAATAATAATAATTTTTATTTAATACCCCGCCCCTCTGAGCACAATCGGGGCGGCTTACATCATAAAAATTCAACAGTAGTTAAGAAAAAGTACCTCCCCCTCCCCCCTTAAAAATGTAATTAAACTCAATACAATTTAAAAGAATATAAGGAGGTAAATTCCTCCATTTTGGGTTGCTAGAATAGTAGTATTGCTACAATACTAGCCAATACAACAATAATAAACAATACTAGATTATTGTTGTCATTGTGTACCTTCAAGTCATTTCCAATTTATGGAAACCCTAAGGTGATCCTATCATGGAGTTTTCTGGGGCTGAGAGAGTGCTACTTGCCCAAGATCTCCCAGGGCACTACAAGCAGGGAATTGAACCTTGATCTCCAGGGTCGTAGTCCAACACTTAAATCATTACACCACAGTGACTCACTAGGTTGGATTTAGACCTAGATGATAACCTTTTATCAGGAGAAGCAAAGGATTCAACCTGGAATTTTCTGTGTGCAAAACCTGTGTTGTATCTCTGATCTGGGGTCCCTTAATAATTATTCTAAAAACGTATTTCATATTTTGCTCTTGCACATCCAGAAACTGGCATTATTTGGTATTGCTTATAACAAACAAATTTTGCAAAACAAATTTTCTAAAGCATACTTGATTTACCTTACAAGGGATAAGGCCCTGCAGCATATTAATGCTCTGCATTATCACAAATGCCTCCAGCATCTCTATCTTGTATTCCAAAGACTGGATGCTAAATCGGTATAGTTCTGGGAAAGATGCTGTATACAGCTGTCGCAAAATCTCAGCTTCCTGTGAAGAACGCTTGTTTAGGAAACCCTGTTATGAACAAGACAGAACAATGGTGTGATTTTTCATAATAGAGGAGGTCTAGTTTTCTACCTTATTTCGTGCCACTTTTTCCTTTGGAAAATACCAGCTAATGAAGGATCACCCAACAAATGTGATATTACAAGATTATGAGGGGTTGCAGACTGCCAGAAATAGTGCAAATTGAGTCCACTTTTAGGGTTAGGGTTAGTGCTAGAGAACCATGGGAATTGTGTTTTGTTTTGTTTTTGAGACATTAAGCCTTCTCTGTCAGAGAGCTCTGATGCTACAATAAAATACAGTTCCCATGATTCCCTAACCCTAATCCTAACCCTAAAAGTGGACTCAATTTGCACTATTTCTGGCAGTCTGCAAACCCCCCCCCCATGTTACCAATTAGATTAGAATAGATTATGAAGTCATCAGAGATGAATGCTAGGGAAGTCAACCTAAGTGAATAATTCAAAACTTTAACAAAGCGTTTTAAAAAAAAAAACATCCCACATCTTCTGTCATTGCTGAGAAACTTTTGGAAATGGAACTTAGGGCCTTTGTGGACTTCTAGGAATAGTGCAAATTGAGTCCACTTTAACTGCCCTGGCTCAGTGCTAGGGAATCATGGGAACTGTATTTTTTTCTGAGACATTAAGCCTTCTCTGTCAGAGAGCTCTGGTGCCACAATAAACTGAAGTTCCCATGATTCCCTAGCACTGAGTCAGGGCAGTTAAAGTGAACTCAATTTGCACTATTTCTGGCAGTCTGCAAAGGCCCTTAGTTTACCACATTTGGGCCTCATTCATACTACATAATAAACCAGTTTTCAAACCACTTTAAGCCACTTTAAAAGGCCCTTGTTCACACTGGCGCTGAATTTCTCTTACACGATTAGCAGGGGGGCCAGCACTAAACCCATTTAAACCAGTCCTTCTGGATCCAAAGCATTTACCACATCTTTTTAAATTATTCAGTTCAATGCAAGTGCAAATGTGTTGTCGACTGGATTCGGTTCCCTGTGATGTCATCATCCCTTTGCCGTTGCTCATGGAGAATCCATTTTGAATCAATCCAATTGTTGATGTGAATGTGAAATGGGTTAAATTGAAACGAGCAAGTTCAATCACAGCAACCAACGTCTGAACATCTATTCAGTGTCAAATTGCCCCATCAATTCGAAAGGATCCAACGCAAAAATCGGATTATGTAGTATGAATGAGGCCATTGACACACATTCATCCTGTAGATTATTAGCCTGAAATATGGGCAAACTGGTTCTAAATCCAAGCTCAGGAATGAAAATCACTGGTAGTCTTTCTGCAATCATCTTATAATATAGTCTTGCATGTTATGTGCTTTCAAGCCATTTCTGACTTATGGCCATCCTGAGGCAAGCCTATCACTCAATTTTTTTTTATTTTATTTTTTATTTTTTTATTATTATTATTTTTTGCAAGATTTATCCAGAGAGGGTTTGCCATGGGCTTCCTCTGAGGCTCAGAGTGGGTGGCTTGCCTAAGGTCACCCAGTCAGTTTTCATGACCAAGCAGAGATTGAAACCTTCGTCTTCAGAGTCCTGGTCCAGTGCTCAAACCACTACAACACTCTGGCTCTCAGTATAATATAGTCTCACTTATGCATTGACCAAAAAAATACACAAAGAATTAACATGAGAGGAAGCAAAGCTGCACCACAAGCTATACACCCATGTTCATCACTTTAAACTTTTGAAATCTCCTTCATAGGAAATGGACATTTTAACAGCCCAGTTGAATCAGAGAGACACAGAGATCATGGAGATAGAATGGCTCCCTATAATCGAATTTTGCAATAGCAGGTGAAGTTAGGATACAAGTATCAAAAAGTGAGGAATTGCAAAGTATAAGGAATATTTAGTCAGGAGGGAAAATTTGTGAAAAGGAATGATAAATCCTGTGAGTACAGAGCGGAAAAGTGAAAAGTAGTGAGTAACAATAAGATGGAGGAAAAATGTATGTGATCAAAAGTGAATTACGCAGGAGATACTTAGAAGGTATTAATTTATACTAATTAATTTATATTAATTTAATTTGCTGCCGTCCACAGTCTCGGTCTTTTGCAGACAACAAGGAACAAAATGGTGCACGTGCCCGAGGTGCACGCACGGTCATTCTAACCCATGGGGCTCCAGTATTTGTGATATTTCTAATTCACGGGGGAGTCACGGGGCAGTCCCCTGCGAATCGGAAGGGACGACTGTACATGCTTTGTCTCTACCATTGAACAGGGATAAAGAAGTGAAATTCAAAACACTGTTTTCTCAAGATGATAGTGGTAATGCTTAACAAACCAACAAAAACAAAACCACTGAAAATACTATACAGGGTCCCATCTTCACTTGCCAGAATGCTCCAGGGTACTCCTGGAGTATTCTGGCCCCAAATTCCCTCCCTACCTGCTCTCTTTTGCTGTGGATTTTTGGTTCACACAGCAAACAGCAAGGGGATGACTTCCCACACAGTCCCTGTTTGTTGCCTGGGGCTACTGTTGAGGTCAGAATGAGATGTCCAGCCATGTTATTGATGCTGGGCACCTCGTTCTGACCTCAGAGTGATTTGCAACCGCAGCAGCAGTGCCACATGGCTCACAGGAACTGTAAGTGAAGGCAGCTGCCACCATTGCTGCAAAAAGAGCCAAAAACCTGTAGCAAAGGGTGAGTTATTTAAATGTGGATTGGGGGAGGAAGCCAAAGTGGGTGCAGGCATTATGAAGACATTCTGGACCCAATTCAGGGTTTTGGTCCTTCATCATGTAAACAAGACACAGTGAGTCCAGGAGGAATTCATCCATGTGTCACCTTTGCCCTTGGATAGCAAACTCTCATTCCCATTAAGAAAATTAATGCATGAGCATGGGATGTTACAAACTATTTTAAAGTGGACTTCAAAAACTAGTTTTTCATGATCTGAGGGCAATTGACTCTTTCATATCCACTGATATTAACAAAATAGGGAAATTGAATTTATGAAAATATTTATACCTCAAGAATGGGGCTCCAGTTCAGAACCGATGAGCTCATGAATACCATACCATTCCTTGACACGGTGGCAGGAGAAGCATTGTCAATATTATGAGGCTCAAAGACAATTTTACAATTTGGTGCCATTGGGATCCGATCTCCATTAGCTAGTGTCAGTGTTTTGTTATCATCAAGCACTGAATTCAGGTTTTCAATCCAAATTGCATCAACAGGACCATCAAGAACTATCCAAATGTGCTCTCCTAAAACCAAAAGATTATGTTTTTTAAAAGAAATGTGTGCACAAAGTATTTTATAAACATGCTTCATCAATAAAAATATTCTGACATCCTTGCATAGAAGAAAATATGACTAAGGTATTCAGGATATATATTATTATGGTGAATATTGTATGTGGCTATGTGATACTCAGGTTCAAACCCACATACAAACATTAAGTTCAGTCTAAAATACTTCACATGGTTACTGTGAACCTATTTGGAGAACCCCAGGCAAACAAACAAAGTTACACAAACACCTTATTTTGGTTTTTCTCCACCAATATCCACAAGCTCAAAATGAACATTCCATCTTCATGGAGGCAGTGGCTATTGGTCAAGGTTTTTAGAGCTTGCTAGACATAAAGCATGTTGAGATCATCCAGAGAGGTCCTTCTCTCTGCCCCACCACCCACTCAGGCTCATTTAAGAATGAGGTGGGAATAAGAGAGAGGGCCTTCTTGGTGGCTGCTCCCAGGCTCTGAAACGTATTATTATTATTATTATTATTATTATTATTATTATTATTATGCCTTTCTCCCAATATAGGTGGTGAGAGGGCCATCCCTGCTCTCTTTTCAGCTGCAGATAAAAATATTCTTGTGCCATCAGACTTTTTCAAACTGACAAAGATTGGGCTTGAAATACTGTGTAATTCAGATTTTAAATTTGGTAAAGTATTTTAACACATTTTAATACATAACTGTTTTAATTTTTAAAACAATTGCTGAATTGTTTCTCAAATTTTATATTTATACATTTTAATGCTTTTGTACTGTTTTTAAATTGTATAGTTTTAAATTTGCTGTTTGCCCCCTTGAGTCCCTATATTGAGAGAAAGGCAAGATATAAGTTAATAATAATAATAGAAATAGAAATAAAGCAACCTCATTGAGTAATTTCTGGGCTCAATAAATTTTCCAGGCTTTCTCAAAGCAGTGTTGCCTCAGGACAACTGTTATAGCATCATTTGTCCTGTGAGGAAAAGACCTGAAAGCTGTGTTACTTTGTGATAACTATTTCTGTGTGTGTGTGTGTGTGTAGGTTATGCAGCTGAGTGACATGCAGAGTTCAGCTTCAAAAGCAACTTTGTAGTTGTTAGCTGCCCTCATGTTGTTTCCGACTCATGGCGACCCTATATATATATATATATATATATATATATATATATATATATAATATTTAATGAATATAATATATAACATTCAATGAATATTCATATATTCATGCAATATTCAAAGCAAAAGTAGTACTCCTAAAACTTCTGTCAGGAAAGAAAATGATGTGGCATTAAAGGCATCTTTGGATGCAACCTGCAGGCTTGTTAAAAATGCATACTGTATCAATTGGAGGGATCAATTTGCAGCATTCCAAATCAAAAGGAACTTCTGTTAAAGTAGGAAACATGGTTATAAATACTTTATATATGAAAGCATTGCACTCAGATTTTAAATACCTTTTTTTGCTCTCAATGTTTTCCTCCAAAGAGTGGAGAAAATCCCATCTGTCCAGTCATTAGTTGCAACATCGAGACGCCCAAACATCTGAGGTGCCGTGATGGCCTTAGGGTTCATTCTCATTTCACGGTGTGGCTGCCCACAGTCTGTAAAAGTCAATTTATAATATAAATCAATTATGATTTCAGGTAGAATAGCACAGCATTACACTAATGGGTTGATCATCAGCCACTAAATTTGGCAATCAAGTTAATTTCAGTGGGTTGAATTGCTAGGAAATATTAAGAGTACTTATAAATATTCAGCAGCCTCCCAAGCCCAATGCTTTCCAGATATGTTGGACAATAGTTCTGATTATCCCTGGCCTGCACAGGCATCAGTTGGTGACAAAATGGCAAATGAATTACAAAGAAGACTTAAATCAATATGTGTATGCCAGCCTATTCCCACTTGGATTCTAAGCTACTGCTGGATTTGCCATCCATCATCACTTGGGGACCAAAGATCAGAAAAGGCTGGTTTATACATTAGTTTTTTTCTTATAGTACTTCACCAATAAGTTGTGAACAAACTGCTTCTCACACAGAAATTCTAGGTTACATGCTGAGTCAGCTCTTAGACTTGATCTTCCTTTCATTCTTCAAATGACCCGTATGTCCACATCTGTGTGTGCATATAAAATATTTGTGCATATATATCCTTTTATAGATTTACATTTTTTTTCTTCTTGTTGTTAACCACCTTCAAGTTGGTCCTGGCTCATGGCGACCCTGTGGATAGGCATCTCCAAGACTCCCTATCCTCCATTGCTCTGTTTGGGTCCTGTAAATTCATACCTATGGCCTCCTTAATAGTCCATCCATCTAGCATGCAGTCTCCCTCTCTTTCTGCATCCCTCCACCTTTCCTAGCATTATTGCCTTTTCCAATGAGTCATGCCTTCTCATGACATGGCCAAAGTATGACAACCTCAGCTTTATCATCTTAGCTTCCAGGGAGACTTCAGGCCTGATATGTTCAAGGACCTATTTGCTTGTCTTTTTAGATATTCACAGTATCTTTAGCACTCTTCTCCAGCACCATATTTCAAATGAACTGATTTTCTTCGTATCTGCTTTCCTCACTGTCCAGCTCTCGCATCCATACATGGTAATAGGGAATACAATGGCTTGTACTATTCTAACTGCTCAGTAGTATATCTTTTCATTTTAGGATCTTTTTTAATTCTTTCATATCTGCTCTCCCCATTCCCAGTCTTCTTCTGATCTCTTGACTGCACTCCCTATTCTGATTGATGTTTGATCCAAGGTATGGGAACTCTTTTACTATTTCGATTTCCTCATTGTCTAGGTTGAATTTGTATACATCTTCTGCAGTCATTATTTTTGTTTTCTTTATGTTCAGCAGTAAGCCTGCCTTTGCACTTTCTTCTTTGATCTTCCTTAGCAGTCGTTCCAAGTCTTTTTTCTACATTTTTTTCTTCACATTATTTTAAAAAATGAAAACAAATACAAACCCAGGGTACAGACTGTAGATAGTATTGTAGGCTTGATGATATTGTAGACTTGAACCAATAGGCACCTACTACATACATTTTTAAAACTTACAAAAAAAGTGAACATTGAAACAAATTATTAATAATATTATAACAATTTAAAACATGCACTTGAAAAGGATTTAAAAACAGTTTAAGCAGTATGATTTTAAAACAAAAGAACACCCTCGTATAAAAGCCTTCAGTTCTGAGACTCTGTCTCAATAAAAACGTCTTCATCCGCCAATAGAAGGACAGAAGGAAGGGGTCATTCTACTAAATCAATAGTTCCTTAATGCATTTTTTTTAAATGTGCCTCAGCTTCACTATTTTTTGTTCTTTTTTTCTTTAACCTCTGTTTTTATCTGTACTTCTTTTAATCTTTGTAAGGTCTTTTGAGTCCCAGTCCTGGAGAGAAGGAAGAATATAAGTCAAATAAATAATTAAAAGATTATTTTACTGTTTCTACTGTGAACAATCATAAATATATACCATACCTGTCATGGATTTCATCAGTGTGTGAATGCATGTAGTTTTCCCTGCCCCACTAGGACCCAAAGCCATCATGCCATGTCTCACTCTTTGTGTTTCAAAGAGCTGGATAACTTTCAGCCTCCACGGTGGGTGATTAATTAAGCCAGCCTCTTCAACCTGTCATGATCACCAAGCATCACACTATTAACTATTTCCTTTACACAGAAATTACATAAAAATTGTGTTCAGACATTCTCCATGAACAGCATACATACAAGAGGCAGGTTTGGGGCTCCATCCTGAATAGCCTACTTACTCAGACTATGACCTTGAGGAGAAAGCTCAAGACAGGGTATAAATACAAGACTTCACTTGCTTTATAAGGGGATTCCAACTGTGCTGAGGCTTCAATTCACAATGACATGAATGTGTAAGTAAGCCCTCTCCCAATCTTTCCTCTCCTAAGAGAAGGTTGAACAATGAGACAATGGAGTTGATCACAGAGGGACAATGGAGACATGACCACCAGTAGCATAAAGGTGTGTTCTCACTGCAGATGTGGCCATGTGTCAAGTAGTCTAAGACACTCCCCCTGTGCTGTGCTTCTCCTGTCCACAATTCAGCACCAGTTTTAGCCTTTCCACAAGCATTTCTGCTCTGGTGAACAGATACAGTGGAGATGTAATTACAGTTGGCCTTTTGTATCCACAGATTCTGCATCCAAGGATTCAATCAACCATGGTTTTCATTTTTTAAAAAAATTCCAAAAAGCAAACCTTAATTTTGCCATTTTATATAAGGGGCACCATTTTACTAGGCTATTGTATATAATGGAGCTTGAGCATCCATAGATTTTTGTATTCATAGGAGTCCTGGAACCAAACTGCAGCAGATTCCAAAGGCCCACTATATATGTTCTTTTTTTCTTTCCTATTTTAGCATAAGCTTTCTGGGTTTCAGAATGTGATACTGTTTATATGCCCAAACATAGCCTATCTGACAAATTTATTTATAAAACCAATGTGAAGAATCCATTAACTGGTATGGTTATTAATTTTTTGATAAAGCGCCTACACGTTTTTATTTTTGCATTGGGAATTCACACTTCATAGAGCTCATGGAATTTGTTCAGTTACTGAATGACTAATTCAATTAAACTGAAGAAACAGCACATAAATGTTTGCTAGCATTACCTGTTTGCTAATGGCAGCTTCTAGCTCAGGATAGCCTGCTTTGTCAAGCTGAATACTTGGGAAAAGATCTTCAATTAGACTTAAAAATAAGGGTTCATCTTCATCAATCTAGCAGTGCCAAAAGAAAAAAAAAGAAAGAAATAGTTATTGTTTTCTTTCCTATCATGCTTGTTTACATGAAGATGCCTAATAATGATACCTGCTAAAGTCACAGTTATGTACGTCATAGAAGAGTGTCAACTCACCAATATACACACACTTCCATGGCATTGCTGACAAAGATCATGAATAGTTTCCAGTCTCAATAGCCTGAAGAGGGAAGATGGAATGTTCATAGGCAAGAGAAAAGATAATGCAAGAAAAACTGGAACATATCCGAAAGCAAGAAAAGAAAAGAAACTCTAAAAATGAAACTGAACACTTGTGGTAGAGGAATCCTGTTCCATCTGTAATGTTTGAGGAAATGCTTTTATTTTTTAAAGAATGCAAAATGCATAGTAAAGTCCAGATCCACCATCTTTCATTGATGGCCAGAGCCAAACCAAGATATTTTGCTACCTCAGGAAAAGAATGTTGCCATCTCCACGTCCCACATACAGAAACCAACTGGATTGGTATTTGGAATTTACTTCAGTATATTCAGTGGGCTTGGTTCCTGCACCACAATCAATTTTAGCACAGGACAGGAAATGAACAGCAGGGGAGTTGCAATATCTATCAACTGAGGCCATTGCTTCACACTGCCTAATGGTAGGGCTGGTCATGGTTCTAAATATATTGGGAGTGAAACACTACATATCACAAACCATTTGTCTAACAGCTGTCACTGCAGAGCAAAACAAAACAAAACTAACAAAAGTATGACATGCAACATCAGGGTAAGAACACATTAAATGGTGCCAAAAGGGGACTCTAAAAAAAAAGTCAGGAAAATAAATAGCTACTAGCTGATCAACAGAAGGGAATTTGACACTCCACTTTTATAATATAAAATCACATATAGGCTTCCAAATATAACAAATACATTACTACATCTACACTTATAATGTACAAACAACTATTCATAAACTAACTTTATTATTATTATTATTATTATTATTATTATTATTATTATTATTAAATACAAGGGTTCACTAGCATCTTCCAACTTGTCAGTTTGTGGTTATAAATATCTACTATCTCTATTTCCCTATTCCCTCTAAAATATTTCAAAATTATGTAAATTCTAAAAGTAATCATAGTTAATAGAGGATACAGCTATCTAATACAACATTCTATTATTCAACAAATCCTATAATAAATGATTTCTCTGATTTCTTCTTCTAATAATTAATCACTAATTTCTAATCACCCTTCTTTTTCTTTTTTTAAAATTATTTTTTATTGATTTTCAAGTCTTTATGAGATAGTCAACATACCTCCTTCAATGAGGGAAATTATGTTTCTTGGTTGGTCAAAAAAATCAGCACATCATCCGCATAAGGGGTGGTTTTATGATGTTGGCCATTAATACTGAGACCAGTTATACTGATTTCGGATCTGATGAATTTTGCCAGGGGTTCAATCATCAGAGCAAATAAAAGAGGTAACAGTGGGCACCCTTGTCTAGTTCCCCTAGTAAGGGTAAAGGGTGTAAACTCATACCCATTGACTAAAATTGTTGCCTCTGAGCTATCATAGATATGGCACAATGCTCCAATAAATCTTTGGCCAAAATTAATTTCTTTTAATATACCAAAAGGTACAGTCATTACATTATTCCCCTTCCCCACCACCATTCCCTTCTCCTTTTGTGTCTTGTCTTTTTAGATTGTAAGCCTGAGGGCAGGGAACCATCTAATTAATCCATTTGTAAGCTGCTCTGATAGCCTTTTTGGCTGAAGAGTGAGGTATAAATACTTCATAATAATAATAAAATAATAATAATAATTTGGTCAAAGGCTTTTAAAACATCCAGCAATAGATGGGCCAGAGGCATTTTTGATTGCTTGGTGTAGTGCAGGATGTTTAATTTCCTACGGATCAGGTTTGCCAGTCGCCTACCTGGCATGAAGCCCACCTGGTCAGGATTGATGCACTCCAAGATAAACTCATTTATTCTGGTGGCCATAACTGAATTAAATAATTTGGCATCCTGGTTAAGGAGAGTTATGGGGCAGAAGGATTTAGTTTCAAGGCTATCCTCTTTTGTTTTAGGAATTGAGATTATTCAGGTTCTGTGCCAAGACATAGGAACAGGATCTCCATTCAGCACAGAACTGAACAAATTTAGGAGATGAGGCATAAGCTGATTATAAAGGGGCTTATAAAATTCACCTGAAAATCCATCTAGGCCAGGCAATTTGGCTGGTTTCAATTTATTGATTGCTGTTTTAATCTCATCTAATTGGATAGGTTTGTTCAGGAGGATTTGATGGGGTTCTTTTATTTTTCCTAGATTCAGTGATTTCACAAAGCTATCCAATGGAGTACCTCGAGGCAACTCCGAAGTGCATAATTTGGAATAAAAAGCTCTAAATTCCTCTAGTATTTTGTCTGGGGCCATTACCACAGTTTTGTTGTGGGAAGTAAGAGTGGGAATAACACTTTTCCTAGCTTTGCATTTAACCGCTCTGGCCAGGAGGTGTGAGTTTTTGTTGTTAAACTCATAACAATATGCCTTGGTATGATGTAGGGCAGTTTGTAGTTTCCTAGCATCTAATGCCACTAACTCTGTCTTTTTCATTTGGAGTTGATGAAAGATCTTAGTATCAAGAAATTCTTTGTGGGTATGTGACAACTGAACTATGCCTTGAAGGAGTTTTGTTTTGGTGGCATCTTTGACCCTTTTCCGTGTAGCTCCCTCTTTAATTAATAGGCCCCTGAGGATCGCTTTCAAGGTATCCCATAGTAGGGCCTCTGAGGTTTCTGGTTTCCTATTTTCCAAGTAAAACTGCTTAATTTCATCTTGAATCTGGATTCTGTACTTTTCGTTAAGAAAAAGACTGGGGTTAAACCTCCAAATGCAAGGTTTCCTTGGGTCAGAATTTAACTGCCAAGTCAGCACTGTGGCTGAATGGTTGGAATAGACTATAGGTTCTATCTTGATATCAATGACATTGGAAAGAGAGGATTGTGAAACAAGGAAGTAATCAATTCTAGAGTAGGTGTGGTGCATGTGTGAACAGGCAGTGTAATCTCTAGCTGATGGGTATAATATTCTCCATGGATCTAACATCCCTTCTTTATATATAAGGTCCAAAATTGGGAATTGCTTTCTTTTAGTCTTGAAAAGATGGTAGGATTTGTCCATCTTATAATCAAGCACCTCATTTATGTCTCCCCCAATAATAGCGGTCCCTTCTGCCATCTCCCTCAAGGTTTGTAGGAAGAATGACATGAAGGCTTATGGATTAGAGTTGGGAGAATAAAAGGTTGCTAACATGAGATTGGTGTTGGCTATGGTTTCTTTCAAAAACAGAAAGCGAGCAGATGGGCTGGAATAGGCATGAATCTGGGGAAAGTATCACTACTCCCCTTGACTTGTTTGAGTCACCTGTAGTGTATTGAGTTGCAAAAGGGGACCTGGGGGAGGATATTTCCCATCCCTTTTCTATGCGTTTCTTGCAAGAAAACTATGTTTGGTTTAAGTTTTTTCAAATAACCATCAACGTGGAGACCCCAGCCCCTTCACATTTAGAGATACAATTTTGAGTCTATCCAGAGTTGAAGAAATTAAGCTGTAAATAAATTTTCTCTAGGATAGAACCCCAAAGAAATTTCATTTTCAAGTAACCCTTGTAGCAAGACCCCTCTCCAGGATCAGCAGTCACACATTGGGGGGTGGATATGTTGAGGGACTCAGGGTTTTGCTTTCAGAGGATCACATCCTTATTACTAGCACAAACATAATCTTGAACAAACAATCTTAACTGAAAAACTTTAACTAAAACCAGGAACAGACCAAGGGTAGAGAAGTGCAGAGCATGCCCTGCACCTCAATCTAGCCATACTCTGGCAATCTCCCCTGGAGTCAGGAGTGGGAAAATGTCATCAATGTATGATGACATGGGGGCTTAAATCTCAGTGAAAGAGGTTAGTATGTAATGGAGAGCAGAGTGAATTGGAGAATATAACAGCAGAAGCCAAGAGGTTGAATAGATCTATAAGCACTGTAAGGGGCGGGTCTGCGAAGAAAGGGAGGTATACTAGCAGAAGGTGAGAGAATGAGTAGATCTATAAACACAGTAAGGGGTGGATGTGGGTGATGTGTGAAGCATAATAGCAGAGGGTGAGAGATTGAGTAGGTCTATGAGTGCAGTATAGGTGGGTGTGAGTGAAGAGTGAAGTATGTCAGCAGAGGTTTTGTGACAGTTGAGATTGGATACAAATAGTTGTCACTAGAGAGAGAAAAATGGAGGCATCTTGGAGTAGAGTTATAAAAAAAAACAGGTTGGGGAAGAAGAAGCCAAGATGGAAGTGACTAAAAAGTCACTAGCATGAGAGAGTGGAGAAAAGGATAGGCAATCAGTACAATCGTGGGGGAAACAAGCCAAAAAGGGACAAACTCACAAATAGAATAAAGAGATTTTTGGCTGAATGACCAAAGTCATATAGAATTAGGTGGATGTATTACATTTTGGTTTTCCAGTTCCTTCCCTGTGTTTGTTCTGTCCATGGTGAACTGTCATCCATCTTCGGCCATTGAACGAAGGTTTGCCTGGTGTTGGAGATTGGGCCTCTTCCAAGATTTCTCACTCCAGATCCCTAGGCACTTTGATGTTCAGAGCCTCACAGATATTGAGCATTTGGGTCTTGGTTGAAGCAGACATGACAGTGTCACCCTTGAATATAGTCACTTTGAAGGGGAATCCCCATCTATATTTGATACCTGCCTGCTGCAGCAGTGCTGTCAGTGGTTTAAAACTTTGGCGCCTCCGGGAGTGTCAGGTGAGATGTCCTGGAATATTTGTAAGATTGTGTCTTGGAAGGTGAGGCATGGGATTCTGGTGAGTTTCCTTAGAACCAGAGACTTCTTCATGTAGTGAGTGAAACAAATGGTGATGTCTCTGGGCATAGAGCCTTAATATATGTATAGGCTCTAGGGCTAGGGCCCAGTCTTTCTGCAGATCTTTTACTAAGTTCTCCCTTAGTTTTTCTAGCAGCTCAGGAAAGGGTAAGTCCAGGGACATTAAGTTGTCTCCTCTACCCCCTTTGCTGTTCCTGTGTGAGCCTTGTGTCATTTCTGGATCTAGGCCTCCATCCTTTGACTGGATTTTTAACTCTTTTGCTGCTAGGTAGAATGTATCTTGATCCACCAACTCTTGGTGTTCAGTATCAGAGGGATTTATTTCATTTGTAAAATTTCATCAAAATTATCTCCAATTTTGTGAAAAAAGATGAGATCTTGCCCTGCTCTGCCTTTACATGTCCTCCACGTTCAGCAGCTGGACATGCCCCCCTTCTTCACCCTTCTTTAAATATACTTATTACATGTACTATTCTAACTTCTTTCCACATTCAGCATTCCATTATACAAGAATACTAAATCTACATAAAACTAATATTAATCCTTTCTTAAGATTTATTCCATTATTGTTAACATGCAAATAACAATAAACACTAAAATGTGTTATACCAATGATAGACAGAAAAATACAGCAAAGAGGTTTTTTGTTACAAGCATAAAGGCATAGCACCATGATGAAACTGAAAAACATAGCAGTAATTAAAGCTTGCACCCTCTATCCAACAAGCAAACCACAGGATGACAAATATGAGCTTTATGTCCTTTTATTTCCTAAAGTACTTTCTCCCTTTCAGCATGTATCAGATAGAACACTCTGGTATTCTTTTTAAGGGGAAAAATGTTTCTTTTGTGTATCCTCAAATGAACCCATAAAGATCCTCCTTTCCAATAAGTCTCACCAGCAATAATGCTTCCTTGTCTGGGATTTCATGCTTACGTTTTCCAGGAAGGGAGACCTGAGGTAACCCTGCATCTGTAACCATGGCCACAGCTCCAATAGATATTCCATTACTTTCTTCCCCTTCTCTTATAGGGTGATTTTGTTTTTAGTCTTTTGGTATTCTGCTGTTCTCTAGCCTCTACTCTTCCTCTCTTTTTCCATTCCTGTTCTCTCTGTTCCTTCTTGTATGCACCATTGCCATCTTTCTTTTTTCTTGTTCTGCTAGCTAGTCTCTTTTACTACTAGTCTCTCATACCCCCAACTTTCCTTCAAGATATTACTCTAGGTCTCATTCCCTACATTTTTCATACATTTGTTCTCCTTTCTTCTCTCACTTTCTTTCTTTCTTTCTTTCTTTCTTTCTTTCTTTCTTTCTTCATTCAGTGTTCACAAGAGTTTCAATATCTTTAGCTATCTGGTTAGCCACACCTCCATCCCTTCCCATGCCATCTCAATGGCCTGTCCAACTTCTGGGTGAGGCTACTGATACTTGGCATCCATTCCTAACATACCTTGAAGGAGTTGGGGCCTTCCTGGTGTTACCCATAGTCCTTAATATCCAAATATGACCCACGGTTCCCTTGCTATCAAAAATATGAAATTCCATAATGACCTCCAGATGAACTCTGGCAGTAGAATTGGAGGCAAAAATCCTCTGCGCCCATGGCATGGGCCACCACCCTTAATCCCCGCTGAATAGCCCCAGATAGTCTAGGAGAGTTGCTGATGGGATTTCCCCCTGATCAAATCATCCCAATCATTCGAATGTATTGTGGCACCCAGTCACAAGCACCCTCAGCCATCAAGGGTGTGATGTGTGTATTGTGCCACCCAGTCTCACACACCCCCACTCATTGGACGGTGCTTTGTGTCACCTATTCATTCCTTCCCCCAGGACATGAGACCCTCGGATTAAGACCACCAAATACAATGGGACCCTATACAGCAGGGTGCCATCATCGCAATCATCACCTTTAGCCTCAAGGCCCGTTTGGCCCTATATAAGCCCCAGATTTTAGCCAGTTTGTGTGCTATCTTCGTGGTCTAAACGACTCCACGTCACTCTGACCTCTGAAGCTAGTTACCGGCAAGCCTGCTCAAACCCACGCTGCGGAGTCAGGCTTGTCCCCCATCGCCTCTCGTCCCATCCGTCTCCCGGAGGAAGACTACATTCCGGTTAGCATCTCCCTTAGCAAAGCCTGCCATCTATTCCAACCTCCAACCTTGACTTTCCTGAGCCTTGAGTGAGTGTGTGAGTGCATGTTAGTGTGATTTTGCCTTATAATAAAAATATATTCATTGGAAGCATCTGCCTCAGTCCTATTTCTGGGATTCCCTGGTCTTCTCGGTATACACCTAGGGAAGACGGTACCGCAGGGCACAGTAGCCGGCCCATCTCGCAATAATCATAAATTCCCCTTTAATTAGACCCTTGGCTACAATTTGGTGGAGAAAGCTTGGGCATTTATCTTCCCCCGAAACTTGGACTTTCCAAACTGATCATTTGGACTGTTTAAGTATCGGAACGTAGAGGGAACAGGGAGTTCCAAAAAGGTGCAGACGCAGAAAATAAATAGGAGAAAAAAAAAAATCCGTGTGAGAGTGTTTCTTGTGTGAAGTGGCCGCAAGGGCGAAAGAACTGTCGGGGTTGGCTTTTTCCCCATTTTTCCGTCTTTGGTTGTGTGTTCTGCACCGGGCTCTGGTGGATGCCATCCAGGTGTGGACGCATAATCATCCTTGGGCGTGGAGTCGGAGTAGGTTCTTCCCGACGCCCTTTTTGTTATTTTGACCAACTTCTTTGGGTGGGAAAGCAGGAGTAGGTTTCTCCCCCAGCCAAAGCCCATAACACTATAGGTTCACACAAATCCATTAAAATCCCAATCCGCCAATCTACCCCCTTGGACGAGCAAGGTAGGCAAAAGCAGGAGGGCGCCCCTGACTGGAGGCCGTAAAATCCAAGCGCAAGGGTGGGAAAAGTATAGACATCTCTGGGGGAGAGTCTAGAGAGCCGGCTGGCAAGAGAAAGCTCAGGCGGGAGTCTAGCTAGGGGCCCCAGTTTTGGGTGTTGTGGCGGTCAGTTCGCGGCAGCGAGGCGGCAACATCAAAACTCCCTAGTGAAGCGCGGCGGGGCCAAGTTGACTTCCCGGCCAGGTCTAAGCGAAGGATCACCCATAAGCCACTGACTGCAGCAGTGCAGGGCCCTCTCGTGATGTGGGATGCTACAGGCGGGCCCCGACCCAGAGCTCTAGAGAAGGTCCCTGGAATCATTAACAGGCGAAAATCCAAGGACCGCAGTCCGGGGGACTGAAATAGAAAGGCAGGGAGGGTCTCTGCCAGGAATCTCAGGGACCGAGGTTCTAAAGAGGGCAAAGAGGGAGGATCCCCATAGAAGCCCTAGGAGAATTGAAAATGGAGGAGGCTTTAGCAGCAGCGGCCAAATTAGTGCGGGAAGAGGCCAAGCCTGACCGCCTCAAAAAGTGGATCCTCCAAAAAGGATCCAACCCATGGAAGGCTGGAGGCCTCCTGACGGGGGATCCCTTCGCGACATTGTTATTGGTGTATAACGCGAAGACTAAAAGAGTGGGATTTAAAAGAGTGTCCACAGCCGAAAAGGACCGATGGGCCGCTTGGGGAATCTGGACACTAGCAACTGAAGCTGTCGCTGAATATCAGCGCCTCAAGGAGGAGAAGCTGGGAATGCAGAATAGAATGGAGGAACTGGTCACTCAACTTAAGGAAAAGGTGACCGAGAACTCCATGCTAGCAAGGAAGGTGGATAAAGTTAGCTTCAGAGCCGAGCAGGCAGAGCAGGAAAGTAGCCTTTTTAAGAAATACATAGAGGAGCTAGAAGAAAAATTGAGACAGGCTAAGCAAGCCGCGGACTACGTGCTGGCCCGCAGTTCAGAAGGAAACACAACCGCCGATCACACCGAGTGTGAACGACGGATCCATGAACTAGAAGCTAGGCTAGACCTACAACAGTCTGTGGTGTCCACTGTAAGCCCCCAATATCTCAAGGCCGTGGACTGGAAGGGGGCCATGCAGGACCCCTTGCCAGAGGAAGCGAGGGCCCAACCCCCATACAACCCACAGTGGCTGGATAGAGAGGGAAAAGACTTGGCTGCCTGCAGCTCGTCCGAGAGCCCGGCCGCCGACCCTCCAGCTCCACTCCAGCCAGTAAAGACCAGGAGGATGGTAGAAACCCGGGAAGAGTCTGAGGATGACCGCACGGTCACCAAAACTGTGATTGAGACGGTCACATGGTCCCTGACGGAGACCAAGGCTATAGCGGACCATTTGGGCCGCCTTGACGCCCAGACTGGGGTACACTGGATGACCTCCATGTTCCTCTCATATCCAAAGGCAAAGGGACAAGACCTTGTTCAGGTCGCCAGGATGTGCTTAGATCCGGCATATTACGGCGCTTTTGAGGCCACCGCAATAAACCAAGACCTGGCCAGCCTAGACCTGCATGAGTGGATGGCTAGGGTAGCAAAAATCCTTTGGCCGGGGTCAATCTTGAGGACAAAATACCAAAGTGAAGCCCAGAGCCCGGACGAAGCCCCTGACTCATATGTGGCACGAAAGAAGATGTTGGGAATCCTGGCCGGCGAAATTGAGATAGACGAGGCTGGACAGCCTGTCCTCAACAACCAGGCACTCATCAGGGAGGTGTACAGCGGACTCCATGAGTCCGCCAAGACCTATTTAGGTGCAGTATCCCTGAACCTAAACACACTGACCTGGGCTGCCTTCATGGAGCACATCCGCACAGCCTCGGAGGTGTTTTGGACCCGTAGGGCCAATGTGGACCTCGGGAGAGACGCGGGGAAAAGCACCCGGGGAGGAGGAAAAAAGGGGCACCGGGAGGGAGACCCCATACAGACAGTTACCTACCGAAATACCGGCCCTCATTCCCAGCCCCTGCCAGTAGATCAAGACAAGAGAGAAAAGGAAGCAAAGGGACAATTCAGTGGATATAAACGGGAGTTCAAAAAGCCCTTTCAGCGCCGAGAGGGGATGAAGCGGGACAGTGGAAAGGCCTACTTGCACCTCAAGGATGATAAGGTTAGGAGGGATGCGTGGGATGCGCTGGTCATGCGGGGGTACAACATGGACCTCTTAGACAGGCAGCCCACAGAAGTTATACTCTCCACATACGCCAAGATACTGGCGGAGGAAGCCAGGAGGGGGGGCCCTCCGATGCCTGAATCCACCGAATAGGGGTGCCCGGGATCCCCTCAGTCACCGAGGACACGGGCAGGGTCATGGATCCCATGGGTCGACACCCCTCCTGCCCAACTCAAACGCACGGGGCCAGTGAAAGCCTCTTACAAGGAGGCCCCGGTGGCTTCCCTCTCCCCGCTTACGGCCAATAAAACCGCCCCGCCAGCCATGAGCTCCAAGGTATTCCCTTGCCCCCAGATAGTAGCCCAGCTGATCCCTGACCCTTGGGGGCGCCCCATAGTGGAGGCCGGAATTGGCTCTGAGCCCAGGGCCACCGCACGACTCCTGGTCGACTCGGGAGCCGCCGTCAACACCCTTCACCCCGATCTAGCGAAAGCAGGGTCCCGAACTAGGGAGAGCATGCAGCTGGTAGGATATGGGAAAGGGCAGCAGAGAGCCGCGATCTGGAAAGACATTCCCCTAAAACTCGGCCCCATTAGTGACTTCATCCGTGCCTGTGAGAACCAGGGGGAAGACGATGGTATTTTAGGCATAGGATATCTCAAACGCCACCGATTGACCTTAGACTTGGCTAACGGCTTCCTATGGCAGTTGGAAGATGGCCCGCTACACATTTCGGCCATACACCACTGTGCAGCCCTTAAGGCTCCATTGCCTCTCTCTCCCCTGGCCACAGACCCCTGGGTCCAGGATTTCCCAGAGGTGTGGATTACAGATAAAATGGAATGCGGCACCGTTAAAGGGGCCTGTGTCCTCATTGAAGGGAGGGACCCCCCCCTCAAAAACAATACAGATACCCCCGCGCCGCTGAGGAGGGCATAGCCAAGACCATAGAAGGGCTGTTGAGATGGGATGTAATTACACCCATGCAATCGGTGTGCAACTCCCCGCTCTGGCCGGTACTCAAATCCGATGGGATAACTTGGAGGATGACTGTAGACTTTAGAGCCCTTAACGCCGTCACTCCTCCCGTGGCCCCCGTCGTGGCCAAGTACAACGAGATCTTAGCAGCCATTGCAGCTGGGGCACGCTTCTACAGCGTCATTGATCTGGCCAACGCCTTTCACTCCATCCCCCTACACGAGAGCTGTTTTTATAAATTCGCCTTCGAATTCAGAGGGGAGCAAATGGCATTCAAGAGATGCCCACAGGGATTTCACTCGAGTCCCAGCATATGTCATTCCCACGTGGTCAAGATGTGGACTAAGTTGCGCCCAGCTTCGCGCCCCCATGTCTTGTCATACGTGGATGACATTCTGGTACACTCCGAGACTGAAGAAAAGACCGCGGACATCACTCGTGAAGTCCTGCAGCTCATCTGTGAGACTGGGTTTAAGGCAAATCGGGACAAGGCCCAGTTGGTTCAAACACATGTCCGATATCTGGGCCTGAGCCTCCAGCCAGAATGTCGGACCCCAGATTCTCAGAGGGTAGAGACCATAGGCAAGCTCCCTGCCCCCACAGATGTAGCCTCTCTGAGAGCCTTGTTGGGCACCTTTAATTCTCACGAGAGTTCATTGAAGCCTTCTCTATCAAGGCAAAGCCCCTATATGCCCTTCTGAAGAAAGGAGTCACGTGGGAATGGGGACCCAAGCAGGAGGAGGCGTTAGCCACTCTAAAACGAGATCTAGCCAGAGCCCCTGCTTTGGTGCACCCTGATGTCACCAAGCCCTTCTACATCCAACTGGCCGTCTCAGATAATCATATTGGGGCCGTCCTGCTACAGCAGCGAAATGGCTCCCAGAGGGCAGTAGCATATGCCTCGCGCAACCTCACCCCTACTGAGATAAAGTTTAACCCTTGCGAAAAAAACTGCATGGCCCTGGTTTGGGCCCTCACCAAGTGGGAATTCATTATCGGAGGAGCCCGGGTCATTATCCAAACCCCACACACGCCACTGAAATTTATTCTGTCCGGAAAGATCCAAGACGGACAAGTCCATAGCTCCCGGATCGCCAAGTGGACCATAGAGCTGGTAAAAAGAGGGATAGATTTCCAAAAACAAGCCAGCGAGCCAACTGCTCCCTATGGGCTGATAGTGACGGGAGCCGCCCACGAATGTCCCTTGCCCCCAATCCCAGAGAACAAATGGCCGGTGAAGCCCGGGGAACCCCTCCAACAATTATTAGCTCAAGGGTTCCAATGCTGGTTTTGCGATGGATCCTCGTATTGCCTTAACGGCGCCCGCAAAACGGGATACGGGGCCATCCGAGTTAATGACGCTCACACACTGCAGGGACCAGCACTCCCCCATTCTAGCCAGGCAGCCGAAGTGGAGGCTCTTTTAGCCGTCCTCCACTTCGAGCCCCTAGACCTCCCAGTGGCGGTGTTTACAGACTCCCAGTGGACCGTGAATGCAGCTTTAGATTGGCTCCCTATTTGGCTTGAGCGAGAGTGGACGACCAATGATGGAAAGCTGGTGGCCCACGTTGACAAATGGAGAGAAGTAGCAGTTCTGCTCCTAAAGCGCACCGCTCCTACGCGGATAGCCTTTGTAAAGGGACATCAAAAGGGCAACCAGGAGGAAGCAGTATGGAACAACCGGGCGGACACCCTAGCCAAAGAGGCCGCATCCATGCTAGAACCCCCTCAGCCCCTTCATCCCATAAATGTAAAACCCAAGGAACCATTGGTGCCCCCCACATTAGATCTAGCCCAACTACAGAAGGGAGACACAGAGATCCAAGAATTGATAAACGCAGGTAGGGACCCCACCGGCAAGTATAAAATAGAACAGAAGGAAGAGGTATGGTGGGCAGTAGATTCGGAGGGCAGTCATAGCTGGATAGTCCCCAGAGACATCCGTGGAGATTTAATCCAGTTCGTCCATGAGGTGGGACACCGGGGCAAGCAGAGCACGTATGAGAGGGTTCGAGAGACGGGATGGTGGCCCAAGATGCGAGCAGATATTGACCAATGGGTGGATAACTGTCTATCCTGTGCCATGGTCAATGCGGACCCGGGGGGCCCTAAGGCCCCATTGAGACACTAAAGAATTGAAGGACCTTGGACTCGAATCCAAATTGATTTCATAGGCCCCTTGCCCACTACCCCCAGGCAGAATAAGTACTGCCTCACAATCATAGACCCCTTCAGTAAGTGGGTGGAAGCGTTCCCGACTAAAGACAATACCGCGGCCACCACGGCACGGATATTGTTCACCCAGGTCTTCTCACGATTCGGGATGGTTCGGGAGATAGACCACGACTCAGGCCCCCACTTTACAGGAGAAATTATGCAAGAACTGTGCAGAGCCCTGGGCATCCGACAGCGCTTCCACATCCCCTATCGCCCACAAAGTTCCGGCGCGGTGGAGCGCACCAATAGATCACTCAAAGAAGCACTGCGCAAGGTAGTAAAAGCCTCAGGAAAAGACTGGGATGCAAAACTCCCCATAATTTTGATGGCCTTCCGAGGCACAGTGGCCTCCCATGGCTTTACGCCACATAAGGTCATGACCGGGCGCAGAATGCTCATGCCTGAAGCTTTCTGGTTAAACACAACCATTCCCTCCGAGCTAGAACCTGCACTGTTAAATCACGAATGGATTAAGACACTCCTACAGGAATTGGGCGTGATACACCGACAGGTGGCCAAAAACTTAGGGAAAAATATGCAGGCCATGGACCGTAAATTTGGGTGGATCAGGAACCCCCAACAGTGGGATCCTGGACAGCTGGTAATGTACAGAAATTTCACCCAGAATAAGCATGTGTTAGCAGCCAAATGGGTTGGCCCGGTAGAAATCACTGCTAGGATCTCCCCTACTGTCTATCAGCTGCGAATTCCCCACCGGAAGGGAGATAGGCTAAAATATTTTCACTCTTCCCAGCTCAAAGAGTGGAAGGGAGGACCCACACCAGTTAAAGCTATCCAAGACTTGCCCGAAATGCCCCTGGTAGACCTTGCAGAGACCGTCCTTTGCCACGATGGAGGATAGCTAAGCTCAATCCGCCTCTCTGTATACTTAACAGGGACACGGGATGACGCGGCATATTGGGACCCTCTGGATCCTGGCCTGGATGTGGACAGGTAGCTCCCTCCCCACCTATCCAACGCAGTTCGAGGTCACGTGGCGGTATAACCTAGAGAGTGAGTGCCACTGGGCACCACCCTACCCGGGGATGTTTGAGGTATTAGATGCCATGGGAGAGGTTCGCCAGTGGTATGACCGACAGCTCCCCCTCAAAATTAAAACCAGAGTTTACATAACAGGCAGTCAAACCATCAGGTCCGAAATAATCATGTCTGGACCCCGGTCCCACACATGGGTGGAGGCGGACGCCGGCAACCTTCCCCTTACCCCAGGAGTGTGGAACCGCCATAGGTTTGACCCTCCAGATAGCCAAGTGCCAGCTTCCTTCCACACCTCGCTCACAATAGACCCACACTGCCGCCCTACTTGGACCTGGAAGACTAGGCTCTTCTTGTGTCATACATACCGACAAGCCCCCACTAACTGCAGCATAACGTGTGCAGAGATGCAGTGCCCTTTCACTCCCCGAGCAACTCCCACCTTAATAGAAAAACCATCTATGTATATAGTCAGCCTAATAATCCGGAGGGACATCTCCCTTTTCGCATACACTGAAGCCCAGCCCATTGTGACCACCTTAGCCCTCAATTTGACAGCTGTCAATGTGGCCAAAACGATCCCCATTTGCAGCCGATATGTAACTGCCGCTTGGGCACAATGGGAAGATTTAGAAGAGAGGTGGCGACCGCTAACCCACCCGCTCTTCAGGAGCCAGAGAGACACCATGGGAAACGTCTTGGGAGGCATAGGGATAGGAGGCAGTGTACTAAATGCCATAGACAATGAGGTACTGGCAAACAAGTTAGGACTAGTAGGCTCCCGCACCAAAGACTTAGGCATATCCATAGCATCAGGGATGACCAATGTGGCCCAGGGCATTGATATTTTAGGGCACATCCTGCCACAATGGGTGGGAGTAGAGAGAGAAATCATTATAGACCTGGGAGTCTCCTTACACAAAAGCCTATATAATCTATCCATAGCAATCCAATGTACTCAGATACAAAATAGTCTCATAACATTTGCATCACAGTTAATACAAGCCTCGCTCATGAAACTGATACACCCGGAGGTCTTGGGATTGTTCAAGATCCGGTACCCGGACTCCGTCCAACACCCCACAGAGTTAATAAAAATAATTGGAGCACAGTGGCAAGACATGATCCTTAAAATAGGTGTCTATCATGAAAAGATCCAAAATCCCCTACTTATACACCCAGTTTCTCATTTAGGACTTCCACTAGCAGACAGCAACGCTACCGTGATTCCCGTCCGGATTGCACACTGGACAAATGGCACCCACTTATACGATCTCTCAGGATGCATCAGTAATCACCAGTGGATGCACTGCTATGATGGATTGGAAGGAACCCCTATCCAAACCACCCAAGAGCATATTGTCACCCCGGTGACACAGACTTTAATGGTTCAGATAACCCACGACTGTTTCTGTCTCCGCACCCCCTGTCAGGAGATCCTCCTCATGCCATATGAATGCACTTTAGACATAGATAGGGCCAAAGGAAACCCCTGCTTCTGTAGAGTCCATGTTAGGGATTGCTTTAATAGAGATTTTTACCTACATGAGACTGCAAAGGAATACATTAGTGAGAATACATTCCACATCAACCAAACCACACTGACTGGCTTCCATTTGGAAGAAGAGCTACAGATTTCTAAATGGCTGCGCCTGCTTAATAACCTTAGCGAGGCCGCCAAACAAATTGAGAAAACTGAAGATCAGATCAAAATAAAGGTAGACTTCCAGGCAAAACAAATCATACAACTGACCCAATCCATAAAGCAGGCCACCACCAATTCCTGGTGGGGCAATTGGGACTGGACCGCCACTGGACAGGCGATCCTAAAGCTAATCACTAATCCTCTGGCAATAATTACACTCCTACAAGTCATCACAATGATAGGATCTGCCAGTCTAATATGCTGGACGCGGAGACAGATGGCAAAATTCCGGGCCATGAGATACAAACTAGAACTCCCCTAACATCCAACTACTAGGACCCACTAGGCTTCATGCCTAGTTCCCACCAAGGGATTGATAGCACAACCGGGAGGCCGCTGCCGCAACTCATGGCGAGCCCGCGGCTAGGAACCCATCACAGTCATTTGCATACTAAAATAGCAGGCAACCAATCTCTGGGCTAGCCGCCTGCGGCCCGGCCCTCTTGCATGTCTGTCTTGCTAACTCTTTATCCTCTGGAGATGGGGCCACGAAGGGGCCTGGGGGGGGAGGATTCCTTTCCCTTTTATGTCTACTTTTCAAATTTCAGACACCACACCGGCTCGCATTACCTTCAAGGTAATGATGACCAACCCCCTTTTAAACATCTCCACTCAAATCGACTCTCAGCTTTCGGACTATCCGAAACTGGGGCTCTCAAAACAAACAGAGGGCTATTCAGGCAATAAACATCACCGATAGCCCAAACAGAGACTTTTCCCGGTGTGATCCAACCCTTCTTTTAACCCTTCCTTGCATGACTCCCGATCCCTCATCAAGGGGAAGGTAAGCCCCCTACGCATTTACACTGGAACAAACCCCACAGAAGATGCCATTGACGTCCAGGAGAGATGTCCTCCACGAACCCTGCTGATGCTCCTGTCCTCCATGGCGTGGCCCGCATCCAGACAAGCCTCCTCACCGCCAAGGTTGACAGCACCCACATGCCTGCTACCACCCCTACTTGGCAAGGTCTCCCTGAAGGAGAGCAGCCTGAAATCCTCCAAAAGAACTCTGTGCCGTTGGACTGCCATAACACAAGTCATGATTGCAGAAGTTTCAGTGCCCACAGTCTCAGGCACACATGGTTCTTCCCAACCACTCTCATATTAAAACACAACCTCTGCTGCCTCATACACCATTAGAACACATGAAACGTGAATGTGCCCGCATTTTACAGACTGTAACTCTCTCATATGTGTTATTGTTTATTGATTACTTATGTGTTAATTCATACTGCTTTTAGTTTGGATGTGTGTGTGTGTGTACCCAGAAATCCACTTCCTTAAGGCAGACTTTGCAGTCGAGCTGCTTCCCGTGATAGGACGTCCTCCCTAACATTCACACCCCTAAATTTATTTGGCTAAAGGTAATTCGGGAACCACTCGTCCACACGATCACCCGTGCGGCCTCATGATTCCCGAGGGGGGGGAAATGTTACCCATAGTCCTTAATATCCAAATATGACCCACGGTTCCCTTGCTATCAAAAATATGAAATTCCATAATGACCTCCAGATGAACTCTGGCAGTAGAATTGGAGGCAAAAATCCTCTGCGCCCATGGCATGGGCCACCACCCTTAATCCCCGCTGAATAGCCCCAGATAGTCTAGGAGAGTTGCTGATGGGATTTCCCCCTGATCAAATCATCCCAATCATTCGAATGTATTGTGGCACCCAGTCACAAGCACCCTCAGCCATCAAGGGTGTGATGTGTGTATTGTGCCACCCAGTCTCACACACCCCCACTCATTGGACGGTGCTTTGTGTCACCTATTCATTCCTTCCCCCAGGACATGAGACCCTCGGATTAAGACCACCAAATACAATGGGACCCTATACAGCAGGGTGCCATCATCGCAATCATCACCTTTAGCCTCAAGGCCCGTTTGGCCCTATATAAGCCCCAGATTTTAGCCAGTTTGTGTGCTATCTTCGTGGTCTAAACGACTCCACGTCACTCTGACCTCTGAAGCTAGTTACTGGCAAGCCTGCTCAAACCCACGCTGCGGAGTCAGGCTTGTCCCCCATCGCCTCTCGTCCCATCCGTCTCCTGGAGGAAGACTACATTCCGGTAAGCATCTCCCTTAGCAAAGCCTGCCATCTATTCCAACCTCCAACCTTGACTTTCCTGAGCCTTGAGTGAGTGTGTGAGTGCATGTTAGTGTGATTTTGCCTTATAATAAAAATATATTCATTGGAAGCATCTGCCTCAGTCCTATTTCTGGGATTCCCTGGTCTTCTCGGTATACACCTAGGGAAGACGGTACCGCAGGGCACAGTAGCCGGCCCATCTCGCAATAATCATAAATTCCCCTTTAATTAGACCCTTGGCTACACTGGGAAGGCCCCAAGAGAACTAGGAAGTCAGGTCATTGCCATGAAAAAACGCAGTGGGTGCTAACACCAAATCACCATCTACTTCACCCTTGCTGGTAGAGGAACCTAGAGAAGGGCTTCTACAGATGTTATTAGTGTACATGCATTTCATGCTTACCAATTTAGAAAGATTCATATCTCTCAAGACACGCATTACAATAGTAGATTCTGTATCTTCAGGATTTGATCTTTTGGCTGCTCCCAAGGTCCTCAATACTGACAATATATTTCTCAAGCCAAAGTCATAATGTACCTAGAAACAAGACAAAAGATTTTAGACAGTCCAACACAAACTGGCACCGACAATGGAAAAGTCTTACTAATCTTTTCAGGAAAGGGCCTGATTTAGAGTTCTATTCAATTTAATGGCTTCCCTACTCCTAGACCAGGAAAAATTGGATCTATAAAGGCTATTCTTCTTTGGTAGGGATGAACAGACTGAATGTGGCACTTCCATAAAAAAATGGCAACCTCTCTTGACCATAATATGTTGGCATGGAAACATATGCCATGGCATGCAACAGCAATATGTGGAACAAGAAAGGAGAAATATGTAATAGGTCTCCAATATTTATTTATTTACTTACTTACTAACTATCTCACCTTTCTCTTGCTATGGGACCTAAGATAGTTTACAGTGTACATTAAAACAGAATATAATTAAAATGGTATGTGGTTAAAAAGTTAAAAAGTTAACAATTAAAAAATTAAAATATTTGAACAGTTTAAAATGTATTTCAGAACATAAGATAAAATACAGAAAAGACTCTTCTTTCACACCCCATTAAAGACCAAAGTTCTGTTTCAATAAAAAAAAAGTATTTGCCTCTTGGCAAAAAGAACATCAAAGAGAGGATCAACCAAAAGTCCTGTGGCAGTGAATTCCACAAAGTGGTAGCAGCCACTGAGAAAGCTCTGTCTCATATCCTCACCTGAGAGGGTGATGGACAAAGAAAGCTCTCCCCAAAAGATCTTAAGATATGAGCAGGCTCATATATAGAGATATGGTCTTTCAACAGGCTGTACCCAAAATATATAGGGTTTTAAAGGTCATGACCAGAGTTTTTAATTGTGCCTAGAAAAAGATCAGTAGGTTAGGAGATTATTGCACCCAAATTAACTTGACTTACAACAGTTGTGTTTAAAATTAAAAGCGGATGTTATCGCATGCATCAGTGGCTGGGCGAGTGTAACCTGGTCGCATCCCGGAACCCAGCCACACTTATCCTGTGGCTTTTCAAAAATGGCAGGCTCCTTTTTTTGAAAAGCTGCAGGATAAGTGAGACTGGGGCCCGCAATGCAGCTGGGTTGCACTCGTCCAGCTACCAGTGCGTGCGATATCAGTTTTTAAATTTAAATGCGACTGCAGTAAACCACAGTATATTGGATGCAATAATCTTCATTGTGAAGCTGTTTCAACAAGGGAATTATTTGTACTATATGTTACAAAAAAGGGACTTAAAATGGAGTTGTTATTTTAAGTAGCACTCCTGCAATCTTTGAGTGTAGCTAAACTATCCAGGCAGAGGAGTTTGATACCACTTTAAATGCAACGGCTCCATCCAACAGAATCCTGGGGGGGGGGGGGAGTAATCCTAGATAATATCTTATTCTACATTTCAGCAAAAGGCATCAAGGATCTCTAGCAAAGTATCTCAACAAACTATAAACTATAAACCATAGGATCTGTGAGATGGATCCAAGGTAATTAGTGTTATCAAACTAATGTAATTGCACAGTGTGGATATATTCTTTATTGAGTCTGGTTCTCCCTTCATTTGGAAGCATATGTGCAGTAATAAGTAATAATAAACTAGGCCTATTTAGCACTTGGAGGGGAGACTGCCAGGAAATACCAGCTGTTGTAGGATATACTCATAAGAAAGCAATGGCAAACTTCCTCTGAATACATCTTGCCAAGAACTCCCTATGATAGGTTCTCCATAAGTCTGAGTCAACCTAAAATGCATAATAACACCACATATTATTGTTTAAATCGAAAAAAACATTGAAAGTTAATTTGAACCAAAGCAATAGAGAGTTGTGGGGTTAATTTCTTGGTTTCATTGATTCTGTCATACAAGCACTGAGGGGGAAAAGACTGTGTCCATGAGTCTAAGATGAGTCTAAGACTTTAATATTACTTTTGTTGGAAATTTTCTAAGATAAGAAATGGAATCTTTTGTGTACTCTTACAACAAAAATACACTCATCCCTCCATATTAGTGACTTTGACTTTTGCAGATTTAATTATTCACAGATTTTATTAATCTAAATCCTCCAGTGGAACTCTATGGTCAACTTTAACCAAAAGTAGCACTGACAGACCTAGAGATTCCTAGAGAGAACACCCCACTAGGCATTTGTAGTTCCTCCAGCACAATTTTATGGTTAATGTCTGGCAGATGTTGACCACAGAGTTGCACTGGATGACCTAGAGATTCCTAGAGGGGTGTTCTCTCTGGTAAAAACATAGTATTTTTGTTATTTGCAGTTTTTCAACATTCACAGGGGTCCTGTGCCCCTAACCGCAGTGAATGTGGAGGGGCAAGTGTACATCTATATCTATCTATATATCCAGTGGCAGCTGGTGGCTTCCACATAAAATCGTCAAATGTTACATGAGCTACCCAAGGCACTTATTTAGAAATTTAGTACCTTGGATAGCTCTTTCAAAGCTTGAATGAAAATCCTGACTTAATTCAGCACACCAACTGATATGGAAGCCATCAACCACCACAGTTTCTATATCTATTGTATTGTGAATATGCTATTCCTTGTATATTACAATAAAACAAGATAATTACTGAATTCCCTGAAAGTTTTCTAGCACTGCCAACAATGAATATCATCTACACTGCTGCTAGCAGCATTTAGGAAAGCTGCTAATTGTTCTATTTATTGGTAGAATAAAGCTTTTCATGTAATATAAGCATATCTACCTGTTTAGACAATTGCTCTTCACAGAGTTTGTACAGAGTAAAGAACTTCCTTGCGAGAACAATGTTATCAATGAAACCACAGCTAGCTAGTTTGACACGGATGATGATTTGCCGATCGGGAACCATCATTGCCACCGAGCGGAAGTTGATCTTCAGATTTTCAGGCAACTCTTGACGACCTGCATACCCAGGGTTCTGATTTAACAGATAATTATCAGTTGGGCTGCTGTTCATATCAGCCTCATCATTTGCTTAATAGGCAAATCCCATACAATTTCCCCTGCAAGTTCCACAATTAACACTAAACCTTCCCCACATATTTCCTACATAATATGTCATCTTGTTTTACAGTTTTTGTGCAAAAAAAAAAAAAATTGAGGCATTTTATTCCTTATTTCAGAAGTAAAATTTTCAGAATGACCACTATATTTCATAAACATTGACATATTAGAGCTCTAATATTCAATTTTTATTTATTTCATTTTTCTGGAGCAGCCGCGGAGCACCTAGGAAGTGCACACAGAGTCCTAAGGGTTCCTTAGGGCACAGATTGGGAACCCCTGCTCTAGTCTATCCCTATGCCATATAAAGGCACCTCAGTGGTTGGTGTGATTTCTCTTCATTGTTTTCCTCTTCATGCCCTTTCCATCTACTTATTACCATTTGTTGATTAATGGGGCTCAGTAGTAATTTCACCTGTTTCCCTGCATAGCACCAGCAAGTTATGATAGTTTTTGCCCTTCCTCATAAACAGCAATATAGTTTTCTTTCTTGCTGTTCCTAATCAAACCACATTTGTCACAACTGGATAAATAGATGCTTGGTTGTCAGGAAAGGGACCTATTCATGAAATATAAGGGATTAGACCTCTTGATGGACATGATTCATGGATCAGCTTGTGATCACTTTAAAGTGATGACAATTTAGTGGCCCGTGTAATTTCCATGCTGGTCCAATTTCAGGGGCTCAATATTTAATCTGAACTCTTATGAATTCAATTTCAGCCACTCCATTTCATCCAGTTGTCCCTGCAGGTCGGCTCAAGCTACCAGCTCATGTCCTCCTGCCCCATTAGTGCCTACTCATGCAAGCTGTAGCTAATAAAAATGTAATCTACTTCAAACCACTTTGGTGTAATTATTGCCCTTCTTTTGCCCTCAGCCCTAACATGCTCATGCTGAAAGTCTTCTGCTCCCATGAGCTCCCACTATAAGCAACAGTGTTGTCTCTTGCAAGACAGCTAGCAGAACTATTCTCACAGTGCAACACTACTATCCCTGCCATTTTGAAGTCTATTATGGGATACAGTCAGGTATTATCGCATGCAAAATGCCACCGCTGCTGCTGCCTGACTGCATCTCACCTAAAACCCTCCTATAAGACACACTCAGATGGATGATTTGCAAAGTTGGGAGCTTCCGAACATTGCAAATCAGCCACCTGAGTGTGGTTTGTAGGCAGGTTTTAGGCAGGATGAACTCGGGCAATGGCATTGGCGGCATTTTGCATGCGATAATACCCAACTGCATCCCATAATAGACTTCAAAACGGCAGGGGCAAGTCGGGTTTTTTAAAAATGTGATAAAGTCCTAGTGGATGACCCATGCTAAATCTGAATTAGTCAGATGAGTTCAAATTAAATATTGAGCCCCTAAAAGTGTACAAACAACTCTTTGCTTTTCTTAAACCCAGATCTTATGTGATGTACAATCTCTGCATATTTTATCTGCTGAGTCTGGCTGCTGAGAACAGTACAATTAAGGTGATACAAAGCATTTTTCTCTCAACACCAGCTCAAACAGTCCTTGTAGTTTTGGAACAGATTACACATATATTTTCTGAATTAAACCACTGAAACTGCAAGTTTTGGTGAACTGAAATATTCCTTCCCAACATCCTCAGCCTACTTACCATTGTCAAAAAAAGCCCAAATTCAGGATTCATTTCCACATTATCACCATCAGTAAAAATGAAACTCTTCTTTCTTTCCTTCTTACATGTCAATACAATTGCAATCTGCTGTGCAGCCACAGATAACACTGGCAAATCTATGCGGTTGAACTCGTCAAAACAGCCCCATGATCCAGACTGAGCAAGACCTTCAATCAGAGGAAGGAAAAGGCTTAGGTTAAATGGAGCTAATTCTGTGTCCTTTTTACATGGATAGATATCAGACACCACAAATCATTGTGCTTTCAAATAACAAAAAGTTCACTTTAAGTAAATCTAATGAAAGCAGCCTCAACACTGACACAGCTGCAGGTTCTTAAGAGTGACATCTGATAAAAATCGGCTTTAGCACAGAGATGAGCATCTTCAGAGGAAGTGAGGGCCAATTTGCTGTCTCCAGAACCCTCTGGGAATTGCACAGATTGCACAAAATGTCACTCCCAAGTATCAGTTCATCTCTTGTTTTGAAAATCTGGGTTTTTCTTTTTCTTTGTTAATGTTAACTGGAGTAGGAAACCTATCTAAAGAGCAAATCACCACTCCTGGAAGCTTCCAAGACAGATAATTTACTCTGTTTCTGCCAGAAAAAGGTGTATTCTGAAGAAGGTAAAGCTACAAAAACAGCCTGGAGGCTGCAGCCTATGGTCATACTACCCTGAACATGCCCAATCTCATCTGATCTAGGAAGCCAAGCAGGGTTGGGCCTGGTTAGTACTTGGTTAGGAGACTATCTGGGAATACTGGGTGATGGAGGCCTGGAGGCTGCATGGAGGCCCCCAAGGCCACACAGCGCCCATTCCTGCTTCCTCCAGTCTGCTTCTACAATCATTCTAGACTCTCAGAGAAAGCAGAAAGATTTGGGGAGTGGCTGTTGAAGTAAATAGCCTTTGGTCCCTTGCAACTCCATGGCCACATGGTATCACCTACAATCACTTTATCTATTACTGAACCTAATTGTTTATAATGAACCATGTTATAGCCTGCAGATTTTATGTAATAAGATTGCTAGCAACAATTAACCCAGAAGTGATTCAAATCAAAGAACAGGAACATTCTATGAGCCACATCAATAAACTACAAGAACTGGAAAAATTCATGGGAAGAAAACTTAATTTTTAAATACAGTTTGGCAAAAGAAATTTTGTGAGAAATGCAGTATTGTGTAACAGCAACTGAGAATACCATGTATATGCCTTTTGGGAAAATAAATCTCTTCAGACATTAGGTTCTTCACTTTCATTGTGTACTCATTTATTTATAGTACATTTATGTTCCACTCTGTGATCAAGATTCTTTGGGCAACATATGTAGAAATTGTTCTGGTTTTTTTTAATGGAACAATAAACAAAATTAAATAGAATGGCACAATGATCATATAGCACACAAAACAAGGACAATAACAAAATAACAATAATTGTTATTTGTGAACAATAACACAAAACCATTCCAGTTTTTCAAAATGCTTCGATTGTCTCATTTTTACACTCAAAACAAAGGTTAACACACACTTTGGTACAACTCAAACCGGAATACTCAAGTATTATAAGAGCATAGATTCCATGGCAGAAGGCAGCCTGACCTTTAAAAATTCTCCCCAGTCCTCGAAAATCCATCTGATCTGAACAATTGAAGACCACAACATATTTTCCAAGGCATCTTCCCATGTCTTTTGTTGTTTCTGTTTTGCCAGTTCCTGCAGGTCCAGCTGGTGCTCCTCCCATGCTCATCCCTAAGGCTTGAGCCAAAGTAATATAGCACCTATGTTGAAAATAACTTGTATAAGCATCAGTGTATCACCCAACAGCAGCCATTTCTATTTAATAGTCAGCCAAATTCTTTTAAGTTTCATCTTTATCAAAGTACTAAAAATGGTTAATTAACCTATGATTAGATCAAAATGCTCTTCAGACTCCAAAGGCTGAAACTAATACAATGATCACTACCAACAGCAATAAAATATATTTCATATGCTTCCTATGAGTGTTACAAGGCTGATGTATAATTGTTATTAATATTCTTCAGTCTGACTTGAAATTTTATTTTTTGCAGTCAGTTGACCATAATAAATCATCAGCTGACCATCATTTATTTATCATCAGTTGACCATAATAAAGACTAGTAATAATAAAGAGCATGCTCCTTATTTGGGTCTTTAACTTAAATATTTAGGTATTTAACCTAAATTCAATTGTTTGTCTTAATCAAAACAGACCCATTGAATTATGGGAACTTAGTAAGTAAGGATTTAAGTTCTGTTAATTCAATAGGTCAGCTCTGACAGACAATAACAAACAGATCTCGGCCTTTGCATTTTACAAATTTGTAGCCTTCAGCAAATGAAGTTCTTTGCATTTTCCACATCTACTGGAAATGCTTGAAGAAAATTTAACAATAAAGCCTTTCACAACTGATGCTAATTTTTTAATTACTCTTGTCAATGCTAATGATTGACAGATGCACACAGATCAATTCTGGTAATAATTCAGAGTAACCAGATTGCTGGACATTCACTGAATACCTGAAAAACTGGTTCAGAATCTCTAGCAGATTAAACACTTAAACCTTGTTGCACAGCAATTATCAATCAATATTACATCCCACAATTCTGCAGATTTAATTCCTGATGTGCCCCATCACCTCTTGCATTAAGTAAGGAGGAGCAAAGAGCAAAAGAAACACTAAAACATAGACAGAGGCCATGGGGCACCATTGTGAGTTGTAGGATAATTGTTATGTGCCATGCAACCCATGATGCATGTCTCCTGAAAATGTGTTGATTGATTCATCGATGATTGATTGCCATGCTGTATATTATGCTGTTTGCTAACTGTATATAACTGTGTTGTACTCATAGAGTAAAAGATAGATCAGTGCTGGAGAATGTGATGCTTTAATAGGGGACTGGTTAAATGATTAGATATTATGACAGTTATAAAGAGATTGTAGAAATAATAGAGATACACTGAGAGTTTGGTCATATTGTGAATATGGGTAGCTTTGCTGTAGTTAATATAAATGCATAAATATATCAGATTCAAGTGAAATTGGTACTTTGAGGAAAGAAAGACTAAGGCCTGGGAGAAGGAGGGGTTGACAACCCATGAGAATGTTTGTGAGACACTGCCAGGTGTGTTATCACTGTGGGAGGAAGGACATGTCTGGAGCCCTGGCTGACCATCTGGAGATATCCTATGGATAGCATAAATAATGTCTAAGGGTTCTGTGACAATGGAATGTGTTGACTAAAGCTTGTAACCCAAACAACACGATGATGAGAAACTGCTGAGACCAAGAGGCCCTGGAGGGAATAGCCAATGGGATTACCTGGGTAGCCTTTGGGGTGGGACCCCAATGGAAATCCTATAAAAGTGTATAGATGGACAATTGTAATTTAGAGCTGACAAAACCTATGTCAATGAGTTGCCTGTTATCTACTGCTTTTCTTATTCTTCAATAAATCATAAATAAGTCTGGAGTCTGGTTATTGGATCTGAGAAGGAAGCCTAGCTAGCAGAGAACCACAAGTTAATCTACTTTTTCATCTGGAATAGATTCACCTAATAGACATTTGGTAGCTGCAGTCCTTAAACCCCTATTTCTAAATTCATAGAAAATCTGCCAAGAATCCTGAACACAGCAATGGTACCTTGGAATCCCAGAGAATGAAATATGGTTTCTTTTTTCCCCAATGTCCCAGACGTTCTCCCACACTAGAACACAAAGGATTACCTCTTTCTGTCTTGATTTCCACTTTCCACCCATCTACTCTAATAAACCTGAACAAGACTCCCAGATAAGCTGGAGAATGATATTGGCATACAGGATATATAATCCTTCAAGCAAGCTGAATGACATCAATTATTCTTTACCTATCTGTAAGAGGTGTAATAACAAGCCTGTCTGTACATCCCAAGAACTCATTTTGATATGTGAAGGCCACATCTGTGATGTTAATCATCATTTTGTCTGCATCTTCACTGAAATAAAATCTGCATTGCTTCAGCCATTCAAAATCTGTAGGACTCTTGATATGCATACGGCACTAGGAGCAAAAAAATAATAATGCTTATATGAACAGTTAGGCTAGTAAGTGAATGGACATGCATTCAGTTCATAATTTGGAAATAGCAATTTGTAAAAACACAGATGTTTCTGGAGAATCAAAACACTTTTCCTGTTTAGGTGCTGTGGAAAGGAAGAGCAACACAAAACCAAAATTTTAAGTTCATTTTTGAGATACATTTTATCTTAATAAAATTGATCACAGTAGTTTCTTCAAAATATAAATTTATAAGCACAAATGGACTGCTGCCTTGAACCTGGAAAAAAGATTCTGAAAAATGACAATTAAATCCAAGCCAGACGCCCATAAACAGCAGCAAAACCTAACATTTATCAGTGACATAAACATGGTAAACAGGCAGAGAGATATTATAGATTACAGATATACAGAATATTCACAATCTTCTCAACTTTGGTAGGAAAGGGTATCATTCTTTTTTCTTTAAAAAAAAAAGTCTACCACTGCGAGAATTTTCATCTTTATATGAGAGTGAGAAGACTACCATTTTTCCTCATCAGCACCAACAATGGCAGAAAAAGTCAAAAATTGTATTTTATATGGGGAAATTCCCAAATATTTTGGATAATATATACATTTTATTTAAAAAATTGTACTTTTCACAAAAGCAAGGATATATATATATATATATATATATATATATATATATTATTTTTATTTATTTTTTTTGCATAGGTAAACCTTTGCAAAATATTCCCCAAAAGGTCCTGAAATCATTGAAACTTAGTAAAAACTCTTACAATCTTGCTTAGTGGGAGAGCAACTTTTGACATTTTCCATTCTCCCATGCAAGTATGACATAAACACAAATTCACATCCTTATTACAGAGGCGGCTTGTTTCGCAAACAAAAGACTGCAATATTAAGATGTACTGTTCTAAGTCAGAGATGGACTTGCTTCTAAAGCCATTCTGTCTAATATCAAAGAGACAGAAAAATCAACATAGAAGATAGATTTTTCCATATTTTAATATTCTAAATACAAATTTATGCAGCTGTTCTCCCAAGCCACCAACACTCCTTGCCTACCCCAAAACCCTATTGTTTAGAAAAGCCCCAGGGAAACTGGAATTTGACCACCATTTTCCCCCAAAGTATTGAATATATTTTCAGGCTTACACAGAGCCTGAAGTTTATTTTTAAAGGTAATTTGTTATATGTGTCATTACAAAAGCCCTTCTCCAAAAAATAGTAATTTGTCATAATTAGAACGATGATAAATGTTAAGTCATTTGTTAAGTTGGTCATTATATTTCACAGAAGAATGATGAAAACATTACCAGGACTGGTTACCCAATCCTATCTTCAGGTTCTAGATTAGATTTAGTGACGATATGCAAATGCACACAGTACTTGAAACATACATCTTTCTTATTATTATTAACAACAAATAAAAAAAAATGTTTTACCAGGTCATCAAATATGTCCCGTTGGTGCACATGAATTGTGATTAGTGTCTCATATTTAATGCGCTCTACAGGGCTCAGGTCCTTTGTAGTCATGTCTATCAAAATATTGAGAAGATCCAGGAAAAACTGGTTTGTTTTCTGCATTATCTTCTTATCATATTTTGCATTTGTCAAAGCTTCTTCAGCATCTCGTGTCCAGATCATTTGAATCCCCAGCAAGCCAACCTTGGGAAAAAAATTTTTTACAAAATCACAGTATTCAGTACCTTTCAAAAGCCCAATTTGTTTATTCTTCAGTGTAACTTACTACATTTTAAAAACAGAGATGTCTCTCATTTGCAGACTTTTTAAAGATTGTGATTGAAAGTGGGTTGCAGGACTGCTTTCTCCCAACTCTGCCTCGCAACTACTAAGCATCACTCTCTTACACACACCACTACCACCACCACCACCACCACCTGAAAAGAACTACATCACTAAAAAATAAGACAAAATAAGAAACATATTTTCACATAGTTGCTTTTGCCAGACCCTGGGCATGGAGCAGGAGGAAGGAGAGACTTTATAAGTGCCTAATGTTCCTTTCTTAGTGCCAGCAGCAGGAGGCTCATTAAAGACTTTTTATGCCTGTTTCCAATGGTTTGTTGTTGGCACAAAGGGGGGCTACTGTTGAAATATGGATGGGTTATGCAGTCAAAGTGGAAAAGTAGAGATGTGTGTAAAAAAAAATCTCTTCTGAGAAAAGTGTCTAAATAAACAAAGAGGACTCAGCCTGCAGGTGGTGTAAAGCCAAAACAATTTCACACTGAACAGGATAACAAAAACTTTGAGCCTGGGAAACAGGATACTGGAAGGTAAACATATGAGCTCATCTGGTTTGCATAAGAACCAGGTCACATAGGGAATGACACACAGCTAGGGGCTGGTCTAGAGGCTGGGATAAAGCTGATCATCCTATCATTATGTAGGTTGCCACCCAGGAGGTGGAGTTCTGGGATGGGCCAAGGGTTCCTTTGTTCTTCTTTGTTAAGTACTTGCCTTATTTTCAACTGAACAACAACAAGATGTGATCCTATGGTTTCTATCATCTGCAAGATGGATGGGATATAGCTCTTTTCTGTTTTTACTATGCAACAATAAAGCTTTACTTTGGATTTATAAATGTGTCTTCATGGAAACAGCATTTCCAGGATGGCTGGTGAAAGGAAGCAGTATTCTGATATTTGCTACATTTACATCACACAAATCAACAGCTATTGCTTCATCTGACTGGATAGTTTATATCTGGCAGAAGAGCTCCCTACTGTGTAATACTGATCTCAGTATGATGTGCACCTCTTTATTTAGAATAAAACTTTCTTTCCATTGATTCCTTAATTGTTACTGGTGCTTTGATTTCTTGGACAAATGTGAATGTAATTCTTCTCTAGCAGGGAGAGAATTCACTGGGATTAGATATTCCCTTGAGCCAGCACGGTGTAGTGGTTTGAGCACTGAGCTATGACTTTGGAGACTAGAGTTTGAATTCCCACTTGGCCATGGAAATCAACTGTATCACCTTGGGCAAGTCATTTGCATTCTCTCTCAACCTCAGAGGAATGCAAAAGCAAACCCCTCTGAGCAAATTTTGCCAATAAAACCGCATGACTGGTTCACCTTAGGGTCATCATAGCTTGGAAACAACTTGAAGAGACACAACAACAACAAGTTACTTCTTCTCCTAAGGAAAAGTGGAGGGAGGAGGTGGAATGGGGTATCCTCAGGCAAATAATCTATCTTTAATCTCTCTTATCTGCTGAGGTGGAGTGTTCCAAAAGGGATCTGGGTGGGGACTTCTACAGAAAATATATTAAGTGTAAATTATGATTCCAAAGTGAGGTGGGGCTTCCTTACTCAGGGTAAGAAGCAGGGATAAAACCTTTACAGATGCAAATACAGAAATCATTATTCCAATTTAAAGGCAAATGCTCCTCATGAGAGGGAGAAAACTTGAGTTCAGATTACTTGTGTGCCTCATATGTCTACTATCCAGGTGCTAAAACCTGAGTTTAGATTACTTGTGTGCCTCATATGTCTACTATCCAGGTGCTAAACATCTACAGGAAACCTCGAGGACCTTGTTTCTCCTTTCTTGGAGTGTACTGCCTCTGTTTGAAAATGATACCTTCAAATAGAAGACTTCATCTGATAGGCCTTCAGCTAATTGCTCTGCTCTCCTATGTCTAACCTTACCCATTGTTGAAGGCTTAATTTGCCACCAAAATTAACCATAGTTAATACAAACCAGATTTTGTAGTTAATAAAGCTGATCTCAGAAATATTGAGTAAATTACAGCTTACATTGTAACAAGGGATAAAAGAACAGCAATAGGAGCTACTATTAAAATCACCATTTGCAGTCCCTTCTCTACCCATAGGCTGTTTTTCTAAACCAAATCAGTTTTGCTCATTCTTGGTTTGTATTTTTTTAAAAAAAAAATTAATATGGTTAAAATGATGCATTTAATATCCCACATACAGTTCTACATGCATCTTATTGTGGCATTTAGCAACCCATGAGTAAAGAAAAATGTACTGGCAGGTTAACAAAACCTAAGAAGTACATACATTTTCCCCACAGGTATAGAGGACATGCAACAGAAAACTAATGTTGTTTCACAAGAACCCAATCCTGAGATAAGAGCTAAAGTAACACAACAACCCCACAATTAAATGGAGACCATTATTGTTGTGACTTCTTGACAAAAGTATTCATATATCTCCTAATAAGCACTGCTTTTTGTATCAGTACAAACCTTGCAAAATTGGGGCCATCATGATATCCCTATTTGAAGGAAAGAATGAAAAAGAAACTTGCCTGAGCAGGGAAAGAAGAAAGAAATTCTATTAACTGAAACTCTGATTCCTGAATGCTTGCAGCTGCCTGTCGAATCACCAGATGTAATGAGGCCTGAGACTCCTTCAAAAGCAAATTCAGCCAAACCTCCACATTTCCTTCTGCCATTACAGGCTTTTCCAATTCAATTGTCTCACCTTCCCGAGAGGAAATGGAAAGAATCCGATCATAAACCTGTAATCAGTGAGACTCTGTGTGAGATTCTTTTACCAGACTTCACGTTTGCATTTTTCACAATGCTGTTGCATTTCTAGTGAAAAAATGTTGTTACATTTCTAGTGATTACAAGTTAAGCATGCACAAAATGTTCTGAGCCATGTTCCAAATTATCTTGACATGTTTTGCTGATATGGTAATATCTAGAACATTGAATAAGATACAAAGAACAAGTTTGACATACATTGTCTGGGTATATATGGGTGAAATTGTATGTACATCATAGCCTTTTGTTGCTCAGTGGCTACCACTGCATGTTTTTGTTAGAATTTTATATAGTTGGTACCAAACCAAAGTCTATTCAGCACTGTCTCATCAAATAAGCTTGGTTCAATCTAATGACATACTTCATTCATGAACCTTAATGATATTAAGAAATTCCTCTAAAAGTCCATGATCCAAGAGCTGGAAACTGACATACCAATAATTTGATCCAGATATGCACCTAAGGCATACTAGGCAGTTATTGCTTACTCTTTTTGCCTTTACAACAAACCATAACATAAATAAATTAAATTTTGAGATTTCATAAAGTCCACTATATCTTCATTTTATGTGATTTCTCCCTATGAACATGTAATCCAGCATTATTATTATTAAGAAATGTCTTACGTTATTGGGAGTTTAGAAAAGTCCAATATATATATATATATATGTTTTAAATACAGACATTATAATGTCATCAATTGACAACAGCTAAAATTAAACTCTTATAGTTTAACTTGAAGGTTCATCATTACTGACTTCCTCTTCTGAGTCCTCAAGTTCAACTATAATGTTTACACTTGTGAGGACTTTTTCCTGCTTGCTATATATCTGTATTGCCCACAGAAGTGCAATTGGATAGGCAAGAACAACCTGGCAGTTTGCAGTAATGGAAGAATGAAAGGAGATAGTTCAAAAACCTTTACTTCTTGAAAAACCAGGGATGCATCCGCACTGCAGAAATAATGCAGTTTGACACCACTTTAACTGCCATGTCTCAGTACTATGGAATTCTGGTAATTGTAGTTTTGTGAGACATTCAGCCTTCTCTAGTCAGATAGCTCTGGTGCCCCAACAAACTACACTTCCCAGAATTCCATAGCATGAAACTATGACAAAGTGATGTCAGATTGCATTATTTCTGCAGTGTGAATGCAGCCTGAAAATTGAGGGGACAAGACTATATCATCTTCCTGCTCCTCACATATTTACTGCTACTGGCTTAGAATGCCTGAGCAGGGCTCAGTATTTTCATTCCTCACTAAGCCAATTAAATTTAATATAGAAACTAACTTTCTGGTACTTGTACATAGGGAATTGTCAGGTACCCAGAACCTCAAACAAGTTATACAATGATGATAGAATCACACAAACCTTTTCATGGAATTTCACAGATTTGATGTTATCAAATACATTTAGCAAGTGAGCCTGGATTGTATGAGAATCTGAAGCCTGGCCCAGGATTTCCAGAAGAGCAGGGTCTGACACAAAGAAGAAACGGGGAAACGAAAGCCGCTTTTTCTCCAAATACCTGGATTTGAACCAAAAAAAACCCTCAAGAAATGGAGTAAATTTTGTAAGTTGAGCTTCATAATATCCTGTCACTGATCAAATAAAGATGAGAATTCGCAAATGAGAATGCATCGTTAGTTGTAGAAGTTAAGCCAAATCCTTTTCCCAGGGGGCTTTAAATGCTTTGATGATACTGCCTAGCATTGCAAGCTATTTGTTGCATGAACTAATGAAGGTTGCTTATTTCCCAAACATACATAATTTAAATGAAAAGCTAGCAAACAACAGCTAGAGCCCTGGCAACGACTAATAAATGAACCAGAAGTACTCTTGTTCCTGTAACTATCTTCAGTGTCATTCAATTTTAAAATATTTCAGTGTTCAGATTTTGTTAAAATAAATATTCTGATAACAAGATCAACACAGGTTTCTGGAGACCATAGTTTTGCACAAGGATGAGCAACTGAACCAGGTCCAGGGACCAGTTTTCATCTTCATGCCCCCAACCCTGTCTTTGGTAGCAATGGTATTTTGCATGGAGAAGTGGGAGTGTGTGGGAAAAGCAGCATTTGCCATTTGGGGATGTAAATAACCCCATAGTGATCTGTTGTGATTGATTTATTGATTGATTGTGCATTATGGGGCCTTGGAGATGCCTTGTGGTAGCCTAGGAAGCTGGTGTGGGGAGGAATAGGGACTGCATGCAGCCTGTAGGCTGAACTTTACCCACACCTAGTTTAAGATTATGCCTAGGATTTAGTGGCCATGCTGTCTGGTAGCTCTAGGACATATAAAGCCCAAAAAAGTAACTTTGCTAAGTTCTGCTTCTGAACACATTCATCGTTAGATCTCCACTACTCAAGGATTTATCCATTAGTAGACTCACCCTGTAAGAGACTTTTGACAGATTTCCAGTTGATCCAACAAATGGGGAAGAAGCTGCCCCATGGTTTCATCTCCAACACAACACTGGACCACATTTGGTATTTCATGGGCCCTGGTCATAATCTTCACCCATGATTTATCAATATTAGAGAAACGCTTGGCTTCCTGTGTAAAGATACAAATGAAGGGGACATCTCAATATCAGTAAAATCAATACTCAATATATAGTTAATGCAATATTTTTGTCATTCCATACATTATTCTTTAGTGCCCACGTGATCTTCACCTTCACCTTCAGATATTTATTACACTATGGGAAGCAGTCATTTTTAATGCTCAGGTTGCCTGAACACATCCTCAGATTCAACAGGAGCAAGTAAAGTTTCCTACCTTTGGAAGTTGTTTGGCAATGTCCCCACCTACAAAGACTGCCTCTAAGTATATCCACAAATTCTGTACTGTCATCCAGTTCTCAATGATGTCAGTTGTGTTGGACAGGTACTGTACCCACTTCTGGATTTGAGCTTTGAAAGGTGTGTTGTACCTGAAATAAAATATTTAGGCAAAATATTAAAAACGTCACACAAATATATAATTAGAAGATGGTGTGGGAAGGTTTTCTGTATTACCTGTTACTCATCAGGGAACCCAAAACCATCAAGCTATCCTCCATGCTTGCAATTGTTTCAGATGTGCTGTCTCCCCTCAAGAGCAATTCCCCACGGGTTTTAAAGTTAGCAAAAGTAAATGTTTTGTTGTCCCATTCAGCAATCACTTGTTTCAGCTTCTGTTCAATGTCCTTCTCTTTCACTGCACTGATGCAGATATCCTACCAAATCAAAGCCAAAATTAATGCAGAGAACTTGGCAACTTCCTGCCTAATGAGCTGGAACATTCTGTAATGTAGTGATTACCAAAGTGAGAAGTACTGCCCCATGGGGGAAGTGGAAAGATCCAGGGGGTGGTGAAGAAAAATGGGGTGGCAGGAGGGCCTTTCAGTTAATGTACTGGTGCACAAGAAAGATAAGAGGAACCAGCAGTCTTTACGACTATGATGGGGATGAGATTTGCATGAAACTTCTCTTTTCAAGGCCCCTTAAAACCACCATGCAGTCTTACTGATCACTTTGTGTGGTGGTGTCTCCTGCTCTTTGCCTGCCTATCTGAGATTAGTCACATCTTTCACAAGTAATGATAACAGTTGTGAAATGCTTGCAAAGCTTGGGCACAGGACATCACTTCTTTGGCTTTGTTTGGTGCCATTTTGGGACAGGCTAACTGAAGCAAGGAGCATGTGGCAGTGGGGGAGAAGTGGCAGCAAAAAAGAGCTTTCACATTGGGAACCCTTCTTAAACTTTGTGAGCATTGCCAGGACCTGGCAGGCAAGTTAGAGCTGCACTGCTGCTCCTGCTTTCTTTCATTAGACAAGCTGAGAGAAGAGGTAGCAGAAGAAACAATCTTTTTGTGGGAACACTGTGTGGGAAGACATGTTTCTGGGAAAGAATTATCTGGGGTCAATTCCTGGAAAGAGTCCTTCGCCTTGGAGCTGCTCCTGTAGTTAAAAGCTCCCCTTTTCCTGTCCACGCCAATCTCCAGTCTAGAGCCTGTGGTTCTGTAACCCACCTACACACACACCAGTTGCACTCCTCTCTGCCCAGGTGAAGAAGGACTGAGAGTCCTTCCTCACCAGGGAGAAGCTACTCTCTCTGCACCTAGTTACCTTGGGGCCAACAACTGAGCGGCCAGTTGAGCAGCGACAGAGAAGGCCAGCACAGGTGAGAGGCTTCTTTGTCACTGCTTGACCAGCTGCTCAGCTGCTTCTTCCAAGAGCACCAGGTATAAAGGGAGCAGCAACCTAAACAGGTTATTTTCAATTTGCCATAGAAAAGTAGCCCTAATATCAAGAAATAAGCATGGGAGGGGGGGGCACTACGGTTGTCACCCAAGAGGAAAGGTGGCAGTAGCCTGAAAAGGTTTGGTGACCACTGCTCTAATGTAACAAGGCCTGAAAGGACAAGAGCTATTGCTTCAGAGAGATCCAGACCCCTTAAATTGGCTATAAGGCAGTTTCCAAGTATTTGATGTGGCCAGCAAAGGCATTAGTGCTTAGGAATACAATACTTCATTTGAATCATGTGCTTTGCTAAATGTTGTTATTGTTGTGTGTCTTCAAGTCATTTCTAACTTATGGCAACCTAAGGAAGATTTATCATAGAGTTTTCTTGTCAAGTTTCTTCAGAGGGGTTTGCCATTGCCATCATCTGAGGCTGAGAGAATGTGACTTGTCCAAGGTGGGCAGTGGGTTTACATGGCTGAGCTAGAATTTGAACCCTGGCCTCCAGAGTCATGGTCCAATGCTCAAACCACTACATCACACTTGCTCCCATGTGCCATTAGTAATTGTTAATTTAATCTAATCTTTGCTTGAAGATTAATTGGTGGTTTCATTTATTTTATTTAGTTAGTTATACCAGAGTGGAACTCAAGGTTCACAGAAGGAAATCTATTAAAATCTACCCATGCAATTTTAAAAACGCATAAAATAATCACAATCTAAACAATCTAAAATTATTTTTAAAACATGCAAAAGTTTTAAAATAAATAACACAGAGAGAGAGAGATTTTTAAAAAAACCCTCCCTGAGACAGTTACATATTAAAAACCTGCTTAAACAAAAAGGTCTTTGCTTTCCAGCAAAAGGAAAGCAGGGAGGGGACCAGCCTAGGCTCCCACATGAGGTATTCCAAAGAGCAGGAGCAGCCCTGAGAAGGTACTGGAAAGCCACTGGGAATTAACACTCACACTGGTAAGGCACTGGTAGGCAACAGTGGAGGCAGAGGGTGTCCCAGGCAACACCATGGAAGTTCACGGCTACTCACTGGATAACTATGCCTGATGCTGGTAATGATACCCATTGCCTACCCTATTACCTCTTGGTGTTTTAAAAGATGGATGAGATTTCCCTTCCCACTTCAGATATCAAACTGCCTAACTAGCAAGTTTGCCTAGTAGACTAGTACACTGCTTAGAAAGGAATAAGTTTCTATGAAGAATTATGAAGAAAGGGTAAGCAAATACATTCCTGAGGGTTCTGTGCAGCCACCCAAAGCTGTGTGTGTCTGTGTCTGTGTCGGTCTGTCTACTCCCCCATCAATTCCCTAGAACTGCCCCTTTTGCCTCCAAGAGACCGACTCACCTTTTAAAAGGTCACATACACACCCCACATAAACACACTGCTTAACATTTTAAAAAATCGAAATGAGAAACAGATGACTATTTCCATGTTGGGCTTCGTTTTTAGCATTTTTGGTAGTTGGTGCAATCTGTGCAGCCCTACACAACTTGGGCCCTGTCTGCACTGGCCAGAATATTCCAGGGGCAGTCCAGAGTATTCTTGCCCCCAAGCTGTCCCAATGTACCCCCCATTGTGATGATCACATGGCTGGGTGCCTTGATCACATGTATGAGCACCTCATTCTGACCTCAGAGTGACCAACTTGTGGCACAGTGGCTGCATTGGATGGCACAGTAAGACATATTATAAATAGCTGCCCAGCATTTTTAATTCATTATAAGGAGAGTATATTCAGTTTGGTGTTGAATGGGCTGGACGTCGACCAGACTGTTTGCACCAGAACAGGGATTTGGGATGTGCATCATCTAGACTGGAGAGGATAATTTATTTGGCCCATGCCCTCAGGGTCTAAGTGTACCAAAGTTCAGCTTTCCGTATCTTATGGAAGTCCCTTAATTTTAACATCCATATGAACAAGGTAATAAAACAGAATATTCTGACAGAAATGCTAACATATTACTTGGGACTAGGTGGAGTGTAATATACAACAGATAGACCTACATTTTAATACTGGGGATGACATACCACTTACTGGAGGATCCATCTCAAACCTATCAGCATTAGTACCTCTATCTCTTCTTTATATTTCAGCAAAGGTGTTTCCATGATGTTTCTCAGTTTGAAAGTCTCACTTTCAACATCAAAATTGTGGCCAGTAAGATCAGTAATTCGCTTCCAGTGACGGGCCATCATGGCTTTACTGGACATGAGCTCAAACAAAGGGCAACATTCATTGAAGTCATCAATTGTTTTCTTAAGATCCAGAAAGGCTTGCCATTCCTTCAGAGCTCGGGGAAGTTTACGGCACCTAGGCACACACAAACACACATCCAATAATAATAGCCTCTCAAATTAAATTAACATTAAATTCAAAAGGTTTCACAGTAGAGTCATAATATTCCACATTACTATTCAGATGTAAGTCCCAATAAGTTCAATAGTATTTCTTTCTAAAGAAGTATGCATAAGATTGCAAGTGTAATTACCTGAATAAGCACTTTTCAATATATATAAGAGCATATAATCTTATCTCTCCTCACAACCCTGTGAAGACAATTAGGTCATAACAACAATTCAACTAAGGCCTGGCTGGTCAAAGTAAATCAGAGAATAGCTTAAGACATACATATTTTAAAGGATGAGTGTAACATTATTTGTAACCTATCTAAGACTGTATTCAATTCTTTATTTTTTCCTGAATGGAGTGTTGAAAATCCAGTTATACGTGAACTTGTATTTATTGCAACATTTTAGATGATAAAACAGAAGCATATAGTACTAAACTAACAGAGGAGAAAAAAAGTATATCCACAAAGGAAACTATCTTTGACACTTGGATATCTTCTCCATCGTTATGGTTTAATTTTGATTTACAAAATGAACACAAGTTATGAGGACCATCTGTCTATAGCAGGTGTGAGAAATCTATGGGTCTCCAAATGTTGTTGGACTGCAACTCCCATCTGCCCTAGACAGCAAAGGCAATGGTGAGAGATAATAAGGCCAGCAGTTCAAGTAGATGGACAGCCATGCATTCCTTACCCTGATCTATAGTTAAGGAAAGAAAAGGCCAGTCTGTGCTCAATAAAAGGAGCCCCCCAAACAGAATTTCCTCATTGATATGCAAGACACATCTGCATCTCAGTAAAGCAAGAATCATCACGCTTTCCCAGTTATCAGAAATGTGAAAACTTAATCTGGGAGCAACAATATAAAAGATGAAAATGAAATCAGTGAAGCACTCCACCCAGCAACACAGATTCTAAAGAGGATTACATTAAAAAAATTAATTAAAGCTAAATCTTCTTTCCATTGCACTTTGAGAGATCTGCTTTAAGCAGCTAAAGATTAGCACCAAATTTGTAGGAGTAAATACATGCTCCCACCAGCCCACTTCTGATAAGAGGTCACAGCAACTTGTGCTGAACACAGATTTAATACCTCCATGTTTTCCCACCTGTTTTGAAACTCAAGAAGTTCATTATTAATCTTCTCAATGTTCACTTCAGACCAGAGGATATCATAGTAGCCATTTACAGTTTCAATGACACTATTGTAAAGACTGTAAAGTTTCTGTAACAAGTTGAGCTGCTTCTTTATCTCAAGGAGCTGTGGGTACTGAGTCACAGGTAAGCCAAACAGCTCTTCACCCCCGGTGTAGGTGATGTATTTCCGATAAAGATTGTCAAATCGATTCTAGAGTTAAAAATAAAAGTGTAAAGATACTCACCATGCTTAAAATAACAAGAAATAAAATGAGTATCACTCAGGGAAGGCACTCATCTAAAACAGGATCAGTTAATAACCAAGATAAATAACACGCATTCCAATATTTCACAGATGAAAAACAGGACACATGTGGTCAAGCAACATTAGAGTGTGGTCAAAATGGCAGAAAGTTATCAATGAGGAGGATCAGACAATCTAGGAGATGCTGCAGTAGTTTAGTTTTGTCTGAATGGGAAGGCAAGATTCCTCCCTTTCATCTCCTTTTTCACTTTCCTCTGCTGAATTAACTGAGTTCAAACTACTTCTGCAGTCTGAAATCAGGCAAGAAACAGCAAAAAGTCATTCATGGGAAAATTCCGTGAATGAGTTACTGTTGTTTCTTGCCTGGTTATTCATGGGATAATGACACTTTAATCACGTTTTGCCTCAACATCATGTGAAAATCGTTCACACAATTGTGTGCAATTGGTTAATCATGGTTATTCACGGGATAATAGCACTTTGCACATGATGTCGTTTGAAAACCATTCATGCAATTGTGAGTTAATCATGGATTAATCACCATTTATACTTCCAATTTTCCCCCACAAGATAAACTCCTAAAGTTCTATTGTTGCTACAAGCCCATTGAATCAGTTAGATCTACCTACGTGTTGACTCACCATTCAACAATAGATTTAATGTTTATTCTAGTTAAGCCTAATCAACAGGATCCTGACCCAGAATTACATTATAGGGTGGTAGTTAACCTGCCATTTCATGTTTAATTCTACCAGCAAAAATCACCCTCCCTAGCAATATTTGAAGATAAAGAAAGGAGTAATACCAGCCAGTTATAAGAAGAAACTTGGGTTCCAAGGCTACAGAGGAGGTTACCAATCTGCTTGCAGCTTGAGCAGCAATTATTGGTTGCTGCTAAGATCATTCGTGTCCGGAAGCACCCATGGTGAATAAGGAAGACACAGACTGTGGATCTTAAATGTAAATCTAGCTCTTGTACAAGGAATTACACAAGAATTTGTGCAATCAGAAGAATTTATCTACATTTCTTGACCCTGGAAGTCCAAGATTGTATGTATTTGCCTATATGGAAGCTAATGTTTGGAATCATCAACAAAAAGCCATCTTCAATGAAAAGGAAGTTTATTAAGGTGAAAAACATATTTGGAAGAGAGAAAAGATTATGGTCAATATGCTACATCATGATAAGCAGTTAATGTAGAACACTGGACCATGCCTATTACCTATCGCTACATTACAGAGAGAGAGAGAGAGAAGTGTGGAAACAATGGAGCAGACAATATTCAGATGTTTAGAATATGCTCCCCACACTCCCTATCATCACTGAAACTGAAGATGAAAGCCTGTATTCATGGGGACTCACATGTGAGCATGAACATGGGGTGGGGGGGGGGGGGGAAATAGTGTTTTGGCTAATGCAATAGGCTGTCCTGTTCAGACACATCACTTTTTATGTTAAGAAAGCACAATAATGGGGAAAGGCAGGCTAGCATGCTCCTTTCCTCATATGTGAAGCACACATACTTACTGCACATCTGAACAGGGATAATGCACAGAAGATACATGCCAGGAAACCCTAACTAGCTGTATCCACCTACACTGTGCCTAACACACATAGGTACACTTCTCATTATTTCCAACAACTCTTCTCAAGAACATGTGCACAGGTCCATGCAAAACACTTCAGTAACTCTCTCTTGCTTAAAAGCTGACTTTGGTAGATGATCCTCATCACTGTTTTCCATAACCTCCTGTTGCAATTCTATGGTATCACTAAGCCTTGAATACTTCATACAGTTCTGATCACCCCACATATGATATTGCAGGAAAACCTCCTTTGAACAAATCTTCCCAAGAAAATCCCATGATAGGTTCACCTTAAGGTCACCATAAGTCAGAAACAACTTGAAGGCAGACAACAACAACAACAACAACAATGAAATTGAAAGGGATAGTGATGTAAATTTCTTTTTTTTTTATTCTTCCTGTCCCTGAGTGGGGGTATCACCCTTCTTGCTTCTTTGTGGAGAGTGAGATATTTCAACTTGGAAACTCTTCACAGAGAGGTGAACCATTCCTGATAAATTCCAGAAGCACAAAGGCAATAAAACACTCAGATGGTTTATCCTCCCCAACTCTAGGGCAGGGGTAGGCAACCTTTCCCCTTTAAGGGCCGAGAGACTTCAGCTCCCAGAAGCTTCAGCCATGTTGGCCAATAGTCCCATGTTAGCCAATAGCTCCTGGGATTCTGGGAGATGAAGTCCCTTGGCCCTTAAAGGGGAAAGGTTGCCTACCCCTTCTCTAGGGTGTGAAGCTTAAAATTCATTTCGCAGTGTCTAACAAAGAAGGATACTCTGTATTTATCTTTATAATGGAATTCCTCCTCACTCTTCCTTCCTGCAGCTCAATGCAGAATTCAAACTGTTTTGATTGAGACTAACACAATCACAATATCACATTATTTAGGTGATCCTACTATAGCTGTGTATGCTTATGTACAATGTCAGGTGCATGTGAAGCATACATGCATACATATACTTTTATGATCTGAAACTACAATAGATCTTTTGGTGTGACTGGAGAGCACCATAAAACACTCAGCTGTCTTTCCCTTTCACCATGTCTAACAAGAAAATATGGCCTGTGTTTCCTCCCTCTCCCCCTCCCTTCCTGCAGTTAAGTGGAGTAATTCAAATTGCCTTGACTGAGACTCACACAATTAAACTGAATGGCTGAGGCACTCTTATTTTTATTAGTTAAGCAAAAAAAAAAAGTCCTGAACATCAAATTTCTCAATGAAGTGCCCGCCCAGTTAATTCTTTTGAAAATTAAGTATCTACAAATTATCACACGTTGATCAAGCAGGTGCCAAATTTCAGAACTCATAGATACCTGAGCCAAGTATTGAGAAACCCCAAAATCCCATATATTTAACGAACAGCAACAAGCTTTTGTCACATCCCTAGAAAAGAGTAACTAAAATGGCCAAATGTTATAGCTTTTTCAGTTTAGGAAAAAAGTGGCTGGGTGAGGAGAGACATAATAGAAAATTATAACATTGTGCACAATGAGGGAAAAGCAGGTGGAAAGTTGTTTTCATCCCCTTCCCATAATAACAGAAACTACAGATCTCCCCCCACCAAAAAAAAAAAAAACAACCCTGAGTGGTTCAAGCTGGCAGAGCTCTGCTTATAATTTCTTGTCACACAGTGCCCAATGGTGAGAAAACCTACCCATGAGCACAAGAGATTTGCCCTTAAGGTAGAACACCTTCAGAGTCAATGCTGTATGTTTACATCAGAATTGATGGTGATGTGGTATTTCATTAATCCAATGACTGACATACCTGAAACATGATCAGCCTGTCACTAGCTTCCTGGGGTTCTAGACCAGCCGCCATGGGACCATTCTGGAAGAGAAGGTTGAAACTTCACTTCAAAATGCCACACAATCCTAGGTTTTAAAGATTTCCATTCTGCCATCATTATCATGGCTACATCATTAGGGTTTATTTTAACAGTATTAGTAGTTGTACAAGCTCTGGTTACCATGCCCTAAGCAGACCTCAGCTTCAGGAGCTTCCAGATTTGACAGTGAAATAAACAATCAAAAGTATACATTTTAAGTATCCCAGCAACTAACAATGTCTTTTTCCCGATGTTACCCAGCTGCATTGACTAGAGAGGCCCAAAAATGGAAATACAATTTATGCCATGTGGATGGCATAATGCAATTTTCAATGTTTATGTATTTCAACAATTGAGTCTATTCATAGTGACACATCTAGTCACAAATAGATAATTCACACGTGCATCTTTGCACCTGATGCCTGGAATATCAGGGAACGAGAGAGTGCAGGAGTATTAGCATCAATGCTTGTGTGTAGCTCTATGTTTTTCTTTGAGAAGGGGCAGTGTCTTCTACACTTCTACACAGTGTCTCTATGGTCATTTGGTCAGTGTTATTGTGAAGAGGTCACATCCCATACCCCTCCTCTTCCTAGGGGATTATTCCTGAGGGTAATAAAGTTTTATGATTCTTTGTTTCTCTCCTGAGAATGAGCTCTGCCTGCAAGCATGGGTGCAGAAACCATACTGTGCTCCTAAATATGTTTTTTTTCTTACTTGCACACCTGGAGGTCAGTGATCTAGGGACCTCTGTACCAAAGTATAGATTTCTCTACTGATTATTTTTGTAGAACTAGATGTAACTATAAGGTAAGTTTCTTTTTACCTACTTATGTATCCTGTTTATTTACCAGATGCTCAGATCTAGTTGTTTTTACCAAATACCTGTGGAGTAAACACTTGTTGCTGTGCTGCTGTTGCTAAACTTTAAACCACAAATAGCCAAACTATAATTCTAACAGGGAGAAAGAGACCATATGAGTAAAGAGGAAAGAAAGGAAAGAGTTACTGAAGCTAGGGTGGTCCAGCAACAGAGAACAAATATGTTGCCCCTCTTTTGTCTTGTTACATATTTTAAAGCAGCAGATTAGGAAATGATTAAGGGCCAGGACTTTTGCAAATTTACATTTCTTATAGTTTGCCTTTTCAGTGCAGTTGGTTCTTGCTGCAATGCAGAGAAATATAGACTCATTGATTATATGTCTGTAAAGTCTTTGAAGGAAAGGAGAAGGTAGAATGTAAGATAATTTTTTTTCCTCACCCATCTTTAACTACAGTGACCTTGCCCTGTCCCTCACCATTCTGACTGGCATCAGCTGCCAGTATGCAACTCGCTCATCAAAATGACAGTAACTTGGTGCTGGGTAATGTATATGCATATGTGAACCAACCCTTATTTTAAGAAATACCTGATACTTCCCAAGGGCTAGGTATCATCATTCCTAAGAATCTTACTGGATGTAACACCAGAGTTCTAGAAATCTCAGTGAATTATAATTCCCACCAAAAAATGGTTTTACCTTTGTTGAAAGCAGATTGTTCTTTTTTCAATGCAACCTATTTTGTTGAAATATATACTTGGGCAGGTTCTCTTTTTCTCTTTGCTAGGAATCTTTTATATAATTTAATGTGTCTTTAAATTTTAACAGATGGTACATGGAAGTTTGAGAACCCCTAATAAGAGAAAGCAGGTTCTTGCTAAGTAAGTTTAAGAAATTGAGTGCTTTTTTGTTTATATTATTGTAGGATTCATCTTTTGATTGGAGAGAAACATCAACTTTGTGAAAAAAATGGGTTAGAGAGGTTTACATAAGTGAAAATTCTGCAAAAGGAAAGGATATGCCACCTTGTTCATAAGAAAGCTTACTTTTAGTCTTTAAAACTATTGCAGACCCAGATGTTCACTTTCTTACGTGTTAAAATCTCAAATACATCTGTAATACTTGGTCAATTTATATGGTGTAAATGTGGGTTCTCCTACCATTATTGTCCTTGTTATGGACTATCAAATCAGTTCTACCTTACAACAGTTTTATGAATAAAGAACCCCAAATCATCCACAGCTCTGCTCAGTTTTGGCAAATTCAGAGGTATGGTATTCTTGATTGAGTCAATCCACCTGTAATGTAAGCTTCTTCTTTACCTACTGCATTCAGTTTCACCAAGCACAGACATTTTTTTCCAATGAGCCGTGTCATCTCATGAGCTGCCCAAAATGCAATAGCCTCAGTTTAGTCCTTTTAATTTTCAGTGTTCAGGTTTGATTTGCCACATATTTGTCTTCTGGGTGGTCCACAGTATAATTCTTCCCCTGTACTACATTTCAAATGAGTTGGGACTTTTTTCCCCAGTCAGTTTTTTTTTTTTTCGTTGTCCAGCTTTCACATCCATATACAGAAATTCTTGATCTATCTTTCACAAATGATTAAATAAACTTGCCAGTATTAACTATAATATTTAACTATAACTATTAAATATTATGAAATTTAGGGGAAATTTCAATAATAGCCTAAAACAGATATAAAAACATTTTGATGAATAGGTATTTGTCCATTGATGCCGGTCTCTTAATATGATGGTAATGGTTGAGATTTACCAGACTGGATATATTCCGTCTTTTCATGTTGCAAGGTTTCTGCTTTTATGACCCACCCTTCTGAGGAATATGCACATTAAATAAACACATTCATTTAGCATGCCACCTTTTTCTCTGAAAGCTATTAAAAAGAAAATATTTCTAGAAATGAGGATCCTGGCCACTATCCCTGAACATCTTTCCCCCTGCAATAAAGCTCTTGGCATTTCTCAATCAAAAGCCCTCAATGAACTTTCATCCATTACCTCCTTGTCTTTTTTTTTAATTATATACACTTGCCTAAGAATTGAGATATCCTGCAGAGGCCCTCCTCTGTGTCCCACCAGTGAAGGCAATGCACTGTGGGAGGAATCAGGAGAGGGGCACCTTTGCTATATCACCCTATTTATAGAATACTCTCCCCTTAGAGGCCCAATTGGCACCAAGGTGTCATGGTACCAAGTAAATAAATGGCTTTTTCCTAGAGCCTTTGCAGCCAGTTTATTTGATCCAAACTTAAATTTATGCTTGGCTTTAAATTATCTTAAATTGTACTAACTGTTAGGGTAATTATGCCTTTAACAACAGAAAAATATTTTGAGTGACAGATGACATGGAATGACTTATATTCCATGGGACAACCACAGACTGCTGAGTCAGGTGCATATGGCATGAGGCAAAATTGCTGCAAGCTTGCATCATGCTATGTGGCACTGAGTGATGACTCAGAACCACCCCACTATATAGGTCAGGGGCAAGCAACCTAAGGCCTGTGGGCCAGATGCGGCCCCCAAGGCCTTTGGACTGGCCCCAGGCCGGTCCTGCCACCGCCGCCACCTGCCATGATGATATTGATTACTGTTGTTATTACTTGTTCTTGGGGTTTTCTTGGCAAAATCTCCACAGGGGTTTTGTCACGGCTTTTCTGGGGCTGAGAGAGTGTGCATGCATATTTTTTAATTAATTAATTAATTGATTGATTTTTGGTGCTTCGGCCCCCCAATTGTCTGAGGGACAGCATCCCGGCTCCCGGCTCAAAAAGGTTGCCTACCCCTGATATAAGTGGATCAAGAGACTGGTCAGTCTGGGTTAGCTGTAGTGGTTTGGAGCAACAGTAGTTGATTGGCAGTTTTGGAGAGTCGATGTATGTATATATTGTATTATATTGTACACAGTGCAACTGAAGATAAAAGCCTCCAGAACTTTGGATGAATCAACCATGCCTGTGAGTTGTCTTCTAGTGTGTGTGAAAAGTAGGTCAGTGCATTGCAAATACCAATAGCGGGGTGTTTTTGTTTGTGAACTTTTCTACAGTATTGTTTTGGCTACATCTGGGTGATCCTAAAATAAATAAAAACTTATTTTATTGTACATCTCCCTGGCACCCTCAGATATCAGATAGGATTAAAATCTTTTAATTAATAAATAAATAGCCCAAGATGATTATTCAAGTTCTATGAACATTAGATAACCATATTCAGAAAATTTCAATCCACGTTTGGAGTTTATCATATACTTTCAGGAAGCTTCCAAACTCCCCATGCAACCACCTCCAAACAATTATGTAAACAAAGATGAAAATTATATATATATTTCCAATAAACTGTAAAACTGTACCGTGTCATAATCCAAGTAAAACTGGTCACAGTCTTCAACAAATATCTCCACTGTACTTATTAGCTCTCCTCTAAATTTAGGTTGTAATGCTACTAATTCATTCTGCACTTCATTTGCCCGAACCAGCAGTTTCTCCCAGGTATAGCGTAGTGTGTCTACTTTTTCCATCTCTTCCTTTGCCACCAGTAACTCATACTTATTTAACATTGCATAGGACTCCTGAAAAGAAAAAGGTTGTTATCGATCATCAAAAAGTGTACACATAAGTATGCATACAATGAAGCACCCCACTGGGAACTTGGAATCAAAAAACCACCAGGTTGTCTTTCTAAAGATCCAGGGTAGCTAGCCTAGTGCAAAAGGTAACCTAAAAATCAATAACATGGAAGTGTAAACCAATTAGTTTATGTTCTTCTACCAGATTCAGCCTACATTCTTCATTCATTTGTCTACCACAAGGGGTACAATGGATAGTTAGACATTTTGTTTGAAAGCAAACATATTTATAGTGGCAGATTAAAGACTCCAAATGCACATACATCCCAACAGTTAAGGATGATTTGCAAAAAAAAAAAAAGTGATGCTTTCATCCCCAAGATGGAACACAATTAAGCTTGGGCTACTGAGCAATTGTGGAAAACATCACAGACCTGGAACAATTACTAAGGAAGGTCAAGGAAGAAAACACACAAACAGGATTATTGCTGAATATAAAGAAAACAAAAATAATGACCACAGAGGATCTACATAAATTCACCCTAGGTAATGAGGAAATTGAAATAGTTAAAGACTTTCTGTACCTAGGATCAAACATTGATCAGAACGGAGACTGCAGTCAAGAAATAAGAAGATTAGGAATTGGAAGGGCAACCATGAAGGATTTAGACAAAATCCTGAAGTGAAAAGATATACAACTGAGCCCTAAAATTAGAACTGTCCAGTCCATTGTATTCCCCATTGCCAGGTACATATATGAGAGCTGGAGAGTGAAGAAAGCCGACAGAAAGAAAATAAACTCATTTGAGACATAGTGCTGGAGAAAAGTGCTGAGAATACTGTGGATGGCTAAAAAGAAAAATAAATGGATTCTAGAACAGATCAAATCTGAATTCTCCCTGGAAGGATGACAGAACTGAGGCTATCGTAATTTGGCCTCATCATGAGAAGACTCATTAGAAAAGACTATAATGCTAGGCAAGGTAGAAGGAAGCAGAAAGAGATGAAGACCACATATCAGATGAGTAGACTCAATCAGAGAGGCCACAGGCCTGGGCCTGCAGGACCTCAACCAAGCATTTGAAAATAGGGAGGAATGGCAATGTCTCACACATAGGGTCATCATGAGTCGAGGCCAATTTGAGGGCAGTTAATAATAATAAACAGCTGACCATATCCACTTCTCCCTCAGTAAAGCAATAGTAAGTAGGAAGCTTATTAAATGGCTGAATTCCCTCCAGCTGAACATTATAAGAACTGTACACTGGTTTTTCTTTTTTTCCTCTTCATGCTCCATCCCTTATTCCTTGAGTATTATGTCTTAAATTTAGATTGTAAGCCTGACCACAGAAACATCTGGGCTATTAATCATGGTAAAGCATTCTGGTAGCTTTTTTGGATTGAAAGAAAGAGTATAAATGCTTTCCATGAGTAAACGAAGTAAAACTGAATGAACAACAGAAAGCTAGTGCATCACTAGCTAATGTTTCAATATGCATAATTAAACTTCTTCTGCTCCAATCAGCAATGGTAATTTATTTTATTTTACAAAGTGAAGGATGAGCACATATGTACTTCTGTTAAATAAAGTTGCTATACTTTTTAATTGGGGGAGGGAGGCAAATGTTAGCATACCCTTCTCACTGGATATGGGATTTCATATTTGATATCTAGCATCAGGCATGTTTTTGAGAGGTCACAATGACCTTTGGAAACTAGATAAGGGGTCACATTGACCTAAGGACATTTGGAAGACCTAGATAGTACTAAAAAATCAATACTGAATGAGTTTGCTGATCCACTCCAAACCCTTCCCCAGATTTTTTGCACTTCCTCTTGCCAAGGAGATGGGAGATTATCTTCCCTCGGAGACAATTTCTTTGTCCAAAAGGTGGAAGAGGCAACAAGGGAATCAGCCATTTTAGGCCTTATCCTAACCAACAGGGATGACCTGGTAAATGGGGTGCAAGTGGTGGGATCCTCAAGTGGGAGTGATCATGTTCTCCTGGAGTTTCTTATACAGTGGAAAGGAGAAGCTATGCATAGTCAAACATTCATTCTAGACTTTAGGAGAGCTGATTTCAACAAACTTAGGGAAACACTGGGAGTGATCCCGTGGTCAGGAATACTAAAGGAGAAGGGAGTTCAGGATGGATGGAAGTTTCTCAAAAGGGAGATACTGAAGGCACAATCTCAAACTGTTCCAATGAGAAGAAAAAATGGGAGATGTCTCAAGAAACTGGGTTGGATGACAAAAGAACTTTCAACTGAACTAAGTTTTAAACGGGAGATGCATAAGAAAAGGAAAAGAGGAATTCAAACAAGCATATATAGGGGTAAAGTCAGGAAAGCCAAAGCACATAATGAGCTCAGGCCTGCTAGAGGGGTTAAGGACAATAAAAAGGGCTTTTTGGGGTATGTCCATAGCAAAAGAAAGAAGGAAATGCTAGAGTCACTGTGCAGAGAAGATAGAGAAATTTTAACAGGGGGCAGAGAAAAGACAGAACTACTCAACACCTTCTTTGCCTCAGCCTTCTCACAAAAAGAAAAGGGTGCTCAACCTGAGGCAAATGGAGCAGAGGATACAATAGGGGAAATGCAGCACAGAATAAGTAAAGAGGAAGTACAGGAATACCTGGTTAACCTAAATGAATTTAAGTCTCCAGGACCAGATGAACTACATCCAAGAATATTAAAAGAACTGGCAAATGTAATCTCAGAGCCACTGACAATAATCTTTGAAAACTCCTAGAGAACAGAAGAAATCCCAGCAGACTGGAGGAGGGCAAATATTGTCCCCATCTTCAAAAATGGGAAAAAAGAGGATCCCAACAACTATCGCCCAGTTAGTCTGACATCAATACCAGGAAAGATTATAGAACAATTCATTAAACAGAGAGTCTGTGAACATTTAGAAGGGAATGCCATAATCACTAAAAGTCAACATGAGTTTCTCAAAAACAAGTCATGCCAGACTACTTTGATCTCTCTTTTTTTATATATAAATTTACCAACTTGCTAGATGAAGGGAATGCAGTAGACATAGCATATCTTGATTTCAGTAAGGCTTTTGACAAGGTCCCCCACAATATTCTTGCAAACAGATAGTAAAATGTGGGCTAGACAATACAACGGTTAGGTGGATTAGTAACTGGTTGACTGACCAAACCCAAAGGGTGCTCAGCAATGGCTCCTCTTCATCCTGGAGAGAAGTGACCAGTGGGGTGCCACAGGGTTCTGTCCTAGGCCTAGTGCTATTCAACATCAATGATTTGGATGAAGGAATGGGGAGTGCTTCTCAAATTTGCAGATAACACCAAACTAGGAGGAATAGCTAATACCCCAGAAGACAGGATGAAAATTCAAAATGACCTTAATAGATTAGAAAGCTGGGCCAAACCTAACAAACTGAATTTCAACACAGAGAAATGTAAGGTACTGCACTTAAGACAAAAAAAAATTGAAATGCATAGATATAAGATGGGGGACACCTGGCTTCACGAGACTACGTGTGAAAGGGATCTAGGAGTCCTAGTAGACCACAAGTTGAACATGAGTCAACAGTGTGATGCCGCAGCTAAAAAAGCCAATTCAATTTTAGGCTGCATTAATAGAAGTATAGTATCTAGATAAAGGGAAATAATAGTGCCACTGTATTCTCCTTTGAGCAGGCCCCACCTGGAATACTGTGTCTAGGTCTGGGCACCACAATTCAAAAAGGATGCTGAAAAACTGGAGCGTGTCCAGAGGAGGGCGATTAAATGGTGAAGGGTCTGGAAACCATGCCCTACGAGGAACGACTTAGGGAACTGAGTATGTTTAGCCTGGAGAAGAGACAGTTAAGGGGGGATATGATAACCCTCTTTAAATACTTGAAGAGATGTCATATTGAGGAGGGTGCTAGCTTGTTTTCTGCTGCACCAGAGAATAGGACTCGGAACAACGGATGCAAGCTACAGGAAAAGAGATTCCACCTCAACATTAGGAGGAACTTCCTGACATTGAGAGCTGTTCGACAGTGGAACATGGAGTTGGGTGGAGTCTCTTTTTTTTTCTTTTTTCTTTTTTTCTTTTTGAGGTCTTTAAACAGAGGTTGGATGGCCATCTGACAGGGATGCTTTGATTTTGAGTTCCTGCATGGCAGGGGGTTGGACTGGATGGCCCTTGTGGTCTCTTCCAACTCTATGATTCTATGATTCTATCACACCAGCCCTTTTCTCACTGCAGTTACACAACAAAAATAAAACATCGATATGCTGATTTTAGAGCAGCCATTACTGTATTCTCATTCTTTTCCACAACTGGGCTAGTGCCCCTATCATGCTCTCTTATTTCACTCCCTTAATTCCACCCTCCTTCCCTTGTACCTTACCCAGCATGCCTTAAGGTTGGTGGGGGTGAGGATAGCGGTTTTCACATAATTCTGGAGCTCTGCAGGCCCAATTTAAACTTTTTCAAAAATCTGAAAACTTCAGAGGCTGCAGAGCTCCAGAATTATATGAAAAACAAAGAAAAAATGTAAAAAGAGTGGGGGAAAAGGGGGGGCACATTGACAACACATGATTGCCCTGCATGCAAGTGCCCTGGGAACAGCTTTTTGCACCTGAGGCACTGAGTGATTGCCATTTCATTCACCAGTTCCCCCTGTGAATGAAAAGGGACAGGTAGGTGTAGGGGTCTCATCTGGGTTATGGACCTTACTTCATCCACCTCAGCTTTAGTGAACAGGATGTGCTAATATAAGATCTGAACTAAGAATAAAATCTAAAAGTCCACCCTATGTGAAAATTTCACATCTTCATTTTAAAAAGGAAAATGCACTGAAAAATCTGATACCATTTTCAACACTTCAAAAATTCCAACAAAAAAATCAAGGAAGGTTTTGTGTATCCCTGATTGTTGCTAGAAGTTAAATCAGGATTAAGAAAAAAGTGATTAACAACCTGTAGAAATCACTACTAACAAAAATGATTTCAAGCAATTATTTCAACTGATTTTCCACTATTAGCAAAAGTGATAATAAGCTTTACTCTTGCAGGAGAAATTTCCCTTTAGGGTCCAATGAGTGGAGATTTAGGGCTGGAACAGACGGCTCCAAAAAACCCGCTTCTGGGAGTCACTGGCACATGGTGTTTAGACGGCGCATGTCCCAGTGATGCTAGGAAGCCGGCTTGAAGCTGCCGGGCTGCCCTAGGCAGCTTCATAACACTCTGGTGGGACAGCATTTACATGCTGCACACTGCCAGAGCATCATGAAAACACCATGGAGCCAGTGCTCCTTTATCTGCTCCTTTTTTGGCCAGGTTCAAGGCAGATTGGGGCCACAGCATGTGTTTGACACAGCTTCAATTCATCTTTGGAAGGGGTGGCTTCAAGCCACCCCTTCAGGGCTGTCTGTTCCAGCCCTCAGAAGGTTGAAATAGTTTACTTTGAAAAATACAGTACTGAGCAGAGTGCAAGGTGGCAATCTAATCAGTAAATGACAGCTAAACAAAGCTTTTATACACAGGTGTTTGTTTGTTTTTTGCCATAATTACACAGTAACAGCAATTAACCAATCAAAAGACTATGGAAGTAATACAAATTAACCAACAATGAACAAGCACGATTCCAAACATTGTGGTGGTGGTGTCTTCAAGTCATTTCGAACTTATGGTAACTCTAAGGACGTTTTCACACTGGGCTCCCTAAAGCCGGCTGGAGCCCTTCCCCTAAAGCCGGCTGGACCTTGTGCTGCTGACACCGGAATGACTCCGGCGGCGGCAGGCTAATTCCTTTTGCCACCCGGAATTACCTGAAGCCGGAGTTAGCCAGGAATTAGCTTGCCGCTGCCGGAGTGAGGCCGGACTTAGGGCTCCGTGTGTTTGAACACACGGAGCGAAAAGCCGGCAGGATGCAGGGATGACACCGGAAGGGGCGGGGTTTGCCGCCGCGTGTGTGTGAACACACGGGAAATGGCGCCGGAGTGAGGCCGGCGGGAGGCCGGCTAGCGTCCTCAAAAAGGCCAGTGTGAAAACGTCCTAAGGCAGGGGTCAACAACCTTTTTTGCCGACGGGGCAAGGGGGAGAGATGGTGCTGGGGGCCGGTGCGCGCGCACGCTTGGTCGTGCATGTGCCCCCCGCAGTTGCGCACGCGCCGCCATTTTGAAAAACAAAATGGCGGTGCACGTGCCCCCCCGCGTGCGCATGCGCACAGCGGCGGGAGCCCCCGGTGGTGATGGGCCTCCTCTGCGTCACCATTTTGGCTGTGTGCACCGCAGCTGCCCTAACCCTTAAAGAAGTACTGCGCATGCGCAAACGAGTTGCCGCCGCCATTTTGGAAAGCAAAATGGCAGCGGCAGACACGGCGGAGGCAGCGGCGGCGGGGGTCTATGGGGGCCTGTCGGCGGGGGTCCACAGGCCGGATGCGGCCCATGGGCCGTAGGTTGCTGACCCCTGCTCTAAGGCAAACCTATCAGAGTTTTGGGGGGCTGCGAATGTGTGATTCACTCAAGGTCACTCAGTGGATGACCATGGAAGAGCAGGGAATTCAACAATCAATCCACTACACCATATTGGCTCTCAGTTCCATGTTACACATTCAAAACTTGTTTCTTTTCAACTCTAGTAGATATAGTTTTCTGTAGAATGTGTTGAACTTTCTGAGTTGGAATGTCCTATAAATATTTAACTTATTCCAGCTACTTCTTGACATTTATAAGACCTGACATGAAGCTTAAAGCACAGCTAAGCAGAATGGACTCTGCAACCCTTTCTCTTTGACCCAATGGCATTTCTAAGCCTTTCTTTATCACTGCATACATATAAGATGGACTATTAAGAAATAAATAAAAATATCATCTATATGTCTGTGTTTACCCAAAATCTAAAGGAAGGAATTAAAGAATAAGAATCATATTTGTTTTTCACAATATTAATGAGTCCATGAATTGGTGTCAATGGGCATTTGCAGACTGCCAGAAATAGTGCAAATTGAGTCTGCTTTAAGGGTTAGGGTTAGTGCTAGGGAATCATGGGAATTGGGGTTTTTTTTCTGAGACATTGAGCCTTCTCTGTCAGAGAGCTCTGGTGCCACAATAAAATACAGTTCCCATGATTCCCTAACCCTAACCCTTAAAGTGCACTCAATTTACACTATTTCTGGCAGTCTGCAAAGGCCCAATGTCAATAGAAACTCTCCATTGCTGCCACAATTGTGGTAAAGTAAAAAGTAAATACATTGGCATTAGGGCCTCTACAGACGGGCCTAAAGGGGTGGTGGAGAGCCGACCCAGGAAGCAGCAGATCGGGGCCAGACCGCTCAGCCCCGATCCTCCCTTTTGCCACCCGGAAAAGAGCAGCAAAATGCCGCTCCTTTTACGGGTGGTAAAAGGTCGCCCTAAGGGCCGGCACACAGCTCTTTAGCATCCCTTCTGGTGCAGTGTGTCAAAATGCTGCGCTGGAAGGACATCCTGATGTCGCGCACCGTGCATAACAGCGTGCGGCATCAGGACATCCTCGATGTGGGGTTGGGGTGGTTGGTGTGCGGCTGCCCCTCTCCATCTCTGCCTATAGGCCAGCCCTTTGGACCGGTCTGTAGAGGCCCATTAGTCTTCCCACAAAATGTGATTCCAATTACAGAAAACAAAGTCTCCAATCAAAGGTATTGTCCTAAAAAGAAAGGAGAATGCTTATTAAAACAGGAAACAGATAGCAGGATCCATTTTTATAGTTTCATAAGCTAAAAAACACTAACACCCAACAATGTGGACAATGTGTCAGACCCCATACCAAAGTCAGAATTCTGACAAGTTGCATGATTAAATCCAGTAGTCAATCTTAACTTGACTACAACCATTAAATCAATAGGAACTTGGTACACAAACTTCGGTGTAAGTGCCATTGATTTCATGAGTTTATTTAATTAGAACAAGCAATTGGATTTGATTCTCAGAATTAAGAATTCTCCAAAAACAACAACAACCAGAAAGGCAGGAGTAAGACCAGGAATGTGTTGGGAGGGGGAGTTACAAATTTCCTCTTTGACTTCAGGTTGAAGACCAAAGGTGGCTCCTCCTCTAACCCCACACACACATACACACATCCTTCTTAGGAGCTCCTTGTGCATATTGAGCAAGATACTTTATTACAGGCCAAAAGAAGTGAGGGAAGAGATCAGCTTTCAAAGATGTAGGCAGAACTTGAAATTTTTACTTTTCTGAGATCTGAGTAAAGGAGGCAGCCTTTCCTTGGCATTGTTTCTAATTTCTAATGGCAAATAGATAGCTGTACCAGTAGGATCCAATTGTTTTTATATGAATTTTTTATCATTGCTTTGATGCTGTTAACTGCCTTGAATTTCTACTAGGACAGAAAGGAAGGATATACAGGGATGAATAAATTATAAAGTGAAGAGCAGAACTAACTGTGATGGTACCCCAGGTGGGAACTAGGATGGGCAAAATATATACAGTGCAGTGCCAGAGTACAAGGGAACACACGAACATAGAATCCCTTTCCACTTACCTCAATTGGTCCCACTTGGAAGTCAATGGAGATCTGCTGCTCCCGGATTTCTTTCAAAGCAGCCATAGCTATTCTTATATCATCCAAGTCTTTAATCTGACGATTTAGTTTCTTGCTGATTTCCTCCACAAACGTGAAGATGTTCTCCATCTCTGTCCTGTACGTTTTGTTACAGTGATGTCCAAATGCAACCATCCAAGCTTTGGTTTCTGTCATAAGGGCCAGCTTTAAATCCACTGAAGAATACATATTCAGTTAGTAATGGCTTCTTAAAGACCTAGTGCCACATTTCTACCCAAACTCACCTCTCCCCTTTCTTCCCCATTTCAAGAGTTTAATGGCAAGAGACAAAAATGGCCTTATGACACATTACAGTATACAATATGCCCACAAGCAGAGTAAAAGATGAGCATTTTGAAGCAAGATTAAGACAACCTTAACATAGAAACTATGGGCAAGAAATACCCTAGGTGGTTAAAGATTACTAATGGGTTGTGTGGAGTATGCACATTGGCAGAACCTACCAAAGATAGGCTGACCTTTTCTGACAACTTATATCTAGAACAAATGAAATTAAACCAGGAAGTGAAAACTGAAGAAGAGACATACTTAAGAAGCAAATTAAAGGAATGTAATTTTTTATAGATAGTATTCAAGCTAACCCAGTAGTTAGTACTCATCCCTGTAGAATTTGGGGGAAATGGTTTAAAATGCTGTTTTTTTCATCCTTGTTCACTGTAAACACTGCACTCTATGACCACTGATCCACCAAGCTCAGCTGGGCCCTCTTTTCTGTTCAGTTCTTCACCCGGAAACCAAGCTGGATATAAAACATGTCTACCCAGAAGTAAATCACAAAAATGGGACTTGCTCCCCGGAAAATGTATATAGGATTAAAGCCCTCATGTTGCTTGAAGCAGCATTATTAGATAGGGAGTAGCTAGAGAACTTGCTGACAACTGAATATTAAATTACTGTACCAGTGTATAGTGCGATAGTTCCCACACAGATGTATTCAGGCTCTGAATTAATTTCTAGATCTAAGTCTCTGTAATAAAGGATTTGGGATTCAAATTCAGAGAGCAAAGGGCTGCTTTTAACAAAATCTTTAATAGTCTCTTCTTTGTCCTGTTGCCAGATGTGATGGTAACATTTGAAACGCTCCAGGGCTGCAAGGACTTCCTGGAAATTAACAAAGCAGAGAAGTAAAATGGCTGTAGACAGCCAGTTCCATTGTAATGTTTTGCCTCATATCAGGAATAATTAAGATAAATCTGCCTCAAGTCATGCAGCACATTAACTGTGATAGCTAAAAACTGCCCTAAGGGCAACTTAAGCTGTTACCTATGAATTCTTAACAAAGGCACTTTTTGAAAATGAGAGCCAATTCACAGTTCTTCTGAGCACTTAAATCAGAGATTTTCATATTGGGTTACTGAGCTTACTGAGCTACAACAATCAAAAGAAAATGGTGGTTTTCCTAAAACAAAGCTGGCCCACCACTGGTCTTCCCCTGTAATGTATGTTGCAAGGGAGCACTTCATGTGTTCTATGGTGTCATTCACAAGGAGTAGAGTTAAAGTCCAACAGGCCTTTGCAAAAATCAGCAGTGAATCAAGTGAACTTCCTTAAATATATCCTAGAATCCTCTGTAATGAGAAGTCATTATAGGTGATGTGGAAAGCATTCGCTGAAGGAACAAAGTCTGAAAACCACTGTCATAAGATGGCCAAATTGTTCACACCAGCTGCAGCATGAAAATGATTTGCGCAGTCACTTTCACTCAGATCATGGATGGGGGAGCGATCCCATCCCTATCCTGTCTTCCATGTGATAATCTCCATTCTCAGTTAAGAAAGCTGCCAAACAAGCCTATGTACTGACTCCTATGCATTCTGAAAGAGGCAGACTTTCCAGCCCACATGTGTAAAACATGTAACTGAAAACAAACAAATAGCACACAAATCTGACCCTTGTAATTTGCTAAAGGCTGCTGCCACACTGTAGAATTAATGCAATTTGATACTGCCTTAATTGTCATGGCTCCATCCTTCACTGATAAGCAGTATAGAAAGATATGTGCTATTGCTATTGTTAATCCAAAAAGGCTAGTACAGATTATTGCCAGATTCAAGATTAACCTTGCAATAGCACTGTGCCCCTTTTTGCAACCATGCTTTACAGATTGCAGGCTCTGCCAGTTCCTGCAGCCTTCTTCTTCCTCCTCCTTTCCATTGTTCTTTCCTCTTTATCCCCTGACCTGTAACCTTGCACCCCCTTCCTGTACTCCTCTCTCTTCTTTATTTGGGTAATTCCTGAAATCCTGTGTTGCCATATTAAGGAAAAGTTCCCTCTTAAAATTTTGCTTACTCTTTTGGTGGAAGTAATAGCTGTACTAAGAACAGACATCAGCTTAATTATTTCTTTATTCTCTGAAACGATTTTGTAGTAGTTCTTGTTCTGGATAGTTGAAGGCAAGTTCAAAGAAGCTGAATCTGAAGCAGTATCTAAAAACCATAGAAAGAGAGAATTTCAAATGATACATCATTTCACATTTATACCATGGGCTGCAGAGGTATAAAGAAGTAGAGCTTCTCTAAAATATATTTGTTATAGATTGTGTTCTAATTGATCCACATGAAAAACTCAAGCACATCCCAAAATTCCATTCTAACAGTTCTATAAGAATGCAGGCAAGTGCCTTATGTCAAGTCAGATCTGTCACTGAGAGGATCTAATGAAAGTCTTAATTGACAGTTTCATTGCATAGTAATTTATGAGCCCATTATGGCTCTAAAGTCATCTGGGGAGGTCCTTCTCACCATTCCACCACCTTCTCAGGCTTGTTTGGTGAGGAAGGGGGAGAGGGCAGTCTTGGTGGCTTCCTAGATTTGGAACTTGCTCCCCAGGGAGGTCAGGATGGCCGCATCCTTGCTTTCCTTCCATCAAGAAGTTAAGCTATTTTTATGCTATCAGGCTTTTAGAAACTAACTGGGGCAGTCATTTAATCCTGTGTGGTGCTGTTTTTAAGGTTTGTATGTACTCTTTTAATGGATTTTAAGGTTTTTAATGTTGAATGTCAACTATCAATTGTTGATTGGTTTGTTTGTTTTTTACATTTTCATACTTATACTTCTTGGAGGTTTTGTATAATTTTAATCTGTCTTGTTTTTAAATATGCTATTAACTACTCTGAGTCTCATTATTGAGAGAAAGGTGGGATATAAATGAATAAAATCATCATAATCACATCTCTTTCTTTTTACATGTGCATTGACTGCAAATCACTTCCATTTTCATACTCTGTATTCTGGCTCAATACACAAAACTGAGCGACTGTGGCTTTGGATCTTGTATATCAGACCCCTGATGACATGAAAAATGATTTTTCACATGTTCTAAATGTAGTTGTATTATGTATGGTGAAATTCCAAGGCATTTGCTAGTAAATGATTGCTACATCAGTGATATACTTCTAATAGTAATTGGGTAAAAAATATACATAAATCTTAACTGAAGCTACACTTATGCATACATACTCAGGAGTAAAAGCATTACCATGGATGTTTTCACTTTCAGTTTGTCTCATTTCATTCTCAGAATCACTGCCATCACAATTTTGTAAAGCAGCCATTTTTCTTTCTAACATCCTTTTCTGTGGGAAAATGAAGAAGAAAAGAAAAGGGTTTGGTGATGGCAAAAATGGAATGTAAGTGATCCCCAACGTTCTCAAAAGCACTCAAGCACATACCTTTGATAGTCTCTCCTTACTCCATTGGCCAACTCCTTTCATGACACTTACAATACTGTCTACAGCTTTGCTTAGTGTTTGTTGTACTTCCTCAAGGGCTGGCACCATAGCAAAATTTGGAATGGAAAGGATAACATTTGCCTTAAATATGGGCTGAACACTCTGCTTCTGCTTGAAGGCATTCTCATTATCTAAATGGAAATGCAAGACACAGACCTTATTAAATTGCTGAGAAAAATATGACCTGTTTCTTCCAAGCAAACCCAGTGGCTCGTTTTATTAGATTTGAACACAGCTTGTATTTAGGATACACTTGGAAAAAATAAGTTTTGCCTGCCTCTGTGACATAAAGAAAGTGAGCTACAGGTACCCACTCTCCTGGTTTGGTTTGTAGTGTTAAAATTAAAAGAAAACTCCCTACTCAAGCTTGATATGATAGAGCAAAGGAAGATGTTTGGATGCTGCCTATTATGTCACAGCCACTTTCTGACCAATGTTTGCCATGCAATCATTAAAAGGATAGAATAAGCATAATGGCTTGGCATGAGGTCTGCAGAGATAAGATGTGTCTTCACTATGAACTCATAAGGGTGGCAGACTTCCATCATCTGCACTGGACCCCACAGTGTCTCTTCCTAGCACAAATACATATTTGGGTATGGTGTCACACTGTTAGATCACCTTGAGCCCTATCATTTCTGTTTAAAGAACACAATTTTGTCAATGCAGATATGACACTATCAATGAAGGATAATTTTATCATAATCTATAACAAAACTTATGGCTGTTCATAAGGAAGAAAAGTTAAAATGCCTTTCTAAGGGTTTTGCATTTCCATTGTCATCTGTTTGCATGTCCAGAATTGAGATTCTTAGATTTTCATTAAAAAGGTTAAAAAATGCACACATACCCCATCCATTAATATCAGAGTGAATTACAAAACCATATCAAAAAGAAATTGTAAACTAGGAAATTTTAGCTGCTCTTTGATCACTAGAGCCTGTTTGGAGCATAAGATGTAGCTGAGAAATAAAGTCATGTCAGCAGAAGTACAGTAGAGAAAGGTATAATCAGCAACATTACTTGTCCACTTCTTCCTTCATCCATGTTATCATCACAATCACCTTATAATATAGATGGTTATGGGGAAATCAATTAGCTCTGCTAGTCCTGTCTTCTATGTCATCACTGATGCTACAGATATTTTTCAAGGCAACAAATATATTCCTCAGTAAGCTGAGATCAAACAATACCCCATCTTAATTTTTCTGCAGGAGGCAAATATTCTGGGTGTTCTATTATTATATTTTAAATGCCAAATTTTACATAACTTCATCTACCATCACTGCAACCATCCAACGCCATCATAATATCTTGCTAGAAAATGGAATATTTAAACTATTAACCATAGTTTTGCAACAACAACAACAAAACCAGAACATTGTGCCCAGCAGCAGAGGGAAGGCAATAGTACCTAAGAAGCTGATCATGGAAGAGGCTTGAATGCGCTTGCGTATGGACTCCAGGGTGTTGCGAGTCACCTTCAGAAGAGCATCCACATTGCGGTGGTTGAAGTGTGATAGCAGCTCTTGGGCTTCTTCCTCTAGCATTTCCATTTCCTTCTTTTTTTTCTTAGTTAAAGGGGAAGATAATCCTGTTGAAAGCCGGCTAGGAGTGTGTGAGGATGCCAAGGTACCTGATGGCCCTTCATCTTCTGCTGCAGGGAAGAACAATCAATTCAGTTAGAATTCTGCACAGGCTTTAAGCAAAATCTTAGTGTTAGTTGTAGATATGTTCCCTTATGTGTGTAGCTATATACCATCCATATGACTTCATAGTTCTCGGTGATCAAGATCTCTCATGAAATGTACCACTAGCTACTCCACAGTTTACATCAGCTTGGGAGTTAAATTTAGTCAGATAAAGATAGCTACAGAAACTGCTTTTGTAATTTCAGACAGAGGAATAAACTGAGTTCAACCAGAGGAATAAAAGCACATTGTTTCACGTATAAATCACAGGAGCTTATCGCACCAACAAATAACCTGACTGCTCCCCAACAGGATACAGTTGGGTTGCAAGATGCAAGCGGATATTATCACACCAAAGTCGCTGTCAAATCTTAATTTATGAACAGTTAAGTTACGGTAAGGATGACTCAAAGATTAAGTCATTTTCAGAAGTAGTGTTACAGCAGGGGTAGGCAACCTTTCCCCTTTAAGGGCCGAGGGACTTCAGCTCCCAGAATCCCAGGAGCTATTAGCCAACATGGGACTATTGGCCAACATGGCTGAGGCTTCTGGGAGCTGAAGTCCCTCGGCCCTTAAAGGGGAAAGGTTGCCTACCCCTGTGTTACAGTGTTGTGATTTTGGAGGTTAGCAACTCTATATCAACTCTAGCTCTTTGGCCTGTGAAGCTGTCCAATGGAACAGCTTGATGCAGAGCTGAGGTAAGACTCCATGAATATAGCAAGCGTAACTTCTTTCACCTTTTAATTTTAATTTAATTAATTTAAAATTAAATTTTAAATGTAAAATTGTAATAGAAATTTTAGGAAATGACATTTTTAATCTTACATTATTTTATATGTAGTTGCCTACAGTGTATCTATCCGAGCTGCTACCAGATTATCCTGACTGAAAGATTGTCTACATTACCTAAAAATCTCAAATTCTGTTTGAGCTCACTGTGTGCTGTTTGCATTAATCAGACCAAAAGCCCTGAATGAAGTCCAGGAGGTTTTCACAGTGCCCAGACCCAATTCAGGATTCCACTCCATGACCCACATTACAAAAACTTACCTTTTGCTCTGGATTTTCCAGAAAATCCCAGAGCAAAATGTGGCAACAACAGCTGGCCACCTTTTTATATGGTCCCTATAAGCATCCCTGCTGAGTTGCTGTATGGAAGCAAGTTGCTCTGAAGTCAGAACAAGGCTGGGCACCTTGTTCTTACCTCAGACCCACAGCCCACTCACAGGGACCATGCTGGAATGTAGCCACCCATTTTTGGCCAAAAAAAATCCAGCAGTGGTGGAATTGGGTGAAATTGGGGACTGAAATACTTGAGGGGCAGCCTGGAGTATTCTGGCAAATGTAGACAAGCCCTTAGAAACCTCTTGCGTATCCAGTCATTTTCTCCTCCCTTCTGCTCTTTCTCTTCTTCTTAACTGAGCAGTGTTCATGGGTTTGGTGCTGTGCCAGGACAGAAAGACACAACCACACAGGCATACAAGTTGTTGTTTTTTTAGATGTACATGTATGAATGTACATGTATGAATACAAGTGAAAAATGGATTCAAAGCTTCTTCTTCAGTTGTTTACTACTCGTTTACTACTTACCTCCATTAATTTCTTCAGTTCTGCTTCCAGTCAGAAGCTTCTCATCAATACCACCTTTGTTTTGTACATCCATGTCTAATAACATGTTGATAAGCTCGTTAGTTGCTTCTTCTACTAAAGAACTTTTTAGGTGTAGTGTGTATGCTCCCTTAATACAGAGTTCCTGCAAACAAAATGTGGAATACCAATACTAGTTTAAGTCTGGTTTAGCAATGCCAGAGCTCAGGTTAAATCTGAATTTTCATGTGCTATGTATACAGAAGGAAAGACCAACTTATACAATTTTAAGAAATATGGATTGTGCTCCATTATTGCTCATCAGGCAGAACTGTGACATGCACAAGGAGAAATCATGCCAACTGTGCCACAACTTAGTAGTCCCATTCAACAGGATAGGCACAATGGAACCTACCATTACAGGGTAGTCTTGCTTTTAGTAACTTGTGTGCAGCATATTTGACAAACCATCCTTCTGTGAAGTCGTAGGCTTTCATGGCCGGCATCCATCGTTTTTTGTGGGCTTTTTGGGCTGTGTGGCCATGTTCTAGAAGAATTTCTTTCTGACGTTTTGCCAGCATCTGTGGCTGGCATCTTCAGAGAATGAACCATCCTTCTCCTCTATTTGCTTCCCAAAACTTCACCCCATTCCAAGCACATACATTTTTCTTCTGTTGTATTGTGTTTCATTCATTCCTTTTTAGTCTTGTCTAGGTGATGCTTTGCTTCTATTCTGTTTTCAAAATTTCTTTTCAGTCTTTTCTCTTTCCTCACCACCACCACCATCTTGGTTGATTTCTCTAAGTAGATTTGCTCAGCATTTGTTCATTCTTAAGCCTCTCTTTTCTTTGCAACTAGTGTTCTTGAAGGTTCTTGAAAGTTATCCTTCCATGGCTGGAGTTCTCTGAGCTACCCTGTGACTCATTTCTATTCCAGTGTACATCTCATTCCTTTAATGCCCCAATCACTCCTCTTGCCTAAATGCTAGCAGCTTCCTCTCTTCCATTCTTTCCTTTCTTGCATTTCTATTTTTCCCACTCACAGCTCACTATTTGGAACAAAATCTGGAAAAATTACTTTTTGTACTGCTACCTACAGAATACCTCAGATGGGATTCAGGGAGTTTTAATCCAAGTTCTGATCTGTGATCTCACTTTCTTTCCTATAAGCTTATCGCACTGTGTTCTTGTAACGTAATAGGTACATTAGTGAATGGAACGGAATGTATTTTATTGCATGGTATGATCCTCATCGAGTTCCCATTCTGTGCTCTGACAGTCCCTAGCCCATTCCAGCAGGAGAACTATAAAAATGCATGCTCAGCCAGCAAGAAATCTTACAGACCATTCCAGATGATGTGTGTGCGATAATCCTACTCGGTCTCAATCTGTCCTCATGTTCTGATTGGCTAAGACAACCTCTTCTGCCTATATAGTGCATGTGCTGAACTGAAGCCCCATTGTACGTGAGACCTCAGTCCAGTGCCTACTGTGCTGCCTGCTAATAATTCATCACTTGTCATCCAATGCTGCCCATATTCCTTTCCTTATCTCTGTAATTTCTACTTTTACCTCTAATACTTGTTGTTCGCAAAAGCTCTCTGTTATGTGAGAAAGATGCCTATTGACCAACACTTCTCCTTGCCTGTTATCTTTTCTGCCAGTGTGCTGCTACTTTTTTGCTATGTTTGTTTAACTGGGAAAAGTGTGGAGATGATTATTATGATGATACTTGTTTCAATTAATATAACTGCACAGCTCAAAAGCTCACATAATCTGACACAAGTATATCTCATTGTAAGAATTGTTTATCCTGACTGCCTCAATGTGGAGCAAAGGAGTTATTGTAAACAGAAGATGCTGACTTGAGAGAGAGACTGGCCGTGGAGATTTTGTATTGATGCTGCCTGTCTGAAGAGGAAGGACTATCTATATGGCTTTGCACTAGTTTGTTGTTGTGTGCTTTCAAGTCATTTCTGACTTATGACAACCCTAAGGCAATTCTATCACAGGGGTTTCTTTGCAAGATTTGTTTAGAGGGGTTTTTCCTTTGCCTTCCCTCTGAGGCAGAGAGTGTGACTTGCTCAAGGTCACCCAGTGGGTTTCCATGGCCAAAAAGGGATTCGAACCCTCGTCTCCAGAGTCATAATCCAATGCTTAAAGCACTACATCAGGGGTAGGCAACCTTTCCCCTTTAAGGGCCGAGGGACTTCATCTCCCAAATCCCAGGAGCTATTGGCCAACATGGGACTATTGGCCAACATGGCTGAGGCTTCTGGGAGCTGAAGTCCCTCGGCCCTTAAAGGGGAAAGGTTGCCTACCCCTGCACTACATCATGCTGGCTCTCTCATGCTGGTGGAGCCTGCCTAAAGAGAAGAGACTGTCTATTGTAACCTTGTGCTGATGTACTCTGCCCGAAGGGGAGAAATTGAAAATTGTTATCTCATATGAACAGTACTTGGCTGAGAGAAAGAGAGGTGTCCACATATTGTCAATCACCTTCATAAGAAGGTGCTTGTGAGGAAGGTGCTTTTTACATTCCAGATAGGCATCTCTTAGGACCAAAACAGACTGCCCATTTAGTCCCACTTGGAGCTGACTTAGGGTCATGGATAGGGGAGAAGGGGCAGCTTCTTTCTGCCCTAAAAAGGAGTGGATCTTATCTGGATTGGGGCTGGGCATCTGTTTGCCCTGGCCCCAATCCAGCCTAAAAGGGTGGCTCTAAGCCACCCCTTTTTCCCATCTGTATCCCCCCCCCCTTAATTTACTTTGGGCCTTTACAGACTTCCAGAAATAACGCAGCTTGAATTCACTTTAACTGCCCTGGCTCAGTGCTAGGGAGTCATGGGAACTGTAGTTTTTTTCTGAGACATTGAGCCTTCTCTGTCAGAGAGCTCTGGTGCCACAATAAACTACAGTTCCCATGACTGCCTAGCACTGAGCCAGGGCAGTTAAAGTGGACTCAAGCTGCATTATTTCTGGCAGTCTGCAAAGGCCCTTTTTTATTTTCTCATTTTCTCAAACATAAGATGTGTCTCTCCTTGAGCAGATAGGCACTATAGTCCAGTAATCTCTACATGATATGGGATAACTGCCTGGTGCTATTCTAGCTAATTGCCAATGATAAGATCCAAGATATATCTTCTTGTTGTGTACAGTTATTTTCCTAATGAATAGCAGTCACTGAAGAGTTGGCCACCATTAGTGAATGGGAAAGCATCAAAAAAGCAAACTGAGAAAGATTATGGTTATTCTCATGCAGAACAATTCATAACTAAAGCTTGTGCAATCTTATTTTTATTATCCTTTGTAAATCAGTTTAAGAATAATTTTAAAATGATGATGACGATGATGATGCAAAATTAAAAGGAACTAAGATAAACTCAAAACAAAACTAAAGTGTTGCCTCAAGTATGTCTCTACACAGACTCTACTTTTAAAAGAATTTTTGAGAATCAGTACTGTACACAGGACAAGCAAAGTGACAGATGATTATGTACAACATAAAATTCAATCATTACTATAAATGCGGGAATCCGTACATTGTTATCTCCATTAAAACAGGTCCCCCACTCCTATATCTTAGACTGAGGGATTAAGGATCCTTGCCACTTGTCAGCTAATTCTGGATTCTGTCTGGGATCACCTCCATCACCTTCTGGACACCTGAGTACCCAATTTGTGATGATGGATAAACTACATAGTCAGAATCACCATCAACATTCCACTTAAGCATTCTTAAGTATTGGAATTTCAGGATATTTATATGGGAAATGAACAGGCTCTTTGGCTATGTCAGGCTATTATAAGCATTCATGGATATATACACATAACATTCCTTTTCAAGAAAAAAACAGACAAGGCAATGTCTGAGCACTTAGCTTTATTATATTACATTACATGGAAGGCATTTTCCATTATCATATCATATTATATGGCCATCATGGTGTTATAGTTTCATAAAGGATTCTGTATTCAGAACCTTAACAGACCTTGTAATAATTAACACCTGTAAGAAAAAAGTCCTTCAAAAGCATTTAACATAATCTTTTATCTATCATCATCATCACAACCACCATCCAGTGAGTACTACAAAAATATATGTCTGTTCTTAGTAAAGCCATCCACAAGGCCGCCATGAGTCGAGATCAACTCGAAGGCAGTTAGATCAACTCGAGGGCAGTTAACAACAACAAAGTAAAGCTTTATCAATATCAGCATAAATCAGCATTTTAGGACAGCACTTCCAGCCAGTCATCAGTCTATTATTACATTAGGAATAGGGCAGGCTGTCATCAAACAGATGTCCTTGTTGGAGACTGCTAAAAGCACTATAATTTGAGTCCTTTATTTTAGCTCTTCTCTCCTGATGCCCACTCTTTTGTAATCAACTGACTAATTCAAACAAAGGGCTCACTTTATTGTTAACTGCTGCCAAATCAACTTTGACTTATGGCAACCCAATGAATGAGAGACCTCCAAGCCTATCATCAACAGTCCTGCTTGGGTCCATTTCTCTCTATTATAGTAGTTTTCCTTGTCCCTGCACACCATTTGCTGAACAGTTGCATTCAGAGTTCTGACTCTATTTCTGTCACCATTTACTTTTGCTTCTCATCTACCCTTAACTGCTTAAAGGGTTCCATCTATCATCCATTAAGGCTCCAATTCCTTTTTGGCTGCAGATAGTGTATTTTTGCATTTTTCTCTGATAATGTTACTGACTTCAGTCCAGAGTTCTTCTGGCTCTCAGTCAATTGGGCTTAAACGTGCAAATCTAATTTTTACATTAGCTTTAAATTCTATGGGGATGTTCTTCAGATTAAAATTTGGCACAATGATTGGTTTATCATTCTTCTTAGTATTTCTATAATTTTTGATATCAGACACTCATGATCTGTGCCACAATCTGCTCCTGGTCTTGTTTTTGTAGAGAAAATGGAGTTCCTCCATCTTCTACTTATAATGTAATCTATCTGATTTCTATATTGGCCCTCTGATGTCCATACATACAGATGCTTCTTGGGTTGCTTGAAGAATGTGTTTACGATGAACAAAATTCAACCAGTCACTCTCCTGATTCATTTCTTGATCCTAAGCCAATTTTGTCTATGATCTTTGATTTGGCTCTATTTCCTACTTTTGCACTTTAGTCACCTGATTAAAATCCTGTTTAGTGTGTAATCCATTTCCTCCTAGACTCTGGCATAGAATCTTCCAGTTTCTTCTTCTTCTGTCTCTAGTTGAAGCATTAACTTGGATTATGGTTATACTGATAGATTTTCCCAGAAGCCTTGTTGTTATTATTCAGTCAGATTTTGCATTATATCCTTTGACTGCTTTTGCTACATCTCTCCCACTTCTTGAATTAGGATTCAGTATCTCTATACAATTAAAATAATGATCCTGATGGTAGGAGTCATTATAATTCTACCTGTCAGTGTACACCTAGGGTATCCACCAAGGATCATCTTCTTTTAAATCTACTGCTGCCTTCTCTTGTTGAGTGCAGGCATTTCCCTTATATTATTTACACTGCAAAGTATCTGGCATTTTCTCCAGACTTTCATTAAAGTTGAAGCTGGTTTTCCACTAGCACACACATACATACAAAGTCACAGAGCTAACCGCTTGAATTAAATCTTATGCTATATCTGACATAAATTTTTATGGTCACTTATTGCTGTCACTTATTGCTTTTAAAGGTATATTCCCAGGCCAAAAAAAATGAGAAGAGAATATATCTGCTCTGTAACAGCATACTGAAATCAACTGATCAATCTGATCCATGTTTTAATGCTACTTAAAGCTGCACACTCTAAACCAAGAGAAATTTCAGTGGCTCGGGAGGGTTATTTACTAGAATAGCCTTTATGAATTAAAAAACAACACTCCCCCAATAAGAATGAACCTGCCACTGTGAGTTCCCATTGAGATGTCAAGCATGTGTCTAAATTGTTCCACTACAGGTTGAGCCTGAGATGATGTACAGTTCCTCCATATATAAATTTCCTTCCACTCAAAAAACTAGACATCAGGAAGAAGAATTCTAACCTAGTCCCTAAGAATTTTGGATGGATAGAAGAATGTACACACCTAGAAACATTCATGCTGCTTCCATCTGTATGAAGGCAATAGCACAGGTGAGACATAGGGTTACCCCTCATTCCTATGAAAACTAGACCTATATATATATAACAGTACCTTTGTCATGTGAAGGAATTGCTCACAGGTCAGTGGATCATCTTCAGGAAGGTTGCAGAGGGGCACACTGCTCATTTCTTGAAGAACAGCATTAATACGAAATTCTATCAAGTCATTTATTCGATCTAGCAGCAGTTCAAGGTCAGCTTGAAAGGCAAAGAGGAAAATGAATATAGTTCACAAGTCTGTGACTTTTAGAAATGACCTTTTCTTCTTTTGAGCAGGAACTTTTTAATGTGTTAGTGGAATATGGAAACTTAAAACCATCATTTAAGGACATCCTTCTTACATAGCAGCTAGCCTGTTTTTCAGCTCCAAAACAAGAGTTGACAGAAAAAATATCAAATTCAACTGTTCTTTATAAGAAGCTCAGAAGTGAAACAAAACTATGCATAGTGTTTTGATACAGCCCTCAAATGGCTGAGAAATTTTGAGAGCTGATACACCTTTTTGAATCCTGGTTGTTATTGTTATATGTGCATGGGTCCTTAGTATCCATTGGGGTTTGATTCCAAGACCCCCCATGGATACCCAAATCAATGGATGCTCAAGTTCCATTATATATGATGGTGTAGTAAAATGGCATCTACTATATAAAATGGCAAAATTCGGGTTTGCTTAGGGGAGATTAATATTTTCAAGCTATGAATGGTTCAATCCATAGATGCAGAAACCATGGATACAGAAGGCAGACTCTATTAGGAAAGTATGACATAAAACAGAAAAATAGCAGACACATGTATGTGTTTACCTGGCCACATTTCCCTACAACAGAATATGCACAGACTTGGAGCCCTGGCTAAGGTGGAAATGGCAAATAAGGGTTAAGCACATACACACATACCACCACCACCACCACCATATCTCCCATATACAACATATCTTTTCCATTTGCTTTGCTATGGTTTGGTCAGCAACTAGGGCCATCAGCTAAGTATTTGGTTTGCCCATATCTCTGTTATCATCATATTAGCAAAGAGAAGAGAAATAGGTCTACAACAATAATCCCCATCCTCCTGTTCAGGAAGACTCCTTCTTCTTGAAGCTCAAAGTGTTGATCCTGACATATGAACTGGGGATAACAACAAAGTTCAAATTAAAGGTGAACTTAGCAATTATTTTAGCTGATGATTTTAGCTAAGTATGTCCAGAGGAGGGCAACCAAAATGGTGAAGGGTCTGAAAACCATCCCATGATAGCTCTGTTTCAATATGTGAAAAGATGTCATACTGAAGATGAAGCAAGTTTGTGTTCTGCAGCTCCAAAGAATAGGGCTCAGGACAATGGATTCAAACTACAGGAAAAGAGACTCCACTTAACATTAGGAAGAGCTGTTTGACGGTGGAATATGCTCTCTCAACATGAAGCCTAGAGAAGAGAAGGTTAAGAGATGATATGATAGCCCTGTTTATATATTTGAAGGGATGTCATATTGAGGATGGAGCAAGCTTGTTTTCTGCTGCTCCAGAAACTAGGACACAGAGCAAAGGATGCAAACTACAGGAAAAGAGATTCCACTTCAACATTAGGAAGAACTTCCTGGCACCAAGAGTTGTTTGACAGTGAAACACACTCCCTCAGAGTGTGCTGGAGTCCCCTTATTTGGAGATTTTTAAACAGAGGCTGGATGTCCATCTGTTGGAAGTGCTTGGATTGTGTATTACTGCATGGGAGGGGATTGGACTGGATGGCCCTTGAGTTATCTTCCAACTCTATCATTCTATGATCAGCTTAGCTGACCATCTTCCTGCTGTCACTTATTGCATTTTAACAAAGTGAGTACTATTGGAGCTACGTGGACTGAACAGATCATACACAGAGCCTCAACATTAGCCTCTGGGAGTTAATGTGGCCCTTCATTTGTGTGCTTATAGCTCTATAGGGAATGTGTTGGACATTATCCTGTTGATAAACTTACCAAGTTTATCCAAAATATTCTGCAAGTACTTCTCAATATTCAGGGATGTCCAGGTCAGTGAAGTCATTCCAGGCTGCATTGCCTCATCCACTTTGGCCACATGAGGAGCCATTAGCATATGAAGGGGAGCTTGTATTTTGGACTTTACTCTCTTATATTCTGCCAGCATCATCTGAAATGAAGAACAACAAATGAAGACCAATGAAGTGGAAGGTCTTGTTCACTTAATTTGCTGAGCTTTGCTCAATTGACTTGAAGGCATAACTACATGACATGTGGGTCCAGTAAGATTTACTATGTATTGCAACCATGTAGCTATTGCAGTCCCAGGCAGGCAGCAAAATCAGGTTTCTCAAGCCCGTGGCAATGTATAGCATGTGAGTTGTCTCCAATGTGATATCAGTCAGCTCTAACCAGCACAGCCATTGGGAGGGTTATTGGAATTGCAGTTGACTCATCTGTGGATGGATGCATGCTTCCCACTGCTGCTTTAAAGGGCATCAGATTACCAGTAACATAATTCATCCTTTTTCAAAGTATATAAGATAACAATTAGCAGTGCTGTATCTCATCATCCCTCTTTATAACTTCTCAGGTTTAACTAGAGAGAGAACCTAATCAAACACTGCAATCCTGTTGTGTGGCATAACTATACCAGCCTAAGTTGCAATGCAGAAGGTAGTGCAGTTTCAGAGGCATGATGGCCATAGGCCTTACAACAGTGCATCAGAAGCCATCTCTCTTAAAACAGACAACTGCCCTAATTTGTGTTGCCAAGTCAGGAATAGTCCAGGTCTTAGAATTTCAGACCAAAGCTATGTGAGACCTAGGAAGGCAAGGCAGGCTTTGGTGATGTTACAATAGTGATGTTACAAGTGGCAGCTCCTTGTAATGTCATTTAGTATGATCTTTAAGGTATCAACCACAAGTGCATTAACTGTGCCATTCCAAAAGAGAGAGAGAGAGAGAATATATACACACACTCATTTTTCAACACAGTACTCTCACCCTGAGATTCTTCCCTCTTGCCCTGAGGACTAGGGAAGAGGAGCCAAGCCTTGAGATCTAGGATCCCTAGACCTGATGGTTTCTGTGCTGCTCAAGAGCTGGCAGGGCACCTTTGCCTGGCAACTGAGATGGCCATCCGTTTCAACCCTGTGCTATCCCTGTGCACTCAAAAATGCATTTTCTGGCATAAAAGAGCATTATACCAGCCTAAGGGACCAAGAGGATTTGGGCAAATTTAACAATATATGGATATGTTCTGTAGCAAATCCTATACAATTATTTAAACAAGATAGGAAACCACTTGATCGAATCAAAAGTATTAGAGATTCCTAAGCAACATTGCTTTTATGAGATTGCTTTCTGTAACTCTAAAGGAAGCTGAAATGATTGTGTATAAAGGCCTTTTTCCCCCCTGGAGGTAACAGGTTTCCCTTTATGACAGCAAGATGGAAAGCTATCCTCCACATTTATTTTGGAATTGCTAACAAAATTGCATGCAAAGTGCTGGAGTTTTAAGCCATGCAAATATTTTAAGCCATGCAAAAAATACCTGCAGTTTATTCAAGTTCTGTTTGTAAGAGTCGCTTTTTTGCTGAAGAGCAATAGCAAATGGTGGGATTTCTAGCCCCAGGCGAGCCATGCACCGTGTCTCCTTTATTAGGGTGAGAATCTCTGGGTCAAAATTCACAAAGAGTTCCCCAGTCTCTGGAGCTTTCACCAGTAATGATGCCTGAAGTCCTGCTTTAGTTAGCTGCACCTGTACACAAGGAATGCACATGAGATCTCAGGCAATGCAAGACTTGCTTTGATTGACCCTTTGCAAACCTTTGCTGAACAGAGATGCAAGCAGATATAACCTGACCAACTATGAAACAAACCAGTGTCAAAATCCTGTTCTGCAAATTAGCTGGAATGATTCTGAAAAATATTTTTCATTTATTTTTATTTTTTTTTTAATTTCCCATGCCTTTTCATGAAAACTCTTTTCAACCTAGATATTCATGGTCTTCTGACAGAGTTTGTGGCAACAGAAAATTGACTGAGACCAGTTCTTGAACCTACTTAATACGGCAATAGATTTAACACTGACAGATTAACTATTTCTTAGAGTAAGCATAGGATTTGCCTCCTCTCAGCATCATTATCATCACCACCACCACCACCATCAACCTTTATTAAAATTTGCTGTCTTGGGTGTTCTTGTTCTCCTTTCTCTAGGTTATCTTTACCAGGCTTCCACAGCCAGGTGCCCTCTGTATGCTTTGGAATCCACCTCCCAAGAATCTCAGTCAGTACTGCCCATGGTCAGGGATGAAAGGAGCCATAACCCCAAACATTTGGAGAGCACCAAAATAGGGAAAGAGGATCTAAACCATTGAGGCTTTGACAGGGCCTCAATCAGGCCTCAGTCAGGCTCTCCCTCTACCTGATTATCCAAAATCTTTTTTTAAAAAAATTAGGGATGCAGAGAATTATGACTTCTGCATGCCAAATCAGTCTATGTGTCAGCAGATGAGCTATGGCATTCATCTCTAATTACCTTCACTACAAAGTGGTTATAAGCTTGCTTAAGTAGAATTTTATGGCACAGATTTAACTCGTAACATAGACCTTGTCTGCACAGAGCAGTATCCTGAACCCACAGCTGCCCTGACCTGTCTCCATTACCTCTCCTTCCATTTCCATGCTATGTCAGCAGTGTGCAAGGGCATCCCACCAAGCTGACAGGTGCATCCGCCACTGTGGGCTGCTCACTTCTGATGTCAGAATGAAGCACCCAGTGATGATCACTTGGCTAGATGCCTCATTCTGACCTCAGAATGAGCAACCCATGGTAGCGGTGATGGATGCAGAATTCCGCATTGGCAGAAATTCTGGATTAGAGAGACTCAGCTTGTACTTCTAGTAATATTTGGGGATATTACACACTGCGAAGTTTAAATCCAACAGCTAGTTCCAACTAGCATAGAACAACTGAATCAAATGATGAATGATAACTATACTTTTGTAAATCCCACTGGTTCAATGGATATACAATATACTGTATGGGACTAGTAATTGGATTTATAACCCAGTCAGCTGAAAGCAAACTCTAGAACATGAAAATCAAACCAAGAGCAGCAGCAGTTGTTGTTTTTAAAAGGCGTATTTAATATTTTATAAGATCAACAAGAAAATCTATTAAGCAAACATTAAAAAACAGTAATTTATTAAACCCTACAAACATGCTTGTGAAATGCTCACCATTTTTCAAGCAACTGAGAAAATGACAAAAACACATGATTAACCACTATGCCAAGAAGAAATATAAGAAAATTAAGCTCAAGGCTTTTAGATCTGATTGGCACTGAGAGCAAGATATGTCATATGAATTCTACCCTGAAAATATCCAGCATGCTGTCTTACCTGTTGAAGCCATCCCCTATGGTAGACAACTTCAAACTCTAGAAGGACTTTAGCCACCCTGTTGTAGTTGCGGATAATGGGCTTGGCTCCCGGTGTCTGCAGAACTGTGGAGTGCTTTTGGAAAAGATCTATGGGCTCCTGGATTCTGTGGAACAGCTGCCGTGCCCACAAGATCTTACCAGCCATGGGAGGAAGGTTGCGAGACAGAGGGGGATCATTCTTTTGCTTGGAGTATAGTTTAGATACCATCTCAATGTCATGGCCATAGTTCTGAAGGATAATCTGGTATTTCTCATCAATGCCAAGGTTGGGGATTCCTAGCCTAATATAGAGAAAGAAGAAGAGGCTTCTGGTGTTCATTGCAATAGTTTCTTGACATAGAATAATACAGTTTAAAGGGACCTAACAGGATATCTAATCCAACCTCAGAATATGAAACATTAAAGTATCATCGATGCTGATACTACCATATGACTATACAATAATAGTCTGATGGATGCTGCAAAAGGGAATACAAGCTTGCATATAATGCTATTAAACATTGTGATCTGAATACAATTGTTAGTGCCAGCTAATGTAGACACATTGGACCAGTGGGATTTATAGAAATGTTGATGTACTGGATCTTCATTTGATTGAATGGGAATACTTACTGGGACTAGAAACTGAATATAGGCCTGTCATTAGCTTGACCCACCTCAAGTCACAGTAATGAACAGTGGCCCATATTAAATTATGTCAGTTTAAAAATATGAAAAGGAATCTGGTACCAGATATGTTTGTTTGTGAACAGAGAATCACATAATTCATCATTACCTCACATAAACTTTGAACATCCTTAGCGTATGAAGTGAGATAACAGGACCTTACTGTTGCTGGAATAATGCAAGACAATGAAACTATATAGGATGGAAGTTGAGAGTCACTTACAATATTCAGTTTGAAAGCAGGTGAGGGAAGAGTTACAAATATACTTATATTTTACTATTTATTTATTTTTTATTTATTTATTGAATTTATATCCTACCTTTCTCCCAAGAAGGGATTCAAGGTGACTTTCAATAATTTTTAAAAGATCAAGCTAAAACATTAATTTACAAACTTTTAAAAAAAAAAAAACCTAAATAACAATATTATTTTGAAAGCATGATTAAAAACTGTGTCAAAACTTTAAAACATATTTTAAACATTCCAGGTTCCCCAAATGAAATTGAGTCATTTCCTTTTCTTTTTTCTTTTTACCTTTCAAATTTCTTCAGCATATGTAGAGCTCTTTCAGTGTTTGTAATGTTTTCAAAGGTAATGTCCATAAACATCTGTAATTGTTGCTGTAGATGGAAACCATGAAGATGATGTAGGTTAGGCATATTGTAAAAGCCAGACCTCATAATTTCATCGCATTCTCATGTGAGGAAGTAGCCAAATAAGATCTAGGTATTGTAGATTCTAAATTACTAGAGCAGACGTGGCATTTTTTCAGCCTAAGGGTCATTTGTGCGTCATCTAATGGGTTCTATGATATCTTGGGGACCACAGGGCAGAGGTAAATGGGCAGGAACTCCTTCTCTCACAAGCACACACACATACACACAGAGAGACACACAAATAAGCATCTCTCTCTCTGTCTGTCTCTTACACACAAACAAATACACACACACACACACACAGTATTCACACATATACATATAGGAGCACCATGCCCTCCAACATTTCACAAATGAAAACTGGGATACATGCAGCCAAGCAAAATCAGAGTGTGGTCACAACTGCAAACATTATTAATGAGGAAGAAAAGGTAAGCTAGTTAGAAGCTACAGCAGTTTGCTTTTGCCTGACCCTACAGGGAAAGACAAGGTTCCAACCCTCCTGCCCTCTCTTCTCATTGCAGAGTTAAGTAAGTACAAACTACTTTTGCACTTTGTATTCACTTTGCAGCAACTGAGGCAAACTGAAGATAAACAGGGAAAGTGGGAGGAGGAGAGAGAAACTAGGACATTTTAAAAACAGATGGAAAAGTGGGATGGCAGAGGATTAATCAAGAGTGTCCCTGCCAAATTGGACAGTTGGAGGGTAGGAACACACACACATGTTCACACAGAGAGAGATTTTCACACAAAAAGCACACCCCATAAAAGAGGCTTGAAAAAAATCTTATTAAGTCAGTCAGAGGCCTTTTTTCAGTCCTAATTCCTGAGATGAACTGTGGAGAAACTGCAGCTTATAGGGAGAGGGGTTGAGCTTTTCATGCCCATCTGTGACACACTTGCTCAGCAGTTAGATTGGAAGGCTTTGTCCAAGCCTAATTGCTGGTGCATAATGAATGGGTAACAAAGGGAGGCTTTAGGTCAGCTATGGACCCTCCATGAGCCAGCAGTTCTTGATCCATGGTTATAATAGGAAAAGAGTGTATTCAACCTCAACCCAAATGGTATTCCTAATATGTTCTTTTACTTTCTTCTATTTAAATGAATGGCTGCTTTTAAATCCTATCCAAAACCTAAAGCATTCCACTTGGAGACACCTAGGGGGGAAGCAGATGGCGCAAAGCGCCGTCTTCAGGGCAAGGAAGGGGAGGGGCAGCCGCACGCTGGGTGCCCCAACCCCTTCCCGAAGACGTCGTCCGAGCGCCGGACCCTCCGCACGTTCAGTGCTCTGAGGATGCCTATCGGCCGCAGCGTCCACACACGCTGCGGTGGAAAAGGCGCCGAAGGTGCGCCGGCAGCCTTTTGCGGCGCACCTTTGGCAATTTGTGGAAGCTGCGCAGCGGGGCCGAGGAATACGTCTGCTTAGGCCCATAGTTTGACTACTATGTAGAGAGATCTTGTAATAATAATAATAATAATAATAAATTTTATTTATAGCCTGCCTCTCCCTGCGGATTGAGGTGGGTTACAACAAATAGGAATAACAATAAAGCACCTTTGTAGCACCTTTGAGACTGAAAGAAGTTGGTAGCATTAGCTTTCATAGACGTCAGTCTACTTCCTCAGATGCTTTTGGTGAAGCAGAAGCCAGGGACAGACATATATATGCCTTTGGTATATCAAAATGTCAGCTCAAATTCAAAATCCTTTGTGTATGCAAATGAAATAGCAAATCCAGTTTTACTATGATTGTTTGTGGACAAAGACATAGCCATTGGGTATGGAAATGAGGTGGCAAGACCAGTTTGTCCTTGGAAACCAGTCTGTAGATGGGGAGAACTGATGAGTGTAGGATGCCCCCATGAGGATGGAGTCAGATAGTGTTGAAATGTGTGTAGTGAGGCTGGAAGCAGGGGCAGAAGGGGAAGAAACAGCTGCCAGAGGCTTTAAAAACTGCCTCCCCTCCCTTCCACCAGGGCAGAAGGAGAAGCAGCAGCTGCCAGAGGCTTTAAAAACTGCCTCCCCTCCCTTCCACCAGGGCAGAAGGAGAAGAAGCAGCTGCCAGAGGCTTTAAAAACTGCCTCCCCTCCCTTCCACCAGGGCAGAAGGAGAAGAAGCAGCTGCCAGAGGCTTTAAAAACTGCCTCCCCTCCCTTCCACCAGGGCAGAAGGAGAAGAAGCAGCTGCCAGAGGCTTTAAAAACTGCCTCCCCTCCCTTCCACCAGGGCAGAAGGAGAAGAGACTGCTGGCGGCATGTGTCCAGGACCATCCTTCCCCGGCACCAGCAGCACTCTTGGAGGCTCAGGCCCCTGAAGGACTCTCTTGCCCCTTACCATCACCTAGGGGCTGGGAGCAGCTGGGGATGGTGCAGGGCCAAGGAGAACGCCAGTGGGTTTTTAATACTATTGTTTAATTGTGTATTGTTTAACTGATTAATTGTTTAACTGTTTAATTGTTTAATTGCTTATTGTTATTTAATCCGGTTAGTTTGGTTTGTTTTCAGGGGTTGGGTGGGTGTGGGAAGGAGGGAGGGGATTTGAAGTGATTTTATTTGTCCTTATGTTTTGATATGTTGTACGCCGCCCCGATTGCTTGGCAGAGGTGCGGGATATAAATAAAAATTATTATTATTATTATTATTATTATTATTATTATTATTATTATTATTATTATTAAGCCATTGTCCCTGTTCAATCTATAGCTATGTCTTTGTCCACAAATGACCATTGTTAAAACTGGACATGCTATTTCATTTGCATACACAAAGGATTTTGAATTTGAACTGACATTCTGACATACCAAGGGCATATATATGTCGGTCCCTGGCTTCTGCTTCACCAAAAGCATCTGAGGATGTAGACTGAAGTCTATGAAAGCTCATGCTGCCAACTTCTTTCTTTCAGTTAGGCTCAAAGATGCTGCAAGATCTCTCTAAATAGTGATTCTACAGACTAACACAGCTATATCTTTAAATGCTACGATTACATGAGGGATGTGGATTGTCCTTTGGAAAGGAGTTGTATTTTCTGCCATTACACAATTCTACCCAGCAATTATAAAAGGGAGGACTTGCTCTATTGTACTGGGAATCAGCACATCCCGATCTCTGTCAATTATATCCTTGATCAGCCAAAACGCTTAAATTCATTGCAGCTAAAACCACAGTCTTTCTGGTGGAAGAAGTTTCATTTCTAATGACTGTTACTATACTAATGGAGTGTATGATTAACAATAAAAAATGAACATATCCAATTGGCAAGGATCCAACCTACATGAAGATCATTAGTTTGCTTGCAAAACTCTTCATAGTCTTGATCAAAATCAGTTTTCCGCTGATCCAAGAAGTTGTACTGCTTTTTTTTCATGGTTGCAACAATACTCTAAATATAGTTGAGAATGCATATACTGTTAGAATAGCAATACTAATCTTCTCAAAACAAAAGGGCTAAAAAATTTCTCCCTCTACCCCCATCCCTGACATTGAATGCATCTTTCAAAAAGAGAAAAGAAAAGTGACACATCTTAAAATTACATTATGGCAAGCTTGAACATAAAAACAGCATCCATTAATTAGACTATCTTTTTTTCACATAAAAGTTTTCATTTTTAAAAAAATCAAGTAAACTAAGTTTTCAAACATGCAAAAATGTGCAACTCTTTGTACAACACACTCTGGTGCACTGGCTTTTGGGGGAGTGGGTGGGATAGAAGATATATAGAAGCAGAAATATACACAGGTTTGTAGAACTTAAACACAACATCACAATATTATTTTCTCTTTATTAAAAGGTAACCAGGAAGAAGCAAGCCATCATTTTCATAACCACAAGGCACAGCATTAACAGCCCTGGCACAAGTTACCTCCCATTGTTCCTGCATTGCCGCAGTCTGTGCAAATAAAAGTACAAGAAAGCTTACTACATTAAATATAAATAACTGTGAGGAGCCAGGGATCTCTAACAACCTCAGCAAACTACAATTTGTATGATTCTTTGGGGATGGTGACCTATTACAGTTAAACTAGCCCAAGACTAACATGAGTTTGTAACATACAGACAGAAGCCTGAAAGACTCGACTTTGACTAGTTATTTAGTCCCTTTTTTTTCCACTGAGGTGATATAACTGAATTTTTTGTACCACTTCTGACCTCAGGGAGAATCCATGTGAGTGAATATGGCTTCAGTCAAAGAGGTTAAATCTATTCCCACATAAATTTGCTCTTGCTGCTCCCAGACTGCTACCTGCCCATGGCAAGAGACTGTGATGATGATGGGAGGGAGAGGTGGTGGCCTAGGGGCAGTTCTGCACATGGCTCTGGGCCCACGTGCCCCAGTATGCCAGTGGCATCATTCAGATGGTAGAGCCAGTGAGTCTGAACACACAGGGCTAGAGCATCTTAACACAGCATGAAGCTGCTACCACTGTCAACACTATCTGGGTGGGTTTGCTTGCCTGACAGGCTCCTGTGACAAGAAATTTGTAGCAAGAGCAATGAGCAGAGTTCGAATCCCACACACCTGAACCCCTCAGCACTGCAGTCTATTATGTCAGTCCCATCTCCAGTATGGGTATACCATAACCAGCATACTGATGCTACCAAGTTCCAAGTTTATGGATTGGAGCTCACCTCAGTGCAGACTTCATAGTTTCATAGAGGTTCATGTGTGTGGGTCTGGAATTCTACTCGTTACAGACTTCATATTTACAGCTGCCTGGCACCTGCAAATTAAGCATGGGAAATGCCACCAAGGGTGGCTTCCACCTCAAAACATGGAGCCAAGCCTAGATAAACAATAGGAGATATGGGGCACAATAATAATTTACCAATTCTGTGATCTTTCATCCTCTGTTGTCAACTCAGCAAGAGCATTTGGACAAGCTGTTTGTCTTATACTGAACTCACATGTACAGGGTGATTCAAAAAGAATGGTGCAAAAAAGAACAGCTTTAATTTTGCACTATCCTTTTTAAATCACTCTGTATATATTTGTCACTGTCTTGCAGTCAATCTAAGCTAGTGAGATCAGCCTAACAGTTTATGAGTCACAAAACAGTGGTGCAGGACTCATGCAATTCCCTCCACATGTTAGGACTGCAACTCCTAGCATTCCTCACAATTGTCTATGCTATCTAGAACTGCTGGAACTTGTAGTCCAACAACAGCTGGAATGCCACAGGATTTCCACCTCTGCAACTGTCTGACATGTATATGTAGGTTAATTTTAGTGAGACTCTCTGTAAAATGGGAAGAATAGCAACCCCAGTAATAAAGCATTCTGCAATATATTTTTCTTTCATTTTAACTCACATACTCAGATTTGTTCATATTATCAGGATGGTACATGGACTGTAAACTGGTCATCTTTCTTAATAATCAGCAAAAATAAACAGTTTGAAAACTAACCTTCATTTTTAAGATTTTTTTAAAAAGATAGCAATGGCAGTTTAGACTAAGGCTCACCACCTTCACTGGCATTTGGATATTTTCCCATATAGTCTACTAGTTTTTTTGTTTTTTGTTTTGTTTTGTTTTGTTTTTTTAGCAAAAGGGAGCATGATGGTAGGGCAGGAGATAGAGATAACCTCACAATTGTCTGTTCACCTGTGCCCTGGACTTTGGTATTTTAAATCCCAAACATTGAGAAGGAGAATCCGAGAGAAGTTGGGCAGACTGCCTTACCAACAGGACAGGATGCTACCTTAAACATACAGATCTCACTTCTCAAATTCTACCCTCCAAGATGGCCTCTTAGGTCATGATTTTTGTAAGTATATTTTTAGGATATGACTTATCTACCCATGATCAAATCCATTGAAGCAGACATTCTGCATACCTGATATTTTGTTGCCATCACTTCTAGTCCTTCCAACTTGGACTCTTGTAAAATGGAATAGGTTGTGATGATATCAAAGATTTTCACAATCTTAAGCAGGCGGCGATGAAAAGTTTCAAATTTTCCAAAGATATACATCTCACTAAAATCAAACTGTCGTTCAGCTGGACTCTGTTCCAATTTTTGTTTGGTCTTGTGAAAATAGTTTTGATATTCCTTCATAACATGAGGCAAGATTAAATAAATGGGATAAGGTGGCATGATGGAATAGCATACATATTTAATGCATTTGTGGTGCTCTACACTCTGTACTTTAAAGTATCAGTACACCTTTATATATAATTCAGGAGTTCGCTCTTAGAAGGTATGTTCCTTGAAAAATACTACTGTTGTTTCTTCATAATTTCTTCACACTCCCTCAAACCCATAATTTGTTCAGCACAGCTGACCAAAGACATTTTGCTGCCTCAGGCAGTCACATCCTCAGTCACATCCCTCATTGTTGAGGCAGTAGGTCCCTTTTAGGGGACTCAGGATAGGTTATGTGACACTTAAAACACTGTCTTATAACAAAGAAGAATGTCCAAGGGTATTTGGGAGGAATGACAAGAACCGCTACTGTCCCCCAACAAGGAATGACAGCCCCTACTGTCCCCCAACATTCACTGCCTGAGGCAATGCCTCATTCTGCCTCTTGGTAGGGCCAGCCCTCTTCTTAAATTGTGAACTCTAGAATTTGCATTGGCATCTTATTATATCCCATAGCACCTTATAAAGGTTACCTGCTTAAGTCTTATAGCAGCTTGTATTTTCTCCAGAACTACATCTTGTGGTTGGTCCCAGATGGTGGCAGTATTGTTATTGGTAATATAAGCCTTGCAGGAAGTTATCATTTGATTTGTAACCTGCAAAGTAGAACAAGAGGCCTTATTTTAGTAAACTGTTGTGACATATTTTTTAAAAAAAATCCTATTTTTTTCAGGCTATTCATTACACCTAATAGGTATAAAGCAGGTCAGCCTGGTCTCTTCAGAACTTTGAAGCCAAGGCAGTTGGTAACTTCCAAGTAGGTGGTACAGATCAGTAAATCCACAACTTTTAAAAAGCTGATTCTGAACCTGTTTTGGGGATGGGGTTCAGCACTTGGGAAACCTTCTTTAAAGTTTGGATTAAAACCTAGAGCAGATGCACTGCCCCACTGACATGGAAGCTACCAGTCATCATTACTTTCAAGGCTCCCTCTTAAAAGTCATAGAAAGCTGGAGAGTGTGAAGTTACACTCATGGAGAAGAAGAAGCTAGATGCCAATTTCCCAGCGTAGAGGGTGAGATCCTCCCTAGATTGGGTTGTCCCTCCCATTTGCTCTCCACACACACACACACACAGACTCCTACAACTGGGAAACATAGAAGAAGAAATTTCATATGGCTAAGCAAGTCAGGAAAGTCCAGATTTCACACATAAGAATGCATTCCTTCAGTAGGACTACTGTGTAATGACAAACACGTGTCAAAATAAGTTATTATCACAATTTAGTCAACATATACACATTTCAAAGGTATATTGAGCCTCCTTTCTGCAAATTGGGAAACAATCATAAGGGAATGGATCTCTAATAACAGAGTTTTCCAGTATCAAGAATGTCGAAACTACCCAGATTCATAGGCACTTGTCAGCAGGGCAAGAAGGAAGAATGGACATGGGTGTGTGTTTTTCTTCTCCTCCTTCTTATTATTATATTTATTAATGACTAACATTTTACCCATTAAAATATCATTAAATTGTCAATAGAGTTAAAACACATTTTAATACTATTCATTAAAAAGTAACACAGTACAGCACATTATGAAAAGCCCTTTCCCTACAAACAGTTAATTTCCAAAGGAATTAAGGATTGCTGTTTTTTACATATCCACCTGACTCCAGAAGGACATAGTGGAAAGATCCAGTCAAGCCTCTCTAGAAAGTGGGGTTCCAGAGCTTAGGAGGAACCAGCGGGAAGGCCTTCTCCTCTGCTCCCACAAAATATATCTCTAAGTGGTGAAACCAAGAGAAGGGTTCCCCATGAACTTCTCAGAAGCCAAGCAGGTTCATAAAGAGGGATATAATCCTTCAGATTATCAGGGCCTGAACTATATGGGTTTTTTAGGTAGTAACAAACACTGAACTGTGCTCATAAACAGAGCAGTAGTCAATGGAACTTTTGTAATAAAGGAGTGGTTTTATCCTCCAATTTGACTTTCCCCTTGCTTTGGGAAAAATCCCTCCTAATGCCCACACTGAGAGGGGATTCATTTAATCCAGTCTTGGTCTTAAATGTTCTCCCATGATGGGATAATAGTTGACGGCTGAAAGAACTGTGGATCCAGAGGAATCATATGCACTATTTCCATGTCCACCACCTCAACCTAAACATATTTCTTCCCACACCCCGCATTAAAGGTACAATTTCATAATTATTTCCTAAGTAGCCTAACCCCAATTTTTAACCAAAAAAGGAGAAATTAGAAGAACTATCAGTGCACGTACCTTCACAAACAGGGAAGTTATCTTCTCTGAGGTGTTATAGTAGCGTGAAATATTGTGGATCATTTTGATAGCATGTATGAGTCCTGGAATAGCATCTACCATGGTCACCTGAAATGCCAGCATGATTATCAGTACAAATTCTCTAGTGCTTTTTGACTAACACTGCATGCATCCAAACTGAAGTCCCAGTTTCTGTTTTTGTTCTTGCTGGTTTTGTGTGTGTGTGTGTGTGTGTGTGTACGCGTGTACATGTGCCTTCAAGTCACCTGTCAACTTATAGTTACCCCATGAGTTTCATAGGGTTTTCTTAGGCAAGGAATACTCAGAGGTGGTTTTGCCAATTCCTTTCTCTGGGTTAAAATATATCTGCCCAGGGAGCCAGTATAAAAAGTCTTCAATTGTATCAGGAGCTGACAGAAAATATTCTGGGATAAACAAAATATGTATGGATCTCCAAAATAAAAATGGAAAAAACGAACAAAATCTGGGGCGTTCAAGTTTTTGTAATTAGTCTAGATATGCCCAGTATCATTTCCACAAATCTCCACCAGTCTGATAACTCTTTAGATGTTTGAATACGTCTTCCACTATTTCCAGCAAGCAATACCTCTATTGGCTGATGCCAGCAGAGTTTCAGTCCAAAATATATAGCAAGTGCCTTTTGAGAACAGTTGATTTACACTACACAGCATGGATTATATGGTATCATTTTAAATTCACAACTTATGAAACTAAAGTGCATCTCTGACTTACATCTTCAGAGGGTAGTGGCATGGAAGTGTGTGGGGTATATATATATATATATATATATATATATATATATACCTATGTGACCCTTGGCTGGGAGGAAGTGATTTACATGTTAACTTTGTGTTGGTCTGTTGTTGAATGGCAAGGCCTCAGGGTGGAAGGATATGTGGAAGGATGGATGTGTGTGTCTATTTAATTAGCAGTCCATTGTTTGTGGGGAAAACCCCTGAAACTGGGTGGTGTTCATTTGCATGAACTGAGTCTTGATTTTGATGTTCTTCAGGACTGGTAACCAAACTTTGTTTACTTTCAGTATTTCTTCTTTCCTTCTTTCATGAAACTCTTTATTCAATATTGCTTTTATCTGATTATTTCAGCTATGTTACCTATCAATAATGTGTGACTCAGAAACTCCTTTGCTATAACAAAGTACATCTAAACAACAAGTGAACTTTTTTTTCTTACAGGATCACTGTTGTACAGAGGGTCACAGCATTTCTCGAGGGTGTACAGATACTTCACATTGTCTTTGGCTTCATTTGCTGCATCAGTGATCCGAGTGTCCAACTCTCGCCAACTCTGGGAAAATTAAAACAAAATAGATACCATTTAATTAAGACCACATGTCATTACGAAACTTTTTAATGGCTTTTCAGAAAAGGGTTTGCCCAGAGCAGTAACAGATAATAAACAAGATTCTCTGACTCAGATAGATAAAAATGAGACTAATTAATGTAATAAAACAAACAATAAAATGTTACTTCAGAGTATGAAATACTCCTTCTTTCAGTAGTAATACCAGTGTATCTACTCTCCAGGCAATTGTCTCAGGTCTGTTTGTATTTAGGGATTGTTTAATACAGTCAGGAATGTGCCATATTAGTTCTTGTCATATGCCTTCAAGTCATTTCCGACTTATGGCAACTCTAAGGTGAAGATGTCATGGAGTTTTCTTGGCACAATTTAGTCAGAGGAGTTTGGCATTGCCTTCCTTTGAGGGTGAAAGAGTGTGACTTGCCCAAGGTTACCCAGTAGGGTTCTGTGGTCAAGTGAGGATTTAGACCCTGGCCTCCTGGCTCCAAAGTGCTTTTTTTCTTTTTCCTTTTTTTGGTAAAACTTTGGCTCTTGCTCATCACTATATGTCATATCAAGATATATATCAAGCATAAAGGGCACATTTATGTTGTGTGCTTAGTTTAGTCTTTGAGTTCTTTGGCAGACATCAGCCATGTCCACACAGAGGAAAAGAAACATTCCCACCCTGTTTCCACACTGACCTGTTTAGATGATACATGGGGTCAAATGGGTGAAACATGCATCCAATCCACACTCCAGGGCAATTCTCTGAAGTAAAAAAGAGACCTCATTTGCTCCAAATCAGGCCAGAAACTCCAGAGAATCCCCTGAGTATGTGGACTACATGCTGGTGTGGGGATCGGAGAAGGAGTGTCGGCACGCAAGCAGAAGAGGTCAGAAGAAGATGCTACTCTTTTCCCATCTGGAAATTACAGCTCCTACCACAGCACTGTCATTTTCAAGTTCACATAGTTCCTCTGGTACATAATGTGTTTTGATGAGTCTGGGGCCAGGATGGGAGTGTATGGACAGTGCTGACGTTATTGGCTTCTTTGGGTTCTGGTAGCACCAGCTCATCTTTCCCATAGATTCAGAAACTCCAATGGTAATCCTTTTGCATTTTTTTTTTTTTGCATCAGTGTGGACAGAGCCATCATTATAACATGTACAATAATTATACATTTTCTTGACTTTCCTTTTTTCATTTGTCCTAGTTACTAAAATTCTATAGAGTACATTGTAAACTGCCTTATGACCCTATTAGGCTGAAAAACTATACAGTCAGCCCTCAGTATCTGGATGCCAAAATCACCAGATGCTCAAGTCCCATTGGGGACAATGGGACTCTGCTGCCCAGCCCCCAGCCCCAAAGCCAGCTTTGCCACTCTCACCATAGTGGGCGGCAGGGGACTGCCTCCTCTTGCTCCTCTTCCTTCCACTACCATTGCCGCCTCCCTCCTCCTTCTCCTCCTCTTTCTGCCACCACCTCTGCCTCCACCTTTTCCTCCTCTTCCTCTTCCTTCTCCTCCTCTTCCTCCTCTGCCCACCCACCCCCCCACACATGGGCTTGCCATCCATGGATGCTGGAATCCACAGATGGCAAGTCTTTGGATAGAGAGAGTCTACTATATGTACTGTATGTAAAACATACCGAGTTATGTGTACTGCATTTCTATTCACAAGCTATATGTCATACATGTAAAATATACAGGGCTATCTGTACTGTATTTCTATGTACAAACATTATCTTGATATAATGAAAATTGCTTTGAGTATTTAGGGATGCTAGATACTAACAGACACACCTTTAGAAATTTTGATTTAGCAACTGTCATCACTCCAAGCACAGCCTTCACATCTGAAGTCTTGAGCTGGTCCAACAAGTAATTAAATTTGGACAGTCTCTTCTTCCAGTGATCCAGCTCTGCTCGTGGTCCAAGGTCATCTGCTTCTTTCCGTAACTGGCTATTTTCAGCAATGACCTATGATTTATACAGAGGTTATTACCTATCAAATACAGGAAGGGCTGCTATGTTTTAAAAGACCAGCAATGATGAGTATGTAGCCCTCCAGATCTTTTTGAACTGCAACTCTTATCATGCCTCATCGTCAGCTACACAATCAACTATCGCCCAGTTAGTCTGACATCAATACCGGGAAAGATTCTAGAACAATTCATTAAACAGAGAGTCTGTGAACATTTAGAAGGGAATGCCATAATCACTAAAAGTCAACATGGGTTTCTCAAAAACAAGTCATGCCAGACTAATCTGATTTTTTTTATATATATAAAATTACCAGCTTGGTAGATGAAGGGAATGCGGTAGACATAGCATATCTTGATTTCACTAAGGCTTTTGACAAGGTCCCCCATGATATTTTTGCAAATAAGATAGTAAAATGTGGGCTAGACAATACAACGGTTAGGTGGATTAGTAACTGGTTGACTGACCAAACCCAAAGTCTGCGCAGCAATGGCTCCTCTTCATCCTGCAGAGAAGTGACCACTGGGGTGCCACAGGGTTCAGTCTTGGGCCCAATACAACATCTTTATCAATGATTGGGATGAAGGAATAGGGGGCATGCTTCTCAAATTTGCAGATGACACCAAATTAGGAGGAATAGCTAATACTCCAGAAGACAGGATGAAAATTCAAAATGACCTTAATAGATTAGAAAACTGGGCCAAAGCTAACAAAATGAATTTCAACATAGAGAAATGTAAGGTACTGCACTTAGGACAAAAAAATGAAATGCACAGATATAATAAGGGGGGCACCTGGCTTAATGAGACTACGTGTGAAAGGGATCTAGGAGTCCTAGTAGACCACAAATTGAACATGAGTCAACAGTGTGATGCTGCAGCTAAAAAGGTCAATGCAATTTTAGGCTGCATTAATAGAAGTATAATATCTAGATCAGGGGTCGACGGGCCGGGAGGGGGGAAAATGGTGCTGGGGGCTGGCGCACGCTTGCCCCCCCCCCATGTGTACGTGCCGCCATTTAAAAAAACATGTCCACCATCTTCTGGCGGAGGTCCTCCAGGGTGCCATTTTGGATTACAAAATGGCACCCCAGAGGACCCCCCCATGGCTGCAAAAGGTGGTGGCGGCAGGACCGGGCAGGGGCTGGTCTGAAGGCCTCCACTGGCCACACCCCGCCCACAGGCCGTAGGTTGCCGACCCCTGATCTAGATCAAGGGAAATAATAGTGCCACTGTATTCTGCTTTGGTCAGGCCCCATCTGGAATACTGTGTCCAGTTCTGGGCACCACAATTCAAAAAGGATGTTGAAAAACTGGAGTGTGTCCAGAGGAGGGTGACTAAAATGGTGAATGGTCTGGAAACCATGCCATATTTAAAACAACTTAGAGAACTCACTACGTTTAGCCTGGAGAAGAGATGGTTAAGAGGTGATATAATAGCCCTCTTTAAATATTTGAAGGGATGTCATATCGAGGAGGGCACTAGCTTGTTTTCCGCTGCTCCAGAGAACAGGACCCGGAGCAATGGATGCAAGCTCCAGGAAAAGAGATTCCACCTTAACATTAGGAGGAACTTCCTGACAGTAAGAGCTGTTCGACAGTGGAACATACTCCCTTGGAGTGTGGTGGAGTCTCCTTCTTTGGAGGTCTTTAAACAGAGGCTGGCCATCTGTCAGGGATGCTTTGATTTTGAGTTCCTGCATGGCAGGGGATTGGACTGGATGGCCCTTGTGTTCTCTTCCAACTTATGATTCTATGATTCTATGAATCTTGAGCTGATGGACATTAGAACCCACCAACAATGGGAGGACCAAACACTTCTTGTGCCTTAAGTGGAATACAAAACCATAGTGCTATGTGTTGCTGGATTGCAGTATTGATATTGTTTAACTAGTTGGATGCCATAAGTCTTTAATGCTAAATAAATGAATGAACATCTAGAAAAATAATTGAAAATAATTAACATAATTTTTGATGGATTCCCATTACAATGTCTTATTTAAAGATACAGATTGAATATCCTTATCCAAAAATCCAAAATTCAAAATGCTCCAAAATCCAAAACTTTGTTCATGGGTGGCTGAGATAGTGACACCTTTGCTTTCTAATGGTTCCATGTACACAAACCTGTTTCATGCACAAAATTGTTAAAAAAAGTGTGAATTAAATTACCTTCAGGTTAAGTATATAAGGTGTATACGAAACATAAATAATTTCATGTTAGGTTTGGGTCCCAACTCCAAGACATCTCATTATGTATATGAAAATATTCTAAAATCCAAACATATCCTAAATCCAAAACACTTCTGGTGCAAGGAAGACTAGACTAATATTAAACATTAAATATTACTAAAATTATCTGTATTTTTTCACGTCTATTTCTGTCATATATCCCTACTGTCCAAAATAGGTGGTTATTCAGTGCTATAGATCTTCCCATTCTACTTTAATAATAGCAATGCCAACAAAATTACAGGCAAAGCTATTAAACAAACTAGGGAAGAAACAATCTAGGGAGCCACAGCCATTTTTGAAAGCATCACAACACAATGATGAATGCACTGGAGCAGCACTAAAAAGAAGTTGCATGGAGCTACTTAAAAAAAATCCCCATTATCCTCCACCACCACCTTCCAAAAAAGATGCTGGAAAATATTTTAGATTATACACACCTCTCTTCAAGCTTTTAACTATGTTACCCACTGCCAGATGACATTTTCAGATGGAACATCAATGTACTTGAGGAAGTTTGCTGCATCATTAGACTGTCACTGGAAAAGCTGCCTCAACAACCAAGAGGAACAACCTTATCATTTGCTGACATTCCTCAAATCATTCAGAGGAGTATCAAATATCTGTTTCCAATGGGTTGTGAGAGCAATATTGAGCTACAAACATCTATGGTCTAACTGTGAGTATCCTTCCAGAGTCAAAGGGGTTATTGATTTGAACATTCATTAATTAGCATAACTAGCAAGGCCATGAACTGAAAAATGGAACACATTTATCTTAATATAAATTTGACCGTAATGAGCATTGCTCTGAATATGTCATAATTCTAGAAAGCAGGAACAGAGGTTTATACCTTCCAGGTCACTCAGATCCAAATTAGATGAAATGGGTGAGATGCATTAATGTATGTTTTGCTATGTATTGCTGTTATCTATGTTTTGCTGTTACTAAAGCAATCAGAGGAATACAACTTGGATCATGATCATAATGCAGTGGAAGGGAATTGATCCTGCCTTTTGTGCTTGGTCCTCTGATGCTAATAACCCGCTTGAATCATGTTTAGTTGCAGAAGGGAAATCATAAAGGAATAACATGTGCCTGTACATTTTCCCTTCCACACCTAATAACAATCCCAGACAGGTGTGATCTGAACCAAAGCAGGGGTGGGGGGGAGAATTAGTTCCCCTTGTCTTCCTCCAATGCTATGGCCTTGGTCCATATCACAAACACACCAGAGCTCCCTTTAGAAGAAGAAAATTACATCTGGGGATCCAGTCACTTATCTTCCACATAACATCTGATCTGGCCCCTGTTGTTATAAGGTAAAAAATGTATTTTTAAAAATTCAACCAGTCATTTTTACAGTAAGTTTACACACAATTTCTGTTTCTTTTTAACAATAAAAAACAATAATTTCAATTTCTTCACATCTTTAATCAGTAATTCCTCTAGTACTTTCCCTTCCACAGTAGATATTAATGTATCACATATCATTTCTATAATTATTTTCAAGATTACCAGAAAATGAAAAAGTAGCTTTGCTTCCTGCTTGTTCGTCCTAAGATTCTTTTTATCAAGGTCATTATTTTCATGACACTCCATTATTTTCTAATCTACATAGTCAAATATCAATGTACTTAGATAAAATGTATTTTTTAAAATAAACAACATATGCTATAGTCAAATCTTCACTATTGTTTCATAGTTTCCCTCTTACTAAAACCACTGTACTATGTATCTGGTGAAGAGAGAACTCTCTTCCTTCAGAGAATTATGTCAAACAGTTGAAGTTCATAGATTCCATGGTCAATCGCAATCCTAATTTAAGTATCACCTGTTCAATTTGCTTAATCCACACTTTCATGCAAGCTTCTATTCGTTCCAGAGTCTCTGTACTGTTTGCTGCAACCAGGTAGTCTGCAGGTCCTTTCAGAGTTTTCAAATCATAGGTATCACACTCCTTCAGATTTACCTGAGTAATGTTTGAAGCAGTTATTGTTCCAAGTATACTTTTATTATGCCAATCACTTAAGAAAGCATGCTCCACATAGACTATCTAGATTACAAGTCTCATAAATCTCTGAATGCACACCATGCTGGCGATGGTTTGTAAGAATTATGATCCAAACATCTGAAGGTTACCAAGTTAAGCACCCTTTGGTGAGGATTGTCAACTGCACAAGACACTGAATTTCATGCTGACATCTCTTTAAAAACCACATACCAGTTTCCTGGAAAATAACTGAAGGAGAGAGCTTGCCTTCATGGCTTGCTTGTGAGTTTCTCATGGGTATTTGGTTGGCCCTTTTGGAGACAGAATGCTAGGCTAGACAGAGTTTTTGCCTGTTCATGTGGTGCTCTTCTTAAGATTTTAACATATATTTTTAAAACTGTATTGTAACTATAATGAGCATTAAAAGTGATTTCTTCCAAAATTAGTACTTTCAGAACCCAATGGTTTATTGTAATTCTTCTCGTGGCTGTGGCTCATGGTTTATCCTAATCATGTATTGTAGCAATAAAGAACAATTGCGTTTGAAAGCTTACTTGATTCTTGTTTGTTTTTCTTGTGCCCTGTTCTAAAATACTACAGAAGGCTGCCATTCTTTCTTTTAAAACCTTTACCTTCCTAAACCTATGTAGGAAAAATTTACACAATGTCCAATATTGCCCTTCAACATTCTTCTACCCATGGCATGAATATACTTTTTTGTTTTCCTGATATTACTATGATTGCAATTGGTATTTTGACAAAATGTATTTGTCTCTTCATAGCACTGTGTTAAGAATTATTGATACGTTAACTGAATTTTTTAATATGCTTCTCATACCATGCTCTAGATCTCTAAGAAGTAAGTCCAATGTGATTGATTGATTATTACTCCCCAGTTAAGTATCTATACAATTTCTGTATACCATTTCACCAGATATTATTACAATCTGATTTAACACCTTAAACATTTTCCAGAATAATTTCCATTGGAGTGATCTGATCTAAATGATGTTAGGGCTGCTGCATCACCAATAGTTATAGAGAGGTTTTCAGCAGCATTAGCTTTTCTTGCAAACTAGACTTGCTAAAAGTATTCCTTTTATACTTCTATAAATAAGCATGTCTGTTTAAAGTATAAAGCAGGATGTGTGTGCTAGGCAGTATAATATTAAAGAGCACATGTGCACTGACTAGTTCTGGGCATGAAGCTATTCAACTAAAACAAAATGATGACAGAAAATAACCTGAGAGAAAGTAAAGAAATGACTGGTGTATAATGACATAAATGGGGGGGAAAAGATGTACTATAGTGCTAGAGACTTTATTATATGAGATTAAAAAGGCATTTCCCCAACAAAGCCTGAGATTGCAGCGAAGATTTTCAGACGATGTCACAATTAGAGAGGACTTATCCTGGAAATAACCAGGGAATAACCAGCAACAAATCATTCACAGGGAAATCATATGAATGACTAGTTGCTGATTATTCCCTGGTTATTCCCAGGATAAGTCTTCTCTAATCATGATGTGTCTTGCCACGATCTCAGAACATTGCTGGGAAAATGCCTTTTTAATCGTGGTTTCCCCCGATAGGATAAAATCCAATGATAGGGTTACTCATATCAGATGACTGCTAAACTCACCTGTAAGGAGACTGATGCAATCACATCTCAGGCAGACAGGCAACAGTGGCTAGTGATGCTCACAAGTGATTGGTTACTGAATGGTCTCAGATGTAGATCTCATTTCTGATTGGATGGGACAATCTTTCTTTACATTACTAAAGGTCAGGGACATTATCTCTGATTGGGCAGATAAGAGCTTGAAGATGCTTCAAAAGCCAGTTCTTGAGAGATTTTATGCTGCAGCTCTTATGCTGTTAATGCTATTTGCTGATGGGAAATATCCACTCAGTGTTGGTAAGAAGGATAAGAGAATCTCCTCTCTAATAATATTGGCTATATTAACTATATACTCATCCCTCCATATTTGCTGGGGTTGGGGGCACAGGACCCCCTGTAAATGTGGAAAAACTACAAATAACAAAAACACTACGCTTTTACCCGATATACCATCTCTCTAGGAATCTCTAGGTCCTCCAGTGCAACTCTGTGGTCAACATCTGCCAGACATTGGCCATAGAATTGCACTGGAGGAACTACAAATGCCTAGTGGAGTGTTCTCTCTAGGAATCTCTAGGTCTTTCAGTGCAACCTTTGGTTAAAGTTGACCATAGAGTTGCACTGGAGAACCTAGAGATTCCTAGAGAGAAGATATTAATAAAATCAGTGAATAATCAAAGCAGCAAAAGTCAAAGTCGCAAATGTGGAGGGACAAGTGTACTTCTTATCTAGATAGATAAATGTCTGATGTATATATGTTGGATGCTGATATGTATAGCAATGTCTATGTGTTTATCCACAAATGTTTAAGTTCCTCTATGAATTAAGCTTACAGAAGCTTGCTAGAAAGAAAGCAGGGGGCATAAAAGTTCAATTCCTAACATATACTATGCCTCTATGACTGAAGGAATATGCTGTTAGATGTTTAAATGTAATGTAAAGTCAACTAATAAGCTATGTGCATAGAGGATAAAAACTCTATGTTCCTCTCTAAGGAGAGTATATTTACTATTTACTAAAATATTTACTATTTTCCCATTTTAATAAATTGCCTGAAAGATCATTAAGGAGCCTGCTCATTCTTCCATATAAAATTCCTGAAATTTCCAGATTTAAGAGTGCTTTAAGTGGAGTAGTAATGCTAAATCTGTTTGGATTATATCATTGTTCACAAGTTGGGATCCCAAGTGACCAGAAAGTGATGAGAGGGACCTCCGAACAAATATAGATTAGCTGACAAATGACAAACAATCCTCAGTCCTTCAGTCTAAAGCAGGGGTAGGCAACCTTTTTGAGCCCTGGGCCGGTCCCCTGAAGTCCTCCCCTCCGCTGGGCCGAGGAGTGGGGGAATAGCGGTGCACGCATGCACGACCCCCCCGCACGCGGCCGCCGCTGCCATCACCGCGGCGCACACAGCCGCTGCCGGTGCTGCAACGCGTATGCGCATGCGCAGGAGTACTGCACATGCGCAAACGAGTCACGGCTGCTATTTTGGAGAACAAAATGGTGGCCGCCACTCGCAGCCACCATTTTGTTTTCCAAAATGGCGGCCGCAACTCATTTGCGCATGTGCAGTACTCCTGCGCATGCGCAAATGCATTGCGGCTGCCATTTTGGAAATCAAAATGGCGGTGGCGGCACATGTGGCCGCACAGCGGCCCAAATGCGCAGCGGCAGTGGTGCGCGGCGGCGGCAGCAGGGGTCCGCCTGGGCCGGTAAGTGCGGCGACCTGGGCCCGAACTGGCCCGGGGGCCGTAGGTTGCCGGCCCCTGGTCTAAAGAGACAGGGGAACCAAGCCGTACAGTTCAACCACTTCTGTGCTCTACAGATTTTATTTTTGTACCTGGGCATGCAAGCTTACCTTCTCCATCAGACTCTGTTGAGCTCCTGACAAGACATTAACAAATCCCTCCAGAGATGCAAGAAAATCCTGTTTAACATTCATCCCTTTCTGGGGGCCACTCAACTCTCCCCAGCCATAGTTCATAGTCTTCAGTGCTGGAATGAAGATATCTGACAACAAGTGCTGTACACTGTTCAGTAAACCACCATGAGTTGTATCCATCATATTGAAAACCACTTCCTGACAACAAAATTTCAAGGGGCATTGTTAATTGGTAGTCTGGCCATATAGTCCATGGGAACAATATTGAACCTAATATGTAGCATCTCATTCCAGTACAGTAACAACAATGGCAGGCTATTATCATTATCCATGATTAGAAGTAATAATCAAAGTTTGCATCATAAGTATATGATATCTATTCTGTCTATGACAATAATAATCATAGTTATAGAATGGAAATAAGCTGAGGAATCTGATCTTCTCACATAGTGGAGAAGCTGTGCAATCTGGCATTAAATGAAAAATCAACTGCTAAATGTAAAGTTCTCAGAGGAAAACCTAGAACAGACATGTTTGTTGACATATGGCAGATATTCATTAGTTTTGTAAAGAAGGCAGTTGATATCACAAGGCCACCAAGGTTTCAGCATACATGTTGGAAATATTTGTTGTGGATTGTTCACTGGCAAGGGAGGAAGGAAAAATATATTTAGATTATTCTGGAAAATTGTATCTTCGATATTTTTAATATAATCTTTTTTGTCATATGACAGTGTATTTATTTATATCATTTTGTTATTTTGTTGATGTAAACTAATTTTAGAACTATTAAAATCCAGTCATGTTGACTCTTGGGATTTTTTTTTCTATGAATAAATATGTGATTGGGATTGGAGTTTCAAATCATGAGATTAAGCATACAGTTTTCATACACTCCAGAAAGTGGAAAGATGAAAAGACTCAAATGGACAGGAAAATTACTATATATGCAATTATAAGTTGTTAACTGCTTATCATTTTGCTAAGCAAGGGAACAGATGATGGATAGGTACAACAGAAGTTCAGCTTAGCCAGGAGACAGAAGACGGGAGACACTGTACCACACAGAATACTTACACGATGAATATTCTCTGCAGTGATTGCTTTAGAAGAATTGGTTCTAATGAAAAACACACATATGCCAGTTAAAGCAACATCATTTCCTTCTGTCACAAATAATTTATGTTTTTTGTTCTTAGCAGAGTGACAGTTAACACTTGCTGAGCTTCCAAATCCTGTAATATTGGGGGAGAAGAGAGACAGAGAGAAGAAAGAGAATTTTCTGATATCAAGAATTCAGAATGATATGTTTCTGCAAACAGGTCAAATCAGTGAGTAATATGGATGTGTGAAATCCTTTGGCAGTTCATGTTATTCCTAACTGTGGCCCTGAATAATGCACATGACCTTGTTCCCCAGAACTGTACACCATGAACATGCATCCATCTGAAGCCATTTGCCTACCTGTTTCAGATGCCTCCATGTCTCAATTGCAGAATGTAACTGTTGCATCTGCACTTCAGAAATAATCTGGTTTGACACCACTTTAACTGCTATGGCTCAATGCTATGGAATTCTAGGATGTGTAGTTTGTTGTGGCACCTCTGGTTACACATCTCAGAATTCCATAGCATTGAGCCATGGCAGTTAAAGTGGTGTCAAACCAGATTATTTCTGCAATGTGGATGTAGCCAACATGACGATTGTTGACCAACCATGAAATAATGAGACCAGACATACTATCTGGGTTTTAAACAAAGGGCCACTTTATTGACCTAGAAACTTTTAATGGTTGAGGCCAAGGGCTGAGCAAATGAAGGGGAAGAGAAACCGGGTGTGGGTTTAACTGAGGCACAGATATCCAGCAGTGATACCTCCCCAGCCACCCTTGGGCTAAACACCAGGCCCCAACGGCAATCCAAAGAGATTGGTTGCTATCTCAGATGGTCATTTTGGAAGACAAACCTGGGGGGCTCACTCCCAAGCCCTGTGACTTTATAAGAGAGAGTAAGCTCCCAGATCAGCCTTAAGGGCAGACACTTTCATAAGCCTCCTGGTCCCATGTCCCAAGGAGACAGTTCCAGAGGCCAACCTTCCACCACAAGGGTGTGCCAGGGTATACACCAATCTGATATCTTCTCACCTCCACTACCTGCCATGGACAAGGGACAAGCATCTTCTTAGTCCCCTTTTTCTCCACCAGGCTTACCAAAATGGTGCCATTTGCCTACCTGTTTCAGATGCCTCCATGTCTTGATAGTAGAACATAACATGACGAAAGCCTCCAATGGTGAAGAATTTATCAATACGCCCAATCTATTAAAAGTAAAACATTTGAAATCAATCAAAGTTTGATGCTCATGCTTAGCTTACCTGGACTATGTACAAGCAAGTGTCAAGCACCAATCAGACGGCACATTTTAAAATATTAGAATGCAGACAGCAAGAATAAAGTCCCTTCAGTAATCTGTACATATTCTCAATGCACTGATAATATAGTTGGTCTGCTGAAAATGATGTGCACTTCACTTGCCACACATTCCAATGTGGACAAGTATCTCTGTGGCAGAAAAAGATGCACTGGATATTTCCAGAAAGTGTTCATGCCCTCACCATGCAAGTGAACAGGAACACTGTCCTCACTCTGCATTTGGAGTTATTTTCCCCCAGTGACTCATCACATTTCCTTATCTGTTTGGTTTTGTAGCTTTGTGATGCCATTGTGAGTGAATCCTGATTGGTGAGACTACCCTTTAATCCCAGCAATCCATGTGGCAATAAATCATTTTTGCATCCAGTAGAATTCTGGCTTCTGAAATGACACGCATCTACAATATACCTGATTTCCTTCAAGAATAGCATCTTCCACTTCAGCTTTTTCTAGGTCCACACAGGAAGCAATGATGGATAGTATATAATCATGTCTTCCATCCAGGTGAGCTCGTTTGGCTTCTTTCTCTTCCTTTAGCTTTTGCTGTAGAGGCAAAGTTTCTATTATTACCTTTTAGGGCAGGGGTAGGCAACCTTTCCCCTTTAAGGGCCGAGGGACTTCAGCTCCCAGAATCCCAGGAGCTATTGGCCAACATGGGACTATTGGCCAACATGGCTGAGGCTTCTGGGAGCTGAAGTCCCTTGGCCCTTAAAGGGGAAAGGTTGCCTACCCCTGTTTTAGGGAGCTTCAAAACTATACGAACTTGGATAAATTCAACATATCCTTACAAAGTGCTAAAAACAAATCAGATGCTGAGCCTCATGGGATATTACAGGAAGAAGGAGAAGGGACACTATAGGGAAATCTAGGTGTTCAGAGAATATGGTTGCAGTCCTATGCACACCGATTTAGGAGTTAGTTCCCTTAAAACATTTGGTAGGATTTACCTCAATGCAAACATGCATGGAATTAGGCTGTAAAGCTGTGAAGAAAATATAGGAAATAGAGAACAAAATAACAAAATAATTTTAATATTTTAATATAATAATAATATCCAATAATATTAGAATTTCCTTATCTGATTGCTTTCAAACTTTCTTAATTCAAAAAGTGTATTACACATGCTTCAAACCATGTGTTCATATTTCCTAAGAATTGATTTCTATAGTGTAAGGATATACAGCTGGACACTAAAGTTAGAATCATCCAAAACATTGTATTCCCCATTAACATGTACAGATGTGAGAGCTGAACAGTGAAGAAAGTAGATAATAAGAAAATTAACTCATTTGAGATGTGGTGCTGGAGAAGAGTGCTGAGGATATCATGGGTGGCCAAAAACAAACAAACAATTGGGCCCTATAACAAATCAAGCTTAAACTCTTCCTGGAAGCCAAGATTACTACATTGAGGCTATCATACTTCAGCCACATCATAAGAAGGCACAACTAATTTGAAAAGACAATGATGCTGGGGAAGGTAGAGGGCAGTAGAAAGAGAGGAAGACTGCATGCCAGATAGAGAGACTCATTCAGAGAGACCATGGGCCTGAGCCTACTGGACTGGAGCAGAGAGATAGAGGATGGGAGTTGCCTCATTCATGGGATTGCCATGAGTTGAGGTAGACTGAAAAGCAATTAACAACAACAACAATGCATCTGTTATCTCTTCCAGAACCCCTGAATGACTCCATTCCTCAATAAAGTTTCAATATAATGTTCCCCATAGTTTTATTGAATCAAAATTTCCAGGGGTATGTGTAAATTCCATTAAAACATATCTTAACCATCATCTCTTGCTCAAACTATTATTGTTTTATGGACAGGAGGGTGCGGGAATTCAACAGGTGGAAAACAGTTTGAAAATCAACAGTGACTATCCTTGCTGGAGGAACCTGGGAGGTGTGGTCCAAAAAAGTAACTTTGCCAACCTCTCTGGAGGAAACTACATTATATTTCAGCATATGATTAAAATATTTCTTATGCATACACAGGTATGTGTGTTCAAAACCTTTCAGAAGTCTAATTGTGGAATATACCACCTGAAGATTTGCATCAGGTTCCTCCCTCTTCTTAGCCAAATGTCTTGCTAAACCTATGAGCACTAGCATTAATGGTGGGTGAATGTATTTTCAGAACAAAGTGTTTCACCACATGGAAACGCCCAGAGAAACATTCAATGGTGAAAAAGACACTAACATTCAAGGTGGAGGCAGGAAAATACACTATTATTGAGGGATATTTTATTACTCAGATATTGAAATTACGTATATGTGCAGTTATTCCAAGCAACTTGTCTCATCATGGAATCCCACACCAGAATTTACAGACAGAATCTGTTCCCTTCATGGGTACATGGTAGGAGATTCTCATGGGAAATTTCTTGAACTCTTTCCATTATGTACCAAGCCCTCAAGAACCAGCATTGTACAGTGGCTTGAGTGTTGAGCAGGGAGTTAATCGCACACACTTTTTAGCCCAGTCCTTGCATGGGATGGAATCGGGCTAGAATAAGGGAAAATGGGTTATACCACAAATGAAATTGCTTTTGCGCTGCCGGCCGGTCACCACCCATCCCAGATCTGGCCTCTGCTGGCCGACTGTGGTACTATCGAGTACCAAAATTGACCGGCAGGGGCCAAATCGGGGATAGGTGATGGTCAGCCAGCAGCGCAGCAGCAATTTCATGTGCAGTAAAACCCATTTTTTCCCCATTCCAGCCTGATCCCGTCCCATGCACAGATCAGGCTTAAAGATGAGTGCTATAAACTCCTAGAATTCTGAGAAATCATGGCTTGAATCCCCACTCAGCCATGGAAACTTACTAAGTGACCTTGAGTAAGTTATACTCTCTCAGCCTCAGAGGAAGGCAACAGCAAACTTCCTCTGAACAGATCTTGCCAAAAACACAGTGGGCCCTTGGTATCCATTGGGGTTTGGTTTCAAGATTTCAAGATCCCCTGTGGGTAAAAAAAAAATTAAAAAATCCATGGATGCTTAAGTCCCATTATGTACAGTGGGATAAGAAAATTGTGTCACTTATACTGTATAAAATGGCAAAACTAATGTTTGATTGGGGTGGGATTGAATATTTTCAAGTTGTGGATGGTTGAATCCATGAATATGGAGGGCCAACTGTACAAGCAGCCTGCACAGAGGCCTGGAAAGGAGGTGGTTACTACATATGTGGCTTTGAAAGCCTTCCCATTCAAGGTAACAGCCAGACATATTGCTGTGCATTTGGCAGAACTGACACCATTGAGAGAGTGAAAGTGGGAAAGTGGAATAAACATTTGGATTCTGCACTGCCTACACAGTGGGGATGACTTGGATGAGGAATGGATGGCTCTCCAGAGGTTGTTAATCTGCAAGTCTCATCACAGCCAGTGGTGAGAGACAGTGGGAGTTACAGTTCAATAAAGTCTAAAAGGCCACATGTTCTCTACCCCAGGACACATCAAGTCATGTTTTCTTGGTGAATGATAAAGCAGTAAGGACATTTTTGACACTCAGTCTTGACAGCTTGCAAAATTCATAATTCCCAAATAAATATATAAATTGGGTTCAAAGCTTCATTCCCACATGATGGATTGTTCGGCTTTTCAAAGGCTTTTCACCATGGGGTCAGAAAACAAAGCCAATGGTTTGAAAAAGCAACCTGAAAGATTGAAAGATCTCATTTCACCCTGACAGCAAATTCCTTTCAACAGTTTAACAAAAGCAGCAGCCAAAGCTGCTAAGCAACAGGTTACCCAAGCTGCTGCAAACAAAACACAACTGAACGAGTGTGCAGTTTCTGGACTCAGGATATCATTTTCAGATGTGGCCAAAGTATATGTTCAGACAATTATCAGGGGAAGTTAAGAGTCCTTCCTTTTTACATTAAAAAAATGAGAAAGAGAAGAAAAACTCAGAATTAGCATGCTGTATCTAACAGTGGTCAGACAAGATTCCTTTAAGGTTTTCCCATTTTAACCTCCACTAGTTGGGTTTCATCTGCAGTACTATGTCTAGATTGTACTGATAATATTGCACTGGGTTGCTCAGCACATGCCTCTTAAGAAAGGCCAGTGGTGGTTCCTTAATGCCTTCCAACAGAGACACCTGGTTCTTTTGTGTCTGCTTTTGACTAGTTCTTGCAGCGAAGATACTGTGGGAAGGTGATTTGGGAAACGTCCTGTGCTTTTTAGAGGAAAAAAAACATTCCCCAGCCACCCCAGCTTCTAATCGTGCCTTACTCCAAAGATCAATCCAGCCAGATATTAAAGAATTAAGCATCTCAGAACAGATTGGGCTTCATCCATCTGGCATGGCAGGCATGCAGTAGTGGGAAGCTCTTCCTCTGACACTGGTCTGCAAGTACAGTAGGGGGTTCGGGCGGTTCACCAGTCACCACTGTTCACTGCTCTGTGGAAATCTTGAACATCTCTCTGCACAATATTGAAATTATGTCAGAGGAGGGCAATAATGGTGGAAACAAGACCTCAATGCAATTGTTAGTCCCAGCTAAAGTAGTACCATTGAATCAATGGGACTTATGTACCATAAATGTTGGCTTACCAAATTCCCAGTTGGTCTACTCTTGTTGGGACTAGATTGCATGGAAAATGCTGGCGATGCCACCGCCTGACTGCATCCTGCCTAAAACCCAGCTACGAACTGCACTCAGATGGCCAATTTGCAAAGTCAGGAAGCTCCTGATTTTTCAGATCAGCCATCTGAGTGTGGCTTGTAGCTGGGTTTTAGGTGGGATGCAGTTGGGCAGTGGCGTCCTTGGTATTTTCCATGCGATAATACCCAACTGCATCCCATAATAGACTTGAAAATGGCAGGGGTAAATTGGGTTTTTTGTTAATGTGATAAACTCCAAAGTGTGGGCAGCCCTCAATTAGGGTAATGTGGGATTATAGAGCCTGCAGGACATGCTCCAACTCTACAATTATAGGAAAAACACAGCACAAGCAATGGGGTTGTCCTTTTCTTTGTTCCCAACCACTGGATTCCAAAGCACACCACATCATTTTCATTTACCTGCCACAACTAATACATATCCATAGATTTCATCCAGTGGTTTGATCTAATATCTTAACTGTAAAAAAATTGCACAGGCAGGGATGGCCACCCACCAATGAAAGCACTGAGACAAAGAGTCATCCTTCATGTAACAAATAACACACTGATATCAGATCATGAATCAAAATATATGATATAATAATGATTCCAATATATACAGCTCAATTCATCATCCATATTAAATATTCAAAAATAAGCCTTCACTTTATATCTATCTTACACAAGAAGCAGGTATATATGCAGTGGCAATTTTTGTCATTCCAAATACATAAATCATCAGCCCATAATGGATGGAAGGTATGCTCAGGAATAATTGAAATTATGTTGTCATAATCATTTGTCACTCTTCCCCAAATGGAAAAAAAAATAGAAAGAAGGGTATTTTCCAAATAAAAAAAATGAAGAGAGGCTGTTTGTGAGGAACAAGAGTTTGTTTATTTTCCAGATTTTACAAACCAGTCTGGTCCTGTGTACAGCAGAATGTAACCTGAATGCAAGTACAGTGGGCCCTTGTTATCCATTGGGGTTGGTTCCAGGACCCCCCATGGATATCAACATCCATGGATGCTAAAGTCCCATTACATACAATGGTGTAGCAAAATAGTGTCCCTTATTTAAAATGGCAAAATCAAGGTTTGCTTTTGGAATTTATATTATTTTTAATATTTTCAAGCAATGGATGGTTGACTCCATGGATAAAAAGTCAGTGGATACAGAGAGCCAACTGTATTTGACTTTAAAGACACAGAGGATTGTTTTAAGCAATCCTGCTCTTTTTCTATTTGTTTAACTGATTCTTACCTTTATTATTTCAACATAAATACAGTCATAATTCATGAGTTGGACACTGTGTCCTTTTGGAGTTGAAGGGAATTCTCAGATTTTGAATGACAGGTAATTGTACAACTGCAATCCAACTGAGCACCAATGGAGGATAACCTTCTTCTGGTGTAAAAATCCAGGAATAGAGCATATAGAGACAGCCATATGTTTGTGGGCAGCAGAGCTACACCTGAGAGTCAACCAGAAGTTGTTCCATCTGTTGTACATCACAGCTACTGGTATATACTTGTGTGCTGAAGCTAGGATAATAGCCCACATAACTATTTTTTTATTATTATTTATTTATTTATTTATTTTTATTTTTTGGAGGCTATAACAAGGCATTCTTTGGCTAACATGGAGGGGAAGTCAGGGTGCAAAGTTTGCAGGTTCCATTAAGGCTCACTAGATTCCCACCCACCCATATCTGATCATCCTCTCTCTTACCTTTAAAACTCTGCTAACACTTTGTTTCCAAAGTTGCCGTTTTCCAGTTCTGAACATTTTACTGGCTGAAGTATGGAATCTGAAGCAAACTGTTAATTTTAAGCCAGTGAGATCTGTATTGACATGGACATTCTGAATCTTCAGTCAGTATGCTGGTGCAGAAGGATCTCTTGCCAAGGTCAGGTACCGTGAAAGTCAGTTTAGATTTCTTAGTGAACCCAGGAGTAGAATAGATTGGAACAGAGTCTAACTCAGCAAACGAAATCACCTCCTGTTCCAGAACTCAGCTGTTTGAGCTATGGAAACAAATACAACCTAGCTTTGGTGTTGTTATGGCAGTGTTGACTTATGAAACGCCTGCGTGAGATTTGCATATCAGGCTTAGCCGTCAATGTGCCAGCATACCCCTTTTAGGAATGCTTCATCTTCAGTACTGTTTGTTCTTTGGATCTTGAGCAAACACTGTTTTACTGTGTCAAGCAAAACTGTGTAAGGGCTATAGAAAAGTGTTGCACATGACACTAGCTGAAGTAAAGCTTTTTATCTAACATGTAGTTCCATGAGGATGACCCCAATCCAGAGTGGAGAAAAGTTGCTTTGAGGCCCAAACTCCCAGAATTCTCCAAATGCTATGGTTAATGGCCATGCTAGCTCAAGATTCTTCTACTTTCTTTTCAGCATGTGCTTTATTTAATTCTATGTCTCTGCACTATTATACCTGGTTTCCTTGCGTACATGTCTGTATGCTTTCATGTTGCCTATTGACATGGCAACCCCATGAATTTCCTAGCGTTTTCTTAGGCAAAGAATATTCAGAGGTGGTTTTGTCAGTTCCTTCTTCTGAAATATAGCCTACAGCACTTGGTATTCACTGGAGGTCTTCCATCCAAGTACAAACTAGAGTTGACCCTGCTTAGCTTCCAAGATCATCCAGGATCTGGTGCCTTTAGGGTATGTAGGTCAACCCTTGTTTCCTTACATCTCTCTTTTGTCAATACAATTGTTTCACCACTTACACAGCCAGCCTTGTAGGATTCCTCCCTCTACAGATTCTTCTTAATTCTGTCCTGTTACCTTCCTCATTGTTCCCTGTCAGCATTGTCCTTTTCCTCAAAAGATCATTCTCAAAAGTTCCCTGTTGCTTCCCCTCTTTGTCTCCACTTTATCTCTGTCAAATTGTCTCCCGGGCTCTTACTTTTCCTATTTTTCCAAACATTCTTCCTTTCTCACACAACTCTTCTTGTTCCTAGGGTCTGTGCAAGGTTAAATCCCATACCAAGCAGGAAAAAATCTTTCTTGCAGAAGCTGGATTGCAAACATTTAAGTTTTGTTCTCCCTCAGCAATTGAAATGTTCACAAGCTTTCTATGCCCTCTCACCAGCTCAGCCAGCCAGTGCTGGGGGCACTAATCCTAAACTTGTTTGGCTAAGAACTTTACATTTGCTGTATTCAAAGGGTCGCTTTGCAAACATAGATAAGCAAGAACCAATAGCTCTTAAGTTTTCAGCAGAAAAAATTAAATTGGCTCATGCTGTGCAGTGTGGTGATAATATTGTGCCAGAATGAACAGCTCACAGAAATTAAAGTTAGCTTTTACTTTAAAAACATACAGCCCAGAGGATGCCGCCTACAAGGCTCACTAACACACTTGAAAAGAAGTAATTCCTCTTCAATGCAAAATGTCAAAAGTAGTGTTGTGGTGCCCCCAAGTGGTCAATACTGTAAAATGTATACTCCATTGTGTAAGGGAAGGTTTTGGGGAAGGAGGAGGGGAATCCTCTTTGCAGACATTTTAAAATTATGTATTTAATTCTCATTGATGACATGAAAGATCTCCATGAGCATCAACAAGATGACCGATACAGAAAAAATAAAAGACTGTGATAATAGATGCAAATGAATAAGTAGCAGGTTTTATACTAGAGTAGAATTTAAATAACCTAAAGTCACCAGATCCCATCTGGTTAGTACTCAGATGGGAGAATGCCAAAGAATGTCAGGTGCTGCAGACTATATTTCAGAGGGAGGGACTGGCTAAACCACCTCTGAGTATTCCCTGCCTAAAAAAAACTCTTATCAAATCAATGGGATCTCTGTATGTCACCAAGCAACTTGAAGGCATAGGCACACACACTATACTATGTGTCCATGCACTGGTACTAGAGAAAAGCAAGATTTTGATATGTTATTGTTTTGGACCATAGCTCCCAGAATCCCTCAGCCAGCATAGCCACTGGTCATGCTGGCTAGGGGTTTCTAGGAGTTGTCACCCAAAAAGTAATTATTCCAAGCTCTAGAAATAAGATACCGGTACATGCACCCCTCATTTGGAAATGTAGTCCCCTTAAAAGTGATGCTAGTTATTCAAAAAGAACTAGCTTCCCTTATTTATAGGAAATATATTAAAAGAAGCTTAGATTCCAACCAATACACACTTTGAGCTTTCTGAGTGAATTGTTTTCCTATAAATCAATCAGATTTTTAAAATCTTTTTCCCCATGACGAATGACACCTAGGAGCAGTAAAGTGGGCCAAGAGCAACAAAATGAACTTTGTACCCAAGTATACATTTCAACCAAGATCTCTCTCTAACACTCTAATTATACAAAAACAGACTTTTAATTTTTAATTTACTAATGGTTTCTGTGCTATTCATATTCCAGGCTGCCCAAGATCTTGCCCCTTTTCACAATGTTCTATATTTGACTCCAAGCAGAAGATGCTTTGACTTTGCCTTATAGATACAATTTGGTGTTGATCACTGCATTGGGAGCCATTCGCTTACCACAATAAAAACTTTCTCCTGGCGATCATAGGCAGACGTTACTTAGGTTCAGATGCATGGATTCCATGGCAGATTTCATTATATGATATGGAGAAAAGGGTGGGATTGCATCATGAATGTGATTAATACTAAATTGCAGTAAGTTTTTTAAAATAAAAGATTATTTCCTGATTTTCTTAGTTTGCACCACATTTTTATGATTATTTTGCTTCCTGCTTATCCCACAAGCTCTGGTTTACACAAATTTATCTATTGGCACCTATTAATAATAAAGAATTTTAAAAATAAAAGAAACCAAGAAGAACCCAGCTAGATCAGACCACAGACCCATCTATTTGTACTTGTCCACACCATGGCCATCCAGGTGTCTATGGGTAGCCAAGCAGCAGGACATTATTTCAACTATATCCTCCTATAGGGTTGACAAGTCATAGGGTTGACAAGTCATACACTATAGGGTTGACAAGTCATGACATCCCAGGCCTTGACCAAAACCTAGAGATTACCCCATACAATGTTATACACCTCTGTCATATTTCCCATTGGTTACCTTTGTTTTAAGCTGGTGATAGGAGGTGACTCCTGGTGATTAGAAGAATGGCATTAAAGGGGCAGCCCCTGCTGATATTATCAAGTATGATACATTAAATATCAACCACGGTTACAAAGTGCATGTCATTCAACTAAAGAAAAAAAATCAAGATTAACAAATGAGGAATACACAAACACACACACTTTTCTTCCCTCTTGCCCTGTGGACTGGAGAAATGGTCCATGCTAGACCATGAAATCTGGCAACCTTCAGCTTTCATTCACCAGCTACTGATGAACAGAAACATACAATCTCTGTTCCAAGAGACAAATTATGGCCAACTTTACTAGTCACTGTTTAATAACTTTATCCACAATTAATCTGTCTGATCCCCTTTTAAAATCAACCAAATTAGTGGCCATAACTACATCTTGTGGTGGTTAATTCAATAGTTTAACTGTATGCAATGTGAAGAAGTACTTCTTTACATATCTCCTGATCACCTACCTTTGAGCCTGATTGTCAGATCCCAGGTTCTAGTTACTAATATAATAAAACAGTCAGAAATAAAGAACTGAGAGAGCCTATCTACTTTTATCACATTGCATATAAGGTTATACACTTCTGTCATGTTTCCCATTAGTTACCTTTGTTTTAGCTAAACAGTTGTAAGCTTTCCTGGTATGGCAGCTGCTCCAAGCCCTTGATCTGTTGCCCTTTTCTGTATTTTTTACAGCTCTAAAATATACTTTTCAAGGTGCAGTGACTAGAACTATACACAGCAGTGCCGTCACTAGGGTTGGTATCATCCAGGGTCCCTGGCACACACCCCAGCCAACCCACACCCTCTGCCAGCCAGGCTGCCTCTACCATGGTGAGGTGCTGCTGCCACCTGGCAGCCCCTTTGGGTCTGGTGAGGTTGCTGGATAATCAGGAAAGAGAGGTGATGCCTGGCCAGTGGGTCTGACTGACCCCGAAAGTAGCCCCTTCCCACCAGTGATGGCTGGTGGGGTAGAGTGATACTGCTGCCTGGCAGCCCCTTCCAGGTCTGACAGAACTACTGGTCAAAGAGGAAGGGGAGATGAAACTTTCCCACCCAGCCAGCAGGTGTGCCATACTCCAAAGTGGTTGCTGATGAGTTGGGGTGCTGCTGCTGAGCAGCCCCTTCTGGGTCTGGCAGGACTGCTGGCCAAGCAAAAAAAGGAGGCAATTTTCTTTCCTGTCCAGCCAGCAACCCTGCCAGATATGGAAGGCAGCCCCTTCCCACCAGCAGCCACCAGTGGAGGTGGGGTGCTGCTGCCACTTGGCAGCCCTTTCTGTTGCTGGCTGAGTGGGAAAGGAAGGCAACACTCAGCCAGCCAGCCAGCACCTACCCCACCTCCCACCCCAAGCCAGAAGAGGTTGCCAGGTGGTAGCCACCCCTACCAACAGCCACAGTCAATGAATGGCAGAGGCATTCTGACTGGCAAAGGTGGGCAGCCAGGGGGCTTTTGAGACACCTCTGAGGTGTCACCCAGTGCTGTCTACACCCTTGGTATCTCCTAGTGACACCCCTGCTACACAGTACTCCATATGCATTCACACTATGGATATGTACAAAGGCAATATGAAATTGGCAGTTTTATTTTCAGTTCCTTTTCTAATTATGCCTAACATGGAATTGGACTTTTTCATAGTATCTGTTCACTATGTTGATATATCCATTGAAGTTTCCACCATGACCCCTTAGTCAGTCAACACCAGCTCAGGCCCCATCAATATATACGTGAAGTTATACATACTGAATGACAGAAAGGTAAGTATACTAGATGATAGCATACAGAAAGAGGATCCCAATGTGCAGGGAAAGGAGAGGATAGCATATCTTGTAGCTTCATTGACCTCAGTAGTGTGAAAGCTAATGTCAACTGCAGGTAATAATATACCCATCTAACTTAAGAAGAATGCTAACAACAAGTTGCTAAGAGCAGACCCGGTCATGGAACTGATCTTCACCCTGTAGGTTCACAGCATTACAAAATTTCTGTTGCCTGCATTTATGAACATTTGATTTTATTAAGAAAGGTGGTTGTCCCCATCCCCCCACATACATACACACACTTTAGTCAGATGTTATGGGAAGCCCCATTTTTAAGAACCATATTGCTAGAGGCAACCCTAGATTTGAAGTAGGAAGTCTTGAATGAAGAAAGGTTCAGAAGCAGGAAAGAGCTAACTCATTCACATGGACAACAAATTCTGTTCATATTTGCAAGTGTGAACTGCAATAGAACCTGCCAGGGCCAAAGGGAGCCATCACCCACTACAGGGTAACTCAGCAGCCAGCTTGCTTCAATTCTCACACCAAATCCCAGATTTTCTTGAAAGCATTATACTTAATACCTTCAGACACTTTTTGGCCACCATTCAGTCACCTCCTAGCCATAAGGAAACCCCAAAAGCCACAGGGATATAGACTTAAAATCCACCCAGACTTGTGTGGAGAAACCAATAGTGTCTTCTCCTGAAGACTGGGTGCACATGACTGCTTCAATTCATACCACCAGAGCAGCTTCAAAAAAACTCAACTCTAGACATCTTATTTTAATACCCAGGAATAGGAAAGAATAGAGTAGTATCATTCACACTTTGTCTATCCACTCTGAGCCCTTTAGATATACCCATCAATTGCAAAAAGTTTAGCTATGTGCAATCCCAAGGACAATCATGTTCCCAGGAATTCTTTATATACCAGCCAAGAAACACTGTAATCAGGTCTTCACATTTGCCCTTGGATATAGCAAAATACCAAGTGCTCATAACTATATATCCTCACTTTTGTAGTGTGTTCTCTTTCATCGTACCTCCCTTGCTGTGTCATCCGCCATTCTAATTAGGCCGTAAGCTCCATAGGAGAGGAACTTGCTTTGTTTTGTTTGTGTGTATTTGCCTTGAAGTCACCTTTTAACTTATATCAACCCCTTGAATTTCACAGAGTTTTCGTGGCCAAAGAATATTCAGAGGTGGCTTTGCCAGTTCCTTCCTCCGAAATATAGCTCTGAAAGACCTGGTATTTTAATTAATGGGCCCCTATCCAAGTACTAACCATGGCAGAGCCTGCTTAGTTTCCAAGATCACACAGGATCTGGTCCCTTTAGGATATTTAGGCTGCCCTTGTTTACCTTTTATGCTTATGTCAAGCAAGGTACCAGATCCCATATGTCAGAGGAAGAAACTGGCAAAACCACCTCTGAGTATTCCTTGCCTTTAAAAAAGAACCTATAAAATTCATAGAGTTGCCACAGATTGACAGACAATTTGAATACACATACACTCATACATTCAAAACAGGAGTGGAGAAGTTTGTTCCCCCACATGAAATTTGGTGGTTGCCCTGCTTTTCTACGTTTCTCCCCTCCCTCAAAAGTTGAAATATCCATTGTTGGGCTTAACTATTATCAGGAAGACTTATTAAGTTAAAATGCACTGGGTTTTTTGCTACCACCTAGCACAGGGCTTCTCCCACTCCATCAACGCCCATCTTGATTTCTTTTAAAATGGAATTCAGCTCTCTGACTGAAAGAGATTCTCCACCTTTCTTTCACTAAATAATATGAGCAAATAAAGCTGTGGGTTACTAGGAGAGGGAAGGTTCTCTAACCCAGTGGGCACTTGAACTACAACTCCCACCAGCCTCAGCTAGCATGGAAAATGGAGGATGATTAGGGATTGTGCCCAAAACGTCTGTAGAGAACCAGCTTGTCTATCACTGCAGTAATCTGTCATCTTAACACTGATACTGACCAATCACATCACAGTGCAAGAGCTCTTCTTACTAGGGCTGATGTCAACACCATGCATAACTGCACAGTTCCATGTACCAATAGTGGCCATTGGCTCCCAAGCCAGTGAATCCAACTTATGGATGGCTTTAAAGGAGCTGTCCATGGTGCTGAATCTATTTTGAGGTGAGTGTTCAGCACATGGGATAATGCCTTTAAAGCCTGAGTTAAATCTGGAGTGGATTCACTACACCAGGGGTAGGCAACCTTTCCCCTTTAAGGGCCGAGGGACTTCAGCTCCCAGAAGCCTCAGCCATGTTGGCCAATAGTCCCGTGTTGGCCAATAGCTCCTGGGATTCTGGGAGCTGAAGTCCCTCAGCCCTTAAAGGGGAAAGGTTGCCTACCCCTGCACTACACCATTGACACTGGAACCATCAACTACAGCCAGCACCCCTAAAAGGACCCACACAGTTTCGGCCAGGACAGGGGAAGGAGGAGGAGGAGGCTCTCCAGGCCAGTTTCTAACAGGAAGGAGAAAGAGAAAGAGGCTTTCTAGGCAGTTCTGCCAGGAAAGGAGACAGAGAAGAAGGCCAGTTCCTGCTAGGAAAGAGGAGAAAGCAGTTTCCAGACAGCCATCTTGAGTGGGTAAGTTTTTAAATTCTTTTTAAAAACACCTGGGGGGAGTGTGACTGTGACTCAGCGGGTGGGGCTTTGTTGAGTGGCATTTGCAAGTCAATAGGGGGTGGGCTAGGCAGTTAGCTCTATACAACTGCTGCCAGAGGCCAGTTTCAGGTCAGTTTCGGCCAGGACAGGGGAAGGAGGAGGAGGAGGCTCTCCAGGCCAGTTTCTAACAGGAAGGAGAAAGAGAAAGAGGCTTTCTAGGCAGTTCTGCCAGGAAAGGAGACAGAGAAGAAGGCCAGTTCCTGCTAGGAAAGAGGAGAAAGCAGTTTCCAGACAGCCATCTTGAGTGGGTAAGTTTTTTAATTCTTTTTAAAAACACCTGGGGGGAGTGTGACTGTGACTCAGCGGGTGGGGCTTTGTTGAGTGGCATTTGCAAGTCAATAGGGGGTGGGCTAGGCAGTTAGCTCTATACAACTGCTGCCAGAGGCCAGCTTCAGGTCAGTTTCGGCCAGGACAGGGGAAGGAGGAGGAGGAGGCTCTCCAGGCCAGTTTCTAACAGGAAGGAAAAAAAGAAAGAAGCTTTCTAGGCAGTTCTGCCAGGAAAGGAGACAGAGAAGAAGGCCAGTTCCTGCTAGGAAAGAGGAGAAAGCAGTTTCCAGACAGCCATCTTGAGTGGGTAAGTTTTAAAATTCTTTTTAAAAACACCTGGGGGGAGTGTGACTGTGACTCAGCGGGTGGGCTTTGTTGAGTGGCATTTGCAAGTCAATAGGGGGTGGGCTAGGCAGTTAGCTCTATACAACTGCTGCCAGAGGCCAGCTTCAGGTCAGTTTCGGCCAGGACAGGGGAAGGAGGAGGAGGAGGCTCTCCAGGCCAGTTTCTAACAGGAAGGAAAAAGAGAAAGAGGCTTTCTAGGCAGTTCCGCCAGGAAAGGAGACAGAGAAGAAGGCCAGTTCCTGCTAGGAAAGAGGAGAAAGCAGTTTCCAGACAGCCATCTTGAGTGGGTAAGTTTTTAAATTCTTTTTAAAAACACCTGGGGGGAGTGTGACTGTGACTCAGCGGGTGGGGCTTTGTTGAGTGGCATTTGCAAGTCAATAGGGGGTGGGCTAGGCAGTTAGCTCTATACAACTGCTGCCAGAGGCCAGCTTCAGGTCAGTTTCGGCCAGGACAGGGGAAGGAGGAGGAGGAGGCTCTCCAGGCCAGTTTCTAACAGGAAGGAAAAAGAGAAAGAGGCTTTCTAGGCAGTTCTGCCAGGAAAGGAGACAGAGAAGAAGGCCAGTTCCTGCTAGGAAAGAGGAGAAAGCAGTTTCCAGACAGCCATCTTGAGTGGGTAAGTTTTTAAATTCTTTTTAAAAACACCTGGGGGGAGTGTGACTGTGACTCAGCGGGTGGGCTTTGTTGAGTGGCATTTGCAAGTCAATAGGGGGTGGGCTAGGCAGTTAGCTCTATACAACTGCTGCCAGAGGCCAGCTTCAGGTCAGTTTCGGCCAGGACAGGGGAAGGAGGAGGAGGAGGCTCTCCAGGCCAGTTTCTAACAGGAAGGAAAAAGAGAAAGAGGCTTTCTAGGCAGTTCTGCCAGGAAAGGAGACAGAGAAGAAGGCCAGTTCCTGCTAGGAAAGAGGAGAAAGCAGTTTCCAGACAGCCATCTTGAGTGGGTAAGTTTTTAAATTCAATGGGAGTTTCTCAAAAGGGAGATACTTAAAGCACAATTTCAAACTGTGCCAACGAGGAGGAAGAATGGGAGGTGTCTCAAGAAACCAGGATGGATGACTAAGGAACTTGCAACTGAACTATGTTTTAAACTGAACATGTATAAGAAATGGAAAAATGGGGAAATCACCAAAGAGGAATTCAAACAAATAGCTAGCACATGTAGGGGTAAAGTCAGAAAAGCTAAAGCACAGAATGAAATCAGGCTTGCTAGAGAGGTTAAGAACAATAAAAAGGGCTTTTGGGGGTATGTCAGCAGCAAAAGGAAAAAGAAGGAAATGGTAGGGCCACTGTGTGGAGAAGATGGCAAAAAGTTAACAGGGGACAGAGAAAAGGCAGAATTACTCAACACCTTCTTTGCTTCAGTCTTCTCAGAAAAGGCAAAGGGTGCTCAACTTGAGGATAATGGAGCAGAGGACAGAATAGGAGAATTTCAGCACAGAATAAGTAAAGAGATAGTACAGAAACATCTGGTTAATCTAAATGAATATAAGTCTCCAGGACCAGATGAATTACATCCAAGGGTATTAAAAGAACTGGCAAATGTAATATCGGAACCATTGGCAATAATCTTTGAGAATTCCTGGAAAACAGGAGAGGTCCCAGCGGACTGGAGGAGGGCAAATGTTGTCCCCATCTTCAAAAAGGGGAAAAAAGAGGATCCCAACAATTATCGTCCAGTTAGTCTGACATCAATACCCAGAAAGATTCTGGAGCAGATCATTAAACAGAGAGTCTGTGAACATCTGGAAGATAATTTCATAATCACAAAAAGTCAACATGGGTTTCAGAGAAACAGGTCATGCCAGACAAATCTGATCTCTTTTTTTGATAAAATTACCAGCTTGGTAGATGAAGGGAATGCTGTGGATATAGTATATCTTGATTTCAGTAAGGCCTTTGACAAGGTTCCCCATGACATTCTTGCAAGCAAGTTGGTAAAATGTGGGCTAGACAAAGTAACTGTTACATGGATTTGTAATTGGTTGACTGGTCGAACGCAAAGGGTGCTCAACAATGGCTCCTTTTCAACTTGGAAAGAAGTGACCAGTGGGGTGCCACAGGGCTCTGTCCTGGGCCCAGTGCTATTCAATATCTTTATTAATGACTTGGATGACGGTATTGGGGGCATAGTTATCAAATTTGCAGACGACACCAAATTAGGAGGAGTAGCTAATACCCCAGAGGACAGGATCAAAATTCAAAATGACTTGAACAGACTAGAAAGTTGGGCCAAAGCTAACAAAATGAAATTCAACACGGACAAATGTAAGGTACTGTAGAGCGGAAAAACGAAAAGTACAGGTATACAATGGGGGACACCTGGCTGAATGAGACTACGTGTGAAAGGGATCTAGGAATCCAGGTGGACCACAAGTTGAACATGAGTCAACAGTGCGATGCAGCAGCTAAAAAGGCCAATGCAATTTTAGGCTGCATCAATAGAAGTATAGTGTCTAGATCAAGAGAAGTAATAGTGCCACTCTATTCTGCTTTGGTCCGGCCTCACCTGGAATACTGTGTCCAGTTCTGGGCACCACAATTCAAAAAGGATGTGGAGATACTGGAGCATGTCCAAAGGAGGGCAACTAAAATGGTGAAGGGTCTGGAAACCAAGCCCTATGAGGAACGACTTAGGGAACTGGGGATGTTTAGCCTGGAGAAGAGAAGGCTGAGAGGTGATATGATAGCCATGTTTAAATATTTGAAGGGATGTCATATTGAGGAGGGAACAAGCTTGTTTTCTGCTGCTTCAGAGACTAGGACCCGAAACAATGGATGCAAGCTGCAAGAAAAGAGATTCCACCTCAACATTAGGAGGAACTTCCTGACAGTAAGGGCGGTTCGAGAGTGGAACACACTCCCTCGGAGAGTAGTGGTGTCTCCTTCCTTGGAGGTCTTTAAGCAGAGGCTGGATGGCCATCTGTCAGGGATGCTTTGATTGGGAGTTCCTGCATGGCAGGGGGTTGGACTGGATGGCCCTTGTGGTCTCTTCCAACTCTATGATTCTATGATTCTATGGTCAACCCTATTTGAAAATAGTTTTCTGACTCAACTATTTGGGGAGTGTCAAGCACCTGAACCTATCTGCCATTTTTATTTCTCAGTCTCTCTTATGTAGGTTCACTCTAGAGCACTGAAGGAAATTAAAATGGCATCTTTCAGTCACCCACAACTGCTGGGTATGCCTGTTATGGCATACCTGGGTGCACTTTGTGCTGGTCTTCCTCAAAGTTGGAACTGAAGCCAAATGAGAAGATGACACAATCTTCTCTTCTCTTCTTGAACATCTTGAGGGAGGGGAAATATAATCTAGACACACTTTATGAGAATAGAAAAGACCTCCTCCCTCCAAGGTAGTATTGGAGACATCTATACTGAAGCCCCATCATGTCTTGTTCAATAACTCACATCTTCTACTTTCAGTTACTGAACTTAGCCCAAAGTCCAAACTATGTTCTTATCCATAATAGAAGAGGTTAATGGTGACCGTTGCTGCTCTAGCTGGCAAACAATTCCAACTAAATTGTCTCAAGTGATTATCTAGCAAGTGAGACCCACATGACAAGAAAGGAGTTAAGGGGAGGTCTGAAAGGGCTGTAATTTCTTCCATGTGAAAGACAACATCAAGGCCAGAGTCTCACCTCACAATTAGACCTGTTTTTGGCTCATTTCAGACATGGGCATATACATTAAGAGAATAGTATTTAATTCTTAACATTAATATGATGGGTGGGAATAATATGCCCCTCCAGATGTTGTTGGACTACAACTCCCAGCAGTCCTAGTCCAGAGCGCTGCCCAATCCCCTCCATTAATTTACATGTTCCCATTATCTCCATAATCTTTACAGTAACTGTGTAAGGTGGCTAAACTCTGCTTCCCCTGGATTGCAGAGGAGCTGAGATCACCAGACTCATTGCAGTTACCTAGCAAGCTTATTGTCAGTTGTGGAATTTGAACTGAGAGGTTCCTGTCTCATGTTGTGAATTGTTTCATGTGAGAGGTTTAAAACATTTCTTGCTGCACTTGGAATTTATATTCGCATTCCAAACTATTTGGCCAGAATACTGCACTGCATGTTACAAAGGTGGTCCAAGGCGGGAAATGGGCCAGTTGGGGTTGATCTAATTTTACCCCTGCATAGTTTAAGTCTACCAAGGGACCTTGTAGCACCTTTGAGAGTAACTACTAAAAAGAAGCTGATAACATGAGTTCAGATAGCAGACATCTTCTAGCTAGTCTCAAAAGTGCTACAAGATCCCTTTGCATACTGATTTTCCAAATAATACAGCTTACCTGATCCAGTTTAAAATTTAAATCAGGTGGCATCCTGATATTATCAGATCAGATCAGGTAAACCGTATTATTTAAGAATGCTTCTAACAGATCTGTCTTTGGGGGGATGGAGACGGGCAGCCCTGGGCCACCCTGGGAAGCAGAGGATCAGGGCCAAGCCTGCCAGATGCCTCAACCCCAATCTTCCCTTTTGCTGGCCCAGAAAAGAGCAGCAAAATGCCGCTCCTTTCAGGGCCGGCAAAAGGGCACCCTAAGAGCCGGCATGTAGCTCTTCAGCACCCCTTTCGGTGCAGCGCGTCAAAACGCTGTGCCAGAAGAATGTCCTGATGCTGCGCGCTGTGCATAATGGTGCACGGTGTCAGGACACCGCCAGCGTGGGGTTGGGGCACCTGGCATGCGGCTGCCCCTCCCCATCCCTGCCTCCAGGCTGGCCCTTTGGACCGGTCTGTAGAGGCCCTTTGTATAGTTTAAGTCTGTGGTTGATAGAGGGGTCTAAAACAGGGGTAGGCAACCTAAGGCCCTGGGCCCGGATGCGGCCCCCCCAAGGCCTTTGGACTGGCCACAGGCTGGTCCTGCCGCCGCCGCCTCCTGCCATGATGATATTGATTATTGTTGTTGTTACTTGTTCTTGGGGTTTTCTTGGCAAAATCTCCACAGGGGTTTTGCCATGGCTTTTCTGGGGCTGAGAGAGTGTGCGTGCATATTTTTTTTTAAAAATTAACTTTTTAAAAACTTATGTATTTATTTATTTATGGTGCTTCGCGCCCCCCCCCCCCCAATTGTCTGAGGGACAGCAACCCAGCCCCCGGCTCAAAAAGGTTGCCTACCCCTGGTCTGAAACATCATGTAAGTTCCCTGGCTAAACAGAGATATGAACACACTTCAGAATTTTACTACCCCACTGCATTATGGCTTTATTGTGTTTCTGCTTATTGTATGTTCTTGAGCATAAATTTTGTGGAATTTTTATTTTTGTAAGATGCTTTGTGAACTTCCTTGAAATCAAAACACTGGGAGGATGGAAAATAAATATTCTGGCTTCTCAGATTGCACTCTTTTGTTACACAACACAATAGTTAGGTGCTCCTAACTTTTGTCTACTTCAGCCTCCTACTTCCTAACATGGGAACTGTTAGAGGAACTGGAGGTCATTTAGCAGGGGGATGAAAAAAAAATTCACTAATGGATTGTGACTTCCTTCTGACTTAAGTGGGTTGCACTAGTGAGTTGCATTAGTATACTAACATAATACAAATATGATCCCTCACTCCAAAATTAAGGAAGGGATTCTAAAATGAATTTATTGGATGCTGGATATAAAAAGTTTGAATACTACTACATGATCTACTCCACCTCTCCTCAGAAAATTTTATCGGCCCTCTGTGGTCACTATATGACTGAGAAGAGTATCTATGCAGCTGCTTGGAATAGAAAATCATTATATACACTCTGCTGTATTCTGTCCTGTGGTCCTTCCTCATGAGAACCAATCTCACTTTGAAGCTGGGACCCCATCCTAACCTAATATCAGTGTAAATTATTGAGATGTCATGTTAACACCTAGTCTATCCAATATGTCAGAATCCTGATGTAACACAAAAGAAACACAGGAGGTTCTCTTGTTAGATATAGAAGCCTGATCTATCCAGCAGTATAGCATTTGCAAAGCTTGGAAGAATAGCTCCCAGAATCCCCAGTCATCCTAACTACAGAACAATTAGCCATGCTAGCTGTGGAATTCTGAGAGCTATAGCCCAAAGAGAAAATTTCCCAAGTGCTTTGCTTACTGAAAAAACAATGGCAATATCGCTTCTACCTTAACTTTATATGGTGTATTTATAAATGTGTAAAGGATGAGTAAGGATTTTAAACACTCATTCTTAAAGGTCCCATGTTTCCTAAGAGGGGAAAACCACACAGGTTTACCAAATCCAAACTCATGAGATCTCAAACTTTTAAATCATGTGCATTGAGCACATATTACAGATCTTTTCAAACTACTTAACTATAGTACTATGATTCCACTTACTTGCCATGGCAACATCCTAGGGAATCAAGGGATTTGTAATTTGCGAAGTGTATTTAGAACCCTCATCCAGAAAACTACTCCAGTGCCTCTGGCCAAGTACAAACTCCAGGACTTCATAGGATGCAGCCATGGAAGTTAAAGTGGAATCACAGCACAGTTGTGCCATGTAAAAGAGCCCTAAGTAACTTCAATCAGCCTCTGTAAAATAAAGCTGCAGGCAAGAATATCCAGATACCGTGTGATTGACAGACAAATTAAAGTCCCAGTTCCTCCCATTTTAGAAACAAAGCACCCCAAACACCCCAAAGCATGCCATACACCCAGCAGCACCCTCAAGTGACTTCCAAGAGCTTTCCTTCTAGAGCAGCAGAATTAGATGAAGAAAACATCATGTAGCTTTAAGCATGTAGCTTTAAATAGAATGGATTATGGCTAACTATAGATACACCTATACTATAGAAATAATGCAGTTTAACACTACTTTAAGTGCTGTAGCTCCATCCTATAGAATCCTAGGATTTGTAGTTTTGCATGGTCTTGAGCCTTTTCTGCCCAAGGATGCTGGTGCCTCACAAAGCTACAAATTCCAGGATTCTGTAGGATGGAGCCATGGCAGTTAAAGTGGTGTCAAATTGCATTATTTCTACAGTGCAGATGAACCTCATCTTGCCTCTAGTTGTTCTGGACTGAAAAGGTCAATGCAGTGGGCTGAACTTCTCATAATGAACTTTTTTTTTCTGTTGTGGTTGAACTTCTGAAAAGTTGCATTCAAACACAGAATATTCATTCCAACTAAACTTTGGAATAACCTCCTGTCTGCAAAGCTATTTGATTCTGCTTTGTTGGGAGCTTTTAAACAGAGGTTCTTTAAGGGTGCTTTACCTGTGAATTCCTACATTGGTAAGGAGTCGGACTACATGATCTTTGAGGTCACTTCCAACTGCTATGAAATAACTCTACTCCTATTTTTAATTTCTGTTTTATTTTGAAATCTTATTCCATATTGAAAAACCGTTTCAGGTATTTTTTTTTCAAAGCATATGTATTTGGGAGAACATGTAGTAGTTTGAGTGTTGGACTATGACTCTGAAGACCAGGGTTCAAAACTCAGCTCAGCCATGGAAACCCACTGGGTGATCTTGGGCTACTCACACTCTCTCAGCCTCAGAGGATGGCAATGGCCCAAAAAAAATCCTCTATAGAAACTTGCCAAAAAAAAAAAAAACATGACAGAGTTGCCATAAGTTGGAAATGACTTGAAGACATACAACAACAGCAACAACATCTAGAAGCACAGCTTCTCACCTCTTCATGGGGAGCAAAACTGCTACCTCCTCAAATCCCCTCCTTTCAAAGCTGTTCAGAGGAGACCTTTTTTGGGGGGGGGGGAGGCACACCCACTGGGTGGTCTGGGGCAAGTCACACTCTCTCAGCCTCAGAGGAAAGCAATGGCAAACCTCCTCTGAAGAAACCTGCCAAGAAAACCCTGTGACAGGTTCACCTTAAGGTCCCAATATGTCAGAAACAACTTGAAGGCACCCAACAAGAAGAAAGTGCAATCTAAGGGGAAAGAGTTGGACCAGCCCAAAGTCCCTTTTGCAGCTGGTCTCCCTCCTTGCAGGGATCATGTCCCTGGATGCTCCTTCCAAAGGGGGAAGAGGGGAGAAATGGCTGGACCACTTCCCCCAGCCAAGGCAACTGAACCAAGGACCAAAACAAACAGGGTTGGGCTTTTTGTTCACCTGCAGTTCTTTGATGTTCTCCATGGGAGCGATGGGCTGGGTCGGCCTGGAGGGTGGATGATGGGAGCTGGACTTGTTAGGACAGGCAGCTGAGACTTGGAGCTCTCCTTCCCTCTCCTCCATCATCCCCTTCGGAAGCCAGGCTCCTGGATCCTGCTTTGTCAGCTCCTGCCCCCTCCGGACAGCCTCCCTCCTTCCCTCCCTCCCGCAGACTTGTTTGCTCCTGGTTTCCATAGTGAATCCAGAGACACTTTGCAAGGCTGCTGGGGATCCTTTTTCCTCCTCCTTCTCCCCCTCGTTGGCATTTTTGTCGAGTTCAAAGAGTTTCTCTATCTTGCCTCAAACACTGATCAGAAGGGAGAGACTGCAGCCAAGAAAACAAAAGACAAGGAATGGGGAAGGCAGCTATCTAGGAAGAACTAGGCAAGATCCTAAAAAGCCAAGATATGCAACTGAGCAGCAAAGATGGAATCATCCAAGCAGGATGACCAGATGTCCTCGCCACAAAGGAGGACAAGGCATCTCCTTGTAGGACATGACCAAACACTCATAGGAACATCATTTAATGCCCCTTTGGCTTGCTCAAAGTGGAGGACATTTGGAAATTCCTCCTGGACACAAGGATGGAATTCTGGGAAAAGAGGACCTCTAGTCACTCTGCATCCAAGCCATCACAGGTGTGAAAGTTGGAAAGTGAAGAAAGCGAATAAAAAGAAAATCAGCTCACTTGAGACGTGGTGATAGAGAAGAGTGCTGAGGATGCTGTGCAAGGCCAAAAAGACAAACAAATGGGTCCTCAACCAGATCAAGATCTGAATTCTCTCTGGAAACCAAGATGACCAAACTGAGGCTGTCATACTTTGACCACATCATGAGAAGGCATGACCCTGACTCATGGCAACCCTGTGGATGAGATATCTTCAAGTCCCCCATCCCCCCTCTAATGTCATCATCAGTTGGAAATGACTTGAAGATGCACAACAACAAAAACAATATTGAAAGTCACACTCTCTCAGCCTCAGGGAAAAGCAAAGGCAAACCCTTTCTGAACAAACCTTGTGAAGGAAACCCCAGGATAACTTCATCTTTGAGTTGCCAAAAGTCAGGAAGGACTTGAAGGCAAACAACAACAGTCTTGAAAGTCACACTCTCTCAGCTTCAGGGAAAAGCAATGGAAAACCCTTTCTGAACAAACCTTGTGAAGGAAACCCCAGGAAAGGTTCATGTTTGAGTTGCCAAAAGTCAGAAACGACTTGAAGGCACACAACAACAGTCTTGAAAGTCACACTCTCTCAGCCTCAGGGAAAAGCAATGGCAAACCCTTTCTGACTTTAGTGCTCAATTGTATATCTTTACACTTCAGGATCTTGTCTAGTTCTTGCATAGCTGCCCTTCCCATTCCTAGTTCTTCTGATTTCTTGATTGCAGTATCCATTCAGATCAGTTTGATCCAAGGTATATAAAATCTGGAAACTATTATAATTTCCTCATTGTCTAGGTTGAATTTATGTAGATCCTTGATTGTCATTATTTTTGCTTTCTTTATATTCAGCATTAAGACTGCCTCTGTGCTCTCTTCCCTCTAACCTTTCTTAATAATTGTTCTAAGTCTGTGATGCTACGCCGCGTTTTCGGGTGCGCTCGCGGCGATCGCCATTTTGAAAGTCAAAATGGCGGTCGGGACGCGTTTGCCAAATGGGAATTAATCTATTAATCAGGTGTAGTGGCACTCATGTGTCTTTAAGAACCATCTGTGTCTTTTTATGATTTATGCGGTCAAATGTATTGCATTTGTCTAAGAAGCACACACTGGTGTGTTTTTTCTAGCATTCCATACTATGTTTGCAGTGTGGTCTGTAGTGCATGTTCCTTTCCTGATTTTAATTTTATTTGCATTTTATTTTTATTTTTTCTTTAATTTTAATTTATTTTAATTTGCTTAATTTATTTTATTTTTATTTCATTTGTCAATTTCAATATTATTTGATTTTTATTTTATATTACTTATTTAATTTAAATTTAAATTTTAACTTTTTACTTTTTTATTTCTTATTGAATATTAATTTTAATTTTACTTCATTTTAATTTAATTCTATTTTATTTTAACTTTGTTTTCTTTTTATTTAACTTTAATTTTATTTTTAAATAATTTTATTTTATATTTCTTTTATTTTTATTTTATATTTTGTTTTGTTTTATTTTTTATTTTTATTTTATTTTTACTTATTTTTATTTTTAATGTACCATTTCTTTTAATACTATATTTCATTTAATTTTAATTTTGATTTTGATTTTAATTTATTTTTATTTTATTTTTATTGTTTGAAAGTTTGAGTTATTTATATTTATATTAATTTATTACAGCACACCCACTTGCCATATGTCAACTTGAGCTTATGCATACGGCAAGCCCACGAGGAGCATGCAGCCATAAGAATCAATAGGATTCCAGCATACACTTTTTTTCCCATACATAGGGGGCAGAATGGATCCCCTGCATATAGGAAGGGTCCACTGTATATTTTTATTTTATTTTTAACTTGCATTTTAATTTAATTTAATTATTTTTATTTTTATTGAATTTGTTGTTAAATTTAAATTAAATTTAGTTTAATTTTTATTTGTTGATTTTATTTTATTTATTATATAATTTTTATTTTATTTTTATTTTATTAATTTTAATTTTAATTTCATTTTTAACTTTTTTATTCACTTCAATATTTATTTTTAAATTATTTTTATTATTTTATTTTTAATATTATTTTTATTTTAATTTTAATATTATATATTATTTTTAATTGATTATATTTTTAATTTGTAATTTTTAATTTAATTTAATTTAATTACTTTTGTTTATTACTTTTACTCTTAGATTATTATTGTATTTATTTCTTTTTCTTTTTCTTTTTTAATTTTTATTTTGTTGTATTATATTTTCATTTTATATTTTAATTAATTTTAATTTTAATTTTGTTTTATGTAATTTTATTTTTATTTTACTTTTATTTATTTTTAATTTCTATTTCTGTTTTAATTTTGTTTTGTTTAATTTTAATTTTTATTTAATTTTAATTTTTCATTTTTATATTTAATTTATTTACATTTTCCATTGTTACATATTAAATTTTAATTTTTATATTATTTTAATTTTTACTTCTATTAATTTTTTTATTTCATTTCATATTGTATTTTATTTTTTATTTATGAAATTTTAACTCAATTTTATTTTTATGTAATTTTAATTTTAATTTATTTCTTAGTAATGATTTCAATTTATACTTATTTTTAATTTTAATTTTAATTTTATATTACTTTCTTTCCATTTTTATTTTATTTCATTTTTATTTTAGTTTGTATTAAATTTATTTCATTTTCATATTTCATTGAATTTTGTTTTATTTTATTATTTTATTATTATTGTTTTATTATTTCTTGAATTTTATATTTATTTATTTATTTATTTATTGGAGTATTTATACCCCTCTCTTCAGCCAAAAGACTATCAGAGTGGCTTACAAATGGTTAATTAGACATTTCTCTGCTCTCAGGCTTACAATCTAAAAAGACAAGACACAAAAGGAGATGGGAATAGTGGTGGGGAAGGGGAATAAGTCCATGAAGCCTGGACCAAGGCAGATGGGCTGGGGGGGGGCACTTCGAGATTTGAAGAATCACTCTTAAATGTTTAATCTCTCCAAATCTCGTGACTTCAGAGGGAGGGCCTTCTTCTTTTTCAGGCTAGGCCTGATGGAGTTGGCCTGCTTTTCTCTGCTGCCTGCAGAAAGAGCAGGGAGGGGGGCTAACAGGACCTCCTGAGAAAGCGAGTTCTAGTGCCATTTTTATCTTGATTTTATTTTTATTATCATTTTAATTTTGAATTTTTGAATTTTATTTCTTTTTCTTCTTATTTAAATTTTATTTTATTTTTCCTTTTTATTAAATATAAATTTATTTATTTTATCTTATTTATTGATTGATTTTATTTTTATTGACTGAATTTTAATTTTAATTGTAATTGTAATTCAAATTAAATTTACTGTTTATTTTTGTATTTTTAATTTTCATTTCATTTTTATTTCATTTATTTTCATTTTCATCTAATTTTATTTAAGTTCAATATTTTTTATTTATTTTTTATTTGTTAATATTTTACTTTTAAAAAATTAATTTTAATTTTAATTTTTATTTCAATTTTATTTAATTTGAATTTTTATTTTATTTTATTGACTTTTTAACCTATATTGTATATTTTAATTGGGACAACCAAAATTCACAATTACATGTTGCAAGCTTTCAAAGTCACATTGGCTTCTTCATCAGGCAAACAGGAGAAAAAAATTGAAGATGTTAGTCTTGGGCCTGCATTTTTTGTTTCTGATCTCAATTCACATGTTAGCTGAAATCAGGAACAGAAAATGCATCAAGCTTGTTTGCCTGATGAAAAAGCCAGTGTGACTTTGAAAGCTTGCAACATGTAATTGTGCATTTTGGTTGCCCCAATAAAGGTAACATTGTTTGGATGTTATTGGATTTGCTATATGGCCAACACGGCTACCCCTAGATGTTTTTTGTATATTGTAATTTTATTTTGACAACAATATTATTTTAAATAATGTTATTTATAACTTTAAATTTATTTGTAATTTTTTATTTATTTTTACTTTAAATGAACAGAAATAAATTGCAATAAATTAAATTTATTTCCCAATTTTAATTTAATTTATAATTAAAATGAAATAAACATTGCATTGCATTGCATTGTATTAGAATGAAATTAAAATTAAAATTATATTGTAAATTAATTATTGTATTAGAAAAAATAAAAACCATATTAATTTAATTTAAGTTAAAGTTAAAATTTAATAAAATTATAAATTATTAAATAAAATTATATAAACTAAACTAAACATAAATTTTAAAAAACTACATAAAATAAAAGATAAAAATAAAAACAAATTAATAATTCATTAAACATACAATAAAGTAAAAGATAAATCAAATGAAATGAAACAAAAGATGATATTAAAATTAAATTAAAATTAAATTAAATAATATTTAATAATAATATTTAATATATGCATCATGTCCCCAAGGTTGCCCAGAAGTCACACCGGGCGAATTGGGGGCATGACATTTAGACACCACTCACCCTGGAGACAGTGAAAAGCCAGCTCTAGAAGTAAAGGGGTGGCTTTTTTCCACCTCAAATAGGAGCGGATTTTTTTCCCCCTCCTATTTGAGGCGGAAACTGGCCAGATTGTACAAGGATGCAAAAATTCACAAGCCTTACAGGTTACCTCAAAAGAGAATTCAACAGACATGATGCTATCACAGAAAAAAATGTAGTCTGGTATAGCTTTCAGCCCAGCCTTCAATAACAAATGGATCAAGATCAATGTACCTTCAGAACAGGCCAGGCATTAGGCTCAGGAGTGGTGTCAATGCATTGCAAAAAGCAGATTGCCCTCAGTTTATGCAGCAGCTGTTAGTGTTTGGTGAAAATAAGGTGGATGCCACAACAGAAAACATTAAGAGAATATTCATTCTTCTTTGGGTGGGTTCAGGAAGAATTATTTTCTAATAAATTACAGCTCAACTGTATCGCCAGATGCACTGGTTGATGTTTTCATGCAGACTTTGTGGCAGCACACTGTAAACCAATAAATATTATTATTTCCAGGATGGGAAGGGATATAACAGTGGCAGAATCAGGTAACAGACATTCTTTTAGAATCTTGCTGTTGTGTGCCTTCAAGTCATTTCCAACTTAACACGGTGAACGTATGGCAGACTTATCACAGGGTTTTCTTGACAATATTTGTTCGGGGGGGGGGGGTTGCCATTGCCTTCCTCTGAGGCTGAGAAAGTGTGACTTGCCCAGGGTCAAATAGTGAATGGTTGTTGGTGCTGTCTTAAGGGAATGTCACATACTTCTAGCCGGCATCATGGCACATCCTTTGCTTCTTTCCTGGGATCTTTTGACAAAACATACCATTAAAGGCAACCATATTAAGCCAGCATTGACCTGAAGATGGTGAGACTGTGGATGCTTTTGCCAAAATGGGGCTCATAACTGACACTGTTAATTAGCTTTATGGTTTCCCCATATTCTGCATGACATTAATAATGTGAGGTATCTGCCAAAAGGAAACACGCCTTAGCCACTCAGCCTTTTTGAATTAGGAATTAATCCGTTCATTTTTTTTCAACTTTAGACTGAGCTCATCCCCACAGAATGTGGCTCTTCTGGCTGATCCAATACTGCCCTCAAGAGGCATTTCCTCACTCCTTTACCATTTGGAATTTAAAATGCTTCCATCCATTCAGATGTTTCTGGGGAGATTTGTTTGGCCATGGATATCATTGACAGATGCAGCTAGTAAATTGAGAAGAAACATCCCACTGTTTTGCAGCAGAATAAATGAAAAGTTTCTGCTTCTTTGTGATTCATCCTAAATATGAAGCTGCCCTGGCTAATTGTATCTCTGGGTGGAGGACCACTTGTATTTTCTGGAAGGAATCAAAATCTTTTTAAAAGCTCCCATATACTTCAATTGTAAGCATGCCTACCCACCAGTAAATTATTGTTACGTTTGGTGGCAATTAATCCTAGGTGACCTTGGGCAAGTCATAGTGTCTCAGCCTCACAGGGGGCAATGGCAAACCCTCTCTGAAGAAACTTGCTAAGAAAACTCTATGATAGACCCCCTCATTGTTGTTGTTGTTGTTGTTGTGTGCCTTCAAGTCATTTCCAACTTGTGGCGATCCTATGGCAAACCCACCATGGGGTTTTCTTGGCAAGATTTGTTCAGAGGAGGTTTTGCCATTGTCTTCCCCTGAGGCTGGGAGCATGTGACTTGCCCAAGGCCATCCAGTGGGTTTCATGGCTGAGCAGGGAATTGAACCCTGGTCTCCAGAGTTGTAGTCCAACACTCAAACCACTACATCACCCTGGCTCAGATCCACTTTAGGGTCACCATAAATAAAACATGACTTGGAGCAACAAGTGTATGTCATATTTTCTAAACCAGATGAAACAACTGTACAGTCACCTCCTCCCTGGCCTTCCCTTGTCAAACCTCAGACCTCTCACCTTTCTCCAGAACTACTGCCTAAATAATTCACTCTTCCATATATCCGTCTAACACTTTTCCCTCAATGTTGGCTGGAGGTTCCCATGTTATTGTGGCAGTGAATGCACACCAGGTTGTAATTCAGAATTTAAAAGAGCTCTTAAAGGCCCAAAACAGATGGGCGAAAAGGAGTGGCTTCCAACTGCTTTGAGGGTGTGGTGTGCAGATGACGCATGCCCTCAAAGAGGCCAGAAGCTGATCCAAGACTGCTTAAGGCAGCCAGAAGCTACTGGCAAAAGAAGTGGCAAAAATCACTCCAGCTGCAAGCCCACTTTGGGAGCAGGCCATCCAGTTCTGCGATCCCAAGCTGATTGGGGCCCAATCACACCTGGAGCAGCCAAGGGGCACACCTAGCCACCCATTTGCTTCAAGCCAAAGATGCTTGACCCTATCCAGCAGCTGTGTTCAGCATCCTGGAGAGTTCCTTTCAATCTAGTTAAAACCTTGTTAATTCACTGTCACATTGACATAGTGTTAGCATACCCTCCTACACTCTCCATACAGGAGTTTCATATTTTCATATCTAGAGCCAGGCACATTCTTAAGAGGTCACAATGACATTTAGAACACTGGGAAATTTTCCCATGGGAAAGGCACGTTGATCTGAAGACATGTGATGGAAATACCAAAATAAGAGTTAAATGTGTTTGCTGATCTCTCCATTTTCCTCCTAGGCTTTCCACATATCCTCTTGCACAGGAGACAAAGGGGGGAAGCAGATGGGTGGCACGGGGCCACCCCAGGAAGCTGCGCCGCGAGGCCAACGTATCTGCACACTTCGGCCCCGCAGCGCAGCTTCGCCGCCCCTGGAAGGAGTGCTAAAATAGCGCTCCTTCCACAAATCGCCAAGGGTGAGCCGCAAAAGGCTGCCGGCGCACCTTCGGCGACTCTTCTGCTGCAGCATGTACGGACGCTGCAGCGGGAGGTCATCCTCGGAGCGCCGGCCGTGCGGAGGGCCGGCTGCTCTGAGGACGTTTTGGGGAAGGGGTTGGGGCACCCACCGTGCAGCTGCCCCTCCCCTTCCTTGCCCCAAAAACGGCGCTTTGCGCCATCTGCTTCCCCCCAAAGAAGGTCACATAGCACTAAGGCAGATAAGACCATATCTTCTCTGTGCTCCCATGCTGTGTTCCCAGCCAACTTCCCTATCCGTTTATCTTGGGATAGTCCCATAGCCAATCACTCTTAAGACCATCTACTCAAATTGGTCTTTTTGTCAATTTCATGGGAATGCATCAAACATTAAGCACCCCTTGAGGGTCCCAACCAGTTTATAAATATCCAACCCACACATGGTCTCTTTGCACATACAGCAGCCACTGCATATACAGCAGCCACTAAGCAAAGCTCTGTCCATTCACCCAGAGTTTCCTCTTCCTGTATTGCCCTCAGATGCTGTCTGAGTCACACCCTACTTTCCATCGATTACTCTGCAGGACTGGTAAATATCACCCTCTCTACAGTGCTAAGCCTCTGTGATCCAGTATTCCATACCTCTATTTGGGTTAGCCTTCCATGGTATCTCTGACTGAATTGCTATTGTGTGTTTGTTTGCACTCTTGCATATTTCTAAATAAAACCTTCTTTATTCCCTTCCTCCATTAGGATACTGTTATACATAGGTGAAATGATCCCCCAGTTACCATCCTCTCACAGGCCTCATTTGAGCTCAGCAACTCCCCAATGTTTAAGTGGACACTAAACACCAGGGGTAGGCAACCTTTCCCCTTTAAGGGCCAAGGGACTTCAGCTCCCAGAAGCCTCAGCCATGTTGGCCAATAGTCCCATGTTGGCCAATAGCTCCTGGGATTCTGGGAGCTGAAGTCCCTCGGCCCTTAAAGGGGAAAGGTTGCCTACCCCTGCTAAACACAGTTGGTGGGGATGCAAAGTCTCTCCCCACCACCACCTTTTTGGATAACAAAAGGAACAAGCAGCTGCTATTTTTCCTCTCCATTACTGGTAAGGGTAAAGGTGGAGGGTGGGAGCTCATGGGTAGAATGAGGAGGAGGAGGAAAGGCTAAGGAGAGCTTTAAATGGATGTACAAATGAAAGGAGCATTGGCTCCTCCTTTTTCCCACCTTTACCTGTCCCAAAGCCTTCTACTTTCCTAAACAATTCCACGCACTTCCCTTCCTCCATTAGGATACTTGGATACTCAAATAACAACAGGCTGTGAGAAAAAGCTTCTTTGAGGCCTGTGCTTATCCTAACCATTCTGGTTCTCCCTTGCTTGAATAGGCATTGTTCTTTCTTTTTTTTTTAAGGAATACTTATTTAATAGGATGACTTATACCACAGCCTTCCAGATGAAAATCCTTTTGAGGTGCCTTACAGGTAAGATAAAAAATAAATTTAATTTTTAAAAAAGCAATATGATCAACATTAAAAATAACAACATGCAAAGATGCATGCATCTGAGGAAGTAGACTCAAATCCATGAAAGTTCATGGTACCAACTTCTTTCTTTCAGTTAGGTCAAAAACACACTGCAGAAATAATCCAGTTTGAGACCACTTGAACTGCCCTGGCTCGGTGCTAGGGAATCCTGGGAATTGTAATTTATTGTGGTACCAGTTTTCTGACAGAAAAAGGCTAAATGTCTCACAAAATTACAGTTCCCAGAATTCCCTAGCATTGAACCAGGGCAGTTCAAACGGTCTCACACTGGATTATTTCTGCAGTGCTGATGCAGCTTTGGTCTCAAAGGTGCTACAAAATCTCTCTGCATACTGATTTTCCAGACTGACTGAGACATGTCTCTGAACTTAAAATAACAGTTTATAAAGATCGACATCATAGTAGCTGTTGGTAGAAAGCCTTTTGGGGTAAAAGAAGGACAGTACAGGTAAAACAGGAGCTTGGTCTCCTACTGCATGCCCCTCTCACAGGGCAGTTAGTAGTCATGGCCCTGTACTTTACAATTAAATACATTTCCCTGTGATATCTTAACTTTGAGGACTGTGATTTGTTCATATATAATTGCTTAATTAGCCAGGATATCATTCTCTGTTTTGCTCCAGGTTTGTTTTGATTGACAGTAGTTAGAACAAGCCATAGTGCTTTGAATCATAGAATCATAAGAGTTGGAAGAGAGGGCCATCCAGTCTAGACCGCTGCCATGCAGAAGCACACAATCAAAGCATTCTCAATAGATGGCCATCCAGCCTATAGCTGTTGTGGATTGGGGTAACCCAAAGGCAAACTGGATTGTGTAGACAACTGTCTGTGTAGACAAGCCCTCAGAATCCTAATCCAATACACAAACCATTACGTCATGTTGACTCTCTCTTAAGAGGTGCTCCTGTGTAGTTATGAATTGTGTGATGCATTTCCAAACAGCCCTTCAAGAAATCTCTTTTAGAGGTTTGCTGCCTCATAGGGATTTTGTGATGGATGACATGGATAGGAGGAGAGTCATGTATAGAACCATGAAAAACAGAGGCTGCATCTGCACTGTAGAAATAATCCAAGATGACACTACTTCAACTGCCACGGCTCAAGGCTATGGAATTATGGGAATTGTAGTTTGTTGTGGCACCAGAGCTCTCTGACAGAGAAAGCTAAATATCTCATAAAACTACAATTTCCAGAATTCCATAGCATTGAGCCATGGCAGTTAAAGTGGTGAAAGTGGTGTCAACCGAGATTATTTCCGCAATGTGGATGCAGCCAGAGAGCTATAGCAAATAAGTAAGAAATACATGCATTGCAGTGTTAATAAATAACTTTACTGTAAAGAAAAAAATAGCAAAATAATAAATGCAATATTACAAAACTGAGAAATTGACTTCAGAAAAATTGGCTAAAATACACAATGGGATTTCTAATGTAGGATGGAAATGTGAGCAGCAGGTTGGAATGGTTTACCATATGTGGTGGACCTGTGGGAAAGCTAAGAAATTCTGGAGCCAAATACATGGTTTGATACAAGATATATTAAATGTTAAAATTCAATTGAAACCTGGAATGTTCCTGTTGGGATTGATGGATGAGCAAATAAAGAAGAATTATGGGGAAATACTATGTTATATGACCACTGCAGCAATTACTGCATGCACAGAAGTGGGAAAATACAGCAGTATCAGAACAGAAGATTGATTGCTGAATTTGATAACTTGGCTGAAATGGATAAATTAATAGTATTGGTTAGAAACAAATCACTGGTGATATTCTTGAAAGACAGTGGATCTTTAATTGGCTTTTTGCTGGAAAAAAAGAATAATATATTAACTGTAGGTTTTGATCATTAGTCGATTTGATAAAGCAGGAGAATTATATGTATAGCAATTATAACTGGAGAACTTAGTTTATTATAGTTACGTTTAATCGTCATTAGGAAGGTTGAAAGTCCAATGTAAATGTTCTTATGGGGGGGTTCATTGTTATTATTCTTGCTTTTTCTTATTCTTTTCTTTATTTTTTCTTGTATACTTTTTTGCTACTTTATTGTACTGGAAAATACTAAATAATAATAAATTTTAAAAACTGAGCACTACAATTAATGTATCAAGCAAAGTGAAATAAATATTTAAGATCCTATTAAGTATATACAAAAGGCCTGTAAGTTGTAGTCTAACATCCATTCTCCACTGCACTACTTAAAAACAAAAGCTGTGAAAATATTATAGAAAATACACATAACAATCTCAAAAGAAACTGCAAAGCTTTTTTTACCCACTAAGCCTGAGATGCAGAGAATCATATTTATGCCACACAATCAATGGGAGGGCAAATTACTTTTTTGTGCCAGGATCCACAAGAAACTATTGCTACCCCTCCCTTGGACCATCTTGTGAACTTTTTCCTCCAGAAAGAACTGCAACCATAATAAAACAATGCCTCAAAATCTCATCTCAGAGAGTATCAGTATGCAAAGAGATCTTGTAGCACCTTTGAGACTAAAGCTGCATCAGCACTGCAAAAATAATCCAGTTTGAGACCACTTGAACTGCCCTGCTAGGGAATTCTTGGAACTGTAATTTTGTGAGACATTTAGCCTTCTCCTGTCAGAAAACTCTGGTGCCACAATAAACTACAATTCCCAGGATTCCCTAGCACTGAGCCAGGGCAGTTCAAGCAGTCTCAAACTGGATTATTTCTTCAGTGTGTTTTTGACCTAACTGAAAGAGAGAAGTTGGTACCATGAGCTTTCATAGATTTGAGTCTACTTCTTCAGATGCATGCATCTTTGCATGCTGTTATTTTTAATGTTGATCATATTGCTTTTTTAAAAATTAAATTTATTTTGCATATTGCATCATAAGCAGATAATGGAGAGAGAGCAAATAGTATTAGAAGCTGCTGAGAGGGCCAGCATCACCAACAAGGAAACACTTCACTCTTCAGTTTCAGATGCAGAAGAACCATCAAGATGACTGATGCAGATTCTGTCCCATATTCAGATGTGAATCCCAACTACCTATATTTTCCAGACATCTATAGATCTCAGACAGCATCACATTACCTAGCATCTTGATCAGGAATTGAATATTGGAGACCACCCAGAAATTATCCAATACAGTGAAGTTCAGGGAAGGTTTAGTTAGTTTGTTGACAGACCTCACGTTTTAGGCACAATGAATCCATTCCTTGTCTTCAAGGCCTGAAACAGAAGGGCCAAAAGTGCTGGTTTGGGGCCACGCTAGGGGCGTGGCATTTATATGCCACATGCCCCGAATGCAGATGGAAGCCACACTGAGCCCACCCCCTCCCCAGAAGAGCCGGGCCAAAAAAGGAATGGGAATAATTCGTCCCTTCCGGCAGCCAGGTTGAGGGACGTGGCGTCAGCCTGGATCAGGGCTGGGCATGTGCGGTTGCCACAACCATGCCACCAGCACAGTCATGCACCACATTTTCTGGCCTATCTACATGACCCCCAAGACCACTTCTATAAACCAAGAAAGCCAAGGGTCAAATTCACACAAAGCTGATAGAAGCCTGATAGGGAAAAAATAGCCTAAAGATAGAGAAAATCTGTAATAGAAACAGGACAGTCAGTCATTGGGAGGAACTGAATAGGGTTTTTGAGAGCTGTGAATGATTAAATAGTTCTGGCGTGTGTGATCTAATTGTGTATTAATACATTTCTATTTGCTTATTCTTTTTTTTTTACAGCTGTGTCTGGCTGTTCCTGTTAAGTTTTGATAGTGAGTCTAGCCACATTTACCACAGTGGACCAGTCCATATAGGGATTACCTAGAGCAGGGGTAGGCAACCTTTTTGAGCCGGGGGCCGGGTTGCTGTCCCTCAGACAATTGGGGGGCTGAAGCACCAAAAATAAATAAATAAATAAAAGTTTTTTAAAAATTACAATTTTAATTTTTTTAAAAAAAATATATGCATGCACACTCTCTCAGCCCCAGAAAAGCCATGGCAAAACCCCTGTGGAGATTTTGCCAAGAAAACCCCAAGAACAAGTAATAACAATAATAATCAATATCATCATGGCGGGCGGTGGCGGCAGCGGTGGCGGCAGGACCGGCCTGGGACCAATCCAAAGGCCTCGGGGGGCCTCATCCGGCCCCCGGGCCTTAGGTTGCCTACCCCTGACCTAGAGGCTCAAGTACCTGATCTAGGGAGGGACTTTGACGGGGAAAAGAGTAAGGTGAGTGTCAAAAGCCCAAGGCCTTGAAATTGTAGGGCCAGCCTGGAATGGGGATCCAGCACATATATTTGGAATATATGATTAAACAAGTATAAGTTTATTAATACACAGTTAGATCATGTTAACCCCGAACTATTTAATTGTTAAGGAAAATGCAACATGGGACTTACAGTAATAGAAATAAAATGTGTATGTGAAAGTCACAGTGATTAAGCAGGAGCAATCATGAAGCTACACAGGTGAAAAGGATAATATAATTTGGAAGCCTTGAGAGACAAGGACAAAGTTATAGAGTGTATATTGAAAACACCTGTTGTAGATTGCAAACACCTGATTCATTAAGTAGTCAAGGTAAAATGATGAAATACTTGGGTTGGTCTTAAGTATGGGATAATCTGTGTAAACCAATCAAAATGAATGTACACACCCACTGGGTGGAAACTGACTAGTGGGTGGTGATTAACAATGGCTATAAGTGCAATGTTTGCCAATGCATATTGTGGTGTATTGTGGAGTGGTTTGGGAGACATTGTGAAGTGTAGAGATTGTGATTTGTAGGGCATATAGTATTTATGTATATAGTAGAATAAAGTAGATCTTTTATATAAGACTACTGAGTTGTCTGGTGTCTTGAGGGAAGATACAAGAGCCAGAAGAATCCTGGAGAAGTTTGGAGACATCTCAGGAAGAAGAGTGAGAAGGCTTGGAGAGTTTGTCAGGGTCTTCAGCCTATTCTCTGAAACTCTGCTGCTTGGGAAAGAAGCATCAACCACTGATCAAAGCTGGTCAGCTCTGCTGCATAACAAGGTGGTGAGTTAGAGCCAGAGGTGAAGAGCTACAACTCCCATCATCCCTGACATTAATCATCCACAGCTCCCCCAGACCCTATTCACTTCTTCCCCCAGCTGACAGTCCTATCATTAGTACAATTTTTCTCTGCAATCTTTTCCCCATCTCTAGGCCATTTCCCCCCTATCTGCCTTCTGTTAGAATCAAGCATTAGATTTGTATCCCGTCTCCCCACATAGCCCCCCTTCTTCTCCAAGGGTCTTGGCCTAATCCTATACAATTTGAAAAGTGTCCTTTATAACCAGACACATCTTTTCCTTAGCAAATTGGGGGGGGGGGGTCGTCTAATGGGGTATTCTTTACCCATGTCTTTTTATTTATTTTTAATCTGGAAGTTGGTTGAAGTTGGTATAATTTTATGGCACAGGAAAAAGCTAAAGGGATTGTACATTTTACTGTTTTTCTGTAGGTTTGTTGTGTGCAGCAGAAAGAAGCACCAGTTTAAGAGATGCTAATGTGATAGTGAAGTTCAGTGGTCACATGGTATCTGGGGGTTTGGTTCCAGGAGACACACACACACACCCTGGAGTAAGTATGGATTCTCTCAAGTCCAATTAAATACAAAGGCATAGTAAAATGATGTCCCTTTTATAAAATGGCAAAATCAAACTTTGCTTTTTGGTGTGTGTGTGTGGACAACCGACTGTATTGGCTTATCACTGAGATAGATAAGGTCTTTTTTTCTTCTTTGGTGGGTCTGATATATTCTGAAAGGCAATGGTGCTAGAATTAAATAATTTTACAAAATAATTGCAGCAGTAGGGAGTGAAAAAACGAGTTCTTGTTATCTATAATGAAGGTTTTATTTTGAACATCCAGTAAAAGATTCCTGTGGGACAATAAACCTTTATACAGATTGTGAAAAACTATTCCACTCTATTAAATACAAAAAGAGCCAACATGTTATTTTGACAAGTAATTTCCTCCAACACTCCTTGAATATGAGGTTTCAGTACAGGTTAGATAGGAATGCTCCATTTCAGACAAAATCAACAGAAAGGCTGCTAATATATTCTTGATAACAAATCACAATGTTCACAATGCATAAAATAATATCCTATAACAAGTGGAGCAGCACACTGTAGTATATATTCAGTCACACATCCCAAATTAGCTGAAATTTTATCCTGCCCAGTTATGGCCGGTCCAGCTATTTACTGCATCCCCTAAGTAAAATGAAACATCAAAATCAGTGTATTTATTCTAAATAGTTATTTAGTCATGTTGGGTTGGATCCAGATAGAATCAGGGGCTGTACAGACCACCCAAAAGGGGTGGTTGCAAGCTGTCCCTTTGCTCGCTAGATTGGGGCTGCAGCAACCACACACCGTGCCCCTAATCCAGTGCTTTGCCCCCCTAAAAAGAGCTGGCAAATGCCATTCCTTTTTAGAGTGGCAAAAAGCCAGCCATACCATCATGGCGGTGGCTTTTCTGCATTCCTTTGGACACTGCGCCAAGGGAGCACCCTGACGCCTCCCACCATGCGGTGGGGCATTTGGCATGAAGCTGGCATGAGGGCAGAGTCAGAGCAGCCGGTGTGTGGTCACCACACCTCACTTTGGTCCCAGATTGGTCTAAAGTGCCAGTCTGTCCAGCCCCTTAATCATTATTTAGTTTTCTTGAATTTCAAGGAATCAGTTACTTGTGATTCAAACTTGGAAAGTTACTTTTCCAAAATTATTATTAGACTTTTATTTGTGGCATATTGCAACAAATTTCTGACCTATGGCGACCCTAAGAGTAGCCTATCATGTGTTTTTTTTCTTGGCAAGATTTGTTTAGAGGGGGTTTGCCATTGCCTTCCTCTGAGGCTTATAGAGTGTGACTTGCCCAAGGTCACTCAGAGAATTTCCATGGCTGAGTGGGGATTCAAACCCTGATCTCCAAAGTCATACTCCAATGCTCAAATCACTTCATTACACTTGCTGTTACTGTTTTAAAAGTAATTCTCTACTTCCATGATTCTCAGAAGTACAATATATACTTATGTATAAGTCTAGAAATTTTAGTCAAAAATTGATCTAAAAATCTGTGTTGATTTATCCATGGGTCAGTGTAAGTAGTGTACTTTAACTCTTATTTAAAAAGGAACCACCACCTGGTGAAAGGCAAGACTGTAATCTGTCCTAAAAGCACTGACCTCACCCTACTCACCCATCCATCCACTCTTTCGTGGGAGCGCAGTTATGCCTGATGGAATTTTGGCAGTTTTTTGGCATTGTTTTCCTTTGCTTCATCCTTAGATCCTTTGTTACATACCCTTACATTTTACCTTCAACTTATCCACAGGTCATATCAAAACCCATAATTTTGGTTTCCAAACCTGCCCTCGACTTATATATGAAGTCAACTTATAGTTGAATATATACAGTAATTATACTGCTTTTAGTTACTTTTGCAAAGTATCTAATCCTTCACACTACTGGCCTGTGGTATAAAGAATACTTTCTATCATTGCTTCAACATCCATAAGAGAGTCTGAGGCAGCAATACAGAACTAGCATTTGAACCACATGATAATCCTCCTCCACCATTTGGTAAGGCTGCAGCCCTATAACTAGAAATGCATGTCAAACATACAGTTACAGCAGAAAAATCGTGAAGTTATCCCTCAAGTCATATTAAGTTGCAACCACGATGGAATGTCATTTTAACTTTGTTATCTGGAGAAACAATTTCTTGCAAGTAAATAGTATGCAAAGGGATCTTGTAGTACCTTTGAGACTAACTGAAAGAAAGAATCTGGTAGCATGAAATTTCATAGACTTGAGTCTGCTCCCTCAAATGCATGGGAAGTAAGATGCAGAGGAAATCGACTCAAAATTTACAAAAGCTCATGCTACCAGCTTTCTTCTTTCTTTGCATACTGATTTTACAGAATAACATGGCCATGTCTTTGAATTTTACAAGTACCTAGTTATTTGTAACAATTATTTCCAAGTGCTGGCCTTTTTTCAATGGGCCTAAAGCATGAGTAAATCTGGTTTCAAGCCACTGTTTCCATCATTTATATTCACATTTCTAAATATGAGAGGTGAGACTTTATGCATGGTAAAAATGGTTACAATTCTACTGGCTAATCCTAACTAGAGTAGACCCATTATTTCAACATTAAACGGTGAGTCTACATGTAGGTAAATCCCAATAATTCCATGCTTCTACTTAAATTATAATAATATAAATAATAATAAATAAAAATTTATTTATACCCCACCCTCTGTCAAATAACTGGGGCAGCTTACAACAATTAAAATTCCATACAATATCACCTATCTCAAAAATACACTCTAAAATCCCGGAACTCACCCACCCCTTAAAAAACTATTAAACCAGATATCCATTAAAACAACTTAAAATAAAACATCAGAAGTAAAATAAGCAGACTAGAACAAATAGTAAACAAGCAAGGGCAGCGACAAAAGAAAATGGGAAAGGTAGAAATGAATAGACTCCTGAAGCCAGGAATTCTAGTCATTAAAGGCCTGCCAAAAGAGATCCGTCTTCACAGCCTTTTTGAAGCTGCTTAAGCTCGCAATCTGACAGATCTTGTCTGGCAGGCCGCTCCGTAGTCTGGGAGCAGTTACTGAAAAGGCCCTCTGGGAGGTTGCAGACAGCCTAGTTTCCATTGCCTGTAGCAAATTCCTCCCAGAGGACCAGAGTGCATGGGGAGGATTGTATGGGAGGAGGCGGTCCCAATGATAGGCTGGACCCAAGACATTTAGGGCTTTAAAGGTTATAACCAACACCTTATACTGGGCCCGGAAACTAATAGGCAGCTAGTGAAGAGACTTCAATACCGGTGTTATGCGGTCTCTCCTAGATGTCCCCCAGACCACTCTGGCTGCCATGTTCTGTACCAACTGAAGTTTCCAGACCAAGCACAAGGGTAGCCCCATGTAGAGCGCATTACACAAACCCAGACGAGAGGTTACCAACATGTGCACCACAGTCTCAAGGTCCCTTACTTCCAGGAACAACCTCAAGGCACCCCCCTCCCCGGATAGCCAGCCACAAAGAGCAAGGATCAAGAGGGCAAGTCGTCTTTCTCATGCTACCAAGGAGCTTGTCCACATCCTCAGTACTCACAGATTGAAAATGATCCAGTAAAATTATATCAGCGGAGCTGCTGGATACCTCGTCTATTGATTATGTTATCAAATTGGTGTCCAAGTCAGCTCTTATCTCAGATATTTTATCTGCAAAGAAGTTGTTAAACGTATCACAGCAGGCCATTGTTGGGTTAAGTAATGGGTTCTGCGCATGTGGAACCTGCGTCAGTTCCCTTGCCACCCTAAACAGCTCTGCTGGATGGGACTCTACAGATGCAATATGTGCAAAGGAGAAGGATTTTTGTGCTGCACGTATTGCCTCTTGATAGGAACAAAGAAAGTTCCTATGACGAGTTTTGTCAGATAAGAGCCAAGTTTTCAGCCAGGTGCTCTCTAGTCGTTGTCCAACCCGCTTCAATTTCCTAAGCTCTTCTGTGTACCATGGCTTACGGTTTAAAGTGGGTTGGAAAGGACGCTTGGGAGCGATCGTGTCGCTAGCCTTGGCAAGTTCATGTTCCAGGTACTAACCAAAGCTTCGACAGAATCACCGGCATTACCAACCATTAAACCCTCTAAGGCTTTCTGGAATCCAATTGGTTCCATTAGCTTTTGAGGGCAGACCATTCTAATGGGTCCATCACCCCCGGTGGGGCAGACAGTGGCTCTTAATTCAGTCTTGAATTAGGACTAACAACAGGATTCTGGCCATTTTATGATATATAGGGGAGGAACAAAGAAATGGTGAGCTTTGGATAGGCATACATTGGATCTTTATGAGGCTCCTTGGTGGGAAAGGCCAGGATATCTTCTGTCAGAGAAAGTGGGAGGTAGGACCTACATCTATTGCAACACAATCCCCAAGGACAGTGATATTTCCTTATGCCAATGAATGCCATTGTAAAATAAAATTTCCCTGTCAGGAAAATTGCATGAAAATGTGATGAGGCTGGTGACATCACAAATTGCACTATACTAATTCATACAGCTTGAATCAACTAATATATTATTTGTAATTTGTTATTAATGAAAATTTATTGTTACACCTGGGATCTTCTTTCTTCTCAGAAACAATGCATTGCAACAAAATTGGCAGAAACTCCATCTAAGGGCTCATTTCCACTTACACTGACAAATTACTTGTAAAAATAACATGGCTCTTTTTGCATTTAATAGAGTGGAATAGTACAAATTATTCTTGACCTTTAAAGCCCTACATGGTTTGGGTCCAGGTTACCTACAGGATCACCTTCTCCCATACAATCCGCCCTGAACACTGAGGTCCTCTGGGAGGCGGCTGCTACAACCTGCAAGAACTCGACTGGCAGCTGTCACCCAGAGGATCTTTTCATCAACCATTCCAAGACTGTGGAATGACCAGCCAGAAGAGATCCAACAGCTAGACCAGCTATTGGAATATAAAACACATTTGAAGACCTATCTCTTCCAGCAGGCCTATCCAGGCAATTTTAATCATGAATTTTAAAAGTTACTTTTATATTTAATCATTGTTTGTTTTATGTATTTTAATATAAAGAGATGAGATGAATTTATGTAGAGATGAATTTTTAATATGTGTATTTTATGTAACAATTGGGTTTGTTAACTATGTTGTAACCCACCTCGAGCCATGAGGGGAGGCAGGTAAGAAATTAGTAGTAGTAGCAGTAGTAGTAGTAGTAGTACTACATTTAACCCAGTTTGTGATTCGCTTTCACTCAAGGTTGGTGAATTCATTCCAGTCCATGCGTTGTTCCTACTATGGAAGAGGGGCTTTTCTTTATTTACTTCTTTTTTGGCACAATTGTCATTCCCACTCGTTTGTGCATTTCAAAATGCCTGTTAATCATCTAAGTGTCATGGGTGATACAACCGGCAACACATTCAAGAAAACACAGGAGGGAGTCATGGGTGCCGTGGCCAGAATCCCTTCCTTCTCTAGTATCCTATCCCTCACTAGTTTTGGGGAAAATCCACCATTTCCTCCCCTCTCCTTTCCCAGGACCCATCCTAAATTCCAACCTTCTGTCTAGGAGGGATTCCAAAATGCCCTCCATTCTGAGCTTGACTAGGAAGCATGTCCCCCAAGTCCTGCAAGGCTGGGAGGACACCACCTCAACTCTCCATGTCCTCCAAGTCCTGCAAGGCTAAGGGGGCACCACCTCAACTCCCCATGTCCTCCAAGTTCTGCAAGGCTGGGAGGTCACCACCTCAATTCCCCATGTCCCCTAAGTCTCCTGGGATGCATGCAGCCATGGGTGCTATATGGAGGACTCTCCCCTGGGATGCATGAGCCATAGGTGTCATATAGAGGACTTTCCCCTGGGATGCATCAGCCTTGAGTGTCATGTGGAGGACTCTCCCCTGGGATGCATCAGTCCTGGGTGTCATATGGAGTACTCTCCCCTGGGATGCATGCAGCCATAGGTGTCATATGGAGGACTCTTCCCTTGCAGGACTTGGAGGAAATGGGGAGTTGAAGTGGTGCCCTCCCAGCCTTGCAGACTTGGAAGACATGCTTCCTAGTCAAGCTCAGAATGGAGGGCATTTTGGAATTCCTCCTGGACAGAAGGTTGGAATGTAGAAGGGGTCCTGGGAAAGTGGGGGGGGGATGGCGGATTTCCCCAAAAACTGGTGAGGGATGTGCCAACCTTCTGCCAAATCCCTCCCCTTCAGTTTCATGCGATTCAGGTCCTTCATTCCCACTTCCTGAACACGCTTGCTAATCACTTCTTTTCAAAAGAGCCCACCAAAAAACTAGTGTCAGGAAAGAGCAGTTCTTTTGCATTTGCCTCACTTCATCATAATTGAATGTAGTCAGTTCAGAACTGGTTTCAAGTTGGAACAACAGACATATAACCCAATCAGCAATTCATTTTAAATCATAGTGGGAATGAGGCCTAACAGTGTTCCACAAATATGAACAATCTATAAGCAATACAAATGAATGACAAGTTGACATCTCTTGGCAAAATTACTATGCCTTTTTGCCCCAGAAACATAGAGATAACACACAACTGATTTATATTTAAATTTGAGTCAACTGCAAACTGGTTACTCTGGGGGGGTTGCAGACTGTCAAAAATAGTGTGAATTCAGTCCACTTTTAGGGTTAGGGTTAGTGCTAGGGAATCATGGGAATTGTTTTTTTTCTGAGACATTGAACCTTCTTTGTCAGAGAACTCTAGTGCCACAATAAAATTCAGTTCCCATGATTCCCTAACCTTAACCCTAACCCTAAAAGTGGACTGAATTCACACTATTTTTGACAGTCTGCAACCCCCCTCTGTCTTTGCTTTGGAATTATCTTTGTTGTGTTTCACGTTATATTCTGTTTCCGCTTAGTTTTTATTTTTATTTTTCCTTTCCTTTTTTTTTCTGCAGTAAAATGTAGCATTTAAAGATAATGTGAAAAATAGATTTGCACTATTAAGCCTTATTGACTAAGAGCCAGAAGAACTCTGGACTGAAGCCAGGGACGTTGTCAGGGAGGAATGCAGTAAGACACTGCAATGGATGACAGATGAAACTCTTCAAGCAGTTAAAGACAGATGGGAAACAAAAGTAAATGGTGACAAAAATAGAGTCAGAATGCAACTAACTGTTCAATGACTTCTGTGCAGGGACAAGGAGAACTAGTGTAATAATGCAGAGAAATAGAAGGTCACAACAAAAAAGGAAGAACAAGATATCTCTTTCACAAGATCCAAGTAATAAGAGGGACTTTTAAACTAAGAGTGGGGATGCTATATCATCAACAGAGGAACACATTACACGACAAAATAGAAATAAAAATATGATGGAAACAATACACAAAAGAATTATATAAAAGAGATGAAAGGGTGACAGATTCAGGGAAGAACTATATCAAGAAGAATCTCTAATTTTAGAAAGTGAAGTGGAAGCTGCACTCAGAGCACTTGTGAGAAATAAATAATCAGGAACAGATGGCATACCAATACAGCTGCTTCAAGCTACGGAAACAAAATCTACTCTAATCCTGATTAAAATCTGTCAATAAATATGGAATACAAAACAATGGTCCACAGACTGGAAATGCTCAATACACATTCCAGTTGCCAAGAAAGGGGACACCAGGGATTGTAGCAATCACAGGACCATTGCATTTATTTCCCATGCAAGTGATGCTCAAAATTCTACAATAAAAACTTTTATCATCTAAAGAGTGAAAAATGCCAGATGTCCAAGATAGGTTCAGGAAAGGAAGAGGCACTAGGGCATCATATTGCAAACATATGTTGGATAATGGAATTGCTAAAGAATTTCAGAAGAAAATAATCCTGTGCTTTATAGATTATAACAAAGCCTCTGATTGTATAGCTCATTAAAAAAACTATTGATTGCTCTTAAAGAAATGATTCAAAGATATAGCCGTGTTAGTATATAGAATCAGTATGTAGAGAGATCTTGTAGCATCTTTGAGACTAACTGAAAGAAAGAAATTGGCAGCATGAGCTTTCGTAGACTTCAGCCTACTTCCTCAAATGCCTCTGAGGAAGTAGACTGAAATCTACAAAAGCTCATACTGCCAATTTCTTTCTTTCAGTTAGTCTCAAAGGTGCTACAAGATCTCTCTACATCTTAAAGAAATTAATGTGCCACAACATTTAATTATCCAGATGTGTAACCTATACTTAGGACAAGAGGCTACTGTCAAAAGAGAATACAGAGAAATGGAATGGCTTCCAATTGCCAAGAGGGTTGGACAAGACTGCATTTTATCACCCTATCTGTTAAACTTGTACACAGAATGTATCATACGTAAAGCAGGATTAGACTTGGAGGAAAGAGGCGTGAAAATTGGAGGAAGAAACAGCAACAATTTAAGATATACAGATTACACGTTACTACTAGCAGAAAATAGCAAAGACTTGCAGCACTAACTAAAGAAAGTCAAGGAAGAAAGTGCAAAAATAGGTTCACAGTTCAACAATTTTTAAAAAGCATCACAGAGGATTTACATAACTTTAAAGTAGATAGTGAAGTAATTGAAATAGTTCAAGATTTTCCACACCTTGACTCAATCATTAATGAGAATAGAGATTGCAGTCAAGAAATCAGAAGATTAGGACTTTGAAGGGCAGCTATGAAGGAATTAGACAAGATCCTGAAACACAAAGATATATAATTGAAAACTAAAATTGGGATTGTCCATGCCATTGTATTTGTGTGTGTGTGTGTTTGTGTGTGTGTTTGTGAATGCTGGACAGTGAAGAAAGCTGACAGGAAGAATACCATGGACTGCTGAAAAGACAAATCAGTGGGTCCTAGAGCAACTCAAGACTCACCTCTCTCGAAAAGCCAAGATGATTAAACTGAAGCTATTGTACTTTGGCCATATGATGAGAAGATATGACTCACTAGGACTGTGTCTGCATTGCGAAAATAATTCAGTTTGACACCACTTTAGCTGCCATGGCTCAAATGCTATGGAATTCTGGGATTTGTAGTTTGTTGTGGCACCAGAGCTCTCCAACAGGGAAGGCTAGATGTGTCGCAAACTACAGTTCCCAGAATTGTATAGCATTGAGCCATGGCAATTAATGTGGTGTCATACTGGATTATTTCTGCAGTATGGATGCAGCCTAGTAAAGACCATAATGCTTGGTAAGGTAGAAGGCAGTAGGAAAAGATGAATACTGCATTCCAGATGGATAGACACAATCAAGGAAATCACAGCCCAAGTCTGCAAGTGTGAATCGCATCCCTAACGTGGCAACCAGTATAACCAATGATATGTTGGTGGGTGGTGCTGGGGGGGAGAGTTGCTCAGTATTTTGCTTCAGGTAAATAAATAACTTTTCTTTGTCTTGGAGTTCTTTTAACTTCAAAGAGAATCTTACCATTCTTATGATCTTATGATTCTAAAGGAAGGAATGTGGCCCTCCTAATGCTGCTGGATGGCAAATTCCATCATCCCTGGCATTGGTTATGCTATGTAGACCTGAAGGGAATAGCAGTCCAACAACATTTGGGAGTTTTCATGTTTCCCATCCCAGGTAGAAAGGGTATGTATTTCGTAACTATCCCCTGAAGAACTGGTCACTGTGAATTAAAATAACTCAAAAGTTTATCTCGCCATCTGAAGCCTGTGTGCCGCCTTCTATAAGAATGAAACCTTATAAAAGGTAGAATTGACTTGTCTAATGAGAATGCTAGAAGAACAAACCAAAGCTTGATAGCCAGATGATAGAGCTCCCAAAACTCCATGTTATTTTAGTGACAGCTTTTTGGCAGGGAGAGCTCTATAGAGCATGATTTAATTTTTCCATAGCCTTGTGAAGCTCACGGGAGAAAATATATATACATATTCATCATATAAATGACTGTTCTGCTACAGTAGGAAGCAGAAGTAAAATCTGTGTGTGCTTCCAAGTTTACCTGATCAAAGATTATATTCATGAATTTTAAAATTCTGGCTGCTTTGCTGTTGCATTCCACCATAGAGTATTTAACTAACAGACAAATTAAAAATGAGCTTTCAGTTCCTCTCCTGCATAGTTATTCCAGGTGAATTCAAGTGGAAAAAAGAATAAACCTCCATTTAATGAATGCTGATCTACTGTAACACGCTGGTGCCAGTGACTGTTCAGGTTTGTCTTCTACCATCACCATCCTGTTACTTGATAGATAGTCACGGAATGAGACCGCTGATTTTTTCAGCTATTTTCAAAGCCTTTTCTTCGAAACAATGCCAACTGCTTGAACTTAACATAAGCCCCATTCTTCAGTAAATCAGAAATGCAAAGGAAGTCAAAGGCTCAGGGATGCAGGGCAGCCAAGGTTCACAGGATCAAAGAGCAAGACTTTATTTTTCATTACCAGCTCCTATGACATCACCTGCCACTCCCCTTAGACTCTTCTGCTCCCTCTGAGTTTAGCTGCAGTCTTCACAGTAGCTGGAGGAGAATGGATTTTCCCACCAGTTACGTAATGTTATGAGCAATCCCTATGGTAATCCAAAGTATTTGGGAGGTGGGTGACCTGGTCCTGAGAAGGTAAAAGCCATTCACAAAAGACCTGCTTCTGGTAGAGATTAAAAACTGTCAGGATTCAACACAGCCACCTGCATCTTTTCACTTTCCCTGCAGGTGTTGCTAAAGACCTGCAATTCACAGGTTCACAGGAAGGCCCCAGTTATCTAATGGATTATGGACTGGAGCACTGTCAGAGAGTGGGATTGGTTGAAAAGTGAAACCCAAGCTTTCTTCTGCTTGCAAATGCATTTTTGCTGCCAAAGAACATACATAACACATTATATATCACTTCTGAATCCTTGCAAAAGCTAAATATCACACTACAGACAGACACACACACACATACAAGTAAAGTAAAATGAACAAAAGCTTATCTTTCATGTCCCGCTCCCAACTTCAGACAAGATTAATAACTAGTATGTATGTACTGGCATAGCATTTATAGTTTCAACTCACACTTTGGCTTTATTCTTAACAATTGTATCTACTGTTGAGTGAGACATACCTAGCTTGTGGCCTATATCAGACATGTTATTGTTAACTGCCCTCAAGCCAACCCCTACTCATGGCAATCCTGTAGATGAGATATTTAAAAAAAACCTGTCCTCTACTGCTCTGCTAAGGTCCTGCAAATTAATTCCCATGACCTCCTTGATTGAGGGTCTGTACACATGCCATGGCCCTGATCCATTTTTTTTGGTGCTCCAAAAAGAGCTAGCAAATGCTGCTCCTTTTTGGAGCAGCACAAAGCTGCCCTTAGCACTGCCGCTGCCACTCATTTGCGCCCCTTTGGCGCAGTGTGTCTGCATGCTGCACCAACGGAGCGCCCTGACACCGTGCGCCATGCGGTGGGGCACGCAGCATGATGGCGGAGTCGGGGCGGCCGAAGTGCAGTCACCCCGCCCCAACTCCACCCCCAGGCCAGCCCTTTTAGCCAGTCTGCACAGGCCCTGTCTACCCATCTGACATGTGGTTTTCCTCTCTTTTTACAACCCTCTACCTTTCTTAGCATTATTGTCTTTTCTAAGGAGCTGTGCCTTCTCATGATGTGGACAAAGTTCAACAGCTTCAACTTGATTATCTTGGCTTTCAAGAAGATTTCAGGCTTGAACTGTTCCAGGGCCCATTTGTTTGTCATTTTGGTTGTCCACAGTATCCTCAGCACTCTTCTCCAGCACAATATCTTAAATGAGTTGATTTTATTTCTGTCTGCTTTCTTTACTGTCTAGCTTTCACATCCATACATAGTGATGGGGAAATACAATGGCTTGAATGATTCTAACTTTAGTACTCCGTTGTATTCATTTTTTCTTTAGCAACTTGTCTAGTTCTTTCTGTGGTAATTATTTTTGTTTTCTTTATGTTCAGTGTTAAGCCTGCCTTGCACTTTCATACTTGACCTTCCTTAATAATTGTTCCAAGTCTGTGATGATTTCAGTTAGTATTATGATGTTGTCCACATAACTTAGGACCTTATCACACGTGGGGCTCAAAGCGGCATGAAAGCGATATAAGAATCAATCCAGAACTATACCGGTAGAAACCCCACAATACGGAAATGGCTATCAGACGCAACTAGCATCATTGTGCAATTAACGAAAGTGCGATGAAGCGCCCCCGGGAACCGTATTTGCTGTTCATACACAAGTGAGAAGATCCCGTACAGAACCCAGCAAGGATGTTCTTGCACATGCGCAGAAACAGGATAGCCGCGGCTGTCACTTGCCGCAGCTGTCAAACACACCCCTTCCCAAGCCGGCTGTCCCCCAAACCCCTTCCCAAGCCGGCACAGGGTCCGCGCTTTGAGGAGAACGTCCTCAGAGAGGCGCCTCTCTGAGGACTTCTCCTTGGAGCCCAGGCCCCGCGCAGGCTTGGGAAGAGGTGTGTGTGTGTGTGTGACAGCCGGCTGTCACACACACACACCCCTTCCCAAGCCTTGCGCTCCATGGGAAAACGTCCCCAGAGAGGGACCTGTCACACACACACACCCCTTCCCAAGCCTTGCGCTCCATGGGAAAACGTCCCCAGAGAGGGACCTGTCACACACACACACCCCTTCCCAAGCCTTGCGCTCCATGGGAAAACGTCCCCAGAGAGGGACCTGTCACACACACACACACACACACCCCTTCCCAAGCCTGCGCAGGGCCTGGGCTCCGAGGAGAAGTCCTCAGAGAGGTGCCTCTCTGAGGACTTCTCCTCAGAGCGCGGACCCTGTGTCGACTTGGGAAGGGGTGTGTGTGTGTGACAGCCGGCTGTCACACACCCCTTCCCAAGCCTGTGCGGGGCCTGGGCTCCAGGATACGTATCTGATGATCAGACATACGGCGAAAGCACAATGATTGCGCTATCATTCCGGTCGCGCGATTGCAATTCCCCAAGAAACTGGCATTCAAAAGAACGGGGATGATGCCGCATTGGGACGGGGTTGTGACGAGGTTCTGTGCGACGTCGTGTGAACACACGGAAAAATAAAGCGCAATAGGACGGGATTTAGTGTGGATTCTGTCTGCTTTAGACCCCGTGTGATAACGTCCTTAGATTGTTGATGTTCCTTTTTCCTATCTTCATTCCTCCTCCTTCTGAGTCTAAACCTGCTTTTCTTACACCATCATATATAATGGGGTTTGGGCATCCAGATTTTGGTACCTATAGGGAATCCTGGAACCAAACCCCAGCAGATACCAAAGGTCCACTGTATCACAGTAATACTACAAGAGATGATCTGCCCACAATTTCAGAAGCATCACAAATGAATGAACACAGATTGTAGGAGCACTACCCACCATCTCAGAAGCAGCAATGACTGAAAGCAGTCTGAAGAACCACTGCCCACAATCTTAGAAGTGGTGATTCTGAAACTGTGGGCAGTGCTCCTTCAATCTGTGTTCAGACCATGGTGCTTCTGAGATGTGGATACTGCCTCTCTTACAGTATTACTGTAGTACAGTATTTGTGCTTATAATACTGTATAGCAGTGATGGTGAACCTTTCAGAGACTGAGTGCCCAAACTTAGAGGTGTTCCAGAGGGTGGAACTTCCAGGGGGGACGGGACTTCTGGGAGGACTTCTGCCTTCTGTGGGGTGGGACTTCCAACTTCCGAGGCCTCTTCCCCCACCTTCCCGTCTCTCTGTGTGACCTCCAAAATAGCTTCACATGCTAGAGTTGGCACACATGCCATAGGTTCGCCAACATAGCTGTATAGTATTCATAATGGCAGATAGGTGCAGTGATATAGCAAAAAGAGACTATAAGATTCTCAGTTTTTAAGAAAAGCTAGCACTAATCAAACATACAGTGAGAAAGGCATGTCCATGAGTGAAAGAGGCCACAAGCTGGGCATACCTCACTCAACAGTTAGTAAAATTGTTAATAATAAAGCCATGGTGTTAGACAAAATTAAAAAATACTATGCTACTGCATACTAAAGTTATTAATTTTGTTTGAAGTTGACAGTAGGATATTAAAGGAAACCTTTTGTCATTTTACTTTTGTTGTTGTTGCCTTCAAGTCATTTCCAGCTTATGGCAACCCTTTGCTGACTATGGTTGGTGCAAAACCAAGAACACCCAGAGGGTGGCATGATTTACACCCCTGCAGTACATGCAAACACACATAACAATAGCAGTAAAACTGCTTCTTCTAGACCAGAGTTTGGCAACATGTGGTCTTCCAGATGTTGCGGACAGCATTTCCGATCTTCTGTCAGCATTGACTGTGCTGAATACAGCCAATGGTTTATCTGAATAATTAACTTTACAATCAGTTATTAAGTGTTAAACTGTATTGATTCATGATTACAGCCTTGTTAAGCAAGGGAGTCATATTAAGACTCAGTTTAAAAGACTCCTGTGATTGCTTTCCATTGCCAGGAATATTGAAAGAACAAAAAGCAGAGAAGAATCACACTAAAAGTGTATCAGAACTATCTTTTCAACACTTTTTTTTTTTGCTAATAAACTGTGAGTTGCCAGAATCAACAATTCAAAGTTCCCCCATTGCTACAACTGTTGAACTTTCTAGTATTTTTGTGTCAGTCTATCAGTGTAATCTGGGCACCCTGCTGATCTGTAAGCAATTCACTGCATTCATTCAGTATGCTTTGCCTAAAACTATCAATACATCTTAGACTAGGAGAGAGCAAATGCACCACACACAAGAAACACTTGGAGCACAAAGAAAGAGCACAATCATTAGCAGGCAACTTAAAAGCTCTGAAAAGAAAGTTGGCACAGTCCCACATACTAGCAGAAGTGTCAGATTAGTTAAGGAAATGAAAAGAATTTTGTTGGATGGAGACAATGCATTTTATTTATAACCTGCCTTATTTTCCAAAACTGAGATCCAAGGCAGCTAACAAATATTGCTGAAACATAAAAAGGTTAACATTAAACTGTCAGTGACATTAAGTAGAATTTAAAATGTATAATTGAAGTGTGAAAAGCCATTAAAAGCAGTTCAATTAAAATAGCACACTTTTAAAAAGAAAACAGTTCTCAAAAGCTTATTAGAATTCTTTTTTAAAAAAGTCTTTGCCTGCTGACAGAAGACAGCAAGGAAGGGGTAATTTTAGCCTCCCTAGGAAGAAAGATCCAGAGTCTGAGTGCAGTTACCAAGAAGGCCCTGTCTCATGTTCAGATCAGTCACAGCTTTAAAGTTGGTGGAACTGAGAGACGGGCCTCTTGGGGAATTTCAGGGGCCAACCAGGATTGTATTTGGAGATATGGTCTGTCAAAGAGCCCGAATCTATGCCATATAAGATTTTATAGACCATGGGCAGCACTCTGAATTGTGCCTGGAAACAGAGCAGTAGCCAGTGGAGCTGTTCTAACAAGGGAGTTGATTTGACAAAAATCAGCCATTTTATACCTCTTGAGACTTGGTACAAGATGAAAAACACACTGCTTCATGAATCAAAACATTTGTGAGGCCTGACATATGTTTCAGAAAAATAACATGCACAGAAAATAATGCACATGTTTTACCGTGAGAGCAACCAAAAATGCCTACAGTTGAAAAATACACATAAACACATTCAAGTCAATGAACTGTGTACCTTTGGAAAGATGAAAATGAAAAACAGAAAAAGAGACACTGAAATAACTGTGGATAAGAATATGTATGTGAATATGTAACCATGTATTGTATATATGTATTTCTACCTGATAAAAAGGGGGGAATGAATTGCGTAGCTTAAGTAAAATGCATAAATATGTGCACTTATCAGGAAAAATGCATAGAAAAAAATGCCTGCAAATGTCAGTACAGGAAGAAAAAGCAAAAATCTTGCAAGCTCGTATGAGTAAAAGGTGAGATGAAAATGAAGATGAGATTCAGAGAAGCACAACGAAATGGGTACTGAGAGTTTTTCACATCCTTGTTAAAGACATAATGTTTTGTAATATCCACCGTCCAAAGACATTTTGCTTTTGGAGACAAAATAAAAGATGGGCTGTTCCACATAAATAAGTCAATTAGACAAGCAGTTGTATCTTACTTCAACATGGATAAGAGAACATCCTCCACTGCACCACAGCAGTGTAGCTATGGGAAGGGGAGAAATGAGGGCTTTCCTCCCTTAGGAATTCTGTCCCTCAATGAAATTTTCCTTCAGTCCACAAATTTTTAGCATTGCAGAGAATGGGACACTGAAAATTGTTAAACCTAGGATTCTTGTATTTCCTGTGTTCACATTCCCTTGCAAACACTGCTTGCTCCTTTTGTTTGGATGCCTAAAGTGCATTTGTAAATGCTTGGCTGAAGTTTTAAGTTACTGCATTGCCGAAGTTGGAGGATTGAAGGAAAATTCCATGGAGGAACAGAATTCTTATTGAGGTGGCAATGTCCTCATCCCGACCCCCATTAGCTAAATCCTAGCAGAGGCAATAGACTTCTTCAAGGAGTCCCAGGGTATATCTACACTGTAGCAATAATGCAGTTTGACACCACTTTACATGCTGTTGCTCCATCCTATGCAATCCTGGGATTTGTAAGTTTATAAGGTCATCAGCCTCTTCTGCCAAAGAGTCCTGGTGCAGCAAAAAACTGCAAATCCCAGGATTGTGTAGGATGGAGCCAAGGCAATTAAAGTAGTATCAAGCTGCATTATTTCTACAGTGTAGATGCACTCCCAGACAGACTTTATGATATGCATAACTCTGTCCTGCAACAGAGGGGAATGGTGAGGGGCACAAAAGGAACATACAGGGCCTTGGGTCTGCAGCCACCCAACATCTATCATCCCCAACAATAACTTCAATCCAATTATAAGGCTGGCTCTGCAACAAAAGTCCCATTCCTTGAGCATTATGCAACTAGGATTAAAATTGAAAAAGTGTGGGAAGACATTTTATTAATACTTTAAATCCTGAAGAACATGGCTCATCATTTCAGCACTAGTTTGGACCCCTGCAAAATGGAGCAAAAATATTTGCCCAGTGAGACTGAGGACTGCAAAGTCTGTTCTCTTTTTGATTTGGCTTCATGATTTCTGATTGACTACAAGTTGTTACTTCATCATCACCCCCAGCTATGTAGCTTCAATACATTGGAACCAAATTTAACAGGAAAAATTAATCTGTATTCACAGAGCCAGCATGGCATAGTGGTTTGAGTGCTGGACTTTGACTCTGGAGACTAGGGTTCAATTTCCAGCTTGGACATGAAACTCACTGAGTGGTCTTGAGCAAGTCACATGCTCTCAGCCTCAGGGGAAGGCAATGGCAAACTTCCTCTGAACAAATCTTGCCAAGAAACCCCCATGATAGATTTGCCTTAGGGTTGTCATAAGTAAGAAATTACTTGAAGGCACACAGCAGCAGCAATAACAAATTTACAGATCCAGAACTTGCATTTTTGAGTCGTCTTCTGCTATCATGGGCATGTGGGATAGTTAAATAGTGCTTAAATGGTATACAAAAGCAGACATTACACACAGGAGGTATCACTTCTATTACCAAAAATCCTGGCTTGACAGCAATGGTGGATGCGCATCTATGGCCCTAGAGAAATGAGCTGATCAACTTATACATGGGAATCATGCCATTCTAACAGATGGGCATGATTGAAGAACTCCAGGAGGTTGTATATATGCAACAAATATGGATGATAAGGGCAGAATTCCTGCCAGATTTGTCCAAACAGCTGCCCATTCTTCATTTATATGCAATGTGGATAAAGACCGGTGCTTTAATCAAACTTAGATTGTGTCGGAAGCATGATTTCTGTAAAGCATAAAACATACTATGAACTGGTGAGATTGTGGGAAACAATAGCACAGCATCTCTTTTGTGTATATTACCTTCAAAAGAATATAAATGTCAAATACACATATAGTGCATCTTTGAACATCAAGCAACAATAACCCAGCTACAATACATTAAAGATACGGTACATACGCAGATATTTGTCTTTGGCTGCCAATAATGAATGAAAATAACCCAAAATAAAGGAATGTAATAATTGCAATAAACCCTGAATCACTAGTTGGAATTGTTTGTCCTACAGGCATGGCTGAACTGCAACTCCCAGCCACCCTAGTCAGTATAGCCAGTATAAATATGCTGGGAGAAATATGCAGCAACATCTGGGGTACTGCACAATGTACCTAAATCTCCAGAAGTATTATGAATGTGTATATTCATACAATGTATTTTCCCCAGTCTAAAGTAGCCTTCTGCTTCCTCTCTCTGCAGTTACCTGGGGTGTAACTGCACTGCAGAAATAATGTAGTTTGACAACACTTGAACTGCCAAGGCTCAATGCTATGGAATCCTGCGATTTGTAGATTGTTGTGGCACCAGATCGCTCTGACAGAGAAGGCTAAATATCTCACAAAACTCTTAACTCCAAAATTCCACTGAGCCATGGCAGTTAAAGCAGTGTCAAATTACATTAATTAATTAATTAATTAATTAAGAGCCTGTACAGACTGGCCAAAAGGGCCAGCCTGGAGGTGGAGTTGGGGCAGGTAACCACATGCCAGCTGCCCTGACTCTGCCCTGATGCCACCATCACAGCACGCACCCCACTGTACAGCGCGCAGTGTCAGGGCGGTCCCTTGGCGCAGCATACAGACATGCTGCACCAAAGGAGTGCAGAAGAGCCATGGCAGCAGTGGTAAGGGTGGCTTTTGCCACTCCAAAAAGGAATGGCATTTGCCAGCTCTTTTTGCAACAACAAAGTGCCACATTGGGGCTGCAGCATGCGGTTGCCGCAGCCCTGATCCGATGCTCCCGGGGCAGCACAGAGCCACCCCTTAAGGGCCATCTGTATAGCCCCTAAGTTTGATGTAATGGTGGATTAAATTCAGAGTACACATGAGTAACATAAATAATAAAAGGTTTCCAAATGTCTTCAAATTTATCTTCTTTAATTTCTTCTCTTGCTAATCTCATTTTATATGTTAGCTTTCCTGATAGCCCTGTAGACCACATTCTGTTTATCTACTTCTGTAGTGAAAAATACTCTACTGTTTTCCATAATTTTACTATTTCTAATCTTGCATCATTTAGCAAAAGGGCTGCAAGATTTTATTGGGTAATCTTGTACTTTCATTTTCAAATATGGAAATCGATATTAGTTTTCCTCTATAATGACTCTATTCTTTGACATGGCATTTTACTCATCCAACTTAATTTTGTCCCCTAGAAATTTACTATTTGGGGGCAGATTAGCCACCTATGGTGGGTTGCAGACTGCCAGAAATAGTGCAAATTGAGTCCACTTTTAGGGTTACGGTTAGGGTTAGGGAATCATGGGAACTGTATTTTATTGTGGCACCAGAGCTCTCTGACAGAGAAGGCTCAATGTCTCAGAAAAAAAAAAAACAATTCCCATGATTTCATAGCACTAACCCTAACCCTAAAAGTGGACTCAATTTGCACTATTTCTGGCAGTCTGCAACCCCCCCATGTTGCCAATCTCCTGTTTTACCACATCCTCCTCAGAATACCTTTGACATTTCATTGTTAGTTTTATGTAGTTTGTCAGATAATTGTACTATTTGTGTATTATTTTAATATATGTTCTTTAGCCTGGGCAGATATTGATTGCTAGGTTAGAGTTGTTCAAATCATATCATATTGTTTCTCTGATAATTCTATTCCCAAATCTGATTCCCATACAGTTTTCAATCCTTTAGGTTTTCCAGACTTTTTCTCTTGTAATAATTGATATAATGTTGAAACTTGCCCAGTTCTATTTTTATCATTCCCACAGAATGTTTCAAATAGAGTAAAAGTTCTTGGGGACCTCCTGATCTACTTAATTTTTTGATAAAGGTAGTTATTTCTACTAATTGTATCCAAGGAGGAGCTATTGCTCTAAGTTTATTCTTAAGTAAGTCTAATTGTATAGGTTTACCACTTATAAATAAATCCCTTATTCTATATATCTCTTTATCTCTCCATCCTTTTATACTGATTATGTTTATCTAATGGAGTTGAAATCTAACCTTTCTAACAACAGAAATTAAAGATTTAGATGAACGATTTCTGTCTCTGCATTGACCCCAGATGTTTTATCAACTGTGCATTTGCAATATTGTTGTGATGAACACAAATATTCTGATGTAACTCAATAGAATGTCTGTGATTTTACACCCCTGCAGTAAAGCCCAATGAAGCATATTCTATGTTTTGTCTGCAAATATATATTAAGTTTTTTTTTCCATAGTACTATTACAGTCGCCCCTCCATTTTCATGGGGGATCTATTCTGGACACACACACCCTGCAAAAGCAAAAAACCACAAATATTCAAGCCCCACTGTTTTGAATGGCCGCATGCTCCCACGCATGGACCATTTTATCCCTCCCCACTTGCTGGTCCGTGAAGGACCGAGACCACGGACTCGAAGTCCGCAAACAGGGAGGGACAACTATAGTTACAACAAACTATTTATTTTATAATCTAAGTGCAGAATCATTAAGCAAGTGTGAATAACATTAAGTAATTTTCTGATTCATTGGTTAGGCATTAGAAAATGTACATTTTTTATCAGTGGACAAAAACACAGTCCGTCTTTTTAAAGAGGGCTGCTTTTACTGGTCTTGTTTTTTTATAACCATGTGAGATCATTTTCAGTCTGTTTTTCTTAAAGTAATTTAATCAGGAGTCCAAAAATGCCCTCTCTCACATTATCCTCTCTGTAAGAATCTCTGCACATGCTCTGAAATCCACAATTCTACAGATATAGGTAAAAATGTACTACCTGACCTAAATTGTTTTGACTGATTGTTTCTAATTCTGTGGGTTCCTTCCTTCTCTTTTTTGCCCCCATTTCCACTCCTTTTCCTAAACAAACTTTTTTAATATATATCTGAACAATTGGTTACACTATTTTACAAGTTCTTTAGACCCATTCAAACTCTGCCATGTGTAAGACTTCAAAGTTGGTAAGCTACCACTTATACCTTTGTATTTCACATGGTTTTGCGTGTCTTCTAAGGTTTGAACAGGTAATTGTAAAACACTTGTTTGTAGGGCTGGGCTGAAGGGGAGGCTGAGGCTGCTGCCACTCTGCAGAAAAAAAGAGCAGTTTGACACCACTTTAACTGCTATTACTCAATGCTATTGAATTCTATGATTTGTAGTTTTGCGAGATATTTAGCTTTCCTTTACAAGTTCTTTAGACCCATTCAAACTCTGCCATGTGTAAGACTTACAGTTGTTAAGCTACCACTTGTATCTTCAGAGAGCTCTGATGCCCCACCAAATTACAAATCCCAGAATTCCATAGCATTGAGCCATGGAAGTTAAAGTGGTGTCAAATGGTTTTATTTCAGCAGTGTGGCAGCAACCACAGACACTCTCAAAATATCTGGATAGAGTAAGATGTGTTAAGAAAACATTGGGGGGATTGTAACAAATTAGAATTGCTGACTGGGATTAGTCTGTAAAGAAAGTTTTCCCCACCCCAATTCTAAACACACTGTCCAATTGATCTATAGTAAGGTGTGTGTGTGTTCAAGTTGCCTACAGACTTGTGCTTTGTACATTAACAAAATTATTATAAGATTGTTCACTTTTGGCACCAACCTTTTGCAAATTGTCTATCTATTCTGTTATCTGCTGCAAAGCATTGACATGATACCATTTAATATTTGGCGTTCCCAAACATTCTTTTCTCACACTTGACAATGCAGTATCATTTGCCCTTCTGATTCTCTCAGAAAGGGCCCAGCAAAACTTGCCTTTACAGGCCTTTTCTATCTCAACAAGTTAATAGGTAAAGAAACTTGTTCTGCAGGCTTCTTTCCAGCATATCGAAAGCATGATAACTTGTAAAGAGACACTTGACTGAACTCTTAGGCATTTATGTAAATTGCTTTCCACCACACTGAAGAAATATATGGCTCAAGACTGGGAAAAGAAACCTGCAAATGGACAATGTGAGGAAGAAATTGGGTCAGTTATTCCTGCAGTGGAGCCATATTACATGTCTATATAAAATAAATTAATCACAAAATGAATTTCTTTTGAGCTCATGCATCCACCCAGAGTGTGGACTGCCCGCTCTGTGTCTGATTCACTGTTTTGGTCTCTCTCCTTCTAAACCTTCACTGAGGATAAATCATGTGGTTACATTTCTCCCTTGGATCATTCAATTGTTCCTGATGCATGAGAATTGCCTGCCTTAAAAGATGAACAACCCAAACTATGGTTCTCATAAACACAGTGTGCCTCAGGTAGATGCCTAGAAAGCAGGATATAACAACAAAATCTGACATGTTTCCAATCCTCATTTCCAAGATGTGATGGCGGCTTTAAAGAAAAAACAAGGAAGGGACACACTGGAGGCTAGAGCTATGACTATTAGCCATACCTGATATAAGATCACTCTAATTTCATTCAGTACATGGAGGAAAAATTTGTAGCATATATCCACATTTTACTTCAGAAATGTGAAAAATGGAAACTTTCCTGATAGCTAAGTAACCAGATGTTTGTAGGCAACCAAATGTTCTGATATAAGCCAGGTTCTGTGCTACACTATCAGAGAAACCTAAACTGTACACTTCTGTAAATGGGAATTGATTACTTTTTCTGACCTGAATCTTACCTGGGTTATCTGATGTTCTACTGTATCTGATGTTCTACTGTATCTTGGTTTTGCTCATGTCCAACTTTGGGTTGCCATCTTATATTATCCTTTTGCTCATTGAGCAAGTATGGCAGTGCCCTTTCTGATATTCTGCAAGGTAGCATCTCATTCTGCATGACAATCTTGCTTGTGTAATGTATTCTGGCTTTTTTCATTGCAGACATGAATAGTTTTTGGCAAATAAGGTACTTGAAAGCCTACATATATATACTTAGGAGCCTGATTAGGTTGTGAGTACCCTGAAAAGTGCTCCATATCCCTAGTTCTGTTTCCATAATATGTAGATTGCTTTGGCCCAGCAGAGTGAAAATGTCACATTTATTTCTAATTATATTATGCTTTTCATTCAAGGAGTTCAAGGTGGAAACCATGATTTTCCTCCTTGCACAACCTTGTGATGTAGGTTAGAGGGAGTGAAACTGTATGGCCAAATCCACCCTATGAACTTAATTACTGAGTGGAGATTTGAACGCAGATCCCCTTAGTCTTCGAGCACTCTAACTACAACATCATAATGATATTTTTGTGGCAAAAATGAAGTAATGCTTATTCTACTTGAATGTTTCAGCATCTACAGCAGGGGTGGACAAGATGTTTCAGACCCTCCTTACTACCCAATCTATTGAGGGCTTCCTCCTGAAAAAGCCTAAATTTGGCTTAAAACAATAGGCAGAAGTGACAAAGCATCATTCCCAGTTGACCAAAAAAGTTTCTGTAGCTGGGCCCTATAGGCCTTGAAAGATTCAAAGGACTCTAAAATAGCATTGTGTGTTCCTCTGGGCTCCACAGCATGCTCATCTCTGGATTAAGCCATTCAGTTATGCAGTCAATTATGAATGTTGTTGCTGCTGTGTGCCTTCAAGTCCTTTCTGACTTATGGCAACCCAAAGGTGACCCTATTATGGGGTTTTCTTGGCAAGTTTCTTCAGAGGGGGTTTGTCATTGCCATCCTCTGAGGCTGAGAAAGTGTGACTTGCCCAAGGCCACCCAGGGGGTTTACCTGGCTGAGCCAGGATTCAAACCTTGGTCTGCAGAGTCATAGTCCTATGCTCAAACTACTACACCACTCTAATACTGATCCTCATTAAGACTTACTATTTATTGTTGTCCACTTGGGAAAACTATCACACTCCTATCACCATTAAGTATTCCATTTTGCAAATAGGATAAATTATTTCCATTCCAAATTCATTTATAAAGAATGTCCTGTCAGGAAAAGGTGGAACTGCAACCTATGAATTGCCAGACATGAAATAGATGAAAATTGGTATCATTATTCAATTTTCCCTCTTTTACTAGTAAAAACTTATTAAATGCTTTTTGCAGAAAGTAGTATTGCATGCAGACTTATTACCCTAGCTTCTTATACCATAATTTATTCTGTTGTATTCAGATACGTTCTCCTCTTGTTGCTCTTCTCGAACAGCATGTCTGTACCAAATTACCTACATTCAGTGTGGTGGGCTTTAAAGAAACATCTGCTTTAATGAGTTTAGAGTTTACAGAAGAAGACAGGAACCACTTTGGTTCAAAACCCAGATGTTAAAATTCCAAGAACTAGTGAGTGAAAAGGTGATTAAATCCTGCTTTATTTGCAAGGCTATTAACACAACTGTGATGGGGTCAAAGGATACACACACACACACTGGCGCATTAAATGCCCAAATACAGTCATTTCCCAGGCTTCTTAGCACTGATTGGCTACATTCAATGGAGGAGACAGGTCACAGCACAAATATGTGCAGAAGTTCCTTTTTTGATCTGGTTTCATTTTGAGACTTGCAACTTTACTTTCAAGAGTCTGCTGCTCAGCAGACAGGTTTTAATTCCATGTTTCTAATGTGGACCAGAGGTGGGGACCCTGTTTTCGGACTTCAGTGCCCATCAGCCCCAAAGGGTTTGGTCAATACTCAAGGGATGAGAGTTGTAACCCAAAACAGCTGGAGGGTCACAGATTCCCCAACTCTGATCTAGATTATCTGAACCTATCTGGGTTAAGGATTGTTAATATAGTGATGTTTGTAAAATATATACACTGCACTGGTACAGCAGATTGAGAATACATACTTCAGTTGTAGCATTTTATATGCCCCAAGGATTTTCCCTTCATGGGAACTAGAACCAGGATAAAATCCAAAGGAAGCCTTTGGCAAACTATTGTCTGCTGAGCCCCTTCCTCTGAGCTGCTGCTAACACACTGCCTAGCTAACAGACATTGGAAATTATTTAGGATTAACCTCATCTAGGCCCTGTGCTGCTATTGTGGCTGTACCTCTGAGTTGCAAGAGATCTAAGTCTGGCATTACTTAGGCTCTTCTCTAGCCCTGACCCTTCTCTTTGTGTGTGTGTGTGTCTTCAAGTCATTATTGACTTGTGATGACCTTAAGGTGAACCTCTCATGGGGGTTTTCTAAGGCTGAGAGTGTATGACTCACCCAAGGTCACCCACTGGGTTTCCATGGATGAGCAGGGATTTGAACCATGGTCTCAAGTCGTAGTCCAACACTCAAACCCCTACATCGTGCTGGCTCTTACACCTTCTCTACCACCTTTTTATTCTGCTGGCAGATTATACCTAGCCAGTAATCTGCTCTACTGATGGATCTCTGATATCAGCAGGTGAAGACATTTCTGCCTAATGAAGAGGTTGTTGTTGTTAGCTGCTCTCAAGTTGACTTTGACTCATGATGACTCTGTGGATGAGATATCTCCAAGACTCCCTGTCCTCAACCTCTCTGCCAAGGTCCCACAGACCCAGGCCCATGTCTTCCCTGATCAAGTCTAACTATGTGGCATGTGGTCTTCCTCTCTTCTACTGCCTTCCATCTTTCCCAGCATCATTGTCTGTTCTAATGATTCATTTTTCTCATGATGGGGCCAAAGTATGACAACCTCAATTTAGTTGTCTTGGCTTCCAGAGAGGGTTCTGGATTGATTTGTTCTAGAACCCATTTGTTTGTCTTCTTGGCTGTCTTGAGGTAATTCTCAGTACTTTTCTCCATCTTCTGTTACCTATTATGTAATCTATTTGATTTTTGTGTTGAACACCCAGTGAAGTCCATGTGTACAATCTCATCTCTGTTTGTATGAAAAAGATATTTGTAATGAATAGATTGAAGAGGATTGTGGCCTAATTCTAACTCTCTCCAACTTTTGAGTTGGGATTGCATTCTTACATAGTTAAGGTGGCAGTCCCACAAGCACCACTGGCCAGTTGGATCTAGTTCCCTATTTAATTTTCACACAATACTCCTGAGAAATGCTAAATCAGAGACACTGTGGGAAATAAAAAGAAAAAGTAATAATAATAATAATAATAATAATAATAATTCATATCCCGCCCATTGGTAATCCAATCCGGGCGGCTTACAATTAAAACATACAGTTCACAATAAAACATACAATATAAGCAAACCCCCTCCCCCCCTTAAAACAGAATTAAATCAGAACAATATAAAACCAGCAATTCAAGTTAAAATATTTAATCATCCAACCCAATGACTCGAAAAGCCTGGCTCAACAATCCTCCCATCACTTGATGGGGCCACGTGAGGATCGTCTCTTGAATAGCTATTAGTCTGAGTCTGGAAGGATTGATCTAGTATAACTAGTCTGGAAAGGCCTGCCGGAAGAGATCCGTCTTGACAGCCTTTTTAAAGCTGTCTAAAGATGTTAAGAGACGGATCTCGTCCGGCAGGCCGTTCCAGAGCTTAGGCGCAATAACAGAGAACGCCCCCCAGGAGGTAGCCACAAGCCTCGATTTCTGAGGCTGTAGTAAATTCCTCCCGGAGGACCGAAGAGCGGGGGAGGATTGTACGGGAGCAGGCGGTCCCTGAGATAGCTTGGACCCAAGCCATTTAGGGCTTTAAAGGTGATAACCAACACCTTGTACCTGGCCCGGAAGCTGATAGGCAGCCAGTGGAGGGACCTCAAAACCGGAGTGATGTGATCCCTCCGAGATGTTCCTGAAACAAGTCTGGCTGCCATGTTCTGTACCAGCTGTAATTTCCGAACCAGGCACGAGGGTAGGTCCAGTTAGTCCAACTGCTGTACTGCAAGGGGGAAAAAGTACCTCATGGCAGGCATTGGTACTAGACCCCTAGTAGTCGTATAAATGTTCAGTGTGCTGATGGAAGACATGATTTCTTTTTTTCAGGTGGCATGCCCTAGTAAATTGCTTTCTCTTTTACTTTTTTGGGATGGCTTAAAAAGGGGGTTAGTGAGAGTTGTCATTTGTCAAGTTTTGGCTGCTTGCCACAAGCTTTTATAAGTTAAATTTCTGGGCATGGAGCAGATGCAGACATGTAGAGAATGGAGATATGGTACAAATCTGTTTTTGGACCCTACCATGCTGTGAAGTCTAGCATTCAGTACAGTGGGTGATTTGCAGAGGTTTATTTTGAAGTATTATTCTTCTAGGATGTCTTTATAGAGAGAATAAAGCTCCTTATAATAATATAATCACCAAGTGCAGAGCTGTTCTACATCTCTTGCCACAGCTACACCCAGATTTCCTCCTAATGCTGCATGAGATCATCTACAAATAAAAATGTAGACTCTTGCCACATGGTTTGGCTCCCTACATGCAACAGAATAAATTAACATTTCTTTTTAAAAAAACCCAAGAAAACACTGCACACTTTGCAGCTCCAGAAATGAAAGGACATTAAAGTATGCTCAAGAAAGATGAACTGAGGAGGAGGAGGAGGAAAGCGAAAGGCTCTGGAATTGTTTTAGCATAGCAAAAAGAGCAATCTTGCAGAAACAGAATGGTAAAGTCCTATACATATTTACCTGGGAGCAAATTCCATTGATCTGAGTGAGATTTACTTCTGAATGGGAATGTACTGGATTGCACTGAAAAACACGAAGGGCAAAACGCTTAGACAAAGGGTGCATCTACAATGTAGAAATAATGCAGTTTGACACCACTTTAAGTGCTGTAGTGCCATCCTATGGAATCTTGGGATTTGTAGTTTTACAAGGTCTTTAGCCTTCTCTGCCAAAGAGCACTGGTGCCTCACAAAATTGCAAATCCTAGGATCCTATAGGATAGAGCCATGGCAGTTAAAGTATAATTTCTACAATGTAGGTGCACCCAAAGGCTTATTCTCTCCTTGGAAGGGTGGAACAATTATATAGAATGCTTTTTATCTTACTGATCTTACTGTTTTTCTAGTGGGATCCACCTTGGTTCCAGGCATCATCACCAAGGTGGGGGGACTTTCTTTTCCCTGGTTAACTGTGGGGGTGGTGAATTCTCTCCCTATTTTAAAGTAGCTATCCAGCATGCTGATCCTGGTTTGAGGCTAGGATTCAGCACTCTGAACACCACCTTTAATTTATTGATTAAACCCAGGATTGGACTGACTGCCCACTGACATGGAAGGCACCAATTACAAGTCACGGCATGCCTCCTCCTCATTCCTTTCCAAGGCATCCATCTACACTGCAGGATTTCAGCACAGTCATTTCACTTTAGCAGCCATAGTTCCATCCTATGGAATCCTGGGATTTGCTTTTTAGGGAGGGGCGTTGAGAATTCTCATCCAGAGAGAGGCCTCAACAAACTACAGATCTCAGGATTTCATAGGATAGAATCATGGCAGTTCAAGTGGAATAATAGCGCTCTAACTTTGTAATGTGAATGGGCCCAAGTTCATCCAAGCACCTTTACAGTTAGCCACCAGGGAGAGACATTCCAGCTGTCATTGTTGGAAATATTTGGAGTGGGATGGATTTTTTAAATTGCCATTCCTTGTTTGCTCTGCTGTCCTCTTCTTAGTTGAATTTAAAACTTTCCAGTGCGAGTCCATTTTGCATGTGCTCTTGCTTTCTCTCTCTGTTTTTCTGCCAGTGCTTGTGCGGAGCACCAGGGCAGCTGACAAAATTAACAAAATTATACTGCTTTTTTGTCTTTTGGTTTCCTCCTTCACCACAGCTGCTTGGCTGGTTGCTTCTGTGTTCTCATCTCCCACATTCACAATGGCTGATGCAGCACTAAAGCAAACAGCAAGGCAAGCCAAAGCAGCGGGACAGCTGGGGGCTTCCCTTGTCAGTCATTCTGGCTGTCAATCCATTCTGGGGTTTATTTTATTTTTAAAAAACTCTTGAATGTTCTTAAATGGTTTTATATTGTTTTAATTGTGATTATTTTAATTAGTTTTAAGAGTGCACTGAGGATTCTGATTGGTTCCCTGCGGTGAACTGCCCTGGGTTCCACTCTAGGAGAAAGGCAGTATATAAAATAAAATTTTAAAAAATGCATTTAGTCTGAAGGTTAAAGGAGCTGTCCAAAGTGCCAGAACCTAACCTCAGAATAAGCTCAGCACCCTGGATAGCACATCGAAAATTCAGGCTAAAATTTGAAACAGATTCATTACCCTACAAACGTGGAAGTCACCTGCTCTCACTGACAGAGTTTCTACTAAGAGCAAACAGCTAGTGCAAAGATAGAGAGACAAAGGCCGCATCCGCAATGCAGAAATTTTCCAGTTTGACACCACATTAACTGCCATGGCTCAATGCTATGGAATTTGTGGAACTGTACTTTGTGGATGCACCAGAGCTCTCTGATAGAGAAGGCTAAATGTCTCACAAAACTACAATTCCTAGAATCCCATAACACTGAGCCATGGCAGTTAAAGTGGTGATAAACTGGATTATCTCTGCAGTGAGGTTGCAGTCTGAGAAAGTGAGATGAAAGGCTGCATTTTAGGCTACTAGGAGTCATGTTCACCCATCTGAGAGCACTGCTCTGGTCCAGCACTAACAGTGGAAATCCCCTTTGAAATGTGAATAAAGGCTCTGCAATGCAACAAGCAATCATGACCACCCAAAGAAGAGTACATTACTCTAATCCATTTCACTAAAGAGTAGTAATATCCTCGTGCATAAGGGGTGTCAAGCATGCTCAAAATGGGGGACATTTTGGAATTCCTCCTGAATAAAAGGTTGAAATGTCGGACATGTCCTGGAAAAGGAAGACTACTGATCACCCTGCATGCATTCAAGAGACAACACATCTTGGTTAAATTTATCCATTCCCGACCAATTTATCATTGCCTTCTCCATTGCCAACTCAAAATATGGCTCCTGTCACTAAGAAGTCCACATGAGAGGTGGAAATGGGCCTCTGAGGACCATCGCTCTTTACCTGTTCCTTCCAAAAATAAAGGTTTTCTGCAAGAGGGTTTTAGACAAGGGCCAGATATCCCCATTTTCCAGGACATATCCTTATGTGTCGGAAAAATTCCCAAAATCTCCTCCATTTTGAGTATGTTCAATGTACTTGATGTGGATCTTTTTTTAAACACCCCACTTCCCTAACCAAACAGAAAACCAGAGATGGGGAGGGCTGATTGTAACAAAGATAAGTTTATCAGAAAAATATAGTTGAAGACACAATGAAAGACAATATATGTAACATAGATGTAGATAAACCATATGAGATGAATTTACACTTCTGCTAGTATTCTTAGCTTTTATTTTGAAATGTCCTACGTATTCCTTAAATGTCCACCTTCGCTGGTTAGAACATCTGGTCACTCTGGTTTTAGATTCAGCGTTTAAAAGGGGGGCATTTATAGTTGACTGTAACTACAATGTAGACTAAACTTTGTGTGTGTGTGTATATATATATATATATCCCCATATACAGTGTGTATATATAGGGATATATATATATATATATGGGGATGTGTTGGCTCAAGTGGTTAAGGCACTGACTCTGTTGATTGCAGGATCGGCAAGTTGGCAGTTCAAGGCCCAGTTGCTGCATGAAGGAGCGAGCTCCTGTCGCTAGTCCCAGCTTCTGCCAACCTTACAGTTCAAAAGCATGCAAATGCAAGTAGATAAATAGGTATCACTTCGGTGAGAAGGTAAACAGCATTCTGTGCAATCATGCTGGCCACATGATCACAGAGTAGTCTCTGACAATGCTGTCTCTTTGGTTTAGTAACGGAAATGACCATCGCCCCCTATGGTCAGACACGACTTGACACCTTGTCAAAGGGTGTATATACCTTTACCACGTATATATCCCTTTATCTCCCCGTGTCCCAAGGCGGATGTACCAATGTCTTCCCCTCCTCCAACCGCCCCCTCATAAAACACTTTCTATCTGGCAGAGGACTCTCACCCGGGCGTCTATTTATACGGCGCCCTCGGCCAATGGGAAGGCGTCCTTTCGTTTCTCCTCCAATCAGTGCTTGCGGCGAAGCGGGACGGAGCTGTCCGGAACTTCCCGAGCGTCTCCCCCCCCCCCTCTTTCTCTCCTCCCTGCCTCCCTCCCTCCCTCCCACCTTGGCCATGGCACACAAGATGGCGGCGCGGAGCGGCCGCGGGGGCTGAGGGAACGCCAGGAGACCGAGGAGGCGGCGGCGGCGGCGGCGGCGGCGGCCCCTTCTTCCCGCCCGCCCGCCTGCCTCCCCTCCCACCCTGGGCTGCCGCACTGGTCCCAGCCCCGCTGCTCCTCCTCCTTCTCCTCCTCCTCGTGGGCTCAATTGTCTCTCCGGCGCCTTTGCCGCCGGGGCGACCCTGCATGCGGGCGTTGGGGACCCCCGCCAGCTGGGGCCTCCCCTCCTCCCTCAGCCCTTCTCCGCCTCCGCGGCCCAGGAGACTCCGCAGCCCAGGCCCTCCTCCTCCTTCTCCTCCTCCTTCTCCTCCTCCTTCTCCCGGGACTGAGGGGGCCGGTGAGGGCGGCGGCGGCGGCGGCGGCGGGGACCGAGGGCTCGGGTCCCGAGGAGCCAGTGACCGCAGCCGGCAGCCATGAGCGGCTCCACCGCCGCCTCCACCAGCACCACCGGCGGAGGCAACGCGTCCGGGGAAGGGGCGGAGGACGCCTCAGCCGCCGCTGCCGCCGCCGCCAAGGATTCCGCAGACATCGCGGCTTTCTTCCGATCCGGTGAGTCCGGGGGGAAAAAGAGGGATCCACCGTTGGAGGAGGAGGAAGGGGAAGAGACCTCTCTCTTGAGGGAGGGGAGATCTCCTTATTCTCTTTTCCTTCCTCTCAGATGTCTCCGATGGGATTGGGTTTGGCTTTTTTTTTTTTTTTTATTTTGGGTAAGGTCTGAATTGCAGATCCATTAAGGACTCAGGGTGTGCAGATGTGTCCTCTAGCCACAGAGGAGGACAAAGCGCCTCAAAATGGAGGACGTTCGAGTGGTGGTGGTGGTGCTGGGGAGGAAATGGAGGACGCGGCCAAATCAAAGCTAAAAAAATCACTCCCAGAAATAGGAATCGCTGCTTCTTAAGGGGACCACATGTGTCCTCCTAACCGCCAAGGAGGACGAGGTGCCGGAAAACGGAGGACCTTGGAGGGAAAAACGGAGGACCGGACCAAACCAGAGCTGAAAGCACTCCTAGAAATGTAAATTCGTGCTTCCTGGTCATGCTCAAAATGGAGGACGTGTTGGGATTGTTCCTGGAGAGAAGGCTGAAATGGAGGACGTGTCCTGGAAAAGGAGGACCTACTGGTCACCCTGATCTAAGTGCTTCTGGGTCCTTAAGGAAGGGTCTCCACCCAGTTTTTAATTTCCTCCTCTTATAATGTTGTGGTCCTATGCACCTCTTCCTATAATGCCTTGGAAGTGAAGCTGGTGGAAGGGAAAAGGGGACTCCCTCCCTCTTTCCTCCTGCAATGGATCATCTTTAACCGGCTCTGGTCCCTTCTTGCAGCATCCCCAGCATCATTCCCTCTCCCTCAAAATGGTCTCCCTAAAAGCACTAGGAGGAACCCAGGCACAGCCCCTTCTTTCTCAAAGAAAGCAGCCCTGGGAAGGGTCTGCCTGGGCTCCTTCCTTCCTTCCTTCCTCCTTCCTTCCTTCCTTCCTTCCTTCCTTCCTTCCTTCCTCCCTTCCTTCCTCCTTCCTTCCTTCCTTCCTTCCTCCTTCCTTCCTTCCTCCTTCCTTCCTTCCTTCCTTCCTTCCTCAGTGTGTGCCTCCATGTCATCCTCCAGACACAGCCTTTGTCACAGCTTCTGGTCACCTGAGTTGGAAGGGAAGGGAACAAAACCATTTCCTCTTGGTGCCACATTTCTCTCCAGGAGGGGGAAACAAAACAATTTATTTTTTTTACAAAACATTGTTTCCTAGCCTTTGCTCCTCCTTTTTGTATTAAAGGATTCCTTTTCCTCCTCCTCTTTGTAAAAATAAAAATAGCCTGTTTAAATAATACAAGGTTGCCTGCCCTTTGGATTGTGATATAGCATGAATCTGGCGGATGGAGTGGACACTGGGTGCCTTTGTGCTTGGAAGGGAGGAAGGGACCGGGGCCTGTTGTCAAAGGAACACATGCATCTTACATAGTTAAATAAAAAAAAAAAATGCTTTTGACATCAGGCACCTTCCCTTACATGGTCACTCCAGCTGTTGTGGTAGCCTCCTTGTATCCTGTTACAGTGGTGGTAAACTTAAAATAAAAAGAAGATGATCAGCTTGATGTTGATGGGGAGGGGAACGGTTGCAAATGAAAGGCAGAAGGGACAACAAGAAGAGGGTAGGTTCCTTCAGGGCAGGCTTTTCTCAGGAACCGACAAGTGAGAAGGCTAGCTTGTGCATCAAGGGACTGTTGCTGCACTCACTCTCTGTGTGTGTTTGTGTAGGTAACACCACCATGGTCCCAGTGAGTCCAAGGAAGGCGTAAGAGCTTGAAGGAGATTGTGGTGTGTTCAATACAGAAGCAAGGCCTGTGTGTCCCTGGATTGCACAGCTGAACTGGAAATGCTCTCTTCATTGGGGAAGTGTGTGTGTGTGTGTGTGTGTGTGTAAGCACGAGGCAGGAGCTTGCTGAGCTATAAATGGAAGTCACTCTTTGCTGCCTTGGGTTGGGGAGCCAATACTATCTTGGAGGAAAAGGGGGATTCGGTTGTTGGGTTTGGCAAATGCAAAAGGCAACAATGATGACTCTTTCCTTTGATTCCCAAGGTGAGAGCGATCTTGTGGAAGAGAGAAAAAGGAGGGCTGTCCTCACCAAGGAAGCTCATCAGGAAAGGTGTCCCCCCTATGACTGAGTGAGGATCTTTCCGAACACCCCTTTAACCAGTGGGAGAGATGGAAGGGCTCTCTTTGGGCTTTCCTCCCTCCTGCCAGTGTCTTTTGGTTCCGTCTTTGCCTATACAGTATGCTGCTCGTCCTTTCCAGAAGGGGAGAAAGCAAGCAGCAGGCTTGGCGGCTTGCTTCATCTGAATGCCTTTAAAAGGACTGAGCCCAGGAAGACTGGGGCGCTGGGGACAGAAATGCAGACTCATCGCTGGAGAAGTGAAGGGGCATCTGGCTTAGGTCTGTCTGTTGGTCTCCATTCATGATGTGGATGTAGAGGGAATTGGGATGGAATGCCATTGCTTAGGATGAGTGTCGGTTTCATTGTTGGTTCCCTTTCTCCCTTGACAAAGAATTAGGGGCTGGATGGAGAGAAATACTCTCCAGGTACCAGAAGCTGGCTGGTCTTGGAAGCTAAATAGGGTTTGCCCTGGTTAGTACCTGGTTGGGGCTCTACCAGGGACTACCAGATGATGTAGGCTCTATTATAGAGAAAGGAACAGGGAAAACTACCTCTGACTATTCCTTGCCTAAGATAACAATCATGGAGTCCCCAGAACTTGTGATTTAAAGGCACATACGGTACATTAGAGAAAACTGTAGGTTGAAAATTGACAATTGGTTGCCTCTCATGGTATACGAGGGATTAGAAGCAGCTGAGTTCAGTGTACCTTAATCTGATCCATGATGGTAGTGGTTGTTTGGACAGGTGGCAAACTCACTTGTGAGCTTTGTTTTCATTCTGTAAAACAGATTCCCAGGATAGGTGGCACAGATCATGTTCCTCAGAAATCCCTAGTACTGTAAAATACTGCTGCCATGAGTAAGGATTTGATGTACCAAAGCTCAGGGGGTACCTGATTCTCTGTGACTTTAGAGAAAACTGTCACAAAACAGGGTACTTCATAATCCATTTTGGTCTCCTGGGCATTTTCAGAACCTGAGATGAAAGATGCTAACTTCTAGAAATAATGGTTGCAAGCCTATTGTAAGAAAAAAGTTACCTGATATTTTGTGTGTATTTCAGTATTGGATAGAAGGATGGACATAGGCTTTCATTCCAAGCAAATTTCCAGATAACTCTGTAAAACGTACTGACCCATAGGAATTTCACTAACCTGTCTACCTTGCTCACCTGTTTCAAATACTTGGGGCATGAAGCGAACCAGCTTTTTTATAGCTTCCCTTCCTGGTTGGTCAGTTTGTGTTTACTTTAAATTAATTTTTATATTTTTGATTTGTTTTCCTCAGGTAAGTGAATAACTTGCAAGGCTAATTTAAAGCTTATTATGCCTTCTCTAGAGGTTCTCCTTCTGGTTTTGTTTAGCTTCTGATTCATACACTCCAGTGGTTTTACTTCCAGTATTATTTGGTTTCTGAGTAAGTAGCATTGCTACCCATTGAACCCTTGGGAGCAGTTGCAGTAAAAGCATAAATGAGCATCTCAGTAATGTCGGTTCTAGAAAACTTGAAGGGTTGTCAAAATACAGGAAACAGTCATTGACAGATGCTTCTATACTTTCAGAATCAACTTGAACCAAATGAGTGTCCTGACGTGGGCAGTCTAGAAAATGATTTTAGTTTCTGTTCAGAGATACAGTAGATTTAATCCCACCCAAGTTATGGCTTCACAATGGATTTCAATATTTTGGAGGATGGACAATAATAAACATTTGGCCTAAATGAGGGATTCGATGGACTACCAAATGTAATTGGATGGAAGGTCCCAGCATTCTTAGCTAGCAGGACCAATGGTGAGGATTTCTGGGAGATGCAGTTCATCAGCATCTGTAGGGTTATACCTTTCCCATTGCTAGCCAAAATTAAGTTGTTAGTTTCAACTAGTTAACCCATTGAATCAGTGAAACTTACCTTAGTGTTGGCTTGCCAAATTCCCATTGTGAATCAGTTGGGTCTACAATTGAGTCTCCCTTATTCAGAATTCAGAAATCTGAAATATTCTAACACTGTCCACATGGATGGCTGAAATAGTGACGCCTTTGCTTTCTGATGGTTCAGTGTGTACAAACTTAAGTTTCATGCACAAAATTATTAACCTCATTGTTTCTAGGCTGTAGGTGTAAGGTGTATACAAAACATAAATGGATTTCATGTTTAGACTTGGGTTCCATCTTGAATGTGCAAATGTTGCAAAATCTGAAAACTCTGAAATCCCAAACACTTCTAGTCCCAAGCATTTCAGATAAGGGGGGCTCAATCTGTATTCAAATTGGGAACAACAATTGAATTTATGGGTTGTTGTTTTTTGGGGGGGGGAGAAAGAAAGAAACTGTGAGAGTGTATTGGGAGGTATGGAAAAGGAGACATTTGGAAGGCATATCTCGGTTTTGAGGGTGAGGTTAGGTGAAGAACTGAAATGGTGTTTCAAACATGTGAGTAGGAGTGTGGGGCTGGGCAGCAACAGTGACCCGTTTTCCAGGACTGCAAAGAAGGGAGTGGGGTTAGAGTCTGGAATGGTGCAGCAGCTGTTAGAAGAGTCTGTGAGTCATTGGGAAGGGTGAACTTTTTATGGCATGGAATGTATTGTTGGTGGACTGCTAGTTGTTTCCAGTGGACTAGCAAATCAAAATAGGTATTAAACCATCATTCCTGGGTCTGCGGTTGTTGAAAAGATTAAACACACATTGTTCTGAATTACTTTAAATCAAATTTATATGTGCATCATGTTGAGACCCTGTCATAAAGGGTGAGATATAAATATTTGAATGCAGTAAAATAAGCTAGGGCTTAAATGGAGTACTATATAGCATGGTGGAGTGGTTTGAGTGCTGGCCTGTGACTAGAGACCAGGGTTTGATTCCCAGCTCGGCCATGAAACCCACTGGGTGACCTTGGACAAGTCACATATTCTCAGGGGAAGGCAATGGCAAACCTCCTCTGAACAAATCTTGCCAAGAAAACCCTATGATAGATTTGCCGTTGGGTTGTCATAAGACAGAAAAAAACCTGGAGGCACACAACAACAGTTACAACAAATGGCATGACCCTTAGCAAAGGTCCACTTGTGTGTGAGATAACGCTACAGAAGTCAACTGAAATGTGTGTGTATGTAATATGACAGTTCCAACCCAAACTGAAAACAGGAATATAGAAAACCATCCACTGAATCTTCATTTTTGTTGATGCTGAAGAGAGTACAGAAATAGCTCTGCTTGCCTTAAAATCTTGGCCAGCATCCCTTGGAGTCCAGAGGATTGCCCTGTGGGAACTGAAAATTACAATCTTCAGGGTCAAGATAGATGAAACAATCTGTGATTAGATCTCCCTATCTTTCCTTTAAAAGACAAAGCTGAAGAGCCAGGGGCACCTCCAGCCTAGTTTGGGGTGCAGCACTGGGGGAGGAAAGGTTTGCTGTGTCTCCCCATTTTGACCTACCACACTACAGTTTGTTTTCCATCTGGGGAAAACCAATGTATTTCCTTTATATACCTGGGAGGTGTGGTTTTAGCTTACCTATGTAGTTTGCCACCACAGCTGCAAGCCTAAATACCTTAAAAGAGACACTTCAGAGCACCACAGCATTTCCCGTTTTCCTGGAAAGAGTGGACACATTTCTAAGCATGCTTAGAACTTGGGTGGGAAATGCTTCCTTAATGCTTGAAATAACAGGCACAGTAATGCTCGTGGCCAAATCCAATATGCACAGTTTGAAAGGATGCTGTTGAGCTGTGGGCTTAATGCTTTGGTACATGCAGAGTTCTGCCGCTTTCAATTTCCTTGTGGGTTTTTGGGGGGCAAAAATGAATAGTGGTAGCACTATACTGATTCCATATTTAAAAGGCAATGTGAAGGCATTCTGTGTTGACATAAAACTTCATGCAGCTGTGTTCTAAGCATGACCCAAGACATAAATTCTTCCCATGCTCTTCTCCACTCATTTTTGCTTGTTTCCTGCAATTATATAACTTGACCCACTGGCTTTGATGGGTAGCACAGCTCTTCGTGGTCTACATTTTTAAAATACCTTCTAAAAATAAATGGAGGGGTGACTTTGAACAAACTAGATCAAGCAAACTTTTAGACATTGTGTAATGTTAAAGTTCTTTACTATTTTGGTGGGGCATTTGAATTACTTTCTAAACAAATTGGCTTTTTTTTATTATTATTAAAGATTTTTCTTCTTCTGGTGTCCATCCTGGTGAAAGCCAGGCTTCTGGTTATGTTATGTGAATCTTGGTGCCTGGGTATAAAGTCAGTGTACAGAGCCCAAATACTTTCAACTTCTGGCTTTGTAATTATTTACCTTAACCTCCACCAAAAAGGACCACTGCATATTGCTGGGAATTCTGGAGGTGGAAGAACATTGTAATGTTTGGTTGGATTTTCTGGAGATGATTTAGCTCCAGCGCCAGCCCATGGTTTGAGTTCTACTGATGGGTGGTGGTTCTTCCTCACTTTTAGATAAACATTCAAAACCAAAAAAACTGAAGTTTGTGTCTTGCTAATCATTGTTGGTTGGATTGAGTGAACGGGCAAACACTAATTTGCCTGAAGACAGAAAAGAAAGAACATACACATTCAGAGTATAGCACCAAGATGTAGTCTGGCATTGCAAGCGAACCATTTACTGGAGTCCAGATTTGTTGGACCTCGTGATTTTTCCACGTGAACTGAGAATACATCTTACTGATCTTCACTTTGTGAGTTTGGACTCACAAGCAGTTTATAATTTGATGTAATCACAAGTTATTGTTCTCTCTCTCAAATGTTTTACTGTCTTTTCAAATGAGGAGAGAATGAGAAAAACAGATTAGGAAAGATGTTGGAAAGACAAGGAAGAGGAAGAAAGAGGTATACTTGTATGGCAGAAACATAAATTGGTCTATGTGGCAGGCCTAAATACTCTAAAGGCACTTTTTCCCATCTGATTTTGGAAGCTAAGCATGGTCAGGCCTGGTTGGTACTTGGAAGGGAGACCACCAACCAATACCAAGCACTGTAGGCTATATTTCAGATGAAGGAATTGGCGAAAACACCTCTGAGTTTTCCTTGCTTAAGAAAACCCTATGAAATTCATCAGATTGCCATAAATTGGCAGGCAACTTGAAGGCACATACACACATACACTGCAGGTGAGGATTAAAGATGGATGTGGAAAACCTGAAGATTAGAGCCCTATAAAGACAGATTTATAGTAATGGGCAAGCTGTCTTTGAGGAACTTTGTGTCTTATTTATCACTCTTCCTATGATTAACTTTCAGAAGAACCTTGGTGTGCTCTGTAGCATAAATTGAAAGCCACAGTTCAGAACAGAACCAAAATGTTTTTTGATCATGGAAAGATAGCCTCTGGTTTTGATACAACCCTCAGTCCTTTCCCCATGAGGTCAGTGCCTCTGTCAGTGCTTCTCCTTCTCCTCAATTGTTGGAAGCCACCTTTTAAAAATTGTTATCTTTCACATCTTTGTTTGGCCTGAGAAATATTATGCTTTGGGGGTTTCCTTTCTTAAATTAAACTTTGTCCGGAATTTTCAACTTATTTATTTTTTCTGACTGTAAGGTATCATATTATCCTTCTCATAAGAAAACAGTTGCCAGGCAGTTGAGTGTGTGTGTGTGTGTGTTTGTGTATGCAATGAAAGAAACCAAGTGTGATTGATTTTTCATATACTTTTCCTGTGGAGCAGTAGTATGATCATTTAAGTCACTTTGGATGCACTGGTGGAGGAAGGGGAACAGGAAGCTCAACTGAGTTGCGGTTCTTGTTGGTTCATTATCTTTTCCCTTTTATCACATTTGAAATGGTACAGGCTAGCTTCCGTATTTGGTGACATCAGAATATTTCATCTAGTCTGTTGCCAGATTGATCTACTGACACGCCACATTCAGATACTTGTCTTACCTGAACTCCAATATATTAGTAAAGTATGTGTGACTATATGTATATGTGTATAATTAACTTCACAATCATAATGCAGTTTGATAGTTCATAAGAGTCACAATTAGTACTATATGACAGTGATGCAGTGAAGGAAATTGTTTACATGCAGGTACTCTTCCTGGTAGTTCATGACACACACTCAGGCCATTTAAATGCCTATCCATGCTTTAAGCCTCATTTGCAGCCTAAAAAGCCAGTTTTATTCAAATAATTTGTTGGTTTACTTTTTAATTCTTTTTAACAGCAACTTGCAGGAACCTTTAGACTTGAAGACATTTCTAATAAGAATCATAAAACTAAATGCAAGAAGGCTCAAGATTTACCTATTTTTAAACATGCAATTCAAAGAAATTCAAATAAATGAATGGCTGAATGTGTGGATTAAATGCATACGTGGCTTGACATTCTGTATAACATTCTGTATAACTGAACACCTTGTGATTTTTCCTATTCAATCAGTTCTTGAGGAGAAACTGTTATCTTGTGGGATTCCCATCCTTTGACATCAGATGACTCATGGTAATGGCAAGTGGATCCTGGGGTTCATACTAGGATTAGGGGTGGAACAGGGAGGAGAAACTAGAAATATGAGCAGAGCTATATTGGTACAGCATCACAATAGACAGTTCTAGAGTGACATACCAATATAGTCTATATTGGTACAGCATCACAATAGACAGTGGGCAGAATCTTGGCTAATCTAGAACCCAATAAACTGTCTATATTGTGACGTGAAAACCCATCCAGTGTGATGATGTAATTACACCTTTCTTAGAAGTTTTTCTCTTCTGAGGAAGTACTTTGTCACTTTTTTGCAAGGCTCAGACACACTGGTGCCTGACATCAGGAAATGTGGCAAAGAGCCATGTGGTTCATTGGCAGGGCATACACGTTCTCCTACTTTCAAAAGATCCTGAACTTTGCTGTAGGCATCGTTAAGGATTTCCAGTGGCAGTACTGGACATACAGCTGGTGATCTAACTCTGTATAGAGTTGTTTATTACATTTTTGGTTAGCTGAGCTACTCTTTGTTGGAAGGTATAGGTGAGTATGCAACCATTACATCATTTTGTTCAGGAGATGATAAAAGCCTTTGTGATCAGGAACAATAGTTGGCTCCAAGTTAAAAAAAAAAAAGTGCTATTCATGCATAGTGATGTTCCACGTGAACAGGGAGCAGGTACTACTGTTACCTGACTAATGAGCTTAGGAAGCAAATCTGAATAGCTATTGGAGGGACTTCTTGGTGTCTGCTCCCAGACTAGAACCTTTCTTGCCAATGGAAAGAGAAACTAAGTTTGCTCTTCTTCCATTTCCTTTCTACCAATAGGAAAATACTTTTTTTCCAGCCACATGGACCTTTCGCATGTAAACTGGACTATTGAATGAGCTGAACAGTTTGGTTTCATGCCCTTTTATTGCTGCATGTCAGATTTACTTGCTTTTATGCTCTTTTGAACCTAAGATCTTTCAATCCTGATTTAATTACTGTTAGCTATCTTGTATGCCTTTACAGGTGGTAAGATGGGCTATAAATTAAATATTTTATTTTTATAGTTATACAAAAGACTTGGGATGCTTTCCTTCATAAAAATAAAGGATCATGTTTTGAGTTGTAACTATGCACATAAAATAAATTGTGCTACTGTTAGTGTTCTTGAAACTACCATTTGTGCTTTACCAGAAACCTCCCACAGAGAATTATTAGCACTTTGTTTTTATATTTCTGGGATGCATATATCTGTGTGGATCCTTTCCAAAAACGTTAATACGAAAAGAAACTCCAGTAGTGGTGTATATTACTAATATGGGAGAATGGCTTTGGATTTTTGGAGCACAGTGTGATCATATGTATTACTGTGGTAGTAAACCTGTGTCAGGGCTGGTACTACACCTTTCAAACTGGGAGCTCGCTCAAAGGACTCTGTGTGTCTGTCCACAGAGAAAATGAGTTACGGGACAGAAGGGAGAAGGTTGCCTAGCCTCCATGACATCCTTGTTTATTTTCAGAAACATTTGATCATGTGAGCCACCACTTATAATCTGAAGTGGTATGGCTCAGAGATGTAAGTTTGCCACCTCAATGTGAACTACGCTATAAACTGGCCCTTCATTCTTTCATTGAAATCCTAGAACTGCTATTGAACACTGCCAAGTACAGATCTTGTAAGTTCAGGCACGACTACCCCGAGGAAATCTAGGAATAAGAAATAGCATAACATCAGCAGTGCTGCAGTTGAATGGCCAGGTCTTCTGTTATTTTTCAAAAATCTGATTTGATTGGTATTAAGGTGTCTAGTGCCTTATTTATTTAATAATAATAATAATAATAATAATAATAATAATTTATATTTCCCGCCTCTCCCTATGGATCGAGGTGGGATTATACAATAAAATGAATACAATGTACAAAATATAAACAATAAAATAATAAAAATCAGAACAACAATATTAGATTAAGAGAATAGAATACAATATAATCAAATAAATGAAAATAAAATAGGATACAATAAAATAGCCAATAATTTATTACTTTATATCCCATCTTTGTCCCACAGCAAATCACCCATTGGTTTAGTTCAAGCACCAAACTGAACCATGGTTGGGGCAAATAGTAATTTGGAACTATAGGGTAAGGCTGCATGTCTGATTTCATCTTTTCATCATTCATGCTTAGCACTCCAGTACCTCTGGAGATAAAGCAACTATTGTGATGGTTTGCCAGTGGAAGCAACTTGCCAAGCCAGAGTTGACACGCACACACAGTGATTTGCAACTCTACTTCAGTCCATGACTTCTGAACCTGGTTTGTTAGCAAGCTCCAAACTATGACTTGTAAACTCAAACATCATGTAAACTAAGTGTGGGAAACTTACAGGGAACAATTGGCATATTAGACAACCACATGCCTTGTTTTACAAAAAATCAGTAAGGCCTCTAGGAAACACAGTTCTTAAAAACAAGGTATTTAGTCCCCATGCATGTTCTTTTATGAGTAAAGTTGCAATTTTGCCTGTGTGACAAGAGTACTTGCAGGATTGCAGACTGGCCACATGTGGTTTGCATCCCAGATGAAGCCCACTTTTTCATTAAAGCACAGTTGAACTTCTTTAACATTGCCCCGATGTGTTGTGTGAATTGAGCTATCAGCTGTTTGTCAACACTGTTGGTCATTTACTGTGTGGGTGCGACTGCATAGACCCCCCCCCCAATGTGTCGGAAAGGACCACTAGTTGCGTTGGCCATTTTGGGATGCTGGTGCCATGATTGGTTGAGTCCTGCCCTTCCTGTGGCTCCTTACCAATCGAGATCTTGCAAGATCCCCCAGCAGCCCCTATAATCTCGCAGGGCTTCAAAGTCTCACAAGATTTGGGACAGGATTTGAGGCCCCTCTCCATGTGGCTACAGCCATTTATGAGCCAGGCAGCCGAGAGACCCGGCCCACCCACCATCAGCTTAGTATTTTTCATTACCATACCCTCAGGCTTTTGCTGGTTGCCTTCGGGGGCCGGGAGGGAATTTTACCAGTGCTATTGGAGCCTGGGTTTTTCACCCGCCCTGGGGAAATTGTGTTAGCATTGTGAGGTGTTAGTTAGGTGTAAGCAATATATACCATGCATGTGTGTTATTCTTCCTACGTATAACTTTTAGTTTTGTAATTTTTTGCTATTTGCTGCTTTGTCACAATTTTGGATTGATAAATTATTTAAAACTCGATTGGGGTCCTGTATTTGTGTCAGAACTAAAATAGGTAAAGATTAGAGAAATTAGAAGGAAATAATAGAAAGGAAAAATCAAAATAAATATAGTTTAGAAGAACAGAATTTAATGGATAAGATATAGAAAAATAATATAAATTTTTTATTGTAGATGACTATAGAATACAAATTAAAGTAGATTAGAGGATTTTTATAGATTAAAGTATGTAGAATATAGAATTTTATAGAATAATTTGAGGAATATTATAAGTCACAAATAAACCATGATATGTAAATTATAGAGTATGGGCAAGATATAACTTTGGAATTTTAATGTTGAAATTTTAATGTTGTGAATCACACTTTTCCAATGTATTGTGAATAAGGCTGAAAGACACCTTTTCTAAGTGGCAAGCAGCCTTACCTAAGGCATTGGAGAAAAAAAACCCAATGGTATGGAAGTAGAAGCATTCAACAGCAGTATGCAGCTAAAATGAAAGCAACATGAACTGCATTTGTCACCTTGGGCCTTTGCAGACGGCTAGAAATAGTGCAAATTGAGTCCACTTTAAAAGTTAGGGTTAGGGAATCATGGGAACTGTATTTTATTGTGGCACCAGAGCTCTCTGACAGAGAAGGCTCAATGTCTCAGAAAAAAATACAATTCCCATGATTCCCTAGCACTAACCCTAACCCTTAAAGTGGACTCAATTTGCACTATTTCTGGCAGTCTGCAAAGGCCCCTTGTTTCCATGGAACCTTGATAGGGTAATTTCTGATGTAGCTAAACTTATAGTGATGTTGGATAGAAAATAGGACTGTGATTTGGTAAGGTACCAGCCTCTGAAAAGCTGAATCACTTCATCCAGGAAAAGTACTGCATGACTAGGAAGTGATTCATATGCTGGTGACTTCTTTGTTGCTTTTCTTGTTCTGATCACCATCATAGAGCAAAAAAGGCAGCACAGAGGAGAGGAAAACCTTGGCTAGAAAAGGACGTTTGAAGTTCATAAACCATCTAGCCTTCCAGTAACTCTGAGGAAGAAAAATCAATGCAAACATGACCCATGCACAACAAATTTCATTGCATCCCATGAGAAAGAAAAAAAAAAACCTATCAGAAACTGGATGGACATTATTTGGAATCCTGCTTTGTTAGGAAAACTTCCCAACTCAAAAAAGCATGCAGACACACAAAACAAGACATATTTGAGGTAATTTGGTAGCCTTTAATTTCAGTAACGACTCATCTTCCCATTACCCACCTTCTTCACAATTCAGGGGTCTACACAAGCCCTGTGAAAAACGGCACACTCACTTTGAAGCTGGTGCTGACAGTCTCCATGACATATGGGTACGTCTGGGCAGGATCTGTGGTTTTCTACCCTTAACCTGACTTTGTTCCAAAGTAAGCAAAGTTGGAGAAAACCCCAGGGTGTTCAGGAAACCCTGGAGTGCCTCCAGTTCTTTTGCCCATGTGGACAGTTGGATTGGGTCCAATTCAGCTGATCCAGTTGTCCACACACCAAGAGCAGCGCATGGCAAAGGATGGATCCCCTCCAGAGCCACCACTGCTGCTTACTCACTGGCTGAGCAGCTCCCTGTGAATGCCTGCCTGATGTACTTTCACTTCTGCTGCATTCAGAACAAGGTGCCCATGTAATCAACGAGGAGGAGGTAGAGTGACTCCCCTTCTAGACTGCATGGCTGGATGTCTCTTGGAGACATAAGGCTTTACACGGAGCTCCTGCCTGCAAGGAGGTGGCAGCTCTGAAAACGCCACTGCTGCTTCCTCATGGTCAGGACCTCTCTGCAAGAGCCTGCCCAGCACACTGGCACTTTTGCTAAGGTCAGAATGGGGCACCTTTGCGATCAACAGGTGGGAGTAGAGTGATCTCCTCTTTGAACAGGACATGCTGTTCTGACCTCAGAAGTGATGGCGCACTAGGCACGCACTCGTAAGGAACTCCTGTCTGTGACAGTGTGGTGGTGGCAGCAACAGCGATACTGAGGGTGACAGGCCAGCATATTGGCTCAGCTGGCCCATGTGCACAATGACGGGTTGCACTGGATTTGTTTTTTATATAAAGTTTATTTATTAATTTAAAACACAAAACATTGAAACATAAACAATATACCAGCACGTAAAACATTATATACAAATACAAATAGACAACATTGACTTGTGTTAGACAAACATAAATTGACAAATATGCTTCCTGAGCTTCCTTACAGACTCTTATTTTATATCAATCTGAGTTACTTCTGTTGAGTCTCTTTAGGTTTTCCTTCTCGCGTCTTCTGCCTCTTCATTTGATCTATTTTTACTACTAGAACTCCTGTCTGTGACAAAATGGTAGTGGCAGCAGCAGCGACACTGAGGGTGATGTGCCAGCATGGCTGATGCAGCGTTGGCCCAGCTGGCCCATGTGCATCATAATGTGGGGTTGCACTGGATTTGGACTGGCTTGTGTGGTCACCATTGTGGTTGGTGCATGATGCTATGGATTAGCCCTGGATTAAGCATCCAGTGTAGATGCACCCTCTGATTTTGGAAAAACCTATTTTAACCATTACTGGTCACATTCCAGGAACTGTACTGTCATCATAATCAACATGATCTTTTTCTTCCCAACTTGTTTATTTTTTTATTTTTATTTTTCTCTGTTGAACTATATTGTTACTTTCCTTAATATGATTAATTCTGTGTTTCCATGTTTTTTCAGAAGCTACAATTTCCAGTTTAAAAAGTGTTGGGTTTTTTAAAGTAATAGGCATCCAAGACTAGATTTTCTGTACGACACGGTATGGAACTCCATTGATCATAATGTGAATGAAGCAGTTGTATTCTGTTCAAATAAGGGAGACACATTATGGAACTGTCACCCCTTCAACATAAAGATAAACATTCTGAATACTACCCTCCCTTCTTTAAGTCTGTATATGATTGTTCATTCATTTGAGTAAGTGAGTTGGTAAAATGTCTTCATTAATCTTTTTTGTAACGTTGATGTCAAGTTGTTAGGAGATGCCCAGATGTTCTCCCTGGCTTTCTTGCTAGAGTTGCTTCTCACCTCTGCTAACTGGTTTACTGTGTGAGCAGAAAATGGGATGAGAATAAAGACTTTTTGTACCCTGTTGGAAAGAGAGAACCATTCAAAGCTGAAAGAGTCCTCATAATTTTTTTGAAATTTGTTTAGTTACACTATGGGATTCATATAGGCCAGGGGTAGGCAACCTTTCCCCTTTAAGGGCTAAGGGACTTCAGCTCCCAGAATCCCAGGAGCTATTGGCCAACATGGGACTATTGGCCAACATGGCTGAGGCTTCTGGGAGCTGAAGTCCCTCGGCCCTTAAAGGGGAAAGGTTGCCTACCCCTGATATAGGCCCTGAAAACAGCACACACATATTGATATAAATACATAAGTAAAGCCAAGGCTGGCTAATGCTACCAGTCTGTGTTGATTGGACAGGCTCTGCCAGGCAAACTCATTCTATTTGTTAGTTGGAAAAAGTGGGCAGCACTTTTTGAGGTCAAGATTGGTAATCATGTCCTTTCAGCTGTTGTTGGACTGAAAACCCCAACAGCTGGCCAGCATAGGCAATGGTGGGGAAAGTAGGGAATTATATCCAGCAATATCTGAAGTATGACATGATTCCTGTCTCTGACATAGGAGATACTAGATAGTGAGTTCACTGCATCCAACCTTGCTCAACAATGACACTTGCTAGGTCAGGGCTTGGTCACTAGATTTGTGGGCGATCCACTGTCTCTTGGCCTTACCTGTCTAGATGTTTATGAATAAAAATGAGATAACCATCCACATAACTTTCCTAATTTGGACAGGCCGCAGTGCAGTATTTCTGTATATATCTGCTGCCGTTTCCGCAAGTGTTGCAAACCTCAGTGTTTCTTCTGACTAAGGAGAACAAAATGTATGTCTAGAACATGTGGCATTTTTCCTCAGGTATGTCTGGATCTAATCTATTCCCTTAGCTCTGAAAGTGCTTTCTTACACAAAGTGGCTGCAGACATGAAAGAGCCCTGTACAGTCTCTAACCTGATATATGTATTCCTTGCCCACATTCAGTAAAGCATGATTACAAAATAATGAGGATTTCAGGAAGGCACTCTGTATTTCCTGGTTAATACATGTTAGATTTATTAATGTGGCTGGTCCTGCTGCTGCTGTCGCCTCCGCACACGGGGCACCATTTTGCCTTCCAAAATGGCGCCCGTGCTCGCGCATGCATGTGCACGACAGTACGTGCCCTTTTGGAAGGCAAAACAGTGTCACAAGTGCATGCGCACGACAGCAGCGGCGTTTTGCCTTCCAAAAGAGCACCGCCATCATGCGCATGCGAGCGCGGGTGCCACCCCGCGCTTGTGTACACATGCGCACGACGGCGGGCGCCCTTTTAGAAGGCAAAACGCCGGCGGCATGGTGCGCATGCGATCGCGATGCCAACGCCGTTTTGCCTTCCAAAAGGGCGCCCACCGTCGTGTGCATGCATGCGTGAAAGCTTGCTGACCCCTGCTTTAGAAGTTATCTTTCAAACTAAGTCAGCCCTCCATATCCACGGAAACTGTCCTGTGTGACCCTTATATAAAATGGCAAAATCAAGGTTTGCTTACTGTAATATCTAATCTATCTATCTATCTATATTCCAACAAGCAAACCTTGATTTTGCCATTTTATATAAGGGTTGCCATTTTACTGTGCCATTGTATTTAATGGAGCTTGAGTATCCACAGATTTTGGTATCCACAGGAGGTTTCCTGGAACCAAACCCCAGCTGATAGAGGACCTTATTTGTTATACTTAGGAAAGGCCTTTAAGACTTTAATAATCAGTGCTTATCAGAGTACAGTGAATTGGGTTAAGTTATTAGGAGGCTGTGTGCTAAGTGAGGTCCTAAATACCCTGAAGGCTCGATCTTGGAAACTCAGCAGGGTCAGCCCTGGCTGGTACTTGGATGGGGGACCGCCAATGAATACCAGGTGCTGTAGGCTACATTTCAGAGGAGGGAACTGGCCAAACCAGTTAGCTAAGAAAACCCTATGAAATTCATGGGGTCACCATAAGTCAACAGGTGACTTGAAGGCGCACACACACACACACACACACACGTGCCAAGTATGTAGTGTGTATTGATTGTGGGTGTAGGTGAGAAAGCTGGATAAATAAGTGGAATGTAAAAAGGAAAGAGAAACGTGTATGTGTGTGTGTGAGAGAGAGAGAGAGAGAGAGAGAGGAAGAAAGAAAGAAAGAGAAATCAGTGCAGGCATTCCCCACTTTTTGAGGGATTGCTGTTTGATTATCCATTTTTTCCATGCTATTAAATTAATACCAGAACCCATTTATTCACCGTGTAGTCAGGTCTTCAACAAATAAAAGCATAAATATAAATACCTGTACAGTTCTGTATTACAAGTATACAGTAACGCCAGGAATGATTTCTACAGTATACAGTGCACAGATTGAACAGAAAGATAGCGTTTTACATGATGCTTTTGTGACCATGCGCTGCTCTCCTCTCTCTTTTTGACTCGGTGCCATCTTTTCATTCATTCTGTTTACTGTATATGTTAAAAGACTTTTGTAGTGTTGTTCAGTGCTTATAATACAGCACCGTACAGGTAGTCATATTTATCCTTGTACAGTAATACAATATACAGTACAGTAATGAGTTCTGCATTTCAACGATTTCTGCTTTTTTTTCTTTTTCTTTTTACATTGCTCTGGTCCCTAACCTGTCAAAAAGGCGGGGAACTACTATACAGTTATCATTAATCTACACCGTTTCTCTTTCCATAACAGGAAAAAGAGAAACAGTGTGGAGTGGTGATCTTCAGAGAGAGAGGAAGGGAGGGGTAAACCTGGCTAGAGTCCACTACTGAAGAAAGGGCAGAAAGTAGAGGTCAGAGATGGAAGAAGAAGCATTGGAACAGCATGAGACAGAGTGGGAAAAGTCAGAGAAATTGTGAAGGAAGGAAAGTGGTGGAAGGGATAGAACAGCAGCACAAGGTCCCCATCACTGGGATGACTTGGAGGAGGAAGAGGAAGAGAAGAGCAAGGGGTAAGGACGAAGGTGGAAACACAGCTGATGAAAGAAGGCAGAGGGTGGGACTGTGACTCCCAACATTCCTTATCATTAGGTATGGTTGCTAGGGCTCCTAGGAGTTGAAGCTTGGCAATGCCATATGATTCCCACCTCTGTCCTAACCTGTACAAGGCCTGGGATGTGGAAAAGACAGAAGTCAAGCACTGGAAGATGAAGCTGCATGGGGGGCACTGACACTTCACTGATGCCAGTAACTTTTCTTTCATCCTGTGACTGTGCTGTTCTTCCCTGGCACAAATGACTGTTACCTTTAGACCTAATGCAAAGTTGGGTGGGGTACAGGCCTTGAAGCTGCATTAGTTGGCAGGATCAATCCAGGGGGCCATGCGAGAGGGCCAGCCGTTCATATTGAAGCCCCACCATCCTGACACTCTCTGAGCCTGTGAAGATAGAGGGATGGGGCTCTTTCCTTTCCCTTGCACAGAAAAAGGGCCTTGGAGTCCAGGATGAATGGGACTAGCTTTGATGGGCTGCTTTCAGCCCCTAGGCCAGTGATTTCCCATTCCTGTTTCTCAATTTTGTATTTGCCCATGGGTCTTGGACTTCAAGCTGCTGCTGGGCCTGAAATGTTCATTTGTACTGGAAATTAATTTCTTAATCTGGGACCCTTTCATCCTACACAGTGAGAGCACTAACTCATTGGCAGCATCCTATGAATTCTGAGGCTAATAGTTTGGTGAGGCACTAGAGGAGCTCTCTGGGCAAGAAGTTTAAATGTTCCTCCCTAAACTCTCAATCCCAGCATCTGATAGGCTGTTCCCATGGCAGTTAAAGTGGAATCATAGTGGTATAATTGTGTGATGTGAAAAGGCTCCTGGAGACACAAAGTCAGTGTGCTTTCCTAGACAGGATGCTCCATAACTGGTATGTGGTCTCAAAATCTCAGTGTACCTTTAGTGCCGAGGTGAAATGCTTATTCACTCTATAAGTAGGATTGGGAACAGCCAGCCTATGGACATAAACGTCACCAGCCTTCCAGAGCCAAAAAACCTGGACATGGGTCGACGTGTAATTTAAGACAAATCATTTGCACAGGACAGTTTCAGGCCTGAGGGAAGGGAGGGTTCCTGGCAGGCGGAAGCCTCTTACAGCAATTGCTTGAACCTTAACAAGTTCTGGCTCAGTTTGAGAAATCCCCATGCCCTCTCCCAGCATTTAGAAAGGTCTCAAGTTAATAAAGCATACAACTCAGTCTTGATGAATGGAAATAGCTACTGAGGTTAAATGGAGATGGGTTTCTTTGAGCTTCAGCTGTTAACTTGGATTTCTTGCTTTGCTTATTACGTGGGTCAGAGCACACAAATAGAACAGTGAGTGAGGAAGTGAAGCAATCAAAATGTTGGCCTTAATGGGGAGAACCTGCAGATTCTGGTAGGATTTTTTTTTTTTAAAGTCACCGTGTCCCCATTTTTTTGGCGGGGGGTTCCGAAAGAATACAGCAAACAGTTTATGAAAGAAGAACAGTACTTTGCTTTGAACGAAAGATGAAAGTGTTACGGAGATAAGATTCTAAAGCTACTGGTGGGGTTTATCCGGGCTAGTCCCTATTAAGTTGCAAGCCCATCCATTAGTGAGATATGCCTGGTAAAGACAACTGTATGGGAAGAATGTCTCAGATGCTTACAGTGCAGTTTAGTAGACAATATAGCTTTTGTGTGTTAATGGCTTTTGGAACTCGTCTGCCAAATAGCTACATGGTAGAAATGGGAAAGTCGGGGGGGGGGGGGAGATGAATTAAAAGGGACTTGTGTATGCACGTGTGAGCCTATCGGTTTTCTCTAGGTTCCCTCCTCTTATGAACCAAACCACTGTTTGTACTTATAGTTTCAAATTATTTCCTCTAAAAGACAATAAGAATCCCATTCTGGAAAGAGACTTCCCTCAAGGCTTATGCTATTAAGGGAAGATCTATATATGTATATATCTATATAGATATTTTTAAAGTACTAACCCTTGTTTTTCTCTTCCCTCCTTCTCACCTCCATTACTAGAATGTAGATAGCAAGCTCTGTATTACAGGGGGCAGACACATATAGACACATTATCTATATGTGTGTGTGTTTGAGATCCTGTGTACCATGTGTGCTTTGTAATAACAATGCAAAATGACCACCATCTGCACATCGATGATGAAGCATACCTGTTCTAAGTGCTATTAAAAGTCATTTTCTTGATTTGTGATTAAGAGTTTCTAGGAAGGGATTTTAGCCTCTCTCTCTCTCTTCTTTGACTTTAAAGCACCCCTCAATATGTTATATTTGGAAGGCAGCTTCTTCCTTTGTATTTCCCTTTCCTTCGTGTTTCTCCGAGCACTCCTCTATATTTCTGCCTTGAAATCAGCAAAGCTGTTACACTCCCTTTTTAATAATGACTCCTGTGCTTTCCTGAAGGACTTCCCTCTCTTTCAAATTAGAAAAATATTATACTGTTAATATCTTATGAGTAGCTTAGTCATCTCAGGCCTATATCCTTCTAAACGAAGTGCAACCATGAAAAGAATGAAATCTATGTATGAACCTTTTAAAAATCTTCAAATATGTAAAAACTGCATATTAAAAATGCTGGATCACTACACACAAATAAGATTCTTAAATTTATCTTCTTAAATTCCTTACTGTAGAGTCCTGTGCATGTGTTCTCAGAAGCAAGTGCTATGGATTTCATTAGAGCCTAGATTCTGGTAGCTGGATATAAGATTGCAATCTTGATGTGGTTTATTTTAATCATCAAAGAACAACAATTTTTTTTAACACAAGATTGAGAAAGCTAGAATATAATGGTTTTTCCATGTCTTCTGGGTCAGACTTGATCCAGCACGATTTAGCTATTGATTCTCACAGTGTGACCATGTAGCAATCAGATTAATACTATAGATCAGGGGTAGGCAACCTTTTTGAGCCGGGGGCCGGGTTACTGTCCCTCAGACAATTGGGGGCCCGAAGCACAATAAATAAATAAAATAAAATAAAATAAAATATTTTTTAAAAATTTTAAAAATTAAAAATATATGCATGCACACTCTCTCAGCCCCAGAAAAGCCATGGCAAAACCCCTGTGGAGATTTTGCCAAGAAAACCCCAAGAACAAGTAATAACAACAATAATCAATATCATCATGGGGGGCAGCGGCGGCAGGACCGGCCTGGGGCCGGTCTAAAGGCCTCGGGGGGGGGGGCGCATCCGGCCCCCGGGCCTTAGGTTGCCTACCCCTGCTATAGATTATTCATTTCCCAAAAGTTATGTCAACTTTGAGAGCAAGCAAGAAATTCCTGGCATTTCATCCTACACCCTAACATCAATTCTCAACCCTAGTAAAGTGAAAAAGATCCAGATTCTTGTCATGTTCCTAGCTGAAATCATGAAAGATCAGAAAGTGAGGGTTCCTTTGGATCACACTCTATTATTTCTGGCTTCATTTTGCTATTTCTAATTTAAGCAGAATCCAAACTCTTATAGTAGAGAAAGGAAAAGTGTGCATACTTACTCTGATCTGTAGTTTACCTGCTTTGTAGGTAGATATGTAAACAGTTTCTGGAGACTGACATGCTTTAATTACGGTACATTACTTTGACAGATTCACCTGGATTTATCTCTCTTTGAACTATTTGGGGAGGGTACATATTAACAATGTTTGGACATAATATTAAACTGTAATTTAGTGTATCAATCAGCATTGAACTCATTTGTTTTGTCCTTTAATATGGCTATGAGGAGCATATTAGACGCTTTCATGTCTATTTTGAACCACAGTTTAGCATTATCTTAATTGTGGTTTCCTTTTTTAAAAAACCCAGATTCAATTGTGGTTTATAAAGATGGCTTCTGTCAATGAACCATAGTTAGGTTTAGCCACAGTTTACTATTTGGCGGTAGCACTACTGTGCAGCTTATTGTAAAGCATTTTGAAAGATCTTAATCTGTTTCTCTGCCAAAAGGGAGCGCCAGATTTTGTGGCTGAACATGAAACATAAAACCATAATTCAGCATTATCACTGAACTTGGTGACAGTGATTGAGCAGACTTGTTGAGGGAGAAAGGTTCACTAATTATAAACTGTTGGATTATGCTTCAGGTCTTTCAGATGGAGTAATAAGTGGAAAAACTGTTCCTGTATTACTTTAGAAAGGTATGGGATATATGTCTGATGTCTTATGGATGAAGCAAGCAATGAGATTTTCTTATGATTTATACTGCATCATGTAAATAACATTTTATGGAATAACATATAGAACATATATTTCTATGGAGGGCTCAGGGAAAACTGAGGAAAGACCCTGAGAATGAGCACATTGCATGTATACCATCTTGGGCTTGTTCCATTTCGAGAATGAATAGAATGAAGCCATAGGTTTTTTGCAGATGTGTAAGTGGGAGAGATTTTGAGGTCCATTTTTTGAAAGAAAAGAGTAGTTGTGGGAGAGGTGTTCAAGCATAACTTAGCAATGGTCCAAGATGCCCTTCCATTGCGTGCCATAATGACACAGCAGCAACTCCATAATTGTTGCTTTGGATAAGCTTTTTGCAAAATAATTATTATATGAGTGTTGTGATGCTCACTTAAAGAATAATTTTATGAAAATGAGCCTTAGTATGAGAGAAGATGTAGAAGCAGATCTCAAGACCAGAGATGTGTAAACTCCAGTCCATGAGTTGAATGGACCCCCCCCCCCCCCCCGGCCATGTCTGCCTTACTTCCTGATGTTTTTTCTTAAAAAGCCTTTTCTGGGCCTAAAACAAGCCAGAGGGAGCTATAAATGTGGCAAAATTGTCCCCTTTTTAGTAGAATATTGTTTAAAAACTAAAAAAGTAAGGGATGTGGCTCTCTAGGGTCCCACAGGGAGAGGGCACCCCTCTGACCCCTGGCACTTCACCCCTGCCCTAGACAGTGTATGCTTTGATTTAAGATAAACATACAGTATTCTGGATGTGGCTACCAATCTACATGTTCCTTGTAGCCTGTAAAGGCTGACTTGCTCAGCCCCCTTTGCCTCTGTGGCAGGCATGGAAATCTAAGCGTCTCACCTCTTTGGCAGCTAAAAATGGTTGCTTTCTACCATATAGATAAGTGTGCTTCCACCAGCTAACTGTTGAGGAATAGATTCTTCTTCCTTGAAGAAACCAAAGGGCTTCTGGAAGTAGTCATGGCCCGGTTTATCTCTCCCTAGACTCCTGGACATCTTTGGCCACCTTTAATAGAAAGGCAGGATATCAGTCCAATGAATAAATAAATGATCATATTAGTAAAATAAAATGGAGTTGTTCAACCTGATAGTCTAAAAAGTTGAGGTTGGAAGGTGGTACTTCCTATTCTTTGAAGAGATTTCTTACTTGTTTGTATGAAAAAAAGACCATTGTAAAGCCCCACTGAATACAGTTCTGCAGCCTCTGATGGCTTTCATCGTGGTTGAGTACTGTGTTGTATTCTTTCATTTCCTTTTGGGCGTTGGAAGCCTTCCTTTGTTATCCAGCGTTGCCCAAACAAACCTTGAGAGTTGCTAAAAATAGTGCATTTCTAGTGCCGACTTTCACTTTGAATCATGTCCTACATGGGTCATTTAAAAGGGTTGTGTGTGTGAGAGAGAGAGAGTGAAAGAGAGAGCCCAAGAGCAGTTACTCCAGGTTTAGACAAATAACTTTGATTTTGTCTTGACAGAGTAAGGCTGCAATCCCAAATGTATTTACCAGGAAGTAAAACCCCACTGAACACAGTTGGATTTTCTACAGAATAAACATGCATAGGATTGTGCAGTAATATTGCTGCATAAAAAGATGTGATCCAATGCCAGATATTGGGTGTAACCCGATTTTTCCCATTGGAATATAGCTTAACATCAGGCAGAGGTGAAAATCCATGTCTGCTACTTCTGAAGTCTCCTGTTGAATCCCAATGCAGACTTTTAACTTGAAATAGCATGTGCTTTTTCAAACAATGTGTTCTACTGCAATCTTAGAAGTGGATGTGAACCTGTTAACTAGATTAATTTTATTGTTTGCAAGTTGCCATTTGTTGTTGAAGTGGCATCAGGGTCACACAAAACGGTACCTGTATGAGTTTTGTCCCACTATATTTATATTACAACACAAGATGATGGTCTTATCTGCATTGTAGAAATAATGCAATTTGACACCACTTTAACTGTTGAGGCTCCATCCAGTGGAATCCTGGGATTTGTAGTTTGTTGTGTTACCAGAGCTCTCTGACCGAGAAGCTAAGTATCTCACAAATCCCAGAATTCCACAGCATTGAGCCATGGCAGTTAAAGGTGTCAAATTGCATTATTTCTACAATGCAGATTAGACTGATGATATAATAGTTTCAATGGGGCAACCACTATCCACACTGTGGGCAGTGTGGCCTTTGGCGTTACTGACTTCTTCCTCAAACCATTTAAAATATACTGGATAATGTAAATCTTATGAAGTGAATAAAATCCAGATCTCTCCTAAAAGGAGTGTTGTTGACAGCTTCAGATGTGAGGGTCAGTATTGTAAAACTATAGCGTATTGTTTAATTAGATTAATTATCCTTGATCATTCAACCAGGGATGTTTTTAATTAGCTTTCAGTCTTTTTCATGTAACTTGGATGTTCCCATGCAATGAATTTGTCATTATTTTTTTTGCTGTTTTTTACCCACTTAGTTCTGTGATACAGTACAGATTTCTCAAATAATTTCTTAGGTAGAATTCTCTTCCGCGTAGATGGATCTTGCCTCCTGTACCATGAGCATATGTAGTTTTAAACCATGTCAAACCATCATCCCTAACCTGAGATACATGTAGACTGTTCTGTAAGTAGAATTTGTAGGCTGTAACCTTACACTCACTTATCTGGGGATAAGACCCATTGTACTAGACTAGACACTTATTTATTAACTTGTTTCTAAAACATCCTTTATTGAATAAATTTTATCCATATAGATAATACTAGAGCAGTATGCAAAGACATCACCAATTTGCTCTACAAAATGAAACAACAATAACAACAAAAGAACAAATTAATCATACAGAATGAGAAGAAAAATAAAATCACACACAAGAACATCATAATTACAGCTAAAGTACAGCAAAACTTGAGTAGGCATAGATAAATTAAACTGCCTAAGTAAATAAAATTTCTGACCTGGTATACAGTTACAACAGTTACAACCTATTGTCTGATACAAAACTGTACTGTGAAGCAGTGAAAAGTGTTTTCTAGACAATAACAGAAGGCTTGTTGAGCCCTGTTGCATTCATCTTAGGCAAATTCATAAAGAATGAGGCCATCAATGGGTACTAGTCATGATGGCTAGATTCTTCCAGCTGAAACAGAGGCCTCATGCCTGGGTAGGAAAGGACATATGAACAATTTCTCAAATATTCCTACATTTTTAGATAGTAAACGATGTGAGAGCCAGGGTGGGGTGATGATCTCTGTGTTGGATTAGGATTCTGGGAGACCAGAGTTCAAATCATTACTCAGTGACTGAGACCCAATGGGCATCTCATACTCTCTCAGAAGGTAGCAATGGCAAAACCCTTCTGAACAAATCTTACCCAAAGTAAAACAAAATATCCCAAAACAAAATTCCCCCAGATAAATCGGAATTGAATTGAAGATACACCACAACACAGCAATGAAGGATGTAAGAGTTACTGCATAACCTGTTTTCTACTTTTGATTTTGTATCAGGCTACTTTAGTGAAATTGAATATGTACACATAAATGTTCCATGAGCACAACTTTGTCTTTCATTTCAGAAGCTTCATTTCTTTTGTGTAAGCAAAGATACTAAATGAGAGCACTTATAGATCAAGTGCCCAGCAGAAAGAAGGAGTGCTACTTGGTGGGGGGAACACTTTTTTGGGGTGGGGAGGGATGAAGTCAAAACTCATGTTTGCTTAGTAAACTTGGTAAACTATGGGCCTAAGCAGACGACTAAAACAGTCGTCTTGGAGGCCCGGAAGAGGAGGAGCCACCGCATGCGTGGCGCTCCTTCCTCTTCCTGAGGTCGCCCTGAGCGCTTCCGGGCCACCGGACGGCCAGCGCGTTCAGAGCGACCTCCCTCCGCAGCGACCGGACGCGCTGCGGAGGATAAGTCAGAGAAAGTGCACCCGCCTCTTTTAGGGCGCACTTTTTCTGACTTATGAAAGGAGCGCCAATTTGGCGCTCCTTTCAGGGTCGCTCCAGGAGCGCCGCGGTGTGGCTGCCATAGCCCCGCGGCGCTCTGGACCAGGGCACTCCAAACGCCCTGGTCTGCATCCCCCCTATGTCACAGATACTAATAATGGTTGAACAGAGCAAGCCTTTTTCTAAGAAAACTCTGAAATTCATGGGGTTGCCATAAGTTGACAGGTAACCTGGAGGCACATATACACACAGTTACAAGGCACTGGGTATATGTCCCAAATCAAACAGGGAATGATGATGCCATCGGTTTGGGCTTGTGACAAAACTACATAATTGTGATAGCTTTCCTGTCTCTGATTTCCAGTATATGTATTCTAATACATTATATAGAAAGCGTGACCTCAGAATACAGTTTCTTTAAATAGATTTTGGTTATAAAACTGCTTTTAATTTTCTGTGTTTATGATAATGATGGATAGATCCTGTTTTAAGATATGATGAGTATAGACTTTAAACAGTATTTTTCATAAAAGCCAATGTTCATTTTAAGCCAGACTATTGAAGTAGACAAACCAACAACAAAAGTAAGGTTAATCTCTTTATACAGTGCTGGATGATGGAAATACCTAAGTGAAAGACTGAGGCAAAGATGTTATCACATAGTAGAAGGTGTTTTCCATATCTTGTTCTTGGTATTATAAAAACAAATGCCCCCACCAACATTTATGACTCCCCCCCCCCCCCATATGCCTTTGGTATCATTTTTAAAAGCATGTTTAATTGTAGAAAATTAATTTGAGCTTGGTGTTTGGTGCCTAGATTATTTTACATGGCTATGAAGAATTAATTAGCAAGAGACATTTTGCTGAAACGTTAATAAGTTTCTTGTTTTTAAGACTTTCCAAGGGTGTCTGTTATTGATGCAACTCTCCCACTGTCTGATTCAGCCAGCTGTTGCCATGCCTTGTTTTGAGAGAGAATTTCATCATGTCAGTTCATGCAGATCCTTATTTTATGACACCTTCGCTGAAATGTAAGTGATGGTAAATACCTTATCATGATGATTGCCATGGCAGATTTGCCAAGGAGGTCTAAAACCTTCTGGAAATACTGGTGTTACCCTTTACTTCATGAACAAGTTGATTGCTCTTTTATTATTGGTCTAAAACACATTGCAGAAATAATCCAGTTTGAGACCACTTTAACTGCCCTAGTTCAGTGCTAGGGAATCCTGGGAGTTGTAGTTTATTTTGGCACCAGAGCTCTCTGACAGAGAAGGCTAAATATCTCACACAGCGACAGTTTGCTTAGTAAACTTGGTAAACTATGGGCCTAGCGTTGAGCCAGGGCAGTTAAATCGGCCTCAAACTAGATTATTTCTGCAGTGTGTTTTGGACCATAGGTTGAGAATCTGGATCAGGACTCCAAACCACCAACTGTTGGAAGGAGAATTTGAGCCTTTTTGCTATTCTTTTGTTAAATAAATATTGCTCTTGATTTTGATCTTAAACCAAAATAGATAATAAAAACTAGCACTGTGAGAAATCAGAGATAGGCATGCTGTCTCAAAGCAGCCATGTTCACAATCTTTGATGTGCCTTACTTTCTGAGCCTCTTGTATGTTTTGAAGGGTGGAGGTAGATGACGTTGGCTTTACTATTGGCTAAAGAGAAGTATTGAGGGCTGGCCAAAAACATGGGTCATAAGGGAAGTGCTGAATCAGAAGCCTTCTCCTAAATAGAAGTCTGTTTTTAAAAACACAGGCCCATTCCCTTCCCTGTCTGCAGTTCTCTGGGTGCCTGAATCATTCATTCTTATTCATGAGTGAAGTGTGACTAGTGATGTGAATCATCGTTTGTTAATTCTCCGTATCTGGCCTGTTTTGAAACTTTGCTTATGAAGAGTGAGAGAAAGTCTCTGTGCCTTGGGGGAGAAATTTTTTTACTCAAAACTTTCCCTGTCTTGAGTGGGTGAAATAATCTTTTCTGACCAAAATGCCTCTGAATCAATAATTGCTTATTTGCTTTGCTGCTGCTCTTCCTCATAACGAGGCATTGTCTGTTTGGCATTTAGCAAAATAATCAATGCTGGGCGTGTTTGAATATAGCACAGCAAGGAAACACATTCTGAAGAATGGTCATAAGGAAAAACGAGTTATTAAGCTTTCATTGAACAATCAGTTTGTAGAGTAATATCTTGTCATAAAAACAAAAAGTACACACTTTACCATCTATTTATACATACTTTACCATTTATTTGTGTTTTTTAACATTAGATTAGTACGCTTTTAAGGGATGACAGGGTGCTTTGCTCTCGAAAGAGAATGTTTTAATCCGGTCAGAGCTGCAGGCCTTCTCGCAAATGGGAAAAACTGGGAGGTGGGAGCTGAACTGTGTCCCAATGCAAGGTCTTTGTGATCATTAAGTCACTTTCCTCAGGAAAAATGAGTCTGCTGACTTTCTCTGTCCCAGGGTGTATGCTGGCATGTGTACACATGGAATGAAGACCAGGTTGAAAGGGTGAAAACTTAGATGATGATCTGTGGAACTATACTAAGATCTGGGCTGCCTTTATGAAGTGCATGACCAAACTGAATTTTCAGTACATACATACATACATACATTTCATTTATTCGGTCATTGACCAGCAAGTGAATTTTCAGTATTTTTTTGGCAAATTATATAGACATTCCATAGCTGACATTTCATTTATCACTGTGACCATTATAGTTGGGAACCATTTCTATTAGATAAATTCTAATAAAACATTTGACTCACCAATCAAAGTAAAATTAAAATTCTATTGACAAAAATGAGGGACCAACCCCATGGTTTCCACCTGGGTTTGTCCCTGGTTTGGCGTAGCAACAGGTGGATGTTCACATGCTTGCCCACTGCCACACCATGGATCCGCTGCCACAGTGTACCCCTTACCTGCTGCTGCTGTCACATCCACTTCGAAAGCCCCCTCTGTGGTCCATAAGAGTGGAACAGGGCAACTGACTACACCCACGTGGCCAGGCACCCCCTTCCGACATGACAGGTTTCAACGGGGGCCTTCAGAGAGGATGTAGCAGCAGCAGCAGTAGTAGGTAAGGAGCACGCAGAGCCAGATCTGCCAGGAAACTCCACAGCAATCAACTGGTCATTTTAGATCAGATTAAGGCCCCTTTGGAGAAGATTGGTGCAGGACTGCTGCATCAACATGCAGACTGGCTGATTTCAGCCCAGGGCTGTGTTGTTTGGACAGGCTAGGCAGAGATAGGCAACCTTTCCCCTTTAAGGGCCGAGGGACTTCAACTCCCAGAATCCCAGGAGCTATTGGCCAACATGGGACTATTGGCCAACATGGCTGAGGCTTCTGGGAGCTGAAGTTCCTCGGCCCTTAAAGGGAAAAGGTTGCCTACCCCTGGGCTAGAGGGAACATGGGCCTTTTGGCCTATGTGTACATGCCTCCAGATAACATGCAACTAACTTGTTCCATTGATTCTGATTGGAGTTAGTCATGTCTAACTTAGGGCCTTTGCAGACTGCTAGAAATAGTGCAAATTGAGTCCACTTTAACTGCCGTGGCTCAATGCTAGGGAATCATGGGAATTGTATTTTTTTCTGAGACATTGAGCCTTCTCTGTCAGAGAGCTCTGGTGCCACAATAAACTACAGTTCCCATAATTCCCTAGCATTGAGTCAGGGCAGTTAAAGTGGAATCAATTTGCACTATTGCTGGCAGTCTGCAAAGGTCCTTAGTTGGGTCATAATCATAAATATAGTTGATAATTCTAGTGAGCAAACTCTTCCTGGAAACAAATGTGAAAGAGCATACAGAATCTGTGCACAAACACCATGTTCAGATAGGCATGTCTGTTGCTCTTGAGTGAATTAGAATGGTATAGTGGTTTGAGTGTTGGACTCTGGGAGACATGGCTTTGAATCCCCATTCAGCCATGGAAACCCGCTTGGACAAGTTATATTTTCTCAGCCTCAGAGGAATGCAGTAGCAAATGCCAGCAGGTAGCTGTCCAGCTTCTTTTTGAAGACATCCTAAAAAGGAGATCCCATCTCTTTTCTAGTTTCCATTGTTGCTCCATTCCCTTCGTCTAGACGTTCCTTTTAATGTTCAATCAAAAGCAATCCAAACTTATAATCATTACACATGGTCCTATTATCTATGTCAGTAGAGAATAAACCTGTACCTCCCTCTTCATGACGACTCTTTAGATCAGGGGTAGGCAACCTTTCCCCTTTAAGGTCCGAGGGACTTCAGCTCCCAGAATCCCAGGAGCTATTGGCCAACGTGGGACTATTGGCCAAAATGGCTGAGGCTTCTGAGAGCTGAAGTCCCTCGGCCCTTAAAGGGGAAAGGTTGCCTACCCCTGCTTTAGATATTTAAACAGTGTAATCATGTCATCCTCAGTCTTCTCTTCACCAGGGTGAACATGACCAAATTGCTCAATTTTTCCTTATATGTTTTGTTCTCCATACCTCTTATCATCTTTGTTGGCCTTCTCTGAGCCTTCTCCAGCTTGTCTATATCCTTCTTAAAAATGAAGTGCTGAGAACTGAACACAGTTGTCTAAATCAGGGGTAGGCAACCTTTCCCCTTTAAGGGCCGAGGGACTTCAGCTCCCAGAATCCCAGGAGCTACTGGCCAACATGGCACTATTGGCCAACATGGCTGAGGCTTCTGGGAGCTGAAGTCCCTCGGCCCTTAAAGGGGAAAGGTTGCCTACCCCTGGTCTAAATGGATCTAACTAGTGCAGACTTTGTTGTTCTCAACTACCCTCGAGTTGATCTCGACACACAGCAACCCTAGGGATGAGAGATCTCCAAGACTCTCTGTCCTCCACTGCTTTGCTTAAATCCTTCAAACCCATATCCATGACCTCCTTAATAGAGTCCTTACACCTGGCCATCCTCTCTTCCTACTTCCCTCCACCTTTCCCAGCATTATTGTCTTTTCTAATGAGTCTTCTCTTTTCATGATGTGTCCGACGTACGATAGCCTCAGTTTGGTCATCTTGGCTTTCCGGGAGGTTTCCGGCTTGGTCTGCTCTATGACCCACTTGTTTGTCTTTTTGGCTGTCCATGGGAACCTCAACACTCTTCAGCACCACATCTCAAATGAGTTGATTCTCCTCCTATCTTCTTTCTTAAACATCCAGCTCTCACATCCCTACATGGTAATAGGAAATACAATGGCTTGTATGATTCTAACTTTTGTGTTGAGTTGTATATCTTTGTATTTTAGAAACTTTTCTAGTTCTTTCATAGCCACCCTCCCCATTCTTAATCTTTTTCTGATTTCCTGACTGCAGTTCCCATCTCTATCAATGTTTGATCCCAGGTATGAGAATTCTTTTACTATTTCTATTTCTTCATTGTATAAGTTGAACTTGTGAAGGCCCTTGGTGGTCATTATTTTTGTTTTCTTTATGTTCAACATTAAGCCTGCCTTTGTACTTTCTACTTTGATCTTCCTTAGTAGATGTTCCAGGTCTGTGAGGTTTTCTGCTATTATTATGGATTATTGATATTCCTTCCTCCTATTTTCACTCCTCCTTCTTATAGTGCAGAATACAGTGGGGTTATTACTTCCCTCGCCTTGGAAACTGTAGTTCTGTTAATGCAGGTTAATATATCTGGAGAGCCACATGATTCCCACTCCTAAAAGTAACAAAAGTTGCAGAGGGGCGGGATAAATTTATTATTATTATTAACAAATAGCTCTATATGTTGATCTATTCAGAAGCAAAAACAAAGGGGAGTCAGATGGTGCCTTGAAGGCATACCAAACATATTATAGCATCAAGCCAAGTACATGTGTTATACCTTATAAGGTGACACAGGAGTCTGCTTTCAAAGAAGCAGCAGTGTTAGTCTATGGCAGCATAAAAAGGAAGAAAAAAGATGGAGTCAGAGGAATTTGATAGCACCCCCAGGACCAACTGATCTAGCCCAGCCCTTGTGGATATTAGCCCACCTCCTCAAATCTCTATCAGAGCATCTGAATAAATGGATTGCTATCCACAAAAACTCATGCCAAAACAGACCAAATAGTCCTAAAATTATTCCTACCCCACCCCCTTCCTCCTTTTTAGGAGTCTCTGTTGTTATTACTGGAACAGAAACTTCCATGCAGTCTCCTCTTGTAAAACTATTACTCAGGATCTGGTCCCATCATGTTCAGTTGATCCAAGTATGAGGTAAATGTGTATACAGAAAATGCCTAAACAAATGTACTAAATAGACCACCCTCCTCTTCCTGAAGGAAAGAGACAATGCCCATTATTTACCAGTGGCCAGTTGCTGTTTCTAACTGCTTTTAATTTCATCGATAACTTAATTACATTTTAATCTTTTGTTAGGGTCACTGTAAGAAATGATCTGAAGGCACACACAAAACAGCATTCTTGAAGTGAAGTGAACGCTGAAAAATGCTGTACTGTGCAATGATTCAGTGGTGTCATTGAGCACAAGATATTATCCAACAAGCAGACTTTGAGGAGGTGGAATAATAATAATGCTTAAAACTGATCCAGCTCATTTCAAGTATTCAAAATACTTCAAATATATGAGCATAGAAATCCTTTGAGGCCCAGCAGCAGCAAGTGTGCATTGCAGATTGTCTCTGTGTGTGATCTGTCTGATGCTAGATCTGAACTGGGGACCTCCCAATTTGGAGTTAACACAACTGCTCTGGACAATTCATGACCTAGAGACTTCCCCTTGAACTGCAGTGTTGTGATTGCTGTAGCTTTGCAGAGGTATTAAACATGAAATTAGTGGAAAGGCCTGTGTTTACAATTGAGATTTACAAGACCATGCCAAGTAGAGAGGTTCAGAACCTCCAATACTTCTGGCCATTTGCTTGGAGAAATTGCATTCTCTCAGGTTGGAGTAGATTCTTAGCACTAAAGTGTGTTGACCAGCTAGAATACTTACGTTTTGAGGGCTAGTGAATTGGGCCTTGCAATCATATAAACAGTTAGGGTCAAAAAGTAATTGTAATTCCTTTTGATGCCTAACACTGGGCTATGTGTTTCTCCAGTCTTGAAACATTTGCTAAATGCCTTGCTTCCCAGGCTTGACCGTTTGCCTTCAAGCTGGGTTGATATTTGTTCCTTATTGTGATATGCAGGCGGTTGGTTCCTTAATGCATTCCTGAAATACCTTGGTACAACAGAGGAAATGAATGGGTTGTCAACTGCTTAATTATGTATTGAGTAACCTTTGTATATTACTAAATGCCTTGAATTGTAATCCTATGCATACTTGGGGAAAAGCCTCCTGAACACAGTACTGTTTACTTCTGAGTAAGCAGAAATTGCACACACTAATCTGGACTGAAAAGATAACATGCTATATGGAAGAATACAAGATTCTATTATTTTGCTTGACAGAGCTGTATTTGTGAGCGATGATTCAATTCTAGAGCAAGCTGAAAATAGTGAAGTCCAAGTAGAGCTGGAAGGATTCGTAGAGCTGTAAATCATGGATTCCTTACAATAATCATTGCTGCTCCATCCTGCTGATCATTGAAAGGTAGCATTTTATACTTCAGTGGGAAACATTGAATTTTCACTTGACGCTGCTGTGTTGGCTTTAGAGACATGACTCCTGGTAGCAAGAAAATAGCATAGTGTGGCATTTTCTAAGCCTTAGCATTAGTAATTGTTCCTGATTTGTAACTCCACTGTAATTCACATGTTCAATTGATTGTAAATTTACTAAAAACAATACTTTCCTAGATCTCAATTGGTAATATAGCATTTTGCCAAACAGAAGATGTATCTCTAGAAATGGACATTTAAGAATGATTGCTATTTATATTTTTTTAATTGGATATATAATATTTTCTTTGAGGAAGGATGTCCAGTCCTCTATCTCTTTGGGAAAAATATATCCATTTTCCATTCAGCTGTAATTAAATGTTACATTAACATGTACATTTAACAATTGAGAAGGGGAGATGTAAAAATTCACTACGCTGTCACTACATTGACACTAAGGTTAATGATGATATAGATTGGGGTGAGCAACTGGGAGGCTGGAGGAACATGCTTGCTGGGGGGGGGGTTGTGGGGGGCTTCTGGGCTCCTGCATGGCACAGGCCACAGTTTTGCAGAACTAGAAGTGACATACTGATCAGTTCTGGTTCCTATTTTTGTTTTGGTTGTTGGGCTGCTCCTTGCTACAGCAATTAAATTTAAAAAAAATGAGTCTCATCAAAGCCACTGGATATGCAGGGTTTTTTTGGGGGTGTGTGTCTGACTATTTTAAAAAAATGTTTGGGAAGGTATAGAGCAAGAGCTGCATTAAAGCCCTCAGGCTGCTTTAGGTTAGCAAGGTCCCCGCAGCTGGTTTAAGCTAACCATAGCTAATCAGGATGCAAAACTACAGTTTGAAGTTAGTTCCATATTCTTGTTTCTGGTCAACTTGATTAGCCTAAGGCTTAGCTATGGTTAATCTTAGTGGCAATGCAATGAACCTTTACTGCTCCTCTTTCCAGATAGCCTCTTTAGCAGTTATTCTACCTTGGCAGCATCAAAGAAAAAAATTAGGGAATGAAGGTCTCTCCAGTGGCTGAGCTGGGGCAGTCTTGCATTTGGTTTATGCCATGCAAAACTGCAGCTATCTCACACTTGAAATGTTGTGCTAGAATCATTATGTATAATCATGATATATTAGCTGGTACCTTATTATGCTTACTTTGCTTTATTCCTTCTTCACACAATCACTCTTGTAACCTTGTAAGCTAATGTATTAGCTCCAACCCTCAGTGGTAAAGCACTTTGTAGGAAATGAATGTCTACTCTTAAAAATAAGCTTCTTTACTGGCTTTGTTTCTGGGGGGGGGGGGATAGAGAGCATTAGAAGTTTTTGTAATGAGCTTATTTACAAATATATATGTTGAGCAGGTGGCAAATAAGCATGTGGACAGGCAGTTCTGGTCCCAAATCAACAGAATCACCCTCAAAACACCAAACCTGTAGCCAGGTCCACAACTTCAAGATTAACTTATTCTTTCTGTTCTCCTTTTTTCCTCTTTTTCCTCTTTCCAAGTTCAAAGTGTACTTTATTTCTTCTGGCAATCGTCTGCACATATCCAGAGAGATTATGTGGTACAGTTATAAAAGTACTGGAGACTTGTCTTCCATTCCCTGTTCAACTACAAAGCTTTAGAGTGGCCATGGAAGAGGTACATAGTGTTTCCCAGTGTCTACTGCCTTACTGGATGGTTCAAAGGATTAAAAAGGTGGAGAGCCACACAAGATGACCATGTACACCAGGGGTAGGCAACCTAAGCCCTGGGGGCCAGATGCGCCCCCCCCCTGAGGCCTTTGGACTGGCCCCAGGATGGTCCTGCCACCGCCGCCACCTCCCCCGCTGCCCCCCGCCACTGCTGCCGCCCGCCATGATGATATTGATTATTTTCTCTGAAGATGCTAGCCACAGATGCTGGCGAAACGTCAGAAAGAAACTCTTCTAGAACATGGCCACACAGCCCGAAAAAAACCCACAAAAAAAATATTGATTATTGTTGTTATTACTTGTTCTTGGGGTTTTCTTGGCAAAATCTCCACAGGGGTTTTGCCATGGCTTTTCTGGGGCTGAGAATGTGTGCATGCATATTTTTTTAATTTTTTCTAATTTTTTAAAAAAAATTATTTATTTATTTATTTATTTATTTTTGGTGCTTCGGCCCCCCCAATTGTCTAAGGGACAGCAACCCGGCCCCTGGCTCAAAAAGGTTGCCTACCCCTGATGTACACTGTCCTAAACATTTTGCAAGAATGCTTGATAAAACATGAATAAATAATGTCCATGAAGATAATGGCCAGACATGTCTGATTGTATTCAAGCTAGCTGGTATACCTGATTGCTCTTAAATAAACCATCAGTGGTCATTGTGAATATTACACCAAGAATCTCTTTGCACTATAATAATGTTTTTTGTAAATATCATTTTAAATAGATTTTGAAAGTGATGACACCCTTTGTTCCTGTAGTATTTTAGAGAGAATTTGCAGCAGTTTTCTCTTAAAAATACACTTGTCCCTCCACATTTGCTGCTTTGACTTTAGCGGATTTGATTATTCACAGAGTTTATTAATATGTTCTCTCTAGGAATATCTTGGTCCTCCAACACTTTGGTCAACTTCAACCAAAAGTCACACGGAAGGACCTAGAGATTCCTAGAGAGAACACTCCACTAGGCATTTGTAGCTCCTCCAGTGCAATTCTGTGGTCAATGTCTGGCAGATGTTGTCCACAGAGTTGCACTGGAGGTCCTAGAGACATGTTCTCTCAGGTAAAAACATAGTGTTATTTAATAATAAATAACTTTAACTTTTTAAAGTTATTTGCAGTTTTTCCACATTCGCATGCACTCTGTGCCCCTAACCCCAGTGAATGTGGAGGGACAAGTATATTAAATGCTCTGAGTTAGTTTTAGTAAGTTTTTTTTCATTTTATATCATAGGATCTTGGGGCACCATGTACCATATATACTCATGTATAAGTAAAAAAAAATGGCAAAAAAGTTTACCCAAAAACATGGGTCCACTTATACACAGGTCAGTACAGTAATAGGCTCTTCCCCAGCCCAGCTGTCTCCTGAAGGGACAACTGGGCTGCGGAGGAGGAAGCAGGGCAAGCTCTTGCCCTTCAAGCCTCATGCCTAGCCTGGCTGTCTCTCGGAGGACAGCCAGGATAGAAAGGAGGATGGAAGGTAAGCCGTCATCTCCCAAGCCTCGTCACTAGCCTGGCTGCCCCTTGGGAGACAGCCAGGTTGGGAAGGGGGGAGGAAGGGCAAACACTTGTCCCCCAAGCCTTGTCACCAGCCTGGCTGCCACTCCAAGGACAGCCAGGGTGGAGACAAGGATGGAGGGCAAGCCCTTGCCCCCCAAGCCATAGCCCGGCTGCCTCCTGAGGGGACAGCCAGGTTGTGGAGGGGAAAGTAGGGTGCTGAGATCTTATGTTGTACCCTCGACTTATCCATGGGTCATATCAAAATCCCTAATTTCGGCCCCAAAATTTACCCTCAAATTATACATGAAATTGACTTATAGTCAAGTATATACAGTAGATAAAATAAATTTCAAACAGTTTACAACAATTAAATTAAAATTAAATTAAGTTTAGAACAATTACATTTAGAACACATGGAACAAAGAGCCATATGAAGACAAACCCCACATTCTAAGAACTGAGGTGGAAGCTGCAATAAGAGAAATGCCAAAAGGAAGTCTCCAGGAACAGATGATATTCCAATAGAACTGTTACAATCCACATTGACAACATAGTCAACTCTAGTGCTAAACAACATATATCAACAGATATGGAAAACAAAATCATGGCCAACAGATTGGAAAAGATCAATATACATCCTCATCCACAAAAAAAGGAGACACGAGACTGCAGCAATTATAGGACTATAGCATTAATCTCCCACTGAAGCAAAATTATGCTCAAAATACTGCAACATAGACTCCAACCACACATGGAGAGAGAAATCTCAGAGGTCCAAGTGGGGTTCAGGAAATGAAGAGGCACTAGGGGTCACATTGCAAATATATGATGGCTAATGGAGCGCAGCAGGGAGTTGCAAAAGAAAAGCAGTATGTGCTTTATAGTCTATAGCAAAGCCTTTGACTGCATAGATCATGAAAGGCTATGGAACACCTTTAAAGACATGGAAGTGCCAACACATCTGATAGTCCTGATGAGGAGTCTGTACTCAAGACAAGAGGCTACTATCAGAACAGAACATAGAGAAACAGAATGCTTCCCAATTGGCAAAGGGGTCAGAAAAGGTTGCATCCTATCACCCTACCTGTTCAACTTATATGCAGAACATATTGTAAGGAAAGCAGGCTTGGACACGGAAGAGGGAGGAGTGAAAATAGGAGGAAGAAATATCAACAATCTGAGATATGCTGACAACACCATAATCACAGACCTGGAACAAATACTAGGGAAGATCGGAGAAGAAAGTGCAAAGGCAGGCTTAATGGTGAACATAAAGAAAACAAAACCAATGACCACAGAGAATGTACACACATTCAAACTAGACAATGAGGAAATAGAAATAGTAAAAGAGTTCTCAGATCTGGGATCAAACATTGATTGGAATGGGAACTGCTGCCAGGAAGTCAGAAGAAGATTAAGAATGGGGAGGGCAGCTATGAAAGAACTAGCAAAGATTCTAAAATGCAAAGACATACAACTAAGCACAAAAGTCAGAATTATACAAGCCATTGTATTCCCTATTACCATGTATGGATGTAAGAGCTGGGCAGTCAAGAAAGAAGATAGGAAGAAAATCAATTCATTTGACATGTGGTGCTGGAGAAGAGTGCTGAGGATCCCATGGATAGCCAAAAAGACAAACAAATGGATCCTAGAACAGATCAAGCCAGAAATATCCCTAGAAGCCAAGATGACAAAACTTAGACTGTCACACATCATGAGAAGGCATAAATCGTTGGGAAAAACAATCATGTTAGGAAAGATAAAAGGAAGTAGAAAGAGAGGAAGGCCACATGCTATATGATGGACTTTATTAAAGAGGCCATGAATATAAGTGTGCAGGAGCTGGGCAGAGCAGTAGAGAACAGGGGCCTGGAGATGTCTCATCAGTAGGGTTGCCATGGGTCGAGATCGACACGAAGGTAGTTAACAACAACAAATATAACAATTTTCAGTGTGTGACAATGAGGAGTCATGTATAACAACAACAACAACAACAACAACAATAATAATAATAATAATAATAATAATAATAATTTTTTATATCCCGCCCCTCTGCAGAGCAATCGGGGCGGCTTACAGCATTAAAATTTCCACACAGATATACTAATATAATTTAAACAGAACATAAAAATCCCAAGTAAGGGTTCTTCTTATTCTAGGCCGGATGGTGCTGGGCCTAGTGTCTCTCTCCCAGATGACATCGGATGGAATGGAGGGAGGGCTCTTCTTCTTTAAAGGGTGTAATTATCTTAAATACTTTAACCGTTAAAAGGTCAAACAATTTAATTAAAACAAATTGAAGAATTTAAAAATCTGCAAATAATTGGCCAAAAGCCGAAGACTCAAATGCTTTGATAGATATCCATATTTGTTACTTGGCACCAGAATGAAGCCAGCTTCAGCACCAATCAGGTTGTCATATATATATATATATATATATCCACATCAGACTTCCACTTTAGTGGTTTTTCTGTAAAACATTTCTTCCCTTCTGACTTACTGTAATTGTTGATCTCTTTCTCTGGAGAAGACCCAGTTTTTTCCTAGCCACTTAGTGCTGTAGAATTGTCTCTTGTGATGTCATAGTAGTGCCTGGAGACTGTTGTTAGGGGTCAGTATGTTGAATAATGCTTTTCTTTGAAGAAGCATCTCAGAGAGATTACACAGTTAATACTGGAGAAAGACTGAAGTCATATGACAGAGGCACGTTTTTATCCAAATTTTCTGGTGCAATATGCGGAGAAAAATCAGGATAATTCTAAAAACACATTGAGTAGACTATGCAAAGTGGTTATGGGTCTAGGCAGCAGCCTTAAATTTTGACAGAAAAATGAGGAAGGGAATTGAGGGAAACTATTTCCTCCTACTTCCTAAATCCTAGACCACATTTAAATCTTAAGACTTTATAAAATTTGATAGAGCTGCTATTTCTGTTCATCAAGACTTCATTTATAAAAGGATTTCTATCCTGACTTCATGATCCTTAAGGAAAAAAAAAAAAAGAATCAAAGAAGAAAATTACTACCTACCCTCCAACCAGACTCTAATGACTATTGAAGGTATAGTAGAGCATGCACTACATTGCTTCCAGTTTTTAGAATTGAACAAAGATCTTACAGTTTTTGCTATTGGCAGGTAGAGTTTACTAAAAAATGATTGGTTGTGATACCCAATTAGAATAACTTTCTCTTTCACAGAAATATCTAAAAAATACAGTGGAATCAATGAATCGGGAAATGGCTGCTCGCCTCTCAACAGCAAGATTGTAGGAGCTTTTCAGGGGTGGAGAAAATTAATCTACCATATCATGCTTGGTTACTGTTCAGCGGCAGACTTGTTTGTCTGGCTGCACTAAGATACTCTGTACATGCTGAAGGAGGAAAACAAATGTATTATTTAGTTGTAAGTGAACTGGCCTTATTGTCTGTGAATTGGATCAAGAAAATATAGGGGTATATAATACAGATTGACTCTCCCTTATCTGAAATGCTTGGGACCCAAATTGTTTTGGAGTTTGGGTTTTTTGGATTTTAGAATATTCACATATACATAATGAGATATCTTGGAGATGAGTCCCAAGCCTAAAGACAAAATTCATTTATGTTTTGTACACATGTTATAGATATAGCATGAAGGCAGTTTTATACAAGTATTTTGAAATAATTTTTTGCATGAAACAAAATTTGTGTGTGTTGAACCATCAGAAAGAGAAGATGTTACTATCTCAGCCACGCAGGTGGACAATTTTGGATTATGGAGTATTTCTGATAGCATAATTCTGGGTAAGGGAGTCTCTACCTGTAATACAAAGCAATGCAATGCAAAACAGTATGCATAATATAAAATGCATACTGTATATATAATACATGGTTAACTTGTTCTAAGGTAGGACAGTTTTTGAGATCAAGTAACTGAATTCATGGAAGAAGTCATGCATCAAACATTCTTAAAATGTGGAGCTTTGTTGTTGTCTATCTTCAAAGATCAAAATACAGCACTTCAGGAACTGTTGAAGGTGTAGGGAATTTTCAACTTCCTACTTGTAGTAGCAAGACACGACATATTTATAGACTTGAAACTCTGGAATGTCTTCTTAAATGTGAACAGGTGGACAGGAGTTGGAACACTATGTTAGCAGAAAAAACACAAGAAATTATAGGCATTTGTGAGGAATCACTACCACAGACACATTTGCATTGACTTGGTACCACTGTGCAGTATTATCCTTGCAAACAAAATAAGACCTCCAGGAAACCTACTCAAATCTGGGGGGAAACCATTTTAAAATATATATAAGTGAATTATATGCAAAGGGACCACTTAAACCTAGGAATAGGAAGCAGTTTGGAGGTGTGTGAAACTTCGCAGTATGTGAACATATTCTGTAGAGTGAAACTGTAGTCTATGCCTGCATGTGATGGGCTTTCAAATGACACTTTTGGGTGGCTTAACTGAGCTGGGTTGGATCATTTTGATCAGAGAGGGTAAACTATACTTATCTTGATGTGTTTATGTAATTGGGGAAATAAATCACCTGCCTGATAAAGTGGCATCAGGAAAGCCAGTATTGTTCTTTGTACATTGAAGCTACGGTTTAAGCAAGTAAGATGAACAGGTCTTTAATTTTAACTACAGAGTTGTCAGTAACTGCACCATTGGTATGACAAAGAAGTAGCAATATTAACATAAAAAGTTCTGCTACACTGTACAGGTGTTATAAAGCTTTTTACAGGAACTATTCTGGAGAAATGTTCAACATTTCCCCATATTGTGGCATAAAATGAGTAATGTGCTCCTTTGAATAATGAAACATGCATTTGAGATGGGTTTATATTCTGTCATGCTGCCAGAGTAATAATGCAGAAAGGATGGAGACAGACCAGCATACAGCGGGAACAGCCATCTAGAATTTGTTTTCAATATTTTACAGAAGGATGGTGTAATGTGTGACCCTCCACATACTTGTGGACTGCAACTGCCATAATTCCTCCCCATTGCTTATGCTGGTGTGTGTGTGTGTGTGTGTGTGTGTGTGTGAGATGGGACTTGGAGTCCAATAACATCTGCCAGGATGCACTTTGTCCATTTCTGCTTTGCCTCACAGAATGTGTTGCTGAAGACAATGTTGTTTTAGTATTTATCACAGAACTGACTTGTGAGTAATACAAGTTAGTGTCTTGTATAGATGTTATTTGTCAAGATTAGCTTAAATGAGTATAGCCAACCAATGAGATGAAAGAAAAATGTAAACTACTGCATCCCCCCTAATTGCCTTTGCTGACTAGGAGTTGGTGACATTTGCAGTCCAGCAGCATCTGAAGGTTCAGATATTATCCAGCCTTTGTATCAAAAGAGATGGGTTTAAATATGGAAAAGGTAATCTCTCTGGGCGTGCCTTAATAACAGCTCCACATGGAGTGCATTGCATTGAAATTACTAGTTCGCAGACCACTTCTGCTAAGTTATCCCAATCTAGTACATACCTCCTCTCCTGCTTGTGATAAAAGGTACTTTTAGCCACTAAAGTCACATGGGTGTTGAATGACAAAGATGGCTCTAGCCATACCCCTAGGCTCTCAACTTGATCCTTCATAGGGAATGTTACATCCGGTAGTCTTCCTATCTCCTGCACATGACAACCACTAGTGCATGAACTACCATGGCTACATTATTATGCACTTGTGGCCTGTGTTTTACAACTAGCAGGAAAAATAAGAATCTTCCCACCATTTTTCCTTGTTTGGGAAGTAGAAATATGGTAAATGATTGAGGTGATGGGAGATACAGTGGGCCATTGGTATCTGCTGGGGTTTGGTTCCAGGAATCCACATAAATACCAAAATCCTTGGGCATACAAGTCTCATGAAATACAGTGGCATAGTGAAATAGTACCCCTTATATAAAATAGCAAAATCAGGGTTTGCTTTCTGAAATGTATATCTTCTAAAAATATTTTCAAACCATGCATGGTTAAATCTGTGGATAAAGAATCCATGGATATGAAGGGCCAACTGTATTATAATTAGAGAAGGCAGACAGCAAATGTTAATTCTTGATGCTTTGACTTTGTTTGGCTTTGGTTTTGAAAATGTTTGTACATAGCTAGCATTAGAAGAATTATGGCTATCAGCCATTCTGTTTATTCTCTTTACCCCTGGTATGTTTTTAATCTTGCATTAAAATAACCTAGCAACACTGCAAAGCAATGGGTTGCTAAGGTTGTACTGTAATACCCATTCACCTCTAAAGTATCTCAGTAGGCAAGTATTTCTACTTGAAATGAAATGTCTATTCCTTAGTATTCATTAGCATAGGTAGAGGAAGACATAGAAACAACCTTAGATCTGTGTTTAACCCTAGAACAGGTGAGCTTGAGGAAAGGTTAGGTAGCTATGCCTCAGGTGCCTCACTGCACATTGATTTTCCACTCTTTCTGCAAATGTGTGCAGAACCATATGCTTGTGAGCTTCAGTAAGAAACAGGTTGTTGAATCCATTCATTGCCTTCCCTGCAAGGACATGTAAACAGCTTTATTTTTTAAATTTACTTTTTATTAAAAGGAAATATTTTTCTGTTTAAAAATAAACATAACATAATATACACATTGAAGCAAACATCAAAACATACAAATAAACAACAAATTATACAAACTGATATACAAAGTAACAGCTAACTAATATACAAAGTAGCTAACACAAAATGACTTCCGCAACTCTTTTTCCAGTTGTTATTTTTCCCATTATTATTACTTCCATAAAACTTCTCTAATCGTTCCATTCTCAATTCATGTAAACAGCATTGAAGATGATGCCAGTTTCACAACACTATGCTGAATTCACTTGAAGCCTCTTAGAGCCACTGCAGTGAAAGCATCCCTGTGGTCAAAACTATCAGCTTTCTAACTCAGTGTTAACTTGTTTACTAAGGATACCCTTTATGCAATGCAGAGGATTTGGGGGCTTGTTTGAAGACACATGCACAATTCATGTGTGTGCACTGGCCAGAAAGCATAATTGTTGTCTTTGGTGAGCAGAAGCAATGCCCTAAACCACAGGTGATGCTTTATTTTGGCTGTGCATTACAGTCCTCCCCTGTTTTTAACAGTGGGCATGGTGTATCCCCACCCCCGATGAAGCTTACCCAGCATCAGTGATAAACCTGGACTCCTGATAACTTGACAGAATCACATGGAATTCTCTGCAACACTGATCAAAAACCAGTACTGTAGATCTTTGTTATTGAACTTGAGCTACTTTTGGATGGTACTGATCTGGCAGCCTTGAGCCTTTAACCTTAATCATAAAAGAGTGGATTTCAGGGGTGTGTATGCTTCTTTTTTTTCTTCTTTGCCTCACCCACACATGGCTAATGTTTGCAGGGGTCTTATTAAACCTGATCTATACCAGGTTACACTGTAAATCACAACTTGAAGCTGTCTTTAGAACCCTGCTTAATAGCAAATCCTGTTGAGCAGTGAGGATGGTGGAAGATGTTCTTAGGTGAGGTGGTAGTATCAGCTGGGATACAACTCATTTTGTCAATCTAATTCAAGGAAGTTAGGATTGTGTGCATGGAACCATTTGATTTTGAAGCTCAGATGCACCCTTTAAAAAAAACTGCTGCTATGGACATGTCCAAAAAAACAATGCAGCTGTTGAAACCCAACACGGCTACTGAAGAACAGATGGGATGTGGTAGACCAAGTGGCAGGAGTGGGGTTTGCTTAAGGCTTGATTTTAAACAATGGCTATCTCTTAAGAACGTCTGGCTCTGGGACCCTTTCACACTACACAACTAAAGTGCTGTGATTCCACTTTACCAGTCCTGGAAAGATTCAGTGGAATCCAGAGACAGCATAGTATTTAGACATAGACTGTTTTAATACATATGTGTCTTGTTTGTTCTTTTAAAACCGATTCATGTTTTGATGTTGTGTTCTTAACTGATGTGTATTCGTTGGTCTGTTGCTGTTCCCCACCTCAGTCCATGGAGAGAGGCAGGTAAGAATAGTTGTTGTTGTTGTTGCTGTTTTATAGTCTAGGGAGTGATATTTAGAATACTTGGCCAGAAGATGCCTATAGTTGTCTCACCAAGCTACAGAGTTGAGGGTTGAGATTCCACAGGCTGCAGCCATAGCAATCAAACTATATTCACAGTTGGTGTCTTGTCTACCCACTTTCCAAATAAAACATCTAAACACTTGTGCTAAGAAGCTCAGGATAACAGGGAAGTTGGACCACTGTTGCTCAATGGACAGAAATGTCCATTCTAATTGGAAAGAGAAAATATGTGCTTTTGGTAACCAGATGCTCTAATAAAAAAAGTGCAGCTTTAATGGCTTGTTACTTTCACTTGGTTTCAGCTGAGACCTTAGACATGGTCTTTTACAAGTTTGACTAGAATATAATTCCTTTTAAAACAAAACCTGCTTAATTTGAGTCCTCTTGCACACTTTGCAACCTCTCATTACTGCACGCCCTCCATAAGAAGAGCTTTTTACTGGTCAAGCTCATCTGTCTGTAGTTAAGTGGAGAAAGCTGTATGCCATAGATGAGTCACTTCAGCACTGACTCAGATCCTGCTCTTGAAGCTTTTGGAAGTTGATGTTCATTTGAAAACATTCAGAAGCTAAAGGGCCAGGTCCTTAGAGAAAGATCCATGTGCATAGATCCTGCTGTCTTCTTGAAATCGCCTCTGCAGGAAAGGAGGGGACTCTCTTTCCCTTGAAGACAAAAATAAGTCAAATATTGTGAGTACTAGTAATACTTGCTTAGTCTCTTCAAGAGACTCTGGGGGACCTTTTTTTCTCCTTCTCTTCCTCAAACACACAAGAGTTGAGGTGCTTACCATAAAGGTATTCCCTCAGCTACCTTTCTCTTTTAAAAGGTGCTGCTGAACATTAAAAAAAAACCAAACCACTTAGGCTGTGTCCGCATGGAGGAAAAGAACTGTTCCCAACCCATTTCAGTCCTGACATGTTTAGATGATGTATGGGGCCAAAATGGGTGGAACATGGGACCAATTCATGCATCAGGGTGGTTCTCTGGAGTCCCCATTTGCTCTGAATCAGGTCAGAAATTCTGGAGAGGCCCTAGTGTGCAGACTGTGCACTGTGCAAGGATGGCTTAGAGGGGTGTCAGAGGTCAACAGGACGTTCCCTGGGCCTGGACATGGCTGAGGTAGATGCCGCTGACCAGGAGGCTGCTGCACAAACAGTAGACCTAATACCAAGAAATAGGCATTGGGGGCACTGGGGTTGTTGCCCAAGAGGAAAGTAGATAGTAGACTGAAAACCTTTGGGGACCACTGGTGTAGACCCTTCTTTATCTCAAATAGTTACCGTGCAACAACTGCTTAAATGTTGACTGCAACAAGGGTTTTAAAATAAGACAGTAGTTGTCTGACCCATTGACCTTTGATGGGTAATGTGTGGCCTTCCATAGATTAGGGGAACTGGAACTCTCACCAACCTTTTCATTGGCTGTGTTCGCTAGGGTTGAGAGCAGTGTGTGTGTGTATGTGTCTATCTGACTGTCTGTTTTGAATACGTAGAGATCTTGTAGCACCTTTGAGACTAAGGGCCTTTACAGACTGCCAGAAATAATCCAGCTTGAGACCACTTTAACTGTCCTGGCTCAGTGCTAAGGAATCATGGGAACTGTAGTTTATTGTGGCACCAGCGCTCTCTGACAGAGAAGGCTCATTGTCTCAGAAAAAACTACAATTCCCATGATTCCCTAGCACTGAGCCAGGACAGTTAAAGTGGTCTCAAGCTGGATTATTTCTGGCAGTCTGTAAAGGCCCTAACTGAAAGAAAGAAATTGGCAGCGTGAGCTTTCATAGATTTCAGTTTACTTCCTCAGATGCATTTTGCATCTCAGATGTCTGTCTTCAAGTCGCCTGTTGACCTATGGCAACACCATTAATTTCATAGGGTTTTTATAGGCATGGCATACTCAAGAGGTGGTTTTGCCAGTTCTTCTTCTTCTTCTTCTTTTGGTAGGCATGTGAAAATCCTCACTCTCAATTTTGTGGCATTGTTCTGAATCCCATCTTATCCTTTGATTGTATCAAGATGCAAGATTGTTTTTGTAATCTCACACAGACGTGCATATAAATTTTCTATACATTTTTGCATGCTTTCCCTTTTGCCACTATCTGAAGCTTATTTGTGCATATTTGTCATGTATTTTTAACTTTCCATTTTGAAAGTGTATGCATGATTTCATGAGTACAAAACATACCATAAGCCTTTTCAGATGTGTGAATTTCTGAAGTATGTACAATGCATCTTGTGAAGTCCAAAACAAATGATTGAAGTAACAGTCTTAAAAACACTGAAATGCTTCTCCATCCCTAGAGTGCACTTCTAGTCTAGCAATGTTTGGAAGCTCACAAGTTACCTAGCCCTGACCCATGTGTGTACGTCCTTAATGTTTAAGTTTGGACAAAAATGTTCCTGCAGAACTTTTCCACTGAGAGTTCTTGGAGAAAATGAAGGAAACACTATTGGGAGTGATACGGCCAGAATTAGTGGCTGCAGCCAACATTATGTAGTGCTATGGAAGCACCCCATGGAAGGCAAAAATGGAAGGCTGTGAACAGGTGGTTGTGTTTCAAACAACTAATCGTAAATTGTTTTGAAAGGCTTTAAAAAAACTGGCAGTAAGATTTAAAAAAAAACTTTTTTTAATGTAACTACCTCTAAATGACATTTCCAAACACCATCCCAAAAGTGGCATTCTTCCTCCTATGTCAAGCAGGTAGGAATGTCTTTTTAAAGTGGATACATCTTACAAATAGAAATATATGTGTGCACATGCAGTTATATGTGCACACACATACAGGCTCCGTGTTTGTGTGTATTTTAGAAGAATTCAAATATAATCCTTGTTTGATTAAATCAGCTACCGATACTTACAACAGTTGGTTTATATTTTCAGAATAAGATCAACTAACTTGATTCTTCTTACTTTCAATAGTGTTTCAGTGTGAAGTGCTTAAGATCCAAATGGACCTGAAGGGTCTGCAAAATCCTTACCTACAGGGCCCTAGCAATCTACTGCAAGTGTCTGTATAACAAAGCCTCCTACAATTATGAATATATCTCTGACACTGAAGCTCCTTGTTACAAAGGTTTTTTATGCCTGCTTCCTTCCCATTCTCTGTATAGTATTTTAGCAGTATCAGCACTGGCAGTGTTGGAGAAGAACAGATTTTCAGTGTCAGTTTGCTGATCTAGCTAGAATGATGTAGCTAAGTATACTGTAGCCATCTCTGCCTGCTTAGAACAGGCAAGGTAAACAGCAGCTGTTTCCAGATTCCCTTACAGATCATACATGAACAGCAAAACACAGAGAAAGGGAGAGAGCAGATAAACCTGTCTCATCACCTTTCCCTAGTGTGTGTGTGTGTTTAAAAGATTTATAAGTGTGGCCACCAAAGAGGAAATCATAAGAATAGTGGAGATTGGTAAAGGCGGCGGGGGGACGGGATGGGACAAGATGACATTCTTGGATGTGTTTTGGAAGAAGCCTTCAAGTGATCACTAGAAGGTTCAGATGTTTGTTTTGTTTTTTTACTTATGCAAGGCTTACCTGACCTAATTCTTTCATTTCACATATATATATAGTATGTTTTGAAGGAAAAGTTTGCTGAAACAAGTTGAATTGCTCTTCTTTTTTGTGGTATAGGAACCCATCCCTCTTCCTTCTGTTTTATTTCTGCCTCTGGCACCAAATGTTGTGTTAAAGACATAATGCCCAGGAACACATCTACTTCATCAGCTAAAGTATACCTGTACTGTAAATCTCGTTAGCTTCAGTTGAAGTTTTGCATAATGCAAAACTGCTTGAGGGTGTATATTTAAATATAATTTTATATGAATGTAGCACTAAATAATGTAAACACTAAACTGAATCGTCCACCATGTAAATGAGCATTGGCCACAGCTCCTTTCTGTAGTAGGAAAATGATGTCACCAGAAAGTGATCTGCTTGTTAGTTATTAATATTAATGATAACTGAAAGTTTGTCTTAAGGCAAAGCATCATAACAGATTAACTGGTGGATAAATTGGTGCAGAAACAGTGTAATTTAAATGTTAAGTGCTCTGCATCTAAACTGAAGAGAGTTCCTTCCTAACAGTTAAGATGCTGTTCAGTGTCATTTAATTTCTACGATGCAGACTATCAGTCCCTATTTTTGGCATAATGCTACGATTCTTTGCTGCCCTTTGATACCCCACTGCAACCTTTTTACGCACACCAGCTCACTCTCTCTTCTAGCACTGACCATGTCTTGCTAGCTGTGAACAGTTGCAGCTTGGTATTACAGGGGATTAAAAGCAATCATCGTCAAAGCCTGTTTGGTAGTAAATCCAGTCAAAGCAACTGTTCAGCAAGCTGATGTTCTGACAGAGCTCCTGTATGAAGATGTAGAAACTGACATGTATGCAGGTTGCTTGGGAATATGGGTGTGGAAGCACTTGTCTCTAACACACAAAGATGGTGGAAGAAATATTGTATCTACAAGATCTGCTTTTTCAAGAAGAGAACAAGACAGAAAGAACAGGAGGTAATTTCAGTTCAGCAGGAATCGGCTTTGGCTATTCTTTTGCTTGAGGCTGACCTAGTTGTGCTTGTGTTGAAGCAGAGCATGCATGGAACCTCTCCATTGGGAACATTAAATTGGTCAGTGCCTTCACTTTTTTAAAAAAGGGGAGGATTTTCAAAATGTGTTAAGCTTTTAATGTCAATGTTAGGTTTCAGTATCTGTAAAAAAATGTTTTTATTATATGTAACTTTCAGTTGGAATGTAAAAAAACCCCTAAATGCTACTCGAACAGCAAGCTGTTCTGTCATATAATATATGATTGGTGTAGTTTACCATAGGATGCTGTTGAACCTATAAATACCTCTAGTGTTTACTATGGATGCAGCATATCTTGACCTGCAGCGCAGGAATCAAGGAAATACTTGGGACAAATAATCTTGCAATATATTAAGTAGGTACTGGCAATCCCTACAGACTGCATATATATATATATATATATACTATAGTGGACCTTTGATATCTGCTGGGGTTTGGTTCCAGGGTCCCCTGTGGAACCCAAAATTTGTGGATGCTCAAGTTCCATTATATACAATGGCATAGTGAAATGGTATCCTTAAATTAAAAAACAAAATCAAGGTTTGCTTTCTGGAATTTATATCCTTTTTGAATATATCCATTCCGTGGATGCTTAAATCCATGGATAAAGAATCCGTGGATATGAAGGGTCAACTGTATACCCTGTGCTTTACAAAAATCTTAGTAGGGACAAAACAAGGGTTGAATGGCAATTTTCTGATAGGACTACTTTTGTATGCATAGTGGTTTCTTTGTACACGACATTTCACAAAGCACTATAAAAGCAAAGAGAGGCATGTCTCTATGCCAGGGGATTTGCAATATTAATTTGACAGACTGGAAGGGTAGGGGATCGGAAATGGTAATAGGACCAACAAATGCAATTAGGTATATACATGGATATCATGTTCATTTGAAAGTGCTTAGACACTATAGTTCTTTTTTCCTAGGAATACAGGAAAGAGGGAATCAAGTACCAGGCCCAGAAATGGAGGTTGGTCTGGTATTTAGTTTGGCTTGGCCTAAAAGTTGTGAATGTGACTCTGTTTTTAGATGGTGGTGGCAACATACTTCCTTGACACTGTTTCTTGGTAACCTTTTTGTTGATCCTTCCGAAAAGTCATCCGGGAAGGAAAGTTATGCAAGAAAATGCTTGCTACCTGACCTCATTTTCCATTTCTGTTTCAAGATGTAATATAATACAGTAGATACTATTTTGGGCAAAAAATAAAATAAAATAAAATAAAATAATGGAATTGGGCATGATTTTAATAATCTGTTATTCCAGGTAGGAAATGATCAAGTCTATAAATGGCTCTCTCAGGGTTGATGCAATATATGCTCCATCTTTGCCATCTGAAAACCTTGTATGAATATTAAAACGCAGGTTTGTAAAAGAGCAATGCAGATGTGAACTTTGGTGAAGTGGCGGCTTATACTGGAAAATTCTCAGTCTGGAAATTCCCAAAATGCTGAATAAAAATAGTGACTTCACCACCAGCCTCCATTAAAGTGATTTACATTTAATCTTTTTTCATTCCATGAGTCCTGACCTTAATACATATTAACATGAACCACTGACGCTAGGATTGCTGAACCAAATATTAGTGACATCAGATCGTTCACCACATTTCTATAGCTTTCAGAACCAGTTCTTAGTGGTCTTTTTTTGTATATTTATAGATTGGACGTCAGTGGCTTTCTATTCTTCTCTGTTTTTCACAGCTGTTTTGAAGTTAACATCTGCCAATCTCTCTCTCCTTGCTTCTTTATATGTATTTAGGCCTTCTTCCTCTTCTTTCTGTCTCCTGTATTTTGAATTCAGTTGTCTTGAATTAACTTCTTGTTTTTGTAGAATGTATCTCTTTAATATATTTATTTTCCATCTTTTATTTAAGCAACAAAAACGAGGAATATTGAAATAGCAGCAAGTAAAATGTATTAAAACATATTTCAATGAAGACACCTCAAAAGTAAACTTGATTTAAAAAAAAAAGAAAGACTTCTAAAGGTCAGCAGAGAAGTGGCATGCGCATCTCTCTTCAGAGATTTTTTCCACAGCTCTAATAGCTCTCACTGGTGAACCAGAGAAAATGGCCTCTGATGTAAATCTTAACGTTCAAGCACGTACTGCACCTAAGAAAGTAGATGGATCTTCAGACAGAATGATACTTATTTGCTTGTAGTTCAGAATTTCTTTGGTTTTTACCCCTCTTCAGTATTATTTAGGTGGGCATGCCAGCTTGCTTTATACATCCTTTATTTAACTGCAAACGCTCTACGTTCCCTTTCATTCATTGTGATTATTTATCCATGGTGTTTCACACTCATTTAGAGCTGTAGTCCATGCTTCTAAAAACATTCCTGTAGTTCAGCTTTCTCAACTGTTTTATCCTGGAGAAACCCTTGAAATAATTTTCAGATCGCAGGGAACTCCTCAAAAATTATTATATCTAATAGCTTAAAAAATGCCCCCCCCCATCATGATCCCTAGTGAACCCACAGTTCACTAGTGACATCTCATAGAACTCCAGGGTTGAGAAACTCTGCTGTAGTTAGTTACCTCCTTCCAAACCCGAGGAGTAGTTAAATTGGCTTTGCTTAGTGGAATGGGATTGATTTGGTGATATACACATAATTGAAATTTGGCAACTCTTCAGATTATGACCTCCGTGTCTTGGTCACATGGAGGATAGTCACAGTAACTTTTGTGGGTGCGTGATGAAATCTCTAAGTGGTTGCCTGAAAAGTGGGATCAGATGGAGGGCTTAGGCGTGTTAATGAAAATTCAGCTGCTCTTTCAAAATACTTAACAAATGACAGCTGCTTACAGGCCCCATTCTCATTTCATGTACTGAAATAATTGCTGCTCTTGCTGACCATCAGTCGAACTCAGTACTATTGTTTACAAGCAACATTTGTTTTCATGGCAGTAAGAGATTCATCATAGCATTCAAGGGGCAGCAGGCTAGAAACAATAATTCCTCCAGTGGCATGAGCAGTGAGAAGATTTTGAGGTTTTAAGTCCTGCTTCATGGTATCATTCTCAAGGAGAGAGGCTGTAGAACACCCATTAGATTCTCATAATAAAGAAAAAATTGTATTCGTTGCTTGATTGGTGTTGTGCCTTGATTCTCAAGTACATGATTTCAGAATTGGTTTACAAGCTTCTGTCGAGAACCCCAGTGCCTGAAAGATAAAAAAATCCACAGTTAAAAGGACTAATTTAAAAACTAGCTTTTTGGTTGGTACTTAAAGCTGACTTTGAAATCTAGAACCTCTTGAAAACAGTTTTTGGTACTTGTGGCAGAGGGAGGACTTGGCAGGAAAAATATAAAGGAATATATAAATATAGAGGACAACATAAATGGATATATAAAGAAGAATAAGGACATGTACCTCCCCTCCCTATGTCCCTTGTTATTTGTTGTTGTTAACTGCCTTTGAGTTGATTCCAACTCACAGTGTTCCTATGGATGAGACATCACCAAAATTCGCTGTCCTCCACTGTTCTGCTTAGGTCTTGTAAATTCTTACGTGTGACCTGCCTAATAGAGTCTGTCCATCTGGTGTGTTGTCTTCCTGCCTTTCTACTGTCTTCTACATTTCCTAGCATTATTTTCTTTTCTAGTGAGTCATGCCTTCTCATGATATGGTCAAAATACAACAGCATCATCTTGATCATCTTGGCTTCCAGGGAGAGTCCAGTCTTGATCTGTTCAAGGAACACAGATCAAGACCACTTGTTTGTCTTTTTTGCTGTCCACGATATCCTTAGCTCTCTTTTCAAGCACCACATCTCAAATGAGTTGATTGATTTTATTCTTATCCGTTTTCTTTACTGTCCACCTCTCACATCAGTACATGGTGTGTGTGTGTGGGGGGGGGGGGGGAATACACCGGATTGGACAATTCTAACTTTAGTGCTCAGTTGTATATCTTTACTCTTTAGGATCTTTTCTAGTTCTTTCATAGCTGCCCTTTCTGATCCTAGTCGTCTTTTGATTTCCTCACTACAGTTTCCTTTCTGATCAATGTTTGATCCAAAGTACAGGAATTCTTTTACTATTTTGATTTCCTCATCTAGGTTGAATGTATGTAGTAGCCTTAAGCAGCTTTTAAAAGGCTGTTAAGACGGATCTCTTCCGGCAGGCCTTCCCTGACTAGATTTCCCGGCCTTAGGAGTCCCCGTCCCCCCAATCCTGCCCTCTCCCACTCTCCCACTTTTGGCTGCTGTCACTTCTTTGTCTGTTATTGCTCTGTTTGTTATTATTTGTCTGTTATTCCTTGTTTTGCGATTTGAGTTTATTTAATGATATTTTAATTAAGATGTTTTAATTGTTAAATTGGTTTAATACTATTTTAAGGGGTGGGTGGGTTCTGGGTTTTTGGATTGTATTAATACATGGTATGGAATTTTAACTGTTGTTAGCCGCCTCGATTGCTTGTCAGGGGGCGGGATACAAATTATTATTATTATTATTATTATTATTATTATTAATTTAGGCCCTCCATGCTCATCATTTTTGTTTTTGTTTTTTTATGTTCAGCAGTAAGCCTGCCTTTGCACTTTCTTTGACCTTCCTTAGAAATTATTCCGAGTCCATGCTGTTTTCCTCTAGTAGTATGGTGTCATCCACATATCTTAGATGGTTGATGTCCCTTCCTCCTATCTTTACTCCTCCTTTTTCCATGTCTAAGTCTGCTCTTTGTATGATATTCTCTGTGTACAAGTTGAATAGATAGGGTGAAAAAAAAATGCAGCCTTGCCTGACTTCTTTGCCAATTGGGAATCATTCTGTTTCTCTGTATAATGTTCTAACAGTAGCCTCTTGTCCTAGTACAGATTTCTCATCAGGACTATCAGATGTAGTGGCACTGTAGAAATAATCCACCTCTAACTGCTGTGACACAGTGCTATGGAATTTGGGGATTTGTAGTTTGTTGTGGCACTAAAGATGTCTGACAGAGAAGGATACATATCCTACCAGATTACAGATCCCAGAATTCCATAGCATTGAGCCATGGCAGTTAAAGAGGCATCAAAAGTACATTATTTCTGCAATGCAGATGCCGCCTCTCTTGCCATTTGGAATTGTTTTGAAGACTCGCAGGATACTCAACCATTTAGTTGTTTTGTGTGGACAGGTTTAACTCTTAGAAGAATTTCATGAGTTTTACCTCCCTTAAAGAGACTAGGGGCCCTTTCACTCTCATTTTAACTGTCACTGCAACATCCCATAGCATCCTAGGATTTGCTATTTATGGAGGAATACTTAGCATTCTCATTCAGAGTGCTCAAGTACTTTGCCAAACTATTACTCTCAGGATTCCATGGGATGTGGTTATATCAGTTAAAGTAGAATCATAGTGCTATACGGTAATTGTATACAGCAACCTGAAAAGGCTAAATAATGTGAGTTTGCTTAATAGGGTCAGATGCCTGTGCAGTTTTCAGAGTCTTCTGTGTGGGTTCACTGAAATGTTCCTTTGCCCTTCTCTAGTGGCAACTATTTTTCATCTAATCCGCTTCCCTCTAAGACTGGCTGCTTGGTTACTATTTGCCGCTTTAGCCTTCACATACTTGTTTGGAATTATGCTGCTGTCAGGGTCTTTACAAAGAATTAGTCCTCAATATTCAAAGTAAATACAGTATTATTGTTTCTGTGCCATTGATTATTACTCTGCTTATATATTTCCTAGGACAGTAAGTGTGATTTATCAACAGAACAAAGAATATTTAATTATTTACAGCCTTGGGATATTTTAAAATAATATCAAATTCCTCGCCACCCTCTCATCCCATAAATACTTAATTAGATTTTATGCTGGGTCACTAATACCATACTACAGATTAAATATTTAATTAGTTAATTAATTAATTTCCTGCAGTTGTCCTGGCATGGAATATATAACATAAGTATAAATTTTATCACATAGCATTCCTCATTTTACTTTTAGATATGCTTTCTCTTCAACTCATAACACAGTCTTTTTTTCACAATCATTACCCAATTGTCCTTTCCAACTCCTAATACCTTTTTTTGCCCTCACTGGCATGCACTGTTCCAAAGTGTATTTTATTTATTGGTTTTATATCCAGCCTTTCTACCAAAATGAGATTCAAAATGGCTATACCTCCCCTTTCCGGGCCTCAAGCCAGTCCTCATCTATAGCCAAATACATACTCTCTGTCAATCATTCTGCATTTGGCAGTCATTCTCAACTCACCACTGGAACTATTTATGTATAAGCCTTATTTAGAAATTACCTGGGTTTGAACCAGCATTTGAGCAGGAGAGTGCCTAATCCCAACTCTTCCATCACTGCTTTCCTCATGTGGAAACCAACAAGTCTAAAGAAGAGAACTTCTGATTCACATAAGCTGCATCTACACTGCAGAATTAGTGCAGTTTGACACCACTTTAACTGACATGGCTCCATGCTATGGAATTCTGAGATTTGTAATTTTGTGAAATATTTAGCCTTCTCTGTAAGAGAGCTCTGGTGCCAAAATAAACAAGTCTCAAGATTGCATAGGTCAAAGCTACATCAGAGCACTTCATGTTGTGCGCTTGCTTCTCTCCATGCTACAAAGCTACACTTTAGTGTTGGCAACTTCAAATGATAGATTTTAAAGTAGATTTATGGATGTTCTATTATGAACTTTTACATAGAAGGATATGGTCTTTGTGGCATTTCACTGAGTGTTGCTATTATGGGCAGTCTTTTGCATAAGAATGTGATGTTTGGTGCGATCACTAGATTTCACCATTGCATACTCACCCTTTTATGTGGGTCGGTTCACTTTGAATTATACTTTAACCTCTTCTGTTATTTCTGTTCTCATGTGGAGACAACACAGCCATCTGATGGTTGAGATTGGAGAGAAAAGAGAAGCAGGTGCTCATCTTTGGACACTCTGTACAGTATGAAACAAAAACACATTTTTTGGTCCCTTTTTCCTGTTTGATTTGAATGTCCGAAGCCTGTGTATATTCTGGCATTCTCTGAGTACTCCATGTTATGTTCATAAGACAGTGAAACTGGTGCATCATAATCTCTACTTCACCAGGTTCACAAGTATGAGAAGCAATTCTGAATTGCCCTCATTCTTAGAAGAAGAAGAAAGACCACATGCTTTCCATGGAGTTCAAAAACTAGTCATTTCTAGAACTGCCCTTTAGAATCAACTCCCTGTTAGCTTTCATTACACTGCATCTACGTTGCAGAATTAATGTAATTTGACACCACCAACTGCCATGGTTCAGTGCAATGTCATCCTGGGATTTGTAGTATTCTGAGATATTTACCCTTATCTGTCAGAGAGCTCTGGTGCCATAACAAATTACAGATCCCATGATTCCATAGGATGGAGCCAGGACAGTTAAAGCGGTATAAAACTGCATTAATTATGCAATGTGCCGGCAGCCTCAGTGCTGTTTTGTGTACATTGTCATGGTAAGAGTCAGCAGTTTTGCTGGTTTTAAACATTTCTTCCAGAAAAGATTTCAATTAAGAGCCTGGTGACTTACCAGAGCTGACCTCACTTTTCTGTTGCAAGACTCTTCTGCTGGCATGAAAATGAGCGCTTTACTGGATAGTTCTCCTGCCTTAATTATTCCTTTCATTTTGTTCTTGTAGAGGGGTAGGCAACCTTTCCCCGTTAAGGGCCGAGGGACTTCAGCTCCCAGAAGCCTCAGCCATGTTGGCCAATAGTCCCATGTTGGCCAATAGCTCCTGGGATTCTGGGAGCTGAAGTCCCTCAGCCCTTAAAGGGGAAAGGTTGCCTACCCCTTCCAGCTTGTAATGTGGTGTTTTAGGCAAAGAGTTGTCATCCCGCACTTGAGTTTAGTTCTGTTTTGTAGTGGTATGGCATTACTGTGAACAGCACCAAGTATAAGCAGTTCCCTGGAGTCCTGGCCAACCCTGCTGTGTGCATTATACCTCTGTTTCTACCATGCAGCCTATTGGAGCAAATCCCACCCACGCTAGGTGATGTGAGATCTCATCCCCTGGAGCCTGGTTCCCAACTCACTCTCTTCCTTGTGAATAGAGGTGGTTTGACAGCTTCTAGGTATTTGTGCATTTATGGAGTCAACATTTGTCTCCCCAGTTTATGATCAAAGGCATCCACAAGACTTGTTTTTTAAAGTGCAAATATGAGTTCCTGCTGATTTTTCTGTCCATTATTACTGTTGCATATTTTTAAAAGACTGCACTGGAATGGAGCTAAACTTTGGAAGCAAAGAACCCAAGTGTAGTTGGGTTTCTTTATGTGTTTTTCAGCACTTATACCTTTACTTGTGTTTTTCAGAATATATGAAAATACAAAATACATGTATGAGAGGGAAAAGAGTGAGAAATAAATGTTTTCTGTAGTTGTGTGTGTGTGTGTGTGAGAGAGAGAGAGAGAGAGAGAGAGAGAGATTAAAAAGAATATCCCTCTTTCAGTGAATTTGTTGGCTGGAAATTTTCCAAGGTCCTTTTGTAATAGGTTAATTTGGACATGTGCCGTAATTCAGATCTTACAGTGCTATTTGCTTTTGCAGATTTTCTATAGTGAAATGAAATTCAAGGCATCTTAAAAATAAAAAAAATTAGATTAGACAAAATTAAACAGTCCTAACAGAGAAAGAAAGCAAACAATTAAAAATAACATCATAGAAGCCACCAGCCTACAACCATCTAAATCACTTCAGATGCCCTAAGTGAAGAAATTTCTACTGGAATAAAAACAGATCTTAAAGAGCCCTTAAAAAACACAGATGTGGAAATGTAAATGCTTTAATATTGAAATTCATTTATTTATTTGTCTGCATAGTACCATCACTGTACATGGTGCTTTATAAGAAAAAGAACAGGAAAAAACAGTTCCCTGCTCTCAGGCTTTACAATATAAAGACATGACACACAAGGAAAGGGGATGGCAATGTTAAGCCCAGCAGATAGTGCCTCTTCTTTCCCTCCAAGGCTATGGCAGTATCAGTTGGCGCAGATGGAGGACCTTTTAAAGTCGGCCCTCCATATCCATGGATTTTCTATCCACAGAATCAACTATCCACGGTTTGAAAATATTTGAAAACTATATAAATTCCAAATAGCAAACCTTGATTTTGCTGTTTTATATAAGGGGCACAATTTCACCATGCCATTGTATATTTAATGGGACATGAACATCCACAGATTTTGATATCCACAGGGGATCCTCGAACCAAACCCCAGCGGATACTAAGGCTCACTGTATCTGCTTTTGGGCTAGGCATGTTGGAGCTCTGCCTGCCTCTTCTTTTCTCCGTCCAAGGTCAGGGCAGTGGCAATTTTGGGGCAGCAAGTTGTTTATAGAAATGGATGGTATTAGATGATTTAAGTTGTTAAGTGGTAAATACATCATAGACACACATTTAAAAGAGTCTGCATACTGCACTTACATTGTTTTAGTAGGACTAATAAAGACACCTTGTAAATAGAAATTCAGCAGATGGTGATGTGCTTTTGGTCTGAAGTCCCATTCTCCTAGTATAGTTCTCCATGCTTTCTGGTCTTAGAGACAAATATCAACTTGAGGAAAGTGGAAACCTGCCTTCTCCCTTGTCAGATCTGAGTTCCATCTCATCCTTTCTACTCTGACTGGAAGCAACTGTTTCAGATCTCAGGAAGTTGTTTTTACCCACCTTTTTAACCAAGATTCTTACAGCTAGAGAAGGGGATATATAACCAGGCATCTTCTGCATGCCATACCATACCACTATAATTCTGTTTCCCAATAAGCCTCGCTGAGCAAAATGTCCCATGTAATAAAACATGGGTAACTGATAGGTTAGTTACTCACTGCTTTGTTCATCCCAACTAGGTTTTTCTGGGAGACTTGTACTCCTGTCTGCAAGGGTTCTGAATTAACTTTGTTGTACTAGCTTCTCCAGCAGTTCTTCAGGATGATAAAAGTTTGGGTACATTTGTGATCAGATTGTCTTAAAGGGAGGATTTTTAAAATATGTTTTTGAGCAGGAACAGCATCCAGAGAAGTTTGCCATGCAATGGAAGGAGGCATTGTCATTGGGCTGTGTTGATGTTCTTGGCCTAATGCTGAGAGACAGCAGGGTGTTTCTGAGCCCCAGAGAGAGTTCCTGGATTCGTGGTTGATAGGAAGGAAAGCTTGTACAAGTTCCTGTGTGGCGGATGGGCTGGTCTGGATTTCACCTTGTAAAGTGAGGTGAAAAGTTGGCACTATCAGATAGAAGCAGCAGACAAGCTCACGGATTAAAAATATGAAGACTCCGGATAAAAGGGGGGGGGAAGGGTTATGGAATACTCTGTTTTAGAATTAAGAATAAAATATAGAAGACAAATGTTCATGTATTCACTCCCTCCCCCCACATTCTTTCTAAAAGCTATATAACAGGTAGACATTTATGTAAGACTATGTCCAATATCATGCATCATTACAATTCATAGTTGTCATTGCCTTTTATTATTTCTTTTTATAAGAATGAGTATTTTATGTAATTTTGGCACTATGGAGGAATAATTTGCTTTGTTTTACTGATGTTGGGGTGGTGGTGTTGATGTAGGGGTTATTTTTTTTGCCAGCTCCTTATAAACTAGCAAAAGCAAACAGATTCCTTATGGTTCAGAGGTTCCTTGTAGGTCAGGACCCTGTAGCTCAGTTTGTAACAGAAAATAAAATTTGAAAAAGTAAGATCAGTTTGTAATTACTTTCACTGACAAAAAGCATACTTTCAATATGTCAAGCATAATGCCTTTATTCCAGGACAAGTTGCATTTAATGCAGTTTATGTTCCTAAAGTAGTAAAGTGATTGGGGGGGGGTCCTCTATACTCTATAGCCTCAAAATTTGTGGGAATTTTACATCCTGTACTGTGGATAGGTTTCCACTTGAGGTTTTCAGTAGGTTTTCTTCCAATGAAATGTTAAATCTAGTGACCCAAGAGGCAGCAGGAGATTCTGAGATATTAGAAGAATAGGAAGCTGATTCCAAGATCTGTTGGGATAAAATCGTCATTTGGCTATGCAAAAGGGCATCAAAATGCTTTCAAGAACTCTCATAGATTTCTTAATCATGCAAGATTTTGCAAAAAGTGTGTTGGAAGAATGAGGGCAGGGGAGTGAACCAATACTGTTGAAGTTTTGTCTGGACTATGTTGTGAGATGGAATGGAGGAAAAAGCATCTGTAGACATTCAAATGAGGCTCTCTTAGATGAGCCGGTGGATTTTGGTTTCATTGGTAGTAACCTTTCAGCCAGAGCAAAGTTTGGAATGTTATTTTTTTTAGAAAAAAACTAGCTACACATTACTGGAAATGCGCAGCCCCTCTCCTCCATCCCCACCACCCACATACTCATGCTAACTCTCTAGTTCTTTCTTCCTTTCTTGCTTTGGCAGCATCCAACACTCCTTTCTTGCCAGTCCCAGGGGGTCTCTCTCTTTCTCCACCCCTCTCTTGTTCATGCTATGCTTTCCTTTTGTTGGTAAGCCCAAATCATTCCATTGGCTGTAGAGCATCCTCCAAGAGTCCCCCAGCTCTTAACTGGATCCTAGCAGTCAGTGATATTAAATATTTGCACTTGGCAAAAATGGTTGGTAGATCCAGCCTAAAGGTGTTTAAAGAAACGAAAAACTAAAGTTTTGTCATAGGAATAGCTCAAAGTTCATGGTGGCTCTCATCTCTAAGGTGATTTACTCATAAATAACAGAGGACAATGCACACAGCATATTTTGTCTTTGAATAGCTGTTTGCAAAGCAGAAGTCACTCCCTCTCTCTGTGTGTCAGTATCTGTGTGAAATCCTAGCATGTGCCTTTCAGCCTTTATAAGAGGCACAGGTTTAATTGAAAGGTAAGTGCTACAATTTCATAGTGACATATCATTTGTGAGCTGTATTGAGCTAGCTATAGCAGACTGCATTCAGTCATAGAGCAAATGCTGGAAAAATGGGTGTTCCCTTGCTATTTCTTATGTCACTGCTGCTCATTGCTGGACCAAAAGCGGACTTAGGCAAAGCACAATGTGAGTAAAGCAGCTGGCTGAACTGAGTAACAAAGGGAGTTGCCACCAAAAATTCTTGTTGCGTATACAGGAAGCATAAGCCTTTGTGCAGTGGAATTGCCTTTGCTAGATGTAGTAAAGCCCATTTTATGACAAATGGGAGCAGGGGAGACCTACATGGACCCCATTAAAGCTTGTCATTCCTCCTCCCAATAATATACACCTTCCTTCTATTCATTCAAAAACCAGGGTATAATTTCCATCTTTAACATAGCACAGTGCCATCTGTGAAGCTTTGCTAGAGGTAGCAAGTGCTTTGTCTGGGGTGGGAGAGAAGGGGGGGGAGAAATACGGGCTATGTAGACAATATAGGAAGGGAGAGAGTGGGGTAGAAGCTTTGACAAGATGGATCTTTTTAAAATTTTGCGACATTTTTCAGACTCAGAAGGTGGGAGGCAGGTGATAACAGGCACAGAGGCAAAGCAGCTCCATCTGGCTGGGTGCTTGGTTTTAAGCGTATTCACTGGCTCAGCTCTGCAAAGCGATGATGTAATCCATTCTGCTGCAGGGGCGGCTGACTGGGGGTAGGTAATTCAGTCGCTGCATTTCACACAGCTACTGCTGTATTGTGCTGGTTCATTATCCACAGTGATTTCAGGGATATATATATATATATATATATATATATATATATATATATATGCAGGTGGATTCTTGCACCTTTTAGGGATTTAAATCATCTTTAGCGTTGCCTCTTCTCCAAAATATTGTGATGGTGGAAGTGTATCTATGGGGAGGAAGAGCTATTCTCTTTTCTCCCAGCACAACTTGCCATTGTCAAGATCAAATCTTTTGGGACATCTGCTTGGGGACTGGATGCTGCCCTTATCCTCTGCTTAGGGCGAGGAGGGGAATATGGGTTGCTAATAGCAACCACTTGCGTACATTTTTTAAAAAGCAAAGCAAAAATTGTATGTAATTCATTTCCTTGTTTTGGAAATCTTCAAGAATATTGCACATCTGGGCTATTACAATAAAAAATGTGGTCTTTTAAACTAATAACTTTTGTGGGTGACTTTCAGATGGGGAAGGGAGTGACAGATATTGGTCTGGGGGCTGGAGGAGAATTGAAGGCAGACTAAGTAACTTTCCAGGAACAGTTTGCAAGGAATTGTATACTTTCGCTCTAGTGTGGAGTGCTAGACTGTTTCACACAAACACAGAGAACCCCAAACTTCATTCTTTAAATGTATAACTGGGAAAATATATTCCAGGGTAGCCATGTTGGCCATATAGCAAAGTACATTAACGTCCAAAATCCACAAAACAGTGATACTTTTATTTGGTCAACCAAAATGCACAAAATACATGATGTAAGCTTTCAAAGCTCCACTGGCTTCTTCATGAGGCAAAGGTGTTAAGAAAGAGAAAAAAGTTATGACAATGTTAGTCTCAAGTATGAATTTTGTCAAGGTGTTGTTGGCGTGTTGTTCTGTGTTGAGGTAGCATGGAGGGATATTTATGCAGACAGGCCCCCCTCCTCCTTCTGGCCATGTGGCACTAGGAACAAAGCATTCCAGAGTCCAGGAGATAAATACAGAAGAAAATACGAAACTGGTAAAGTCAAGGATGAGCCAGTACAAAATGCCAATAATTAATGAGTTCTAGCATCAAATCAAGGTTTCTATTCCAAAAACAAAAGAATACAAACACCTTCTTACTACATTTGCATACTCAGTTTCTTTATATAGTTCTGTGACTGCTCTTTATGGTTCCAACCACCAGTTTAGTATTATATAGAGAATCAATTTCTTCAGCACAGTTGATGCACCAACTTTTAGTAACATTTTAAACATCGTTTAAAATATTAAAAAAAGAATGGAGCATTACTTTTCTTGCTGAAAAATATTGGTTCTGTTCTGTTGGACATCTCTCATAGGTTTTGTTTGCTCATTTGCGTGTTGTTTTTTTAGGTGGGGTAAATTGAACTGATTTAAGCAAAAAAAAAAAAAAATTAAAAAAATGAGTTGCACCCATTAAATGTACTGGCTATATTTTGGAAATGCAACAGTGAGCAAAATGATGCATTTTGGGATTCTGCACCAACACAGAAAAACAAAATATCAATATTTGCTAATTCGACATGTATTAGCTTTTTGTGATCCCCCTCCCCATAAAACCAAACTTTTTACTCTGTTATGACTAAGAAGATAGATCTGAAATTCTTAGCACAATATTTTGTGAGATTTTTCAAGCAAAGGTGATGTAGGGTATCTGTTATGAATTCTATTGCTCAGAGAACAAGGTCTCTTTGCAGAGGGCCAAGGCAAAGCCCCTCTGAACAAATCTTATCAAGAAAATCCCGTAATAGGTTCATCTTAGGGCCATCATAAGTTGTAAACGACTTGAAGATACACAACAACAAGAGTAACAACAGATATAGAATTAATTTATGAAAATGAGAATAACGATTTATGTATTTATTATAATGTTTTATTAATTTATTAGTTTAGATTTCAGCCAGCATGGCGTAGTAGTTTGAGCATTGGACTATGACTCTGGAGACCAAGATTCAATTCCTAGCTTGGCCGTGAAACCCACTGGATGACCTTTGGCAAATTACATGCTCTCAGCCTCAGGAGAAGGCAATGGCAAATTTCCTCTGAAGAAATCTTGTCAAGAAAACTCCATTATAGGTTCGCCTTAGGTTCGCCATAAGTCAGAAATGATTTGAAGGCACAGAACAACAACATCAACATAGAACTGAGAATTCCCCTTCCCTTTTGCCCAGGCTATCTCATTTGCCTGTGGATTCCTGTTGCCTTCTTTAACTTTTTCCCTGAGTGTTGTCACACCTATTTCCTATTCCCAAATGATTGCACCCAGCCCCCTTCTTGTTACTGTAGAAATTGAAAGCTTGTTATCTGTACAGGCTGTGGGACAGTATAGTAGTAAGTTGTCTGTGGGTTCAGGCTGGGTTATAGCATTACTACAGGCAGAACACACACACCTTTTATGTCCTCAAAGAACTCTCAATCTAGATAACTGAAATTATTAAAGAGCTTGGGGAATACAGGCAGCAAAACAAATTAAAAGGAGACTTTACAAATAAATTGAGTAAGGCATCTAATTTCCCCACTTTTCTTATATCCCTTGTCCCCGATGTTCCATTTTCCCCAGCATCACTGTCAAAAACAAACAAACAAAGGAACAAAAGGAATGAGAACCAAGTCTCTCTCTGTGTGTGTATTTACACAGGTAACTAGTCCATAATGGCTGTTAGTAACAATATGGTTAGACTGAAGTGCAGGGGTCCTAGCACATAAAGCAGAACCTGTCACACTGTCCCCTTTCAGGTTGTAAATGAAAGCACTCAACTTCAACTGAGCCAGATTCTTCCAGGGCATGACATTTATGCTCAGAGCATGTTTGGCCGCAACCTGACTGGTAGCCTTCAAGACATAAAGCATCTTTGAACCAGACAGCAGGAAAAAAAGGAGGGTGCTAGGTAAGGTCTGAGTTCATTCCCAGGTTATACTGCAAGCTAAGAAGAATCAATGCACCACTGAAAGAGACTTCCAGAAATGAGCCTGTGGTCATTTAGTTAAAGCAGGGGTAGGCAGCCTTTCCCCTTTAAGGGCCGAGGGACTTCAGTTCCTAGAAATCTCAGCCATGTTGGCCAATAGTCCCATGTTGGCCAATAGCTCCTGGGATTCTGGGAGCTGAAGTCCCTCGGCCCTTAAAGGGGAAATGTTGCTTACCCCTGAGTTAAAGAATAACTATCAAGATATGCATCAGATTTATAGAAAACCAGGACACAATTTTTCCATAGTCCAGGGAACTGAAGATTCTACCAGAATTCAGAAGTATTGCTCCAGAAAGCATGCTTTTAGTTTTCTACCCAGTATTAAGTCTGCTAATGCCCTTGTTTAAAGCTTGGTTTTGAAAGTATATTGACAGCATATAAAGGGTTACAGTGTTTATGGCTCATGTTTGAAATGTACATGGGATTAGCATTGACTTCATCTATCTAAAAGAGATTATAGCTACAGAGATTTTAGCCACGTTAACCTTTTCCTCTGGTTTGTTTTTAAAGATTGGCAGACCACCACAGACAAGTTAAATCTATTTTTTATTTTTATTTTTTTTGCTGACACTTCTTGTTGATCTAGCCTGGCTGTGCTTTCACAAGCTCCAGGAAGTAGGAGCATCACACTTCTTTGCATAGAGCAGCAGGAGATTTAACTACACAGCTGGCAGAATGTATACTAGAGTTTGCTGTTGAAGCCTATCATTAACAAAACTGAAATATCTTGACCATTTTAGCTCCATTTGTATCCCATTTAAACACACATAAATTAAATGACAGTATAGACATTATGAATTGGTTAAAGCAATCAATAGGGTATTACAGAGAAGTAGGAAGCAGCATTCCCAGAGGTCTGTGTTATTTTGCAGCCTTTCTCTTGTTTGTACTGTGTTGTTTTGCCATGCCTCTACCAGGAAGAACTTCTGAGTCTGAAGTTCTTTCCATCATGGAAAAGGTTATACTCTAAAGGTCATCTGCACTGTAAAAATAAATGCAGTTTGACACCACTTTTAAGTGCTGTAGCTCCATCCTATGGAGTCCTGTTTTTGTTTTTGTTTTTGTTGGTTTTTGTTTTTGTTGGTTTTTTGTTTTATTTTTACAAGGTCTTTTGCCTTCTCTGCCAAATACTATTGGTGTCTCATAAAATACAGATCCCAGGATTCTGTAGGATGGAGCCATGGCAGTTAAAGTGGTGTCAATCAAACTGCATTGTTTCTACAGTGTAGAATCATAGAATCATAGAGTTGGAAGAGACCACAAAGGCCATCCAGTCCAACCCTCTGCCATGCAGGAACTCCCAATCAAAGCATCCCTGACAGATGGCCATCCAGCCTCTGCTTAAAGACCTCCAAGGAAGGAGACTCTACTACTCTCTGAGGGAGTGTGTTCCACTGTCGAACCACCCTTACTGTCAGGAAGTTCCCCCTAATGTTGAGGTGGAATCTTTTTTCCTGGGGCTTACATCCATTCTTTCGGGTCCTCGTCTCTGGAGCAGCAGAAAACAAGCTTGTTCCCTCCTCAATATGACATCCTTTCAAATATTTAAACACGGCTATCATATCACCTCTCAACCTTCTCTTCTTCAGACTAAACATCCCCAGCTCCCTAAGTCATTCCTTATAGGGCTTGGTTTCCAGACCCTTCACCATTTTAGTTGCCCTCCATTGGACAGACTCCAGTTTCTCCACATCCTTTTTGAATTGTGGTGCCCAGAACTGGACACAGTATTCCAGGTGAGGCCTGACCAAAGCAGAATAGAGTGGCACTATTACTTCTCTTGATCTAGACCAGGGGTAGGCAACCTTTCCCCTTTAAGGGCCGAGGGACTTCAGCTCCCAGAATCCCAGGAGCTATTGGCCAACATGGGACTATTGGCCAACATGGTTGAGGCTTCTGGGAGCTGAAGTCCCTCGGCCCTTAAAGGGCAAAGGTTGCCTACCCCTGATCTAGACACTATACTTCTACTGATGCAGCCTAAAATTGCATTGGCCTTTTTAGCTGCTGCATCACACTGTTGACTCATGTTCAACTTGTGGTCCACCAGGATTCCTAAATCCCTTTCACACGTAGTCTCATTCAGCCAGGTGTCCCCCATCGTATATCTGTGCTTTTCGTTTTTCTGCCCTAAGTGCAGTACCTTACATTTCTCTGTGTTGAATTTCATTTTGCTAGCTTTGGCCCAGCTTTCTGGTCTGTTCAAGTCATTTTAAATTTTGATCCTGTCCTCAGGGGTATTAGCTACTCCTCCTAATTTGGTGTCATCTGCCAATTTGATAACTGTGCCCCCAATACTGTCATCCAAGTCATTAATAAAGATATTGAATAGCACTGGGCCCAGGACAGAGCCCTGTGGCACCCCACTGGTCACTTCTTTCCAGGTTGAAAAGGAGCCATTGTTGATCACCCTTTGGGTTCGGCCAGTCAACCAATTACAAATCCATGTAACAGTTACTTTGTCTAGGCCACATTTTACCATCTTGTTTGCAATAATGTCATGGGGAACCTTGTCAAAGGCCTTACTGAAATCAAGATATACTATATCCACAGCATTCCCTTCATCTGCCAAACTGGTAATTTTATAAAAAAAAAAAAAAAGAGAGAGAGAGAGAGAGAGAGAGAGAGAGAGAGAGATCAGATTTGTCTGGCATGATCTATTTCTCTGAAACCCATGTTGACTTTTTGTGATTATGAAATTACCTTCCAAATGTTCACAGATTTTCTGTTTAATGATCTGCTCCAGAATCTTTCCTGGTGTTGATGTCAGACTAACTGGACGATAATTGTTGGGAACCTCTTTTCCCCCCTTTTTGTAGATGGGGACAACATTTGCCCTCCTCCAGTCCGCTGGGACTTCTCCTGTTCTCCAGGAGTTCTCAAAGATTATTGCCAATGGTTCCGATATTACATTTGCCAGTTCTTTTAATACCCTTGGATGTTAGAGTAGATGCACCCTTAGCTCTGGTGGCACTTGCAAGGATGCCCAAGAGTCTCTGTCCCCAATCTTAGGAATCTAAGGAAGGCTTTTGATTTGGGATAGAGACTCTCAGGCTCATGGATCAAATTTTCCCTGTAGCTTCGCTCAGTCTTACCCCTGAAGGTCTCCAGTAAGGAACTTTGTCCCTATCTGAAGTCCCTTCCCAAGGCCCCCACCATTGGAGAATGGAGAAGGGTGAACCTGAGTAGTTCTGAACTTGAGCTACTCAAGGTGGTGATGAAGTCTGCTTTCGCTCCACCCTTGGCTTTTCTGATCAGAAAGGACTGGTGTGTGTGTGTGTGAGAGAGAGAGAGAGAGAGAGAGCGCTTAGTGTGTCTCTGTGTGAATTGGGTGCTTATCAAATCGGGATTTGGGAAAATACATTGAGTGCAGCCCAACAATGTGGAGTACAGGCTCCACCTGCTTCTGGCATGTTTCTTCCCCAGTGCTGCCCATTGCTGCCCCAGTGTGCTTACCTTGAGCTAATTTAGACTTTGGCTAATTCTGTCTTTAATAGAAGCATAGAAGCCTTCAGAGGTTACTTGCAATGGCGTGAAGCTGAACAATGAATACACGAGACCCTTAATGAAGGAGGGACTTTCATAGCTTGTACTTAATTGTTCTATGTATGAGTGTCATGATATTCCTGTCCTTGATATTCTGTTTCTTCACAGATTACAGGGCAGCTTCATCTTTTGATGGAGCTATTATTGGCAAAGCACGCCTCAGGTCTCCAAAAGATGTTAAATAAATTCTATGCAACCCTTGTGAATATACTTTCTATCTCAAGAGTGAAATAAATCTTTTGATAAGGGAGGAGATGTAATTCAAAATGGAGCTGGATCAAACTGACATTCAGAAAGTGTGGTCTGTAACTGACTGGTTTTAAACAGCTGCTGCCCAATAGCCAAGATAAATGTGCCCATAATTTTCACCTGTGGAGATTCCTTGGCCATTATAGAGTGTTTTTATTGTGTGTATGCTTTTTATTCCTGTAGGAAGTTATGGAGAAAAACAGAAAGCTGTTAGGAAACCAGTAGTTGAAATTCATAGTTTTGTCTGATTAGGTACACAAGTCTTGTAGTGGCATCTCAGGAACAATAAAAATGTGTGTTGTGATTGAGGAGCCTCTGTGACAACATCTGTGGAGTTACCTCTTACTTGCAAACAAGAACTGTATATAAATGCAGTATATAAATTTCTGTATATAAAGGCAGTGCAAGATTTTGTGGCAGAGGGGAGATGAAGTCTTTGGCAGTGATTGGGGAAGCTCAGGTGGAGTAGGAGAAGGCAGAAGTAAAACTGCCATTGGGTGAATCACTCTGCATGGGAAACTCAGGCTGCTTTGGAATCCTGGGATTTGTAGTTTGTTGTGGCACCAGAGCTCTCTGGCAGAGAAGGCTAAGTATCCCACAAAACTGTAAACCCCAAAATTCCATAGCATTGAGCCATTACAGTTAAAATCGGTTTCAGACAGCATTAATTCTGCAGCATATGTGCAGCCTCAGTAGGAGTTAGTTTAGGAAGAGGCTCTTAGAAGAAGGGTAGATTCAATGAGGAGAAGTAAAAAGAAGAGATCATTTAAGAAAGGAGGACTGGGATACAGAGAATAAGCAGAGGGAGGATTGGTGCACATATTCAATACCTCCAAGAGTAAAGAAGGTTAACCCATAGTGAACTAGTTCATATGTTGACTACTAGTTATTTCAGCCAGAAATCTCTTGCTGCAGGCCACTAATTAAATTCTGTTGCTTGATCTGATTGCTTGCTTGGATGGTTAGGCCCTTTTTCTGACCATTTTGGTTGGGTACACTGTTGTTGAGAGTTATATCATTGCAAAGTACAGTTTTTCACAGGTTTAGCTTTGTGAGGAAACCTCAGTTTGACTTTCGACTCCAACTTTGAAAGCGGTAGTTAGTGTTTCAGAGTGTCAAGTGTAACACCTTTATAGCCTGACTTCTTAATTGCAGTTACTCCTTTCTTGTTTGCTGCAAACATTTGACTTGAAACGATTAAAGATCTGGACCTGCATGCTGTGAAAGGTGCCTGTTTCAGAATGCAGCTGGGTTTCTTAAATTAGAGGGAAACCCTTGGCTGAGTTTTTTTATAGATAGGTCAGTCCCTCTGGTGTTTAGATTACTGTGTTCCTGCTTGCTTTCTTCCTCTGAGCCTTTGTGCTTCTGGAGACAAGATTGCTGCTGGTAGAATACGAAGGGGGAAAAACTAGTTGAAGGATGGAAGGCAAACAGGATGTATCTTATTCTATGGAAACAGAACAAAAGCTGAGTGATGGGTAAGGAGGTAGTTCTTCTTTCCTCCAGGTGTTTTCCTATGTTCAGATCTTGACTAGATGGCAGTATATTCTCAATGATCTCAGCCTAACAAAGGCCCTGCCCATTTCTTGAATGTTTGTGGTGGAATTTTTGTTACACTGCTTCTGATACAATACTTTTGTCCAGTGCACATTACCAAACTGAATGGTGTCTTCCAGTCATAAAATAAAAGACCAGGTAGTATGTTTTGCACTGTATTGTAAAGTACATCCCAACCATCCTGCCAAAGAAATGATTACCGAGAATTAAGGCTTAGGTTGTATAATTGGACATCGTAGTAGATGCAGGTGTCATGATAGAATATTAAAATGCATATACTGAATGTACAGATCCAAGGGTCTTTAAAGACTGCTTGGATTGTGATCCAGCTTATTTTATATTTACTTTTTTAATGTCTAGACAGACATGCTTGAAGAGATATTCAATAAAATGGAACATTAAATGAAAGGAAACAGTAATTGAAACAAAAACTCCATACAAGTTAAAACAGAATTATATTGGAAGAGGGGGAAAAACAACAACAATCATTCATAACTTAAAGTTGTTGCTCCTGTGCATTGTGGAAGAAATTATGCCTTTGTTTAACATCCCAGGTATTTAAGAAGCTCATATCTACCTCATATGTAGCTGACTGGGTTAAATAATGGCAATTATTAAACCATTTATTACCCAAGATAGTTGTTTCCCTGTGGAGGCTGATTTGCTCTCTGGAAATCTTGTGGATCCAGCCAATTGAGGCTTCTCAGAAAGCAAGCGACCCTGCTTTGTTAGGTCAGGTAGTGAAAACCTTGAAGCCATATTCTTGAATCTGTACGATGAAGGCACAATGAAACCAGGGTGCGATTTCCTCCCAAGTTTTCTATCCATGCAAACAGGATGCAAATAAATAAGTGCTCTCCCTCTCTAGCTTGGTCTCTGCTATGTTGCCTTGCCGGCTTGCAAATCCTGTGAATACTGCAGGCACTGCAGTGGAAAAGACGACAGCAGCAGGAGCTGCAGAGTGCCCTGAATGTGAAAAGATGACATCATCTCTATTAATGTGTGGTACTGAGGATGCTTGCTCAGAGGGTTGCCGAGCTGTGTGTGAGCAGAGATTGATGCAGACATTTATGGCTCTGTGCACAATGCAGGCAACAACTTCAGAAATCCTCCTTGTCCAAGCCTCAGATATGCTTTAGGATTTGTTTTTGTTTTTTAAAAAGTACACTGTAAATAGCTGACATTTACCCTACATGTCACAATGGACTTAACAGGCAAGAGGGATGTTGTTTGTTTTTGAATAATTAATCTGCATTGAGACGCTAGCCATTTTTTATGCAATTGCAGCTGCTAACCTGGGCTAGAATCCACACTGGAGTTACTATAGTAGGAGAGTCTCTTACAATACCTTGGGGGGTTTTATTGGCTGGTTTCACTATATGGTCATAAAACATTAGCACATTGATTTGTATTGAAATATAGTCAGTTGTTGTTAACAGAATTCAGTGAAAGGCATCCAGTTCTTCACAAATGCACTCGAGTTTTGCCTTTCCCCCTTTACTGGTACATTATCTGTTAGCTTGTCTTTTAACTGTGGCCTCTTACGTTTTTTTCAAGCCATTCTTCAGTGTTATTCTAGATAGATCTAAAATAAATGAGAAGTATTTTTAATATGCTTTTAATGTGTCTTCAGAGGACAGGCAGAAAACAATTGCCTACAAAAAAAGGGGTGTGAAAACATTGGGCTTTTTTTGCCTAGAATCAGACTAGTGTGGGGGAAGAAATGATTAACAGGTAATTTATGTGTAATGATGTAGTGAGGAGACATGCATGTAGGTTTTTACTGACAGTAGTTTACTGTAGATTTCCTGATTGAAAACTGTCTTTAGGGATGCTCTCTCCCTTCCTTTCTTAGAGTTAAACATGGTTTATGGTTACATTTGAATCAGTGCTAGCCATTGTTTATGCCAGGGGTAGGCAACCTTTCCCCTTTAAGGGCCGAGGGACTTCAGCTCCCAGAAGCCTCAGCCATGTTGGCCAATAGTCCCATGTTGGCCAATAGCTCCTGGGATTCTGGGAGCTGAAGTCCCTCGGCCCTTAAAGGAGAAAGGTTGCCTACCCCTGGTTTATGCCAAATCATAGAACTTTCAAGTTGGAAGAGGCTTACATGGGGCTACATCTGGTATTGCACAAGCAGACTTCTGCTTCCTCTCTTTTCTTCTACATCCCCTTTCTTCTCTGCTGAGTCCAGCCACCTCCCTGGAGCAGATTTATAGGGGGCACATGGGATCTGCTGAAAGGAAAGGAATTGCTCTGTTAGCAGTTTCTGTTGGATACCAGCCAATGTTCTCTCATAGAACCGAATATGAAAATATGGTTTAGGAATTTGCAGACTATGGCTACAAGGAAATCCAGGCCATGTCTGCACAGGCCAGGATACTCCCACATCTGCCCTGATCTTCCCCCATTTCCTGGCCCTCCATTTCCATGCTATGATGGCTGTCTGCATGGGTGGGACTCATGCAGACAGCCGCCACCAGAATAGAGGACTCCAAATCTTCCAGGAAGATCCAAAGAAAAAGGTAAGTTTTTAAAATGGGTTTTAAGGTTGTTATCACCAGTTTGGTGTGGAATAGCCTGGATGTTGTCCAGACTGCTCACACCATAACTGGGGTCTGGGCTGCGCCTTGTCTGAAAAGGGCTGCTTCAGAACGGGGGGGGGGGGGGGGGAGGAAATGGTTCTTTTGTCCCGTAGAGACAAGGCCTCAGTTAGCACCAACCATAAGTAGTGTTGTTCTATATGTAGCTTTAATGCCAGCTGTAGAAGAAAGATGAGAACAACTTGGGAGATGAGGGAGAATCCTTTCCCAAGACAGACTCCATCTGTGAACAAACAGTTCTGCCTCATCCAAATCCTTTCTAGACAACAGAATTCACAACATTGTTGCTAAATGTATTTTGCTAGAAACTACTCAGAAACACTTTAGATCTCCAAAGCCAACTGAACACTATCCATTTGCCATTGTTCCTCCAATGATGTAGTACAGATACAACATTTGCTTGCTGAAAGCCAAGGTTCTCCCACCTGGCCCCAAGATCAGTTTTTGTTTTTTATTTTCCAGGTTGCCCACAAGGAGATTATATATTTGGAATAGCTTGTTCAACATTTCTGGCAGATCATTTCCTCGGAGGCTTCTGATGAACAGTGCTTTGCTTAGATTTAAGGGACTCAAAGTCCCGTTGTGGCAAGACATGATGGAGATGACTGAGTTCTTGTGATGCCCTTGGATGTTTCTTATCTGAATTCTCCAGGCTGAAGGCATTGTGGCTTTCCTGTGCTCTGCTTCTACACACTTCGCTCAAAGATCTGCTATAGAATTGTACTTTAGTTACAACTTAGGCTTAAAGCTTTAATCAGTTTATGAGGGAGTAGATTCGTCAGTGAAAGGTTTAGCTGATTTAAGTAGAGGGGACCAATTTAAGCATTGAAGATGAGTTTTCATTAATGGCACATGAGTTCAGGACCATTTGTAATTGGAAAAAAAGGTAAAGCATCCTTCCTATGTTAGGAATTTTGCTGTAAGAAAAATAAAAGCTTGCAATAGCAATAGTTTGGCAGCAGTTGGTAGTATTTATAGTCTTCAAATACGATGGCACATTAGGAACTGGCTTATTTAAGCCTCCTTTAGAAATTAACTTCCAAATATTCAAATAGCATATGGCAGTGGGAGGAGGCACATCTACCCACTAAATGTTGGAAATATTTCTTTTTTGGGCCATAGCTTCTGGAATCTCCAAGCCAGCATGGAGATTCTAAGAGTTACAGTCCAAAAGGCAACTTTGATGTTATCCTCATCTCCAGCATCACTCCTGCTAGCTTGATCTCCAGAATTTTTGCAATTGGATGGAAAGCCTACTGAAACATGTAGGTTCCAATTTCAGATGTGGTTTGAGATCAGCAAAATATGTGGATTCAACAGGTATTTCCATTAGAGACATTACTTTAGAGTAATAGTTCCCAACCTTTGGCCTTCCAGATGTTTTGGACTTCAGCTCCCATAATTCCTGACTGTTGGCCAAGTTGGATGGAGCTTCTGGGATTTGAAGTCCAAAACAAATGGAAGACCAAAGGTTGAGAACCACTGCTTTAGAACATGAATCATCAGTGGGGTGGGCTAGACCAGTGTAACAGAGGACACAGATATTGGATCAGTAGCCACAGCTTTGTGCTCTCCATATGTGTTTTTATGAATATATGGAGTGATAATGTGTGAAAGGGGCTTTGTATATAGCTAAAAGTGCTCTTTTTCAGCAAATACCTGCTGAGCTGCTTATATGGTTGTGGCAAATTTGGGACTTGTGTTTCTACTGTTTCTCACTGTTTAACATGCAATCATCAAGAAAATTACTTCTAATGATGCAAGTAATGCACTTGGTATTTCAGTGAATGGCAGTCTACAGTAATTCTGTTAGGAAAGTCTGAAATTGGCTGAGATGGATTACTACTACTTTTCTTTTTGTGAACACATTATTTCATACTGAGGCTCTACCAGAGTGGAAAGATTTGCATATGAAACATATAAACAAAGAAATTTCCTAATTTAATTTATAAATCTAGATACAAACTCTACACAGGAGCAAACAGAATCAGAGCTTAAGCACTCCGTTTGTGCTGTCCATGTGGTCATGTGTAACTTTACAAAGGCATCGGATACCTTTGGAAGAGGGTCAGAAGATATAGGCTAAAATTCATGCCCTCCAACATTTCACAGATGAAAACTGGCACACAAGTTGCCAAGCAAAATCATAGTGTGGTCAAGATGGTAACACTTATTAATGAGGAAGAACAGATAAGGTAGGAAAGGCTGCAGCAATTTGTTTTTGCCCAAGCCTACTGGAAAGGACAAGATTCTGCCCCCTCCACCCCTGCTGTGGAATTAGATTGATTGGAGACTACTTTTGAACTCTGAAATCATTTTGCACCAATGGAAGTAAGCCAAAGACCAAGGGGGGAAGTAGGAGGAAAAGAGAGAAACTGAGATGTTTTAAAGGCAGCTGAAAAAGTGGGGTGACAAAAGATTAATCAGGACGGTCTCCGCCAAATCAGAACAGTTGGTGGATATGTAGAACTACTAATATAAAAGCATTCCCATGAACCACTCTTACGTTTGAACGTATATCCAGGTGTAGTTTCTACTAACTCGTGCCAGCTTGGAGGGCACACAGCATGGAAGGGTTGTCTCCAGTTCTTAAAACAGTAAGATAGACAAGGAAGGATGAGATAGAACTGGCCAGAGAAATAGATCTAAGAATCGTAAACAAAACAAAATATTTGGGCATAATAATAACAAATCAAAACTCAGATTTGTTGTCAAACAATTACATAACGACCTGGGGGAAAATAAAGGAGGATTTGAAGAGTTGGACGACCCTGAAATTGTCACTGCTAGGCCGTATAGCAGTAATACAATCATATGTTCTACCCAAAATGTTATATTTATTTCAATCAATTCCGATTGTTACATCCAATAGTATTTTTAAATCTTGGACAAAGGATATAAGAGATTTTTTATGGCAGGGGAAAAAACCTAGAATAAGGACAAGAGTATTACAAGATACTAAAAAAAGGGGGGGACTCGGTCTACCCAATCTTCAAATTTATTACGAGGCAACGGCCATAACATGGCTCAAAGATTGGATGGTTCTCAAAGATAAAAAACTTTTGGTACTGGAAGGCAAGAATTTAAACAAAGGTTGGCATTGGTATTTAAACTATGAAGGGAATCTATCAGATAAGAATTTCAAAAAACATATAGTTAGGAAAGCAATAATAAGAATTTGGAACAAATATAAGAACTTCTTCTATAATAAAATTCCTAGTTTGACATCACCAGAAGAAGCATTTCATAATTCTGACAAAACACACAAAGGAAAATGGCTTACTTATAACGATATCCTATTTAAAAAGGACAAGACACTAAAAATGAAAACTCAAGAGGAACTTCAAAATGAGGGTATTGTACTTCATTGGCTCAACTATCAACAGTTAAAAGAGATTTAATAAGGATAGCCAAACAAGGGGTATAGACCTTGAGAAAAAAGCTCTAGATAAGATCATTGATTCAGGGGAAAAACAAATGTTATCTAAAATATAGAAGATAATACTACTTGAGATAGATCTTGAAGAAGAGACAATTAAAGAAAGCATGATTTCGTGGATGCAAGATATTAACGAAAATATTGCATTAAATACTTGGGAGAATGCATGGTCAAAATCAATTAAGTTTACAAAAAGTGTATATTTAATAGAAAATTATTACAAAATGCTCTACAGATGGCACATGAACCCCCAAAAGTTAGCAAAGATTAAAGGTGAGAATGAAAGCAAATGCTGGAAGTGTGAGCAAAGTAACGTAGATTTAATCCACATGTGGTGGTATTGTAAGTCAGCGCAAAATTTCTGGTTAGAGATCCACGGACAAATACAAGACATTTTTCAAATTAATTTCAACTTGAACCCCAAGCTATTCTTACTAAACATACTTGAAGATAGAAAAGGAAAAGTAAAAAAAGAGGAGTTAGGGGTAATACTTTATATCAGGGGTCGGCAACCTACGGCCCGCGGGCCGGAAAAGGCCCCGTTCGCCAGACTTACCGGCCCAGGCCGTTGCTGCCGCCGCGCGCTGCCATCTGGGCGTGTTTTTGGCTGCGCACTTGCTGCGGCCACCATTTTGGATGTCAAAATGGTGGCCGTGACGCGTTTGCGTATGCGCAACTTTTGCGCATGCGCAAACGCGTTGCGGCCGCCAATTCGTCATCCGAAATGGCAGCCGCAACATGCGTCGTGGCGCCGGCGGCCGCGAGTGCTACGGCGGCGGCGGCTGCCGAATGTGCGGGGGGGGGGTCGCACGCGGTGGAGGAGGGTACCCTCCTCCGCCACGTGCGACCCCCCCCCGCACACTCGGCAGCCGTCGCCGTAGGCCGCAGCATCCACGGCGGACGTCACGGCCGTGACTTGGACTACAAAAATGGCGGCCGCACATGCGCCGTGGACGCTGTGGCCGCAACCTCCACAGTGGCGGCGGCGGCGGCGGCGGCAGCGTGTGCGCGGGGGTCACGTGCGGCGGCGGAGAGTACCCTTTTCTGCCGCGTGCGACCCCCTCCCCCCCGCACATGCCGCGACTTGGACTACAAAAATGGCGGTCGTAGATGCGCCGTGGCCGCTGAGGCGGCGGCGGTGGTGGCAGCGTGTGCGGGGGGGTTGCGCACGGCAGAGGAGGGTACCCTCCGCCGCGTGCGGCACCCCGTACACGCGGAGGCCGTCGGCGTAAGCCGCAGAGGCCACGGCGCATGTGCGGCCGCCATTTTTGTAGTCCGAATCACGGCCGCGATTCGGGCTACAAGAATGGCAGCCGCGTGTGCGGGGGGGGGGGTGGACGCGCGCGGCGGCATGAGGGGTGTGCGTGGATGTGAGGGGTGTGAGCGCGCGCCCCGCCATCCCCCCCCCCTCGGCCCAGCCGAGACCTGGGCAACGGGAGACCGGCCCAGGTCTCAAAAAGGTTGCCTGTGCCTGCTTTATATGATAACAGCAGCCCGAATAACCTTTGCCAAATATTGGAAAATGAACTACGGAAATTTAATTGAGGATTGGAAAATTAAAGTGAACGATTTGAGAACAATGGACAAACTATGTTATTAGATGGTAAAATAGAACAAAAGTATCGCGAAAAATGGGAAAAAGTTGAGAAACTGTGGAAAAAGAAAGAAACGAGTATAGATTAATGAAACAGGTATAATTCCCACTTACCTTTTTATGTTTGACCTAACTACATGAATGAGTTTACTTGAGGCTACTAAAGGTCAGTATTGAAGAATGCCCATTTTATTTTATTTTATTTTATTTTATTTTATTTTTCCTTCCTTTCTTTATAAATCTTATTATATTTACGTATTTATTATTTTTCTTCCTGGCAATTGCTACTTTTAACCTGATGTAAATAACCTGCTTTGGTCCTATCAAAATAGTATGTAATTATTTGCATTTATGTTATTTCAATAAAGCAAAATAATAATAATAATAATAATAATAATAATAATAATAATAAAAACAGTAAGATAGGGATGGTTCCAGAGCAACTGGATATAGACCCAGCTAAGAGAGCATTTCAGTTATGGGCGAAATGGGGCATTAAATACGTATCTACATGGAAGCTACCTGGCCTTCCTAATTCAGCATTTCTCTGCAACTGGGACATGAGAAACAGTGCTCCCCATTGTAAACAGCAGCCTTAGACTAAGTCAGGGAATTATACAAGTTGGAGTGGGCTGATTTGGATAATCAACAAAGGACTGACTTTATGTATTGATTTGCTTGATACCTACCGAGCAGACCTTCGAAGTGACATATTACCAGTAACAGGTGCACCTCTAAAACATTACATTTGGGGTAGTGCTACTAACATAGTTATTTTGAATAAGAATAGGCATACTTTAGTTAGAAAAGCCTCTCAAAAAATCTCCTTTTTACAAGGTCTTGTTAGGCCCACCAGGTCCCCCCTTTCTTCTGTATTATCAAGGATAAAGGATGTAGAGGCTTTTTACATCATTGGCATTGGGAACATGTTGAATGAGAGTATTGAAGAAATACTTTTGGGGTTGAGGTGCAACAGCATGTCTGCAGTAAACTATACAATAAAGCTTGATCTGAGAAAGAATGGGATTCTCCTTTAACTGATCCTACTGTAGCCAGGTAAAAAGCAGCTGCCTCTATAATCCCTTACCGAGCCTCCACGAACAGCTAAACAGAGTGAAAAGGAGAAAGCAGGTTAGCCTGGCTCACCAGCTATCTCCAGCATGCTAAAAAAGCATAGATCTATACGTTTGGCCATCAAGATGAAAATTATAAGAAAAGTGGAGGTAAATAAATACATAAATAAAAATCACTGGATACATTTGGGAAGAAGTTTCAAGTGGTCTCTAGATAATTCAAAATGTTTTGTTTGTTTTTTCAATTTTTTTTTCATTTCACATGTGCATATTGTTAGGGTTTGGGGGGATGGGACGGATTTGCTGAAACAAGTTCAATGTCTTCTTTTTTGTGCCATAGGAGTCCATCCCTATTCTTTCCTTATTATTTCTGCCTCTGGCACCAAATTTTCTTTTAAAGATGTAATGCCCAGAAATACAGCTAGTTTGTTAACTGAGGTACACCTATACAGTGGGCCATCGGTATCCACAGGGATCTGTTCTGGACCCCCCTACGGATACTAAAATCCACAGATGCTCAAGTCCCATTGACCTTAATGGTGGCTGCACCACAATTAGGGACAATGGGACAAAGGTCCCTCCCCTCCTCGCTCCTTCCCTCCCTACTCCTTCCTCCCCCCTCCTCCTCACCTATTTCCTCCGAGGCTTCTGCCCTGGCTTGGTGGTGGTGGTGGGTCTGTTGCCCAGTCAGCCGGGGCTGGGGCTGGGCTCGGTGGGGGCTTGACTCTCAGAGCCCTTTGCCCAGGCCTAGCATCTAGTATGCAGCCTCTGGGCTCCAAGGACTAAGCCCAGGCCCTGACCTCGGCTTCCTTGGAACCTCCGTTGGCCAGAAGGAACCAGGGCCAGGGCCGGGGCTTGGGTTTCGAGCCCAGAGGTTCCATCCTGGATTCTAGGCCTGGGGACGGGGCTCCGAGACTCAAGCATCTGCCTCGGCTCCAGCTGACTGGGTGGTAGACTCCATCCCCAACACCAAGCCAGGTCAGAAGCCCTGGAGGAAGCAGGGAAAGGGGGGGGGGGGAGGAAGGAAGGAAAGAAGAAGGGAGGGAAGGAGGGGGGAGGGACTTTTATCTCCAATGGCAGCACAACTGCGTGCATGCCACCATTGGGGACAATACGGGCTTGCCATCCGTGGATGCTCAAATCCGCCCATGTCAAATCCGTGTATAAGGAGGGCCCACTGTATTATCAGCATTAAAGCAATTGAAAACATACACTTAAAAATGATAGAAAACAGTTAAAAACAGTATAGGGCCAGCAGTTTTTCCCAGTGTGCCAAGGGCTGGTAGCATATTTGGGCCTCTTGGTTACAGATTGTTTCTTTCTTTCTTGAAAATTCTCCAGGGTCTGGCAGCACATGGTTTGTGGACTCACACCAGTCCACAGGCCACCACTTTGAGTAGCACAGATTGGGGGCTCATTCCCACTTACATTTAAACCGGTTTGCAAATCGCCCTGACACCGGGTTGTGGGTTCGATTGAGGCCAGTGCGTAGTTCCCACTATAGAAGCGAATTATGCCCTTCTTCCATGTCGTTCCCACTAGTGAAGTGGGAAGTGTATTGCGCTTTTCTTTGGTCCTGTCCTCCATTTTCCTTGACATTCCTCCATTTTGTGGCACCTTGTCCTCCTTTTTAGATAAGGACCTCTGGTCAACCTGCCCTAGAAGTGCATCCCATCCCCAGCCCTTGGGCCGGACCCAGGACCAAGCCTTGGTGAGAGTTTGCGCCTGGGAAGGTGAACTCAGTGAAGCCCCCTTTGCCCCCCACAGTCCCTTTTGTCACAGTTGCTCTGGAGTTGGCCAAAGTTCTTCAGCGGTGAGGGGCCAGGAAGAGAATACTCACCCAGAGAGATCCCCGGAGGACCGGTGAAGGCCAAGCAGCTGAGCAGCCCCAACTCCTCCAAGGCAGCTGCCAGGCTTAGAGAGGTCCACAACCACAGTGGCCTCAAAGCCATCTCCCCGAAAGTGGGGCCTTGCTCTGCATAGTGAGGACTTGTGATGCCAAGGGAGCTCAGCTCGCCATCCTCAACTTGCGAATCAGTTCTGTTGTTCACACTTGTTGAACTCGCTTCTGAATCTCTTCTTTTCAAAAGAAACACCAAAAAACTAGTCTCTGAAAAGAGACTCTTTTTTTGCATTTGTCTTGCTTCCAAGCGAGTCTGAATGATCGCAGTCGCATCTGAAACCATTTCCAATGGGAACAAGGCACATATAAAGGGATCAGCAATTTGATCTAAATCGTAGTGGGAATGAGCCCTGAGATAGCCCAAATTCTTGGAGAACTTGAAGATCCATGCATTGCTTGAATTGGCTGCCATGGGTTTTTAGATTGCACGTGCCTTTGGTTGCCAGTCTTAATTTGGCTATAGTTCACTTAGAGATATTGTTACCTTAAAAGTAGTACTGATACAGCAGAATGGTCATCTGATATTTTTTTAAATGCTTAGTTTGGAACCTAGGTGGCAGCATAATAATTGTTTTTGTCTTAATTAATTACAATTAATTAATTACAAAGAAAACCACAACAGATAATAAAATGGCCACATCAGAGCACTGCATTCTTTTCTTTGCCACTTGGTCTTGGGAAAAAAAGCTCAGATTGTTTGATGTCCTTTTTCTGACCTGACAAAAAGTTAAAGCCTCCATCCATATTCCTCCAATATGTTTAAGACTTTTAAAATGTAACTGCCTGTATTTCCTTGCTTATTGAGTCTTGCTTGATCCCTGAAAATCTTTGGTCAAGTATTGGATAATGCTGGCTGATATACACATACAGAAGAATTAGAGAATATAGCTGCTTTTTGACTTCTGTTATGGATATGAGTGATATGTGCATCTTTATTCTCCACCATGGAGAATGAAGTAAAGTTATGTGCCTTCCAGCACCTTTTGACTTATGATGACCCCATGAATTTCATAGGGTTTTCTTAAACAAGCAAAACTCAGAAGTGGTTTGCCATTGTCTTCCTCTGAGATATACTATATTACCGCACTACACTCTTATAGCACTGCTATTCCACTTTTACAGCTCTGGCTGCCTCCTGTTGCATTCTGGGATTTGCAGTTTAAGAAGGGGCATTTAGATTTCTCTGCCAGAGAGCTCTTAGGCCTCACTGAACTGTTAATCCCAGAATGCAACAGGAGGCAGCCGGAGCAGTAAAAGGGGAATATCAGCACTATTAAGAGTGTAGTGTGATGTACAGAACCTGGTATTTGCTGGAGAGAAATTCCGTAATGAAATTCCTGGCATGTTCTTCCAGATATTTACCAGGCCTGGCCCTAAGCTTCTGAGATCAGCTACTTTAGGGGTATTAGGAAATATATTCAGGAGTATTCTGTTTGTCCCTTCAAGAAAATAAATAAAATCCACAAAAGAGCAATACTTTTATTGGCCAGCTGAATTGCACTGGCCAACTATGAACCTACTATCATCACCTTTCTTCTCTATGATTTTTCAAACATCTTTTGCCTGATGAAGCCAACAGACCTTCGAAAGTTTTCATATTTTGTTCATTTTGGTTGGCCAATAAAAGTATTCCTCTTTTGTTGTTTTTTTTTCATTTTGTTGTTTTTGGAGTATTTGGAATCTGCCTTGTTGCCTATAGAAAGGTAGAACATCATTAGTCTTCAATATATGCTACTTGTTTCAGAGAGCAACATTGTACATAATGTTGAAATAGTTGTGAAACTCTGTGCCATAAAACAACCAATTTAGAAAACCTCATGTTCTGTATGTTGCGTATTTTGAACTTTTTTGATTGTTGTCTCTTGGATGGTATCAATTGTGAGTTTTGTTTTATGGTGAACACAGCTATCTCTGCATTCCCTCACACATATAATTCTGCTACACATGTGGTTTGGCTTTCTGGAAGGAAACACATTTTGCTCTTAAAAGCAAATAAAATCTGATTTGTTTTGTCTTTCTAGGATTTCGTAAAAATGATGAAATGAAAGCTATGGAAGTCCTGCCTATCTTGAAGGAGAAAGTTGCATACCTTTCAGGTAAGTGGATGCATTTTGCTCATAATCCTTAGCTGAATTTTTTAGCTGTCTTGTCAGAAATGCTGATTACTAACAGTGCAAATATATGTATGCTTATTTAGAAGTGAGTCTTGCAGGTTCAGGGGAATTCACTCCCATATAAGCTTGTGTAAGATTACAACTTTGCATGTGGGGTAGTTTTAGCAACAACAAATAAAGCAAAAGTAACAGAAGATAATTCTGAGGAATAAATTCTACATTTAATTATATCAGTGGTAAAGTTCTGTTAGTCAGGAATCTATTCTCTTGCTGCATTTTACTTCCATGTTTATATATATAATAGCAGTATAATTTTTAAACTTTTTTCTTACTTTAAATTAGAGGTTGGCATCTATGGCTTTCCAGATGTTTTTGGGCTGCAGCAAGGAATGATGGGAGTTGCACAATTCACTGACCCTGTTTTAAATGTGTCTTTTTCTCCGTCCCCTTACCACTTATCCCACAACAATGTGTTCTTTTATCAGTGAACTAAGCTATATCATTTTTTTTCATAAGTATGTTCATGAGTTTTCTATTTTTTGGTTGGGTGCTTTCCAAGTACTCAGCAAATCATCATCATTCCTGAACAAAGTTGTGTTTTTGTTTGTTATATATGATTTCCATTTGATAAGATGCTTGACCTAGGCAAAGAATGTCCCATAACTTTTGTACTCAAGCTATCAGTGTGAGTGACTTTGCTCAGTTTTTTTAATATGAAAAAGAATCTCAGGTGTCTATCCTACAACTCCATGTAGATTTCTCTCTCTCTCTCGATCTCTCTCTCTCTCTCTGCACTTTTATTGTTGCTGTGAACCTTCCAGCTTATTCCAACTTGCCCTTAGGCAACCCTATCATGAGGTTTTCTTGGGTATAGGTTTGCCATTTCAAGGGGAGGAGGTTTGCCACTGCAGTCTTCAGAGGTGTTGAGGCTGTGACTTGCTCAGGTTCACCCAGTAGGTTTCCATGGCTGAATGGCGATTCAGACCCTGCTCTCCAAAGTCACAATACAGTGCTCAAATCACTACACCATGGTGGTTAAAGAGAGGCTAACAGGTTCATTTCTATACTGTGTTCCTTTGCTCAGTTGACGCATTAACCCAAGAGCATAGGGAGCTAGGAAACATATTCTGAGATGTTTGTATTGCTGGTATGATGTGCCCGATGCCTTCACAGTGATCTTTCTAATATAGCTAGTTCCTCAGTAGGTGGACGAGCAGAAATTGTAAACAAAGGGCCTGAACAGATTGCCAGAAATAATTCAGCTTGAAGCTACTTTAACTGCCCTGGCTCAGAGCTAGGGAATCATGGTAACTGTAGTTTATTGTGGCACCAGAGCTCTCTGACAGAGAAGGCTCAATGTCTCAGAAAAACTACACTTCCCATGATTCCCTCGCATTGAGCCAGGACAGTTAGTGGCCTCAAATTGGATTATTTCTGTCAGCCTGTTCATGCCCAAAGTGATGGAAAATTCAGATACTTGGACCATAACACTGAAATGAACTTGCTACAGCTTTGTAAAGCACTAGTTAACCTGCAAGAGATTGGTAGGCAGGTTATTTTAATGGTTTACGACAGGCTAAATAAACTACAGCTGTGACATTCTTTCAAGTTTAAATGTTTTAAAAGCTGTTGGGATTATCATCCAGTGTTGTTTTTTTCTACACAATCCCTAAACAACTGACTGCTTAAGAGGATGTGTTCGCCTCCCAGCTCTGTTTGGTTTAGCAGTGTGAAATTGCAGAAAGTTAAAACTGTTTAAGGCTGTCCTATCATCAGGAGCCAGATTGCTCATTAAACCCTGGGCTCAAATGAACACCCTGCAAGTAGCAGATTGCTGAGCAAAACTACTAACCTGGCTGACATAGTTGGTAGGAAAACTTCATTTAAGTGCTATGTGGTACTTGCTTAGACTTAAACGTTTCACATTTGAGTTTCATATCAGCATTGAGTGTACTCATTCAGTGTGGCAAAGCTAAAATATTTCAGCCTGCCTCCAGCCTCCCAAATTTGCAGTGCCGGAATAATGCTTACCAATCTTTCAAGAGTATGGTAGTGGTTAGAGAGAGAATATATACAGAGCCCCTTACCTTTCTACCAATCCTTTGAATTCTAAAGATCTACAAAAACATTAACATTGGTCCTTTTCAGCAATAACTGCCTGGACTAGACAACCAATCAGAAAACTGTTTATAGGGAGGACAAGGTGTTTATATATCTATGTATCAATCTTTGTTGATATTGTGTGCCACCAAGTCATTTCCAGCTTATAACGACTGTAAGGTGGACCTGTTGTGGGGTCTACTTGGTGAGATTTGTTGAGAGGAGGTTTGCCATTGCCTACCTCTGAGGTTGAGACAGTGCAACTTGCTCAAGGTCACCCATTAGGTTTCCATGGCCAGATGAAGATTTTGGTCTCCTACACTCTTTCTCCAGCACTCAAAGCACTATAGCATGCTGGCTTCATATATCAATCACATTGATCTTCTACTTTTTTTCTGAGACTCAACAAATGTGTGTCTATCTTTCAGTTTCTTTTCATTGCAAGGAAACCGCATATGGCAGATTCGTTCCTTTACTTTTTCCTCCCTCCCTCCCTTTCTTTTTTCTTGAATTCTACACAAATAATTGCACACTAAAGCCCACTGTAGTCAATCAAAAATATGCATACATAAACATCTGTAAAAATAAAAATGTACTAAAAAGTGTGTACCAAAACAAACTTAGGATGTCGCACAAGCCAGTACAAAACAAGGATGGGAAGTAAATTCAGGTGAGATTCAGTGAAACTCAGCAAAATCGAGTTTGAGAGAATTTCAATCCCTGCTTGTTTGTTTGTTGCAGCACTTCCTGCAAGTTGAATATACTTCAGGGAGGACATGGTCAGGGACTGGGAAATGCCAAACAATTGTCCTAATTTCCACCCCACTGTCTTTCCTCTTTTACTGCTCCTTCGCTTCCTGTTGTCGTTTTTCAACTCCACTCCACATATATACCATTTTTGCTGCTTCTTTTTCTTGCAAGCCTCTCATTTCCTCTTACTACCATTCCCCTTGTTTATGCAGTTCTTATTTTTGTAGCTTTTCCTCCTTTTAACTTTTGCTTTGAGAATGGGGCTTTCTCAGTTTCATTTTTTTTTATTGCTCTTGCACCCTCTTTGCATACAGAGCCCTTGTCCGAATCATCATTATCATATTTATTTAGCATGTATACATGACTATAGATCAACCTCATGTATAAGTCAAGGGCAGGTTTTGGAGCCAAAATTGTGGCTTTTTGTTGAGTTTGTCTGCGGAATTTGACCAGTTTTTGGTAAATCACAACTTCTAGTTTGAATTAAATGGGAGGACATAATTTAGTAAATGCAAAAATAAAAGCTTCATAAATTCTGTTCCCAGTCATAGTGGAACATGTGAGAGGAGAGCACAAGCCCAAGGTTCACTGTAGTAGTATAGCTCAGTTAACAAAATAGATGTATTCCTGGGCATTTTGATAAGACCTGTGGATAAGCTGAGGGTCAAACTTAGGATCATCTAACAAAGGATATAAAGCAGGGGTAGGCAACCTTTCCCCTTTAAGGGCCGAGGGACTTCAGCTCCCAGAATCCCAGGAGCTATTGGCCAACATGGGACTATTGGCCAACATGGCTGAGGCTTCTGGGAGCTGAAGTCCCTCGGCCCTTAAAGGGGAAAGGTTGCCTACCCCTGATATAAAGGATGGAACAAAGGGAAATTTGCCAAAGAACTTTGAAAATTCCAGCAGGCATAACTCTTTTTGGTCACCCTAAAGGCTGAATGTAGGAGGAGGGAACTACAGTAAAGGGTGAATGTGCGATGTTTAGGGGAGGTGACCAGGCATGGTGGGGCTCTGAAAATGTACATGTCAAAAAGGATGAAAAGGCAAAGCAAATAAAATGACAACTATGTTAGCAGTGGCTATAGCCTTTAACTTTAATTTAATAACTTGGTCTGACTTTAAACCAGATTAGCTGACAAATATACACAAATGTCTTATACAAATCCTTCAAAGCCCAATTCCTCTCAGCACTCCTTTGAGGGGAAGTGCCAAAGAGCTTCCGCCATTTCCCCACCCAGGCATTCAAAAAAGTCAGAAGTGGCACTGTATGTAGAGGGTGTTGGTGCCTCTTTTATGTGGTCTTGAGACAGACTAAGCTCTCACTTTTTGCCATTCTATTCAGAGATGGGGATGGTTCCTTTTTGAATAAGGGTTAAAGCACAGTACTTTCATTGACCTTTAGATAAGTCAACCCAGTTTCTTTAGGTTAATATTTTGATTAAAATTTCTAGACTTATACATGAGAAGATTCAGTATATCCTGCCTTCCCCCCAGTTTAGGACTCCAGGTAATTTACAACAGTTAAAACATATCTAAAACTTCATAACATATAAAAGCTAAAAAATAAACAATCAAAGGATTAGAACCTGCTAACAAACCATTAACCATTAAAAAGAAATAGAAAATCCCGCACATCATGCAAGGCCCTAAGCATCCAGTCCTTAAAGGTCTGCTGAAACAAAAAGGTTTTTGCTTGCCTATGGAAAGATAGTAGGGAGGTTGCCAGTTTAATTTTTCTAGGAAGGAGGATCCAAAGACTGGGAACAACCACTGAGAAGGCCTTGGCCCATGTTCTCACCAGATATACCTGTGAGATTGGAGATAGAGAGAAAGGCCTCCTCAGAAGTTCTGAAAGCATTGGCAAGTTCTTATGGAAGAACAGTCCTTCGGATAACCTGAACCTGAGCAATATATACAAACAGTTGCTTTAAACTGCCTCTGCTGCTGTTCTTTCAAAGACATCCAGCTTGGCCTCAGTGGAACACCAATTTGTTTCACAGACCAGTTCTTGGGCATTATGTTTCTTCGAATAACTTCCATTTGTATAACATCCATGATATCAATCTTATTGCAAAGTCTGTGGTTTGCTTGAATAATCCATTGCATTCCATGCGTTCTGGTAAAACTTTGGATGCCTAATATTGCAGCTAATATTGCAGAACTCTGGAACTAACTGGAGCAATGTTTCCAGTTTCTATGAGGGACAGAAACCTATCTGTCTGGGATTTAAGCTGAACACAAGCTTTGAAGGCAAGAATGGCATGTGTATGAGGACTGCAAAAATAAGAAAGCTTTGGATAGCAATCCTAGTTGAGAGAAACTGAAGAGTTAGGTGGCCCTAAAAGAAATTTGCAATGGACTGGGAAGAAGGACCATGAACTATTAAAAAAATTGCATGTTGTTGGCTTGTGTTCAACCCCAGATGCTGATTTTGGGTAATCAGTCCTGTATATTCTGATTTAGGGAAATTCTAACTAATATTTTATTAAAGCTTTTAACTTCTCAGTTAAGTTAATAAGACAGAATGGAAGGAAGGTAGGTGGTTAGACATTGAAAGCAGTTTCACAAGCCACCTTTGTGGGGTAGATTTTTCTACCATGATGGCTCTCCATCCAGTAGGTGCTTGCACCTCTTGGTGTTATGTGTGAGCTAGGATGGATTTAGTTTAAGCTGAAAGTTGAAATAATTTGGTAGACAACCATTTAATCTGGTTTTCTGCATGATCCTTGCAGACCCTGAGTAACGAGATGGAAAAATCGTAGGCTGCTGCCACACTGCAGAAATAATGCAGTTTAACATCTCTTTAACTGCAGTGACACAATTATATGGAATATTTGGATCTGTAGTTTGTTGTGGCACCAGTGCTCTCTGACAAGAGAATGCTAAATATGACACAAAGCTACAAATACCAGAATTCCACAGCATTGAGCCATGACGCTTAAAGCAGTGTCAAACTGCATTAATTCTGCAGTGTAGATGCAGCCCTAGTGTACTCTCTGTCCACATCCTTTTTACACTCGTCCCTCCCTGTTCATGGGGGATCCGTTCCAGACACACACACACCCCGGTGAACTTTAAAAACCGCAAATATCCAAGCCTCATAGAGTGTAATGGTAGCATGTGTCCCATTTTATCCTTCCCTGCTTGCCGTCCGTGAAGGAGCGAAACCGCAGACTCCAAGCCCACAAATGGGGAGAGACGAGTGTATTGCAAAAACACTAGATTCATTACTGTGATACAGTGGGAGTCATTAGAAATAATTGAATGCTCTTCTTCACCTCTTGTTGGTTTGTGTGCTTTTCTGGGATCTATACATCACTTCCAGGTCTGGATGGCACAAAGCCAAGTCTCATTGATCAGAGCAACTCTTAACATGTCTGGATAGAGGCAAAGTCTAAACTCTTCCACAGTTTAGGATTTGGGATAAAGTATTCTGCAGAGGCCTGCTACCTTCTTTGTTCCATGGTTTGCTAACATGAACATTGAATATTAGCTGCCCTTCTAATTGGTTCTCTTCCCACCTGGATTAATGGTTAACCCAAACACTGCTTTAGATGTTTGGTAGTACATTTTTCATATATTTCCATGACAAGGGTGGGGAAAGTGCAAATGCATTCAGCCCTAGGGCCTCAATTTTGGGGAGATTTCCCCCTCCCCAATTTTTTTGCTCCTCAAATTTCTCTAAACACCTGCTAGGAAGTGTAGCAGGCATTTTGGCATGTTTTTGGTACAGGAATGACTTCTTTAACAAGTGGTAACCCAGAGGTTGACTTCCAGGTCACTTCTTGTTGGAAAAATACACCTTCCTTGGGATTAGAATCCTCCTTAGAAGGGGTAAAATTGCTCCTGATTCCCATTAGGGGCAGTTGAGGGCAACAATGCAATTTGAGGGTATGCACAATTCCAAGGTTCCCGGGTGAGGGGCAAGGTGGTTCTTTAACAGTGGTGCATCCCTGCCCTAAGGTAATAGTCGTAAAGTAATATTCGGCGTATTGATGTTTTATTCTGAGTCATGAATCCTGTAATAGGGCATAATCTGAATACGAAGCAACCTTTTTGTATTTTAGATCAGAAATCAGTACCTTCTTTCATTAGTGTTCAGTATTTAGTAGTACAGAGAATAATATAATACATGCATCAAACCTTAATGTATTGTTTTTTTCTTTTTCAAATGTGACCACTCCATTCTCAAACAAATTTTGCAAAATCAGAAAGAACAAGAGAAAGAAAGAACACTATTTTCCTTGTCTGTCATTCAGTTACTCTGTTGTGGGAAGTGGGACTGGTAGGCCATAGATGATTAACCAAAAGAATTCCTCCAAAGTGAGCTGGAAAACTGTCCTAAGAGAGAATAATAAACCCTTAATAGGACATTACTAGTGAAATTCACATTAGGTCTTTGCTTCAGTGCAGGATTTCTAAGTCTCGAGTCAGCACAAGATAAATTTCAACATTATTTTAAGTGACAAAACAGTACTGCTGTTAGTGATAGGTGCCCCTTCTCAAGCTGAATCTACCCTGCAGAATTAATGCAGTTTGAAACCACTTTGACTGTGTTTAACCACAAACTACAAATCATAGGATTCCATAGGAGGGAGCTATGACGACAAAACAGTGTCAAACTGCATCAGTTCTGCAGTGTGGCAGCAGCCTCAGTCACAGCTTAAATTAATAGCATCACCACAGACTAGAGATTTCCTTGTACACTTGCAGCAGGAAGCAGAGCGTAAGGACAGCTATCCTGTTGTGATTTGCCTTGGGCTTGTGAGTGCAAGGGACTTGCGTTGACAATGGGCATCATCTTGCCATGTGAGGTTTTCAGTGGCTTTTGTTACATCTCACAGAGGGCCAGATAAAATTTGGAGATGGAAGAACCATAACTCTGATGAGGTCATAGTGGATCCTGACTGCTTTGCCTCACAAGCTATGCCTCCAGCTGACTTTGCCATGTCTTCACAGGGCTGCTCAGCATTTTGTTAGCTTCTTTAATGCCACTGTTTCTCTTTTTCCCCTCCTTCCTCTCAAGTACCCAGATAGCAATGGGAGAAGACATAAAATAGTTGGTCCTCTGAAGGAGATCTGGGATTATGGCCATTGTAGAGCTTGGATAATTTGTTCTCTGGACTACTAGAATCCCCAGCCAACATGACAGCTGAGGGATTCTGGGAGTTGTAATTCAAAAAAATTGAAAGCTCTGCCATTACCTATGTGGCATACCACTTGGGAATAGCATGGGACCTGTTCTAAGCCCTTTGAGGGCAGGATTCTCCCCCATACTGGCTTCAGAGAGCAATCCTACAGTATTTTGTGGTAATCATGTTGGGTAGTAAAGGGTAGTTTAAAGCCCCCCTTTCCTAGCTTTTATAAGTTGCAGGAGAATCATGGTGATTTGATAATAGTAGTTGTGTTAATAATACTGTACACAGCACCATAAAGCTACAAGATATTTCGCAGCGGTGCTTCTCAGACTATGTGGTGTAGTGGACTGGTTGTTTTCCCCTCACTATGACACTGGATGTCCTGGAAGACCTGGATTCCAGTTTCCCTTCAGCTGTGAAACCCTATGGGGATTGGACTCTTTCATACCTTCTGATGTTGTTCAGGTGATAAAATAATTCTGGGAATGAGTTCATGGACAAAAGCTGGAATGCATATGTGAAACGCTTGCTTATGTACTTCAAGTGTATTGAGCATGATTTTTGCCATCAGAAAAAAGCAAGTCCTCAGCTGCATCTGTACTGCAGAAATAATCCAGTTTGACACCACTTCAACTTCCTTGGCTCAATGGTATGGAATTCTGGGATTTGTAGTTTGTTATAGTACCAAAACTCTCTGACAGATATGGCTAAGTGTCTCATAAAACTATAGTTCTCTGAATTCTGTAGCATTGAGTCATAGCAGTTAAAGTGTTGTCAAACTGGATTATTTCTGCAGTCTGAATGCAGCCCTCATTAACTTTGTTTCCCACCAAAATAAGCCTTTGGTTTTATAGATCTTAAAATGTACTGGTGACCCCTTTTCATTGATTTAAAGCCACACTTGTCGGAAAGGATGTGCATAAATACCAAGCTGTCTCCTCAAATACATACTATCAGCTGGCAACCCTCCTTGGGGCAGGTTATCACTACTGTGCACCACAGCCTGCAAAACCATTGGCACTAATGCTTCTTTTATTTATTTATTTTTCAGGTGGAAGAGATAAGCGAGGAGGCCCTATTCTAACATTTCCAGCTCGCAGCAATCATGATAGAATACGACAGGAGGACCTTAGGAGGCTCATTTCATACCTAGCTTGTATTCCTAGGTAAGGGCATCTTTCTAAATATTGTTATTTGAAGCTGTGTTTTTTTCATCACTGTGTCAAAACAGAAAAAGCTCAAAGGGAGTTCATACCTCTGCAAGTTCATACCAAGTTCATGTCCCTGTAACCTTCCGTTTGTTTAAATAGAAAGTAACTTAGCAACCGAGTGCACTGCTCTAGTGAATTCAGAATTTTAAATAGAATTTTAAAGTCATAGATTTGGAGTAACATTCTTTTCTTGACCTTCTCTGCTCAAATGATGAGGAAGTTATAATCAACGAAAGTAGGTATTCCAAACTTATTACTGTTAAGAGGAATGCAAAGGGAATTGTATGGATTGCAGCCAAATTCTGAATCTGTACTGCTGATTGCGCTAGCAGAGAGCTCACTTAAAGGCCAATTTTTCAATAACATAAAGACTCAAGTGTAAATTACTACTCCCCATAACTGTACTCCCCATAACTAGTTTGTGTGTCTCACTGGTTCCCCACTGAAAACCAAAACAAAAGAATTATTTCTTCACATAGTAGAATAACCATCAGCCTAGTTTTTTACTTGACATGGTATGCATGTCTGTCTGTCTATCAGTGGGGCATTTATGTGTAGTATGCCAAGGTAAGTGTACCCATTTTGGTTCTGGGCATTACATGTGAAAGAACCTGGCCAAGGAAAAAAATAGCGTACAGAGAGAGAAAGTGGTGTTTACAAAACATTATACGTGAAACTACTGATTACAAGTGCCAAGAGATGACTTTGGCCAACAGTTTAGCTGCTTGGCAAACATGCCCCTCCTGGTTCACATTGGGTATAATCTTATTCTACCAAAAGTGCCAGGTTCACAGGAGAGCACATCAGCAGCTAAGCGTTAACTCCAGAGTAAAGTTTACACCTTATTAATGGTATTAAATATGGCATTACAGGAGTGCTTTTGGACAGTGGTGTAGCTCACTTCAGAGCTGGCAGCTTCTCCTTCAGTTGGTTAGAATAATATTGAGCCAAGTGTGGATTTTCTCTTCAGGACCAGCTGGCCCAACCTTGTCCAATTAGGAATTGCAAGAGCTTTCTTAAAGATTCAATGTAGGCAGAATACCAGGTTGTATTTGGGAATAGGTAGCCTTTGACTAGAGGAACTTAAGGTTTTTACTTAAATAATAGCTATATCTGATTGCTAGGAGTCAGAGAGAAGGGATGAAGTAGTGGAGATCAAAGGGAAACATGAAAACTAGAAGTGGTTTCACGTCCATTTTGGGTTTTGTTTTTGGTGATGGTTAGGGAAGAAAGACGTGTGTTGTCCTTTCTTTTAATGCAAAACTACTAGTTCTGCACTCTTCTGGGGTGAACATTGGCCTTTAAAATATCTAGACTGAATTTATTTATTTACAGTATTTATTTATTTATTTATTTATTTATTTATTTATTTATTTATGGGTGCCAACTTCCACTCTATAGGCTCACCTGCAACTGAAATTCTGAAACTTCTGGAAACCAGTGGGCTTTTGCTGATCAGGTTTGGTGTCAGAAGGAATGCTGACAAAACAAGTGTTATCCAAATTGGGGACGGCAGGCCCAAAATGGGGCCTTGCCCCTGAATAAGAATTCTGCCCCCCCCCCAATAATTTCTTCCAGTTCTCAAATCTCTAGTATTACAGCAACTAAAAATTTCAGTTGAGCATTTACAATAGAGTTTGGGCATTCAAACAAAAGGGAAAGGCAAAGTTACCAAAGGAAAGCAAACATAACAAATATATGAATTTGAAAGAAAACTCCTTTTTGCACTTCTTTGAGCCATGGAGGCAAATTAAGTAGATGGCTGGGGATGCTAAACTTCTGGGGGCACCTGTCTTGTGGATTGAGACATCATTGAGATTCCCTGGCAGCTTAGCTTCTAGTTGGTTGGGTGATTTATTTAATTCATGTTTTTCCTGCCATATCTAAAATGTTATCTCAAAGTGGTGTGATGTGCCACTTAGCCAAGAGGTTACAATTGGAAATGTTTCTGCCAGGTACCTAGGGCATACATCTTATTCTGCAGGGGATACAGTAATTTAGGACCTTTACAGACTGCCAATATAATCCAGCTTGAGACCACTTTAACTGCCCTGGCTCAGTGCTAGGGAATCATGGGAAGTGTAGTTTATTGTGGCACCAGAGCACTCTGACAGAGAAGTCTCAATGTCCCAGAAAAACTACAATTCCCATGATTCCCTAGCACAGCCAGGGCAGTTAAAGTGGTCTCAAGCTGGATTATTTCTGGCAGTCTGTAAAGGCCCTAAGTGGCAGATGCAAAAATAAATAAATAAAATTTGAGAATTAACATCTTGGTTACTGTGCTATTGTTATGCAACTTAGCATATACTATAAAGCATATATTTGTGTGTATTTGCACTTGTGCATGCACAGCTATGTATATGTATATCTATATTTGTATATTTGCATGTATGCTTGCAGTTGTCTTCACACGTATGTGTTTCAGGTAGGACAAGGCCCTACACTGGTGCCTAATTCTATCAAGTTCTTTCAATTTTTGGACAGACTTCATTCTTCTGCAGGTAAAACTCATACTGAGCTAACAGATGAGGAGGAGAACAGAATTGGCAAATGGAATAGCTCAAGTTGGCTCTTGTGGCAATGCTTCCCTCTATTAACTGTTGTCTTCTTTGCCTTCTAGTGAAGAAGTGTGTAAACGAGGTTTCACAGTCATTGTAGATATGCGTGGATCTAAATGGGACTCTATAAAGCCACTTTTGAAGATCCTGCAGGAATCCTTTCCCTGTTGTATCCATGTTGCACTGATAATCAAGCCAGACAACTTTTGGCAGAAACAGCGGACTAACTTCGGCAGCTCCAAGTTTGAATTTGAGGTAAATGGTCATAAAATGGTTGGATCCCCCTCCTCCATAATATTCCATTTATAACCTAAAGGGAAATTTGCCTCTTAAACACTTTCAGAGATTTTTTTTGTACAAATATTACTTGGTCTCGTAAAAAAAAAACTTTTTTCATTATCATAAGAGGAATTGTAAAAAAGCAACAGCTTTATATCCCAGTAATGCTGAGGAGGTTGCAAGAACATGCTGCAGCAATGCCAGTGCATTAGTAATTGGCTAGGAGGCCACAGTAGTCACCTAAGAGATCTTGAAGGAATAATAATAATAATAATAATAATAATAATAATAATAATTTTTATTTGTATACTGCCCATTGGTGCCCCAATCGGGATGGTTCACAACATTAAAATAATACAGAATAAAACCAACATATTTTCCACACACACCCTTAAAAAACTATTAAACAGATTTAATTAAAACCAATTTTCCAAAAAGTTTAAAATATACAGCAATAAGAGGATCTGCTGAAGGGGAGGAGGGCCGAGGCTGGGATATTTAGTTCGGAAAGGCCTGCCGGAAGAGATCCATCTTGACAGCCCTTTTAAAGCTGTCTAAAGATGTTAATTGACGGATCTCGTCCGGCAGGCCGCTCCAGAGCCTGGGGGCGACAACAGAAAAAGCCCTCTGAGAGGTAGCTGAGAGCCTCGATTTTTGAGGCTCCAGCAAGTTCCTCCCAGAGGACCGGAGAGCGCAGGGAGGATTGTATGGGAGGAGAGGGTCTCTGAGATAGCTTGGACCCAAGCCATTTAGGGCTTTAAAGGTGATAACCAACACCTTGTACTGGGCCCGGAAGCCAATAGGCAGCCAGTGGAGGGACCTCAAAACCGGGGTGATGTGGTCCTTCCTAGATGTTCCAGATACAAGCCTAGCTGCCATGTTTTGGATCGACTGTAGCTTCCGAACCAAGCACAAGGGTAGCCCCATGTAGAGCGTATTACAGAAATCAAGGCGTGAGGTTACCAGCGCGTGCACAACAGTCTCAAGGTCCCTTACTTCCAAAAAAGGGCGCAGCTGGCGTATCAGCCAAAGCTGATAGCAGGCGCTCCTGACTGTCGCATTTACCTGATTTGTCATCAGGAGCGACGAGTTGAGGAGCACCCCAAGACTGCGAACACAGTCACTGGAGGAGAGTGTGACCCCATCCAGGACTGGAGGTTGCAACCCAATTCTTGGTTTCGGGGCCACTACCGTGAGCACCTCCGTCTTGTCCGGATTCAGTTTCATTCTGTTTTTCTTCATCCAGCCCATTACCGCCTGAAGACATTCATTGAGAGAGAATACATATGCTCCCACCAATAAATATGTACATACTACGAGAAAAAAGAATAAGTAAATTTTACAAGATACTAATGCAACAGAAACAGGAAGCGGAAATAATATCAAATAATATGATCAAGTGGGCAACAGATATTGTTGGAAGAACGATAAAACTAGAACATTGAGAAAGAACAAGGAAAAGAACAAAAAAATTTACACACTCACATGATCTAAAAGAAAACTTATGGAAAATGGAACAACGGTGGTATCTTACTCCAGCCAGAATAGCAAAAATTTATAATAAAAAGTCTAAGGAGTGCTGGAAATTCAAACAGAATGTAGGATCATGGTACCACGTATGGTGGAGATGTCCAAAGATGAAAACTTATTGGGGGAAAAAGACATACCACAATTGAAAATATATTAAAATTCAAGTTTGAATTACACCCAGAGCTATACCTGTTAAACATGACAAATAGAATAGACCCAAATATAGAAAGGAAATACTGGAAGATCGTCCTTTATATGGTGTCAGCTGCAAGGATACAAATTGCTTTAAAGTGGAAACAAGAAGAGATCCCGACAATTGATGACTGGCTTTCTAAATTAATTGAAATGAAAGAGATGGATGGATTAACAAGAATACTTAATAATGCAGATTCAGAACTATTAATGAAGATTGGGCTCCAATAGAAAAATATTTAAAATTAAGATGGGAATAAATTGGCAAAGCTAATAAGTAGAAAGTAATTGAGAAATAATTGTTTAAAGATATGTAATACGCTCTACATGGGGCTACCCTTGTGCTTGGTTCGGAAGCTACAGTTGGTCCAAAACATGGCAGCTAGGCTTGTATCTGGAACATCTAGGAAGGACCACATCACCCCGGTTTTGAGGTCCCTCCACTGGCTGCCTATTGGCTTCCGGGCCCAGTACAAGGTGTTGGTTAATTCTTTTTTTGTATTATAAGTAAGAGTATCAATTAACAAATTAAGAGATATAGAAAGATAAATTTTAAGGAAAAAAAATGTGTACTTACTTTTGAAGAACTAAGGAGAAGTGTATAGAAATGTATATAGGTAGAAGATGGAGAAGACTAATGCATTATATAAGTAATATTTTATGTATATTTTAAATTAATAAATATAATTAAAAAATAAATATGTACATACATAATAAATATGTACACCCATAATAAATATGTACATACATAATAAATATGTACATACATGCGTACGTACATACATAAAATTTCCCCCAAATGCCTCCAAGAGGTATGGAGGCATTTTAACTGTGTTTTTGGTTTTAAAAAAAGTTCTCTCTTGGGCCTAAATTGGCCCAGGGGCCCTTAAAATGTGGTGGAAATACACCCCACTCCCGTAATGGACATTTTGAAAAATTTTGCAAAAATTGTTTTTGACTGCTGGGGACCCAGGGGACACTCTGGAGCGATCACCTCCCCCCCCCCACCCCATTTGGGGCTTGCAGCCCCCAGGCCACACTTTCCCCACCCATGAGTTATGTATGGGATCCTTTGTTGTGCTTATCAAATGAAGAGGTTGGGAATGCAGAAAAAGAAAATATAAAACAAGTTTAAAACATTAGGCATACCCCAGCTTACTTCAAGACACTGGCATTGTGCACCAATTACGGTGTCTGTCCATGATAACATAAGTGCTCTGCCCTGAATGTGTGTGTGTGTGTGTCATCAAACCACAATGATAAGGACATGCTATAAGACATACGACTGCATCACAACACACACAAAGCACACACCACCACAGCCTCTCCTACCCAGGTCCATACGATCCCGCTGCTGCCATTACTGGAACATCTCTTCTGCCAGGGATTCATATTTCCCATGATGTCTACAACCAGAGCACAGAACACAATTGGGAAGAAGATGAGACCAGGCAACACAACAGCAGGACAGGTGCCTGGGCAAAAGGCCTGCAACAAAGTGTGCCCACAGTTCACCTTGAGACCCACCTGGGAGGATGAGGACCTTTTTAGCAGCCAAATGAGTAACCTGGAGATGCTACAAGGACATATGTTGACACATCCTTACAGCAATAGCCTCTGTTTGCTTTGCATATGGAGTACAAGCTTGGGAAGCTGTGATCCCACAGAACGAGAGAGAGAGAGAGAGAGAATATTTTGGATATTGTGGCATGCCCTCCCAAAAAGGCCTGCATCTGCCTTAATGTCCTTCTAGTACATTTTGAAAGCCCCAAGAATTCTTAATAATCTGCATTTTGCTATGGTTTTAGTGTGGTTGTTCTGTCTCTTTAGAATCTCTCTCTTTGGCTTTCTGAATTACATTGCTTGTTGCGCTGATGTCTTAGTCCGGGGTCGGCAACCTTCACATACCTGGGGCCGGTCGCTTGTCCCCAGGTCTTCCACTGGGCCAGGTGGGGGTGGGGAAATGGCGGCGCGCGTGCTCAGGTTAAAGTTTTTTTTTAATATTGTGCTCCTTTATATCCTGTTCTCCTTTAAATCTTTTCAGCTACAGTTAATAAAGCTATTCTTTGTTGTAAATTGATCCACATTTCTTTCCTTTTTTATTCTCATATACGTTAATAAGGATACAGTGTTATGCAGAGGTGTACTTGTAACAATTTTATAGACAAATGATACTATTTACAGTCGCACGGGGGGCGCGAAATGTTTTCTTCTTCCTAGGGGGGGCATGACAGAAAATAATTGAGAAGCACTGCCTTAAACTAACCTGATTGATTTGAGAGGTTTTGCTAGGATTGCATCGGAAGAACTTCATATGTTACCCTTATTTTGTGCTCTGATTATTGTCTTATATATGTTCTCTGTCCAAATGACTGTGTTTCTTCTCAGTGGTGGACTTAAATATGTTACATTGTGTGATTGACATTTCTCTTTGTTTTTCAGACAAACATGGTGTCTCTGGAAGGCCTTACCAAAGTTGTTGACCCGTCTCAGTTAACTCCTGAATTTGATGGCTGCTTGGAATATAACCATGAGGAATGGATAGAAATCAGAGTTGCCTTTGAGGATTACATTAGCAATGCTACACACATGCTTTCTAGGCTGGAGGAGCTTCAGGATATATTGGCCAAAAAGGATTTGCCTCAGGACTTGGAGGCAGCTAGGAGTATGATTGAAGAGCATTCACAGCTAAAGAAGAAGGTCATCAAAGCCCCTATTGAGGACCTGGACTTGGAAGGGCAAAAGCTGTTGCAGAGGATACAGAGTAGTGAGACTTTCCCCAAAAAGAACTCTGGCTCTGGAAATGCGGACCTACAGAATCTCTTGCCAAAAGTATCCACTATGTTGGACAGGCTGCACTCAACACGGCAGCATCTGCATCAGATGTGGCATGTGCGGAAGTTGAAATTGGACCAATGCTTTCAGCTCAGGCTGTTTGAACAAGATGCAGAAAAGGTAAAGGGGAGAACATTTGTGTCTAGCAGTGGTGACTATCTTTAAGCTAAAGGGGGCATGTTTGTTAGTACCCAGTTGTACCATGCTGTGGAGAACTGCCTGAACACCCAGGGTCAGTGGCTTTGTTTTTTTTCAGGAGCTGAGGATTTAGTGTGAATATCTTTCTGGGCCTAACCATCTACACTTGGGAAAGAGGTGCCTGCTGCATCTGCAGGTGGAAATGTCTTCAGTGTTGGCTCACAATGCTGGTATGGAGAGTTAAAACCTAGGACCTCTCCAGACTCCTAGAATGCAATCAATTTGTCATTTCTGTTTAAAGCAATGCTAAAAAATTTGAGATTATTCTCTCCCCTGCTACCTGTCATTTTTTTTCTTTTAATGAAAGGAATGGCATGTGCAATTTTCATTTCTAGTTTTTTTTGGGTTTTTTACAATTAAATCTTACAACAGTCAATCCAGGTTTAATCCAGGTTTAATTGATAGTAGCCTAGGACCTTTCTGCAAATTTGAGAGTAAGTCCCAGTGAACCTAGCACATTCTGATTTTTAAATAAGCATACTTGGCAACTGCTTACAAGTTTATAAAATTCAGGCATCGAGTTTTGGTGGCTTTTTTCCCAACAACTCTTTCTATTGCAAACAATCCAATGATTTAGGCCAGGGGTAGGCAGCCTTTTTGAGCCGGGGGCCGGGTTGCTGTCCCTCAGACAATTGGGGGGCTGAAGCACCATAAATAAATAAATAAATAAATAAAATAATAAAAATTAAAAAAATATGCATGCACACACTCTCAGCCCCAGAAAAGCCATAGCAAAACCCCTGTGGAGATTTTGGCCAAGAAAACCCCAAGAACAAGTAATAACAACAATAATCAATATCATCATGGTGGGCGGCAGGGGCCAGCGGTGGCGGCGGCGGCGGCAGGACCAGCCTGGGGCCATCCCAAAGGCCTCGGGGAGCCGCATCCGCCCCTGGGCCTTAGGTTGCCTACCCCTGATTTAGGCAAATTAATAACAAGCACAAACAAGTTTTCAGCCAGTTTTCTTTCGTGCTCAAATTCAATCCAAAACAAAGAAGACCCAACAAAATCCCAGCCTGCTCAGTGTTCATAATGCAGTATGGCTTTTCTTTTGGAATACTGCTACACCTCCCAAGTCTCACATCTAACATAATTTCGGATGCTTTCCCTTTCCAAGAGGGCCCCTTTGATAGACCCAACAAGCTCTTATCTAATCAGACCTATCTACAGCTTTTGCTTTCACTGCTAAATTAGCATATACAAGCAATTGTGAACTCATCCAACATCTTCAACATATCTCTGAAGAAGGTAACATGCCCTCGCCCTGTTTTCTCATCCAAAGTGACCATTAGGAAGGGATTGCCCCTTTGTTGCTCCTTTCAAGCAACCTGCCAACTGTGATGAGCCCAGTATATATGGCCCCTCAGAACAGGTGCCAAGAGCACCCTCTTGTTCCTTTCAAGTCTCTTGAGTATCCCTTATCTGGAAATCTGAAATACTCCAGAATCCAAAATAGTCCATGTGGGTGGCTAAGAGAGTGAAACTTTTTCTTTCTGATGGTTCAGTGTACACAAACTTAGTTTCATGCACAAAATTATTAAAAATAGTGTATATAAAATTACTTTCGGGCTATGTGTATAAGGTGTATATGAAACAAATGAATTTCATTTTAGGGATGGGTCCCATCTCCAATATGCAAGTATTCCAGAACCTGGGGAAAAATCTAAAACCCAAAACACTTCTGGTTCCAAGTATTTTGGATGAGGGATACTCAATCTGTATTTAATCACTTCCCAGGCTAGGTTGTTGAACAGTAATTATATTAATGAACTCATGCAATCAAAGATGAGGCTTGTGCCTTGAAACTGTGTTTAGCCTTCTATGCTGGTAATACCACTAAACCTGGGTTAAGCAACTTCCTGATGTGGGATGGGGGAGCATGGAACACCCACCACCACCACCACCTATCCAATCTTTGGAACCAGCACCCTTGCTAAAAATTGGTGGTTTCCATTGTGGTTCTTATTCCTGCTTCAGTTGCCACTGGAATATGGTGACACTTGCAGCTCCCTGTGGTACAGGAGGATGCCATAACACTCCTGTACACAGAGCCCTGTAGACATACAAGTTGTTTTGAGAAGCACTTCTAATTTGGACAGCATGTTTATATCCATGGGGATACATGAGGAGGGGATGCACAATAGCTAGGATGGATATTTGAAGCTGATAGCCTTTATTTTAAGGATTATTGTTAATAGTAAAGGTTTACTACTATGAAAGTGGGAGCGCTTCCATGATATCTCCCAGTGTTAATAGATACCAAGCCTTGCATATATCCCCCCTCCCCATATCTTACTTGTAAACCATTTTCTTCAACTCAAAGGTTACTAGAGATAGAAAGTAAACATGAATGCATTACACATCTTCACTTCAATTATTGCATCAACCAAAGGCTTGTGATAAAGAGTTTGTTAGGACATTTACCGGTAGATGCCCCAGTACCTTTACATACCATTTAACTCTTTAACTGGGGTTTAAAAGCCTCCACATGCTTTCTTAACAAAATTATCACATTAAACAACAGCATAAACAAAACCGCCAGGCTAGCCACTTAGATCTTTGTGGAGCATTTGAAGACTTCTTTGTAAAAACAATAAATCTTCACCTCAAATGCATGAAAGGGTCAAAGGTAATTATTCCCTAAGAAGGACTGCTTGCAAGTAAGCAAATGATTTCTCTTTTGATTTGTATGAGCTGGGTGAGCCTGAGTTCAGCACCATGGGCATTTTTGCTCCTTAGAGAGAGAGGCTTAATGCCTTCTAGCAGGGATTTCCTTTTTATATAAAAATGCCCAGAGGCTGTAATGTACTTCCTTCCGGTCTTTCAGTTTAGCAGGATTCTTGGCCAGGTCCAGAGTCAAAAAGCTCCAGGTGGGTGTCTACCTGTTGTGCAGCCTAACACAGGCAAGCTATTTTTGGCTTAGAATGAACATCTGTCTAACATTCCTTAAAAGCAGGAGATGTTCTCCCAAGATTTTGGACTAACAGAGGCTGGGAAGAGACAAATGGAAATGTGAGATTCATCATCTTTGCCAGTAACAACAGGAGATGATAACATGAGTAAGAGCCAATTCTGACATCATATTTTTCCTCTGTAGCTGAATAACCATGGAGGATTAAATGTATATAAAAAGTTTTTAGAATGGAAAATTCATGTGGATACTGCTCTGTCCTCCTCCTAAATGAAAGCATGTGTGTATACTGTTGTGTTAATATTGCAGTTTTGCCTAAATAGTTAAGAGTGCTTTTCATTTTTACAAAGTAATAAGCATCTTGTGGCATCTTTACTATCAGATTCATAATGGCCTAAGCTTTTGTGGACCACTTCAAGCCATGAATGCTGTTGCCCCAGTAGGTTTAAAACAGCTACTTTGAGAGAATCATTCTTAAAGTAGCATGTTTGCAGTGAACCTACATGACCTAGCATGACAGTCATATGTCCTATAGTGATGACATAGCTGAGCTGTATTTAATTACAACGTAATGAACGTTCTGTACAGCAGTACCAGCACTTGTATTTGATCGGATCTAGGAGTTCATCCTTTCCTGTCTGTTATTTGTTATTAGAAACATCTAAACCGTTTATCTTTGTCTCACCTTTAACTTTATGGGTCATCGTCTTTGTTTTTGTTGTGGACTTTGCTCCTCTGTTTGTTTGTTTTTTGGTGTTGTTTTTGTTTTAAATCCTTAAGGATAATGCTCAATTCCACAATAATTTGAAATTGGACTTGAAATAATGGGAAATAATAGGATAGGATCAATAGCGCAATTACAAGACAAATCTGACCCCTGTGAAGAGAAGATTAAAATCTGTTCTGGAGACATATTTGGGGTCACAATGCCTTCCTCATATTTGAAGCTAGTCTTACAAGTACCAGAGGTTTATATTCCAAGTAAAAGAAATATGAACTTGAATGACATTTCTAATTCTCCTTTAATGGGTATCACCATTTAAATTGCTGCAGAGTCTGCTCTAAATTTAGAAGGCACTTTTTAAAGAAAGCAGGATTAGCCCACTTTGAAACAAATCTGTTTTGTGTAATAGTGTCCATCAGGTTCTGCCTATGTTGTCTGTAGCATTTTCTCCTCTCCAAGTGAAGTATTGAAATTAACATACAGGCCCCAAGCCACAACTGAGCAGGTTGTTGCATATAATTGCTAACATGCTGGCCTAAAAAGTATGCGCTGAATTTAGAGAGCAGATATATTATACATGTTCCCTTTTCTGCTGCAGGTTGGATAGGAAGGCATATTTTGTTGTTGGCATTCATAAGAATCACATGCACATTAAAATACCCATGGCTATTCTCTGCCTACCTGCTCTGCACTACATATGCACAGATCAGATCAGGCAATCAGTCCTTTTTACCTGCATATACTTGCTTAGGTCTGTATGTGTATATGAGATGTTCACATGTAATCTTCTTTCATAGATACTTAAGGTGTCTCCAGGATCAGGGCAATACTGAATAATAAAGCATCCCTGAATAATGAAGCATCATTGAAATTGAAGTTGGCAAAAGAAACAACTAACTATGTGACACTTAAAATTAAAAGCACATAAAAAATCAAGAAGCACTATGTCACTCATGTGGAGTCTTCTTCTGGGCAGTGTAACCTGTGTGAGGTTGTTGAATTGATTGGCATTTAATGCACAATGTGAAGGGTTTTCTTTGTTCTCAATCAGCATTGGGCTATGTGTGGCAGCTGCTGGCCATCCCTAAAAAGTGCTGCTGAAATTCAGTGGCAAACTACAAAAAGCCAATAAAACAAGCATTTTTTACTTGTTTTTCTAAACTTGGCATGAATGAGGAAAATCCCTTTGAAACATGCATTTTCTAATCTCCCCCCCCCCCCCGGCAGTGAAATTTAGTGCTTCATTTGGTTGCCAACCTTTGGCAGTAGATGTATGAGATGTGTGTTTGGTGGGTCCAGGGCAGAATGGGAGCAAAATCCCACAAAGTTGCCCATCTCTGTTCTAAATAAACTGCCATCTTAATATTTCAAGGGACCCTTCGAAAAGATAGACAAAATATCTCTCTTTGTCCTAGTCTAGTTCTGTTTGGAATTCACACTAAGTTTTCAAGTCTTCTTTCTGGATCAGTACATTTTTGTGCTGCAGGAACACTTTTTCCAGCAAAGTCTTTCCCCTGTGACATTTTCTTTGGTACAAGTATTGTTTGACAATTCTTACATTTCAGTGCTAGCCTAGATCCGCTCTTGTAAAATCTACACACATTTGACCACGTGGGACAATTGCAAATTTCTCTGGCATCACATCATGGCAGTGTTATTGAGTGTAGGTTGTTCAAAAAATCAGAAGGCCCTTTTGAGATCACAAGAGGAAACATGCAATGAGAAACTGAGACAATGTCTTGGCTGGCCTTAAATGATGTGAGTAAGGATGACTAATTATAACTAATGACTAGTTATGATTAAGCAGCTATGCTCATTCACTTCCCTCTGACTAGGTGGGTTAATTCAAGCCCAAATGAGTGTTCTGTGTTGGGAGAGTTTTTGTATGTGTTGATTAGGGCTGAACGTGAAATATAAAAAAGGAGCTTGTGGTGAGAATGAAGCAGGAGAAGAACCAGCTGAGATAACATAATTGGATATTTTATAGAACTATAAAATTGCAGCTGTACCATCCAGATTATACTACTGACAAAAGAACAAACAAAAATCACTGCCTAATTAATAACTGATTTTTTTTTACACAAACCTTGTTTCGATGGCTAAATCTCCCTTCCCCTCCTTCCATTCAAACTAGCCATGCAACTGTTTCACATTGATTATTTTTCCTCACATTTCTAGGCCATCAGAGCAGCATTCAGTGAATGGTTAACAATTTAAAACAAAGATGCATGCAGAAGAGTACTATGCACACAGGTGGCATTGTAAAAACTGGCTTGTGGAGCAAGTGACAACATCAAATGTTTGCTGGGAAAGACATATCTAGAATTCTGAGGCAATGTACTAAAGCATTTATGAGGGCTGAGGGCTATTTTTTAGGTTGGTCAAATGTTTGAGGCATACCCTTTTGTTCTTTTTGTTTTTAAAAGGGGGTTTTGTAAAAAATGCATAAATATATTTTTATGTATGTAAAATAGGAGCCATTGTGGTATTGTGGTTTGAGAGGATTCTGGGAAACCAGATTTCAAATACCTACTGTGACATAGAAACTGACTGGTGGGCTTGGGCAAGTCACACATTCCGAGCCCAAGAAGAAGGCAATGGCAAATCTTCTTTGAATAAATTTTGCTTAAAAAATCCTAGGATATAGTCTCCATAATTCAGACAAATGCAAAGTAGACTAAAATTAGGTGAAGTCAATTAAAATAAATTCTTCATTAAATATTACTACATTGATTAAATTTTATGTCCCTCATACTTGATTACTATTGAATATATACTTATATACAACTGAACCACGTATGTACTTACGTTTTTATTTTTGTTAATATGATATTGGCTACTGATATTGAAAAGTAGGTAAGCATCATATGGCCTTACAGATGTGTTAAACTGAAATCCCAAAATAGTAATAGCAAGTACATTTTTATACTGCTTATCAGTGAACTTAAACACTCCCTAAACAGTTTACAATGTGTAAGCTAATTGCCCCCAGCAAGCAGCGTACTCATTTTAGCAACCCTGGAGCCCCTGGCTGGTATCGAACTCACAATCTTGTGACTGTGATTAGTACTTGCATTTAACCACTGTGCCAACACCAATGGGTGTCCTTGCTAGGTCTGGTTGGAGTTGCTGTCCAAGAACATCTTGAGAGCCACAGGACTCTTGCCTCTGAAGCAAAAAGAAACTAAATTGACTTTGCTGTTTACTGTCCCATTGAATGTGGTGCATTCAGCAATGTACCATCAAATTTTGGTAGGGAATCACAATTTCACTTTTTCAAAAAAATCCAGGAGTTCTGTACAAAAGCTTGGGAGCTTCGTGTGGCCTAAAGGCCACACTTTTCCCACATCTCACAAATATATTTTAGATTAATTGTGAAACACCCTGTAATAATAGCTAATTACAAATCTTAAAATGAGGATTTCTGGAGTCTTTAGTCTAACACCCCATAACACATCAGAGGAAATAGACTGAATTCCACAAAAGCTCATGCTGCCAACTTCTTTATTTCAAGTAGTCTCAAAGTGCTACAAGCTCTCTCTACATACCACTCCCGTTGTGCAGTCTGTCAAGTTAATCTTTTTTAAAAATGTTGTTGAGTGCCTTCAAGTTGTTTCTGACTTAAGACTACCCTGAGACAATCCTATCATACAGGTTTCTTGGCAAGATTTGTTCAGAGGTGAGAAGCTGAGAGTGTGTGACTTGCCCAAGGTCACCCAGTAGTTTTCCATGGCTGAACAGGGATTTGAACCCTAGTTTTCAGAGTCCTACTCCAACACTCAAACTACTATAACATGCTGGCTTTCTTTTAAAAAGTAAAGCATAAATATTTTGTAACTTTCAGAAGCAGATGGTTAATCTGCTCCTAGAGTAACTGCACCATGAGATTAGGAGGGTTTTCTAAGCATCACAGTTTAAATACACCTTCAGAGTGTATCCCCACTTTGCAGAGGGGCAAAGCAGTCTGCTTCATGTGGCAACATGAGGGAGGACAGATGAGGGCAGGAACTGATATTTGAATGGCCCAAGGTACTGGGTTCACTATGGTAGTGCCATTCGGGCTTCATTAGGGCTAGTGAAGTCTGGCACGGTGTACCTTCCTGAAAAGTCCACTGACTGTCATGATCGGTGCCAGGAAAAATGTTCTTCCTCAGTTATTTGGGGCTGCAATCTTTAATCAAGCGTGGGCAACCCTATTACTGCTGAGAGCAACTGTTGCCCAGTGCCACCAGACATTCTTCCATTGCTTACCCATTACTCTGGGGAGCTGTGCTCTGTTGAACAGGATAAGCCCAAACATTTTGCTGCCTAAATTGGAGCAGCAAAAGGCATCCCAATCTGCCTAAATCAAAGTGCTTAAGGCTTTGGATAGCGGAGGCAGAAAATCCCAGAAGCATTTCCCTACAAACAGTAAAAATATGATAATTGCCTAAGAAAATGATTAATCATTTTCTTCCCTTTTATGACATCCAGGTTCTGCTACCTGAGGTGGTTGCCTCACTCTGGATAATGGCAGAGCCATCCTTTCCAGCTGGCCAGTCACCACCTTTTTACCAGTCGTAGGAAATATATCATGTCCAGACAGGAAGTGACCATCTCAAGGATTTTTATATGAAGTCCCAGAACCTTGCCCTGTCTAGTATTGATGCGTACACATATTATTTCCCCATATCCAAAATATGGGTCTATTGTTAAGGAAAATGCAACATGGGACTTACAGTAATAGAAATAAAATGTGTATGTGAAAGTCACAGTGATTAAGCAGGAGCAATCATGAAGCTACACAGGTGAAAAGGATAATATAATTTGGAAGCCTTGAGAGACAAGGACAAAGTTATAGAGTGTATATTGAAAACACCTGTTGTAGATTGCAAACACCTGAGATTCATTAAGTAGTCAAGGTAAAATGATGAAATACTTGGGTTGGTCTTAAGTATGGGATGATCCATGTAAACCAATCAAAATGAATGTACACACCCACTGGGTGGGAACCGACTAGTGGGTGGTGACTAACAATGGCTATAAGTGCAATGTTTGCCAATGCATATGGTGGTGTATTGTGGAGTGTTTTGGAGATATTGTGAAGTGTAGAGATTGTGATTTGTAGGGCATATAGTATTTATGTATATAGTAGAATAAAGTAGATCTTTTATATAAGACTACTGAGTTGTCTGGTGTCTTGAGGGAAGATACAAGAGCCAGAGGAATCCTGGAGAAGTTTGGAGACATCTCAGGAAGAAGAGTGAGAAGGCTTGGAGAGTTTGTCAGGGTCTTCAGCCTATTCTCTGAAACTTTGCTGCTTGGGAAAGAAGCATCAACCACTGATCAAAGCTGGTCAGCTCTGCTGCATAACAAGGTGGTGAGTTAGAGCCAGAGGTGAAGAGCTACAACTCCCATCATCCCTGACATCTATTGGGTAAATCTATGTGGGTAAGAGCCAGTGTGGCATAGTGGTTGGAGTTTTGTGTAGTTTTGTGAGATATTTAGCCTTCTCTGTCACAGAACTCTGGTGCCACAACATACTACAAATCCCAGGATTCCATAGCATTGAGCCATGGAGTTAAAGTGATGTCAAATTGCATTATTTCTGCAGTGCAGATTAGATCTAAGAAATCACTGCCCATTCCCCCATTTTTTAAAAAAAAAGGTAATAGAGATACACAGACATTCACGTGACACTATTAAAGATAACCGACCCCAAGGCAGGCATTTCATGTGTATTATATGGGGAGGAACACAGTAAAATGGCTGAGGCAGTGCTCAGTTGCAGTGTTGGTGAAGGAACATGGCATGGATGTCCATTTTGGTTGCATCAAAATGCAGAGTATTAGATGTGGTTCCAACTGTGCCTTCACTAATGCTGTGTTGAACAGTATTATCATTGCCTGTACTTTATGTATTAAAAATGGCTTCTTGTAACATTTTCAGTGTAGTACCGTGCTGTACAATGCTTATCTTTGTACTGGTTTCTGAGATATCTCAGAAATGTGACATCCAATAAGTTTGCCTTCTTTGCTTCAGGAAAGGAACTGATTACTCCTGCTGCTGTTGGTAATTTCCTGAATTGATGTTGGTACTGTCCTGTATTAACTTAGTGCATGCTGATAATACTTCTTGCTATTAGCTCCCTGTTTGGTAACACAGATTGAGTATCCTTTATCCAGAATTCCAAACTTCAGATTACTACAAAATCCAAAACCTTTTGCGTTACAGCACAAGTAGTGTACTACATACCTGTACTGTATTTGTAAGGCTGGAGAGAGATGTAAAGATCTGTGAAATGGCAGTAATTTCACAGATCATCAGTCTCTCTCCACCCTCAGTATGTCTCATTCGGTATTCCATTTTTTTAAAAAAATATCCAAAATATGGCTCCTGCTCTCAAACATTTAGGATTAGGGTTACTGAATCTGTAGTGCATTTTTATGTCAGGGATGATGGGAGTTGTAGCTCTTCACCTCTGGCTCTAACTCACCACCTTGTTATGCAGCAGAGCTGACCAGCTTTGATCAGTGGTTGATGCTTCTTTCCCAAGCAGCAGAGTTTCAGAGAATAGGCTGAAGACCCTGACAAACTCTCCAAGCCTTCTCACTCTTCTTCCTGAGATGTCTCCAAACTTCTCCAGGATTCTTCTGGCTTTTGTATCTTCCCTCAAGACACCAGACAACTCAGTAGTCTTATATAAAAGATCTACTTTATTCTACATAAATACTATGTGCCCTACAAATCACAATCTCTACACTTCACAATATCTCCAAAACTACTCCACAATATACATTAGCAAACATTGCAATTTATAGCCATTGTTAGACACCACCCACCAGTCAGTTTCCACCCAGTGGGTGTGTACATACATCTTGATTGGTCCACATAGATCATCCCATACCTAAGACCAACCCAAGTGTTTCATCACTTTACCTTGACCACTTAATGAGTCTCAGGTGTTTGCAATCTATCACAGGTGTTCTCAATATACCTTCTATAACTTTGTCCTTGGCTCTCAAGGCTTCTTAATTATATTATCTTTTTCACCTGTGTATCTTCCTGATTGTTCCTGCTTAGTCACTTTGACATTCACATACATATTTTTATTTCTATTACTGTATATCCCATGTTGCTTTTTCCTTAAAAAAATATCCAAAATATGGCTCCTGCTCTCAAACATTTAGGATTAGGGTTACTGAATCTGTAGTGCATTTTTAGTATATTATTTTCTCTCTGTACTTATCTATAATATTTCACATTTGCCTCCTGTTTCATGCAGTTTGCTGCCTCCCCTGTTTGAGAGCCCTTTCCACCCTACTCCTAATCCTCAGATATCATTTCAGTGGTTCCTGGTTCAAACAAGCACATCTTGGGGACACAAGTATGTTCTTACCTTTAACCAGAGCAGCAGAAAGGTTGAACAGGTCAACATATCTCTAAGGTCTATCTTGATGGTTGCATCTGCCTTATTGGCCCATTAATAACATTTCTGGAATGTGGTGCTTTTACAAACATGCACCCACTGGATGGATGTTGCTTATTGCTTTTGTTTTTCTATTTTTTACTCCAGCTTGCTCATACTATCCCATAACAGTTTCTATTTGGCCAGCTAGGCACTTGTTATCTGTGTTATCTTTTGGAAGATATTGGTTATGTGAAAGGTTCAACTCCTTTCTTTGTAGAAGCTCCCCAATCTTGCCAGAGGTGACTAGGCAGGAAGTTGTTTGCAGCATATCTTAGGAAGTTATATTGTAAAACTAGTTTGTTTTGTAACTCCAAATACTCTCTCCCATTAATTTGTTAGCATTAACACTGCATACCATTTTTAAAAAGTAACTTGTTGTTTTAAATTGTTATTTCCTCTTAACTTTCACTATAACTTAAAACAAACCCTTAATAAGAGAGTGGTGTTAAAAAGATAAAATTCCATTCAAAATCCATTTAAAATGACCTTTCAAAGTAATTAGATAGTTACTACTGCATCCCAAGAATTATATAGTTATGTCACTTTTGTGACCTACTTGTGTCACTTTTGAAATATGACTTCATTATTGTTTATTGTCACATATTACTTTAACTACTGTTTTTGTAACTCAGACTCTGGTTCACAGGACCAATTCAGTCAGCTGTGTGTCATTGTAAAGCTTTGGTAAAATCATGATAATCTTTCGGAAATCCTTTGTTTGTAAACATGCAAATGTTTTGAGCCTTCTGTCCCATCCTGTGATGATCATTAATCCCTGTTTTCTCTTAGATGTTCGACTGGATCACACACAATAAAGGCCTGTTTTTGAACAGCTACACAGAGATTGGAGCAAGTCACCCTCATGCCATGGAGCTCCAGACACAGCACAATCATTTTGCTATGAACTGTATGGTAAGAATCTTTGGAACTTTTAACAGCTCTCAGTAATTGGCACATACCGCGTCCTTTACAGTGCAGAAACAGTATGCTGTTCTGAACCAGTGTGCTGCTCCCCTCAATATATAATAATAATAATAATAATAATAATAATAATAATAATAATAATAATACAATTTATTTATATACCGCCCCTCTGGCGAGCCAATCGAGGCGGTGTACAACAGTAAATTACATCAAATTAAGCAGCAACAGTAAATTAACAGTTACATCAAATTAAACAATATCAACAGCAATATATTACAGCAAATTTAACAAATTAAACAAATGCATTGCAAAATTATAAACAACAAAATCAAAACAGAATCAATAGCAGAATCAATATTACTCATAATAATAAAATCTAGTCTAAGTAAGTAAGAGAAGAGAAAGGTAAGGGTTAGGGGGCTATGTCCAGTATTGCTTGGTTTATGCTATGCCAGGCTTTCTAGTAGGACTCCCAAAATAGACTGTTACTGTTGCTGTTATTAATGTAGGGTATCAGTATGCAGAGCCGTTGTAAACTACAAGAGAGCAGTTTCTTATTCAGATGGCAGAGTCTGGGAAAAGTTACTTTTTGGACTACATGTAGGTATGCTAGCTAAGGATTCTGAGAATTAATCCCTTCAAAGTAACTTTTTCTGAGCTCTGCCACTACCAACGGGTTTATAATCTGTCCTTCAACACAAGGAGATAATAGAGGAAAATGAGGTAAACTGGGAAGGAGTACGTGTCCCATATCTTTGCAGGCTTACTTACAGTAGTGTGTGGGGACTAGGGAATTGTGCTAAAGGCTAATGCGTCAGTCTTGTGACCTCTATGCAGGCTAACATATCTGGACTGCTTCCAAGTTCATCAGGAGTTGGAGGCCTATGTATATCTTTGGCATTGGGGCCTTGAATTGCTGGGCAGAAACAAAACACAAATACAAATATCCCATAAATTGCTGAAACATTTTAGTTTACACTCAGAAACCTATGCTCATACAGCTGTCTTTACATATGACTGAGGGAAGTAAGAGCCAGATATTTTTCTGTGCACCCAGAAGAAGAGGGATAAACTACATGAAGCCTAAATTGTGGTGTCAAAGGCATTTAATAGTATTATATTGCTAAAACCAAGCCAGATTCACCCTCGTCTTGGTTTGAATCTGTTTTGAGTTTCTCAAAGGAAAATTAAGATGTGCGGGATAAATTAAATAATTTTTGAACACCCACTACTTGTTGACAGTTCTGAGCACTATTTGAAATGGATAAATAAACTAGTAATCTTCAGTTTCTTAAAGCTTTTAAGGTATGCTGTTATCCTTTTTGGCATAACTTTTGGTTTCAGATTTGTAGTTCAAATGTGACCTGGTTCAAGAGAAATTGTGGACTTCCTAGTTTTACTTAGTAGTTCTGTTCAGAGGCCTCTGAGGGCTGGCCTGCATCAAAAGGCACTAATTATTGAAGTTAATTAGCATCTTGGACAGTATAAGCAGAGGACAGGAATTGAATTAAAATGGAAACAAATACTGACTTGTTTGAAGAGATCATTCTAGGTGAGTGTTATGTGAAAGGAATACATTCAGCTTGTATTTCTGGCATTCTTTGCTTATGCATAAATCATGCAACCACTAAGAGTCTAGTTATCAGAGGCTAACTGGAACAATATAGTTTTACATGCCCAGGAATTTTGTAGCTAACAGATAGAAAGACAGGTATATTCATCAGTCTAGCAGGCCACACTAAGGTTTCTTAAACACGAGACCTATATCTGATTTGGGCTGTTATTTAGACACTGAGACCTGCTGCCAAAGATGTAACTAGGCTGCATGAGAGCCAGTGTGGTTTAGCAGTGAAAGCATTACAGTTGGAAAGTTTGTGTTCAAGTCCCTAGAGCCATGCATACTGCTTTGAGTTACAAAGGATAGACAAGATATAAATGTAACTAATAATTCAAAGGTAATAAGGATTTCTTGGGAATCTAAGCTTTTCAACAACAATGCTATAAGTAACTGATATTTTCCATAAGGGAAGAGGAGCTGCTGCTGCTGCTGCTGATCTAGGAGCAATTGCAAACAAACTGACAAAACATCTGAATAAAATCACTATAGGTAGACTTGCAGTAACACAATTACAGTAATACAGTTTCAAAAAGTGGCACTGCTTTGAATGTGCCACATTATCCAACAATATGTCACTGACTTCTAGATTCTTGGATACAGTCCAAACCCTTGATGATCCAAATTTCCAGTCAGTTAACATGTAGGTAGACTGTGAAACCAAGAATGTTGTATAATAATAGTAATGTATATGTAATAATGTGAATCAGCAAAATCCTTCAGGATGTGGTCTTCAGACTGGAAGAGGTTAGCCACATAAGTGTATCCAACCATGCTTGTATAGGAAAGTGCTACGTCACATCCTCCTCCCACAAGAGCCTTTGCTTGTTTTTTGGGAGGGGCACATGATGCCATAATTCCCATCCCCCCATTTGTTTTTGTTTTGTTTTGTTTAAAAAATCTTAGTGGGTGCCTGTACATGATTCTCTGTTGCCCAAACAACAGCATAGAAGACCATTTAGTTCAGGAAAGGGGGGGGGGCGGGGGGAGGAGTTAAAGGATCACTGCTGTAGCTCTGCCCCCTCCCCAGTTTGATTTTGGCTGCAAGGCAACTAAATAGATAAATGTAGGATATCAAAACATGACTTCCCAGTTACCCATCTTTGACCATCAAATATTTGTTTCTTTTGTTGTTGTTGTTGTTTATTTCCTGCCTTTCCTCATAGATGGAGGCAGGGAACAACGACAGTTTAACAAATACACAACATCAGTTAAAAATACATATCAATTTAAAAGAACAAATAAGACACATGCATATTAAAACAGTCCACATTTTGAAATCAATTATTTAAAACTCACTATTCAAAAACCATCTGGATAGCCCTGCTAGAAGAGACTGGTTTTCAATTCTGTTTTAAATTTGCACACCATATTCAGCTGTCGAATCTCTCCCGCCAGGTCATTTCACAGTCTAGGGACCAGATGAAGACAAAGTCCCCTGGCTGACTGTTGCCAACCTAGTCCTGGCTGACTGGAGTAAATGTTTGCCAGAGAACCTGAGTGTATGGGATGGATTAACATTCTTTATAACATGTTTATTGTGCTTTACACTTTTCATTTACGTATGCTTGGTGGCATGACATTCCCACCTCTTTGCACCAAAGCTTGTTAGTCTATCCCAATTATGTGCATTCCAGAGACCACAACAAAGGACAGGTTGCTTACCTGTAACTGTAGTTCTTCGAGTGGTCATCTTGAATTCACACAATACTCACCCATCCTCCCCTCAACTTCGTTTACCTCATATGTTCCACCAGTGCTGCTAGGCGGCATACATTGGAACTGAAGAAAAGAGTGGGAATGCTAGGGATTTATATATGGATGGGCAAAGTTACCACCAAAAAGTCTTCCCTAGCGATTCCAGAAGGTTCCGAACTTTCTGTGCAAGCGCAGTACTACCCAATTGTGTGAATTCACAGATTACCACTTGAAGAACTACAGTTACAGGTAAGCAACCTGTCCTTATTATCATACTTGCCAAAAAGGTTGATCACCAGTGTAGCCCTAGAGCTTTCTTTTCATTCACAAAGTTTCACTGCATTAAGAAGTAGCATCTTTACTCTTAGTGTGTAGTATTTAAAGCAGGGGTAGGCAACCTTTCCCCTTTAAGGGCCGAGGGACTTCAGCTCCCAGAATCCCAGGAGCTATTGGCCAACATGGTTGAGGCTTCTGGGAACTGAAGTCCCTCGGCCCTTAAAGGGGAAAGGTTGCCTACCCCTGATTTAAAGACAACATATTTTTAAGATTTTAGGATGCTCACATTACTGTATCTCCTACTGACTAATCCTATCTGTGTGGGAGGTAGATGCCAACTGGTGGTGCTGATGAAATCTCTAATTTCCTGTTTTAGACCACTGGCTCTTAATGCTTTACAAATCTAATGTTGTTATCCTGAAATCCTTCTGAACATCAAAAATGGAAAACAGAATTCTGTGGATGTGAATAATGGGCTTTTATTTTAAACTTGTCTTATCTTTTGTCCAAGCCCCAGAATACTTTCTCAGTTATTCCTAAGCAAGCTGCTCCAAAGAAAATAGCATATTGGGTGAAGGCATTGTAACCTAGCCTAGTTTTCTATATGCTGGGATTTTAAATAAATAAATAAGCATAGTGCTCTTGTGAGCACCTACTTGCGTTTGGAATGAAACTCTCCAAACAGATGCTTACAATTTAAGCAGGAGCTACAGATTATTTTCTTACGTTATGTGATGAAGATGATGGCATAACTGTCCACTACCTGAGCCGTAAATGATTTCTGGGTTTGGTTTGGTTTTTCAAAATTACTATCCTTATTTTTTTCTGTAGAGTAAGATTTCTACTGGATGCCTTGAAATTAAGGGAATTTGACTTAATGTCGTAGTTTGTCAATATGTGTGCAGTACACTGCTCACCCACTTGTGTTTATGACCCCCAGCCACTGAGAACAAATTTTGGTGTCACATCATTCATCCAAAAGGTTTATTTGGAAGCAAGGCATGCAGAAGCACAATTTTGCTTTAAAACAAGGCATACATTCTCATGAATCTTGTTTTGGAAGGAATTTCTGGACCTTTTGCCACCACATGGTGTGACCCTCTGATGGATTCAGGAAAGAGCAATTGTGACACCCCCGATATACCATAACGGATAGAATTTTGTCTGTGGAGAGTCTCTGCCAGGAAAAGTAATGCTGTTCAAATGTAAGCAGTTGCTCAGAATGATGCCAGCCACCTAGGGAATAGACTGCTCCTTCTTGTTAAGTTCAGCTGTGTTGCTGACTTCAGAAGGTGATGTTTAGGGCACCCAGGGTGCAGTTCATGCTGCTTGTTTTTACTTTTAACTGAGTGGAATTATTTTAACGTGGCACTTTAAAAAAATGCTGTTCTCCCCTGTGTTGCTCTCCAACTCACAATCCACCAAGAAAATCCTGTATACTGCCTGTGCCAGGATGGAACAGCAGGAGTGAGCAAGGTGACAGTTCGTAAAGCTTCATGACTCGGGTGGGATGGAGAAAAGAAAGAGTTGTCATAGTTTTCATGTTTGTTGCTTACTTGAGATTTAATGAAAGCTTAGCTTGAGAGCAGAGGTGGGCAATTTTGGAAAGTCCAGGGGCCAGTTTTTGGCCTATGAAATGCTCTGCAGGCTCCACTAGATCAGAAACTATGGTTTTATCTGCACCGCAAGAATAATACAGTTTGACACCACTTTAACTTCCATGGTTCAGTGCTATTGAATTGTTGGTTTGTAATTTGTTGTGGCACCAAAGCTCTCTGACAGAGGCGACTCAATATTTTGATGATAGGGGATGCCATGTAGCCAGTGGATCACACTTCCTGTGCTTTAGAGTACAGTCCATGCAAGTTTACACTTTTGTACTAGGCCTCACGTTTAGCATCCTAGAATTTTCCACTTGTATTTTTTTAATAGAAGTGTGGTCTTTGCAAGAATGCCAAACTCTTTCATTTGTATGGTGTTTGCCCAAAATAGCTCACATTAATTGTTATAGTGATGTATTGATATGAGCAAGATTGGGATGAATTGCTTTTTCTCTTTGGGATCCTTGAGTCTAACACTTTTAACAATCTTGTCTAACATATTTGTCTCCTATTTTCTTTTCTTTTTTCTTTCTTTTTTCTTTTGTAGAATGTGTACGTGAACATAAATCGCATCATGTCTGTAGCCAACCGTTTGGTGGAGTCCGGTCACTATGCTTCACAACAGATTAAGCAAATTGCCAGCCAATTGGAGCAAGAATGGAAAGCATTTGCTGCAGCCCTGGATGAGCGTAGTACCTTATTGGATATGTCGTCCATTTTTCACCAGAAAGCTGAGCAGGTCAGTAATTACAACAAAGCCAAATGATAGCAGACTGCCTTCTCTTGGTTTCATTGGTAGTGGATTTGGGATCTAAGATCCAGTTCTTACATGGGTGAAAAGAGAACCAGTGTGGTATAGTAGATGAAATATTGAATTGGCACTTGAGGGGCCAAGTTCTGGCATCCACTGAACTCACTGGGTGATCTTGGGTAGTCTGTCAGCATAAAAAGATACAAAGGAATCCTGCAGCACTTTTGAGAATAACTGAGAGAAAGATTATAACTCATAACTCACAGATTCAGTCTACATCATCTGATGTGTGATCTTAGGCTAGTCATTTCTCTCAGCTTTACCTACCTTGCTGGGTTATTGTGAAGAGAACAACAACAATAATAATTTATTTCTTATATCCCACCTTTTGCCTAAGCAATCAAGATGGCTTACAAATATAAAATAAATACAATATTGAAATAAACATAATAAGATTAAGACAGCACGCATTCTGCCTTCTCTCCCTCCAGATGATGGTGGAGGGAGGGAGGGCCTTCTTCTTTTTTGGCTAGGCCCAATGTAGCCAGCCTGCCTTCTCTCCCTCCAGATGATGTATGTTCTGTTCTGCTGATCAGAGGATTTTTAATCACTCAAGGGAGTGAAGGAGAAGGCTTGGAAAGGGGCTCTCAAAGCAAAAACGCCTGTAACTGTTTTCAGGATTGGTGGTTACTGAAAGCTGCCAGTAGGCATTTCCTGATGTGTGTCCTTGTTAAGAGTCAGACCTATTACTTATTCTTCGAATTGAATTGTGGGTGAGTTAAAAAGCATAAACAAAAGTTGTGGCTTGTGCCAGTGCATTTTCCCCTTTCAATGTGATAGGCATTGTAACAGTTGTGTTGTCTACATTATCCATAAAGTGTTTCACAAGGATAGTAAAGCCTAGATGGCAAAAGCGGGGCTCTGAGATGTAAGACTAAAATTAAAAGTTTAAATTGAGACAAACATTTGTTTATGGTATCTAGCTGCAGGCATCTCAGTTATTCAGAGCAACAGTTCTAAGTTCTGTGTACACACAAGTGAATTAAGAAAACCTGATCTTGCGAAAAGGAGGCAGAAATGTTGCTCATATTCTCCTGCTGGGTTGTTTCCATAATTAGAGCATGTCTTTCTTAAGGGAATGAGCTGCTCATATATAAATTCAGCTTCGAGTTTCCTATCAATTTTGTTTCTATTAGAGTTAACAGTGTTATTTGATTGTGCATTTATTGATCCAAGTAGAAAAATGAAACAGCCACTTGGAGGTCCAGCTCTAGGGAAAAGATGGACAATAAATAACTTAGGGGGTTGCAGACTGCCAGAAATAGTGCAAATTGAGTCCACTTTTAGGGTTAGGGTTAGTGCTAGGGAATCATGGGAATTGTTTTTTTCTGAGACATTGAGCCTTCTCTGTCAGAGAGCTCTGGTGCCACAATAAAATACAGTTCCCATGATTCCCTAACCCTAACCCTTAAAGTGGACTCAATTTGCACTATTTCTGGCAGTCTGCAACCCCCCTCAGTTGTCCCCATTGACTTTTTGAATTCTATTCTGGAAGAAGTTGTTCCGGCACACCTAAAATATAGACTATGGACCTATACAGACTGACAGAAATAATCCAGCTTGAGACCACTTTAACTGTCCTGGCTCAGTACTAAGAAATCATGGGAACTGTAGTTTATTGTGGCACCCAAGCTCTCTGACAGAGAAGGCTCAATGTCTCAGAAAAAACTACAATTCCCATGAATCCCTATCACTGAGCCAGGACAGTTAAAGTGGTCTCAAGCTGGATTATTTCTGGCAGTCTGTACAGGCCCTATATCAGGGTAGTCCATAGGTCACAGATAGTCAATCTCCTTTTAGTTCTGCTGTTGTCTTAGGGCCTAAGCAGACTGCCAGAAATAGTGCACATTAAATTGAGGCACTGCCCTGGCTCAGTGCTAGGGAATCATGGGAACTGTAATTTATTGTGGCACCAGAGCTCTCTGACAGAGAAGGCTCAATGTCCCAGAAAAAAATACAATTCTCATGACTCCCTAGCACTGAGCCAGGGCAGTGCCTCAATTTAATGTGCACTATTTCTGGCAGTCTGCTTAGGCCCTTAGTCATCCCCAAAGGCCTTCATGGCTGCTGTTGCCACTATTCCTTTTCTGTTATAAAACAGCAGAAAATGTTATCACTTCTCCCCATGAAAATATAGCTTCATTCAGAGGGCAAAATTAATGTCCTGCTACCTGTTGTCCACAGAGCACTTCTAGCAGAATATCTGTTGGGCACTCTGCCAAGTGTATTCTGTGGTCAGGCATCACAGCCTTCTTGTTTACCATACCTTCATCCCACACAACAGCGGTTTTGCAGGCTGATGGGAGCATAATGGCAAGAATAATTCATGGGGAATGTAATCATCATGGACTATCCTCCCCATGAAGATTACACTTCTGACAGCCAGATGAGTAGCTGTTCAAAAGGCTGGGAGTGTGGGAAAGTATGACTTGCCAGAGGAAGATGGATGTCCTAAGAGAGAAGTATTAACCCTGTCCACCAGTCCTCCTATGAATATTTGCGGTGGTGGAAGAGTGAGAGAGTATGTGTGAAAATAAGGTATGATTCTTGGTGTGTGTGAAAGAGAGAGAATGAGAGAGAGAGAGACCATCTGAAAGGAGGCCCATTCACATTCCACTTTTCACATTCACATAGGATTCCGTCCTATGTTATCCTGGGATCTGCAGTTTAGGGAGGGGGCACTGAGAATGCTCAACAAAGAGCTCCTCTTATACCTCACCAAACTACAAACTCCAGGATTCTGTAAGACAGAACCATGACAGTTAATGTGGAATAATAGTAATATAATTGTGTAATGTGAATGGGCCCAGGTAAGTAGGTTTTGTTTTCTACCTTGATTAGCTGGACAGAAGTGATTCTGGCAGGAACAGTTTTCTTCACACCTGTCTTAGTAGCTACAAGAACTTACACGTTGTGTATACCTTGGTTTGACATTTTAAGCATTGGATTACAACTCTGGAGACTAGGGTTCAAATCCTCACTCAGCCATGGAAATCCACTGGGTGACCTTGGGCAGGTCACACTCTCCCAGCTTCAGAGGAAGGCAAAAGCATACCCCCAAGAACAAATCTTGCCAAGAAAACCCTATGATAGGTTCACCTTAGGGTTATCATAAGTCAGCAACAACTTAAAGTCAACAACACAACAACAACAACAATATAATAAAATTGGCTACAACTACTGCTTTCTTGACGTCATGGACTGGCAACTGATGGCTCATGCACCAGCATCAGTCTTCAGACTACCACTGTGGGTTGTACAACTGTATGTAATGTTACATAAAAGTCTTTACATAGTTTTTAGAAATAATGTGAAGAGAATAAATATATAAACACCTTGTCTTAAACATTTTATTCACCATTTAAAAAATTATCCATAATCCATAGGGGAAACATGGGGGGGATTTCCCTTCCCCATTTTTCTATCCCCCCCCCCCCCCCCCCCGCAATTCTTTCAAGCCTTTGTGTCTCACTTTCATCCAATTTACAACAGGACTATACTCATTTATTTTAATTCTTATGCTGCCTTTCTCCCAAAGTGGGAGCCAAGTGTGCTGCGAGAGAGAGTAAATTAAAAACCTTCACAATAATTTAAAAAAATAAAAATAAAATCATCACATTAAACAGTATAAAATCATTTCAAAGACATACAAAAGTTTAGAAAGGTAAATAAAACATCCTAATAAGAAGCTCTCCTGTTTACACATTAAAGTCTGCTTAAACAAAAAGATCTTTGCCTACCAGAGAAAGGAAAGCAGGGAGGGGGCCAGCCTAGCCTCCTCTTGAAAGGAGCTCCAGAAGGTGGGAGCAGCCACTGAGAAGGATGTCTCTCATGTCCTACCAAGAGAGCCTGTGACAGTGGCGTGGACTGAGAGAAAGCCTTGTCCTGAAGATCTGGTAACTCTGGCAGATTCATATGGGGCGATACGGCCATTCAAATAGTCTAGACCTAAGCTGTATAGGGTTTTATAGGTCATGACCAGCACTTTGAATTGTGCCCAGAAGCAAACTGGTAGCCAGTGTTCCCAGTCACCATTCTTGTTGCAGCATTTTGGACCTGCTGAAGTTTCTGAACAGTTTCCAAAGGTGGCCTCACATACAGTGTGTTATATCCCAAATGGTATGTAGTGAAGGCATGTGTCACCATGGACAGATCTAACATCTCAAGGAACGACACAGCTGGCGCACTAGTTTTAATGCATGCCTGGTCACTGCTGAAACCTGAGGATCCAGGCTCAGAGTTAAGTCCAGGAGACCACCCAATGCCCATACCTCCCTCTTCCATGTGACCATTGTGATGTGGATGGCCAAAAGTGAAAAAGGAGAGGCTTTTCTAAACAAAGTATTCCTTTCTGTGTAAATGCAACTTCAGGAGAAATAAAAATAGAATTTGCAAGATTCTGGTAGGGTTTATTGAATTAGACTTACTGTTTGTTCTGCTATACGGTTGGGTGCTTAATGTCAGTACTTTCTGTACAGGAAAACTAGCTATGAATTATATGCTGTCTAATTGTCACCATGTATCTATTTGTTTGAATGTATGTGAATGGGGAACACAATAGAGGAACATGATTTGATAGGATTTTCTGCTGCCAGAGATTGCAACTGAAGCTTTTTAATGATTTTGGAAGCATTTAGAACTGTCTTTGCCACATGTGGACTGAGGTTTGGCTTCAGATTCTTTTAGTGCTTCCATGTGTGTTTGTTTCCTCTCCCAAACCTCTCTACAGTTAACAAAGAGTTCTCATTTTACTGAAGTGTTTCTTTCTTTTGCTAACCAATGCCTTTCCTTTTCAGAGGATATCAAAATAAATTTGTAAACGTTCTTTCTTTCTTGAACAAGACCAGTTCTTTAGACAAGATGAAGCAAGAGTAGAAATAACTTTGAATTCTTATTAGCAGCCAGTTGAAAATGTTCCTAGTAATTTTCCTGCTTTTTTCACAAAGCAAGGAGCACCCTTTCAGACAGAAGAAAGTAGGGTTTTAAAGGCAGTATATCAAGACAATGGATAATAAGCTTACCTTCAAAAGGACTAAGTTACTCTTTAGTCACAGTTGTTTGCCCAGTGAAATGTACGCCTGCCTCAGTGGAGAATAATTGGAATTTTCTTTCCTTATAGTACATGAGTAATGTGGATTCGTGGTGTAAGGCCTGTGGTGAGGTAGAGCTTCCCTCGGAACTGCAGGATTTGGAGGATGCCATCCACCATCACCAAGGGATATATGAACATATTACTCTGGCATACTCTGAGGTAGGCAACTTAAATATTCCCAGGTTTAGAGAAGGCTGGTTCCAGTACTTAATAATAATGTGAGGCTTACTTTATGGCAATTAATTACTTTGTTTTTTCTCTCTGTTTTCCTGGACATACACATCTGCTGAGAATAACACTTAGTACATCTGATGCAGTGGACTCTTGTCCACAAAAGGTTATGTCACAATAAATATTTTTAAAGGTGTTAACGGACTATGTTGTTGATTTTGCTGCAGCACATTAACTTGGCTGCCATTCTGGAAGAGTAAGAGAGAGAGAGAGTCTGTAGATACATAGGTATATGGTGTACATGCAGATGTTTTAAGTGTAAAATTGTGTACGATTTGTAAACATATGTTTTGCAGATTCATTTGGCAGGGAGTTATGATTGACTGCAGCTCCCTATTGAAAGTATACTCATACCAAAAGCATGTTTGTATGAAATAGTTGGATGATTACAGATGATGTTAGCTTTGTATGACATACCAACAGTAACAACATTCAATATAATGCAACTACTCCCTGAACCACACAACCTTAATTAATTCAAATGCATGCTTCATTGATACAAAAAGAAAAGAAAAGCTAGTGTTGATTCAGTTTGTATCTTATAACAAATACTGGTTTTATTTTCATAAATCTTAATGAAGAGAAAGGAATTTATATTTGTTACATTAACTGTCAATATAATATGCAAGCTGTAGATTTAATTATATGTTACTAATTGTCAACAGGGTTCCCTTTCTTTCTAAGGGATTCATCATTTGTAATACCTGTTCCTAGTATACCCTAAGGGACTTGGGCTAGTTGATCCTTGGGCTCCCTTCCAACTTTACATGTTCTAGTCTATATCTCTGGGACTTTTCTTGGCATCCTTCTCTTTCCCCAGCTGCTGCTTCCTATAAAGCATAGTAATTCTTGTGGGGACTGAGGAAGAAGCAAGGAGAATGATAGTTCTTTTCCCAGCAGGTAGTTGTGAAGCAGCGCTCATCTCCATGGGTCCAAATCAAATCAGTGCTAGACCAATATTGTCTAAAAAGAAACCTAAGGAGTACCTCTTACACAGAAAATAACCTATGTTTGAAGAAAGCATTGGGTTTGTGCCCTGGATACTGGCCTAAGAGGCATTAATCTTTGGGCCTTTGCAGACTGCCAGCAATAGTGCAAATTGAGTCCACTTTAACTGCCCTGACTCAGTGCTAGGGAATTATGGGAACTGTAGTTTATTGTGGCACCAGGGCTCTCTGACAGAGAAGGCTCAATGTCTCAGAAAAAAATACAATTCCCATGATTCCCTAGCACTGAGCCAGGGCAGTTAAGGTGGACTGAATTTGCACTATTTCTAGCAGTCTGCAAAGGCCCTTAGTCTTTTTGCCTGTTTATCCTACTAACGTGCCAATGTGAAAACTGCAAGTAAATTTTGAATAGCAGCTCTTTTGATCCATTGGCTTGGGAGAGAGGACAGGAAGGCCAACACATATTTTCTGTGCCTCAGCCTATAAATATGTTTTGTCTACTGTGCTTCATTGTACCAGTGGCTGTCATTTTTCAGTCCAGTGCAGACATGTATGTTGATTTTTGAATCACTTTTCTGTAATGTTTTAAAACTTCCTTTATGTTAGTGATTGGGACTGTAGCTGCTCTAATTATCTCCATGAAAGAGAAATACAGTTGGCCCTCCGTTTTCACAGGGGATCTGTTCCGCCCCCTCCCCATTGATTTTAACGGAGGTCGTCCCTCCATGAATATGCAAAACTGCAGACTTCAAGTCCACGAGAATGGAGGGGCGACTGTATAATGCTGCTTGATGGCATTCTTCCATTGTGTCTAAATAAAAATCCTGAATTTCTGTGCTACTTTTAGGCTTTGTGTGGAATGAGATTAAGTGCAGGAGAAAAGTGACTTTGATATCACGTAGGCCAGAGTTTCCAGAGTGGCCAAAAATGTGACATTGGTGGCAGGGTATGTGGCAAAGACAGAATTGAGAAGCAGTATCTCCCCCACTTCTTTCAGTGGTGGTGGCAACAGCAGCTCTTTAATGAAACCCATTGAATAGAAAGAACCACTCCGTGAATGGAAATATCAGTTTGCATCAAACTAAAGGTAGATTTATATTCAGTCACTAGTTTCCATCTGTAGATAATATGGAAACCACATCTCTAAGTTGGAACTCTCTTGGCAGAGATAAATTACTTATTAATATTTTCCTTTGTAAGGTGTGTACAAGGCAAGCAGTTGTCTGGCAACCAAGCCATATCCCTTAAAGCAGTGGTTCTCAAACTTTGGCCCTCTAAATATTTTGGACTTCATCTCCTAGCCAGTTTAGTCAGTGGTCAGGAATCCTGCAAACTGAAGTCCAAAATATCTGGAGAATGAAAGATTGAGAGCCACCACTTTAAAGAAAACCCTGTAGCCACTCTTCTTGCTATGCTGGAACTGCTGGCAAGTAGGCTCAGGACCCAGCCTTTAAGATAAGTCTGTCACCATGGTTGTGTAGCCGTATCCAGAGAAGCCAATGGCAAACCTCCTCTCAAAACTTGCCAAGAAAACCCCATGACAGGGTTCCCTTAGGACAGGGGTAGGCAACCTAAGGCCCGGGGGCCGGATGCGGCTCCCCGAGGCCTTTGGACCAGCCCCAGGCCGGTCCTGCCACCGCCACCTCCTGCCATGATGATATTGATTATTGTTGTTATTACTTGTTCTTGGGTTTTTCTTGGCAAAATCTCCACAGGGGTTTTGCCATGGCTTTTCTGGGGCTGAGAGAGTGTGCATGCATATATATTTTTTAAAAATTTATTTATTTATTTATTTATTTATTTATTTTTGGTGCTTTGGCCCCCCAATTGTCTGAGGGACAGCAACCCGGCCCCCTACCCCTGCCTTAGGGTCTTAGTTGGAAATGACTTGAAGGCACAAAACAACAACAACAACAAAAGTTCTCTGGCACTGTCATCAAAGGAACAAGTCACAGTAAGCCAGTGGTTCTCAAATAGTGGGGCGGGCCCCCCAGGGGGGGCGCGAGGCTCCATAAAGGGGGGCCCATTACGGCTGGAGAGAGGGAGATTGTCCCAGCACAGCCCCAGTAGCTCTATCCTGATTGGCCAAACCCGCCCATGTGATCGCGCGGGGGGGCGCAAAATGTTTTCTTCTTTCCTAGGGGGGGCGTGACAGAAAATAATGGAGAAACACTGCAGTAAGCATCTCTCAGAGATAAGCCCACATGAGTGCTGGTTATGACCTATAAAGACCTATACAACTTGGGACCAGCATGTATGAAAGCCTGCATGCCCTTGTAGGAGCTTGTCTGGGTTTTGGAATCTTTGAGGCAGGCCTTCTTCTCAAACCCACCACAATTAGAGGCATATTTATGATCAGGCTGTCTTTTAATTGATTTATTTTAAGTGGTTTTACTTTTAAGGATAGTTGAATTGGATTCTAATCCTAACATTTAATATGCTTTTACTTTTTCCTTTGTCGTTGCTTTTAACTGCATTTGTTTTAATTTTTATAACATAACTTGAGTCCCAGTATTGGGAGAAATGATGGGATATAAATGAATACATGGTGATGATGGTAATCATATTTGGTGAGGAAGCAAGACAGATCTTCTTAGGGGCTGCTCCTGTTCTTTGAAACACCCTATCAAGACAACCTCTTTCTTCTCCTTCTCCCAACAAGTTGAGATGTTTTAACTCAGGCAGGCTTTTGATATTGAAATTGTTCTCTTGGTTGAAAGGGGTTTTAACTCATTGAGTGGTGTTTATTTCACTTGATTTTTTGTTTTTAATTGGTTCTGTTTCTGTATTTTCATTAATGTTTTGTTTGCATTTATGTTTTTCTATTGATCCCTTTCTTAAGTGCCATTTGTTGATTTAAAAAATAGAAGATATGTGTCTTTAATAAGTAAAAAACAGGGAAATGTCCAGGGGCCAATCCTTTTCACCTGCTCCCAGCATACCTCCTAATCCAAAAGACTTCCTACCACATACACAGACAATGCAGACAGTTTCTTCCAAACCTAGATCCAGTAGATTCCTGCACTGGCGAGTGATTGAGCTAGGTGATCCTTGAGGTCCATCTCTGGTTCTTGAAAACCATTTCCTGCAGACTAGGCTTTGGCAGAGCTCTCTCATTATAATACTTAGTTGCTCACTCTGGCACCCTAGCCAAGAAACAGAGGAACAGTCCTGAATGTGACAGTGATTAAAGGAGGGTCTCTGTCAGCCTTGGCAGGACAGGGTTAAAAAGCCCTTTGCCTTGATCTGTGCTAGTGTGTGATTAGCTAACCAAGTCAAGCCAATGTTGTTGGTGCGTCAGCCCATGTGGCCAGTACAACTTAGTTGCTGCCCCAGCTTGCATGACATGAGTGAACATTAATGCATTGCCAGAATACTCAGAGCACTTTAAAATCATACTGATGTGTTTGACAACTACAGCTTTTGCAAAACTCCCACTTTATCCCAAAGTAAACATTTCTAAACATTACAAATCTGCAAGTTGTGTATGCATTTTTTTATCCAGTTAAAAGACATGCTATATCGGTTTCATCTGTAAATATTGTTTTAGCAATTATAAAATATAGCACACTGTTAATACAAGATTGGAGAAGGAGTGGGGAGAGGTGACGTCTTCTTCGAGATATATGCATGTGGAACTGTGAAGCTATTCTTTAGCCTTTTGCACTCTATCTAAAATTTCCCCTCACATCAATTACCAAGCCCCCTCCCCATCCACTGCTGCTGCTTAATGGTGGGAGGAGATGGGAGGAGGGTAAAGAAATTCAGATGACAATTGTGCAGCTGATCTGGGCTCTACTTCATCTGTGAGTACCCTCATATTTCTTTCCCCTTTGGAGCTGAGACCAGCTGCTTCTCCATCACCTGAATTGCCTTACTTCTCTTTTTGCCTCCCCACTGGTAAGCAGCAACAGCTTACCCCTCTAAATTTGACCACTGCTGGGGCTCAGAAGGAATATTACACTTTACCTGTTTGATGTAGGATCTCTGCCAAGATTTATTTTGTGTCAGTGTTAAAATGATTTTTTTAAAAAAAAAATCAAAATCACAGAGACCAAATTTATGGACCACAATTCCATGTAAGGCATCTCTTGAAGGCTGCTGATGGAGTTTACAATGTTTGGGTGCTTTGTAATGTTGGAAAGAATATCATATTGGGAAGAAGGTTATGGTACAAATCTCTTCTTCCCCCCCTCCAACATTTTTTCTGTATTATTGAATCTGTATGTTAATGCTGTTTTTCAGAAATGTCCATAAATATATCAAATATTTGAATATTTATTTGCAGTTTTTAGCTGCAGAGCACATATTCCTCTGTAGTATAAAACAGCAATTTGACCTGCCTCTTTCATTGATATTAACTAATGGAATTTTCCCCTTCCTTAAAAATATTCCCTAATAATAGCAACTTCCTTTGGGAAAAGTCCTCCTTTATTCTCTTAGTTTATGCTTCAAAATGGAGGGAGACAAGTTTGTACAATCATGATACAGAGTCAATTACACTCATTGGCATGAAGCAGGAAAGAAATTAGAATTCAATTTCTAGATATATGAATAGGAACTATGAAGATTAAGGGAACCATTTTTTCCCCTCTTGTTTGATAAAACTTGAATAAACTGTAACCAAAAGATGTGCTCACTGAAGCATTGGATTGATTACTGAGTGAAAAATTGCTACTTCCACTACTGACATGCTTGATATTTGGCTGTTCTTTGAAGATAGATGGGCAGAGTAACCAGGTTTGCTAAAGTCCTGTGGTCCTTCTACTGGCAAAGCACTCAACTTGATAAGGCTGGGCTTTCGAACAATATGCATTAAGTGCAGTCAAGCTAGATGCTGATGAAACATTTAAGTCAAATCAGTTTAGAGTGTATTTGATTCCTTCACTGTTTCAGAATTCAGAAAGAGAAGATCTTGATTCTCAGCAGTCATCATCCCTATCAAGTATGTCTGAGGCCCAATTTACAAAGTGATTTAAGAACATTTTCACATAGTCAGAAACCTCCAGCTGATTCTTGCAGCTTTTAGTTCTAAATAGGTGTTGCAGCACCAGAAGGGAACAAAGCAGTTGCTTTAAGTTGGAATGCATCTGGCTAGTAATAGTCTTATCAGGTCTAATTGTTGCTGCAGTCAGCCAGAGGCTTCTAACCATCTGGAGATTTTAGGCTATATATTTTAATTTTCCTGTTAGGTGATACCATGACAACTGGGACATACTGATATGATTGTTATACTTGGCCTGATGCATAACTATCAAATCACAAATAATAGCTGGCTAGTTCAATTTATTGCCAATGATGGCATTTTTCCACAATAGTACACTGTTCTGTTCAAAACACCTTGTGTTCCTGAGACTATATAATGTACTGTAATTAAAACTAACTATTCCACTATATTCATCCATGACAGTCCAAATGAATTCATAGACCAAATGTTTAAATAGGAGTTCTAATTTTTATAACTTTTGAAAATAAAGCTATAAAGTATCTTAGATGAATATTGCAGGTTGGTAACCATATTGTATGGCTCATGATGATGATCTAATATTTTTTAAACTAGCAACAGAAGTAAAGCCATACAACTATTGGTAATGGAGCAGTTTCAGGGTTTTGATGTTGTCTTTTTTTATAGACCTTGACTTAGGAGACCATACTGTGTGCCACACATGAGACAGGGATTTTTCAGACATTCCGTCACAACTACAATCCTGTGCTCTCTCCCCTACAACTACCCAAAGCCCTGTAGCTTAAAAGATCTTTAGAGTCAACTTTCTAGTATTTGATGTGGTGAGGGTGATTGTGACTGAAAGGGATAGTCTGCAGTCCATTCTTCAACAAACATTGCTGTTTGGATTTCATAATAAGTACTAACATGCTTTCCAGTATGTGGGGTAATAGTATATTAGTTCACGATCTGAGGTGGAGAAGCAGAGTTCTCATGGTACATAATGGAATTATGTAACTAGTAGCTATTTTTATTATTTTTATTATTTTGCTTAACAGGTGAGCCAGGATGGAAAGTCATTACTTGACAAACTGCAACGGCCTTTAACTCCTGGAAGCTCAGACTCCCTAACCGCTTCAGCTAACTACTCTAAGGCAGTGCACCATGTCCTAGATGTTATTCATGAAGTCCTTCATCACCAGAGGCAACTGGAGAACATCTGGCAGCATCGGAAAGTCCGTCTGCATCAACGACTTCAACTGTGTGTCTTTCAGCAGGATGTACAACAGGTTAGTTCATAGCTTCTAATGACAGTGTATTACAGATGCATTCAGAGCCTTTAAAAACAACACCATCACCACCATCCAACTCTCTTGATAGACATTCTCTTTTGCTAAGAAAATGAACAGTAATGCAAGGAAAGCAAAGTTCTTAGCCAATACACTTTGATCCCCTTTCAATCAGACAAGCACCACTAGACAAGATTAAAGCAATTATTGTCCTTCTTTTATTCCAACTACAAACCAAGACAAAAACAAATGTTACGTTTCAAGTTGAGATGGGAAGAACTTATTGCAGCCTGTCTTTCTTTGTTCTCCTGAAGTATGTATATATATACATATATAGTAAATCATTACCATAGATAAGAAAATGGTGCCTGGGGACTTCCAAAGGGTGGCAGTTAGTGAAAGATCAAGCTCCAGCATTTGCTGAAGAGGGACGGTTGCTTCATGGACAAGATATGACAGCAGAGTGGCCTAGTTCTTCAATTTGGTCATGGGAGCAAGGAAGCTGCAAAGAAACAGCTTGATTTAGAGCAGGAAGATCCCATCCTCTTGACATTTTACAGGTAATGAAAAATATAGGACAATGCAAAGGGCAGGGATGTTTGGCCGGTGAGAGTATGAATAGAAGAAGCTAGAGCTGACTGGTCAGAGGAGGAAAAACATTCCAGGTATTATGTTCCTATATAACAGTGGGCAGAATTGCTGAGAATGCTAGCATATGTTTCATGGCCAACAAGCAGTTCCTGTTGTCTGGATTTGACCCAACTTGGCTTATTGGAGTGGCTAAACAAAGCAGAAATTAATAAAGAAACAGAATCTTCCCATTCCTTTCAAGTTGAAATTGATAGTTCCTCATTAACAAAGTAGAGCTTGGATGAAGGATTAGAAGTTGATTTCCTTTTCCTAACTTGTTAAGGGAGTAATAGGCTAGAGCTTGGATTTGGGTGTGAAGAGAAGCTTGTGCTTCCTGGCTCATTTCTGGTTAGCTGAGTGGAGGAGTAGCCAAGGTGTGATCCTTCAGATGTGGGCCACCACACTCACTAGCCCCTTGCCAGCACAGCCATTGGTGAGGAATTGTAGCCAAGCAGCATATGGAGGACATTGATTCTTGGGTGAACTGTTTCCCCTGGTAGGAGGAGCCAGGATGAAGCAATTGGCAACATGTGAATGATAAGTCCAAATTCTCTACAAGTCTGCTTATCATCACATCCAAGAGCAATCAGTGTGTTTTAGCTAATCATTTAAAATCTACTAGTTTGTACCAGAAGCCTCTGTTGCAGACTTTAATTGACTAGTGCCTTTTCCAACATTTACATCTGTGTTTTCTACTGGTAGAATTTAAAATACACACATATTAGTTTTATTTTGTCAAAAAAGTGACAGGTGTAATTTTGAAAATGGCACTGCTGTCATATTATTTGATCTGCACATATCAGTTTGTTGAAGGCTGTGGCTGCCTGTCGTCTGGATCAGTGACTCTCTGATGAGTTAGGGTGGTTTTTGAATCCATCAGAAATTGACCTGAGAAATGCAGACACCCCATAGTGATGTGGTTGTTCCTGCCACTGTTGTTTGGGCAAAAGTATCATCTGTGTTAACCCCTTCATCCCTTTCTGCCATCATTCCTACCCTGTGTGAATACCCTAATTATGAAGTACTTGGATTAGACAAGTTAAATTGAAGAAATATATATTGAAGACTCCATAAAACAGGGATGGTTATGCCACTGGCCTGAGAATACAGGAATTAGCCATCCCTGTTGTAATCAAAATTACAAAAGCCAACTTGTATAGAAAGAGCTTTCAGTGGTTCAAAATTGTGTTCAAGTTTAGGCTTGGTTTTCATTTTAAGAAAGCATAGAATGCATACATTGACAAACGTTGGAAAAGGCAAATCAAATGACTGTTCTATATTGAGAGAAAACAAACTTCATACTGAAGGTGTGGGGCTCACACGATTGAATATGCCCCATACAGAAATATCCCTAGCACAGAAAACTAGGAGTTTAACTAAGACACAGTTACAGCAGTATGATCCCATTTTAACTGCTGTGTTGTAGCTGTGTTGTAGTTTGATGAGATACTTGACATTTTCTGATACTGTTCAGGGGAGCATACTAGTGCTCTCTATTAGAGCATTCCAAATACCTCAACAAACTACAGATCCCAGGATTCCATAGAGTGGCGCCTCTGCACTTAAAAGTAGGATCAAATTGCTACAACCATGTAATATGGATAACAGTTCTTTGAAGATCAGTACTATATTACTTCCATTGAGATGATGGACTATGTAATTAAATTATTAACCCATACAATAAGATCAAGATGTTTAAGATTAGTAATAGATAATATTATATCAGAATTAAGCTTTAGTTAATGGTCATTGCTATGCCTCTGAAGATGAGTGGAAGAAAAATGAAAGCAGCTGAGCAACCTAAATAATAATTTTCCTTTGGAAACTCAAGTCATAGCCCTGGGTTCAAAGGTATGGTTAGCAGAAACATTGATGAATCCAAATCACAGTTTGGTGTGATGATTGAATTAAATCCATTTGCCTCAATTGAGCTTTGGGATCCTGATCTGCTAGTACAAAACATAAGAGTAATGAGAGAAAATGTTAAGTCTGCCATTCCCTTGAGTAACCACATCCTTGGAAAATTATTTTCTTTAGAAGATAATTTTTAAAAAGGAAATAGTAAGACAGAGGTATGATTTTTACTTTTGCATCACTGTATTCTCTGGTCAAAGAGAACCTTAGTAGCAGGTCTGGAAAAGAATTCTGCTTGACAAATTGGAAAGCTGCTGAGACTCAGAACAGGAAGAATTAGTCTAAAAAAACCAAGGAAGCTTCATGCCTGCCATCTGTCTGAAACACCCATTGGCCACAAATGGCTTGTATGTCCAGTTTCTTAAGAGTGAGCAGGACCATGTGGTGCTTCAGAAGCTTTTTAGACTGAAACTCCCATCATCCTTCACCATTGGTAATGCTATATGAGACTAGTGAGCATTGCAGTCCAAGTCGCATCTGGAAGATCTCAAGCTTGATGTAAGTAATTAAGTGGGAAATCCAAAGCTAAGGAAAAATTATTAGTACCAAGCAAAAGCTTCTTTTAAAATTATTAATACCTAGCATAGCAACATGTTAGATGTATCGTTGATGCAGGGTTTCTTGCAGATACATCTTTCATATACTCAAGTTTTTCCTTCTTTTGAAAAATGTTATTTCAGTAGGCCCTTGGCATCCGCTGGGGTTTGGTTCTAGGAACCCTCAAGGATACCGAAATTCGTGGATGCTCAAGGCCCATTAAATACACTGGCAAAGTAAAATGGTGTCCCTTACATTAAATGCCAAAAACAAGGTTTTCTTTTTGGAATTTATATTTTTTTGGAAAATTTTCAGTCCGTGGATGCTCAAATCCATGGATTAAAAATCTGTGGCTATGGAGGGCCAACTGTATTTTTTTCTTTTTTCAGCTACAGTTAGGGTGCTCCATTAAAACAAAAGTAGGGAATAATGTGCCTCCCTGTTCAGACCTACATTCTACATGTTTAACTACCTTAATTTTACAGTGGGAATTTCTGCTTTCCAGTCCTTATGTTTATAACGTAATTTGGCTCCCAAATATCAAAACGTTGGGCAGCCCTAATGTGGTGTGGAGAAACGAAATGTGAGTGCCAATATTGATAAAGCAAGCTGCTTGAAATGCAGGACATATTGGCTTATAAAAATGACATCTGTTTCTTCTGAAGCAACAAGAGGTTCCTACATGGAAGAACTTTGGTCCAGTATGCTGGCAGATACATTCCCAGTCTCTTCACAATGTTGGTTTGAATAACAAATTCTGGCCATGAGTTAAAGAGGAACCAGTGCAAGTCCAGTGCTGACGTAAGCCTTAACCATGATTAAAGTCCTGAAACAATTGCTCCTGAGAGGGAGTCCATGTGATTGTTTACCCATTTACAGTGGCCTTTTTTGAAGCATCCTGTTAAGCTGCATCCAATAGTCAGCATTACAGTGAAAACTATGAAGACCTTTACAAACCAACAAAAGCTGTTCCTTCTACACAGAGCTGCTGAGTTTCCCTTTTCACTAATCTGAAGAACTATTGGAACTTCTGGCTGGTGCTTCAGGGCTTTTGCTCAAGAAGGATCTATAGATCCTGAAGGCTGTACATTATCTCTGACTAATATAAGCAGAAGTGGAATGTTTGATGAGTGAGGCTTTGCCATGTTTGTGGATTCCAAGGGGAATGTTGGCTTACATACAATACATAGTTCCTGAAAATATTACTTGGATAGGCTTGAATTAAACTACACTTTTAAGGAAAAGCATTTCAGTTGTCCTAGCGCTTGCCAGCATGATGCATCTGTAGAGAATTTGTGGAGTAGGGAACATCTTGCTTTCGTTACAGCCTTATTTGCAATAGTATAGTAATGTGTATCTTGGCTTCAGATCCCTACATGTTCAGTTACTGAGTAGATACTGATTAATGAAAATGTTGGGGCCTAATGTAAATGTAAAGCAGAGTTCATGCCTGATGATACAATTAGAAGTTTGCAGATTGATGGTTAGACTGTAGGAACAGTTTGTCAGGCCTGGAAAATCTGTATTTCAGTAGTTTTCACTTTATGCCTTTGGAAAATCTTTTCTATGTGAACTTGTCTGCCAGCGATCCCTTGGAGATAATCGTGAAATTGTCTTTTTCAGAGGGCTCCAGGGCATTTTTTTTTAACTCAGGCAATCCCTTTTAGGTCTCACTGTTGCTTTGTGTGAATTGTGAATGCATCTCAAAGGGTACTTGGTGCATAATGGGAAGACACTGGAGATAGTATGGTGTCGTTCAGCAGGAATATATCCATCACTGCTGCTCTTCTTGTTCAGAGACTTCTGATAAACTTTTGTAAAAAGTCAAGGTTGCCAGAGGTTGAAAAGCCAGCGAGGTGGTCCCCAATGCAGATAGGCAGCAATATTTTCTTATAAAGGAAAACTCTGATATCATGGAGGTTATGTTGGTATTAAAGAAGTTAAAGAATGGTAGGAGACAAAGTCCCACATGCTGAGTGATGGTCCAAAAACTTTTATTTCTTAATGTTTTTGGACCATCCTACAGCACATGGGAATTTGTCTCCTTCCATGCTTCTACTTCAAATATGTGCTTTTCAGTTTTTTTGTTCTGTTCCTGCCCAGTATTAATTAATTATCCAGATTTCAACCAACATTTCCAAATAGCATGCTTATGACTTCTATTTCTTGTATGCCTGTTTCTAAAAAAAAGACTCTAGACATCTTACAGATAAAGTACACACAAGTTACAGTGAATAAAATAATATATATATAGTGTGTGTGTATGTGTGTGTGTGTGTATTTTCACTTCAATGGGATAACCTGTTCCAAGATCTCATTACCTCCAAGGCCAAATGAGATGTTTTAAAGATAGTCAAGAAATTTGTTCTATGAATGGCCTCTGTGGGGATGATTTCCATATCCATTTCCATGAGTACTTCAGTTTTAACATTGTAAGATTATGGAAAATAAACTGCAGCAAACCAAAAACCACCTTTAAGTATATCTTGCCTGATATGTTAGTTGTCTTTTTGGGTAGTTGTTGAACATATCTAATGCTTTCAATGAAGTTGTTACACCTGGAAGATTTGAGGATTTTCCCCCTAGCATATTGAACTTTTTAGGTTAGAAGAAATTCTGATAGACTATGCCAACATGCTTTCCAGAAGACAAATATAAATTCCTCCCCCTTTAAATAAAATTACATCCTGTCCCCCCAAAACAAAAAGCATCTAAAGGAGACTCCACCACACTCGGAGAGAGCGAGTTCCACTGTCGAACAGCTCTTACTATCAGGAAGTTCTCCCTAACGCTGAGGTGGAATCTCTTTTCCTGTAAATAGTACACCTTTAACTTACTGACTTTGTGGCTATAAAATGCTGTGATGGCCATTGATTTTAAAAGGGATTAGACATAACTGTGGAGAATGGGTCTTCTAATGGCAGTACCAAAGTGGAAAGTAAATGTTTCAGAGCATTTTAACTTTGAAGTCTATAGTTTCTTTTGGGGGGGGGGGGGATGTTGGCTGCGTGCCATTGCTTTCCTGCCCTACTTTATTAGATTTCCCAAAGTATCTGGCTGGCTGCTGTGTGTGTGTGTGTGTGTGTGTGTGTGTGTGAGAGAGAGAGAGAGAGAGAGAGAGAGAGAGATTGATTGCTGTGCTAGGTGGAGTTTTGCTCTGATTCCAACAGGGTAGTTCTTAGATTTGCAAAAACTCAAGTACCACCCAGACCCATGGGAGACATTTGGCTTGCTTGGCTTGTAAACCCTTCAAAAAAACCATCACTCTGCTTTGGAGACTTCACAGTGTGATGTCTTATGCCTATGAAGCAGCTGCCACATTAAACTATTCCACTGTCATTAACAGTCAGTCTCCTTGTGGTCAAACATTATTGTTTATTAACTCACCACGTTTACTGGAGAACTTTCTTCATGTCAGTGCTGAGTTTGGCACAGGGAGTTGCCACAAATCTGTGTGATGCTCAGCTGGTTTTGTGAAAACCACCAATGCCCAGAAAGCAGGTTAATAAGGCCTCCAAGTGATGGCTAATTTTTATGCAATCAGGGTTGACCCAATATATTTTGCTGCCTGAGGCAAAATATAAGACGGTGTCCCCTTTCCATTCCACATACAGAAGGTGACTGTCATTACAAATGACTCTTGCTTCAGCATAGGCAGCGGGACTGGGTTCTCCACCTCTCCTGAGGGTATGCAGACAATTTATTAGGTACATGTCATAACACCATCTTACAAGGGAGTGGAAAGGATAGGGACCACAAGAGGAGCAACTGGAGGGCTGTCACTCCTGCTTGTACATCTGTCACTTCAGGCAGATGTCTTACTCAGCCTAAGGTAGGGGTAGTTCTGATTGGACTTCAGCCAGGATTAATGTGAAATTGACATTTTTATAATTAATAGGCTTTCTTGGATTTTGATTTGATCATTCTTTTGATTTGGCTGAAAGTACTCACAATCCTTTTCAAGATATTGTGGGGAAGAACTCGAAATAAATTGAAAAATTTATATGTAGGAGAAACCATTTGAAATGCATTAGAAGCATACAATTTGGATTACTTCTTGCTGATGTTTTCTTGCAGGTGCTGGACTGGATTGAAAACCATGGAGAAGCTTTCCTTAGTAAACACACAGGGGTTGGGAAGTCCTTACATCGAGCAAGAGCACTGCAGAAACGCCATGAGGACTTTGAAGAAGTGGCACAGGTAAGAAAGATCCTTGGCATCTCCTTAGATGGTTGGCATTTAGTATATAAAATGATGCTATTATGACTCTTGTTTAAAAACAGAATGGTCTGGAATTTTGACCAACATAAATTTGGCTATAGAATGTAGAATTAAGATAATTTTCAGATGTAACTAAAAAGAGGCCTCCAGTAGCGATGTTGCTGAAATGTGTAATTGCTTGATTCAAAATATGAATCTCAGCAGCTTGCAATTCTTGCTTCCAATAAAAGGCAAGCATTACACATGTCCTGCATTCTCTTCCAAGATAATTTCTGATTACGTTCGGAGCCAGATAATATTTTCCAGCTAGCCATTTACCCAAATATTGCTGTGCAGGGAGGTCTCTCTCCCATTCCCACCCCAACACTTCCATTGTTGCTTTGACAGGCTTTCAGCAGTCCTAGGACATACCATTTTCACCAGGCACCTATGTTATGACATCAGATGTTAGGACCCTAGGAGATAATATTGTCCCAGGGCTCCTAACATCTGGAACACTGCTGTCATAGTATTGTACGGGGAAGGGAAGGAAGACCCAGGAACAGGCTAGATAGGAAGGACAAACAAGAGGATTAAACTGATATGTTTTGTTTTTCTTTCCTGATTCTTTCTTTCTTTTTTTCTTTCTCTTTCTTTCTTATGCTAATAAAATACCAATTTGATCGGAACACAGTAACTTCTGAAACAAATTCAGAACTGAATACATACCAGAGAAAGCCAAATTCAGACTTAGACCTTTTTGGCCCCCTACACCTTGCCTAATACATTGGTACCCAATAAAGGTTTGACAAATAGTCATAGAGTCATAGAATCAGAGTTGGAAGAGACTACAAGGGCCATCCAGTCCAACCCCCTGCCATGCAGGAACACACAATCAAAGCATCCCCAACAGATGGCCATCCAGCCTCTGTTTAAAGTCTTCCAAAGAAGGAGACTCTAGTGATAGCAGTGATTATAAATGTTAGGAATTAATCTACTGTGCCATATTGTGTATGAGACTGCAAGAAATTAGGAGAAGGAATGAACCAAGTTGGCTATGTGAATGTTAGATAAAGTGATAAGCTTCCATGAGTCAGTGCATACTGTAAAAATGTTCTCCTGCTGGTGTCTTGTGCAGCGGCGGTAAAACTTAAGCCCTTGCAGATAAATCCTTTTGCAGTGATTTCCCTCCCTCCTACTTTTTCCCACAGAACACATATACCAATGCAGACAAGTTGCTAGAAGCAGCTGAACAGCTGGCTCAGACAGGAGAGTGTGATCCTGAAGAGATTTATCAAGCAGCCCATCAACTGGAAGACCGGATCCAAGATTTTGTTAGACGTGTAGAGCAACGCAAGATCCTCCTGGATATGTCTGTGTCTTTTCATACCCATGTTAAAGAGGTAAGTACCAAGTAAACCACAAAGAGTAAAAAACAAGAATATCTCTTGGGAGGTAACTAGCTCTTTACCTCACTTTCAGTTTAATTTAAAGAGGACCAGCTCCAGGTTTGAGGGGGGGCCTGGCAAAGTGACCTCCCCTGGGCCCTCTCTTCAGTTGGGTTGTGATGGCAGTGCTTCAAGCTATACTAGCTGGCAGGCTCTAACCACCCTTTTAATTCTCCACCATACCCCAGGGTAATGTTAGGTCAAGAACATTGTCAGAAAAAAAAGAATGGCCTAAGGCAGACACCTGCAATGACCCCTGTCAGGGTACTTAGGTTATGGCAGCTACCCCAAGATACCATGTGCTGATGCTTAAGTCATATTTGCTGATCAAAGAACTCTGGAAGAGTGAAAAGTTTGGAAATGTTACTTTAAACTTTGCCACAGAAGCAACATGCAAGGACAATGGAAAACAAAACAAAACCCAAGGCTATTAGTACATCCCAAGAAGTTCCTCAGAACACTATTATTCTTGAAGAGCAGCTGGATGTGTCCCATGTAGCTTGTATTTTGATATCAGAAAGAAGAAATTTAGAAATTGGTGCGGGTGGGAGAGTCACAGTTCTCTCCTCTTCCCCCCCCCCCCCCCCATATGTTCATGATAAAACAAGCATTACTTGTAATGCTAAAATCAAAACATTTTGGTGTTAATGTTGGAACCATTTTTTAAATGCAACATTTTATAAATAACATCTTTGCTCATAATGTGTTAGTTATAAGCATGAGAGAGTGTGATTCTATGAAGAGACTAGGGAACTCTTAGCTCATAAAAACTATAGTTGCTGGAATTTGATGGAGGTGGAAACTCTAACAGTTGATCTAATTTTAAGTGGCATTAAATTTGTAATGTGTGCGCGTGTATGTGTCCTTCTCTAAGATAATCTTCTGTGAGATGTATCTTTAATGAAAACCTTGATTTATATTTGTATTTCCAGATTCCCCAGTTCAGTTGTTTTCCAGTATTGCTAATCATGAGGTTACTGGCATAAGAATGTAGTTTCATATGGAACAGATTACATTTTCTGCACATAAATATGGACAGCAGGTCCCAAAAACAGAGATATTATTACTTATTATTCATTCAGTTTTGCCTATTTCTAAAGTTTTCAACTTAATACTAAAATAGAAGCTGCCTCATGATGTTTTTGTCTGAGCGCCTGAGCATGCAAAATGTGGAGAAACCAAACTTTTGTTTTGTCACTTTAAGAATAGTTTGAATGCTGTTGTTTTCAGGAAAGAGATGTTATTTGGAAGTTTTCTTCTATTAAACCATGTAATGGGAGGAAGAGGAGGGAAAGAGGAAGAAAAATTTAACTTTTTCCCCAAAACAAAATCAATGCTCATACTCCTTCTGAATTGCTGAATTGCAAGTTAGGTCATTTTCAAAATTAAAATGTTTCTCATTTTCACTTTAAACTACTTTTTGTTACTTCATTATGTAGTAACTTCCTGTCTGTCATGTCCTCACCCTTCTATTGATGTAACATACAAATAGCAAATTTGGCTCTGAATCAGAATTGCTTTTATTTCAGTGTAGCACCATAAGAATTGTTTGTACCATAAAGTGAAGTCTAAGTGATAAATAACTTCCAGTTAATTGTGAATTGAGGTTCCACGTAGTAGGAAGCTCAGCTATTTATTAAGTAGGAAATATTCCGTTGAATTTGGTACACAGGGCTAGGAGACAAAAATAGTGCAAGGTGATACCGCCCTCTTTCTCTGGTTAAGAGATGAGGAAGACTTCAGGTGGTGTGGATGTGTGTTTGTGGTTTTTTTAAGCCGAAATTGCTTAAGAAGGTAGAATTGCTTTCCTTAATCTTGTAACATTAAGAAATGGTGTTTGGGTTTGTGTCTTTCCTTTTCTCTCTCTATTCCTTTTTTCCCCGTGATGCATTCTCTTTCAGATTATAAGCGGGCGGTCTGTTCCCCTCCCTTTATTATTTGTGAACTCCTCTGGGAGTTCAAATGTTGAAAAATTAAGCATAAAATCTTTAAATAAATAAACATGATTACAGAATTTTCTGTTCTTGTGCTTCTGCTTTTGGATGTTTGAGAAGAAAAGGTGTGATTTTGTGTAATATACATAAATAAGCAAGGTGGCTGTTTACAACTATTAGAACAAAATTCAGAAATGAGCAAATATAGTAATACTTTTATCTAGGAATTGCTGTCCTGAATTTGACTGAAACTCTATTTAGTCCAGAATTCTGGTGCAGATGATGTGCTGCATTCACAGTAGCATTGGGAAATTCTTCATCTACCCACTATGGTCCTCTGGTAGCACTCTGTAGCACTAAATGGGGAGACGACGACGACTGCTCCACAGGGTACATGAGGTGGGGATATAAGAGAGATTGGTATTTCTCCCTCTTACTGTCAATGGAAGCTGTTTCCACCAGCAAAACTACTCCATGGGATATTGGCCTCTGCTGACAACAATGTTAGCCAGGTGTGACACTTAGCAAGTAGACATGTTTGCCACTGAGCATCTAGTGTTCAGTGATCTATTGTTTCTGAATGTGGACCACCCATAGATCACAGTTGGTGTGCATCTGAGTTTATATAGAGTTCCTCAGACCGAATGTTTTTAATGAAGTAAATAATATGAAGAAAGATGTTCTTGTTTTTTTTTTAAAAAAGCACAGTTAATTTTTTTAAAGAAGGAAGCCACCAATTCCTTTGGACAGTCTGGTTTTCACATGGCAGTACTTCCTTTGTATCCTTTTGCAGCTTATTTATATGAGGCTTAATTCATATCTGACTGTGTGAACTAATTTGTGCACATGAAAAGACGAGAACATTTCATTTATTGGTATTTTTTGCCCCACTCTTCAGTGCAGCAAACAATCTTACATAAAAGCACATCATTAAAATTTCAGATTACAAATACCTAAACTCACAGGAGATCATAAATCTAAAACTGCAGATATCTAAAACCATAAATAACCAATATTTTCTGAAATACTGTAAGAGGAACAGAAACAAGCAGTGGTTAAAGACAAAGTAGATACTTTCCCTCTAAAAACATGTACAAGTAGATATATTTTTGACTGGTGTGTAAAAGACAAAATTGTGGAGAACAACTAAATCTCTGACAGAAAAGTGATCTATGATAACAGTAGCACCTCTAAGAAAACCCTGACATGTATAGTGGCACTAAGGGCCATGCTACTCCAGGGTATCACAAGTACAGCTTCCCCCACTGACCTTAATCCTGGATGGATCTGTAATGGGTCAGGTGGCCCTTTAAGTAGCTGGCTCCTGAGCCATTTAGGGCTTTAATATTATCAATTTGATTTGAGCCTGCAGGCTCAGTGGTTAGCCAAGGTAGAGATTTCAAACCAAAAGTCATGTGTTTGGTCCTTACTATTCCTGTCATCCTCTAGTCTAGACAGCAGTTCTCTGTATCAGCTGTACCACATGGTCATCAATGAAAAACCATTGCAAATGGAAAGATTCTTACTTATTGTTGGTTCTTTTATGGCCAGTCAAACATGCAGGTCACCATTTCAGATTATAATCATGAGAAGATGACCCAGCCATACATTTGAACTCTCCTTAAGCAGAAGATCTTGGATAATGCAGACATGGTGGACAATACAGGTTGAGTCACCATTGTCCAGAATTCCAAAATACTTGAAAGAAAAACCAAAACGTTTTCATGGGTGGCTGAGATAGTGATAGCTTTGTTTTCTGATGGCTCAGTGTACATGAATTTAGTTTCATGCACAAAATTATTTAAAATATTGTATAAAATTACACTCAGGCTATGTAAGGTACATATGAAACATAAATTAATGTTGTGTTTAGACTGGGTCCCATCTCCAAGATACTGTTTTATGTATGTTTATGCAAATAAGGTATTCCAGTATCCAAATTAAAAACACTTCAGGTCCCAAGCATTTTGGATAAATGAGACACACCTGTACCATAAAGACTCTCCTGTTTGAAATATACAAGAGCAAGCAGTAATGCAGATTGCATGCTGTTCTTTACCTGATAACTGTGCTGCCCCTTTGAGATGGAAGAACTGCATCTTATACTAGATTCTGTTCTGTCTAGATCTGTGTGTGGGTGTGAGAGAGAAAGAGAGTTGCATGCATTTGTATATTTGTATAGTCTTCTGGATTTGAAAGTGGAAAGCTTGGTCTTAATACCAGCTAAAGTGGTCAACCACTGGGTGACCCTGAGGAAGTCACTCTCTCACCCTCAGAGAATGGCAATGGCAAACTCTGAAGAAACTTGCCAAGAAAACCCCATGATAGGGTTGCCATAAGTCGGAACGACTTGAAGGCACACAACAACAAAGTGGTCATCTGTTTATTCAAAGAACAATAGTTTAAATTTGGAAAATACTTGCAGCTAATTCTAGCAGAATTGATAGAAAGGTACTTAGGTAGCAATGAAGATCATTGACTGTGTATAATGCCAGCAGGAAGGCTCTACAACAATAGTTTTAAATGTTGCTGCTTGACTAGATCTTGAAAAGTAAATATGAGAGGAGAGACTTTGATGGAAGATACAATTAAATGTGATTCATAAATTTAGGAATTTTGTGAGTTTATATTGGAAGGGTATCTAGCTTTTCCCAGATGCTACTCAGTGTGTAGCTCCTCATTTCTCTCCCCATTTCTGAATCTGTTTTTCCTGCCAATTATGGTAGTATTTTATTACGATGTGATAATGAGGATAACATGAGAAAAACCCATGTAAGGTGCTTTGCTGTCCATGGCGGAATATAGGTATGGTCAGGACCAGACCTTGGGTGAAGGGATTTTTTCCAACATCTTTGGCTGACCATGCTGGCTGACCACATTGGGAACAGCCAGATTAAAAGAGGACATTTCCTTCATATGCTGTCAGCTTGTGGCAAACGGATGTTTCTTTGAATGTTAATAGTAACCAAATCCTCTCATCCCCAAAGGAAGGGGTTGGAAATTAACGTTGGTACGCAAATGGATCATGTATTGAGTCTTCTGGAAGATCTCTGACTTCCATGTGCCTGCAGTTAAGAGATGGGCAAGAGAGTCATTTTCACAGTTGAAAAAGAGAAAAGGGGAGCAATGCATCTGTTTACAGCAACAGTTGCTTAGATAGAAATCTCAGTGCAAGAATTAATGGCACAGACCTTAGGCCATTTCCAAAGTGTGGCTTGTTACCAGTCACTGAGTCATGCAAAGTTAGCGCTTTTATTTGCTGCTGTTCAAAAAGTGCTTTGACTAATGTCTGCATATGTCTGTGCTCATAACTTTCTGACTGCTGGCCATACAAATGTGCATGTAAATGATTCCCTTTCCTCTGATGGGATAATATTGGAATGAAAGTAGGACCAGGTGTTTGTATAGCAGGGCCAAGTGCAAGGAAGAAATCAATGTTGTTGACCCCTTTGTTGAAATGGGAGAATACAGATTTCAAGTACGGTCTCAGAGAGGTCATGTCTGAACATTTTCCCGTTGTGCTTAACAAACCACACTCCTTTGTGGCTTTTGAAATTAATGTGCAAATAGTTGTTTCAGATTTCTTGTATTTTTGAGAGCGCAAGACCAGCTATTTCCTTGGACTTCAGGATAAATTCTTCCCTCTGTTTATTTGCAATGGTCCAGACAAGATTAGAAGAACAGAATTCTATCCAGGTATTGGTAGAGGAGTGATAAGTATTTTCCAAGAGATTTAAGTTTTGCAGTCTTGGGAAGGGGACATTACTGCAGAAAGATATGGAAATTTATCATTTGCATGTGTCTCTATATGTGAGTGAGGTCTGGTGTGTTTATGTTGTGGGGGGCAGAGAGTATATGTCTGTTGTTCAGAGTGGGCATAAGAGTAATATTTCACACACAATGTAAATAAAATACAGAATTCATTGCTGCAGGGCATGCTGACATCCTAAGAATCTTCCTAAAAGGGTGAGACACATTAATAAAGATTGAGCCTGTCTGTGACAATTAACCTTAAGAGTTAAACAAAGCTTCCATGTTTCAGTACAGTGTATTTCTGAACACCAGATGGTGACAGCTCTGTGCTTTGATTCTGGACTTTCTGTATCTCTTCCACATTGCAGAAATAAAGCAGTGTGACACCCCTTTAACTGTCATGGTGCTATCATGTGGAATCCTAGGATTTGTAGTTTGGTGAGATATTCAGCCTGGGCTATCAGAGAGCTATAGTGCCCTACCAAACTACAAATTCCAGGATTCTGTAGGGCAGAGTCATGGCAGTTAAAGTAGTGTCAAACTGCTTTATTTATATTGAAGTTCTAGATCAGCCTTACCAATTGTTGTTCATTTATATTAGGAGAAAATTCTTTCAGCCTTCCACCAGAACTCCCCTAAAGGCTTGTGGTGTGTATTTTTTGTTTGTTTGTTTTTGTTTTTTAAAAAAGTCAGTTCAGAAGAAGAAATTTGGGCTCCAAAATGCTTCTGAGGAATGTTTAGTGGTAAGTTGCTGCTATGGGCCCCAACCCTGAACAAATAAAAAAACTGACCAAAAAGTAATGGGAAGAGACCAGGATGTCACTGTAACTGAAAATATCTAGATGCACCCATCTGGGGAAGGCTATACTTTCAATTGTTTGGTCTGATCCAGCAAGCCATATGTGATGTGCTAGGCTACAGCAGTTTCCCACATTGCTGCTTTGGCCTTATGCAGGGAGTATCCTCAAGGAAGAACAAGTTTTTGTAAGGTGTTTCAGTTCCTGAGATTTTGTAAGGTGTTCAGTTCCTGTCATCACTAATAAAAGGGTGGTAGAAATGATGGAACTTTACAGAGGGCTGCAAAATGTTGCTGGCGGTTGGGGTTCACTCACATTTGTATGTTCATTGTTGACTACTTTAGGCAGAGGAGGGTTTGAATGTTATCCTTGCTGAAGGATGGCTGGTGAAGTCGGTCTGTGCCAAATGCTAGAATCATCCTTCCCATGGTGTATGTATCTGTTTTCTTAACGCATTGTTAATACTGATGAGGAAAAAACCACGACTTAAACGCCACCAAAAAGAATGCGTTTATGACCCCAAAGAGCTTCTAAATACCTGTTTAATAATTCAGCACAAACAACATATTTGTTCTTCCGAAGCTATATTTAAATCTGCTTTTCTCAGTACAGTGCCATACAGTAAGCAGCAACAAAAATCTGTGCACACATACTCAGACTGCTGAGGTAATAGGTGTAATACTCTGTCTCAGCAAGGGGGCAACCCCTACACCCTCAAAATGATTGGTACTACAACACCCATAATCCCAAGTCATTATCTGCTGGCTAGGGTGGTAGCTGTTGTATTCCATAACATCTGGAGTTGAGCAGGTTGCTCACTCATGCAAGTTTCCCACCTACAGTCGGCCCTCAGTATCCACAGATTCAACAGTCCATGGCTTGAAAGTATTTTTTAAAAATCCAAAAAGCAAAACTTGATTTTGCCATTCTATATAAGGGACACCATTTTACTATGCCATTGTATATAATGGGACTTGAGCATCCACGGATTTTGGTATCCAGCAGATATCAAGGGCCCACTATATGCTACTAAGCTATTGGATCTAAAAGACACCAAAGCATTGGGTAAAGATATATTAGAGATCCCCAGTAGAAATTGTAGTTCAGTCATAATTACCTTTGGTAACCTTAAGATAAATAATTTGGTCCTTATATTGTAGTAACAGTGACTTGGTTCTGCTTTTGTCTTTACCTTGTTGAATGTCGACATGGTTTTCCCAAGTGGTGTACAGTTGTTGGGAGAATTATATTTTTCATGCTGAAAATAATCTCTTACTGACACACACCCCGTCCCACTATGTTTCAATTGCCAGTTTTAGTACAGATGTCACATTCCACTTTATTGCAAGAACAACCAGTTGGTGGGTGCAGTGTGGGTGTGGTTTGGTTGTCCCTCCCTTGGAGATTCCCCAAAAAATCTTCATCAGGGAAATTTCACACTACTTCTGACAATACCCCTGGGCCTCAAATGTCCTGGGGAGAGCAAAATGTGGCAAAACTGCCCTCCAAGAAGTAATTTTGAGGCATTTTTTTTTTTAAATGGACAATTTTCTGGGAGAAGGATGGGGACCACTTGTGGCCAGCCCTGAGTTAAACCAGTTGTATAAACACAGGTAACTTGTTTTGTCAGTGAAGAAATGCAACTTCAACAATGAAGATGTTACTATTTTTTTTTAAGCTGCAATGACTGCTTTTTTTGTTTGGAAACGTGTGTGTGTGTATAAATTTAAAGAATGGCAGTATGTATTTATTCACTCATTCATTCACTTACTCATTCAAATATTTTGATTCCTCCTCTCTGTCATGAGATCACAGAACAGCAAACAGAAAAAAACAACACCCAATACACTCATCCCTCCCCGTTCATGGACTCGGAGTCTGTGGTCTCGGTCCTTACGAACAGCAAGCAGGAAGGGACAAAATGGCACGTGCACTGCCATTGAAATCAATGTGGCTTGGATATTTGTGATTTTCCCAATTCGGTTGGGGCGGGGGGGGGGGGGGGGGCAGTCCAGAACAAATCTCTCGCAAATCAGGAGGGACAACTGTATAGACATTTTAAACAATTCCAAATAATTTAAGTAAGGTAAAACATATTGAACAACAAACAAGTAAAAACAGCATTAAAGGGCTAAAATAGTTTAAAATGTGATACATTAAATATTGGCTGTGCTTACTCATACACCCTGGAACCTCCTTTCATAATTCAAGTTATTACTTGCTATACATTTGCTTCAGCAAAATGGCTGCTAATATATTGAGCATTACTACTGCTAAGGATCGTATTGAATTGTTGTCCATAAAGTCACACTTCTGTCTGTGGTCTCTAGTTAAAGAGGCTGGATAAAACTACTAAAGAGTTCTGTCTGAACTTCAAGAGCAGTTGCCAATAGGCATAGATAAAGTGAACCAATGATCTGGGTTGTGTGTCTTTTCATTCTTGAACTAATTTAGTGTTTTAGGTGATTTTAGGGAAACCTAGATGAAACCATGGGTATAATTAAGGTTAATACCTATGTACGGTAAATAGAGGGGGGAAAGGCATTTTTGTGTGATTATCTTTTAATGCCAACTTCAGTATGTGCTCTACCCTTTTTTGGAATGGAATTCCCAGACTGGCTTTTTCTAGAAAAAGAGGCGCAGTGAGGATACCTGTCATGATAAAATTGCTCAAGAAGTCGATATGATGATTTGGCATTACATTTAATAGTGTTATCATATTCATGACTTAGAGTTTAGAGTGGTTCCTGATGAACAGCAGCTATAATAAAGACATACATAGTGTTTCAGAAAGTTCAAAGAGTCTTGCACCCACTACTTTAGTAATAAAGTCAGAAGGCCCATCTAATCCAGCATTGTTTTTGCATGGTGATTAATTGGATGCTTCTGTAAAGTTCATAGTAAGGGATAGTTATCCTTTCTTTGTTTTTGTCCTCCCCCAACTGTTGTTGAGTTTGTGTATTGCCTTGAAACATGGAGGCTCCATTGAGCATCTTGTCTCATCACTGTGAATCCCTACAAACAGCAAAATAAAGTAGGTCTGGCTTATGCTACCCACATTATATGTGGGAGGAATCAATGCTGACAAAAAAGGATTTGCCTAAAGCTGCCTAATGAATTCATGGCTGACACGAGATATGAACAGGGACTTTCCTAGTGACACACTTAGATACTTTGTTAAATCAGCTGTGAGCAGGAGGTCTCCAATGCAAATCTCAGGTCCACTGCAAATTCACTGTGAGCACAGCACAGACAAAATGCACCCAGGGATGGTTCCCCACCCCAACAGCCTCCAACTTTTAGTTTACGATTTTCATTTTGTGGCTAAACTTGTAGATATATAGTTCTTTAACATATTGAGGTAACTGATGAGGCAGGCTTGCATGTTGTCCCCTTTTTCTATGTGTTGTGTTGTTCACACATGCTCAGTAAGTGATTCGGGATACAGCTGCTGTTTACTTTGCCCATTATAAGCAGGCGCATATGGCTATAATAGGATCTGCATGTAAAGAATCATGTTCTGCAACCCAGCATCAAAAGTCTGTTTTCCTCTAGTCCTTCTTTGCCATTCTTCCAGTGCTGATGCTGCTAAAAAGCCACCAGGTAGACAGAGGATGAGGAGGAAAGAGGGAGTTAGGCAGCTTCACTGTCATGAGCTTAGTTAACTGAGGTATGCCTGTATGGTAATAGTATAGTATACCACTACTAGACTTGCATGTAATACCTGAGTCTTTTAAGAAACCTCTGCCACAGTTTTGAAGTGCATATGATTGCTGAATATATTATAATTATATAACCATCATAGCACTTGTCTTTAAAATAATTATATATTCATTCATTCAATTTATACTCTATCCTTGTTTGCAGGCATTCAGAATGGCTGTGCAAAAAACTACAAATGGAGGGAGAAACCCTTGGCTTGACAAGACAGTTTCCTTAAGCAGTCTGACTTTGGCATTAACAATGGTCCCTTTTCTTTTCTTTTCTTTTCTTTTTTTAAAACTCCCACAGCTCTGGACATGGCTGGAAGAGCTGCAGAAGGAGCTTTTGGATGATGTTTACGCAGAATCCGTGGAGGCTGTGCAGGAGCTGATCAAAAGGTTTGGACAGCAGCAGCAAACCACTCTGCAGGTGACGGTGAATGTCATCAAGGAAGGCGAAGATCTGATACAGCAGCTGAGGTAAGGCTTTGCCTTAAGGGAACTGCTCCATGTCAAGGTCTCTGCCTTTCCTTCCTTAGCATGTAGTTCACACGCACTTATGCTTATGCCCTGTTGCCTAAGGTTTGTTTTTGTTCCTCCTCATTGCTCACTGGTATGAGCAAAGGCGAGGGAGAGAACACTGTGCCAATTTGTTGCATGTTGTAGAGAGAGCAAAGTGGTCATTCATCCATCTACTCTATTGATGGGCCCATGTGTCTTGTAACCTGTAGTTCTGGCCTAACACTTGCTAGAATGGCATGCAACATCATTTTTAAGATATCAGTTTGTATGACTTAGGAGAACGAGTCATACAGAAATGGCTTTTTGGCCTTCTTGTATACCATATAAACTCATGTACAAGTCAAGAAATTTTAGTCAAAAAATCACTCCCAAAAACCTGGATTGACTGATCTATGCAAGTACTGTGTAAGTACTTACGTGGATTGTAAGTAAGTACAATTGTAAGTACATGGATTGTTAAGTAAGTACAATGTAAATACTGTACATTAGCTCTTATTTAAAAATACTGTACATTAACTCTTATTTAAAAAGGAACCATCTCTTTGTCTGAGTAGAGTGGTGAAAGACAAGAGCTTTGTTTGTCCTGAGAGAACCTAAAAGAAGCACCAACCCCTCTATTCTCTCTGCTGTGGCAGAGCTTCTGGCCTTTTTGAATGCCTGGGCAGGAAAATGGTGGCAGTGGCTCTTTGGCACTTTCCCTCAAAGGAGCATCGAGAGAGTAGAGGGGAGGTCTGTGCTTCTTTTAGGTTCTCCTGGGACAGACTATGCTCTCACCTTTCACCACTCTGTTCAGGGAAGTGGATTCCAGCAATGTTATTTCAGTGATGAGGAACTGGGCTTTGAAGGATGTGAATAAGACATTTGTGTATGTTTGTCAGCTTTTTTGGGTTAAAATCTAGCAAAAGTTATCACATTAAAGTTAAGGGCTGTAATCACTGTTAACTGAGTCACCATTTCTTTGTTTTGTCTTTACATCCTTTTTGATGCATGTGCATTTTCTTAGCTCCTCCTGTGCCAGGTCACAGCCCCCATTCATCACACAGCTACAATTTACTGTAGTTCCCTCCTCCTTCACCCAGCCTTTAGGATGAGCACAATCAGTTGCCTGTCAGAATTTTGTTAAATTCTTTGGCATCATTTCCGTTTGTTTCTTCCTATGTATAGGTGATGGTAGTAGTGATGATGATGATGATGATGATGATATTTTCCATACTCAGTAATGATAACCTTGAGAAATATGACAGTGCTGTTGAGAGAGCATAATTTCTGACAGCATGTGGGTAACATATGGCTTACAAGATCTGAAAGCTATGTTTCAGAGTCCTGGAGTTCCCTGAAAGCTTATTGGGAGTTTCTGACAAAATGAGCAGTGGCGTTCATGTATTCTTCAAAGACATTTTACCCATCCTTCCATGTCACCTCTGAAAAAGGTCATTGCAGGAGATGGTTGGGTTTATTCTAAGTCATGTTCTTGATCACCTGGTAACGCTAGGTGGTATCCCATGTGATCTAGACCCTAAAAAATCCTCTGATACCTGGATCAACACTACCATTAGCCAGAGCTTGGAAATGTTACATTTTGGGGCTACAATTCTGGCTAGGAGATTCTGGGAGCTGTAGGCCAAAATACAACTTCCCCAAGCCCTGGTATTAGACAGAGTAAGACAGCCAGCTTAGGTAACATATGCTTTGGGATGGGGTGCTGTAGCTGAAGGACCTCACTCATTCTCATCTGTTAGAGGAACAACTGTATGTGCCTTCTGGCCTGTTCTACATTCCCTAAACTAGTCTGCTGCCCTCAAGTGTGGTACAGAACATCTTGCCAGTGTTGAAGCAAATTCATTGACCAGTTGACTTCCATGTGGTGTTGGTGGGTCTTGTCCTTTTCCTTAATAATAAATTGTTTTGGATTGACCTTCTCTGGTGCAGTCTCCCCAGAAGATGGGGGCTACAGATGGGATTCTGTGAGGGCACAAACTACTGGCATAAAAACATTTTATTTGCTTGCCTTCAACTCCTTCAGGATGTGGAAAGTAGAGCCTATGTATGTATGAATGTTCTCCACTTCACATCATCTTTTCCTAATTGAGTTTTCCCTCTGTTTGCCAAAAGGGATTCTGCAATCTCAAGTAACAAGACCCCCCACAACAGCTCCATCAATCATATTGAGACAGTCCTTCAGCAACTAGATGAGGCCCAGTCACAGATGGAGGAGCTCTTCCAGGAGCGCAAAATAAAGCTGGAACTTTTCTTACAGTTGCGAATATTTGAAAGAGATGCCATTGATGTAAGTCTACAATTCAACCTCAGTGGTTTTATTGCACCTTTCCTTTACCACCAGTTGTTGGCTTGTATGCTCATATCTTTTATTTATCAATATATTTATGACTGCAGCACTTTTGATATTGTGTATGTTTTAGTTTTGGAAAGCCGCAGGTAACACTGATATATATTCATTGCCTTAAATTACAAGCACAGGAACTTTATGACTGCTTGAGTAAACTAGCAGAACCAGTTTGAACCTCTGAATAGAGCTTTGTTCTTGGAATAGACTATCTGCAACCATATATATCTACTTCGTCCCATAAAATCCTTTTGAAAACCTCAGTTTTGCAACTGTTAAACCTGCTCTTCTGCCACCCATGTCACTGGTGCTTATCCACTCTACCTCAAGTCCAGAGTTTATGTCTCAAGGCTTTGGTTTGGGTGCTACCTGTTAAACATACAAATAAATTCCTGTGTAAGCCTCTTCCAGTGGTGGCTGCACATTGGAGTCTCTTCATTTTGAGTTTCTGAACATATTCAGTAAGAGAGTGAATAAGCAAGAGTGAATATGATTTCCTTTATGTCAGGTTCTTCTGTTTTTTCATTTGGTTGCTTGCTGTTCTATTTTCATCCTGATGTGATGGGGCCATCATCCCTGAGTATCATCCATGTTCCTTTGAACCAAGTTTTTAAAAATAGCCTGAGATAACTTGTTGGTGTTCTCTCAGCTTTTCCTTTGTATTTGCAATGCCAAGGCATTAGTCCTAGTTCAAGCTGAACCTGCCTCTTCAAATAAAAATGCTCTTGTCCACCAGGGCCCAACAAATCTAAGCAGTTCCTATATGACCTTCCAGTCTCATTCAGAATGCTGAATTCTGCCTCGTTAGCTGTTCCTGTGCATGTAACAGGTAGTGGCTGAAATCCAGTTGTTATTTCCAACTAGGATAAACATGTTGAATCAATAAGAGCTTGACATGTCAGTGCTCTTGTATAAATTCAGTTGATTCAGTAGAAGAGACTAACAATTAGTCTAGCAGAAACTACTGGATTTAGGCCAGTGTTTATAAAATGCTACCTTGGAAGACTGGTGACTGAACTTTCTATTTTGTGTGTGACTCCCCATGACTTCTTGTCTTTCTGTGCCTACTACAGTACCCCCTAACAGTACAGCTACTGACTCCACGTATAGTGCAGCTACTTAAAACAGTTCATTATTCCATAGGAGAATCCCTTCTGATGTTTAGTCTTCCACTTCAAGTTGATTGCCTCCTGTCCTCAGACACTCATTCACTGCAACTGCATGGGTGCTATCAACAGGGTCTGATCATGATTGTTTAGTAGGTTTGCTCTTGGTTCTTTGAAGAATCTGTGAGCTCTTTTTACCAAACAACTATTTGAAAGTCATTTTGAGTTGATATCTTGTGTTGTGTTTCACCATATATGCTGAAAAGTGTTTTCTCCTTTATTTTTAATTCCTCTTCTTCAGATTATTTCAGATCTTGAATCCTGGAATGATGAACTCTCTCAGCAGATGAATGATTTTGACACTGAGGATCTCACGATAGCTGAGCAAAGGCTCCAGCACCATGCAGACAAAGCCCTAACCATGAATAACCTGACTTTTGATGTCATTCACCAAGGGCAAGATCTCCTACAGTATGTCAATGAAGTGCAGGCCTCTGGTAAGATCGATCTGTCTCATTGTAACCAGGTTAATGGATTTGTAGGGATTATTCAAGATGAGGTCACAAGGTGTCTGGGGCACTGTTGTTTCTTAAGCATGTTGTATAGCTACAAGAATTGAAACACTTCAGGTGTTACCCATTGGAAGGAGAAATTTTATTTACCTTAATAATATTGTATATTTTATCATGAATTAGTAGCTGATGTAACTTTTATAGTAAAGAGACATAAAAAGGGTTTGTTCGTTTTTTCAGTGGGGCAGTTAAAGCTACCAAGCTGTCCTGCATTCTTATTTTGCTAATAAGTATTATTAGGTGCTATAATTCTGAAACCTTATGGAGCCAGTGTGGTATAGTGGTTTGAGCATTGAACTACAACTCTGGAGATCAGTATCGATTCCCCAGTCGGCCATGGAAATCCACTGCGTAACCTTGGGCGAGTCGCACATTCTCAGCTGCAGAAAGTCCGGTAATAAATTTTCCTTAGGGTTTTCATGAATTGGAACCACATGAAGACACAACAATAATCTGAGGTATACCTAGGTACATGTGCTTCAAGTGAACTTAAAAGTTGGGCTATCCCTTTAATGTTTACTGACCATAAATAGCATTCCCTTGTGCAAATATGGCAAATAACTTTTGAGATTCCTGTTGCACTTTGTCTGCCCCAGTTCAGAAGCAATTTGGAATTTTACCTTGGGATTTGTTGGTTGTGAAACTCAAAGCCAAGGTGCTTATGAGCATAGAGAACTAATTTCTGCTAGTACTTGAATCTCAGATAAAATTATTTAGTCAATTATTATATTCATCAGTCCAGAAATCCTATTTGTGGCGAGGGATATTAGCCTGTGCACATGTGCACTCCACTGTATGAAATGGTTTGGTATTTCTCATTGTTCATTTAGCCTCTTCACTTACTAAATAGATAACTGAAAATATGCAAGTGCTCATATACTATCTCGCACATTGGGATAGATTGAGCACAGCTACTCTGTGATTAGAAGGACTCTTCAAGGTCATGGAAGGTATCAGGATCCAGTGGAAGCTTCCTGCTGGTGGGGATGAAGGCTGTGGAAACAGTCTTTAACAATTTGCTCTTCTCCCTGTTGGCTTCTGCAATGCCTCTCATGCTGTTCCAAATGGTCCCTCAGCTCTCCAGAACAGTATTTCAAAAGGACAGGAGGAAGGAAGAACCATGAAGTTCACCTCCTCCAGCATGAACAGAACTTGGATACACACTACTGTGGATCTAACCCATGGGATGGTATGCATGATGGCACATTAAGACCATGGTCCTGTTCTATTGTAGATAGTTGTCCACAGTCACAAACAAGATGAGGGGGGAGATATAAATGTACTGGTCTGTAAAGAGAATAAGAACAAAATCCACAAATGGTAGTACCTTTATGAGAACCAACTAAAATGCCACAAAAATGTTCAGGCTTCCTAGTTGTCCAAAACCCTTTGGCAGGCTAAGTGGTACTGAAAAGTAGAAGATGATGGAAGACTCAGGAAATTAGGTTCATGGCTCGATCAGTATGTGAAGAGCATGGAGGTACATGACATAATCTGTTTTTAATGATTTCATAAGCCGTTTGGAGTTACATGCTTAACAAAAGCACCAATAATAATGGAAAGAAGCTCCCTTTTATAGAAACTGTTTTGCTTTGTTTCAAACAGAATAGTTTCCTATATTATGGTCTATTGCAACTGTTTTGGTGGCATTATCACATAGTGTTTTATAACTATAGAAGAAGTTCTTGTGGGTGTTGGGTAGTTGTAAGTGAACAGGCCAAAAGTAAAGGGGAAGTTAGTATTGTTAACACAAGCCTTGAGACCAGAACCTGAATAGTGCATCACTATTCTGAATGGCGATGGTATGGCAGATACTGTTCCCACCAAAACTGGCGTATTTTAGTGTCTTTAGCAGAAACAGATAGAAGTATTAATTAATTTTATACTCTAAACAATAGATTTGTTGTTGAAAAATAATATTTTGGTAGCGGAAATGTTAAAATAAAATGACATCCTTGACCCAGAATTATTGTCCTAAACTTGATATCTCACCACACACACACACACACACACACACACACACACACATAACCAGTCGTTTTGTTGGTACCCAGCACAGACAATTTACATGCTTATACCTGTTTGTTTTGTATGTTAATAGTAGCATTGGGTATAGGGAGCTCTGAAGTTCTGGCTGTAATTCTTGCTTAACCCCATTTCTTTAGTCCCACACCAACTGGCTAAGCCAGCAGAGAGAATCTCTCACTCTTTTCAGCACAATTTTACAGACATCAGAGCAGGGACAGGAATAGTGCAGCACGTGAACTGCATATACCCCCGGGCCCCACTCAAAATCCCCAGCACTACCATCCACCCCATTAAAAAAATTCTAGGCTGATTTTTGGGTTCTTTCCACCTGAAAACAGCCCAAAATGTGTCAAAACCACCTGAAAATGCAGCAGTTTATTTAGCACTCCAGAAGCCCACAACATGCCAGAAGTCCTGTAAAATCAGTCAAAACCAGCAGAAAATGGCAACTGGAAGTGATGTTGCGTTACTTCTGGTGAGCCCAGAATGCACCGGTGTGGTCCACATGGGGCTCACGGGGGGCAAAAGTTGGCTCTCACCCCCTACACTAGAACTGGATACATGTCTTTAAAATAAATATACAAATGCTGAGATTTTATTCACTCAGCTGAACCCAAAATGTCTGCATGACACAATCACAGAACAGTTTCATACATCATCCACACATTTTTAATTTTCAGGCAGACATTAAAAAGAAGTTACAAAACAGAGTGTAGGGTTATCAATATGGGGAAAGAAAGCAGCTACAGAACTGGGAGACACCCTTCTGCTGTTTTAGAATAAGAGCCCAAGTGCAGTGCATTGGTGTTAACTCATGGATGGTGGTTACAGGTGTGGAGCTGCTCTGTGACAGAGATGTGGACATGGCAACGCGGGTTCAGGACTTGCTGGAATTCCTCCACGAGAAGCAGCAGGAGCTGGACTTGGCGGCAGAGCAGCATCGGAAGCACTTAGAACAATGTGTGCAGCTGCGCCACCTGCAGGCTGAAGTCAAGCAGGTATAGGACAATCTGATGCCTCTTCCATACCTTTCTTTTCCATACCTGCCCTTTTCTGTGAAGTGACTGAAGTTTCCCCAAATCACAACATTTAGGTAGTTGTATACTTCTATCTGTTTGCAGAACAGGCAATTACATCGTGGCATTTTGTGTAACTATTCCCACTGAAATAATAAAATATCTTCTATCTCCATCTCTCCCCATCCCATTTGAATTACCAAAATATTCTTCTTAAAAAAATCTTAAATGACCGTAATAGTTACAACAGCCTACAAACATTTCAGTGAGAAGCAGCCCCCAGACGAGTGCCACGGAAATTAATGGGAGCTGTCTAGGATACCATGGATTTGGCTCTGGCTCAACTTCCATTTCTGTAATGAAATGGAAATGTATTGATCTGATGAGTGGAACTTTTGCAATGGAGCTTACATGAATAAAAATGTAATACAGAAAATAGTGAACTTACAGTAATGAAATCCTTGGGTATGAAACAGAACTCTTTTTAATTGGAACAGTCAGAATTACTTGAAGGAGATAAGAATTTTGGTCATAAGCTCATTGCTTTAAAAAAATTGGCTGCAATTTCTATAAATTCTTTTTCTTTTGGATCTGAAAGATAGACATGCAATTTCAAGTGATAATCCAAGACAGAAAAAAATAAAATAAAAGATCAGTAATAACTCTTTTTTTAGAACCACTGAAGTGGTGCAGAAGTTATATAAGCTTTTGAACTCCCCAGAATTTTTTATTAGGCACAGTGGCACAAAAAGTAGGGGATAAGGAAAGAAACAAAATCTGCCCAGAAAGATTGGTGTTGCATGTTGTTATAGCTGCAAGATGGATACTGCAGGGTCAGTGATGAGAGATTTTTAAATTATCAAGTCATGTCTTGCTGGAATGTGCTGTAAATATCCCTCCCTCCCCCCTCCAGCCAGAGAACTGGTTGATGTCCTGAAAATTGCTCATTGGCTTTTTTGTAGGTCACTGGCTCCTAATGTGGCTTAGAAGAGAGGCACAGGGTAACAGGACTATCTGTATATCAGCAAAATTAAATTTAAATGGTCTATTAATTAATTTATTTTTAAAAGTAAAATTTGTTTGTGTTACCTAGTGATTTGAGGTAACTGGAATTCACACTGTGGAGGGAGTCCTTTTTGGATGCTGAAAGACAACAGGGCAGCAGCAGTGGGGGGAACTTTACCATTTCATTTAAACGTCATTTAATTACTATTCTGTAATCTTGATAGTGGAGATAATTCCCAGGTCAACTTTTATTTTCAGACATCTCATAGTTGGAGTGCTTTTAGGGAATAGAAAGCTCTTTATCTTCTGATATAAACGACCTTGATATAAAAAATCCCATTTCATTTTTAAGCCAGGAAAGAAGATGTCTTGCAGATTTTCCTCTGAGCTAGAGAAAGCTTCACTGCTCCCCAGGTGTTCAATCAGAAAGAGTAAACTATGTTTTGCTGTTTGTTGTATTTGTTTCTTGCAGCCCTCAATGCACAGTTTCCTTAGCTAGTGATTATGAGTTCCTGCCAGATGATCTGCAGTTGAACTGAGTTACCCAAGGATACTTTCCCAGCCCTTAAAACAAGCTTTGGCTGAGCTAAAATTGCAGGTGGTAGGAATAAGCTGGTGGGACATGCTGTGACATTACTGTGTTTTAAAGAAATGCAGACAATTTGCAGGTGATTGCTTCATATCGGGGGGGGGGGGGTTAACACTTTGCTCTATGCTTTGTATCTGACATTCATTATACAGAGATTCTTTAAGATGTCCCTTACTTTGCAACTTTAAGACCACATTTTTGCAGGTTTATTTCCCTTTTGAATTTGTGCTGTTTCTATACAATCAAAGGAGGAAAAAATACAGTACTTCACAGAGATTGCAAAGATTTCATCACTGTAGGACCTTGTGAGCTTGTCTATTTTTAGCGTTTCCAATATTTTATTATTCAAGTCTATATCCACAGTTAGCAATTTCATTCCTCTGAGAAAAAAATGCAGCAAATGTGATGAGCAACTACTAAGAACCTAGTAATTTTGTGTTCTCTGTAGGGCTGGGTTTAACTGAAGCATCTATTAATAGGACAAAATGAGATTGACCTCTTTGATTCTTCAAAATTTTGCTGGAGTGATCAAAGGACTATATACATGGTGATGCTTGCTATAAAATGATGTTGTCTTTTGAAGTTGTTCATCTTGCATAGGTACATTGTGTTGACCTAATAAACTCTTTGCAAGATTAAGGGTTTAGATGTGACCAGTTTCCATATTCCATCATTCTCTACCGAATCCCTCTGCTTTATATAATATCTAACAGTTGTAAACCCTGAGCCACAGTACACCTTTCAGAAACACGACTAAATATCTGTTACTAGTGATGAAATCTAAATGTTATTACACTACACAGTTATAGTGCTATTCCAATTTAACTGTCATGCTTCCATCCTATGGAATCCTGGGATTTGTAGTTTGGTGAGGCACTGGAACACTTTGTATGTATGAGAACTCTAATTGCTCCTCCCTGAACTGCTATTCCTGGAATTCCATGGGCTGGAACCATAGCAGTCAAAGTGGAATAATAGTGCTGTAGTTGAATATGGCAGCCAGACTGATTATGGGTACATCCAGAAGTGATCACATTACACCAGTCTTAAAATCACTCCATTGGCTGCCAATTAGTTTCTGGGCAAAGTACTAAGTGTTGGTTCTTACCTTTAAAGCCCAAATGGGTTGGATCCAGATTACCTACAGGATCGCCTTCTCCCATACAATCCACCCTGTACATTCAGATCCTCTGGGAAATGTTTGCTCCAACTGGCCAGGACTGGACTGACAATGTTTCCTAGAGGACCTTTTTATCTATTGCCCTCTGCCCTGAGTGTGGAATGACCTGCCAGGAGACATATGACAGCTGAAAACACGGACTGCATTTAATACAGCATTAAAGACGTATCTCTTTTGGCAGGCCTCCCCAGTCAATTTTAAATCATGACTTTTTAATTTGTATGCATCCTTATGAGTGTATCTTAATGGTTTTATAGTATTGTATTTTAACCGTGCGTTTATGTGTTTTTAATTGTGTTTTGTGTTTTAATATGTTGTATGGCAGGAATATTATTATTATTATTATTATTATTATTATTATTATTATTTAATGAGAGTAGACCCCAGGTTTGGGTGGATGGGAGAAGAAGGTGGAGGGAATACACAGTCCAGCAGCCCAATCCCAGTGTCTTGGTTCTTGGAAGGTTTACTGTGTATATTCATGTGTAAGTCTAGAAATTTAGATTTTAAAAATTGACCCAAAAAAACTGAGTCAGTTTATCCACGGATCAATGTAAATACTGTATCCTAACTCTTATTTAAAAGAAGGAACCATCCCCTGGGAAAAAGCAAGAGTATAATCTGTCCTGGAAGCACCAACCCCCTCTGCTCTCTCATCCATCCAGTCTTAAGAGTAAACACAGAGTTATGTTTGCTGGGTTTTTTAAAGTTCTTTGACATTCTTTTGTTTTGCTTCATCCTTTAGATTCTTTGCTATATGCCCCTAAGTTTTACCCTCAAATTATCCACGGGTCATAGCAAAATCCATAATTTTGGTCCCAAAATTTGCCCTCGACTTCACATGAGGTCGACTTATAGTCGAATATATATGGTATGTCTCTACCATCTGGAAGAACTGAAACTTAAAATAAGTTTCACAAACAGGTTGTAATATATAACTGGTGTTAATGATAGTCTTAGATTTGTCATTAATTGCCATCAAGTCGGCTTCAACTTATGGTGACCCTATGAATGAGAGACCTCCAAGTCAGTCGGTGATCAATAGCCCTGCTCAGGTCTTCCAAGCTCAGAGCCATGGCTTCCTTGATTGAGTCTATCCACCTGTAAGACTGAATCTTAGATAGGAATCACCAACTATGTTGCAATATGAAACTAATCCCCATTTCAGTGCTCCTGTTTAAACAGTAGACACAATTAATTTTAAAGAGTGTTGCCTCAGCCTTAAGGATAGCCTTCAGAACTATGATATCTCGTACTTCATTTCAGGTACTGGGCTGGATCCGAAATGGGGAGTCCATGTTAAATGCAGGACTCATCACTGCTAGCTCACTGCAGGAGGCTGAGCAGTTGCAGCGTGAACATGAGCAGTTCCAGCATGCAATAGAGGTAAAAGTATTTTTGGCTATTTTGTTTGACTTGATTGTTCAGCAGAGTATGAATAGGCATCTTTTGACACAGATACTTGAGGAGCAACTTGGTTTGTATTTAAAAGTATGGTAGCCACACTACTTTAATATATTGGATTGTATGTGTTTTCTTTGAAAAAGTTAATATTACAACAGGACACTAGGTGGTCCCAGAGACAAAAATGTTCTTGAATTATTTTGTATAGGTGTGCTACCGATGACATTATAGTCAACTATCTGTAGGACTGCTGATGAATGTAGGTTACCAAAAGATGACTATGAAGTATTTGTCAATAAGGAACAAATTGTTGTGAAGGGCTTGTCATCTCTGGCCAACATCCTGTTAGTGACTTACATACATATACATCCCATTTTGAATGGGGTAGATAGGGCTATTTGTCCTGTTGCACACCATCCAAAACTTCCCACCCACTCTTGCTTCTGTTTCCTACTGATGGAGAAGGAATGGGAGAAGGCATTTCAGAATATGTTCCTGTGAGCTTCCGAGGAGAAGAAAAAGATGGGTGCCCTTCATTTGAGAGCTAATGATCATTTCTTTGCCCCATGATCCAGCTGAGACCAGCTGCTTCTCCACAGTCTGAATTGCCTCCCCTCTCCCTTTTTCACTGACAAAAACAGAGGGCCCTCCAAGGGCTTGACAGTGAGAGGACATGGAATGGTGCGTGCAGAGCTATGTGCTGATACAGGTTCTTTGCAACTAATTCTAACAGATGAGGAAACAATTGAATCGAGAGGGCCATGTTCTGAGATAGGAAAGTTAGTGGGAAAGCATCTGTCTGCTGCAGTGCTTCCCAACCTTTGATCCTCTGTTTGTTTTGGACTTCAGATCCCAGAAGCCCCAGCCAACTTGGCCAACAGTCAGGAATTATGGGGGTTGAAGTCCAAAACATCTGGAGGACCAAAGATTGGGAACCGCTGATCTACTGCATTCATAAATACTATAAAGCTTTTTTAAAACAACAACAACAACAAACAAACCTCTTAATAATGTTTAATAATAAAAGGAACATTTGTTAAACCTTCCGTTAATTCTAACGGTGTTCAAATTTACTATTGATGCACTAAAAATCTTACGAAAATAAAGGTTTTGGTAGAACAGTATAACAAACAAAACTTCATTTGAGATTAAAAAAATACTTTACATTCTGATTTTTTAATGTATTTAACATGCTGTCAATCCACTGGTTTTGATTTCTAGCCATAAACCAATGAGAGAGCACAAGCCCTGCATGCAAAGGTCCAGCTTTAATCCCTATTATCTCCAGATAGGGCTAGGAAAGAGTGACTGTTGATCAGTGCAGAAAATACTGAGTGTATTTTGCTCATGGACTGACTGAGAACAAGACTGTTCTCTGTGATAGCACAGTGCCAGTGACAAACCGAGATTTAAAAGTCTCTGTTCATAAATTGGGTTGCCTCCTTAGTGCTTTATGCTTAGTGTTTTGTGTTTCATGTTTCTTCATTGAAGGTCTATAAAATGAGTTCATGTTACTGGGGTAGCATAGCTAAATCCTAGATTTCTAGAGGGAAGATTCTAGATCGGGGTAGGCAACCTTTCCCCTTTAAGGGCCGAGGGACTTCAGCTCCCAGAAGCCTCAGCCATGTTGGCCAATAGTCCCATGTTGGCCAATAGCTCCTGGGATTCTGGGAGTTGAAGTCCCTCGGCCCTTAAAGGGGAAAGGTTGCCTACCCCTGTTCTAGCTTGTCATTCATTGGGAAAGTAATCAAATTGGTGCTGTAGTCCCCGGGGCTGAGGCAAGCTGAAATGCTTGGTAACTTATATGATCCTTCCATCCCATCTGATTTCATGCATGAGATTTCAGCTTTGGGGAGGCAATGTCTCAGAGCTGAAGTCAGCTCTGAATTAAAGTCTGATGTACACATTCCTTGGTATAACTGACAGGACTATTCCACACTCACATTTCCACTTTGGACAAGAAGGGCCCCTGCTCTCCCCACGTAAGCCTTGAAGTATTGTAACTCCAGCCATACAGTGGTGACCAAGGTAAGAGTAATGGAAGGCATTGATGCCAAGTGAGGGCACATTGTTGGCCCCAAATAACTCTCACTTTCCACCCTTGGAGAGTGTGTTGATTTACTGATGGAGCCTAAGGTACCTTGTTACTGGCTCCTGCCCATGACATGCCCCATTTTCAGCTCTTCTGCCTCCAGGATTTAGATGTGTTTCCAAACATGGGGCAGCTTTGCAGGAAGGCCGGGGTAGCTTAGCACACACATAGAACCATTGGAATTGGTGAATAATTGCAAGTAACACAGTTACTTTTTGTCAGTGAGGGTGCAGCAAAGTTAATGAGTAACATTTTCTTGTTTCTTCCAAAGATTACTTGTAAAGGTCATTTTAAGTTATTTTAGGGGCATTTTGACAGGACTTTATCAAGTTTTATGCTGTTATCTATCAATCTAAAGTCCCCATCCCAAATCAGAAAAATAATAGGCGAGTTATGTCATCAAGTTATATTTTCAGCATTGTTATGACCATGTTACTTTCCAACAATAATAACAAGTAGTGGAAATTAAATACTTAAAAACAACTTTCTGTCATTATTATTGTTATTATTTCCAAACTCTGTAAACACAGACATTTCATTCTACTCAGGGAGCTCCCTCTCTGCATATGGACTTGTGCTTCTCTTATCTTGAGTAAATCTAGTCCACACAATTGCACTCTATCTTCTCTAAAACAAATTTACTACTGAAAACACTGATGTAGAGTTAACATTCTCCTAGTGTATGTATTAAGACCAGAATGCTTAAAAATTGTTGGAAGTAAAATCCTTTGCTTTGTTTGCCGGGAAGCTTTTTATTTTCAGAAATCCTTGGTGCTTCAGTGACTGCCTTCTGTTCTACTATCGTTCTGTGGAGTTTTCTGTTTTCCCTTTCTGTTGTTCACAGTTTGCAGTGTGTGTGTCCTCACTCTTGACAGCTTTGGTAACTTTTCTGTATAACATTCTTTCCCTGTAGATGTTTGTCCTTGTAGGGAAATAAATGTGTAGGTGTTTTAATTGGGGCACTTCGCTAGACTGTGATAGAGTTGGGCATACATTGGTTATACTTAAGGATTCCAGAGCAAAATAGGGTTCCAACCCTGAAAATATTATTTGTCCTCCCACACAGAGACTCCAGGACATCCTTCAGCAAGATGCTACCTGAGACTGCACTGACTTCTATTAAAGCCAAAAGAGTGTAGGGATCAACAGAGCTGCCATTTCAGGCCACAGTATAGTTCATATAGCCTTTGGCAAGCAATCTAGTATGTTTCTGTAGAATCCTGAGGTACTGTGTACAGTTCTTAAAGGAGATTAAATAGCTTCTCCTTGTGGCTTTAAACTGCTTGGTTATTAATACTGGCCTACCTTACATCTTTGTTATGAGTGGTATAAGGAATATTGTAGTGGTGTATGCCAGGGGAAGGCAAGTTTTCAGCTTCTTGGGTCTGCTTTCTTTTTTTATTGCAATCTCAAGGTCCTCGAACCAGATCTGAGTGCAAAAGACATATAGTGAAAAACTTCTAAACCCAGAAATTTGTGCTGAGTACCAAACTTAAAAGTTTACAGTCCTTTAGTGTCTTATAAGCATTAGCACAAATCTAATGCTGATATTTCCTGCCCAAGCTTTCCTCAGCTCAGCTGTATAGTGGAGGGTGGGGACTCCATTTGATGTTATCTGATTATTTTTGTGTTGTTTTTTTTAAATAGGAGTCAGAAGATTTTGCTGATTTACAGCAATTCATCCAGTGATCTACTAATACATCCCTAACTTCCCCCTGGACATCCCTGGTGTACAGGAATCACTAATAACATATGAAACTACATATTTTTAAAGAAATAAATAGTAGCAGAAACATCACACATTACTTGTCAATGAACACTCACAGTGGAGGAAACAGTATAACACTGGGGGAGTCACACTGTTTGTACATTTGTTGGGATGTCTACAGTGGGACCACACATTCATCAGAATGATTTGGAGCCCTCCAAAAGTAAGAGACATACACATATTTGTGCAAGCATGGTCATGCAGTCACATGACAACCATGGCAGTGCATATTGTGGGGTGGAGCGTGCCCCCCTGTATGCATGTTGCATTGGGATGTCATGCAAAATAACCTACACTGGGGCATGCTATATATAAAGAATACCTGCTGCATGGATGCCCAGTTTGCACAATTGAGAGCAATTGCTTTGCGGTGATTCTCTTATTACAGCATGTTAGCCTTTGTTGGCACAAATTAGAAAACTGTTGCTTTCATTTTTGATAAGGCAGTATGATAAATAAACTAGTAAACACTACATCCAGACATCAGTGCTGCTCTACTTTAAAATCTCTTCTGTTTTCCAGGTTAAGGGCATGCAGGGTCACTGCAAAGGTTTCTGGTTATTAATAACCAACTTAAAGATCTTATATTCCCAAAGAAAACTTAGACCTGGAATCCTTAATTATAGTCAGGTTTGGTGCCAAGTTCTGTTTTGTGGGGCTTGCCTTCTCCCACTGCTATATTGCTGCAGCTGTGCATAGTTTAGATCTAGATTATTTAAAGGAAAATGTATGAAAAGCTTGACTTGGGGGTGGGGATCTGTCTTGAATACTGTGTTATGTTTATTTTCAGCTGCTCAGCCTCTCCAGGTACTTAATCCTCTATAGAGAGGGGTCAGATTAGACTGGTGCACAAGAAACAATAGAGTTTGTATGGATTTGTCTTTACAGTGACAAAAGGAATCTTACCTTGCTCTTGCTCTCTTTGTTATTTAAGGTAGACAGGCAATGAAGGATTGGTTAACTCATTGCTGGTTGATAACAGGTTTTCTTCACTATCAGAAAAGCCACCAAACCAACTGAAAGAGTAGTCACCTCTGCTGGATTAGTCAGCTCTGAGTGGCCAGTGGCCACTGTTTGAGTTGCCATCTATCCAAGGCTGCAGATGCTATTTGAAAGGAAACCCACTACTCACAACACAGAACTGCCTGGCTGCATCTCAACACCAGGGACAGTTATGACTAAATGTGTTGCATTGTTCTTGGAATATTCTGAACAGTGTTTGGAACCATTCACAGGAATTTTTTCCATGGGAAAATATTGCAGCAGAGTGCCATCAGCTGTGTAACATCTTCAGATGATTCACATGAATTAGTAGTAAAGAGTAGCTATCCGAGATGCTATGTGTATTTTGCAGTCTACTTTACAGATTGATATAAGCAGCTGGAGGGAGGGAGAGAGAAGAAGAATTCCTGTCCCAAGGGCCTGGAGGTGACAACAAAAGGAGCAGAGGAAGACATACATAGCAAGGGATGAATGTGAGCAAATGTAGCTCCACATACTCAGGCTGGGGATGAGGACTAAGGCTAATCAGGGAAAGGTTGGGTGTTGAGCAATAAATTCAAAGAAAAAAGCAGAGGTGGCACCTAAATCTCAGTTTTCTGACACTTCTTAATTAACATTTGAGGACAATACATTGTCATGCTTTGCTTCAAATGTGTCCACAATGATAAGAATCCCAAAGGTCAATCTGTGGTTGTAGAATGTTATGTTGCTGACTCTCCCCTTCTCTTGGATTTATTTCCTTTATCCAAAAATGGTAGGGGGAACTAGTCTGGCACTGAAGTGATAGGAGGAGTATGGTACCTGTAGTGGGTTCCCATGGTATATGGAACTAGCTATCGTGTTATTGCAGTTTTATTTCCCAACAAGAAAAATAAATCAAGGAGCTGATGATAAGTTGACAGTGCTTGGAATGTGTTTGTGAAGTAATTGGCATATTCTATTTGCATTTGATCAGAAAACGCACCAGAGTGCACTACAAGTGCAGCAGAAAGCCGAGGCGATGTTGCAGGCCAATCACTATGACATGGACATGATCAGGGACTGTGCTGAAAAGGTGGCCTCTCACTGGCAGCAGCTGATGCTCAAGATGGAAGACCGGCTCAAGCTTGTGAATGCTTCTGTGGCCTTTTACAAAACATCAGAGCAGGTAGGGGACAGTACTTTATGAAGTGAGTTATTTAGCCCTAAAGAGGAGCTACTGATAAACTGTTTTAAGAGGTGATTTTTGCACTGGATTAGTTTTAAAGCCCAAATGCACTCAGCTGGGTTTAATAAAGGAAAGCAATTCCATTTTATGGACTTGGATCATTTGCTTTATTTTGTACATTGCCACCTGGCATTGCACGACTACTTGGAAACTGACAAATGTGTTTCTTTTCATAGCTTTAGAGTCCCCTGAGCCCTGTTTTCTTCTGAAGTGAGCACAGTTGTTCTTTTTAATGAAATATAATAGACAATTTCCTGATGGGGGGCTGCTTTTCAAGAAGCTACTCAGAAGTCTGCATGCCTGCTCTCTACTTGTCTCCTCCCCTAAGGGTTCTTGATCCTATAGCAGATTCATGTTTGGCATTTTTGTTACCCTTCAAAGCAGCAGCCCCTTCCCTTCCTCATTTCCCCCAAGTAATATCAAAGTTTACATTGTTAAGAACTGGAGGTTTCTGTGCGATGCACATGGCAACCAATGGGTGGAGTGAGGGTGGGGAAAACATTGCAGTGATCTCTCATCATGTATTTTGTAACATCCCTTCTTGATGGTACATCCCTTGAGGAATTTTGACCTGTTATTCCCGTGATATAGTTGATGATGGAGGTTGCAGTCCCATCCTCTAAAATGGTATAGAAAGGTGGTGTCTGCATTAGGATTTAGAGGTGGAAGAAGAAGAGATGTGGGGCTTCCCACTTTAGTGGCAACCCACCTCTAACTAACTTCTAAAGTGACGTTTTGATTTGTAACATGCAATATTGACAGTAGTTGCAGCTCGGAGTAATTAAGGTATGCCAGTAAAAAATAAACAAATGATGGCCTATGTTCTCAGAGAGATATTAACACCTGTTTGTTTTATTTTTTCAAGGATTTATATCCCACTTTTCTCCCACAATGGGATTCAAGGGGGGGTTACAGTAATAACACCTGTAGCATTCACTTGACTTTATCCAGACTGAGCTTTGACAAGGAAGTGTCTGTGTACTCAAATATGAAGTGTTGGTTCAGTGTGAGCTTTAGGGAAGTCATCAAATCAGGTTGCAGGTGGGAGATGAGTACCAGCTATCTCAGTGCTGATAGCTTGTTCCACATCCTTTAACAGAAATACTTAAATCTGTTTCTCTTGCTTATTGGCGGATAGGTATGCAGCGTGCTGGAAAGCCTGGAACAGGAATACAAGCGGGAAGAAGACTGGTGTGGAGGAGCTGACAAACTGGGTCCCAACTCAGAAACAGACCATGTGACTCCTATGATTAGCAAACACCTTGAACAAAAAGAGGCCTTCTTGAAGGTAATGGTGGCATGTTCCTAGACCTGCAGGCTGTGTTTAGTGGGCTGCTTCTGATGTCTTGTACACACAGAATGAACAACAAAGATACACTAGCCAGTCACACAAGTACTGTTTTGCTGAGTTATAGATTTCTGCACAAGAATCCTTGTAGCAAATAGCTTTGGGTGGGAATGGGTGTAACTGTGTGTACAGAACTGCAGCTATCTTTCTCTGTGTATAGGTGCTGAATGTTTGTGTGGGTAATGCCAACTACCATTTGCAGTATATGTCTACTGTATATACTCATGTATAGGTTTAGAAATTTTTGTCAAAAAATTGACCCCAAAAAGCTGGGTCGACATCCACAGGTCAATGTAAGTACTGTATTTTACATTGTACTCTTCCCCTTCTCTGAGTAGAGTGGTAAAAGGTAAGAGCTTAGTGCAACCTGGGTGCACCCAAAAGAAGAACCAAACCCCTCTACTCTTTCCACCATGATGTCGCTTCTGGCCTTTTAGAATGCTTGGGTGGGAAAATGACAGTGGTGCTTCCCCTCAAATGAGTGCCAAGAGGAATTGGGTTTAGAAGGATCTGAATAAGACATTTCTGTATGAAGACAGTAAACTTGGTCCTTTGCATCTGTTACAAGCCCCTAAGTTTTATCCTCAACCTATCCACAGGTCATATCAAAATCCATAATTTTGGCCCCAAAAATTGCCCTCAACTTAAACATGAGGTCGACTTATAGTTGAGTATATACCGTATATCTATAAATATATATAGATATACTGAGAAAGGAGTGGGAGAAACAGGAAAATAAGAATGAAAGCAAGAAACAGATGATTAGCAGATGCAAAGAAAAGTCATAATACTGTATAAGTGTTGTGTAGTGATAATTTGCTTAGTATTAGTTTTCTCAGTGCTTCGTGATAAGGTTCATTTGCCAAACCTTTATTGTATTGTTGTTGATGTTGTACCTTCACGTCATTTCTGATTTTTGGTGACCCTATGGAGAACCTATCCTGGTGTTTTCCTGGCAAGATTTCTTCACAGGAAGTTTGACTTTGCCTTCCCCTGAGGCTGAAAGCAAGTGACTTGTCCAAAGTCACCCAGTGGGTTTCATGACAAGCAGGGAATTGAACCCTGGTCTCTTTACAAATCTAGACATCTATCAATAGCCGTAGCACAGGTCCTTGTGAGAATGCAGGAAGCATTTTTAGGATTCCCACTTAGCCCTCCAAAGCCCTGATGCTTTTTCAGATTTTTGAGGCAAAAATTTCTTTTTTTTTTTCCCAAGGTGAAAAAAGCACTCCATTCAGCTTTAAAATGCTTCAGAATGCTTTGGGGAGGGGGGGGGGGGGGGGAGAGACCCAAAGCCCTGAAAACTGACCAACAGTGATATGATATCACTACAGATTTCTCAACATGGTGGGCAGCATGGTGCAGAGCTCCAGAGGAGCCTCAAATGGGGTGGAGAAGCTCTCCAGACTTCAGAGCGTGCCCACCTCTGTCCTTGAGCTTTGACATTCTCTGCAGAGAACAGACAAAAGAAAGAAAGATGACAAAATTGAAGGTTACTGCATTCATTCTACTGGATTTGCAGTTCTTTTACTACTTCTGAGAAGATGGTATCCAGTTGGTTCTGTCTGTCAGCAAAATGACCACCAGTCTTGGAAAAGGTCCCTTATCCCTCCAAACCATATGCCTTCCTCAATTCTGTTCTAGCTCTGAAGGACCCTCCAGAACAGATTTCAGTTGTGGGTACGAAGTAAAGAGATCTGCAGACATCCAATTGCACAAACAGAATCTGCTCATATAATGTTGCATGTAGAGTATATGTATATGTATATGAGTATTATTTTTATATCAAAGAAAGCAAATTTGGAAAGAGAAGAGAGATGAGGGAAGCAGGTTGTGGTTTCTCAGAATAGCAAATAAAAACTGTCAAATCTAGTCAATTAGCTAATTGGAGCAGAAGGCTGAAGAAGTGAAGAAAACATGACTTCAAGCTGCTTGATTGCACATTTAACAGGAAGCAAATCCACTTTTGCAATTTCTTTATAATGCCATAGGAGATAGATCTTACAGGACACTTGTCAAAAGTGCAAATACTCTTATGTCACCTCAAAGACTAACTAATGTATTACATCATAACATTTCGTGGATTAGAATACTGTTCATCTACAAATGATGCTATTCATTGGTTGAATCTGTTTTATGAGGGCAGTAGTTATTGACTGAGTAGGAAGTTCAACTGCTGCTGATTCCACCACTATTCTTTCATTGTTAAACCAGACTTTCTACTGGAAGCTGTTCCTGCTGGGGAAGACAGTTTCCTAGGAAAAAGTGCAGGTGGGGAGGAGAATAGAGTTCTGAAGAAACCTGAAAGGAATCTTTTAGAAGAGATTAACTATGTTGGAACTGATAAGAAAATGTTGCAGTGACTATACAGAGTGCCTAGCAGGAACAAGGCCTTCAAGGCAGTACGTTGTATTAGATGCTGCTTTCCACTTGTGTTTGCTTTTCAGTCTAATACTAAACATTAAAAAGTGAAATCACACTATATTTCTCAAATGCATGATTAGGATTGCAACCTTTTTCAGAACCTGGGAGTCTACTCAGTTGACCAGATCACATTCTTGTTTCCTGAGAAGTAATATTGGAAGAGAATGGTGCACTGGTATTGCCAGATAATTTTTTTGTCTACATAGCAAAGCCTAGTTTTCCATTTTTATTTACTTATTATGGTTTGCCTTGCTACATGCTAATTCTAAATCTCCACAGCTAGTAAGCTTGCTATTTAGAACCCAGAACAATTAAGAGATTTTTTTGTTTTGCCTAGTGTTTGTGTGTTCTTCCATGGCAGTCAATCCAGTAATGGTGTGTCTGGTAGGTAATTTTCAAATTAAAAGATGCTAGGAAATATGTAACGAGCTAGGGCAGCTCGTCACCTGAAACATCTGTTTCCCTATTAATGATAAGAGTAAAACAGTGTGACAGTATGCATGCAAAGCTTACTGTGAAAGGATTTAGTCACTTCTTAAATGCTTACTGGTGTGTAGAAAGTAAGCCCAGCCACTATCCTATGAAATTTGTGAAGCATTAATTCTAAATGACTGTGATAATGTTTTCATTGATATTACGTTAACATGGTAGATAGTATTCTTCAGTTCCATTCTGAAAAACCTGTGCATGGAAGCCCTGCTTATATCAGTGGAACATATTGGCATTTAACTTTGAGGAGGATTGTGGTTCTGAAGTGTTCTTACCCTTTCCTACTATTGTTGGAGAACTAAAGATGGAGCACAAGAGTCTTGGTGGCAGAACATGATGAATCATATAACATGGTGTCAGGAATTGTCATCAACAGTGCTGCAGAAGTATATTCTAATATCCATCAACTTTCTTTCTTGTTCATATATTCCACGTCTATAGATTGTGTTTCGATCTACTAGCCATCTGCATTGCCTAAAGATGACAACTCCAGTTAGCATCATTTTGCTCATGTTTGTATTGATGTGTTTGTCTTGTCCCTTCTAGGCTTGCACACTGGCTCGGAGAAATGCTGATGTATTCCTGAAATATCTGCACAGGAATAGTGTAAATATGCCAGGGATGGTGACTCACATCAAAGCCCCTGAGCAGCAGGTCAAAAGTAAGCATGATTCATTCAGTACAAGTTGATTTGGATGTGGTTCACCAATAATGTCATTTGGGTTCCTTCTTTGCATGGTACACAAGACATATGCAAAGAAAAGTTGGAAATCTCTTGCAAATCATCTGTCAGTGTGGTTTGAACACTGGAAAACATTCAGAGGCCAGTTGGGAATTTGTGGTTGTGGTTTGCACCCTGTAAAAATGTGGAGTGATTGTGAGAAAACAATAGTGGTACTTCATGCATGATACAAAATATTTCAGGGTCAGATACTGTATTAATAACAAATATAAGTTCATTCTAATTACATGTACTCTGGTGTATGTAAATAATAAATTGGCATCTGTGTATTTAAGTTCTTATTTATACAGATTTTGTAAAATCATTTAAAAATTATATTCATATAATATTTTCAAAAACTAAAAACAACATAACCTTAGTATGTTGTTATCGTGTGCCTTCAAGTCATTTATGATTTATAGGGTTTTCTTGGCAAGATTTGTCCAGAGTGGTTTTGCCATTGCCTTCCTCTGGGGCAGAGAAAATGTGACTTACTCAAAGTCAGCCAGTGGTTTCCATGACAGAATGGGGATTTGAAGCCTGATCTCCTGAGCTGTAGTCCCCAGCTCAACCTCTACATCACACACTTAGCTTTAATATAGGCACTGATAAAAAATAATCAAAACACATAAAACTAAGTAGGATTAACATAGGTAGTAACCAACATAATAAATCAGAACACATAATATTAAGAGGAGACAATATGTGTTGTGTGTGGTGCTTACTTTTGAAAGCCATACACAGAGCTCATCCAACCTCTACACAATCCCAAATTGTACAAATCAGTTGAGTGAGAAAGCAGGGCTACCACTAACATGTTGCAATCCACTCTCCTTTGCTTTCCATTGAAAGCAGATATATAAATATATTAAATAAATTTCTGTTAATGAAACAAGGTTTGGATCAATGATGAATAAACCAGAGTGTAGTAAATACATTGAATGTATAAGTACATATAAGTACATATATATGAAGATGAACTCCAAATTTTGGAAAGCACAGTGGAAGTGGCACTCAGAGAAATTGGAAAGAATAAATCACCAGGAACAGACGGTATCCCAATTGAACTGCTTCAAACCTTACAAAACGAATAAATTCCAGTGTTAACCAAAATATGCCAACAAATATACATTCTCATCCACAAAAAAGGAGAGACAAAAGATTGCAGCAATTATAGAACCATAGCATTAATTTCCAACACAAGCAACATTATGCTCAAAATTCTGCAACATAGACTCCAACGATATATGGAGAAAGAGCTGCTAGATGTCCAAGAGGGGTTCAGGAAAGGAGGAGGCACTAGGGACCACATTGCAAACATGTGGTAGATAATGGAGTGAGCTAAAGAATTCCAGAAAAAAATCAGCATGTGCTTTATAGACTATAGCAAGGCTATGGATTACAAAAAGCTATGGGATGCTCTTTAAAAATGGGAGTGCCACTACATTTGGTAGTCCTGATGAGAAATCTGAACTTAGGACAAGAAGCTGCTGTAAGAACACAATACGGAGAAACCTAATGGTTCCCATTTGACGAAATGTAAGGCTGTATTTTATTATTCTATCTGTTCAGCTTGTATGCTGAAAATATCATATGTAGAGCAGGTTTAAACATGGAAGAAGGAGGAGTGAAGATAGAAAGAGCATCAACAATCTAAGAGAAGCAGACAACACCTTACTACTGGAAGAAAGTATCACAGTCTTGGAACATCACTAAAGAAATTCAGAGAAGAAAGTGCAAAGGCAAGCCTAATGTTAAACATAAAAAACCCCAAAAATAATGACCATAGAGGATTTACATAAATTCAATCTAGGTAATGAAGAAATTGAAATAGTTAAAGAATTTCCATACCTTGGACCAAACATTGATCAGAAAGGAGTCTCCAGTCCAGAAATCAGAGGAAGATTAGGAATGGGAAGGGACAACTGTGAAAAAACTAGACAAAATCCTAAAGTGTAAAGATACACAGCTGAATACTAAAGTTAGAATCACCCAAGCCATTATATTCCACATTACCATGTGCAGATGTGAGAGCTGGACAGTGAAGAAAACAGATAAGAAGAAAATTAATCCATTTGTGATGTGGTGCTTGAGAAGAATACTAAGGATACCGTGGACAACCAAAAAGACAAACAAATGGGTCAAAGAACAAATCAAGCCTTAACTCTCCCTGCGAGCCAAGATGACTAAACTGAGGCTGTTGTACTTCAGCATGAGAAGGCATGACTCATTAGAAAAGACAGTGCTGCTGAGGAAGGTAGAGGGCAGTAGAAAGAGAGGAGGACCTCATGCCAGATGGATAGACTTAATAAGGGTGATCATGGGCCTGAGTCTACAGGACCTGAGCAGAGAGGTAGAGGATAGGGGGACTATTACTCATTCATAGGCTCACCATGAGTCGAGGTTGACTTGAAAGCAGTTAACCACAAACAACAAAGTGCATTAAACATGCAAAATTACATAAGGAACTGAAATCACAAGTCTTCAATATATGTATTATCTGTAACTGGGGATGTCACCAGAGGGTGTTGTAATGGGCGCCTACACTTTTTACAGACCATTGTAGCAGAGCTTGAACGAGGTTTGTCTCATTTTTGATTACCCTCAGATCTGTTTTGGTCCTGGATCAGTCCTCAGATTAATGCACTATGTAGTTCTGTATTTTTATGGCTGTGCTGCTGATCTATAAGTTCTCTGACATATTCAGTGAATGAGTACAACACACAGTAGAATTAAAGTAATGCATACGTTAAATCCAAAAAATGTGACAGCCTGGAATGATTACAGCTCATATTTAGAAAGCAACAGGCAGGTACAAAGTGTGTTTCATGCATTGCTTTGGATAAAAGGCATTAAAAACTTTTACATACACATTATTCAGAATTTGTATGGCTAGAACAATATGAAAGATCTAATGAAGCTTGCATGTTTAATAAGTTTTATGTCAGATTATGTATTCATTACTGCTACTTATTTGTAACTATTGCTGATATTTCTTTGTGTTTCCTTTATTTGTTTACCTGAATAGCTTGTCAGAGATGTAGGTTTCATAATCCTTAATAAATTAAATGTGTGAGTGGGGAGAATGTAGGCCCTCTCTCTCCATTGCTCTTTATAGGTGAATGGTGACTTTTTGAAGAGGAGAGTCTCCTCAATGCATGGAGACTCCTGGGAACACAGGAAGATCAATGGTCCTGATTATGTAGAGCAGGGGTAGGCAACCTTTCCCCTTTAAGGGCCGAGGGACTTCAGCTCCCAGAAGCCTCAGCCATGTTGGCCAATAGTCCCATGTTGGCCAATAGCTCCTGGGATTCTGGGAGATGAAGTCCCTCGGCCCTTAAAGGGGAAAGGTTGCCTACCCCTGATGTAGAGAGACTTGACACTTAGAGAGGGCTCTCCCCTTCAGATAATCACCCTCCACATTTGGAGTGTGAGAGAAATGGCAGAGAGACGAGACTAGCATGTTTTAAATTTTGCCCTTATCTCAGCCAAGTTATCCAATTTGTTCTTTTTATGATCTGGCAGATATTCTCAATGAACTCTTTCAGAGGGAAAACCGTGTGTTACACTACTGGACAATGAGAAAAAGACGCCTTGACCAGTGTCAGCAGTACGTGGTCTTTGAAAGAAGTGCCAAACAGGTCAGAGCCTGTATTTTAAACAGTCTCTTCCCTCTCATATATTTGGAATGAAATACACATATCTGCTTACATGTCTTTTCCCAACAGGCAACCAGTAAAGCAATTAACAGGACATCTTATTTACTCTTACTGTACTTTAAAAAACAACACTTTGTCCCTCTTCTCCATTATGGTAACACTCAATTCATCTTTGTGTGTTTAACCTATATTCCTTTGCTGCCCTAAGGAGTTTCAGTCAGCATAATGTTGCTTGCAGGGTCATGTTGTATGAAATATTGAACTTATTAATACATTTACACGTTTACACAACTTGCTGTTAAAATGAAGTTGACTGAATAACAGTACATAAAGATCAAAACACACATTTGGGATTAAAATAGCCAGGTACATCCCACATTGTTCACTGAAAACTTTCAGGTCCCCTCTTTCCAGTTGAGTCCCTGATATTTTGTGACTAGCTAGACTTGTGTGTTGCAGGGCGGTGGAAAGCATCCAGCATCCTATGTAGCACAAGAAACTACAGTAGGAGTGCAATGTTGTTGGACCTTGTTTACCTCCATATATCTGTGAAAACATTCTAGACCAGAGCTGGGGAACCTGTGACCCTTCAGGTGTTGTTGGATTCCAGTTCCCATCAGCTCTTGCCAACATGGTCTGAAGTGTGGGGTGATGGGAGCAGTACCTCATCAACATCTGAAGGGCGTTGAGGTGTTGCTTTTTTAAAAAATCCCAGCCTGATTAATACAAAATACTGGGCACTGCAGGGTAGAAGGAGATCTTTCAGAGTTCAGTAGGAAGAAGAAAGTAAATGGAAACACAATTCTTGGAAAAATCAAAGGTTTCAGACAAAGCTGGCAATTCACTTTTTTTGTTGATTAAGGACTGCACTAGTAATTTGAGCAGTCTCCCTTGGACTCCTAACAACTTCTCCCAGAACGCTAGGGTTCTAAATAATGCTGGTTAAGACTCCAGGGCTGGAGGCTGCTCTGAAGATGAATATAGCTTGATTGGCTGGATTGACTTGCCAGTCACACCAGTTTTGTATGCCTTGATAATTCAGCCAGCCAAATTGCAGGATTCTGTGAGGCAACAATGAAGCAGATACAATAGGGAGAGAAGAAAGGAGGAGAGTCATAGCGAAGAAGAACAATCATTGAGATTAAGGGAGAGGCAACCTGCTGATAAGGTAGCTAGGGGGGAAAGTGTTGTGTGTCTGAGAATTTATCAGTGAGTACATTGGTTAAGGTCTTCTAGAACCTGCTGGTTTTATCAAGATTGGAACGTTGCTGCATCTTGGTATTCCTTTGTGGTATGTTTGCATAGGTACAAATTGCAGCTGAAATAACAAAGTCCTTATCCCACCCTGAGTACTTTACAGTTGTTCAAAGCTTACGTACCACTACCATAGCCCACTTTAAAAATAGATTGATTCTAATAATAGTTTTTGTGGGGGTTTCGGGCTGTATAGCCATGTTCTGGAAGAATTTATCTCTGATGTTTCTTCTGAAGATGCCAGCCACAGAAACATGAGGGATAAATTCTTTCAGAACATTGCCCCCATAATCCACAAAAGCTATGGTTGCTGGCCATGAAAGTCTTTGACCTCATAATTCTAATAATGTTTCCAAAAGATTCCTAAAACTGTAGAATTAGAGAGGTCATGAAGATTCTTCGATAGAGATCACTAGGAGGGTCCCATGTTTGGAAGCTATTGCTATAAATCTGTTTTGAAATGCTGTTTGAATATGTAGTACAAATAGTAAATATAATATTATATCTTTTCCAATGGATACTTATTAACTTTTCCTAAAATCTAATACTGTAGCAATATTTGTAATTGGTGGTGGTTTTGGTTAGGACACAAGAGAGACACAAGTGGCTGCTCCTAGACTCAAATTCCTTCATATGAGAAGTCAATTTAGCCCAACCCCTGCTCTCTTTTCACCAGCAGGTAAAACCCTTTTTGTTTAGGCAGGCATTTCATTGATTTTAATCATATGGAAGAATACTGTGTAAGATGGCATGCTCTGTTGTTGTTGTTTTTTAATTTTGTATGTTTTTAATTATGTTCTAAGGATATTTTAAAATTGCTTTAAATAGAACAGATGTTTAATGGTTTTTTAATGTTTGTATAGTATATTTTTACGGTAGGTAAACTTTTAGTTTAAGTAAGCCATCTTGGATCCTTTGACAGGAGAAAGGCAGTATATGAATGCATGAATGTGATAGCTTTAATACAACTTCAAGAACTCATTCTATTTCCACAAAGGTAGGACGTATTCATTAAAACATTAGAGGAACAAAACAGCAAAATGTGTAAATAGGGAACAGAGAGCTTTGGGGGGAAATAATGGGAGATCAGTCTTTTCCAGGCAATAACATTTGAAGAAAGAGAATGTTTTCAGACCCTCCCCCCCCCCCTTAATTTAAATGAGGTCAGATCTTTGTAGATCTTCTCATCTGTCTGATCTTTTGGATAATAAGCCATACTTTATTGAGCTGCTGAGACAGATCAGTCCAAAAGCTGCTGATCTATTCTCAGTACATGCCTGCTGTTTCATTTTTGTAAAATTATGTGTTTGAACATTGCAGCTGTCAAAAATTATTATTTTTAAAGCCCAGTTTAGTTGATAGACATTGTAGTGTATAATCTCCAGTGGATATATGCAGCTTGATTCATGCTGCTAAAAGCCTTATAAAACCAACAGTTTCTATAGAGTTCTCAAAAATGTTCAGACCCTCCCCCTTACTTTTTTTGGTTTTTGCCCATCATATATCAACATTTTTTTCTTTGGAATTGGCTCTGTTATTAGTATTTGTAAATGCTATAACTGTTTTATCAATCTTGAACTATGCACCATATCAGCTATGATTATCACTCCAATCCCAAACATGTTTACTTAGAAGTAAGGCTCATCTTGTTAGGTGGAATTTACTGAGAATTGAATTCATCTGAGATTGTGACCTAAATTTTTGATGCTTGAGAAACCTAGGGACAAGAACACTTTACTAGAATTCTGAATAGGAATGTGTACCTGGGAAATAGCTGTGTTGTCTTTACTGAAATACTCAGAAATTTGAATACCTGAGAAATGCTTCAGTTACTTTACTGAAATATTCTGTTTAATTCTTCTTTGTGGGTTGCCTCCTTAGGCTCTTGAGTGGATCCATGACAATGGAGAATTTTATCTATCTACGCACACTTCCACAGGCTCCAGTATCCAGCATACCCAAGAGCTGTTGAAGGAGCATGAAGAATTCCAGATTACAGCAAAAGTAATTGAATTACATCTTAAATTCCTTACTCTTGGTTCTTTGTGTGTTGTGCCTGTTTTTTTTTCCTGGTTGATGTAAGTACACTGTATTGACAGACTTCAGAAACTGTCAGATTGATGCAAGATCAGTCACACAAGAAGAGGGGCACAATTATAAGTGCCGAGAAGCATACAACTGGGATGACTGGGTCACTGAACCCTATCGCATATACAAAAATCCTGTGTGCATTTTATTACACATTTTATTGCAATTGGCAGTCCATGCACTATTGAAACAGGAAATAAGTGACTTTAAAAAAAAAAAACTAGCAAATTGACAGAAATAAAATGAGAGAAAGCAGAATGCCTAAAACACATAGGGAGTAAGAGGCTTAGAGAAAACAAAACTCAGTTGGAAAAAATAAATTGGGTGTCTTCTGATTTATTTTTTTTTTTTAACATCTATGCTTGTGTGTTTCACGTGGGGTTGTTTTGCCCAGGTGCAGGACAGTTAAGAATAATCTCTCCCACACTTGGCAAGTAATTGAATGGAATATCATACTTTGTAAGAACAGAATAGACATTGGCCTGCTTTTTCTAGAATCTTGTTAAAGAGAAAGCAAAGAAGAACACAGTGCTGGTCACTTTTACTCTGTCTTTTTTAAAAAACAGGAAGATTTGGTCAACTAACTATGTAATAGTCAAGTTGGCATTTGACATCTAAGCTCCATCCTGCTTATGTAAAACTAAACAAAGACTTCATAAATAGTGCACTCCAAGGTTTTTGTGCCTGAAAAGTTCACATTACCATGGTAAACGTAGTTGAGGTATCCAAAAATGGATATGTATTAGGGCTATAAGTGACATCATCATGAAGGGAATGTTCTTAGAACAGCTTGAGTAAAGTATCCATGACTGGTTTGCTTGAGGAAATGTAGAGTCCAAACAGGAAACTATACTTGACAAGGAAATTCATTTTGCCACTTCTGACAATGATTACCACCTTTTGGAGAGTGCTAAGTAGTGTTGCTTAATGTTTAGTAAATGGGGTGGGTGCACATCACCTGTAGTTATGAAGCCAGAACACGTGACAGTCACTAATTTTCCCTGTTTCATCTCACCACCGTATGAATTTTCATGGAGGAACTTGTGTGCAGGGTCTCTTCCCCACGGCCAGCAGTCAGTTCTGTTTCTGTGGTGACTAGTGAAACTGCTATACATCAGATCTATGATGCTATTTTTAAATCATTTTTGTAAAAGCAAAAGCAACTTCTCATTATTTGTATCCTTTTTTATTTTTGTTCTAATTCTTGAAGTCTAGGGTATGTGGGATAGGAATAAAAGAAATAAGGGATTGATGTGAACCACAGGTCAGACTTGGTTGGGGATTGTGCAGAACTCTAGACAGCTGTAGAAGGGTATAGAATGTTAACTGTGAAGAATCCTCTCTCACTTCTGCCACATTGCAGGTTTACTGATATTTTAACCAACTTCTCTTTGCTATCTTGAGGACTAGAAACTTAAGTCTATTATTTAAGGAGGAAGCAGATTTCCTAGAAAAATTCTGGTCCTCATATTCTTCCCTGGCAGCAACCTCAGTGCTGGAAAAAGAAAAATTCCAAGTCCCCCTTTCTCAAGTTGAGAATAAAAATTCACATAATACATCTGGGTTGTTTTTATTGATGCATTTGAAAATAAAAAGCTGTGAGCGCCAAATGAGAAAAATAGTCCTCTCTCTGATTAACAGCCAGAAAGGATTTTTGTTAATTTACTGTTAGTGTAAATATCTGCTCTTCTTGCTACCTTCCTCTCTTTTGTGTTCCCCACAGCAAACCAAAGAGAGAGTGAAGCTGTTGATCCAGTTAGCGGATGGCTTTTGTGAAAAGGGCCATGCCCATGCAGCAGAGATTAAAAAATGTGTTACCGCGGTGGACAAGAGATACAGGGACTTCTCTTTGCGTATGGAAAAATATAGGACCTCTTTAGAGAAAGCCCTGGGGATCTCTTCAGATTCCAATAAATCGGTGAGTGCTGTGGGGGTTTCTGCCCCCTTCTCTCTGCTTGTAGAAATGAAGGCTAGCTGAACATGGCTGCTTAAGCTCCATATTAGACAGCTGTCTTTTTTCTCTTTACCATCTCTCCACTTATACTGTTGTCTCTCCCCACCCCCTCCCCGCTTTCCTTAATTCAGAGTAAAAGCCTGCAGCTGGATATAATCCCAGCTAGCGTTCCTGGGTCAGAGGTGAAACTGCGAGATGCTGCTCATGAGCTCAATGAAGAAAAGAGGAAATCTGCCCGTAGGAAAGAGTAAGGCCATTTTTTTCCCAGTAGACCTCTTTGTGCATCGTTAGCCTCCTGTGGTTTGTTTTTCATTTATGTTTTTCCACTTCTAGGAAATGGCCCTAAATGTCAAAAAGGCAAGCTCTCTCAGACACACAGGCTATTTTTAAAGCAGATTAAGTTATAGGTGTGCACCTACATAAGTGGTAAAATTTAGTACAATCCCAAACATTCACCCCTCAATTTTCATGGACTTGGAGTCTGCATCCCTCGCACATTCGCAGGCGGCAAACAGGGACAAAATGGGGCATATGCCTGTGGGTGCCCATGGGCACACGCCGTCATTCAAACCAATGGGGCTTGAATATTGGCAATTTTCCATTTTCACGGAGGGGTCCGGAATGGATTCCCCTGTGAAAACGGAGGGGTGACTGTATAGAAACAGAAAGTCAGTGACCAATAATGATGCCCAGAAAAGAAGAAAAAAGACAGGGATGCAAAAGTACACTTTTAAAAAATCTGACAAGTAACAACAGACTGATATCTGCAAATCCTGAAGATGTGCTGTTCTCGACACACGTTCCTTGCTTTTTTATTGGCATTTTTAAATGTTGTGTGAAAGTATTTTTTTAAGTTTTCTTTTCATCACTACCATATTGTAAACAATTTGCATTAACACTGGAAAGGTATATTAAAAGAAATCTATTCTTAGTCTGTTACAAAGGAAAGAACAGGAGGTGAAAAGGAATGAATCAGTTTGTCTTAAAGGTATTGCTAGATTACTTTCCCCCCTCATGCTTTTTCCCCCTCTTTAATATGTATTTAAATAGTCCACCCCAATCTGACTTACTGTATATTCTGAGTTTATATGCTTTTTATTCAGGGAATTTTTCCATCTTGAATATTAGGGGCACACTGCAATTTGACTGGTGATTCTTAGGCAAGTTATTCTCTCTTCAGTCCCTTTTAAAACTACCATATCTGCTGCCTTTCAAAACTACCATCAAATATTCCTATAGATCATGAGCAAGAGAACCATTGTGATATACTGGTTGTAACATTGGACTAGGAATCTTGGAAGCCAGGGTTCAAATCCACGCTGAGCCATGGAAACCCACTGAGTGGTCTTAGGCAAGTCACACCCTCTCAGCCTCAAAGGAAGGGAGTAGCAAACCACCTCTAAACAGATCTTACCAAGAAAATCCCATGGTATGTTTGCCATAAGTTGGAGTAAACTTGAAGGCACACAACAACAACAAATCATGAACAAATCAGGGGAGAAGAAAGGTTCACTTTTTTATGATTTAGTATTTTTTGTAGAGGATCTTTATGGGTCTCTTTCTATATTCACCATATAAAATTATATGGTAAATATATAAGTGTACAAATCAATGTAAAGCATTATTTGTTTTATACTATAAGACAGAGGCAGGTAAAGTCCAGCCCTCCAAGTGATATTTGAGTGGCCAGGCCAGTGGTTAAGAATGGTGAAAACTGTGAGTCAATAATGTTGGGGCAGGGCACGCAATTTCCACCCTGATTCTGGAACTGAAAGTGTGTGGGTTTCCAGTGGATTTCCATGGCTGCGCAGGTCCAGAGTCATAGTAGAATGCGCTGGGCACTGCATTAAAGTTTTCTGTGGGTTTTTCGAGCTGTGTGGCCATGTTCTGGAAGAATTTATTCCTGACATTTCACCTGCATCTGTGGCTGGCAGATGCCAGCCAGCCACAGTTGCAGGCAAAATGTCAGGAATAAATTCTTCCAGAACACAGCCACACAGCTCAAACAATCCACAGAAAACTATGGATACCAGCCGTGAAAGCCTTTGACTTCACACTGCACTACACTTTCTAGCAGAGGCTAATAGTAACTCTATTAAAATCTATGTTCTTGCTGATATAAGAACACCACTCATGTTTTTCTTTTGTTTTCTAAACTTCCTTACTTTATTCTGACTTTTCACTTCTTGAAATTATGGGGAAAACTTAAATATTTTTACCTCAAAAAATATTTTACTTCAGTCAAGCATCTCCTATAAGTTTGTTTGTAATCTGCTTGTTATGTATCTGGTTAGTGTTAGAAAATCAACAAGGTTTTCACTGCAGGAAGGAAATTATATTTTAATGAGCGATGCTGATGTGTGATAATAAGTCTAGCAGACTAATATCATATTTTTTATTGTTTCAAAGGTTCATTATGGCTGAGCTTATTCAGACAGAAAAGGCTTATGTAAGAGACCTCCGAGAGTGTATGGATGTAAGTGTTTGTCTGAGACCTAATTGATGTGCATGTGTGTTGGGATGGAGGGCTTTCTTGTGGAATTTTTGCATTATCAAATGTTATGCTTTTGATCAAATGGTGCTGTCTCGTACCTTGAGCAGGCCTATTGATGAGATCAACTACCACAGTGCTGAGTTGATCCACATCTTGTTTTGCTTCTGTGTTGACCAGAGAAGGCCTCATTTTGGAGCATTGTAAACTGACTGCTTCTTTTGTTTAGGCTTTAGTGTTTTGTCAAAGGGGATGATCTGCTGTTAATTCTTCCATTGTGTGTTGCACATTCGAGAACCTGTTCATTCTCTTTAAACAGAAATTCTCAGTCATTATTAAAACTACAGGGAAGTCTTGTGCTGTAGCTGTTGGAATTTAAATTGTAACTTTTGCTTTTACCCTGTTGTGTCTGTTGTCAGGATTTTATATTTACAAGATCAGAAGCTTTTCAGATTTATTTAAAAAAAAAACTTAAAGTGATCCATGTGTTGGATTCCTAAGTAAATTCACAGCTCACTATTTTTTTCCTTTTGATCAGACATATCTGTGGGAAATGACAAGTGGTGTTGAAGAAATCCCTCCTGGTATTGTCAACAAGGAGCATATCATCTTTGGAAACATGCAGGAGATCTATGAATTCCATAATAAGTGAGTAACAGTATCAGCTATGTAGAGGATACTAATGAAGACTAGCTGATGATATTCTGTAAACTAATACATAATTTAATTTTCATACAGTAGAGATACACATAGAGTCAGTATGGGAAGAATGTTTGAACACTAAAGGAAAAAATGAGGAAGAGACTTTTTGAGTGTCTGAATACCCCAATGAGAAGAATAATCTTCAAGCCCCTTTCTCAGTTTTACTTCCATCCTCAGATATATTTGCCTTCCCCCAATATCTCACAAATTTTCCTTACCTTATTCTTAAATTCTTATTCTTGAAGTAGACTAGACTCTATGAAAGCTAATGCTGCAAATTTTTTTTTTCAGTTAGTCTCAAGCATGCTACAAAATCTCTCTATATCTTAAATACCAGTATCTCTTAAGCCATCTAAAATGAGCTGGGATCTTTTCTGGCTTTAAAAACTTCATATAAATACAAAATTCCCAGCTGCTTAATTTATTAGATTGCCTTGATACTTGGTGGGTTGCTTTTGGTTTTCTTGGAGGTTGAAACATTGTGTGTAGCGGCTTCAATGTTGGACTACAATTCAGGGAGAGCAGATCTCCACTCAGCCATATAAATCCACTGGGTGATCTTGATTAAGTCACACACACTCATCCTAAAAGGAACAAACCTCCTCTGGATAAATCTATCCAAGGAAACACTAGGATGGGCTCACTATGTCGTAGTTGACTTGAAAGCACATAAGAACAAGAAGTATATAATATGCAAACCAATGATATGATAACTTGCTTTTAATATGCAAGATCATAGCTGCAGGGTGGGCTTTTTAGTAATTGTTGGTTGCAGTTTTGCTACATAGTATGTGTATACAGTGGGTTGTAACCAGTGGACATTTTGTACTAACAAGAAAGCATTTCCACTTGGCCAAGGTGAGGCATCTGTTTTTACCAGTCTTTCTCACCCAATACTCATCTTTGCTTCCTGAAAAAATGCTCCTTAGGATTGGAAAATACTTTGTAACAGTATGCAATAATGCACAGAAGGCTTCCATAGGAAATGCAAGGAAGTGGAGAAAATCATGTGTTTTGCTTTAAACACCTAGAAGTACAGTAGGCCCTTGGTATTTGCAGGGGTTTGGTTCCAAGACCCCACCCCACCCCCAAAATCCATGGAGGCTCAAGTCCCATTATATACAGTGGCATAGTAAAATGGTGTTCCTTATATAAAATGGCAAAATCAAGGTTTGCTTTTGGGATTTTTAAAATATATCATCTAGTCATTGATGATTGAATCTGTGGATGCAGAATCTGTGAATACAGAGGGCCGATGGTATTTTCAAGGCCACCACTGGATGAATCCCAGTATTAACACTTAATGGATCTGACTTCAGCATTCAAATGCAATGCTGTACTCAATAGATGTACCAAACCATGAGTATTGGGAGGAAACCTCCCTTTTTAAAATGTATTATGTCTATATAATTTAGCCAAAGTTACATTGGACTGTGCTAAACCTGATTTCAATTTTCTAGTTGCAGTCAGTATTTTATTTTTTATTATTTATAGACACGGGGGGCATGAATTTTAATGAGAACAGATGGAGTGGGAAGACATAGCTCTTCCAGTGTCAGTGTGTTAAAACCAAAATCCCACACCACACTGTTGTACAGCTAGAACATGGGGGGGGGGGGAGGAATCCCATTGATATCATTGGAAGCCTTTTTTCCCTTAAGTGCTAGTAGTAGTGAATATTAATTCTGATCAAACCAACAAGGAAAGAAATAATAATGCAGCTGTAAGCCATGGGGTACCCTAATGAAAGTGTATTTGTGTGATTGTTAGATTTTGTTATTTCTTTCTGTTTTACAGTATATTCTTGAAAGAGTTAGAAAAATATGAGCAGCTACCTGAAGATGTTGGTCACTGTTTTGTTACTTGGGTAAGAGTATATTTTTCTGTCAGATAATCCGTTGTGAATGTGTGAATACTCTGTACAGTTGTGTCCATTCTTCTCTGAAAAGCAGGATGGAAATTAATTCAGAGAAATGATTTTTGCATAAGGAAAGGCTGAAGGCCTTCTCAGTTTAGGAAAGAACCTCATGTAAATAGTGAATCAGAAAATACTAATCGTCTCATTAGTATGAGGTTTGGTCACCTCATAATTGATTCTCAGAATTTATTGTTGCAGAACTACATAATGATTACCAGCTATGTCTGTTAGACAAGCTCACGTCTACTGAAACCGGTAGCCTCTGAATGTATACATCTCAGGTGGCCTAATTCACTTTAGTTTTACATATAGCTGTTGTTTTCTTTCTTCCTCTTTTATTGCTTTTTTTTTCCTTTATTGTATATTTCTCCCTCTATCCAGCTAATTAGAATAAGGATATGGTCTTCAGCAAGGTAATCCTTTTAAGTAAATGTAACATTTTGTAAAAAGACACTTGCTTTTTTTGTGTGTGTGTTGCAGGCAGACAAGTTCCAAATGTATGTGACTTATTGCAAGAACAAACCAGACTCCACCCAATTGATACTGGAACATGCTGGTGCTTACTTTGATGTGAGTACAGGATTTCTGTGTTTAGAGTAAATCTTTTGATTTTGACCTTTGATTTTCATGGGCATGGTGTGTATATCTATGCACATGCACAAATACATTTTCATATGAGTTGGGAATTCATATTTAGTTCATCTAACGTTCATATTCAGTTTATATTCAACTTAGAGGCAGCACTTGGAATACGCTGATATTTTGTTGAAAAGTTACCATTCTTTAACTTCTTACTTAGTTCATGATTTCATTCTGTGAAAACTTGAGGTTTGTACTGGCATACTCTGGCTGAGAATTTTCTCTGTGTCTGTCTTCTTTGTAAACTTCCAGTCCCAGGATTCCATGGAAGGGAACCAGTGTTTTGTTTCACAAGTTGCTCAAAGTAACTGTTGGCCATCTCTCTCTCTGTCTTCTGTGTTAATGGACAGTCCCAGGATTCCATGGGAGGGAACCGTACCAGTTAAAGTGGAATAATCACACCATAACTGTGTAGTGTGAATGAGCCTCTGATTAAGCCACACAAAATCTCTACCAGAGGAATTAGAAACTGGCCTGTGTACATTCTGGATTTGACTTCTAAGAAAATCAATATTCCTCACCAGAATCCTGTGGGATTGAAGGCCATATGTAGTGTTAAGAAATCGTCAATTGCATCATTTTAACAGTTAACATAGAAATAGCTTTTTCAAAAAATGGACACAGCTTGAAAATCCCTGTTTAAATTGGGATACATTCTAGCTTAAATCAGTTTGTTTGGTCCAGTTAGGGTAGACCCATTAAATTAGTGAAATTTACATTAATGTTGACTTAGCAAGCTTCTCTTGAGTCACAGGGCCAACTCTAGGTAGTAATAACAATTAAACACTTTTGTATATTTTCTTAGGTTACATAGGCACTGGCAAGTCATGGAAGTGGAGTATAATAACCTGCCCACAGCAATGAATGAATCATACTTAAATCACTCTGTGGCTTGGAAATTTCATCAGACATAATCCTATCCCCCACAAGATTCCTCCCTGTTGCCCCAATAAAGAATAACTGGGCAAGGTAAAGAAGCCTCTTTAGATCAGGATATTAGGTCAAGGATTTATCCTATATACAAGTAATTCCACACTGCTTTATCCTTTTTGTAAGTTTGAATTAACATTTGAACACACATAGCAAGTAGGATTACACCTTCCAGGGGATCATGGTGTTTTGTTATTGTCGTGTATTACTAAAAGCTGACTTTCAGTTTACACTGAACTCTACTTCAAACACATCAAAAAAAAATCCAACAAACCTGCTAGATAGTTAGGCTGCTGGCTGTCACCAGTAGTTGCAGCAGTTTAATGACCACTGCTATTGGTATGAAGGTAGCTGAGGTCAAAGATAAGCATTATATTCTGATGTCATGCCTGACGTCACAAAGAGGATAAGCTTTAGATCTTGGCAAAGTGGTAGGCAGTTACCTAGCTCCACACTGTCGAGATGGATGTTTGTGACAGGCAATGAGAAAGCATATTTGTGGGTGTTATGTTGAACAAGATTTGTGATGAACTTTCTTACTCTTGAGTAAATTCTGCCAGACTTACTTGGAAGAACAAATCTACTTCTGGTGGCACCAGCTATGTGAGAGAAAATGTACAGGTGTTGAAAATACCGTATTTTTCGGCATATAGGACGCACTTTTTCTTCCCCAAAATGGGGGTGGGGAAGCTGGTGTGTCCTATATGTCGAATGTACGCTCCCTCCGAGGCCGCGGCTAATGCGGGTGGAAGGAGCGTAGCTTTCCCTGGGACCATGCTGGGGTCGGAGGACGCCTCCGACCCCAGCATTGCCCCATGGAAAGCAACATTTTTTCCTTGGGGCAGTGCTGGGGTCGGAGGATGCCTCCGACCCCAGCATTGCCCCATGGAAAGCAACGTTTTTTTCCTTGGGACAATGCTGGGGTCGGAGGATGCCTCCGACCCCAGCATTGCCCCATGGAAAGCAACGTTTTTTTCCTTGGGACAATGCTGGGGTCGGAGGATGCCTCCGACCCCAGCATTGCCCCATGGAAAGCAACGTTTTTTTCCTTGGGGCAGTGCTTGGGTCGGAGGATGCCTCCGACCCCAGCATTGCCCCATGGAAAGCAACGTGTTTTTTCCTTGGGACAATGCTGGGGTCGGAGGATGGCTCCGACCCCAGCATTGCCCCATGGAAAGCAATGGGGATTGCTTTCCATGAGATGACCCAATTTTAACGGAGGAAAATCTAGGAAAAAAAGATTCTTAACCAAATACAGTCGGAGGACACCTCCGACCCAGGCATCCGCCCAAGGAAAGCAATGAGGCTTTCCTTAGAGCGATCCTGGGGTCGGAGGACGCCTCCCTCTCCAGGGTTGGCCCATAGAAAGCAGCGCTTTCCAGGACGCTTTCCTTGGGCTGATGTTGGGGTCGGAGCCGTCCTCCGACACCAGCATTGCCCCAAGGAAAAAAAAGTTGCTTTCCATGGGGCAATGCTGGGGTCGGAGGCATCCTCCGACCCCAGCACTGCCCCAAGGAAAAAAACGTTGCTTTCCATGGGGCAATGCTGGGGTCGGAGGCATCCTCCGACCCCAGCACTGCCCCAAGGAAAAAAACGTTGCTTTCCATGTGGCAATGCTGGGGTCGGAGGCATCCTCCGACCCCAGCACTGCCCCAAGGAAAAAAACGTTGTTTTCCATGGGCCGATGATGGGGTCGGAGGCATCCTCCGACCCCAGCATTGTCCCAAGGAAAAAAACGTTGCTTTCCATGGGCCGATGATGGGGTCGGAGGACGCCTCAGGCCCCAGCATTGCCCCATGGAAAGCAACTTTTTTTTCCTTGGGGCAATGCTGGGGTCGGAGGATGGCTCCGATCCCAACATCGGCCCAAGGAAAGCGTCCTGGAAAGCGTTGCTTTCTATGGGCCAACCCTGGAGAAGGAGGCGTCCTCCGACCCCAGGATCGCTCTAAGGAAAGCCTCATTGCTTTCCTTGGGCGGATGCCTGGGTCGGAGGTGTCCTCCGACTGTATTTGGTTAAGAATCTTTTTTTCCCTAGATTTTCCTCCGTTAAAATTGGGTCATCTCTCTCTCTGTCTCCCCTTCTACACACATCTCCTGGACAAGTAGTTTTATGTGGCATTTAAGTGTGAGCTGTAATTTGTAGAGGGCTGTTAATACTAACAATAGTTGGTCCACATCTGTATTCTTATGAGCCAGCGCCATAATGATCCAGTCCCAAAGTTTTGCTTTGTCACACAACTTGCCACTCCTTTTTACAATTGCTCAGAGTAGCTGTTGGACATCTCTCTCTCTCTCTCTGTCTCCCCTTCTACACACATTCTTGTGCATGTGCGCACACACAACAAAAATACTGATGGCAACTTACTAAAGTAGGAAGTCTAAATAACAGCTCTGTGTACTCTTGTGAGTCAGGGGTAGGCAAAGTTGGAGTTGGACTGATATTCCTATCAGCCCTAGATAGTATAATCAGTGTACAGGGATGATGGATGTTGGACACCATCTTCATCATTTTATAAACATTCAGCTAATAATTGAATGTACTTTGTTCAGTCACTCTCTTTGTGAAAAGAAGCCTGAAAAAGGATTCATATTCACTACAGTACTTCTCAGCTCAGTATCCTAGTTTAAATATTTTATTAAAAACTTTATACTTTGCTCTATACCTATAGTCAACACAGAGTATTCTTGGGAGTGATAGGCTATTCTCTTGGTTCTCTTGTTTTTCTTCTGTATGGTCCTCTGAGATTATAATAAATTAATACCACTGATTAAGCAGTAATTTTGTCATTTTTAAATCTGAAGAGACGTGATCATCTCTCTTATTATTCTTATTATTCGATTTTGTTAGATGTTTATCACCTTTGCAAGTAGGACTGGAATTATTTCTGTTAGAGTTTACACAGCAGCCTCATTAAGGACCATAGGACAAGCAAAATGGAAGTAGGGAGATCTATGCCTGAGGAGTTTACACCTAAAATCAGACAGTGTAGGGAATCAAGAGGAAGGTGAAGAAAAAAAATTGGGGGGGAGACCTAAAACAGTAATGGCAAACCTTTTTAGAGACTTAGAGCCCAAACTGCAACCCAAAACCACTTATTTATCGCAAGTGCTGTGTCTCTCTGGCTTTCTTGTAATGAACACTGGTAAACTCTGTGCTGGGGCGAAAGCGCACATGCCCACAGAGAGGGCTCTGATGCCACCTCTGGCACATGTACCATACGTTGGCCACCACTGGCCTAAAATCTTGAATAAGATTCCTATCATAATTGAAGCAGAACATTAGTGGGATATGCTATTGAAAAACAAGTGAGGTTACAGCTGCTATCATAATGCTGCCCACCTAGTATGATGTCACACTGATAAGAAGTTGCTCAGATAATCTTTTCAGTGGATTTCATTTTTTGCAGTTGTGTCTGTATTTGCACACCATGCATTATGGATTCCAGTTATTCACTCTTTCCAATACGGGACATGTTCATGAGCTATAGTATGTTGAGTAAGAAGCATAGAGGTGTAAGCACTCCTGTGAACACTTAAATCAGGGGTAGGCAACCTAAGACCCAGGGGCTGGATGCGGCCCCCCAAGGCCTTTGGACCAGCCCCAGGCCGGTCCTGCTGCAGCCGCCGCCCCCTGCCATGATGATATTGATTATTGTTGTTATTACTTGTTCTTGGGGTTTTCTTGGCAAAATCTCCACAGGGGTTTTGCCATGGCTTTTCTGGGGCTGAGAGAGTGTGCATACATATTTTTTAATTTTTTAAAAAATATATATTTTTTTATATTTATTTATTTATTTATTTTGGTGCTTCGGCCCCCCCCAATTGTCTGAGGGACAGCAACCCGGCCCCCGGCTCAAAAAGGTTGCCTACCCCTGACTTAGATGAACCCTCATTGGGACTTTTGAGTAAATGAATGTAGATCCAGGCTGAAAAACATGCAGACTGACACTAGATCTCATAATATAGAAGTGTCGTCAAAGAGACCTGGTCCCATTCTTAACATGGAGAATTGAGCTGCAAATATTCTAGACTGTCTAACATTTTTCTGTATACATTTTGTTCTCAAATATTTTTGTTTCTGATACAGGAGATACAACAGCGGCATGGACTAGCCAACTCAATCTCCTCTTACCTTATCAAACCTGTTCAGAGGATAACAAAATACCAGCTTCTTCTAAAGGTAAATGTCAGTATTCTTTGCTTACACCAGTTCTGCAAAAGGGCACATTTTACATTCAGATACTTTTTCAAAGCTCTTCTGTATTTTGTGAAGGACACACACTTTTCTCACTTAAAAGTCAGACTGGTAGCAAGGAAAAACATTTAAAGAACTGTTATGGTTGAAAAAGGCAGCATAAAAATATAAAGTAAGAATTAGGTTTTATGAAATCAGTGTTATCTGTAATGTCCCTGGTGGTTCTTGGAATTCTTCAGCATCTAGAAATGTTTGTGTGTGGTACAAAAAGAGAGTACAGTAGTTTGAGAATCCATTGAAACTACTTAATAGGAGCTAGGTGGTTGCAAGTCTATAGAAATGATACCTCTAAAAAGTATACTACTAGAATTAGGTCATATTTAACAAGAAACGCAGGGCTGCCTCACTGTAAAGTTCAGATACTATTAAAATGCTCATCTGGCAAACATGACTACCACACTCATTTTACAAGGTTGTGGCAGTATACTGTGACGTAAATGCAGCAGTCATGTGTGCCTTATAAAGTATCTGTTCTAGTAGTACATGGATTTGGGAGCAGATAAACCAGGGGGTAGGCAACCTTTCCCCTTTATGGGCCGAGGGACTTCAGCTCCCAGAATCCCAGGAGCTGAGATAAACCATGCAAGAGGAAGACTTAGCTTGCCCTCTAACCAGCAACCACAGAGAAGGCAGTTACCATGTTGATCAAATTTAGGAAGGGGTCATCGACAGAAGAAGAGAAGAAGAATCACAGGGATTTGGTCTTGTGAGGCCAGAGCCAATTAAACCAAAGAGGAATATGGATTTATTTGATCCTCAAGTTTAGTTCCTCTTTGCATTTGTAGAAATGGATATGCCATCTAATAATAATAATAATAAATTTTATTTATAGCCCGCCCCTCTGCTAGGCAATCGGGGCGGGTTACAGCATATTAAAACAGCACAGTTAAAAGCATTCCCTCCAAGCATGATCCCTCCACCCACCCCTTAAAACAAGATTAAACCAAAAAATATTAAAATGACACAAGGTTGAATTTAAAACACAATTCGGAGTCAGTAGGACAATGAGCAAGTTGTCCCTCCCAGCGGACAGATATTATTCTGGGAAGGCCTGCCGGAAGAGATCCGTCTTTACTGCCTTCTTAAAGGCAGCAAGAGTGGTTATCAGACGGATCTCGTCCGGCAGGCCATTCCACAGTCTGGGAGCGGTAGCAGAAAAGGCCCTCTGGGAGGTCTGGGACAGCCTAGTTTTTATTGGCTGTAACAGGTTCCTCCCAGAGGACCGCAGGGCGCGGGGGGGATCATATGGGGAAAGGCGGTCCCTAAGATAAGATGGACCCAAGCCATGTAGGGCTTTAAAGGTCAAAACCAACACCTTGTACTGCGCCCGGAAACTAATCGGCAGCCAGTGGAGGGATTTCAGCACAGGCGTTATGTGCTCCCTCCGTGATGTTCCTGTAATTAGCCTGGCTGCCATATTCTGAACCAGTTGTAGTTTCCGAGTTAGGCACAAGGGTAGCCCCATGTAGAGTGCGTTGCAGTAATCCAAGCGTGAGGTTACCAGGGCATGTACCACAGTTTCCAAGTCCCTCATGTCCAGATAAGGGCGCAGCTGGCGTATCAGCCGAAGCTGATAACAGGCACTCCTGACCACCGCATTCACCTGACTAGTCATGTGAAGCGATGAATCGAGGAGCACCCCCAAACTGCGAACACAGTCCTTTACGGAGAGTGTGACCCCGTCCAGGACTGGAGACTGTATTCCCAGACCTGGTTTCGGGCCTGTGACTGCTAGTACCTCCGTTTTGTCTGGATTCAACTTCAATCCGTTTTTCCTCATCCAGCCCATTACCGCTCTTAGACAGTCATTAAGAGGTGAGACGCCATCTGAAGTCTGAGACGATGATCTGGTCATGGAGAGATATATCTGGGTGTCATCAGCATACTGAAGACACCGCGCTCCATGCCTCCGAATGATCTCCCCCAGCGGTTTCATGTAAATATTAAACATATCTGTAATATGGTAGGTCACGTAGCTAGAGAGATATATTAAATAAGTGTGTTACCACTCTTTTTCATTCATATGTGATTCTATTATTCATGCATTAACTTGCTATTAGCTTGCCATCTTAACCCTGGCATTATATATTGGTTTTAATTAAAAATACAGCCAGTCTTCTTCCACACCATTTTCTTCCTTTCTGTAGTCAGCAGCTAAGCAACACATCTTGATTATATGCTTCACAGAGCAAGGTTTCTCTGCACCTGCTCAACAGAGTACCAAAGGACCAAAAAGTCTATCAAAAGCAATTCAAGGAAGCTTGGCAGATGGCAGAAAGTGTATATGAGTAACTAGGAAGACTTGAGAGCCTACACAAGAATGAGACTATCCAGCAAATGATAATTGTTATGTCCAGGCAGTTTCCGTGTATTGTGCTAGATGCACTTAATTCATCTCTTGTGCTTCCTTTTGCAAAATATTCCAGTAAAAAAACAAAAAAAAATCTTCAGCATTTGGAGTTGAGTTGCCGTGGTTTTTATGAGAGTACATTAAAAGCCCTTTGAGAAATTGATATCTTTAAAACAAAGCATTTCAGCAGTGTACTTCTTCCACTTATACACAGGTTTCATATGAAAAGAAGCAGAAGCAGTGGGACTTGCTTATAATTAAGCACTGGAGCAGAAATTTAAATGTAACTTTTGAAACCTTGAATTCTTGTATCATTGGTCTCCTCCTCCTTGATTCAAGTAAAGTTGGATTCAAACTTATCTGAAGTTGATCACTACTTGTGATTAGATTCATTTCAGTACATTCCTGCTATGGTTCAGAGCAAATCATTATCACCCCCAGTTTTTCTAACTTTGAATGTTGCGGAGAGTAATAAAAATGGCTGAATGACCTGCAAATTGGTGATATAGTTGTGCCAAGATACACAGGGTTGATGTGTTGGGATGATTATGTCATTTTCCACCCCACTCAGGGTTCTCTGTTCGTTCTGAGTTTATGTGCAGTAGAGGGAGGAAAAATTGATTTTCCAAGCAGCAATATATCATTTTAAGCTATCCCAATTGTAATGCAAAGTATTTGGGGGTAAGGACAGTTTGGTCTTGAATGAACAAATTAGATTTCACTTTCACTTAAGAAAAGATCTGCTACTCATGGAGATGCTAACTGCCAGTACTGGCTTGGATGAAGACAATGTCTGTATTTTTATACTGTCCTTGGAGGTATGGTGTGTAGGATCAGTCATGATAAGAGCTGGCACCTCAGAGTTTACAACTACAACAATGCTAGAAACTATAGGATCCCAGGCTCACATTAGCCTGACATCAGCCATGTTGAACTCTGCAGTACAGGGTTGATTTGCTTCATATCCAAATCAGAGGCCAGATTATTCACCAAACATCTGGTAGATGTTGAGAAAAATAATCTTGGCTATCTCAAACTGGTTCCACAGATGGCTGGGGAATAGGGTCTATATACAGGTGCAGTAGACCCATCCCATCCATGGGGGTTCAGTTCTGGGCTCTCCCCATGGATGGGGGAAAACACAGATGGCTGTGACCCATATTAGAGTGGGTGGCTGTGTGCATGCATCCATATGAGTGCATCCATGTATATGCACCACCATTGAATAATTATAGTGACCTGCGAGTGATCAGATCCACAGATCCATATAGATGAGAGTAGATGACAGTTGTTCATGCATCCAAAGGTGAAAGTTATGAAATGTGAATATTGTTTACTGTCTACTTCTTTGTGAGCAATATAGGGGAAGACAAGTCAGTAGAGGAGAGAACAAATTAGTCAAAGTATTTTCAGGGCTTCTTCTTGTAGCCAATATAGATGTACCCTAATTTAGTTACAGGACACATGCTTTGCGTTTATAAGGTCCCAGGTTTGAACTGTCTAGCTAAACGGGTGGGCAGGTTTACTGAGTGTGGAGGCCCTTTTTGCCCTCCCTCAAATCTCACACCCACATGCCATTGTGCCTCATATGCCATTCTTCCCCATGTTAAAATGGCTTAGTGCACTTCCAGAAGCCTGAGGAAGGTATGATCAACTATCTACAGGGTGTTCTCCACTCCACCCTGCCCCTAGTCTTTGTTAGTCCTGAAACAGCCTTTTTTAAAAATATCAATTCTGGTGTTTTTAAAAGGTTGTTTAGGACTTAAACAGGGCTGGAGAGCCAAAATCTTGTTTAAATAGCTCAGGGGTAGGGTTGCTGTCCCTCAGACAATTGGGGGGCCGATGCACCATAAATAAATAAATAATATTTTTTTAAAAAATTAAAAATATGCATGCACACTCTCTCAGCCCCAGAAAAGCCATGGCAAAACCCCGTGGAGATTTTGCCAAGAAAACCCCAAGAACAAGTAATAACAATAATAATCAATATCATCATGGCGGGGGGCGGCGGCGGTAGGACCGGCCTGGGGCCGGTCCAAAGGCCTCAGGAGGCCACATCCAGCCCCCGGGGCTTAGGTTGCCTACCCCTGAAATATCTAATCATAGCTACTGAGGTCATGGGCTGGAGAGCCATTTTCATTCTATTCTTTTTAAAATGGTGGGAGGGGAGCACATGCAGCCTGGAGCAGGGCAGCATTTTGCCACCCATAAGTGAAAAGATTACTGGTGACGTTTGCTGAGAAAGAATTCTGCCTGAGATCCTAGAGAGCCACTGCTAGAAGAAACTGTCTGTGTGAAAAAGGTCTAATAATGATACATGATCTCATTATGATTTTGATGTCTTTGTAGGAGTTGCTCACTTGCTGTGAAGAAGGTAAAGGTGAAATTAAAGATGGCTTAGAAGTGATGCTTAGTGTGCCAAAGCGAGCCAATGATGCCATGCATCTCAGCATGCTGGAAGGTAAGAATACTATTCTCTGTGGTCTTAATTCTGACAAATTAGCAAAGCTGTGTTTAAACCAGGCTTATGAATGTCCATTTTCCTGATCATCTCTGACCCCACCCCCACCCCTCACCAATTCCAAAACTACAATGAAAAGGGATTTTTCAATGAAACAGCTGTATATAAGCGGCAAATGCAACCACATTGACACTCAGTTATTTCTGCCATAAATTGACCTTTATTGCACTCCTCCATGTTCTGATCAACAGGGGTGCATGCAGTCAGACACAATAAATAGGGTTCCATGGTAGAGTCACTAAGGAGCCAACTGGTGGCACAGTGTTATCCAGATGGTGTTAAGTGGGTCATTAAATTATGTCTAAAATAAAATGAAAGGCGAGTGAATTGGAGGGTCCTATTCTGGCAAAACAGAAATTATATCAGAACTTCAATTTGATTAATCATGTACGAATAAGACAATGGCAGCAATATATATATATATATACCCATCTGTTGTAGTTAGTCCATTTCTAATTATTCAAAAAGGATCATTTTTGCCTTTTCTAATCTAGCTGTCTAGATTCTTCCTGGATGATTTAATCTTAAATCTTCATTTTGATGCTGCTGTAACTTGATTGTCTTCTCAAAGGCCATCAAAAGTTTGCACTTCAGAAGTATAGCAGGTAACTCCATAAGTAACAACATGTGAGGAAAAATCTGCTGTTTCAGCTTAAGATCATAGTTTCAGTGAAGCTATAGCATGTAGTCTATTCTGTTATGTGATATTTTCTAATTGAGGCCTGCATACATGTCTAAGAGTTGGTGGATCCATTACTGCACTTATATTTAAACAGATGTGTTGAAATTAACGTAGAATCTAATAGACATTTTGTCAAGGAGTATGTGGGAAGGCTTAATGGAATATTTCTATATTTCTTTTACACAGGTCAGGCTTTTAAACAAACCCTGTTGAGTATTTGTATAGCTGACATGTTGACATCTCAAGTGAAAGTATTTCCTTTTAGGAACTGATCTCTAAATCTCCAAATCCATCTGTTGATATTCATGGCTTTTGATGGATTATGTATTATAATTTACTAAAGAAAGTGATGTCTTATTGCCATATGCGTACATGTTTTGTTTTGGAAGGCAGGAATGGGCATGATATAAACATTGGCTTGCCATTTCTTGCCACTTCTGTGATTTAATGTTTTGTTTAATGCCCTCTATGGAAGAACATAATACTCAATCCATTTGGTCTTTTGGCTGCATCCTTAATGTAATCTAAATGCCTTTTATGTGAGCCTAACAAATAACAGAGAGCAAGTATAGTGTAGTGGTTTGAGTGTTGGACTAATACTCCAGGATACCAGGGTTCAGATTTCCACTCAGCTATGGAAAGCCACTGTGAGATTTTGGGCAAGTCACACCTTTAGAAGAAGGCAGTAGCAAACCTCATCTGAATAAATCTTCACTAGAAGATCTTGTGGTAGAGTCACCATAAATCAGAGTCAGCTTGAAGGCATATAACAAAAATAAATAAAAACAGCTGCCACTTAATGCTAAATACATTATGGTATTTAACTCTTTGTGATTTTTTTTCATGTATTAGCCATTTTGAGTATCACCATAGACTAAAAGCTAATTACTGATGTATCAGCAGCAGGACTAGCTGAGTTATGTAAGGAATACAGGTAGCTGCTTGCATCAGCAATATCTTTCAGGACACTGCTGAAGTAGTAGGTGATCTGAAAAGTACTGCCTATGATTGCTTTGAATATCTCAGAAATGATGGAACACAGTTCTTCAGTTAAGCTACTGCATGCAGCCAGAAATATCTTGAGAGACCTTTTGGTGATTACTCTGAGAACCTGGGCTTTTTGAAAGGTCTTCCTGCCCTGTAGATTACATTCAAATACACTGGTTTTCTTTCTACTAATATTGACAAAAGGCTGCAACAACTATAGGACCATAGCACTGATCTCCCACACAAGCAAAATCATGCTCAAAATTCTGCAACATAGATTCCAACCATACATTGAAAGAGAGGGCCAAGCATGGTTCAGGAAAGAAAGAGGCACTAGGGATCACCTTGCAAACATACAATGACTAATGGAGCACACCAGGGAATTCCAAAAGAAAATCAGCATGTGCTTTATAGACTATAGCAAACCCTTTGACTGCATAGATCATGAAAGGATATGGAATCCCCTTAAAGACATGGGAGTGCCAACACATCTGATAGTCCTAATGAAGAATCTGTACTCAGGACAAGAGGCTACTGTCAGAACAGAACACAGGAGAAACAGAATGGTTCCCAATTGGCAAAGAGGTCAGACAAGGCTGCATCCTTTCACCCTTGTATGCAGAACATATTATGAGAAAAACAGGCTTGGACACAGAAGAAGGAGGAATGAAAATAGGAGGAAGGAATATCAACAGTCTAAGACAGGGGTAGGCAACCTTTCCCCTTTAAGGGCCGAGGGACTTCAGCTCCCAGAATCCCAGGAGCTATTGGCCAACATGGGACTATTGGCCAACATGGCCGAGGCTTCTGGGATCTGAAGTCCCTCAGCCCTTAAAGGGGAAAAGTTGCCTACCCCTGATCTAAGATATGCAGATGACACCATAATGCTAGCAGATAATCTCACAGATCTGGAACACCTACTAGGGAAAATCAAAGAAAAAGCGCAAAAATAATGACCACGGAGGACCTTCACAAGTTCAACCTATACAATGAGGAAATAGAAATAGTAAAAGAATCCCCATACCTGGGATCAAACATTGATAGAAATGAGGAGTGGAGTCAGGAAATTAAGACGACTAAGGCGGAATACAGACCAGCCAAAAGGGCCGGCCTGGGGGTGGAGTCTGGACGTGGCAACCGCATGCCAGCCACCCTCACTCTGTCCCAATGCTGCCGTCATGCCGTATGCCCCACTGCACAGCGGGCGGCATCAGGGCGCTCCCTTGGTGCAACGCTCATACATGCTACGCCAAAAGAGCATGGTAAAGCCCCTGCGGCACGGGTGGCTTTTTGCAAAGTGTACAGTCCATAAGATTGGGGAGGGTGGCTATGAAAGAACTAGAAAAAAATCTAAAATGCAAAGATATACAACTCAGCACAAAAGTTAGATTCCTACAATCCATTGTATTCCCTATTACCATGTATGGATGTGAGAGCTGGACAGTTAAGAAAGATGATAGGAAGAAAATCAATTCATTTGAGATGTGGAGCTGGAGAACAGTGCTGAGGATCCCATGGACAGCCAAAAGGACAAATAAGTGTGTCCTGGAGCAGATCAAGCCGGAAATCTCCCTGAAAGCCAAGATGACCAAACTGAGACTGTCGTACTTCAGACACATCATGAGAAGGGAGGACTCTTTGGAAAAAACAATAATGCTGGGAAAGGTGGAGGGAAGTAGGAAGAGAGGAAGGCCACATGCTAAATGGATGGACTCAGATAATGAGTTCACAGGTATGGGGTTTCAGGAATTAAGCAGAGCAGTGGAAGACAGAACATCTTGGAGATGTCGCATCCATAGGGTCACCATGGCTCGAGATCGACTCAAAGGCAGTTAACAACAACAAATAGTGATCATGTGTGTTAAAAGAGAAACCTGAATGGCATTTTCTTTTCTTGACCAATTATTTGCTTTATCTTGTTGAAATCTGACTAGCTTTCTCTCCCAACAGTAAAGTCATTATGGTGATGCAAGTAGTAGCATATTTTAAATGCAAAACTTTTGCAGTACTTGAGCTTGAACTCGCTTACTTAAAATGACATTTGGGGTGTTACTGTCCCAGTACGTAATATTTTATATGCCACATGAGGAAAAGTGACATTGGGGTACAAAATTGAATGCTGTTGTACTCCAGCAAAGGAGACTCAGGCACTTATTCCATTTTTAAAGAGCTTGCACCATCAGAAAGTTCTTTCTTATGTTTGTCTGAAAACCACTCTCTTGTAATGTGAACCTGTTGTTTTAGGTCCTACCCTTTGGAGCAGCAGAAGTCCAGTTAGCTTCATTATGTGTGCAACAATCATTCAATTATTTTTGAGGCTGCTGTTTTACCTCTTCTCTTTTCTCCTTTCTTAAAGCACAAAGAAGAAACTTTGTTGCAATATGCAAAAAAATTTTCTATCAGCAATCAGTTAAAAGTTAAATTAATTTTTTTATTAAGTAATGAGGGGGCTGTGAAGCACAGTATTGAGATAGTGGAGTTTCAGTTTTCTATTTTCCTGTAAACTTCCCCCCCCCCCCGCCCCCTTTCTTATCTACTAAGAAAAACCTGCACATTGCCACAGAACCTTAGCATATATTACAAAGGATTCTAAAACACATTGTAGAGCAGGGGTCGGCAACCTTTGTTGCCAGCGGGCCGGGAGGGGAGGGGGAAATGGCGCTGGGGCCAGGCGGGGGCACGCGCACTTGCCTCCACGCGCGTGCATGTGCATGACGCCTGCCGCCATGTGTATGCGTGCGCGCGATGCGGAGCGCCATTTGGGAAGGTCCAACGGCGCCTTCCAAAATGGCATCCGCCGCCGTGAGCCCGGGCGCCATTTTGGATGCCAAAATGTTGTAGAGTGTATGGAGTCTGTGAATCATAGACCATTGTTATTAAAACACACATCTACTCTTCATAAACAGATAAGCATAATTCAAAATACTCAAGTCTCTTGAAACTGCTTGTTGTAATGGATGTTTCATGATATAAATACATTTTGAGAGGGTTTTTTTCCAATATTGTTGATGCTCCTCATTTAGAGGAGAGCTTCTATAGAACTTCTATGGAACCTCAGCAATTCCCCTAACAAAGTTTTAAAACTACTATAAGAGTTTATATCATGTTCTGGCACTTAATCCTGTTTGGGTTTCTTCTTTTCTTCTTTGAATTGCACCAATATGCTTCCTAGGTTTTGATGAAAACATTGAATCTCAGGGAGAGCTCATCCTTCAGGAATCCTTCCAAGTATGGGATCCTAAAACTCTTATTCGGAAAGGTCGTGAGAGGCATCTTTTCCTCTTTGAGATGTCACTGGTCTTTAGTAAAGAAGTGAAAGACTCCAGTGGGAGAAGCAAATACATCTACAAGAGCAAATTGTTTGTAAGTTCAATAAATTACAGTTCAATTGAATAAACATAGCATGTTGAATTGTTGGTTCCAAGCAGAAGTCTTTGTGCAGGGACCTCTAAAATATAGAGTGTCATTGCCTTTCTAAGCTTCTCTTAAAGCAAGGGTTGATTAAACAATGTCTATATTACCCTGATACGTAAACCTAGTAAGGGTTATACTTGCTGCACTAATTCCCACTCTAAATCCTTATGCCAGTGCTTCTCAGGTTTTCTGATGTAGGGGACTGGCATTTATTTTCTTCCCATTGTGTGAAGGACTGGCACCATATCTGGGCCCAGTGGCTAGAACTGTTTCTTCCCTCCCCTCACCCCCGAAATTCATCAGGAACCAACAGCCAATAACTTGGGGGCCAGTATCTGTCAACCACTGAGTAGTAGTGGTTTATGCTTTTTAACTGCAAAAGAAAGTCCTGTCAGCATTGAAAGCCAGTCTTTGGGTGCTAGAGTACACTAAAAGCTGCTGCCTGAAGCAGACACATGTATCCCTACCACTGTTCTTCAAATGTGACCCAGACACAGCCTATAGTAGATAGAGGAGTATCTCCAGGGCATAGACTGCCAGTCACACCAATTTGCATGAAAGTTTTTGATTGACACAACCAAACATGATAGCTTTTGTCCTAAGCCAGGATTTGACCTAGAGATGAAAAGCCTTTTGAACTGGCTCCATTGAACCATGTAAAGTGAGAGTGATCTACAACTGAATGTCAACGGCAACATGTCAAGGAACAAAGTCCAGACGTGTCATCTTTTGGCTTTTGAAATTATTCCAGTGTTCTGCTTCATGTCTGACGCAGTTGAGAGCCTACCTTTGTCCTGCGCAGAGTTACTATTTTTATCTTGAAATATCCCACTTGACATCAGAAACAGAAAGGCAACAGAGAAATCAGAAGTTCTACCTGGGGCTAAAGTAATCTCCTAAAATACCTGTGTAGTAATGGGTTCCACTGAATGAAAACTGGTTAACATCCCATCATACTTAACATTTTTTTAAAAAATAATCTAATGTTATTGTTGTTCAGGCATCTTTGGAGAGTCTTACCAAAACACCCCAATAGGCCATTCGTAAAATGGATTGCATTGGGGGCTAATTGTTTAACCTTGCTTAAATCTATCCCAAAATGCCATATATATCAGCAGCCACCACCACTTGTTAATTCTTTATCTCAGAAAGAGTAGCAGTTGAAATTAATTACTCCTGATTAAATATATTTAATGAGTTCTAACTTCCCAGTTTTTCAACCTCTGTTTGCTCACAGCATTCAAAAATAGAGCTAAGATATTAATTTTAAAGAGAATGGCTATAATGGCATGTTGGAGCCCATTGTTAGACTCTTTCTCTGTGCCCCAATGGATCAGCATACAGCTGCTCACTTATGATTGATTTCAGCATGCCCTTGTTTTCATATGTGTTAAAAGTACTTGTTAAAAAGTTACCAAAAAATAAATACTGGCAGCTTAGCCAAACCATCAGTCAATGATCTGTGGTAAACTAGGTTTTTAATTTAACATGATAGCAGGGCAGACATTAAAAATTACTTAGGGGGGCTTTAGTGATATTAATGAAGAAGGAAAAATGGTTAAAGGCTAGAACATGGAACATGAACAGAGTCAATCAGGAAACAACAAACAATCTCAAACAGTTATTTTGTCATGCTTTGATTTCTGATTCCATGTTGTTGTTTTTTTTTTTTGTTTTTTTTTTTTATGACAGAGGGTAACCCAGGATTTAAATCCATTAGAAGTGTCTCTTCGAGTTACAAGACATTTGATTGTTCTATATATGCAATTTTCTCATCCTCCTTTTTTATTTGCAGACCTCTGAGTTGGGTGTCACAGAGCATGTGGAGGGTGATCCTTGCAAATTTGCACTATGGGTTGGAAGGACTCCTACTTCAGACAACAAAATTGTGCTAAAGGTAATTGTAAAAAAATTCTCCTATATTGTTTATTAATTTTGGTTGTTGCTTAATTGAATTGTCATTTTTGAAACAGTTTTGCGGAGCATGTTACCCAGAATTCAGGCGCTCATACATGCTTTGATGTTTACATAGCTGGATATGAGAGGAGAAGGGTATGTGGTGGTCTCCTGAGCTTTGGAACATTTCTTGTTTTAAGAGTAATTTTTTGTTGCTTGTTACAGTGCTAAAATATAACTCATTACCATTAACTCAGAGGAGTTTTTCCCCCTCTCTAAGTAATGCTTTGCATTACTAGGGTTGCCATGAGTTAGAAACAACTTAAAGGCATACAACAACAATATATATCTAGTTCCAAATATAAACAATAATAAACCATAAATTAAATTTTATTTTTCAAAATGAACCAAAACCTACAGTAAGATGGAAAATAATGTTACCGTATTTTCCGGCGTATAAGACGACCCCCAACTTTTTCACTTATAAATATAGAGTTTGGGATATATTCGCTGTATAAGACTACCCTTCTTCCAATGCACACCAAATAAAAATTTTTAAAATATCAGATTTGATTTTAATATGGTAATTTTAATTCAAATGCTTATGACATGCAGGTACTTAGCAGGAAAACTGTCACTTATAAACACAACAAACTACAGCTCCCATGTTCCGTAGCATTTATTTCTGCAGTGTGTTTTGGACCTTGCTTTTTAAAAAAAATAATCCAGATTTAAATGCTCCCTTCTGTTTCTCCCCTTGTCCTCATCTTCCTCCTTCTCTCTCCTGGCTCTCTTCTCTTTCTCCCTTCGTCCTCATCGTCCTCCTTCTCTCTCCTGGCTTCCTTCTCCTTCTCCTCCCATCCTCATCATCCTCATCCTCTCTCCTGGCTTCCTTCTTCTCCCCCCATCCTCATCGTCCTCCTTCTCTCTCCTGGCTTCTTTCTCTTTCTCCCCCCATCCTCCTCTTCCTCCTTCTCTCTCCTGGCTCCCTTCTCTTTCTCCCCTCGTCCTCATTGTCCTCCTTCTCTCTCCTGGCTTCCTTCTCTTTCTCCCCTCGTCCTCATCCTCCTCCTCCTCTCTCCTGGCTCTCTTCTCTTTCTCCCTTCGTTCTCATCCTCTTCCTTCTCTCTCCTGGCTTCCTTCTCTTTCTCCCCTCGTCCTCATCATCCTCCTCCTCTCTCCTGGCTCCCTTCTCTTTCTCCCTTCATTCTCATCCTCCTCTTCCTCCTCTCTCCTGGCTCTTTTCTCTTTCTCCCTTCGTTCTCCTCCTCCTTCTCTCTCCTGGCTCTCTTCTCTTTCTCCCTTTGTTCCCCTAGTCCTCCTCCTCTCTCCTGGCTTCCTTCTCATTCTCCCCTAGTCCTCCTCCTTATATGGCAACTATGTGAAACGACTGCATAACACTATACCTATGTGAGGTGTTTTTTTCCCCCCTTCTATTTTTAACTTTAAAAAAAGAGCAGTGCAGAGCCATGGCACTGGTGGCTGCATAAGACAATAAAGTTGTGCCCCAACAGCATTTCTATTGTGGTCTATTGCCCATAGTGTATTAACTGTTTTCTGCTATCAGAAGGACCTTGTCCATACATTTCCTTTTTACCTAATCCTGCTACTCATCTTTCAATTTTTAAAAATCTTTTTTAACTACTAAATTCCCCAATAAAGTTTACTGTATAAGCTCATGTATTAGTCTACAAATTTTAGTCAAAAAACATGGATCAATTTATCCATGGGTCAATGTAAGTACGATACACTTCTCCCTCCGCATTCGCAGACTTAACATTCACAGTTTTGATTATTCACAAGGTCAAGGCCACTGTTTGTGTGCACTCCTCGTCCTCCTTGCTCCTGAGCTTTTCCCTGGGGAGAGAGCCCAGGAGAGAGAAGTCTAGAAGTTGCACACATCAACCCCACCTCTTTCCTGGTCAGATTGCTGCCTTGCCCAGGCACCAAACCTCCCAGGAAAGGGGAGGGGATGGATCCATACACCCCAAGCCTCTTTCCCAGGCGAATGGCTGTCTGTCTTGCCCAGGCACTTATCTGCCCGGGGAAAGGGCTGGGAGGTGAGATGGATCTCCTTCAAGCCCTTTTCCCGGGCAAAGGGGTGCAGCCATCCGCCCGGGAAAGGGGTGCCTGGGCAAGACAGGCAGCCATCTGCCCAGGAAAGGGACGGGGAGCCAGGCATGAGAGGGCAGGGGAAGAATAGGAATGCACATGCCTGCTCCTCTTCCCCCACCCACCCCTCCCTTTAACTGGCTTCTATGCGAGGGGGAGTTATTCACTATTTTTCACATTCACGGGGATCTTGTGCCCCTAACTCCTGCAAACGTGGAAGGCCGAGTATAGAATGGTGAAAGGTGAGAGTTTAGTTTTTCCCAGGAGCACCTAAAAGAAGTACCAACCCCCCTCTACTCTCACCACCACGGCGTCACTTCTGATCTTTTTGAATGCCTGGGTGGGAAAACGGTAGCTGTGGCAGTGTTTTGGCGCTTCCCCTCAAAGAAGCACCAAGGGGAATCAGGCTTTGAAGGGTTTGAATAAATCTGTCTATGCTTGTCAGCTTTTCCTGGGTTAAAATTAGGCAAAGTTATTACATTAAAGCTAAAGATTGTAATCACTGCTAATGTAGTCCCCATTTGCTTTGCTTTGTCTTTTCATCCTTTTTGACATGTGCACATTTTCTTAGCCCCACCTGTGCCTTGTTGCCTCTTCCATAAATCACACAGCCATATTTACCGTAGTTCCCTCCTCATCCCTTCAGCCTTTAGGGTCAGCACAAACAGTTATGCCTACTGAAATTTTGTAAGTTCTTTGGCATTGTTTTCCTTTGCTTTGTCCTTTACATCCTTTGTTACATGTCCCTAAATTTTACCCTTGATTTAACCATGGTTCATATCAAAATCCATAATTTTGGCTCCAAAATCTGCCCTTAACTTATACATGAGGTTGACTTATAGTTGAGTATATACAGTAGGTTTCACTTACCTCAGTGGTTGGAGGTGAGTTGACTGTTTGGATAGACATATGACTAAATACGTCTGTGTCAAGGCCAGAACAAGTGTATCAGAGTAGACTAGATTCTGTCATGATGTACTGTCCACTTCAGTAAGTACAGCTGATAGTGGACAGCATCTTGAGCTACTCTGAATAGCTTGGGACACTTAAAAAAAAACTCATATAGTTTAAATTAGCAGAACCACTCCCTTATCTATGTTTCAAGTGAGCATTACATTCTTCTAAAAGGGGTAATGATTTTAGCAGCCATTACATGACTTGGAAAAGAAATGATGTTCTGTTCACATTCACCCTTCTCCCTAATAACTCATGAGTGGCATCATTACTTGTAACACATTTCAAGGTGCATGACTCTCTCCTTTCCCTTTATGAGCCACAGAAAATCTCCACTACATTAATGTATTACCAATACTACACTACAGTAATTGAATTCAAATCACTTTACAGCGGCTAGTATATGGATGTTTTCTGTGACTAGGCTTCTCTGGCTATTCATTGATATTAGTTGATTTGTGCAAAATGGTAGCTGAATGCATTTATGAGTGACTATGGTTCTTTAACTGTGGCAGATTTGTACAGCTAACAGTTCTCATGGACAGTGATGATGTTAGAGAAGACAGGTATTGCTGTGCCTTCCGACAACTTCTTTAATATAGGAAATGTTTAGAAACTGGAATTATCTCTTCATCGTGCTTGAAATATAGTTTTTCCATGGCCATCTAATATAACCCATGTCTTCTAACATATTCACGTTAGGCCTATAGGTTCCTGATTTGCCCTCAGGGTGTCAGGACATTTCTGTGTCATGCAAATTACACAGCAATACATGAAGTAGAATCTCTCTTTCATTTTTTTTTAACCATAATTTATAGCAGAAATAAATGTGCTTGGCAAATGTAAACCACAAATACAATCTTATCAATGAGAACAATCAGATTGGCTTCATGAGTGGAGTTGACCAGTGGACTTTACTGTCATTGTTTTATCTTAAAGGCTTCCAGTATTGAGAACAAACAAGATTGGATCAAGCACATCAGAGAGGTGATACAGGAAAGAACAATTCATCTCAAAGGAGCTTTAAAAGAGCCAATTCACATTCCCAAAACTGCATCAACGACAAAACAGAAGGGAAGAAGGTTAGTGGAGTCCTAGTCAAGTGCAAAGAATGGAAAGATACAAATTTCCAGCCATTCACTCATGAGGTCCTTCTTAACTGTGTGGTTGTATTTACTTTGGAAAACAAGGTGCTGCAGTGAAATTTTGATGCTGCTAGTTTAGATCACAGTATGGACTGTAACATCTTCAAGTTTAGGTATAATTACACAAAGCAAATCTTAAGCAGATGTTTTACTCGGTTGCATGCCACTTGAAGGCTGCTACCACACTGCAGAAATAATCCAGGTTGACACCACTTTAACTGCCATGACTCAATGCTATGGAATTCTAGGAACTGTAGTTTATTGTGGCACCAGAACTCTCTTGACAGAGAAGTTTGAATGTCTCAAAAATTCTACTAATCCTAGAATTCCATAGCATTAAACCATGGCAGTTAAAGTGGTGTCAACCTGGATTATTTCAGCAGTGTGGATGCAGCCTCAGCCTTGTTCTGAAAGTTACTGGATCAGCATCCAAAGATATGGTCACATTTGGCTTGTATACAAATAAATCTTATTGGGAACTTTAGATCATCAGGTAGCTGGTGGACTGGTGTTGAAATTTCTGAGAGCACAGATTTAACAAGATTAAAATCTACCTTATAGTGAGAGGTATTGTAAGTGATATGGGAAATGTACAGAATTCCCAGATTATTTGTCCATAAGCATGATCAATATGGAATTTTGCCAAGTGGACAATGTAATGAAATATCTAACTTTTTGCTGATTGTCTGTGCGCATTTTCACTATTTCCCAGTGAGCTTCCACAGTTCTTACTATTTATGCATGGTCTATATCAGGGGTCGGCAACCTTCCCTTACCTGGGGCCGGTCTCTGGCAACGTTCCTTTCCGGGGGGGGGAATGGTGGCGCGTGCGCTCATGCATGCGAGCGCGACCCCCGCTGCCGTGCGCACCGCTGCCACCGCCGTCACCATTTTGTTTGCCAAAATGGCGGCCGTGAATCTTTTAAGCATGTGCAGTACTCCTGCGCATGCGCAAATGACTCGCAGCTGCCATTTTGGCAAACAAAATGGTGGCTGCGACACGCTCAGCCGCGCGGCGGCAATAACAATGGTGGGTGGCAGTGGCGGCAGGGGTCAGCGGAGGCCGGTCAGCGGGGGTCCGTGGGCCGGATGCAGCCCGCGGGCCATAGGTTGCCAACCCCTGGTGTATATATTTGTATTATCACCAGTTTATGCTAATCATCATCAAACCAAAAAACAGTATAATTACAATAGGGAAGTCTGATTTCTTTCTCTTAGGTTATGTATAGCAGGTTATTATATTTGTTTCTTTCTTCCACAAAAATAAGTATTAACATCCTCTTAAATTACAGCACTTTTCCAGCTGCTGACTCCTAATTTCTTATAATTTCAGAGATGGAGAAGACCTGGATAGTCAAGGAGATGGCAGTAGTCAGCCTGATACTATCTCAATTGCATCTCGAACCTCACAGAATACACTGGACAGTGATAAGGTAAGACAAAAGAGAAATTAGCTTTTTGGTGAAAAGTTGCTCGTTAAGAATTATTGGCAAGCAGGTGCTTTGGTCTCCGTTACCTCTTCATATATGAGAATTGTGCTTATTTTTCTACCTAGGGTCAAAATGTTATATTAATGATCCCATCACATACGGAGGCTAAATCTGAATTTCCTTGATATAAGAATTGAATCTTGTATTTCCTTTTATTTGTTTTCATATCCTTTTCTTTTAAGGAATGCAGAAAGCATACCTATGGTTCCAAGATAGTCTTTAATCCTAATTATGGACAGGCCCCCTTATGTTCAGCAGTCAAACCTGTGAAATTTGGTGTGATGTGATTGAAAATGCAGCAGAGTTCAGGAACCAGCTTCCTTCACCAGCCATCCTGGAAATGCTGTCTCCATGAAGACACATTTGTAAATCCAAATCAAAGCTTTATTGTTGCATAAAGAAAACATAAAAGAAATATATACAATCCATCTTGCCGATGGCAAAAGACCATAGGATCAGATGTTGTTGTAGTATCACAACATTAGCATTAGAACAGTTACAGTTACAGTTCAAAAGACATATAGCAAGTATATAACAAAGGTGAACAAAGGAGCTCTTGGCCCATCCCATACTCCACTTTCTGGATGTTAACCTTTATGATGACTGGATGATCTGTTATAACCCAGCTTCTAGACCAGCCTCTAACTCTGTGTCAGTCCCCATGTGACCTGATTCTCATGAGAACTAAATGAGCTCATATGCTTATCTGTTAATATCCTGTTCTCAGGACCAAAATGTTTTTGTTATTCTGTACTGTGTGAACTTGTTTTGGCTTTGAACCACCTGCTGGCCAAATCCTCTTTGTTTACCTTAAACACTGTTCCCATAAGAAATTTTTCACACACACATCTCTACATTTCTACTTTGACTGTATGTCCCATCCATATTCCAACAAAACCATATACCGTATTTTCCGGCGTATAAGATGACTTTCTAACCAGGAAAACCTGGAGTTAAAGTTGGGGGGCGTCTTATACGCCGGGTATAAGGTTGAGGAGGTTGAGAAAGACTCCTCCCACAGAGGTGGGAGGAGGGAAGGAGCCCAGGAGAGAAGGAGGAGGAGCAGGAAGATGCTCTGAGGCTGGGGAAAAAGCCTGGGAGAGAGGGAGGAGGAAGAGGAGGTACTTCTTCTTTCTCCTGCCTTTGCCCCCTCCTTCCCACCTTCCCTCTTTGTCCTACTAGTCCTCCATTTTCTCTCCCTGCCTTTTCCCCCCTTTCCCCCCTCCTCCCCCCTTTCCTCTTTGTCCTACTCGTCCTCCATTTTCTCTCCCTGCCTTTTCCCCCCTTTCCCCTCCTCCTCCTACCTTTCCTCTTTGTCCTACTGATCCTCCATTTTCTCTCCCTGCCTTCCCCCCCTCCTTCCCACCTTCCCTCTTCGTCCTACTGGTCCTCCATTTTCTCTCCCTGCCTTTTCCCCCCTTTTCCCCCTCCTCCCCCCTTTCCTCTTTGTCCTACTGATCCTCCATTTTCTCTCCCTGCCTTTTCCCCCTTTCCCCCCCTCCTCCCACCTTTCCTCCTCTCCTCCTGTTCAGAAAGGGTTTGCCATTGCTTTTCCCTGAGGCTGAGAGAGTGTGACTTTCAAGACTGTTGTTGTATGCCTTCAAGTCCTTCCTGACTTTTGGCAACTCAAAGATGAAGTTATCCTGGGGCTTCCTTCACAAGGTTTGTTCAGAAAGGGTTTGCCATTGCTTTTCCCTGAGGCTAAGAGAGTGTGACTTTCAAGACTGTTGTTGTGTGCCTTCAAGTCGTTTCTGACTTTTGGCAACTCAAAGATGAACCTATCCTGGGGTTTCCTTCACAAAGTTTGTTCAGAAAGAGTTTTCCATTGCTTTTCCCTGAAGCTGAGAGAGTGTGACTTTCAAGACTGTTGTTGTCTGCCTTCAAGTCGTTCCTGACTTTTGGCAACTCAAACATGAACCTATCCTGGGATTTCCTTTGCAAGGTTTGTTCAGAAGGGGTTTTCCATTGCTTTTCCCTGAGGCTGAGAGAGTGTGACTTTCAAGACTGTTGTTGTATGCCTTCAAGTCCTTCCTGACTTTTGGCAACTCAAAGATGAAGTTATCCTGGGGCTTCCTTTGCAAGGTTTGTTCAGAAGGGGTTTTCCATTGCTTTTCCCTGAGGCTGAGAGAGTGTGACTTTCAAGACTGTTGTTGTATGCCTTCAAGTCCTTCCTGACTTTTGGCAACTCAAAGATGAAGTTATCCTGGGGCTTCCTTCACAAGGTTTGTTCAGAAAGGGTTTGCCATTGCTTTTCCCTGAGGCTGAGAGAGTGTGACTTTCAATACTGTTTTTGTTGTTATGCATCTTCAAGTCGTTTCCAACTGATAATGACACTAAGGCAAACCTATCATGAACCTATCATTTCTTTCCTATGTGTTTTTTCAGACAGGGTTTGCCTTTGCCACCCTCTGGGGCTGAGAGAGTGTGACATCTAAGATTGTTGTTGTTGTTGTTGTTGTATGCCTTTGAGTCATTTCCAACTTACAGCAAACCTAAGGCTCATAGTGTTTGCTTGGCAAGGTTTCTTCAGAGGGGAGTTTGCCATTGCCATCTCCTGAGTCTGAGAGAGTGAGACTTGCCCGAGGTCACCCAGGGGGATTCCATGGCTGAGCCAGGATTCGAACCCTGGTTTCTAGAGTCATACTCTGATACTAAGACAGGGTGACCAAATGTCTTCAATGCAAAGGAGGACAAGTCACTACCAAAAATGTAGGACATACAAGAAAAAAAAGGTAGAGAAAGCTAAAAACACTAATATGAATGTAAATCCATGCTGCTTAGCTGTGCTCAAAATGGAGGACGTTTTAATGGTCAAAATGGTGACTTTTAACCTTATCATGGGGTTTTCTTGGCATGTTTCTTCAAATGGGGGTAGCCATTACCATCCTCTGAGGCTGAGAGTGTGTGACATGCCCAGGGTCACTTTCTTGGCCGCAAATTGTACCTCAGAATGCATCACCTAGTATATTGGCAGTCCTTCCCCCCAACACTTTCTAATTTCCCCCCAACTATCTCATAACTGGGAAATGGAAATAATTTTTAAAGCAGCATTTATGGTAAATCAGGACTATTTTTGAAAAAGTAAGGTCCAAAATACACTGCAGAAAGAAATGTTAGGGAACGTGGTAGCTGTAGTTTGTTGTGTTTATAAGTGACAGTTTTTCTGCTAAGTACCTTCATGTCATAAGCATTTGAATTAAATTTACCATATTGAAATCAAATCTGATGTTTTTCAAATTTTTATTTGGTGTGTGTTGGAAGAGTGGGGTTGTCTTATACAGCGACTATATCCCAAACTCTATATTTCAACTGGAAAAGTTGGGGGTCGTCTTATACGCCCAGTCGTCTTTTATTTTATTTCCTTCAGTGTGTCTGTAACCATGCTCATATGTGAAGCTTTCACAGAGGCATTATTGAGAGTGCCTGATACTTGAAATTTGCATTTTTTTTCTTAAAATATCTATCAATGAGGTAGTAATTAGCTGTAAAACCATTAATTTGTCTGATACAATTGAAAAAGATAGTTGTAATATCATCTTTTAGAGTCAATGGTATATAGATTTGTAAAGAGTCTTAAAAGGGCAAGATCCCTTGCCTGTCAGTCCCATAAAATATCACCCAAATAATGGAAGTGAGCCAGAAACAGGTGTCATTAACTTAAAAAGTGATTAGTGCTTATGTCATAGAGCACATTTATTGTGGAATAGATCAAGCAAGTTGTCTTGAATCTACACTGATTGTGTCACCCTCTTCTGTCTTCCATTCACACCCCAAGCTTGAAAAACTTCAGAAAGGAATTTGATTTGCCAAGAAAATTTCCTGTGGTCCTGTACCTGTCTATAAAATACCACACTTACTCACACTTTCGGCTTCTGAAAAATGATAGAGAGGATGGAGTAGGATGTCTTGCCTTCTTAGGGCTTAAAGGTATATGTAATCAAAACCCTAAGACATACTCAACGATGTTGTCAGAAATATTAAAGGCTTTTTGCCTGAATTTTGTTCTTTCTTTTAAAAGCAGACAAATCTCAAGTCATTTTACTCACACATGTATAAGGAAAAATATGCTGGCACTGTCATTCCCTCTTGTTGTGCTTCAGCAGTGAATGCAGATGTTTATGTAGCCAAAATACATTACTCTAACACAGGGTTGAAATCTCTGCATGCTCAAGAGAACCCCAAGATGTGTAGATATAGAAAAGAAATGTAGGTGGGGGCAAGGTGAGAAAGAGTCTGCTGATATTGGATCTAAGCCACCACTTTTCAAAGCCTCTGAGATGTTACTTTAGAACAGGGGTAGGCAACCTTTTTCAGCCGGGGGCTGGTCCGCTGAAGTCCTCCCTTCTGGCAGGCCGGTGGGGGGGGGGGGAATGGCGGCGCGCGCACTCATTTTGGAAAACAAATGCGAATGCGCAAACGCGTCGCGGCCAAAACTCACGGTGGCAAGCAGTGGCGGCAGGGGTAGGCGGGGGCCGGTAAGCGGGGGGCGGGCCAGAACCGGCCCACGGCCCGTAGGTTCCCAACCCCTGCTTTAGAAGGTTGGTCCTACTCTAGGTAGCTTCCCTACCTGAGAAGGAAGAACTTTGAAAGGATGGATGAGACTGAGACCAATCCAGTTTGTATCTTCAGGAGGTCTTAGTGGGAAGGATGCCTCGTCTGCTATCTGAGAAGGAACAGCTTTGAAGTTCCTTCCCTCTTTTCTAGAAATACTAAACATTTTATTACTGGGTTTTTCTTGTTCTGCGAATTGCTCAATAAGAAATAAACCTCCTCCTGCCTTCCAATATGTAACTGATGAGTGCAAAATTATTGAAATAATTTATGTGTTTTTATTTTAAACTATTTGTATTTTTATAAAAATATATTTTTTATTTTTTAGAATTATAATATAATGCAAAACTGCACATTACTTAAAATCAAACATTTTGTTGTTGTTTCTGGTTGAGTTATGATACCCCTCCCTATTCTTCCCAAGAACCCTAACTGTGTCCTTTGGGGCCTAATACCCAACACACATAAGTGGCTCCAGGCCCAGCTACTTTCCATGACTGTGTCACTGATAGGATTCTGTGCCAAAATTCCTGTGGTTTTTCAGCGAAAAATGTTGCTGCAGGGAATTCACAGCAGCAAATCTGTCATCTGCACTTCACAGTATAACGATTACCTCATAGTTGCCTGATCTGGCATCATCACAGTGAAGCAGAGATGGTGAGATTTTTCTGAAATCACTGATGTGAGATGATTAATTTCAGCACTGTGTAGCTAGTACTTTTTTTAGCTGATGATGGGTCCAGTAGAGGGTGCTGTGAAAAGAAAAATTGAGGACCTTCAAGAAAAACTTGGCATTTTACAGAGAAACATACAGATGTTCTGTATGTGTTTAAGAATGATGAATACAGCTTTGTCCCCAGAAAGCTTCCTAATTTTTTTAAAATAGCAGGGCACTATGCTGTATAGAGTTTTTCTCAACTGTTTTACGCATACCCTTGTAAGTCCTTTAAAGTAGTTGTGTGACTGTTTTGTACAAGTGAGGAACTAATGAACGACTCGGGTAATTTGAGAGACAAAGCAAGAAAAGGTGGCTTAGGCTTTAGTGTCAGTTCAGGTAAACACCATTATTTCTGCCTTCCCTAAGTGACTGAAGAGCATATCTGGAATAGCGAGCATGTAAAGGGTGTGTATGCACTAATGTGTATGCAAGATATTTGGATAAGTTGCACCTCTTTGTGGCACAGTAGAAGCTCTTTTGAGGTACGCACGCACGCACACATTGATTAGAAAGAAACAATCATGGTAGTGGTTTCCCTTGACAGAATGACCACATGTGGAACAAAACTTGTATTCAGTTGCAGGTCATGATGAAAGTTGGAATTGTAAAGGCAGCCTACCCATGGAGTCTTTTACCTCAGACCTTTCTCAGCAACTCATGTTAGGAGCTGGAGCAGAGGGGACTGAGGTGCAACAGAAGAGGTACAGCCAATGAGCACTCTTCTTTTACTTATTTATTCCTGCATGGGAGTTGATCTAGATGGCTCTGGTGACCCCTTCCAACTCTGTGGTTCTTCTGATCTGGTGGGGGAACCAGCATTACCAGTAAAACTAGATTAGAACTAGATTAGCTAGTCATATTATTAGCTGGGGTGGGTGGGTACGAAAATCCCCAAAAGTGACTTCAGTTCAACAAAAGGTGGTCTCAGTTCAACATCTGAATGTAGTTCAAAGATCTGTATGCCGATCGTACACTGTGCTGACCCATACACCACCACCCTTGGCTTATCTTAAAGCTCAGAAGTCACCTTACACAGGCATTCCATGCTTCAACGTGAGCATGCTGGCTAACCTCCAGTCCCCGTAGCCAGACACATGACAATGATATCAGTGCTGAGATCAGTGAGGGTTCTCCAGAGGTCTCAGCACTTCTGAGATCATTGTGCATCTGGCTTAGGGCGGATTGCCAGAGACTTCTCCAATTGTGCGTGTTCACATTGAAGCATGGAATGGCTGTATGAAGTGGCTTCAGGACTTTAAAGTAGGTCAGAAAGTCCTTCAAGTCCTGCACAGAGAGGACAAGACTACCAACCCCCCACAGCACCTGAAAAATATGTCCACACACATAAGAAACACATATGTGGCAGATGTCCCAACCTGAGTACCAGCCATTATATGTTAACAAGAAAAAGAAAAGAGAAGTCACCTTTTGGAGAAAGAATGTATGTGTATGTGTGTATTTGGAAAATTAATCTTATTAAAGTCTATTAGCAGGTACTAACATTTCTCCCAAAAGATTTTTTAAGGGCCAGAATAACACAATGGGGCTCTCTGGCCAAGGCCTAGTTGTTCTTACCATAGTAAATTTGTTGTTAATTGCTCTTGAGTCATCCCTGACTCATGACGACCCTGTAGATGAGACGTCTACCCCTGTCCTCTACTGCTCTGCTTAGGTCCTATAAGTTCAGTCTTATGACCTTCCTGATTGAGTCTACCCATCTGGCATGTGGTCTTCCTCTATTTCTGCTGCCCTCTACCTGTCCTAGCATTATTGTCTTCTAATGAGTCTTGCCTTCTCATGCTGTGACCAAAGTATGACAGCCTCAGTTTGATCATCCTGGCTTCCAGGGAGATTTCAGGCTTGATCTGTTCTGGGACCCATTTGTTGGTCTTTTTGGCTGTTCATGGTATCCTTAGCATTCTTCTCCAGCACCAAATCCCAAACGAGTTGATTTTCTTACTATGGATTTCTTCACTGTCCATCTCTCACATTTGTACATAGTGATAGGGAATATAATGACGTGTACGATTCTAACTTTTGTGCTGTCTTTACACTTTAGGATCTTATCTAGTTCTGTCATGGCTGCCCTTCCCATTTCTAATCTTCTTCTGATTTCATAACTGTAGTTTTTTTTCTTATCAATGATTAATCCAAGTTGTGGGAACTATTTTACTATTTCAGTTTTCTCATTTTCTAGGTTGAATTTATGTAGATCCTTCATGGTCATTATTTTTCTTTTCTTTATGTTCAGCAATAAGCCTGTCTTTGCACTTTTTTTTCGACCTTCCTTAATAAATGTTCCAAGTCTGGGATGGTTTCCGCTAGTAATATGGTGTCATCTGCATATCTTAGATCAGGGGTCGGCAACCTATGGCCCCCGGGCCGGTTCCGGCCCAGGTCGCCAGACTTACGGGTCCGCTTGCTGCCGCCGCCACGCATTTTGGTCGCTGCACAGTGACCGTCATTTTGTTCTCCAAAATGGCGGCCGCACCATATTTGCGCATGCGCAGTACTCCTGCGCATGTGCAAATGCGTCGCGACCGCCATTTTGGAGAACAAAATGGCGGCTGCGGCACGCACGGCGACGGGGAGGAGGCCTGTCGCCGCCGAGACAAGCCTCCCGGGGGGACCCTCGGTGGCACTGGGCCTCTAGGAGGCCCGTCACCGCCGAGACAAGCCTCCCCAGGGGGACCCTCGGTGGCGCTGGGCCTCTAGGAGGCCCGTCGCGGCAGAGGCAAGCCTCCCTGGGGTGACCCTCGGTGGCGCTGGGCCCCTAGGAGGCCCGTCGCCGCCGAGGCAAGCCTCCCGGGGGGGACCCTCGGTGGCGCTGGGGCCCTAGGAGGCCCGTCGCCGCCGAGGCAAGCCTCCCCGGGGGGACCCTCGGTGGTGCTGGGGCTCTAGGAGGCCCGTCGCCGCAGAGGCAAGCCTCCCTGGGGGGACCTTCGGTGGCGCTGGGGCTCTAGGAGGCCCGTCGCCGCAGAGGCAAGCCTCCCGGGGGGGACCCTCGGTGGCGCTGGGCCCCTAGGAGGCCCGTCGCTGCCGAGGCAAGCCTCCCCGGGGGGACCCTCGGTGGCGCTGGGGCTCTAGGAGGCCCGTCGCCGCCGAGGCAAGCCTCCCTGGGGGGACCCTCGGTGGCGCTGGGGCTCTAGGAGGCCCGTCGCCGCAGAGGCAAGCCTCCCGGGGGGGACCCTCGGTGGCGCTGGGCCTCTAGGAGGGAGCCCTCCTGCGGGGGCCTGCCACCGTGCGCATGCAGGGTGTGGCCACCATTTTTTTCAAAATGATGGCACGCGCGCCCGCACTGGCCCCCAACGCCATCTCCCCCCGGCCCGTCGGCAAAAAAGGTTGCCGACCCCTGTCTTAGATTGTTGATGTTCCCTCTTCCTATCTTCACTTCTCCTTCTTTGGAGTTCAGACCTGCTCTTTGAATTATGTTTTCTGAATATATATTGGACAGGTAGGGTGATAGGATACAGCTTTGCCTGACTCTTTTTCCAATTGGGAACCAATTTGTGTCTCCATATTCTGATCTAACTGTGAAACCTCTTGTCCTAAGTACAGGTTTCTCATCAAGACTATTATAGTGGTTTGAGTGTTGGACTGTGACTCTGAAAACCAAGGTTCAAATCCCAGCTCAGCCACGTAAACCCCACGGGGTGAGCTTGGGCAAGTCACATTCTCTCAGCCTCCAAAGATGGCAGTAGCAACCCCCCTCTGAATAAACTTGCCAAGAAAAACCCATCTTAGGGCTGCCATGAGTCAGAAATGACTTGAAGGCACAGAACAGCAACTATGAAATACAGTGGCATTCCCATGTCTTTAAGAGCATTCTATAGCTTTTCATGATCTATGCAGTCAAAGGCTTTGCTGTAGTCTATGAAGCAGATGCTGATTTTCTTCTGGAATTCTTTGGTTTGTTTCATTAGCTATCATGTTTGCAGTGTGGCTCCTAGTGCCTCTTCCTTTCCCAAACCCCATTTGGACCTCAGGGATTTCTCTTTCCATGTATGGTTGGAGTCTGTGTTGCAGATTTATGAGCATAATTTTGTTTGCATGGGTGATTAGTGCTATGGTCCTATAGTTGCTGCAGTCTTTTGTGTCTCTTTTTTTGTGGATGGAGATGTATATTGATCGTTTCCAGTTCCCAGGCCACCATTTTGTTTTACATATTTGTTGGCATATTTTAGTTATCACTAGAGTCAATTCTGTCTGTGTGGACTATAGTAATTCAATACAGATATCACCTTTTCCTGGTGATTTTGTCTTCCCAATATCTTGTATTGCAGCTTCCACTGAAGTCTAACAGAGTAGAAATGTGTGTTTGATTTAGTTTTGCTCAGATGATGGATTAAAAGACACTACTTCTTAACTCACTCTCCCCTCCCTCCCCAGTATTAATAGTTGGTTTCTTCAGAATTTCAACTTGGCCAATTAGCTGCTTCCCTTAGGAAGCCGTAAATGAGCAAATATTAAGGTCAAGAAAGCATATAGTTCTGTCTTTTTACACTGTAACGTATACGTAATGATTTTGGTTTATGCAATATATGTGGATAATTATAGAGTACAAGTTGCCTCATAGTTGCAACTATGGTGTGAAACAGTACTACCACTATAGTTATGTTATATATATCCCGGCTCTCTGTAAATTGCAACCAAGGTGGTTTACAAGCTAAAACAAACAATCTCTTCGCCCAGTAGCACCCCCCCCTAAAATACAATTAAATAGACAAAGTATAAAAGCATACTTAAAAATTACAAATAACAAATAATTTAAAATAGCTACAACGGAAATCAGAAACAATAGGAAATCAGAATCTGTAACATTAGTGCCCCCATAGAGTCTAGTGGCTTTCACAGAGTCCAAAGAATTTGTTTTCTTTTTAAGGTGGTTTTAGGGGAAGCATTGAAAACACTTTTATTAGTACTGTGTGAAAAATGGTACTTTTCAAGCAAAAGTCTTCACCATTTCTGCTGGCTGAAATTCTCTTAACCAGAGATAATAGAAAATTTCCAATGTAAATTACCCACCCTATCACTGAGCTGTGGCTCCTTTCTTCCCAACTTTGCTTTATGTTTTCATTTCTTTATATCACATTTCTTCCTTTACTTTTGTTTTCTTACTAACACACCAAAACAAGTCCCAAAAGATCCCATGTGGGCATGGACATGTTCAAGAAATTGAGCATTATTGGTCATCCATCCTACATGACAAGGCTGGTAGAGCCCCAGGTTTCAGTAATCCATTCACAAGGCTTTCCCCCCTACATTTTTTAAGAAATGTAAAATAAAAATAAAAAGTCTAACGTTTTGACACAGTGTTCATACTGTAAATTAAAAAGGCCATTTTCTCAGAGTGCTTCAGGCATACAGATGTTTTCAATTGTTTCTGACTCCAGTCTACAGAGAACCATAAAAATAAATCAGTGCCAAAAAAACAAACCCTCAAGTCCTTTTCGTTGCCCCCTCCCCAACCTCCCCTTGGCATAATTTTGAATGAACCAAGAGCTAATATAACTAGGAGAGAAGTGAGGTGGGGGTTGGGGAAGGGTACCCCAGATACATTTAGCTAGTGGGAAGGTAGGATGTTTCTGAAAGCATGCACCTCATAACTTGAATGGAGGTTGTCCTGAGAGACTAAGTAGGAGCAACATGATTAATTCCTGCTTGTGTCTTGCTGGGTCCATGCTGATTTATTTTACTTCATTATAAGAAACATAAGGCTTCTTTTTTACCTCCCCCCTCTCCCCTCACCCCATCCCTGATTTTGCAAAACTACGATTAGAAAGACACACTAGTAGGCAGTGGTCATGGGAAAGTTCTCCAGACAGCCTTACCAAATTTGTATCAGATGACATGTTAGAAGGAAAAGAGAGATTAACCTGTACATTATGTTTACATGATTACCTGGCAGATGTTTCTCCTTTACTCTTACGCAACCAGACACATTATTGTCCTGGCTATCCAAAGACACAGAATTTTCTGTAAGAGATGGACTTTCATATGGATTTCTTTATCACTTGGCATCCAATTTCTTTTCGGTTTCAAGCAGAAATTAATGAATCTCAAAAAGTACAGAAGGGCATTTGGTCTTGCATGTTTTGATGTTTAACCTTCATTTCTCTTCCATGGAATATTTTTAGGGACGCTGTTGTCTAACATAATGTCATTGTGTTTCAGAAGAAACTGAAAATTTATGTTTTTCTCTTCTCTCCTGTCTATAACTTTTAAGACTTTCAAAATTATGCTTCTCCTTTAGTCTAGCACAAAAGACTATGTCGCAGGAACTGTAGCCAGATTTTTATTGAGAACAATGAAGACATCAGCTAAAATTTAATCTAACTCACCCTTGTAGTGTTTGAGATCTATTTTATGTTTATAGTTTTACTCTTCTGTATTAATTTTTGTGCCATATTTGATATGTGTAAGTTTTAATAGTGATCAATAAAAATAATTGTATTTAACTTTATATGACTTAAACAGAATCCTGTTGTGTTGAAATTCAGGAAAAGCTGAAGGAGCTAGATCATAACAAACAATGTAATTCATTAATAGATGTCAGCAGCTAAATTAGCCATGATAGCATTATAATTGTGCTTTACATTTGTGACTTTCCAGGGTATAAGATACCATACTGCCTCCATTGTTAGGGAAGGGTATCACTGAATGAAGCATCCCCTTCACAAGGAAAGGCTCCTCTTCTTTGCTGACAGTAGCACTTTTGGCCATAAAGTTCAGTAAAATATAGGGAAATCCAGCCCAATCATTTATGTGAATCACAAGATGGTTTCCTGTATTGTCCCTTATCAATTTAACTTAATTGGGAACCCATTTTGTGATACTGAGTTATTTTGTATGTGCCTTTGTATAGTCTGAATTTGTAATGTGGTTTTTTTTTGGGGGGGGGGATAAACTTTTCTGTGATTTTTCTAATGAAATTCTTCCTTACCATATGAGGCCATACAGTTCACATACCAAGTTAGCAATAGAAGATGAAACATTGGAATGTAATGTGAGAATTAAACTTGGCTGCCAGTTGTTTAGTGTACTCTATTTGTTGCCACCATCAAGTTAGAAATTTGTCTGAGATAAGTGATATATATCTCCAGAAACATTAAACATACAGTGCTGATTTCCCCCTAATTTTTGTTGGCTTTCTCTACAGTTGTCTGGTGGCTGTGAATTGACAGTGGTCATTCATGATTTCACGGCATGCAACAGCAATGAACTGACAATCCGCCGTGGCCAGACAGTGGAGGTTCTGGAGCGGCCACATGACAAACCTGACTGGTGCCTAGTACGAACCACTGACAGGTCTCCGGCTGCAGAAGGACTGGTACCCTGTGGATCTCTCTGCATTGCCCACTCTAGAAGCAGTATGGAAATGGAAGGCATCTTTAACCACAAAGGTAGAACAAATGGGGTTTCAAGTAGTGTGCTGTTCTTTGTTGTTGTTTTTCCTATGCTTTTAAAAATACTCAAGTGGGTATTGTGAAAATTGTTTGCATTTCAGAAGGGGTTTTTTGGCCCTGCAGTTCCTATCCTATCAATATCTTCCCCCTCCTATATACAAAAAGACTTGATAGAGCCATGCAAGTGGCAACCATGAGTAGCAGCTGGCTATTCAGTCAGGCCAATGCTTGTGGACCCTATTTGCAACAGTACTTGACGGCCCATGGGAGCTACACATTTTTCTCAGAGATATTGTTTGGAGCAGCCAAAAATATATATGTATATATACTTGTAAAACAGACTTACACAGCACAAACTACCTGTTAAACTCTGAGCCATTTGTTACACACTTAATTGGTATAAGACATCCGTGTACTCAGAACAGACTCTGGGTTCTGTTTCATGTATTTGTCAGACCTTTCATAACAGTTTGCCTTAGAGAGAAAATGTAGCCTTCAAAGGGGAGGGGGGGTTCCACATTGATCTCCTACATGAACTTGGAAAAACTCATTTCTGAGTAGACCCAGTAAAGTAAATGGATTATGTGACCAAATATTTAATTCTTAAATACTCTTAAAATGTAGAAAGAACTAAAACATAATAACATTTGATATTTGGAGGTAGGAAAAACTTTTTAGCTATAGCTTATTAGAAAAATCAGGAACCAGAAATCTTTGCCTATCTGCTACAAATTAAGGCAATAGATCCCAGTCTGCCTTCTGCCCAGTCCTGGTAGTTGAAAGAGTCGTAAAGGGGGGGGGGGGAGTTGCCATAATTGGCGATTACAATAATGGCAACAATGACGATGGTGTTGATGTTGGAGATGGTGATGTTTTGATACTGGTAACATGCAACTGGATTTGTTGATCAAATGAGATTGTGAATGTGATGCAAGGGCCACCTTTTACTTTTGTCTGTCATTTCAAGAGCAGTGAGGAATGTTAAAAGAAATCACAGGAACAGGATCAGACCATTGGTCCATCTAGTCTAGTACTGTGGGCACTGACTGGAAACATCTCACCAAGTTTTCTGCTAGGATCCTATCTTTAGTAACCAAATATTGCACTGGGACCTTCTTACTCTGTAGCATGTGTTGTACTACTGTACCATGGTCCCATGCAACAGTGGAAGTTATTGCTGCCAGAGTAAGTAAATCTGGAAGTTAGTAACTGAAAATTCAGTGTGGACGTATTCATCCATGATAACTAAACACCTACCTGGCTTGGGAGGACTTAATTATGTCATCCTTCTCCATCTTGCTGCTGTCCATATATTGGCTAAAGATTGTGGAGGTTATTGCCAAGGACATCTGAAAGGTTCCAGACTGGGTTTATCAATGGTCTGTGTTAGCATGAAAAGAGCAGTAATAAATTGATCAGTTGGCTTATTGTCAAATTTATACTTATCTTGTTTGCACTAGGAGTTTAGTGTGGCTAATACAAAACAAGTCAATACAGTGTAAAAATAATGATCATAGATGGAGCAGGGAATATCAATTGCTACATAGCAACACCAGTTAATGTGTTGAGCTACCCTGAACTTTATACACTTGCCCACATTGGGATCTTCCTGTTTCTCAAAGTTAAACTATTTCAAACAATGTATACACAGTTTGCTGAGTAATTTAGTATGCTTATTTTTGGCCATGCGAGACTGTGTATGTGGCTATGCACAAAGGCAAGATGTGATAACGGATGTTTTGAATATTGTGCAAGCATCCCGTGGCAGTGGTTCCACATTACAACCCCTCAAAGAGTCCTGTGTCATCTTTAAAGTCTGACAAGTTTTATTTGGCGCAAGCTTTTTAATGTTGAGGAACCTTTAAAATCAGCTTGTGCTATAGCATTGGTTGGGGAACACAGTCCCAACTCCATCTACTGTTGCAGTTTTTTTAGGAGAGACAGTTCTGGAGTCTCACTGAACACTTACACCTTATGTGAATCTTACGTAGCTCTGGGGATCTCCATCAGCAGTTCCAAAGAGGAAACTCATGATTCTTTTTTTTCCCCCTTTGTTTTGTGCAAAGTAGACTCGTTTCACAAAAATACAAGAACAGTTTTTCCTGTCCTCTTTACAAGACAAGATATAAAGGCTAACACATAATATGTAAACATGTTATCAGCTAATGGCAAGGTAACTTTTAGTTGTAGATTCTTGAGAGCCTCAATGACATTGCATCCAGTGGCATCTAATAGATATAAAGATCTACTGTATATACTCATGTATAAGTCTAGAAATTTTAGTCAAAAAATTGGCCCCAGAAACTGGAGTTCACTTATCCATGGGTCAATGTAAGTACTGTATTTTAACTCTTATTTTTAAAAAGGAACCATCCCCTGGTGAAAGGCAAGAGTATACGCTGTCTTGGAAGCATTGACCCACCTCAACTCTCTCACCCATCCAGCTTTTAGGATGACTACAAACAGTTATGTCTGCGGGAATTTTGTTAGGTTCTTTGGCATCATTTTTCTTTGTTTTGTTGTTTACATCCTTTGTCACATGCCCCTACATTTTGCCCTTGACTTATCCATGGGTCATATCAAAATCCATAATTTTGGCCCCAAAAACTACGCTCAACTTATTACACTAGGTCAACTTATACTCAAGTACATACAGTATAAACAAATTTGCAAAAAAAATTGGAAATGCTCCCTGAATTTTAATTAGTCTGGAATCTTAGGCAAACTATATGGCATTTCTATTGCAATGTTGCTATTCCTCTGATCCAGGGGTAGACAACCTTTCCCCTTTAAGGGCCGAGGGACTTCAGCTCCCAGAAGCCTCAGCCATGTTGGCCAATAGTCCCATGTTGGCCAATAGCTCCTGGGATTCTGGGAGCTGAAGTCCCTCAGCCCTTAAAGGGGAAAGGTTTGCCTACCCCTGCTCTGATCTAAAAATGCTTTTTTTCTTTGACCTATTATGTTCATAACAGGAATAGATTAGTCCAGACCCTAAGAACATTAGGATACTAAATTATCTGTGTTCATGTGTATTTTCATTGCTGGTGCCTAGAAAAAATTCATTTGGTGTTGGCAGCAAACTCCAAGTCAACTTCGCTTTATGGCAATCCTATGTATTATTTTTATGTGCCTTCCAAATAATTTCTGACTTATGGTGACCCTATCATGGAATTTTCTTTTGCAAGATTATGTTCAGAGTGGGTTTGCCTTGTCTTCTTCTGAGGCTGAGTGTGACTATCCAGGGTCACCCAGTGGTCCGAGAGGGGCTTCAAACCTTTACACTACCCTGCCTTTTCCAATGGGGCTTTGATGTTGTTGTTTTGTGCTTCAAGTTGTTTCTGACTTGTGCGGACCCTCAGAGGCCATCACCTCACCCCCCCCATGTCCTCCCAAGTCCCAGGGATAGAGAGGGCACCACCTCACAGAGACCCCATGGCCTTTGTGTCCCGGGGACTGAAAGGGCATCACCTCACACACCCCCATGTCCTCCGAGTTCAGAGGCTGAGAGGGCACCACCTCACTCCCCCATGTCCTCTGTGCCACCTCACACACCCCCATGTCCTCCAAGTCTTGCGAGGTGGCTACTCGGCAGGGCTCCAAAGGTAGCTCCACCACCACCCCACCTAGCTACAGCCCGAAGAGGTCAACCTATTTTAATGTTTGCCCCTGCCTACTGCTAAGTTGTGCAGGTCTGCAGTAGAATAATTAAAATTAAATATCTACTGAGATGGCTTTGCCACACCTCAATACTAGTTCCAGTTGTGACTGCATTTAAGAACCCACATTTAAGGGGTTACTTCTTTTTAATGGACAGTAAAGGTTAAGGGGCAAATTTCTTCATGTTGTTTTTTTCTGACCACCTTGAAGCAAATCCTAAACCTTTAAAACTGTCTCTCATCAATTTTGACAAGCCCTTTAATAGGATCAGGCGAAGAAAGTTGGGCAGTTGACTGTGTCTTGAAGGGGAAAGGCAATGAATTGAAAATTATTGAGCACTCAGAAGAAAAGGCCTTTGAGTCATTTGCACTCAAATGGATCATCTTCCGGCTGATCCAGTAAAAAGTGCTTTTGTTTGCCAGACTTAGGAAGCAACATGAAACAGTACCTCCAAAAGAAGTGGCTTTCTGATCATTCAGTTTATTACAAACTGGCTAATTTTTTTTTATCTGTGAGGAAGAGGGAACCACGAGAATTTCAGCAAACAGGGCAATCTTTGTGTTTGTAACCTAAGAAACCAATTCCTATTGGGCGCAGCTGTGCTGGTAGTACTGAAACTGTAGGCACATTGTACAGTAAGGACAAGCAAAACTGCAATCTGTCCAGAATTTGTTTTAATGTCACATTATATTTACCCACAAAGTATTGACCCCAAAACGATTTACTGAAGTTCCCTTATTGGAAAGAGTGTGCAGTTTTTTTGGGCTAGGGCCAGTATAGTTGGAAGAAGGGTGGAGAAAATGATTAAACTGGCAGGATATAATGATTCTTTGCTGTTGAGTTCATGAGCAAGCACTCCCTCTCTCTCATGACAGGAAATGCATATTGTAAATAAAATTCCTGGTAATTTGTGTAACTTGCTTTTCAATCCAAGGATTGAACAGTTGCAGCCTTATGCCTGACCTTTTGGCTTTGGGGATTGAATGGCCTTATGTCCTGTGAGACTGAAGAATTTGGCATTATCGCTACATTGCATTGTGCCAAAATGACAAAGTTTGAATGATAAGACTTGGGAATTGTATGATGAAAAAAAGACAGAGAGAAATTTGTAGATCGCATCTTAAATCTACACATCTACAATGTGTTTTAGATGCTGGCAAAATCTGCTTTTTTCATAGGACACATAGAGTTCTCTGTTCATAAACATAATGTGAAATCCTAAAAAACTTCTTTTGAATTTGCAACTCTCAAATAACTTAATGTTCATTTAATTAAAGAAGAAGGAATATATAACAGTTAAGCCTGTTTACGAACCCTCAGGTAGATGGTTCAATGTGGTGGAGACATTAAAAGGTAAAGATAAAGGTATTCCCCGTTGACAAGGTTGTCATGCCGTGTCTGACCGTAGGGGGCGGTGCCCATCTTCATTACTAAGCCGAAGAGCCAGCGTTGTCAGAGATTACTCTGTAATCATGAGGCCAGCATGACTGCACAGAATGCTGTTTACCTTCCCACCAAAGTGGTACCTATTTATCTACTTGCATTTGCATGCTTTCAAACTGCTAGGTTGGCAGAAGCTGGGACTAGTGACAGGAGCTCACCCCTTCATGCAGCACATTAAGACATTAAGGACTGTTTATTCAAACAGACCTTTCCAAGCTTAATATGTTGCCTTTGTTGTTCTTTGCTGTGCCCCCAAAAACTTAAAATAACTATCTTTATGCTCTTGAGTTTACTGATTTTTATGTTTTTATCTTATTTCTATTTCTGCCTTTCACTTGAGGATTTTATAGAGAGACATCCAGATGAGGAACTATAGCAGCAGAGGACAGAACAAATTTAGTTATATGGTATGGAAATAGCTTCATGGGGAGGAAGGGAGAGGTATTATTCTATTCCCTTAATGGTTCAGTTGATATATTCTTCACAGGGGGAGAAAGAAGGGGAGAAAAACATAGAGCAGAGATGGGCAACTAAGTAGGGGTGTGGGCCAGTCCTTCCTTCATGGGCTACATGGCCATTCTGAGAGTGTATGGAAATCATTTTGTATCACTTCCAATTCAGAGAAGCTGCTAAAATAGGGAGGCAGTGGGGTGCCAAACTACCACATCTTTAAGTAACTTTTTCAAGTTGGGGGGCTGCACGCAGCACGGAAGTCATGTTTTCCCCAAAACTGGAGTAGAGAAAACCCATGGTCCTCCTTCCATTTTATTTATAACTTCTTTCTGCCAAAGACAGCTTTCTGTTTTCAGTTTGTTTCTAGAGCAGTGACTGAGGGAAGGAGTTTTCCCCATGCTGTTGCCTCAAGAGCAAAAGGGAGGGTGAGTTCTCCTTCGCTTCCAGGGCAACTGTTGCATGGATGGTTGAGTGGTGCTGTCTGTTGGCTGAAGTGTGTGCTGCCCTCCTGGGAATATTCCCTGGAGGCTGTGGGATGTAAGAAGTGCCATTCACAGCTGGTTAGCTTTCAGAGGTAACCTCTCTTCCTGGCCTACGACTTCACATCTCTTCCATGATGTTTTCCTCCAAAGACAGAGCTTGGAAAAGTTACTTTTGGACTACAGCTATGAGAATCTCATAGCCAACATGGTGAAAGTTCTCACTCCATTTCAATACTGAGACTCTACTTTGTTGCTGAATGTACTGTCCTGTTTGTATCTAGAGTCAAATAAATGTTTTACTTTAGTCATCCAAAACGAATGAACCTATTATGTCAAGTTAAATATTATTCACAGAGCCTGTATTCACATAAATTATTCATTTAATATCTTAAGATTTGCCTTACACTCTGGACGTCCCTTAGCAGCAAACACAAAATGATTTGTGTGGATCAGAAAATTGGGGTGGAGGTGAGGCTCCATATGTTATTGGACTTCAGCTATCAGAATTCCTGACTATTGGCCAGGGTGACTAAGGCTTCAAGGAGTTAGAAGTACAACAGAATCTGACACCCCTTCCCAGACTGTTTGATACTCATATTCTTATACACAATATTCCTAGATTGATTAATTTGTCCTTGGTGAGAAAGGGTGTCTCAACACATCTTGACAACTAATTAGGGTCTTTTTGTATTTCAGGACTTTTTTTGTGATAATTTTGTTGGAACACAAAAACAAAATATATTATCACAAAGCTATATTGACTGGAATTCAGCATGTGAGAATCATCTTCACAAGTCATTTTATGTATATGGGAAATAGAACTGAGTAGTTTCAATACATCCATATGAGCATATATTGATAGCAAGTGGGGTGACTGATGTGACATGGCCCTGATGTGCAGTGGGCATCAGTGCAAACTGAAGCATCCCTATGCACATCCAGGCACCGGGTGGGAAGTGCCGGAATGCAACAAGAGTGTCCAGTGCTCATCAGAAGTGCATGATGCTAGTCAGGAGCACCTGATACGCACATCTAAAACATCTGATTCTCATCTAAAGCACCCAGTGTGCATTAGAAAACTCTTGCCAGAGCCTGGCAATTTACTAACAGAATTTTGTTGCATTTCTGTAATATAGCAGCAAATTTGTAAAATTACAAAACGTAAACCATGATGTAGAATCTCAGCCATTATATTTATGTAAATACAGCAATTTTTGCACCAACAAAATTCTCATTAAAAGGTTGTGAAATGTGAAAAATCATTGGAAAATCTGCAAAGACTCTCATGATCTCTTCCATTGGGGAGCAAACTGTTGAAAATCTTCATTTTCATATGTGAAAATGAAATAAGTAAATATTTATGTCCTGGTTCTTAATTCCTTAACCATATTACAAACATTGTAGTAAACCAAGATCTCTCAAGAGAGTTTTTCTCTTAGGTTTGTGCCTCAGCTCAGATATATGGAGAACATTTCATCCTAAACCACATCTAGGTATGGACTTGCTCTTTGAAAGCCTTGCACATGCTGGCTACTTGGTCTTGGTGAGCAAGCTGTGCATAGATTCAGCTGTCACACACAGATTTTGCTTTTCACAGTTCACATGATTTCTTATGGTATTCAGAGAAGCACATGTGTCTTACCTAAAGGCAAACAACCAATATGCATACTTTTTTCCCCCTTCTTAGGTGGGTTTTCATCAGACATCCTGTAGCTGTTAAAATCAGCATCTTTTGTCACACTAGAGGTGATACAGTGTCTTTCATCACACATAATGGAAGCAATCTGAGTTAAAGCATGAACGCCAGGCTATACGGTGTTCACACCTTTGTCCTCCAATGTATTTTTGTCACTTCCCATGACTAAGCTGAGAAGAATAGCCCATTCTGCCTTATTGTAGGCACTGGTCCCATTCACCTGCTTATTTTATATCATTAACTAAGATTTATAAACAGGCCAATTGAAACACTTGACAGCCTTTCAGAATGTTCCAGTGAACTAAACTGTTTTCATCTGGTGATTTTTGGATAGCGGAGGTTTAGGGTGACTCCAGATACAGATTGTGGCATATTGCTGCTTAAAAATTATGTACTGGGAGAGCAGTATACAGGAGAAGGTCATGGGTTACATATGAGTCTGGAACAATTTCTTTCTCATACTAGAGAGTAACATTCGACAGATCCAAAGTTGCTTCACTCTGTGGCCTACAAACTCAATGCTAATTCATTCATTGATTTCATTTGTATGCCGCCTTTCTCCCAGAGCAGGACCCAAGGCAATTCCCAAAGAGAGTGCATTAAAAAAAACCTTAACAATAAAAATTTAAAAACAGTTTAAAATCCTCTAATTCAATGGTATAAAATCATTTTTAAAACATACAGAAATTTCAAAAAATAAAACATATCTCAATTAGAAGTTTTCCTGCTTACTCTTACTCATTAAAAGCCTATTTAAACAAAAGGGTATTTTCCTGCCAGCAAGAAAGCAGGGATGGGGCCAGCCTAGCTTCCCATGGAAGGTAGTTCCAGTGCATGAAATCTACACTTTGAGAAAACTCCTTGTATGTATGAATTGCAACATGTCACGTTCTGGCTTGTTGGGTGCTATGTAATAGGATGCACAAGCAGATCCTCCACTTCCTGTCTATTATTCCTGTGCTGATGGTTGTCCAGACAGTTTTCACACATTTACAAAGCCTTCCAGAAGAGCAGTTTCACACAGACAGTTCAGCCTTGATTTGAGGCTGCATGCTGCTACCATAAGGAGGGCACTCTTTGGTCCTCTCATTGAGACTCATCCCATACTATCCTGGCCCCAGTGGTAACCCGACTTTGTCCCTGAGTTGGCACAAGGGCAGGCAGGTGTTTACACATCCATTTGCACACTGACCCAGGACATGCTATTGCTCTGCACCCCTTACCTTTATCCATTGTTGCTGCGAGTAGACCCTGTCACTGTGTCTGATGTGGAAACGGGGTGCCTGGCTGCAGTCACATGGTCAGGCACCCCTTTTCCTTGTCCAATTTGGCAGTGGGGATTTACTCACTTGCAGCAGCAACAGATAGGGGTAAGGGGCACACATGGTCATCAGATCAGCCAGGGTTTGTTTGCAGAGTATCCAAAAAACTTGACAGCAAACCAGGAGTCAGATTACCCTGCATTTAAGGCCCTTTTACCCTGGGATCAGGCCAGATCCTCTGGATCCAGATCCTGTCAACAGGTTTTTGGCCTGCATCATCCAAACAAGATAAGAGGCCAGGGAGAACCCAGGCCTTTTGGTCCGTGCGGACAACCCCATTGGTTTAAATTACAGCTCATCATCTATTGCCTATGCTGGGTGAGTCTTCTAGGAACTGAAGTCTAAAACATCAGGAAAGCTAACAGTTCCTCACCATTGCCATAGACCAGGGGTAGGCAACCTTTCCCCTTTAAGGGCCGAGGGACTTCAGCTCCCAGAAGTCTCAACCATGTTGGCCAATAGTCCCATGTTGGCCAATAGCTCCTGGGATTCTGGGAGCTGAAGTCCCTCGGCCCTTAAAGGGGAAAGGTTGACTACTCCTGCCATAGACCTTACAAGAATTAACAATTGATCATGCACACATTCTTATTATTCCTCTACCTTTGACATGGTAGACTATACTCCCTCTGTTCTATGCACACATTTAAGCTCATTTGTAACTTGCATATGTTTTGGTTTTGAGAATTGAGCTTGCTGGATATTACCAATAACCTATTGTTGCCAAACTGAGACATCCCAGTTTACTATTTTTGAACAGGGTTTAGACAGCTTCTGATCTTCTGAATGATGCTGGACTGCAAGTTCTGTCATCCCTCAAGTTTGGCTGTGCTGGCAAAGGGTGATGAGAATCACAATCCAGCAACATCTGAAGGGCATTTAGAGGAGTGCGAAATTGAAGGAAGTATCTACAAAAGTTCTATAATAACTTCTCTGAATGTTCATGGTTGCACCAGCTTAAGAGTTTTACTAGAAATAGGTGCCTCTTATTGAGTACCATCTCCCAACATGTATAGTACATGTCTGTATGAATGATAACATGGTCAAGTGTGGTGTAGTTGCATTTGACAAGTTATATGTGATTTTATGCTACTTTCTGTGGATGAGCTTTCTTTATATTTACAACTTTGAAATAGAAGTTTCTGTAAAATGGCAAAATTATTGCTTTACCTTAAAGCAGTGGTCCTGAAATGGTGGGGCGGGACCTGTGGGGACACAAGAGTTGCTCAATGAGGGTGCAATACTTGGAGGCTTTCCCAAAAAAATTTATGTGTAAAATTTACACATGTGTTGAATTGAATATTGAATTAACTTAAATAAAACTGTTCTAATTTGAATGATGTTACTTCCTTATAAAATGTTAAAATATGAATATGCAAATAAAAATATGCACGCTAAATAAAATATTTTTATTCATATACTACATCGAATGGGGGAGCACAGTGTCTGCATGTAGATGTCGGGGGGGGGTGTCCCAAAAAGAAAAAGTTTTGAGTACCACTGCCTTAAAACAAATAGTAATAGGAGGAACTATGTTTTCTCACTCTTAAATGCTCACCAGCATTGGGATGGGCATTAAATATGTAAGCATCTGCAGTAACTAAATCATATCATTTCCTCTTGTGATGTATTGTAAAAAAATATTTTTTTATTTCAAGGATTTATATCCCATCTTTCTGCTACAGTGGGATTCAAGGCAGGTTTCTCCCTCCTGTTTACATGTAGATTCTGGTTGTCATCATTTTGGTTGTCACTGGATATTAGTACCCAAAAAAATCCATAATTCACAGTTTTCAGGCATGTAATTCCTAACTCATTTGGAGAATCTCACACATCCAGTTTATGAGTTGGCAATATGCTTTTGATCATATTAGGGAACTGGAAAGCCTCACTGCTTGATGGACTGACTCCTTATTCTTCAGAATGAGAAGTATTAGAAATGTTAATAACTGAGTTGCAGACTCACAGGAGCAAATGAGCTGGGTAAGAATTTGCCTGAACTTCAGTTAGGCTAGTTACGGTAAAGAATAAGCCCTCACATCTGGCTATTCCCACGTGTGAGCCTGAAATCTGGAAGTGCACTGAGCAGTGAATCAGAGGAGAACATCCACTGAAGGGAGTCTCTGTGCTGATGCTCAGACAAGGGGCTTTAAAAGAGCTGAAGCCTTAAATATATTCTGCCCTCAAGTCTTGGTCAGCGAGCTCTGGGTGTGAAAGGGAGGAGAACAGCTGTGGGTGGAAATCCTCTTTCTAAGCAGAGGTGCGGGACAGAATTGTGCAGCAGCTCACAGCATACCATGTCAAACGGAGTGGAGCAAGTGGACACCCTGGAATCGCTTCATTCTCCATACTGTGGAAATGGACAGCCTGGAAGTTGTAAATACTGGATCCTGGACTTAGGTATAAAGCGGGGGGGCGGGGGGGCAGTAAATATTGGTGGGATCAGAGCCAGGACAGAAAGCTTTTTTTTTTCCTCCCATTACAGAAGCAGATATGTTAAGTGAACAGTTCAGCCTGATCAGTGAAAGACTTAAGGAAAGAAAGGAGAGATCTAATATACTTAGAATACATCCTGAGAAATCAGTCAGAATCTTGTCTTTAGAAGAGAAAGCGTGTTTTTCATTTGTTGCATATATTAATGGGAAATTGCAAGTCAGGAATAGAGAGGCTGGCATTGCTGTATTTGTATATAATACTAAACTAGCAGAATAAAGGCACATGCTTTGTGCATGAAATAAGGGAGATGAGAGGAAGACGCATTAATCCAGGGTCTTCTGGGTTGCCTTTTTTTTACTATACAAAACTTGAAATCTTCTCCAGTAAGTATATATGGGGGTATCTGAAAATGAGACACGCCAATCAAATACAATCTCAAACTAAAACTATAGGGATGGATGGATGGATATGGTTATTTAAAATATTACTGCCAAATCAATAATTTCTTTTACAGCACACTGTATCACAAGATACACAAAACAAATAGCACCAGATTTTCCATCTTTACCAGACTATGTATGATTCTCAGTATTATCAGATGTCTTTACTGGTTCCAAAAAGAGTTTATTTTCAGGGAATGGATAGACAATGTTTAACTTGCCTAAACTTAAACTGAGTTACTTCAAATAGATAACTGATTTTGTTTATTGATAAAACCTCAATAAATGAATGTAGACTGTTAGGATTTACGTGAGTGTGTGTGTGAATATACTTGAATATTGTCTAATAAACAGAAGTTGGAAGGATTTGCAGTAAAAGCTTTGAATTAATTTATTGAATCCATTGTCATTGAGTTTGATTAAAATGTAATTTTATGTTTTCCTAAAAACAGGCTCCAGATATTCTTAGGGTGTGTGATATACTAACTTGAACATGTATATCTTGCTCCTAAGTATGTTTCTGTAGATGTATGTTTTACAAGACATGGAGTTTGTGTGCCATTGTCCCCAGGAATTAATTAGCAATGAATAAGAGACTGTGGGACAGATATCTAATGAATGTCCCAGATGAAGAACACAGCATATACTTTTCCTTCTATTCTTATATATAGTGCAAGTGTTCTGCTTATATTTGTTGAAAATTGTGTGGTTGTCACAGTACTGTTCATAATGAATTGCAGCTCTGAAGATAGAGTAATCTTTCCCGAGTAACGTCTGACCTCTCCCTAGCTGCACTACTTAGCAGAAATGTTTCTCAGATGTTACAGCCTGCAGTGCCACTGGGACAGGTGCTAAACCAGGTAGATGAGCACATTTGGTTGCCTGCTATATTTGCTAACTTAGGCTTGTAGTATGCACACGCTGATCATGAGCAAGAGCACATATATGCACCTTGTTATATGATAGAGGTTTAAGTCATACTGGATTTTTGAGGAGGCTAAAGTGGGAAATACAAATTTAAAAAACAAATTATAAGAGAGAACTTCTTTAATGCACCAATCAGTATCTTAAATCTTTTTCTTTTGACCAATGAACCATGTGTTATGTGCTACAGATGTAATTATAATAGTGACAGTGCAAAGACAGCTGTGATGCACTGATATTTACTTCATTCTTTAAATACTTATTACTAGGGCTAGGAGGTTTCAAAACCTCCAAATTTCAGTACTAATTACTGCAAATATTTATGCAAATATTGATGGAAACACATAAAAAGCCAACCTCTGGTTTCCCTGTTTATACCTGAAATTATGGTTAGCAAATATTTCTTATTCTAGTAGTAAACTAGGGCTGCTGAGTCCCCTGATAGGAAGCTTCTGTGTTTTGCCTTGTCTCTTTTTGGTCTGTTAAGAACTTTGTGCATTTTAACACCTCTGAAAGATGCTCTGGTGGCAAGCAAACAGGAATATTTATGAGATTATCAACTAAAACCTGATTGAATACTTTTTTATATATTTCATGCATATTGAAATTAGGAAGATACGACCTCCATGTGATCCATGGAACTTTCATTTAAAACAGACAGAACCTTTCAATTTGACTTTCCCCCAGACATCTGGAGTAACTAAATCACTCTTTGCAATGTTGAAATGTGTGGAAATATCTGGGAAACAAGCATGTTTTTTCATTAAAATGCTTCTTAAAGTACTAAAATTGAAGCCAGTTTTAAAATGTAGATTAAAAATCTTTATGGTTTTGTTACTTACACCATAGTGATTTTAAAATAAAAGGACAAACAAACTGTTGCAGTTTCTGGAGAAAGGAAATTGGATGGGGAGGGAAATACAGAAAAGAGAAACGCTAGCCCCAAATGTAAGCAGTTACAAGTAAATGCATGAAATATTGTTGGAAAATAACCAAATACATCATTTCAGAGTGCTAATCATCCCCAAAAGAGTAGCTTCCTAGTTAGAAAAAAACATAGTTTACCTCTAAGGAGCACTGGAGTGCAGAATTGCTACTTTGCTTGTGTAATCTCTTCAGTAAAATGTTAAAACTATTTTGGGTATTTTAAAATAATCATAAGTGTATCCCTCAGTGCCATCATAGGCATTACTTCCTTATCAAATCATATGAATCCATTTATTTGATGAACTATAAAGGCAAGAAATAGTATAGCTGAAAATCCAAGAAACAAGTCAAAGTGATATATTGTTTTCTAGTCCAATAATATTTTGAGGGCACCATTTGGTGAAATTATAGGAGGAGATTTCAGATTTCCCTGTATTTAGTAATTTAATCCTACTTGAATGTACATTCATAGTTGATGCAAGTAAGCTATAGCTACCTTATTCTTTCCAGTGTTGGGAATGTTTCATTATAGCTATGGGGATACACATATGAAGGCTACACACATTCTGAAACATTGAAGTACCTATCCATGTGACTATTAATAACCTCCAACATTTTACAGATGCAAGCTTTGACTGTGGACAAGCAACATCAGAGCATAGTCAAGGTTGCAAAAGTTATTGATGAGGAAGAACAACACAAGCTGGGGAAAGCTGTGGGAGTTTTCCTTTGTCTGAGTCTACTAGGAAGGGCAAGATTCTGTCTCTCCCCCCACTGAGTTAACTGAGTGCAAACTGTTTTTGCACTTTGAACTCTGCTTGTAGCAATTAAAGTAAGCTGAGGACAAAGGAAGAAAGTGAGAGGGAGAGAATGAAACAGAGATGTTTTAAAAGGAGCTGAATAAGTGGGACCACAGAGGATTAATCTGCACTATCCTTGCAAAATTGGGAAATTTGGAGGACATGCTATTATTTCAAGGAGCTGCACCTCTAATTCAGTGCATCTGGTCCCTGTGGTCACAATGTATTCTAGTATCCTACTTTGAGAGCCAGCGTGGTGTAGTGGTTTGGGTGTTGAACTAAGATCCTGGAGACCAGTGTTCGAATCCCCACTCTGTCATGGAAACTCACTGGGTGATCTTGGGCAAGTAATACTCTCTCAGCCTCAGAGGAAGGCAAAGACAAACCCCCTCTGAATAAATCTTGCCAAGAAAACCCCGTGATAGGGTCACCTTAGGTTCACCATAAGTCAGAAATTAACTTGATGGCACACAACAACAAATCCTCCTTTAGTCCCCAACATAGTCTGAGACATGCTTGTATCGTAAGGGTCATTAAATCATTACATTTATGCGCTGTCTTTCCTCTCCACTTTTCCTCATAGTAACCCTGAAAGTAAATGATCAGCCCAAATTCAACAGCTCATCTGGAACTTGAACCTGGCTCTCCCAAGTCCCAGGATACCACTCAACCACTATGCTATAATGCTTTTGGTTGCATATGTCATTTCACCATGGTGGAAGAGCTGGTAACTGCTGAACAGAGGGAGCTGGTAGCTCTGATGAGCAGAGGGAAAGAGAAAGATAGGTTTGATTCACATCGAGCTCCCATGCTAGGAATGTGCTCTGTATTTTATTTGGAGTAGTTGATTCTGATTATGCTTTGGGACACCTTATGGATTAAAAAGAACATTTTCCCCCCACTTACTACTCAACATTTATATTCATTCTGACAATTGTGCATGTATGTAATGTATCCTCTCCCTTCCTTCTTGAGGATTGTATTACCATGGAATGATTGCTGGGAAAGGGCGCTCAGGAAAAGAGGGTGAATGCTGGAATGCAGCAAACTAACCCATGGAGCTGACAGAGTGGTGTAACTCTTGGATGTGAGCCAATTCTGAAAGAAGCATGTAGCCCTGGCCTTTGGGGCACAGATGGAAGTTGTTAAATGTGTTGCTTTAGACCCACACCAGAGTCGGCCAGAACAATGGGCTGCAAAACCTCTCCTGGAACAGAGCACATCTGGGTGCTGTAGAGAGGCGTGCCTGGTGGTTAATGTAATGCAGGCCCCATTTTCTTTCCTACCTCTCAGTGGCCTAGTTCATAAATGGGAAGCTATCATTGAAATCTCACTTTGGGAGCCTTAGGTTTTAAAGCAAAATCCCTATTTTTATGTGTCTACATTAGAAAGAGTGTCCAAATAAACAGCTGAAAGGATATGTGGTTTTCAGTGTAGGAAATAAAGTTCAGTTACTATTGAAATTGTTTGATGATGTTTACATTATTTTCAGAGTTTTAAAAGACAGGTGGACCCACCTTGATAAACCGATGTAGTCTGAGTTACAGTCAGAGCTTGTAAACATTATTTTTGGAACACAGTTAACAGAATCCCCCAACCAACACTACCAGTGGTGATGCTGACTGGGAGATTCTAAGATTTGTGTTTCAAAATCATTTTTTTTAACAAGATCCGGTTAGACTATGGTAACAGACTCCCCATTGTAATCTTCTCACCTATTATTTCTTTTAAATATCATTTCTTCCCAGCACACTTCACGGCTAATTCATGCAAGCATGCCTATATAACTTGATGTCAGTGATAATAAATGGTAGCTCCCATGTGAATGAGCTCTTACTAATCAGACAGCATCATTATATTGATGAAATCTTAAGTTCACATTCTTTCACCTTACAATGCTTTTGTGTGGAGTCAATTTAACATATTTGCTCCAAATCATCAGTGATGGTTACATATATGCAAAGCAGTTTGAAGCATCTTTCTTTAAAGTTGTGGCAGTGAGAAATTCTAGTTTTCCCCATTGAGCTAAAACCAACTTGAGATCTGGGGCGATCCACACTGGGGGAAAGACATAGGTCGGAGAAGAAAACCTCTCTCCCACAGAAGTGTTTCCCAATCCTAGTCTGCCTGGCTGTTAGCAACTTTGTTTTTAATGGGCCCACACTTTTGACCTTGTTGTTGTTAGGACAACACTAGCTCTGCCCACAAGACCCAGGTCTTTGTGCATTAATTCTTCAGCCTGGGATGGAGGTCTGCAGCCACTCTCATGCCAGATATTTGATATGGAGAAGAGGACCTTAGAAGATAAGTTTTTCCTCCATGATTGATCATATCAAGAAAGCTAACATTCTTGGAAGTTCTCCCCCAAAAAGGAGTCATTCCATCAAGCATTTGAATGTAGTCATTAGCCTGCCTCATCCTTTCAGCTGTACATTGGCCATTGCCTTGAAACCACTTCCTCCAGATTAGTCCCAGTGACTTCATCATGACTGTTGCAGAATAAGTGTGTTTGTGGGTTTGTTGCCACTCAATATATCCCACTGTTTTAGAAGTGGATCTTTTTTTCTTTTGTGTGTTTCAAGAGGGGAGGACAGAATCACAAAACATGGATAAAAGTTTCTGGTAGAGCCCCAAGGAATATATACTAATGCTTCAAAATGAAGCATAATAGCTTACCAGTACATGATTTCTATTTTTATCCTTTAAAATACTGTCCATTTTATGTATTATATAAATGCATTTATGGATAAGGAAAGAGCTGAATCTATTATGATTAAACGTACTGGATATTTCTTTGATTCACAACTTACTTATTTACTTGTTTACTGCAGATTTCTCCCAGCATAAGACCCAAAGCAGCCTCCAATAATTTAAAAGAAAAATCAACTAAAATCTTGTTTTACAAAAGTTGAAAAACTAACAACAATTCTATTAAAAACAGTGATGCCCTTTTTGATTTATATTTATCCTTATTGGGGGGAGGGTGTTGATACTATTTCAACAAAGGTTATACCCGTATACACTGCAGCAGCAACTTCATTTGACAGGTTTTTAAAATGCTATCACAAAATGGGGGCTAGGAAGTAGTTCAGTGAAAAAACCTACAGTGGGTTCCATCTTCTTCATCTCCCTCCAACATCACAGTTGTTCAGAAAACATCATGATCTAAGAGTACAGAATGCAGGGATACCAAAAATAACATATGTTTAAAATGGCATTTTTGGCACAGTCATGCTAAACGGGTCCTGTAGTAAAGAGATATTTTGCCAGACGAAAACCTTATGTCATATCTGTAAAATCCCAAAGCTCTGTTTCCAGTCTGGAACAAGAACTATCTTGGATATATTAACAATATCATATAAAGTGATGCCTGATTCTGTAATGAGGGGACCCTTTGTTCTTCGATACTAGCAACATGAGTGATTCTTTCTTTCCTTCCCTTTTTTTTTTTCTCCTGTACTTTGGCAAGCATCTTCTTTTGGGGAAAAGAGTTGGAGTTCCATTTCCTCTTTAGAGTGGGATTATTACATTGAGAAGGTTAGGAGCTCATAAAAGTACATCTGGGATATTGCGGGGGGGGGGGGGGGGGAGATGCAGCAGTTGCTTTGCAGCATGTTAACATATGTACATTCTTTCTCTCTCTGTAGCCCAGTTCTTCTGTACTCTTGCCTGCCTTTAATACTGGTGAGGATAGGGTAGAAACAGTACATGTAAATTCCTCCTAGTTCTTGCATTAAGACTAGTCAGGAGCCAGCAACACAGGTCTCTGTTTCTACATGGACTTAGATCACTATACAAAAGCAGGCTCCTAAATAACTAATAGCTGGTAAATACAGTGAAAAGATGGGAGCTGGTGGAAATGAAAAGGAGCCATGAGCACTGACATTTCCACCAGTAGAATTCCCCAACCAGATTCCAGCCAGAATATCCAACAGGAAGTCCCAATATCCAACAGGGAGCCTTTCATTTGTTTGTTTCCCTTTGAATCAGAAAGCAAATATCTCTCTTAGATCTTTGGCTGTGAGACCTGTTCACATATATTACACACATACAGAGAGAGAGAGAGAGAGAGACATATACAGACACACATTATATATATATATATATATATATATATATATAGAGAGAGAGAGAAATATGCCAAACCTGTATCTCCTAGCTGTATTAGGTGATTTAAAAGATTTGGCCATGATAAAGTGGAGGTCACCTTGATTATGTATCAAATAGCCCTTCTTTGCTTTCTCTCTTCATTGACTAGCTCCAGCTGTCACTCGAGCCTCAGGGGGAGGGGGTGACACAGTGCCCCTAAGTAGAGTAATGCAGCCATTTCATGATGTCAGATGGCTTGATCTGTTGGGTGTAATGCATGCCTCCAGGGGCTACTCAGCTCAGAACCCCCATAACAGTCTATGTAGCATCTGGCTTTTAGAATGTATTACATGGTGGACTTGAGCACTTCACCATTTGCTTGTGTGCTCACTTGCTCCATGTGTGATGTGTGTCTGATTGTCTATGATAGGTCAAAACTAAGGGACTTTAAAGGCCATGAGGGCATTCCTACCCTTGTGCTTCTGTTGAACGTAAGTTTTGCATTGCTAGAGTATTAGAGACAAAGTCTAGTTTAGAATATTTTTTGTGTCTGTTAATACATCTGAAAAGCACATTAAAAGGACATGAAGATTATTACCGTATATACTTGACTATAATTTGAGAAATTTATGTTGCACGCCCCCATTCAAGCCTATTTGGCTTGAATATTTGCAGTTTCCCGTTTTCACAGGAGGAGTCCAGAACAGATCCCCCACAAAAACGGAGTGGTAACTGTAATTGTATACATACACCACCCACACATTTATTCTTAATAGCGAGGTATGCTATAGGAAGAAAAAGAGATGGAGCCAGTACCACCCGGTAAACACAAAGTAGGCATTTGAACCTGGTTCACTTTGCCTTTTCCAGCATACTATTTGTTACACCAGGCAGGAGGGATGTATGACCCTCCAGGTGTTGTTGGAATGCAACCTCCATCATCATTCACCATTAGCTGCTGGTCAGGGCTGTTGGGAGCTACAATGCATCATTATCTGCAGGGCCACACATTCTCTACTTTTGCACTATGTTGCATTAGCTCAGCTCTGTTTGGAGGACATCAAGCCAAATCATACAGTGTGATTTTCAAGATAGCAAACACTATCTGAAGAAGAGAAACTGTAATCATAGCCTAGATAAGTGAACACTGCTTCAGTTCAAGTTAAACCTGCAATTAATTTAATATTATTTCAACTGGACAGAAAAGGCTGTTTCTTATGAGTTGGAAAATGGCTTGTTTCCCATGTCAACAAAAAAGGAAATGACTTCAGGTTGGGTTCTGTCCAACACTTTTGTGTCTAAGTGCTTTATACAGTTCAGCTGTAAGAGACTTCTGAGGGGACCATTTCCTACATCAGTTTCAATTTTATATGGGAAATTTGTATGTAGACTGGAGTGGGCAAAATGTCAGCTACATACAGCCCTCTACACCAGGGATAGGCAACCTTTCCCCTTTAAGGGCCGAGGGACTTCAGCTCCCAGAATCCCAGGAGCTATTGGCCAACATGGCTGAGGCTTCTGGGAGCTGAAGTCCCTCGGCCCTTAAAGGGGAAAGGTTGCCTATCCCTGCTCTACACCCTTCCATGTTTTTAAAAAAGCATGTCACTGAACATTTCAGACATAAACCACTGCCTCCCACAAAACCACAAAGCCATTATGTTCCTTGCTATCAAAGCCATTACCCTTTACCTTTACTCACTGGGCACTTGACTTCTCTTCCCCTCCCTCACCTCAAAGAGTGTCCTTTCTTGCTCTGGTTACACTTCCTGTATGTGAAACCGCATGGTGTAGTGGTTTGTAGCAGTTTGAGAACTATCATGATGTAGTGGTTTAAGTTTGGACTAGGACTCCAGGAGATCAGAGCTTGAATCCCCACTCGGCCATGGAAACCCACTGGGTGGCCTTGGGCAAATCACACTCTCTCATCCTTAGAGGAAGACAACAGTAAACATCTTCCCAATAAATCTTGCCAGGAAAAGAAGAACAAATGACAACAAGAAATTTGCAACAGAACATGTAATAGCTACTTGTTACACTTGAAGGTCTACATTGTATATTGTCAGGTATGACAAGCAGCCATTTCTTATTTCATTGCATATGTGGCCAGTAGAATAGCACTTAGCATTTATTTTCTCAGTTTAGATTTTTAAGGCACTTCTCATATGTTCTATGCAACTTTTGCTATAGCCATGTAATATTTGCTACCAGTGTATTTTCATACTGAAGATGGAATGCTAGGCTGGGTTGAGAGTTAATGGTTTATCTGTGCTCACTTGGTGAGCTCCTGCTCCACACAAGACTGAAAATTGCCTGATTCCCTCATTTGTACTCTTAGCTGCTACATGATGTTGCTGCCAAATGTGTAGACCCTGGAAGGCCTGGATAATTACAGATCCCTGTGTAGACATGGTATGAATTAGGCAACGTATGTGAATACATCATGGCCTCCATGTGCTTTTCTTTAACTGACATGAAGTGTATGGAGGAAATGGTTGTGTGAGAAATTCTCCCCAGTGGTGCTTATGTGAAAACTTTTTTCCCCCTGTATTAAACCACTATTAAACAACTGTTGGTTTTGAAGCCTTAGCCATGATGTGTCACAAAAATTAAGGGGAGAAGTGTAACAGGTGTGTTTCGATGTGTGAACATTGGCTGTCCACCTGTACAGATGAGGTATAGTAGTGCAGTCCTTCACCGGGTGAGTGGGACATGGCCTTGGGTAACCTCTCCTGAATTGTAGCCCCTCCTGGCAGTGCATACTGTGTCCAGCAGAGTCTCTTGCCAGCTGTGTGCAACCTGATCTTATGGTCTCCCATTGTATCACATTACAATATGACAGTGAACATACAATGCTCTTGTAAATCATCTGTGGAACATACTGTGGAACTGAGTTACCCAGTTAGGTTTTTTTGATATTTGCATCTCACCAAGGAGATTAGCACAGCACTTTAATTGTTCAGCACAACCATGAAACATGGGGCCTAAGCAGACTGCCAGAAATAGTGCACATTAAATTGAGGCACTGCCCTGGCTCAGTGCTAAGGAATCATGGGAACTGTAATTTATTGTGGCACCAGAGCTCTCTTACAGAGAAGGCTCAATGTCTCAGAAAAAAATACAGTTCTCATGATTCCCTAGCACTGAGCCAGGGCAGTGCCTCAATTTAATGTGCACTATTTCTGGCAGTCTGCTTAGGCCTATAGACTGTGTTTAGATGCAGATACTCACATAAGAACATCTCCACCCCAAGTATACTTCATAGCTCACAAGGGGATTGAGCACACATTCTCTTTGTTTAAGCCCTGCTTGCTCTTCATTACACTATAGCAGTGAGACAACAAAGGAAAGGGAAATGGCATAAGCCCCCTACTTGCTTGTCTTCATTGCATGTCCATTGGTCATAAAACATGACAAATTATGCTTGTATGTCAACAGTGAAAATAAAAGGACTTCCTGAGAATGCAGTATGATAAAGAATTCCTTCTCCTTGTCCCAAAAGGACAGAATGGATAATATCACTGATCTCTTGGAACAGAATGATGTGTTATGTTGTGTTAAGTTTGACAAACAGATATTTTATCTTTATGTAATTTAAATGCCAAAGAGTATCTAGTTTAAAGAAAGCTAGCTTACAGTTGTGCAAATATAGGCAAGCACAGCTTTAGTCTTAATTTTGTTTAAATTTGAACAACGTGACATCCATGTGCCTCTAGCTGAAAGTGCCAGCTGTTGTATTTTCTTAGCAGGAAATAGAGAAGTACAAGAAAATTGGCTTGCAACCAATTCTTTTCCCTGATAAGTATATGATAACATGTATTTGTAAACATGTTTGTCATGTTAATGCATTACATTATTCCATACAAAACATTTTATGGATGTGCTTTATTGGAACATAAAAATTCCCCCTAAGAGATAAAGTAATTGTGGGAGGCTTTATATAATTCCCAAACCATATTTAAAGCTGAAAGAAATCTTCACAGTGTCAATAAGTTTTCATTTTTACCTTATTTGTAGAGGATGTTGGCTTATGTTCATGACTTTTACAAGATGGCGTAGTGAGGTAATCTTAAGGATTACTTCTAACAGGCAGGTAATATCTTTTATGTGTTATGCTGTTCTGTAGAATGCTTTTGTATCAGAGTTATCAGAGGGGAGGCAGGTTGACCTAAGTGACTATTGGCATCAGGAGATTTGAATAGCAGTTTGTTTGGTTTTTGTCTTTGAGTAGCAGATTGCCTCTCCCATTGTTAGTATTAAATGTATTTGCAACAGCAGATAATTATGCTGCAATAGCATGAATGACAATCCTAACCTATATGAACTGTATTTTTTTTTCTTGGTTAATTGAAGGAGTGCATATGTGTGGTGTGTTTGGCTGGGGGAACATTTATTTGTGAAAAAGTTATTAAATCTTATTAATTTGCTGATATATTTCCATGGGAACAAATAGGTTTTCTTAATAGCCTCTAGTGTTACCTTAAAAATTAAGTTGTCTGAAGCTGAAAACAAGACAATCTGAACTAGATATGTTTCATTTTTCATGAGACAGAGTGTGGTTAATTTTAAAACAAAACTCTGTTTACAGATGGTCAAAACATGGTTTCTTAGTTTTAGGTTGAGTGTGTTAATAGTGCCAGTTGCTTGGCTAGAAATATTTTGTTGTCATTTTGGTCGCAGCTTATCTATTATACTTTTTTCATATTTTTTTTAAAAAATCTGTGGACTTTATATGAACTTTGACCTCCATTAGCAGAGGCCCATATGGAGCTGTACTTCAGGCTTAAGAAAAGAGCAGTAAATTATCCCTTGGAGGGTTTATGGATAGTCTAAACAAAAGTGAACCCTTGAGTAATCTGATAAAAGGGTAAGAGAGTCCCAAAGGCTCATCTGGTGTCTGTATTTATGACTAGTTTTACGAACTTGGACAATATCTTTGGCTAAGCTTAGATGGATATGAGTTCCATTTGAAGAGGGAGGAAGATGCTGATTATCTTCTGAGCGGGAAATAAGAGAATAGCTGGGCATCTTCATGAAAATTCATGGGACCTTAAAATAGATCTGGTGCAGTAATAACTATGTAATCAGTTTGCTTATCAGGCTTTGTATAAATGCTGGAGATCATATTTTCAGAATGCAGTGCATTGTCATTCTTCTTTCTCACCCTTTCCCACCCCCAAAAGGGAATTGTCTCAAACAATGTTGTTGAGGGCATTACTTTGGACATATAATTCAGTTTTGTAAAATATCAATTAATATTTTAAGAAAACCACTGAGTTTCTTGCTCTTATGCATATGAGGATTACAGTAGGAAGTTGAGGGCTTACAGTAGCTGTTGCAGTCTCAGAAGACAATAGGGAGGAGAGATTCACTGCCCTTTATAGCCTCATACCCTTCTCTGTCACTCATAAACCATAAATAAATTGTACAAAAGAATTTTTAAAATGAAGACTAAATTATGTAGGAGCGATTAGGCCAGTATGCTGTGATTGCCTAAATCAGGGGTCGGCAAACTACGGCCCATGGGCCGAACCCAGCCCCTCAAGGCCTTGCAACCAGCCTGTGGCCAGTCTTGCCTCCGTTGCCGCCGCCGTGTGCGATGCGAGGTGCCATTTTGTCATCCAAAATGGCACCCGCACACGCATGCACACTACTCCCGGCATAGTGTGCGTGCGTGCGCAAGCACGGGCACCATTTTGGAACAAAAAATGGCACCTCGCACATGCATGCACACGATGCCAGGAGTAATGCGTGCGCGAGCGTGAGCGTACACCTCCAGCACTATTTTTTTTCCCTTCGGCCTGCCAATGATCTGGGAGAAAGCAGAACCGCCCCTCCCCCCCCCAAAAAAAAGGTATGCCGACCCCTGGCCTAAATTATACAGGGAACAGAATTTAGAGAGCAAATTTGTCACAGTTGAGCATAGAATACATAGCTTTGACTATGTGCCATATCTCAAAGTTTAGCTAAACCCCTCCTCTCTCATGTGGTGGTTCTATGTCCAGGAGACAAGGGTGGTGTTAATGAAGAGAGTGGCTCAGTCATTTGAGTACCCATCTCAAATTTAAAGTGGCACAATACTGAAAATCATTGGCAGCCTCCCTTACTGTTGTGCTGTTCAGTTGCTAGACAGCATGGTACTGTGTGCATTAATGGTGTGCCACTTGCAGTGTGATATACAAATAACACAGTCTGTGTCATACATCTTCTGGTGTGTAGTAACAGGTGAATTAAGAAATAGCTTGAATAGACTGCCATAAATAATCCAGCTTGAGACCACTTTAACTGTCCTGGGTCAATGCTAGGGAATCATAGGAATTGTAGTTGCTGTTTTTTCTGAGACATTAAGCCTTCTCTATCAGAGAGCTCTGGTGCCACAATAAACTATAGTTCCCATGATTCCCTAGCACTGAGCCAGGGCAGTTAAAGTGGTCTCAAGATGGATTATTTCTGGCAGTCTGTTCAAGCCCTAAGTGTTGTTGAATTATATACAGCTTGTAGTCCAGGTGATGTAGGCACAGAAATTACTTTACTAATCAAAATCAGCCTCTGCGAGTTCACACATGGTTACTAGGTGAGCATGGATGAGATTCATGCCCCAGTATCTTTGGCCATATAGGTTAAAATGATAGTGTACAAAATTCAAACATCAGATCTGCTTGGGACTCATTCGTTTCAGCATAGGTACATTTCCTAGGACCCACAAGGTTGCTGGTTGATGTTGCAATGAAGGAAGCCACTGCACAATGGAAGTAATAAACAGATCACAAAGTTGAACATAAACTAGTCCTCTATCTGAAGCTATACAGTAGCAGGTAACAATATAGGATGGTATAGTGGCCACAGTCTGAATTAATAGTTGAGTACTTACATTAGGAAGTTCATGGGCAATGTCCACTAACTCAGTCTCAGTGTCACTGTTGCCCGTGTTTTTACTCTAGATGTCTTTCAGTTGCTGATAAGTGATCTTTTTTCTTCATTTTTCCCTTCCACTTAAAATGTTTCCCTACTTGTCTTTTCAGATTCACTTTCAGTTTCCAGTAATGATGCCAGCCCTCCTGCCTCAGTGACATCACTCCAGCCCCATATGATTGGGGCACAGAGTTCCCCGGGTCCAAAGCGCCCTGGCAACACCCTGCGGAAATGGCTCACTAGCCCAGTAAGGCGACTTAGCAGTGGAAAAGCAGATGGTCATGTGAAAAAACTGGCCCACAAACATAAGAAGAGTCGAGAAGTCCGGAAAAGTGCTGACACTGGTTCTCAGAAGGACTCTGATGACAGTGCTGCTACACCACAAGATGAAACCATAGAAGAGGTGTGTGTGTGTGTGTTCACAAAGTAGTAATCTTTTAAGCTGATGTTGATGGTGGCCTGGGTTTTTTAACTGGAATACTGGCTAGGTATAGACAATTGAGATGGGTTGTTACAGCTCCTTATCTGATTATTATTTTTTCTTCAGAGAAGACTGAGCTTGTATCCTATGGGATGAAGGATTGCCAGTCAACTTGACCAATGGAAAGGGATTGTGGAAAATGTATAAAGCATCCAAGGGCACCATTACCTGCACTTTCCCTACAACATCACAGTGCTTTTCTTTGTTCTCAGAATTATCAACCAGATTGAAGGAGACATCAGTGTTTGAGTCACTTTTTCTATAAACAGGCAAAGACATTTTTTTTGTTTTCAGTTGCTGCCAAAACCCTTAGCAAGCAATTTGTTTGTTAAATCTTCTACAGAACTATTCCATAAACAACCACATCTGGCTCTTTTCATTCCCCAAAATGTATTGTTTCATTTCTCTTCACTCTGTTTCATGGTAAATAGAGAGAATAATGTGGAACAACTTAACTGTTAGAGAACATTTGCACTTTGTCATTGCTACCCTCATCAATGATATTTAATAATATTGATATTGGGACTACAGAACTGAAACAGAAGGTCAGTAAAAATAACTAACTTCAGCCAACAAAGATTGATGAGGGGTAGTAACAGCGGCAAAAGATCTAGGATTAAAGTTTACCACATATGTTTTAGAATTGTTATTCTTTTCTTCTTATTAATGATTTTGACATGGAGGCATGAGCTTTGTCTTGCCATATTGAGGACATTGCACATGACAATACCATAGTTCAACTAAATAAACTTGACCATATTGATAACAAGTGTAAATGTGAATCTTACCAGATATGGTCGATCATCAAGGATTGACCAGTAAACCATGGGGGCACTGTATTGGGGGCCTCATCTATCTTTGTTGGTTTGGCCACCAATTTATGTGCTTCTTCCATGACCAAAGTAGAAGTCGTTTCATTCACCAGGAAGCTAAAATGAGCTGATTTTGCCAGATAATAAATACTAGGAGAGTGGAAGATGCTACAGAGAGCTCTCAGGCCTGAGCATTTTGAAATGTAAATAGTATACCGGTACTACCCTACTATATAGGCCTGTTGTAAATGTTGCTGAAGTAGTCTCTATGAGACACGTTCAACATTGTGTAGACTAGAGCACTGTATAAATCATAAGCATTATTACCATTACATTTGCAGAGAGGGCGAAATGAAGGCTTGAGCAGTGGTACGCTCTCAAAGTCATCCTCGTCAGGCATGCAGAGCTGTGGAGAGGAAGAAGGTGAAGAAGGGGCTGATGCTGTGCCACTTCCACCTCCAATGGCAATTCAACAGCATAGTCTACTCCAGCCAGACTCACAGGATGACAAGGTAAATGCAGTGAAAAAGAAGACCTCTACCCATGGCAGCATATTGTGTGACTAGTGTTCAAACCAGCAACGTCAGACCCCAGCACATGGCAGAGAAATATGGGCATATCCAAATGAATATTCTTATAACAGAATGGTGGTTTTGCATAATTCTTCATTTTGCTATCATAAATAATTCTCATTTTACTAGGGCTTGGAAAGGTGCACAGTTATACCAGGATAACAAAGCCCTACCCTCCAAATGGTAGAAATAATAATAATAAATAATAAAATTTTATTTATATCCCGGCTTTAGCCAAAGCTATCAAAGCAGCGTACGATTAAAATACAATCCCATACAATTATAGTAGAATATAACCCCCCCTTAAAAATATATTAAATCATTGTGTGTGTGTGTGTGTGTGTGTGTGTGTGTGTTAGCCCTCTCTCTGGCCTCTGAGTTATAAGCCAACATTATCCGTGCCCCTTTTCAGGATATTTTTTCATCCCTCAGTGCTAACATTGTAAAGCTAGAGCCATAGAATCCAAATAACACAGAGCAGATCAAACCAATCCAATATTCTGAAGGCCTTTGTTAAAGTGGAAAATCTTCTGAAGGATAGGGAAAGATGACCACTTGCGTCTTTCTAGACTTCAGCAATATCACCATACATATCTATTCTCTTTCCTGTATCTGTCATAAATCTATGTGACATGCTAAAGTCATTTCCATCTTTAAAAAAAAATGGTCTATTCACCAATTCTCCTTCATTTATCTCAAATAAGAATACTTCACACATGCAGAGTTTCTTCTTTGAGAAGGCGTGACCAAGCTATTCATATGTTGAATTTCATATAGTGGTCTACTTCTTTAGGGCTCATTATTATGAATTATGGGAAGCATCCATAATCTATACCTGTGCCAAAAACTGTTACCCAAAACTAAGACTCAAGGCAACTTACAAAAATTAAAATAAATACCGGTAGAAACATATCCAAAGACATAAGTAAAGGCATGTGCCTTATTTTTAAAATGCAGTTAAACTATGCTTAAAATTAAACTGTGTAAGCAAATAAATAAAAAGGTTGATAAAACAGGACACTATTAAATGCCCTTACAATCATTTCTTAAAAGTCTGTTGGAATAGGGAAAAAAATCACTTGCCAATTAAAGGATAGCAAGAAAGGAAATCCTTTGGAGGGACTGCAAAACCTGGAAGCAGCCATGGAGAAGGCTATCTCCATGCTCCCATAGAGAAGTGGTGGAACTGAGAGAAAGGTCCTCCCTGAAGCTCTTCAGGTTTGGGCAGACTCATATAGGAAGATGCCATCTTTCAGACAGCCAAGCCTCAAGCTATTTAGGGCATATATAGCATTTACAATTGTATTTAGATTAGTTAATTAGATTCTGTTTTTGTAAAAAGTAGAGGATTTAATTTTCTCCCCCGCCATCTCTGCCATGTCTGCCTATTTGTCTATCTTCTCTCTCTCAGTTTCCCCATGACAAATCCTCATACTCCTGTATGCCTTTAGTTCTGCAACAAATATTTATTTGCAAAGAAAAGAAAATCTCACTTTAAAAAAAAGACCTTGCTTCCAATGGTATGCATTTACTGTTCTGCATAACATATTTAGTGTTGTGGAACTTGGGGGTAACATTTTAATGTGAGCCCCTGACTAGTACATTTCTTGGCAACAGGCCACCTTTCTCAGTAAAGCAGATGTTTTCAGCAGCTTTGGTTTCTTTCTTCAGCACTCTTGTGGTTCTCTCCTGAGGATCTTAATCATTGTTAAGGTAACCACATCCTGGATAACAGTGGGGATTTCCTGCTTCTCTGTGAAATTGACCCCCACAGTGGATAGAACAGCAGTAGAACCTGCCGTGAAATATTGCAACAGATGAACGAAAAGCCTCCCTGCCCCCCACCCCACCCCTCGAGGCACTGCTTAGAATTTTTCCTGTCTTTGTTTTAATTTGCTTATTTTGCAAATAAAACATTTTAGGCTAGCTCCAGATGTTACAGGAGCTCCAGTGCACAGATAGAGGGCCACCTACTCCAGAGTTTTCATTTTCTTTTCAATGAGTTGGAGAATGTTCTGTGCATACTGTCATGGAAGACCCTTGATGTATGGCATACAAACAGATTTTCAACAGGTTTGAGATGCTGGTTTTGGTTGAGATATTAACTTAGATAATTACCAAAGGTTAAGCACCTGAAATCCTCTATCAGTTTTTGGAAAGGTATTACTTCTCTCTGTTATTTCTATGCACAGGAACTTTTGGGAGAAGTGTGAACTTGGTGCATTTCCTTCCTCTTTCAGCATAGCTGCTAATTGTCTTTTAAAACAAGATTTCTTCAATGCATATTGAAGTCAAAATCTCAGAGAGAGTTATAGTGTTACTACTATATAGCCAAGATTTTGTAAACAGCCTGGCTTATCTAGTTAAAAGGTTTTTATAGGAAAGAGAGTGACCTTGATGCTGCCTGAATTTCCCACTCCTCATAGACCTGTTCAGTTGGCATCCCTGTCCCCAGCTGTGAGCTTTAATAGGCCATGTTAATTTATGTGTCACTAAATAATCACTTGGTTGTCACCACTGAAACTCACTTGCAGCCTCCACAGTTCTGCTGTTTGGTAGCATCATTGCATACTTCATGAGTTGTGTTTAAACTGTAGCTTCTAAGTTTTCTGCCTTTTTCATTACAATTGCTAAAACAGGTATTATATTACTGCATAACTAATTGTGTTCTTTTTTCTTTGTTTCTCTTTTTTTAAAAACCTCCTTCTTTAGCATTATGTTGATTTATGTTCTGTTTCTGCTTTGGCTCAGTTTCCCTACCTCTCCATTTAGAGTTTCTTGTGTGTTCTTCGCGCTTCCCCCATTCCCAGTGTTCCGTCCCAATGAAGCCAATTACAGCACACTAAAATCTGCATATTATCATTTAAATTATAGGGGAGCAATCTTCTGCTTCCCACACATAAGGTTGAACAGAGTTCCATATTCTGAAGCATCATACCTGTTGGTTTAATATGTTCGTCCGGTGGTGAAGAACAACTTAGCCTGTGTTTTGCATGATGTACATCTGTGCTGTCCTTGTAATATGAAGTGAGGTTCATATTATTGTGCCTTGTTTAGCTTCCAGTTATTTAATGATACATGTAATCTGCAAACAGTCTTGCCTGTTTGCTAATTACGGAAAACCAAATTCAATGGCCGCACCCCCTCCCAAAATCCTTTGCTGTGAACTCCTTTTATCCTCAGTTGCAGCCATAAATTGGCCTCTTGTAGCTTTTGAAGCCAGAGATCTGCTAGACTCTGCACTTACCTATGGGGAAAATGGATGGCACAAGGAATGGTGAGCAAAACGACCCTGCTCCCTTTTAGAATTATCAATTGGCTGTTAGTTTGGTAGTATTAGCCTGTCCCCTGGTTTACTTTTCTGTGGTTCTTTTCCTTGTTGTATCATAATTGTTTGTGGACTTGGGAGGGGTGGAGAAAAGATCCTTAGATAATTCTGGGCATCAAGTATGGACTTTGTGCGGTTATTTTTGTGGGCTAAATACCAATAACAAGATGAAGGTGGGCCAAGAATGTTTCCCAGTCACCCAGTTGCTTACAGAGATGACGTTCCAGTATTGCTGCGGGTTGAGTCTCCCTCATTCAAAATGCTTGAGACCAGAAGCGATCTGCGTTTTGGATTTTTTCCGATTTTGGAATACCTGTATTGGCATATACCTAAAGTTTTGGATTTTGGAGTATTTCAGAGTTTGGAATTCAGATAAGGGATACTCAGCCTCTGACGTATGAAACAGGCAAACAGCTCGACATGTTTCAGTATGAGAATTTATTTAACATATTTTATTGTGCATCCATTAGATGAAGGGATTTTGAATAGAAGTGGAAGGAAGGGTGTTTCATTCATTAGAAAGATATTTGCAAACAAAAATTTGTCTCGTGTGTATAAACTCAACTTGATGTTATGGATGTCTCTCTCTACTCTCTTTCATCCCATTGTGCAGACGTCTTCTCGGTTGTTGGTGCGTCCTACTAGCTCAGAAACTCCCAGCGCAGCAGAACTTGTCAGTGCAATAGAAGAACTTGTGAAGAGCAAAATGGTGAGCATGTGTGTGTTTGTGTGGGGGAGGTGTGTTTGTTTCCCTTAGAAAGTTCCAAGCACTATCTCCATTATCCTCTTCAAGCATATTGACTAGAACAGGATTGCTATTCTGGGTCAGACCAAAAAAAAATAGTCTAATCCTGGATTGTTTTTCCAATCCAGTGGCTAGCTGGGAAGTTTAAAAAAATAATAGAAGGGAAACAGGCCTTCTGGGTTACCTAGTATTTGATATCCAGATGTTTGATCAAATGAGACCAATAGACATCTCTTTCACGAATTTATCTAATCTCTTTCTCTTTCTCTCTCTCTCTTTAGTGTCATCTAAGTTAGTAACCATCACCACTTGCAGTCAAAAATTCCACAGGATAGTTATGTGCCATATAGAAAAAAAATCTTCTGTCTAGGCTTCAGCTTTGATTACAACCATCTCCCTTGACAGGATCTCAGTAGTACAGCTCCAGCCTCTGCTTGGAGCCTTAGAATTAGGCAGAATTAATCTTTGCCCCAGTGACCCAGAGGGGCGTGATAAGTGCAGAAAGAGAGGCACAGGAACACCTCTGAATTTCTGCACACATTATGAGACAACCTACAGCAGGGAAATTTGCACAGTGGCAGACTAGCTAGGGAGAGGAGAATTGTGGTAGCCACAAAGTGGATGAAATCATGACAAGAAAATTTAAGAGCTGTAAATGGCCAGGGTGTTCTTCAAATAGACAAAATGTTAATACGTCGTTTAATGTTTGTTAAGTGGATTGCTGTAGAAATGTTACCCTGATCCTATTAACCTTGTAAAATGCAGTTTAGCAGGAGTAAAATCTGCTTATCAATTTACTCACAGGCTCTGGAGGATCGTCCAAGTTCACTAATGGTAGACCAGGGTGATAGCAGCAGCCCATCATTCAATCCTTCAGACAACTCACTTCTCTCCTCCTCCTCACCTATTGATGAGATGGAAGAACGAAAGTCCAGCTCATTAAAAAGACGACAGTAAGACTGGCCTGCTAATTTCTCCTTCCTCTCATTTGCTTAAGAAATACATCTGTTGTTTATTTTTTGTGTTGTGAAATGTATGTTCTAATATAAATTTGTTTTTACTCTTTTGAGGGAGCAAGTTTAGACATAATTACTTACACTTTTCAAGAATTGTGCCAGAGAACCCATTAAATTTCACCTATCAGACATTTTAACCTTCAGTCTTATAGAGTCATTGAATAGGAAAGGGCCTCGTGAGCAGTCTACTCTGACCCCTGCTCAATGCAGGATATTCAGCTAATGTATATCCATCATGTAGCTGTCCAGCCTATTTTTGAAGATGTTGAGAGAAAGCGATTACACCACCTAATGCTTTTAAACATTAGTGAGGCAATGTATTTAAAACACAAATACTCCACCTAATGGTCTGGAAAACAGAAAAAAGGGCTTACAGCGAAGTACAGTGGGACCTCCATATCCACAGACTTGCCATCCGTGGATTTAATCATCTGCAGACGGCAAGTCCCTGTTGTCCCCAATGGTGGCATATGCACATGGCTGCACCACCATTAGGGACAGCCCCCCCTTGTCTCCAGTGGCAAAGTGTGCACGCAGCTGCACTGGCATTAGGGACAACAGGGACTTCAGGTAAGTCCCAGTCCTGTTGTCCCTAATGACAGTGCAGCCATGTACACATGCCGCCATTGGGGACAAAGGGACTTGAGGTTCCATGTATCTTGGTATCTGCAGGAGATCCAGAACAGCTCCCCCACGGATACCGAGGTCCCACTGTTAATAATTTCAAAATTTAAAACATTCTTTCAGCTCCTCATTTTTAGGGGGCTGGGTGTGCACAGTTAGCAGATACTCTCACAAAATGGCTGCCACAGTAAACAGGGTCAAAGAAGGCTTAGAGACAATTTGACAAGAAGCTGATTGCAAGAGAGAGTTGAGGTCTGAGCCTCTGCAAAATGCAATGAAATATTTATTTCACAAAAAGAAAAGTGATATCCAGAGAAACACAGAGGATGCAGCATACACCCCTCTTCCACATAGGCATAGAGAGAGAGAGAGAGAGAGAGAATAACACATACCACACCAAAATTATTATTATTATTATTATTATTATTATTATTATTACTACTACTACTACTACTATTTAGGAGCCCTGGTGGCACAGTGGTTAAATGCCTGTACTGCAGCCACTCACTCATAAACCACAAGGTTGCGAGTTCAATACTAGCCAGGGCTCAGGCTTGACTCAGGCCTGCATCCTTCCGAGGTCGCTAAAATGAGTACCCAGCTATTGGGGGGCAATGAGCTTACAGTTGTAAACCGCTTAGACATCCCATAGTGCGATATGAAGCGGTATATAAATGAAGCTGCTTTTGCTTTATTAAACATTATTATTAAATATTATTTCTTATGTGCCTCTTCCCATAGACCGAAGAGGGGAACAACAGTAATTAACAAACAACATCAATTAAAATACAAATCAATTTAAAAGGATTTTTTTTTAGTAACTTTATTAATAGGTTAAAAAAAGACACATTGACTAACATCACAAACAACACAAACAAACAGTATTACAATGTTACAACACAGAAGATCAAGAAAAACCAACAAAAAAGAAAAAGAAAAAGAAAAAACATTGACGACTTCCTGAGCATCAGCTCAGAAACTCTATCTAGTTGCCTATAATCATCTCTGATACCTATTTTACAACTATAAACATCTATATAGAAATACTTCCATATCTATATATGCCTATATATACATGTATATCCGTGTCTACACGTTAAATCCATCTTATTCTCTCTTATCCCTTCGGTCGCCTTCATTTACAAGGGGGAAGCAAATTTACTGTAAACCTCAAAACTAAGCAAAGGATTTAAGAAAGTCACTGTTTTCCAAAAAAATTTTTACTGGCTCCCAGGTCTTTTTTTGCTTATCCCAAGATTCCCCTCTCAGACACAAAGTTATTTTGTCAGCGGACATACAGTCTGTCAATTTATATAACCACTCTTCCACCGTGGGTATCTCACAGGATCTCCAGTTTGCTGCGTATACCATTCTGGCTGTTGTTGTTATGTAAAAAAGAAGTTTGCCATATTTCAATTCCAAAGTTTTAGCTTCTATCATTCCAAGCAAATAGAATTTGGGGTCCATTCTCCCTTGAATAGGTATAATCCGGGTAACAGTCCTATGAATACTCTTCCAGTATTTCTTGGCCTTCTTACAGCTCCACCAGATATGTATAAATGTGCCAACCTCTTTGCCACATTTCCAGCAGATTTTACTGACACCCTCATAAATCTTAGCCAATTTAACCGGGGTCAAGTACCATCGATGTTGCATTTTATGGAAGTTTTCCCTCAAGTCATAGCTCAATGTATATCTGATTCTATAAGTCCATGATCTCTCCCACTGTTCCAGAGGTATGTTCTCCTTCAGATCTAAAGCCCATTTGACCATACCATCCTTAATAACTTCGTCTTTTTGCTCTAATTTCAAGAAGCGATCATAGAAATGTGCTATTTTAATCCCTTTATCGCTCTCTAAAATTGCTTCAAATTCCTTTTCAGCTTTACCAATACCTCTAGTATTTTTATCTTTTATGAATCTGTCCCTAATTTGCATATATAAAAACCATCCGCAATTTAAAAGGATTTAACTTAAATCTATTGTTTTAAATGAAAGATATGTACAATACAGACATAGCATGCCCCTCCATCCTCATCAAGCCCCACAGTTCTTCAAAGATGATTTCAACCACAACAAGCCTGCCAGAGTGCTCTCCCCAACCCATGAGGTTCTAGAATACTAGCCCTTAACCTGCTTTTCTTTTTTTACTAGGTATCTGTATATGCTTCAGAAATGAAGTGCTGAACTCCAGTCACACTTTATTTATTTATTTATTTATTTATTTATTTTGGAGGAATGCCTTTGGAACCACATGGAATCAGAAACATTCTTGAGGGGAAAATAAACTGGAGGCAAACTTATCACTTTGCAGCACTGTGCAGCCTCCCAGGGCTTTCAATACATTTTTAAATTTAAAAATGTAAACAAATTGGAAAAATTGGAAAGCCTGGCAGTTGCCATTGGATAAATATGACTGGCCATGAGAACCAAATTTAGGATTCAACTTAATCACTAAAAGCAATAACCAAACAGTAACAGCAACAATTTTAAAAAATCATTTTTAAAAAAACATACAGAAAGAGAGAGATTTAAAACATACACAGTTGTCCTTCCCAATTCGCAGGGGATCCGTTCTGGACACCACCACCACCACGAATTGGAAAAACCGCAGATATTCAAAGCCCATTGGTTAAAATGAGTGTGTACTACCGAGCAGGAGCACCATTTTATCCTTCCCCACTTGCCATCCACAAAGGAGCAAGACCACGGGCTCCAAGTCTGTGAAAGGGGAGGGAACGAGTGCAATTAAAATTACCTGTTAAATATACCTAAAAGGGTATTTTATTAGCTTTCAGAAGGACATTAATGAGGAAGTGAGATGGAGTATGGATTCTTATGAACATAATACTCTGTGCAGACCAAGAAAGCCTGTAACAATACAGCCACAGGGTACAGGCTTTCCCAGAATAACAGCTGTTTGTAGGAAGATGAGTTTATATCTTGTTGGTATAACTGATTCCTTGTTGTTGTTTTATTGTTTTAATTGCATTGTTATGTTTTAACTTTTTTTGGTTTAATTCTGTTTTAAGGGGTTGGGAGAGTGGATTATGGGAGGAGGGAACGTTTTAACTTTGTTTGTTTTAAATGCTGTAACGCACCCCGATTGCCGTGCAGAGGGGCGGGCTATAAATAAAACTTATTATTATTATTATTATTATTATTATTATTATATACAATAGATTTAACTTACACAGTGTGTTAATCAGTGAGAAATATATAGAAACTTATTTTTAAAAGTAATAAAATTATTCATACATTTAGGAATTTTTTGAAATCTAGTCTCCTGTTTCACTATAATTTGTTTTATTTAAGAGTCGTAAGGAGTTGTAATCCTAAAGGATAGGCTTTCCATGTACGTGTGCAGACCTTCCCTCTATGTCAGACACTTTTGTCTTCATCAGAAAGAATGTACTCAAAAAAGATTACTAGATGAGAGCAGTACTATTTTAAGAAAACACGTGGAATTTAACAGCATGATTAGAAACTCTTTTGTTCTGTTTGCCCACTGAGAAACAGACAAACTCTTCAAATAAGTGCAGATGCAGAGCCTAAGGACAGGATGATTATTGAGATAATGCATGAGCACACAAAACAGAAGTGGTAGTTATCATCTGACTTTGAAGGTGCATTATAGAGTATTTCCAAAACTGGGATACAGTTTGGCTGCAATAGAAGGGTGTGGTTTGGCTTCTTTCTAGGAAAGTCAAGTGATTAGCAATCTGGTGGGGTTTTTGTTGTTGTTGTTGTTGTTTTTTAGTAATTCTTGTACACGTAATGGATATTAGAAAAGGCTTGAATATTGGTGCTGCTTTGTGAAATTTAGGGAAGTGTTAAATAAATTCGATTTTTAGGTCACCACATTGAGAAAGATTGGTTGATATTGTTAAACTCCTCCTTTAATCTTTTTCACATATCATCACTTTTGCAGCTATGTCCTACAAGAATTAGTGGAGACAGAAAGAGATTATGTGAGAGATCTTGGCTACGTAGTAGAGGTATGTTTCATCCTTTTAAAATTATAGTGATTTTCCTTACTTGCATATCAGATGTACAAACCTTAGAAGTATAGAGGAACACACCACTTTCTTCCAGCCAGTCCTCTTTGAAAGACAATGCAAACAGTATTTTGGGAAATCTACCTGGGCTAGATCCAGTTTTACTCCCTACTAAAACTGACCTATTCAGATCAGTGGAACTTGCAGATACTGTGACAAATAAGATATGTTCCAATGGGTTTGTTCTAACTGCCTTGAATCCTGTGGGGGAGAAAGACAGGATTTTAAATAAGTAAATAAACAAATACACTGGTAAATGAAGTAATATTAACCTTTGTCATCTGTTATACTGGTCCTTTTTTGATTAAAAATAAATTTGATAAATTGTACTTAAATTTGTACTTGGCAAATAACCATTTCTGATGTTCAGCTGCTTAGCAATATTTCCATGTAAAGTTATATTTGAAAAATAATTTTTCCTATCTGCCAGTTCACCTATTTATGGAAAACTGGACATGTACATTCTAAAACCTGGGAATTATTAACTTTATTTCCATCATGAGATCAGCACTTCATGCTGTTGCTTGACCTCTGTAAAATAAGTTGCTGAATGTTCAAGACTTGTTTAAGAATATATTTTCAGTGGCGGACTCAGCTGAACCCTTGTGAAGGAATGTAGGCAATGAAATAGCTGATAGCATTTCTCTTCCAGAACAGACAGCTGAAACACCTTTTTATAAATATCCCTGTCCTTAGATCTAAAAAACACCATCTGAACAAAGTAGTAAGTTAAACAAGGTAATATAGTTGATACTTTTAAAGTAAGTTCAACAGGTGTAGCATATTCCCATCCATCTGAAGCAGATTTTGGGGAAGGTGGGTGTCAGTTTTGGCAACAGAATCTACTAGTGGGGTGCAACTTGTTTACTTTTGTCACTATTAAGCTGAGTGTAATCATTGTGAAAGAGCAGCAGTGATGGATCTCAGGATTTTACTGGACTATGATGAGTTTACCATTACCAAATGCACTTCATCCCCCATTGTTAATTTGTGCAGTGCAGTGCACTCATAATCTAGCAGTGCATTGCACTCATCTAAGTTGCTGCACATATAAAAGATGTCTGTGGTCTCTTCATTGTAGGAGGGGGAACTCTCCACGTAAACACACATCTGCACATACTGATCTGTGTGATATTTACTTCAGGCTTTGGAATTCTATGTGGGATTCCACTATTAGAGAGCTGTTGTTGTTGTTGTTGTTGTTGTGTGTCTTTAGGTTGTTTCTGACTTCTGGCAACCCTAAGGGGTGAAGCTATCATGGGGTTTTCTTGGCAAGGTTTGTCCAGAGTGGGTTTGCCATTGTCTTCCTCTGAGGCTAAGAGAATTTGACTTGCCCAAGGGCACCCAGTGGGTTTCCCTTTCCGAGCAGGAATATATGTGTTTTAAAGCATGCAGACAAGCTGTAAATTGGAGCCATGAACTATATTAAAATAATTTTTACTATGCTGGTGATCATAAATATCTACAGAAAAATTCTTTCACAATGAAACTGATTATGCAATTTGACACTTACCTTCAATGACAGAAAATAATATTTTCCCATATCACAAACCATTCCCCCAGTAACACAGAAACCATGCTTCTTAGATCTTCTGTGAACATATTGTTGGGTTTCTTGTGCTCTATTTCCACTGCTTTCCTGCATTAAGACTTGGTCCATAGATTGATGAGCAAGCCAGTCAAGGAACAATGTAGCGCAAGTGATACCATTACCTTAGAGTTGCAATATTTGGCCATTGCAAACCTTGAAATGTTTTAATGGAAGCCTTCCCCCAATTGCACCCTCTAAGGCAGGGGTCCCCAAACTTTTTGATCTGGGGGTCGGTTCGCATGCACGCGACTTGGGCACATTTTATGTTCCAAAACGGGGCCCGGAGTCGTGCACATGCGTGCGCAACACTGCGCACATGCGCACGACTCCGGATGCCATTTTGGAAGACAAAATGGTGCCCGGTGGCAGCGGCAGGACCGGCTGCGGGCCGGTAAGAAGGCCTCGACGGGCCGGGTTCGGTCCGTAGTTTGGGGACCCCTGCTCTAAAGCAATGCTAGGCAAAGTGGTGGTCCCTAAGGCATAGCCTGCCAGTCCCTGGCAAGTTTCCAAGAAAGGTACAAACAATTTTTGCAAATGAACACTAATATATTACTAGTCCTAGGCACATTGCAATGGGTAATAACTGTCCCGCTCACATCTGGTAGCTTGAGCTGCCCTGACTATAAGTGTCATGAGGACAACTTGGCCATGTTTTATGGGAGAAGCCAGGTCTCTATTAAGCTGAGTTAATGCCTTTTTGCAAGGTCAGTAATGACTTCCAGTCATTTCCTCTTTGGGAAAAGGTTTTCTCTTGGACCTAAAACCTACTAGCCCATCTCGACATGGTGAAATTGACCAATACAGCCCTAAAGGGTGTAGGGGAAACTTCTTTCAGAAAAAAATTAAAATTGAAGGTATGAATGGAGGTGTGTATATTTTGCAGGTTGTATGTTATTAACAATGGTGTTCTTTTGGGGGATTTTAAATTTTAAAACTGGTGAAAATTCCACCCAAGCTACCATCAAAAATAGCATTTTTGAAAGTAAACATTTGTCTTTATAGGGGAAAAATACATAAAGCATTAGCACTAAAATTAAATCACAAAAAAAGACATTGTTGTAATCCAAAAATATAATGCATTACAGGAACATCATTACTTAGAACACACCTGAGACATTGTAGGGAAAACATTTTTATATTGTCCTTTCAGCCACAAAGTAACAAAAATGTTCCTGTCCGGAGTCACTCTTTTATTTTTATTTTTATGTATTAAATACTGGCATCCAGTATTGCCCCTGTGAAAAAATGGCTTTTTTCCCCTTTTCTTTTTCAACTTCTAATTTAGGTAACATACCACTAATGCCCCCCAGTTGCTAAGATTCTTGCAAAGCATGCTGGAGAAGATAGAACTTGATCTCTTCTAACATAGTTTGCTCTCATTTACCAGAGAAGTGCATACTCAGAACCATTTAATGCCAAGGCTGGGTGGCCTCTCAGTCTCTAGGGGCCATTTTTGCCCTCCCTCAGAAGTTGGCAGGCCATATGCTCTCCTCCATCCTCCCAATGCTGGAGGGGAAAATCTTTATATCCTGAACAGCAAACAGCAGCTCCAGACATCTCAGGGGAACCCAGTTTGCCATTTCAACATAATCTCCACCCCAGGCCTGTTTTAGACCAGTAAGAAAAAAAATTAGGAAGCAGTGATGGTGGGGAGGGAGAGTTGTGAGAGTGCTTAGGAGCCCTGAGACTGTGGGTTTCAGGTCACACTTTGGCCATCCTTGCTTAACAACAGATAATTATATCATCTGTCTTAGCTTCTGTTATATCAAATACATCAGTGGGCCATGGGGGTTGGAAAATAAAGATTGAACTCCTCAATGTGTGGTGTTAAAAGTATTTTTAAAAGACAGATAGCAGGACCTATTTTCATTTTTATTGCTAATGTATTTCAGGGTTACATGGCTCTCATGAAAGAAGATGGTGTTCCTGATGACATGAAAGGGAAAGACAAAATTGTGTTTGGCAACATTCATCAAATATATGACTGGCACAGAGAGTATGTATGTTTTTTTTATTTTTAACTTGTTTTCTTTTTATATTTAATCTTCCATAACCTACTGAAGAAGTGGGGAAAATCATTTAACACTCTATAAAATACGCTGGAAATGATAATCAATTGGGAGTATAAAGATTTTAAAAGTGAATAATTAACTTTTGCTTTATTTTGACAACAAACCAGTCCAGCCAGCAAGTGGGATAGAAATCCATAGACTGAGAAACTGGAGGGCTTTCAGAAGAAAATTGAAGGAAGGGAAGAATACTTAACATTTTTCTCTTTTTTTTTCCCATTTCCATTTCTTCTTTTTTAAATAAGATTTTCCTTGCAGCTCAACATGGGAAAAGGAGAGCCAAATCACACAACCACACAATTTTTTTAGCAATTTCTTGATTCAGCAGAAGAAAAGGTGTGGGGATGCCTGTTCCTCGGTTGCCCCACATCCTTAAAGGGCTTATGTGATTTCAGCGGGGGGGGGGGTTGAGGGATAACAGTGAGTGACTGCCCTGACTTTTCCTCTAAACCTTGAGGCTCTCCACCACTCTACTATGCACCACTCCCCCTTTTCCTCTTCCTTGCCTCTTAGTCCCCCTATTTTAACCTTATTTTTTATATTTTTAGCTGCATGTGACTTTATTTGTATTTTTATCTTGAGTCATGTAGAATCCCAATTTTGGGGGAAAAGATGTGGCACAGATAAAGTGGATGGTTGATTACTTATTTATATCCCACTTTCCCCCCAGCCCTGGGACTCAAGGCAGATACAAAAATTAGAATAGATAACAAATAAAAATCACATAATGGAAAACATTAAAATATTAAAAATAAGTAAACTATGAATCAAAACTCTTTAGACTCATAAATATGAATTAATTTTACTTTGGGTTATAGACTGATAACTGTGACCATTTTTGTTTTTACTTCTTCAGCATGGGAACTTAAGAGTCCTCAGACTCAGTATAGAGTCCAACCTATGCTGTCTGCTTCCCCAGAGCCATGCTACTTTCTACTTCCAAATAGTTTCTTCTGGAGGCAAAGGCAACTCCAGGGCACATCAGGCTTTATATGTGCTATAGCTTGTACTCCAGTGTCACACTCTTAATAGTTTGGGTTTGCTTTTGGAACATTTTCCGAAAAGGTTGACACCACTGCTTTAATTAACTAGTGGATGATATTGAAAATGGATACAAATGACTTCTGGCTTTTATCGCATGGGCAGTTTGCCAGTCAATCTATGATAGATGCAGCACATCATGCATGCAGCTGTAAGCCAATCTTTCTCAATGTCAGACTGGTTTAGCTGCAGCCGGTTTCTGATTCTCAGTTTCTTTTGTGTATCCCATGCAGCTTTGTCTAGATCATGGATGAACAAAGTGCAGCACTAGGGTGCACGTGGCCCTCACAGGTGGCCTTTGTGGTTTCAAATTCCCAGAGGCCACATTTTTTATGAGGGGAAGGATAGAATGTTTTTCCTGTGGTGATTCACCTTTTAGATATGTTGCAGGGCTCCTGGACTATTTAACTTTTTAAAAAAATTAAAACTAGAAGTGAACTTTGAGTACTTGTGATTTGTTTTATTTAAACATTTAACAGCCCCTGCACCCTCCAAAGAGACCCAGTGGCAGAAAAACTGGCCCTGAACCCCACAAAGTGTCTAGATCATCCTCTCCTTTTTGGATATATCTTATGCTTAATGATGGGCCCATCGTGTGGTTAGTTGCTTTGTTTCTTCTGGTTACAGGGAAGCCTTTTATTTAATCTCAATTTATAGCTGAAAATGTTATCTCAGCTAATAGCTTCATATCCCTCCACTTGTCAGCTGGAAAAATCTGATCAGAATGACACCTGACTCTTGCCCTGAATGTCTGAGAGCCTTATATTTGGAAAGTCTACATATAAGAATAACCGTCTGGTGGTCTATTCACAGAATCTAAGGCATTTCAGAAGGGATTCAGCCATCTCTGTAGAATCTTTGGCTGGAAGAACTACATTCCAATTACCATTAGGGCCCAAAATGGCCATCTTCTCCTTACTTTAACATCTCTGTGGATGAATGGTGGTTACTTTTAATAGACAGTCTTTGGCTTTAATCCAGTTTCGTAACTTTCAGTGTCTTGTAACATGATTCATTTAAGTTGGAATTTCCCTTTTCCCTAGTTGTGCTTCTTGGGGATAATTCTTCAGTTTGCATTTGTCCAGATTTGGAAATAATGAATAAGAGTGTCTGGACATGTTCTGCATATTCAGCACTGGTTATTTACCTCTGTAATGGGGAGGATATGGCATACATACTAGTTGTTCTGTGTTTCAGAGGAGTCCCCTGTCCATGTCTTGTGCTTCAAAAGAGATTTCTTCTGCAGATACAAGTGCTGTTGCTCCTTGTTCTATATGTTCCCTTTATAAGGTCAGGACTGATCCAGCTCACACAGAAACCAAGTGGTTGATGGAGGCAGTAGTATTTAAAAAGGAAACTACTGAAGCAGTTTGCAAGGTGAAAAGGTGTGCCCCAGGATTTCTTGTAGCATTATGGGAAGTAAAAGGTGGTACACAACTCTGGACAAAGTGCTATGGCTGTTTAGGGATCACAGAGTGACTTCAGCCAGTCCTGCCCAGGTGTTCACCCATTCATCCTCTACAAATGTTTTTGCAACTGGTTTTGAACAAAGGGTCTCCTCCCACAGAACAAATGCAACCAGACTGTTTTGATTGTGTCATCTGTTGATACAATGAAGCCAGAAAAAATAAATTGATTTTTTTGTTTTTGTTTTTGTTCTGCACAGTTTCTTTTTAGGAGAATTAGAGAAATGCCTTGAGGATCCAGAAAAATTGGGATCGCTTTTTGTTAAACATGTAAGTGTGAGCATCTTCTCCGTTGTGTGCAAAAAAGCTGTTTTGATTATGGATCTGGATATTTTACATCATTCAGACAGCCCTTGCAAACATTCACCCAAATGCTTCCCGTTCTGTGATTTGAAATAGTTTAGTTTTCAAAATATTTTTATTGTATTAATGTACTTCTCTTCACTTGCTTGCTTTCAAGAATCTAGGGTTAGAGTACCAAGAAACAGTAGCCAAGGGAAAAGGGCAGAAGAAATAAGATAGTTACAACCTATTCTCTTCATCACTGACAGCCATGGCAGTGTTTATGCACCTTTTGGAGCCATAAGCAATGTGTTAGGAGCAATTAAAGCAATAGGAATTCTTCACAACTAAATATGTTGCAACCTAGCTTAGTATAATGTGGCAGTTTCTGGGTTGTGGGTGGGTGAAGAAATCGGAAATGGCCACGAGAATTGATTATAGTTATTATGCTCAGAATCCTGTGAATCAGAGCTTTTATTTGAAAAAGAATTAAAGTTCCTATTCCTCTCATATTTATGGAGAGAAACTTCAAAATGCATTTCTTGGTTTCGCATACTTATGAACTGCCTTTTTTGACCATGTCCATCCAATATGACTAACAAAAATATACAAGTACAATGCAGTAAACAATAACACTATTAATAAAGCTTTAAAACTGTTAAGTACACAAACACAGTTCTTTAAAAAAATAAATCAGTATAAATCTATTTCCAAACAGTTCCACAGCACATATCCAGCAAATCAACTAAATGTCATTTTAAACAGATTATAAGTCTTTTTGAATACTAAGAACAATTACACGTATCTTGAAAGGAAGTCCAGTGAGATGTGGATCACAACAGAAGAGACCTTGGAAAAGTCCCCCCCCCCCCGATACTTCAAAATCCCTCAGACAGAATAACCACTGTGAGTTTTTAATTCTAGGAATTCTAGTCCAAAAAAGTAACCTTTTTAAGGTCATCCAATAACATCCAAACAATGATACTTATTCAGCCAACCAAAATGCACAGTTACATGTTGCAAACTTTCGAAGTCACACTGACTTCTTCATTAGGCAAACAGGAGAAAAGAAATTGAAGATGTTGGCCATGGGCCTGCATTTTCTATTTCTGGTCTGAGTTCAGATGGTAGGGAGATATGGCTATCTGCAGGCTGGCACCTCCCCCTTTGGCCATGCGGTCACTGGGAGATTTTCAAAGTCAAGGAAATTTAATGTCCATTTGCAATTCAAGGAAGATGTTTCCTTGGAATCCAGCGTGTCTCCCTACTTTGTGAAACCACAAAGGTAGAGAACACCGAAGATCAGTTACTGAAACATTTGCTTCCTTTGTACCTATTAGCTGGATACTAAAATGGGTTTTTAAAATATCTTTTTTAAAAAATTCTGTCTTTAGATGGCAGAGAACTTTATTTCAATCACATGCCTCTCTTTCTCTCTCTTTGCTGTGATCCAGTGCTGATCCAGCTATTCTTTGGTCTGTTACAGAACAAAGAGATATTCTGAGCACTAAACAAGGCAAGAGACTGTTACCCGTACAAAGTGGCGTAAATTGTATCCATACAATTTGTCTCAGTGTGATTGTTACATTTTCACAGGCTAAATCACAGATTTAGAATCGCGCCTATGAACTCTAGGCTTCCTACCTTTGTTGCTTATTTTCCCTGCTATCAAGTGGAATTACTATGCAGTCTGGTGGCTTTTAACTCAGTGACATTCCAACAGCATTCCTAACTTATTCTTGTAATTGGTCAAAGTATAGTTTGATCTCTTCTCAAATCACGTTGCTTCTGGCCTTAATCTGTAGGGGGTGTCAAAACATGGAGATCTACCCACCCTGCCATAATAATAATAATAATTGATTGATTGATTGATTGATATCCTACCTCTCTGTGTAACGCAACGGGCAGCTTACAACATTAAAATATACATTTTATATCCCACAATCCCACCCACCCCTTAAAATACTATTAAACAATTAACAATTAAAACACACTTAAAATAATGACACCAGTAGACAATAACTGCAACAGAATCAGGGACAAGCAGGTTGGGCTATCTTTTGGTGGCTAGGATATCTATTGACTGCTGCTCTTGCATTCCTGCAGTAGTTGTACTTTCTTTACTGAGGACCACTTTTCTCAATGTCTCTTCCCCAGTTTGTACAACTGTTCGCTTAGCCACCAGGACAAGTACTGTTTGTTATACTTGTTTAGCCGTTTAGTAAATTGTTTTCCTTAGCTCTCAAGGAAGCGACCAGATTTCCTCAGTGCCACACAATGAGAAGGAAATGGAACAGTTGTGGCTTATAGCTGGAGTACATATTGCCTATCCCCAGTACAAAGCATCACACTTCTGGCCTGGTCAGAATGCTTGAAGGTTGGATGCTTGCTCCCTACAGGGAGGAAAAGCTAGAGGGGCTTGAAGTCATATTTGCAGACAAGGAGGCTGGGTCTTCTTCCTCTTCTTTTCCTCCTTCTCCTCCTTCCTTAGAAGGCACAGTGTACAATTGAAGATGACAATCTCCATGGGCTCCTCCTTTGCTTCAAGTGGGACTTCAAAACATTCCAGCATTTCTTGACTATAGGGAAGAGACCTCACACACATGTATATAGATGGTTTTACACACACACATACACACACACACACACACTATATGGTGAGGATATATATGGTGTTCAGACTAGCTCTTACAAGTACTGTAGTCTCTAATGATTTGTCATTGTTTCAGTCTGTCTCAGCTTTCTTTATATTTATATTCAATACAGTCTTTTTCTTGGTTTCCTCCTCTTCCAGGAGAGAAGATTGCACATGTACATAGTTTACTGCCAAAACAAACCAAAGTCTGAGCATATTGTCTCAGAATACATTGATACATTTTTTGAGGTAAGTGCCAAAGTTGTGGGGAAGGTCAGGAGACATGTATGCATGTGTTTGTCAGTCTCTGGGTAGAAGGGAAGTTTCATAGTCTTTCCAAATGTGCTTGTTATTGTCTCTGATACATCCCCCCCCCCCCCCGGGATCTCAGGATAAGAGTGAAGTTTGTCTATTGTTACCAAACAAATGACTTCTTTCCCTCTCTCCCCAGCTCTGCAGTTCAATAACACTCTGTACTGAACTCTGATTAATAGATGGAGCATAGAACCACTTTTTTTTTAATTTCACCATATATTACATGTGAGGCATTGGAAGGCCAGATGACATTGATTCATCTAAGAGAATATTACAGTGTTGTCATAGTAACCTGGACTCAGGCCTCCAGCTGCTTTTACACATCGGACTAAAGAAGTTCAACTAAGGGTGGGGGAGGAATGAACAAAGCCATAATACTAACAAGCAATAAAGATATATTTATTCTGCTGTACTAAGAAAATCCTGTGAAATTCATGGGTTCATCCATAGCAGCTTGAAGGCATGAACACACACACAGACACAGTGGTTAGGTAAAACTCTACTCATAGTGCTGATTCTGTCAGCTTGAACATATGGGCATATAGAGGCACACTGTAGTCCCTAAATGTGAGCATTTCTAAGTGTAAGAGGAGCAATAGGGAAATCTGAAGGTGAATTTGGGCCCAGAATGGGCTAGCCTCTTTGAAGCTATTTCCTCTGCTGTAAACTTTATTTTATATTATACTAGGACCTGAAGCAGCGTTTGGGCCATAGACTTCAGCTTACAGATTTGCTGATAAAACCAGTGCAAAGAATCATGAAATATCAATTGTTACTAAAGGTAAGGCATTTGGGATGCTATCAGTTGCAATGTGTAGCATTTGGAGCACTTGAGAGAAAAAACCAACAACCATGTATTATATCAATATATTTTTTCATTGCTTGCCTCTTAGCCTCAGCATCTACTGTTTTTAAATCCTTAGAGAAATAAATAATCAAATCTCTACCCACAGCATTAGACTCTAGAAAAGATAGAAAGAAAAAGAAACAACATGGTGGGATTAGTTTCCTGAGACTAAAACAGAGCAAAGCAGAGTTAATGTAAAAGCTTTACAATAACTAATATATGAGTAGGGAAAGAATGGAATAACTTGCAAAGAATATCAAGACACAAGTATAAGAAGAAAAAACTGAATCTTTAATAATTAAACTGAGGCAAAGAGGAAACTGTTTAACATCTAAAACAGGGATGGGCAGTTTTGAGGGGCTGAGGGTTGTATTGCCCTCCTCAAAAAATAAAACAGTATTTTTGGCACCTGCTGCCAATTTTGCTATGTGTGGTGTGGGAGCTGAACCATTTCAAGTGGAGTGGCATTCTTTTCCAACAGGAGGTAAAGGGCCCCCAAATCTTAGGTTTTGGCAGGCCCTAGTATCTCAGAAAGGGCCACACCTTCCACACCCCAATCTAAAGGGAAAGCGTTTCACACACATGGAGAACACTGTGTGAAAAAGAGAAAGTACCTGGATGTGAAAAATAGAATAAGGAAGCAAAGATTTAGTAAGATTAGTGCTGGAATTGTGGTATCAAGGACAATAGAAAGAAAATGATAAAGACAAATATGTAGATACAAAACCATGATGAAATTAAAGGGTGATGTTTAAATTTAATTGAGAAGGCTATTGAAGAGAAATTCACAGAATTATAATGTGGCTGAAGTGCAAAGGAACGCTGAACAAGCAGAGGTGTTGAGAACAGATAATGGGTTCTGTTCTCAACACCTCTGCTTGTTCAGCTTAAGAGGACTTAAGCCCTCTTGAGGAGTTCTTTATCTGTACTCAGTAAAAAAAAAAGTTTGAATAGAAAAAGTGTGTTTTCTGATAGTTGTCTGAACAGAAGATCATTGGAGGAGCCACATCTTTTGATTCCAGACCTCTTGGAGTCTCTCTGTGGATACAGGAGGCTCTCCTCTTTAGTTCATCCTCTCCCACATGTAAAGGGTAATCAAACCAAAAACAGATGGAAAGTGAAACTAGCAGGGTCCCCCTCCTTGTGTATTTATTGAACAAATAGAAGAAAATTGGAAGAGAACTTGTTAGTCATACTTTAGTCCCATTCAGATAGACAGGATATAAATAAAGATCTATTAATTTTACTGGGATTAAACGTGAGAAACATCATCTGGATTCAGCCTAATAGTTTAATGATGACATATGAGACTAGTAAGCAAACCTTTACAGTGGTCAGCATGGAATAGAACTGAGGGCGGCAGCTTTTTTGCGCCCTTTTGGTGCAGTGTGTGTGCACACTGTGTCAAGAGGGCGTCCTGACGCTGTGCAAATGGGTGCATGGCATCAGGACGGCATCAGGGTGGAGTCGGGGTGGTCGGTGTGTGGCTGCCCCACCCCAACTCCACCTCCAGGCCAGTCCTTTGTGCCAGTCTTCAAAACCCATGAGTCTCTAAATAGGGTTGTGGTGGAATTGGTATATAAGGAGAATCCATTCAAGCAATACTGAAAGCATTATCCTGTTGATTTTGCTTCACATTGTATATCTGCTAAGGTAGTTTACACTATATGTAAAAGGGGATTGTAAATAACTGGGGTTAAGTCTGATCTGAAAATGTTAATATTGCCTTGTAGGTGCACCTTTTCTGAGAAAATGGAGACCATCTGTTCTTAGGAGGGATTATGCGCGTACACCTACAAAATCCAAAAAGGGAAAGTTTAAATAAAACCAGTAAAACAAATCAAAGAATCAGTATACAGACAATATTTCATCTGCTTAGAATCTGTTCAGCTAAACTGGATTAGCTCCAGCTAAACAGAATTTCTGATTCTAGAAATCCTGCTGTGAAATGTTAGATAACTGTGCATTTTATTATCTTCAGGTACTTCTGAAAAACAAGAATTTCCCATTTAGGTGTGGGGTTGCTTTAGTTTGTTTGCTTTTGCTCTTAATCATAAATAGAACATCAATCTCAATTTATACTTCTCTCCTCTTCTTTGTAGGACTTCCTCAAATACTCCAAAAAAGCTAATCTTGACACAACAGAATTAGAGGTATTTAGTACTACTGCTTTTAAAAAATGTTTTTACTAGCATTAAGATAACTGTTGTAGCTGTAATAGGACTCTGCACTCTTTTAGTATTACTACATAATTAATGCTCTCTTTCCTTATGGTAATTCTTAAATAAATATGATGCTGGGTTGTTGTTTTTCATTACTCAGTTTCCTGCATTGAAAAGTGATGTTTATTCAAACTCCTTCAGGTGCTGCTCCTAAAATGGGTTGAAAATAATGCTCACATGACAGTAAGTGGAAGGCAGTGTAGTAAATACCTCTGGAGACTCTAAAACCAGGGTTCCTTTTTGTAATTTCACCACATTATGTATTATTGATCCTCAGACTCTTGATCAAAGCAACCTCTTGGATATTATTTCTTGATGAGGCATTACACAAGACAACCCTTTGCCTCACCCCAATGTACCGTTTTTTCCGGCATATAAGACGACCTGCGTATAAGACGACCCCCCCCCCACTTTAGCCACAGATTTTGCAGGTAAAAAAGTAGTCTTATACGCAGGAAAATAAGGTATTTAGATGCTGTTCAGGGCTATAGTAATTTATTTCATTTGCAAGGGTATCCTGGAACCTTAATTCAGTTCTGCCTTCTGTATGGTCTGTCTCACCCACACGCAGTGTGCATCTTTGGTACTTCTTTTCTGAAATGATATCTGAGACAATCAGGAATAGTGAACTGTGCATTGATTTGTGAATTGTCTTCAGATTTTCTCAGGTGCCATTCCAGCCTACCCATCTTGAAAAATGGTATGGCTTTTACTGAGGGGGGTGAAGGCTTTTTGTTTGTCTTGACCTCATTTGGTTCATCCTGAAGTGTTCTTCAAGCATAGTGTCTTTCTCATCATTGTATATTGAATTTCAACATGTTGCCTTTTCTAGTTTTTTTCCTTGGGTCCAGTCATCCAAGATAATTTTTTTAAGGATTGTAAGGAGGGAGTACAGGAGGGCTACAAAGCTTGTGTTCCGCCTCTTCCTAGTATTTCTTTTGTTTTTATTTTCCAAGGTTTATTCATTCTGGAATTAATGTTTAACAGGATGTTTGCTGTTTTGAAAGAAATCATAAAGAAGTCTTCAAAAGAAGGCATGGTCTCCTACTAGCAGCTTCCAACCTGTCTTTGTTACATAGTCTGCTACTAACATGAGAGTTATATAACCTATCTTGTGGAGTGACACCTTTGAGTACAGCAGGCTGTTCTAATATTTTTCTCCTTTGATTTAACAGAGGGCTGTAGAAGTAATGTGCATAGTCCCCAAACGATGCAACGACATGATGAATGTTGGTCGTTTACAAGGATTTGATGTAAGTTCTTCCTTGAGTTTGTGTTCTTCCTTCATTCTTTTTGAACAACAGATTTTCTTCACAATTGTATCCTTTCAAATCACACACACACAACACCTTTTTTAATGTCCTTGTCTTGTCTCAGCTTCAGAATTCTTATGGAAGTCTAAAATGTCTTCCTCTTTTTACAAGTTAAAGGCATCCTGTAAAGAATTCACCTCTAGACTAAGGGCCTTTACAGACTGCCAGAAATAATGCAGCTTGAGGCCACTTTAACTATCCTGGCTCAGTGCTAAGGCATCATGGAAACTGTAGTTTATTGTGGCAACAGAGCTCTCTGACAGAGAAGGCTAAATGTCCCAGAAAAAAATACAATTGCCATTATTCCCTTGCACTGAGCCAGGACAGTTAAAGTGGCTTCAAGCTGCATTATTTCTGGCAGTCTGTAAAGGCCCTAAATTGGCCTTAGTGATATGCTAAAATTCCAAATCCATGAATGCTGAGTGTAAATAAAGAGCTCTGTTTCTAAAACTCAGCCAGTCCTCACAGTTTGAAAATTCAGGATCAGGCTACTTCTTGACTTGATGCCGAAAGGATTTTAGAGACCATCATGCATGTATCAACAGACTGATTTTTCATGCTATTAGGAGACAGCTAATTATGCCCTTATTATTAAAGTTCCTGGTGAAGATAGTATGTTCTGCATCTCTTATTGTTTAGCTGATACCATCCTGTTGGTCATTGAAAAAAATGAACCTCTGTTTTTATTGTACATGTTGACATCTTGTCAATTTGTCTAGTGCTGATTTGTTAGAATGTGAAATTCCTGATTGTATATCTTATTCTCCATTTTCCTCAAAACGATAGTGCTGCAGGAATAAATTAAATAATAATAGTAACTAGTAGTAGTAGTAAAAAAGAAGGATGTAAAAATGTTGAACTACCAAGAGCATAATAACTTTGTAAAACAAAGCAAAAAAAATATATCCTGAAATGTCAGTATTTTATTAGCCATGCTTTTCTTTAGCAATATAATTACTTGTGTCACTTAGTGAGCTAGAAGACTTAACTAAACTCGTTCTGGTTGTGTTTTAAGGGTAAAATTGTTGCCCAGGGAAAGCTGCTGCTGCAAGACACATTCATGGTTACAGACCAGGATACAGGACTCTTGCCACGTTTGAAAGAAAGGCGGGTCTTCCTGTTTGAGCAAATTGTCATATTCAGTGAACCACTAGATAAAAAGAAAGGCTTCTCAACACCAGGATTCTTATTTAAAAATAGTATAAAGGTAAGTATATGCTTCTTGTTGTTGTTGTTTTAAAAAGAATGAATTTAGGTGTAGGGTTTTAACTCCATTTTCATCCTAATGTCCAGTGTAGATTTCCCCAGTGTGACACCTTCCACATGTTTTGGACTACAGCGCTCATCATTCGTGACCATTAACCATGATGACTGATCCTGTTAGGAGCTGTAGTCCAACATGTGTAGAGGACCACATTGGGAAAGATTAGTTAAGTCCAAGAGTTCTTTTAAAGGGGATTTAGAAATATCCTCTAGGATTCCTTTCCTGAGTCAGGAGAAATCATTATGGGAAGGTTCTTAAAGGTGTATGAAACTAACACCAACAATCATGGAGCGGGAAGCCTAATTGATCTCCTCTCAGCTGGCTGCTCTAAGATTTTCCTTCCAGGCAACTTCTCCTAGATTTGTGTTGTTTTCCATAATTCCTGCCAATTGTGGCTCAAAGAAACTGTTCCTTTTGCTTGTGGCTGTCCAAGAACCACTTCTAGCCCATGAAGTACTTTACTTTTTCTCCCTATGCATCTTTTGCCTGTGTGACAGACAGACAACTTAGGTCTTGTGGGTTAATTATGTCAGGTGGGGACAAGGAGAGGTTTTGACCCTTCTGTTGTACACACATCCATTGACACATCTACAGTGCTCCTGCCTTGTATACTAAGCTCTGTGTACAACTATGGACTCTGCACACCAAGATACCTGGAGGTATACAAGAGCATTTACTACCAAGAAGACCCCATACAGTGTATTGAACACATGGAAGAGAGCTCAAATATATAAATTGATTACCATGATCCAGTTCCAGAAAGCACTTTGTTTCTTTTCTGAGTGCCTTTTTACCCTAAGTATGTGGAGAGATCTTGTAGCACATTGCTGCCAACTTCTTTCTTTCAGTTAGTCTCAAAGGTGCTACAAGATCTCTCTACATACTGATTCTACAGACTAGCACAACTATATCTTTGATTTCTACCCTAAGTTTACTTCTCAGTAAAAGTCAACATTATCACTATAAATGTGGGGGGGGGGGGTTTCCACTAGAGGGCCTCCATATTCTATTATTATTATTATTATTATTATTATTATTATTATTATTAATCCCACCCCTCTGTGTAATGCAACTGGGGCAGCTTACAACATTAAAATATACATTCCATATCCCACAATCCCACCCCTCCTTAAAATACTATTAAACAGTTGACAATTTAAAACACACTTAAAATAATAACACAAATAAACAATAACTGCAGCAGAATCAGGGATAAACAGGTTGGGCTATCTTTTGGTGGCCAGGACATCTATTCAGGAAAGGCCTGCCGGAAGAAATCTGTCTTAACAGCTTTTTAAAAGCAGTTTAAGGTGGTAATATGGCTGATCTCATCTGGCAGGCCATTCCATAATCTGGGAGCGGTTGCCGAAAAGGTCCTCTGGGCGGTTGCAGACGGTCTAGTTTTTCTAAGCTGCAACAGATTCCTCCCAGAGGACCTGAGTGCAAGGGATGGATTATATGAGAGGAGGTGGTCCTGAAGATAGGTTGGACCCAAGCCGTTTAGGGCTTTAAAAGTGATAACCAACACCTTGTACTGGGCCCGGAAACTAATGGGCAGCCAGTGAAGTGATCTTAAGATCGGTGTTATATGGTCTCTTCTCGTTGTTCCTGAGACCAGCCTGGCTGCCATATTCTGTACTAGTTAAAGTTTCCGGACCAAGTACGAGGGTAGCCCCATGTAGAGCGCATTACAGAAATCGAGACGAGAGGTTACCAGCACATGCACCAAAATTTCAAGGTCCCTAACTTCCAGGAAAGGACACAGTTGGCATATCAGCTGAAGCTGATAACAGGCACTCCTGATTGTCGCATTTACCTGATTTATCATGTGAAGCGATGGATCCAGGAGTGCCCCCAGGCTGTGAACACTTTGAGGAGAGTGTGACCCCATCCAGCACTGGAAATTGTATCCCCATACCTGAGTTTGGGGCTGCTACTGTAAGTACTTCCGTTTTATAATAATAATAATAATAATAATAATAATAAAATTTATTTGTATACCGCCCAATGATTTCCCAATCCGGGCGGTTAACAGCATAAAACAGTTAACAGCATTTGTCTAGATTCAGTCTCAATCTGTTTTTCTCACCCAGTCCATTACTGCTTTAAGAAAATCATCGAGAGGAGAGACGCCATCTGAAGTCAAAGCTGAAGACCGAGGCATGGAGAAATATATCTGGGTGTCATCAGCTTACTGATAACACCCCGCCCCATGTCTCTGGATGATCTTTCCCAGCGGCTTCATATATATATATATTGAATAGCATCAGGGACAGGATAGCACCTTGTGGGACTCCACAGTTAAGCTCTTTCCTAGTAGAGCGACTGTCCCCAAGCATCACCCTCTGGAATCTGCCCAAGAGGAAGGAATGGAACCATTGCAGTGCAGTGCCACCAATTCCTAACCTCCTCAGCTTTTGATACAATAGATCATGACATCCTCTTGGATCGCCTTCTCAGGCGATCCAAGAGGATGTCATGATCTGTTGTATCAAAAGCCACTGAGAGGTCCAATAGCACCAGCAGGATCACATTACCACTGTCGATGCCCAGACGAAGGTCATCAGCTAAGGCAACCACAGCAGTCTCAACTCCATATTCTATCCTAAAGCCAGTTTGAAATGGATCTAAATAATTGGTTTCCTCCAAGACAGCTTGGAGTTGAAGAGCAACAGCCCTCTCGATCACTTTGCTCAAAAAAGGTAGTAAAGAAACTGGCCTATAGCTGTTCATGTTCAGGGGGTTTCTTCAGAAACAGCCTAACCGCCGCTTCCTTCAAACAGGATGGAACATGACCATCCCTAAGGGATGCATTGATGATGTCCCTCAGGAACATCCTCAAGGCATCACCCCCCTGGACAGCCAGCCACGAAGGGCAAGGATCAAGAGGGCAAGTTCTTTTCCTCACTCTATCAAGGAACTTGTCTACATCATCAGTACTCACAGATTCAAACTGATCCAGTATAATCTCATCAATGGAGTTGCTGGACACCTCGACAATCAGTTCTGCTACAGCCCGGTGCCAGGTCAGCTTTTATCTGCACCATCTATAAAGAAGTTGTTAAACGCGTCACAGCAGGCCGTTGTCGGGTTAAGTAATGGGTTCTGCACAGGCGGAACCTGTGTCAGTTCCCTTACCACCTTAAACAGCTCTGCTGGACAGGACTCTGAAGACGCAATACGTGCAGAGAAGAAAGATTCCTCGCTGTACTCATTGCCTTTCTGTAGGAACAAAGGAATTTCCTATGACAAGTCTTGTCAGATAAGAGTCAAGTTTTCCGCCAGATGCATTCTAGTTGTTGTCCAACCTGTTTCATCTTCCTGAGCTCTTCAATATACCACAGTTGGTGATTTGAAGCGGTTTTAAAGGACGCTTGGGAGCAATCGTTTCAATAGCCTTGGTGAGATCGGTGTTCCAGATATTAACCAAAGCTTCGACAGAATCACTGGCGTTACCAATCATTAAACCCTCTAAGTCTTTCTGGAATCCAATTGGTTCCATTAGCCTTCGAGAGCGGACCATTCTAATGGGCCCTTCACCCCCAACGGGGCAGACAGTGGTTCTTAGTTCAACCTTAATCAGAAAATGGTCCATCCATGACAATGCGGAGGTTTTAATTACCTCCGTCCACGGATATTCCTGTTCCATACTGAAGACCGCATCTAGGGTATGACCCACACAATGAGTGGGCCCGACAACCAATTGGGATAGGCCCATGTTTGTCATGGACTTCATGAACTCCTGAGCCGCACCTGTAAGATTTGACAAACTGGTCTCGAGTGGAATGTTGAAGTCGCCCAAAACTAGAAGTCTGGGTGACTCCAACAGCAATTCAGAGACCAGCTGAGTCAGATCAGTTAAGGCAGGGGTAGGCAACCTTTCCCCTTTAAGGGCCGAGGGACTTCAGCTCCCAGAAGCCTCAGCCATGTTGGCCAATAGTCCCATGTTGGCCAATAGCTCCTGGGATTCTGGGAGCTGAAGTCCCTCGGCCCTTAAAGCGGAAAGGTTGCCTACCCCTGAGTTAAGGAGTCTGTTAGACAATGGGGTGGACGGTATACTAACAAAATCCCCAAACTATCCTTAGTCCTCAGGCTCAGGTACATACCATCCTAATGTTTTCTTCCGTATTTGTTATTGGCTACTTTGATGAACATCTTCCAAGTTTAATTTCTGTGTTATTTATTCACACACCAATCCAGAATTCCAGAACACTTGATAGTGCTAAAAATTGTTTCAGACATTCCCCACCCCTTATCAGCAAAGTAACCTGTAATAGAATTTTACCATTACATGTAGAGTCAGCCTCCGTATTTGCAGATTTCAACCATCCATGGCTTGAATTTTTTTTTAAAATAAATTCCAAAAAACAAACCTTGAATTTGCCATTTTATATTAGGGACACTATTTTACTATGCCATTGTATTCAATGGGACTTGAGCACTTAAGGATTTTGTGATCCGTGGTGGCGTCTTGGAACCAAACCCCGGTAGATAACCAAGGGCCCACTGTATCTCACCATTTCTGCAAGGAGCATCAAGAATTATTCTTTTCTTACCACTACCCTGTGAGGAATGTTGGTTTATTTAATTTTTAAAAAAATGTGAAATGCACCATTTATTTGTATCTGGGTTTTCCACCTCCAAAGTGGCCTGTTGTAAACACTGGCCCATGATGGAATGTGGTTTGGGTAAGACTGTTTATAGTCAGTCATAGCATTTTCTGTTTACACAATGCCTTTTGTCAAGTATTAAAAGATTTATGTTATGGAAAGAAGAAATTGTGTGTAAGATTCCCATGTCTACATTACCAGTCAGATTTTATATATTCTACCAGAGTAGTATAGAATGCAGACCCAGGGGGACTTTTTCCATGGGTGGCTGATATAATGACATGTTTGATTTCTGATGTATCTGATGGTTTCTTTGTTTCATGCACAAAATTATTTAAAATATTGTATAAAATTACCTTCAAGCTATGTGTATAAGGTACAGATGAAACATAAATGAATGTTGTGTTTAGACTTGGATCCTATATCCAAAATATCTCATTATGTACATATATGCAAATAAGGGTATTCTGAAATAAAAAAAAAACACCCCAAATCCAAAACACTTCTGGCTCCAGGCATTTCAGATAAGGGGGACTCAACCTGTATCTTTTTAAAAGGGTTAGCATAAGTTTGGCCTGTAGACTGGACTGGAAAAATTGTTTATAAATTTCCAGTTAGGGCATGACTACCCCTGCTAGGCTGCACTGAAGCCAAAATGGGACCAGAATGGTTGCTGCACCCCTTAATCTAATGAGATATGCTGAGGATCACAAAGGTCTCCAGTCACTTGTCCCTCCTGATTTGGGCTAGGTGGACTAAATGACAGCATGCCTCTGATTAAAAATAATCACACAGGGAAAAGCGTTTTCTTAATTCTTTGCATCATTTTTTTTTTAAGATGAGTTGCCTTTGTTTGGAGGAAAATGTAGACAACGATCCATGTAAATTTGCACTAACATCAAGAGCAGGTGATGCAATGGAGACTTTTATTTTGCATTCCACCAGTCCAGGAGTCCGCCAAATGTGGATTCATGAAATCAACCAAATCTTGGAAAACCAGCGTAATTTTCTAAATGGTAAGGTAAACTGCATTTTCTCCTATTCAAGTGTCTGTATTAGTTTAAATGCCCCAATAGATTTCCTTGGTTGTACGGTTGTAGAAATTGTCCCTTCACAGATGTACACCACTCTTCATTTATGTTGCTGGTGTTCTGGAATATTCTCTTTGTTCCTGTGGAGAAACTGTGCACTACCTGATTATGTACTGCTTTAGTTAACAAATGTTGACGTAAGCAATGCCTCAATAACTGCTGAGACAACCTTAGGTTAATTGAATTTGGAGTCTTGTGTGGAAAACTGCTTTGCATTGCCTTCCATTTTATGTGAATGTCTCTGCTTTCTCTCAATGGCCATCTCAGCCTTGACATCACCAATCGAGTACCAGAGGAACCACAGTGGCCCTGGTGGTGGCAACAGCAACAGCAGCGGCCCAAGCACCTGCACTGGAATCCCCAGCTCCAGCCGTAGCAGACCTTCCCGGATCCCACAGCCAGTCCGACACCATTCCCCAGTCCTGGTCTCCTCTGCAGCCTCAGCCCAAGCAGAGGCAGACAAGATGTCAGGTATGTCCATTCACAATCCCTCCCTGCCTCCCCACACAACCACCCTACAGGCTGGCCTCAGCCAAGCAGGCAGGCACCCATCAAATGTGCAGCAAAATGGTCCTGAGAGAGAAGCAGAGAAGATCCCCAAGATGAAAGCTTTGGAGAGCCCCCGGAAAGTACCAGGAAGCACTTGTGGCTCAGCAGATGCAGATCAGAGGGAATGCCGAGGGAATTCAGAGGAAATTCGTTCAAGGAGCAGCATAGGATCACTAACACTGGGGAAAGCAAGACCTGGAGCCATCTCACCAGTAAACTCTCCTCCTGCAATGACTTTCCCATCTCCTTTTGGTAAGGAAAGCTTTACGCCCAGCAGTCCTCTGCAGAAAGGCTCCTTTTGGAGCTCCATCCCAGCATCCCCTGTCAGCCGCCCTGGCTCCTTCACTTTCCCCGGGGACAGTGACTCCCTCCAGCGCCAGGTCCACCGCCACTCTTCACACAGCAAGGACACAGACCGCATGAGCACATGTTCCTCGGCCAGCGAGCAGTCAGTACACTCCACCCAGAGTAATGGGGTAAGAGCCAGAGCACTTCTCTCTCCTGTGAGCTCTTCTAAAACTCTTCCCATGCTCCCTTCTCCTACGCGTGACCATCAGTCTCCATACTAACTTCTGGCTCTCCGGTACTGCACTGCTGCTCTGAAATAATAACAATCAGTCACTCCAACCTTTCTATGCAAATCTCGGTAGAAACGTATGTTACATCTGCGTGTGTATACATAAGACAAAGACTTGCAATATGTATACAGACACACAGAAAAAAATTCTAACTCTAAATGTGACTTTCACCTCTGCTGAATATTTTTTTTAAAAAAAATCTGCTAGTCTGATTTCTACTAACTTGCTCTTGGCTTTCTTCCTCCCTATCTAACATGAAGGCACAAATTAACCTGCTGTGCACCGCCATCATGAGGAGCTCTTGTTTACTCATCACCTGTATCTCCATTGCAGATTTGTACAGGGTTTCCTCTTCCTCCTCCATTTACATGCAAGCACACAGTTCATTTTCCCTACTCCAGATGAAGCATTGAAGAAAATAAGAATTGCCCTGCTGGATCAGACCAAAGGTCCTTTCTGGCCAGCCAGATGCATGAGGAAGCCCACAAAAAATGAATTCAGCACTCCAACATCTTACATTCAGATAAACATGGAAGTCCTCCGCTGCTCTTTTTCTTAGTTTCAATTGAGCTGAAGCATTCTGTTGACTTGCTGTCTTTAAAAGATACATGTACCCAGTCAAGGAATCTTCCAGCATAAAAAAATAAATAAATTCTGAGTACCCTGCTACACACAAATAAAAGACTATAATTATCAAATTTCTATTTTTAAAAAACAAGCTAAGTACCTTCTGTCTGCTCAGTAAAGTCTCTTAAGAGGTTCTGCGCACAGGCACCTGGAAATGCAATTTTTCAGCCCATTCTGTTGTCCAGTACTGCAAAGGAAGAGCAGGGTTGTCGGCCAGCAGACTCCACACTTCTCTCTAAGACTTCTGTCTGGAAATGCAACCTGACTTTCAAAGAACACCTTAAGATTTTGAAACTAAACACTGATCATGGAGACTGTGACTGTCACATGTTGACACTGATGTTAAAATTAACTCCAGACCTTTTCTGTGTTTAAGTGTGTTGTGCACATTTCTAGCTCCTTTCACAGCTTCTGTACAATGTCAGCTGCACATCACCTAGCCTTCCAAGTCTTTCTTGCCAGCATGCACTACTTGATTGAATTTTTTTAACAATATAGCTCTTTCCTGATTTCCTCTTTCACTTACTGTAGTATAGCTTTAGGTTAAAAAATACTGCTTTGCATGTCTCTTCTCGTTTCAAGCTTATTTTCATTTGATTTTGCTTTGGTGTGCCTATCTAAATGGTTTTCTGGATTTATAAAATGTCACCTTGATAGCCAGGGTAAATTTGTTTGAGGCAAATAAGGAATATGGCTGTTAAAGGTACTGCTAAATTTCTAATTCCTTGCAAAGTGGAATGAAAATGTCTTTGTCATCTAGAGGGAATTCCTTGTTTAATGCTAAAAAAAATAGCTGTCCCTGGTTCAGAAGTATGCATATGCATACTGTGAATACTAGAAGTGCCTTATATTAAAAATAAAATAAAATAATGATTTAAGACAATATTAGCCATGTAAAAAATAAAAGAACCTCTTAAAATCATATGCATAGTAAAAATGAGGTTCTTCATTATTTCCTTGCCTTCCCTCCTCCTTACATTAAATGTGGATACTGTTGAGGTCAACAGGGAGATAGACATTTGCAATAGCCATGACAATCAGTTTTGGAGAAATGTATTTTCCTTCAGACTTAGCAATGTAATTCTTCCCCATTTAGTTATTTTGCCAGAAATTGTCTTCAAGGAAAGCAAAAGCATATTTCCTCCAAGTAAGTAGGTGGAAGCATCCAGTCTGCAAGCCATTGTAGCAGAACCTGAGAATTTAATTAAATTACCTTCAAACTTAAGAGATCAGCTTAAACAAGAAAATAAAATGTTTGGTCCTTAGTCTAGGAATGTAGTATACTTTATCCCAAAATATTCCCCGTTACAACACACATTTGAAATGGACCAGTATGGGACTGGTGTCCTGGCTTTGTCCTCATGATGAACACTGTGCAGATGCTGAGTTTCATGAAGGTTGATGAGTTTTGAAAGGATGCTATGAAGTAACTTTATAGCCAGTTTGGATGTAACAATCCCAGCTAACTAAACCAAGTTCATTAAACCAGGAGTGAACGTTAATCCCACACACATTTCCTCCTTTCCTGTTGCATACTAGCTTCAGAGCTTGGTCTTTTTCAGCTACAGTTCCTTATTACATCCAAAACAGGAACTGTTATTTCATTATCAGCTCATTTAGCAGGATCTTACAAACAAACTGACATTAAGCCACACTTATCTAGTTTGGATGCAATGAAGGATCATGGTTTAATTTAAAAAAGGATTGTTGAGCCCAAGATAGAGTGCAAGAGTAGAAGGAGGGAGGATAATGCTTCCCAGTCATTGTTAGGAAGTTCGTTTTACAACATCTGAGAATGCCCATGAGATATGAGAATCTGATTCATTTTGCCCCTCAGGTGTTCAAAGTACTAGAAATTTCACTTACCTTCAACAAAAGATGTGTGATGATTTTTTTAAAACTATTTTTATATATCAGTGAGTGAAGATCTGCCTTTTGGAGATAGTATCAGTCACATTTCCCCAAATGTCACCTTATGTGACTTCTGTGGACACGTGGGCATTGCTGAAAGTACAGTGTGATTTGGGATCACAGTTAATTGCCTATGTCCAAACATCCCTAAGTTAACCTTTTCAAGTATAATAGAGGAAATCTTCCCATGTAGAACTGGAACGTGGTCCATACATTCATTTGCATATTTTATTCAAACATTTCAAATCACAACAGGCTTTCACTAGAGTCCTCCATCAATTGAAAACATAGCTGAAAGGTTGTGGGCAGGAGTAATTCAGTTTACCACATCCTCCAGAAATACATATGTATCTTCCTAATACATAATATCTCCTTAATTGGTCAGCCTAGCTATCTGGCTGCTTGATTTATACAGTTGTAGTTTGCTTTGATTTTTAAAAAGCTCAGTAGGGATATAGTTGTGAAAAGAACATTTTGATCTTAATACAAGCCTACTGAAATGACAGTTCCTATGTCATAATTGTTATGGGACAGAGCCACTATACATGCCCCCTTCTACTTGAGTAAACTCTCTCTTTTCCCCCCTTCTCCTACCTAATTGCTTCATCCACAGAGTGAAAGTAGCAGCAGTAGCAATATCTCCACCATGCTGGTGACACATGATTATACGGCAGTGAAGGAGGATGAGATTAATGTCTACCAAGGAGAAGTTGTGCAAATTCTAGCCAGCAACCAACAGAACATGTTTTTGGTGTTCCGCGCCGCCACTGATCAGTGCCCCGCAGCCGAGGGCTGGATCCCCGGCTATGTCCTGGGGCACACCAGTGCAGTCACCATTGACAACCCTGATGGAACAATGAAGTAAGTCCCACAGACAATTTCTCAAAGAGGCTTCTTTTTGTAAAATGTGTCTGTACTCATTCCAGAGTGGTGGGTTGTGTTAGTCTGTGGACACATTTGTTGTAGCACAAATCTAAGTCCTTTGTGTGTTGGGTTCAAATTGCTGCCTGCCTGCTTTGGTGTCTCCTGGTGTCTACTTTCTAGGGTGGTCGAGATAGATTCAATCAATCATTCACCATATCTTCTCACCTGCTGGGCACCAGGTGAAATGCAAGCTAATGGTGGAGTAAGTTGACACTGAAGTAGGTGGGCAGCAATTAAGGTATATTTCAGAAAAAATACAACAAAGACTTGAGTCTAGTATTTCTATACCTTAATTCAACTCTTATCCTCCCAAAAAACTTTCATAATCCTTCTTAAGATGCATACCTGAGAAGTAAGTTTCATTACCTTTTCTATGCTAAATGGTAACTTTTTTGGGTTGCTACAAGTGGTGGTCTTTCCCACAATTGTTCCTTTCCCTATAAGTAAACATTTATATTTATAACCAAGTTTCCCTCTGCCTAAGTAATAAGTAGCCAGTTTTTCACCCAACTTGGTGAAGAATTATTTAGTCATTCAAATTTGAGACAATTACTTAAGAATTCAAACTCATTCCAAATTTAACTGTTCATCCTGTGGCTGTCAGTTGTTCTTGCAAACACATAGTAGCTACAGTAAAGCCTCTTTGTGTGATACTAGGTTTTGTTTTTGTTTTTTTTTATGTTAGTTCAGAAGAACATAAAATCTGAAGCCTAATTGTAACTCAGGGCTGGAGCAGATGGACAAGAAAAAGAGGTCTATGTCTGCTCCACCCACAAAGAGATTGGGTCTGCGCTGATCACACAGCCTGCTCCGAAAGCTGGTCGCAGACACGGGACTCAAGTCATGCCACCAGGAGCTGGATTATCCTGGCTTCTTTTTGCTCTGGAGCACTTCGGGCCACATTGGAGACATGTGACATTTGAATGCCAAGGCTCCAGTGCGGCCCAAAGTTGCTTCATTTGGCCTGTCTGTTCCAGGCCTGAGATACTACATCTGGCCTATATCACTCAAGACCAAAGACAGGAGCTTATATTATTGAATGCCCCCACCCCACACCCCCACAGATAAATCCCTCCAAATAGAAGTATAGATTCCAAGGACAATGTTAGGGTAGATTCCTCCTTTCTCACATCACATTTCTATGCAAAAAACATTTTGGATGTAGGAACATGTGTCAGAAGTGTTGTCTTAAATGGTACAGACTCAGTTTTACACTACACAGAGGGCTAGGTGCAAAATAGCTGTTTCAGCAGAATGGTGATAGAACTCATATTCTCCTTATAAAACCTGCCAGGAAAAGTATGCAGTCTTGAAAGTAATTTATGTGATTCATTAGTAAACCCCTTCTTGTTTGAAATGGACTGTTCATTGTGTTCTTTAAAAGTTCCTCCTTGTACATGTTAATTTAACATATTTTTCCAAGGCATAAATCATCCACAGGAAGTTCCAACTAATTGCTGTTTGGTTGTGCCTTCAGGAAGTCGTCATCTTGGCACACAGCACTCCGTCTAAGGAAGAAATCTGAGAAAAAAGATAAAGACGGCAAAAGGGAAGGCAAGTTAGAAAATGGTTACCGTAAATCTCGCGACGGACTTGCCAATAAGGTTTCCGTGAAGGTATGTCTTCCTGGCATTCTATTTTTAAGAATCATCCTGTCATGGGACAAAATGTGCCAGTGTATTTTAATACAAAGGTTGCTGTACTTGGCATGTATTTGCACCAGTATTCCTTACTACCTGCTGCTGTTTTAGATCAAATAGTGAAATCCTATTTTGAACAGTTTTTAGGACATTTTTATAAAATTCAAACTTTTATTGTTGCTTGTTATGTGCCATGAAGTCAATTTCAACTTACAGTGAATGAGAGTCACAGTCCTCAATCTCCCTGAACAAGTCTTGAAGTATCAATCAAGGCCATGGCTTCCTTGATTGGGTCAATCCATCTGTTTTTACTCTGTTCCTTCCAACTTACTGAGCATTCTCATCTTTTCCACTGAGTTACATCATTTCATGGTATGTCCACAGTACAGCAGCCTCAGTTAAATCATTTTTTCTTCTAGTAAAGAGTTCGGGCTTACCGTATACTTGTCTATAAGTCAACCACATGTATAAGTCAAGGGCAGGTTTTGGGGCCAAAATTATGGATTTTGATATGACCCATGAACAAGTCAGATGTGCCATCACCACCTCTGTGTCCCTGCTGCTCTCCTCGCTTCTTGGCGCTCTTTTAAGGGGAAGCACCAAAGAGCTGCCGCCATCCTTTGGAATCCTCAAGTTTTATCTCATTCCTCTGCTGCTTTGATGGTCAGTTCCCTCTGCACATTGGACAACCTTCGAGCAAAGCCCACCCAGTCCCATTTTTTTAATAGCATATCGTTAGCAGGAATGACTGAAGCCACCAGCTATGGTGCTGGGAGGCTCCATTCCCTGTCCCCCTCTCCCTTTCAGACCCTTCATCCCCCTTCCCTTTCTCCAAGACATCTTCTCATTCATGCCAGCGAAATCAGCCAAGCTCACTCCCACGTTCAAAAAGACTAGATGTGGCAGCAGAAAATGCAAACAGAAAATGGTTTTGGTGTTCATTTTTCAGAAAGGGTTGCTTCTGCAGTGGGGAGTGGAGAGTGGGTCGGTACTTTTTAGTTTCTGCTGGAACAGACTATGGTGAGAGCTTAGTTCATCTGATGAGATCCTAAAAGGAGCACCAGCCCCCTCTGTTCTCTCTGCCAAAGTAAGGAAGCACCAAAAGGCCGCCGCCACCACTGTATTTCAAGCAGGCATTACAAAAGGCCAGAAGTGACACTACAGTGGACAGACGTAGCACATTGACCCATGTATAAGGGTGTAGCCACACTGCAAAATTGAAGCAGTTTGACAACACTTTAACTGCCATGACTCTATGCTACGGAATCCTGGGATTTGTAGCTTGGTGAGATTTTCAGCCTGGTCTGTCATAGCTCTGGTGCTTTACCAAACCACAGATCCCAGAATTCTGTAGGATAGAGTTATGGCAGTTAAAATGGTGTTAAACTGCTTTAATTCTTCAGTGTGGCTACATCCAAAGTCAACCCAGGGGTTTTTTGAGTCAAATTTCTCAAAATTTCTCAATTTCTTTTTACTTATACCTGACTGTATACAGTAATTTGCTCTTTTGGGAGTGGTATCCATAGATCCATGGTATCCATAGAACTGTGCTCCAGCACCACAGTTGTAATGTGTTGATTTTCTTCCTGTCATTTGTCTTCACAATTCAGCTTTCACAGGTTTACAAGGAAATTTGGACTACTATGACATGGGTGATTCTGCCATTGATAGTTAATAATATCGTTACACTTGAGGATCTGACCAGTTTCCTTCATAGCTGCCCTTCCTGTCTTATTCTTTTTCTATTTTTTTACTACATTTTCCATTTTAAGACTGAGCCAAGGTATAGAAAGCCTTTAACTATTTTGATGTCTTCCTCACCAACTTTAAGTTATGTAAATCATCTGTGGTCATCATTTTTCTTCTTCTTAATATTCAGATATAGCCCTGCTTTTGTACTTTCTTTCTTCACTTGCAGCAGCAGCACCATTGCAAATCCCTTTTCTCTTTTCTGCTGGTAGTATGTTGTTTTAAATTGTTAATGTTTCTCCCCCAGTTTTCATCTATTTCCTCTGGGTCTGATCCTGCTTTCAGTATATGTTCTGTGAATAAGTTAGATAGGATGACAAAATACAGGTTTGTCTGATCCCCTTGCCAGATGGAAACAATTCTGCCTCTAATCTGTGGACCATTTTGTTATTTTCCATATTTGTTGACAGATTTTGTTAAAATATAGATGAATTCTGTCTTGAAACAGCTTGAAACAACTATTGGCATGCCACCTGTTGTTACTTTATTTCTCCCAAGTATTTTGAGATCAGCTTCCATTTCACTTTCTAAATTTGTAGGTTCTTCATCAAAAGGAATCTGTCATCCAAAACTGTAACTACTTTACAACACGTAGAAGTGAGTTTGGTAGATCTGGGAGGCTTTTTCCTCCTCCTTGCAACACACCATGTTAGTAGAATTTTTTGTAGAAAGATGGTGGATTTTATTTGGGGTATATCAGAATTTTATATAGCATTTAAATGGATTATTGCTTTTACATCTTATACAAAGTCAGTTGAGAAATTGAACATTTTGAGACAGGAACAAGGGGAAAGGGAGGGCCATTCACCCTTTTAGGTATACTCAAGTAAATGCTAAGAGCCAAATGGCACTTCAGCAGAGCTCCTTTTCTACTCTGCTTAAGGATTTTGTATCAGAAAAGAACAGGGGGACAGTCTTCTATTCTGCGGTCATAGTTAACCAATAAGATGCATTTCTGATAGAAGAGCAAATGCAGAAACCAGTTTCTCAGATGATGCAGTGTGTTCACTTTTATTCATGGGTTTGCAAAGAAAATTATAATCACTTTTCCATGTTCCTGGAACAAGCTAATATCTTGGTTTAGAGGATAGGAGTCAGTTTTTACAATACAAATTAAAATTATGCATGGTGAGCTCGCAGGAAGCAGCAATCATTGCTAAGAGGATAATGGTTAGCAAATAGACTAGTTATTACAGTTTTAGGTTAAAATGTATATGCTCCAAGTTGGCCAAGCCATCTTTAAATTATACCATAATTCAGGATATCAGAGAAGCAATTTTCCTAATAGTCCTAATTAATCCTAAAAGGATTAACATCTATTAATGACTCTTGGTTTTGTAAACAGTACTGTTACCACTCATGAAAGGACAGTAGTTTATCTAGGAAGAGCTAGTGCATCTTTTTCTGAAGCAGGATTTTGGTGCAATCTGCTATAGACCTAATATGTATAACAGAAATAGCCGCCTTCCTCTCAGGCCATCACCAAGCAAGACTAGACATTTCTGGTTTTAAATCAGATTAAAATCAGGGAGCCACAAGCCTTTCATATCAAAGATAATATGAATACATATCAAAATAAATAAATATAAAAGGGATATAGATCGAGAACCATACTCCATTGCTCAGTTCCAAATACCTCAAAAGAAAGAAAAGCTATCAAACAGTATTTATTATCATGGGTATGAATATAGAAATAACACTTACATGCAATTTTAACAGTATAATAGTTATATGTTTTATATTTGTTGTAAGTAGGGTCCAAAACACACTGCAGAAATAATCCCGTTTGAGACAGCTTTAACTGCCTTGGCTCAGTACTAGGGAATCCTGGGAATTGTAGTTATTTTGGCCCCAGAGCTTCTGATAGAGAAGGCTCAATGTCTCACAAAACTACAGTTACCAGAATTCCCTAGCATTGAACCAAGACAGTTAAAGCGGTCTCAAACTGGATTATTTCTGCAGTATGTTTTGGACCTAAGTGGAGAGGGCAGTTTTGAATCCTCTGGTATGAAAATTCTGTGTATTTCCTAAACAGATGTCTTTTATATAATGCTGTCATAGAAAATTTTCAAGACTGGGCACATTAGCACAACTGGTCCGTGGGCATTGTGAATACTTCACTATTTCAATGCCAAATGAAAGGGTCAGCATTTTCCATACCATCTGAAGTGTGGGATGAGATGAATTATGGGATGAGAATGACACTGTTATGTTAACTTAGCAGATCTATAAGAAATCAGCTGGTCAAGGGACACTATTTTGGGGTTGAAAGATGTTTCTGACAATATTTTTTTTTAATTGTCTTCTCCCTATGAGAACTCTAGGAAACTTTTCAAAATTCTAACTCTTTTCAACTTCTCATTTTCAGCTTCTCAACCCCAACTACATTTATGATGGTAAGCTCAAATTGTAGTACTATGAAAAATGACATTTTTCATACAGTTTTACAAAGGTAAAAGAAGAATTCATGAATAAATACATTGAAATGTATCTGATCTTATTCAGATAATAGCACGTGTATCATTGAAAGTTTTGGGGGGTTTACAGGTACAACTATAGTAACTCATGGCAGAGTATCCTACCATGTCTGATTCCGGGTGAGGAACATTTGGCCCTTCGGGTATTTTGGATTTCAATTTCCAGAAGCTCCAGCCAAAATGGTCAATGTAAAGGTGCTGAGGTCTGAAACATCTGAATGGCCAAATGTGCCACACTATTAGTCTGAATTACTGGGATTGAGGAATTTTTAATAAGAAAGGGCTATCAATTTAGATCAAGATCAAGCTGATCTAGCCATATGCATCTTAGTCTTGAAATAGATTATTAGGTTTATTAGAGGTGCAGTTTCTCCAATAGCATAGTGCTTCTCCTAAAAAATCTAGCATTAAGAGGCAGGTATCAGTGGTTGTATTTGAAAAATACTTTTCTGGCACATACATGGCTCATATGCTATGAACTTTTCTTTAAACCATGAAGGATTATAACTTAAACCTGCTCATAGAGAGGTCTTGTAGCACCTTTGAGACTATCTGAAAGAGAGAAGTTGGCAGCATGAGCTTTCGTAAACTAAAGTCTATGCATCTGTGGAAATAGACTTCAGTCCAGGAAAGCTCATGCTGAAAACGTTTCTTTCGTTTAGTCTCAAACGTGCTACAAGATCGCTCTACATACTGATTCTACAGACTAACATGGCTATATCTTTGAATTAAACCTGTTTTGTAATGAATCACATGAGTAAAATTGAGGTGCTAACGTGGAATGTGTCCTTTCAAATGTAGGTGGGAAATACAGTTCTTATTTTATTTTTATTTTTTCTTACATAAAAGAACACTCTCAGTAGAAAACTAACCTAGCAGATGTTATGTCATCTGCAGTGCTTAGTTGTATAGATTCACTTCATCAGTTTACATATTAATTATATATTTTATGTCAGTTGTCTGTAAACCTAGGTTTAGCACTATTCTGTTATCTTTGTGTGCTGGTTTTCTGCTTGCTAGAGCTTTTTAAAGATGGACACACTGTTGTCTCCCGCTTGCAGCCCAACTGTTACATTCCATTCTAACACCTCAAGATTTTAACATTTTAGTCTTCCTATATACATAAATCCAGTCCATTATTTCTCCTTTAAAAAAGGAGTTACATACTCAAGACAACATACTCAGTGTTCTGCTCTGTCTTGTGGCCTCTTCAAATTTTACTGCCCTGCTAAGGATTCTCCCACAAAGATACTGGGAGCAAATTCAGGCTTATGAACTCTCACCTCACTTCTCCTCCCTGTGGGGTGAAGTGACTAAACTTTTCAAAGCAAGTTTAATCTCCCAGGGCTGGGAAAGTTACACACTTTTAGGACAACGTGTTTTCCCACAATTTGTTCTGCCTTCTATCAGTGTGAGCCCCAGGCCCACTCCTAATTTCTCTCTGGAAAGAATTCTGGGGAATGGGGGAATACACACAAAAGGCATGTGCTCTCCTCCATTTTTACAAGACTTCAGCTCTGCTACTAGGAGGGCAAAATTTAGCCACAAGGGAAGGGGCAGATATAGTATAGAGCTATCATAAAAATTGTCTGTTAATTGCATGCATTTGGGGTAACAAACACAAAGTATAATTTTAAGCCTTTAATAGCAGTTCCTTTCTTCTCTTCTAGTTCCCCCAGAATTTATAATACCATTAAGTGGGATGACATGTGAGATAGGAGAGACTGTCATTCTCAAGTGTAAGGTCTGTGGTCGTCCCAAAGCTTCCATAACTTGGAAAGGTCCTGATCATAACACACTGAGCAATGACAGTCACTACAGCATCTCATACAGGTACTGTGCCTTCTTGATGTTGCATGCTTTATACCTGGGTAGGAGAGGAAGGATATTGTCAGTGAGGAAGTTGGCAAGCAAGTATAAAAAGTACTCTTGAGGAATAAGATATTTTCCACCATTGATACACAAACATGCACATATGGGTACATTCACACTCTTGCATACCATATAAATTCCAAGTTTGTTTCTCCCAGTTCGGGAAGAAAGGAAAGGATTCTAAGCATTTTAGATTTGTTTTAAAAAACACCCTGTTGAGACAAGTTCAGTTGAAGACAATTGGATTTTGAGAAAATGTTGTCTTAAGATACATAATGGCATGGATGCCAACATAGTAAATAAATGAGAATAAGAAATACTTGCATATTGAATAACATAAAAGTATGTGTATTGCAGGGGTGGGCAACTGTGGGGGACAGGGGTTAGTTTCCCATTCCCATCCTCCTGTGAGCTGAATCTCCTCCTCCCCCCTCATACACACACAGAACAAAACCCAAATACTTTTTTTTTTTTCTGTACAGTCCCTCTCAAAATAATGGCAAAAAGTGTCATTGCATCCCTTCCTGTTGCCATCTTGAAAGGGGCTGCAGAGGAAAATGGGGTATTCAGGGAATAGTACAGGATTCTGGAACATTTGTGGCATTGGGGTGAAAGTATTTTTGCATATTTTCTACTGGGGGGGGGGGCTTTCCACATGGTTTAGGGGTGAATTGCCCAAAACCACATCATTTTAAAAAAAATGTTGGGGTTGAGAAGCTTTGGGGTATTGGTAGGGGGCTTCAGGCTCAGAAAAGTAGCGTACAGGGGCTGCATGCTGCCTACAGATCAACTATGCCCTCCCCTGGTATACTGTAATGATGATAGCATAGCTTTTCTTGCAGAAAAGAGTCGATTTTGGTCTTTTTGTATGTAATGAAAGAGACTAGAGCAATAACACAGCAAAGTCTGATGAAAGACAGTTGGAAGGGCAGAAAATAAGATCTAAGATGTCTCATATGTCTAAAGTTTATTGTATTTTACAGTGATTTAGGAGAAGCATCTCTGAAAATCATTGGTGTGACCACAGATGATGATGGTATCTATACTTGTATAGCTGCAAATGACATGGGTTCAGTTTCATCTTCAGCCAGTTTGCGAGTTTTAGGTAAGGAGAGAAAAGATAAAATATAGCAATAACTTTTTTCTATTTAAATGCTTGGTGTTAAATTATTTTTTACCTTGTTTCAGGTCCCGGAAGTGATGGGATCATTGTAACTTGGAAAGATAACTTTGATTCCCTGTACAGTGAAGTGGCTGAGCTTGGCAGGTATGATTCAGCCCACACGTATCGCTAAATATCAGGCAGAACATGGAAAGGTTATCTTTGTGAACTCCAAGTCCTAGAATTTCCCAGTCAACATAACCAGTTCTGAATTTTAGAGAGAAGTGGTGTGTCTGTTAAAATCCATACAACAGTACTATTACAACATTCATTAAAGCAGATATTGAGAAATTAGATGAAGGGTGTGAGTTACACACCTGACATTTTAGATGACAGCGCAGAAAGTAAAAAAGTGACCCCAGGCTAAGTAATATTCAAGCCAGTTGTTATGCTAACATTATGTAATGTTATCTCTTAACATTATCTCTTAATCTTGAAATCTTTACCCTTGGAAATGGAACCACTCCAATTTGACTGTTTCACTTCTGAGGTGTTTACATTAGTATATACCTCAGAAATGGAACATTCAAAATGGAATGGTTCCATTTCCAAGCATAAAGATTTCAAGATTAGGTCTGAATATATGTCTGTAGGAGTGAACTGTTAGCTCCCTAATCTCTCTCAGGTATGCTTGTCTTGCAAAGCTGACTCTTTCCTTTTCAAATCTTGTTTTCCAGGGGCAGGTTTTCTGTCATTAAGAGATGTGATCAAAAGGGGACCAAGCGAGAAGTGGCTGCTAAGTTTGTAAATAAGAAACTGATGAAACGAGATCAGGTCACCCATGAACTCGGAATTATGCAGAATCTCCAACACCCTCAGCTTGTCGGCCTTCTTGATACCTTTGAGACTTCCACCAGTTACATCTTGGTGTTAGAGATGTATGTGAGCAATGGCCTGACTCTAATAAATAGATAATACTCTAATAAAGTATTACTCTAATAATTAAAATAAAATAATAAAACATTACTCTAATAAAGCATATTTCCCAGTTGGCTTAAGAAGTCTGGCATTTCTGATTTTAAGCAAAGGGTGAATGAATTCACAATTTTTAGTATTCCTTACATAGCACAAGAAAGTATAAACTGTACATAGTTGCACTTGTAATTCATATGTTCACTATGAGCCAGAGAAAAGGTGCAGGTAGCATTGTCAGTATGGCCCCTGTAAGGTAAAAAAATTACAAACACAAATGCTTCCAAAGCCAACAGTGTGAAGCTCTGGTTTGTGCTCATTCAGTTCTAGCCTTTATTGTTATCTTTAAAAAAAAAGGGGGGGGGGGAACCTTGCCTATGTTTCTGTCATTGTGATAGTTTAGAGGCAGATCCTATTCAGAACAAGATGGTATTGACCTGAATAACAGTGGTACTAGAAGAGATTTTACATGACATCAGCCGCCCTGAATCCCATGATGGGAGAAAGGTGGGATGTAAATTAAATAAATAAATGTGATTGTTAGTCCAACTAAAGTTGGTCAGTGGGAACTTAGTAAATCAGCAGTTATCTAATTTTAATTCATTCAGTAGGCCTACTCTAGTTGGAACTATTAGATTTAGGCCATTAGGTGCACAGATTTGGATAAACTGAGTCCTGAAACAGACATGCCTGAAAGAGTGGTGTGCGGCTGTGCTGGCTCCGATCACATCGGGGCCATGGCAGTTGCCTTCATCTGGCCCCGATCCAGGCCACCACCACAGTCCTGAATTGTGCCACTAGAAGGAGCAGATCCTATGTGCTCCTTCTTGGCCTGGTTCTTCCTGGATGGCACGGTATCAGCGCGACTTCTGGCCGCATTCAGGGTGTGCGTCATGTGAACTCTATGCCCTAAATGCAGCCAGAATCTGCATCATTTGGCCCATGTATTTCAGGCCTGAATCCAGTGAGAAGATTCTTGTATGTATGCAGTCACTTTTTTAAAAAATTAGGTAATGTTACTTATGGCTTGTATTTTATTTGGAATGCTTATGGAGTGTAACTGGGAACAGTAATGAACTTTCACATTCCAGTCTTGTTCCTCCACTCTTCTGAAGGAAGGAGCAATGAAGGAGCAAAAAGGATGGTGCCTAAAGCATATGCATAGCCTGGCATATTAAGCCAGGCCATGATTATCTGAACTGGGACAATACCTGGTTTGTTCTTTGTTGTGTAATATTATGGTGAATTTCACATAAAATAAATAAGCCATATCCTTAGGATGGTTCTGTGTGGGGCAAAAATGCTCAAATACAGAAATCTAAGATGGGTTTCCTGTTGTTTAGCTTTAAAAAAAAGATAGGAAAATCTTAAACAAAATAAATCCCTTCATCTACTCTGTGATTAGTTGTTTAAAAAAGCAGTCTGTGTGTGACGCCTGAGTGTTGTCCTTTGGTTGAAAATCAAGTTCTGTCTTTGTACTCCTGCTTTCTGTAATCTCAGAACAATTACAACAGGGCTTTCCATTTATACTGAGATTTGTACATTTTGGGTGGTTGGTTGGTTGATGTTTTTAAAGTGTTAAGTTAAGTAACAGGTACTCTTCATAAAGCTGCTTTATTAACAGCTAAATTAAAGGGATGTTGATTGCCCACTCTCCAATACTGGAGTGTGTTCTTCTTTTCCCTCTAAAATATGGACAGTTGGGTTTGTGCTTAACCTGATACTTCTCTTATCATTAGGGCTAACCAAGGTCGACTTCTGGACTACATCGTGCAGTGGGGAAATCTCACTGAAGGAAAGGTCAAGCTGTACCTGGGCGAGATTCTGGAAGCTGTGCAATATCTTCATAATTGCAGAATAGTGCACTTGGACCTAAAGGTGAACTGAGTAACCATTTATTCTTCCCCAGATGCAGTCAGTCCTAATACCTGATACCAGCACAGGCGTTAGAGTATTAAAGAAATTCCAACTGGCAGATGTCTTTTATGCTTGGAAATTAGAAGTATGTTAGCTCTGTCCCATCCCTTTACTCACTGTATTGAGATTGCATCTGCTGTGGAAGGCTGTGTGAACAGAGCATATTTCTGAAGGACAGCTGAGGTACACAACCATATATCCAGATGAAAGATCAAACTACAATCTTGTTTGCAGGCACACAAATTTTAGGCTCTTTTTATGCATGCTGATACATTTGCTTCTCTTTCTATATTCCATATCTTGATCTTTAAAATAGATAAAATTATTAGGGCACTTCATTTTCCTATGCAGTGAGATTTTCCCCCCCAAAAAAGCAATCCAGTCTAAAAGTTCCCTAGTGGACAACACTGGTTCACAAAAATTTGGATATTCAGAGGAAATGTGATATGAACATAAAAGTTGTGTGATTCTAAGTCCCAATTGCTTTTTCTTGTCCAAGCAGCAGCCAGTGGAGCAGTTTAGATTAGGGGCATGGAAGGTAAAGACAAGCAACGTGACCTTTCAAATATTGCTGGACTGCAACCTTAGCAAACATATCCAATGAGGAATGATGGGAGTTGCAATCCAACAACACCTAGAAGGATGCATTTTGGCCACCCTTTCCTTGATCCCTGTGTCAATTTCACAGAGATGAGAATACCATCTACCATATTTTCCCTGTAATTTTTCCTTGAACATTTAATAGCTTCCAGGGGAGCAGGTTTGAGCTGATCCATGCCACAGTGGCACAGAACTGGAATTCCTTTTGTCCAGTGCTGAGGCCCCATTCCAAATACAGAGAGACATACAGCTGATTAACAAAAGAAAAAGATGATGGGAGATGCACTCAGTTATCTCTTTATTAAGGATGCATTTGTCTCATTTCTAGAACATTACACTTCATGGTTCTGAGAAATGGATCATTACCCCTGAAAGTTCACCCTATAACATATTTGTTAATCTAATATTTGTTAATTTGTTAAGAATTGCAGGTGCTGCAGAATTACAGAGACAATTTAAAACTGTTTCCCTTTGAAAACTGTTCTGTTGTGCTGTGTGTTAAGATCTTTAGAATTCTTTAGCTGGCAAGATATACAAGTGCTGGTTTTCCTCTGTTTGGTGCCTGCTGGATGATGACTGTGAAATTCTCCCTTCTCTGTTTCCAGCCTGAAAACATTCTGGTGGATAAGAGCTTGGCCAAAGCGACGATCAGACTGGCTGACTTTGGAGATGCTGTCCAGCTCAACACCACCTACTACATCCACCAGTTACTTGGGAACCCAGAGTTTGCAGCTCCTGAAATTATCCTTGGAAATCCCGTCTCCCTGACCTCAGATGTGTGGAGCATTGGAGTGCTCACATATGTCCTCCTTAGTGGCGTGTCTCCTTTCCTGGATGAAAGTGTAGAGGAAACCTGCCTGAATATTTGTCGCTTAGACTTTAGCTTCCCAGATGACTACTTCAAAGGAGTAAGCCAGAAGGCCAAAGATTTTGTATGTTTCCTATTGCAGGATGACCCAGCCAAGCGTCCTTCTGCTGCACTGGCCCTCCAGGAGCAATGGCTGCAGCCAGGCAGTGCCAAAAGTGCTGACAGCATTGACATAGCCAGACTGACTTCATTCATTGAGCGGCGAAAACACCAGAACGATGTTCGACCCATTCGTAGCATTAAAAACTTCTTACAGAGCAGGCTCTTGCCAAAAGTTTAACTTATCTTTGATGTTCTCTCTCATTCTCTTTCACCTGTCAGTTAAACTGAGGATGAAGCTCTCCTGCCAATCAGCTGTTGACTTGAATTTGGGGTGAAGAAAAACAAACAAAAGCCAATCAGCTGCTAGCATGTTCATCGTGTGGAAATGCATTCCAAGTAAATCTACACACGGTTGTACTTGGGACTAGCAGTGCAAAACTATGTTGGGGTGGAGGACTACAACATTGTACTCTGCATAGTGAAGAACTTTACACTTACAACAGTATTTTATTCAGGTTTCTGCAAAAAAAAAACTTTTTTAAAAATGTCAAACCAGAAATGAAATTTTGCAAATGATCTTAACTAGCATTTTCAAGATTTTAGACAAAGGAAATACGCCTATGTTCAAAGCACTGGTATTAAGAGACAAGATACAGACACTGACATGTAAAGATAATGGAACAAAATGGCTGCCCATGGAGATGGTGTCCATTTTGGACCATCTTATTTTTATTTTATTTTATTTTATTTTATTGGACTTGGACATAGAGCTTTCCAGTTGCCTCGCCTGTGTATATCTTGCATAGCAGTGCACTGAGATCAGACTCTGCTTATAAGTGCATCCAACCTCAAAATTTTTGCATACAAATAGAATGAACCATTTTGCTCTGATAAAATGTAGGCCTTACTTGTAAATAGACGGTTACCTGCCTTCAGTCTGTGTATCTTTAATTTCCCCCCTACTCTCTTCTTCCTTTTCCTTCTTCCTAAATGGTGGTGTTCCACTGTGCGGGTCTTTAGTTCAGGTCAGCTTTGGTTTGACCTATCAGAAAAGAACTCCTGGGTTTGGTATCCAGTAGGCCAACCTTTATTGTCAGGCAGTATACAGCAGAAGAAAATACTGTAAATGCACTCACTTTGGGATTTTGTTTTATTTTTGTTTTATTTCATATCATGTGCAATGTCGTGGCTTTAACATTTTATGCAACTATTTATGAAGACCTCTGTTGTAACTGTAATAAATATATAGAAAAAAGCACATTCATAGTATGGTGAGCTTTATGACTTCATTTGTGTTTGGAATTTCCAGGGGTGGGTAGGGTCTCGAGAGGGTGGGTTTATCACTGTGTCATTAAACTAGTTGAACTTGAGCCTTAGCTTGGGATTTAATTCAAAAGTCGAGCTGGTTTTAAGATTGTAAAATTATTTTCATCTCCTGAAATGCAAACTGGATTTAAAAAATAGAGTGAGGTTTTTTCAAGAAGTGTGTTTGTTTTGGGTGTTGTTGTTGTTGTTATTAAAAATGCCAAAGTATTATTTTTTTTCCCCAAAATCAATCTCTACTTTTTAGAATTTTCAAATTTGTCTGTTGCTTTCTGTATAATAAATGAATGAATTTTGTGCTCTTTGAAGAAAATACTGTCAAGCAGTAATGGTCACAAATAAGACCAGAATTTGACATACAGTAATTGTCTCTTGTTTTTTAAAAAACGGTTTATAAAACTTTTAAAAACATGTGGAATATTAAATGGTTTTCTGTGCATTGGCAAGCTGACATGGATGTTTAGTCATCCATGTTTATCTTCATGTGTAATGCCTGTTGAAAGAAACCAAGCCTGCATCCCATACAAAGTAGACATGGCAGTCTGTCTTAAACCATGATCTGGCTTGGGTATTCATTTTACTATTTGCAGCTTCTGTTGTAATCTATTTATTTCTCTTTTGTGTTTGTTTTTTGTAAAGTTGTACAGAAACTTTTTAAACAAGAATTAAAATCAAAACTGGATGGATGTGTATTCATACCAACCATAACTTTTTTTTTTTTTTTTTTTTTTTTTTTTTTTTTTTTTTTTGCGTGTGAATTATTTCATTTCTTATTTTAGTTGGAAATTTTGCTTTATTTTGCATGTATATTTCTTTGTACAGTGATGTGTGTTTACACAGTATGATGTGATGTAAATAATTTATTTTGCCATTAGTTATTTTAAAAAAAAATTAAACATATTTAACAGATGTGCCTGATCTTTTTTATTGGAGGCTTCTCTAGGAGCTCCAAGATTGGTTTACTTCTTTGATTTCACTCTTATAATTAGAATTGTGTTCAATGCTAAAACAAAAGGAGGTAATTTATGAAATTATTTTCCATCTTCATTAGATGTGACTGCCAAACAAAGAAGGCAGGTCCTAACACCCATTCAGACATTACCCATTATAACCTGCTTGCCATTAACACATAGCACTGTGAGGCAATAGTTGCTGAAAAATATTGTCAGTTTATCAAGAAGACCTGAGGAAGAATAATTATATAGAATTTAAGTATTGGTTGATATAATTGTGTATGATCTGTGGTCCGTTCTGTTCTACAGTTCAACCTATAGTTGTGTTACTTCCCAGGGATGTTTGCCTGGTACTTTCTTTACTGCTGTTTAGTTCTTCCCACATGGCTTTCTCATTTTTTACTCCAGGCTTTTAAATATGATTTAGGACTCTTAAAATCTGGGGACTGTCCTCCATTTCTAAACAGTTCACATAACAGAGTGACACACATGTATAATAACATCTGTGTAAGCAGTACATTATGTCCCATACTTGGTTTCTGCGGGTCAGTTCTGGTTGCTCTTCATGCGGTGCTTTTAAATAGGAATGGGTTTAACAAGATTTGCTTTTCATTGGCAGATCAACATAAATATGCTGTGCATAATTTAGGAATACATCTGGTAGCTGCAAGGATTGGTGACAATGAAGCCTCCAATACAGCTTAGCTGTATTAGTAAAATGGTGTAGAATATTGCAACTGTTCAGGGATCAAAGCTATCAGTGTCAAAATATACTTTATGCAGAAATAAATTGCAAGTCCGGCTGGAATTAAAACCTCCACCAGGCCCTATGGAAAGGCTAGCTTTGTATGGCAAGCAAAAGAATTGAAAACTAACTGGAAAGAAGTGGAAATAGGACAAAGGGGGCAGACTGAGCAAGTGCAGGATACAGGAGTTTCAGAAGTGTGATCAGAAGAGAGAGAGAAGTGTAAGATCACTGTACGAATGTTCAGGTTGCATAGAAAAGAGGGCAGAGGCTGTGGAATATTATATTCTTTCAGAGTGATTTGAATTATGAAGCCAAACAAATGGCTGTGGGATTCAAGTCTAATCATGTGTCACTTGCTTTAGAGGTTGACCATCCAATGATAATGTGTTTCTTGGAGAACAAAATTATAACATGGTTGTACGTTAATATTACGACATCGGTTATAAACAAAAATGGATTTATCTGGATTGAACTATGCAGGAAGATTTAACACACACTGAAACACTGAGAATGCAGCCTGACAGAATTAAAAGACTTCCTATAAACTGCCTAGGTCTAAAAACTGCCATTTTAGCAAGGGCCCAGCATCACATTTTGAAAGAATAGCTGGTCACGAAGATATATTGATGGAGGAAAAAGTAGACAGGATTGTCTGTGTCCTTCAGTTTTTAATTTTCTGATGTCTGAAGGACTTCATTGGAAATGGGATTTGGGGAATGAATGCTCAAGATGATTTATCACCTGTTTCACAGCAAATGGAAGGTGCTTATCATTGAAAAGTTTTTGGAGCGATGCTGGAGTTGAAAGGAAATATGCTGAAAAAAATTCTTGTAGAGAAGAGAGAGAATGAAATTCAAGAAGCTGAAATTGGTTCCTAGTTTCCAGTCCCTTATTTGACAAAGCTGAAGGAGCAGGCTGAATAAAGAAATAGATATGTCTTCCTCCACCTGAAATTATCTTTTGGCTATCCTGTACCATTCACTTCCATCATTCAAAATGCACCAAAATTCATTCAGGTCCAAATTTCCATTTTTCTGCAATGTGATTTAACTCGGGTTGAATAAGAAACTGAAAACGAGGACTGGATTTAATATTTGCATGAAATGCACCCTTTTGATGAATGATCCCAAATTGGAAGTAAAGAGAGTTCTCAAATTATCACAGTTTTGTTTCTGTCAAATTCAAATGGATGCAGAAAAGTTTTCAACATTTTGAAACTTTAATTTCACTAAGAGTTTTGCACTCCTTACAGTCATAAAGATAACTGCTAAACCAAAACCCAACTCTGACAACAAAAGTGGAATCTTAAACCATTTCTACATAAATCACAAATATATTTGTATCATATCCTTGTTGTCTGCAGTATTTATATCAGTTATTCTGCTGCTGCTCATTGTGAAGAAGTCCAAAGAGATGCATAGGGCACTAAACAACTACAAAGATATGAATTAATGGAAATGTGAAATCTTAGCAAGGCAGTCATTGCTTTTCCAGACATAAGGACTAGAAATTGAGTTTTTGTGAAACCACAGATGAAATCCCCATCCAGAATGCCATATCTACAGCTAATACCATATTGTGCGAGCTCTTTTTCTTTTGCATTTCTTAAAGAAGCGCAGCATCTATGCATCCCATATATATTCTTGCTCCTTTCTAACATTACAAGTCTTCAATGATATCAGGGCAGGAATATTTTCAAAATGAAGGAGTTTTATTTAATGTAATTTTTCTTGTCATCACAGTATGTTTACTATGTCAGTGTTACTCTTTCAATCATCCTGACAGCAAAGCTTGTTGCTGTTCATGAAAGTGCAACTTTTTCACCCATAAATTGGGCTATCCCACACGCAATTTAGAAAAACACAGCTTTCTTCCTAGGCATTAAACTAAGCTTTTGTGGTTTATATCTGGAGAAGTGTGTTCACAGGCTATGAAACTTTTTTGAGAAGCTTATCGGAAATGTTAACAGGAAGCCTAGCCTCCTTGCTGGGTTGGTCTATAAAGATTATCCATTTCAGAAAAAGATGACATTTTGTTACAACGAACAACTCAAGGGGAAATAGACAGTTATTTGCACAAAATCCAACTCAAAAGAACTCAAAAGTTTCACAAGATAACTGGATAAGCAGGAAAATTAAAGGTCAAGGAGATGATAAATTTGAAAAGGTCCAAATTGTTACTTCAGTTGAAAGAAGAAGTGAGTTTCTGAAGCTGAACCAGGGAAGAAAAGAAGGGAGAAAGAGGTATGTTTAAAGTACTGAGATATGTTTTAATATAAATATATTTAAATTTGGAATTCTTCATAATTCTTTGGGCACACCTCTGCAAAGAGGAATACTATTTTTGATTCTATGAACAAGTGTGCAGTGAAACTTTTGTACATGAGGGTTTAGTCATCACTGGAGTATGTCTGTTTGTTTTTCTCCAAATATGAAGACCACTGATTATCATTCAACAGTATTTTCACTGTTTAAGAAACACCTGTTATTCTGCTGGGCATCATCATAGTGTTTGACAAGAGTATGTTTTTCTTACATTGCCATTCTAACAACCATTATTAAAATGTTGATAGCCATAATACTGGGAGTTGGCAGGACTTTTTATATTGTTGTAATAATACTTTGTGAGGTGTTTGCTATGTTGAGTTACATTAACGTTTTGCTGCTGGAAAACCATTTTTATTGTGTCACTGATGGCTAATTTATACTTTCAGCAGAATCAAGAGAAAGCGCTTTTCTTTCATAGGAACATGGAAGGTTCTGTGATTCAGTAACAGCCCCTTAACTTCTTCCCCACACACACAAGTAGAAAGTTAGCATGTCACAAAGAAATCTTTGCCTGTAGCCTTTTGGCGTTGTCTTGCCTGATGGGAATGGAAATGAGATTCTGAGTTGCTAAGTTTGATAAGTTGCTTTTGACTTCACATTTAATTGTTTTCATTATGCCTGTTGTATTTCGTCTTTTGAAAGCCAGGAGAGTCATGTGAGAAAAGTGGGTTATAGATTTAGATCAGGGGTTAGCAACCTACGGCCCGTGGGCCACACCTGGAACACAAAAATGGTGCCCCGGAGGGCCCCCGAGGCCCTGCACAGTCAAGGGAGCCCTCCTGAGGGACCCCTGCAGTCAAGGGAGCCCTCCTGGGGGACCCCCACGGCTGCACCAGGCCTCTCCAAGGCCTGGTGCAGTTGAGGGAGCCCTCCTGGGAGAGCCCTCCTGGGGGACTGCCACAGCCGCGCTGAGCCTCTCTGAGGCCTGGTGCGGTCGAGGAAGCCCTCCTGGGGGTCTACCGCGGCCGCGCTGGACCTTTCCAAGGCCTGGTGCGGTCAAGGGAGCCCGCGGGGCATCGGGGGACAGGGGGACCAGCCCCACCCCAAAAAAGGTTGCCAACCCCTGATTTAGATGATCAATCAGTTCTGTAATATATTTGCATTAGCTCTTAACGACAAGTCTCACACATTTTAATTGCTGTTTATTTTGATTCTACAGACGAGAATGCACATAGGGCAAACAATGACTATATTGTTCAGTGCAGAAGTCACGTTAAAATAGATATTGGCCTGACATGCTGTGGCTAGTTTGCTTCTTGTAGTTGCATGCATGTACATGTACTGTTTCATTGTGGGTGCCCATCACAGGGAACACTATCTTGCACAAGGACAGATTGCTTACCAGTAACTGGTTCTTCAAGTGATCATTAGGCCCTCGTACAAATGGGTTTGTGTGCCTGTGCAGGGACCCAATTGGAATGTTCCAGAGCTCAGTGGTCTCTATGTTCCACACAAATAGGTGAAGCTTACCACAGGAGTTGGGTCAAGTCACTGGAGAATTGCAGAAAGCACAGCACGACCAAATAGGGCATTCTCCTAGCACTACAATCTGTTCTATAGTGCTGAATAAACATAGATAGTTCCTAGCACTACAATCTGTTCTATAGTGCTGAATAAACATAGATAGTTAAGACCGCATTACAGCATTATAGAAGTTGAATAGGGGTACTCCACAGAGTCAAGCTGCAGAGAAAGCCACAGCCCTAGTAGAGTGCCCCTTAAGGCCCTCAGGAACAGGCTGCTTGGGAATCTCATAGGAAAGTCATATAGTCTATACCATCCACTTTGATAGTCATTGAGAGGATACTTACTGTCCCATTTTGGGCCCACCCCAACAAGACAGTAGCTGCATGCTGAATGAAGAAAGGTAATGGCTGACACGTGTCCAGACAGTGGAGTGCCCTATCCAAAGGTGCCGGCAGCTGCAGATAAAAGGTAGGTGGTACAATGTCTTGATTTAAATGGAAGAGAGAGATCACTTTAGAGAGGAAAGACAGAGGGCAACCTTGCCACAGTGAAAGGAACAAAAAGGTTCACATCAAAGAGCTGCAAGCTCATTTGCCCATCTTGCAGAAGTGATGCAACAAGAAATACCATCTTCCAGGTAAGGAGACATTCATCTATAGAAAGAAAAGGGTTAAAACTATGATAGGACAAAAGGCAGAGACCAGGGTGGAGTTGGAGGCAAGACCTATAGGTAGAGGTATGTTAGGCCCTTGAGTAACCTCTTGACTACTGGGTCTGGGAAAAGAATGGCTGAGGGCAGAGGCATTGGCTGATGAGATACAACTGCAGCCAAATAAACTTTAAATGAGGAAAATGCTAGGCCCTGTGATCAAGGGCACAGCAAGAAGTGTAAGACAATGGATACTCCTGCTAGAAGAGAAGGTGTAAATCTGGATGATGTGAAGGAGCAAAACTGCTCCCACTTATAATCATGAAATTACCTCATAGATTCTTTCCTTGATGCTGATAGGACTGCTGTCAACTGGGATGTTATGGTGTTATTTTCCAAGCTACCAACCATAGGATTTTAACATCTAGGTCGAGGACTTGTCTTTGGGAGTGTGAGAGCAGATATCGCAAGGAGGGAAGTGTGATGTGGCAGCCTCCAGGGACATGGAGAAGTGGAGCAAAACAGTATGGTCTGGGCCAATATGATGCCACCAGAATTGTGTTGCATTTGCCACTGCTGATCTTCACATTCAGCTTTGCTAACAACAGAAAGAGAGAAAACAGATACAGAAGGCAATCCAACCATTTGCGAAGAAACATTTCTATCTAGGATCTTTTTCCTTTCCCTGCCATGGAGCAGAATCAAGAACATTTTTTGTTGCTAGTGGTTGTGAAGAGATCAACGTGGTGTTCCCCAGGTGTAAGTTATAAGGTGAAAAATTTGGTATGACAGAGATCACTGGTGTTGAAGAATGAGCACAACTGAGTGAATCTGCCAATACATTCTCCACATCTGCAAGATGAATAACTACAGGATGAATGTGCCTCTTGGCACATCATTCCCATAATGCCATGGTCAGGTCTAGCATCGCTGTTGAATACCGAATATTGGTATTTGCCGATAGCAAACTTGAGGAACTTGCAACGTTGTGGTTGTATGCCAGTGTGAAAGTAGGCATCCTGAGGATCAACTGATGCAAACCAGTAGGAATGCTAGAATGGAATAGAGAATCCTTGAATTTCCATGGCCGTATGCCAACAAGCAGAATACTTTAAAACTCTGCGGCATAGCCTAGATGAATAATGGTGAAGACCCATGCATCTGTACTGATGTTCTGCCAGGTGTTGTAATAGTGGTATGGTCTTGGAGCCTGAGATTATATTAGGCTCAAAAGGACAAAGGATGGATGTAGTGATGTCCAGATACAGCAGTCAAAGCTGAGATCTAAAGGTCTAGAGCAGGGGTAGCAACCTTTCCCCTTTAAGGGCCGAGGGACTTCAGCTCCCAGAATCCCAGGAGCTATTGGCCAACATGGGACTATTGGTCAACATGGCTGAGGCTTCTGGGAGCTGAAGTCCCTCGGCCCTTAAAGGGGAAAGGTGGCCTACCCCTGGTCTAAAGGAACCAAAAGATTTCCTCTAGGAAGCTGGCTGGAAACAGTGCTGTTTGTAAGGATGCCGCTGTTGAGATGAGGACTGATGACAGGAAATGTGTGGAGCTCTCAATGGTGATTTGGACCTAGAGAAGGATGCTGATGAAGGATGCTTCCATGAAGATCTGGATGACTGTTGCTGATGATGTTGCATGCCAAATTCCATCTTTGCTGTCAGTTTAGCTTCAAAGAGTTGATCCATGGCATCGTCGGTCATGCAGGTGAACAAGCCCTCTCCATTAAACAGAAGGTCTTCAATGTGATGCCTGGTATCTTCAGACAATCCAGCAGAACATAGCCATGCATAACAGTGGAGTGCAACCACCCCTGACATCACTTTAGCAGTGTAATCTGCAGAGTAGTGAGCCAATTGTATTTGCTGTGCTGCCAAAGAACGGACTTCCTGTTGGAAAAGCAACATTGCATTTCTTTGATCAGCAGGGAGACAGGGGGTGAAACCTAGCACCTTCTCCCACAAGAAGTGTTGATGCACTGACATGTAAATCTGCATGTTAGCCACCAATATCTCAAGAACCACTGATGAATAAAAAGGGTGCCCAAAGATGCCCAGGTATCTGTCTTATTAGTATGTGTCAAATGTAACTTTTTACCACCCTTAATCTGGGAAGCCTCGATCACAGTGCAGTTTGATGCAGCATACTGAAAAAAGAAAAGAAGCTCCCTTCTGCTGAGTTCTGTACAGGTTCTCCAGACAGCAAGAGACTGAAGCTGGCTTGAGGCATGATTGTTTGATGAGATCTTGGAAAGCTGGCAAGAGTGGAATAACAGCTGGTGCAGCTGTCTGTGAATCCACCATCTGAAAAACTGGATTGGAAACTGGACCTGATGGAGTTGTGACATCCAAACCCAAGGATTTGGCCATACACAGCACTTTATCAACAAACATCTTAATGTCTTCTGGAGGTGATGGTGGTGTAGTACCCTCTACAGCAGGGGTCAGCAAGATTTACTTACCTGGGGCTGGTCGCTGGTCCCCAGGACTTCTGCCGGGCTGGGGGCGGGGGGGAAATGGCGGCGCGTTGCCACCGCCGCTGTCAACCCCCACCGCCATGCGCGTCACGGCCACCATTTTGTTTGCCAAAATGGTGGCTGCGACTCCTTTGCGCATGCGCAGTACTCCTGCGGGTCGTAGGTTGCAGACTCCTGTTCTACAGCATATTACCTGTAGCTGTAGTGTACAGCTGTAGTTCTAGGATACAGTTGTAGTGGTAACTAATATCCTGGTTGGAAAGGACATTCCATGGTGGCAGGAGATACTGAGGAACGAGGAATGACACTTCAGAACAAAGTAGACCATAGAAATCACTAGAGAAACACTGCAAAGGAAAAATCAGATCCCTAGAGACAGTTGTAGTCATCCTGAGCAATGGAGACAGAGGACAGTAATGTGGTGTTGGTGACAAACATTCCCAGTGAGTGGATAGACAAGACATTGACTGACACCAAGGTGAACAGGCTGGCATATGGGTGTAAGGAGACCTAGAGCGACTTAGGTACTGTGGACACAGAGAATTATATGAAGAGTGGTAGTGGGCGAACTCATAGTGATAATTATCTTGATACGATAGTTTCTCTCCATAGGTGCTCCTGTCAGTATTGATCCATGTAAGAGCAGCAGTATGGGGCAAGTCTTCTCGATACTGATTATTCTGGTAAGAAGGGCAAGAAAATGCATAGGACTATTCCCTTTGGAAAGGGGATCTGTCTCATCTTGGTGATGGTGGAAGTAGTCTTTGTCTTGGAGAGCAACAGTGCAGCAGAGGAACAGCAGTGTGGGTTCCAGAGATGGAATGCGGAGGAGGTGGAGACTGCATAGCATGCATACACTGACTGAGAAGTGCTTCCATGTTCTGTTCAGAGAAGAGCTGGATGTCAGTTGTAGTCAGTACCAATGGAGCAGCGGACTGAGTCACAGCAGTCAGCATCAAAGAACTTTGCATTGTTGATATGGGATGCAGAGAAGTTGCCAACAACAGAACAGAGATCTGCTTAGAATTCTTCCATCTATTATTCTCTTTAGACCTTGATTCCTTCTTCTCCTTCGATGTTGACCATCCATCAGATGAGCGCATACTCTTGTGCCCAGATTTAGAGTGGGCAGATCAAGAGGTTTTTGATCCATGTTCCAAAGAAGCCTGACACACAGAATGCCCTGCTACCAGAACAGCGGTAATCAGCAAGTCAAAACCAAAGTACTTGAGGAAACAGCCAGTGTCAAGAGCACCATCAATATTGGAGATGCCGTTGGTACCAAAGAGGTTGTAGTTAGTGTGGAAATCAGTGTCAATATTAAGGAATGTGTCAGTATCAAGGTTATTTTTGAAGTAGCAGTTTTCTGATGGGTGGCAGGCCTCCAAGGTTTTGATGCCATGGTTAAGAGAGAAAAAGACAGATTGTTCATAGAGCACTGGTCTGCCACCTGTAATGATTGCTCCCAACAATAAATTTTCAGCCAGGAGACCTGGTTTTTCAGGGCCCAAAGGGCTAAGCCTTTACAGATAGAGCACTGCTGGACTAAATGGCCTTTACCAAGCCTAAATAGAAATTTTGAATGCCCATCCAAGAGAGAAACATTTCACCCACAAAGACAGCAAAGTTTGAAAAGCTAAGTTGAAGCCAAAAAAGGAGGGGGGAATGCAGCACCCCAAAGCAAAGCGAAATATTTTTTTTTTTAAAGCAAAGAACAAGTAAACAGAAAATGAGAAAGAAAAAGAATTAAATAAGAATAAGAATAGATGAAGTCAAAAGAGATGAACCTACTCAACGAGAACACTGAAAGAAGTCACTCTGTCTATGGACGAAGAGAAACAGAAGGGACTAGCTTAGCAGGCTTGGATGGGGAGGTGCCAAAAGCCATTTGTATCAGGCACAGAGTCAATGAAGACGCATCAGCATGGCATCTGTTCCCTTCAACATTCAAGTATAACTAGCCACTGGACAATAACTTGATAGCAGTTGGCCATTCATTTTAACTAGACTAGACTCACTTCCTACCCCTTAAAATAGCATTAAACATCAAGCATATAAAACAATAAAAACAATAAAACAATCAGCTACAATTTTAGGGGAGCCAACAAAGTGACCAGTGCACATTAAGACCCAATGCACTCTTCCCAGTTACCCGTTATGCACTTTTGCAATTCTCAAACAGGGTTTAGTGTCTCTGCTACGTAGCTAAGTATAAATAAAGTTATGCAACATAGTTTGCGATAGAGAATTCTGGCCAGTGACACTAATTTTTACATCTAGCAATGTGGAAGTTTTTCTGCTTTTAAACTGCCTCGGTAGCTACCCTACTGTGAAGTAAAGTAAGATATTTTCCTGGATAGTTGTTCTTGTTGTTAATTGCTATCAACTCAGCTGATGTATAGCAACCTTATGAATGAGAGACCGCCAAGTCACTCTGTCATCAACAGCTTGCTCAGGTCTGGCAGACTCAAAGCTCTGGCTTCCTTGATTGAGTCTATTGTTGCTGTGTGCCTTCAAGTGGTTTCCGACTTATGGTAACTCTATCATGGGATTTTCTTGGCAAGTTTATTCACAGTGAGTTTGTCATTGCCTTCCTCTCACACTGAAAGTGCCCAAGGTCACCCAGTGACACGTTTAGTGGACTCAGACCTGAGCAACCAAGACAGCGTGATAGTGTTCAAATACTACAGCTTTACTTTGGTTTACTGGACACAAGTTCACCACAAACTTGGCAATGTCAAATCTGTTTTCCCCAAACAGACTATCCTTTAAGAGTTCCCTCTTCTCAACCCCTCCTTCCCAGCTCTCAGTCCATGGCTTTGAACAAGATCAAAGGGTCCTTTGAAGATTCCTCCTTTCCCATCTTCATTAACATATCATCTGTCCCAGGAAGGAAGGTGTCCTCTGTTCACCATCCGTGTCCTGCCTCAGGAAGTAAACAAGCCATAAAACGACATCCCCTGTTATCCGTTTGGTTCCCAAGCATTCCCCTCCGTTTATTGCCCCCCTCCTTTTGCACTTCCCTTTAGTTAACCATAGAGCTATTTCATCATACCAAATTATTTCTAAATCACCACATTCCCTCATATTTCTTATCATGACAGATCCATTGTTGTTTGTTGTTAGCTGCTCTTAAGTCGGTTCCAACTCATGGCGATCCTGTGGATGAGACATCTCCAAGAATCCCTATCTTCCACTGCCTTGCTCAGATCCTGCAAGTCCTTACCCATAACCCACCTGATTGAGTCTATCCATCTGGTCTGTGGTCTATCCTCTCTTTCCTCTACCTTTCCTAGCATTAGTGTTTTTTCCTAGTGATCTGTGCCTTCTCATGATGTGGCCAAAGTACGATAGTCTCAACTTGATCATCTTTACTTCCAAGGAGAGCCCTAGTCTGACCTGTTCAAGAACCCATTCGTTTGTCTTCTTGGTTGTCCATGGTATCCTAAATACTCTTCTCCAGCACCACATTTCAAATGAGTTGATTTTCTTTCTATCTGCTTCCTTCACCGTCCAGCTCTCGCATATATACACGGTAATTTAGTACTTAGTTGCATGTCTTTGCTCTTCAGTATCTTTTCCAGTTCTTTCATAGCTGCCCTTCCCATTCCTAGTCTTCTTATTTCTTGACTGCAGTCTCCATTCTGGTCAATGTTTGATCCTAGATATGGGAATTCTTTAACTATTTCAATATCCTCGTTGTCTAGATTGATTTTGTGTATTTCTTCTGTGGTCATTATTTTTGTTTTCTTTATGTTCAGCATCAGACCTGCCTTTGCACTTTCATCTTTGACCTTTCTTATTAACTGTTCCAACTGAATGTCTTCTGCTAATATTATGGTGTCATCTGCATATTTTAGGTTGTTAATGTTGCTTCCTATTTTAACTCCTCCTTTTTCTGATTCTAATTCTGCTTTTCTTATGATGTTTTCAGCATATAAGTTAAACAAGTAGGGTGATAGGATGCAGCCTTGCCTGACCCCTTTGCCTATTGGGAACTACTCTGTTTCCCTGAATTCTGTTCTGACGGCGGCCTCTTGTCCTTGATACAGATTCCTCATTAAGACTATCAGATGTAGTGGCACCCCCATGTCTTTGAGTGAATCCCACAGACATATGGATATGACACGCAGGTTTACATGGCAGAGTACTATGATAATTGTGTATTTACCTGCACATTGCTTCGTGTAGGTCAGGGGTAGGCAACCTTTCCCCTTTAAGGGCTGAGGGACTTCAGCTCCCAGAAGCCTCAGCCATGTTGGCCAATAGTCCCATGTGGGCCAATAGCTCCTGGGATTCTGGGAGCTGAAGTCCCTCGGCCCTTAAAGGGGAAAGGTTGCCTACCCCTGATGTAGGTAAAGTGAAAAATTGGTAAGATGTGATGTTTTTAATGAAAATTTAAAAGAATATTGTTTTAAAAATTAAATTTAAATTTTATTTTTTTAAAAAACTAGGGCCTCTCCTTTCTCTTTCCACTGAGCCTCACCCACTCCCATCATCTCTTCAGCCTTTTAAGGGGATAGAGGTGAACACCATAGCCCATTACTGCCCAAAGATGTTTGGGGAGCAATGGTGTTCAGGGTGACCAGACATCCTCCTTTTCCAGACATGTCCTATGTTTCAACCAGCTGTCCAGGAGGAATTCCAAAATATCCTCCATTTTGAGCATGACTAAGAAGCATGAATTTATATTTCTATAAGAGTTTTTAGCTTTTATTTGGTCTTGTCCTCCATTTTTCTTGAACATCCTACATTTTGGGGTACCTTGCCCTCCTTTGCAGTTAGGACATCTGGTCACTCTGATTAGGAAGTATGAATTTATATTTCTATGAGTCAATAGACAAAAGGAAGGAGAAGAAACCATGGATGACAGATAAAATGCCACAAATAATAAAGGAAAGAAGAAAAGCAAATCAAAAGAGAGAGAGGAACAAACTAAGAACCATGAATGCAATAGTACAACAGCTAGTGCAAAAAGATAAAGAAAACTACTACAACAACTAATGTAGAGAAATAGAAGACAATTACAAAAAGGGAAGAATGAGAGACCTATTCCATAAGATCTGTGAAATCAAAGGAAAGTTCAAACCAAAGACCGGGAAGCTCTATGCCTTGGCAATAAAAATAACATAATTCAAGATTAGGAAGGAATAAAAAGACAATGGATGCAATACACAGAAGAGTTATATAAAAGAGATGACAAAATGAAGGACACATGGAACATAGAGCCATATGAAGATGGACCCCAAATTCTAAGAAGCAAGGTGGAAGCTGCAATAAGAGAAATGGGAACAGATGATATTCCAATCGAACTGCTGCAATCCACATTGACAGAGTCAAGCTAGTGCTAACCAACATATGTCAACAGATATAGAAAACAAAACGATGGTCAACAGATTGGAAGCAGTCAATATATATGCTCATCCACAAAAAAAGAGAAACAAAAGACTGCAGCAACTGTAGGATCGTAACACTAATCTCCCACGCAAACAAAATCATGCTCAAAATTCTGCAACATAGACTCCAACCATACATGGGAAGAGATCCCAGAGGTCCAAGCAGGGTTCAGGAAAGGAAGAGGCACTAGGGACCCCATTGCAAACATACAATGGCTAATGTTGATCACCAAGGAATTCCAAAAGAAAATCAACATGTACTTTATAGACTATAGCAAAGCCTTTGACTGCATAGATCATGAAAGGCTATGGAACACCCTTAAAAGTATGAGAATACCAACATATCTGATGATAGACCTGATGAGGAATCTCTACTTAGGACAAAAAGGCCAGTCAGAACAGAACATGGAGAAACAGAATGGTTCCCAATTGGCAAAGGGGTCAGACAAGGCTGCATCCTTTCACCCTACCTGTTCAACTTATATGCAGAACATATTATAAGAAAAGCAGGCTTGGACAAGAATGAGTGAAAACAAGAGGAAGGAATGTCAATAATCTAAGATACTCAGAGGGGACATGGTGGCTTAGCAGTTAAGACACCAATTTTGACAACCCCAAAGCTGCCAGATCAATAGTTCGAGACCCACATGGTGGAGTAAGCTCCCATCACTAGTCCGAGCTTATGCCAACCTAGCAGTTCGAAAGCATGTAAAAGTGCAAGTAGATAAATACGTAACACTTCGGTGAGAAGATAACAGCATTCCATGCACCCCAGCATTTAGTCATGCTGGCTACATGACCACAGAGTTGTCTTTGATAACGCTGGCTCCCTCAGCCGACACCATACTACTAGCAGAAAACCTTACAGACTTGGAACAACTACTAAGGAAAATCAAGGAAGAAAGCAAAGGCAGGCCTACTCCTGAACAAAAAGATAACAAAAATAATGACTACTAAGAATCTACACAAATCCAACCTAGACATGAGGAAAGAGTTCTCATATCTGGGATCAAACATTGATAGAAATGGGGACTGCAGCCAAGAAATCAGAAGAAGATTAAGCACTTAAGTTTTTAGTTTTTCTTTGGTCATGTCCTCCATTTTTTTCCTGGAACATCCTCCATTTTGCAGTGCCTTGTCCTCTGGCCACCCTAAGAAGCATGAATTTATTATATTTCTATGAGTGTTTTCAGCTTTTATTTGGTCATGTCCTCTATATTTTTCCTGGAATGTCCTCCATTTTGTGGTGCCTTGTCCTCCTCTGCAGTTAGGACCTCTGGCCACCCTAAGAAGCACAAATTTATTATATTTCTATGAGTTTTTAGTTTTTCTTTGGTCATGTCCTCCATTTTTTTCCTGGGCCAACATCCTCCATTTTGCAGTGCCTTGTCCTCTGGCCACCCTAAGAAGCATGAATTTATTATATTTCTATGAGTGTTTTCAGCTTTTATTTGGTCATGCCCTCCACTTTTTTCCTGGAACATCCTCCATTTTGCAGTGCCTTGTCCTCTGGCCACCCTAAGCAGCATGAATTTATTATATTTCTATGAGTGTTTTCAGCTTTTATTTGGTCATGCCCTCCACTTTTTTCCTGGAACATCCTCCATTTTGCAATGCCTTGTCCTCCTCTGCAGTTAGGACCTCTGGCCACCCTAAGAAGCATGAATTTATTATATTTCTATGAGTGTTTTTTTTTTTTTTTTAGTTTTTCTTTGGTCATGTCCTCCATTTTTCCCCTGGAATGTCCTCCATTCTGCGGCAGTGTCACCTTCCTCACCCGGCGCGGCCTGCACCCATCCTCCCCAAATAACGTCCCTGAGGGGCCTGGCCCTCCTCCTTTTCGGCGGCTCCGCCAGGGCCATACCCGCGGCCTTCCCTCCCTGAGGCGGGGCAGCCGAGGCGCTCCCTCAGCCCACAGGCGGGGCCGCCTAGGCCGCGTTTCCCGACGGCGTCGCCTCTCGGGGCCTCGTCCTTCTCCTCTGAGGCGGGCTGGGAAGCGGCAAGGGCCACCGCCATCTGAGGAGGCGCCTCAGGGAAGCCGGGCAGCTCTGCTGTGGCCGGGTAAGGAAGGGGAGGCGCCGCCGGTCTCTCCCTGAGGGGACGCGGCGGGTGGCTGGGAGGATGGGGGCGAAAGTTAGCGAAAGGGAGGGCAGGGGCTCGGCCGCCATGTTTCCTCTCGGGGACTGGGAGCCTCCCTCCCTCTCTTTGGGTTGCCGCCCATCTGAGCAGCCACCAGAAGGGAGGGAAGAAGAAGTTTCAGGGTGACCAGATGGGCCCTCCTCGCCGCAGAGGAGGACGTTGGAGGAAAAAATAGAGGACGCGAACACTTAAAAACTAAAAGAAACCTCCTGTAAATATGAAATTCATGCTTCTTAGTCATGCTCCAAATGGAGGACGTTTTGGAATTCCTCCTGGGATGGAGGATGTGTCCTGGGAAAGGATAATTAAGGATGATGGATAAACCCAGGTTTCTTGTCATCTTTTCCACACACACACCTTTGCACATGGGCTATTTTAAAGGATGGGAAGAGATTCTCCAATGTTTTCATAGAATCATAGAATTACAGAGTTGGAAGAGACCACGAGGGCCATCCAGTCCAACCCCCCTGCCATGCAGGAACTCCCAATCAAAGCATGAAGCTGACTTGATGGCAGTTTACAACAACAACAACACCAACAACAAAGGGGATGCTGAGCCATGTTGTTGATCTTTGCTCTCATCCTGTCTCTCTCCCCTTCTTGTGCACATACTCAACCCCATCTGAAATTGAGAGTGGTAAAGGTCTTCCAACTTTATAGGGAAGCCCTTCATTCTCCAAGGAGGATCTGCCTACAGGTATATCTGCCTACAGGTAAGAAGGGCCCTCCTCCCTCCAGTCCTTCTGCCTTGGTCCAGGCTTCAGAGGAAGAGAAGATCTGCTGGACTTATTCCCCTTCCCCACCACTATTCCCTTCTCCTTTTGTCTCTTGTCTTTTTAGATTGTAAGCCTGAGAGCAGGGAAATGTCTAACTAACCTTTTGTATCTGATAGCCTTTTGGCTGAAGAGCCGGGTATAAATACATAATAATAATAATAATAATAATAATAATAATATATATAACAACCATCCCCAACCTGGTGCCCTCAAGAAGTGTTCAATTACGATTCTCGCCACTGCCAGTGGAGCGATGAATAAAGTTGTGATCCAACACACCTGGAGGAGGCCAGTGTATAAGGATTGCAGTTGGCCCTCTACTTTTGCGGCTTTGATTATTTGCTGTTTTGATTAATATGTTCTCTCTAGCAATCTAGATTCTCCAGCACAACTCTACCAGAATTTGACCATAGAGAACTTAGACGTTCCTAGAAAAAACACTTCTCTAGGCATTTGTAGGTCCCCCAGCATGAGTCTATGATCAACTTCTGGCAGATGTTGACCATAGAGTTGCACCGGAGGACCTGGAGATTTCTAGAGAGGTGTTCTCTTAGGTAAAAAGAACAGGGGTTTTTTTATTTGTGGTTTTTCCACATTTACGGGGGTCCTTCACCCCTAACCTCAGCAAATTTGGAGGGACCACTGCATATGTATGACTGTGCTAAAAACTCACCTCTACCATGAATTTACTTTAGGGAAAGGACTCCTTCCTGGTATCAGCCCTTTTATCAGCAATCAGGGCTAATACCTCTAAATTTTGAAGATTACAAAAATGATATATATGATGCACAAGTTGAAAAAATGTCTATATTTAGTTGTAGTGGTGAAAGAATGGTGTTTTTGGTATGCTTTTGGGGACGTGTACCTCAGAAGGGATCTCACAGTATTGGAAAGCCCACAGTAAATGGAAAACAACAAAATGCACCAACATTACCTTGATGGGATGATAGGATGTAGCTTTGCTTACATTAACCCTTCTTTTAGTATGTTCCTACATTGAGTGTCCCAAAGAAAAAGAAGTAAAATTCATACTCAAGCTTGGCCATCATACTTTTCAGCCAAGGGGAAATACACAGGAATGGGAAGCATGCAGACCTCCAGATGATGTTGGATTGCAGCTCTTAGTATTCATCAACATTGGCTGGATTGGCTAGGGCTGTTGGGAATTGCAGTCCAAAGGCATCTGGAGGGCCACATGATCCATACCCTAATGTAGGACATAAAAAGGGAGGTGTGCAGTGTGATGTTGCCTTTTCAGTGCTTCAGCCAGTCACGGTTTAACCCAGGAGATCCTTTTTCCTTTTACCCAACTATCAGACAGCATTCTGTGGCTATTGAGCATGTTGGTCTTCATTGTGTTGTTTTCCGGATTCCTTTGAGGAGCAATGCCCAAGCTTGGCTCTGGGTGGGTTGGTCGTTTCAGGTTTTTGTTTGTTCGTTTTTAGTTCTGCAGTCCTGAAATTCCCTAAAGCATGCTGGTAACACTATGGTGTAGATCAGGGGTAGGCAACCTTTCCCCTTTAAGGGCCGAGGGACTTCATCTCCCAGAAACCCAGGAGCTATTGGCCAACATGGCTGAGGCTTCTGGGAGCTGAAGTCCCTCGGCCCTTAAAGGGGAAAGGTTGCCTACCCCTGGTGTAGCTGGCTGGTGCCGTTTTGCATTTTCGAACAAATAACATTTATGAGATTGTATAGATGGTGAAGATGCAGTTCTGTTATAAGGAATTGTTCCAACACTCCATCTATGTAATAGCTGTCCGCTATGACAGTAAACAGTATGGCCTTCCAAGGTGGGCTTTGTTCCTGAAGACTGTGATTCTTTACCTGGAGATGCAAAGGACTAAACCTGTATACCAGGGATTGGCAAACTATTGGCCAATATGGCTGAGGCTTCTGGGAGCTGAAGTCCCTCGGCCCTTAAAGGGGAAAGGTTGCCTACTCCTGCTGTATACCCTTTTTGTATACAAAGCACAAATTCAACTCGTCTGATTGCTTGGTGGTCTCTACAGTGTTGCTTTCGTTTTGCCAGTGTTGCTTTAAGCTGGTGATGTACGATGCAGGACCTTCAAGCATTTTTTAATTTTTCAAATAACCTTCTTAAAAGATAAAGTGTATAGTATTGATAAAATGGAGGAAATTGTCACTCAGCAGTAGTCATGTCATCTGCTACTGAGAAAGAGAAGTGCTAGTCTCTAACAAAATAACAAAAATACAATTTGAGGTTTTTGTGCCGGAGCAGAAGAGTAGCTTCTAGGGTAAGCCTCTGGGTATTAAGCCACAAATGTAAAACAGCTGTACTGTTGTTGTTTTGAAAAACCCTCCTCCCTTTTTTCATTTTTCTTGTAACACAACCCACATAGAGGCCCTAAAGAAAAGTAGTCAGATCAGGGGTGTGGCATGCAAACACTCATGGACAAACTAGCCTTCTGCAGTTTCTGTTCCTCCTTTCTGAAATGCCAGAATCCAAAGTCCAGATTGTGGGGTGGCTTTCAAGCCCATCCCTTTTTGAATGGTGTTTCAGCCCAGTATCTTTTCCCTTCTGAAAGATAAAGCCTTATTTGAAAGCCTGTCCCTTGCAAATATTGTTTGAAAGGCAAAATACTCATTTTAATCTAATTTATCAACCTCCATCTTGCAGACCTGCCACACTGCAGAAATCAAGCAGTTTGGCACTTTAGCTGTCATGGCTCCATCTTGTAGAATCCTGGGATTTGTAATTTGGTGAAGTATTTAGCCTGGTCTGTCATAGAGCTCTAGTGCCTCGCCAAACTATAAATCCCAAGATTCCATAGCATAGAGTCATGGCAGTTAAAGTGGTGTCAAAATTGCTTTATTTCTGTCTGCAGTGTAGATACATCCTCAGAAGCATATAGTTGAGATTTAGTTGATGCATTTTGATTATCAGCTGAACCATTTAGACAGAGAAGGGACCATAATTCAGTGGAAGTCTTCATGTTTTTAATACAAAAGGTTCCAGTTCAGTCCTCAGCATTTCCAGAGGGCTGGAGAAAATCTTTGTCAAACTCTGGCGAGCCACCACCAGTCAAAGTCAAACTACATATTGGGTTAACTGTGTAGCTTGCAGATAAGACTCATTTGTTTTTTTCATTCATGAGTAAATACAGGAGCCTTCAATCCAGATTAAGCCCACTGTGGTCTAGTCTGCACTGCAGAAATAATACACCTTGACACCACTTTAATTGCCATGGCTCAATGCTATGGTATTCTGGAATCTGTAGTTTTTTGAGACATTTAGGGCCTATACCAGGGGTAGGCAACCTTTCCCCTTTAAGGGCCGAGGGACTTCAGCTCCCAGAAGCCTCAACCATGTTGGCCAATAGTCTCATGTTGGCCAATAACTCCTGGGATTCTGGGAGCTGAAGTCCCTCGGCCCTTAAAGGGGAAAGGTTGCCTACCCCTGGCCTATACAGACTGCCAGAAATAATCCATCTTGAGACCACTTTAACTGCCCTGGCTCAATGCTAGGGAATCATGGGAACTGTAGTTTATTGTGGCACCAGAGCTCTCTGACAGAGAAAGCTCAATGTCTCAGAAAAAACAGTTAAAGTGATCTCAAGCTGGATTATTTCTGGCAGTCTGTACAGGCCCTTAGCCTTCTCTGTAAAAGTGTGTTGGGGCCCCACCAAACTATAAATCCCAGAATTCCATAGCATTGAGCCATGGCATTTAAAGCAGTGTCAAACTGAATTATTTCTGCAGTACAGATTAGAACTGTGTGCAAGTAGAGGAGGTTTGTACCTTCACCTAGTACTATTTTCCCCATTTTATTCCCTTTCCCCCTACACACATACAGTGTTTTTTATTTTCTAACCCCCATGTGAGTAGGAGTAAATTTTGGAGTGGGAAAACTGGCAGGAGAGCTTTAAGCTTTCCATTCATGGTATGTTGAGCCTAATCCAAATCATTCCCCCATGCGATTACTTGGAAATTAAAAAAGGAAAGAAAATCAGTCTCAGCTGACTTTCAGCCCTACACATTTGATGCCCTTTCCAGTCAAGCCATTCTTCACGTGTGGAGAATGCTATGTGGGTTCAGGCTTTTATGAACTGACTTCAAGGGCTTATAATAATATGCTGTTTATTGACTTTTGCATTTTGTTTTGTTTTAATGGATTTGTTTAAATGATTTTCATTGTGTGGATAATTTAATTGCCTTTCAATAACTGTGTGTTTTTAACTTATGTCTCTGTATGTGCCTTTTCTGTATATATATATTTTTAATTGTTAGCCCAGGACTTACAAAATAACCTAATTAGTCATGTAGCTGTGATGCACTTAGAAGATGAATGGCTGGGAACTGTTCTTAAGAAAGAGAAGGGTAAAGTGCCATAATGAAGCATCTGGAGATCATGGTGAGGTTTCAAGTTACAGTCGGCCCTCTATATCCACAGATTTTTTTATCCACAGCTTCAAACATCCATGACTTTAAAATATTCCAAAAAATTCCAGTAACCAAACCTTGATTTTGTCATTTTATATAAGAGATGCCAATTGACTATGCCATTGTATTTAATGAGACTTGTGTATCCATGGATTTTGGTATCTATGGGGGGTCCTGGAATCAAACCCCAGCAGATATCATGGGCCCACTGTGCTCAGAATTAACCAAGAGCATAAGAGGTGGCATTAATAGTAAGGCAACAAAGCTTCATGGAAAGCCTATCAATATAACCATGATCCAAATTTATGCTCCTAACACAGTGGCAGGACAAGAAATTGGAAGACACTATGCTGCCATCCAGGAAGACATTCATCACACACACCAAAGCAGGACATGTTGATAATAGTAGGTGATTTAAATGCAAAAGTAGGAAACAGAGTTGGAACAAACATTGTTTAATAATTTGACCTAGAATCAAGGAACGAAATAGGCCAACATACAGAATTTTGTCACACTTTCTTCAGACAATGAATAACTGTATAAGTGGATGAAATCATATAGTAATAATAATAATACTTTATTTTATATTCCGCCTTTTGCCGTGCCAATCAAGGCGGCTAACATATAAAATTAAATTTAAATAAAACATGCTCAAAATAAACAATACTAAATAATACTAATAAATAACACTTAACCCCCTTTTAAAAACATATAAAATAAAAAATACAAAAGTAAAAGCATCGGATTAAAACATTCTGGGACACCAGTAAAAGCATGGAGAGGATGTCTTACAAGAAGGGAGGCCAGGTTAGGTGAGGTGATCTATTCAGGGAAGGCCTGCCAGAAGAGATCCATCTTGACGGCTTTTTTAAAGCCGTCCAAGCTGGTTTTTTGATGGATCTCCTCTGGCAAGGCATTCCACAGTCTGGGAGCGGTGGCAGAAAACGTCCTCTGGGAGGTTACTGCTAATCTAGTTTTTACCGGTTGCAGTAAATTCCTCCCAGAGGACTTGAGGGCATGGGGCAGATTATATGGAAGAAGGTGATCCCTTAGATAGGTTGGACCCAAGCCATGTAGGGCTTTAAAGGTCATCACCAACTTCTTATACTGTGCTCGGAAACCAATAGGCAACCAGTGGAGAGATTTCAGAACAGGTGTAATATGATCACTCTTAGATTTTCTGGTGATCAACCTGGCTGCCATCTCTCTCTGGGTTTTCTTCGCAAACGAAGATTCAGGAAGGACTCATCCCACTCTTTTTGCAAGCGTGCTGATGACTAAAAAGGCCAATCCGAGATAAACAAGTCTGGTTGCAGAAAGCACAGCAGAAGATCTCCTTGGGTGATGTTTCCGGGTTGTGATTCTTTCTGCGTTGTCGTTTCTCTTCGAGACTTGTTCGGCGTGACTTCTTAAATAAGGCTGCAGCATTGTGGATAGTGCATCTCCATGCCTCCCGATGTGAGGCCAGGGTGGACCATTGTTGGTGATCAATTTGGCCGAGCCTGAGATGTTGTTTCAGGGAGTCCTTGTATCGCTTTTTTGGAGCGCCCCTCTTATGCTGACCCTGTTAAGGAAAATGCAACATGGGACTTACAGTAATAGAAATAAAATGTGTATGTGAAAGTCACAGTGATTAAGCAGGAGCAATCATGAAGCTACACAGGTGAAAAGGATAATATAATTTGGAAGCCTTGAGAGACAAGGACAAAGTTATAGAGTGTATATTGAAAACACCTGTTGTAGATTGCAAACACCTGAGATTCATTAAGTAGTCAAGGTAAAATGATGAAATACTTGGGTTGGTCTTAAGTATGGGATGATCCATGTAAACCAATCAAAATGAATGTACACACCCACTGGGTGGGAACCGACTAGTGGGTGGTGACTAACAATGGCTATAAGTGCAATGTTTGCCAATGCATATTGTGGAGTTCACCGTAGAATACTGTTTTTGGGAGGCGATGGTCCTCCATCCTAGAAACGTGCCCCGCCCAGCACAGCTGCGTTTTCAATAGCATGGCCTCAATGCTGGTGATCCCTGCTTGCTCAAGGACGGCAACATTCATCACATAGTCAGTCCAGTGTATATTTAGGATTGTGCGTATACAGCGCTGATGAAAGCATTCGAGGAGTCGTAAGTGTTGGCGATAGGTGACCCATGTTTCAGACCTGTAAAGGAGAATAGAAAGTACAATTGCTCTATACACACTGATTTTTGTGCTTCGCCTCAAGTGTTTGTTACTCCAGACTCTTTTGTAAAGTCTTCCAAATGCGCTGTATGCCTTTGCTAATCTATCTCTTTGTCAATCTTGGCGTCTGAGGAGATGATGCTTCCCAGGTAGGTGAACTGCTGAACAGACTTAAGCACAGATTTGCCTACAGCGATGTGGGGATGGTGGTGTTTGTCCTGTGGTGCAGGCTGGTAGAGAACTTCCATTTTCTTCAGGTTGACTTCCAGACCAAACATTTCTGCAGCTGTTGCGAAGCAGGATGTTAGGCGCTGCAGAGCTGCTTCTATGTGGGCAACAAGGGCAGCATTGTCAGTGAAGAGCAGCTCACGGACTAGATAGTTTAGAGTCTTAGTGTGAGCCCTCAGACGGCTTAAGTTAAACAAGTTACCATCAACACGGTAACGTATATAGATGCCGTCTTCTTTGAGCTCTGCTGTAGCCCTTTGGAGCATCATGCTGAAGAAGATTGTAAATAAAGTTGGAGCAAGAACACAACCTTGCTTCACTCCATTAGTTATTAGAAAGGGCTCTGAAAGAGCATCGCCGTATCTGACTTGACCATGCTGGCCCTCATGTAGCAAGATAATCATTTTGAGGAATTTGGGGGGGCATCCTAGTCTTTCCAGGATCTGCCATGGACCTTTTCTACTCACAGTGTCGAAGGCTTTGGTGAGGTCGACAAATGTTACATAGAGTCCCTTGTTCTGCTCTCTACATTTCTCTTGCAGTTGTCTAAGGGCAAATACCATATCTGCAGTACTCCTATTGGCTCTGAAGCCACACTGGCTTTCAGGAAGGAGTTCTGCAATAGCAGGAACTAATCTGTTCAGGAGTATCCTTGCAAGGATTTTTCCAGCAATAGAGAGCAGTGTTATACCTCGATAGTTTGAGCAATCGGATTTTGCTCCTTTTTTCTTGTACAGGGTGATGATGACTGCATCTCGGAGATCTGATGACAGTTCCCCTTTTTCCCAGCAACTCACAAGGAGTTTGTGGAATTTAGCATGGAGTACATGACCTCCGTGTTTCCAAACTTCAGGTGGGATTCCATCAATCCCAGCTGCCTTGACGTTTTTCATCTGCTGTATGGCCTTAAGGGTATCTTCCAAAGTGGGAGCTATGTCCAGTTCACTTTTCATCAGTTTTTGTACCATATGTTGGATAGCTGAGCCTTAGACTACTCGGTTGGCACTAAAGAGACTTTGAAAATGTTCAGCCCATCGATTCAGGATGGAGGCTTTATCAGTAATTAGTGTTTTGACCATCTGTACTGTATAAGGAGCTTTGCACCTGATAAGTAGGTCCAAACACTGTTTTAAGAGCTTCGTAAAATCCTCTAAGATCACCCAGATCTGCACAGTGTTGTGTCTTTTCTGCTATATTGATCCACCACTTGTTCTGAATGTCTCGGAGTTTTTGTTGAAGTTTACTACACATGAGACGGAAAGCTGCTTTTCTTACATGGCAAGTTGGTTGGGTGAGGTATGCCTGGTGAGCAGTTCTCTTCTTTGCCAACAGCTCCTGGATCTCTTGGTTGTTTTCATCAAACCAGTCTTGATTTTTCTTGTGCGAGAACCCGAGGGATTCTTCCGCAGACTGGAGGATACTGTTTTTGATATGTTGCCAAAGCACTGTAGGAGAAGGATCTGTAGGGTGGTCTTCAAGTTTTGTTTGCAGATTTGCCTGGAAGTTGTCTCTCATGGTAGCTTGTTGAAGATTGTTGACTTGGAGTCTTCTTTTTAAGATGCCACCCTTCTTAGGTTTGAGCTTGAGATGAAGATTTAGTTTACATCTTACGAGGCAATGATCTGTTTGGCATTCTGCACTGGGCATCACTCAAGTATGATGGACATCGCGAATGTTTCTCTGGCGGACATTCAGGACTGGAGATTGTAACCCAATGCCTGGTTTGGGGGTTCCTACTGTGAATACCTCTGTTTTATCTGGATTCAGCTTGAGTCATTTTTTCCTCATCCAGTCCATTACCGCCTCGAGACATTGACTAAGGGAAGAACTGCCAACTGTCGTCATGGCTGCTGACCGAGATATGGAGAAATATATTTGGGTGTCATCAGCATATTGATAACACCTTGCCCCATGTCTACGGATGATCTCCCCCAGCAGCTTCATATAGATATTAAACAGCACCAGGGACAGGATAGCACCCTGTGGGACGCCACATTTAAGCTCTGTTTTTGAAGAGCAACTGTCCCCGAGCGACACCCTCTGGAATCTGCCCGAGAGGAAGGAATGGAACCACTGAAGTACAGTGCCTCCCATTCCTAACTCTCTCAGGTGTTCCAAGAGGATGTCAAGGTCTATCGCAGGGGTAGGCAACCTTTCCCCTTTAAGGGCTGAGGGACTTCAGCTCCCAGAAGCCTCAGCCATGTTGGCCAATAGTCCCATGTTGGCCAATGCTCCTGGGATTCTGGGAGCTGAAGTCCCTCGGCCCTTAAAGGGGAAAGGTTGCCTACCCCTGGTCTATCATATCAAAAGCCGCTGAGAGGTCCAAAAGCACCAGCTGGGTCACGCTTCCCCATCAATGCTTAGGCACAGGTCATCTGCCAGAGTGACCATGGCAGTCTCCACCCCATATCCCAATCTGAAGCCGTTTTGAAATGGATCTAGAAAATCGGTCTCATCTAAGATCACTTGAAGTTGAAAGGCGACAGCTCACTCAATCACCTTGCTCAAAAATGGTAGATGAGAAACCAGTCTATAATTTTTCAGATCAGGGGGTCCAGGGAAGGTTCCTTCAGGAGCGGTCTAACAACCGCTTCCTTTAAACATGTTGGAACAATTCCTTCCCTAAGGGATGAATTGATGACCTTTTTAAGAAAAGCCATAAAGGCATCGCCCCCCCTGGATGACCAGCTAAGATGGGCAGGGATGGATGGAGCATGTCGTCTTCTTCAGTTTTCCAAGGATCTTATCCACATCATCGGTACTCACCGGTTCGAACCGATCCAGTTTAATCTCAAAAACAGGTTTACTGGACACCTCATCAGTCAATTCTGCTGTAATCCTGGCATCCAAGTCGTAGAATGCGTTGGCCTGGAAACCGGTTGGGATAGGCCCATGTCTGTCATGGAATCCATGAACTGCCGAGCCGCACCTGTTAAACTGGTCTCGAGTGAGATGTTGAAGTCACCCAGAACTAAAAGTCTGGGTGACTCCAACAGCAACTCTGAGACCAGCTGTGTCAGCTCAGATAGGGAGTCTATTAAGCAACGGGGTGGATGGTATACTAACAGAATCCCTATACTATCCCTGGTTTTCAGGCTTAGGTATATACACTCAAAGCGGTCTGTTTTCTGGATAGGCATCCTAGTCAAGGTGAGGTTATATAGACTACATAACTGGAAGCAGAAGATGGCGAAGCTCCATTCAGTCTGTAAAAACAAGACTGGAGCACATTGTGGCTCACAGTATGAACTCCTAATTACAAAAATTAGAGTAAAGCTAAAGAATGTCATTATATCAATCAGAGTGGCAAAATACAATCTGAAGAACATCCCTGTAGATTTTAACAGATCGTGTACAGAACAGATTTGTACAACTTAGCCTATCAAGGAATCAGAAGAACTCTGGACCCAAAACAGCCTTATTAACATGAAAGATTGAAAAAAGACCCTATCTATACCTAAAAAGGAAAAAGACCATAATTGAATGACTGATAAACTCTTAAAATGGTTAAGGACAGATGAGAAGCAAAAGTAAAAGATGACAGAAGCAGCGTCAGAATACCAAATGCATGTGTCCACTGACTTCTGCATAGGGTCAAAGATAACTATTATAACAGTTCAAAGAAATAGATGAGATCAACAAAAATGTAAGACATGAGACCTTTTCCACAAGATCTGAGAAATTAAAGGGACATTCAGACCAAGAGAAGGGATGCTATATGACCAACAAAGGAGCACATTATAAGATCAAGAGAAACTCAAAAGATGATGAAAGTAATATATTGAGGAACTATAGATACAGACAGACAGATAGATGTAATGATGACAAGTTCTTTCAAGGAAGAACCATTTGAAGATCAACCCACAATGAACCCAGTGGATGAGACTCTTGAAGCACTAGAAAGATATATTCATCAGGAACAGATGCCATACCTAACGACCTGTTTCAAGAGACAGAATCCATGCAAATTATCACAAAAATTTATCAACAAATATGGAAAACAAAACTGTGTCTCATAACCTGGATAACTCTCATAACTCTCAATATACATTCCAATCACCAAGAAAAGGGACACCAGGGATAATGGGTCCCATCAGACTATTACAGTGGACCCTTGGTATCTGCTGGGGTTTTCCAGGAACCCCTGTGGATACCAAAATCCATGGATGCTCAAGTTTTATTAAATACAGTGGCATAGTAAAATGGTGTCCCTTATATAAATTGGCAAAATCAAGGTTTGTTTTTTGGAATTTATATTTTTACAAAATACTTTCAAGCCATGGGTGGTTGAATCTGTGGATAAGGAATTCATGGATATGGAGGGCTGACTGTACACTAATCTCCCATGCAAGCAAAGTGGTGCTCAAGATCTTACAACAAAGATAGTTACCTTATATAGAGTGAGAAATGCTAGATGTTAAAGCTGAGTTCAGAAAAATATGAGGCACCAAGGGTTATGTTGCAAACATGTCATAACAGAGTTGTGTAATGAGGTTGTTGGAATGCTGCTGATAAACATTTTAAAAGTTTTTTTAAAAAATAAGATTGCAGCTGAATATTTAGAAGAAAAAAATAATTACCACAGGTGATTTTCATAATTTCAGCATGGGTGCATGATCTGTAAATACTTCCTGAGCTTACTTGGATTTGCCCACATGAGGATATGTTACCCAAGCCACTGAGATAATAAAGTTCTTTTTTCCCCCCAACCCACCAGTAGGAGTAAGTATCAGAGATGCCTGCAAGAGGACTTTACAGTATGAGAGTGGGAAACTTTAAAGGTCAAGGACCAACCTTCTACACCACTCAGCCCCACAATGGGCTTATCACCCCCTCCTGTCAAAACTGGAAGTGGGGAGAAGTCTGCCTTTGGTATGTGACTTATGCTCAGAAGATGGAAAAACAGAATGGTTTCCCATTGGCGAGGGAGTTGGACAAGGCTGCATATTATCACCCTATTTGTTTAATTTATATATGGAACATATCATATGGAAAGTAGGATTAGACTCAGAGGAAGGAGGTATGAAAATGCGGAAATATGCAGACAGCACCACATTACCAGCAGAAAAGAGCAAAATGTTGTGTGTTTACCACAATAGGCCGTTGTTTCAGGTGATTCTCTTTGGAAACAGCTTTTTCTTTACTTTTAAGGGTAGTGGAATGGCAGTGCACTCCTTTTCATCATCACTGAATTTGCATTTCAGTGATGTTAGTTCTTGTGTTTGTTATCACACATTGGAAATACAATATCATTGACATTACCCTGTTTGCTTCGCCCCCTGCAATTGTGAAATTACATTATGATGCTACATATTAAGGAACTATGTCTGTTCCCGCCTATACCCAGAAAATGAACACACACCATGCTACTTCCATCATTATTTTTCTACCTTCTTCCCCCACGAACTAGCACTTGCCTGTTCTGCTTTTGTATATTACTCTTTACATTTTTGTATACTCTTTATTGACTCTTTAAACTTCTTGTGAACCCCATGGCTTCTGTGGGCATTAATAGGATTACATCAGAATTGTGCTACTCCCCTTATTTTTTTAAAAAAAAAAATGTTTTTAAAAATGTCAGAGAAGGAATATACATAGATTCTCTTGAGAATTCTGGTGGCATCCAAACCCAGCCGTTGGAAACAATCTAGGGTTCCCTGCTGGATATCCCTGAGGAATGCCCAGGGGGGAGCAATGAAACCACATCCACATTGTCCCCATTGTGCTCCCAGTATTGCAGTGAAGTGAACTGAGATATTCATGCCCAAAAGGTTACTAAACCATACAGGGTAGGGGGCCATTAACAGATTATTTCAAGTGGGAAAATGTCCCTATAGTGGTACTTCACCAACAGAGCTATAGAATGATGCAGTAAGCCCTGGACAAAGATGGGACTGATGCAGTGTAGTTGTGTTGTAACAGTGTAATGTGATGAGATCCTTAGAATGCTGTTGATGAAGAGTTTTTTTAAAAAAGATTGCAGCTGAATATGAAAACAAAAAAAATTACTACATATGATTTACGTAATTTTAACATGGGTGCGGAAGACATTGAAATAATTTAAGAATTCCTAGACTTTGGCTTAATCATAAATCAAAATGGAGACTGTAGTCAAGATATCAGAAGACTAAGGCTTGGAAGGGTGACTATGAAGAAACTAGATAAGATTCTGAAGTGCAGAGTTATGTCATTGAATACCAAAGACAGCTCACCCATGCCATAGTGTTTCTGATTTTCATGTATGGTTGTGAAAGCTGGACTTGAAGAAAGCTGACAAGAGGAAAATCAAGTACAGTCGTCCCTCCTAGTTTGTGGACTTCCATTCGTGGACTTGAATTTCCACAGACGGGAAGCCAGGAGGGACAAAATGGCATGTGCGCATGGCCATTATATCTAAAGGGGCTTGAATAGTTGCATTTTTTTTTCCCGGTTCACGGCGGGGTGGTCTGGAATGGATCCCCCGCGAATTGGGAGGGAGAACTGTAATTTGAAATTGGTGCTGGAGGAGAGCTCTGCAGATACTATGCACTTCTAGAAAGACAAATAAATGGGCCCTAGAATCTGAACTTTTGCTAAAAACCAAAACCACTACAATGATGCTTTTGTATTTTGGACAAAACAAGATGACATGACTCATTGGAAAATATAATTTCCAGTAAAGTGAATAACAGTAAGAAAAGAGGAAAATCACATTGTTGCTAGATTGACTCAAGGAAGCCATGACCTTGAGTTTGCAGAACCTGAGCAAAGCTGTTGGTGACCAGGACTCATGGAAGTCTGTCATCCATAGCGTCGCCACAAGTTATCTGCTTGATGCCACACACAGTGAGAGGCCACTTAAGCAGCTGCCCACATCTCCCAACATCATCCATCTAGAAGTATCTTCAAGCTGGTTCCTTGGGTGGCAGCTCGTGGCCATGAAATCACAAAAATGTGAGATTTTCAGAGATCTCCTTTACTTCAAAAGTTAGCACTAGGTTTGCTGTGCTTGGATTGTAAAATACAGATTCTTTCTAAGTTGTTTCTTTTCCTAGTGGTTATTCTTTGGAGAAATTGCCTTCTTGCCATTTCTACAGTCCCCAGTGGTGGCTGCAGGCTTCTGTGTGATGTAGTATAAAGTTGTATCTTCATCCTGTTGGTTCCCTCTTCACTTGTCTTTCTGCACAAGGGTGATTTTTTTGTTTTTGTTTTTACTACTTCCTCAATTCCTTTTAGTCTTTTTCATCCATAGGTATCTTCTGATGAGCATGAACTGAATCCTCTCCTTTGCAAAGAGATATTATACAATGTGTATTTTTCTCTCTAGGAACACTAATAATCACATTCAGTTTTTGGTCCCATTCAACAGAACTTTGTTAATGGCATGACTTGCTAGCCATATATATTTAAAAAGCTTCCTTTTGGCTATTCCCCCCCCCCCCCAATTCAAAAATATGAAGTGGGAGCATGATCTCTAAATACAGCTTGAGCTTACCTGGTTCTGCCCACATGCCCAAGCCACTGTGATGATAATAAAGGTCTGTTCTTGGGTTTTGTTTTGTTTTTTCCCCTCTCAGAAGAAGTAAGGGTCAGGGACATCTGTGAGAAGACTTTGCAATATGGGAATAGGGAACTTTAGAGGTCAGGCACCAACCATCTACACCACCCAGACTCACAGTGGACTTATCACTCCTTTTTTTCAAAACTAGAAGTGAGCAGAAGTCTACATTTGGTTTGAAAAAATGTTTTTCACTTATTTTAGATAAAGTTATGCAGGGGAGAGGGCTGTGCTCCTTGGTTCAAAGGAGAAGTGCATGGGGGGGGAGGTTATCCCCATGTTGTAATAAAAACGTGTTTTTTCCCCTTGGGGTAGGGAATGACTCCAGAAACCACAGATATGGGTGGGGGGGGTATGTAAGGATAGGACTACATGTTGCCTACTATTGGATTAGGGCAAGATTAGGGGTATTAGCTCCATTTATAGGACAAAGGAAGACTAGTTCAATTAAGAATCAATCTCCTTCAGCAGACTGTGAAAGCACTGAATCTCTTGGGTCTCTCTGAGACTAGTTTCAGCAAAATAAGTCAAACAAGCAGTATATGAATTGCTTAACTATAGTAAAGTTTTTGTTAAGCAATTCACCTACTGTAACTAGTAGTTATATTGATATGCACATTAAGAATATATACACATAGATTGGCTATGCCCTGGGCAACAAAAGAAAAGTTTCAAATAAAGGAGATGCTCAGCAGTCACCCTCTTAAGGGAAGAAGAGAGAGGCAGAGAGGGAGGAGTATGTGGCCACAGAAATACCTGGATGTTATCACATACCTGGATATTGTCACATATTGTTGCTTAGCTATACAGACACATTAATGACCATGCATTTCAACTGGTTATTGAGCAAATGGAGAAGATGAGAGAGAGTATATATAAAGCAGAGGCATGCAGGAGACCCTTATTTATACGTGTTGAATCTCCCTTATCCAGAATTCCAAAATTTGAAATAGTCCAAAAACCAACGCTTTTGCCATGGGTGGCTAAGATAGTTGTGACCTCTTTGTTTACTGATGGTTCAGTGTACTTTGTTTCTTGCACAAAATTATTTTAAAAGATTGTGTAAAATTACCTTTAGGTTATGTGTATAAGGTGTATATGAAACATAAATGAATTTCATGTTTAGACTTGGGTCACATCTCCAAGATGCCTCATTATGTACTTATAAGCAAATACGGATATCCCGAATTCCAAAAAAACCCAAAAACCTGAAATGCAAAACACTTCTGGTACCAAGCATTTCAGATAAAGGATACTCAACTTGTACTGCCTAAATCCCCTTTGTCTTAATAGCAAATGGAAGAAGGGGATGGTGTAAAGAGAATGCTTGGTTGAGCATTACTTTATACTAGGGGTAGGCAACCTTTCCCCTTTAAGGGCCAAGGGACTTCAGCTCCCAGAATCCCAGGAGCTATTGGCCAACATGGGACTATTGGCCAACATGGCTGAGGCTTCTGGGAGCTGAAGTCCCTCGGCCCTTAAAGGGGAAAGGTTGCCTACCCCTGCTTTACACCATACCCACCTGTACTCTAATAATTGTGGGAGCTTCTATTGTAGACTTGATCAGAGTGATCAGGAAATCAGTGAACCATCTGTCATTGTTTTTTAAATGCTTACTTTGTCAAGATGGAAATACTTTGAGGTTTAATCATACTTCCCCTCCCCCCTGTTTTTATAACAGAATGAATTACAGTCTTGGAGCAGAGCTGTCAACCACTCTATCTTTTAAAGGTTACAGACTACAAGGGGACACTCTGTATTAATCATGCCACTTCTTGCTGCTGCCCTCTGGTACTGCAGGCAGCTGTATACATATATAGCTCATCTGTTGAAAAGGTAGGTTTTAACTGTCTGTGGTAATTTGCCTTTGAACATAATAATTGCCTTGCTAGATCAAACCATTCCCTATTTCCTGTGCCCATGCTCAATCTTTGTAAGGGTCTTTTGTACTGTTTCATCAGCACCTGCTCTAGAAACCTGAAGTTAATGTGTGAAGATATACAGTATTTATATGCTGTTTAGCTGTAGCATTTGGTATTGGGAGATACACATGGACCCTGCAACTGCATTATTGCAGTGTGGGGTCCTCCTTGTTCAGAATTCTAGCCATTTTGTTTCATACCATTCCATTATGCCACTGATTTTTCCATTCCCATTTCCACAGACAGTATTCTGTGGCCATTGAGAATGCTCAGTCTTTGTTCCCCCTGTTTGGGGTGCAGGTTCTGTCTCTCAGAATTTTATATTTGTATTTCTGCAAATTTTACCAAGCTCCCCCTCTTTCCCATTGACATTTCACTAAGACAGGGGTAGGCAACCTTTCCCCTTTAAAGGCTGAGGGACTTCAGCTCCCAGAAGCCTCAGCCATGTTGGCCAATAGTCCCACGTTGGCCAATAGCTCCTGGGATTCTGGGAGCTGAAGTCCCTCGGCCCTTAAAGGGGAAAGGTTGCCTACCCCTGCACTAAGGCATCTGCCATTTTGTCTGCATAAGCAAGACACTCACATCCTGGACATCAGAAATAGAGGGATTTATGCTAGCTTTATTAAGGAAATTTATTTTAGCTCTTGAAGCTACCAGTTGGTATAAAGCCCTTAAATTTGTGAAGTTCTTTATTTAAATGCCCTCTGAACAAATACTTATTTACTTCATCTTGTAGTAGTGAAATGCATTTGTTTATATTCTAAGATGTAGCCATGTTAGTCTCTTGCACCATGAATTTACAGCACTTCTAACCGAGAAAAATAAATTTCTACCATTATGTTTTTGTAGGCCTTAGTGTCCATCAGATAGAGTCTACCAGAACTTATGCTAGAATTTTTTTTTCTGGTTAGACTCAAAGGTACTGCAGGATTCCTTTAAGTATATTAGTTTGTGTTTTCTTGAAGTACTTTCTTCTGTTATCACCAGCTGTACTGCTAACCAGCTTCCAACTGAATAAGCATTGTTTAAACCTTACTGTAACTGCTGTTCTTGTTTGCTTGGCTTTCAGGTGGAGCAGATACCTGCAAAAAAAATTCACAAGTACATTTTTTAGTATTATTTATTGTGTATGATTTTTAAAAATCCATAACCTCAAATAGATCTATCTTATTAACTAATATTTGCACTTGATTTAGAAAACCAAAGTGTTTTGGGAGAAGTTGATTTGCTTAGCTACTGTGCGAAAAAATGGAAAGGAGAAACAGAGCAGGCTGAAAAGATGAAAAAGGTAAGGATAAAAATTACTTTGGAAAGCTAAAGAGCACAAAAATAAAAGCATTGTGTGCTTTAGCCCAAAGTTTAATTTACCTATTGAGAATTTTGTTATTTGCATGTGTATATATTTATAAAGGTAAAGGTATTTCCTTTTGACAAGGTTGTCAAGTCATTTCCGACCATAGGGGGTAGTACTCATCTCCATTACTAAACCGAAGAGCCAGTGTTGTCATAGACTACTTACTCTGTGATCATGTGGCCAGCATGATTGCACAAGATGCTGTTTACCTTCCCACCGAAGTGGTACCTATTTATCTACTTGGATTTGCATGCTTTCGAGCTGCTAGGTTGGCAGAAGCTGGGACTAGTGACAGGAGCTCACCCCATCATGCAGCACCCGGGCCTTGAACTGCAAACTTGCCGATCTTGCAATCAACAGAGTCAGCATCTTAACCACTTGAGCCACTGCATCCCTGTATATATTTATAGCAGACCTAAATACCCTAAAGCAGGGGTAGGCAACCTAAGGCCGGGGGGGGGGGGGGGCGGATGCGGCGCCCCAAGGCCTTTGGACCGGTCCCAGGCCGGTCCTGCCGCCCCCCTCCACCACCGCCGCCGCCATGATGATATTGATTACTGTTGTTATTACTTGTTCTTGGGGTTTTCTTGGCAAAATCTCCACAGTGGTTTTGCCATGGCTTTTCTGGGGCTGAGAGAGTGTGCATGCATTTTTTTTTTTTATTTTTAAAAATAATTTTTTATATTTATTTATTTATCTATTTATTTATTTATTTTTGGTACTTCGGCCCCCCAATTGTCTGAGGGACAGCAACCCAGACCCCGGCTCAAAAAGGTTGCCTACCCCTGCCCTAAAGGCATCAGATCCTGTCTGATCTTAAATCTAAATATCATCAGCCCTAGTTAGCACTTGGATGGGAGACTGCCAACAAATATCAGGTACTGTAGGCTGTTTCAGAGAAAGGAACTGACAAAACCACCTCTGAGTATTCCTTGCCTAAGAAAACACTATGAAATTCATGGAGTTGCCATATGTTAATAAGCAAATTGAAGGCTTGTTGTTGTTGTTGTTGTTGTTGTTGTGTGCCATCACCTTATCATGGAGTTTTGTGGGGCTGAGAGTGTGTGTCTTGCCCAAGGTTACCCAGAGGGTTTCTATGACTGAGTGGGGATTCAAACCCTGATGCTCAGAGTTTCAATCTGATGCTCAAACACACAAACTATAGTACACACACACACATTTATAGCACTAAACACCAAAATGAAATTTGATATTCTCATTCAAAGCACAATTCTACCTTCCAAAATAAAATTGTAACTTGACCTCTGTACCATTTTCAAAGCAGGAAGGAAAATACAAAGCATTGTATAAATGCAATAGCCGACTTGTAGACTAAAATATTATCAAGAAACTTTGATATGATATGATGCAATACTGAACTGTGATTTAGTTATACAAGAGTAGGCTCATGTCCTCCCCTAGTTCTCACACGAAGGGATGGTGAGATTGAAAATTTCCACTTTTCAAGTTTTGGATTTTATTTTCCATGTTTGAAATTGGGAAGCTATGGCCTGTCTAGGTATGGTTTGTTTGAAGTAACCAAACTCAGATGATGGTTTGATATCTATATATATTAGTAAAGCCCAGTTAGAACAGACTACAGTTTCTTGAGCTCAAGCATAACTGAAAACTGTGATTTAGTTCAAAGGAGCTTCCAGGATACTTCCCTCACCTACAGAGAAGATTGTGTGAGGCCAAGATTAATCACAGTTTGTTCCTCAACATTAAACCAAGCCACTGTGTCAGCATCAAAACTTCATTTAATTCTCCCCACTGTAGGCTTGCTTTCAAAGGGGCCAGTAAAGATGTAAAACACAGTGTAATACAATAGCTCTGTGATAAATAATGAAATTTGGTATATTCAGCTGTAGGAGTGGTCTCCAAATTTTTTCAGGCTACTGCCCCCTTTCCTCTTGAGTGACAACCGTAGCATACACACACCAACACCTATTTCTTGATCAGGTTGACTGTGCAGCAGCTACCGCAACCAATAGCGTCTACCTTAGCCATGCCCAGCTTGCCACTGCCTCCTCTTCTGCCTCACCCTCTTATGTGCAAATACAGCAGTAGCAGCATCCCAGGCCTATTGCTCCCTCTTGCCTGTGCTAGTCTTACAACAAAAGGAAGGCAAGCTGGCCGGCTGCTCCGTTGCTGCTCTCAGGATGACCAGATGCAAAGGGAGAAGCCTTTCCCCAGTGAGGCAGGGCTCTCAGTCCTTCTTGGCTGGGGTGGAGAGCAGCACAGCCAGCTTCCTACTGTTCTCCTCATTAAGGACTCGATCTGAGAGAAGTGAAGAATTGACTCCAGAGACGACTCCTCCCACCTTTCCCAGAGCCATACCTTCCTCACACAGCTTCAAATCTTCCCCGCCCAAGAAACGTTGTTTCTTCTGCTACCTCTTCTCTTCTCTTGGCCTGTCTGACAAAAAAAGAAGGATCAGCAGCACAGCTCAAACCTGCCAGCCACATCCCAGCAAAGCTCACAAAGCTTAAGCAGGGTCCCAAATATGAAAGCTCCTTTTTGCCACAGCTATACACACACACACACACACACACACTGCCATGTGCTCTAACTCCTCATCCATTCTATGGTCCTAAATGCCTCTGGTTCCCCTTGTCTTTCTTGCACTTTGACTGTAGGCTCTCCACTGCCTGCTTTTTCCTTTCCACCCCCCTATGCCCTTTTTCCTCTTCCCACCACCCCCAAACAAAAGCCGCCAGTAATTTGGATTCCTGTACAGCTGTGGGTAAAATTATTGCTCTTCTACTACTCGGAGAGGGGTAGTATGGTGTTATTATTGGGGCCGGATTATAACATGCTGAGACTTTAACTCTTGCCAAGTTTAAGAGGTCCATAGCATTATATGAAACTTGACATTTAGGAATCTTTTTGCAGTTTTCAGACTTAAGATCCCTCATCATCTGTGGCCTTAAGGTGCATATGTTTTCTTATGCATAAATCTGACACTGATTTGCTCACTAATGTGCAAATCAGCCAATTTAGTTCTACACTACAAACAGAAAAATAAAATAGAGTATCATTCCCCAAGGGCCATCCCCAAAGGTTTGCATGTCTGATGCAGAAAATCAGAATCACATAATTCAGTGTCCTTCTACTAATGAATGTAATGCACAATTCACTAGGAAACTATACTACACAGCTTTCACTGTGAAACACAAAGGTGCTGTATGGGAAAACAAAAATGTTTTTGCAAAGCTCCCATTCAGTTCATTTTAAAAAGGCTCAGGAAAAGTCCACTGCCTGTGGGATGTATTCTGATGGCCAACTGGCCACCTCCCATTCTGTTCCACTTGATGGGGACCTTATTTCAGGGTAGAAGAGATACATATGATGGCCCACTTTCAAATGATCTTGAACAGCTCCAACCAATTATTTGTTCCCATCCAGAATTCAGGAAAAAGTGTCCCTGCTAACTTGGTCATTGTTATCTTCACTTAAAGGCTTATGAACAGTTGCTTTGGAGACACCATGTGAAATATCTACGCGAAGTCAGACAGGATAACTACTGTGTGCTGAGAGCTGTATTATACCAGATATTCAGCCAAGGTTTTCCTCCTCCATCTTGGACAAAGACAACAGATGTCCTGAAGGTATTCCTTGAAAGAAATTATGTCTTAATGTTACGATTGCGTATTCTCAAAGTATAGTTTTTATTTTTTAGGTGGCTAAACAATAAAAGTGAAAAGAGATCTTGAGGGCAGACTCAACTGTGCTACTACAGTCTACTTGTCTATATTTAACGTTGATATGTTGTAGTGTTAAAATAAATTGTTCATTGCATGAAAAAATATGTCCATTTCATGATGTGAAGTCACTTTAGTAAGATACTTTTTCATGAGAAAGACATGATGTTCGATCACTCAGTGTGAATCTCAGAAACTGCACTAAGAGTTTCCTTTCATTAAAAAAATAATGTTTCTCCACTTAGTGTAGCCATTAGAAATTATAGCACACGGGTAGAATTACTTAAAAACAACAGCAACTTTGGTTATTTGAAGGAAAAATCAAGAGATATTGTTGCATGGTGATTTGCAGTTTCTCTCATGCTTTTTGTCTCGTTAAAAAGAGATCTGTTTTCGGCTTGGGTTTTGAATAGTTTAAAATCCTAATTTACTACTGATCTATTCCATAGAAGCTCCGATTGTTCTCTTGTCTTTTTCAGCTCCCGGAGAAACTTCTGTATTCACAAGGCTGTAATTGGATTCAGCAGTATAGTTTTGGACCAGAACAGTACACAGGTTCCAATACATTAGGAAAATTACGTAAATGTATTGAAGCATTAAAAAGTCAGGTGAGTGGCGGTATGAAGCGGTATATAAATGAAGCTGCTTTGCTTTGCTTTACTATATTGCACCCTTCGTATCTGCTGGGGTTTGGTTCAAGGATCCTCCATGGATACCAAAATGAGTGGATGCTCAAGTCCCATTATATACAATGACATATTAAAATGGTGTATAACATGGCAAAATCAAGGGTTGTTTTTTGATATTGTAAAAAATATATTTGCAAGCCATAGATGGTTGAATCTATGGATTCAGGATTCATGGATGCAGAGGATCGACTGTACTGAGATTTCTAAATCTTGGTAATGTTTGTATTTGGAAGGTACTCAATGACAGTATTTGGGAAAATGTTGAGTTTCTCTTTAGTCAAATCAAATCAAATCAAATTTTATTGCTTTTGACCAAAGGTCGTTGCACAGCTCACACAACAATATACGTAACAATGCAGATAAAATATATCTATAATAGAAAATAAACCTTATATCTAATAGAGAATTCCTAAATTTAATTTTTAAAATAATAAAATACTTAAAATAAAATAATAATTATTATGCACTATAAAATAAAATACTTATTATACATTATCAAATAAAGGTTTATCAAATATAGCCATCACCTTTGCAGTTTATAGCCCTCTCTGCAATATACTTTTTCCTAATTTTTTTTGCTGCTAGAGCAAACAGAGCTACTTTCCAGGTTACATATTTGTTCAGGTCCAATAGAAGGTAAAAAGCCACGTCGTGTGGGTTCTGACCAGGACTGGTTTCTATTAGAATTGTGATGAACTTTTCTCTTGGTTCTTTATAGAGAGGGCAAAATAACATGTAGTGGACAAGATCTTCTACTTCTTGGCAACCATATATACATGTACGTTCCTTTGTTGGAATACCTCTATGCCTTCCATCTCTGTATGCTGTGTCCATCATATTTAATCTTAGTTCAGTAAAAGCCTTTCGTAAGTTTACAAATGTTAGATTATTAAAATAATCTGGATAATTACAGAATTTCTTGAGTTCATAGTATAGGGGAGCACATGAGGACAAGAAAACAGTATTAAGATCCTTTTGTATAGATATTTCAGTTATTGTATTCTTAATAGACTTTACCTGCGCTTCCAATTGGAGTTTTTTAATTTTGGCTAGAGAAATTCCATATTTAATAACCAATTGCGCTGCCTGATGTACCCAGTTTTTGTTGGGCATGCTATTATTCAGTTCTAGCAAACATTTTTTTGGAAGTCTATTATTGTCCATCCCCTGTACTTTGAACCAATAACATAAGATTCTCTTGTCTGTTTGGCTTTCTAAACTAAGCGTGTTGGTTTCCAATCTGAGCATGGCAGTTGGTGTATCTCTGGGGAGGCCCAACAATGACCGCAAGAAATAGTTCTGGGGGGATTCCATACTTGTGATGTTTGATTTACTTGTAGTGCCCCAGATCTCAGCCCCATAAAGGGATTGTGCCATTGTTTTGGCTTTATATACTATAATAGCAGGGTTTACTAGATTTCCCCCTCTAGTTGAAGCAAACTTTAATGTTGCTTTTGCTGATCTATAAGATTGTACTTTTATATTTAGCATTTGTTCCTTCCAAGAAGTTGTATCTGAATATATTAGACCTAAATATCTGAATGATTTCACTTGGCTTATGATTTTTCCATCTAAGTGCCAAATATGTTTTTTGGGACGTTTTCCAAAAACCATAACTTTGGTTTTATCATAATTGATTGTCAATTTGTTGTTTTTGCAGTATGAAGAAAATTTCGTGAAGAGTCTTCTTAAACCTACCTCCGTTCTGGATACTAATACTAAGTCATCTGCATACATTAACAAAGAAATTTTGGCATCAAGAATTGTGACAGGGGCATATTGCAAACCCTCCAGTTCTTTTACAATGTCATTAATAAAGAAATTAAACAGAAAAGGTGCTAAAATGCATCCCTGCTTAACTCCTACAGATGCAACAATCTTTGGAGTGAGATGTCCTACTAGGTCTATTTTAACCTGTAATGATGTATCAGTATACAGAGATTTTATTAGAAATAATAAGCGGTGGTCGATATTTGTTTTCTCCAGTTTCTGCCACAACAAAGGTCTAGAGATCGAGTCAAACGCAGATTTCAAATCAACAAATGCAACATATAGTTTTTGTTTTAGATTATGAACGTATTTGCACATTAAGAAGTTTAGCACAAAACATAAATCAATTGTTGACTTCCCTTTTTGAAAACCAGCTTGTTCTTCTGCCAATACATTATAGTTATCTACCCAATCTTCTATTTTTTCCAGAAGGTACCTAGCATACAATTTAGAGGCAATATCCAGAAGGCTAATGGGTCTATAATTAGCTGGGTCTTTCTTGTCACCTTTTTTATATATAGGGGCAATAATACTCAATTTCCAACCCTCTGGGATGCATCCAGTACGGTTTATATGGGTAAACAGTTTTGCAAGTAATGGGGACCAATAATCCAGTTTTGCCTTGTATAGTTCGGTAGGTATCATGTCCTCACCCGGAGCTTTGTTGTTAGATTGTCTACTTATTATTCCCTTAATTTGGTTTGCAGTAACTTCGGGCCATTCAGGGGTATCTAATGGTTTTGCAAGATGGATTGAGTGTGAAAGGCTATGGTAGGAGTTGTAAATGTTGGTGAAATAGCTCTCCCAATCTTTCCCTTGCACTGCAGCCTCTAGCATATAATTTGATGTTCTAGTACCAGAGGCTATTAAGTGCCAAAATTTTTGGGAGTCTTTTTGAATAGCTGCCTCTCCCAATTCTCTCCACTGTACCTCATAGTATTTTTGTTTCTTTTCCTTAAGTAATTTTTTATAGTTTTGTTGTAAGTGGACTATATGATTTGAGGTGTTTCCTTTGGTATCCTTAATCTTCAATTTTCTAATTTCATTGGCTAAGGTTTTTTTGGAGTCTAAACAGTCCTGATCAAACCATGTCCTAGGTTTAATTCTGATGTTTTGGGGCACATAAGATGAACTCAGTAAAGGTTTTATTTGTGATGTTAAATCCTGATATGCACTTATGACATCGTTTGTTTCTTGAAGGATGTTTTCCCTGAGTTTCACAAATTTAGGAGAGTCAAGAGTCTTACAAATCTTCTCCTGAAGCTGGCCGTTCCATTTTAACCTCCTATTGCCAAGAATCTCATATTGGGTTTGATCTATTATTCTTGGTTTTTCCTTCAATGGCATTTGTGGGAGCGTCAGTTCAAGAGGAAAATGGTCGCTCTCAGCTCTTGTTACTATTCTAAATGTGTTTCTGTCAATTGGTGTATTATTAGAAGTTAGTATATAATCAATAGTACTGAGATGGCCTCTAGCAGAAATATATGTGAAATTTCCCACTCGGTCTCCTGCTCCATGTCCATTACACATCAGTAAATTGTGTTTCATTATAAGTGCACAGAGATGTTTTCCAGAGTGATTATGGGTTGTGTCCCTGGATGCTCTTTGGTATATTTCAGGTGTGTCATCAAGGGTGAGTCCAAATGCTATTTTACTTGAAGAAGTGATACCCATACGTGCGTTGAAGTCGCCTCCTATGATTACCCATGAGTTGGGGGTCATGCTATCTATTTCTTCTAGCACTTCATCAAAGGTTTCCCACAAGTAACCTTTGTTGGTGCTAGATTTTGATGGAGGGATGTAGGTACAGACTAGATAGACAGTTTCAGAAAAGATATTAGCTATGGATATAACCAAAAAATTGGGAGAGGATAATGATGGATGTTGACAAACTGTGCCTGTCAGTGTGGTTGAGATTAATATTGCAAGGCCTCCAGTTGCTCTTCCAAATTTTGCAGTTTTTAAAGCAGGGGTAGTGTATGTTGAAAATCCCTGCACAGTAATTTCACCCTCATTTTGAACCCACGTTTCTTGTAAAAGAATGATCTCATAAGTCTGCAAAAATGCTAGAAAATTTTCATCTTGGGTCTTGTTTTGCCAACCGGCAATGTTCCATGAGATAAGTCTAATTGGGTTGGTGTGTGGTCAGGAGGATTCTCCATGACTCTTACACATTTCAGATGGTAAATGGGTATCATTAGTTATTACTGCAGTGTTGTTATCCTTTCTAAAGTAAGCCCGAATGTCCTCAGATTTTAATTTATTATCTGGTGAGATTCTATTGATAGTGTTATTTTCTGTTTCAAGCTGTTTTGTGTACCCTGTTGTGGTCTTATTTAACTGGACTTTAGGAAGCTTGTTATTTATATATTCTGCTTCACAGAGTTTGTTTAATTGAGCTTGAAGGGAGTTAAGCCTGCCTATGATAACCAATTTATCAAGTAGGGGAAGTTTCTTAAATGAGTTTATTAAACCTTCCTCTTCCGGGATCTCTGTCTCAAAGCATAGCGGAGAGTTCTCTATTTTATTTTCGTTATTGTCTTGGATATCATCCAGACAAATCAAGTCCCCAACCTCTGGTGTCTGTTTTAATTGGTTTGTTTTCTTTGCAGATTTTTTTTTGGCTTGGATTAACTGAGGGTCTAGTAGGGGGTAAGGCGTTGGATGACCAAAGACTCTTCTAACCTCCATCTGATGATGCCGAAGTATATTTCTTAATTTGTAGATCCTTGCAGTAATAAGATCATTGTTGAATGTTACAAGGGCTCTTGCTGTTTTATAATTATAGAAGAGGTATTCTATTCTTACAATATCTTTTTCCCTTAGGAGGCTTATCCCAGAGGCTTCCAACTGGTGTATGAAATGTTTTTTCCTTTGGGGTCCTGTTATTATGCCGTACGGTTTTGGATAGTTTATAAAAGCCAATTGTGTTTTTTTTAGTACTAATGTGTGAGGAAAATTATTGAGTTTGGTACAAGGTTTCTGTGGTTCAGTTTTCTTAGACAAGTCAGTTTTGTTGTTATTTATAACTTCCTTTTCTTTGTTTAATATACTCTGTTCATGCTGCCTTATCGTGTAGCTAGAATCCGTCAGGCTATTTGTTTGTACGGATTCAGTTATGTCTGTTTTATGATCCCTAGTTTTCATTCTTATTACTGTCTTTTTGGGTTTTTTATTTTTTTGTGTAATTTTAGATTCTAAGTTCTTAAACAGTGATTTGAAATTGAAATTTATGGATCTTTTCATTTTAGTAAACTCTTTCTTCTGATTATCAATATTTAAGGTCTTTATACATTTTTTTCCTTTTATCCTTCTACGCTTCATCACACTTTTCCTTGATTTTGATTCAGATTGATTTTTACTTTTACTTTTGGCAGTAGTGTCAGTTTGATTTTGCAGTTCAGTGTTTTTGATAGTTGTTTTAGCCTCCTTAGGTGGGGCCGCTTTCAGAATGCCTTCACCTATCAAATGACAGATAATCTCAATATTTGCCTTTATGGTACCAATTATGTTACCATGGGCTTTTAAGATATTATATATGTCTTGAATTGGATCTATTCTGGTGTTATCCTCACCTATCTTGTTCCCAGTTGGTTGCTCTAAATCTATTTCGCTTATGGTTTCATGATCATTTTGGGTTTCTGCCTCCAAAGCTAATAACTGCTTCATAATTTTTTCTCTACGTTCTTGAGATTCTGCTATTATTTTTTTTTCATTTCGTAACAATTCATCAAGGGGAGGTAGGTCCTCGAAAAATGTCATCAGGCTCTCATCATGGTTTGAGTGATTACTATTTATTTCATGTATCTTTTCACTCCCCTTTTCTTGTAAGTCACAAGTTGTTGCTTCCTCCATGTTTAGGTTAGTTATAATGGGAGGGGACTTATCTGTTTCTAGGTTGGAGCTATCTACATTTATTTTTGATTGAGCTTCATTCTTTTCGATCTCAATAATAGATTTCCTGTTTCCCCTTTGTTTTCTCTCCTTAATCCCGGTTGCTTTACCCCTTTTACTACCAGCTATTGTTACATAGGACCACATTGATTGATTTGTTGCACTTGCTATGTCTTTGTTATATTTGCCATTCTTTTTTTGACTTCTGGTAAAAACCATTTTGTACACTCGTCACAAGATCTGGTTCAACCAAGTAACCCTGGGGAGAATATTTTGTTGTGATGGCTATTCAGTTCCAAGTATTAAAATTATTTCCGGACTGTTTCTAGTCTGAAAATATAAATTTTAAAATGGGATGAAACAGGATTAATAATAATAATAATAAAAAAGGATAAAATTAAAATTAATGTTCCTTAATTTCACTCTAAATATGGTCCCCTGAGGGATAAGAGTGTTAAGAGCTGAGCCCTAGGGTTGTGCCCTACTCACTTTTATAGTCCTGTGCCTGGCTCTTCAAAGGCCACGCTGCCACTGCTGGCAGTTTGCCTTCAAGTCCCAATGTTGTGGGGAAAAGGGCTTGGCTCGTGGCTCAGCGTCTCTGGTTGCTCCTGCTTGCAGTGAGTTGCTTGGATGGTGTCTCTGAGGGGGGGAGAGCTTTTAAGGAGTTTGCCTTCCCTGGCCACGCCTCCTCTTGCTTCTGCCGGGCTGGTCACACTCTCTGGTCCCAATGTTGTGGGGAAAAGGGCTTGGCTCGTGGCTCAGCGTCTCTGGTTGCTCCTGCTTGCAGTGAGTTGCTTGGATCTTCTCTTTAGTCATTTACATTGCCTTGTGTAGTATTTTTGTTAAGCCATTTTGTATAATAATAGTAGATAATGATATCCAATTTCAAAGAATGCAGTATTTCACTTTCCTCCTACTAATAATGTGCAGTACATGATCTACTGTAATGATAAGATGCAGCTATATGATAATCATGGAGCTTTAGAATTCATTTTCTTAACATGGCATTCCCCAAGGGGGGAGGGGGAGGTACCCTGATTAGAATTGTTGTTTTATGAGACTACCAGCAATTAAATATTCCCTTCTCAAAGAACTAAACGTTCCAGATATACTTGGAAGAAAGGACTGGCTTACATGTCCTGTCCATTAATATTTTTATGGAGATAGTTACATTTGCAGTGCAGGAATGTTCTTAAGGGGTCTCTGGGCCATCATTTCATTGGGGGAATCAGAGTGCTGTAACGGGTTCAGGAAATTACTGTTAATCCAGTGAAGGCAATCTTTCTCAACTGCTTCTCATGGTCTTTGAAACATTGTACAGAGGAATCTTTCTACATGCATTGAGGGATAGGGAAAGGATTTACAAACCAGACAGAAATAAGATAAAAAGGGATTTATGCTGAATCCCCTATGATATTTTCCATCACCTCTGAAGTTAGATCAATCTTGTGCTGCTCACTATTTTCCTGCTTTGCAAAGTTGTCACCCATTAATTTCTGTGTCCCTGCTTCTTGAAACAAAATCTTTTCTCCTAGCAAGATATTCCCAGCCCTCCTGTCTTGTTGTTGTATGTCTTCAAGTCATTTATGACTTATGGCAATCCTATCACGGGGTTTTCTTAGCAAGATTTGTTCAGAGCAGGGGTAGGCAACCTTTCCCCTTTAAGGGCCGAGGGACCTCAGCTCCCAGAAGCCTCAGCCATGTTGGCCAATAGTCCCATGTTGGCCAATAGTTCCTGGGATTCTGGGAGCTGAAGTCCCTCGACCCTTAAAGGGGAAAGGTTGCCTACCCCTGGTTCAGAGGGATATTGCCTTTGCTTTCCTTAGAGGCTAGGGGAATAAAGGATAGACCAGGGGTAGGCAACCTTTCCCCTTTAAGGGCTGAAGGACTTCAGCTCCCAGAATCCCAGAAGCTAATGGCTAACATGGGACTATTGGCCAACATGGCTGAGGCTTCTGGGAGCTGAAGTCCCTCGGCCCTTAAAGGGGAAAGGTTGCCTACCCCTGGGATAGACCATCACTAATTCAGGAAGATAGCATCCTCACTTATAACAAGAAATATTGGAAAAGGAAGAGATGCTCAGACTACTTTCAGGGGAAATATTGCTTATCCCCACATATTTATACACATGCATGGTAAAATTTAAGCCTGCACAGCTTGTGATCTCTAAAATCAAGTAAGAACCCTGCAGCAGTGTCAATGGCCTATCAGTAATATATGGGCTCTCACTAATTCCTTGATAAACCTCCTGTTTTGCTATCAGCTTGGGGATGACTAAAGCCAATACATGGCTCATTTAGCTGTTTATGTATCACAATTTGTGTAGGTTTAAGTTCTGCTGCTTATAGACTGCCTTTTTGGCCATTTACTCAATGCAGTTATAATGTTCAGTGAACTGACATAATTTACAGGCTTGCAAGAGGCATTTTATACCTGCATACTACTACAGTTCATGTATACAAGCGGGACCTGCTGCTGTGTAGAATGTTCTATTTCAGGGTGCCAGCCTGCTATACCCTCTTCCAGGGTACTCTATTCCAGGGGTAGGCAACCTTTCCCCTTTAAGGGCCGAGGGACTTCAACTCCCAGAAACCCAGGAGCTATTGGCCAACATGGGACTATTGGCCAACATGGCTGAGGCTTCTGGAAGTTGAAGTCCTTCGGCCCTTAAAGGGGAAAGGTTGCCTACCCCTGCTCTATTCCATTTTCCCTCCTCCTTATTTTCTGTTCCCTAACCCAAACAACCAGTCAACATGCTATGGACACTTTGGCTATGAAATGGATGTGGGTTTTTTTATTATTATTATTATTTGGAGAGATGGGGATGGTCTTTTAAATATTTTTGATATTTCTACAAATGTCACATGTGCTGATGATCCCCTTCTGTGCTTAAATGGTGCCAAAAATGAATTCACTTTTCTTATAGGTGATGTCAAAGATGTATTGACCAAAATAATATTTATGTGTAATAATAACTTTTCTTTTATTTTGATTGACAGTTTCAAAAACATATGTTTTATTGTTCCATGTTTTAGTGGATGGAAATCAGTGGTATTAAAGACCAGTATGAAAGATGGAAACTGTGCAATGCCCTTTTTACTGATGAAAGTATGGAACACAAATTATATGAAGCCATAAAGTTCATGATGCTCTACCAAGTAATAGAGGCCTATGAGTGCTTCAGCAACAAACAGAAAGGCTTGCCAAGGTTTTTTTACAGCCTGTTTTCCTGTGATACCTCCTTGGACCCTTTAAGTTACATGATGAATCATCTGAATTCCATAGGCAGTGGAAAAGGTCTTGATCAGGTAAATATGCAGCTGAACAAAACATTCAACAAAACTTGAAAGGTACTACTGTGACATTTGATAAAGATTTAAAATGTTGCAAGATGTGGATGTTTTAATGAAACTAACACATGCTTTTGGAACTAGAGCAAGAAAAAAAAGGTTAGTGCTAGGGCTAGGTAGAGTAAAAAAGCAAAAAATCAGTTCTCAGAAAATATCACTCCATAGCGCTGTCCTGATGACAGGCAGGAGATTAAGTTGGTTCAGATGTGATACCAATAAACAATTAACAATATGCAAATGACTCCCATGTTCCTCTTGCATTCTTCTTTCATGATTATCACTACATCTAGATTGGAGAACTGGCAAATTACTGTTTCTGTGAATGCAGAAACAAAGAGCATGATGACAGTGGAAGTAGAATATGAGGATCAGAGCTCATAATTCTTGTAACTTTAAACTGTTGCTAATGTTACATGTGAAACAGCCAATTCTGGTGAAAGGTTACCATGCAAATGGAAGAGATGCTGCATCTCTTAAAGATTTACAGCATTATGTGGAATAACTACCCATTAACCTTCAGCGTCACAGTGGTTTAGAAAAGTCAATTTCCTCGTGATACACAACTTTCTCATATCAAGCAAAAGATTTAAATTACTTGAGCTGTGTCAAATAAATTCATGCATTTTATCAGAAGTACTAGAAACAGAAGAATCTTGTATAACTCAAATGGGATAAAATAAAAAATACATTGGTCATTATTAATTTTTTCCATGGATCCCCACTTGTTTTCCATGGGTCCCCCACTTGTTCAATTTAAGCCTGAAACAGGTGAGCAAAAAGTGCCAGCTTCACGACTGTGTTAGGAGCATGGTGTGCAGACAACTCACACCCCCAGATTGGCTGGAAGCTGTTCCGTGGCCACCTAAGGCTGGCTGAAAAAGAAAAGGCAAAAAGCCACTTCTTGCCAGCGGCCCATTGGGGACTGCATTGTCCAGTCACTGTGGCCCCAGGATGATCAGGAGCCAACCAGGGCTGGAGCGGCCAGAAATAATTTCACATTCTCATACTAACAAACTCAATTTACGTGGTTTGTCAGTTTATTTCTTTTAAAAAAATATTCTAAGTACATGTTTTCCCCTTTTTTCTTCCACAGGTTGAAATGTTTCTCCTTGGATATTCTCTTGAAGTAAAAATAATAGTTTATAGGTTTTGTAAATTCAGTTCAGAAGTTTTCCAAAAAAGGTATTTGGAGGGTTATCAAAGGGACTGGCATGAAGTTTTTCTTCTTACTGAAGATGACCATCACTATCACATCCCAGTTACCAGAATGTGAAACTAACTTCTAATGAAGTGTCCAGCATCAGAAAGAACTGTGCAGTGTCCAAATAGTTAAGACTGTTCTGTTGGGCTTGAAATGTGAGAAACACAGCTCAGCTAAGCATCCCAACCAACTGTAGCAACCTCTAGATGGATATAAATCAGGCTATCTCTCAGCTAATCTACCTCACAGATTTGTTGTAAGGGTAAAATAATTTATATGACTCCCACAAGTACTCCATATAAGTATGCTCATGGATAAAGAATTTGGCAGTGTACAAGCTGGATATTGTCGAATATTCACACAAATAATCTTTTGTGACCAGTTCCTGTTGGGTATAGTAACACCACAATGTTGTAAACTAATAGTTACGCCTTTTCCATACTTGACCTTACGACTTGACCGTGCTTGGTTTATATAGCCTTTACTGCACCCCTAACCTATTTGTTGAGAAAGCTGGGGCTTAAAAAACCCTGTACTCGGAAAGAATTGAGACCTTGTTTGTATTCATAGCTGTGGCAGGCAAAGGTTGTATTTCATTTTTTTCTTTACAAGTGTTGATTTGTTTTGGAAATAAGAGATCTTCTTCATATAACATACAATGAAAAATGGAGGAGTTCTAGTTCTTTAAAAGGGGAAGGGGACTGGGAATCTCTCAAAAGAGAATTCTCAGCACTATCACCAAGTGACAATTTGCAGAATCCTTCTGGGGGAAACCATGATGTGGAGTTGGTATATAATTGATATAAACTGGTACAAACAGGTACTCTTTAAGACAGCAGTCAAAAGTTTTAATGATTCTCATTTTTTATTTATATCAGAGGGCAAAATGCAACCTTCAAGATCTCACTGGACCACAGTTTGTGCATTTCTCACCATTGTCTATGCTAGCTAGGACTACTGAGAGTTGTCTGTGCTAGCTAGGACTACTTCAACAGCATCTGGAGCGCTGCGCTTTTGACTATGTTTGGTTTATATAGCCTTTACTGCACTGCTAACCTATTGAGAAAGCTGGGGCTTAAAAAACCCTGTACTCAAAAAGAATTGAGACCTTGTTTATATTCATGGCTGTGGCAGGCAAAGGTTATATTTAATTTTTTTTTTAACAAGTGTTGATTTGTTTTGGAAATAAGAGATCTTCATATAACACACAATGGAAAATGGAGGATTTATCATTACGTGGTCCCACTGTATAGTCTGTGTGATTTGGTCTGGAGTAGGGATGTAAATCTGACTAAAAGTATCGAAGATGTTCTCCCTACTCAGTGAGATTACAAGAATTTTGCTGCATTTCCAAGACTGTTTTTGCAGGATTTTTGTGGGTGGAAAATGCATTTTGTGTGTGTGTGCAGAGTACATTGTGTTATGCTCCCTAAAACAACCCTGCTGCTTCGGTGGGGGCAGGGAGGGATGCTGGTCTTTTTACTCTTGTACAAGGGTGAAAAATCTTAGAGAAGGTGACCATTTTTGATGGAGGACAATCTATCCCATCACATATAAGAAAATTTGCAAATAACCTTAACATCCCTAATCCAGAGACTAAAAATATATTGCACCAGACCCTAACAAAACATTGCAAGCAGATGCTGGACTGTAGTCTCACCAGGAAGCACCATTTGTGTTGCTCCTTCCAAGCACATAATTTGATAAGGCTCTCTTGCCTGCTACTAACCCAGAATGTCATCTGGTCAGCTAGGTCAATATTATAAAAATTCATTCAACCGCAGTACTGAATAGGATATGTTGATATGTTCCTTGCAGCAGTCAAAGAATGGTTGGGAGCTTTGCACTTGGCTGGTCATCTTCAGGATTGGCTTTAGGCTCCAAATTCTATATACCGTATTTTCCGGCATATAAGACGACCCACGTATAAGACGACCCCCCCCCATTTTTCCAGTCAAAATATAGAGTTTTAGCACCTCTAGCCTCATTATCCTTATATCCGGCGTATAAGACAACCACCCCACTTTAGCCACAGATTTTGCAGGTAAAAAAGTAGTCTTATACGCAGGAAAATAAGGTATATAGAAAACCAGAATCCAGCAGCCTGTATAAATTGCTTGTTTCAAGCAGAGTTCCATAAGTCTGTATTTTATATTGTTTGACCTGCGATTGGAAGAAAAGAAGAGCTGTGCAGGATGTTGAAGCCAGGTCTCCAGCTACTGGAAATCTGGTTAAACTGCTACTCCTCTGAAATTTCACAAGGTATTGCCCTTGCCCTGTCAAGCACATATTTCAGGGATAAGCACTAGAAACCTGCCTTTTATTTAAAAGAGGAAAGCAGAGGTTCTTCCAATAGTGAATTCTGCCATCAAAGCCATGATCTATATTTTACAAACGAAATCAGAACATATACACTGCCTGGCCATTATGTATTTAGAAAAAAAAATCTGCCTTTTACTACACATATGTATACAAAAACAGTTTTTACTGTTCGCAATTTTATGAAATTTATCTGCTGACTTTATTTCTTTTCTTGTATCTTTGAGGAATGATTGTAAATTTCACAAGATCTTTGCATCATTATTTTTTTTAATCTTCCTAAGAGCAGGTCATATTAAGCACCATGTGCTTTTGTGAAAAATGAAAATTGGTCCCGTTTCTACTATAAAACTATTTTTCTTTCAGGTTTCAGTTTGTGTGTATGTGCATGTATGTACACTCAGAGAGAAAAATGAGAGCAAAAGGCGTTGTTGGATTCTAGAAGTTGTGTTTGTTTTGTTGTTGTCTGTAATTTGTAGATTTTTTTATATTCAATTTTTAATGTTTTTACTGCCCTCCACTTGCTTAAATGTATTTATAAAATAAACATATGCTTTCTGAAGACCTAAGGCTAGTTTGAGCAAAACTCCACAGAAATGTGCACATTTTAATCAAATTCACTTAATTTTGCCAGCCTTTCCAAGCCGAGGACATTGATGGGTGCAGCCACTTAAAAGATACCCATGAATATCTATATGTATTCCAAAGCTGTTTCCTTATTACATGGCACAGGCCTTTGTTACAACCAGCTACAATACTTATCAAATTATGAATGAGGTGAGTTAGGATTTCAAGAGTTTGAATCCATTTGATAGTCTAGTTTTCCCTGACATAGGGTGTGTCCACACTGTAGAAATATGGCAGTTTGACACGACTTTAACTGCTGTACCTCCATCCTATTTAATCCCGGGATTTGTAACTTTACAAGATCTTGAGCCTTCTCTGCCAAAGTTCTGGTGCTTCACAAAACTAGAAATCCCATGGTTCTGTAGGATGGAGCCATGGTAGATGAAGTGATGTCAAACTGTATTATTTGTACAGTGCAGATGCTCAAAGTTGCACCTCTTTGGAGTGTAAGTGAACTTCACATGATGCATTTATATGTTTGTTTATATGGCACCATGAATACATATGGCACTTTACACAGGGGGCAGGTTTCTGCCCCAAGGAGCATACTATCTAAAAATTATCATGAGAAGCAAAAGAAGAAAGCAAGTGGAAACACCTTACAGCTCTGCTTTTTGAATAGCTCTGCTTCTCTCGCCAAATTTCTGCAGACACATCCGAGCAGAGGGGCGGGTTATAAATAAAAATTATTATTATTATTATTATTATCATCATCATCATCATCATCATCCAACCTTTCCCTCCTTCTTTATCCATTCCCCAGTCTTTTCTTCTTCACTACTCCTGTAATTCATACAGTGGTGTGAATTTATTTTCTCCATTCCCTCCGTTGGAGATGTTCTGTTTAAATATTGTTTCAAACAGCAGGAAAGGATTCAGATGGCTTAATGCTTGTCCAGACAATTCCCCTTCCTCCAAATATTCCCTATGGAAAACTAGAATGCTAGAAGCAATCTAGCCTTATCTTCTCAATTACATGCTAGTTTTCTGTGTGGGTTTTTTTCTGGCTGCATTTCCCTAACTTCCTCTTACAGCTCTCAAAAGGCCTTTCGCTTCTATTGCCCTTTCTCCTTTGGAGAACTAAGGTCCCAAACACACTGAAGAAATAATCCAGTTTGAGAGTGATTCAATGCTAGGGGATTCTGGGAACTGTAGTTTTGTGAGACATTTAGCCTTCTCTATCAGAGAGTTCTGGTGCCACAATAAACTACACTTCCCAGGATTCCCTAGCATTGAGCCAAGGCAATTAAAGCAGTCTCAAACTGGATTATTTCTGCAGTGTGTTTTGGACCTAACTCCATCAACACCTTGAAGATATCATCTTGCATATCTGCCTTCTGATTCCTCTCCTATAATTTACTTCTCCATGAAACATTTTGGCACGTTCATTGTTGTGTACCTGCAAGTTGTTTCCAACTTATGTTGGTGCAAGATTTGTTCAGCGGGGGTTTGCCATGGCCTTCCTCTGAGGCTGAGAGAGCATGACTGGCCCAAGGTCACATAGTGGGTTTCCGTGGCCAAGCGGGGATTCGAATCCTGGTCTCAGTCCAAGGCTCAGGCTACTAAACCATGCTGGCTCTGGCACATTCATATCCCTTCCCAAGAACCAAGTCTAGCCAGGCCTAGCTATGCTTAACAAGACCAATTACACAATCTTTCCATTTAGTGCTGCTTGCACTATCCTGCTTCCCATGATAATTTTCAGATTGAGTTGCAACTTTTTGTGCTACCGAAGAAAAGATGAAATGCATATTTATTTATATTTTATTTGTGCATTAGGTCCAATACAAAACTCACACCCAAGTAGCTAGGCTCTTTATAATATATCAACATCAGTTGTCACAAAGCCAAATAGCAGACATGAAGGAAATACCTCCCATCATTTGGAATTACTTGCCTGCAAGGCAAGAAAGGAGCAATTGTTCATTTCTGACTAATTTATCACACTCTTTTTTTTAACTTTAGTATTTTAAAACCCACAGTTTCAAATCTGACCATCTCAGATTTCAGACTGATCACATCTTAATTCAGACACATGGACTTCGACCGATCAGTTACCATGATCTCGCCCTCTTGGCTCATCCATCCCGATCAACCAATTTAATAATTTGATTTTCTTTCACATCAGTATCTTTTTTATTCCTGGTAGAGCTTACCTTCTCTCGATCTTCTTGGATCTTGAAAGTCCTGGTGTTATCCTACCAGAACCAAAGAGCTTGGGTTTTTTTTAACACATTTGTCACAATTCTCTCTTAAAGTCACAAATTCATTCAGTGAGTGCCACATCAATTGGGCTGAAGATATTTGAATCCTGCAAGAGGAAAGAAATGAACAGCATCCAACCTTCTGCAACCCACAGTGAGCCCATTAGGCTCTGAAGTAGCTTCCAGACTCCTGTCTCCACGGAAGCCAAACCTTCCATATTCTGACATTTATGACTTAACAATCTGGGGAAGCAGCCATTGCCCTGCCTTAAGTGGGAAAGGTGGGAAATAAAAGTTGCGAGGTTTTAATGAAAAGGGCAGAGAACAATTAGGAAAAGGGGAAGGTTAAAGGAAAATAATTTGACACTTTCAACAAACAACCATACCATGATCCTTCTGTGTGCATAGGTATGCCTTCCAAGTCTCCTGTTGCCTTATGGCAACCCCATGAATTTCATATGATTTTCTTAGGCAAGGAATCCTCACAGGTGGTTTTACCAGTTCCTTCCTCTGAAATATAACCTATAGCACCTGGCATTTGTTAGTGGTCTTCGATCCAAGTACTAACTAGGGCTGACCCTGCTTAGCTTCCAAGATCAGACAAGATCTGGTGCCTTTGGGGTTTTTAGGCATCAGCATATTCAACAAAAACCCTATGTAGACTTTCCTTGGAGAGCCAGTGTGGCGTAATGGTTTGAGAGTTGGACTACAGCTCTGTAGACCAGGTTTCAATTCCATTTAACCCACTGGGTGACCTTAGGCAAGTCACATGCTCTCAGCCTCAGGGGAAGGCAATGGCAAACCTATGAACAACTCTTGCCAAGAAAAAAACATAATAGGGTTGGCTTAGGATTGCCCTAAATTGAAAACTACTTGAAGGCAAATAACCACAAACAACAGACTTTCCTCACATTTCCTTTTATCCTTTGTTGTTGTTTTTAGTTGTTGTGTGCCTTGAAGTCATTTCTGATTTCTAGCAACCTTAAATAGTGTAGTGGTTTGAGCATTGGGCTATGACTTTGGAGACCAGGGTTCAAATCCCAGTTCAGCCATGGAAATCCACTGGATGACATTATTTTTTGTGGGGGGTTTGGGCTATGTGGCTGTGTTCTAGAAGAGTTTATTCCTGACGTTTTGCCTGCATCTGTGGCTGGCATCTTTAGAGAATGGTGGCATGGAGGTGTGTAGGGTATATATACTATGTGACTCTTGGCTGAGAGGAAGCAATTTACATGTCTATTTAATTAGTGACTCATTGTCTGCTGGGAAATCCCCTGACCGTGGGTGGTTTTCATTTGAACATGCTAGATTTTGGTGTTTTTCAGGACTGGTAGCCAAACTTTGTTTAAGGATTTTTTTCTTTCCTGTTGAAGTTGTCCAGATGTTTGTGGATCTCAGTGGCTCCTCTGTGCATTCTGACCTGATCATTTTTGGCATGGTCCAGAATTTCAGTGTTTTCAAACAGCATTTTATGCTCAGGTTGGTTTATAACATGTTCTGCTACTGATGTTTTTTCTGGCTGGCCCAATCTGCAGTGTCTCTTGTGTTCCTTGATTTATGTTTGAACACCATATTTGGTGGTCCCTATGTAGACTTGTCCGCAGCTGCACAGTATGTGGTAAACTCCTGCATCTGTGAGAGGGTTTCCCCTGTCCTTCACTGAGTGAAGCATTTGGTGGATTTTCTTGGTTGGTTTGTAGATCATTTGGACTTTGTGTTTCCTCACCAGTTTCCCGATTCTGTCTGTGACTCCTTCGATGTATGGTAAAAGTACCTTCCCTTTGGGTGATTGTTTGTCTTCACTCCTATGGGTTTTTCTGGGTCTGGCAGCCCTGATGTTTGAGTTGGAGTAACCATTAGCCTGTAGAGCCCAGTCTAGGTGCTTCAATTCATCTTCCAGGAAGTGGGGTTCACAGATCCTTTTTGCCCAGTCTACCAGTGTTTTTATTGTGCTTCTTTTTTGTCCTGAGTGATGGTTGGAGTTCTTGTGTAGGTATCTGTCTCTGTGTATAGGTTTTCTATATACTTTGTGGCTCAAAGGTTGGTTCAGTTTGCGGATGACCAGAACATCCAAGAATGGTCAATGAGTGACCTTGGGAAAGTCATACACTTTCAGCCACATATGGCAATGGCACACACACACACCTGAAGAAACTTGCCAAGAAAACCCCGTGATAGGTCTTTCTTAGGGTCACCAGAAATAGGAAACAAAGGCCCACAACAACAGCAACAAGGCAAACCTATCATAGGGTGTTCTTTTCAAGATTTGTTTAGAGGGGATTTGCCCTGTGAGGCTGAGAAAGTGTGACTTAGCCAACATCACCCAATAGGTTTCCATGGCCATGTGGGGATTTGAACCCTGGTCTCTCAGTGTGTTACTCCAGCACTAAGACCATTACACCAAACTGGCTCTTTCCGTCTTACCGTCTACAAAATCAGATGCAGTATTTCAGCAGTCATTGTACTTTGTAGATGACAACCAAAGTTCAGAGTAAACTTGGGAGAAACAAAACATTTTATTTTTCTATATTTGTTTAAAAACAATATCAGTGACCACTTTTATAAGTTCTTTATCACTATTTAGCGTGTGCTACATATTAGATAGTCTGACCCAGATGAACACAAGAGGGCAGCAAACAACCTTAAAACTCTATGTGAGAGAACCTTTTTTTTATGTAAAGATTTTCTGTCATGTTTTAAACAATTGGCATTATTTCGCAGTGTAACCGAAAAATAAAAATATATGGATTTGAACCATGATAAGTGATGATATGAGGAGCTGACAGTTTTCTAGCTAGAACTATATATTTCAAAACCTGTAATCAATAAGTTGCCCTGTTAAGTTTTTAATGTCTAGGAGAAGCGTCTGTTGCCGCTATTTTTAAATGGGCATAATTGGTGTCACCCAGTTGAACCTAATAATAGTGAAACCTGTATTGAAATAATAATTTTGCAATAAACTTCTTAATTAAGAAATGTAATTGGAGTTCAGAGTAGCAGGCAAGAGGTGACCACATAGGGAAGAAAAGTTAACATCTTTCCTATGTGCAGTGGTCCCAATCTGAATCTGGTATAAAATGTACTTAACTATAGTTTAATCTAGTGTCAGTCAATAATAGTTGCGCTATGTTCTATATCCTGCTGCTATTTTGAAAAGCCTATATACTCAGCACAGTTTATTCCTCAGTGGAGGTGTTTTATAGTCTGTTCCTAATAATACAGACACTGGTCAGAATGAAGGCTAGTATCTTTTATAGTCATACATTTACTATGGAATAACCTCTACTGATCATGGTATTACTTACATATATAAAATTTATATTGGAAATCTCAAAGAAATTTATCTCTTGTTGCAAAGGGCCTTTGCAGACTGCCAGAAATAGTGCAAATTGAGTCCACTTTAACTGCCCTGACTCAGTGCTAGGGAATCATGGGAACTGTAGTTATTCTGGCACCAGAGCTCTCTGACAGAGAAGGCTCAATGTCTCAGAAAAAAATACAATTCCCATGATTCCCTAGCACTGAGCCAGGATAGTTAAAGTGGACTCAATTTGCACTATTTCTGGCAGTCTGCAAAGGCCCGCACCTTTCCCACTCCACTCCCACCACCAAGCAAAGCAAAGGAGGAATTGAGGCAGGGATCCTGTTTCTGACTGTTACAGCCTTGCTCCCTGGCTGGAGAGGGGAGGAAATGTCATCCATCCACACCTAGATTGCCAACAGAATGGACCCTTCTCTTGGTGTGGCTGATGCCCAGAAAGTAGGTTTGAGAGGGCAGTTACAGTCATGGCAGTAGTGTCACAATCATGACTATGGACATTACCCCTTGAGGAGCTAGGGATGGAATTGTAGTGGAAATACAACTTTTCACATGACATCGCCACTCATCCTTGGCTAACAGTTGCCCTATCATTATTATCATGCAATTTCTCATTAACAAGAGAAACCCACAAATAACTGCTAATATTGCTACATTCATGCAATTCTGCAAGTACAAATTATTTTATAACAGAAGCAGGGAGATTGTGAGGTCAATGTTGTATGAGTAGGTGTCATGAACCATTCTCCCTGCTTCTGTTATGTCATGAAACTTCCAGTTTAGTGAAGAAGAGTTTCACATGTTCCATTAATGCTGGATAAAAGAATGTGTTGCTATCTACAGAACAACTGATTCTAACAACACAGAGCAATAGAATCCTGAATCACAGAAATGTGTTGCCCAAAGAATCTCATGATTAATGGTCTGATTTCATCATTGTTAAATTTCAGAAGAATTTAAAAAAAAAACATGCACAAAGCAGGAAAAAATGGGGTGGAGGCTGGGGAAAACTATGTGGAATACTGAGGCCAGAAACATTCATCACAAAGCAAGGACTGTTGTGCTATTAAAAGGTAATGCAGAAATAAATATTTTCATAGTGTTATTGCTACCGTTGTGATCACATTAAAAAAGTGCATGAATACAGTGCTAGAGCACCCTTGTGCAGTACCATCCTATGTGAATAGAGAGTAGATACAAGTGCAAAAGAGTGCTGAAGATCAAAGACATACAACTGAGCACTAACGTCAGAATTGTTCAGGCCATTGTATTCCCAGTTACCATGTACAGATACGAGAGCTGGAGAGTGAAGGAAGCAGACAGAAAGAAAATCAACTCATTTGAAATGTGGTGCTGGAGAAGAGTACTTAGGATGCCGTGGACAGCCAAGAAGACAAGCAAATGGGTTCTTGAACAGATCAGACTAGGGCTCTCCTTGGAAGCAAAGATGATCAAGTTGAGACTTTCGTACTGTGGCCACATCATGAGAAGGCACAGATCACTAGAAAAAACAATAATGCTAGGAAAAGTAGAGGGTAGCAGAAAGAGAGGAAGACCGCAAACCAAATGGATAGACTCAATCAGGGGCGTTATGGGCAAGGACTTGCAGGATCTGGGCAAGGCAGTGGAAGATAGGGATTCTTGGAGATGTCTCATCCACAGAGTCGCCATGAGTCGGAACTGACTCAAGGGCAGCTAACAGCAACAACAAGTGCATAACTCTAGGTTATGCATCCATAACTGTGATACTGAATGCCAGCCACCATCTTCAACTTGCAATCCACTCATATTTTCCTGTTTTTTCCTCATCCTTCCCCCCCCCCCACCCCCTAAAAATGGTAACCAACATCATTTGGTAGCCCTAGAGTTTTGAAGCTGAAGACCACCTTGTCCTCTATCCCTCCTTCTGATTAGCCTTCTGACCCTACTTTGGTCTTGACTTAGTCAAGATTGCTGCCCAGTGACAATGACACTACCACAACAATTCTGAGGAATTACACAAGAACATCCATCAACACTTCCCCATTCTGAAACGTCCTGCCCTCCTGAACATGCTCTTTTCTATAGCTTATCAATCTGACCTTTCTCCCACAGAATCCTTTCTTTCTTAAAAGTGGACTGGAATATATGGGGAGAGGAAGAGAGGGAGAGATGAAATTAGTCTAGACTAGATTAAACTAAAAGGCAACTAGGTCAGTGACTGTATAAGCCTGCCTTGGGGTTTGCTAGAAATTTTTGTCCTTTTAAAAAATATTATCTGGAATGGTATGTGTGCTTACAACGCCAGTTATGGCTGAAGGCCATAATAATGCATCAGTAGTTGTAATTGGCAAGTTTACCCGCTGCTGTCAGTACTTATGCTGTTCAGTACTGAAGTATGTTGCACTTATAAAGCCAGACATGGGTTTTAGTCAACTCAAAAAGAACAAAATTGTTTATTGCTTACTGGTGTCAAACTGGCAAACTCTCTCAGTGAGTTCTGTGCACATTTTCAAACCTATCAAAAAGTGCACTTAAACACCCTCAGGGTAATGCCAGTTCCATCATTAGACAGCAAGTCAAGCAACAGAAGTTACCAGAAAGAACAAGCAAATAAACTATTGTATGCATTTTGCTTGGTGAAAGAGATTTCGGGGAAGGAGAAAGGGGGAAAGAATTTCAAATAAATAAATAAATAAATAAAAACTTTTAAAACTTTTATTCATTTAAACTTTTTATATGTATTCAACAATTGGTATTTCACTAATCTAATGCTCTTGTTATTCCACAAGGGGAAAATACAGAAACACCAACTTAACTCTTGTTTTAGGTATATTGCCCCAACATTGCTGTTGTGTATGTTGTGTTCCTTCAAGTTGTTTCTGACTTATGGTGACCCCCAAGATGAACCTATTATGGGGTTTTCTTGGCAAGATGAAAACATTTTAAGAATTTCCCATAGCCCTTCTCTGAGGCTGAGAGAATGTGACTTGCCCAGGGTTCCTGTGGCGGAGTAGGGCTGAGTAGCCTCCAAAGTCCTAGTTTAACATTCATACCATTACACCACAGTGGCTCTCTAACATTTCTGTTACCAGCTGTGACCTACCACATCAGCTGTAACTATACACAAAATGGACTTGGTCCATTTTCATTTCTTCTGCTGAGAGGCAGAGGGTAGAACCAGATGGCCCTTGTAGTCTCTTCCAACTCATTCTATGATTCTATGAAAAGCAACTCCTCTCCCCCAAAGCCAGGAACATGAGGCTTCTAGCCAAATAGCAGTTTTTAAGTCCCCACCCACATTAGGCACTTTCAAAATGGTCCCGGAGGGCTGGAAAATCCTTTGGTTTTGGTGCCACTAAGGGTTATATTAAGAAAGTCCTAATTCCACTGGTGGATACAGAAGTACACCATTGGATGCAGAAGTATACTTTTGTGTCTTGGTTAAGAAAAGGGCCTTTATAGACAAGTTAAGATTATATAGCAGTCAAAATTTATCATGATTGCAAATTTATCATGATTGCAAATCAAAATATTAGTATGGAAAGGGGAATGAATCTGTCTACTGTCACTATTTCTGAAACATTTGTTCCTGAAAGACTACAATTACTTTACAAAACTAAGACCGGTATGTCAGACCATATTCTATGTGGCAGTGTGTGTTCTCAACTGCATATTGGGGATAGAAAAGGTAACATTTCCAGTTACAAGGCTAATTGACAAATTCAGTAAAGGAGTATTGTAGTGGTGTCACTTTATCTGGGTAGCTCTAAGAGAAAGGCAGCATAAACCCAGGACAGGTGTTTTGTGGGTCATAATAATAATAATAATAATAATAATAATAATAATAATAATAATAATAATATTTTATTTATACCCCGCCCCTCTGCAGAGCAATCCTAAATGAAACCACAGCTGGGATTCAAAGAACATCAGGAATTCAAAGAAGCAGCAAAAACTTTCACTTGTCTCCACCAAAGTAAATCTTGTGGGGTTCTGTAGGGTTTGTGTGGTGTTTGTCTTCAAGTTGTTTCTGACTTATGGTGACCCTAAGGGTTTTCTGGGTTTACTCGTAGGAGTAACTCCTATATTTATGTATATAGATATACATAGGGATTGAAAGTTTAATTCTGCATTTAATTGTTCATCATTATTATTATCTTGAACTGCAGATATCATCTTCATTCCATATAGCAAATTGCTTTTGAAACTGGAGGGATTTCAGTAGCAGTTTTTGATATATGATGTGAATCAGTTTTAATTTCTCCTCCTCCTTTGAATAGCTAACATGGGACTTGGGTTGGATGAAAGCCCATCAGGGCAGATAGGAGAAGGGTCTGTCTGTACAAGGATGAGGTAAAAGGGCATGGTGCAAGCTTTCGAAGCTCTACTAGCTTCTTCAGCAGGCAAAGGTGTTACAAATCAAGCAATTTTTTTTTCTTTAAAAAATGATGTTAGTCACAGGCCTGCATTTTGTCAAGGTGTTGTTGGTGTGTTGTTCTGTGTTGAGATAGTGTGGAGGGATATCTATGCAAGCTGGCCTTTCTTCCCTCTGGCCATTTGACACTGAGAACAAAGCTTGGATCTCAAAGGAAGTACAGTTTTGGATTGCTAATGGAATTCAGATTTTATCTCCTAGACTTAGGAATGCTTTGTTCCCAGTGCCACATGGTCAGAAGGAAGAGGGGCCTGTCTTCTTAGATATCCCTCCATACTATCTCAACACAGAACAACACACCAACAACACCTTGACAAAATGCAGGTCTGTTGACTAACATCATCATTCTTTATTTTTTCCCCCTCCGGTATGATTTTTAACACCTTTACCTGATGAAAAAGTGATTGGAGCTTGTATGATGTATTTTGTGCAATAAAACATACTGAATAAAGTTATCACTGTTCTTTTCGGATTGTAGTGGTTGTATATAATGTAGACAAGGGACTGAAGGCAATGAAAAGAGAAGATAATTTGGTCTACTTTTTGTATTAACCTCTATTTACAAAATTGTATGTCTAGTTCAGAGAAAAGGCACCCTTAAGTTTCATTTAAATTAATACGTCAATTTGTAATTCTCACTAGTTTCAATGGGTCTCAAAGTGTGATTAACTTTCTCAAGATGTAGGCAAATGAAATAGTCTAACATCCCAGATCCATACTTTTACCTGGAAATAAATTCCACTGTGTTAACCGGAGATCACTTACAACTCAATATCACACTATGCTGTTATAGCACTATTATTCCACTTTAAATGCTATGGCTGCCTCATGTGGAATTCTGGGGTTTGTAGTTTAGCCAGAGGCCTAAGAGCTCTCTGGCTGGGAATTCTAAATGGCCCTCCCTAAACTGCAAATCCCAGGATTTCACAGGAGGCAGCTCTAGCAGTAAACATGGAATAATGGCGCTATAACAGTGTAGCATGATAGTAAGTATGCTTAGGAGTGCAGTCTAACAGGAAACATATTCAGGGGCAGCCATGTTGACCATGCTGCAAAATACAACAAAACAGTGATACCTTTATTGGACCAACTAAAATGCACAAAATAAATCATGCAAGCTTTTGAAGTTTTACTAACTTTAGGCTTTACTGTCTAAAACAAGTCAAAGAAGCTTAAAAAAAGTTGGCAAATTCTAGCACAGTTGTTGGGGCAAACATCTGTTCTGGTACAAATCTGTTTGCATTTCAGACAGAAACAAAATCAGCCATATTTGTGGGACAGTAAAAGATACTGTCTAAATGTTTTAGTGGAGGTAAGGGGGGGAAATCATCATTTCAGTGCAATGCTTTCCCTATTTTTACTATAGCTCTAAACTGTAGGAATAGCATATTAGACTCAGATTGTGGTGTAAGATTTCACAGCCTAGAACCCAAATCATAAAATAATCACATGTTCGCTCTGTGAACACTTATGCCACAATGAATCTTTTTATTTTTATTAAGGTGCCAGTAGAATCCTTTTGCAGGTTTAGACTTGGAAGAAGGAAGAGTTAAGATAGGAGGAGGGAACATCAACAATCTTAGATATGTGGACGACAACATATTTCTAGCAGAACACATCACAGACTTGGAACAATTACTAAGGAAAGTGAAAGATGAAAGTGCAAAGTTAGGCTTAATGCTGAACATAAAGAAAATAAAAATAATGGCCACAGAAGAAACATGTAAAGTAAAACTAGACAATGAAGAAATCGGAATAGTTAAAGAGTTCCCATACCTAGGATCAAACATTGATCAGAATTATGACTGCAGTCAAGCAATAAGAAGACTAGGAATGGGAAGGGCAGCTGTGAAGGAACTACATAAGATCCTAAACAGTAAAGACATAAAAGGTAAAGGTATTCCTATTTGACAAGGTAATCAAGTCATGTCCCACTCTATGGGGCAGCACTCATCTCTGTTACTAAGCCAAAGAGCCAGCGTTGTCCGAAGACTACGTACTCTGGTGGTCATGTGTCCAGCATGACTTCACTGAACGCTGTTACCTTCCCACCAAAGTGGCACCTATTTATCTACTTGCATTAGGATGCTTTCGAACTGCTAGGTTGGCAGGAGCTGGGACTAGTGACAGGAGCTTACTCCATCATGTGGCACTTGGGCCTCAAACTGCCAACCTTCTGATCTTCCAATTGTCAGAATTGGCGTTTCAACCACTGAGCTGCTGAGCACCAAAGTCAGAATCATCCAAGCCATAGTATTCCCCATCATCACATACAGATATGAGAGCTGGACAGTGAAAAAAATGGATAAGAAAATCAACTCATTTGAGATGTGGTGCTAGAGAAGAGTGCTGACAACCAAAGTAACAAACAAATGAGTCCTAGAACAGATCAAGCCAGAACTCTCCCTGGAAGCCAAGATGATAAGACTTAGGCTATCTTACTTTGGCCACATCTTGAGAAGGCATGACTCATTAGGAAAAAAAATACAGTAGCCCCTCCCAATTCATGAGGGATCCATTCCGCCCCCCCCCCCAAAATTGAAAATCAGCAATATTCAAGCCCCATTGAAAATAATGGTGCACGCCCCCATGGCGCATGTGTGGGGCTGCACACAGACATGTACTGCCATTTTGTCCCTCCCTGCTTGCCATCCCACGAAGAGCGAAACCATGAACTCCCAAGTCTGTGAACAGGGAAGGATTACTGTAATCCCCAGAATGGTAGAAGGCAGTAAAAAGGGAGAAAGACCACATGCCAGAGGGCTAGACTAAGTAATGGAGGTCATGGGCATGAATCTACAAGACTTAAGCAGAGCAGTAGAGGACAGGGGGTCTTGGAGATGTCTTATCCACAAGGTTGCTATGAGTTGGGGCTGACTCAAGGGCAGTTAACAACAACAAAGAAACTTTTCAGGTTGTATAAAAACTATTAACATTAGCTGTTCTTTTGAAAATGTTTGTTATTCAGAGCTGCTATCAGGGCATTGTTTTGAGTGTATGAAAAGGATTTGGGGATGAAAGGTGGTCTTAGCTATTCTATTAGAACATTCCCAGTCCTTCTTTCATGTTGTGATAAAGAAGCACTTTGGTGCACCAAAAGATGCGTGGAAATCCTTGAGAAACAAAACAACACACAAGATACCGTGTACCTCATCACATTGTAGAGATGAAATGGCAACAGCTCACCTACCAAAGGCCAACTGAATTTATAGAGCCCTTGAAAATGAGGTGGGATGAAAATAAAGATGCCTTTTAAAAGTAATTGGGACAATGACAAATATCTCCAAGCACTGATACTCACCAATGATCTGTGAATGATTCTTAACAATCTCCATTAACATGTTTGTCACTGCTCAACGACTGTTAACAATCCTTAAGGCCACTCTTAAGACCACAACCAAGTTGCAACTGTTTACATTTCTATTACGTTCCACATTCCACTCCCACCACTTCAGTTCTTCTGTCTACTGATTCCAGATGCATTTGAAGAATTGGACTGCAGTTCACAAAAGTTCAGGCCAGTTAAAACTTTTTAGTTTTTGAGATGCCAAAAGACTCCTTTTGCATCTGCAGCAGACTTAACACAGCTAACTCTCTGGAAATATAAAACATATATACTAAGTAGCCATGGCAGCAATCCTATGCACACTTGTGTGAGAGTAAGCCTCTTTGAACTATATTTATGTATTTCATTTCTACCTAGCCTTTTTTTTTTTTTTTTGGCTAAGAAAACCCTCAACTCACATGCATAGGCCTACATTTCCTTCATGATTTGCTCTTCCTTTTCCATATACAAAAAAAAATTCCTTATTATAGTCTTTGCCCAGTTTGGACTAGTCTTGAGACTTTGAAAAAGGTGTTACCTCTTTCTTGAAAAAAAACAACAAACCAGCTTCTTTTAACTCCAGTGGTTCATCCTTTCCAGGAGAAGAGGTCACATTCTCGTAGGACCTTATGAAAACAATTACACTGCTTGAGGATATTGGCAAAGTAGGAAACCCAGCACCACAGCACCCCAAAAGTAGGTTAGAAGACAGTGTGAAAGAAGTAAAAGATATAGCCATGTTAGTCTGTAGAATCAGTACGTAAAGAGATCTTGTAGCACCCTTGAGACTAACTGAAATAAAGAAGTTGGCAGCATGAGCTTTCGTAGACTTCAGTCTACCTCCACAAATATTCAAGACCCATAGGCTTGAATGGCACGTGCCTCATTTAATATCCTTCCATTTCCCGCCCGTGAACAGGTGAGGATCACAGACTTCAAGTCCGTGAAAGCAGAGGGACAACTGTATTGGCTTTTCATCCAGATACATTTTTGTACAGCAGATAAAGTTTGCCCCCTTTCACACATGACCCTGTGTGATGCAGATAGATGTACTATATGCATCTGAGGCATATAGATGCATATAGATGCACTATATACATCTGAGGAAGTAGACTGAAGTCTACAAAAGCTCATGCTGCCAATTTATCTATTTCAGTTAATCTCAACAGTATGAAAGAAGACAGTCTTTCAGATTATGCAATTTCTACATTTTAAACTGCTGCAGCTGTAAAAGAAAGTAGATGAACAGCACAGAGATTTGTAACAGGAATGAGACACAGGCAGTGTGAGGGTTAACTTGGCTTGGTGGTGTGACATTTTTCAGGTACAAACAGGGAATGGGTCGCTGGCTGCTTACTGATCTACAGAGCATGAGGATTCTTTCTGCAATGGTTGAATTACAGATGGCAGGTCATTAGATTTGAGAATTCCTTAAGGGCCAAAAGGCATCTAAATGTTACAGAAGGAAATGTTAACACCTCTATAGCTTGCAGATTAGCTTTCTTTCTTTTGTGATTGGTCACTGGGTCTGGGAGGTAAATGCAGGCTTCATTTGCAAGTCTGGTTGCTCAGACACAAGCAGCGCTGGAACCCATCTCTGAAATACAAATGTGCTTTCCACCAAAATATTAGAAAAAAAGTTCCTGACAGCAAGAGCTGTTCAACAATAGAACACACTGCCTCGGGAGTGTGGTGGAGTCTCCTTCTTTGAAGGTTTTTAAACGGAGACTGGATGGCCATTTGTCGGGAGTGCTTTGATTGCGTATTCTTACATGGCAGGGGATTAGACTGGATGGTCCTTATGGTCTGTTCCAACTCTATGCTTCTGATTCTGTAACATATTGTTTAGCACCAAGCTTTGGCCTTCAGCCAGGGTCATGTGTGAAAGGGGACAAACTATCTGCTGTACAAAAATGTATCTGGATGAAAAGCCAATACAGTTGTTCCTCCATTTTTGCAGACTTGAAGTCCATGACCCTGGCCCGTTTGCGGGGGGGGGGGGGGGAGATGATGGGGTATTAAATGGGGCACATGCCATTCAAGCCTATGGGTCTTGGATATTTGCAGTATTTCATTTTCACGGGGTGGTGGTGGTCTGGAACGGATCCCCCACGAAAACGGAGGGGCGACTGTATTGGTAAAGCTGGTTTGGATACCATCTTTTATTTTAAACTTGTTTTCTAAGCCATTGTCATGCCCAAGGCCTACCTGCTCTCCACTGAGGTTAAACGACCTAGGATCAAGAAGAGGCAAATTATTCTGCTGGTCAAGTATTCTCTCCACTAGAGAGAGCCAAATAGCAAAGCAATTGTTGTGGCTTAAACAGAGAGGTTGTTCAGTTCTCTTGTTTGGGAAGTAATTGTAGCAAAAGACAATCTTTATTGTGCTAAAGAACAAAAGAAAGAGAAACTTAATACTTTTTATTTAAAAAAAACCTGAAATTAAATTATGGTTGTCTTAACCAGAGTTATCCTAATTGTCATATATAATAATAGGACTGACCTGGCTGCTGTACATGTGTACTGTGTTGTTGTTTTTTTAAAGGTCCTACATCTTTATACAGTGCTGTTTTGGTTATATTTGATTCTTTCATATCATAAAATAAATGTTACAATAGATTTTAAAGGACTTTATATGTCCCATTTGCTTGTTCTGGAAAAACCTTTATCAGCTGTAGGGTACAGCTACAAAATTGGAACAAGAAACAGGGCAATGTAAAATTTACTCTTATTCTGCTTTTGCACACCAGCAGGATAGCTATTTCTTTCTTTTTAAAATTTTATTAATTAAAATAATACATTCAAAAAAAGTGCATCATCTCTCTTTCACATCGTCAACATCTAATTTCAAATTAGCAAAATAAATATTAATTGGGAAAGCAATATAAAATCTTATACACAAAGCCTTTAACAAACCCAAAAAATATTGTGTCTTCCCGTAAATCCCATTATCATCTTTCATTTTGTCTTAATTCATTATTTTGCATTGAATTACCTACAAACTGTTATTACTAGCACCTAACAGCCTATCCTATTCTCTTCTTCCTCTTTATATCTTCCATTTCTAACCCATCATTCTTCTTCCATTCCTTTCACCCTTCTACATATACTCCTTCTATTCCCTTCAACTACTTCTCTGTTCTCTCTATCAAGTCCTGGTCTTTTGTCATATCCAATCTTCCTTTCAACTTCTTTCTCATCTCTCTTTCCATTCAGAACAGTCTACTTATCTACTCATACGCTATTCTCTTCTCATACCTTCTTAATCACCTGCTCACACCTTCATCACATTCTTCTCTTTCTCTCTCATTCTACCTTCCTTCCCACCTATCAACAGTTTAGTATTTAGTTTTCTTGACTTTCTACAGCTGTTTTTTTCTTTTTGAAATTTGTCCTTTCTCTTCTGCTAATTTTGGTCTTCCCATTGCATTCCACTTTAGCTTGCTCTATTCGTTATTTGCTACTATTTTTTCTGCTTTTTCTACTTTTGTTGTCTTTAGGTTTTCCACATTTTCTACATTTCCTCTTCCTGAACAAACCCATTTCCATATGTGTAGTATTTATATCTTACTTCACTAAACAAAGACAAATTTAATTATAGTGTTCACAAAGACAGATCTATCTACTCTGTATCACCCCATTTTTCTTCTAAGTATATCAGTACTGGGTTCCATTCTTCTCTCATTTTTTCTAAAGTATTGGTTTTTTTTATTTTTTGTGTTAATTTGTCCATTTCTATGGCATCATATAATTTGATTAGCCAATCTTTTCCACTAGGAATCGTGTCTGTTTTCCACTTTTGTTCATATAATATTCTAGCTGCCATGGTCATGTAAAAGCAAATTTTCCCATATATTTTTTTCAATTTCTATATCGAACATACTTAATAAATAGAATTCAGGTTTCATTTGTATTTTCATGTTCAATACTTTACTCATTATTTCATTAATGCATTTCCAATATTTTTTTGCTTTTTTACATGTCCACCAACAGTGGAAAAAGGTTCCCGGCTTTTCCTTGCATTTCCAACATTTGTTGTTTACATTCTTATATATTTTAGAAATTTTGACTGGGGTAATATACCATCAAAGGTACATTTTGTAAAAGTTCTCTCTTAGGTCTTGTGAACATATATATTTTACCACTTTCTCCATATATTTCCCCAATCACTGAGATCTATTGTGTGATCCACATTCCTCATCCATCTGATCATTTCATCCTTTATTATTTCCTCTTCCATTTCAACATTTATTATTTTTTTATAAAGGTTTCCAATCATCTTATCTTGTTCATTGCATAAGATTTTATCCAAATTTGTTTCCCTTTCTTCAAATCCATACATTTTCATGTCTATCTTAAATCATTCTTTAATTTGTAAATATGTAAACCAGTGGTAAATATGTAAACCAGTGGATCTTCTTTCTTTAAATCCTCTTGTGTTTTCAAATACCAATTTTTTTTCTTGTTGTTTAATTAATACTTTATACGTAAGCCAATTGTTGTCTGTAATAATTTCTCTTCTGTGAAATGCTTCCTAGGGTGAGATCCATTGGGGATTTTCCTATATATTTTCTTTCGATGTTTTTTTCAGATTCATAATAGGGTTCTTCTGACACAATGGTTATTAAAATTTTTGTTGGCTATTTCTTTCTCATATTGCAGATATGCGTGCCAACCAATTTTTAGGTTATCCCCTTCTAATTCTAATAATCTGCTATCCTTCAAGATTATCCACTCTTTTATCCATGGAAGAGCGCAAGCTTCAAAGTATAATCTCAGGTTTGGAACACCTAAACCTCTTTTTTCTCTTTGATCTTGTAATACTTTCAATCTGATCCTTGGTCTCTTCCCATTCCATGTGAACTTAGAAATCTCTCTGTTCCATTCTTTAAATGGTTTTTCTGATGAAATAATTGGAATCATTTGAAATAGGAATATCATCTTGGGCAGAACTGTCATTTTTATAGTAGAGATTCTTCCTAATAATGATAAATTTAATTTGTTCCAATTGGTCAAGTCTTTTTTTATTTCCTTCCAAATTTTAGTGTAGTTTTTTTCATACAAGTCTATTGTTTTCTTGGAGATATTTATTCTTAGATATTTTACATTGTTTTGTATCTTAATTCCCATTATTTTGCTCAATTCCTGTTCTTTTCTTGTTGTCATATTTTTTGTAAGGATGGCTGATTTTTCTTTATTAATTTTACATCCTTTTGTGTTTTCAAATTCCTCCATCTATTACTTCTTTTGCACTCTCGCATGGATCATTCAGGACAATCACCAAGTCATCTGCAAATGCCTTGATCTTATATTGATATTTTTTTCTTTCTTATTCCCTGAATTTTTCCATTTTCTTTAATTTTTATTATCAATCTTTCAGTTACTAATAGAAATAGAAGCTATTTCTTTTTTCAATGTATAAAATTACTCACACTGAAGACTTAGTGCACTGAACTGATAAAAAGATAGAGTTGAAAACCAGATATATGATATCTTCTGTGGGACTTAGAGTTGTGAGCACACTCACTCCCATGCTGTGCCTTTTGCAGTGGTTTATGGAAGGGGTAGGCAACCTTTCCCCTTTAAGGGCCGAGGGACTTCAGCTCCCAGAATCCCAGGAGCTATTGGCCAACATGAGACTATTGGCCAACATGGCTGAGGCTTTTGGGAGCTGAAGTCCCTCGGTCCTTAAAGGGGAAAGGTTGCCTACCCCTGGTATGGTATAATCAATCCAGGTGATGGATTGATCCCTAAGCCATTAAAAGTGTCCTCTCCTGTTATCTGCAGGTTAAACTGCTTCTAAAGCGGATATGGACAATGTCCTGGGGTAAGGATGGGACTACATTGGCCTAGGGCTGCATCCACATTGCACAAATAATCCAGTTTGATAGCACTTGAACTGTCTTGGCTCAATGCTATGGAATTCTGGGAACTGTAGTTTCATGAGACATTTAGCCTTCTCCATCAGAGAGGTCTAATGCCCCAACAAACTACAAATCTCAGAATTCCATAGCATTGAGCTGTGGCAGTTAAAGTGGTACCAAACAGGATCATTTCTGCAGTGCAGCTACAGCCTAAGAATTTATCTGTGATCCACATTGGGTACCTTTCTGGGAGAAAGGTGGCATACAAAAATAAATAAACAACCAAATAAATAAATAAATAAATAAAGAGGTACACACTTCTGCTGCCACTGCTTTGCTGAAATTTGGTGGGGTAGTATTGCAAATGTGTGTGTGTGTAGCATTGCTGCTGTACCACTTGGGGAGAAAATCTAATTTCTTCAGAATACTCTAAGGAGCTTATTGCACACCCAAATATGCTGGCTTACCTTTGCCAGCTTCAATCTTCTTCCGGGATACCCCTGGATGTTATCATACATAAATTGCTGCTGATTTAGCTGCGATGCCACTGGCCGGGTCAGATTCGAGTCAAAGCTACGCTCAGCTGGCACTTTTTCGAAGTCAGAAGGTTTCAACTTCTAAAATTTGGTGGCTGAACACAGCTTCAACCCAAGTCTGACCTGGGCTGTATTTGCCGGCACCATCACAGCTAAATTGGTGGTGATTTACATATGATAACATCCAGGGGTATCCCATAAGAAGATTGAAGCCAGCAAAGGTAAGCTGGTTTATTTGGGCATGCAATAAGCTCCTGAAACAAAGTCTGTGCTCCAAAACGGGTGTTGTGGGGACAAAAGTGGGAAGGGGGTTACATGTTTCCCACTAAACATTTTTCACATCAAATGGCACATCTCCAGCAATTTATTTGTTTTGATTTACATCCCACCCTATCCTGGTTAAAAAAAAACAAAACACATTACAGCATATAACAATATTAAAATAAAATACAGTAAATAATGTTAAAACAGTAAGATACAACATATTGAATTAAACCAGTAATGATCAGCAAAGAAACATCTGTAACAACTGCACAGCAGAAATAAAGTCATATCTACTGACTATAATAATATACAAGTAGCTTTTAAAACTGATGCCAAAATGACAATATGGTTAAAATCAGGCATGCCTCATGGGAGAGCTGGGCTGCCAGGAGGAAGAAAGCCCTATCATGTGTCAGCACCCAATGTATATCCCCTGACAGTGAACCCGGCCTGTTTTTCCAAGATCTAAGGGCACAGGAAGGCTAACGCAAGAAGACATGTTCTTTCAAAAATACTAGACCTCCTCAAACAAGCCCTTTTCTCTCAGCTTCAGCGTCACCTGTAATGTGTGGGTAATAATGCTGACTGGCCTATCTTTGTTGTTGTTAACTGCCTTCGCGTCAATCTCGACCCATGGTGACCCTATGGATCAGACATCTCCAGGCCCCCCTGTCCTCTACTGCTCTGCCCAGCTCCAGCAAATTCATATTCGTGGTCTTTTTAATAAAGTCTATCTATCTAGCATGTGGCCTTCTCTTTTTTCTTCCATCCACCTTTTCTAACATTATTGTCTTTTCCAGTGATTCATGCCTTTTCATGATGTGTCCAAAGTACGACAATCTAAGTCTTGTCATCTTGGTTTTTAGGGATATCTCTGGCTTGATCTGCTCTAGGACGCATTTGTTTGTCCTTTTGGCTGTCTAGGGGATCCTCAGCACTCTTCTCCAGCACCACATTATCTCAAATGCATTGATTTTCTTCCTATCATCTTTCTTAACTGTCCAGCTCTCACATCCATACATGGTAACAGGGAATATGATGGCTTGTACGATTCTGACTTTTGTGCTGAGTTGTATGTCTTTCCATTTTACGATCTTTTCTAGTTCTTTCATAGCCGCCCTCTGCATTCTTAATCTTCTCCTAATTTCCTGGCTGCAGTCCCCATTCTGATCAATGTTTGATCCCAGATATGAGAACTCTTTTACTATTTCTATTTCCTCATTGTCTAGTTTGAATGTGTGTAAGTTCTCTGTGGTCATTATTTTTGTTTTCTTTATGTTCAACAGTAAGCCTGCCTTTGCACTTTCTTCTTTGATCTTCCTTAATAGATGTTCCAGGTCTGTGAGGTTTTCTGCTAGTATTATGGTGTCATCAGCATATCTCAGATTGTTGATATTTCTTTCTCTATTTTCACTCCTCTCTCTTCCAAGTCCAAGCCTGCTTTCCTTACAATATGTTCTACATATAAGTTGCAAGATGTAAATAATGGCACAGTCTCTAAATTGGGTTAATTTAAAGATGCTCACAAAACTACATTTTGAGGAGGATGGGATGCACTGAACTATTGGGAGATAGAATCACTATGTATTAGGGCCTGGACCTTCTTCTCCAAGGCAAGGGTCTCAGGGCAAGAGGACTACCTTGAAAAATGTGTGTGTGTGCATGCACTAACACTTGTGCATCATTCTGCTCCCTGTTTGTTAGACTTGGTATTTTTATTTGAATGGTATACTCTGTACAACTGTGGTCAGTGCTTAGCTATCATGTCACTAGGATGCTCCTTGAAACATCAATCTTGTAGCACCATGAGGCCCTATCTCCCTGTGACTGCTCAAAGATCATTCCTAACTCTTAGGTTTGGGCCCTGATATTTCAAGGTCTGTGTTAGTCCTGACCTGGAAACCCTAGTTGAGGAAATAGGATGGGAAACTTTATTTCTTTGAACATTTTAAAATTAACCCTAGGATTCAAGCCCATCAACCCCTCACAGGCAAGGTCACATTATTCAAGAGAGCCCCACAGACCATGCAGAGATGGCTGACTGCAGGGTTATTCTGTACAATTTTCCTTCTTTGAACTTCTTTATAATACTTAATCTTAGTATCCCAAGCCAGTGTAATATGAATCTAAAAGACTATGAAGTTGGCCCTGCATATTCACAGGTTAGCCATCAGTGGATTGGAACATGTCAGTGTCCATTGATGGTAATGGGACTTGAGGTCCCCCTTTGTTTGTATCCAAAAGGGGTGTGTGGAACCAAACCCCCACCGATACGGAGAGCCAACTGTATACATGCTAAGTATTACAATATTAATTTAATCTTACTATTAGTTGCCATAAAGGAATGAAAGTCCCATCAACTATTTATGAAATTGGTAGTAGATTTAAGCTTAACAAATGATAATTGACAATACAGCTAAATTAGTAATAGCAAGAGCTGTGAGGAATAGATATTCATAATTGCAGTAAAAGGCAAGGCATTTGATAGGAATCTCAGTCAAATTTTCTTTAAGCTACTTCATTTTTCTCATTTTGGTTTGGACTAGAAAGTAAGATAAACTAGTATATAACATTGCCAACCAGTAGGGATGTGGTGGCTTGGTGGTTAAGAAGCCAATTCTGATGACTGGAAGATCGAAAGGTTGGCAGTCGAGGCTCAAGTGCTGCATGATGGGGTGAGCTTCTGTCATTAGTCCCAGCTTCTGCCCACCTAGCAGTTCAAAAGCATGCAAACGAAAGTAGATAAATAGTGGGAAGGTAACAGCGTTTGGTGCAGTCATGCTGGCCACATGACCACTGGAGTAGTGTTTGGACAATGCTGACTCTTTGGCTTAGTAACAGAGATGAGCATTGCCCCCTAGAGTGGTACACGACTTGATAACCTTGTCAAAGGGGAATACCTTTACCTTTAGCTTGGGGAAGGCTACACCATTCTATTGCAGCACTGGATTCTATTCCATGGATAGAGTGTACCATAGGTTTTCCGTGGCTATTGTTTCCATCTCAATACAGTTGCTGTCTTCTACTTTTCAGAGCTATGGCTCTTATAGAAGCAAACAGTTTTCACTTCCCATTTGACCCAAGAACAGAAGCCCAAGCCCATAGAGAAAACATTACAAACCATAGTGGTAGAATTCAAAGATATAGCTGTGTTAGTCTGTAGAATCTAATGGCATCACCCCAATATTAGGGGGTCCTTCATGTGCTCATCTTCCAATGTGATTTATGTCATCAATGTTCATCAGCACTCTGCATAGGACAGAAAGACCAGTCCCTGCACCAGAGGATATATGGACATAAATCAGACTTTAGGAATGGGAATACACAAAAACTGGTGGCTGAGCATTTCAATCTCCCTGGGCATTCCATCTCAGACTTCAGAACAGCAGTCCTTGAACAAAAGAACTATAAAGGTAGATTGGAAAGAGAAACAGAAGAATTGGAATTCATCCATAAACTACAGTCCCCTAGCAATGGATTGAACAGGGACAATGCCTTCCTGTCTCACTATGCACGTTTCAACACTATCTGACTCCATCCTGATGGGGGCATCCTACACTCATCTATTTTCCCCACCTACAGGCTGGTTTCCAAGACCAAATTCGTCTTGCCACCTCATTTCCATACCCAATGGCTATGTCTTTGTCCACAAATGACCATAGTTAAAACTGGACTTGCTATTTCATTTCCATACACAAAGGATTTTGAATTTGAATTGACATTTTCACACACCAAGGGCATATACATGTCTGTCCCTGGCTTCCACTCCACCAAAAGCATCTGAGGAAGTAGACTGAAGTCTACGAAAGCTTATGCTGCCAACCTCATTATTTCAGTTAGTCTCAAAGGTATTACAAACCATATTGAGGCAATCAACACGCCATCCTAGAAAGTCCTATGTAAGTGCAAACCACAAGCAGGAAACTGTCTGACTGTAATGGCACATTCTGATATTTTTATCCTGAATTGTGGCTGCTGAACTCCACTAAGCTGGCCTGGACCAAATGTTAAATTACAAAGAATTGTAATGATTTAAGTTGTGGAGGAAGAATGGCAGGATGAAATGACCACCAAATTATAACCATCTGTTATCCTCCATCCCTTATTTCCTTGCTCTTGCCTGGCAGAACCTTTCTGTGTAGAAGTAACTAAAATAAAAACCTGTAAAACTAATTAACATATTTTAATTTAAAAATTAAAATAATTTAATTTCTTAGTTTGTACATTCTGGGTGCCTGAAGCAAAAGGAAAAGCGCAGCTACAGCAATTCTCCCATTGACTCACCCAGTGCTGTTGTCTGACTTCTGTGAAGAGTGAACAGTGCTGTTCTCCACAGAGGCAGGTAGACCAGGTGCCTAAGGCAATGGTTCCCAACCTTTGGTCCTTCATTTGTTTAGGCCTTCAGCTCCCAGAAGCCCCAGCCAATTTGGCCAGTAGTCAGAAGCCCTAGCCAACTTGGCCAGTTATGGAAGCTGAAGTCCAAATCTTAGGGAACCATTTCCCTAAGGGATCCTTCCTCAGAGCCAGGCATTAGCGATCTCTGAAGAACCATGTGCCAATATTTTCAGAAAGTGTAAGTCTCTGATCCAGTTAGGGTCCTCCCAGCAGAAGTGGGCATGCAGTTCACCACCCCTGTGCTCTGAGATAGGTATCTCAGCCTGGCCCTGGCCCTGGCCCTGGCCCTGGCCCTGGCCCTAGCCCTGGCCCTAGCCCTGGCCCTAGCCCTGGCCCTAGCCCTGGCCCTGCAAGTAACAAATAAAAAACAAGCAGCTTTGTATGCATTTAGACTTAGGAGATTATCATATGCAGCTTTTAAACAACAATTAAAGTTGGAAAATAGCATCTTAGTGATATTTATTGCATGACTCATTGCTACTGCACCTCTGAAGCACGGTTAGAATGCACCTACTCATTGATGGGGGAAACTGTCAATAAGATCTCAATTGCATTGCTGTGTGAGTAGTCCTCAGGTACAAGGTCCTTCCGCAGCAGTTCCAACATTGGACGTGGTGTCAGTCTCCTCCTCTTCTCTCCCCACCCCCCTTTGCTATTCCTGAACAGGCTAGTTTTCTTTTTTCACATTCCTTTCCTTTTCTTTCCTTTTCTCTTCTCTTTTACTAAATCACATTGCCATAATTGCTAAACTGAATGACAAAGAAGATTATCACATTAGGATATAAAGCAGCTTACCTGAGTCGGCTTAAAATTAAAAGCGGGCAGCATCCTGATATATCAGGTGCATTTAGCTACCGAAATTGCCACCCGGGTCCACCACTGCTCAGAGGAGTGCTCTGACTTCAAAAAGAGGTGCGAGGAGTACCCCTTTGAGAGGCGTTAGAGCTGGACTGCTAAATGCGTCTGATACTATCAGGATGCAGCCCGCTTCTAATTTTAAGCAGTCTCAGGTAAGCCGCTTTATATCCTAATGCAATAGTCTCCAAATAAACATTTAAATAAAATGAAAGGCATGCAAGGCAGGGCATAGGGCAGGAAGGTGGGGTTGAGGAGGAGGGCAGAAGAGAACACAAAGGACCATCAATGGCTGAAACAGCCTCAGTCATGCTACTGAAGGTGTGTGTGATAAGGAAAGCTCCCAAATCAGTATGTATCCATTTCCTTTTACTAACGCGATTGCAGCTAGAACAAGGCTTGTATGATAATGCCCTTAGCTTGTGGTAAAGTAGGTTAGCTTCAGAGCAGTCCAAATCAAAAATGATTGTTCCAAAGCTTTCAACTCAGTTTACAACTTGAGAGGACACAGACAAGTTATGTGCTCCACTGAGAATTTGATCCATTTACCTCCAAACTCCCCATAAAAGAAAGACCCCAAAAAGTGGGAAGGGAAAAGGTAGTATTGTTCTGTGGCTCACGACACAAATTTCCACCAAAGAAAGTGTTTACTTTTTGTTTTCACTTCCAAATGCACTGTTTTTGTAAGGAAGAAAACTAATGTCGTAATATTTTAACAATGCATGCTGTGATTCTGTGTTTGCAGCTGCAAAAGAAACTGCAGTGCTCACAACTTCTGAGAATGGCTTGAGAAGATCTAGCCCCGTCAAATACCTGCTGGAGGAATCCTCTCTGAGAAGGATCTCAAGCCTTCTGGTCCTCAGCAGAATGGCACCAGGCACAGGACAACTGAAGAGGATATTTTTCGTTATCTTTTCAAGGTTCATGAATTGAGTCTGATAGTAGACTGAACTCTGCAGTGCCAGGGAACTCTGGATTGGAAACCCAAACTAACTAAATTAACTTTATATCAAATTCTTACTAAAACATGCAGTAGCAATTATTGAGCACCAGCTCCAGGCAAGGAAAGCTGCTAGAATCACAGCCGATTCCACTTTCCCAAGGGAAGGGAGCCTCTTTTTCTGATATATCCAGCTTCACACATTAACATCAGTTAATATTTATTAATATCTGTCTATATGAAGACTGTAGATTTTACAGATGCATACTGGAATCCTATATCACCTTATACTTAATGTAACTTTACATATACTTAGCTAAGTAGGCAAGACACTAAGAAACCTTGTTAGCGACTTGTGAAGATGTGTATCAGGAGACCAACAAGAGTTCCCAATGAACATCAGCAAGCAATGCACACAGGGCACTTTGCTGGTCCTGCTATGTCAGAACATAACAGCAGCCCTTTACTGGATACAGACACCACAAAAATGACCAACTGTAATTCCCACATATGCAAGTCCACTTATAAAGACATAACCTCCATAAAGAATTCTAGCAATATATTTAGAAATCTTGATGTAATTAGCAAAAAATAAAATAAAATAAAATATTAAAATAAAACAATAAAAATTCCAACTATTTTGCATGGGCAGAGCTACATACAATATTTTAAATGAAAAAAGTGTGTCCCAAAACCTGTATTTGGTAATGTAACATGAATGTGGTGGCTGGTAGAGTACTTGCAGGAAACAATTAGTTGGCTGGAAGGGAAGATTCTTGGTTTTGGTTGCATTAGCTGATCTGAAGTTATTTTCTTCCAGGTTTATGGCCAGAACCCAGTTCCAAGGAAAAACAATTGATGAACTAGTGCAGGGGTTAGAGCAAGATTTTACCATGAAGAATTATTGACCATGGGAGAGACCAAGAACTCCTCTATTTCCTAAAATCCCCCCAGAAATCCATCTTGAAACAAGCATTCTAAAGCAAAGATCGGATGGGAAGCTGTTTGTTTTGTAGTGTATGTCCTTCCTGACCACAGCTTGGAAAGGTTATTCTCTAGTTTCCCAAAATGCCCTGCCAACATGATTAGTAGCCATGCTTACTGGGGGATCCTGGGAAGTGTAGTCACCAAAGTAAACAAGCTCTGTTCCTGTCTGACATTTCAGGTTAGTGCTTGCCAACTAAAATGCATGGAATGCAACTCATTCAAAGTAAGTGTGAAATTCCAACCCAGTATTTTGTCCATTGCTTGTAAACCCACATGGCATGTAGGTGAGAGTCTGAAATTGTTTGTCATGGCAGTTGCTTCTTTTTATCTCATGTTCTTGTCTGAAGTAGAAATATTAAATGTATATGATAAATTGAAAGAATTGCTTCTCCTAAGAATGCCATCTGATGAGACATTTCCTGACAGAGTTCTTTACTCATATTTCAGTCTTTAGTAGCTCCCCTCTTTAAAATAATTGTGTTTCTTTTGACAGCGTACTTGCTTGCAAAACAGCTAAGTCTTTGTTTCATTCTTTTCATACTGTTCTGCAGAAGTAAACAAACAAACAAAAAGCATTCTGAACAAAATGAAATGCTTCAGAATCTATTCAGAGCAGCTATGTGTGTTGTTATATACAACCCATTCAATTCTGCTCTTGTAAAGTTTATGCTAGATGAAAGCCATCTATGTACAGTCTGGATGTAGCCTCCTTTCCTTGATCTGATTTTCAATAAAACCTGTTTACTTAAAGCCAATGAGGGGGCCTTGTTCAGAAAGGAAATGCCAAATATTGGTTGAGATCCTGCATCAGGAGTTGTTAGCCATGTGTCTGTAGCTTCAGCACCCAATTGTTGTTGTTGTTGTGTGCCTTCAAGTCATTTCTGATTTATGGTGATCCTTAGGTCACAGGGTTTTCTTGGCAAGTTTTTCAGAGGGTTTTTGCCATTGCTGCCCAATGCTATCCTGCAAAACCCACTTTGTAAGTAGTGCAACACTGTGCCTCCGCATGGCCATTTCCTTGTTGCTGGAGGGAAGAGAGACCAGAGGGGACACATCCAGCTACTTTCCTTCAGATGGACATGCTGCAAAATCATCATCTGCAGGGACCTCTAAAGACCCCCCAGTGGTCCATGTAGACAACAGTCCTAGCATGTTGCTCTATAAGAAATATAGCTGGATGTATCCCTGCTGATCTTCCCCACTGTCCAGCAACACAGAAATAACCATGTTGTGAGGAGAGGAAGGTTTGCGCTGCTTACAAGGTGGTTTTGGGAGGATTTGGGTCATTGTATGGTTGGAGCAGATTTCCAGTCTCCACAATGACCAAAAAAGTGGGTTGCAATGATGTAAGTCTGACTAATGCTATCGTAATTCACCAACAGGATGCCAGTCAAAAATTCTGTTTGTGATTCACAGATGATTCCTCCTGCCTGAATGATGTGTTGAGAGTGGCTGGAGCAGATCTGCGCACCTGGCCATGTATGTAGTCATGTGCCAGCTTCATCATTCATCAAAGTGCAAAATTTAGCAACATTTACTCTGACATTGCACAAACAAGAGATGTGAGTTGAGCTGAACAGACATGAATGGTAAGTGTGTGCCCACACCCATGTGTGTATCTGCGCTATTCCCTCTTCTCTCTAAGGTTGCCAGTCCATTCATAATTTTTAATATATATATATTGTTTATATTTTGGAAGCAGAAATAATAAGTAGAAAACATACTGTGAATGTAGTTTGACATATTTTGTGGGATGCCATTGAATATACTGCAAACAATGTGATATGTAATTACAAAAATACGTGTTTGAGAGAAAAGGCGTCTGACCCTGGGAGTCAACAAAAAAAGACTCAGGATGCCTTAACATCTTTTACTATGGCTAACTGCTTTGGGTTCTGTTTTAAGTGGAAAGAAAGGATAAGCCTAATAAGTAGTATGGAAGGTCATTAACTTTGAAAAGCAAAATAAGTGTGGGAGATAATAAGAGGTTACAATGTTCAAAAGGCATCAGTGATTTGTTTTTCCAATTATTTCAATATTTAATAAGGTAATAAGCCTGTTAGAATAAGGCAATAAGCCTGTTAGAATCCTCATAGGTTGCATTTGCACTGCAGAAATAATAATCTAGGTTGACATCACTTCAACTGCCATGGCTCAGTGCTATGAAATTCTGGGATTTGTAGTTTTGTGAGAGATTTAGTCTTTTTTGTCAGAGGGCTCTGATGCCACAGCAAACTACACATCCCAGGATTCCATAGCATTGTCATGACAAAGTGGTATCAAAGTGGATTATTTCTGCAGTGCAGATACAGCCATGGTTTCACCTCACAAATGTGCAGAATACCTGGTCAGTTCTTAATGTGCCAGTTCAAAAGGGGTGGCCTATGTGTTCTATTGTGTGTGATATATATATCATTTCAAAAATCTTAGGAACTAATTATTTTTTCAATGAACTCCACAGGGTTTTTAATTCCTTAATGTTGGCCTGAGGGCTGTGGAAAAACTGTTCAATTGCGGTCATGAGATGAAATTAGCTGCAAGCAATTTCCTTACTATGCCTGTCTTAAAGGTCAGTGTGACACATTTTCCAAGGGAGAAGTTGCACACTCACTGGCTAATGGTGGCGCAAGATAAATGGGCAAAGTGTAGGGGCTATCTGGATGTGAGTCAGCACTCCAGGTATGCACAAAGAACTTACAATCAGGAGACAGACCAGACTTTATTTTTTTTTCCTTTCAGTGTTCCCAGAATTAAAACCATTTGATTGTGTGATGATTGCCACTGGAAATAATCCATTTATTGTTGTTACTTATGTACAGAGTCTGTACAAACTTACGTACAAACTATCCATATGATCCCCTTAATGGACCTTCAAGTTAAATAGTATTATTTTAATTTGATTACTTGGCTTTTGGGCATGGATAATGTTTGGGTTATTTTACTGAATTTTTATAATGTTGATATTTTATTGATGGTACTATGTATTTCTGTAATTTTGTATTTTGTATATTGTTGTACACTTTTATTGATCTAATCCTGCCTCGATCCGCAGGGAGAGGCAGGAAATATAAATTATTATTATTATTATTATTATTATTTACAGAGTCTAGTGGTATTACCAATGGAGAATACTAAATAGGTGGGGTCGGGGTTGTTTATTAGAAATATTAACATCTTGCCTTTAACTCTAATTGCCTCTTGGGACAAAGTGTGATAAAACTAATCCAAATCTGATTCATGGGCCTATGTTTTGTCAGATATCTCATGTCACGTCCTTCATCTTATTTTCATATTAAAGGCAGAATTAATTTCTTTTGCTGTTGGTTTCACAGGATGTTTATACATCTATATATCCCTCAGACGTTAGCTCCACTACAGTTGATGGAACCTTCTCTCCCAGGTAAAGCGCATATAGGAAAAAAACACCTTAAAATGTCATAAAACTATTTGCAAGTAAACTGTATATAGAACAACACATATTGCACATGACAGGAAGGAAGCAATTCCATTTCACATCACTGTCAGAGTCTGAGATAATTTGGTAATGAGCTTGACTTAGAATAAATGACTTTTCTGAAAAAGAAATGTGCATCCAATTCTCTACTAGTATTTTTACTCACTGGTGCAGAAGAAAAGTATCTTGACGTGCATGATATTAGACAAGCCAGATAAATACCCCTGAGATGCACATTTCAAATAGAGTTCTTCCTCTACGGTTGTCAGAAGTTCTTTCAATGCACAAATGATGGGTTATAAAGAATTCAGAAGTAATCATGTTGTAGCACAATAACCTTAACTTAGGCTCTCATTTTCTATACCACACATCCAGGTTTCTCACAATAGTTGCTTTTAGAGAGATTCTTGTATTTTTAAACTTTGAAACACACAGAGGTCTGATAGTAGCATGGGGGGGGGAGTTGCATAGCTATACATTTCTCCAGATTTCTGCATTTGAATATATACTCACTCTTTTTATATTTCAGCCAAAAAAAAAACAAAAAATCACAGTTGTAATTGATCTTTTGTATCTCTTAGTGTGCTCACCTCTGTTGGCTCCAGCTATCAATCATCTCTGACCATCACCATACACAGGACTAGATTTTACTGTGTTTTTAAGAGTACTTTATTACATATCTTATATATTACAGGTTGAGTATTCCAAAATCCAAAATACTACAAAATCCAAAATTGTCCACACGAGTGGCTGAGATAGTGACACCTTTGCTTTCTGATGATTCAGTGTATGCACACTTTCTTTCATGCACAAAAGTATTAAACATATTGTGTATAAGATTACCTTCAGGCTATGTGTATAAGGTATATGAAAAATAAATGAATATCATATTTAGACTTGGGTCCCATCTTCAAAATATCTTTTTATATATATGCAAGTATTCCAAAATCTGGGGGTGGGGGAATTCAAAATCCAAAACATTTCTGGTCCCAACTATTTCAGATAAAGAATACTCAACCTATAGCATTATATATCTGTTTTCTGAGGCTGAGAGAGGTTCACTTGCCCAATGTCACCCTATGGTTTTCCATGGCTGAGCAGGGATATCCTCAAAAAGAGGATATTGTTCTTTCACATTAGGAAGTAGCATGAAGCAAGAAAAGAGGATCATTGATTTGTGTGTGCATCCATGCAAAAAAAAAAAAAAAAAAGGGAGCATGTGTACAGGTTGTATATCCTTATTTTGTGTATTTGTGCATGTACCTTCAAATTGCCTGTCATGGAAATGCCATGGATTTCATAAGGTTTTCTCAAGCAATGATTATTCAGAGGTGGGTTTGGCAGCTCATTCCTCTGAAAAATGGCCTACAGCACTTGGTATTCATTGGTGGTTTCTCATCCAAATACTAACCAGTGCTAACCCTGCTTAGCTTCCAAGACTGGATGGGATCTGGTGTCCTCATCTTAGAATATCTCATGTCAAAAATCATATTGTTTCCCCTTGCCCTTGGACACAGCTACTTGTCCCACTAGCAAATGCTCAAACTCTTATTTGAATATCTAAAGAATCGGATAGTCCTCAGGATTGTTGTTGTTGTTGTGTACATTCAAGTCCACTCTGAGCCTATCCTTGGGTTTTCTTGGCAAGATTTATTCCAAGGAGATTTGTCATTGCCTTCCTTAAAGGCTGAGAGGATGTGACTTGCCATAGCTCACCCAGTGTTTCCATGGCTAAGGAAAGATTCAATCTCTGGTGTCCTGGTCCTATTCCCACACTCAAACCACTACATCACACTGGCTCGGGATATTCAGATAGAAAAGGCTGCACAATACATTATTCTGGAGGGAAAAATCTGAGCCAGTTCTCTTAAGGTGGGGGAAAAAAATCATCACCCCCCTGAATATACCAGCAGTCTTAAGATATACTGTATAACGCCAATATAACTTTCAGCCCTGTTGTTTTTAGCATATTAGTATATTATTTTCCGGCGTATAAGACGACTGGGTGTATAAGACGACCCCCAACTTTTCCAGCTAAAATATAGAGTTTGGGATATACTCGCTGTATAAGACAACCCCTCTTCCAACGGGAGAAAATGAGAAAGTGTTGGGGGAAAGGACTGCCAATATACTAGGTGATGCATTCTGGGGTATGTACAATTTGTGGCCAAGTAAGTGACCCTGGGCATGTCACACACTCTCAGCCTCAGAGGATGGTAATGGCAACCCCCATTTGAAGAAACATGCCAAGAAAATCCCATGATAAGATTGCCTTAGGGTTGCCATAAGTCGGAAAGGACTTGAAGACACACAAGAACAACAAAAAAGTCTGCAATTGTTTCATATGTAGTACATGGGAATAGGAGCCAGCATGGTGTAGTGGTCTGAGTGTTGGACTGCCAATCTGGAGACCTGGGTTTGATTCCCCACTCTGCCATGAAACCCACTGGGTGAACTTGGACAAATCACACACTTTCAGCCTCAGGAGAAGGCAATGGCAAACCTCCTCTGAACCAATCTTGCCAAGAAACTCCCAGGATAGGGGTTCACCTCTTATCCACTGCTGCTTCCTCCTCCTGCCTCACGCCACACCACGCCACCCCTCCCTCCCCCCCCCTCCTCCTCCTCCTCTGACCTGGACTTCCTCTCTTCCTCCTCCCCCTGCCTCCCGCCGCGTCACCCCTTCTCCCTCCTCCTCTGCCATCCGGCGTATAAGACGACCCCCGACTTTGGAGAAGATTTTCCTGGGTTAAAAAGTAGTCTTATAGGCCAGAAAATACTGTAATTTGTAGTGTGGTGTTTTATTGTTCACTTTTTATTGTATATGTTTTGATGTATTGCCCTTTGGTGGAAAGAGTTTTATAAATAATAATAATAATAATAATAATAATAATAATAATAATACTCAGATGAATATAATGGCAAACACTCTTTGAACAAATCTTTCTAAGAAAAATCCATGCTATGTTTGCTTTAGGATTACCGTAAATCAGAGACACCTTTAAGGTACACAACAACAACATGAGTATATTAGGGAGGGATGGAAGAGAAGTCTTTCTATTCCCTCCCCCGGAATCACTCTGGAAAGAATGACTTCTGTGGTATTGCCAGAAAGTCACCAGAAATGGAAGAGGAGGTTGCCAGTGTGGAACCAGAGGGCCTATGGTAATGGCATTTTTCTGGATTTATGAGCCCACAGACTGTGTCCCTTATTCTCAAACAAAAAGGCAATTTGTTTGCTGCGAACAAAACTAACATTCTGATTAATCAAACACTGAATGGGAGAGAGGAGACGGATACTTTCTTTCCTTCTTTCAGATTCGATGGCATATACAGTATCACTCGAGGCAAGCGGTAATGTGGTTTCAGTCTAATTAGTTCAAAAGGGTGCAAACATAGTTTTTGGAACAAAGAGAGAGAGGATTCTGGCACTAGTCCAAGCATGGTTTTAATTTCTTTACATTTATCATGGAAGTGTTGAAGCGCGAACCACAGGGAGCAGACAAATGATTCCCATAGGGCTTTGCTATTGTTAAAATATGGGACCATTGGCTGGAAATATTAGCTTTTCCCCCCCTCAACACTACTTTATTCCGAAGACATTTGAGTTGCATCTTCATAATGTCCTTTTTTAATTGCATGAACACTTGAAGCTTACTTTAATGACTGAAGAAAGGCATGGATGAGGGATTTTTGGCAGGCATGGTTTGTCACATGGTGTTGGAAAATGAAATTTCCAATCAAGTCTGCCTAGTCCATCCTTCCTTCCTTCCTTCCTTCCTTCCTTCTTTTTATTCTCAGGAACATATTCCCCACTCTTTGAGTACTTACAGATGCATGAACTAATAATATGCAATAAAATTCTGAAACTGGAACAATTAGCATCTCTTTCACACTATACAATTATAGTACTATGATTCCACTTTAACTGCAATTGCTGCACACTTTGGTATCCTGGCACTACAAACTCCAGGTTTCCACAAGAAGCACCCATGGCAGTTAAAGTGGAATCACAGTGCTTATTTGGAAAATCAAGATTCTACAGTTGTCATGGGAAATTTGTGTTGTATATCATTCCACTTAATTGATTCACATCATTATTGGAAAAAGATCTATATGTCCCCCTTCCCTTGTGCTAGTAACCAAGACTCTATATCAGGGGTAGGCAACCTAAGGCCCGGGGGCCGGATGCGGCCCCCCGAGGCCTTTGGACCGGCCCCAAGCTGGTCCTGCCGCCGCTGCCCCTCGCCGCCTCCTGCCGCCCGCCATGATGATATTGATTATTGTTGTTATTACTTGTTCTTGGGGTTTTCTTGGCAAAATCTCCACAGGGGTTTTGCCATGGCTTTTCTGGGGCTGAGAGAGTGTGCATGCATATATTTTTTTAATTTTTTAAATATTTTTTATTTTTATTTTTATTTTTTATTTTTTTATTTTTGGTGCTTCGGCCCCCCAATTGTCTGAGGGACAGCAACCCGGTCCCCGGGTCAAAAAGGTTGCCTACCCCTGCTCTATATAAACCTAGGTGCTAACATATATTTCCTCTGATTTTATTCCCTGGAAGCTGGTTGCTTTGTGTTTCTGGTGTTCATTCTGACCCCATTCACACTATGTTAAAAGGGGGTTGTTCATACTTGTGCTGGTTTTTCCTAACCCAAATTTTGGGGGTGGCACAAATTCCCCTTAACCCAGTGCTTTTGAAACCGAGGCATTTGCCATGTCCTTTCCAAAGCACAGTGGTTTTTTTAGAGAGCCGCCAATAGGAACACGCTGCCAATCCCATTCGGGGCACCCAGGAGGGAGGGGTATTGGGCAGAGGGTGGGCAGAGGGCAGAACATACCCATCCCATCTCATAGGTCTTGGCTTTATGGGAACATGATACGGCTTCTTGTTGTTGTTGTTTCTAAGTTTGACACCATTGCATTTGTGTGGCTTCCACAAGAGTTTCACAGGGAGTTCTTGGCAAGGGTTGTTCAGAGGAGCTTGCCATTGCCATCCTCTGAGGTTGAGACAGTGTGATTCCTGCCAAGGCAAACCTATCAAGGGGGATTCTTGGCAATAGTTGTTCGGAGGGGCTTGCCATTGCCATTCCCTGAGGCTGACGAGGGTGGTGGTGTTCTGCCGAAACTGTGATGTTGATGCGCATCTTTTGATTGACATTTTTTTAAAAAACCTTGAACGATTGCAATGGTGGCTCCATTTCAAATAGATACAAATGATAATGTGAACATCAACAGGGTTAAATTGCCACTGAGAGATTCAATCGGGGTAAACGTAGTGGGAACTTCAATTCAGTATCGCATTATTGACTCTCCCCAGATCTACTCGGTACAAAAACATGAGTGTGAATGTGGCCTCTCTTAAAAAGGGGAATAGTAATCACTCTCATGGAAGAGCTGTTGCTTTATTGAATGACAAGGACTTCTGGCTGCAAATTCCCATCCATATCCATTGAGCCATCTATGTAATTACTTACTGAGAACTAAGCATTATCACAAAGAGCCAAAGTAGAAGGGATCCAGGGAGTCATGGATTAGATCTTTTAAGACTCTTTTCTTTGGTTAAATCAGTAGGAAACAGAGCAATTATGACTGACAAAATTACCGCACTACACTCTTATAGTGCTGCTATTCCACTTTTACTGCTCTGGCTGCCTCCTGTTGCATTCTGGAGTTTGTAGTTCAGGGACGCCTAAGAGCTCTCTGGCTGAGAATTCTAAATGCAAATCTTTAAACTACAAATCCCAGGATGCAACAAGAAACAGCCAGAGCAATAAAAATGGAATAGCAGCACTGTGGTAATCTAGTTTGACAAGGGTATGGTGTAGAAGATGAGGGATCACCTCTCATTGTTTATCTGACATGGCCATGTAAAGCTGTTAGTAGTTGCAGAAGGATGAAGAGTCAGGTAAAATAAGTGTTTGCTCACTTTTCCTCCAAATCACCCCTACTTTTTGGTTGCTTTTGGCCAAATAAAATGGTATTGGTTCAGAAGTATCACTCTTTTCTGCTTTGGTCAAACCTTACCAAGAATACTGTGTCCAGTTCTGAGCAACCCAGCCCAAGGATACTGACAACCTGGATTCTAGAACATCTCTAGGGGTGGGAGGGTGACAGAAATGGTGAAAAATATAGAAACCAAACCCCATGAATGTTTGAGCATAGGAAGCTAGCTTAGAGAATAAAAGATTGAGAGGTGACATGATAGCTGGATTTAAATACTTGAAGGGATATCATGTAGAAGATAGCACGTAGTTGTTTTCTGTTGCTCCAGAGACAGCTAGGTCAGTGGATTCAAATTAGAAGAGAAGGGATTCCACCTAAACATTAGGAAGAACCTATTTATTGTAAGAGCTTTTCACTGTGGAATAGATTGCCTTGGAAAGTGGAGGATTCATCTTCATTGGAGATTGGAGAGGTTGGATGGCCATTTTTTAGGACTGCTTAAGCTGTGTATTCCTCATTGACAAAAGATTGGATTAGTGTGGTCCTTGGGGTCCTTTTTTGTTGGAATTTAGTAAAATAGGTAGCTTATACAGTGGGGCCTCATTATTTGTGGGCTTGCCATCTGTGGATTTAAGCATCTGTGGACAGCAGGTCCAGTTGTCCCCAATGGTGGTGTGTGCATAGGCTGTGCCACCATTAGAAACAACGGGACATCAGGTAAGCCTCCGTTCTTTGGGGACAACAAGGGCTTACCTGAAGTCCCGTTCTCCCTAATGGCAGTGTGGCCATGTACACATGCTGCCATTGGGGACAATGGGACTTGAGGTCCCATGGTTTTTGGTATCTGTGGGGGGTCCCCCACGGATACCAAGGTCCCATGCTCTCAGACTCAGTATATTAAGCAGAGTATCAGTGTGTGCCAAAAGGTATGTACCTGAGCTTCTGGTAATGAACAGGATACTTTAGTAAGGTTAAAACAAAAACAAAAACAAGACTTACTTTATTGTTACAAGAATCCAAAGGCAATCAGTAGAAAAAACTATACTTTGGTAGAAGAGTCCCTAGAGCTGACGCCTGTGCATGAAAGTAAGAAGAAAAACCATCAGTTGAGGATAGAGCCTCATCCTTTGTCCATCTTGGCTCAGGATAGGAAGGAGAACAGAGAGCAAAGAGCCATAAGCAACACTTTACCTTTAATACAGAAGGTGAGGAGATAGGAAGTGACCTCTTTGTAGTCATACTAACCAGAGGAGCATAGAGAGATAAACAAGACAGGGAACAAGGAAGTTATTGCAGAAACAAACATTGATGGAAATGTGCACATCCAACATTTTTCAGCTCTACAGTTCTGTATCCAGTTTGGTCCAAGATCTCTCCCTCCTGATTGTTCCAAAGAAAAGCAGTAATTTATTTAGAGTAAGATTGAACCATGTCAATTCCTAGGTGCTACTTCCCATATTAGCAAGATGTATCTGTGATGAACATAAGCACCAACATTTGACTTACAGGAAAACTGGGTGGTGCAGGGTACCAGGGAGCCTAGCTGTGTGTTGATCACGCACCCAACTGTGTGTTGGGTGGGACTCAGCACTTTGCACAGGGATGTTCAGTGGGCTGGCTAGCATGTGGGGTGTGAGATCCTTTCTTGAGTGGGAGTCAGGCAGTCAGCTTCACTCAGATCTGCCCAGAGAGGAAGATAAAGCCGCTTCCTCAGTGTTCCTCTGGTATTCACTGCCTTACCACCTACCCAACCTCTTTTCTTTGTTGGTTATTTCCTGGTGTTGTTATATATTTAGAAATATTTCTTTTTGTCATAACTTTGGGTTGAATCCAGTTTTTGGAGAACAGTACTGGCTTGGCTTGTTGGTCCCCTTTAAGGAAACTTGAAGTTCAGGCAATTAGGCTCAGACTTAACTCAGGGGCTGCTGGACATGTTTCACTCATAGGTTGTGGGGAATGAAACAGTGGCGGTGCACCCATGTGGATTCTATGGCTATCACTTCAAGGTTTTCCTCTGGCATACAGACTAAAGGAGGGTGATACTGGCTGAGAGGTAGGCCATCCAATCACTGGATCTAGTTCTCATGCCAGGTGAACACTCTACAGATATGATAATTAAATTTGTGGCTTTTTAATATCCAAATGGATTATGTTGTGTCTTGGCTCTCCCTACCCATGACAGCCTTTGACAGTAGAACTGCAGCTACCCAGCAGCTGGAATATATCAACAGCAGGGCTAACCTAAAACTTTTTATAATAATAATAATAATAATAATAATAATAATAAATTGTATTTATAACCTGCCCCTCTGCATAGCAATTTGCTTCTTGAGGAAGAGTTGCAAAAAATTAGCCTACTACAGCTTGGAGAGTTACTTTTAAGAAGAATGAATAAAATGACATTCAAAGCCATCCATAACAGATCACTGGTAGGATGATAATCTGGAAGTTAGAGCATTAGTATTACAGAGGCCCCCAGCATACCAGATGCACCTATATATTTCTTTCTATTAGTCAAGGGTTAATAAAAGTGTCAATACAGACCAATAGATTTATATACTTATTCAGAGAAGTGTATCAACAGTATATTTCAAAGTAATTTGGGATTTCTGGATGGATATCTGTCATTTATGTATTCAAGTACAACTGCCCCTCCATTTTCATGGGGGATCCATTCTGGACCCCACGAAAATGGAAAATTGCCAATATTCAAGCCCCATTGGCTTGAATGGCAGTGCGAGGTGTGGTCACACACCCCATTTTGTCCCCCTCCATTTGCTGCCCACGAACAGGCAAGGGACATGGACTCTTAAGTCTGTGAAAACGGAGGGGCGACTGTAGTTCCTCTCACCAGCTTTGACTGTTCAGCTATGGAGTAGATTACTGTACAGTCAGAAGATTCTTCTGTCATAGTCAGTAGGATGTTTATCACTGTTTTTTTTAAATAGCTTTGATAAGAATAATGATCTGGTAGTTTCCACCTGACAGAGGCAGAAATGACTTGTCACTTGGCCTAGTATCTCATCCAAATGTGATGAGGAAGACATTGCTGCAGTCTATGTGCCTGTTTGTTGTTGTGTGTACCTTCAAGTTGTTTCCGACTTATGGCACCACTAAGATGACCCTATCATGGGTTTTTCTTGGCAAGATTTGTTCAGAGGAGATTTGCCATTGCCTTGCCCTGAGTCTGAGAGCATGTGACTTGCCCAAGGTCACTCAATGGGTTCCATGGCCAAGTGGAGAATTGAACTGTGGTCTCCAGAGTCATAGGCCAACACTCAAACCTATAGGCCTGTGATGGCAAACCTATGGTGCACGTGGAGAGATGGCACGTGAAGCCATTTTCCCCAGCATGCAGAGGGTGGGGAGGAGGAGGAAGAGGCGCATGCCTGTTCCTCCTCCTTCCTGAACCTCCTTGGCCATCAGAGGCAGCTGAAGGCTGAGGATGGTGTGTGCCTGTTCCTCTTCTTCCTCCCTCGCCCCCCGGACCTCCAGCTGTCTTTGGAGAGGCAGTTGAAGGCCTGGGAGGGTGGCGGGTGGTGATGGTGGAGAAGTCCCACCCTGGAAGTCCCATCTCCAGAGGGCGGAAGTCCTGTCCCAAAGGCTTGTTAGTTTGGGCACTCCGCCCCTAAAAGGTTTGCCATCACTGCACTAGGCCATGCTGTCTCTCTCTATGTGCCTGTACTAATGGCCTAATTTCTATCCACATGTCTAGGAGTTTTTAATATGTTCTCTTCATCACTTGGTTAGGCTATGAATGGGGAACCTGTGGCCCTTCAAATGTTCTTAGACTCCAGTTTCTTTTGTTCCAGCCAGTATGGCCAATTATGATGGATAATGGGAGTGATTGTTCAGCACCAGAACTAGATCTGAACTAAGGAAACATGGTCATGGTATGGCGAAGTGCCCATAAAATCCTCAGAAGTCAGTGCATGCTTAACTGCATTCCCAGTTCAAAATATGACACTCAGAATTCCAGACAGAGTTGTGAACTGGCAATTCAAACATCATGTTTCTTCTGACTTCTGTCTGAAGGACTGTCCAGCCTAACTCCAACATAAGAACAGACATCAGGGGCCTTGAAGTTGCCAACAGCTATTAGTACTTGAGCCTAAATTCACTTGTTATTCTCAACTCAAGTAAATGAATGATTTTTTGTTGTTAACTGCCCTTGAGTCGATCTCAACCCATGGCAATCCTGTGGATGAGAAATCTCCAAGACCCTCTGTCCTCCACTACTCTGCTTAAATCTTGCAAACTCATGCCCATGACCTCCTTAATAGAGTCCATCTATCTGGCATGAGGCCTTCCTCTCTTCCTACTTCCTTCCACCTTTCCTAGCATTATTGCCTTTTCTAATGAGTCCTCACTTCTCATGATATGTTCGAAGTACAACAGCCTCAGTTTGGTCATCCTGGCTTCCAGGGAGGTTTCTGGCTTGATCTGCTCTAGGATCCACTTGTTTGTCCTTTTAGTTGTCCATGGGATCCTCAGCACTCTTCTCCAGCACCACATCTCAAATGTATTGATTTTTTTCCTATCATCTTTCTTAACTGTCCAGCTCTCACATCCATATATTGTAATAGGGAATACTATGGCTTCTATGATTCTAACTTTTGTGCTGAGTTGTATATCTTTGCATTTTAGAATCTTTTCTAGTCCTTTCATAGTCACCCTCCCCATTCTTAATCTTCTTCTGATTTCCTGACTGCACTCCCAATTTATATCAATGTTTGATCCCAGGTATGAGAATTCCTTTACTATTTCTATTTCTTCATTGTCTAGGTTGAACTTGTGAAGGTTCTCAGTGGTCATTATTTTTGTTTTCTTTGTGTTCAACATTAAGCCTGCCTTTGCACTTTCTTCTTTGGTCTTACTTAGTAGGTGTGAGGTTTTCTGTTAGTATTATGGTGTCATCTGCATATCTTAGATTGTTGATATTCCTTTCTCGTATTTTCACTCCTCCTTCTACTGTGTCCAATTAATGAATTACTTAATGTTAACATTTGTTGCAAAGTCCATTGGGCAATGTGTCTGCTTTCTTCTTTCTAGCAATTGCATTTAGGTTGTGGACAGCAAACTGATTAGACACACCATTTCCTCCTATTATGGTGAGCTATGCTGAATTTCTGTATAGTAATTATTTTTAAATATGAATGTATATGTAAATGCTAGTATGTGAAAAATGTGTGTTTTTTGTTTCGTGCTTTTTGTAATACGTTTCCTCTTTTTGCAACATAGTGCAAAGTGATCATATATTCATCTGTATGAGACTAATGCCCTGACCTATTTCATGCAAACAAAAAAGATGGGGAACCACTCAGTTCCATAAAATCCACTTCAGAAATGGATGAAAAACTAAACATTTTGCAGCATGAAGTAATATGTTCCTCAAGATCAATTCAAACAAATGTTTTGCTAATCCATCTCCCTTCCTAATTGTCTGGTTTTAGCCAGTTGCCCACGTAAAACTGAACACATTGCTCATAAATCTCAGGCAGCCAAGGTCATTCAGGAGCTCTGAGCTGCACTATCATTAAGTTCCTCATCTCTTAAATTGGAACAAGAATGCCCTACCTTTGACAGATTATCTCAGCAAATAAGGACAAGATATGACATACAAAGGGAATAATGTATGCATGATAAGAAGCTCTTTATTTGCTATCTGGAGAAACGAAGAAAAGAAATATTAGTTATTTATTAATAGATAAATTGTAAATTGTTAACACAGTGGCATGGAGTTCTCTTCCACCATTTGTTATTCCCACTTCTAATCTGTCCATCCCTTTTGTCAGCAGCTGATCCAGACAAGGTGGCAAACAAGCCAGGGACAATGCTTTTGGGTTCATATTGTTCCTTATGATCTCTTAATAATCAAAATATAACTTACTGATTTTCCTCATGCAACATACTGATAATTTTTACAGCAAATGGAAGAAAGTTGTCCAAGATCAGGGTTTACTTATCTTGCAGGAAGGAAAACCTGATGAAATAAAAGCTGAAGAAGACTAAAAGTAGAGAAATCTCTGTTTCACTTTGCCTTGCATTCAGTTTTGGAAAACTTGCATTCCTCTTGCCCTGAAAATGTAATTTACAAATGTTGGTAGAATCCTCAAAAGTGAATTGATTTGAAATAAAATTCTCCTTCATTTGCAGGGCCAGTTTTAATAATTATAGCTATTCTTTACATAGTGAGAACTATGACGTACCTGCCTATCATGCAGGTGTTAAAAATGAAGAACTGCTCAGAAAAAGAGATGACAACTCTCACTCATCATAAATATGGCTGAATGCATAGGAATAGGCCTTGACTATTAAGAATTAAAAGTCCTGTCCCCAATGCCATTTAACATCTACATGAAACCTCTGGGAATGATCATCTGGAGGCATGGGGCAGGATGCTATCAGTACACTGATGACACCCAGATATATCTTTCCATGCCCCGAATCACAGCTTCAACTTAGGAAGACATCTCCCCTCTAAATGAATGTCTTGAGGCAGTAATGGGCTGGATGAGGAAAAACAGACTGGAGCTGAATCCAGATAAAACAGAGGTGCTCGCTGTCAGAGGCCCTAATCTGGATATGGAGGTTTGTCAACCTGTTCTGGATGGGGTCACACTCCAGATGTCAGCCCAGATAGATGTGAAGGCCAGGAGTTTGTGATATGTCAACTGTGCCCCTTTCTGGAAGTTGAGCACCTAAAAACTGTGGTGCACGCTTTGGTAACCTCACGACTTGACTTCTGTAATACACTCTACATAGGGCTGCTCTTGCACCTAGTCCAGAAACTTCAATTAATTCAAAATATGGCAGCCAGATTGGTCACTGGAAGATCTAGGGGCAAACATATAACAGCTATATTAAAGTCCCTTCATTGGCTGCCTATTAGCTTCCAGGCACAGTACAAGGTGCTGGTTATAACCTTTAAAGCCCTTCATGGCTTGGGCCCAGCTTACTTATGGGATCGCCTTCTCCCATACAATCCGCCCAGCACACTGAGATCCTCTAGTAAAAACTTACTGCAGCCAGAAAAAACTAGGCTGGCAGTGGTTACCCAGAAGACCTTTTCTTCTGCTTCTCCCAAGTTATGGAACAGCCTGCCAGAGGAGATTTGACACATTGCTAGTCTTGACTGCTTTAAAAAGGCAGTCAAGACTCTTCCAGCAGGCCTTCCGAGACTAGCCTCTCAGTTGCCTCCCATCAATTGCCCCTTTAATTGCCCCTGCTTTGTTTTAATAATTGAAATGTACTTTTTATTGTGGGTGGGGGGGTTTATGGGATATGATGTTTTACTGTATTTTAATGTTATTTTATTATTGTTAGCCACTTCGATCTGTTTGGAGTGGTGGGATATAAATAAATTGTATTATTATTATTATTATTATTATCATCCCAGATATGAAGAAATTTGTGAATGTTGGAAATCACTTACTAAAGACTAACTGAAATCCTTACCCACTTTGAACTGTAAGAAACTGAAGATCATTTTTCAAATTATGAGAAATTCCTGATGCAGTTTTCAGCCTTTGGTGCTTGCCCAGAGTCATCTTCCAGTTAAAGAAATGGAAGAAATTTAATAAGTCCATGTGTTATGCTACATAGCAGTTTAAAAGACATATCATAAAGAAATCACTGTAGACTCCTAAAATGTAAGGCGCTCATTCATTTTATTCTGTATGGATAAGCTCAATGTTTACTTTCCACACAGGAGATTCCAGTCCTACAGCTTTTACCACTGATACTTAAAAGGATGTATTGGTCACACACATCATGAACTATTACTCTCCTTGCCTGTTTCCTCTGCCTGCCCAGGATGAGTTTTCCTTGCAAGCTTTTGATCCGGTGAGGTTACTTTACATCAACATCTGGATCCTCTTAATACTTTAAAATTAGAACACTGTCTCTGATTCATTAGATGGTTGTTGTTTTTTGTTTCAAGACTTACCAAGCAACAGTTTTCTTGAAGAAAGACTCTCTTCCTGGTCACTATAATTTGTTTCATCCTCTTTTAAGTGGGAGGTGGAGAGGGGGAGAAGATGTCCCCAAAGAGGCAGCAGTCTTTTCAAGCAAAAAATAAATGTGTACATAGCTAACAGGAGCGGGAAGTGGGAAACAGCATTCTAATTAGCTGATTTCCTGAGATAAATAAGAGGGGGTGGGATGTCAAAGAAGAACAACCTTCCATGAGGCACTACATGAGCTCCATCCTAGGTGGATGTTATTTACTACTTAACTGGGAGATCATTACCCTGCATTGTGCAAAGGCTTTCAAGGTAGACTTCTATATTACAAGGAAATTGAATATATCTGTGTTTACTCCATAAATGCAAATATGGGAGAGGGCTATTGTGCCTCCCTCTGGGATGGCAGCAGTACAAGACTGTTTGGGGAATGAGTTGGCACAGCATCAGCTCAGGTGCCTTAGCCATTTTCACTGAAAAATCAGCCTGACTAGCAACATTGATCATCCACTCAGTGGGAAAGAGATCCAAGCCAGTTTGGTGACTCTACCCTGCTTTCTAGACCCTTGGAACTGGACCCTGACTATTCTTTTGCATGTCCTTCTGCCCATCTTGGTTTTCCCAGCTACTGACGGATCCTTGGCTTCTTGATGGGCGTTTTCACACGGGGCTTTAGGCGGACGCAGTCCTACCTCCCTCCGGCCCCAGTCTGGCTCCTTTTCCAGTGTGTTCACACTCACGTCGCAGCAAACCCCGCCCCTTCCGGTGCCATCCCTGCATCAGTCCGGCTCCTTGCTCCGTGTGTTCACACTCACGTCGCAGCAAGTCCAGCCTCACTCCGGCTGATCCAGCGCTAACTCCGGCATCAGCCCCGGCAAGGTAATTCCTTTTTTAAAAAGGAATTAAGTTGCCGCCGCCGGAGCCATTCCGGAATGAGCGGCATGGTCGGCTCCAGGCGGCTTTGGTGGGTCTAGTGTGAAAACGTCCGATGTCTGGACTATTAATCAACCGTACAGCTTTTCTCCTTTCTCAGTGAATTTTGATGGGGAATGGGTTGCCAATGGGCACTTGTAGAGCAGAATTGGTGGCGACGTGAAGGCACCTTTTCCCCACTACAAATGTCCTTGCCCCAGGCTTGTATCTAAGAATGTTATTTATTCTAAATGTTTCTGAAGTACCTTTCGTCCTCACAGGTATTAGGAAAGTGAATAAAAGAGCATAATAAACATGTTTGACAAATATAATACCCTGTAACAATAAAACATAACCATTGTAATATATCAGAGAGGATTTTTAAAAACCTGACTCTAGAAAACAGAAGTCAGCTTTTTGTTAAAAAGCCAGGAATGGCTTTTCAAGGAGAGAAACAGTGAGCAGAAAAGGGTTAAATACTTGCCTCCCGTACACACTGCTTCACCCCTACGGATGATGCCTCTACTCCCATTGTTCCCATTTTGTCACTGAAGGTGGGTCTGAGAACATACATATATGTAACTGTGCCCTCATTTAACCAAGATCATCTTGTTTATTTACTATACACACAAACACAGATAAGCACACTTTCTAACATTACATCAGAGAAGTGTACAAATTGAAACAGCACACAATAGGAAATATAAAACTGTTCTAACAACATATTTTCAGAACAGCAATAAGCCGTCAGCTCACAGAGTGAAGACTAAAGAGGTAAAATATTAATTTCTTTAAAAGCATTTGTCTTGTCTTTGTATGCCAAGAGGTGGCTTTTGAGCATCTCTGGAAAGCAAAAGGGTGGCTTTCTTCATATCTCTGGAGATTGCTTCCACGACTGCAGCGTGCAGAGTGTAGCGTGAACTCCATGTACTGAGCTGCAGATTTTACATTCTGAATAGAACAAAGACGAAGGCCACTTGGGCAAATGAGAGTAGCCACTTCCTTGGGGAATCTGAAGGCAAAGGGAAGCGCTCTGCAAAAGATCTAGTATGTTCAAATAGCTTGGGCTATTTAATCCTGTGCACACTTACCTGTGAGAAAAGTTCACTGAATTCAGTGACTGTTGCTTTTGAATAAGTATAGAAAAGAAATGGGTGATATTTTTGGGTAGGGAGGGCTGCACTTGTGACTGTTGAATCATTTGTGACCAGCTTTGACATGTGGGGTTGGTGTCAGGGTCACTGGAGTCAGGGTCAGCACACATAGTTACCCTACACACCCACACACTCACTTGGTTTGTTCATTTTGCAGGCTGCTGCCAGTGGGATCTAGGAACCCTGCAACTTCCCTAAAGAGGGTGACATGCTAGCAGAACAATTGCTTGGGCATCATCTAGGTGATGGGTGGGGAAAGTGTGGCCTATGGATTTGCCTTATTGATCTCTTTATTGTTTTGTTACATTGCAAGTTGATTTGATTTTGGAGAGAGCCAGAGAGAGAGAGCGGGAATCATATTAATTATGTTATATTAATAAAATAAATCTGTAAATTTATCAAAAATTGAGGTGTGCTGTTGGGGTATGCTATATGTGAATAAGATTCATTTTTCTGTAACCATAAAAATGCATGTCTGCTACATCTTTATCTCATATGGGACACTGGAAATTGGCATGGAAGGGACTATCGAAAACTGTGCCACAGTTTAGCTGATGGAAATCTCAGTATACCTTCAGCTTGCCTAAGAATAAGAATAACTCTTATTCTGTCCATCAAAAGAAAACACACAGAAGTTTCCTATAACATTCCTCATTTTTTCTGGCAATCAAAATATAGCCTACAGCTATTTCATTTTTCTCTTGCTGTAATGTTTTCTCCCTCTTTCTTGTTAATGCCAGGATATTAATGCAATTGGGCTGCTTCATGGTGTTTTAGTTTTCTAATACAGAAGTAATATCTGGACAAAAGAGAGATAATATTTTGAAGGAACTGTCAAAACATGTTGAAAAGTGGCAATGTTTTTTTTTGACAATAGGAAAAACAAAAATGAAAATTAATAGTCTTAGCTCATCTCAGGACATGCTTCTAGTTCTGTCTCATTCCCCTAAACCTTGGGTTGTGTCGTCATACATTAGTTCTCCTCAGTGTAGTCTCAGCGGCAGAGATTTCAGGGAAACTGAGAGCAGATTCATACCTTGTAGTTGCCCTCTTGCCATCTTGCTCACTACATCACAATGTTGTGCATGTGCTGGTGGTATGAGTACAACCAAAATGCCTATTAAATGTGTATAGGAGAATTCAAAGCTATTCTTAGAAGGGAGAACCTATGCTCATTCAGCAGTCTTCCTTGTTGCAGAAATGCCCACAATATTAGTAGCATGGGGTGGGGAAGGAGAAAAAGATGAAAATATGGGGATAGGGGCATGGGTATGACCCTCTTGCCTCCCCCTTTATGTAATATTAATTATGGAGAGAATAACAGTGTGTGTTGTTTGTGTGTGTGAGAGAGAGAGAGAAGGTGGAATTCACCAGTTCCTTATCGAGCATCATATTTTTAAGATTTTAGCCCAGGTTCCTCTAAGCAGTGCTTGATGTTGAAAAGATGGCAGCAGTCAGGAGTGGCAGCTCTTGTAATCTTGTTGAAAATGCAAATTTTCTTGTTGAAATTTTCAATACAGATTTTTAAAAAAGAAAGAAAGACTTCAGCCCTGCTAGTGGCACATTTTTGTGTAAAACAGGGTGGTCAATTGTGAAAGGCTAGGGGGCTGCATTAGCCCCCTAGGAGACCTTGGCCTCTGCAGACAGGCCAAAAGGACCAGCTTCTGGCTGCTTTGGGGCATGACATGCAGATAACGCATTCCCCCGGAGCAGCCAGAAGAGGCAGGTCGAAGCTGCCAGCAAAAGGAGCAGTAAAAACTGCTCTTGCCAGTTGCTTGTTTGGGACCGCGGCAGCGACTGTGGCATCCCTAGGGTTGGTGTCACCCGATGCAGTAAGTCATGGTGCCACCCCCCATTGACCTCCTCCTCCCATTTAACTCCATACAGAATCCTTAGTAATGCTTTTTTGCACTAATGTTACTCGTAAATCGTGATTCCCATATTCCACTGAATGTAATGCTAATAGTTGTGATGTAAAAAACTAGAAAAATCAAAACTATACCTTCAAATTGCAATATCATATGCACAACCTAAATGTATTTACATATACATTATGAAGATTTGGTTAAAATGTGATGTTTTTAAAGAAAAATTTAAAAACAAAAACAAAAAATCAAACTTTTTAATTTTTTTGAAATTCAAAATTTTAATTTTAAAATAATAATAATAATAATAATAATAATAATAATAATAATAAACTTTATTTGTATCCCACCTCTCTGTAAAATACAACTGGGGTAGCCTACATGATAAAACAAACAATCCTGTCCCCCAATAGGCCCCCCCCAATACAATTAATCAAATTTAAAACATACTTTAAAATAGCAAGCTACATACATGACAAATTCTGGGGCCTCTTCTTTCTCCTCCCACTTGGCTTCACCCCACTCCCACCATCTCTTAAAGCATTTTAAAGGGAAGCAGATGAATGCCACAGCCCATTTCTGCCAAAAGGAAGGTGTTTGAGGAGCAGTGGTGTCACCCTCCCTTAGGGTGTCACCTGGTGCAGTCCACACCCCCTGCACCAGCGCCCCCCTTTGAGAGCGGGCCATGCGGGCACCGTGGTCCCCAGCCGATTGCGGGCTGATCATCGACAGAGTGGCCGGAGGCAACTCCTTCATGCTCATCTGCTTTGCCCCCTTAAGGGCCACACCTGTTCCTGCAAAAAAGAACATTTTTTGTCACCAAATGCCTCTGGGGCATTTCCACCATATTTTGGGTTTCAAAAAAGGCGTTTCCTGAGCCTGAACTGGCCTGGAAGAGGCTGCTAAATATGGTGGAAATGCAACCCACTCCTGCTAGTGGACATTTTGGAACGTTTCCAAGCAGAAGTGTTTTTATAATAAAATGACTCCTGGAAAGCTTAGGGAGCCTGTAAATATGGTGGAAATGCCCTCCACACCCACTGGAGTGCACATGGGGGCATTCTGGAGCAATTTCTTTTTAAATTGAAAAAAACATTTTGACCCCTGGGGGCCCCACAAAAACAGCACCGGACCTGTTTAAGACAATTTGCCAGATGTTCTTTTTCATGCTATCTCTAAAACAAACAAAGGAAAAGAACAAAGGTTTGTTGGGGTTGAATCTTAAAGTTCTGATTAGCTAATATAACACCAAGGTGTAAGCATATAGAGAGCAGCTGGGCAATGTAGAATATTTCAAGCTCATCATATTAAAGCAGGGTGACCAGACGTTCTCCTTTTCCAGGACATGTCTGACATTTCAACTTTCTGTCCAGGAGGAATTTCAAAATGTCCTCTATTTTGAGCATGACTAAGAGGCATGCATTTACACTTCTATGAGTTTTTTATAGCTTTGATTTTGTAATGTCCTACATTTTCGTTGTGGTTATGACATCTGGTCACCCTGTATTAAAGGATTAAACAATGTTACATTGAATGTGCAGCATTCAAGGAAGACCTTCCTCTTTTACTATCATTTCAGCACACACGGACCTTCTTTGGACCAGAACCACTGAGCATTGATTGGGAACTAATCTGCCTACAGTCAGTTTGTGTCCATAAATTTGCTCCTAGTCCCACAAAGGGAGATTTTAAAAAATAACCCTCCATCAGAACCAATTATCTCTGGGAAGAGATAAACTTCAGTGGGATGTGAGAAATGGCTGAGGGATAGTTTAACCTCCCCTACCCATGCACAGTTTTCTTGTTATAAAGTGTAGTGTCACATTATTATTTAGGAAAAAACATTATTATCTAGGAATGATGGGTTTAACATAGTGTCTAGTTCACAGATGGTTGTGGTTTTCTCTGGGAGGTCACACTTGCTCCTCCATTTGAAACATAAAGTGACCAGAGGGTCATTTCCATGTTCAAAACTTCCAGTTCTTCCTTTATTTATTTCTTATTAAAACTGGCCAAATCCTCCCCTCACTGCCCACCACCCAAGCTTCCCACCACCACCCAAGCTGCCCACCACCCAAGCTTCAAGATTCCCACATCTGATCTAGCTTAACTTTAAAACAAACAAAAGAAAAGAACAAAGGTTTGTTGCGGTTGAATCTTAAAGTTCTGATTAGCTAATATAATATAATATAAAAAGCAGCAACAAACAAAAGTATAGAAATGTTTGCTTCTTTATTACCAGCTCCTTTTCTACCAGGTTGTTTTTCCATGTCGTCAAGTTCATAATGGAGGTTTTCGAAAGCGAGGGTGAAAAAACCACAACCATATGAGTTTCTGAAACACAACCAAGCCAAAGTCACTCAAAATAAAAGTCTTGTCTGGGTGACTGTAAAACACAAATTAAATACTCATTCACTACTCATCCTCAGGATGTGGTTGTATGTCTGGCAACACCACCTCACCTTGGCAGTGGATTGGAAACAGAAAGGGAATAAAATCAGCAGTTAAACACAAATTTAATCCTTCACATTTCCCTTTCCTTCTGGACCTCCAATGCCCCCAGTCACCCGTTCCTTTGCAGTATGCTCTGAAATACACACAGGTTTTTAAGCTTGGGATGTGACCTGTGGTAAGGTTCTATTTAAGAAAACTTTTTAATGTGTATTTTTAAGAATCATACACAAAAATAATTACTATATATATATATATATAGAGAGAGAGAGAGAGAGAGAGAGCGAGTTCTGAACTGCTTATTGTGCCTTACTCTGCAATTCTAGAAATGTGGGGACTAAAGGAAATTTCATTTAGAGGGGAGATTTCTTATTAGGGGGCAATGGATCTCATTTAGGCACCTCATAGTAATGCCATTGAAATCTGAAAATCCCGAGGGTCTTGCCTCCCATTGACTGTCGCTGGAAATCAAATGAACTTTCCCCCCCTTTTTTATGAAAAAAAACAATTTTTCAGGTACAGTCCCCTTTTTGAGTGAAAAGAAACTTGCCAAGTTTGGATGAATAGGCACAGGTGTTTTGCTCAAGAGCAGTGTTGACATTTGGTAGGTATCCAAACAAATGATGCATTTGTTCTGTGAGCTACCATTGGAGAATTGTTCTGAAAAGAACAGACAAGATAATTGTATCCATAAGTAACTAATCTGCAATTTTTCAGGAAGGCAGACACAGCAATTTATTTGGAAGTGGAGATCTGAAATTTGGGGTGAGTTGCTCCCTCTTCCCCCACTCTATGAGATCTTAAAAGCAATATGTAGAAGGCTATGCAAAGTTTCAGAAAGAATAGATTTGGTCTAGAAAAAATAATGAGTGAAGGCTGACTTAAGTTTTTATTTTTTAAAAAAAAAAATGTTGGATACTGGTGTGATGTCTTCATCTTACGTGGGGGTTTTGTTCTGGAGTCACCATGTAAATTGAGACTGATATTAATGGAGAGCCAATTCCATAGGGAATCACTGAAGATCAAGAAGATGTATTTTTATGGAGTTGAAGTAGTCACAAATTTACTGATTTTATTCAACCCAGTACCAGTTTTAAAGAGTTTCAAGGCATAAAATATCAGATCATAACATTTCAAAGACAGAGAAGCATCTGCATTCCAGTTGCTTACTCACTACTTAAGCAAGAGGAAACCCCTTCCGGCCACACCAAAACTTCAAGATCTAGTTTCTGTATCACTAGACACAGAAGGGGCAAAGGAAATCCCTCCTCTAAACCACTAAAGATGTGAGTTCCTTCCCCCATGCTCCCTCTTCTAAGGAGTCAAAGGAAACCCCTTCCTTTCAGCAGTGCTAAGAGTACAGTTGCTTTCTCCCCTTAGGCATTGTGAACGAGTCTTTCTTTCTCGGAAAAACATTGTAAATACGAAATACACTTGTGCCTCCACATTTCCAGCTTTGACTTTTGAGAATTTGATTATTCACGAATATTATTAACATGTTCTCTCTAGGAATATTTAGGTCCTCCAGCGCAATTCTATGGTCAGTGTCTGATAGATGTTGACCAGAGAGTTGCGCTGGAAGACCGAGAGATTCCTAAGAGAGGTGTTCTCTCAGGTTTTTTGTTATTTGAGGTTTTTCCACATTCACGGGGGTCCTGTACCCCTAACCCCAGCGAATGTGGAGGGACGAGTATATTGTAAACTGGAGCAACACAAATTGTGACTCACTTGTACTGCTGGAAAAACAGCCATCTCACACTTCCATACATACTACATACATCTGTTGTGCTCTGTCTATAGTTTTGACAGCAATGCCAATGTTGTGAGGGGAAAATCCCGTGCTCAATGTGAAGTCGAAGGCTTTCACAAATCCCATGCAAGGCAATCTAATACTCATCCTGTTACATTTTATTTCAAAATTGGGCCACCAGTATCCTTGGGTCTTTCTAGTTAGAGTACTCTGACACTACTTTCACTGTTATGGCTCCATCCCATGGAATCCTGGGATTTGTTGTTTAGGAAGAAGTACTTAGAATTCTCAGAGGATTCTTCTACTGACTCACCAAACTACAAACTCCAGGATGCCATAGAATGCAGCCATAGTGGTTAAAGTAGAAACATAATGCATAATCTAAATCCCATACAGCATCTCATCTCAAGGTAGGTTCTCTAAAAGTGGCAATAGTATCTCCAACAGGTCAAAGGGCATTGCAACACAAGCAACTTTGGTTATTATTCCTATCGTTCTACTGGGAGATGTAAAGGCAACATATCCAAGCTCTGGCTGCTACCAACTTCCATTTTGTCCTTCCCATCCTAAAATGGTCTCTTGTAGGAAGTGGTCATTTCACCTGGCCATTATGGAACAATATTTAAAAGTTCAATGCCTCTATTTGATTATTCCCCACACCTCCACATCTTTTTAATTTTTTCAGTATATCTCATTGTTGGTAGATGATTATTTTAATTTGAATGCTTCAGCAGAAATGCAGTACTGAAATATTGAAAAATATAGTTAATAGATAAATAAAACCTGCTCTTTCATGTCTGTCTGAAGCACCAACATTTTGATTAATCATTGGAATAAAATCATTTTAATGTTCTTGATGTCCAAACCAAAACACCCATGTGTTGAGATTTTAATGCAATTTTCTGTTTCATTTCCTCAGGGAAATATCTTCAATCCTATTGTCAGTGCAAATTTTCAGGTCTCTTCTGTAAACTTCTGTTCCATTTTAAGCTGTAATTTTCGACTTGCTTTATATCCAACAAATGTGCTGAGCCACCTTCCAGTAATCCCCTCCATCCCTGGACTCACCTGATATTCCTGCCTCCTAACCAATAGTTTTGATACTATTGATTGGCATTTCCCACTCTTTCCAGAGCTTGCATGAAAATGTGTGGTCTTCCAGGATGGAGAAGCCCCGCTCCACACCCCAGCCAACATGGCACTGCTATTCTGTCATGTCTCCAGACCACAAACTCATCTCTCGGTAAGTCAAGAAGTGCACTTCTCAAATGCTTCTGCAAACTATTACTAATTTATTAAAGTCATCCCCTTTTGTAATCCCTGTGTTATACACCTAATCACCAATAATTATTAATTATTAAAATCAATCATTATTAAAATCTTCCTCTGTTATGATCCTGACACTCAGTCAAGATGGACCAAGTATCTGTGTTATAGTCATTCCAACATATACTCTACTCTTCCAGTCTACAGCTACCCCTGTACTTGGTTCGGAAGCTTCAGTTAGTCCAAAATATGGCAGCCAGACTTATCTCTGGAACATCTAGGAGGGACCACATTACTCCTGTTTTGAGGTCCCTCCACTGGCTGCCTATCAGCTTCCGGGCCCAGTACAAGGTGTTGGTTATTACCTTTAAAGCCCTAAATGGCTTGGGTCCAAGCTATCTCAGGGAACGCCTCCTTCCATATAATCCTCCCCGCGCTCTCCGGTCCTCTGGGAGGAATTTGCTGCATCTTCAAAAATCTAGGCTGGCGGTGACCTCCCAGAGGGCCTTTTCTATCGTCGCCCCCAAACTCTGGAACGACCTGCCGGACGAGATCTGTCAGCTGACATCTTTAGACAGCTTCAAGAAAGCTGTCAAGACGGATCTCTCCCGGCAGGCCTTTCCAGATTAATTCTCCTGGCCTTGGGCTCTTTGATCCCTGCGCTCCCCCCGTGGCCCCATCAATTGCTGATGGATGGGGAGCGCAGTTGAGTCTAATCAGGGCATTTTTATATTTTTATATTTTTACATTTTTATACTTTCATGTTTGTTTTATTTGTGTTGGAATGTTTATATTCCTGTTTTAATTATCTTGCCATTTAATATTGCTTTAAGGGGGTGGGTTGGGATACGAATTTTGTTGTATGGGGTTTTAACTGATGTAAGCCGCTTAGATTGTTTTCATTTAAGCGGGGTATAAATAAATTTTATTATTATTATTATTATTATTATTATTATTATTATTATTATTCTCGAAACAGGGCCCACCCATCGGTATCTCTCTGCTCCATTTGAATGTCCAGTCTCTGTTCAGAATGAAAATGGCAGGAACCTTTAATTTCATTTCTCCAGAAGCAAAAGACACTTTCCACAGCCCTGCTTTGTTCATATAATTTTCATATTTTTAATCAAATGGGTTTCCTCTGAGAATATAAAATCTGCATCTGCTCTAGTTACACATTTAATTACTTTCTTTTCTTTTAATGAAGGTATTGAAATTTCTAACATATGAGACATTTTCATTCTACTTTCTTTACAGCTTTATTGTACAGATATCTTCCTTAACAATAGTGAAGAGCAACAAACAAATCAACAAAAATCTCAGATTAACTAATTTTAGAAAACAAGATTGCTTATTAACCTCCTAATTCCGTGAAGCAGTAGGTCTCCCCTACCCTATTTTCTTGTTTTTTTATTAAAGGTTTTCAAACAATGCAAAACAATAAGTTTAACAAAGGAAAAACAAAACAGCAAAACATGGATATGATTTTTGTTATGAAAACAGTACACATATTGATAAATAAACAACAAGGCATGTAAAGTTATTGTGTTGTCATTATTGGGACATCTGTCAAGACATCTTTCCAAAATCCTGACTGCTGCAATGGAGGCTTTACACATGAGTTGTTATTGATATATTCAATTAAGGGGAACTATTTCTCATGAAACAGCAATTTGTTCCCACATCCCTTTATAATTGTCTGACATTATCAGTAAACTTTTCCATCAGCCATGTGTCTCACAGCTTCCTCCACCAATTTTCATAGAATCATAGAATCATAGAGTTGGAAGAGACCACAAGGGCCATCCAGTCCAACCCCCTGCCATGCAGGAACTCCCAATCAAAGCATCCCCAACAGATGGCCATCCAGCCTCTGCTTAAAGACCTCCAAGGAAGGAGACTCCACTACTCTCCGAGGGAGTGTGTTCCACTTGCAAACCGCCCTTACTGTCAGGAAGTTCCTCCTGATGTTGAGGTGGAATCTCTTTTCTTGCAGCTTGCATCCATTGTTTCTAAATTAAAATCACCTGTCTTCCAGTTCCTGGCAATTTCCAATCTGGCAATAGTGATCAAAAATCCCCCACCGTCAGTGGTCAGTTTTTGTCACCCTAGTTTTTGGCTCTCCCACTGTTTGTTGTTGGTTTGTTGTTGTTGGTTTTTTTTAATTTTCATTGTATTGTTGTTTTATTGGATTTTTAATATGTTATGTTAAGGTTTTTTTTAATGCATTTATAGTTTAATACTGTTTTAATGGGGGGAGGGGTGGGGGATGTTTATTTTAGATTTGTATGGATTTTAATTCTTGTAAGCTGCCCTGATTGCTTGACAGAGGGGTGGGGTAAAAATAAATTTATTTATTTATTTATTTATTATTTGAAGGGGTGTCACATTGAGGATGGAGCAAGCTTGTTTTCTGCTGCTCCAGAGACTAGAACACGGAAAAATAGATGCAAGCTACAGGAAAAGAGATTCCACCTCAACATTAAGAGGAACTTCTTGACAGTAAGAGCATCTGTCGGGGATGCTTTGATTGTGATTTCCTGCATGGCAGGGGGGTTGGACTGGGTGGTCCTTGTGGTCTCTTCCAACTCTGATTCTGTGATTCTAACACTTCAGATCCTAGGATTCAATATGATACAGCCATGGCAGTTAAAGTGCGATCAAAGTGCTATTACTGAGTAGTGTGAAAGATGGGAATAACAGTAAAGTCTAGTAGACAGTCATGATCCATATCTAGGAGTGTTTCAGAAAGAACTACAAAACTTTGCTACAAAGAGATCCTCTGGCTGCTCAGACCAGATGCAGCTTGCTGAACCTCCCCATCAGTCCATGAGTGTCTTCTGAAGTTTTCTTCTACCAGTGTCCAGAGGTAAGAGGTTCTTTAAAACAGGACCATCAGTTGGATGGAACTGAGGTCTGCTGTGCAACCTGAAAGCTGTCGCACCACAACCATGGGAGTTGCAGCACTGAGGTTTACTCTTGAGTGAACATGTCCTAAATTCGACAATGTTGTGCTATCCTTGATATGAAAATGTCCGGATTGGTAAGAATTACAACTGTCCCCACCACTTTGCTTTGTTCTTACTCCATACCTGTTCCTAGACAAAATGAAAATTTCCTTATCCTTGGTACTCTACAATAACAGCCAGACGTTATGCAGCAAACGGGGTGGGGAGGGAGTTCCTTTGCAGAAAAAGAAATGTGGTAAATAATTGCTTTCTGCTCAGGAAGTTAGAACATTACAGCCAAAGCTGACTCAAGGATGGTTCATATATTATCAGCAGGAGGCTGGGGACCACTGTGGCCTGGCTGTCCTTATATTATGCTTTAAGGAAACGGTTCACGGGGTAGAGCTGGTGATGTGGTTGCTTCCCTTACCAATGTTACTATGTATATATATGAACTCACCCATTATGGATTAACCTGAGAAAGGAAATGAACCATTTCTTTCTGCCTCAGAATAAAATCTTATAATGTTAATGTCTGGGGATCTTGAAGACTTAGAGTCATGGTTTATCATATTAGCAAATGGTTTACTTTTCACTGCCTGTGGCACAAAGGTTCGTCTACCAATGCAGTGATCTAGCTGTGAGAGAGAATAGATCATCTTTTCCAAATCAGAGGTTGTCAGAAAGAAAATATCGACACAAGCCTCTCTCTCTCTCTCTCTCCCCCCCTGTTTTTGTTTTAAATCCTGTTATGTTCCAACTATATGGAACACAACAATTATGGGGAAACCACGCTAAAAGAGAAATTGAAAGGTTTTTGAGTTTTGCCTTGGGATAATTTCAGAGTGAGGTATACTTTGTCATTTGACAGCGATAGGAAAAGAGTGATGGGATTGTGGGTCCTTAGGATTACGTGCTTTTGCCCTACCCACATGCCCACATACTTCCTCTCTGTTGTGTTTTGGACTTGATACTTCCTGGAATGGTTTGCTAGAATAAAGGGCGACTTGACAATGTAACATTATGGGCAAGAAGGAGAAAACATTGAAGGATCTGTATATGGCTTGACCTCCAGGTCCCATGGTATCAATAATGTAGAAGTTATGGCTCACGCTGCCATTTGCAGTGGTTATGACTATTCATTGTTTAGAAGTAGCTTTACATTCTGGTAGGTTTGGATGCCAGTTTCTTTGGTTTTCTGTGAAGCAGTCCTTGATTCTGAGAATCAAAAAGGTTATGAACTGTTTGTTTATTCCTAACTTCATATATTCCTAACTTCATTTATTCCAGTAAACTTTGAATGAGGGAGGCAAAATACATGCAGAAAGAGGAAACTGTTTTTTTTCACATGCACATTTCAAAGTATAAAACAGGGGTAGGCAACCTAAGGCCCGGGGGCCGGATGCGGCCCCCCAAGGCCTTTGGACTGGCCCCAGCCTGGTCCTGCTGCCGCTGCCGCCTGCCACTGCCGTCGCCCGCCATGATGATATTAATTATTGTTGTTATTACTTGTTCTTGGGGTTTTCTTGGCAAAATCTCCACAGGGGTTTTGCTGTGGCTTTTCTGGGGCTGAGAGAATGTGCATGCATATATATTTTTTATTTTTTTAAAATTTATTTATTTATTTATGGTGCTTCGGCCCACCAATTGTCTGAGGGAAAGCAACCCAGCCCCCCGGCTCAAAAAGGTTGCCTACCCCTGGTATAAAACAACAGAAAGCACTTTCAAAAATAACTGTGTAAAAGTGGTAAATAGTCAGTGTGATGTAGTGGTTTGAGTGTGGGACTACAACTCTGGAGACTAGAGTTCAAATCCCAGCTTGGCCATGGAAAACTGCTGGGTGGCCTTAGGCAAGTCATAGTCTCTCAGCTTCATAAGAAGGCAAAGGCAAATCCCCCTTTGAAAAAATCCTGCCAAGAAAACCCTGTGAAAGGTTAATCTTAGGGCCGCCATAAGTAAGAAATGAGTTGAAGGCACACAACAAAAAAGACAGCTGCAATCGATCATGCCAGCTTTATATATCATAGAGAACTAGCAGTCATGGATAAAACATCATATAAATCATTGATTGGCTTGAGTCTCAAAAACAACCAGAAAATAATGATCATTTACGTATCCTTGGGCAAACAAGTAAGTTTGTGATACTGAAATCACAGATAAAGAAGACATTTTTGCCACTCTTAAAGGGTGATGTTATTTGACATTGTGAATAGTACTGAAGGATTATAGAAGTCCAAATAATTGTGACCCAAAACATTTCATACTGAAAACAATTACAGTGGGCCCTTCCTATATGCGTGGGATCTGTTCTGGACCCTCCCCCTGCATATGGAAAAAATGTGTACGCTCAAGGCCCATTGATTTGTATGGTAGCACGCATGCACCATTTTGTCCTCCCAGGCTTGCCATATGCGTAAGCTCAAAGCCGTGTAAGATATTTTTACAGAAAGCTTTAAAAGGAGATGAGGTTTGTTCAAGGAGGCTATTTGTCATGATGACTATATACAATCAACAGGTTCAGAACCAAGTCTGCATAGTGCCAATTATGTACCCTCCAAGTGTACCAATTTGACAGGGACAGTCCCAATTAATCCTCTGTCACCCCACTTTGTCAGCTGTTTTTTCAAATGTCCCAGTTTCTCTTTGCTCCTTCCACCTTCCCTCTTTGTCCTCAGCTTATTTAAATTGCTGCAAACTGAATTCAAAGTACAGATGTATTTTGCTCTGAATTAACTCAGTAGAGGGGAGGAGGGAAAGTGGTGGAGTCCTGTCCTTCCCAGCAGGCTCAGGCAAAAGCAAACTGATGGAACCTCTTCTAACTTGTGTGTTCTTCCTCACTAATAATGTTTGACATCTTGACCACACTCTGATATTGCTTAGCCACATGTGTTCTGGTTTTCATCTGTGAAATGTGAAGGGCATGCAATTAATGCTGAATACGTTGGAAGCTGTCCTGCTTGTGGAATATCCAAAGGCAGCTGTTTGGCCTCTGTTGGAACCAGAACGCTGGAGTTTGTGGGCCATTGGTCTCATCCAAAAGTGCTCATATACTGTGTGGGGGTGGGCCTTCCACAGATTATTCTCATGCCCTTCCCAGTGGTTATGCTGTTTAAGGCTGCTGGGTGTTGCACTTCAACATCTGGAGGGCTGCAAGATTCCCACACTTGTCAGACTAATTACATAACATACACACACACACGCACACGCACACACACACCTGAGACAAAGACTGTGAAGCTGTTGTGTGTATTCAAGTCGTTTCTGACTTATGGCTACCCTATCTTGGCAAGTCTTGCTCAGTGGGGTTTAACTTTTTCTTTCTTTGCAGCAGGGAGAGTGTGACTTGGCCAAGGTCACTCCATGGGTTTCCATGGCTGAGCGGGGATTTGGCCTCTGGTCTCCTGAGTCATAGTCCAATGGTCAAACCTCTATATCACACTGACTCTCAATGGAAAGAATACTACTTTTTATTTTCTTTCCTGATTCGTGCACCCTGTTTCACGTAAGTGTTTATAATATTTCTTCAAAGTACAATAAAACAAAGAACAATAAAACTAGCAAAAACAACAATGTGAGCATGAAGGATACTTGCCTTTAGTATCACTCCTCCTCCTGTTTGTAGTGGCTGGGGTAGAGCTTTGTGTTGATTATTTTAACCCAGGGAGATGTTGTTGCATTACTAAAACTGGGTGGACAATGGCCATGATCAGTGGAGAGATGGGAAGCCACAGGGAGCCCCACACTAGCCACTCAAACCTATTCAGAGGTCCAAGAGATACAACAAGCTGATTAGTCATACTTTGAAATATCTCGCCAGCACAGAAATTCACTGTTCATATTTACTTGTCTTGACAAAAAATGGTGGTGATGCCTTCCCATTGTAAAATGGCTGAAATGACACATCCCTGCTCAATTCATGTAGCACTGATGAGCAATGTAGGCATTAAATTTGTACCAAAAAGCCTATGTTGATTATTGCAGACACCCAAATGTATGTGAATACAGCAATCCCATCAAGAGGATCTGTGCCTAGCAGCCTTTCTCTGGGTCTCTGAATCTACCTTCCTAAATGGGGAGCAATTGTGCATTTAAAACTGTCCAGTTTTAAAATATTGTATATTTTCCTGTATCTCTGGGTCATCAATTCCATCTGAGTTTGTTTTTGCTTGACCATAGTCTAGAACCACTGTAATTGACAAAACCACACTAGGAGTAAATGAAGACTAAGTTCTGTCCTGTTCTTGTTTGTTTTGCAGAACTAGATGAGAATAAATGTGCATCTCCAAAAAGGAAAAACCCAACTGAGAATGAATCTTAAAAACATATGTTTAAGAACTGAACTCTTTCACCTTGAGTTTAAAAAAAAAAAATTGGATGGCCTTATTCAGTATGCAACTTCTGGTGCATAAATGAAGGCATCTATTAGTTAAAATTAGCAGCTCAGTATTTCACTAGCTTTTTAAATAGTTATCCAAATAAACGAGAATAAGGAGGACATAGTGATTCTGGAGAAATTTGTGAAACTTTTTAATTTGTTTATTAACTTGTTAATTTCCACGTCTTTATATTATTATCATCATGTAGAACAGGGCTAGGGAAAATGTGGCTCTCTAGATGTTCTCTGTGCATTCCCATCATCGGCTATGCCGATGGAGAAATTGCTGATGGAAGTTGCAATCCAGTAACATCTGGAGGACCATGTGTTTCCCATCCCTGATGAAAAAAGAACTAAAACAGGTACTTTTGTGATTTAATAAAAGAAAACTGTTACCATAATCTATAATGAATTCCAACTACAGGTCAACACAACTTGTGACAACTCCCCTAACAAGTGGAACTCAAGTTATAAAGTGTTGGGAGAGGGATTCTCAAAGCTGGAATCCTGCTATAAGCAACTTGGATTATCCATGCCATCAGTCTTCTGGTACTACTACATGCTTGCTGGATGACATGTTACATTAAAACAGAAGAGGGAAATACACATCCCTCAAGGTGTTGTTGGGATGCAGTGCACAGAACTCACTTTGGGGTATGATGGCTAGGGTTCTTGGGAGTTGCAGTCCACCAGCACTTGATGGGCTGTATGATCCCAAACCATGCATTGAAACATAGTTTGTACGGTAGTTACATCTCCCTGCTCCTTATTCAAAAGCCTGTTCTGAATTGAGATATGTATTTGTATTTGTGTTTGTGTTTGTGAGCACCTATGCATAGGGTTCAGTCATTTATTGTTTCTTCCTGTGGTTGCAATCTGGATTGCCTCTGAAACATCAGTCATTTGCATTGCCAAAAAAGAACTGCTAAAATTACTAGCCCCTTATTAGCTTCCCAATCCAGCCTAAGTGCCTCTATGCTTGCTTCTGAAGAAGAAAAAGAAATGCAGCTCCCAGTTTTAGCTGAGATTGACAGAAAAACCATAGATTTCTTCAGACTGGCTCAAGAATGGGGAACCTGTGGTCTGTTGTTACCTGTTATTGATCTATAGCTTCCATAATCTCTTGGTATTGGCCATGCTAGCTGGGACTGATGCTTGTTGTAGTCCAGTAACATCTGGAGAACCACAATTTCCCCACTTATGGATCGGAGAAATCTACATGAAAACCAGATTTACAGAAAGTGCTGAGAGTGGGTAGACTTTACTAAACGGTGACTCTTCTGGAAAAATTAGTGACCTCAGCCTGTTAGAAGGAACTCAGTAGGAACCACATCTTCTGTCTGCTCACTTCCTGGAAAGAAGGCTGTCAGCCTGCCTTCTTAGGTCTAGACAGCCATAAAAATCTTACTCCTTTAAGATGAAATGGGATTTGCAACCAGACTGAAAGATTAGTTTCAAGGGATGTGGTATATTGAGCCATTGCCACTAGTGATGCTTAAGTCAGACTTTAAATTTGCTAACCTTTATTTGTTGTTGGAATGTAAAATCTGCATTGGCCAGAATGTACTATTTGGTTTAGAAATGCCTTCCTTTGGTTTCTTGCTGTGTAGAAATGGCATCCACAGGGCTAAGTTACATGTGATACCAAAGTGCCATGACTGGTTTTGACAGCCTGCATTGTGATAAAGGCAATTGTGTGAACATGGAAGGGTGATTGGATTAGCCAGGGTGCAAGGAAACCAATTTAATCCCATTTAATCCCCAGTCACCCCTCTCATGAAGCTACTCTCAGCAGGGGAAAGAGGACATATAGATACTCATTCTTGTACTGTCTGTTTTTTCCTCTGCAGTTCTAATTTTCTTTCAGTTCCATTATTTTCCACCATGTTAATGTCAGCTTCTTTCTTACTTGTTGATATGTGCTTTCATATCATTTCTGACTGACCTAAGGCCTATCATGGCCTTGTCTTGGCAAGATTTGTTCAGAAGGGGGTTGTCCCTGCCTGCCTCTGAGGCTGAGAGAGTGTGACTTACCTAAGGTCACACAGTGGGTTTCCATGCCCAAGCAGAGTTTTGAACCTTGGTCTCCAGAGTCGTAGTCCAATGCTCAAATCACTACACCACGCTGGCTCTCTTTCTATTATACATGCAAACAGCTTGAAAGCATTAGTTGTTCAAATTCAGAGGACAGATGTACATTTAAAGGAGCATCAAATAGGTACAGATTTGAGAAAATAAGAAATCCAGAGGCTGGCAAGGGTTTAGTATTTTAGACCGACATGGTATTTCCAAAAATGTTTTTTTAAGAAAATAGGGAAAAATGACAATTTACTGTGGACAAATGCAGTGATGGATGTACCATTAGTCTTGAGAAACAGTCAGTATGTATTATATGAGATGAGAGCCAACATAGCATAATGGTTTGAATGTTGGACAAGAACTTTGGGGAACCAGGGTTCAAATCCCCACTCAGCCATGGAAATTCACAGGCTGAGGATGGGCAAGTCACATTTAGCTAAGCCAAAAGAAATAGCACACCTGAATAAATCTAGCCAAGAAAACCATATGACAGTGTTGTCATAAGCTCGAGTCAGTTTGAGGGCACTAACAGGAAAGTCTATGAGGTATCTTTTTTCTGATTACTGGTATATTTGTTCATATGGCAAAATACTACTGTCTAGGCCTAGAAGGTTACATTTTATTAACAATGCATTAAGAATTTTTATATTAAAAAGCGAGTTTCCAATATACTTTGAACATCTCATAGATGAAAACTGGGACACATGTGGCCAAGCAAGATCAGACAATGTTTAAGATGGCAAAAGTTATTCATGAGGAAGAACACACAATCTACGAGAGGCTGCAGCAGATTGTTTTTTCCTGAGCCTAGTGGGAAGGGCAAGACTCTGCCACCACCTCTTTCTTCTTATGAATTAACTGAATGCAAACTACTTTTGCACTTTGAACTCAGTTTACAGCAATTGAATTGATCTGAGGACAAAAGGGGAAGTGGAGACAAAGCTGGGGACAAAAAGAGAGAAACTGGGACATTTTTAAAGCAGTTCAAAAAGTGGTACCACAGAAGATTAATCAGGATTGTCCTACCAAATCAGGACAGTTTGAGATATGGTATGACCAAGAAGAAGCCAGATGGTAAATATACAAATACAAGTTGAACCTGCAGCAAAATTGTTGCCACATAGCTTTTACTCCATAATAGAGGTGCTCATGTTCAAGGTGTGGCAAATGATGCCCTCATTCAGGGTACTGCATGCTGTATAGCGCTCAAAGCAGTTTGACACTACGTTAAGTGCCATTAATCTATCCTGTATATGATGGGACGATTTTATTTTGTGTATCTTAGATCATTATGAAATCATCCTAACCCTCCCCCCCCCCCCCGGGTCATTGTTTTATTCTCTCCTATGTTCAAAAGAGCTACCACTTTCTTACAGAGACTCTTGCTTTTTCGAGAGGTGATTTTATACAGATCAGGGGCTTTTTTCCTTTTCCTTTTTAAAAAAAATGTTGTGAAGTATCATCTGCATGTATTCTGGAAGGATGCTTCTACTTCCTTCAACCTGACTGATGGAGATGTTGTAGATGCCCACAGGAATATTTTCTAAACTGATTTGTATGTGTGTGCCTTCAAGTCATCTGTTGACTTTTGAGACCCCATGAATTTCATTGGGTTTTCTTAGGCAATGAATATTCAGAGGTGGTTTTGCCATTGCCTTCCTCTGAAAGATAGCCTATATCACCTGGTATTCATTGGCGGCCCCCAATCCAAGTAGTAGTCTGACCTGACCTTACTTATTTTCCAAGATCAGGTGGGATCTGATGCCATCATTCAACAGGAAATTATTGTTGTCAGATCCATTGGAGAGTTTCCTGAAAAAGGAGCTGTTGTACATTTGTTCTGATTAGTAACAGCATAGGAAAATATTTCTGAAGTATCTGTTTCCCTAAGATGGTATTGTAAAATTTGCACGGCCCTTAGAACTTATCTGTAATCCAACTCCTTTAAATAAAAGTCAGTCACATATAAAAATAACCACCGCCACACTTTTTCCAACATTATCACAATGTTGTTCCAGAGACGGATTTCAGCTCTGAAACAGGATTCCTAATTCTTGGTTTTCAGTATGCTTTGTTTTTTCTACAGACACATCATCTCCTTTACAGACCTAGAGGAAGAAAACAGTCAAGAATATGCCCAGCAGACAGTCTGCCTCCTACACTGATGTCTAAAGGAGAACCTCATCCAACTCTCCAGCCATGAGGTAACACTGCCTAATTTGGCACGTAGGGTATTTAGACATGTGGGACAGTTGCATGTTTTTGAAACATGTGTTTCCACTATTGATCTATAGGGTGTTTCTATAAATCTTTAGTTATGCAAAAAGCTTCTAGGGGAAGAAAATGAAATTCCGTCATTTTGCTTTGCCACACTGTTTTAAAGCAGCCCCCCTCACCCCCCGATTGGTGCCAGTACTTGATGTGGAGAAGGCTAGGGAGAAATTTTTTAAAGTAGCAGAGAAGTGAAGGATGAAAGGACGTGTGTTGTTCCTTTCCAATCTACGCTTCTGTTTTAATAAGGAGAGACCAAATTAGGCAGCTGGCTCAGGCAGCAATTGTTAGATTTATATGGGTAAGGCAGTAGTGGCAACCTCCTTCCTTTTTCTTCTAATAAAGACCAGAACAATACATGCCAAATTGTTGCCCTAACACTTTCCCCACCAACTTATTGCAGGATCACTGATGTTAAAGACAGATTGAACTGCCAGTCCAGTTGATGGCCATAATTGGGTGTACCATCTTGCAATGATGTAGACTCAAGTCGATTTGCCTGGCCTAACTTCATTCAGAAAACTGCAAATGTGTTAGGCAATGGGCTTGAGGCAGTGGTTGAGGTCTACTGAGCAGCCTGTCCCCACTGCACATCGAAGGATCTAGAAAATCAAGAAGACATGCACAAAGTATGGGGCAAAAAATTATCAGAGGGAAACAGCAAATCATTCTATCTTAAGCTCGTTTGCTGTTCCCCAGCAAGAATATTTTTTATTTAATTTTGTGCACTTTTTGATTTCCTAGTTATTGAAACTCTACCCCATCCCACCACACACATGCACACACCATCACCATCACCATCTCCTTTTTTTATGTTAAAGTTGGCTCCTGGACTTGAGAGTTGACTTGAGAGTTGACATGAAAGTATCTTGCAAGAACTTGTAAGAGTCCTGGAGTAAAAGACTTGAATACATCACTGTCATCTTGTCCTTTGCTGCAGGTAGCAGTCTAACATTAATTCCTCTTCATTACATAATGGAAGCTTTAGAAGCCCCACTGGCTTCATCATCAGGCAAAAAATTGTTTTAAAAATCATGCAGGATGGGAGGGGAGTGATTGTGTTGGAGTCACAGGTCTACATTTTATATAGATATGGGCTGTATCTGCACTGCAGAAATAATGCCGTTGACACTGCTTTAACTACCATGGCTTAATGCTATGGAATTCTAGGATTTGTAGTTTTATGAGATATTTAGCCTTCTCTGACCAACAGCTCTGGTTCCACAAGAAACTACAAATCCGAGAATTCCATAGCATTGAGCCATGGCAGTTAAAGCAGTGTTAAACAGCATTATTTTTGCAGTGCAGATGCAGCCGTTCTCTCTGCTGTAGTTCAGACTGTTTGGAGGGATCTCAATGAAGGCAGGGGCTATTTCCCTCTTGGTCATGTGGGATCTTTAGCCAAAGGAGAGTAAAATTTAATCTCCATTAGCAGCAGTAAAGTAATTCCTCTTGGGATCTTCCAAACCAATTGAACTACAGCAGAGACAACATCTGATACAAAATGTGGGCTTGTGACTACAATCCCATCAATTTTCCTTCCTCCTGTATAATTTTTGAACATCTTTTGCCTGATGAAGAAGTCAGTGGAATTTCAAAAGTTTCTATTCTGTAATGGAGAGGAATTAATGTTAAAGTTTGCTGCCTTACAGTGTCACCTGTTGCGCCCTGCACCCCCTGCATCCTCTAGTGATGCTCTTGCATCTTAATGTAATTAGCAGGAAGTTTTCTCTACCATCATTTTAACAGCATAGCAAGTTGCATAGCAATTTGTTCTTTCGACATCTGTTGCTCTCTTTAAAAACATATTTTTGTCATTATTGGGGTCCTCACTTGAGAAATATATTTGACTCTTGATAAGATGTATACAGGGATTGCTTCTGAAGATTTCCAAGAGTTACATTTGTTGATATATAACTTGGGCCGAGGCATTAACAGACCTGAGCTGTAAAACTACTGAGAATTTTGAATGTGTGTTTCAAAGGAATACAAATAGGCATGTTATTCTATTATTTGCCCTGAAATATGTGGTCTGAGGTTTATCCTAAGCCTGTTTGTTTAGCTAGTTCAAGGCCTAATTCCACATTTATGACAGTTGAAATCTTATCTTTTGCTGCAGTGCACACACAGCAATCAGTCACATAACAAATTAGAGTAAGCCAAATGAAATGATGAAAGGAAAAATAATACCTACTGAATTATTGAAACGTCCCTGATTAAACATAGCTTTTTGGACCTAAGCGTCATTGTAGGCTTGACCCGAAATCTGGGATTACAGCATTGCTTTCTGTTTGCATCCCACATGTTATCATATAATTAGGATCAAGACTGATTTTCACACAGACTTTCTATGGACTCTTGGGCTGATCCAAGCATATAAGTAATGCAGGCAACTGACTAAGGGCCTTTGCAGACTGCCAGAAATAGTGCACATTAAATTGAGACACTGCCCTGGCTCAGTGCTAGGGAATCATGGGAACTGTAATTTATTGTGGCACCAGAGCTCTCTGACAGAGAAGGCTCAATGTCTCAGAAAAAAAAATAAAATTCCCATGACTCCCTAGCACTGAGCCAGGGGAGTGCCTCAATTTAATGTGCACTATTTCTGTTAGTCTGCAAAGGCCCTAAGCCACTAAAATTCTATGGACACTTGGCCTAATTTTAAAGTAAATTACAGTGCAGATACAGTGCAGATACAGGCCATATCTATATAACATTAGTGACTAAGCCACTAAAATTCTATGGTAACCTTGGCCTAATTTTAAAATAAATTACTGCATTATTTATTTATTTTGTTTTAATCATTAACATTATTTATAAGTCACGCCACAGCATAAAATTTAGGAAGTACTAGAATAACATCAATACCAGGAAAGATTCTGGAGCAGATCATTAAACAGAGAGTCTGTGAACATCTGGAAGGTAATTTCATAATCACCAAAAGTCAACATGGGTTTCAGAGAAACAGGTCATGCCAGACAAATCTGATCTCTTTTTTTGATAAAATTACCAGCTTGGTAGATGAAGGGAATGCTGTGGATATAGTATATCTTGATTTCAGTAAGGCCTTTGACAAAGTTCCCCATGACATTCTTGCAAACAAGATAGTAAAATGTGGGCTAGACAATTCAACTGTTAGGTGGATTAGTAACTGGTTGACCGACCAAACCCAAAGGGTGCTCAACAATGGCTCCTTTTCAACTTGGAAAGAAGTGACCAGTGGGGTGCCACAGGGCTCTGTCCTGGGCCCAGTGCTATTCAATATCTTTATTAATGACTTGGATGATGATATTGGGGGCATAGTTATCAAATCTGCAGACGACACCAAATTAGGAGGAGTAGCTAATACCCCAGAAGACAGGATCAAAATTCAAAATGACTTGAACAGACTAGAAAGCTGGGCCAAAGCTAACAAAATGAAATTCAACACGGAGAAATGTAAGGTACTGCACTTGGGGCAAAAAAACGAAAAGTACAGATATACGATGGGGGACACCTGGCTGAATGAGACTATGTGTGAAAGGGATCTAGGAATCCAGGTGGACCACAAGTTGAACATGAGTCAACAGTGTGATGCAGCAGCTAAAAAGGCCAATGCAATTTTAGGCTGCATCAGTAGAAGTATAGTGTCTAGATCAAGAGAAGTAATAGTGCCACTCTATTCTGCTTTGGTCAGGCCTCACCTGGAATACTGTGTCCAGTTCTGGGCACCACAATTCAAAAAGGATGTGGAGAAACTGGAGCGTGTCCAAAGGAGGGCAACTAAAATGGAAACCAAGCCCTATGAGGAACAACTTAGGGAGCTGGGGATGTTTAGCCTGGAGAAGAGAAGGCTGAGAGGTGATATGATAGCCGTGTTTAAATATTTGAAGGGATGTCATATTGAGGAGGGAACAAGCTTGTTTTCTGCTGCTCCAGAGACTAGGACCCGAAACAATGGATGTAAGCTGCAGGAAAAGAGATTCCACCTCAGCATTAGGGGGAACTTCCTGACAGTAAGGGCGGTTCGAGAGTGGAACACACTCCCTCGGAGAGTAGTGGAGTCTCCTTCCTTGGAGGTCTTTAAGCAGAGGCTGGATGGCCATCTGTCGAGGATGCTTTGATTGGGAGTTCCTGCATGGCAGGGGGGTAGGACTGGATGGCCCTTGTGGTCTCTTCCAACTCTATGATTCTATGATTCTATGAACATATCAAATAAAAATGCACAAAATACAATATAAACATAATAACACAACCTATAGCCAGGGTTGGACTGTGACTCTGGAGACCAGGGTTCGATTCCCACCTTGGTTATGAAACCCATTGGGTGACCTTGAGCAAGTCAGATGCTCTCAGTCTCAGGGGAATGCAATGGTAGACCTCTTCTGGACAAATCTTGCCAAGAAAACCTTATGACAGGTTCACCTCAGGGTCACCATTAGTTGGAAATGACTTGAAGGCACACAACAACAACAACATTATAACAATGGTGCCTAAAATGAGGGACAAATTAATAAAATAGAGCTGACAATAAACATCAGCTAAGCTATGTGTGCGTGCCTTCATGCCACCTTTTGACTTATGGGGTACCCATTCATTTGATATAGTTTTTTTGAGCAAGATATACTCAAAGGTGGTTTGCCATTTTCTTTCTCTGAAATATAGCCAGCGGCACCTGGTATTCTTTGGCTGCCTCCCATCCAAATACTAATCGGGACAGCTGGTCCTGCTTAGCTCAGACAGGATCTGGTGCCTTCACCTATTTAGGCAAAATATCAGCTAAACTACAACTGGATTAAATACTACAAGCAAATAAAAAAAAGAGAGAAAAGATATTTGCTTGGTGCTGAAAGGACTCTAGAGTAAGTGTCAATCAAACCCTTTTGAACAAGTTATTCCATAATTATGGTACCATAGTTCACTGCAGATTGTTTAAATGGTTAGCTGAGATTATACCATTTATTGCAATATATTAACCTTACAGGAACATTTCTTACTAAGTCCATTGCTAAAGAGGATGAAATGTGAGAAAATATACTATTCTGAATGTCTGAATGTTAGTGAATGTTGATTATTACATACGAAAGCTGACAATCTCCAAACAAAGGTTAGGGATTTCTGAAAATACAGTTAATTATCAATTACCACTTATCTACGCTAAGCCTGGATCCAGAATTGTCAACATTCACGAGGTGGTTTTAAAATTCACCATATATGAGTCATTCACTATAACAGTCATAAAGCAGGGGAAAGGAAAACAGTGAGGTACCACCTAGACAGGAAATGTACTTATGGTGAAGGTAAAGAGCAAAGTAACCATTTCTGTATGTGGATGACTTAAAGAGATTAAGATGTTAATAAGGTCATCTTTAAAAACCAAGCATACTGGGAAGCTTTGTGGTGTTTCTCATGGAGATATATGCTAAAGTGCACTCTGTCAAATTGCCCTGCTTATGACTCCAGCTCACCCCATTTACTTCTGTCAGTGTAGGGAAATCCCCATTTTTTCTTTCCTGCAATGTTGTTCTCTTGTAGGCATGCAGGACTGTGACCCGCTAAGCCAAATATAGCCTCCCCATTTTCGTATTGTGTCATAACAAGTAATTCTCCTGGGAGTAGAAATCAAAGACTATAGCCATGTTAGTTTGGAAAAATCAGTATGCAGAGGGATCTTGTAGCACCTCTGAGGCTGAAAGAAAAAAGTTAATAGCATGAGCTTTCAGAGACTTGAGCATACTTCCTCTGCATCTAATTTCCAATGCATCTGAGGAACTAGACTCAAGTCTATGAAAGCGCATGCTACCATCTTATTTCTTTCAGTTATTCTCAAAGGTGCTAAAAGTTCTCTTTGCAACTGCAGTGTGCCCGGCCCATATCTAGGCTTGCCATCTGCACACTTGAGCTCATGTGGACGGCAAGCCCAAGGAGACAAAATGGTGCATGCGTAGGAGCACGCGGCCATTAGAATCAACAGGACTTGAGGTCCCGCTGTTTTCCCCCGTATGCTGGGAGCCCTAGAACGGATCCCCCATGTATAAAAGGGCCCACTGTAATTCTCCTGTACACTCCTAGGTGGGTAGCACTGCATCATTGCTGGACAGTCCTTGTCTTGTTATGTTAACCATTTTGAAAGCCTGCTCTGTTGCAAAGCTATTTTAGCAGTAGGCTTCTGGTAGACATGGGACACGAGAACTCCCTTTATAGTATTCCTCTCAGTATCCACGCATTTTGACAGATGCTACTTCTCTGGATTAAGCTCTCTCTTTTAGATTTTTTTTTTTATTGCAATATATTAACCTTACAGGAACAAGGAGCAGTCATGTTAGCCTGAAGGAGCAGTCATGTTAGCCTGTTGCAAGACAAAAGTATTGTGATATCTTGGAAGACAAACAAATTTTATTGAGCATAGCTTTCACAATCTCAGTTAATCTTTACTTATGGCAACCCCATGTATTTCAAAGGGTTTTCGTAGGCAAGGAATACTCAGAAGTGATTGTGCCAGTTCTTTCCTCTGAAATATAGCCTCCAGGACCTGGCATTCGTTGACAGTTAACCATCCAAGTACAAACCAGGGCTGGCCCTGCTTAGCTTCCAAGATCAGATAGGATCACTGCCTTTCGGGTATTTAGGCCTGGGTGAACAACACTTGTTGTGTGATTAAAAAAACGACAACCTTTGTTCTGATTCAGATCACAGGGGATTAAGCTGAACCACAAGTTGGATGTGGTTTATGTTTTTTCTTCAAGGATGGCCAATTTGAGGGTGTCTACTAGGAGACTGAAATGGTTTTTGGTTTTTAAATATGGCTATTTCTGATGCCATATTTGTGTGTAGAACTGGTCTGTTTGTTTTATGTAATACACATTGGCCCATTGCTGTCACATGATCTTGTCAGATATTGACACAAATGCAAGGAACCACTTGGGCATTCACAAACATGTCACCAAGGTTGTTGTTGTTGTTGATGATGAGTTTATTTATTTACATCTTGCCTTTTCTCCAATCATGAACTCAAGGCAGGTTATTAACAATTAAGAGAAAGTTAACTAAAAACAAAACAAAACACCAAACACAACAGTTATAAATATAATTAAACTATTCAAAACATTGAGACCAGTTAGAAAACATAGCTATTAAAAACAATAAATGAACAAAACAGATAAACAGTATAGCACAATTCTGCAAGGTCCAGTCCCCTTCAGTAGTCAGTCTTCAAAGGTCAGTCAGTCACTCTGCTGATTTTTTTTAACCTGAATGCAGAAAAATCAGGGTAACCAGATGCTGTAACCACAAAGGAGGACAAGGCACTGCAAAATGTAGGATATTACCAAATAAAAGCTAAAAATTCTAATATAAATGTAAATGCATGCTTCTTAGTCATGCTTAAAATGGAGGACATTTTGAAATTCCTCCTGGACAGAAGGTTGAAATGTAGGATGTCCTGGCAAAGGAGGGCATCTGGTAATCGTGGGGAAGATTACAATAAAGTTGCCAGCCTTCCAGAACCTAGGAGCAGCCATCTAGAAGACTCTGTCCCATGCTGCCACCAGCTATACCTGTGAAGATGGTAGGACAAAGAGAAAGGCCACCACAGAGGCCCTCAAAATCCAGGAACACCCAAGATTTCCTTGGGATTTGCTTCAGACCACTACTACTTTAGTTTGTTCTGCAGCAAGGGCTGTCCAGTTCCTTGAGTATAGGGAACGATTATCAACTTGTGCAGCAGGCAAGTCGCTGGATGGTGAGGCAGACTAAACTTGCTCCCACTTAGCCCTTTGGATCTCACAAGTCTAGCTAGCCAAACACGTTTGGAAGGTTGCTTGCCCTTATTAAGCGCATGTTTAATTAATGTAATATTCCATCCTTATTAATCTGAGAGTTCAAAAGGCTTAGTATGTCTCAATCATACAACACACACTTGCCTATGGCAACATGGATACCTTTGTTTACAGACTCAGTTTCTATGGTCCTCTGTAACCAACATATCTATCTTCACTTGAAGGGATGCCTTGACTATAAAAACAGTTTTACAAACACATCAAATTGTGGCAGCAAGTACAGAACACGCTGTTTCATCTTGTGACTTGGCAAGTCACTGATTAAGAAACAGTGGCTTCTGAAAACCTAGGAAAGGTAGTTGTTTACAGTAGCCGTTCCCCCCTTTTTGTGTAATAGCTGAGCAGTTATTTTGGGAGATATCTAGGATATGCAAAACATGAGCACAGTTTTGCAAGCTTCATTATTCATCCTCCTTACAATCCAATGTTGTCGTGTCAGCTTATGCATTCGTTTTAACTTTAGTTATGCATAACTTTAGTTACGCTATACTCAGCTGAAAATATAAAGACATCTTCCTGGTCATTTCTTTAGTCTGTTCACAACTCCTTTGGCTTCCCTTGAAATTATTCAGATTTTTTGCTTCAGATACAACCTTTGTATTTGCTTAAAGTTTCACTTAGAGGTAAACCTGCATGTATTCATAGTGAAATAGCAGTGTGTGACCTCTGACAAGGATGGCAGCAGTTCACATTGTTCTCAGACTTGGAATGTGAAAAACAGGATGGATACCAAAAACCATGCTGTCTGAGCCCTCTCCCTGCCCAAAATTTGGCAGAAGTAGGAACATAAGAACCCTTGCCTTTCTGGAAAGAGCCAGCATGGTCTGGTGGTGTTGAGTATTGGACTAGGACTATCAGAGACCAGGATTCGAGTCTCCTCTCAGGCATGGAAACCCACTGTGTGAGCAAGTCACACTCTCTCAGCCTCAGAGGAAGGCCACAGCAAACCCCTTCTGTACAAATCTTGCCAAGAAAGCCCCATGATACCTTAGGATTCCCATATGTCAGAAACATAGCACACAACAAAGTGTATCATACCCAAGGCCTGTTTAACCTACCAGATAGTGTTATCCACTATCATTATTTTAATAATGATTTTAATTATTAATTACTGTAAAATATTTCTTTTCTGTCTCTTTGAAATAAAGGTTCCACAATGCTGTTCACAAAGTAAAACAAAAACAAAAACAATGAAATATAAAATACAGTTAATTAACACCAACAACATAAAACATTTAAAATAGCCACAACAATAATCATTTCATCATAAGAGATGAGCATGCCGTAATTTAAAAGCAGCCTGGAACAATTAGGTCTTTAAGATCCCTTTAAAGCTTACTAACAAGCACCGAGGCAATTCACTTGCCTTCTCCTGTGTTGGCACAATAATTAACTGAACTGGAATTCGCACTCAGAAGTATAGTCCTACAAGAGCTTAAGAAGGGATGAGTGCATTTCTCTTGAACCCCATGGTTATCTTTCATTGTTCTGAACATTTGCTTGGCCCTGTATCCTACTGCTCTTAAATTCTCCTATAACTAGAAAAATTTCTAAAAAATATTGAAATTTGAAAAGGAGTAATTTGTTGCTGCACTCTTTTCCTTTCTACCTTCACCTTACTAAAAAAGTCAATTTTGATGCAAGTGCGAGAGATTGGTTTATGAATATATGCTGCAGCTATAAAAGGCACTGCACCAAAAGAATATTTACACACGTGCAGTGATTGCTCTTTCTTTTTGCAGTATTTTATCAATTCACGCATAAGTAACATAGGGCCTAAGCAGACAGCTAATTGGGCCGTCTTGGGGGCAGGGAAGGGGAGGGGCAGCTGCACGTTCGGCGCCCCAACCCCTTCCCGAGGTCGTCCTTGGAGCAGCTGGCCCTCCGCACGGCCGGCGCTCTGAGGAGGACCTCCCGCCGCAGTGTTTGCACGCGCTGCAGCGGAAGAGTCGACGAAGGTGTGCCGCAGCCTTTTGCAGCGCACCTTCGGCGACTTGTGAAAGGAGCGCTGATTTAGCGCTCCTTTCAGGGGCGGCGAAGCTGCGCTGCGGTGCTGAGGTGTGGGGATGCCTCGGTCCCACGGCGCAGCTTCCCAGGGCGGCCCATGGCCGCTCGTCTGCTTAGCCCCAGAGGACAGAAAAAGCTGCAGGTAGACTGGGAAATCAGCTAGGGAAGTTAATACGCAGTTACTCTGCAAAAATCTGAAAGTTATAATGAGAAGGATGGTGAATTTCTAATCTTTAAACTTAAGCTATGTCATGGTTTATGGTACATGGAGATCTGTCATTGCTCTCAGGTGATCCCATTTCTAGGGAACTGTGAAAACTAGCTAGCCCAACACCTTCTTCCCCTGCATTATAAAGAGTAAGCCACTTATTGGGTGATTTTTTTTTTTAGTGTGGTCAGCTGTGCTGAGCACTGAATCAGTTGTCATTCCACTCACCAAGCCTCTTTGGGAAGACTGAAGTACCATAGTGAACTATGCTGTAGGTATGTGGTGGAGCTTTCAGATCATAATTTTACTGCAAGTTTAGCACTTGTGTTAAAGCAGATTTCCTTGCTATCACAACTGTATGAATTTACTGCCAAGAAGCAATAGGTAGCCTAAGAAGCTGGCTAAATGCTGATTCTGTCAAATACTTAAATTATAATGGAGTTCAGAGAGCCTGTAACAAGGCACATGGGCAGTATTGCAAGCCCTCACACATTTTTAATAGGAAAAGGTCTCCATGAATGAAGAGGTCATATATGCCACTCAGTGTCTTACTGTATCTCTGCTTCCACACCCATGAATTGTGTAAGTTAGCACAGTCAAAGGCTATTTACGTAGGGGGTCTCCCCCCAAATAGTTAAAGAAATGCTGTAATGGACTTAAGATATCTTGTAACAAGGCACATGGGCTAGAAAACTGAGTAGGATCCAAGAAACAAGGCAATTACATCTCCTTGTATTTGCAGACACCACTGTGAATGAAGTGGTTATTATCCTTTTTAAAAAAGGGTAAATGAATCCAACTAAGAACAAACTTTCTCAATATATAGCATTCATAGACCAATCGAGAATGTAGGTCTTAAAAACTCTCCATCTGATAAATGTTTATGGGATAAAGTGTGTCTGTGTGTGGACACACACATATATTATGGGCGTCCCTCAATTGGCTGCCTACTAGTGCTATCTCATATGACAACTTTGAAGATATTTGCTTATTTGCAATTGACGTGGCCCACTTACTAAGTACCAATTTGTTTTCTTTCATCAAGGCATTGTATGTGATCTCTCTCTGCATTGCTTAATTATTTGAAATTAAAAGCCAAACCAAAAGGATTAAAAAAACAACAACAAATTCCATCCTTTGGTTGGGAAATAAACATTTTTCCAGAGCTTAAGGCTCCCTCTCCTTAAAGATATTCATTCCTTAGATAAGACTTTCAGCTTCCAATGCAGAGAGGATTACAATAAGTCAACCTTATCTATATTATAACAAACAAGGTCAGGAACATGAGCTAATCACAACACTCAAATGCAAATATCAGTTGTATTCTGGTTTTGCAACTGTCTTTGTCTTTGAGCTCCACACAAATCGTGATTTCTGTTTATCACCTTTTTATAGTGGGGAAAAAAGAGTATCCTAATCCTAATCTCCTTCCATGTAAACTCCTCATCACCATTTGTGCAAGGCACAAATGATTGAACTAAAAAAGAATGAATCAGATGGAAAACAAATGGATTCTGTCTTTTTTAAACTGGGGCTATCAACACTACATTTTCAGTTCTCAACAAGTTTAATGGTACCTTTTGGTACCAAATCCATGTTTATGGAGATCACTGGTGGGGCGGGGGGGGGGGGCTGGCAGGTGGGGCAGATTTTTAATTTCAATTATGTCCATTGATTTTCTTCTGCAAATGCTCCCACCCCTATTGTTGCCCCTCAACCTGGGTTAATTTTTAGTTTTAAGTCCCATGAATAAATAAAACATAACACTATTCCTAGGTAATATAAACTGGTCACTTCTGGCAGCTGATGTTAGATGTCATGAAAAGGCAGCAAACGGCTAGGTTTTATTCACGGGAAGAGAGAAAAAACATCCTTTTGGAGTTTTTGCTCTCAGGGGCCAAAACAATTTTATCTGGCAGCCTTAACCTGTGGAGGAGAGGATACACATCATTTACTGCTCTGTCTGAAGCACCAAGATGACTTTGGCCAGCCCTGGGAAAGGGTTAAGATTTCAGCTTTTACCCACTGGTTCTTCCATCACCATTGCATTTGAGTTTTCAGGGGGAACATGAGGCTTGGAAGGTTGTTTCCTCCACCTCCCATAACAGTATCCTTTAAAAATGTGAAGAATGAATGTAACAGCCATGTGATGGTTCTAAGGTGAAAAGTGCCATAGAATGGTTAGGACTTTAAGTACTCCCCAAACCTCTGTCCCAGGTTTTTGTGCTTAGTTGCTATGAAGTCCTTTGATTAATGTGAAGTTTAATGCTTCGTTCATTTAAATGAATTGATCTTGCAATGCCCACTGTCTAATTTCCTCAAATGACAGCCATTCAGGACCAAATTTAAAAAGCAGGTATGGGAATCACATGGCCCTCCAGATGTTGGTGGATTGCAGTTCCCAGCATTCCTCACTACACTGACTAGTGAGGTTGGGAGTTGCTGTCCTGCATTTGAAGAGTTTCCATGATTTCTACCCTTTGTATAAAGCCTGAAGGGAATCCTATACATGCTTACTCTGAAGTTGTAAGTGTGCATAAAATTGCACCCTCACTTTGGAACTCTTTTAAGTTGTCCTGAACTCTATAGAAGCTGACCTAGGAGCAAGTGCGGCTTAATTCTGACTAGCGGTTGTATTCCACCGTTTTGTTTACTCAGTGGTGTGAGAGAAGCATTATCTAGATAGGGGTGGGATCATGTGGCCCTCTATGTTACTGGATTGCAGTTCCCAGCGTTCTTTGGCTATGCTGACTAGGTCTGCTGGGAGTTGCAGTACCAGTGGCTGGTATGATGCCCACCTTTGCTCTGCAAAGCAAAGCAAAGCAGCTTCATTTATATACCGCTTCATATCGCGCATGGGATGTCTAAGCGGTTTACAACTGTGAGCTGATCAAAGGCATCTTGTACATGATACATTCTTGGTCTGGACTTGTATTCTGGACCTGATACAGGCTGGCCAGGTGGAAAAATGAGCCCATATCTCCTGTGCCTTTAATAGTTGTAACAGAGGAAATTTCAAGCCTCACCTGCTGAAGTATTCTCCGCTACACAACTGTTAAAGGAACAGGTGCCTCTTTTTTCTCTGACTACCCAAACCTGATCCCTAGTTCAAATTTAACCCTACATCATCTTGTTGATGTGAGTCTTTGGGTTGTTTCCGATGACCCAATCATGGGGGTTTCTTGGCAAGATTTGTTCAGAGATTTGCCATTGCCTTCCCTTGAGGCCGAGAACATGCTACTTGCTCAAGGTCACCCAGTGGGTTTCATGGCCAAGCTGGGAATTGAACTCTGGTCTCCAGAGTCGTAGCCCAACACTCTTACCACTATGCCACACTGGCTTTCAACCCTACTTACTTTATGCGGAAAAATATCCTCTGGAAAGATAAAAAGCATAAATTTAAACAAATCCCTTGCAGCTCACTTCCCCACGCTAATCTTGTGTTTGTGGCAAACATGGGACTTTGCTCCTCTTTGTTACTTTCAGGTGGAGGGTTCTTTTTCTAGCACCTGCAATGTGATTTTACCTGAAATCATCTCCTGCTTTCCATCCCTCATCATAATCAGACCGAAGGGAAACACCATGAAGGCTTAGTTTAGAATCGGCCGCAAAAACGCTCTTAGAATTGGGACTTGAGAAATTTTTGGAAGGGGAACAAATGTCCTAACTGGGAAATTTCTCAACTGGGATGGCCGATTGGTGACCTCCTTCCCACTGTTACAGTGCCTGGAGATAACAGGGGGATTCCCCTGTTGTGTTGCCTCTGGTTGTTCCCTTTCTCCTGGCTGCTTTGGGCATAGGTGTAGTGAGCACTGGGACTACAACTCTGGGGTCTAGGGTTGCATCTGCACTGTAGAAATAATGCTGTTTGACACTGTCTTAACTGCCATGGCTCAATGCTATGGAATCCTGGGATATGTAGTTTGTTGGGGCCCTAGCGCTGACAGAGAAGGCGAAATCTCTCACCAAACTACAGCTCCCAGAAATCCATAGCACTGAGTCATGGCACTTAAAGCAGTGTCAGCTTGGATTATTCTTGCAGTGTGGATGCAATAATACAACACTGGGAATGAGCCCCCCCACAATTGGCCTACAAATCGAGAAATTTCCCAGTTAGGAAATTTCTTCCCCTTCTAGAAAATGTCTCCAGTCCCAATTCTAAGACTTTTTGCTGCTGATAACCAAAACCTTCATGGTGTTTCCCTTCCATCTGGTTATGATGAGGGATGGAAAGGAGCAGAGAGGCTTTCAGATCACAGTGCAAGTACTTAAATTGGAGTCAAACTGCATTATTTCTCCAATGCAGAAACAGCCTTGGGTGAGTCACACACGCTCAGCCTCAGAAACCTCCCTAACAGGCCCACCTTAAAGTTGGAAAAGACTTGAAGGCACACAACACCAGGAATGGCCTAGTATTGAAAGGCATAGCCATGTTAGGGCCTTTACAGACTGCCAGAAATAATGCATCTTGAGACCACTTTAACTGTCCTGGCTCAGTGCTAGGGAATCATGGGAATTGTATTTTTTTCTGGGACATTGAGCCTTCTCTGTCAGAGAGGTCTGGTGCCACAATAAACTACAGTTCCAATGATTCCCTAGCACTGAGTCAGGGCAGTTAAAGTGGCCTCAAACTGGATTATTTCTTGCAATCTGTAAAGGCCCTTAGTCTGTGAAATCAGTATGCAGAGGGATCTTGCAGCCCCTTTGAGACTCAGGCTGCGTCTGGACTGCAAAAATAATCCAGTTTGACACTGCTTTAACTGCCATGGCTCAATGCTGTGGAATTCTGGGGATTGTAGTTTGGTGAGCTTTTTAGCCTTCTCAGTCAAAGAGCTCTGGTGCCACAACAAATTACAATCCTCTGGATTCCTTAGTATTGAGCTATGGCAGTTACAGCTGTGTCAAACTTGGTTATTGTTTTATGGGGTGTGTGTTTTTAGTTATGTTTTGAACTTTTGTATTCATTTTATTACTACTTTTAACTAGATGTTTTTAATTATTTTTTTAAAAATTATTGTGATGTTTTAATAATGTTTTATCTCGTGAACTGCCCTGGGTCCCTTTTTTGGGAGAAAGGCGGCAAAGAAGTGAAATTATTATTATATTATTATTTCTGCAGTGCAGATGCAGCCTAAGTGAAAGAGAGAAGTTGGTAGCATGAACTCTCCTAGGACTTTATCACATGGGAGAAAATTGGGAGTTTAAACGGTGATTATCCCATGAAAATCGCACAATCACGATTAAGATCGCGATTAAGATTTTCACACACAGCACAATTAAGGATTAACCTTGGGAATAACCAGGCAATAAACAATTAACCTTGGGAATTGCAATAACATTGCAATTAAAGCGCCATTATCCCAGGAATAACCAGGTAAACAACAGCAACAAATCATTCACCAACAAATAATTCATGGGATTTCCCTGTGAATGATTTATTGCTGTTGATTACCTGGTTATTCCTGGGATAATGGCGCTTTAATTGCAATGTCGTGTGAAAACTTTTATCGCAAATACGCAATTTTCATGGGATAATCACTGTTTAAGCTTCCAAAAGTCCCCATGTGATAAAGTCCCTAGACATTGAGCCTCTCTTCCTTAGGCTGCATCCACACTACAGGAATAACCCAGTTTGAGACCATTTTTGCCGCCGTGGCTGAATGCTATAGAATCCTGGTGCCACAACAAGCTACACTTCCCAGAATTCCACAGCAATAAGCCACGGCGGTGAAAGTGGTCTCAAACCGGGGTTATTTCTGCAGTGCGCATGCAGCCTAAGTGAAAGAGAGAAGTTGGCAACATGAGCTTTCTTAGACTTGGGCCTATTGCCTTAGGCTACATCCCACACTGCAGAAATAACCCAGTTTGGGACCACTTTTAACCATGCTGTGGAATCCTGGGAACTGTAGTTTGTTGTGGCACCAGAGGAGGGAAGTTTAAAGATGTCACAAAAAACTACGTTTCCCTAAATTCCACAGCATGGAGCCATGGCAGCCAAAGGGCCTCAAACTGGATTATTTCTGCAGTGAGGATGTTGAACAACAAGGCCTACTACTGCTACTGCTACTACTACTCCTCCTAGGCGCATCCCTGCGACCAAGAGGCTTCTTCCTTCAGCTGCTGTACCGAGGCACCGGCGTTAGGAGGAGCCGCCGCCGCCTCTGAGGAAGAGAGAGTGGCAGCCTCTCTTTATCCCTTGGCCTTCGTCTCCCTCACGCCAGGGGGGGAAAATGGCGCCAAATAAGCCAGGCCGCAGGCCGAGCTGCGCGCATGAGGGAGCCATTTTGATCTCCCCATCTCCCTCCCTCTGCCCCCAACAACCGGCGGCGAGGCTGGGGCGGAATAAAGGCACCACAAAGGTGGCGGCGGTGGTTGTTATTCCTCTTCCTCCTCCTCCTCCTCCTTGCTGAGGCTGGCCAAGTGGGCGCCCACCACCACCATAACAACCGGGCGCGGTGGCCTTTGTGTGGGTTGGGGAAGTGTGTGTAGTGTGCGGGGGGTGGTTTGTCCTTCCATATTTGAGAAGCGATGCCCTCAGCCATGGCTGGCGGGGTCCCCGGTGTCGTCGTCGTTCCTCCTCCTCTTTCTGCCTCCATCATCCCCATCATCCCCAGCAGCGGAGCCCCATTGAGTGGGAGGAGGAGGAGGAGGAAGAGGAGGAGGGCAGGGATGGACTTTTGGATGCGGCACTAAAGGCAGCAGCAGCAGCAGGAGCGCCACACAGCAGACGCCGCCTCAGGAGCTGCTCCTCTTTCTCTTTCTCCTTCTTCTTCTCCTTCTCCTTCCTCCTCCTCATTTCCTCAGCCTAATGACGCCTCCTCGCCTCCTCTCCCTACCGAGCCAGAGGACCCGGCTATAAAGAGGGGCTCCTGCTTCGTCTCCGTCTCCTTCTTCTCATCGTCGTCGCCGCTGCGGCAGATGTGTTTGGGGTCACCGCTTAGCTGGGACTATGGTGAAATTTCCGGCGCTCACTAACTACTGGCCCTTGATCCGCTTCTTGGTCCCTTTGGGCATCACCAACATCGCCATCGACTTCGGGGAACAGGTAAGAAGAAGAAGAAGAAGAGAGGCGCCCACAAGCCTCCTCCTCCTCCTTTTCTCCTTCATTTCCAACTCTTTCCTAGGTACCTAAAAGAAAAGAAGAAGAAACCCATCGCTGAGGGATGGAAAGAGCCTTCCCTGTGGTCTGTTTGGTTGGCTTTTTTTTAGGCTGGTATGATGATGGCAAAAGGTCCCACTTTTTAGGGGTGTTGTTTTGGTTTTGGTTTTCCTCCCAAAGAAGCCCAGGATCCTTGATGGATGGCAACAAAGAGCTGGCTGGAGATTTGGATGTCAAGATGCTGCTTTTTCCAAATGTGCAGAAAGCTTTGCCTTTTCTAAACATGTAAAAATGTTTGCCTATTCCAAACATGCAGAAAGGTTTGCCTTTTCTAGACGTGTAAAAAGGTTTGCTTTTTCCAAACATGCAGAAAGGTTTGCCTTTTCTAGACGTGTAAAAAGGTTTACCTTTTCCAAATATGCAAAAATGTTTGCCTTTTCTAAACGTGCAACAAGATATACCTATTTCAAATATGCAAAAATGTTTTCCATTTCTAAACATGCAGAAAGCTTTGCCTTTTCCAAACATGCAAAAAGGTTTGCCTTTACTAAACATGTGGAAAGGTTTGCCTATTCCAAATATATAAAAAGGGTTGCCTTTTCTAAACATGCAGAAAGCTTTGCCTTTTCCAAACATGCAAGGAATAGAGGACATGCACCCCCACCAGGTTCATTAGGTGGTTGCCATTGAGGGATGCAGATTGGAAGGATGCAAGAAGGGGGGAAAAACGAAGGGGAAAAAAGCATCTAAAGAGGAATAAAACAGTTAGATGGAGGCGCAGTCGACCTGCTCAGAGTCTTACTTAGAGCACATAATTCTACATGCAAGCAGCCATTTCATTTCACTAGGTCTTCATGTGTGTGTATATATGTGTGTGTGTGTGTGGTTCTTTCTATGATTTTTTTCCTTCCTCTGCATTTGACTCTATGTGCTTTTAATTCCAAAAGCTGTTTGCTGGAAGGTTGCTGAAAATACAATTAAGTGCTGGGGAGGAAAAAAAGCTGCTTACATTGTGGAGGAGAATTATGTAATCGGGAATTCCACTCAGTAATCGTGGCTCGCATCTAAACGTAGCAGAATACCTGGCCTGAGTTGGTGTTTCCAGGTGGAGACCGGGTGCACCATTATTATTGTTATTATGACTGTAATTAGGCCTACGGGATTCTTATTGTGTGGAGGTGCCAATTATGGGTGTTGCGCATCTGAAACAACAGGGGCAACTGTGTTAATTCGTAGCTGAACCTTTTCTGTGTTTACCTGGATGTAAGTCCTATGCATTTAAGCAGGGTTTACTCCCACCTAAGTATTACAGACTCAAAGATTGATAGCCCTGTATACTACTCCCATTCTTAGTAGTCTCTCTTCTGATGGGGACTGAAGGGTCTAAACTTTTTGCACCCTAACCTCATATTCCCCCCCCCCCCCCCTTACTCATGTCCTTTCCTGTCTCCCAGTATGGTGTCACAAGAAAAGCAGGTGCTGCTATAACTCCCTAAGGAGCCAGTGTCAGCTAAGTTGTCCTTGGATGACTGAAAATGCTGTGTAATGGCATTAAGGGAGGGTGTGAGGGAGGGAGTTGAGGCAAAGGGCTCCTGCTGATAAATGCTTGCTGCTCCTACTCTTCTGAGCAAAGCTTTCCTTGTAATTCCTGGAGGCACTGGCTTCTTCAGTGTAGAGCTGCAGAATACAGCTGTAACTCTTGATATTTTTAACAATAGCCTTAACTGCTACTTTTTAGTTGGAGCAGCTGAGGTTTAGCAGGTTTAATGGTTGGGTTTGTGCATGGACCATGGAATTGGAGAGAGCAGGGTGGGCTTCAATTCTAGACCAAGGGGGCTGAGCCTTCCCTCCAAAATGACTGGAAAAATTGGACCACCAATTCTTCTTGAGCCTCCAAAGGAATTATCTATCAGAAATAGAGTAAATGGTCAAGCACTGAGAAATAGTAAGATTGTTGTTGAGTCCATAACAAAGGCTGCTTGCAGTTTTTGTGCGCGCACACACTTGTTCGTGACACTTAAAATGTGTGGGGGCTGTTTTAAGTATACATTGTGCTTGTAAGAATATTGTGTGTATCTGTCCGTGTCCCTTGATATTTAACTTTTGATATGATTCTGCTGGTGAGCTGCAGTGGCTTAGCTGAATTAGACAGGGCAATGTCAGTAAACAGACAAAATACTTGTGTTTTGTGTGTGTTAGGTATAATTCCTTTGGGCTGTAGTAGTTTCTGTGGTGGTAATTAGTGAGCACTAAACAACAGAGGTAGTTTATGCAGTTTGCAGGTCAGTCATCCTCGAGAGATATTTGGTTCTTCCAAATGAATTTATAAAGAATTATAGCAATCCCTATAATTTGTGTGATAATATAGTGGTCCCTCCACATACGCTGCGGTTAGGGGTGAAGGACCCCTGCAAATGGGAAAAAAATGCAAATATAAAAAACCAGCATTTTTTACCTGAGATAACACCTCTCTAGGAATCTCCACGTCCTCCAGCGCAACTCTGTGGTCAACATCTGCCAGAAGTTGACCATAGAATCATGTTGGAGAACCTACAAATGCCTAGAGAAGTGTTTTCTCTAGAAACTTCTAGGTCCTCCAGCACAGCTCTATTGCCAAACTCCAGTAGAGTTGGAGCTGGAGAACCTAGAGCAGGGGTAGGGAACCTTTCCCCTTTAAGGGCCGAGGGACTTCAGCTCCCAGAAGCCTCAGCCATGTTGGCCAATAGCTCCTGGGATTCTGGGAGCTGAAGTCTCTCGGCCCTTAAAGGGAAAGGTTGCCTACCCCTGACCTAGAGGTTCCTAGAGAGAACATATTAATCAAGACCACAGATAATCCAATCCCCAAAAGTCAAATCCGCAAATGCGAAGGGCCAACTGTGCTTACTTTCCTGTCATGTTCTGCATGTGCTCCCCCCTCACATAAGAATTCAGTCTTATACTACCAATATTACTTTTTCAGAGTAATAGCTATTGTCTTCCTAACTTTTGTTACTTCAGCAGTAGTGCAATCTCATGCACATCTGCTAAACCCCCCCCCCCCCTCGACTTCAAGGGAGCTTACTTTTAACTAAATGGGTTAGGGTTGCATGTGCAATCTCTTGACATAGATTAGTACTTTCCACGCATCTTTTATAAGTAAAGTGGTTCTAAAGACCAGGCATTTGCCAGCTCAGTTATGGTTATGAAGTGATAGTTAGAGAGCTGAGATTCTTTCCTATATTCAGAGAAGGAAATGGATTTGACCTTAGAATCAGTATACTTGGAGTAGCATCATGTTGGTGTTGCTGGAGATTGTAGGCTGAGGCCAAAGCAATATGTTCCAAATGGATTTTAATATAAGGGTTTTGCTTGGGGCTTCTTGAATTTAAGACTTCCAGCTTAAGTCTTGTATGTAGTGCACACAAACTTTCTCTCTTTTGTTCTGTTAGCAGGATTGATTATTATGTCTCTGGAATATAATAAAGGTAAATATGCTTCAGAGGTAATGCATGGAAAGCTGGTTACAGAATTAACAACTTTCCCACTCTCTCTTTAAATCATAAATGGAGACTCTTTGGCCCCACCACCTGTTAAACCGTTATTCCCAGCATCTTCACCATTAACCAGGTGGTAGAGGGATGGGCAGAACCAGTATGGTGTTGTGGTTTGAGCGTTGGACTGTGAATCTGGAAAGCATGGTTCAAATCTCTGCTCGGCCATAGAAACCCACTGGGTGATCTTGAGCAAGTCACATGCTCTCAGCCTCAAAGGAAAAACAGTGCCATACCTCCTCTGAACAAATCTTATCAATAATACCCCATGATAGGGTTGCCTGAGGATCGGCATAAGTTGGAAATTACTTAAAGGCACACAAGAATTAAAAAGGGAGATGAGTATCAAAGTTTGCCAGCATTTGGAGGGTCACACTCTGCTTTAGGCAGATAATGGTTTTATGTATCCTTTGCACTTCAAATGTGTGTTTGTTTGGATTTCCTGGAAGACCACTGTGGTGACCCAATGATTCACTGTTGTTTTTTTTAATTTGGTAGTCCTCAGAGTACAGTTGTCAGATCTCAGTGGACCATGGGTTAAATTCTGCTATATGTATCTCAAGGAAATAAGGAAAACATCTGTGGCATCTCTACCAGTTCGGTCCCCTTCCTCTGCTAATCTTCATAGATTAGGGGACTGCTGCTAGGATTGCTGAGGTCCATATTCAGCTTCCCCTTTCTCTTCTCTGCTGACTAGTGCTGGGAACAAGTCAGGAGCACACCATTCTTCAGCTTCTTCAGCTATACTCAACATGAATCATCTGGGTAGTGAAAAAGGAGGAAGCCAGTCAAGCGGGAGGAGGCCTGCCTGACCCCAAGGTAGTGTGTGGTTGTAAGCCTGAAATAAGAGACTGATCAAAATACAAACAATTTACTGAACTGTGTACACTTACTCACTGTGGATTGCATGTGTGGAAGTTGGAGGAGAGATTATTCATTTGGCATTAGCCTTTGAATATTGGCTTAATGAATAAGCAGGACTGGCTTCATTGTGATGTCATGGCTGTGTTGCTATGATGAAATGCTCTTTCATACATTCACCCTGCAATGGCTCTTTTCCTTTTTGGTTGTGCCAGCATGGAATGGGTCTCCAGAAGGCCTTCTGGAATGAATCCCAATAGTGAAATGTTTGTATTTGGCTCACAACTGAACATTGAGAAATGTGAGTTCTCAGAAATATTACAGTGGAGGCCACTAAAAGTTTTGGGTAGGGAAAACAACCTTGCTTCATCTTTTTTTTTTTTTTAGTTATTCTTACTAACTTAAGTGAAAGTGAAGAAGTAGGCATAGATAAGTAAGTGGGATGGGGAAGAATTGGAGTAGCTGATAGAATCTGGATAGTTATAAAGAGATATGACAAATGAAGCAGTTTCAAGAAGAGCAAAGATGGAGATTCAATTAGCTGTCAGAACAAACCAAATGAAAAGATTACGTCTAAATTTGCACTCTACAAACAGGCCAGTCTCTGTGCCAGAGGATAAATGGACATAAATCAGACATTAGGAATGGGACTACACAAAACTAATGGCAGAACACTTCAGTCTCCCTGGGCATTCCATCTCAGACCTTGAACAAAAGAACTACAAAGGTAGATTGGAAAGAAAAACAGCAGAATTGGAATTCATCCATAAACTACAGTCCCTCAGCAATGGATTGAACAAGGATAAGGGCTTCCTGGCTCACTACACACTTTTCAACACTATCTGACCCCATCCTCAGGAGGATATCCTACAGTCATCTATAGGCTAGTTTCCAATGCCAAACTGGTCTTGCATCTTCATTTCCATACACATTGGCCAGTTCCCAATGTTTTTGTTCACTAATGATCATTGTTAAAACTGGACTTGCTACTTCATTTCCATACACAAAGGATTTTGAATTTGAATTAATATTCTCATATACCAATGGCATATATATGTCTGTACCTGGTTTCCACTAAATGCATCTGAGGAAGTAGACTGAAGTCTACGAAAACTCATGCTGCCAACTTCTTCATTTCAGTTAGTTTCAAAGGTGCTCCAAGATCTCTCTACATACAAATGAAAATTTGTCAGATTTAGAGGTGGTGGCATACTGTCCTGTTTGTTGTACTAATGACAATTGCTGATAGGCCTATTCCAAATAGCAGTGTGGAGCTTTATGTGATTGAAACAGCCATATAGTATGTAGTTAAGTGGCAGTAGTATTGTGAGCTTCTTTGACTGTTCTGAGTTTCCCATTTGCTTCTTTCAGTTTCCTCAGTGACCCAGTTCATTTCCCACATTATGATATGGGCCAGGGGCAGGCAAACTCGGCCCTCTTAGGGATTTTCGACTTCGGCTCCCAGAAGCCTCAGCCATGTTGGCCAATAGTCTGGGATTCTGGGAGCTGAAGTCCCTCAGCCCTTAAAGGGGACAGTTTGCCTGCCCCTGATATGGGCTTTCTTCAGAGCTGGGAAAAGTAACTTTACGGACTACAGTTCTCACAATCTCCTAGCCAGCAGCTCTGGTTTTCTGATCAGTATATCACAACTTCGAGATATGTGTGTCTTCTTAATCATTCAGTTTCTGTACAGTTAGTACCATGAAGATTTACATCTCAGAGTAAGGATGCGACCCAATCTTATGCAAGTTTACACAAGAGTAAGTTCTAAGTTTGATAGAACTTGTTGTCAAGAAAGTATGAAGGGGATTTATGCCATTGAGTATGTATGTGCTTGTCAATTTGTACATGTGTGTGTATGTGTGTCTGTTCATCTTGAGGTACATCAGCAAATTCTTTCATTTTTACTCAGAGATGAGTCTCACCATGTTGAGTACAGGTATGACTTAATTTCAGGAATATGGACATAGGACTGCAGCCTGGATCTCAGAGAAACTGTGTAAGGTGGAGTGGAACTGATGGGATAGAAAGCTTTCTATTCAATAGAGCTTACTAGTGATTTATCCTCCTACTGTACTGGCCTAGGACAGGGTGGGCAAAGTGTGGCTCTTCATATGGAATCATAGAATTATAGAGTTGGAAGAGATCACAAGGGCCGTCCAGTCTAACCCCCTGCCATGCAGGAACACAGAATCAAAGCACACCCAACAGATGGCCACCCACCTTCTGTTTAAAAACCTCTGAAGAAGGAGACTCTACCACACTTTGAGGGAGTGCATTCTACTGTCAGACAGCTCTCACTGCCAAGAAGTTGTTCCTAATATTGAGGTGGAATCTCTTTTCCTGTAGTTTGCATCAATTGCTCTATGTCCTAGTCTCTGGAGCAGCAGAAAACAAGCTTGCTCTATTCCCAACATGACATACTTTCAGATATTTAAATAGGACTATCATATCACCTCTTAACCACCTCTTCTCCATGCTAAACATACCCAGCTCCTAAGTTTCTCCTCATAGGGCATGGTTTCCAGACCTTTCACCATTTTGGTCACCAACTTCTCAAGATCTTTTCTCAACAGCTGGAGACACACCAGCTTCTCAACATCCTTTTTGAATTGTGGTGCCCAGAACTGGACACAGTATTCTAGATGAGGCCTGACCAAAGCAGAATAGAGCAGTACAGTTACTTCCTTTGAGCTAGACACTATACTTCTGTATATGTTGTTGAACTCCAGCTACCAGCATTCTTCACCATTCACTATGCTGGCTAGAACTAATGGAAGTTGCAATCCAGCAACATCTGCAGGCCTGTACTTTGCCCACTTCAGGCCAATAATAATACTAATAAAAGTTCTCCTGCCTCACTGGCTTAGGAAGATCAGGCTGTGAGATAGTCTGTAGCAGAAGTCTCCTTGTAAATATTTGTGCAAGTCTCTTGCAAGAGTTAAAAGCTAAATAACTGCTTTTGTTCTGGCTTTTATTTTTCAGCATAAAAGTTACCATCTCTATAATTTCATTGAGGAATTTACTAAGAAAGACTTTATATATGTTCATGCTGATTTCCTTTCTCTCTCTCTCTCCCTCTCCCCCCCGCCCCCCCAATTTATAGGAGGAAATCTTTCCTGAGTGTCCTTTCTCCTGGTAGATTTATAGGATGCAGGGGTAATATACATATTCATCTGTATAGTACAGGACACAAGACTGCAATTAGAAGCTTAATACATCATGGTGATAGTGGAGTATTACCATGGTATTTTATATCATGCTATTAGGGGTGACTTGGCAGAGGCATAATTTAGCAGCGACCTACAATTCCTCTGTGTTCTGTGCAGATTCTTTTATCCAGAAACTCCCAAATTCTGATCTGTTGTGAGAGTGCTTGTGATATGTCATGTGAGAAATAATTTAAGGTGTGTGCCAGCCAAAAGCCCTTCCCCCAAGAGGCAACCTTTTATCCCTGCACAATGAATTCCCTGTTTGGGCAATGCTTATTTATGGACAGCATCTGGCCAAGATTGTGTCATTCTTCACATTTGCATCTGATATACGTAGGTAGAAACCAGTTACTCCCGATGAGGAGTCACAGAGGAGATTTTGTATCTCTGAATGAGTCACTGTTAATATCATAATACAATCAAAGTCCTGGTGGATTAGTCCAAAATCCAGTCTAGTCTAGCACTCTGTTTGTACAGTGGTCAATCCCATATCTCTGAGAAAGCCCACAAGCAGAGTGTGTGTTAACCTTTCTACTGCTCCTAGGGGCTGATACTGAGAAGCTTCTTGCTCCTTTAGGAGGTGATATAGAGCCATTGTGAGCCAGTGTGAGGCACATAGTGGGTTGAGTGTTGGACTGCAAATCTGGAATTTGATTCCCCAGCTTGGCCATGTAACCCACTGTGTGGCCTTGGGCAAGTGACATGCTCTCAGCCTCAGGGGAAGGCAGTGGCAATCCTCTGAATAAATCTTGGTAAGAAAACCCCATGATAGGGTTGCCATGTCAGAAACAACTTGAAGGCACACAGAACATACACACACACACAGGGCCATCATGCTTTACTAACCATTAATAGTTTTATCTGCCACAGCCCTTTAAGCCATCCAAATTGATGAACATCACTAGTATTTTGTGATACTCTGTAACACAGTTACAATGAATTTATAATGTCTTCGAAAGTGGTTTTCTTGGTGCTTAGGATGCCTCCCACACTTCAACAGGAAGAATCTCCCCAAACAACCCTTCAGGAAGATTGATATGATATCATGTTACCTTTAGTCACCAAAAAAAGGTGGCTGTGACCTCATGGTGCCACTTGGCAGAGCTTCAGTGGGTGCCAAAATGGGAAGATGCACTCTCTGGGTTCTAGAGTTTTCCCACCAAACAGGTAGTTGTCCCCTCATGAGTGGGTCATTTTTATTCCACAAAAATAATTTTTTTTGAGTTTGAAATACATATGTATTTTTAATTCACTGTGCCTACAGGGAAGGACTATTCTAATGCTTTAGTAAGCCGAACTAGCTGCCAGCAGGAAAGATAGTGGTTTGATTACGATTTAAGGTCATTTGGAGAGCCTTTCATGTGGTTCTCTTAGATCTTAGGAAAGATTTTTCTTTGTCACTTAGAATAAAAAGGTAATTAACTGTGCCGTTTCCCGTTGCAATCCTCTAAGGAATTATGAGTTTCTTGTCATTTTATCCTTTGACATAGTGAAATAGGACTTTTTGTTAATGTGCAACTAGGTCACTCGATTATATTTCCTTTGGCCTGCTTGTATTTGCTCAAGTGTGATGTTACATTTTGTTGCTATGTCTTCTGATAACGTGTCGTGGGGATCAGAAAGAAAGCATGCAACAGAAATTAGGCCATGGATAGAAAAGGAGATCACTGTGTACACCGTTCACTAATCTGAGCCACTGTGAGCTTTAGGAACTGGCCCAGTTCTTTCCTGCAAGGCTGACTTTTTCCCCTCATGTTTTTCTGGGTTATCTTCCTTCATCCGTTTTCTCAAAACTGTACTGCTGTAGACATTTGCTTGCACTCTGATATGTCTGCATTGCAGACCTTTTCCCTTTAAACTTTCTAATCTGTTTGTTGCTGTCTTTAGCCATCACTGTGTCATTTTGGACTCCTGCCCAGCATGGCTTCCCCTGGGCCAACTTGTGATACGGATAAATTGGTGCTATATCACAGTTATGGGAACAGGACCGATGTTACTGGCTGTGCATGGACACACAGCTGATTTACATACATTTTTTAAAAGGATGTGACAAATTCATGGAAGGTTTGTTAATAGCTATTAGTCATATTGGGTGAATGGAGCTTTCTTGGTCAGGTGCCTTTTCCCTTCCAGTACCAAATACATAAGCAACATAAGAGGAATGCCCACTCCACTTTAAAAGCAGGTCAGAAAGAAAGCAAACAGCATAGCAAATAGTATACTAAAAGTAACAATTCTCTGGTCCTGCTGGTAATAGTTAGAATGTTGGACTGGGAGACTCCACTGGCCCAATATATTTCAGCATGAAAATTCATTTTTATATTGGATTGGCAAATATGTGGAGCCAACCCCACAGCTGTTCAGATAATTGAAATACTGGGGGCAGGGATGTACAGGAGGAGGTTGCCAGGTGAGATATTGATTCATACTTGCTCACTTGATTCCTTTTTGCAAATGTCTTTACTTCTCCTCAACAGGAGCCCACATGGTGGCTTGAATGTTGTAGTTTGAATGTTGGGCAAGGACACTGGGACCACAGGGTTCAAATCCTTGTTCAGCCGTGGAAACCCATTGAGTGACTTTGGGCAAGTCATACTCTCTAAGCCCTAGAGGAAGGCAATGTCAAACCCCTTTGAACAAATATTGCCAAGAAAACCTTCTGATAGATCTGCCTTAGAGTTGCCGTAAGTCAGAAATGACTTGAAGGCACACAACAAACAGCTCATTGTGCTTTTGGAGTTTGAGCCGGGTAGGGATGGGAGGACACTCAAAACTACTTAGGGGGTATTTACAGTAGAAACTTAATAGGAGGTGAATCCTAAGATGTGAAAATCTGTCCACTTTATTTTATTGTGTTTCTCAACATCCTACCAGTATTCTCATCCTGTTTATGTTGTGTTTCTCAACATCCTACCAGTATTCTCGTCCTGTTTATGTGTCCTATGAGGTATTGAGATACACACAACCCATGTTAAATTTGTATATTTGTATACACTCATAATGTGGATTTTTATCTAATGTATGTTTTTTAAAGCATTTCCTCCACAGATTAAAGCTTGTGTGAATGTTTCAACTTTAGCAATGCATGGTTATTGTATATTATTCAGGGCAGGGGAGAGCAAGGAAAAGTTAATGCTTGTTTTTTTTTCCTTCTAAAAGAGATGTGTACATTTTGTTGTCACAGACCCCAGATTGGATACATTGGTGATGAATCACAGTTTGATTTTCCCATCCTTAGTTAAGCCACAGTGCTGTGTCTTGTCCTCTTTCCTCTTTAAGTACTTTCTCTTAGTCAGCATTCTGACAGAATCACTATGCTGGAGATTTCCCTCTCCCCTGCCATCTAGTTCTGCCCCCAAAATGCCTAGAGAGGAGATGAAGAGGAGATGCTATAAATAAAACAATTGTTATGCCAACAGTTGCCAGTACAGTATTCTTCCTTAGATACAGGGGAACACTGTTAATTTTTCAATCACTTTCGGTGCCTAGGCAGATTTATGCTGAGTGATATACTTACTATATGATGGAAGAGCTGTACTTTCTTGTGGAGTATTTCTACATGATATTAAAATCCTTACCATTGTCTAGCCATCTTGTTTATAAAGTGGCTTGCAGGGCTAATAGTTGTCCTTGCTGTTCAGCCTTCCACATGCAGGGCTGATGGCAAGAATTGTGCTGGGGTTGCTACACGTAAAATAGTGTTTGGAGGACTAGAGTATCTATGAGGAAGAACATCTTAGTTGTCCAAGCTCCTGTCTGCCTCAGTCTTTGATGTCACAACTTCCTGAACCATGTGACAGTTTGATGGTAATTTAATTCTTGAAGGAAGCAATGGCTAATTTTAGCAGTTTCTTCTGGCTGCAATATAATATTGTGTATTCACAGACTTGGAAGATTATTTGCAATTCAGAACTTATTCTGGGCAAATTTAAATTATTTGTGGAAAAACATTTTCTGCAGACAAAATACTTTTGTGCAAAAATACTGTTTTTCATGAAGAAAATGCTATAGTTGTGGAATTACTTTGTACAAATTTCACAATTCCCCCCCCCCCATAAAAAACCATTTCCTAGGCTAGAAACATCATTTTCGGCACAGAAAGCAAACTCCACTCCCACACATGAAATTTGCACAGAATAAGCCTCCAGGTATTCTAATCAGTGCAAAATTCTCCTATTCAGGGTTTCCTGACACTTTCACTTTTTTCATTTTCCAAATATTTTCAAATGTTCTTTCTATCCTTATATGGCATTGAACACTGTTTATAACACTGATTACTACTGCTAGTAAAGGAGATCTATTCCAGCTTGTAAAGGTATTGGGACAATTTATATCTTGGCACTTGTGTAGTAGCCACGTCTCCTTGCTGTTGTGTGACTTCAAGTCATTTCAGACTTATGGCGACCCTATCACAGTGTCTTATTGGCAGGATTTCTTCAGAGGGGGGTTGCCATTGCTTTCCTTTGAGGCTGAATGTAGGTGACTTGGCCCTGGGTCCCCCCGCATGTTTCAGTGGCTGAGAGGGGATCCCAACCCTGGTCTCCAGAGTCTTTGTTAATATAACTCCACAGAAGTTTGAGATTTCACTATTCCCTTGAATTTATGAGCTTGCATCCAGTGCTTTCCATCTTTGAAAAAGGTTTAATTTCCTCTTGAGGAGGAAACACTTTGATCAGATTAGTTCAGAGATTTGATACCTATGGTTTGGGTTCAAATAGTAAAGCAGAGGTAAATTGGAGGAGTATGCACGGCCGTGGTCTTGGTTTATTGAAAACGTTTCAGCCCAGTCTCCTCCTCCTCCTCCTCTCTGCCCTGGAACAGCGTAGCTGGAGGGAATGCAAAGGCATGCTGACTAAGTCTAAATTTATTTGCATAAGAAGAACCCCTGCTGAATCAGACAAAAGGCCTATTTCAGTCTTCTGGTCTCCATGCCAACCAACCAGATGCCTCTAGGAAGTCCAAATGTAGGATGTGAAGGCCATTGCCCAGCAGCTGATATTCAGTGGCATGTCCTTTCTGAATCAGCTTGGGAAGGTTCTTCTTTTGGCTATAACTCCCAGAATCCTCCAGATAGCATAGCATGCATCTCCAGCTGGCTGGAGTTTCAGGGGGTTGGGATTGTTCCTCTCAAAACTAACTTTTCCAAGTTCTGAACAAAAGTAGCCTTTCAAGCTTGGCTCTGAACTACTGTAGCCATTATGACCAATAGTCTTCAGTGGGCCTGTTCTTCATGAATTTGTCCGTTGCTCTTTTGTTGGTGGTCAGTGCAAGCGAAGGCAGTGAATCCTTTAATCAGATGTGGTGTGAAGAAGTACATTCTCTTGTCTGCTCTGACGCTATTACCAGCCAGCTTTATTGTTGCCAATTTTGGGTGAGTAACGGCGGTATTGGTATGCCATAGGTTAGAATTGCACACTTTCCCCAAAAGGGCTTTCCTTGGCAGTAGCTAAAATTATTTCCAGAAGGGTAGGTCTGTTAGCAAAAATTCTGACAAATTGTACTAGAGATGTTGTTTTAGCTCAGGAGTGAACAACTTGTGTGGGGCCCAGTGGCCATTCCCATTTGTGGGCCCCAATTTCTCACCTCATTTTTAGTTGAACCTATGGAGCAGGTGAACAGTCTAGGGAAGTGTGATTGTAGCAAGAAGTAACTGATAACTCATGGTGCATGTTAGAAACAGTATTTTTATAAGGACCAATAAAAAAAGGCATAAACGAAAGGCTTTCAGGTTTTATAGGTCTCTTTTTTTCCTTGCTGGATGAAGGTGATAGCTTGCTCGATAGTTTTGTGCATCTCTGATTCCTAATACAGATATTACCTGACAGTGACTTTTGGAATTTTTCTTCTGGACTGGCATACCTTCCAAATGTCCAATTTGGTAGGATCAGTCCCAATTAATCCTCTGCCTTTCCACTTTTTCAGCTACTTTTAAAATGTCCTGGTTTCTCTCTCCTCCTTTACTTTACCTCTTTGTCTTCGACTTTCTTCAGTTGATGCAAGCTGAGTTCAAAGTGGAAAAGTAGTTTTTACTCAATTGACTCAGAAGGGAGAGGGGAGAGGAGGGCTAGAAACTTGTCTGTCCCTTTAGAGTCAGGCAAAAGCAAACTGCTGCAGCCTCTCCTATCTTTTGTGTTCTTCCTTAACCAAACTCTTGGGCACACATGCCCCAGTTTTCATCTGTGAAATATTGGAAGGTAGGGACTGGTATGGCTTACATTGTTTTTATGGAGTATTATGCAAGATATGCAGAAATTCTTTTGAAATCCTGGTTTCTGTTTGTCTGCAAAGCAGCACCAGGAAGCCCTTTCTGGATTCATAATGTGGATTTGGCAGCACAAAGAAAGGGAAGGGGGTAGTTAACTATTTCTCTTCCCTATCACTTTTCTACAGCAGCTCCACAAACCCATTTTCTCCTAGCAAGTAATTAGACAGTTGTTTCCTGTGATCAATACTAGGTGTAAAGCAGCTGGTCCTCCACAGTCAGGCAGTTTTCATCTATCAGTTCTCTGCTGTAAATCATCCCTGATAATGTTGTTTTTTTTTCAGAGGATGAGTGGAAGCTGGGTTTAAACAGCTGAAATTGGTTTGGAAACAGGTAGTTCCAGCCATGGATTATTTAAATTTGTAACCTATACATATAAGATATTTTTGCCACAATCTCACTCACTTTGTTTACCTCCTCTATCATTTTAGCTGCTGTCAGAGTCATATGGATAAAGAAAACCATGAAGAGAAAAAGCAGCTGCTGGCTTTGTACTTGCAGTTGGCTGAGTTTCTTCCTGTTTTGCTGGAGCCCCAATGTGCTTCTCTTCCCTTCTAGATGAATTTTATCTCTTAAAATTATATGTAGCATAACAGGTTGTTTCAACAGTGTAGAGTCTTTGATTTTTAGCCTTTCGTTCAGCTCCTAAACCAAGTGTATTGAGGCTATCCCCTTTGTTATTTATAACTGTCTGAATGCTTGCCAATTAAAATAAAATAAACATTTAGCAGAAATAAAAGTAAAATGGGGGGGGAAGTGCTATTATAAAGCTGAAAGCTGGATCATTTCCAGTTGCTTAAATTATCTAGGCATACCCTCCCCCCAAGCACTGTATTGATTTAGCTTTCATCATGATGATGATAGGGAACAAAATAAATATGCCAGTACTTAAGTGGCACTAGCTAAATTTTACCTATCCACTAGCTAAATTTTACCTATCTCATAGTGCATGCACCGGTTAGAGATCCCGATTAAGGAGGAAAGACCCCAGTGGTTTGGAGAAGCAAAGTAAAGGCTCCATTTTAGAAACAACATTTCAAGACAGGAAAGTTACTCAGGGTGCTAATCTAAACTAACTTCATTCTAGGGAAGAGCTGAGAGAAGATTGGCAGGAAAATAGGAGGAGGTGAAACATCTGTAACTATTCGTTTACATCACACAGGGGTCAAGATAGGTAGACAAGGAGGAAGGACACTAAGGGCCACTCAGACTGTTTAACCCTATAGCTATTGCCTGCTCTGAGGAATTCTTGACTCTTCAGTGCTAAGCATTGTTTCACCTCTTCTCAGCAGCGCTTGGAAAAGTCAATGGCTTAGTAAGGATATCTGCAGTCACAACATTCTAGCCTTATAAACCCTTGTTCATGTGCATCTTTTATGAAAGGATACCTTGTTTTAACAGGGCTGATCTTCTCTGTCTGAGAGATCTTTTTATATCCTTGGTTGTCATCATATATCTCTGTTGGGATTGGCTTCTCTGTTCCAAAGTCTAAGAGTAAGTAACATGTGTAGCCACTTCAGTTGCTTGCATGCTTTGAGGCTGAGGCACATTAAACTTCTGTAGAAGAGGTTGTAACTGTCCACAATCAGTTATTCCGCTTATATAAAAGAACAGGTATCCACTTGTAGTTTTTTGGTCAATGATATCATTGGCCCATTCTGCAGCTACATATCCTGTCAGTTTTGGGTTACTGGTGTGTGTGTTGTGTGCCTTCAAGACAGTTCTGAATTATGGTGACCCTAAGGTGAGTCTATCATGGGGTTTTCTTGGCAAGATTTGTTCGGAGAAGGTTTGCCATTGCCTTTCCCTGAGGCTGAGAACATGTGACTTGCCCAAGGTCACCTAGTGGGTTTCATGGTTGAACAGGAATCGAACCCTGGTCTCCAGATTCCTAGTCCAACACTGAAACTGCAGCTACACCATGCTGGCTTTCTGGGTTGCTGGTTGCTTGAAATCAAAGTTTCAGATACGTTTTAAAAGGTGTGGGGCTTGGAGTTGTAACTAACTAGTTACTTTTTTAAATTACTTTTCAAGTTCTCTTCCCACGAGGGAAGTTTAGCCTTGTGGAAAGATATGAAGTGTGTACAAAACACTACCAAAAGTGCACTGATGGTTTAGTACAGTGGTTCTCAAATTTTTTACTCTTGTGACCCCTTTACAGCTAAATGTGGACATAGTCCTCCCCTGTTTGATGTAGTATATGAAAAAAATATTTTGTTTAGTGTGCATGTTTTCATTCACGCATTCATGTATATTCATATTTTAACATTTTATAAGGAAATAGCTCTCCTCCTCCTCTCCTTAAGGCAGAGGCTCCAAGTACCCTCCTTGTCTTTCTTTTCCCCTCCAGGACAGAAAAGGTTTGGGAAGTAGAGGAGGAGGAGGAAGAAGAGGAAGAGGGATCAGGGCCTTCAAGTCTCACGCTTCCCTTGAGACACTCTTGTGCTCCTCCCAGGGGTCCACCCCACAGTTTGAGAACCACTGGCTTAGTATATCAACTATATCGAGCAGTCCATTCCTGCATTGGAATTTTCAAATTGGCATAAAAGAGTAACTATATAGTGCTGTTCTGAAATGTAGAATATGTCTTTAGTAATTGTACATTTGTGCTGTTATGTGAACGTATGACTAAGAATGTGATTGATGGTAGAATAACCCCCTGATGTGCTCTCTGAACAGTAGCACAACCCTGTAGCTTTAATGCATGCAGTTAACTCAAGATGATGAGAATTTCTCTTTCCTATCCTAATGTCTGACTATACTTTCCCCCCGCCCTCCTCTCCTGATCTGAAGAGTGTGTCCTTGAATTAATGAATCATGACTGCACAGATATCCTTTATAGACTTGCATTTTCAATCTGTTTTTATTTTTGGACCCTTTCTTCCCAGCCATTAAAGCACGACGACTTTTCCACATTTACTGTCTTGATTTGTTTAAAGAGGCTTGTGAGATGTTAACAATGGACTGCTGGTCAGGCTTGGTTCCAGCAATTGTAACATGTTCTTTAAAAGGATCATTGAGGGATGGTTGTATAGACCTAGGAAGATTTTTATTCTGCACGTGGTCCTTTTTCAGCAGTACCTCTGCAGGGAGATTACTCCCAGACACTTGGTTGACATTTGTAGGTTATTATGTGCCTTCCCAGACATTGGAAACATTCTTTGGAGTCCATGGTCATTTGGGCATTCTGGAAGAGAGCTGCCATGTGTATATTTCCTGTCCGTATAGGAAGGGTGAACAAAAAGAAGCAATAGGAAGAGTGAATGGGGAAGGAAAAATGTTAGGATGCAACCTGTCACAGTGTTTTAAGACATATTTGTACTTCCATTTGAAAGTTGGGTCTCAAATTGGTTTAATCATTATGGTTTCCCAGAATGCAGAGGAATCGTTGTTTTTGCAAAGGGGATTTGAATGTTTGGTCCTTAGACTTTTCACAAAACTACAGTTGTTACCTTAAAAGGTTGGGAAGGGGGGGGAATGTCTCCATTAGCAGTGCTAGCATCTCCTTGCAATTTGGGGAAAATTATAGCTCAAAAAGTGGCCTGTGAGAGGAGAGTAACTTGGAATCTTTTCACCTAAGTATACCAGTGCTAACTGCAGAGCACTCATGTTTCATTGAACAGAAGGGTTTTATTTAGAAATGTGCAAGGGTGCAAATATACAAAAACTAATTCAATCTTCGGCTGTCAGAAAGAAAGGTGTGGAAAATTGGATAGAGAAGAATCAGGGGTTAAAGAGGGCAATAATTTCCAGTCCTGAAGAGAGGCCGATGGAAAATGGAAGGTAGCTCATATGGCATCTCAGCGTTACACAGAGAGGGCGGAATGGAACTCTGGTCTGTGAATGGAACCCCTGTCTGTGAACAACGTGTCTATGGCAGAGGCAGATATTTTTATCCCATTTCATACTCTCAGGGGGTGCCTGTTGTTACCAAATGGTGTAGTAAAGGCTTTGATGGTTTTCCCATGGAATTGACAAAAGAGATCTGGAACGGTAGCTCTGGAGTGACAAAACATTGATTAGATTTGAGACAATCCTTGATGGTTGGGTAGGAAGGGTGAATAGGAATATGTCAGGAGTTGATGTGAATGGTAGCCTCTGATTGCTTTGCAAAGTGACTCCTCTTGTCTCCATTGCAAGAGGAAATGTAAAGGGCTGGGACACGTGCGCGCGCACACACACACACACACACACAGTTATCAGCAAATCTATTTAGCATTTGTTTTAGTTCTGTCTAGGTCTCTGCATGTCCTCAGGTCAGCCTGATTCCTTACACATGTAATTTCCTAGCTTTCACAGGTTATTGTGACCTCTCAAAACTTTATTTAAACATGCCCAATCCTAGATATTGATTACGGGACCCCATATCCAGTGAGAGGGGTGTAGGATATGTTAAGACAATTGCCAAGATTCATTATTCAGTGTTTGTCAGGGCAAAAAGTTATGAAAAATAGGTTAAATTTTTGAAGTATGGACTTTCCCTTAGAGTTTAATAATAATAATAATAATAATAATAATAATAAATTTTTATTTATAGCCCGCCCCTCTGCGCGGGAGAAGATCATTTGGAGTGAGAGGAGTTGGTTTATCTGTAGAGTATGAATTGACAAATAGTGGTCTTGAATATAAGACTTGCTACCAAGAAGACTGACAGCTAGCCTTCATGGTGGGGTGAGAGGGAAGAAAGGAAGATAATCAGGGAAGAACAGAAGGTGGTGATGATGGTAATGATGATGATTAACAGTGAGCCAGTAGAGGAGTGAGAAAAGTAAGGAAAATCGATATGGGAATTGCCAACTCTCCCATCAGGAGAGGATGGGGGGGGGGATGAAGAGGACTCCCTTCAAACAGCTGTGTTGGCCACCTACTTAGACAGGCCAGTGCAATTGCCGCAAAGCCCTACCATTCTTGGGTTGAGGGAGACTGAGCCCTCTGTCATGAGGCGGTTGCTTGTGCACTCACCCCACTATTTTGCTGGGAATAAAGGCCTTCAGCCATGCACAGAAGAAAGGATATTCTGCTTCACCCTCTGGAGCAGATGAAGACTTTACTCACCCCCCAGTTCCATCTCTTCATCCACCGTGTCCCGGGACCCAACATGGACCAGCAGTTTGCAGCACTTTCCCTCCATTGTCTCAGATGGAAGGATCCCTCTCCCTCAGCCAGTTACTCTGCCTCTTGGTCAGTTGGGACTGATCCATTTGGGCCTCAGTAACCCCGAGTCCAGAAACAGTGATGGCGGGAAAATCCTCTTCTGCTGACATGCTGGGACTATTGTCCCAGAGGCTCCTCTGCTATCCCAGATGTAATCACCTCCCTGACCATGCTAGTGCTCCTAGTGACTTGCATGAAGCTACATAGCTCTTTGGAACTAGGATATTACCTTTGATATATGTCCAATAAAGGCATTTTCTTTTTGCAGCTTGTTAGCAGCTCACTGATAACTCATTATGAGATTGTAGAGATGGAAGCTTTTCTAAAAAGGCAATTTACTTCCACCTATGTTAAGGATATCTAATTGTATCAATAATCCCATAATTATATTATACACACACACACACACATCCCTTCTGAAAGCAATTTAAGCTTTTAACTTCAGCTCTGTGTAGCTGAAGGAGGATGAGGGAGTAAAAAAAAAAAAATCCATATATATATGCTAAATTTTCAAATGCTTGAGACTTAAAGATCCCCCACCCGTACTTTTCCATGTTTTTTGTACTTGTTGGGAAAATAAAGAGTCTGTTACAAATCTTCCAGGCATTTGTGAAGCAAAGACAGGGGTTATACTTAAAACGTATAGTTGCTTCTCCTCTTAGTGATTAAGTTGTGGTCCTAATCTTTTATTCGTATATTACCTATCTGGTCTTTTCCCCCAAAGAGTTTAAGGCAGCCTATAAAGTGTTTCTCTTTCTCTTCATTTTCTCCTACCCCCCCCCCCCCATGACTTAATCTAAAACATAATGACTGAGTAACTACCTCAGGTTTACAGTAAGCTGTAAACTTTGTTTGGAAACTGAGTCCCCCAGTCATTGTCCCACATTTTAACCAGGGCTCTCCTCTGTGGACTGAAATGGTGGAAAATGATTTTGTATTAAGGCATACTTGTGTCGATGCAAATTATGCATTGTTCCAGAAGTTGGAACTTTCCCTTTTTAGACTCCTGATACCCTGAACTCTCTAACCAGCATGGCACATTGACTGTGGATTTATGAGAGTTGTATTCCAAAAATAATACGTGTTTTTGAAGACCTGACTTTGTTAAGGTAAGCAAACATAAATTTAAGATGCATGTAATATAAAAAGGCAGCCTTTGCCTTTATATGAACATCACTCTGTACCAAGCCAGCAAATCAAATACTGGTATCAGTTTTGCCTGCCTTGTTTGCTTACCTATCTAGGAAGTACACAAGGGGTAGGCAATCTTTCCCCTTTAAGGGCCGAGGGACTTCAGCTCCCAGAATCCCAGGAGCTATTGGCCAACATGGCTGAGGCTTCTGGGAGCTGAAGTCCCTCGGCCCTTAAAGGGGAAAGGTTGCCTACCCCTGAAGTACACCATATAGTTATAGGAGTTTCATATCACTTTACAGTGGTTGCATCCTATAGAATCCTGGGATTTGAAGCTGCCAGAAGATTCTAAGTACCTTACCAAACTTCAGATCCCAAGATAGGATGGAGCCATAGCAGTTAAACTGGCATCACATTACTATAATTGTGCATTGTGGGTACACTCATGATTTGCCACTATCTCCAGCTGCAAACATAACTTACCAGGTCATTTAGAGACATTTTTCCCAATCACTGGCAAGCAGGAGGCTTTGTTTTTTAACAGGAAGAGGAGATAACAGATGATCCAGCAAACGGGGGCAAGATTGACCTGTCACTTCAGCATTCAGTCTCCTTTCTTGATGGAGACAGATGTAATACAAAAACAACTTCATAGCATCTCAGAAATCAATTGCGCAGTGAACATGCATGTATTTCCTGTATCTTTAATTGTAGAGGGTGATGATAGAGGAATAATTAATAAATTAAAGATTAACAGATGTAGGAGAAAAAAGCATTGAGACAAACAGTGAGAATGAAGAAAATCATATTGGAAATTAGCAAATGCCCTTGAAGGTATATTTACAACAGAGTACAGTTATGCAAATACAATGTGACTGAGGGGTGGAACAGACCACCCTGAAGGGCTGGCTTGATACCACCCCTTTGTATGCAGGATTGGAGCCACGGCAACCACACATTGTGGCCCCAATCCAGCTTTTTTGCCGCTGCTGCTTTGAGGCGCTCGTGTAGTGTCTAAATGCCGCACCAGCAGGGCATCGCAAAGCTGCCCACCATGAGGTCGGTTGGGCAGTGTTAAGCCGCCTTCCTGGTGGCTTGGGGATGTGCGACATGCATATGCCATGCCCTCAAGCTGCCGGGAAGCTGGCTTTTTATGCTGGTCTGTTCCAGCTTTTAGTTTGGGTTCCCTCACTTACAGAAAAGCAATTAAGCAACCATCCAGAAATGGGTTTGGTCTCTGAATGTAACTGCATAGGTTTACTCAACTTGTGAACCACCCAGCTGAACACAGTCCATCAGTCCTACATGATGGTCCCCAAGAGGCTCCCTCAACCATCTCTCCCTCTTCCTACCACAGTTGCATTGGATTTGTAAAAACATGGTGGACCAGGAATACATGTAGCTTCAGTTGGCAATATGTTCAGACCCAAAGTAGTGGAAGTAGTAGTCTTATATTTGAAATCCATCACTGCTAAAAAAGAAAAAGAAAAGAAGCCGTATTACTTTTTCTTTGTATTTTACATTGCATAAATGGCTTACCAGTAACTGGTTTGTTTCTCAGAACTGCAGATTGTTCTCTCACCAAGAGAAGGCTATTTCATTGACTCAGCTGGGCTGCTCTCCCTGCTGAATCTTAGACAGATAAACAGGTGGATTTCTGTTCCTTTGTGGCAAGAATGAGTGGGAGCAGAAAGCAAGGGGGCTTCTGGATGGCATCGGGGATAGCAGGAATGGCCGGATTTAAGTGGGAAAGGCTATTTTCCCCCCTAACAAGGGGAGTGAGTTTGAAGAGTTGCAGAAATACAAGTTGGAAAGTATGCTGGCTATTTGCTGTAATAGATGAATTGAACAGGTTGGAAAGGGGATATACAAAGAATAAATACTGTTGAATCACAGATCTCATGCTGGTTTATCTGTTCAGGATCACATGCTAATGGTATCAAATACAGGTTTCAGTTTTCTGTGTCATTTGCTGCTGGCCTTAACCTAGAAAAACCATACATGCAAAATGTTTTTGTTTGATTTTTTAAACTCTCAATTCACTTATGCTGCTTGGTTTCCTGCTAGTTATTGGTGTTACCAAATTGATAAGAGAGAATGGTAGGATTTTCTAAGATAATTGGGTCTTAGAGCAAACACATAAGGTAGATCTGATATGTCTGCATTTTTGCAAAATATTCAGTACAGATTTACAGATGGTATTCTTCTTCTTCTTGCTGGAAGAAAAAAGGAGGAAAACATGGGCAGCTTTGCACATTATAAAATGGTTGAGACATAAGATAATGAGAAGAATTCTAGCAGACTTTCTGGAAAGCAGACCATTTAGTTGGATGGAAATAACTAGTGGAATTCCTTGGGACTGCTGTATTTCATTCACTAGTTTAGTTAATAGCCTGTGGCAGGGAGATGACCCTAAATTAGGAAGTATTTATTAATGACCTAGAGATTAGGAGAGCAGTTAAATTTTATACAGGTAGTACCCAAAGCAGACATCAGTGTTGTCTGAGATCCATGCATTTGGGAAGAAATGGGATATATTATTGTTACTGATTGGGGAGAACAATCATCAGGTAGAGATATGGGAATAAATCAATTTTGGCCTATAAGTTGATCGCAAGAGAACCATGAGAGGATGTCAGTGTGCTGCTTGCTATACTTCTGGGCTCATGCCATTGTGCTGTTGTGTATGTATTAAATCTGAAATGTGTTTTCATTTGGAGCTGCCTACCAGTTAAAAGAATTTTAAGGCGATTGCCCATCTTCCTTTGGCCCTGGATGGCATAATAGCTGTAGCTGTGATCCTCTACCATGGGGTAGGATCCATGTGAAAGTCTTAGGTCATATGTCAGCTATTACCTGCCCTGCAAAATGTTTCATTTCATTGCATGCCTTAGTTTCTTCAGTGCTGGACTACACCAGCAACAGGCAGCCGGCACGCATTCTTGCTTCCGATTCAGATGTCTTAGTGCCAAAGTGGACCTGATGTGTGGTTTTCAGGAATGCAAATATCTGCTTGGTTTTTAAAAATGTAAATAGCTGTTGCTGGGAACTCTGAGCAGCTTCAGGACTGAAGGCCATTTGCCTCAGATTGCCTCTGTGAAGCTTCTGTTTGCATGTCTAGCTTGGCTCTCAGCTTTTTACAACAATCAAACAGTATGCTGTAGCTAAAATCTGCATGATGAAGTCAGTTGTAGCATTGTTTATTGCCTCCAACTGTCCTTAGATAATTCTCTTCATATTTATATTATGTCCTTTTTTTTTGCCCTTCTCTTTATGCACTTATGTGTTTGCTAAACTTTCTGATATTTTAGGATTTCCACTTTAGAGGCTATAGATAACATTTTAAGAACTGAATGAATTGTAATAGTGGCCTTGCTGAATTAATAGGGTTGGCATATGACTGACATGGAACTGCTACAGCTAGGGAAAGTTACTTTTTGAGATGACAACTCCCAGAATCTCTAAGTCAGCATGGCCACTGATTTTTTGTTTTTGTTTTTTTGGTGTTTTTTTAAAATACTTTTCTAGGAACTACAGAAATAATTACCCGTATTTTCCGGCGTGGGCGTATAAGACGACCCCCAGCTTTCCCAGTTAAAATATAGAGTTTGGGATATACTCGCTGTATAAGACGACCCGTCTTCCAACGGGAGAAAATGAGAAAGTGTTGGGGGGAAAGGACTGCCAATATACTAGGTGATGCATTCTGGGGTATGTACAATTTGTGGCCAAGTAAGTGACCCTGGGCATGTCACACACTCTTAGCCTCAGAGGATGGTAATGGCAACCCCCATTTGAAGAAACATGCCAAGAAAATCCCATGATAAGATTGCCTTAGGGTTGCCATAAGTCGGAAAGGACTTGAAGACACACAAGAACAACAAAAAAGTCTGCAATTGTTTCATAGGTAGTACATGGAATAGGAGCCAGCATGGTGTAGTGGTCTGAGTGTTGGACTGCCAATCTGGAGACCTGGGTTTGATTCTCCACTCTGCCATGAAACCCACTGGGTGAACTTGGATAAGTCACACACTTTCAGCCTCAGGGGAAGGCAATGGCAAACCTCCTCTGAACCAGTCTTGCCAAGAAAACCCCAGGATAGGGGTTCACCTCTTATCCGCTGCTGCTTCCTCCTCCTGCCTCACGCCACCCCTCCCTCCCCCCTCCTCCTCCACCTCTGACCTGGACTTCCTCTCTTCCTCCTCCTCCCGCCTCCCGCCACGCCACACCTTCTTCCTCCTCCTCTGCCACCCGGCGTATAAGATGACCCCCAACTTTGGAGAAGATTTTCCTGGGTTAAAAAGTAGTCTTCTACGCCAGAAAATACTGTAGTTGCATTTCACACAAACTTTTTGGTTCGTAATGTTCAATTAATATTGATGGTTCAAGACTTGTGAATTTGCTCAAAGAGGCCCTGAGGCAAAAAATAAATCAAATTATATCCACATAATGCATCACATACTTTTGTACAGGTGAAAATACTTAACCATTTTGTCTTCTTGGAAAAAAATACTTGCCTTTGCTGAAATCATTGCAAAACTCAATGTGAGAACAGAACATGCAATACCCCAGTTGCTCTTTCAATAGTGTTTTTCCCTCTCGAGATAAGAGGGGAAGGTGCTGTGTCCACTGCTGAATGGGAGAGGAAGCTTTTTCACTGGAAAAGAGGACAAGATCAAAGAAGAAGAAAAGATACCTTGCAATTGGAGAGGAGTCACTAAGTCAAGCAGCTCATAACTCTTTGCAGGGGTATTTTTTTAAACACTCTAACATTGTAGTCATCACAATACCAGCCTTTTTAGAACAAAGGCTTTATTATACAGGATGCAGAATACAGTGAAAGCATGCAGAATATGCCAGCAAGTAAGATTTCTGATTGTGCAAAAGAAGAGCCAAAGGAAAAATGAAGACGTTAGGTTGGCATTCAAGGAGGCATAATGTTACCAAGCTCGACATATAATTGTGTTCTGTGTGTGAGAAACACTTCCCTGAAGTAGTTGGAGGGGAAAAAGAAGACCTCAAACCTGGTTCACACATGTCCTCAGTGTTACAGTATCAAGTCAGTTTAGCCCATTGGCCATCCTGTGAGCAGGAATCCTTAATTGTCTAATTAGTTTTTTTAGGAAAACTAGCACAGAGGCTATAGTCCTCACGATGCCTTATGCTAAGGGTTATGCTGCTGTACTTTGTCCAGTACCTCCTTATGCAGTGGTTTTACCTAGCTACTCAGAGCAGTGTGATGCTGGTTGCAGTTCTGCCTCTCAGCCCAAGCAGCCTCTGATTGACTGGAGCATATGTGCTAAGAGAGCTCCACTGCATTCCTGCCAGCTGTCACACTCTCATTGCTCTGTGTAAGCATGTTGGTAGAACTTCAAACTTGGAAAGCATTGGCTTATTTGACCATTAATGTTGGCCGGATAGAGCCAGTGGAGATCTTGGGGAATATCTGTGAATGCCTGTAGAGGTTCTGACACATGGCATTTATGAGTATATGACCCTAGGGCAGCGGTTCTCAAATAGTGGGTCGGGCCCCCCGGGGGGGCGCGAGGCTCCATAAAGGGGGGCCCGTTACGGCTGGAGAGAGGGAGATTGTCCCAGCACAGCCCCAGTAGCTCTATCCTGATTGGCCAAACCCGCCCATGTGATCGCGCGGGGGGGGCGCGAAATGTTTTCTTCTTTCCTGGGGGGGGGGCGCGACAGAAAATAATGGAGAAACACTGCCCTAGGGTGTGAGTGGGTGTGCTGTGGGGGGACAGGATGTGTACTGCACTTGTGCAGACAGTGGCTGTGTGACAAATCCAGAATTGTGCTGTGGCAATCCTGGGCTCAGCCAGGTAGCTGGCCTTTTAAAATCAGCTAACATGAGATTTCTCCATCATAAAGGGATAACTTGTGGGGAGTGGTGACTAGAAGTGTGTGATAATTAGAGTAATTACATTGTGATTAGCGTTTGTGTAGAGCAGAGTTGTTGTTTTATGCCTTCAAGTTGTCTCTGAGCAGAGTACAAGTTCTGATTGCCTTGTCAAGAAATGAGTATGATCCAGTGAAGTTCCAGAGTTTTAAAGTTTTCTTTGCTTTCATCAGTGGAGAGTTAAGCATACAGTACTATCCATAGGGTCGGCATGAATCAAAGTCAACTCAAGGGCAGCTAACAATAACAAACTAACCCCCTATCTGGGGACCAATACCTGCTGTTTCACTTATCTGCATCTGAAAAAAATACGGTCTCTCTGGGCATCTGGAGGTCCTTTATCATAAAACTTTTAATTTCTTTGTGTTTTGCTGATCAATGTTGTATAATCAACTTCCGCTGGAAATAGGGTTTGCTATTATTCCAGATTTTTACTACCCACAGTAGGTCTGGGAGTGTATCCCCCATGGATATGGTGGTCGTAGTGCATTGGAATAAGCAAAACTTTGAGGTGCTTATGTTTGGTTTCATCATGCCCTGTGTTTGATATTGCCAAATAGTTATGCAGCTGATATGAGCAACATGCAAAACAAAGTCAGTCTAGTCAGAGTTATTAACTGGCAATGAACAAACATAAAACACTGTGAAAACAAATCACATCATTTCATGAATGTTTATAAAGAAAGATTATATAATAGTTATGCAGGAGATCAGACTAACTCTCATGTTTTTCATAAAGTGCTAAAACAGTCTTGGCCAAGAAGGCAACCTGCTAATAATAATGGGATAAATCTAATGTTAGTCTTATCTAGAGTAGAACCTTTGAAAGAAAGGGGCCTTAGTAGTCCCAACTACTGAAAGTCCCACCGATTTACATGGATCTACTCTAGATCTTGGGAGTAACAGTGGATTTAAACGTTTTCAGTAAACTATTTTCATTGAAAGAGGAATCACACAATAGGAAAAAAAATCCAGCAGTATCCAGAGGAAAATATAATTATGAATAGTTCCTAAATAAGCAGAAAAGAGTAAGCAGAATAGGAAACAGAGATAGATGAAGGCAAGAAGGTACATAGAAGTGTGTGGAAGAACTTCTGCATGGTCAATTTTGTAATATATCAGCAAAACACAAAGAAATTAAAAATTTCCAAGCATTTGGACACAGCTGCATTTTCAATTGCTGAATAATCACTAAACATTTCTTGTGGGATTCTACTGCCTTACGTTCAGTATTGTATTACTGTTTTGATGTGAACACATTCCTCCATAGAAGTACAATGATGTGTTTAATCCAGCCAAGCAAATATTCCTTTATCACTTCAAGTGACATGTCACAATGCATTTAACACTTGGATACTCCTGTTGGCCAGGAGGGAGCCACCAAGCAGTGTAACAACCCAAGGAGCCAAAATCTCTAGTCAACTCCAGCGACCTAACAAGATTCTGAATTTCAGTTTCCAGCGAACATGTTAAAAATCATTGTGCAGGGTTTGAGTTGGAGCTTGCATCCTATATACAGTGACATCTCCTTTAAAATGAAGGCAGCTTTCCATCTCAATTATTTATAGGGGAATCCTTTGTTAGAGCTATCAGCCAACCACTTCTTAAAATCTGTGGAAATGGCATTTTTGGCATAAAAGATTAGAGGGAGAGGTGTGTATACATATGTGTTTGTCAGTGTATGTGTGCTTGTCTGGCAGGGCTGGTCACCGTGTGGCCCTAGGGCCTCATGCAACCCCCCCCCCCCCCCCAAGTTGGTTTTGTGACATTTGACGCCTCCAGACTACTCTTTTTGTGGCCAAAATGGGGATGGCTTTCATCTTCTAAAAGCCTCAAGGAGCAGAAGTTCACTTAAAAAATAAGATCGCAGCCCCCACTTGCATTCTTTAACAATGAAACTTCTATTTTCAAAACCAGAAATTGACTTCTGGCCACTTTCAATCCCTCTCCTCAATTTATTGACAGCTTGTGCAGCCCTGGTGGATCCTGGAACAGCAAATTAGCTCCTAGACCAAATGCTTATGCTTGTTACAGGGAGATACATTGATGATGATATTGTTCTGAATAATGAATTAATTTATGGACGTTCATGTAAAGAATGTTTCTTGTGCTACCTTTCATCCTACACCTGCCCATGTCCCAAACAGCTGCACCAGAGGGATAAAATGCTCTCCTGAGCATTATGGAATGGGCAGTTTCAAGGGAAGAGGAAGAACAGATCAATGAGTGTCCAAAATGTGTCCGTAAATTATACATTTTCCATTGCAGCCTGTTTTGTTACAAAGAGAGTACAGTTGCCCCTCCGTTTTCATGGGGGAATCTGTTCTGCCCCCCCCCCCGGCGAAAACAGAAAACACCAGTATTCAAGCCCCATTGGTGTGAATGGCAGTGCGTGCCCATGGATACCCACAGGTGCGTGCCCCATTTTAATCCCCTCCATTTGCCCCCTGTGAATGGGTGAGGGATACAGACTCGAAGTCCATGAAAATGGAGGGGCAACTGTAGTTACATTTACTAATAATTTCTTTGTGTGGCTGGGGAAGTTTCTTCTTGGAGAGGCAGCAGCTAAGTCTAATTAATTAGACATTAGGCTTATTAGTAGGACCAAAAACAACTGAGTCTAATAGATAAAGTAAGCAATAATAAGATGTCCATCAAGAGCACTGAGTTCATATTTTGCAGTTTACTAGCCATCCATTATAAATTTTTTTCAGATATTCAGAATCGCACAGTCTCAAGCACACTGTTGAAAACAAGTAGTACAGTTGAAGAAGTAACACTAATGTGCCTTGGCATTTTCTGTGTTGTCTGAGTTAAGTTGAAGTTTGATATTTCAACAGGACAGATCAATGAGAAGGAAATCTGGTGATGATTACTATTACTGTTAATCATTAAATTGCTTATATAATTTAAGTGCTTTATTGCCTATACTGGGCTATTAAATTTGACAACCCTTGTCAATCTACTGGAAAGGATGGGCTGGAAGAATGGGCTGATGTCAGACTGATTACAAAAGAGAACAAGCCTGTCTTACTTCAACTAGTCAGATGATATGAACATAGCAGATATCTAGAAGAGCGTGCTTAATATGTCCAAAAGAGCAGCTCAAATATAGCCACTATTTCGACATGACAGCTTCCCTAAGTTTGGGAAGTGCATCAAGTTAAACTATTTTCACTTTATAAATTTCGAGTCATGCAAAGAATGTACATAAAGAATGATAAATTGCATTGTTATTTATCTCTGGTCTCTTATTTCTGGAGTCTAGAAAATCTCACACCAATCTATTATTCTTAGCATATTTAAGCATATTTTTGTTCCATCTCTAGAGGTTTTAACTAAATTACACATTTTCACTGTGTTAACAAGAAAGCCACTGTTGTTGAAAGTGAAACATAATAGATGAATTTCAATAGTGTATGTAAATGTCTGGTTTATTTGCCAGAAATTGTTGGTATTTTGTATTAAAATGATGACCATCTTTAAATTGTGTTTTTGAAGCTTTCCCTCAAAATAATCTTTTGTAAATCTTTGGCATATTCAGTATATCATTTGGGTTACTAAAGTCGGACTAGCTGAGTTTCTTTTGCAGTTATTGTAATGGGAAAGTATATTTGTAATTGGACCTTCATTTATAACGTGAAAACTGGGAAGAAAACAAAGCACAGTAGGGATTACATGGTTTCTTGTAAATTAACTGTATTTCGATGATGATCTGGACTCTAGTAGCAGCATGTGCTTTATAAACTATAGCAAAGCCTTTGACTGCATAGATCATGAAAGACTGTAGAACACCCTTAAAGACATGGGAGTGCCAACACATCTGATAGTCCTGATGAGGAATCTGTACTCGGGAGAAGAGGCAGCTCTCAGAACAGAACAAGGAGAAACAGAATGGTTTCCAGTTGACAAAGGAGGCAGACAAGGCTGCATCTTGTCACCCTACCTGTTGAACTTACCTGCAGAACATATTATAAGAAAAGCAGGCTTGGACACAGAGGAAGGAGGAGTGAAAATAGGAGGAAGGAATATTAACAATCTAAGATACGCAAATGACACCATAATACTAGTAGAAAACCTCACAGACCTAGAACAACTGCTGAGAAATATCAAGGAGGAGAGTACTAAGGCAGGCTTACTGTTGAACATAAAGATAACAAAAATAATGACCACAGAGAATCTATACAGATTCAATCTAGACAATGAGGAAATAGGAATAATAAAAGAGTTCTTATAGCTAGGATCAGATATTGACAGGAACAGGGACTGCAGCCAGGAAATCAGAAGACTAAGAAGGGGAAGGGTGGCTATGAAAGAACTAGAAAAGGTCCTAAAATACAAAGATATACAACTCAGCACAAAAGTTAGAATCATACAAGCCATTGTATTCCCTGTTACCATGGACATATCATGATAGGAGAGGACTCAAAGGAAAAAAACAATAATGGTGGGCAAGGTAGAAGGAAGTAGAAAGAGAGGAAAGCCACTTGCTAGATGGATGGACTCTGTGAGGGAGGTCACGGGTATGAATTTGCAGGAACTAAGCAGAACAGCGGAGGACAAGGAGTTTTGGAAATATCTTGTCCGCAATGGTTGCCGTGGGTCAAAATCAACTCAAGGGCAGTTAACAACAAAAGCCTTTTAAAGACTACGTTCAAGCTTAGCTTTGAATTTAATTGGTTGGATTGTTGGTGTAGTGATGTACATGATTGGTGTGGCCTTTGATGATATAATCAGAGATTTAAGGAATCACCTGATTTATGTACAGTGGGCCCTTTGTATATGCAGGGGGGTCCGTTCTCTCCCAACCGCATATGGCAAAAAACGCAGGACCTCAAGTCCCATTGATTTCTATGGCCATGCGGCTCCTGCGTGCTGCGTGCCGTGGCGTGTGCGCCATTTAAACTCCCCAGGCTTTCCGTGTGCAGAAACTTAAGTCCGTGTATGACAAGCCTGCATATGGAGTGGGCGGGCTGTACACAGCTCTACACTATAAATAGAATGACTAGATAAATGCAAGAGAGTATGACTTCTATACTCGTAATATATAGAAGAGGGAATTTAACTGGAGACAGCTTTGCCATCAACTGTTATCTTTTCAAATACTGGAGTTGTTCATGATGGATTTTCAGTTTTCAGTCTAAAGGATTCAACCCCTGTTCTCTTGTGTTTTGCTGTTGTTTGGTTAGTTCTAAACCAGGCCACAGGATTCCCACAGCTGTTCTAAATACATTTGTTGTATTGCAGGGAAATACAAAGGCAAGTGACTCAGCATCATAAAACACATTGTGGCAAGCTGTGGAAGCAAGAGATCAAATGAAGACAAATGGGAAACCATGAGTGATAAACAGCCTATAAATTTCAATTGGCTGTGTGTATAGCAACAAAGCGAGAACCTAATGGTGTCTTTGTATTTCTAAAATAGTAATGTACAAGTGAGAAAGGGAAAGTGTTTTGTTCAAGCTCTCTGTATGAATTGCAAACTCAAGAACACTTTTCCTATAAATCAGAGCTATAGTTCTTCGTGGTCTCTGTGAATCACACACATGGATTATTCTGCGCTTGCACAGAAAGCTTTGGAACCTTCTTAAATCGCTAGGGAAGACTTTTTGGTGGCAACTCTGCCCACCTCATATATAAGCTCCTAGTGTTCCCACTCTATCTCAGTTCCTTTTGTCCGCTGTGCTAGCAGCTTGAAGGAACCTATTGCTTGGAATTTCTGCTCACAATTGTTTGACTCGGAAATTTTGACCTCAGACTCCCCTTTTTTCTACTCTTTGCCTTGTGATTTGGATTTTATTAGGATTTATGGTATTGATCTTGGACTTTTTAGACTACCCGTTCTCTTCGTGTTAGCCCGGTCACCGCTATGGTGACACACTCCTTTAAAAAAATGCACTGAGTATGGGGGGGGGGGAAGATCCCTAGCCAGGATGGCCACTCGAAGTGCCTTCTGTGTCTGGGTGAGGGTCATAACGTTTCCAATTGCCCTCGTTGTAAAGCTTTTACGCCTCAAGCCCGTAATAATCAGGAGATACGTCTTAAGTATTTCCTATACTCTCAGATCTTGGGCCCTGCTTCAGCCTCTGCTTCTGAGAAGGTCTCTACAATGGGCTCTCTTCATGAAAAGTCCCATGACTGGGAGAAATCCTCTGGTCGGGAGGATAAGCCTAAGCATTCTGTGAAACGCAAACAGCAGCCTGAAGATGCTGGGGCAAAAAAATCCTCAGAAGATCTCATGGTGAGGAGCATAAGTCCTCTTCTTCTTGGAGCTTGGATAAAGATTCTTCCCACCATAAGAAGAGAGAATCTCAGTCATCGAGCTTGACTCTCGATATCGACAAGGCACGTCCCCATGATGTCAACAAAGCTTGTCCTTCAAGTCCAGCTCTCCATCCATAGCCAAGAGATTTGCCTGCTAAGTCCAGCCAGGCTAACATCTGGGTGGAATCGTGAAGGGAACACAAAGGCCGTACTCCATCCTGATCCCTGGATCTTCTCAATCCAAACGAACCTACAGCCACCCATGTCATTGTCAAATCTGAGGTGACAGAACTTTTGAAGCCACTCATGTTATAATAAAAAGTAAGATTGACTCTAAAACACGCATCTCATCTTGAGTTACACCGTCACATTTATAGCTGCAGGAAAGCACACATCTTGTTCTGATGCCTTTGCTCTGAGTATTTTGCACAACACCCCCACACCTTTTTATATTATTTACTGTTGCTGAAGGAGCTACAGGAATACACAGCATGAGGACAAAGGGTACATTTTTATCTCAGTACACTCAAGGATGCTCCATATTCTGTGCATCCAAACAACTTCTTGTTACTTCTTTGTCTCCAGTGCTAGGTGCTTTTTAGAGATTATAGTAGATGATACTCTGAGAATAAATCATGAAAAACAAAACACAGTGGCCCATAAATTGTGCAGTTTACTGTAAGAAACTGGGTTTTAATTCATGAAATTCCATTATGTTTGAGTGATTATTAAATGAGCAGTGGATTAGACTAATGCACATTATGTAATGAAGGCTAAGAGAGGATGGAGGAAATCGAGATCAGCTAGATTTTAAGGCTGCAGACCTAATGATATAATGGTTGTGGATGAGGGTATATTGTGTAATCACAAAACCTCTTCCTCAGAATATTAAGAGTTGCCCAGACATCATTGTTTTGCATTTGTAAACCTGTATTTTCCTCCTCTTGCTGCTGCTTTCTCTCTTTTTAGCATCTGTTAAGAGGGGGATACTGAAGATCTACCCAGTGCTTTTTCATTGAACAGTTCTAGGAACTCTGTCTAGAAAAACACCCATAAATGTTGGAAAAAATGAATTATATGTATACATTATGATTGGGAGACTTGTTTTGTGCACAGTGTTACCTCTATTGTATAGTGCAGGGGTGGGGACCATGTGACTCCAGTTCTCATTAGATCCAGGTGGCATGAACAGTGATCAGGTATGCTGATGATTTTGGTCCCACCAACATCTGAAGGGCCACAAGTTCAATAGATAGGTGTTCATTTGTTGGTTTTGTTTTTTAAAAAGTCAGACTTATAAATAGCCAATACTAGGGGGCCCGGAATGTGCAAGAATTACCTTTTGTTCAGCTATCCAGGGCTGCTGCTGCACTGCAAATTTAATGCAGTTTGACACCTCTTTAACTGTCATAGCTCCATCCTATGGAATCCTGTGATTTGTAGTTTGTTGTGGCACCGGGGCTCTTTGACAGAGAAAGCTAACTATCTCACAAAACTCCAAATCCCAAAATTCCATAGTATTGAGCCATGGTAGTTAAAGCAGTGTCAAACTGCATTAATTCTGCAGATTAGACCCAGGACCATTTTCTAAACAGGAAAACAGTTGTTCCTCTTATCTTGTTTTTCTTTCTTTTAGACCTTCTGTATGAAATTACTAATGTAGCCATATGTGGGCAAGTGATCTAGTAAAAGATGTACGAATATAAGAAATCCCAAAACAGCTGTTTAAAGGAGGTAACAGAACAGATCTATCATACCCAAGATTTTTGGTGTGTTTTGGACGAATTAATTTATGGCAATATGGTTATTACTTCTCTTCAATCAAAATGGCATTAAATGGTCATGGGCAGCATGGTAATAGCATAGGAAGCCATCCCCATCATGAGAGAACGATCTTTTGTTATAAAAACAGATTTCTCTTCCATCCTTTCCCCTGCTACTGTGCGTCCATTCAAAACAAAACAAACAATACAACCTAGCATAACAGTATAAATCACCAAGAGGATTCTAGCTATAGATCTTTACATGTTTACAGTGACTGATAACTTTTCTTCAGTCTTTCTTTACTTCCAGTGTTGGTTGTTTCATAATCCTCTTCTTGTTGATGCTTTCAGCCATTTGAGCCTTTAATCCTTTTTCCAATATGGTTGCCTTTGCTGAACAAGTAAAGCTCTTCTGTAATTCTCACAAGTGATGGTACACATCAGGTACAGAATAGCAATGCACAAATTCAGACATCCTTTCCTTCCTTCATCTAGTGCCACTACTTCCCTCCCCAACTGCAAATGACATCAGATCCCTAGGAGTAAAATTAGGTATGCCACCCACATCACCCAAATGACGTTTTTGCTAAACCACTTCCTCTCTTCCTCAGGAGTTCATTGTATTTTCTTTGGCCAGCTTCTTTACCAAGGCATTCAGTAGCAGAGAGGTCATATTTGTCTCTTCTGTACTGTCTCAAGAAAGCATGGATTCTATAGCTTAACTGAATTAATATTGTGTGTGTGCACACACATGTGCCTTCAAGTCCCCTGTTGCCCTATGACAACCCTGTGAATTTCATAGGGTTTTCTTAGGTGATGAATCTACAGTTGTGGTTTTGCCAGTTCTTTCCTCTGAAATATAGCCCACAGCACCTGGTATTCATTTCCAGTCTCCCATCCTAGTGCTAACCAATGCTAACCCTGCTTTGCTTCCAAGATCAGACAGGATCTGATGCCTTTAGGGTGCTGAGTTGAAATTGACTAACCAAGTCACACATGCTCCTGGCCTGTTCTTTGTGCATTAAGTACACTTGCAGTCACATTGTGAGAATAATAGAAAGGAATTTAAAATCTTGGTAATGGGTATAGATATATCTATTGTTGTGTTGAACAAACAACCATGGACTATTTCTAATGTAACATTTATTTATTTTTTTACTTTGGTGCAGATATCTGAGTGCAAAACATATGAATTGTGTCTTTTCCTTTGAAAATACAGTTCACCCGCACCATACATGGGCTTGTAGTATGTGGATTTGAGCTTATGCATATGGCAAGCCCAGGAGGACAAAATGGTGTGTGCACCACAGGTGCGCTTGGGGCACAGTGTGCAGGAGTGTACCACCATAGGAATCAATATTCCACCATACACGGTTTTTCCCATAAGGGTAGTGTGTGTGTGTGTGTCGGCAACAGATCCCCTATGTATAGGAAGGGCCCACTGTATTCAGTTATTGGGGAAAGTTTGATTTTCTGCTTTCAGCTGTTTTGATGGAACAAGCAGTTCTCTTGAACTTATTATATAGAAGCACTTTCTCTCTTGCAGTAGAGAAACATGCTCCATGCCTGCGCTGGATGGACTTGGAATAATCATCTGAAACCTAGAGAACCTCAGTGTCTACATTATTAGGCTGGAGCAACCAGTGATCATCTGACTCACTGTAAAGCAGTATCCTGTTTCTATGTTTGGATAAAGTTCATCAGTTTCTTTATTTCAGAAGGAAACTTACTCTCTCACTAGCTGTCATAGACCACTTTAGCCTCATGCATCAATAGAAATGTAGGTATTATTTTTGTGAAACTAAACAGGAATATAACCCATATATTCTGGAATCAGATGTTATCTAATCAAGCAACCTTTTGGTTGTAATGATTACCTAGCTCCAACATGACCTCTTTTGGTGTTTTTGGTTTTTTTAAATTAAGGAGGCTGAGGGCAATCACCAGAAAGTTAGGAAAGTAACTTTTTTAATTATTATTATTATTGGCCCACAAGAGTTGCCCAGCAGTATAACCATTCTATCACTTGAAATTCTGACAAAACAAACAAAAATGTCAAGTACTGGTTTTTGGCCACAGAACATATTAACTACTGGATTGTCTTACATAACTTTTACTGTTTTTAGCTGGCACTTCTAAATTCCCTTGTAGTTTGCCTTGGCTTTATCTGGAGTGAAAGCAAGAGGTTAATATATTGGGAGTGTCTTTATTTGCAGGGTCTTTTGTTCTTCTCCCCAGAATATATCTACAATGGGGCAACTATAAATTAGTATCTTTCTTTGGCACTCCCTTATTTATGATGATGCAAAACAGCAAAGATCAAGTGTACATACAGAGTATTTTATATCAGCCCTTCTATTGGGTGTGTATTACTGTTCCTCAAATGGTATCCTGCACTGTCTTAGTGCACTTATTCCCCCTACTCTAGAACTCTTTGCCCATCTGGGTGATTAACACCTTCTGGAGATTTTTCAAGCGAGTATGTATGTGCGGTGATTCAGTTTATCTTCTCTTAGGTATGCCACCCATCATCCCATCCCAGCATGATTTGTTTCAGCACTTCCTTTCACACTCAGTGGAGTGAATTTATCTGCTTTCCCATTTGAGTCTTTTTGAGCTATTTGAAGCATCTTATTCCTTGGGTGATGTGTCCCCTATGATCACTCCCAGACTCTGTAGAGAAGAATTTCAAAAGTTGCTTTGTGGTAGTACCTTTATTAGCCCAAACAGAGAGGTAAACAAATATATGCAGAAGCTTTTGAGATTATATTAGCTCTTCATCAGGCAGAACACAGGGAGATTGACAGTCACAAAGTCCAAGTCACTTCATATAGATGGGAAAGGAGAAATATTCAGGATGTCTAAGAGAATCTTGGGATTATCTTTTCCTTTTATACTATAAAGCATATATGTATAGTACTATCTTCTTTGGGAATATCCTGTATGATCTTTTCTGGTTTATATGATCCAGTGTGACTTGTTACCTTGCTTATTTACACTTCAATGGAGGCATGCTCTGAGAACTGTTGTTCTGGAAAACAATCACAAGTTAGATTACTGCCTTTCTTGAATTGTTAATTTGGGTTCCTGGGAACCTGGGCCTTGAACTGCCAACCTGCCGATCTTGCAATCAACAGAGTCAGCATCTTAACCACTTGAGCCACTGCATCCCAATCAAGAGGAAGATACTTTGCTGCAAACCCAGTGAATGTGTGCACAGGTGTCAAACCCTCTTGTAATTCTTCAGCACCTGCAGGCTGTGTGTTTTTAAAAACATCTTGACCCCATCTTTCCTCTAAAGAGGTCACGGTAGTATGTCAGGTCTGCCACACTTTATTGTCACAGTAAGTTTGAGTGTTGGACTACAACTCTGGAGACCAGGGTTTGATTTCCCTCAGGGCCACGAAACCCACTGGGTGACCTTGGCCAAGTCACATGTTCTTGGCCTCAGGGGAAGGCAAAGGCAAACCTCATCTGAACAAATCTTGCCAACAAAATCCCATGATAGTCACATTAAGTTGGAAATGACTTGAAGGAACACAACAACAACAACAACAACAAGGTGCTATGCAGTAGGTTGTACTGAGTCAAAGTCTTTTGGCCCAAGGTCACGGATTTGTAGTGGTTAAAATCTGAGTTTTCCTGACCTAGGTCCAACACAAAAAACTGTTACACCCTGCTAGATTTCATCTTATTTTCCATTTGCTAATGACTGAAGCCTTGATTAGCAGTGCAAAATTTGTGATGGCATCAGTTCTCATTAGCCCCAGCCTGTTGCTCACTGAAAATGTCTAATCTGCTCCACTGTCACTAAATTATTTTTTGTAACCTGATGTCATGTTTTTAAGTGAAGTTGGATTCAAGGTGCCTATTAAAAGACTCTTCTCAGGCTTTAATAATGGCAGAAGCAGCAGCAAAGAGTAATGGAGAGGCATTATAGATGCATTCTGCACTAAAAACAAGGAAGGTAACTTTTATCTTTTAAATGTTTTGCTTGGTTGCTGGTGGACTTTGTTGCATTCCATAGCCTTGTGTAGGAATGATAGGAATCCTGTCTGTCACTGGTTTTGGCCATGCCTGTTTGTCAAATCACTTGACAGAGATCTTCCCTGACTTTGTCACTTTGTGTAAGTATTTGTTCTTAGCGAACACTAGTCATTCATTTGCTGCTTTCTGAATTGTTACTTGTTAGGGACAAACAGAGATATGTTATTTTATCACCATAATAGCAAATAAGGAAAAACAACATCATGAACACACACACAAAAATTGCCATTAAAACAATATAACAGCAACTGGGCTAGTGCACACCGAGATAAATTAGGTCAGAATATACGAAGAGCAAAGAATTACAGTTAGCCCTCCCTATCCACAGATTCTTTATCCATGAATTCAGGCATCCGCATCTTGAAAATATTCAAAAATATATGTAAGTTCCAAAAAGCAAGGCTTGATTTTGCCATTTTATATAAGGGAGATTATTTTACTATGTCATTGTATTTAATGGGACTTGCGCATCCACACATTTTGGTATCCACCAGGGTGGTGGTCCTGGAACTGTAATGAGAAATTAAGACTAAAGAATAGACTAGGAAGGGGATTGTTTAGGTTTCTTCAGAATGAAAGTTTCTTTAATTTGTTTTTTTTATAAGAAGACTTCATTTATATATGTTTCTTAAAGCTAGAACATCCAAGGTGTACCACCTCCTCAGCCCCCTCCCTATCCCAATACAGTATCTACTGACCATCTTATGACCTTCTGGTTAGTCATAGCATCTAGCATTAGAGTTTCCACCTCTGACTCTTAAAATTGATGATATCCTAAGTAATTTCCTCTGCTTCAGCTCCCCTCCCTCAGACCTAAATCAGTGAACCACTCAGTATTAACCTCTGCACTGATTTAAACAAATCTCTTTGCTAGTGACACCCTGAGTCTTCTGGTTTTTCTACACACTCTCACCAACTCCTCCTCCTCCTGGGCATCAGCCTGCTTTTTCATAGTAGTGCAGAGTTCAGCTAAGGCAGCTGAGCATAGTCTTGTATTTGATTCATGAAATAATTCTGGAATTGACATTTTTACAGCCAGTATATCAAGTGGAGGTTGCAGTTTGTTACAGAGGAAATCAGCATGAAGTCATGGATGTGACTTGACTTGTGGATGCCAGATGGGCACTGGATGTGTATTTTTGAATTCCCCCTTCAAAAAAGTATATGGGAAGGTGCTGTGAGAGTGGTTGTATAGATTGTCATTTGAGATTCATGATATAAATTGCCTGCTCTAACAATTGCTATTCACTCTGCATTGAAAAATATTCATGTGCTCATAAGTACCTGCCCCTCCCCCCCGAGACAATTTCTATTTCCTAGACTAGAGGACCTGATCTGATTTTGGCTTCTTTCCTCTCAATAGCAGTTATTAACTAAAAGGGTTTTTTTTAAAAACAAAACAAAACAAAACACCATACAAACCTATTTATTAATCATGGATCTTTCATAGATAATTTCTTTTGGTGGCCCTAACCAAGGTTATGAACCTGTGTCTGGGTTGTGAACCTTTGTCTAGGTTGTACCATTTCACACTGCAGGTGGGAGTTCACACAAAAAGGATTAATGTGCATAGAAAACATATATGCTAGGGGGACCACACTAGGACTATTGGTAATAATATCTAGCTTTCCATAGGCAGATATTGATTGATTGGTTGATGTATTGATGGTTTGGTGAATTGTATGGAGGAACAATTAAATCTGCAGAATGACATATGAAATGATGCAACTCAGAGTTTTACCATGTTACTGAGTACTAGATTGTAGTTGTAGTGTGATTCTCTCTTTTGCTTAAGAACATATTGGCCTCTAAGCAGGAATAAAGACATATGAGACAGTTGTGGGTTTGGGAATAGTGCAGCTTTGTTGATGAACACAACTTGCAGTTTACCAAGGCTAACCTCAAATAGTGCATGAAAACCCGAGTTTCAGGTATTGAGTAATGTTATTGGGACCAATCTGTCATAGGATGTGGAACAGCTTCGCTCTAAATTAGACCAAGAAAAGCCCCAATATTTCTTACTTTAACCAGTTCCCAGAATAGAAAATGACTGTGTGCCTTGGTAAATTCTTATTCAGCCCAGATGGTGCTGATGGACCAAACTAACACAATATAAGAGGGGGGAGGGTGGATTGGTGCCAAAGAGCAGGCACAGAGTATCAAGAGGAAAGTCATATGGCAGCTCATTGAACCAATCTTCTTGCTTCTTCCTCGTGGAAGAGAGTTTTTGTTGTTAACTGAAGTCGACTTGAACTCATGTTGACCCTGTGAATGAAATATTTCCAGGTCCCCCTGTCTTCAACATCTCTGCTCAAGTCCTATGGGTTTCGTTCCATGTCCTCCTTGGTTGAGTCTAACCATCTGGCACATGATGTTCTCCCTCTTTCTGCCGCTCTCCACCTTTCTTAGTATTATTGTCTTTTCCAGTGAATCATGCTGTCATGATGTGGCCAAAGTACAACAACCTCAATGTAGTCATCTTGGCTTCCAGGGAGAGTTTAGGCTTAGAGTAGATAAAGACAAAAATGCCTTCCTCACCCAGTTGTAGTGGTGTAGCGGTGGAAACGCAGCAGCAGGGACACCCATGCATCACAGTCAAACTGGATAAGCATAGCCTGAGTGATGGTAAGATTATTTTCCCCAAAAAAAACTTCTTGAAAAATTGTTCTTTTTTCTTTTTAAATTTTCAGTCCTTATGCTTTCTCCATGAGCAGCTTGTGTGGGAGAGCTGATTTTTTTTATGATGTAAAAAAGTTATTTCTGTCATTGTGTGGGCAGAACCCCATCCATCTTACCTTGTTTTTATTTTGCTTCATTGCATCACTGTACTGCATGGCCTTTCCGCACAGTTGCATGAAGTGGCCCTAAAATAACAGACAAACCTTTGCGTGGAAGGGCTCGGTAAGGATGTGACTAAAGAGAGAAAGGTAAAACTATGAATGTTGGCAGGATAAAACAAAAAACAGCACTCTGTGTTCTGCAATCCAAGGACCCTTCTTTTCTTTTTAAATCTCCCTCTTGTGTCATTTAGTATTTAAGAGCATATAGCTGCTTCACGCAAATCTCACAGTCCTTGGTTCTCTGTCCTGTGTGTTGAACACATGCAGGCAAATCTGACGCTCTGATAGAAAGTTTCAGAGTTGCAGCCTCATTCAGGGATCCCTAGCAAAGTTCTTTGAAGATGAAGAACTAGAAAAAAAGGGAAAAGGGAGAAACTTCAGCTTTCTTTGAAATGTATAGTCTGAACTGCCACCTTTGTCTAGCAGGTTTTCCCACTTAGACCAAGAAAGATTGATGTGTGAAACAGACACATGGAAATGAAACCATACTGGAATGGGAAAAGTTATTTTTTTTAGGCTACAGCTCCCAGTATCCCTAGCCATCATTGACATGGCAAGACTTGATAAGTGTGAGGGGTACTATATGAATTCTCCATCAGGCAGCTGGATACCTCAGGACAGCCTTGTTTAACCTTCAAAAACAGTGCTTGAATCTAAACAACACTTCTAAGCACCTTTGGTTATGTTAATTTAAAAATTATTTTTCAGAAGAAGCTGCATTTGGAATATAAAGTTCTTTATATGACTGGGATTAGAGGAAGGAGAGAAAGAGCACATTGGTGGTGGCTTTTATTGGGAAAATGACACAATAGAAGACAAGTAAGGCTTTACATTACATTGCAAGATGTCAGTAGATAGGAAAGAGGGGCATCAGATGGTGTGGAGGCAAGGGCAGTCATGTCATTTAGTCTTGTGACTTCCTTATTCTGCGACCGCTCTGCACATTAAATATTTCCTCGTATGAAATACGATTTGTACTTGTTTCTTCAGTCACACACACTCAGCCACAGGAGGAGGCAATGGCAAACCTCCTCAGAACAAATCTTACCAAGAAAACCCCATGATACGTTCACCATAGGATTGACATAAAGCGGAAACAACTTGAAGGCACACAGCACACACCTGTTTCTTATATTGGCTGTCCTGCCACATGGGGACATCAGGGCAGCGTATCACAGAAGTGAAACGGTTTTGTGCAAGGTTTACATTCGACTCTCTCTCCAGTCCCATCAGTGGGTGCTTTTTTGGTCCTCAGGGCAGTCAGTGCCAGAGGTTGCAAAAGAGCAAGAGCTTTAGAGGCTCTAAAATACTTCAGTGCTTTGGTAAAGAAATAACCAGGGATATGTCACATTTCATATTGGAATATCAGCATGATAGATAGACCTTGTTCAATTCCATCTGAATAAATTTCTTGAGAGAAGAAGGGGGGTGGTGGTAAAAAGAGAAGAACTGCTTGAAAAGACTATTTGCAGTATTTGCTGCTGAGAACTACTGTCCTTTGCGTGGCAGCGACAGATTTCTGTTCCTATTTTTCAGATTTCATGTTGCTATAGAGACACAGAGCAAGGAGAAGCAGCAGAGGGCAAATTAAGACTATCACTTCACACATGAAGCACAAGACAGATTTTATGGTAAAGACTTTAGGAAAAATAATAATCCTGACTCGCTGAGGCAAAATAATTTTTTTTTAAAAAAATCTGAAAACACTTTAAATGATTGAAGATTGTAATGGAGAAAGTAGATAAAGTGGTTTGTGGTTTACACTATAGATGGTGAATTTTATTTACTGTGTTTCATGTTAGAAAATTGATAGGTGAAGACTTTGGGCCTTTGCAGACTGCCAGAAATAGTGCACATTAAATTGAGGCACTGCCCTGGCTCAGTGCTAGGGAATCATGGGAACTGTAATTTATTGTGGCACCAGAGCTCTCTGACAGAGAAGGCTCAATGTCCCAGAAAAAAAATACAATTCCCATGACTCCCTAGCACTGAGCCAGGGCAGTGCCTCAATTTAATGTGCACTATTTCTGGCAGTCTGCAAAGGCCCTTTGACTCTTTGCATTTGTGAAGAATGTTGCTAAAAATGTTTAGCCTCAGAAACTTACAAGCAATGAGTCAGTTCAAATGTAAAAAGAATGGAGCAAGGCAGGTTATAATTTAAGCAAAGGCAGAAATCTTGCAATTCGCCGTTGCTCTAGAAATCATATTTTTACTCTCAATTTCAATATAAAGTGATTTTTTTTAAAAAGAAAATTTTAAAGGAATTTTAAAAAAAGTAACATTTCTCCTCCCACTGAGCCTTGCCCCACTCACACCATCTCTTCAGTGTTTTAAAGCAGGGGTAGGCAACCTAAGGCCCGGGGCTGGATGTGCCCCCCCGAAGCCTTTGGACCAGCCCCAGGCCGGCCCTGCCGCCTCAACTGCCGCCGCCCCCCGCCATGATGATATTGATTATTGTTGTTATTACTTGTTCTTGGGGTTTGCTTGGCAAAATCTCCACAGGGGTTTTGCCATGGCTTGTCTGGGGCTGAGAGAGTGTGCATGCATATTTTTAATTTTTTTTTAATTTTTAAAAATTTATTTATTTTTTATTTATTTATATACTTGAAGCTCTTGTTGGAGTTTGAAGACACACAATTTAGCAGAAAGTCTTATATGCTGTGGATGATAGCAGTCCTTTACACAGATTTAAGGCCAGAAGCATTTTAACACTAGCTTTAGTTCAGTATGACACATACATCTGTACACAAAGCAAAGCCAAACCTCTTTGATTCATAACTTTGTCCTACAGCAGGCTTAATCCCAATGAAAGACTCTTATAAGAAGGCATCCTTTCCGTCTGGGTTGAGTTGGCATAAACAACAGAAAAATACAAGTGCCTGCTTGCGTCTAGAGGAAACTGAAGCATTTTGCCCTGTAAAAAAAATTTAAAATTAGAAAACACATTAATGTACCACAAAAGCCTCAGAACAAATTCTTATTTAACTCCACCTTCGTGTTGGTGGCAAAACATCCTGGCCACACAAGCCAAGAGAGTGTCCTTTGTGGAAAAGTTGGCTTCACTGATGATTGCTCATAAGTCCAAACAAAATGATTGATGTTGTTTTTCAGTTTGATTCTCTAGTCTTTCACTCTTCAAAAGAGTGGCTTACTTTACTATGATTGCTTGTCTGATTCAAACAGTATGAAAACATCAGTCATACGAATAAGGTTGCTATCTTTCAATTTCAAACCAGACTTGGAAGAATTACTTTTTGGATTACAGCTCCCTTAAGCCCCAGAGAATTAATTTTTCAAGTTCTGCCTAAAAAATATTTGGACCATTTTGAGGGGGTCCCCCCCCATGAAAACAACCACAGTAATTCCACTTCTTTTTTCAGCACTGGATATTTTGATGTCCGAGTATGCTTAAATATGGTTTAAAAAATCCAAAACAATGGTTCCTATCATCTGTGCAATTAAAGTTCACCTAAAGCAGGGACTCCACTCAAGTTCATTACAGTTCATAGAACTGAAAAACATGCCTAAAAGCCATCCTTCTGTAGACTGTTGTTTAAACAGTTATTGATGTTCATGATGAAAACTATGGAAGGAACAAAGCACTGAAAAATGAAAGGCAAATGCCACATTGCAATCTTTTTAGAGGGGCTTCAATTATAAGGAAAATATGAAAATTTGAAACTGTTGAAACTGTCTGGCCTAAATGCCATTGTTAGTTTCAACTACAATGGTTTTTAACTGCCCATGAGTCGATCTCAACTCATGGCAACCCTATAGATGAGACATCTCCAAGACCCCTGTCCTGCTCTGCTTAATACCTGCAAACCTATACCCATGACCACCTTAATAGAGTCCATCCATCTAGCATGTGGCCTTCCTCTCTTCCTACTTCCCTCCACCTTTCCTAGCATCATTGTCTTTTCCAATGAGTCCTCTCTTCTCATGATGTGTCCGAAGTATGACAGTCTCAGTTTGGTCATCTTGGCTTCCAGGGAGATTTCTGGCTTGATCTGCTCTAGGACCCATTTATTTGTCCTTTTGGCTGTCCAAGGGATCCTCAACACTCTTCTCCATCACCACATCTCAAATGATTTTCTTCCTATCATTTTTCTTAACAGTTCAACTCTTGCATCCATACATGGTAATAGGGAATACAATGGCTTGTATGATTCTAACTTTTGTGCTGAGTTGTATATCTTTGCATTTTAGAATCTCTTCTAGTTCTTTCATAGTCATCCTCCCCATTCTTAATCTTCTGATTTCCTGGCTGCAGTCCCCATTTCTATCCATGTTTGATCTCAGATATGGGAATTCTTTTACTATTTCTATTTCTTCATTGTCTAGGTTGAATGTGTGAAGGTCCTCGGTGGTCATTATTTTTGTTTTCTTTATGTTCAACATTAAGCCTGCCTTTGCACTTTCTTCTTTGATCTTCCTTAGTAGGTATTCCAGGCCTGTGAGGTTTTCTGCTAGTATTATGGTGTCATCTGCATATCTTAGATTGTTGATATTCCTTCCTCTTATTTTCACTGCTCCTTCTTCTGTGTCCAAGCCTGCTTTTCTTATAATATGTTCTGCATACAAGTTGAACCGATAGGGTGAAAGGATACAGCCTTGTCTGACCCCCTTGCCAATTGGGAACCATTCTGTTTCTCCATGTTCTGTTCTGACAGTCGCCTCTAGTCCTGAGTACAGATTCCTCATCAGGACTATTAGATGTGTTGGCACTCCCATGTCCTTAAGGAGTCTATGCCAGGGGTAGGCAACCTTTCCCCTTTAAGGGCCGAGGGACTTCAGCTCCCAGAAGCCTCAGCCATGTTGGCCAATAGTCCCATGTTGGCCAATAGCTCCTGGGATTCTGGGAGCTGAAGTCCCTCGGCCCTTAAAGGGGAACGGTTGCCTACCCTGGTCTATAAAGTACATGCTGATTTTCTTTTGTAATTCCCTGGTGCGCGCCATTAGCCATTGTATGTTTGCAATGTGGTCCCTAGTGCCTCTTCCTTTCCTGAACCTCACTTGAACCTCTGGGATTTCTCTCTCCATGTATGGTTGGAATCTATGTTACAGAATTTTGAGCGTGATTTGTTTGCGTGGGAGATTAGTGCTATGGCCCTATAATTACTGCAATCTCTTGTGTCTCCCTTTTTGTGGATGGGAATGTATATTGATCTCTTTCAATCTGTTGACCATTTTTTTTGTTTTCCATATCATTGACATACGTTTGTTAGCACTAGATTTGACTCTGTCAATGTGGATTGCAGCAGTTCAACTGGAATATCATCTGTTCCTGGTGATTTGTTTTTTGCTATTTCTCTTATTGCAGTTTACACCTTGCTTTTTAGAATTTGGGGTTCATCTTTGTATGGCTCTTTGTTCCATGTGTCCTTTATTTTGTCATCTCTTTTGTATAATTCTTCTGTATATTGCGTCTAACAACTTTTTATTCCTTACTGGTGTTGAATTATGTTATTTTTATTGTCATAGGGCATCCCGCTCCTTGGTTTGAATTTTCCTTTGATTTCCCAGATCTTGTGAAGTAGATCTCTTGTTCTTCCCTTTTTGTTGTTGTCTTCTATTTTTCTGCATTGGTTGTTGTAGTAATTTTCTTTATCTTTCCACACAAGCCGTTGTACTGTTGCATTCATAATTCTTAATTTGTTCCTATCTCCCTTTTGTTTTTCTTCTCTTCTTTTCTTTATTGTAGTGTTTTTTCTGTCATCCATGTTTATTTTCTTTCTTTTTGTTTATTGAAAGGATCTGTATGCATTTTTCTTTTATTATGTCCCTGGCTTCAGGCCATAGTTCCTCATTTTCTCCATCTATTATGCTTAGTAGTGCGAATCTGTTTCTTATGTTGTCAGTAAATTCTGTTGAGATATTATTTTACATCATATTTTGATATTTTATTGTGGTTTTCAGCTACAATATACCCACTGAATTGGTGGGGATCACCTAAGTGTTGCTTTATCAATCAGAGGTTGATTGAACGGGTAGAATGGCTGCGTGCGGCTCATGTATCACACAGGGAGTTTTTCCAGGCCCCATGCTGTTGCTGGGGCTTGTGGAAACCTCACTGTCAGCCCACAAAGAGTTTCCCCTCAGACCCTCTACTTTTGCTGCTTGGGTTTGTAGAATATGTAGGCTCCCAAATCTCAGTGCCAGTGTTCCCCTTCCTGTCATGCTCCAGATGGCATGATACAGGCACCCATCATCATTCATCCTAGTCCTCTCTCCTTGCTGTTGGCTTTGGGTTTTGTCTACATTGTACAAACAGGTACAACACAAATACACCTTTACACTAAGCAAGTGAGCCTTGGCACGAGCTAGGAATGGATAGGAATGGATGCCTTGATTTAAAGCCACCTCACTTGCAAAAATAAAACTTTTCTCCTCTAGTGCTGCTCACCTGGGATTTGTCTTTCCACCCAATAATCCAGAAAAGCAGAGCAGTTTCATGAGACTTCAGCCAGAGTCTAGAGATTTGCTAACCCTAGTTTAAATCAACTGACAATGTCTGTGGAGGACAAAAACAAAAAAACAGTCTTAACCTGGCATGTAAACAATAACAAAAAGGACTCCCATTGTGCTTCTTTGGGGAATGTTTCCATAAGTTGTAGTATAGCACAGTCCAAAATGCCCTTACTTTGGTTATCACTTGTCTCATATGTGAAGTGATGGGATAGTGAGAGAAGGAATTCTGTCTGTTATCACAGACAGGCATGTGGCTAAATTACTTGAGGATTCTTGCACCCATCATGGAGAGCTGAATTGAGAAAATAATGAAGTATCAACTGAAGGAAACTGGGACTGTTTAAATAAACAAATTAAGTGCTATGCTAGGTAGCAACAGTGGAATTGGATTTAGTATTCCATTGACAGTGCGATGTGTTATAGCCAGAATTTGGGAAACATTAACTTGCTTGAATCTAAGTCCAATTTATCGTTGCTGCTAGAACAGACAAATGGATTCAGTGGAACCTATTTAAATATAGATTAAACCAAGTTCACATTGATTCAGTGTGTCTACCCTAGTTTGAACTAGCAACTGCATTTAGGCCTTGGATTTCAACTTTCTAAATTCTTTTACCATAATGGCCATTGGCTATGCTGGATGAAGACATCTAGGAATTGAAGTTTGAAATGAAACTTTTCCAAACTGTGAACACAACTTTATACTTGCTGGTCGTCACTCCAGATACCATCAGGGTCTAAAAAGGAGGTGATAATTGAGGGACATGATGTTCTAGGAGATGCAGATGGGTTTAATTATCATTTCTACATCCAAAAGTAACCTAGGCTGATTTATTAAAAAATTCTGCACCTGTTCCCAAGCCACATTTATCACGTAATAGAACTCGGGATATTTTCAGTTCCCACATCCCCTTGAATATGTGCAACCTTAGTTGCACAATCAACCTTCAAAGAAGGGCATAAGCTGTTAATATGTATCTTCAACACACGAAATATAATTAAGTGAGGGGAAATACTGCATAAATAAAGCAGCTGGCGTTAACAACAACAACAAAAATCTCCCTCATAATATTGCAGTAGTCATATTAATAGTATTAAGTGGAAATACAGCATGCATTTTTACCTTTCCTTAGCTACAGGCACTTAACGTTTTACAAATATTAAAGACATGTCCAATTATGGGACACAAGTGTGACTTAGAGAACCAGGATGATGTAGTGGTTTGAGCATTGTATTAAGACTTTGGAGACTAGGGTTCAAATCCCTGCTTTGCCATGGAAACCCACTGGGTGACCTTAAGCAAGTCATAGGGCCTTTACAGACTGCCAGAAATAATGCAGCTTGAGACTGCTTTAACAGTCCTGGCTCAGTGCTAGGGAATCATGGGAACTGGAGTTTATTGTGGCACCTCTTCTCTCTGACAGAGAGACTCAATGTCTCAGAAAAAACTACAGTTCCCATGATTCCCTAGCACTGAGCCAGGACATTTAAAGTGGCCTCAAGCTGCATTATTTCTGACAGTCTGTAAAGGCCCATAGTCTTGCAGCCTTGGACAAACAAAGGCTGACAAGCCCCCACTTTGAACAAATTTTGCCAAGAAAACACAGTGATAGGTTCACCTTAGGGCCGCCATAAGTCAAAATGACTTCAAGGCACACAGCAACAACAAAGCAGTAATTACTTGTTAGTCTTTAGACACTTGAGTGTATATGAATCTGCAGACTTCACATTGAGACTTCAGCTCCGACAGTGTAGGAGCTGATGATGTCATTGTGTAAGCAAAAACTAGCCAGATGATTCACAATGTGTTATGGGGAAAACTAATTGTGCATGTTGCAGAAGAGTTATTCCTGCATTATTGTTGTTATTTTCATAAAACTGACTCCAGACACCATTGAGATATAACATGCTAAAGTTAAAAACAATGTATCATGTAATGCAGTACTCCCTGATTCCCTGAGAGCAAACATTCTCACTGCCCCATGCTTTCAACTGATTTAGCCCCTTCCCTCTTGTCCTCAAAGCACAGGGGGCCTAGTATTAAAGGCTTACACCAGGGGTAGGCAACCTTTCCCCTTTAAGGGCCGAGGGACTTCAGCTCCCAGAAGCCTCAGCCATATTGGCCAATAGTCCCATGTTGGCCAATAGCTCCTGGGATTCTGGGAGCTGAAGTCCCTCGGCCCTTAAAGGGGAAAGATTGCCTACCCCTGGTTACACAATTTCCTCTCCTTCTTTTCTCTTCATTCATGAAATTTGCTAAATGGATTTCACATCCATGTACTTTGTATGCCTTCTGTCATGTATGATGAAAATGTTTTATGTGTACATGCTCCATGTAATGGTGAAATAAAACCCATGTGAGTTCAGCATGATGACAAATAAGCTTTTCCAAAAAGAAAACAAATCTTATGTTTGAGGTAGCATTTAAAGCAGGGGTAGGCAACCTTTCCCCTTTAAGGGCCGAGGGACTTCAGCTCCCAGAAGCCTCAGCTATGTTGGCCAATAGTTCCATGTTAGCAAATAGCTCCTGGGATTCTGGGAGCTGAAGTCCCTCGGCCCTTAAAGGGGAAAGGTTGCCTACCCCTGATTTAAAGGAAACAAGGAGATACATTGTGGTCCTTTACAGTAAATAGATGAAAATATAGAAAGACATGAAGGAATCTAGTAACACCTTTGAGACTAACTAGGAAGAAGTAGTTTCTGGCATAAACGTCTATGGATATACCCTACAGTCAGAGTCAACTGTGCCCATGAAAATCTGTGCTAGATATTTTTTAATTTCTGTTTAGTTTCAGTGGTGCTTCTGGGTTCCTTTATGTCCTTCTGTGCTAAAACAGACTAACACAGCTCTCTCTTTGAATTTGAGATGAAAATATATTTTCTTCCTGGGTATATTTATGCTATTGGTATAATTACGTGACACTTCAATAAGAGTATTAGCGTTATTTATAAAAGGATGATGGGTATTAAAAAAAAAACAACCTGGAAGAACTATCTTCAGGATCTGTAAATCCCACAATAGACATGAATTAGAACCCATTACAGGAGCTGGATGGTAGATGTGTATGTGTGTGTGCATGCATATGCATGCATGCACCTTCAAATCGTCTGTAGACTTATGGCAACCCCATGAATTTCATACAATTTTCTTGGGGAAGGAATTCTCATTATATGTACATCTTCTTTATTATTGGAAAAGGAAGCCATATAATTAAGACCTTGTCTTTTTTTTTTTTAAGGGTTTCATCCGAAGAGCTTGCTACATTGCCAGCCATTTGTGGTGTAGGCGTCAAGACCTCAAAAACCAAAAAAGAGAGTAGGAAGGCATAACCATAGTGTGGAGAAAGACAGGCAGATAAACATCTATAAAAAGAAAGCTTGGAGACGATTGCTTTGACATTTTTTTTAAAAAAACAGGAAAAAATTAAGCTCTGAAGACAGCAGCATGTTGTACTCCTTGACCCTGCTGTTTTATGGGAACAGATTAGTGTTGGAAAGAGGTAAACAGTGTGTTTATCGGACATCCAGTATTTGCTGGAGGGGAGGGAGGAATCCCTACGACTGAGATACTGACCTCTTGTACCAAAGGAGTAAAAGCAGGCCAAAAAGGCAGACATTATAACAACCTCCATTTTCTGTGTGAATTATGATGGTCGAAAGAAAATGAATTGAAAAATGGATTACCTAAAGCTCACTTGCTGCCTGGGGAGAAAGAAGGCTGTTTTCCTGTGGAAGAGGAAATGGCTTTCTGTTTGTAAAATTCTGTAATTTGAACATTTTTTACTGCAGCTTATTTTTTATTGTTGTTTTACTTTATTACTCCGTTTAATTGTTTGCTTGTTATGTGGGTAAAATATGTAATGCATGAGAATGTAATTTAAGGATTAATTCCAGGAACCCACTCACATAGTGGTTCAAAGAGACTCACAGAATACTGGGACTTCTGTTAGATGAAAGAAGCAGTCATGCATCCCACTGATTTGGTGGTGTTCCATGATGCTTTGTAGTATTGTCTAGAAAACAAGTAATACTTGAGGCTGATGGAACTGAACACTTGGCGGTAGGGTCCTTAACAGTCATTTACAGGCAGTGGTTTTCCACCTCACCTCTGCTTTTTTGTTTCTAATCATGAAGAATAAATAATTATAAGAATGGTGGCTTGATTTGAAAAAAATAAATGAAGTGGGGGAAACATGCCCAGGACAAAAGCTCAAACATTTTTTTTTCATATTCAGTGGTCAGAAATGCTCCAGAAACTCATGGTATAATGCTTTGATGAGAGAGCTGCATATTTCCTACACCTAATAAGTGTCCTAAACAAGTGACTGGAATGTTCAAGACTTGCATTCATCAGTGCACAATAATGAATCAGAACTTGATTGTGTTACCTAGAGTAAGGGTAGACAGAAATACAGTGTTGGATTAACAGGTAAATCTCAATGTGATTTGCAATAAATCTTCCAAGAATTTCTTACAGCTGATTCTTTAATAATAGCTATAACAAAATGACCAGACACAACCTAACTGCTGAATTATACTACTGAGGGCTTATCTATACCAATGAAAAATGCTACACTCACCCCAAAGCAAGTGCTGGCAGTCTTCATAACGTATGGCTACTTCTTGGGAGGATCCATGGTTTTTGGTCCTTAGCCCAGCCATTTTGAAGTAAGCAAAGTCAACAGAAACTCTGAGGTGTCCAGGAAACCCCAGAGTGCCCCTGGTTCTTTTGACCATGTGGACAGTGGGATCAGGCCCAATTTAACCAATCCAGTTATCGACATGCCAAGACCCTTAGCCTGCACTGAGAGTGCAGGGAAAGGGATGGATCCTCTTCAGAGCCACCACCACCACTTCTTGGCCAGCTGAGCAGCTCCCTGTGAGTGCCTTTCCCGGCATGCCACCACTTCTGCTGAGATCAGGATGTGATCAATGAGGAAAGGGTAAAGCAAAACGTCTTCCTAGATTGGAAGACCAGGAGGCATCACAGCCAGTGATCTTGCCCCCTCCCCCGGATCATATTGCTGGATGCCTCCTGGAGATGTTATAGCCAGCAATCCCACCCATCCACCCCCGATCTCATTGCTGGACACCACCTCATTGATAGTATGGGCCCTCCATTCTGACTTCAGCAGAAGCAATGGCATGCTGGGCAGGCTTTCCACAGAGCAAACTATCTGGGGAAGCAGACGGGTGGCACGGAAGCTGCGGATCAGGGCCGAGGTATCCGCACTCCTCAGCCCTGCAGCGCAGCTTCGCCGCCCCAGGAAGGAGCGCTAAAATAGTGTTCCTTCCACAAATCGCCGAAGGTGCACCGCAAAAGGCTGCCGGCGCACCTTCGGTGCCTCTTCCGCTGCAGCGTGTGCGGACGCTGCAGCAGAAAGGCATCCTTGGAGCGCCAGCCATGCGGAGGGCCGGCTGCTCCGAGGACGTTTTCAGGAAGGGGTTGGGGCGCCCAGCGTGTGGCTGCCCCTCCCCTTCCTTGCCCTGAAGACAGCGTTTTGCGCTGTCTGCTTAGCCCCTGTATTTCTATTATACACATTCATAGAGGTAAATTTATTTTATGGCCTGATCTGTTAATCACCAGAAAATGTCATTCAGTTTCCATCTATTACAGCCATACTCTGAGACCCAGAAAATCCCATGATAGGTTCGCCGCCTTAAGACATTTGGTAGTCTATGGCTACTGCTACCTTCTGCTATGAACTTATTCCACCCAGAATTATTGGTCATACTAACAATGTAGATTGTACTTCTTGTTGCACTGTGGTTGCAAAGTAAGGAGGAAGGTCCCCAATCCCATATTTTAGCACAGTGGTAAACTTTGGTCCTCCACATGTTTTGGATTTCATCTCCCTAATTCCTAACTGTTGGCCAAAGTGACTGGGGCTTCTGGGATCTTTGTCCAAAACATGGGAGGATCAAAGGTTGGGAATCACTGTTTTGGGGTGCGAGTCTTCAATTGAGTTGACTGTATACTCCCCATGCACAATTGCAGAAGTGACTATTTGAATAATATCAGTGACATGTAAACAACCTGTTGTTGTTTTTCCTGATCCCCACAGCCACTAAAAATATACTGCTTTTAGATCACGTGTATAGTTTGCCCACTCTTTGAGTTCTTTTCATAAGCAAGCAGAACGCTTGTTCCTATAATGCCTGAACTACATTGTTCATCATTCTGGCTCATTAACCCATTTGTTATTCAGTGTGATTATTTGTTCAGGGACCAAAATGTTGTTCAGGTTGATGAAGCAGAAATAGTATTCAGTACCTGTGCAAACAGTGTCCCAGGTGCTGTTCTCCTCAGTCTTGTTTTAACTAGATTTATCTGTAACTTTTACAGTCCATTTAAGTTCCTGGATGTGTCCCAGTGTGATCCTGTGTGTCCCACTGTGACACCATTATGGTGCAAATAGTTAATTAAGCTGGAATTTATTAAGCATGTTTGTATTTGTGCTTGTTTAGCAATTAAATGTTAAGAAGAGAGATATTCTATTTCAAGATATTCTGTTGTGATAAACTGCCTTGACAACATGATAATCAAGAGATACCACCTGCTTTCCTTCTGTAAACTGTTGTTTTTGCCTTCCTGTCTCAGGAGCACCGACTTGCTCTGGCCAGACAATTAAGGAGGGTCAAAATGACTGTTTGCATCATGCTGGTGACCTATAAATGTATGGAGTGATGTTTATTATTGGCAGTATCCAGCCCCACAATGTGACAAATTTGACTATGTCACATTGAGCCAGGAATATGGGCTTGCATATCATGACACCTGTGGAATTATCTTAAATGAAACCGGCCATTAAACCAGTGACCTCAGTTTTGTCTGCTCTGTCTAGCAGTTGCTCTTGAATGTTTTGTTCCAATCCTATCACCAGAGAACATTTTAACTGTAGGTGTCAGGAACTAAATCTTTGTCATTATGCATGAAAAACATACCCTTTTATTACTGAGCTGTGGGTAATCCCACTGTGTGGTAGACCATTACAGAAGGTGGCTATGCTGCATCCCATGGTGAGTAGTATAGGCAATACAGTTACCAGAATCCTTCCCTGAGGATTGGATGAGGGAGCTGTATTAATTGAATAGGTAATTTTTCAGAGTGACGCCAGGTGTTGCATACATGCATGCTTGCAAAATGTTTTGTGCTGTTTCTTCTCCGTTTTCTGTATGGTGAATTGCTCTACTATGGATGTAGGCTGGGCCTGACCAAAGGACCCCATCGTTTTATGCCAAGTGAGGCTTGAATAGGAAAAGAGGTGATCCAGGACTCAGAGCTCTCCGTGTGAAATTATAAGACTGCATATAAAAGTGCTTTAGGTTATACATTGTGTGGCTGTTGCTACTGTGAGAAGAGAGTTGCCTTATTATGGTAGAAGCTTTACAAGGCTTTTGGCATGGATCTTTCTCAGCCCTACTATCTGGATTCATTTAACAAGTTCCCTTACCAGACTACCTACTCTGTAAGATCAGGAGAAGGCCTGTGTAATGCTTCACATGGAGGCATCGTTGATGGTGAGAGACAGTAACCGCACCAGTATTGTGGATCTTCTTGCTTCATGAAATACAAGGTGATCTCATCTCCAGTTGTCTTTCATCAGTTGACCAAAAGGATATTTTTATACTGTCAGGCTGTTTTATGTAGAGGTTATGTGTCGTCTCTGCTGTTTTTTTCATGCATTTCTGTTGGATTTTACGACACCATGTTTTTAAGTTTTTGCAGGCTGCCCTGAGTACTGCACAGTGACTACATTGGTAGGCTAGAATGCTCTTTATTTACATGTAAATAAAGAATGTATGAGCAAAGGGATGTTCTTAACAATATTCTGAGACTAATAATAAAAGCATATCCCACTTACCCAGGGAGATTTAAAAAAGGGAGTGAAGCCTGATTTAGGCATATGCAGTTGGGCTGGCAATAGTGATTTTCCCATCCCCTCTTTCCCACAGTGGGATGGGGTGAGGTGTAGTGTAATGAGGAGCAGAGAAACCCACAAAAAAAAAATCAGATGGAGGAATTTTCAGTAGGTGGAAGGCTGATCCTGGATACAGCTCACTATCCGCTTGCTGTAAGTCATGTGGCTTTTAGAAGAGCATGCAGAGTCAATATAAATATGCAATAGAAAAAAAGTGCAGAAAGCAAAAGATGGCCCTTTTCTGTCTTCTTCCACTTGTACTGAAAAGCCAGGTGGCAAAATTTATCAACTGCCTAAGAGCCAGGTGCAAATTAATCCTGTCTTTCCAGATCCAAATAGGAAGTCAGGGAATTTACTGAGCCTGCCGTATGTGTTTGGAATGGGGGCAGCAACATATTCCATTGGGCAATTCTGAAGTAGACTAAGCTACCACTTAGTCAATAACCTCTCAGGTATTATTTCCACTCCGAAAGCCAAGTGAAGAAGATAGAAACCCACACATGAAGTTTAAAAGAGTCTTACTGAGAAAATCCTAGAGCTTAAACAGAACTGACTTTAATAAATGCTTTGTAGAATGATCTGTCGTGGTCAAAGTACTTCAAAAAAGATTATGTAAACACCTTGGAAACAACTTGGAAGGCACACAGCAACAACAAAACACCCGAGACACATATTACTACTTTCTGACAACATCTACTCTCAACATGAAATCTACTCTCCTTTTGCCCTATTTGTAAGAATGTAGAAGAGAAAGATATTTTTAGAGTTAAATGAATAAAGGCCATTTTACTTAACATTGGTGCCAGAGTGAGGGCAGAAAGCATTCGTTGCTGTTTCCATATCCATTCTGAGACTTCACAGTGGTGCCATGCAGAAAGTTAGGTATACAGTGGGCCCTTGGTATCCACTTGTTTCCAGGACCCTCCCCCCTATAGATACCAAAATTCATGGATGCTCAAGTCCCATTATATACAGTGGTGTAGCAAAATGATGTCCCTTATGTAAAATGGTAAAATCAAAGTTTGTTTTTGGAACTTTAAAAAAATATTTTCAAGCAGTGGATGGTTGAATCCGTGGATGTAGAATCCATAGATAAGGAGGACCGACTGTATTTTATTTTAAACACAGTATTCCATTCTGAGCTTGGTATGTAATTTGATAGACGTTATCAAGCTAACAAAGCAAATAGCAATCCACATCTCCCCAGAAAAGATGCATAGTTTCTCATTCATATGGTTGAACAACTTCGCAACTTTATATAGAACAGTAAACATTGCTTCTCAGACTGAACATTTAAATTGTGAAATGTGTGGAGAATATATGGCCCTCCAGGTGGCATTACATTGCAACTTCCTAGCTGGTATAGCCAATAATGCGGAATGATGGGAAATGCAATCCAGCAGGATCTGGAAGATAACATATTCCCTATTCCTGTTATGAAATGAATTACATTTGAATGCTAGGATGGTGTTCAAAATTGGGGTTGTAATACACATAAAACAAAAACTTAACAATACTACTGCCTTTGCTGATGTTTAACTTTATTTGTAAAGGGTGGGGTACAGGGGAATGTAGTTCTAGGGTCACTTTGTAATCATGGTGACACAAATGGAAAGGAGATAACATTAACATTTTGATAAAAAGTTTCTCTGAGCTGTGTTTAAACTAGACCTTTTTATCAATTTATTACAAACACATGGTTATTGATCAAAGCGCCATAAAGATAATAAAATATCATTTTATTATTATTACACTATTCATTATTTATCTAGCAAACTTGATGAATCTTGTTAATGTTGAGATGTCTTGCTGTTGAATAAAACAGCAAAAATGTTTCCTGTTATAATGCAGAGTCCACTCAAGCTGTTTATTTTAACTGTAGACATTCATTGATGGACAGTGCATCTGTTGCCATGCATCAGTTTTAATTTATGATAGGGACTGCTAAGTGCTTTCCTAAGAACTGATGTTAATGCTGAATATTGTTTGGGTCACAATTGAAATCATAGTCTGCAAGAGGACCACGTGGACCATTTGTTACCCACTCTTACAATCCTCCTTTCCTCTCATTATTTTGCCCTTTAGTCGGTGTAAATTCTTAGTTTATACCTTGCAGTTCATTTTTATTTACAACAACAACAACATAAATGATGATGATGATGATGATGATGATGACAATGTAAGAATCACTGAAAATCTGTTATAATACTGTTTTAAACCTTCATTTCTGTAGGTACAGAGGGAGGATTCAATAATAATGTGTAATGTAATGTAATAATATAAGAGCTTATAGGGCTAATAGACTAATTCACTGAGTAAGATGTTTAAAAAATGTTTAAAAAGCTTAGTTCATAGATTGTTTATGTTAAAAATTAACAATTAATACATATTTTTTAAAAAGTCGTTCTATTCCCACCTGTTCTTACCATTGGGCAAACTAGTGTCACTTCTTAGTTGTTTGCTTATTAAACCAGTTGTACAACATCCTTTAGCAGTGCAGGATAAATATTTTTGGGTCAACGTGTACTCAAAGAGGTTTGAATAATTTACAGCGAGGGTGGAAAAGAGAGATTTAATTTCCTGTTTGGTTTGTGGAATTAGATTGCTGAAAGAGAGGAGACAAGCAGACTGTAAAAATATTGATTTTATAAACCTATCAAATGGACACATCAGTATATCATGTTAGAGAAATCATTCTATTCTCTGTATGATTTGTAGATGAGATTGGTCTTTCTTGGTTATGTAATTTTTGATTATTATTTTTTAGAAAAGTGAACTTGTAGTGGATAATAACTCCTGGGGTCTTGACCAATGCTGTAGTTGAACTACTAATCCCAGGACTTGTCCTGTCCCAAGTCAATTCATTGATCCACCTAGCTCACGCTTGTCTAAACTGTCTGGCAGTGACTCTTGTCAAGAACATGGGTCCTAAATAAGTTCCCTTGGCTTTTGTAGGACATGCCTGTCTTTCTTTGGATCATATCTATTCTCTGCAGTGGAGAAGCAGCTTTAAATGTGTGTGTGGGGGGTGTCTTGTATTCTTTAGTCCAGGGGTAGGCAACCTTTTTGAGCAGGGGGCCGGGTTGCTGTCCCTCAGACAAATTGTGGGGCCGAAGCACCAAAAATAAATAAATAAATAAATATTTTTTTTTAAAAAAAAAATTAAAAATATATGCATGCATACTCTTTCAGCCCCAGAAAAGCAATGGCAAAACCCCTGTGGAGATTTTGCCAAGAAAACCCCAAGAACAAGTAATAACAACAATAATCAATATCATCATGGTGGAGGGCAGCGGCGGCAGGACCGGCCTGGGGCCGGTCTAAAGGCCTCGGAGGGCCGCATCCGGCCCCCAGGCCTTGGGTTGCCTACCTCTGCTTTAGTCTGACACCACAATTTAAAATACAGGTATATACACATGGGGGAATAGTTAAAAGCAAGAGAGAAAGGAAAAGCTAAAGGGATAAATTATTGTGTGTCTAGGCCTGTGTATGTTTTGATGCAGTTAACCTTCTGGAAATGATGAGCTGGGAATATGTTAGGTGTGAGAGGCTTGGGAGCCACAAAATTAGTTCATGTCCTAATAGTTGTGGAACAGGGTTTTGAACTAATCTTGTGGCTCCGTTTAACAAAACTTCTTTGTGTGACTGGTAGTGAATGAACTGGTACTTTCCCTCTTTCTCTACATTAGCTAAACAAAAAGCATGCTCTATGGAAGGTTTCAGGGAAAATACTGGAGTATTAGCTGTGAGTCAGAGGGGAAAATCTATCTCTGAGCAGGTTAATAACAACTTAGGAGCAGGATATACCGTATTTTTCGGCATATAAGACGCACATTTTCTTCCCCAAAATGGGGGTGGGGAAGTTGGTGCATCTAATATGCCGAATGTACGGAAAGGACGCGGGTGTTGGAAGGAGCATCGCTTTCCCTGGGACCATGCTGGGGTCGGAGGACTCCTCCGACCCCAGCATCACCCCAAGGAAAGCAATGTTACTTTACTTGGGACGATGATGGGGTGGGAGGATGCCTCCGACCCCAGCATTGCCCCATGGAAAGCAACGTTGGTTTCCATGGGGCAATGCTGGGGTCGGAGGCATCCTCCCACCCCAGGATTGCCCCAAGGAAGCTTTCCATGGGGCGATGCTTGGGTCAGAGGAGTCCTCCGACCCAAGCATCGCCCCATGGAAAAAAACGTTGGTTTCCATGGGGCAATGCTGGGGTCCGAGGCATCCTCCCACCCCAGGATTGCCCCAAGGAAGCTTTCCATGGGGCGATGCTTGGGTCGGAGGAGTCCTCCGACCCAAGCATCGCCCCATGGAAAAAAACGTTGGTTTCCATGGGGCAATGCTGGGGTCCGAGGCATCCTCCCACCCCAGGATTGCCCCAAGGAAGCTTTCCATGGGGCGATGCTTGGGTCGGAGGAGTCCTCCAACCCAAGCATCGCCCCATGGAAAAAAACGTTTTTTTCCATGGGGCGATGCTTGGGTCCGAGGCATCCTCCCACCCCAGGATTGCCCCAAGGAAGCTTTCCATGGGGCGATGCTTGGGTCGGAGGAGTCCTCCGACCCAAGCATCGCCCCAAGGAAAAAAATGTTGCTTTCCATGGGGCAATGCTGGGGTCGGAGAGGACCCCAACATCGGCCCAAGGAAAGCGTCCTGGAAAGCGTTGCTTTCCTTGGGCGGATGCCTGGGTCGGAGGTGTCCTCCAGAGGTCGGAGGACGCCTCCGACCCCAGGATCCCTCCAAGGAAAGCCTCATTGCTTTCCTTGGGCGGATGCCTGGGTCAGAAGTGTCCTCCGACTGTATATGATTAAGAATCTTTTTTTTTCCTAGATTTTGCTCCTTAAAATTGGGTGCGTGTTATATGCCGAAGCGTGTTATATGCCGAAAAATACGGCACTGCTGAGAAAGTTAAAGAGATTGGTTAATTATTTTTCAGCCCAAGCAGAAGTTTGGGATGGCTGTGTTTGGTTGAAAATACTTCCTAGCTAGTGAGCACAGAACTGGAAATGAGAGTTGTCAATCATTTTATATAAAGAGGTTTCCTTCGATTTCATAGTTTTTAATGGGTTGCTCATGTCTCAGGATGTTTACCCAGGTTAGAGTGTGACTGAACCAGGTTGCCACTGTCCTGTCTTTCTAGATGATGCTTTTGGCTATCTACACCAGGGGTAGACAACCTAAGGCCCGGGGACTGTGCCCCCCCCCAAGGCCTTTGGACTGGCCCCAGGCCGGTCCTGCCGCCGCCGCCGCGCCCCACTGTCCGCCATGATGATATTGATTATTGTTGTTATTACTTGTTCTTGGGGTTTTCTTGGCAAAATCCCCACAGGGGGTTTGCCATGGCTTTTCTGGGGCTGAGAGAGTGTGCATGCATATTTTTTAATTGTTTTAAATTTTTAATATTTATTTATTTATTTATTTATCTATCTATGGTGCTTTGGCTCCCCAATTGTCTGAGGGACAGCAACGCAGGCCCCGGCTCAAAAAGGTTGCCTACCCCTGATCTACACAAACAGAAATGAATCCTATGCATGTTAATGCATAAGTAAATCCCACTGCATTTAATGGGGCTTACACAGTATAAATGTGCCTAGGAATGCAGACTAAACTATTCTGTGATAAAACACAGGGTAGAAAATGGTAATACCACATGCTCTGAGCTTGCTTCCTTACCATTTTCTACTTTTAATGTGCTTTTCAGTATTCTCTTCAGTAAAACACTGGGTGACAGTGGTTGCTAGAGATTATTAACATGCTTTTGAAATGATGTTTTCCATGTTAATAACTTGAGTTTTGTTTGCAGTTTTGTATTTGTGACTACACTGTGATCACAGTTGACCCTTTGATGCCTTACTTAGCTCAAATGCCGTAAAAGATTGGAAAACCATAATGTGTTCAGTGTAAAGGTGGCAACCCTGCTTCTAGATGTTTGCCTGGGAAATATCGTAAGCAGATTTTCAGGATCAACAGTGAAAATTGCTTCATTTTAAAAGCTCAATTTTAAATATATTCAGTATTTAAAATGGCAAAGAGACCTTGTCTTTCAATTTTGTAAGTTGTGCTTACTTTATCATAATGTATGGTAATGTTCTTGACACATTACAAATCTAGCAATGACTCTTCTATGAATAATTTTAGAAAGCGAGGATGAAGTGTTGATACCTTTGAAATGCCTAACTACAGACCTGTTGAAGTGTTGTAAGCATAGCTGGTCTGTGTGTGGTAGAATCACACATTCTGAGTTGATCAGAAATTGCAGCAGATTTGTATTAAATCCCAACTTAGTTGTATTTACATTAGATCCACTGAAATCAGTAGGATGTCTGAATCATGACTACTGGTAATTCGAATCCCACTGATTTCATTGGGTCTACACTAAGCATGACTAAATCTGGATGCAAGCTGCGGGGAAAGTTGTTGCAGCTTTGCCCTTGCTAAATGAGATTCTGCATATAAAGTCAAATTTTACAAAAGTATCCTATATAGTGACATTGTAAAGAGGTAAAAATCATTTTCATTGTGATGGCTAGTCAAAACACTGTTGTACATTCTTTCATAGAAAGAGGCTACTAGTATTGTTTATGCAGAAGTCATTATTGCTTAATGGTTACAAAAGTAAAGGCTACTTAAGAACAATTTAAAATAAAACATGCAGGGAGCTATGATTTTGGACAGGTGCTCTTTCTAATCATACCAGATCATTTACTTATAAATGTGCATATGTGGCTAATAATTTCCCCCCCCCCAGCTGAAATTCAAAACATAGTGGATTTAGTTCCCTTGAACTTGGTGGCTTTACTTTTGTGGAAATATGCATAGGATTGCAAGATAATGAATGCCTTGTAATGTGTCATTTAAAGTTCTGTTACATGTCAGTATTTACTAGCAAAATGCTAATGATTCTGACTAGTTATGCCCCTCCACCTGTTACAGTAAGCTAATATGGTAGATCACTGTTATTGAAACTACAGGTCAATGTTTTGGTTCATCTGTAGCCTGATTTTTTTCCCCATAGCCATATCCAGATTTCTTGTTGTGTGCCTTCAGGTCATTTCAACTTATAGTGTCCCGAAGGCAAACCTATTGCAGAGTTTCCTTGACAAGATTTGTTCAGATTTTGTCTTTGCCTTCCTCCAATACTGAAAGACTGTGACTTGCCCCAGATCACCCAGTTGGTTTCCATGATCAAGCGAGGGATTTGAACCCTGTTCTTCAGAATGCTAGTCCAAACCTCTATACCAATCTGGCTCTCATATTCTGCCTATCATCATATAGGATGAACAGCCAGGTGCTTAACATACAAAGATGGCAATTTTGCAGTTTCTGGACAGGTTTCACAAAAGAGGTTCATCTGCTGGATTGCCATATATGGATTGTATTCAGCTTGAGGGAGACACAAATGGGATAAATCTGATCTGTTTTCTGTAACAATGGCCTTTTCTTAGCAGAACTTATGATGAGATGTTGATTCATAATAGAAATACACAACATATACATCTTTATATAGAGTATTTGATGGTAAACTGAAGTAGTATATCTGACCTGTGCAAACCAAGTGGCATCCATCCTGATCCCGAATTTTGATTTCCATCCCATTGATCCGCACACGTGGTGAATCTTGGGATGGAGTGTGGGTGGTAGAGCTTACAATAAAGGAAGAAACGCAAACATCCACACAATGTTGTCTGATGTTTTGCTTTTCTGCAATTCTGGTATGATGGTCTCAGTAGCATCATGTACTATCCACCTGTGTTTTAAGGCACTGCTGTGTCCATTTCAGACTTTATTTAACATTGTCTCTATTTCATGAAAACCACAGCCTAGTCTGTGGGTGTAAATGTACTTGTTTTGAAAAGGTTTTTAAAGTTCAGTAATAGTCTGGAGTTTTAATAAACTTGAGACGTCTGCTCAAAAAAAGTATACAGAAAAGTGATGGTGGCTGACAAAAATAATTCTGAAAGTACAAGGAGGTGATGTCACGCTAGACTGGCAAAGAATTTCAGAGCTGTCAACATACTCTAGAATTCCTTATAAAATATGCATGAACGGGATGCTTCATCCTTCTCACAAGAAAATTCATTTTATGAAAATTGTTTTACAGTGGGCCCTTGGTATCCTAGGGCTTTGCTTCAGGACTCCCTGTGGATACCAAAATATGTGGATGTTCAAGTTCCATTAAATGCAGTAGCAAAGTGAAATAGTTTCCCTTATCTGAAATAGCAAAATCAAAGTTTGCTTTTTGGAATTTATATATTTTTGGAATATTTTCAAGCCTTGGATGTTTGAAACCATAGATAAAAGAAAATGTGGATATGGAGGGACAAGTGTATTTCCTCACAATTTGGAAGATGAGAGAGATTAGATACTTATGTCTTCAGGACCATGGAGAACTTCAAGCAAATGTAGGCCTTATGAGAAGATGTCCAAAAATATCAATGAGTTATAGCAAAACTAAACAGAACAAAATGGTGGAAGGGAAGTCAGGAGTAGAACAGGAAAACTGAGCCAGTAGTTTGGCCTATTTTTCTTAAGAGAAGCTCCCTGAGCTGCTTGAATGTGAAATTTTGACCATACAGTGCTTTTCTGGCAAGCAGAACAGGGGGCTTCCTTCATTACATGTTGGACATACACTTGAGGGGTTTTAGGTTTATGTCTAAAATACAAAGTGTTGACATTTCACAAAGAGTCCCACTCAGACCAAACATGCCACTCCCAGAATCCTGCTTCTCATATTGGCCAACTGGAAGTTTCCAAAGAACCAACAAGTTAGAGTCCTCTCCTGCTGTTGTGCCTCAGGAAGAGGTGTTCAGAAGCATATTTATATACAAAATATAGTCAGGGCCTATACAGACTGCCAGAAATAATCCAGCTTGAGACCACTTTAACTGTCCTGGCTCAGTGCTAAGGAATCATGGGAACTGTAGTTTATTTTGGCACCAGAGCTCAATGTCTCAGAGACAACTACAGTTCCCATGATTCCCTAGCATTGAGCCAGGACAATGAAAGCGGCCTCAAGATGGATTATTTTTGGCAGTCTGTATAGGCCCTCAGTCAGTCAGTACAATCAGTTTCATTGTCAATTGAATTCAACTACAATGCATTTGTCTTTTCCTCCTATCTCCTGTGTGTTTTTTAGAATAAATTTAAGGCCAAGCACTGTGCATAAATACTGGTTTTTGCCAGCCTTTCCAGTAGCCTTTTTTAAGTTGAAGAACTGGATAACATTTTTAAAAAACAAATACTGCCTCTGAGTCTGCAAGAGCTATGTAATTGACACAACTGATAACTAGTGGTTGACCTGTTCTCTGCTCACTGGCAAACCTGGGTTTGATGATACCCAATGTGTAACTGACCATACTAGGTGAGGATAAAAAAAGTAACTTTTCCATGCTGTGGTTCCTCTGCCTTAGTCCCTTGGCCCTTGCTGGAAAGTGTGACGTTTTCTAGACTTTTCTATCATGCTGGATTAAGGTCCATCAGTTTGAATTTCTCACATCACAATATATAGGAATCCTATTTCAGGTATCATAAAGAGTTACTCTTGAGTTTTGTATTACTTGGATTCAAACAATATGCTTTGAAGTTACCATATTGGAATAATATCTTATTTTTGGCAGTAGCAAGAAAGATGTTGGCTACATTAATTCTTCCTAGCATATAGACTTTCCCTGGCTGGCTGTTTGGTTCCTTGGGCATTCTTCCCAGACAATAATTGCATAGTTTATAAATATAAATAATAAACTTTATTTTTATACCCCACCTTTTGCCACGGCAATCAAGGCGGCTTCCATAGTAGGCATAGATAAAAACAGTCACCACATCAGGCAAAAACATGATAAGACAGTTACACCCCACCCCTTTAAAAAAGAATTAAATTAGAAGCACTACTAAAATAGTTAAAATGCCTGGTATTCTAATACCAGTAAATAAAAAAATATAAAGATATAAAAGAGGGAGAGATAGAGATTTAGGGCCTCTGCAGACAGGCGGCCATGGGCCGCCCCAAGAAACTGCAGCTTGCAGCCGAGGTACCCGCACTCCTCAGCCCTAATGCACCTCTTTTTGGGCCCTGGAAGGAGCGCTAAAATAGTGCTCCTTCCGCAAGGCGCCGAAGGTGCGCCGCAAGAGGCATTGGGCGCCTCTTTGGCGTCTCTTCCGTTGCAGCGTGTCCGGACGCTGCAGCGGAAGGACGTCATCGGAGCGCCTGTCGTGTGGAGCGACAGGCGCTCCGATGATGTGTTCAGGAAGGGGTTGGGGCGCCCAGCATGAGGCTGCCCCTCCCCTTCCTTACCTCCAAGACGGCACAAAGCGCCGTCTGCAAAAGGTATGTGTACAGTATATTCTATTCAGGGAAGGCCTGCCAGAAGAGATCCGTCTTGATGGCTTTTTTAAAATTATCCAGATTGGTAATTTGACGGTTCTCCTCCAGCAGGGCATTCCATAGTGTGGGAGCAACGCTAGAAAAGGACCTCTGGGAGGTTCCCACTAATCTCGTTTTCCTTAGTTGGAGTAGGTTCCTAGTAGGAGCAGGAACTAGGCACATTACCTTGAATTCTTTAGAAGAGGAAGAATGGTATAAAAATGTATGTCATACTGTAATAGGGAATGAAAAACAAAATATAAAAGATTACCTTTTTAACACTGGGCACACCTGGACTTCATGTTAAGACAGAATTCTTGAGTGAAGTAGCTTACTCTGAACTAGAGGTCTGCGGCTTCTTGAGCTGCTCATGCTTACAGGAATTATTGGGCAACCTTTGCTGTGACAAGACATTTCCCCAAGCTCCCTTGCCATACTTGCTAGGCTCCTCCAGGCATAGCCAGCCTCTGTGCCAAACCTGATACCTTTCTTGGGCAGCATGTGAGCTGGGCTTCTCCTTCCAGAGCTGGGCAGGTGCAGGTAGAAGTAGGAAAGTGTGCTCATGTTCATGGAAGGGCAAGTCACCATGGTTGAACAATGTCCATAATGAGTACTCTTAAAAAGAGAGTGGGCCTTCTTGAGATTGTTGTAGGGGCATGGGTGGAAGGATTTCTTCTTTTTGCTGTTGACACTGCTCGTCTTCCAGTATCCCTAGCTCCACACAGTTATGGGAAGAAAACAAAACACTTTTCTGTTTGGATCTGTCGATCTACTAGGTTAAGAAGGTCACTGCTCAGTAGAAGAGCAGATACTTTTCATGCAAAGGTTCCTAGGTCCAGCAGCTCCATTTAAAAGGATCTCTGGGAACAAAGATACTACTTATAGGAACTAAACCAGACTGGTTGACTCCTTGTACCAGTCCAGACTTGCTTCTAGGTACCTAATTTTAGGAAAAACCCTTGTTGTAAAAGATTTATTTGAACTTTGATTTTCAGGGATGCATGGTTGTAGTTTATAACCATCTTTATAAGAATGAATGCTATGTATCTTGGAGACATTTTGCTCGCATCATGTGAGGAAGGTGGGGGAGATGAGGCATCCAGCAGCACCTTTGAGACTACTGATTATATTCCAGCTTATGTTTTTGTGGAGTTCACTTCATCAGATGCATGATGAACTGGTTGCACCAGTATGTAGAGAGATCTTGTAGCACCTTTGAGACTAACTGAAAGAAAGAAGTTGGCAACATGAGCTTTCATGGACTTCAGTCTTCTTCCTCAGGTGTTTTTGGTTGCATCAGTGTGTGAGCTGCCGTATCCATTGCAACTCACCATTTCACTATTTCCCTGCCACATTTATTTTCCAACCTTGAGTCAGGAAATCTTGGCATCATTTGTTTTTTATTTGAGCTGATCTTGATTTTCAATATGGCACCTTGACATTAACTTCTTCCTTGAACTTTTGAAGGGTGTGGTAACTTGACTAAATATGAAGAGGAAAAGGCTGCTGGAATATACTTGGCTGTGTCATTGTGACATTGCCATTTCTCATTGAGGGCGAGCAGTACAGTAGGAGTTGGTGACATAGTATACTTTGTCCCATGGAGTCAGCATTAAAACATGTATCTATTGACCAGAATTGTATATGAGCCAATCGTGAACCGTAAACTGTCTTCAACTTTGGAATAAATTACATCTCTAGCTGACTTGGAAGAAAGAGGGAGACAAATAAAAAATAAAAATAAATGGAGTGAGATGGAGTTGCTGCTTGGGACACTTAGGCATTTGTTTTAAAACTGTTAAGAGACAGGGTTTGAACTTTCCATTATTTTTGTCATTTTGTATCCTGGAAGTGAGCATTAAGACTTTTCTCTATGTGTGTGTGCGTGCTTACACGCAAAAACTTGGTAAGGGAAAATGTCAACATTGCCTCTGCAGTTGTTTCTCTATTGTTTTGTCAGCAGACAGTACAACACCTGTATCTGCAGGACTGTTAGCCATGGTTTTACTTACCAACTTCTGAAAAAATATGTTTTCTAGGATTTTCTTGGACCTCCAATGTGATTCCGTGGTATACTTCCTGCGGAAGGTGACCATAGAGTCACACTTGAGGACCTAGAAATGCTTAGAACAGGGATAGGTAACCTTTCCCCTTTAAGGGCCGAGGGACTTCAGCTCCCATAATCCCAGGAGCTATTGGCCAACATGGCTGAGGCTTCTGGGAGCTGAAGTCCTTCGGCCCTTAAAGGGGAAAGGTTGCCTACCCCTGGCTTAGAAAGTGTTCTGTACATGTATCTCTAGGTCCTCCAGAAGGACTCTATGGGCAACATTTTCCAGAAGTAATTCATTTCAGTAATATTTGCTGTTATTCACAGTTTCATGTTTGCATGGGAATGAATCCACCACAAATATTTCATATCAGTGCCTTTGTCTAGACCAGGGGTAGGCAACCTTTCCCCTTTAAGGGCTGAGGGACTTCAGCTCCCATAATCCCAGGAGCTGTTGGCCAACATGGGACTATTGGCCAACATGGCTGAGGCTTCTGGGAGCTGAAGTCCTTCGGCCCTTAAAGGGGAAAGGTTGCCTACCCCTGGTCTAGACAGCCACTATTATCTTCTCCAAGCATATTAAGCATGTAGCATCCCCTGTGCTGCTGATGTTCTCCAGATTCTTATCGAAGTACTCTTGTTATCAACAGGTCCCAAGGTTATACACTGGCAATCACTGTTTTGTTTCAGCAAAACATGTCACTTTGACACACAAGTAATTTTCCTGTTTGCTCCCTTCATCCCATTTCTTCATGTGTGCTGTAGGATTTGCAAAATCCTGTGGTGCCTTAGGGTCTAGCAGGGCAAGATGAGCAACTACTAGACTTTCAGGTGGCTTTCAGGTTTAATCTAGGTGGCTGAAGGGACCTCCCAAGGTATTAAAAACTGGGGAAAGCCCTAATTTACAGCCTGAAAACACACCAGTCCCAATTTATTAGGTCTTCCTTGGCATTAAAAATGGAAAGACCAGGTTGATCAGTGAAAACATTTGGTTTGTCTGGAAGTAGTTAATTAAACTAAGCAGACAGCATTTGTGTTAGTTTTGTGCAGTGGTTGCCCACTGGGAAGCCTACTTACTTGTGTGTGGTGTAATTGTTTTCACAGCACCAACCCTCTAGTACTTTATCCAGTCAGCTGTTCCTCCTTAGTGGAATAACTGAGTTCAGACATCCTCTCGGTAAGAGTGGTTAGCAGAAGAACATAGGAAGAGCCTTGATAGACTAAATCAAGGAACCTTTTAGACTAGCACTGTGTTCCTAGCACCTAGCCAGCCTATTCCAGGAAGTTTAAAGGCAAGAAACCTTCCTCCCTCCTTGTTTTCAGCATTTAGGCTTCAAGGTACACTGCTTCTGGACATACAGATTCTCGCTAGTTATCCTAGCTAACAAACACACATTAGGCCATCTCTAAACAAATCTAAACTAGTGGTCCTTGTACCAGTGAATTCTTTGAGTTTAATCTTGTATAAAGTACTTTCTTCAGTGTAACCAAAACTTCTACTAGTGTATTTGTGTAACCTTGAGCTCAGGTGAAGTGTGCACGAGAAAGAGTTTTTTTCAACTTAACAATTCATCATTTTTAAACATTTCTTTTTTAAAAATAACTTTTTATGTATTCATTTATTATTTAAAAGCCACACACACTTTAGCCCAGGGGTAGGCAACCTTTCCCCTTTAAGGGCCGAGGGACTTCAGCTCCCAGAACCCCAGGAGCTGTTGGCCAACATGGGACTATTGGCCAACATGGCTGAGGCTTCTGGGAGCTGAAGTCCCTCAGCCCTTAAAGGGGACAGGTTGCCTACCCCTGCTTTAGCCTTTCCTTGTGGAGAAGGTTCTCTGATAACCGTTCCTTGCTTACTTGGGAGTGTATGTTTGCTACATGTCTAAGCAGACTGGTGGTGGTTTCTTCACTTTTGAGGAGCTCAGGGGCAGCCGAAGGTGAAAGCAGCAGTACCTCTGCAGCAGGGCTTCTGTGGCCATTTATAGTCATGGCCAAATTAAGACTTGCTACTTTCTTCCATTGCATCATGACTCCCTCATGACACTTCTGCAGGCAAGACAAGGTTATTAAGAGTCTGTTGTTTCCTTGAGATCTTCTGTTCTTCCTTGCTTTATGACCTATTCTTAAATCATCCTTTTATCCAGACAATCAGAGACTGAAAGGACTATGTCATATGAATGTGCAGCCAGTGTCAGGCTGCTATCCTATTGGTAATAAACCTCTCTCTCTCTCTCTCTCTCTCTCTCTCTCTCCCCCTCTCCCTCTCCCCCCCTTATGCCTTGACATTGAATCATATTTCAGACAGGCTGCAAAACTCTGTACTGGTATATTGTGAGTACAATAAGCACAGCTTTGTTAACAAATGTCAAGAGAAATCTTAGGAAAGAGAGTGGGGGGAAATGCTGTAAATCATTTTTCCACTATGAAACTGTGGCCACCAGCACACACACAAAATAAATGTAAGGGATGAAAAAATTCCTAATTACCATCTACCCTCTGTAGCCATGGATTCTTTATCCATGTATGAAACTATCCACAGCATGAAAATATTTTAAAATATAAATTTGAGATATGAGGCACCATTCTATTATGCTACTGTATTTAATGGGACTTGTGCATCCATGGATTTTGGTGTCCATGGCGGGTGTGTGTGTCCTGGAACCAAACCCAGTGGATAACAAGAGACCACTGTATTTGTTAATGTGTTGAGTAGGTGCCTAATGCTTTTGTTTTAAGGGAAATGACTTGTATATTTAATAGCAGGCAAAGACAAAAGACCTTTTTTTTAAAAAAAATTACTTAATAAATAAACAAAAAAAACTACTTAAAGTTGCTTACAGACTATAACTTTTAAGATTCTAAAGTTTAGAGGGATTCAGTGTCTCTACTTTGTATTCTGATTTTAAGGCCCAAAACACAGCTTGCAAAATAGATTATGGCAAGTTTTGCATACTACAACAATTAAAGTAGATAGAACAGGGGAAAGGAGGGAAATAAGCAATGAACAGGTGGACAGATGGTGTCTATTAGTCGGTGAGAATTTTGTACAGAAGAAAAAGTTTAAATACATAGTTCAGGGGACTAACAAAAGATGTTCTAAGTGGTTCAATTTTATCTTAGAAAAGCCATGTACTTGGTATGGCAGCATAATTCTGAGTGACTATTCAAAATATAGATGCTTTGCTTGGCTGTGGGGTAGAAGATTGCATTTTGTATTCTAAATACTTGGGTTGGTATCCTGTGGCTTTGGCCCAGAACTTGCAGAATGGAATGCTTCATTGATGTACAGGTAACTCTGTAGGATTGTGGAGAGGATAGAGGTGGGTAACCTTGGGGTCAGGGATGGAGCTGTTCCTGAGTGTCCCACTAGGAATGATGCAAGCAATGTATTGCTGGGGAGTTGCAAAGGACTACTTAGATAAGGAGATGCTACCCACATCTGCTGGTGCAACCGGCAGTTGCTCCAGCATAAAGCTTGTGGCCAGGGAGTCCAATCTTAGCCCTAGCAGCTTCTAATAATACTGCATGGAAAATATACATTGCCACATACCAACACAAAGTACACCAATATGGCACAGATTAGTATAAGGGAAATTGAGACTCCTGCCCAGACACTAATCTGCATCTGTATTGGCTGTATCCACAGGACCTGTTTCTATGAGGGAGGCTCCCTTTCTGCATTGGTGTATTAAGAGTTTTATCAGATCATGTGATACCATTGTGTTCTGCTGTTCTGAATTGTTAAAGGTATTTGGTATATATTAACTACTGTTCCTTTGCTTCTTCTTCTTCTTAGGCCTTGAACAGAGGTATTGCAGCTGTTAAGGAAGATGCCGTGGAAATGCTAGCTAGTTATGGGTTGGCCTACTCCCTCATGAAGTTTTTCACAGGTCCAATGAGCGACTTTAAGAATGTGGGGCTGGTGTTTGTCAACAGTAAGAGAGATAGAACCAAAGCAGTTTTGTGCATGGTTGTGGCTGGTGCTATAGCTGCGATATTTCATACTTTGATAGGTAAGTATTTTTTCCAGTTTTGATTGAAATTAAACTTCTAATTTATATGGCTGGTTGACCCATTTCTTTTCAGTGTTCTGACAGCTGTTTGCTTATGTACATTTTCCATGTAAGTTTTGAAGGCATTAGGAAAGGCCAAACAGAGTTCTTTGACTAGGTTTTTACCTGTTGATTGAAAACAGTATTAGTTGACTGATGGCATTTGCAAGTCTTCACTAGGCACACAACAGCCCCCTCATTATGTGGCTTTCAGGCCTTCTCCTTGGCTGTTTTTTGCTATCCAAATTATATATAATCAAGATTGAAGAAGTATCAAAGAACATAGTGACAGATTGACAGCTGCGTAGGGTAAACAGCTGGTCATTCAAAAAGGTAAAAACTTGACAGACAAAATCATTCATCACTACTCTGTCTTCATCTACTAATAAGTAACATTTTATGAGAAGTGGCAAAATAGAAGTGCCAACTGAGGAAGATCAGAAAGAAGGAACTCAGTGATGGTCAAAAAACAGGCATTAAATCTGCCCTGGGCTTGAATCTGCAAGCCAAGCCCGGCCCGACCCAGCCCAGCCCAGGCCAGCCTGTATGTAGAAGACAACTGGCCAGAATGGTTTCCTTTTATCTATTGTTTAGAAATGAAAGATACATACTCTTTCCCCCATTAAGTACTTCTTAATTACTTGCTTTTTTATTAAATTATGAAAACTTTTCAGCTTCTCAAAAGCACCCTAAACTTAAGTTGATTTTGTGTACAAATTCTGCTTGGGGAAGGTGTGCTTTACACATATCCATAGGCACTTTCAGAAAAGCTGGAGAACAAATTATTATCCATGGAGACTGATGACATTGGTGGAAGATATTGGGAGTGTAAACTCTGTGTCTGCTCCATGTTCAGTGGAATAATTTGGAATTAATGTACCACTTCCAGATTTGAGCTTTTTCACATTTCAAGGAGATCGCAATCTGAGAATGAGAAAAAAGGTTGTTACCCAAATATTGAGGAGAGGGATTCCTGTGAAACAAGAAGCAGGGATCCATGGGCACTTTCATGTCTTAAATGAGTACAGTCTTCTATTGCTTTCACTTGTAATGAGAATAAACAAAGCATGGAGCTTCATTTTGTGATTGATTTATTGTGTTATCTACAGCAGACTCTCTTCTTTCTTTGGTTTATTCCGTCCTAGCAAGCCTAGGAAATACTGTAAGTTTTATATTTTGGCTTGTTCTCTGCTTGTTGTGGGGGCAGGGAACCAAGGCATAGAAGGAAAGATGCCTCCTGTTCAGATGACACAATAACCCTGTTGTGGAGTGCAGCTCTGTGGTTTGTTTATCGAAACCCACTGCAGTAGGAGTGACTGAGCAGCATATGCCAGTATGCTGTTAATTTATGACAAGCCAGGGTTCTCATGAAATCCTGGCTTCTTGTGTCAGGGGAGTATACTGTGTGCAGGTGGGTGTATAATAATATTTTTCAAGGGAAAAAAGAGAAAAATAATAGTGTAAAACAGTAGTGGCAGAGGGAATATTATATTTTTTGATACAGAGTGGTAATATATATGTTTTGATATATGTTTTAAACCAGTAAGTGCAACAATTTTAATAGAGTATTTTTCAAGCCTTAGAAGTGGTAAGGATCCAGCTATACTCAGTCATAGCATTTCTGGGTTACTTGATAAACCACATTAGGAGATAATGTGTCCCAGGTTGGAGTTTAGTGCACCAATTATTGTTGTTGCTGTTGTGATGCAATGAAGAACAGTTACTGTGTTTGCTTCTGTATCCTCTCGTTGTCTGTTGTTAGGTGCCTTCAGGTCGACTCCAGTTTCTGACAATCTTATCATAGGGTTTTCTTGGCAAGATTTATTGAGAGGATGCTTGACATTTCTTTCCTCTAAGCCTGAGAGGGTGTGACTTGCCCAAGTCCACTCAGTGGGATTGCAGGGCTGAGCAGGGATTTGAATCTGTCAGCATCCTAATCAAGCACCCAAACCACCACACCATGCTGGCATTGTTATCCTCCTAGAATGATGCAAACACCTACCTCATCATTAAAATGACTATGCTAATACTTTTTCTAACTGTTTTACTAATCCTTGCCCTTATATAATTACAGTATCCTCACACATAGGAGGGTAGTAGTTTCTATTATTGATGCTATGTGACAGAGGGAAGGTCAGCGTGGTTTTTCACATTTTAGTGGGTATCTCCATTTTGTACTAATATGCCTTGCAATGCAATTCTACATATGTCTATGTAGCATTATATCTGTTGAGTTTATTTGGCTTCCTTCCATGTAAGTGGGCATAGGAGTATTGCCATTTATGTCATTTAAGCTACACAGTGAGTTTAACAGTGTGTTGACATGCCTAGGCACACCATACATTTCTTCAAATTAGATGCGTTCAAGATTATTAGCTGATAATAATTATTAGCTGATGGCAGTCTTGAGGCTGTGTGCCACTTCTGACATGCTAGCTTTTCATTATATAAGTATTCAGTTGCTGATTTTCAAAATGCCACCAGGATTGCATATGTTTGGCTAGAAAATAACACTTTGTCCTGAGTCAGATGCAGAGATTAGGCAATAGAGGTCTATACTTAGTTATTTGATAAGGCCTTTAGAACAAAAGTAGTATCTTATTGAAAGAAGATTTTCTTCTGATCATGAAAAGTACACAAATTTAGCATAGGCTTCTTAGCAGCTCATGATTTTAGATGGTACAATTGTGGCTAGCAGTGTTTGCCAGCTGGTATTTCTGATTTCCCCCTCTCCAAAGCCTTCTGGGATATGAAGAGGAATGAGAAGAAGTGTCACCCTCTCACTTTTAGTCAGGATATGAAGAGAAAAAAAGATACCACTGGTACCTTTGAGAACCTCAAAACATGATTTTGGAATAACTAAGGCTGCATCTGAGGTGCAGAAATAATGCAATTTGATACCACTTTAATTGCCAAGGTTCAGTTCTGTGGAATATTGGGATTTATAGTTTGTTACGGCACCAGAGTTCTTTGACAGAGAAGGCTAAATAGATCACAAAACTACAAATCCCAGAATTCCATAGCATTGAGCCATGACAGTTAAAGCAGTGCCGAACTACATTATTTCTGCAGTACAAATTGGTTCTAAATGATTGCTGCTCCAGCTCCAGAGGACATACAGAAAGGTTGCGCTATTTCAGTTTGTTTTTCAGCCTTGCAGGCACGTGGAAGCAGGGAGAATCTTTCTTGCTGCTTTTGAGTGCTTTCCGAGCATGGCACAAAATGAGTAATCCATGCAGCCCTGTGCTGTTTTAATGGCATCTGGAAGCTACAGGAAGGATTCTTACTGCTTCCAAGTACCCACATACCCTGGTAAAAAAAGCAAAGGACCTTGCTACTTCCGTAAGTCCCCTACACATGCCAGAGATCGTAGGGAGGTTGAGGCTCCATTTCTCCCTCCTAGCACAAAGCCTGGGCCTTCCATATCTGATTTTTAGCATTATGTTTTTAATAGTGTTTGCGTGTTACACTGCATGGTATTTTATGGTATGTGTGTTCATGAGCTTGAGTAAGAATATTGTAATATTTAGCAGGCTGATTTAATGTTTATTGGATCTCATATTGCTTGTCAGGCCCAGCCATTATTTCATAGAAGAAGGAAATTACCTTTCTGTGTATGTTATAGGAGTTTGCCACATTATAATTTAAGCTCTGTTATAAATAAAGAAGAGTGCTACTGTACTTTATTAGCTCCTAGAAATATTCTAGTGGAATCACAATGTGCAGAATGACAACATCTAGAAAAATGTGTTTACTCACAAAGGCAATATTGCAATTCTGATTCAATGATTTTCATACCTTGGAAGTAGAATCTTGCTCCAGCCAGTTTTACAGCTGCTCAGATATTAGAAAGAAAATGGGGGTTTAAGAAAAGGGGTCTTGGGAAAGAAATTAACTGGGGAGGGGGGGAATCACTGTGGAGAGAAAAAAAAAGAAGCACATCAGCAAACCAGAGCATAGCAGTAACTCAATGAAAATTAATTCATTACTTCCTCCTCCCCTATTACATTTTTAAACAACCATTTTAAAAGTTGTTAATTAAAATGTTAAATGACAATGATTATTGTTTCATGTTTTAATTTGTTACTTTTTGAAGTGAATTATGTTGTTCTTTTTTCACCATTTTTAGGTAATTTAAAAAAATGTGTTAGTAAATCATTATGAATAATTAGCATAACAAATAAATGTTACAATTCAAACTAAAGATAAACATTAAACAAGTAATTTCCAAATTAACAATAACATTAATGAAATAGCATTATCACTGCTATTTCTGAGGTCTGCAGCTTACTAGCAGAGTGCTAGGGAGCAAGACTGCTGTGGGAGTTTTTTTGGTAGAAGAGCAGGAAAACAAACAAGCAAACAAACTGTAGCAGAAAAAATAACATGACAGAGATAGATATACTAAGAGTGGGCTGTGTGGCTATGACAAAGTATTCCAAGGCATTATTCAATTAATTTCACATCCATCAACATTTCACAGATGAAAACTGAGAAACGTGTAGCTAAACAACATCAGAGTGTGGTCAAGGTGGCAAAAGTTCTTAATGCAGAAAAACAGACAAGCTAGGAAAGACTACATCTTGAAGGACTTGGAACATTAAATGTTTGGCTTTGAAATGATACTATTGCCTTATTACATTCTACAGCATATAGTGATTTGGGGTACTACATTATTAACAAGTTGCATCATGTGGACGACTCCGTGGGAAGTAAAACACGCAAGGCCTTCCTCTATCTTGCAGCCTTCCCATTTATGGATGCCATGGTGAGTCTGCAACTTCTTTTATGCTCACTGCTTTTGGAGAATATGGGGAAATGAATGGCAGCCCATTATTCAGTGCTTGCAACCCTCTTCTGTAGGGCCAGTCATGAATGAATTTTACCGACACATGCATATTTTAAGTCTGAAATATATATTTTAAAACAAAAATATAACAAATTCTATATTAAATTGGAACACATTTGCAGTGACCCAAAAGTCCCATGCATCGAATGACGTGCCAGTGCAGGACTTGATTTAGGAATATTCTGTTCAGTAATATTTCAAACAACCTTAGAGGCAAATCTTAAAGTCCTAAATAAAAGATATAAAATAGGTAGAAATACATAATTGAAATTCCACTATAAGGAATGTATCCTTTTGCCCCACCTTAACACATAAATGAAATCCTGTTAACCTTATTCAAGGTGAAAAGGGCCTAAACCTTACCTAAGGCAACAGCCACTCCTCTCCAGCTCCCCTCTCTTCCTGAACTCACTTAATTAAAAACAATCCCTATTTTAGGGTTTCCCCAGCCACTGGGCCAAACCAATAGTTCACAATAGTTACCCTTGCATATTTTGCCCTGGTAGTGGATTCAGGAAAGGGACATCATTGACTCTTGCCCTGGCAACATTCTTCTCATATGGTTTGTTGCCACCTCTCAAAGCCTTATTGTAAGTAGATCTCTTGAGTATGCAGCCTCAAAAGTCTTGCTTTTAAAAAATGAGAACAAATTACTCCTGTCATTGGGAAATAGCTGCTAGATATGGAAGGTTATCAATGTACTCTGTCCAGACTTCTAAAAAGGCATTATATAACAATTGGGCCAAGAGACCTCAACTTTGCAAAATTTTATGTGCAAACTCAGTTTGCATACATTCTTCACCCAATAGTATGATGACATTATATGTATAACCTTGTTTGTATTACTTTCCCCTCTCTGTTTTATTGGGGTATTTATGTTAAAGGTAAACAATTTATTAAATAAAAAGTAGGGATGTAAATAATAAGACTCTTTATATTTAAGGAAGTAAACAAGCCCACAAATTAACACTTGAAGCATCATAATCCAAATAATTAATGAAATCTTGGCTTCATAAAATCTGTAATTAAAGCAGCTAGTTAAACAAATGTGTTTCTCAGTCCCAAACTCTTTCAACTGAATGTAGTAACTTCACTCGTAACTGATTCTGTCACCCTAATGTTAGCCATTTATATTTACAACTTTTCCTTTAATACAGATGGGCCTTTCAACCTAAGTCTTGAATCTGAAATCCTATTTTTCTGTAAGCCTGTCTTTAACACATGGACTCTTCAGTTCATGAACTTGCAGATGAAGGGAACTTTGGTCTCATACTCTTCTCCTATCATTCCCCAAGAGACATATGGGCCTCGGCAGACGACTAATAGAGTCGTCTTCCGGGCAGGGAAGAGGAGGGGCAGCCGCACGAGCGGCGCCCCTTCCTCTTCCTGAGGTTGCCCTCGGAGTCGCTGGCCCTCCGCACGGCTGGCGCTCCGAGGATGACATCATGCCACGGCGACCGCACGCGCCGCGGCGTTTGAGTCAGGGAAAGTGCGCCTGCCGCTTTTAGGGCGCACTTTCCCTGAAATCTAAAAGGTGCGCCAATTTGGTGCTCCTTTTAGAGTCGCCGACGGTGCGCCGCGGTGTGGCTGCCACGGTCCAGCGGCGCTCCGTCCCGCGGCACACGGGAAGCTCCCGTCTGCTTCCCCCCATATGTTAAAATAGAGATCCAACAGTGAGAGTGCAACTCTGTTTCATCTGACAATCAGTTTGATGATTAAGCTATTTTCCAACCAATAGCTGGTTAAATGACGATGCACCATTTATTCATGCATATTTTAAACCTACCCACAGATTTATTCATTTTGTCATAAATAATTTTGTGTGTTTGTATGATCTCAACAAAATCTTACTTGGCTCACGTTATAATTTGCCAGATGTTGTTGGCCTATCCATCCTTACCATGCTGGCAATGATGGAAATTAAGTCCAACAATATCGTGAGATCTAGAATTGGGAAAGACCATTTATCAGAATGTAGGCAAGTACAACATTTTTAACAGTGAAGGCATTTGACACTCCATTATAGATTTATGCCCAAGATCAGGTTGCTTTGAGCCAGAATGGAGGATGGAGAAGGAACATATTATTTAGAGCCTTACAGCACAATAAAAACAAAGCAGAAAGTGAACCGGAGAGTAGCAGCTTTCTCTGTGCCTTACCATATGACATCATAGCGCTTCAGTTCTCTTCCTGCAAGAAATGATGATAAAAGCCTGTCTTTTGTGAAACAATTTTTTCCACCCAGAAAAAAAGATGCACTTTTATTACCTTCTCCTGCGGGAAGAAAACTGAAGCGCTGTTATGTCATGCAGTTAGGCACCGAAAAAGCTGCTACTCTCCAGCTCAGTTCTCACTTTGTTTTCTCATGTGAAAAGACTCTTACATCAGTTTAAGCCAGACTTTCTCAACCAGGATTCCCTGGAACCCCAGGGTTCCATGAGAAGACACTAGTAGTTCTGCTGAAGATTGCGATTGAAAAATAAATAATTTTTTTTTTATTGTTGTAGATACAACAATTTTTATGTAGGAGTTCCTTGAGATCTGTAAATTATTTTAAGAGTTCCTCTAGGGTAAAAATGTTGAAAAATGCTGCTCTAGGAGATTCCATTAAATACTAGCTGTGTAATCTGCATTATTCAGTGGTGCTGTGAAGTTAAAAGGAATCTGTGTTTAATCAACCTGTCATTAGCATCTTTTTTCTTCGCACCGCAGGCATGGACCCATGCAGGCATTCTTCTGAAACACAAATACAGTTTTTTAGTAGGATGTGCCTCCATCTCAGATGTCATTGCTCAGGTATGGATATATTCTAGTCACATCTTTTTGTACTGCTGAAAATACCTAACCAAATCTACATCATATCCATACTTGGAACAGTCTATTTGCAAGCGTATATATAAGCATGGGCTTCTTCACCTCGCCACCCCACCCCACCATAATGAGGTTGAAATTTCCTGCTGACAGGAGCAGCAGGAAAATATATTTTGTGTCAGACACAAAATATATTTTAAATGTTATGAGGATTCAGTGTTACTTGCTGTGTCAAATTGTGGATACTTTTGCTCCATATATGCTATTATGATTGTAGTTCTGTTACTGAATGGATGGATCTAGCCATATTAATTTTTGTTTGCATCATAACAGCACAAATAATTATACTTATCTTCATGGTTGAGAAGGGATATAAATCAGGGAGTCTCTGGTCCTAATTTTCAGACCACTGTACTGCAGTGAGTGAATTAGAGTTACTGTAAAACAGTCCAGCAAAATCTGGTGCTTAAAAATACATATGTATTTTATTGTATCATTTATCCTGCATATCAACATACTGTAATAACAAATAATTTCAGCATAAAATCTTGACATCACTCATTCACACCTTAATCCCAGGGATAGAACAGAACTCCAGATGTTGTTTGCAGCTGCCTTATTACTTCCCATTCGAAGTGCTGGCTAAAGCTGCTGGGAGTTACAATCCAACAAGATCTGGAGGCCTGTATAAATCCACCTGTGTTATCCCATAAAAGAAATTTATTTCTTTTAAGTTGCAGCCATTCATTTGCCATATAGGAATAAGAACACAGAACTGCATTAGATGATGTAAAGGTGTCATTTTTTTTCTCACTGATGGGGAGGATGTTTGCCATGAAGGTATTTCATAGAGGTGATCCTTGTTTTTCCTGTGTCATTACTGCATGCTCTTTTAGTTATTTTAACATTATACCTGGCTTTGACATCTGGCCTAAATCATATTGTTAATCCCAAGTAGAGTGGATCCATTGAACCAGTGAGATTTATTTACATGTTGATTCCCCAATCAAAACCTGATGCAATAGCTCTACTCTAATTGGGTTTAACCAATAGCATGTAGCCCATTTAACTTGAGTCTCTGCCCTGATTTTCTCTATATTATTTCAAGTAATGTTTGCTAGTGCTGGTACCAAAGTGGTGCTTATTGCTAGATGAGATGTATTATACTGTACGTGTTTCTTTCTTTCTTGCCCACTACTTCCCCTCCTACAACAAGGACTGGGGAACACATGGCTGTGAGGCATGTGCAGTTTTGCAGCCTCATTGCCTACCCCCACCCCTCAAGGTGATGCCAAAGTTTAGCAGCAAACCAAGACAACCCCATTTAAAGCAAGCAATTTTGTTACTTTACACTGCTTGCAGCTGCTGGCTGTTGACTTTTAGCATCTGGGTGGGAGGGTTGCCACCCACAGTGGACCCTGAGGGACATGTTAGCTCTCCAACCCACTGAAGTTGCCCACTCTTGTCTTACACCATACTAGCATCCTGTTTTCCTACTAGTACTGCTTACAAAGAAACTCTTCTATAAACTCAGTAGTTTTTTTTAAAAAAAATACTGTCCATATGTTACCATAACATTTGCTCTACCACCACCTGTGAATGCTACAGACTACCCAAAAATGTAGGAAGCACAGGCAGTTTTTAAGACTGATCATGCACAGTGTCTGCTGACCATAACTAGCAACAAAAACCTTTGAATAATCATTAAGGGATACCCAGTGTTTGCTACATAATGGCTGTTTCTAAAGTGATTTCACTTTTTAATAGGAATTTGAAATTATGTTCATGTAACAAATCTCTTTTTCTCTTCCTTTCCTTTCTCTGACAGGTTGTTTTCGTAGCCATTTTGCTCCATAGTCACTTGGAATGCAGAGAACCTCTCCTCATCCCTATATTGTCCTTGTACATGGGAGCACTTGTCCGATGTACCACTCTGTGCCTGGGTTATTACAGAAACATACATGACATCATTCCTGATAGTACTGGGCCAGAGATGGGGGTATGTTTTCATGCATTAGGAAATCTAAACCCACTATTCAATCCAATACATTAGCCTTGCATATCGAACTATGAACTCACTAGCCTAGAAAAATGTCTTACTAATTCATCCACTCATTGTTCATTTGCTCCCATAAACTAATGTGACACATTAAAAAGAAGAAAGAGAAGGCAGCCAACTCTTTATGACTTTTCTAGGCAACTAGAAAATTTGTGAATGAGGTTGTTACTATTTGAGATCAGGACTGCTCCTTCTGTCACATTTTTGGGATGCCTGAGACAGGGTCCACATCTCACCATCCATTGATAATTCTTATGAATTTCCCAGCGTGCTTTCTGGAGTACTTATTTTGTCATGTTATTTAATTTTTTTTACAAGAGAAAGTCTGACTTCTTAAGAAGTGCAGATGAGCAAGGAAGTCTCCACAATGCTGATGCCTTTGATAAAACCCATTTTAATAAGCATGGTCTTGATATGGATAGTGACTTACTGGGCAAGTGAACTCAACACTTGTGTAGGTTTTTTTTTTAATTAGTCCTTTTTTTGTAGTGCAGACATGTTTGTCTGATCATATTTTTGTGTAAAAAAAAATCCCCTAAATTGGTAACAAGATACTACATAAGTTTCTTCTAGCACTCTGTCCCAATAATGCATTAACAAAACATGATGACAGAGCATGCTGGTTAATAGTGGTGATAGTAAAGGATTTCCACACACACACAATAATTTGTATGATTGCATTAAAATTCAGTACTCTAAATGCTATTTTAAACAAAAAGTATTGTATTAGAACAGCGTCTCTGAAACTTTGTTTCTCTAGAGGTTTTGGATTTTAACTCCCAGAAGCCCCAGTCAGCTTGGCCAACAGTCAGGAATTCTGGGAGCTGAAGTCCAAAATACCTCGGGGGCCCAAAGTTTGGGAACTACTGTATTAGACCAATATGAGTTTGTACAATATTTAATTAGCTGCTAGAATTAAATGCACAGTTCTGCAGTAATCCTGATCAAATTTGTTTAGTTATTTATTTATTTCAAGGATTTATATCCCACCTTTCTCCCACAATGAGATTCAGGTCGGGTTACAATAATTAAAAAAAAAAATAATTTTAAAAGACAGAAGTAAAAGCATTAATTTACAAAAGTTAAATTTTTTACAGTAACCATACATAACTGAATTTATTAGAACTATGAGAAGAAACATGGGAATACCATCTTATTTAGAAATCCAGCTGTAAAATAGGCTTGGTGTTAAGAATCTATTACTCCTTTTTTATTTACTGTGTGTGCACACAAATGCACAAGTGGTTCCTTGTCTTTCTTCTTGCTCCTATCATGCTCATCTTTTATAAAATATGTTCTTTAGCTATTTTGTTAGCTGTGTTCTGATATTATTTTAACAAAGACTTCCTCTCATTCTATCCGCAGGGAGATGCTACAATAAGAAAGATGCTAGGTTTCTGGTGGCCATTGGCATTAATTTTGGCCACTCAAAGGATCAGTCGGCCTATTGTCAACCTCTTTGTATCCCGGGACCTGGGAGGCAGCTCTGCAGCCACAGAGGTACAAAAAAAGCAAAAAGCTGTGATTTCCTTATTGTTATTCAGCAAAGCAGAGAACCCAGACCTATCTTTATGAGGCAGTTTCTGTATTTTTCTCTTTTCTATAGCAATTCTTCGTGTTGAAAATCTGTGAACCTTCCCTGGGGTATCAAACAAACTGCAGATGGTCTCTAAATGTGTGCATCTTTCCTGAAGACTTCTGTAACTACATTTTCTCTCAAATCTGCCTTGTTTAAGAAACAAAATAGACATTATCTGGAATGCCATGTTATTTTTCCTCTGCATTTTAAACAGCCACAGGAGGCTAGTCATCTGAACAGAGGAAGGATAGGTGGATAGTTGCTGCTTAAACTCTTCTTGTCATACTAGTTTTCACTTCTTCCTGACTGCTTTTCTCCCCACTGTAGGAGATGATAAATTGGATCTGTGTATCTTTCTCCATTGGTGGTAAAAGAGCTTGAGGGATGCAGTTTTGGGTAGAAGAATGACTCCTTCCTTCTGCTGATGCTTTTCAGTTAAGAAACAATTACAAAAGGGAAAGAAACACAACCCATTTCATACTTAGTTTCACCCTTAGTTGAGCATTATGTTTTGTTTTGTTTTGAGTTTGTCAGATTTTGAAAAATGTGTTGGGGGGCCTTATAAACTTGCACACAGCATTCATTTAAGAGTTTGATGTTTTGTTGAATCATACTTAGCATGGATTCAGAGAATTGTGAGCAGTTTTCTGCTTATGATAACGAGGTTTTCTCCATGCTGCAGCTATCAGTGCCACATAAAAATCAAGAAATATAAGGTAATAATATGGCTGCAGTGGAGTGATAATGGCAAAGAACTTGCCTGAATTAAGCACCTTCCTCTTGTGTCTCTATAAGCACCTTTCAGCTGCCCAAGGAGCCTCTGGACTGAATCCCTTTTAAAATAGTGATCGAAATGAGAGCCAAGATGGTGAAAGATGTAAAGTAGCTTTATATCATTAGGCTGGACTTGAGTATAGAAGTGAGGTGATTATAGATGCAGTAGCATTCTTCCCCATCCCGCAATGCATAAGGTCCTGGTTTCAATCTCTGGCATCTCCAACTTAGCAGAATAAAAAAAAGATCTCTGTGTAAGAATGTGAAGAAGTGATGTCTGTTGGACTAAATAATACCAACCTAAATGGATCAAATGTCTGTTTTGGATGAGGCAGCTTGGAATGGGACCTGTATCCAGTTATTGCTAAAAACTGGCCTGGGAGCAGTTGAGAAATTACTATACAGACTTGTCCTTTATTTAGTGGAGGAACATGCCTTAAGAGCAGTCTGAGCCTTGAAGCTGGACCTGTTGAGTTACTTACTAATAGAAAACTTCAGTGTTTCTGTCAAGGTGATGGCAAGGTGTACACTGTGGCAACGTGAGTTTACATAGCAGTCCTATCAAGAATCTGCACTCCCTAGATGTAACTGACCTGTACGTGGCTACCTTCAGGAGGCAGAGTTCAGAAATTTTAGTCATCCTACAGAGAAATAAGTTCAGTCACTAAAGTTTTCCGGTGAAAATACAACAGAATACAGCAGATGAACACTGTGTTGTTACAGTAATGGCGAGAAAGCAGTGCCTTTCTTCTTTTGAAGTCTCCTTGTACAAATGCCCTTGTAACACTAGAAGTACTTGAGCCTAGTGTGGTCCCATAGTAAAGGGTCATATGTTTGCTTAGGGATGGGTGAATGAATGAGACTAAAAGGATAGAAATAGCAAGTACATTTCTGTATCGCTTATCAGTACACTAAGCAGTCCCTAAGTGGTTTACACTGTTAAGGTAATTTCCCCCAACAAGCTGGGTACTCATTTTAGTGACTCCAGAAGGATGCAAGCTTGAGTCAAGCCTGAGCCCCTGGCTGGTATTGGAACTCACAACCTTATGATTTGTGAGTGAGTAGCTGCAGTACAGGCATTTAACCACTGCGCCACCAGGATGGAACTTTTTGATGGAATTGGCATTCCCTGAAGTTGTCGGTGCCACGTGACTAGGTCCTGTGTACTACAGTCATGTTGTGAAGAAGGGCTATTTTGTATTTAATCCAAAAGCCAACATCACTCTTGTATTGGAATGTCAACAAAAACAAATGCTTATCACCCAACAGGGAATAGGTGTGTATATGTGTGTCAATCAATCAGTCAGTCCTCAGTGCCACCTGAATGGCAAATTTTCCATTTCAGGATGATGGAATGTGAAGAAAAGACCAGCTCCATTCCCAGTTCTGCTTAAAGAATTCTGCTAATCTTTGGGCTACATAATCAGCAGATGTAATTTATTGGATCCTGGCTGTTATGAATAATATCAAATTATTTCACACTTGCAAAGTCACTGAATGTGCATAGCTTGTATTGTAGGGGTTACTTTTCCTGCAACTCACACTTCTTACTGAAGAGATGATCTTTGAGGGTTGTATATACATTACTGCTTGTGCTTCAAAGCAGGATGAGAGGAACTATATAAAACTGTGTTTTGTATTGAAGCCTCACAGTTCAAACATATGGAAATAATTACACAGTTTGCTTTTTCTGCCTTCAATTTGTGCAATTAATATTTTAAAAATTCCACTTTAACATGGCTTTTGGTTGCTAAGTGCAAAGAATACCTTCCCTTGAAAGCAAATGCTTCTCCTATTATCAGCTAATAGCTGACTTCATTAGAGACTATTGTTCATTTTGCTTCCATTTCTGAAAGCATCATTGATGAAAGAGCTAGCCCCGACAGAGCCAACAGTTGGGAAACCCTGCCAATGCATAGGCTGAGTGTCCTGCAGATTCCCATACATGGGGCTACGAGTAACTGTTGAGTTTGGAAGGAGGAGGAAAAAAGGGTATCTATGAAAAATAATGAGGGTCCATATTCTATTTGATTTCTTCACTTTCATTCCTAAGGACTTATTTTCACTGTCTTTTTTAAGAGTCAGAATGATCCTTTTAGTCATAGTCTTGGCAGATTCATGATGTCAAATAGCGTGAATAGCAGTGCTTGCTAGGGATTCTGGGAGTGTCAGCATCTTGCAGCTACCCATAAATTCCCAACTTTGTTAGATTATTAAAGAGCTATCCAGTTGTTTAGTCCATATGCTGCATATGGAGCTGATATGTGTGTATTTCCTGTCATACGCTGCATATGCTTGTGAAAACATTTTGTACACAGTACTTGAGTCTTATGTAGGTAGGTAGTAGCTGCTGAGGTCCTTTAAGAATGGAATGCAGATTGCTTAGTGCTTTTGGGGTCTTAGGTCAAGGGGCTAAATCCAGTAATGCTGTTTCACTGATGGGCCTGCTTTTGTCTGCGGAAGTGGGAGAGGGTGCATTCTACCTTGTGAAGACTGCTATGCAACCTCAAAATCTGTTCTAGAGGGTTGGGTGACCCACTATAGCAGATTATGGGAGAGATGTGGAATGCTGTGGGATACAGGACAAAGACAAGAAGTCCCATTGCATGGGTGGACTTCTGCTTCTATGGCATTAGATTTACCCGTGATCTCCACCTCACATGGATTCTTTAATCTTCCACTGTTTATAAGCAGAATGAAAATCTTTTTGTTTTACGTGGTCTGAGAAACTGCACAATTAGAATAAAATACTTTTTAGAAAAATGTTTTATAAGCAATGTAAAAATAGGAGGCTGAAGTATTAAAATGGATCTGCTGCACATCAACAGAATTTGTAGGTTCAGATTATAAACAACCATTTATGATTATGTTTGGGTCAGTTTGGAAGCAGGAAGCAATAACTCAGGTTTGCTGTTTGACAATTCAGAAGCTGTGTTTGAATATACCAAACCACTGCTTTCTGTTGCAAGTAGTCAGACTCATGTCCTCTCCTTTTCCAGTGCAATTACAAGGATACCAGAACCTTATATTTCTGTTCCAAATTAATCACATTTTTAATGTCATGTAAACCCATTACCATGGCTAATCTCCATTTGGTTAGTTGAACCGAGCTAGCTTCATAAAATGGGTTACAAATGGCTAGTTTCTACATTGTAGTGAGTCAGAGAGGAAGGATTGGCATGTAATACTATGGTTTTTTGCAGTTTATTCACACAGCGGTAAACCATGGTTTTGTGTTACAGATGAAGCAGGTCCACTATGAATCATCCATTTATACTGTCATACTATCTCCTCCCCTTTTACGTGAGGAACTGTTCTTCCATTAACAGGAAGCAGTCATTGTGAATAAAGCAATATGATATTTCAGTGCAATGTGCAGAGCTTGGAAAAGTTACTTTATAAAGTCATGAGGTATTCCAGTACAATGTACAAACCTTGGAAGAGTCACTTTTCCAAGCTCTGGCAGTGTACTAATCAAAATACCAAAAGCAGGAAAACTGATCAGATAAGTGGGAAAAAACAAAATGTAACAGAGATCCCAGAATACCTTTTCTGAAGTTATATAGTTTTCTAAGTATTTTTCCCCATCAAAAAGGCAAAAACTCACTAGTCTGGGATTTGCTCTTCAAACATGATCATAAATCAATTACTTTCTTGGCCATCTAAAATCTTGCTGTTGTAATTAGTGGGACTAACAGAATGTTTTGCAAAAGGCAATTTAGACCTGTAATTTTCTGACCTTTGTGTTGTTGTGTTTTTGTTTTGTTTTGTTTTTTGTTTTTGGTCTCTTGCTTTAGGCAGTGGCAATTCTGACAGCTACATATCCCGTAGGGCACATGCCATATGGCTGGTTGACAGAGATTCGAGCTGTTTATCCTGCTTTTGACAAGGTGAGCTTGTTATCTGTGAAGAGAGCAAACTCTTGGGATTCTCTTTCAGTTACATATGTGCTTGCTGAGAATGCTTTCTGATAAATCAATTTTACATCTGTGTGAAATCTGTAAGAAATGGGATTTTATGAAACTTGAAATCACTTATTGGCTAAGTTCAAGTGTAGAAATCTCCACAAAGTCTCCCTTCTGTTGCTCTGTAGTGATAGATACAACTGTTGATGAGGCAGCCACATCTGTTTATTTGTCTGCCTCTGCTTGTCTATCTGTTTTGGCATCTCCATCTTTTGGCCATGCTGAGGTTTGATAATGGCCAAGATGCTTTAGCAAGCATCTCTTTTTAGGGATAGTCACCACAGGAGACTAGCCATGAATGAGAATAGGAAGGCATATTCTGTTGAGGGCCATACTAGAAGCAACATTTGACTCTGGAGCATTATGAAATCATCAGCATACTGGGCTTCCTGCGTGAACTAAGAATGTCCTTTGGGATTCTCTGTTGTCCCAAGGCCCATTGAATTCATACCAGGAGCATTCCCTTTTGGAAGCTGACTGTAGAATGGCTGGTACCCCAGGCAAATTTAAAACATGACCCAGAAACCTCTACTGTGTCCTCGGGGATACTAATTTACACCTGAGCATCCTTGGGTAGCGAACAAAACACACACACGCCAGTCCTCAAGCTAGTCGCAATCATGGCAGAAACATGAATGAGGGACAGACTTAGGGAGAAGGAGAGAGGTACCGTATTTTTCGCCATATAAGGCGCTCCGGCATATTAGGCGCACCCAATTTTAAAGGAAGAAAATCCAAGAAAAAAGGATTCCTCCCTTTAGCCGGAGGCCGGTTGTTCAATGGGCTGGTGCTGAGATCGGAGAACTTCTCCGATCCCAGCACCAGCCCATTGAACTGAGGTCGCGGGGGGAAGGAGGGCTCCTTCCCCCTGCGACCTCAGTCTTTGAATGGGCTGGTGCTGGGATCGAAGCGATCCCGGCACCAGCCCATTGAAAGACTGAGGTTGCGGGGAGAAGGAGCCCTCCTTCCCCCCCGGCCTCAGTCTTGGAATGGGCTGGTGCCGGGATCGAAGCGATCCCGGCACCAGCCCATTGAAAGACTGAGGTCGGGGGGAAAAGGAGCCCTCCTTCCCCCCCCCCCCCCCCGGCCTCAGTCTTGGAATGGGCTGGTGCCGGGATCGAAGCGATCCCGGCACCAGCCCATTGAAGGAGGGCTCCTTCTCCCCCCGGCCTCAGTCTTTCAATGGGCTGGTGCCGGGATCGCTTCGATCCCGGCACCAGCCGATTCCAAGACTGAGGCCGGGGGGAGGGGGGAAGGAGGGCTCCTTCTCCCCCCGGCCTCAGTCTTTCAATCAGCTGGCGCCGGGATCGCTTCGATCCCGGCGCCAGCCGATTCCAAGACTGAGGCCGCGGGGAGAAGGAGCCCTCCTTCTCCCCGTGGCCTCAGTCTTTCAATGGGCTGGCGCCGGGATCGCTTCGATCC